>CM063520.1:41465523-46265523 GCA_032199755.1 Ambrosia artemisiifolia
TGGCCGTACTAATGACTTAGTTGACGCTCTATATTAATAGACAAATGGCCAATGCCTCCTAGGTTTAGGGCAATGATAAGAATCAAATAACTGAAGCATAACTGAACCATTTATAACATAGATTGTCGACTACGATCATTTATCAAATAACTGAAGCATAACTGAACCATTTATAACATAGATTGTCGACTACGATCATTTATAAACGGAAACTATAAGTTTGGTTTTAACACATAACCTAACCAAACGGACTCATATTCACCCCTTGACTTTACCAAAGCAGACTTGTTGAAGCTTCAATGGATTATTCTTTGTTTTGAGAAACAAAATTAACGTTTAACCACCCCCAATGAACTTTTGCTAAAATAAAGTTTCCATTACAATAAAAAAACTACAAGTAAATACAAACAAAATAAATATATTTTAAATGTGGGCAAGCTACAATGACCTAACACGTTTTGCTGTCATTATTAATAAATAATACTCCTTGGTTAAACTAAACTAAAGTGATAATTAAAAATAATACCAATACCAAGTGCAATGTACACCACACAACCCTAACCTCATCACCATTAACATATAAAATTATATAACCATCATAATTATCAAAACATATTCAAATCGACAAACTGATACATTATCTTTTTCATTAAAGAATATAATTTATTATTAGGTGAAAAAAAATGCCCGCCAGAATAATTGCAATAACAAAGCCTAAACATTAATGGTATGTTCGACTCTATGGATTGGGTAAGGTAATTAACGAGAAAATGAAATGGATAATAATCATTTTATAGTCTTGTTTGATTAGCATGTAAGAATGGAATGAATCTTTGTTTTGTAGGTAGGAAAAGAAGGAATAAAATCGGCAGTGGTGAGTGGTGGCGGAGGTGGTGGTGGTCAGTGGGTGGCGACAGCGGCGGCGATGGTGGTCGACGGTGGTGGGTAAGGTGGTGGTTGGTGGCAGTGAGTGTTGGGTGGGTGGCGGCAGTCGGTGGTGATAGTAGCTGCGACGGTTGTCGGTGGGGGGTGGTGGGTGGCGATGGGGAGTGCAAGTCTGCTACAAATTAGATAATTATGTCAGTTATCTACACTATTTTAATCAAATTAGATAATTCTAAACATTTAAACTACACTAAATCAATCTTTTACTTTGACCCTTTAAGTTTCATCTCATACATGTTTTAGAACTAACTTTCAACATCCCTTAGTGCTACACTGCTAGTCTGCTACAACCTTAAGATTAGTATACCTGACTTAATCTACTAAGTTTGAGATTTGTTATCTCATTTTCTTTATTTTATGTTTGTGTTACGCATACTTATACCTGTAGTGTTGTACAATGTATTATTAGCTAAGGTAAACCAGACTTCTGATAGACATAAGCATTATATATTACACATAAAAAAGATAGAACATTCGTCGTAAAATATATAAATATATAATGCTATTACAAATACAATTGTGTAATCTGACCTTATCTTGTTAGTAGAAAAATAAAAGCGAAGATAATGAAAGTTCTAGTTGTTAAAAGAATATGCTTGAAGGATAATGGATGTTAATTCACTAAAAAGATAAAAATAATCATTCATTTTTGTATGATAACGACATTGTCGGGTCCATATTTCTTTATTAAACCAAAAGGACTTTCATCATGTGTAAAGTCACTTGATCTTATCATAACTATTATTGTTAAAATTTCTGATATATTTAAAAATATTAATGACGGTAATTTTAATAAGTAAAATATAACAATTTAAAATTAGTATATTTTGTGGTTTAAGCAATAGCTAAAAGCTACGTTATAACATGTAACACGAGTTCAAGACACAAGAACATTTTAAAGACAAATTGATAAAATCAGACGATAGCATTCTGTTTTCCTTTTGTTCCTATAAAAAGTTACAAACTAGTTCGTTTCTAGACTAATATAAATGTAACTCCAAAGCCATAAGAAACGTGAAAACATTTCGTGTTCGATTTTTCTCATAACCTTGAAAAATGGCTATATCGACAGGTCTAGGAAATATATTTAAAAGATGTCACTTTCTGTATTTATAAAATGTGATGAATTATATCAATGTCTAAAGTATATTTATGTGTTGTATTTTATGATTAGCATAAAACTTGAAAAAAAATAACTACATTTTTTTTCTAAAAATATTGTAAAAACTTACCAAAGAATGTAAATATGCTTGAAAAAAAAAACATACAAACATTTTACTCCTCATCACATCATTAAACTCAATAAAATTAACAACCATTTTACGTGAACTTTTAGCAACATAAATTTCATATCTCACACCATTTGATCTTGAAACCATTAGATATCAAAATCAAATTTTAAAAAAAGAAATAAAAAAACACACTTGCATAACGCATACATATTAAAAGAAGTTGAAAAGAAAACACAATTACAATAAACGATTTTTTTTCCAAAGATATCTACAAGGCAATTAGAAGCACCATGGATGAACATCTTAATATCAAGCTTAAGCATTGCTTCTGAATGAACCAAGTGCTTTGATTGCAGCGGCTCTAAGCACAAACTGATGGTAGACTGCGGCGGCAAATGCTCCAATGAAGGGTCCAACCCAGAATATCCACTGCAATTTTGAAAGAAAATCATTCATATAAGTAACAATTTGTGCAAAATTTATATGAAATAACAATTGAATTTAAAAAAAAAAGAAAAAAAAAACCATACTTGATCATCCCAGGCCTTTTCTTTGTTGTAGATCACGGCGGCGCCAAAGCTTCTGGCCGGGTTGATGCCCGTTCCGGTGATGGGAATGGTGGCCAAGTGCACCATGAATACGGCAAATCCTATGGGCAGTGGTGCCAAGACCTACATATATTCAAAAATTTTAAAATCAGAATATTAGTATGTGAAATTTAAATATGCAAAGGAAGTAGGTGGTAAAGAAGCGTAATTAACTAGAGTTCAGCTCATGAAAAACTTGAATTAAGCCGAACTTATAAGAGCTCGACCTCAAGTTCAATCCCAAATTAAAGATCATTTAATAAATGAGTTTTGATTTGAGATTTATGTACATACCACGTTTGACTAAATTCGCAAGTCTAACAAGCCTCTTTTTTTGTAGAAAGGATAATATTTTTTATTTAATTACCTAAAATTCACTTATATATAATATAATATATATAATTTTATATGTAATTAATAAATAAAAATGAGTTATTTATGACTCAAATAGAGCAATTTTAATTTAAACAAGCCGAGCTCTGAGCTCAAGCACTTGTAAGTTTTAGAGCTAAACTCAAGCTTTTATATATTTAAATTAGTTAAGCTCAAGTTCCTTTAAGTTAAAGAAGCCAAGCTTAGCCTAGACGTGCTCAAAATCAGCACGTCTAAGTTAGATCATTCAGGAAACTTAAGGGATGTGGTCCTTACAGGAACATGGGAGTCTCTTGCGCTTCTCTTGGGATCAGTGGCAGAGAACACGGTGTAAACAAGGACAAAGGTACCGATAATCTCAGCACCGAGCCCAGTACCCTTGTTGTAGCCATCGGCCAATTCGTTAGCACCACCACCGTACCTGTTGTAGTACGAGCTTTGGAAAGCCTTCACGAGACCCACACCACAAATTGCGCCCAAACACTGAGCTATCATGTACCCCAACGCCCTAATCAATGACACCTTTCTTGCCAAAAACAGCCCGAACGTCACAGCCGGGTTAATGTGTCCTCCTGGCGCATTTTAGCAAGCATCAGTTAGTTTCAATCAAACTTCAAATTAACACAATACTTTCCGTAATAAATTCCAGAAAATATAAGTGTTTTTTTACTGTGATGGTGATTATGTGTGCTTCTGGCGCATTTTAGCAACCACTAGTTAGTTTTAAACAAACACAAAATTAACACAATATTTTCCGTATGAATTTCCGGAAAATATAACTGTTTTTATGTGTGCTTCTGGCGCATTTTAGCAAGCATCAGTTAGTTTCAATCAAATTCCAAATTAACACAATATTTTCCGTATGAATTTCCGGAAAATATAACTGTTTTTTACTGTGATGGTGATTATGTGTGCTTCTGGCGCATTTTAGCAACCACTAGTTAGTTTTAAACAAACACAAAATTAACAAAAAAAAAGTTAACCGTATTTAATTCCAGAAATATAAGTTTTATTTTTGTATTAAGTGACATAACCAAAACTCTTTAGGTCATATTAAGGTCTATTATTTGTCATACGACTAAAAGGTCCGGCTTATGTTTTTCGTTAAAAAAAAGGAAAAAACAAAACTTAAATTTTATATGTAATTTTTTTAACAAAAAATCCAATAAATTCTGATTGCCCGGGTCAAAGACCCTTTTGGCTACCTTGTTTCGCCTCTTAGAGTGAATAATTTAATTTACTTACCAGAGATACCAGCGGTGCAGTAAACAAGTATGAAGATCATGCCACCAAAGGCCCAAGCGATACCAAGTATACCAACTCCACCACACTGATCCGTGTTCAACTTTGGATCAGTCTGGCTTTTGTACCCGATAACAGTCAAAACAGTGACATAAAGAAAAAGGAGAGTGGCAACAAACTCCGCGATCAGTGCACGGTAAAATGACCATTTGGTGAGCTCGTCCGCATCGAAAAAGGGAGCGGGAGGCGGGTCGTGGTAGTCCTTAGCGGAGTACTCGCTCCCGCCTCCGTGGTGCTCGGCTACTTCAACATCTTTAGTCATGGCTGTGGTGGCGAGAAGAGGAGAATTGAGAAGAGATGAATAGTTTGTGTGAGTGAAGTTGTGGTGAACGTGTTGTGATGGTAGGTATTTATGGTGGGTAGTGAGAGGAAAGTAAGCACAACGATATAATAGGACTCAATTATTGATGGTTTAACATATATTAAATTTGTGGCTATTATCATTATTATATGATGTATAAATATAAATTACACCTCTACTTTTCTAAATTCATATTATAGTGTATTTTACATATAGTGATTGTAGTTTTATTTAATATCATTATCATTATAGCAAATTTATTATGTTCCAATGTAAAAATTTTCTAATTTTAATAACTTTTACCAACTTTATTATATGTAAAAATTGACATTTGTTTAAAAGTTAGATTCATCTCGGAAAGTGCATTCAACTAAGACGTGATAACTTTTATGTTTAACCAGATAGATTATTCTTAAAACTTGTAGATTTGTCGGTAATCTTGCCTAAAGCTAATATTCTTTTTTTTTCGGTTGAATACTACAAGTCTACAAGTGTATCCAACTAAGACGGAATAATGGTATAATTATTGATCCTCAATTACGACATATATTCTCATGTGTTCATTAATATAAATTTGGCGTGGGTGCGTTGTTTTGGTGTATATGTTAGCTGGGAGGGGGGAGGGGGGTAGGGTAGCGCCATGTGTGCGTTTTGGCGTGAGTTCTTTATAGTGAGCAAATGGGTCCATATTGTGTGTTGGTGCTACCCCCTGGCTACATATATCTTTTTCGTGTTCTATCGTTTTCGTGCTGTGCGTTTTTTCATTTCTTTGGGTTCCTCTTGGGGTATTGGTTTCATTGTAGAGAGACTTTTGATTGGAAATGAAGCATGTCTTTTGATGGAGTCTGCTGAGATTTTGGCACATGAATGAAGTACCTTGTTTGCTGAATTATTACAAGTGTTGCCTGATGGTTGTTAAAAGTGCAAATTGATTTGTTCATGTAGTGCCAGATGAAGTATTTGTTGGGGATTTCAGTAACACAAACGAACAACCGGATGAACAGAAATCTCTGAAGGCACGTAATCGCTTTCAAATTGAATCAATTCGACGGTTCAATCGAATATTCAATCGGATACAATCAGAGATCGAGAATTTTCTGTATGTTATGATTGAGAGAAGAACCAGAGAGAGTTTTGATCAATCTGTATTGAATTCGTAATGAATAAAAAATGGGTTATTAACTGCCTAATAGGCAGTTACCACAAGGTTTCCAAATTGCCAAAATTAGTCCCTCTATTTCCGAAAATTAATTTTTTGAGACATTTTTACCATAGGCAGTTACCACAGCCAGAGGCTCTGCCAAAATTAGTCCCTCTATTTCCGAAAATGGGTTATTAACTGCCTAATAGGCAGTTACCACAGTCCACAACCAGGGGCTCTGCCCCTTGGACCCCGCCAGGGGCTGCCGCCCCTTGGACCCTGCTCCCAAGGGCGCTGCCCCCGGACCCCCGTCTCTTAGGGGCTTCGCCCCTAAGTTCATAATAAATTCAAATAGGCGTGCACTCCGCACCACCATACCTATATGATGTCTTATTATGAAGATATTGATCAAATAGTCAATCCAATTACACTAAAATATCCAACAGTATATTAGCATGTTCCCGTTCATAAAAGTCCATCCCTATGCATTTTTTTAGCTGGGCGATTCTAATAAGGTGGGTCATTAATTTGGACCTGTTCTGCTGCATAAAACGTTGCAGTATGGGTAGAGATTTTGGCAATCGCTTATGGTGGATCAACAATATATTTGGTCCTGATTTGCTGCACATAAATGGCCCAAATTCTGTTTAATCGCCGCGATCTTTCAACTTTAGTTATTGGTTCTATATTGTCTCGGCTATGCTGATTTTTTTTCTGCAAGACTTGGGCCCAGATTCTGGTCAATCGCTGCGATCTTGAAAGTGCAGTTCTTGGCTCTTTATTGTCTCGGCTATGCGGATTTTCCCCTGCAAGACTTATGGACTGATGCTGATGTTTCGGAAAGTATAAAGTGCTTACCCTCCATTGAGTTAGCTCAAGCGTACTCGGTTATTGGTTCTCATAGTGTTTGGTTTGATGATTGTAGTTTTCTTTTGTGCTTGTTTGGCGAGAGTCTTGTATATGCATCTATCTCTTGTATCCCGGTTTTCTAACCTCTGGTTAGGAAACTTTTGTACTCGCTATCGTTGTTGGTTTTTCGTGTGGAATAAAAATTATCTCCTTCTCCGTTAAAAAAAACACTAAGACAGAATAATTTTGATGTTTTGTTGGTTTAACAGTCATGGTATCTTTAAAACTTAAAACTAGCATTTCTAAAGACTTATATAGTTATATTCAAATGTTAACTATTAAAAGTTTACCCAAGTTCAAGGGCCGACCTAACATACAATGAGGGGTAACTCACGCTATCCCTCAAATTTATTGGCGAAATACGTTAGTACAACTTTTTTTCTTCGTTTCACGTATGCACGCTACTCCAAAACATATAATTTTAGCCCGCACTATTTTTCGACTTTCATATAGATCCGTAATTGCCCAAGCTAACATGAAGGGTATTAATAGAAATTATTTTTTTTCATAAATTTGGGTAATAAAACCTTTGTACATTAATAAGAGGAAGCCGTTAATAACTTGGCTTGTTTTAGATATATTTGCCGCCCATAATTAAGAAAAATAATATGAATTGGTCGCTTTCATGGTCCCGCAAATTCTGCCAACGGCTCTTTTACATAAAATTTATAATTTGTGTGTTACTTTAGTTCAACGGATTAAAATCCTTTTATGTTGGTCTTCTATATGTCCGTTAAGTTGAAATAATGAGAAATAATATAAAACCAGATCATTTTCAGTTAAAATAGAGTCATTGAATAGATATGTACCCGTGCGTGTGTACAAACCCGCGTCTCCTGCGACAACATCAGAATAATCAAAGGAAGCTTCTAGAAGGTCGCACACAAAACCTAGTACATGCCAGTTATTGGGAAACAACGTACCCACATCTCTTGTGACAACATCAGAATAATCAAAGGAAGCTTTTAGAAGGTCGCACACAAAACCTAGGATATTGAGTTTGCAATTATATTCACTTAAAATTTGTGTTTTGTTGGGCTTTAATGTAAAATGAATGGGAGTTTTGTGCCTAAAACCTTTCATGGTGGAATAAGATATTACATTACATTTACAATATATTAATAGATGAAGTTAAATGAATAGTGTATCAAATGAATACTAATTTTAGTAATATTTTATTTAATTAACTATATTATTATTTTACTATATATTATTTTATTCAATTAACTATATTATTATTTTATTCAAAAACTTTATTATATTATATACTATTAATATAAAAAACATAATATTATCTAATTTCGTTAAAAATTTCATGTGTTATCTTATGTGTAGATTTCTTTATTTTTTCTTAACGTTTACAACCAAAATGGAATCTTGATTGTATAATTCATTGATTGATCAACACCTTATCTAAATTTCGATTGTAAAACGCGCAACGCGCGTGATTTTATACAACTAGTTGAGTTAAATTGCAAACTGGGTTGATAGTTACAGTCTATTTGTACAAGGCCGGTAAAAGTTTAGGGTTAATAAAAAATTTACTTGGAGTGACTCCACATATGAATAAGAGTCAACGATGGTTTCATGTGCTAACCGTGTAAGATTGATGGGTTGAGTTGTTCAATCTGAGCACGATTCATACCTTATTGGTGTTAAGAAACTTCAAACCTAACCCATACACACATGGATCCATATAACTTGGACACAAATCATGTCATGTTTTTTTTTAAATTGAGTACAACATTGTTAAAATAAAAATAAGAAAGACGTTTTTATAATTGTTTATGCATTGTTATGATTAAATTGGTGTGTTAAAACTAATTAGAGCAATATGTCTAAGTTGTCAATTTATCATTGTACGTCTAAACCAGTTAAAACGGTGTGTGTCATGCAATTACAACAAATGTAACGAACGCACAAAAGTGCACCCAAGATTCTCAAGTTTGATGTATAATACCTAGGGGTGTGGTTCGGGAAGCATGCTCGGGGAGCTGACCTGAACTACTTCCCCGAAGGGGCACGCCCCCCCCCCCCCCCCCCCCCCCCCCCGCTCCATGATCGGTGAGCTCGGGAAATATCCCCTGCTCGCCCCGTTCCGGTTCCCAATATTTTTTTGAACGTTAACAGTTGAGAGAGAGGGGTTTAAGAGAGAGAGAGAGAGAGAGAGGTGTTTAAGAGAGAGAGAGAGAGAAGCGGTGGAGACGACGAATATGTTGCCAGAGACGACGGCGGTGGAGATTTTATTGTCGGAGACGACGGCGTTGGTGACCTTCTGTTGTCGGAGACTAGTCGGAGACGACCACACAGTGGTGAGTTTTGTTGACTTTGTGGTTTTGTTGCTTCTCTAACTTACACACACACACATATATATTTAGTTTTAATGGAATTTTTAAAAATATAAATATGTAATTAAATACATTAAATAAAATAATAAAAAAGAGGGAGAAGGAGGAACCATTTCCTTTAGAAGAAGGAGGGAAAGGGGGGAAATGACGTGACGCTCATGTGGACAAGAGGGAGGGAAGGAGAAAAGGTTCCACACCCCATAGCCTTAATTATGTGATTCTAACGGTGTGTTCAAACCACTACAATAGGAACATGTGCCCGTCCTGGATATTCGATAAGTTTATCCTAAAAAAAAAAATCATAACCCAGCATTAAATAAACCAGAAAAAAAAAAGAAACCCTATCGATGTCATTAAGCACATCACATGGATAAAAAAGACAACAAAATGCAAATTCTAGAAAAAGTTTGGTATGATATAATCTCCATCTGTATTTTTTGTGATTGAATTCTCGTGTATCTTTTCATGTCATTTGGATTGTATCAAACAAAACGTTTTAAATATTGTTATCCAATACAAACTAGTCACATATATTATTGTATTTGTAAAATTTTCGTTAACAAAATTTATACGTACTAGATCCGATTAATTAATTATATCTATAATCTATAATAATAATAATAATAATAATAATAATAATAATAATAATAATAATAATAATAATAACTTATAATAAAAGAATTGAGTTTTTATGAGGTGTCATTCAATGGAGGCTTCAACCCTCCATTGAATTTGCCATGTGGCACTTTGAGATGATAGTATTGAATTTATTATTTTAATAATATTTTTTTAATCTATATAAAAAATAAATTAAGTTATTTTAGGAAAAAAGAATTTAAAAAAAAATAATTTTTTCTCTCTTATGTTTCCTCCCATAATTTTTAAACGTTAATATCTTTTATTTACGAGATATTTTAAAGAAAAAAATTAAACCAAATTAACGAACGTTTTATTGTCTTTCCAACGAGTACCATAGTGCTATATAAAAAACAGAGAAAAAACCGACTATTTTTTGTGGGGTTTCGTTCATACTGGAAAAAAAACACAAAGTGTTCAGGTTAATCATTAATCATGTTTTTCTTAAACCAGATTCTTATCTACAATGTTGAAATTCAGCCCAATCGTCATGCTATCAAGAGAAACTAGTAGAAAGAATCACGCAACACTGCAACACATGCTGTTATTTTATAGCAATGTTATTTTTTTTATTTATTTAGTTACAAGAGTAATAATTATTACTATTAGTATTACTAGAATGATTATATTTTTCAACCCCGAGACGCTCCCAGGATAAAAGCTAGTTATTATATAAAGTGAACTGATTTTTTAAGGGCAGATACAAGCAAAATGCTTTCCTTAGACTAGAGGGAGTGGAGGGGCGGGAAAGAGGGGGGTGAAGCGCCATGTGGCACTTGTGGGACCCATGTGGGGGGAAAAATTGTGGGGAGTGGAAGGGGAGGAAAGGGGGTGAAAGGAATAATATTATATTGTGTTAAAGTTAAATAAAAAAAAGAAAAAAAAATCAGCCAATGAAAATACCCCACATCACCAACCCTCTCCCCTTCCCGCCCGGCAAAACCCCACCGCCCACCCTCCCCGCCCCACCTTTCCCGCCCCTAGGGGACGGTGTTCCCGCCCGTCAAGTGTTTCCCGCCCCTCCTTTCCCGCCCCACTCCCCCTAGTCTTATGGGAGGTGGGGAGTTCGAGTCCTACCGGCAGCAAAATGCTGCTAGTGGCTCCGGTTTTACCAATTCTTCACTTTCATGCCTTCGGGCGGGTGGGGGTCGGGTTTTCCCCGATTTCGGATACTACATGGGCGGGCCTTGGCTACCCAGCTGCTCGAGGTACATATGGACCCTCCACTGGGTGGTCGTGGGGGTCTGTCCATGGTGTGGGGATCCTCCAGGGTAGTCGGGCAGAAGTGTTAGTTGGACTTTCAAAAAAAAAGATACAACCTTTTAATGAGTAAATGACACAAATACTCATTCTATCATAAAAAAATAAAAATAAAAAAAAATGCAAACAAGCTTTTAGTTAATGCTCATTTCGGTCATTTTATACATTTTATTAAATGCTCCAGCTACTCTGCCAAACATCAAAATATATTTAAAAAGCTATAACTATCAGTTTCCAACCACCAGCTAGTTTTGCCAAACAACCCTTAATCTCATTGCCTACTGCGGTAGCTAATATTACCTTATATTGAGGAGCTCCCTTAGGTTAACATATTTATTTTACAACCATAAATATCGTTCATAGTTGTTTTTGGAGTACGAGTAGGAAGACTTAGAGAATCATGAGCCTACGATACCCCGTTGGGTATTATTAATAGTCGTTTTTGGAGTACGAGTAGGAAGATTCTACATCAACGTGTCGTAGATAGTTTAGAGATATGTTCTCGTGTAAGTTATGTTTAATTAATTATTATTTTTATTAGAATTGTTAGCAAGTTTAGTATTATTATTTTAGGTATTAGGATTATTATTAGAGATGGGTATTGAGTAGTCTAGCCTTAGTTAGGCATGAACTGATCACTTATGTTTGAATAAGGCAACATTAACCAATAACTAGTTAGGTATAGTATTACCTAACCTAGGATCGTATAATTATATCAGGACTCTAAAATATTACTTGGCTATACTAGCAATGGTTATCAACTGTTAAAGCAACCGTTAAACAGGTGAGTTATCATACTTGTTTTTTAAACTGTGATAGTACACTCATCTAAACTGGTAATAATGAAAAAGCTTACAATATACATATGTTAGTAGGGATATATGTGATCTTATTATGCTTAATGGGGTGTGTCATTCTGGAAGGGGTAATAAGGTTTTGTACTCACAACGTGCTTATAAGGTCCAACGACACACACTCATACCTATGTGACGGCCGTATGGGGCACAGTTGGAGGACCATTATGCCCCTTGTACGATGCTTTGTGACAAGTCAAATATGGCCTATAAGATCCAGTGAGACCCGGCCTGACTATAATGTGGTTACAAGCCTATATTGTGTCTGCATATAATGTAATTATGGTATGTCTTTATAAAATTGTGTAGGATGAGCTCACCAGCATATAGCTGGCATCGTTTTGAGTATACTTATTACAGGTGATAATTGAGAAGCATTGTAGGAACTGCTTAGGAAAGTTGGAGTTGTAGATCAAGATGTTCTTAAGCTTGTATAATATTGTAAATAGTTATACAGTCTAATCAGAATGTTATAGGGTTAAATAAAATACATGATTTACTATCGTTGTAAGTTTCAATTATGCATTATCACCCGGGTTACGAGTGAGGTGTTACAGTTGATATCAGAGCTCAAGGTTTTTGCAAATCGGGTATGTTAGGAATGCTTAAGCTTTAACCAGTAGAGATGTATAAGATAAACATCAGACTTAAGCTGGACTAATTAAAGAAAGGAAAGGCACTCACTGGATTCCTTAAATATGGCATCAATTAATGGTTTATATTATGTGTAGTGTAATTGTTATGTTATAAAAATGTTAAATACATACCATACCAGTAACTTATATATAGTTTACATTCCTATAGGAAGACAATGTATGACATAGAGATGAGCAAGCATCTCAACATGAACAAGGACTTAGACACAACAAATTAGTAACAGAGGAAGGTTCTCATAGGGTCTAGACACAGGAAAATTCGAATCTTTTTGGTCATTTCGTTAGGGGCCGAAATATGGATGACTTTAATACACATAGATAGAGAGGGTGTCTTTCTTTTTTTCTTTAGAATGTGCAGGAAACATGTGTAAGATAGATAACTTGTGTTTTATATATTTTTTAAAATTTTTATACATAGTGACAATTTATGTGACATAAATACTCACCTTCCGTGAATCACTACATAACAATAGCCTAACTTTTTACTACCATTTTGCTATATGGGTGGAAAAAAAGAGAGAGAGAGAAAGTTGAACAGGATAACCACAAACTTTTGAGTTGGGGTCGAAAGATGAATGAATTGTATTTACATAGAGGGAGAATAATATAAAAGAGTTTTTTTAGTAGTGTAGAAAGAACCACCCACCTTATGGTGGAGTGGTACCGGGAAGTAATGGAGGAACACTTATCCTTGTGGTCATGGATTCGACTCCTGATCCCTCCAGGTTTTACCGGTTCGCTGCCGTCGTGCCTTCGGGCGGGTATGCGGGCCGTGTTTTCCCTGGAACAGGAGATAGGTGGGCGCGGGGCTCAGTCCGTGCGGGTTAAGCCGCCTGATGGGGCTACCTTTAGCCAATGGGTGCTGCGTACGGAGTTTTCCGTGCGATTCTTAGTTGGCCGTTCAAAAAAGTAGCGTAGAAAGAATTTTTAAGATGAAATATGAACCCAATTCATTTTATAATCAATGACAACATATGTGACAAATATTTTCTCGCCTATCCTAAGTCATCAAACATTAACTAATAACAATAATAAACGACATAGAGCAATAACTCGGGTAACAATTGGTAAAAATAGGTTTCTAAGTGCTTTTAGACGATGTTAGAAACATATTACTTTTCATATTGGTTTTATTTTTATATTCTTTACTTAATCAGTACAAAGCCCGGGTTCGGTTTCATCGAATACCTATGCCTTGAGGTAGCACTAAGGACCCTATCAAGGATCGGGCGGGTTTAGAAAGTGTTTGCTTATCATGTTTGTATACGCATATGATACTCGTAATCCGCTGGCTTCCTCTTTTCTCTCTTCCCACACTTTTTTCTAATGTTATTACTTGTCTAAAGATTTTTTTTTTTAACGGCATCTCGTTCATGGCTATACATGAGCATAGTCCGGCCGATGTGGGTTTCGAACCGGGCACTCCAGGGTAGGAAACAGGCTAAGCCTGAAAACCTCCCACCTCACTTACTTGTCTAAAGATAATTTTAAAAAATAAAAGAATAAAAGCAATAAAGTATATAATCATAGTCTTATATCACTAATGCTCACCTAATGATTGGATTAGTTGATTAAAGTTTGACAGGTGGAATTACCTGGAAGACACCCAACTCAAATATGTCTTTTATAAATATGCTTTTTTCTAAGTTCATCTCAAAACTAAATCATGCTTTCAAAGACATTTAATTTAATATAGGGGATGTGCTTAGGAAGTAAGGAGTGTGTTTTGAAACAATTTTTGAGCCTAATTGTTGTAATGAACTTTGTGGTTATAAAACATAAATAACTAAACCTTATTGTAAATTTATAATTATCTAAGGCCAGACTAGTTTATACGAAAACTAATCATTAAATAAATGGTGACAAAAACTTTATTACTAGTTTATTAGAGAATTGGAGTTTTGTTAAACATCTTAATTATTAGAGGGTTATGTTTTAAAACAATTTAAAATCAAGGTTAGTAAATGAAACTCTCTTTTGGTCTAGTCTTGTCGTTATAAGCTTGCCAACGCAATGGCACCGACCATGGAATTTATATGAAACCGCCCACCTTATTTGGACCACATTTTAGTATTAAAAATATTTTGTTGAGTTTGAAATTTTAGCTTGTAGTTATTTTACAATAATAAATAGAAGTTTAATGTTGTTGAAGTATAATAGTTTAAACATACGATGGTGAATGATTGTAAGATTATTTGTAACAATCAAACATAAAGATAATAAAAACCAACTCCAAATCAAAATCGTTTTATATAAACCTTTCAATAACATTGGAAGTTTAATACACCATTTTATATATAAAAATAAGAGCGTGAAAACCTCAGTGAGTACTTCAACTCTTGAAGGTTCTGCTAGCAAGATGTAGTATAGAGTTGGGTTATATAACGGACTTATGTATTATTATGTTTAAATCTATATGTTTATAATTTATACTATACTTATAGTTTTCTAAGATAATTAAGCATGAATTAAAGTCGACGTTGATAATGCCAAACAACTGTGAAACTTTTTATTATAAACTAGTGTAGCTAATGGCTCCTTTTTAATTTCATATGGTGTACAAAAGTTTAGCTAGTAAAAGAAATTATAAATATAAATTGGTGCCCCTTGTTTTTTTTTAACGGCAACGGTACACACCACGTATAATAAAGTCCCGCACCCTTCAGGTCCGGTCCCCCCACCCCATAACGTCCAGCCCCTCATTTCAGAATAACTCTACTCTGAGTGAGATTCGAACATGTGACCTCCTAGAGCAGGAACCCCACAAAGTAGGTAAACCTTCTCACCTCCATTGCAACCAATAGGCTACAACATTATTGGCCCTTGCTTTTATGCAAGTGTTTAAATAGTTAAAGTTTAGAGAAAAAAAATATCAAATGAGTTAAACAAATCAAAAGTGTTCTAATTATCTACTTAAAAGTAATCAAATTTCACTTTTTAGTTAAATTTATCCTTTTAAATAATTTTATATTAGAAAACGGCTATTAATCAGAGCCGAACCAATGTTTTTGAAGGCCCTAAGCAAACTACAAGCCGGGGGCCCTTTAAATTTGTATAATTCACAAAAAAAACACCATACACTAGATGAACATTACAATCTCCTTTCTAGTAACTATTGATCAATTAAAGTATTCCGTATTCATTTTATCTAGTTACTCACATTAGGTATATTGCAAAGTAAAGACATTTTCCCATTTAAATTTTGAAGCCATTTTGTGGATCTACAATTTACAATGTATTTCTTTAAGGCTTATTTTAATCGTTTTCTCAGCATCTACTTTGGTTGACAAAGTAGATTAACATTATATCGTCCAAGCCGTCTTGTACGACTTCAATCCTTGATGACCAAAAAAATTATCAATGACAATCGTCAATAGCAAATGGAAGTCGCAAATATTAGATATGCAATCATTCAATACCTGTTTGTTTTTTATTTGGGCCAAGACATATGTAATACACGAAAAAAAAAAACTTAAACTTTTGGGGCCCTTAGTTTTTGGAGGCCCTAGGCCTTAGCCTAGGTTGCTAACACACTAGGTCCGGCCTTGCTATTAATTGTTATCAATATATATGTTACATTATCATAAATAAAAAAGAAATACGTTTGTGTTGATTTTTGATGTATAAATACGTTATTTTGGAATAAACAGAATAATTTTGTATGGTCTAATACGCTACTGTTATTGTATTGTACTTGGCTAATACTTCACTCTTATCTCTTTGAGGTGATAACAAGTATATAAAAATCGGGGTTTGATAAGTTCATTTTCTGCATAACTGCCACCTCATCACCTTAATAGAATATACCAAATACAATAAATAATGTTTTAATAATAATTTTTTTAAACAAATTATGTCATTTAATAACTGACAAATTACATTAAGATAGACGGGTAACAAGTTGCGCCGCCAAAAGCTTACGGTATATTTTTTAATAGTTTCAGTCGTTTAGAAGGAACTGTATAGATGTGTCGTGTGACACCTTACAAAAATCAAACATCATAAAGAAGATATACTGTTCGCACAAGGTGCCAAGGTGGTTATATTTTAACCCCTTTTTTTGGCACCTACTAACTCAAATACAAGCCAGATTGTGACGCTGCCACGTAATGAGTGAATTTTATATAGGAAACTAGCATGAAATCCACATATTTTGTGTTAAAACACTAAACATCATTTAATCCCATGTCAAACCGTTTACCTGAACGGCTGAACCAGTTGGTGCAAGTCATAACTTGTTTTTAAATTGTATTTATGTTATGTATTATGTCAAAACTTATGTCTTTTAAGAAGTCGCTTGGTGGGGTGTGGTGTGGTGTGGTGTAACATAGCAAAAATCTTCACGAAAACTATGGTGAACGGGTCACCTCTTCGTAGTTGTTTCAAATGTGAGGTTAGGGATGGTAATGAAGTCGCTTTTTGGCTTGACCCGTGGTTAGTTAATGAGCCACTAAGGCTTACATTCCATGCCCTTTTTAGTCTTGAAAGCGCTAAGCGCTGCAAGGTCAGTAAGAGATTAACGGGGATTGGGCTGGATGCTGGACCGGTGTGGGCTGCTAAATGGGGCGTGTTTTATCGAATAACCCGGACCGCTGGAGCTGGATTGGCAGTGGTTCGAAGGAATTTTCGGTTAGTGAAGTTAAAAAATTATTGTCTTTCGGGTCAGATGTTAGTGACAGATTCGTGATGAATTGGTGCAAGTGGATCCCCTTGAAGTGCAACATCTTTGTGTGGCGGGCCAAGATGGTAAAATTCCAACTGATTTGGCTCCCAAGAGAATGAACATTCAAGTCGAAGATGTCACATGTCCTTTATGCAACTTTTGAGGAGGAATCGATTGTCCACATTTTTACAGCATGCTATGTTGCTTCTGTTCTCTCGAGACAGGTCACGTTGTGGCGTAGGGTGCCAAGCATTTTTGCATTTTCTTTTCAGGGACCTTGAATTGGCATCCTCCTTGAGAATTTGAGGCTATTCAGGGTATCATTGTGGTTGGATGCTGTATGTTATGGAGGGCCAGGAGCGACTTCAAGTTCTCAAACAAACCGATTAGAATAGAGTCCATACGCAGCAAGGTGAAGGATTGGAGTATAAAGATTTTTCGTGGAATACGTGGCGTAAATTTGTATATTGTCTGTTGTAGTTTGGATGCCCGTTTTGGATTGGCGTCAAGTTTCTAATGAAGTTTTCAATTAAAAGAACTTTTAATCAGTCTTAACACCAGTGCACCTTTTTTTGTAAATATCTATGTTTTAGGTGAATTCAAGACTAAAATTGGTTTCATATAAAAACAATTGTTGTAAAAAGAGGTAGATCAACCATAGCAATCCAATAACATATCTGGTTTTGTTTATTATATCAACCCCTTCTACTGCTGAAGGTATCAAGTTTAGAAAGAATGTGTCCATCCTCATAAGATTGAGGTTCTAATCCTATAATGGACAGGTATAACTTACCCAGTTTTGTTTATCATATCAAACCCTTTTACCACCGACGGTATCAGAGTTCAGAAAGAATGTGTCCACCCTCGTAAGATTTTGAGGTTCTAGTCCTCTAGTCGACATGTATAAACTGGGTGATTGGCCAGTCAAAAAAATATAAAACTCAATAACTCAACACATACATTGCGCAAAACTCTGCCTCTTTTATTCAGGTGCAATACTATTTTGTGCAGAGAAGACATAAATGCAAAGGTACAGCTTTTGCGCTAGTTGATGCAAGTTCTTTATAATCGAGCTTTATAAGTTAAAAACTATCAAACTGAAGTAAGGCAGACCCACAAACTTTCTACTAACTAAGCACACTTTCAGAAAATATGAACGGAAACTAAAGCCAACTGAAAAAAAATACATGTAATGCTAAAAATCAGCCATAAAACGGACCAAGCCTAATTGATGTAAAATAGAGAGGACTTCATTGCAAAATCTCTAGCTAACGCTAAATTGCAAAATCAAATAATTTTATAGGGAAAAAAAGTAACTAGATCAAAAACAAGCATAAATAAAAAAAAAACAGATTCAATACTAAAACTATCACTACAACTTCCTAAAAGGCTAAAACAACAATTACATTAATTAAACAACTAAAATCATGAATAACAGTTATAAAACACAAAACCATTAACCAAACATATGTAACAAAATCTCATCAAATATCATTCATGATATTATCAAAACAACAAAAGTAACCCTTAAATTAAATCCAAAGTCTGAAAAAAAAACAACAGAAAACAAAAACAAACATTACTAATAATACTCAACTTAACAATAATAATAATACTCAAATCCAAACCACTCACCAACCAACCAACAAATCAATCCTGAGGGATCTCAACATCACCATCAGCAATCTCTTGCTGCAAATCCTTTGGATCCTTTCCATCAACCGTACACCCAACCGAAACACACGTCCCCAATATCTCCTTAACCGTTCCTTGCAACTCCTTAGCCATCGACCTTGCCCTCATCACCTTAGCAATCTCAATGACGTCATCCAAACTAATATTCCCACTATGCTTAATATTCTTCACCTTTTTCCTATCACGTTCAGGCTCTTTGAGTGCCTTGATGACCAAAGCAGCAGCTGATGGGACAACGGAGACTTTGGCTTGACGGTTTTGGACGGTTAGTTTAACGGTGACACGTAAGCCCTTCCAGTCCTTGGCTGTTTCTTTGGCTATGTCTTCTCCGATTTTTTTAGGGGAGAGACCGAGTGGACCGATTTTGGGAGCGAGTGAACTCGCGGCACCGACCTCGCCTCCTGTGACTCGGACGTAGACGTCCACGACTTGTGATGGGTCGAACTTTGGAGGCATTGTTGTTTGACAGAGTGTGAGAGAGAGAGTGCAGGTTAGGGTTTGGTTAGAGAGTGGTGGCTGTATGAGGATGATGATGATAATAATAATAAAGGAGTCAGCTAGGGTTTTGTGTTTATTGGGCTTTATAGGTTTATTATTGGGCTTGGGATGGGCTCGTATGGGCTGGGCTGGGCTGAGCTTGGATGTTTTATAAAGTGGGACACTTTTTTGTCGATGTACTTTCTACAAAGCCCAGTTAGTTAATTCATATTCATAAAGAAAGCCGAACTAGTTATTCATATCATATTCATCGATTATATAGCCCAACTAGTTAATTCGTATATTTTTTTTTTAAACGGCCAACGAAAATTCACCAAGAACTCCATTCGGAGTTCATACTCAGTCAAATCAAGAGCCATTCCACCCAGCATAGCTAGATTTGTAAGGGAGCTCCTGGTATCACCAAGTTCACCAGGTCCGGGAAAAACCCGACTATACACCCGCCCGGAAGCATGACAATGTAATAATCAGTAAAGCCCGGCGCTCCAAGAATCGAACTCATGACCTTTCAGCCATGGGTCTTCTATCATTGAGCCTCCATATCACTCCACCATAGGGTGGTTGGTCTAGTTAATTCATATTCATAAAGAAAGCCTAACTAGTTATTCATATCATATTTATCGATAAATGTGTTAAAGAGGGTATGTAGGTTAGGCGACGTGCACTGTTTTAGAGGGGAGTTGATGATTGTTGATAACTAATCACACAACCATACACGTCTTTTTAATCGTTTTTAATATATATACTTTTAAATCGAGTGACATGTGGTGATTATTGAAATAGATACTTAAATTATATATGAGTAGAGAAAATAGTTGGGTGACATAAAAAGTTACCATCCGATAATCTTTTTAGTTGATAACACTTAGATCATTTTTATTTATCTTCAAAATGGATCTTCAATGCTTATCGATTGATTCTTTTATTTAGTGTCACCCAAGCTAATTGATTGTATATCAATATCAAGATTAAACAAATATGTCATTCTTACACATAACTCACTTTACACAACAGAATCGTCTATCCTCATCATTATGACATATCACTCGATATCAATTTGGTTGTTATTTTCCCAGTTTCACATAGCAGCTTTAGAGTGTCTTGAGTAACTCATAAAATTGTACAGAGACTTCACTCGAGCAAGAGTTACACACGTAGAATTAGAATTAGAATTAGAAGTATGCTTTATGAGATATCGAGTGTTGATCCTTTACAAATTTCGTTTTTCTTCTGAAAGAAACGGCCTATTACTTTTATGGTACACACATTTATCACTTTATGTTAGATTTGTCTATATCGGAAAGCTTCCGGGGATAAACTAGTGGACATATATAAGAAAAGGATCATATTTGAGAAACTCGTTTATTCATCTCATCTGTATCAAACATCCTTATTATAAAGTCATTCTTAATCTTGAAACTGACCATTTGAAAACTATATTGTCGAATTCTTCTAATGGGTTTATAACATATGTATATTAAGTATGTGGTTCATACAACTCAACCTTATACAGATTAACGCGTACTACAATTAATAACATGCTTCATAATGATGTTAAATCGGTACTTTGGGATATATAAAATAATTTGATTCTATAGATCCGTTTTATTGACTCGTTAAAAGTTTAGACTATAGCCGTTCAAAAAAAAAAGTTTAGACTATAAGAAAACCTAGTGGGATATTAGTGCATGTGTTTAGATCTCATATCTCAAGCCGGTGCAAGTTATGTTGGAGCATCTTTGATCATCTTCTTGTAATTACTTTCAAGTTTCTTATAATCATTGAAGACAACTTTTCAGTTGTTATTGGAGAGATAGCCGTCAACGATTAAGACAACTTGAAAAGTGGATACCATGGATCAGAGTGATTTAAGCTAATCAAACTCATATCTCAAGCCGGTGCAAGTTATGTTGGAGCATCCTTGATCATCTTCTTGTATTATCTTTGTTTATTATATTTGCAACACACACCTTCAACCCATTCCTAGTAAACCAGGGAAAAATGGCTATATTAAAAAACTTCAAGATTATTGTTTTGTTGTGTGGATCAAACGAGGACTTGCCTGTGTCTTGGAAACACAAGGACGACACACAAAGCTTTAGACTCCAACCGGATCCCTTGATTGCCGCATTTAATGAAATTTAACGCGCATACCGCATTCGGATTCTGATTGCACCGAATCCAGTCTTCAAGGTGCCTCTTCTGTCAAGATGTTCGTCGATTGCGCCTGAACGGGAAGTTGAAATTTTGAATGATGTTCGTCGATTGCACCGAATCTAGTCTTCAAGGTACCATGGATCAGAGAGATTTAAGTTAATTAAAAAAAAATTGGAAACACAAGGATGGAAAAACCCACAAAAACCCCTAAAATTTCGGACCTTAACACACACAAGACGAATGTTGCAACATGAGTTCGACCAAGATGACACACGAAGCTTTAGACTCCAACCGGATCCATAGATTGCCGCATTTAATGAAATTTAACGCGCATACCACATTCATTGACTATACGTGGTTGATGATATCAAGTTTAAGTCATTGACGTTTGATTAGGGTTATTACTTTGTTTTTTAAATTTTTTTTAACTTTTTATAATTATTAAATTAAAAAAAATTAAAAAACCAACTCAAAACATCAAAAGCCACTCCAAAATAAATATTTGATTCGAAGCGCCTCGCTTAGGCCTGAGCGAGGCGCTTCGCTTTTAAAAATCAGTTTTCTCTGCCCCTCGTACTGGCCTCCTCGAAATGAGGGCAAAGCGCCTTGCTTAGGCCTAAGCGAGACGCTTTAAGAGGGTGAAAATAGAAGGTGGTGGGTGGCCATGGTTAAAACCCAGTTAAGAATTATGATGTCATAAATGTGGGGCCCATGAGTTGTCATGACAAAACGGTGTTACGTCCAACCGGCTCCACATCACGGGCCAACTCACCTAATCAACTCAAGTACCGCCTTCTTATTGATGACTGGACACGTGTCGCAAACCTAGACACCGTCAGCACTAGAGAGTGCACACTTTGCCATGCACCTGCTGCACAGCATCCAGACAAAGTCCCATCAATCCCATATTTCTTGCCAAAAGTTAAGAGGACGCAAGGAGATTGTGACACGTTTTATTGTAAAATCTAAGCTTTTAGGATTTTTTTTTTTTGTAAATTATTAGTGTTCTCAGAGCCTGACTAGACCGGTCGGTAACCCTCGGGCGGTGCTAGTCGATGGATGGAATCGCAACTGCAGCGGACCGGTAGTGGCCGGGGAACCGGGTTTTGAATAGATGTGTACCGGCTCGAGAACTACTCGGAATCGGATCGGTAAAAAGCTCAAACGAGTTAAACCTTAATGAGCCCGAGTCTGAGCTCGAGCTTGAAAAATGACTTGTTTAGTTATAGTGGACCTACTATTTAACATTGACGAACGGAATTATTGGCACAATACCAACACTCGTTATATCAACTGAAAGATAGAACCCAAAAAATAACGTCGTCTATGAGCATAAAGATATCAACGCGTGTTTTGCATCGATCTAAAACCATAAAACGAATAACAACTAAAGGTTCCGATAGCGCCGATATTGTTGGGACGATATTAGCTCTTTTTGTCATGGTATCGGTACATAACCACACTCATTATAGCTTATGATATAAAACTCTGTTTTCAATGAAATTTATACTCAAAACCATAAAAACAAATATTGGTACAACTATTTTCCTTACGATAAGAAACAAAAATGCCATTTTATTTTTACTCGTGCTATTTTGAACGATTTTATTTATCAAATCATAGATAAAAATAAACAAGTTGTAACAATTTATTAATAATTTATTCACAATTCAAGATTTTGTATATAAACAGACTGTTAAAACAAATATTAAACAAATGGTTAAAAAAAAATAAAAAATACTAAAAAACAAACAGTTAAAATACAAAAAAATTGTATTTATTTTAGTCAAAAATAAAAATAAACGGTTACCAGCACGATAAACAGAACCAGCAAAACGGTTCAGATACCACTACCAGACAGTACCAGCATGAATGGTGACAGTGTTACCGCGCTAATAATGGGTAGCCGTGACCGATCCCCCCCTCCTCTAGAAATCACACATTTTCACTATATCATATCATAATTATCATTAGATGTACTGATATAAGATTTGTCATATTTGGTTACGATACAAAACATCAAAACCACTATCAGTGTAATATACTTTACAAAAACTTACTTGGTTTTTAATAATTAACAATATTTGTTCAAACAATTTAGCAATTTTTTATTTATTTATACATCTAGTTGTTTATGATTCTTAAAAACGTGTCAACATCATCAGATTAATATATTAGCCATTCACATAATTTAATATTTTGTATCTGTATCTATTCAATTACTTTTTAACAACCTTAGCAAAATTCGTTAGGCGCTACCTAGTCGGAGTCAGGAGTACTAAGAGAATTCTTAGCCTACAGGCTGTTTGGTAGCCTCTTAATGAGGCTCTTAACAGTGGCGGATCTAGAAACATTTTTCAGTATTAACGTTTTTCATTTTAGTAGTAACTTTTTCCAAATTTCGTAAAAAAAAAACAAAATTTCCACTAATTTTCCATTACGCGCGCGAAGTTGAGCTGCAACGCTCGCACCACCTCCTAACTAGCTACATCCGCCCCTGGCTCTTAACCATTCAGTGCTAAATGATTCAGCATTCAGCGTGTTTGTTTCAGCCTCTGAATGGAATGGTTAAGGCTGAATCATTAAGACTTGGGATGTTGCCGAACCATTAAACACTGAATCATTAAGCACTGAACTAGGATGAACCTTAATGAAACTCTCATACCAATGTGGGACAAGAAAACTAACCATTAAGAGGTCCAACTTAATGATTCAGCACTTAACCATACATACCTCTTAACCATTCAGACCTCTTAATGATTCAGCACTTAATCAACCAAACAGCCCCCTAGTAGGAGAGTACCTAAGGAATACTCATCTTAGAATACTCGAGCAGTCGAGTCTCAACAACCTACCTTATAACGATTACTCAGAAAGTAGTGAACCTCCTCTAAGACCTTCTTTTACAACAACGTTGCTTTTAAAACAAGTATGTATATATTTTATGTGACAACTTTCAAAAAATAATATATTTTTATGTGACACTAATCTCTAGTTGTCATCAATCAACAACAGAAAGTTGCATGGAATATACTAAAAAAACATCAGAAACAGTTCGTCTATATATAAAACCAGACACAAGTAATCAATCAACACTCAGAGGACTCACATTTCCAGTACCTTTTAAACCTTTAATGGCGGCATCAAGAACTTATGTCGGTAGAGACAACCACCGTCACCGGTACTTCTCCGGCGACAACGATGCTCCTCCGGCGACGAATTATATCTTTGAGTTCACTGAACTCGACGTCTGGAACGTCTCACCGTCGCCGGAGCTTCAAAAAACCGTCACACCTCCTCGAATCTCGAACAAACCGCTACCGGTTCAGGCGACGGCTAATCGGAGAGAGGTGAGAGGAGCGACGGCGCCGGTTGATGTTCCTGATTGGTCGATGATACTGAAGGAGGAGATAAACCGTACAGCAGGTAGAATTTAAGTTATTAAACAACAAATATATTTGTATCGGATGATAAGCGGCAGTGGCCGAATCTTAACCCGAAATTTCGGGGGGTCGGAAGTCACTGCCCCTGATAAGAGGTGGGGTTTGCTTGCTGGATTCTCATTGATTTTTTTTAATTTTTTCCCTAAATTTTTCATTTTTATTCAATTAATTTTTTTCACTAAATTTTTCATTTTTTTCAAACCGAGTGGAGGAACCCTGGATTTGTCATTAGGGGCGTCGTTGAACGCTGGCGAGCACAATAATGAGCTGATTAAGTTGGCCCCATATCATAACCAATAAGATTTTTTTTGTTTTGTTTTTTTTTTTTTTAAATAAAGGGGTTTTATTTTTTTGCATGGGACGCAAAAGAGTAATTTTTTAAATAAAGACTCCATTCCATACCATGTAGCGTTATCCTAAGATTAAATTTCATTTTTTCTTCAATGTAATTTTATTTGTTATTTCCACATGTGTAATTTTGATTTCTCTTTGTTCGTAACTTTCAAATGTTCGTTTTTTTTTTTCATGAGTAATTTTGAATCGTCAATGCGTAGTTACAAAATTTTTACACTTTGCACGTTAAGCGTACCCGTGATAAGAATTAAGGTTACAATGGTGTGGTTTATATAGATCACATATGACATATTGCATGCTTAGTCCTTTTAATATCACTAATGTCTAATAGGTAGCAAAGGAGATGATGTTGACGGTGATATGTACGGCGGTTCTGATGACCTTATTCCGCCGCACGAATATCTAGCAAGAGGAAGAATCGCATCATTTTCGGTTCAAGAAGGATTTGGAAGGACATTGAAAGGAAGAGATTTGAGTCGAGTTCGTAACGCAGTGTGGAAGAAGATTGGGTTTGAAGATTAATATTTGAAACTCAGGATTGTGAGTCGATGGGTTAACTGTAGTGATTAGTGAATGCTTTTTACTTACCTATGTGTCTATTTTTGTGAACGAATGTTCATTTTGTAGTTTAGACGGATTAATATGTACCTGAGAATGCAATTCTCAAATTTTGAGACTTAAAATGAGTTGTTTGTTTTGATGATTTTGTTGTCGATTTAGTTATTGTCTCGGACAACATGGGAAGAAAATTTCAAAGCCAAAACGTTGCATTCTTTTCGTAAACGTTTTGACAACAAAACGGTGATATAATCGGCATACTGTACTGGTTGAACCGAGTTGAATTACCAGTTAGACTGGTTTAAACCGAGTTTAATTACCGGTTAGACTGGTTTAACCGAGTTGAATTACTAGTTAGATTGGTTGAACGGATTGAAAAATCGGATAAAGTGGTTGAACCGAGTTAAATTACCGGTTAGACTGGTTTAACCGAGTTGAATTGCTAGTTAGACTGGTTGAACGGGGTTGAAGAACCGGATAAAGTCAAATGTAAATAACTTTAAATAAATGATATATAAATACTACAAAAAAATTATGAAATGTTTTACGTTAGTGAGTATGTAATTTTAGTTTTAATAAAATTTGGAACTTTATGAAGTCTATAGAATATAAATGAAAAGATTAAAATTTTGGGCAGCTACGGTTTTAAAACACTAACCACCGTTGCCGCCACCAACCACCGTCGTCACCACCACCCACCACCGTTGTCGCCTTCCACCACCATGCTACCGCCACCCACCACCGTCACTACTCACCATCGTTACCCACCCACCATCATGATCATCCACCTCCACCTTCACCGTCGCCTCCACCGCCGCCACCCACCACCGCCACTATCGCCACATATCACCACCCACCATCACCGCCACTGACCACCACCCACCACCGCCACTAACCACCGATTTTATTCATTCGTCTTTTCCTCTCTATCCAACAATACAAAGTAATGTTTTGTTTCATTCCCACATGACAACCAAACAAGACATGGAATGGTAATGATCCATTCCGTTACCTTTTCCATTTCATTACCTCACACATTCCATTCCATTTCCTCATCCATTCCATTACCCCATACCAAATAGACCATAAAACTTTGGTCCAAGGTATCAACATATTGACCGTTTACTAAGTCAACTAATAGTTGAATATTGACCAGGTCTTGAATTCCTTTAATATTTTCTAATAAATTTTTTTAAAGACTTATTTAAGTGGAAATCCTTGTACAATTCTAATTTAGCGTCAGTAGTAATACTTTTTGTTTTTAGAGTAACAAATTGGTCTTGATAAATGTTTCAAAGTGAACCGATCAAGTTTATTGGTTGGATACGTGAAAATTGCTTTCACGATCCGATTCGATATTATCGTCGAATTTCTAAAACCGTTCATGAAAAACGATAAATCAAACCGGTCAAGTGGAACGGTCCGTTCGAATTGCAAACCTCAAGTGTTTGACACATTCTTTCGTGAAATAATTGAATTGAATTATTATTGTAATGATAATCGAATCACTAGTACCAATTCAAATCATGAAAAACAATTTTCTAAACAACTGTTTGATGACCAATTATTTGATGGATGCTATGAAAGCAAACAAACAACACCATGGTTGATTATAAAAGTAATGAGGGCTATTATTGTATTTCAATATCCTCGCTGGATCTAGTTAATAACCATTCCATTTGTTAGCCATAGCCTTAGTTACAAATCCAATTTAGGTCCTACTACTGCCACTCTTTTTTTTTTTTAAACACAATTTGCACCCTTTGAGGGTGATATTTAAGTTTTAACCATTTTTAAACTATATATTTTTACTTCATATAATCTCTTATATAAATTCAAATGCGCAGTTATGATACGTTTATTTGGCTAAATTCAAATGCGCAGGTAAATTTTATAACAAGACACTAAAATTTACAAAAAGTGAATTTGGCTAAGTTTTAATTATTTATATTTTACAAAAACTACATCAAAATAAAATAAACAAGGTATATGTAAATTTATATAAACATTATGTATTAGAAAAAGAGAAAAAAATAAAAAGCAAATATATATTTCTAGGAATCCTGAGAAAATAGTTATAAAAACCTAGGAACCTAAAAACCAGAGAATTGCAAATGGTAATTTGTAGGATGCCGATAATTTACAAATCGAAATCTAAGGTCATGGGGGTGTACCTTCACACCAAGTGTGTTAACAGTGACGTGACATTTTAACTTTCATTATACACCACTCCCTTCCTATGTTAAGGGCAATGTTTTCATAATCGGACCGGACATCGAACCGGTCGACCTATTGGTTCACTGGTTCGACCGGTCCGACCGGATTTTAAAACCGGATGAGATTATATATATTGAACGGCATTTTATATTATTTAACATATATAATTTAATACTAGATATATAAAAATATTTTCAAACTAAAATGAAATGTAAACGTACTATATACATTTACCATAATAATAATATACATTCATTTAAGTCCCTTAATAGTAAATTTATTTAAAAAGTAGTGGGAGACAACTGGATATTTGGTGTGTATGTATTGGGTTCCCAGACTTTTTTAACGGTGTTTGGCTTAAAGGACATAGGATGTAACAACTGTATAAAACAAAGGACATAAGGAGTTAAAAATTCGAAAAAAGGACATAGGATGCAATTTTGGGTAAAACTAAAGGACAATCTGTGTATATTCTTCATCACCCTCCCTCTCTCTCTCTCTGAAGTTCAAAGCTATACAACATCGATTCCCTTCAACTCTCAAATCGAAAATCAGATGGAGGCTTACAAACCTGTTCATAAAAGCTCAACTATGTTCTTGAATATGTGGTTTCTGGTTCAAGATATGGCGACGAAATCAGAATTTTCTAAACTTACCGGTTGAACCGTCGAACCGGGGAACCACAGAACCGGCCGAATTTTTCAAGGGTTAACGAACTTCAAGAACCGGACCGTTGCAGTTGACGAATCCCGGTTGAACCGGTCGGACCGGCCGGTCCGATCCGGTTGTCAAAACACTGGTTAAGGGGCATTAGAGTGACACTAAATTAACATGTTAACATAAATCAAAAGAGAGAAAGTTAAGGGGATGAGGTAAAGTTAAGGGGCGTTAAACCATTTCCTTGAAGTGAGCTAGTGTGAAAAGAGATAAAGTGGAGGATGTGACATCTAGATGGAGTTAAAGATGGTTAAAGTATACGCCATGGCCTAAATATCCAACAATATTGAATGAGTTACATAATATTCTTTCACAAACACTTAATGCCAATATCGTTGCAGTGTAGCGGTAGAGACATTGATGAGCAATGATAGAAGACTCAGGAAATTCTGAGTTCGATTCTTCAGCCATATGAGTTTTACCGGTATTTTCACCTTCATGCTTACGGGCATATGGGTTACCAGGTTTCTCTAGAATTGGTGGTTGGCGACTCGGATTACTCTCACGGTACTTGATTTCTTTGGTGGGTGTCCAAAGAGTGCTCAGATTTAATTCGTTGTTCGTTAAAAAAAAAACAAACACTTGTATAAGAGAAAGTAGTTTCAATAAATTAGAAATCCAGAACGCATGTTTATTAAATTTATTAAATAGAGAGTTTGTCTTGTTCTGTGTTTGGATATTTTTTTGAACAGCCAACAAAACTTTATTTTATTCCGGGCTAGCAAGAAACTAGCAAAACGATCCGCATACAAGATTCAATACCCGACTAACAAATAAAGCCTCATGGCAACAATTACATACCCAAAGACCAAAAATAAAAACTATCCCATTTTTGCCGTGTAAAACATGCGCTATGATTCCTAAGACATGTCAACCATCCTTGCTCGATTTTTCACCCAAAGAAAACTCATGATCTTCACTTCCTCTAACAGCCGCGAAAGAGAAACCTGCTGCTGGCCGAACACCACTAGATTACGTGCTCTCCATATACTCCATAAAACAACCAAAGTCACCGCGTGAAACGCCTTCCTCGGCCTAGCACCATTGAAGGCCGAAGAGTGCAATCCGAGGATGTCCCGCACATGAAAAAAAGAAAGGACTTGGAACCTTGCACCATAAGGAAACACGCTTGACAAGGGATATTTGGAGATAGATGTGGTTATTAAGAAAAAGGCCTTGAGATAACCTAATGACATCAATTATAGATGGGCCAACAGAATTAAGATATACGGGCCTTAATTTTCAGTAAGAAGCCCACTAAAATCAAGCCTTACAAACCCGGTCCATATCAGTTAGTATTATTATTCCGTCTGTTTACTAAAACTTCGTTCATAACAAAGGCTTCACAACTTTACAGAGGGAACAACACAACACAACATAACTAGTCATTTCTTTCCCCCAATTTACAAAACCAAAACCCTAACAATCTAATTCAACCCTAATTTCACACAGTTGATCATCAATGGCGTCCGATTCAAGCTCCATACCACCATTATCATCCGAAGAAGAAGAAGACGACGAAGAAGCCGTACAAAAACCTAATTCCGTCGTCAACACCAATAATTCGATAGATACCTCATTAGACGCTATCGAGAATCAACTCTCTTCGATCTCATTCAACACTCCAATCGACGTAACACCAACACCAGCAGCTGCTAATTACAATCACGAACACGTCACAGATATCAATGATGGATCGTTGAACGAAACTGATAGAAAAACGATAATAAATATAGATTCTGTTGGTGAGAGTAGTAATATGAGGGGATTGGGACTGTGGATTAATAATAATAATAATATAGAGGTCAATGATGGAACGTTGACCGAAACTGGTGGTGAGAGTAGTAATATGAGGGGATCAGGACTGTGGAATAATAATAATAATAATAATAATAATAATAATAATAATAATAATAATAATAATGATAATAATAATATAGAGGTGGAGGTGGAGGGGGAAGTGGAGAGTCCTAGTAGCAGTGGGTATGTTGGAGAGAGAGGGAGTAGTGGGAGTGTTAGTAGTGCTTCTGGAACCGATGGTATACGCGAGGTTAGGGATAATGGGGATGCTGTGGGTGATGATGATGGGGTGAATTTGGTGGGTGATTCGCAAGGGGAGTGGGTTCGGGGTAAACGACATGCCGATGAGGTATTGTTTTAGCAAGCAGATTTGTTTTTTTATGTTAATTGTGGAATTTCATTACTTGTTTTTAGCTAGGTTTAGTGAGAAATGTCAAATGAGTTTATGGATGTGTTTATTAGGTGGGTAGTGTTATGGACTGAATAATACTGTTAGTGTTATAAAGTTCACATTTGGTAGAAAATGAAGTTGATAGAGATATCGAAAATGTAACGTCGTCAACTTGATAATGAAATCAAACCACACACATTAGAGTTCTTGAAGAGTTGAAGGGTCTAAATTTGTTGATAATTAACAATGATTGAATGCATGCTGCATCCTTTCTTCTTTTGAATGTTCATAGTGAGATGATGAGATTACGAACATTTACAGCAATGCTGCATTGTTACCAAGCAGTCAGATGCTTTATTTGTTCTTTATGCAAACCAGTCGTGAATTTCTTGCCTGAGAATTTTGTTTTAAGAAATTTTCTTGAACTGTTTAACCAACTTTTTTTCATCAACTTTGGAAGTGTTCGGTTTTTTGTTGTTAATTTAGGTGACTAATATTTTTTTGTTGTTGAAGTTTAATTGCACATCGTCCTCTGTTTAAGAGATGATCTCTGTACAAAACTGTTATATGTAATGTCTTTCAACTGATAATGGATAAAGTGCAGGATGATGCTTCTACTTCTTGGAGGAAAAGGAAGAAACACTTCTTTATTTTGAGTCACTCCGGAAAACCTATATATTCAAGGTATGACGTGTATTTTTTATTTTTCACTTTTGGGATATATAAATATTTCGTAAAAAATATAAATCTCAGATTGTGATCATGTATGATGTATCAAGTTCCCATTTTAGTCTCATTTTATACTAGTGAATTTGTTCAAAATTGTCTGGACATTTGTAAATCTATATTTATACACGTAATAAATGCACAATTTTATGTTTGTTAAACCTATCTCAGTTGTATCTAAATTGCCCCAAGCCCCCAAGTTATTGTTGCAATCTCACCTTGTCCTTTTGGGGATCTTAGCTTAATTGCTTGTATGCAAGTTTTATGATTTCTTATTATAATAGTAACAGACCTTCAATTTAATCTGTTTTGGAAACACTATGATACATATGATACACACCCAAAACACTTAAAATTTGGTTACATTCTTGGTTAAAAATACGTATGTATTACATTTTGAAAGAGGGGATTCAATTACATCTTTACATGAAAAAGGTTTTACACGAGCCAATTTTGTTTATCAAGTAGTAAGATTTGCTTGAAATCAATTTGCATGTATCATAGTGTGGATCGTATGCACCTGACATATGTTATATCTCTTTTAAATGGGTTTCTAGATATGGAGATGAGCACAAGCTAGCAGGATTTTCAGCAACTTTGCAAGCTATCATTTCTTTTGTGGAAAACGGGTAAATATGTTGGCATCTATTAGCTATGCAACTTTATTATTTTGTTTTCGTTACACAAGCAAAGTCAGAGACTCCAAAAAACATGAGTTTAGTTTGGATCGTCTCTCCAAAAAACAAAGATAAACCAAATGGCATGAGTTTAGTTTGGATCGTCTCTCCAAAAACAATTGGTTATAGATTCATTTTGAGAATTACTTATGATCATCAACGTAACTAGAGGATGTTTACAAAAAGGGTAAATGAATTTTAGAAAGATTGCTGAATGAAAAAGAAATGCATATAGTTTATTAGGCAGTTGAAGGGAAACATATGATATACATAATGATGTATTTTAAGCACACGGGGTGTATGTAATTTGCACTTATCATTACGTTCTTATTATTATTACTGTTATTTTGATAAAAGGAGATATCGCTTATTAGCTTTTTTAATCTCTCAGGGGAGACTGTGTCAAACTGGTTAGGGCAGGAAAACACCAGGTGATTTTTCTAGTTAAGGGACCAATTTATCTAGTTTGCATAAGCTGTACAGAAGAACCTTATGAATCACTAAGAGGGCAACTTGAGCTTCTTTATGGTCAGGTAAAATTACTATACTCTATGGTGGTGGTGGCAGTTGTTGGTTGTCTAAAATGTTTTTATCACATACTTGGTCTTTTTAAATTGGATTCTGTACCATATATTAATATCATTGTACATCATTATATCATCGGCATGGCTGCAGATGATACTTATACTTACAAGATCTGTTGATAGATGCTTTGAGAAAAATCCAAAATTTGACATGACTCCTTTGCTTGGAGGAACAGATGCTGTTTTTTCTTCTCTCATTCACTCGTTCAGCCAGTTTGTTTTCCTTACTTTGACCCACTTTTTATAATATATGTCATTATGAACTTTTGTTTTAAATCACCTTCCATGACTTCATTGACATTAACTATTTGTATCAGGAACCCTGCTACTTTTCTTCATGCATACACTTGTCTTCCTCTTGCTTATGCAACACGTCAAGCTGCTGGTGCTATTTTGCAAGATGTTGCCGACACTGGTGTCATTTTTGCAATTTTGATGTGCAAAGATAAGGTTATTACAACCACTACCTTAATACCTTCTACATATAAATAAATACATATGTATTTTGTTTTAGTTTGTTGGAAGTGGGATATTATCCTTATATTAGAGCTAATTAGCTAAAACACAGGTTGTTAGTCTGGTAGGCTTGCAGAAAGCATCACTCCATCCTGATGATATGTTGCTGCTGGCTAATTTTGTCATGTCATCTGAATCTTTTAGGCAAGTTTCTTATAAATTTATAATTGGACAACAGTAGTTACTATGCAATGTTTCTTTCTATCTACTATATGCTATAGAATAAACTAAGAGGTAGCAAAATGGGCAGGCGGTGCTCATATGTAACATGTCAAAATGGGTAAATTTGGGTCGAAACAGGCTAGGTCAGGTTGACACGAAGTTAGTGTCAGATGCTCGTATGATTTAAAAATAATCTATATATTTTAAATAACAATATACTTAAAACTGATTTAAGAGGTTTTTTATGTGTTAAAAATACACTCGTAAGTGACTTTCGACCTATTGAGATACATATGATCCACATTGACCCATTTATAAGTAAACGGGTCAAAACTGTCACCAGTAGAATGAACAATGGAAATTAGGTATGTATATGGTACTGACATTGCAAAATATTTAACTGTGATGCAGGACATCTGAATCCTTTTCGCCAATATGTTTGCCAAGATACAACCCTATGGCATTTCTATATGCTTATGTTCATTATCTTGATGTGAGTGAATAACGACTTTTTGGAGAATTATCCTCCCACAAGTTAAATCCTTATATAACAGAATATTGTTAATTTGTGTTGTTCATTTTAAGGTGAACATATCGACTATTTGTTTGGAATGCTTTGAGTTCAACATTATATATGTTGCAGGTTGATACGTACTTGATATTGCTCACGGCAAGTTCACAAGCCTTTTTCCATCTTAAAGAATGCAGGCAAGTGTTTCTTTGTTTTTCAATGTTGAAACAATTATGTGGCAAATTGGGCTAAGGGTTTAAATTTGTAGCTATTTGGTACAGGTTAAAATGGGTCGAGTTGGCAACTTTACCTTGTGGTTTAGTATGATTAGGTATAGTTTTATTTAAGATAAAGGTTAGGAATCAGAGTTATATTAAGATTGGATTTTTGTCTTTACAAGTATAATTAGGTCATTAGGGGTTGTGATTTAATTATGTTTAAAGATAAATTGAGTTGGTATTTACAAATTGGGATAGCGACTTAGCTCTCGAAAGTAGGTCAACAGGAGAGCTAAGCGTCTCTTGAACGTAGCTCAACCTTTTCTATTTCAGTTCGTTTTAATTCAACCATCCAAGTCAGTACGAACATCTTTTGCCTAATATTTTGATTTATTTATCATTAATAATTAGCGTGTCCATTATGGTTACAAAATTTATATATTTCAAATAATATTTCATTAAGGTTTTGTGGATTAAGAACACTTTTTGGGTGACTTTGACCTTCGGGTTTTATGTAGCGGAACAACGGCCAGAGCCCAATGGTGTGATCTTTGTGTGGAATGGGTCCTAAATTGTTGTCCATATTTTCCTAGTTTGCAAATAACCATATACTTACATATTCACATCAAGTTACATCATTTTTTGAGGCATTTCAATTATTATTCGCAGGATACGAATTGAAACGGTCCTTTCAAAGTCAAACGTTCTAAACGAAGTTCAAAGATCCTTGTCAGAAGGTGGTTTGCGTATTGACGATTTGCCTGTTGACCCATCTGCTCGCTCTGGATCTTTATTCCATTTAAATCAAAGAAGGCCACCCGAATCGGTTGTAGGTATAGGTGGTCCAGCTGGTCTTTTGCACTTCATTTATCGCAGTATTTATCTCGATCAATATGTGTCTTCTGAGTTCGCATCTCCAATCAGCACGCCCTCGCAACAGAAAAGGTTATTCTTTTCTATTTTAATATTTAAATTCTGCATTTCCCAGATTATATTTTTTTAGGTTTTTGAGTAGCAATTGATTTTTATTTACTTTTTTTTTGCAGACTGTATAGAGCATACCAGAGACTTTATGCTTCCATGCATGATAAAGGGGTAGGCCCCCATAAAACTCAGTTCCGAAGGGATGAAAATTATGGTATAATATTCAAGTATTTCATATTCTAGCATTTTTTTTTTAAATTTGCATAATCCTATTTCTAATTTACAGAAAGTATTTATTGATTAATGTTGTAAGTAAAGTACATTTGTTTTTATTTCTCCTGCAGTTTTACTATGTTGGGTTACACAGGATTTTGAACTTTATGCAGCTTTTGATCCTCTTGCTGATAAGGTCAATTTATCTTATTTTTTCTAAGGGATAATTTCATATATCCCCTTAATACTTGGTATAAATATCATATATAATATCAATAAGCTTTTGATCTACGTAGAACACTGTTTATTGCGAGAACACGCAGAACAAAATGAATAATTCATTTTTTTCAATCATAAACAACTAAAAAGTAAAAACACATGTTATAAACGTAATCTTATTGATTCTTACATCGAAATCCGAAAAGTAATATGACAATATTTCATTTTTTATGTAACCTTCATGTATGTAGATTAAATAACCTACATGTATGTAGGTTTGTAAAATACATTAAAACATTACTTTGACGGGTTTTTTTTATGCATATAATATACACATATGAAATTGTGAACGTAAGAAACACAAAAATAAAAAAATTATAAAGACTAAATTAAGACATTAAATTATTTAAGAGTTCTTTTTGTTCTCGCAATAATAGTGTTTTGAAATGATCCTTCCACTATACACACACACACACCCAATAAACAATCATAATATCAAATATACCCATTTCCGTTTTTACGATGTTATTAAAAATTTAAAACTCAGTTATGATATGAGCCGAAAAAAGAATGGCGTATTATTCGTATTATAATTTTTGTTAAAGCTTTCAGGGTATATATCTACTTTTTAAGGAAAATATGATATTATGCAAGTTTTCAATGGTATATATGAATTTATTTCACTTTTTTGTCACCTTTAACTTAAAACTGAAGGCTGTTAAGTTGAACTTTGTAGGGTGTGGCGATACGGATATGCAACCGGGTGTGTCAGTGGGTGAAAGATGTGGAAACTGAAATATTTTTGTTGGGAGCAAGCTCTTTTTCATGGTGATAGTCTCCCTCCCTCATAACGTAATGTACCGCGCGTGTTTTTTCAGTTTATTTTTTCCGTTAGTGTAATGGTTATTTGGTACAAAACCAACGAAAATAAACAGCTAAAAGGTTTTAGTATAGTTTTAGCTAGAAACGTTACGCTTGTACCTCGTATGTATGTAACGTAGTCACTGCAAATTTGTACTTTGGTTTTTCCGGTCTGTATTTCTTCATATCACCGTTTCAAGTCCAGTCTGGTCGTCTCAACATGTAAAAACCCAGAAATGACAGGTCCCTGTTTTTTTAATGTTTTTTTTTTTTTGCAAGACATTGCTAAATTTGTTATCTAGTTTATTGAAGGTTGATGCTTTACATTCCATTTTAAAGGATTTTAAGTCGCAATAACTATTAAAAATTAACAGCATCATTGCTATAAATCAATTTATTACTTGGAATTAATTATCCATTTGTATATTTTTAAATTCTAAAATGGTTAAGCAGATTAAGCTAAAAATCCTAGTATGGTGCAAAAAGAATTCAAACGATGCCGTACAATAAAAACTGAAAAAAAGAATAGTCTTCCAGTGTGATCTACTGTCTGTATCTGTATATATACGAGGCTAAAAACCAAGTGAATTTTTAGTTTCGTGATCGTTGACTATATCAGTGGCTTTAACATCCTTTGGATCGAGATTGAATATAACAGGCGCTAGATCATCACAAACAAGTAAATGCTATGATAATACATGCCAAGTAAAAATGACAAAACAATTACTTTTCCTTGTAAAAATTGATGGTAAAACAAAATATATATGATTTAGAAGTATAATAACAATTATCTTGAGATTCGATCCATGAAATCTGATCCGGCAACAAACATAAAAAGAACACGAACGGCAACATGGACTTAACTTCCTCTGACTCATTCAAATCCACAAACTAAACACGCGTATATACATCAATGAACCCACGACATCCACGTCATTTTTTTTTAAAAAAACCAACAAAAAGCCACACAAACTACACAGACACGCACGAATGGCGTGATGATGACAAAAATCAAGGATTTAAATGGTGATTTATTTAATGATCAACGGGATGACAGAGACCAAAAGTTGAGAAGAAACGACGGTAATGCAGTAAACCAGCTAAGGAAAGCCATAGCAGTAGCAGTTTCAAACTGCTTGCAGTGATTTTGAGAACACAGGCCGAGATCATTACCGATAAGAACCGTAATACCAGCAGATGCACATGCTGCTGCAAATGTAAGAGTTGATGTCACCTGCAATTAGATGACACATGTAAGAGTTAAATGTTAATGTCATCTGTAAATTTAAATGAGCCGGCTGCCGGCTGCTGACGAGCATAATATTATATTTACCCAACCCAAAAAAAAATTTAATATCAAATATATATCCAATCAAATGACTTCAAATTTTATATTTACCAATTTCATTAAACACATTTTATAATATGAAAGTTATACGCTTCTCTTTCTCCTGGCATTCTAGACACTCATATCCTATTTCCTAATGCAAGATTTAAGGGAGAAAAGTATAGCTCTAATAAACTAGAAAATTGCTATATCCAATATTATGATTTTTTATTGTGTAAAAATTGTAAATATGATATTATACCAAGTTTTGTGGGATGTGAAACTAATTTGACAAAAGAGTCGGCTGAAGTCATCCCAATTGTGTCTAGGTATATAAAACCTCCTAACTTGTTTTATTAAAACAAAATAAGCAAGAACGCTTAATCAATAATCATACATTTTGACTTATCTTATGGCTAAACCGTGAACTAGACATGATACCATCTGAATGTATTATTAATTTTAAGCAATTCACATGATCTATTTAAAGCATATATGGATTACGCGTAAACGATGTATAATAATGAATCTCAGTTAATAGTAGAATTATAGGAAGCCGTTAATCTTACCCCATCTCCAATAGAAAACAGACTAACAACTCTATAATTCTGCAAGGTCCGTCCAACCAAAAGGGCATGAATGTCAAGAATAGCAAGTGATAGGCTCCACATACTCTGAAGGGCAACAGCAGCAACAAGGTAGCTGAGATGGCAAACAATTATAAGGTTTCGTCAATTGATTTTAATTTTACAACAATCCAAGCATACATAGTCATAGAAAATAATGTGCATCACATACATATAGTGGTACATGTAAGGCAATCATATTTATTTGGTGAAACCTACACACTAATAGTCCATATAGTCTTACCCTACCTCTAGCATCAGATTTAGGCATTCATAGGAGTATTAAGTGTCACTTTTCTTTATCTTAATCACAATGATAACTAATGATTTTCAAAAGGCTATTTCATCCCTACCGGTATTATGACTAATCACCATAATCTTAACTAATCGGTTCTTTAATAGGTTATTGCACTAGTAGCATCCATGCCTATATTCATAGCAGCCTCTTGATTAGAACTTTCATAATGTAATCACCACCAATAATTTAAATGCTATATTTAACTGATGACACAACTGTTAGTAATCATTTTGTCCATTCTAGACTATTCTCTCTCATAGTTTCATTCAATCAAACAACATATATCATACTTTCCAGTTTTCACTCTTATAACGGTAACGATTGCAAGATCAACTAAATACTCTTATACGATTTGAAATTACCACTGATGATTAGAGCTTTCATAATGAAAACACCGCTGGTGATGTACATCAGCTGTTAGTAGTTCATTTTGTTCATTCTAGATGCTTCTCTCTCATTCAATCAAACCAAATATATATCATAATTTCCAAATTCCACTCGGCTAGCAATAAGTCAGTAACTACCACAAGATTAACTAAATATCCTTGTACGGATTTGAAATCACCACCGCAGATTTGACTGCTTTCTTCTACTGATTACACATCTGTTACTCTGTTAATAGTTCATTTTGTGACTTCTGTCCATTCTAGACGCTTCTCTCGCATTCAATCCAACACAATATATCAATTTCCAAATTCAACTCATAGCGTTCGTTTCGTGGCACGTAATGGAATTGGAATTCACGCCGGAACTAGAATTTGATTTAGAATGTAGGTGTGTTCGTTTCACATAAAGGAATGAAATCTTGATGGAAGTGTAATGTAGATTCCCTTTCGTACATTGTTATTCAATTCCAATTCCATTCCATACCTTGAAACAAACGCTACATAACTTTTACAAGATCAACTAAATTTCCTTATACGGCTTTAGAACCATAACCGGTGATTCGAATACTTTCTTCTACTAATGACACAGCTGTTACCAGTTCATTTAGTTCATTCTAGATGCTTCTCTCTCATCATAACCTCATTCAACCAAACGTAACACATCATAATTTCCAAATTTCACTAATTCTTATATAATCAACTAAATTTCCTCATACAGATCCAATCTTCGACACGTTAATCAACAAAAAACAGATCGAGAAAATTCTTTAAAAAAAAAAAACTTTATAAAATTACCAGAAGGCAGTAACAGACGGAAAATCACTTGTGGAAGCCATAACAGCTAGCGAAACGACGGCGTACGCGAACTGACAGAACCGTAAGCAAAGACCGCCGATCGTTCCAGGCATGCCTTGAATAACCTTCATCCTGACTCTCGGTGGCGCAACGACGGCGGCGTCGGCTGGATGTAACGGCGGCGCGTCAACTGGATGCACCGACGGATGGCTGACGTTCATGTTTTATGCAACCACGCACCGCCTGAAACGACGACGTTTTATCTACCTGTTAAGATCATCGGTTATAGATCTGATCTAGGGTTTATAGGGTTTGATTGGTGAAGGAATTGAAGGAATCGTGTAAAATTTGGAAGGATGAAAGCAGTGATTGGATTGTGGTTTGAGTAGAGTTTATTATTATTATCAACTATTTCTGCTTTGCCTATGTTAGTTATGATAAAGATAGTTGATTACGGAATGCTGTAATGATAATAAATGTGATTAATAATAAAATAATAATAACGGGCGTCTTAGATACCTTGCGCTTTGCGGCGAAGCGCGTTTGTTATTCAGAAGTGTTTAGTAGTATCATGGACAACAATTCTTTTTGCATTCCTTGGCGCAGTACAACGGTAATTCTGTTGGTATTAGTTCGTTAGAGTATCGACACATGTTATAGTTTACGTAGTAAATTCGATCAATATCTTTTCAGTATTGTCGTAGACTCGGCACTTGGTGCAACACTAATAAAAATAAGTTAAGTCAAAATTTAAGGTACGTAACAAACTAAAAAATGTAAAAATGTAGTAAGCTCGTCACTCGTGGCGGGTAGAGATTTCTCTGCATTGCCCAACATAATGTGACGGTAATTTGATCAGTGTTCATTCAGTACATTACGCGTAGGGAATTTGTAGGACATTAAGTTTGTAATTTGTAAAAATATCTAGGTAAATAATAAAAGAGATCTACGACTCTGGTCAACTTAATACTTAAAAAATAAGTTTAGAACTTATATAATTATATAATTATTGTCATATATGTATTTGCAAAATGAAAAAGAAACGTTTTGTTATCTATCTATAGTATATTATAAAGCACGAGGGAATAATTCTAGCAAAAGTTAAGTAAGTAAAATTTTAATTGCTTAAAGTACAAACATTTGATGCATTTGTATAGGGGTAAATCAGTCTTTTTAGGTTAGGTGGAAATAAGAATAGAGGTTTAATGTTGCTGTTAAACGGTGATACAAAAGGAGTATAGATAATAATAAATACATGAAAACTGAATTGAAAAGTATTATACGTTTCATCACTTGAATGCCCTCTTCATCAACAGCAACTAAATGCGGCGCTCTTCATCACCGACTCTTCAATTTGCTCCTCATCATCAGCAGTTGAATGCTTCATCGGTTCGATTTCTCATCAACAATCATTGCAATCGGTATCATTCGCATCTCCCCTACTAACGCCATAACCCTCTTTATATAATGCTTCATACTGATGCCTTCCACTTAACCCACCCATAAAGGGATAGAGCGAGAGAGAGAGAGAGAGAGAGAGAAATTGATAGAGAGAGAAGGATTGAGATTGGGAATCATATAAGGGGGCTACCAGTGATGAAAATGACGACTATAGGTAATGAAGACGACGGTGAAACTGCCATCTCTAGACGACGGAGATGCTCCACGATTTGAGCTTCTCATATTACTGTCGGGTCTGTTGTTGGTGTCGGCCAGCGAAGATTATGATGACAATGACAACAAATTATTTGGTTGAAGTTTCTTTATAACTCAAAATCATGGTTGAAGTTTCTTTATAACTCAAAATTAAAGGTACTCGAGGTTAATGGTTGATATTTTTCGTGCATACCAGCTGTTTGATTAAATGCCAATGGTGTATACTATCATTTTTTTAGTTAGATCAATTATTATATCTGATTGTTTGTATTATTAAGAGCATTACAAGATGTAGTTTTGAGTGTATTAGTTGGTTTCTCATAGTTCTTCTATTTAAAATATATTAGGTTTAGTGACATTTAGTCCTTGTGGAGAAGTTTATACACAATTACATTTATAGTTGTTCTACAAATCAAACATGAAATAGACCATTTGCATGTTGTAAAGCAGGATCATGTTAACATATTGAACAGGTTTAATTTAGAATTTAAGTTCATAACTTATTCCATTACATAGCCTCCTATATAATTCATTGTACTATTAAGTTCTTTGTCATATGTGGATTGATACATGCGTATACGGGTCAACTGGTTAGTCTTGTTGTAGTTGAGATTGGTAGGGTTAAGACATGTCCAATGCCGATCATCTTTGATCAAGTTATTGTGCACACACATTACGTACTGAATTCTGACTAAACTCATTGTCAAATGTGATGATTTTACATGTCTTATTGGAAGAAAATGCATGTTCAATAACGGTGCCTCTTAACAAATTGTTCTTCCTAGATGCACTAAACGCTTCTATGGCTCACTTATTAAGCACAGATGCTGTTTAATCAAGTCAGTTTTTTTAATTGGAAGGGCAAATGTGATTTAATGAGTCCAAACACTTTGACGCTCAGATAACTGTACATATCCGAATGATAAATGAACATTGTATGTATGTATGTATGTATGTATGCTTGTAGCTTTGTGGACTGGTGGCATTGTATGACAATCGAGGGGTTTTTTTACCTATTTCGTTTATTCCAATATCTTTTTTTTCACGTTTAGGGTTAGTTAGAATTTCGTTCAATGAAATATTATTTGAATCAAACCCATGTTTGAATTGAAATTGAGATATTGATACAAGTTCTTCCCTTCTGAATTAGATAGATTCATATCTGGAAGAGGTTGACAATAAGTTCTTTCAAAATTGACTATTTGTCCCTCTGTTAGAGGTGTTCCAGAAATGTCTGTGATCGAGGAAATTTCTGGTTGAGTTACGATTCATGTGACGGTATTGATACTTCTGAAAGGTGTTTAATTTGCTCGTAGCTCCCGTTTGATACCGGATAAAGCAAATCTTGGGTTTCGTTTTCCTTGTGATGGTCCTGGAAGGGGGGGGGGGGGACATGTCAAGTTTACTCCGACAGCATCTAGGGTTCCTCTAACAATGTGAATCGCTAGAAACATGTGAAGTGTTTCAAAAATATAATGTATCCAAGTATGTATACATGATATGTCATTGTTGGGCCAAGAGAACTACGGAGAGAGGCTAGAGAAAAAGTTAAAAGACTCCCAAAGGCCAAAGTCCTTCTAAGATAGGGTTGGTTCCTGTTTTTTTTACAGGAGAAGGATGGGTCATGGGCTAAGCCCTATAGTAGTAGGCCGACTAAGAATGGGCATTTACTCACTAGACCACGTTTAGAATAAAGGTATCTCTACATTTTACAACAAACAAAACAATTACAACCATTTAAATGCATAAAATGATCCAAAAAGTGATGTCTTTTAGTGTAGGGGGAACACATGAATTTCGAAAACACATACTCGTTGAACACATGGATTATGGCAAGGCGGCAAGACCACATGGAATTTTGGCCAACCTCGTTGTTGAATAGAAGGTGAGGGCTACCACGAACCTTCGACTTCACCCTTTAGCAGCGCGTTATCATAACACTAAGACCTTTGTAAATTGTTTCGAAGCTTTCAGGCATGTGGCCTCAACGAGAATGGTGTAGTATTAGGTTTTTTCTTAATATTTGAAGGCAAAAGGGTCATGTCTTTTTGTTAGGGTTGTGCAAAGTGGTTATTTCACGTGTCTTTTGGTTAGGGTTGTGCGAAAAAAACCTTAACCGTATTTGTAACTGAAAAGGTCAATCCGAATTTTGAATTGGGTTTTGGTTCAATTATCTAATACACGTTTTTTTTTAATGGGTTTATTTGTTTAACCGATCTAACAGAATAAATTGTAACTATGTTTTTGTAAGGGGTTGTTTTTTTAATATGCTAAGGTTTGGTAATTGATAGTTGTTTGTCTCTACCTCTAGCTTTACACCATTGTGTTTTTCTTCATCAGAATTTGGACACTTAAATTCTTGTCTTTACTATGTTGTATTGTTGTACCATCCAGACATTTAACTTTTCCCTTTCTTACATATATACATATATATACTTGTACACAGTGCATGTGTTGTTGTACTATATTTAACCTTTGGTCATTTGAGATGAAAGTCTCTTTGGCTCTTGAGTTCAGCAAAATTAGGAACACAAACAGGAAACACAATTAGGCAAAAAAAAGTGTAATTTGGTTGAATTCTGATGTAATCCCTTTTTAACAGAAATTGAAACGAATTGAAATCGGCTGAATTCGGTTCAATTAGTGACAATAAGAATAAACCGGTATCTGAACCGATGAACACCCCTACTTTTAGTTATGGAGTCTAGTCCACGCTATTTTTTACTTTTAAACTTTAACCCCCCCCCCCCCCACCCCCCAAACCCCAACCATACACACGCACACACTTAAAAGTTCACCGCAAATGCATACATACTATGGAACCATTTGTTAAGTTTACTTTTATTTAATTACACGTAAAAAAATGTAATTCCTAAACCAATTTGAGTAGCTTCAAATATTTTTGCTAAGAAAGTTTGTTGTCATACTTAGACACTAAACAACTAATGATCAGTAACTAAATAATCAGTCAAAACAGGGTGCAAGCCCATGCTATTCAAAGTTGATATGACTATATGAGGTACTCTATTTTTTTTTTTTTACGATGTACAACATAGTCCAAGAGTACACAACATCCAAATTACACGTGGTCCATTAAAGAATTAAAAAAACTTGAATTATGGTCGAAAAACCTATAGCTCAATATTTAACAAGAGGTTAAAGTGATTTTAGATTATTTTATCCAACATACATACTAGTATACTACCACGTCCACATCCAACAATAAAAACAAATTATTTTTAGTGACAAAGATCCCATCATGTCGATTCATTATTGAACCATTGTTACACCTAAGTAAATTGTCACCCGTTTGTCTTAAAAACATGAAGCCTACATCCCTGATAAATTGATCTCACCAAATTCTGCATACAAAAGAAACAAAAACACACACACACACAAAGAGAGAGAGCTCATTAACCATAGATACAGAAAACAATGCAGGATTTTCAACAAATCATTGCACAGTTGCTCTGAGTGCCATTGAAGTACGATGATGGAATTTTTTGTTGTGCAAAGAACAAATCCTTGATGGATTGTTTTAAGTTTACTTTACCGAAGGTGAACTAGAGGGTGTGGGTATATATAAGGGAAAGTGATGTAATATGGAGACACGTGGCGGGAAATAGGTGTGTAACGTTTTCGGTGGACAACTCTGGAACTGTAGCCTGGATTCTTGAACTCTCTCGTTGGTCAATCAACTGTGTAATATATATTTCTTTTCCATTTTTTACAAAAGAATTTCAGTAATTGACGGATGCCCCCCTAAAAACATCATTCACAACTCAACATATATAGCAACTTATCGTTTCTTTATCGTTATTCTTGTTTCTGACGGCAAGAAACGACGTGTCAACTGCTATGACACCGGCCGCTATGGTTAAAGATCGATTACTCGACTGCCACCAGCTCTTTGGCTGATATTGCAGCTGATATTACCTGATACGACTGTATGTTCTTCTATCTAACTGTGTTTAGATGTGGCAAATTCACCATCAAGTTCATAGAACTGAAGGTTTAGCCAAATTTACTTGCTCAAAATCTGGTTACATTTGTAATGTAATATAATAAGAAGAGTTATACGGTTTCATTCATATAGTTGACCAAAGTAATGGGTCTCAAATCTCAATCCTTTTGTTTTGTTTGAGACATTCTACAGATTCATTAAGATCATTGCTGTAGGTGCTCTGTTGCATATGGGGCGGCGACATTATTGAGCAGATATCAGAGAATTAATCAGCAATAAAAATTGAGCCTAAAGTTGCATTTCAAATTGGTGTTGTCCAATGCTATTTAAAACTAAATATATCTCATCTGACTGAGGATGCAAATCATCACCTGCTATAAACTCATGAGTAACACCATCCAACTGAATCAAGCTACATCCAGCATTCTTCTTCACCCTCCTTGAATCTCTCAACCTCCTTATCTTTGTTAAATCATTCCACCGCTTCGCGTTTGCATAAATGTCAGCCATTGTTGAATAAACTCCACCGTCTTCAGGACTTATCTCCATTATACGCGCTGCGGCTTTCTCTGCAACCTCAACATTACCATGGAGTCTACACCCTCCAAGCAAACTCCCCCAAACAAAAACATCACCTGATATTGGCATACTCTCAATCATGTCCACTGCTTCTTTGATCAAACCAGCACGCGCAAGTAAATCTGACATGCACCCGTAATGTTTCAGCTCTTTAGGAACTCCATAAACCGATCCCATCTCGCCAAAAAGTTGTCTTGCTTCATTAATAAGACCAGCATGGCTGCACCCCACCAAGACACCAAGAAACGTCACCCCGTCTGGTTTAACTCTGTTCTTAACCATTTTGGAGAAATAAGTTAGTAACATATCGCCATAACCGTGCATAGCTAACCCAACAAGCATCGCATTCCAGGTAAATAGATTTTTAACAGGGCAAGCTTCAAATATCCCCAAAGCAGTTTCTATGCAACCACATTTCGCGTAGAGGTCTACTAATGCGGTACACAAAAACGAGTCTATTTGAATCCCACTACGTATAATATGCTCATGCACTTGTTTCCCTTTTTCTAGTTTCCCCATGTGTGCACAAGCTGAGAGAACAGCAACTAACGACACGTTGTCATGAGGAACATTTAACACAAGCATTTGATCATATAAATTCAAACATTGTTCATAACATTTCATTTGCGCATAACCAGCCAACATCGTACCCCACGTCGTTTTATCCCTAACACTCACATCCATTTCATCAAACACTCGACGAGCACGTTCAATCTCCCGCGCCTTAACAAACCCATCAAGAATCACATTATACGAAACCACATCTCTCTCAGGACTTCCATCAAACACCTTATACGCATCACAAACCCGTCCACAGTTACAATACACACAAACAAGATTATTACAAACAAACACATCACTCATAAACCCATGCTTAAAACACTGACAATGGATAGTTCCCGCAAGGGAAAGTTCATTCAACTGCGCACACGCCTTTAAAACAAAGGGGAAGGTGTGGGCGTCTAACGGCACACATTGCCGACACATTTGAATGAACTGAAACAAAGCATAATGAGGTAAAGAGAGAAGGGTATGCGATCGAATGATGGTGTTCCAACAAAAAGTGGATGGATTGGCTATAAGATTGAATACAGAGAGAGGGTAGTGAGCTGAAATTGGGTGCAGGCTTTGAGGGACAGCAGGGAGGAGAGAGTTAAAGGTATGGAGGATTGAAGTGAGTAGACGAGAAGCAGACGAAGGGTGAAGAGAAAGGAGGCCTCTGGTGATGATCTGTGCATGAATTTGGTGAATATGTTTGAGTGATTTGCAATGGTGTTTGAGAGTGTGAATAAGATCAGTTGATTGTTTGCAGTACATCATCTGGTTTCAGTCTCATCTTCTTGAGCTAACACAATTACAAAGATAAAAGTGAGGCTACATTTCAAATATCAAACTCATAATCATGTAATGGGAAAATCAACAAAATAAACTATGTTAACCAAAATCAACATTGACTTTCAGTTCTTACCATAATAAAACATAAGTGTTGGCTAAGGCGGTTAAAATTTATTTGGTTATACCTATGAGTTCTTCTTTGCGATATCAACTAAAAGTACATAATCATAAGAGCAATGACAGAACACGATAAGATCTAATCATAAAGAAGCATTAGTGTTAGAACGTAGTATTCATAATAGGGATGTAAACACATAAGCAATAAGGCAACTTTCTGTTTAGAACTGACACAGACATTTTGTCGAGCACGTGGTATGCATATGTTAAATACAAGTCAGAGAGGTCAAAATTAGTTCAATTCAGCCGATAAAATCAAGTTGTTTACCTGTGTATGATCATCAAATTCAATCATTTATGATTATAAGCAAAACGAATAATAAAGTACCTGAAAATGCAATCATTGGCCATAGTTAACACAGAACATAGTTAGAATCTCAAAGACCCGAGTACAAGTTTACATTAATCAACTAAAATTCCAAATTTCCAAATTCTTACATTAATCAACTAAATTTCCTCATACAGATCCAATCTTCGACACGTTAATCAACAAAAAACAGATCGAGAAAATTATAAAAAAAAAAAAAAACTTTATAAAATTACCTGAAGGCAGTAACAGACGGAAAATCACTTGTGGAAGCCATAACAGCTAACGAAACGACGGCGTACGCGAACTGACAGAACCGTAAGCAAAGACCGCCCATCGTTCCAGGATGCACCGACGGATGGCTGACGTTCATGTTTTATGCAACCACGCACCGCCTGAAACGACGACGTTTTACCTACCTTATTAAGATCATCGGTTATAGATCTGATCTAGGGTTTGTAGGGTTTGATTGGTGAAGGAATTGAAGGAATCGTGTGAATTTGGAAGGATGAAAGCAGTGATTGGATTGTGGTTTGAGTAGAGTTTATTATTATTATTATCAATTATCAACTATTTCTGCTTTGCCTAATGTTAGTTATGATAAAGATAGTTGATTACGGAACAACGTTCAAACAAAAGTTGATTACGGAATGGTGTAATGATAAATGTGATTAATAATAAAATAATAATAATAACTGGCGTCTTAGTTACCTTGCGCTTTGCGGCGGAGCGGGTTTGTCATACAGAAGTGTTTAGTAATACCATGGACAACAACACTTTTTGCATTCCTTAGCGCAATACAACGGTAATTCTGTTGGTATTAGTTCGTTAAAGTATCGACACATTTATAGTAAAGGTAGTAAATTCAATCAATATCTTTTCAGTATTGTCATAGGCTCGGCACTTGGTGCAACACTAATAAAAATAAGTTAAGGTACATAACAAACTAAAAAAAATGTAGAAATGTAGTAAGCTCACCACTCGTGGCGGGTAGAGGTTTCTCTGCATTGCCCAACACAATGTGACGGTAATTTGGCCAGTGTTCATTCGGTACATTACACGTAGGGAATTTGTAGGAAATTAAGTTTAGTTTGTAAAACTATCAAAGGTGCTTGGAGATATTAAATCCTTGAGCTATTCGTGGATCAAGGCGAGGGCGAATTGTGCAGCATTGGAATGGAACTCTTGGTGTAGTTTTAATCTTTCATGCATTGGCTAAGTCTGTTTTTTTGGTGTTCGTATTCGTATTTGTTTTTTGTGGTGGCTTGCTTGTAGGTGTAACGCTAGTCCCCCGCTAGCATTATGAAATAAAAGTCTTTCGTTGATCGTTCAAAAAAAAAGTTTGTAAAACTATCTAGGTAAACAATAAAGGAAATGTACGGCTCTAGTCAACTTGATGCTTTAAAAATAAGTTTAAAACTTATATAATTATATAATTAATGTCATATATGTATCTGCAAAATGAAAAAGAAATGTTTTGTATATTTATCTATACTATATATAAAGCATGAGGGAATGATTCCTGCAAAAGTTAAGCAAGTATAATTTTAATTGCTTAAAGTACAAACATTTGATGCATTTGTATAGGGGTAAATCAGTCTTTTTAAGGTAGGTGGATTAGAGGTTTAATGTTGCTGGTAAACGGTGATACAAAAGGAGTATAGATAATAAATACATGAAAACTGAATTGAAAAGTATCATACGTTTCATCACTTGAATGCCTTCTTTATCAACAACAATTAAATGCGGCGCTCTTCATCACCGGCTCTTCAATGAATCCCGACTCATTTCTTTCAGTGAGCTATATTTGTAATGGGTGTCTAGACTTATATTATTTCACTGCACTATATGTTTACCATGATAGATAGTTTCATTTTAAATAAACGGTTTTGATCCGTTACAGGTTTCATGGAAATTTAGTAAAACACAATGTCGGCTTCTGGTTGTATATGTTGCCCCCACAGAGATAAACTAATAGTAACAAGTATCGCGCTACAAATTGTCTCTCCGCAACAACGCACGGGTTTCCCACTAGTATTATGATATACACGTATACGATGAACTTGAAGGATAGAAAATAAATTCTTTCCTTCTTGCATCTAACGCAATTTAGTGGCTCAGTCTTTTTATCCTCTAATCACTATTTAAGTGTTCCATAATTAATATATAGAAGAATAGTAATGATGATGATGATGATAATATGTTACGAGCTATAATTAGATGATGGATTTGGGACCGCGAATGATGTTTATATTGTTATTGTAAGGGGGACGGGGCACTACTAGCAATAATTTTTCATTTCACTGATTTCAATCAATCCTGCACTGTCACATCACTTCACTGAAACACAGTTTTGGAGGCAACACTACCCTGAACCACCCAACCCATTAAACAAAAAACGCCACACAAAACACTACTCACGGTCCGTTAACTACAACGGGTGACACCTACCAACAAACCACTACCCGTGTCACCCGGGGCAGTGTTACTGTGCTGGTAGAGGGTACTAGCACCGTTTGCTGGTAGTGTCCCGTCCCCCCTAAGAGCCTTGTATAAGTTTAGTTGGATTGGATTGGAATTTGGATGACTCTATTGTCTTTAATGTGGAGGTCACATCTTCGAGGTTTTATCACAATGGAGTTTTTGGATGACGGGTTTTGTTTAAAATGGTGCGGATCGAGTGATTAGGCTTTTGATGGTTGTTAAAAAAAAGTAAGTTGTAGGATTAATAATTTAATGAATTTTGAGTATTTAAAGAGTAGATGGATAGTATTAATGTTAAATTAATCATATCATTTTCATCACCCAAAACTCAAAATTAAGAAAAAAAAACATTTCAATGCTATTTTTATATTTTTGCAGCACTAATTGTTTGTTTTTATGTTGTTACAAAAATATGTGTGCCTAGACTTGATACTTGAGCATGGTGTAGAGGAATAGACTATTCTGATTCCAATTAGATGTCATCTCGGTGAATCGTGGACGTCAAATACGACCTATTAGTAGGTATAAATGGCTGAAGACCCACTAACACTTTGACGGTCAGATCATCGTTCATATCCGAATGATAAATGAACATTGTATGTGTGTGTATGTATGTATGTAGGGGATGGTTCATTTCAGAAGAGGTTTTAGTGCGAGAAGTGCGAGAAGAAAAAAATAATTTATTTTTATCATTTTTAAAAAAATAAAAATTTAAGAAAATTGTTAAAATGTGTTGTTTATTCATCTATCTCGAAAATAAAACAAGTATACAAAGTAATTTCATTAATTTGTATAACCTACACATGTACAAATTTTGTGCAGGAACATTACCTATGCATAATATAACACCTGTGTAGAAAAGAGTTTAAACCTTAAAAAAAACATTTGATTGCATTCATTTTATTGATTTTTGTATATATAACATAAACAATGATATATAAAAAGTAAAAACTTAAAAAATATATGAACCATTAGTAATAAAATTAGGATTTAGGTTTCTTCTCGCACTAAAACCCTCTTCTGAAAATAACCTAACACATGTATCGGGGATGGTTCATTTCAGAAGAGGTTTTAGTGCGAGAAGTGCGAGAAGAAAAAAATAATTTATTTTTATCATTTTTAAAAAAATAAAAATTTAAGAAAATTGTTAAAATGTGTTGTTTATTCATCTATCTCGAAAATAAAACAAGTATACAAAGTAATTTCATTAATTTGTATAACCTACACATGTACAAATTTTGTGCAGGAACATTACCTATGCATAATATAACACCTGTGTAGAAAAGATATGTCATTGTTGAGCCAAGAGAACTACGGAGAGAGACTAGAGAAAAAGTTAAAAGACTCCCAAAGGCCGAAGTCCTTCCAAGATAGGTTTGGTTCTTTTTTTACAGGAGAAGGATGGGTCATGGGTTAAGCCCCATAGTAGTAGGCCGACTAAGAATGGGCATTTACTCACTAGACCACGTTTAGAATAAAGGCATCGCTACATTTTACAACAAACAAAACAATTACAACTATTTAAATGCGTAAAATGATCCAAAAGTGATGTCTTGTAGTGTAGGGGGAACACTTGAATTTAGAAAACACATACTCGTTGAACACATGGATTATGGCAAGGCGGCAAGACCACATGGAATTTTGGCCAACCTCGTTGTTGCATAGAAGGTGAGGGCTACCACGAACCTTCGACTTCACCCTTTAGCAACGTTGTGATAACACTAAGACCTTTGTAAATTGTTTCGAGGCATGTGGCCTCAACGAGAATGGTGTAGGATTAGGTTTTTTCTTAATATTTGAAAGCAAAAAGGTAAAGTGGTTATTTCATATATCTTTTTGTTAGGGTTGTGCAAAGTGGTTATTTCACTTAGGGTTATGCGAAAAATAACCTGAACCGTATTCGTAACTGAAAAGGTCAATCTGAATTTTGAATTGGGTTTTGGTTCAATTATCTAATACACGTTTTTTTTAACGGGTTTATTTGTTTAACCGATCTAACAGAATAAATTGCAACTATGTTTTTGTAAGGGTTTTTTTTATATGCTAAGGTTTGGTAATTGATAGTTGTTTGTCTCTACCTCCAGCTTTACACCATTGTGTTTTTCTTAATCAGAATTTGGACACTTACATTCTTGTCTTTATTATGTTGTATTGTTGTACCATCCAGACATTTAACTTTTCCCTTTCTTACATATATACATGTATATACTTGTACACAGTGCATGTGTTGTACTATATTTAACCTTTGGTCATTTGAGATGAATTTCCGTTTATCTAAAAACTAAAAGTTCACCGCTGCATACATACTATGAAACCATTTGTTAAGTTTACTTTTATTTAACCTTTGGTCATTTGAGATGAAGTCTCTTTGGCTCTTGAGTTCAGCAAAATTAGGAACACAAACAGGAAACACAATTAGGCAAAAAAAATGTAATTTGGTTGAATTCTGATGTAATCCCTTTTTAACCGAAATTGAAACGAATTGAAATCGATTGAATTTGGTTCAATTAGTGACGGAAAAAAATCAAATAAGAATAAACCGGTATCCGAACCGATGAACACCCCTACTTTTAGTTATGGAGTCTAGTCCACGCTATTTTTTACTTTTAAACTTTACCCCCCCCCCCCCCCCCCCCACACACACACACACACTTAAAAGTTCACCGCTGCATACATACTATGGAACCATTTGTTAAGTTTACTTTTATTTAATTACACGTAAAAAAATGTCATTTCTAAACCATTTGAGTGGCTTCAAATATTTTTGCTAAGAAAAGTTTGTTGTCATACTTAGACACTAAACAACTAATGATCAGTAACTAAATAATCAGTCAAAACAGGGTGCAAACCCATGCCATTCAAAGTTGATATGACTATATGAGGTACTCTATTTTGTTTTTTTAGGATGTACAACATAGTCCAAGAGTACACAACATCCAAATTACACGTGGTCCATTAAAGAATTAAAAAACTTGAATTATGGTCGAAAAACCTATAGCTCAATATTTAACAAGAGGTTAAAGTGATTTTAGATTATTTTATCCAACATAAATACTAGTATACCACCACATGTCCACATCCAACAATAAAAACAAATTATTTTTAGTGACAAAGATCCCATCATGTGAACCATTGTTGCACCTAAGTAAATTGTCACCCGTTTATCTAAAAAACATGAAGCCTACATCACTGATAAGTGATAAATTTGTTGAATCTCAACGTCTCACGTGTTGAAAATTATGAATTAATAATTAAATAGTTAATTGTATTTGTGTTTAACATAATAATATTTAATTATAAAGCGAGATGAATGAGAGATTTAAGCATTAAATTTATGTGGTGAAACTTTAATGTTGTGGGAAATTGTGTTTGTTCTACATTGGTGGAGAAATAAATCATGAGTTGTTTTTTTTAAAGGTGAACTTCATTAAAAAAACGACGGAAGATCCTCAAAACAAGGACCTCCACGCCACCAAACTACAACATATATAACGGATAAACCGCCCAATCTTTCCAAATTACATTTTTAAACCTTGAACGAGATCTAATCCACAAAAAAGCCAAAGACTTAACCTTCGCGACCACCTCAACAACTTTCGCCTCTTTTTCTCTAAACATTTTTTCATTTCTAGAATTCCAAATAACCCAAAGTGTAACCATAACAATCCCATGAATAAGCTTCTTGGCCTCTTTACCTTTCCTCCCATTCGCCAGTTGAAGAAGATCTTTAATATGAAAGGCATAAACAGTATCAAGTTTGCACCACGAACCGATTACCGCCCACACTCCAAAAGAAAAGCCACACCCGGTGAAAACATGAAGAACTGATTCAGCCTCGGCATCACACAACACATAAGAAGGATCGTGAACTTGAATACCTCTCCTCAACAAAGCGTCTCGAGTGGGAAGCCGATCCACTTCTGCGCACCAAGTAAAAACTTTGACTTTTAAGGGAATCCAAGGAGTCCACTGCACTGATGAAAGTCTCTATTGCTGTTTCCCTTTGATTATGAGCTTCTTACAATCAGCCACAACATATTCACCATGATCATTTCCTTCCCATTGCCATATTTCCGGCATGTCCAACAATTGCATGGATGACACTTGCGAGATCAAACTAACCAATTCATCAAGCTCTGCAGCAGATTCTGGCTGCCGAGTCCAAGTGCATAACAACGGACCCATGTTAACCGAGTTGACCCACGAATCAGCGACAGTAGCTTCTTTATCTCGAACCAGCCGAAATAAAGAAGGGTACTGTTCTTTGAAAGGAACAGTCCCACTCCACCTATCCAACCAAAACCAGATTGAGGACCCATCACCAATGGTGCCTTTGAAAAAAGAAAGAATGTGACGATCTTGGATCCGAAAATTATTCAGGAACTTTGCTATCGTCTTCCAACATCCTGACCCGTTCTGATTAAACGGAAAAAAATCCCAATTTTTTCTACTTTTGTGACATTCTACAATGATTTTTCGCCACATACTATGGGTATCGGACTTAAATCTCCAAGCCCATTTTGTTAAAAGAGCGACATTAACATCACAAAGTTTAGAGACGCCTAACCTGCCATCCTTATTTGGAGAAGAAACAACCTCCCAAGACACCCAATGTATTTTTTTGACTTCGTCATCACCCGCCCATAAAAAGCGTTTCATAATGTTTTCAATATCATCAATCACCCAGTGGATGAATGTTTTTGATAAGGAAAAGTCTGTAGAGGAATGTATTTCTATACAATAAGACACACCCAGTGGCAGTCGGGAGGGTGCAGAGCACTCGACACGCACCAGCACCAGTGACAAGGTGATGGGCGTAATGTGGCGTTTTGATGGCACACTTTGCATCGCTGCAAGCCACTTGAGAGCCGCCTTATATTTTTAACTGGACGTTATCTAGTGCGACTTGAGCCAATGGCTAGGCTAAGTTAACTGGTGTGGTCAAGACTTTTCAAATTCGTAACTGTGTAACTGTCAAGACGGATTAAGTACTAATTCATTACATCAATGAATTCATACTTAATGCTATTGAATTTCGAATTCAATGAGAATTCTTCATATGCTTTTTGTTAGTCTACTTATATAGAGCTTTGTGCTTAGTTGAAGATGCATAGAAAACGAATGTTCGCAAACTCACACACAACCTCTGATAATTTCTCTAATTTTTCAGACTTGCAGGCTATTGATTAATGTAATTTTTTTTTCGGGTGCTAGGTTAATTACGACAGTACAATCTGCTTAGGCTGTTGTACCATCGGAAACAGACGAGTTCAACGGGGTGGCCCGAAATTTGTTTTAAAGAAACGTGTTAAACACGTGCCTAAGTCATCTCGGGCATCGTTTCCGTTTGTTTTTGTTTTCTTCTCATTTTGTTTGTAGTTTGTTTACATTTATTTGTATTGTAATCCAATTATTGTTTAATAAAATTATTATTTATTTTATTTTATGAATGGTATTCCAACATCATGTTCATCGAATAAACAAACTGACGCCACTTAGGTTATAGCCTAGTGGTAGAGAGGAAATCCTCTCTTGGGTGAGGTTGGGAGTTCAACTCCAAGGGTGTACAAAAAAGGTGTAAAGAAAGAGGTGTAAGAAATTAGCCGTTCAAAAAAAAAAATAAACAAACTGACATCCCTTTTGCTAACAACACTGAAATCAATTATAAAAAATATACATATATACGCACTTATTTTGATTTTAAACTCAACGACCCAAACAATGATTGATATCATTCTTTATGATAGATCTAATTGAAAGAAAATAGACAAATGTGTAAACAACAAACTGGATAAACATTGTAAAAGAGTTGTTTGCTTATATATACATGATATCTTCATTTTTGGCACAAACTGAGATCATGTTCATAAAACTAAACAAATCGTATTATCTTAAAGTACGATATAGACAAGTGATACTGATGTATGATGGCAGATCGACGTAACAACGACAATGACTATGGGGCCTTTGGAAATTTTCAAAGTTCCTCTTTCACCCTTACACTCAATTTAAGCAAACATATTATCAAATTCAACACAAAAGATCGTACACTAAACCAAAGACTTGTAAATTCATTGTTAAGTGGCATGTAGCTCTTTAAATGCTTCCTAGTTTGATACTACGTTTATATATTGTTTTGAAACCAGGACCGGACCGGCCGGTTGGACCAGTACGGGTCGGAGTATTGAACCGGATATGCATCGAACCGGGGGTTGGATCAGGAACCGAGCCGGTTGAACCGGGTTTTGAAGCGGTTGAACCGGATTTTTTTTATAATTTTCAAAATTTTACCCTATTAATTTTACGACACCATCTGGTTCTTACATCTGATCCGACCGATTGGACCGGTCAGGAGACCCGTTCGATGTTCGGTCCGATTCTGAAATATTGGTTTTATAAATTGGTATTCCTTGCAATGACTTATGTAAATAGGTTCAAATATGGCGTAAACTATAACAAGATAACTATAATAGAAATATAACTCCCAAAAATGATAGACAAGACCACTTTTCCATAAAAAAAGACTTGACATGTATGACATTGGAATGGCTGGAATGGCTCAAGTATAAATGTATGAGAGAGGCTATTGTAGAAAGCTTCCTTAAAATACAAAGTGTAAGAAGGCATCCTGACCATCCATTATGTTTTAATCAAGATGATCGCCAATTAAATTCCCACGTGTGTTTTTAGGAGGTAGTTAACAACAGGGGGTAAATTAGACAAATTGCCACTATAATAATTTGAATTTTTTTTAATAAAAGCGTCCAATTCATCTCATTTATGGACAGTTACTTAATCAAAACAATAATTGTGGAATTCACAAAATAAAACACACAGAGAAATGAAACTCTATGTAACACAAAAAACAGAGCACGAAGAGAAGGAAGAAAAAAATAGTCGATCAAAGAAGGATTATGGCTCCAAAACACAAATCAAGTAAGTAAATGTTCATATAATTATTTTCATTTTGCTTGTATAACAAAATAATCAACTAATAAACCCTAAAAAAACGTAACAGATGAAGGAAGAGAACGAAGAGGCAAAATGAATCATGATAGGCCTTCGAAGGGGACCACCACAGGTATGTTTTAGATCATGTTTAGGTATGTTTTGATGATTTGAAAGATGAACTTATCGATTTAATAATTTTTTTTATGAAATTATAAAAGGCGTTTTAGATGTTTTGATGAAAGTAATAGAGGCGCTTTATGATATTATTGATGAATCAGATGATTTGTTGATTTTTTGTGTTTTAAAGTTGGACGAATGTGATTATAAAGGCTTTTTATATGTTTATGAAGGCGTTTTACTAATGTTACTGATGGATATGAAGGTTTGGTGATTTGTTGTTTTAAAAATTGGGTGAATGTGATTATAAAGGCATTTTTAATAAATTATGAATGCGTTTTACTAATGTTACTGATGAATATGATGTTTTGGTGATCTCTTGTGTTAAAAATTGGATGATCTTGATTATAAATGCGTTTTGTAAAGTTAATAGATGCGTTTTGCTGTTTTGAATCATTAGTAAAGGTTATGAGATCAAAAGCTTCCAATTATTAAAACGCATTCAATGATATAATAAAACGCATTAGTCAATTGTTGTTTGCAACATGCTTTCATCTTAATCAGACTAGCATATTATGAATTAAAACGCATTCATTGATATAATAAAACGCATTAGCCCATTGTTGTTTGCAACATGCTTTCATCTTAGTGTATATTGTGCATTGTTGTGTTTGTTTTGATGTCTTAAGCAGAACAACCAAGGGATACAAGGTCTGATGATGATTTCCAGGCTCCTGTAAAAGATTTTAGAAGATTAAAGAAAGTTATAGAGAAACCAAAAAGGAAGGGGAGGGATGCAATTTTAAACAACAAAGAATGAATGTTTAATGTATGTGGTGGGTGGATTTTATGACATGGTTGTGTTGGTATGCTTAACTGTTGGTGTGGGTTTGTTTTTGTTTTAAGTTAGAATGTTTTATATGTTTTCATGATGTCTTTAACTGTGGTTATAGAATGATGGTCATGGATAATGTATGTAAAAGCTTTAAAGCTTTTGTTTTGATATGGAATGAAATATATATATGACGTAGTAGTAAAACGCATTCAATATAATCATAAAAAGCATTCGTAAAAAGTGCAAGGTTAAAAAAGGTTCAATTATAGTAAAACGCATTCAATAAAAACATAAAACGCATTTATTAAAATAAAAAAAAATCAGTCATCATTAACTTGTTCTTCATCTGTCTGGTGTTCATTTCCATGGTCTTCAGCATTTTCAGTTTCCTCGTTTTCATCTTGTAACATTGTATTTTTGACCTTGTGTTTCTGACGATCATGACCTTTCTCCCCACAAATGTTACATGTTCTTTTCCTTTTACCCATACGACTAATAGCTTTTTCTTTCCTAGATTTAATTCGCTTATGTGAACCCCGACCTTTGTTTTTTATTGTCATTCTCTGAACTGACTTTATATGGCTTCTCACCCTCTTTATAATATACAAAATATTTGATACGAAGAACATTCATATGAACATATTGGGTACTCTTCCTAGCTGTAAAACTAGAAGCCTTCGCATATCGCTGATAAAACTCAAAAGCATGATCTATACTTGGAAAAACCATTCCAACTTCTGGTTTCAATGAAAATGCAACGGCATGTTTGTATATTGGGGTTTGATCATCAATGGGAACATCTTTGTTAGATAGATCTGTGATAAAACACATAACATACAACTATAAAATCTAATTTTAATGACAAATTGACATGGCCATACTATAAAAAGGCACCTAATAGTAAGCATTCACATACACATGAAAAGGATTTATTTAAACAAATCTCAAAATGCATGTTAAAACATCATAAAACGCATTCGACTAAAATCAATTACATAAAAAACAACCAGTTACCTCAAAACGCATGTTAAACATAATAAAACGCATGCGACCATTATCAATTACATAAAAACCACCAATTACATCAAAATGCATTTTAAACATCTTAAAACGCAGCTGCTTATTATCATATACAGAAAACAAACAATTACCTTGCATCCTTCTGTGTTCAACCATGAAACCAAACCTCTCACCACCTTCTTCATCAGTGTTGTTAACATCTTCCTGTATAATATCTACATAAACACTTATCGATCAACCTCTGTTAATCTCTGTTTTTTGTGATCTGCTAATATACATCAAAACAGTAAAAACTAACCTTCAAAATTCAGATTATGAGCATCGACAACATCTTCTTCTCTGATTAAGATTTCAGGTTCGTTGTTTAGGTCTAATAAACAATTAAAAATCAAAATAAGCTTACGATTATGTGAAATTAAAAAACAGAGTAACCTACCGAACATGATTATAAACTCTGCAATTGAGTATGATTCTGGTAAACTTTTGATCGACAGATGCAATTTGATTAGAGTTTTTGAATAAGGTGAGAATTGATGATCGAATATTGAGCAATCAGTTATAAAAATTTGAATACTGATTTAACGATAAAACAGGGAACGTGATTAATTGATCGATGTAAAAGTCCATAATACCCCTCTCATTATTGAAAATCATTTGTTATATTATAACAGACATATTACACGTGGCATATTTTTATGGCTTCCTACACTTTGTAGGTTAAGGGACTTTGTACCCAATACTTTCTCTAAGTGTATTATATATATCACAACTTTTATTCATGAATAAAGGTATTTAAATTAAATAATACTTTTTCATGGTCTTGAAAATAGATAAAATGCATATATTATTACACATGTAAATCAACTAGAGCATACAATATTTTTGTGGGATTGTTACTTGAATTATTTAGTTCCCCATATCACTCCATTCTATAGTTAGCTACGTGCCGATAACTTGAATAATCAACTCATATGAGGATGGGGATGCGAAAGAATGGTGAGGAAACGAATATGAAAGATTAATAAAACTTTTTAATAATTAGTTTGTGTTACATTATTAATTTTAACTAGGTTATAAATCTATCTATTGTAACCAAAATTACTATTCTCAGTTACTTTTTCTATTACGTATAGATCTTTAGTCAATATGTCAGATATTTGATCAAATTTAATGCTTCAATTACCGGTTAATTATTAATATGGTGTTGTTCGATATCCCATTGTGAGCAAGGGAGGTGTTAGTGACACTAGTTGTAGCTATAAACATATTCTCAACAAGAAGAAGTTTTCCCTTAGTCATACTTCTAACTTGGCTAAAATTATGTTCATTATGATTGTAGTTCGAATGTTGAAACCAACAAATATCAAACTCATAATGATGTGTAATATCAAGATATAGAGGTGGAATCCACATTGTTGTGGTGTTAATGTGATGCAGAGTCAAGTAGCGAAGACAACAAAATTCTATATCAATAAAAGTTATCCACCTTAATTTCATCTAACATTTTGCCATTTTGCCTGAACGTATTGAACCGTTTCCTTGCTTTCGTCCAGACCGGTACCCATGTATATAACTCCCATATTATCATCCTTAACTAAAATAAACCATTAAATTAAATTCAATGTTTTAGCCCAACTTCCATCATGTAACTCATAACATAATTAAACATTCTATTGTATATAAGATGGTTTTTGGGGTTTCTATCCGCTTTCTCATACTTAATTATGGATACTTATCTTTATTTAGCATATTATTTCTCATACTTAATTAAAAATACTGATCTTTGAATTAAATACTATTTCTTTATCTCTTACTTAATATGGATAATTATTCTTTTAACTAAAAATAGTTAGAGAAAGTGTAGGGTACAAAGTCTCTTATCCTACAAAGTGTAGGAAGCCACAAAATGATGCCACGTGGAAGTTGTCTGTTATAACACTATAACTGATTAGAGGGGTAGTATAGTCAATTGCATATATCAATTAATCACGTTCATTATCAAATCCCTGTTTTATCGTGATACAATATTTAAATTTCATAACTGATTCCATATTATACGATTATCAATTCTTACCATATTCAAAAAACTACAATCAAATTCGATCACTGGTTCAAAATTTTTACGAAAATCATAATCAATTTGCCGAGTTCTTCATCATGTTCAGTATGTACTCTGTTTATATTGTTTCAATTAACCGTGATGCCACGTGGAAGTTGTCTGTTATAACACTATAACTGATTAGAGGGGTAGTATAGTCAATTGCATTTATATTATTAACCAAATAAATTTGTACTATAAAATTAATTAATACCTTAAATAAACTTATATTTTTTATTTACAACTTCAGCAAGTTCAAACTTATGTTAGCTAAAATACTACAAGTGAAAAATAATGAAGATAATTGTTTTTAAAGTGATATCTAAATATTTTTAAATACTTGATATGGTTGGATGATAAATAGTAGTAAAAGTACAATGTGTTAAATAATAAAAAATAGGTGGTTTAAAAAAATTAAAGTCAATACCCAATCGAAAAAAAGGTGTTTTAGAATTTAACTTTACAAAATTCATAACTGTCACGTCCATGTTCTTTTTCTTAAACATATACATTAACGACTATATATGTTAACAAATTACATTATATTTAATTCTAGAGTAAAGATATTGTACAAAGTATTTTTTTGGTAAGAACTGTGAGAATCAAAGGGGGTAAAAAAATTTTATTTTTATTTTTAGAATTTTTTTCCCATATTGTTAAACATGTATTATAAGTATTGAAAACTAAAAAAAAACAATTTTTTTTGATGTAGAGTAATTACGTGTAGAGTAATTACATAATTACTCTAGTGTAAACTAATGTATTTACTTTAATGACGTAATTACACTAAAAAAAAAATTTTAATTTTTTTTTTTTGTATTATTCATCTAGAAAGTATGTTTGAGCACATGGGAAAAAAAATTTCTAAAAAAAATAATTTTTTTTTACCCCATTTGATTCTCAGAGTTCTTACCAAAAAAAACACTTTGTATTTGATCTTTATTCTTTAATTCTATTAGTATATAGAGTAAAGATCAAATACATATAGTTTTTTTGTAAGAACTGTGAGAATCAAAGGGGGTAAAAAAAATTTATTTTTTTTTTTAGAATTTTTTTTTCCCATGTGCTTAAACATTCTTTCTAGATGAATAATACAAAAAAAAAATGTTAAAAAAAAATTTTTTTTAGTGTAATTACGTCATTAACGTAAATACATTAGTTTACACTAGAGTAATTATGTAATTACTCTACACGTAATTACTCTACACCAATTTTTTTTTTTTTTTTTTTTTTTAGTTTTCAATACTATAATACATGTTTAACAATATGGGGAAAAAAAATTTTGAAAAAAAAAATTAAAAAAAAAATACCCTCCTTTGATTCTCACAGTTCTTACCAAAAAAGCTATTTGTACCGGATCTTTCCTCTTAGTATATATACCGATATTTTTAACCATAAAATGCATATTTTTGTTAAACATAACTTTTTAATTAATTATATAACATTACATTTATCATCCCGTGTAATACACGAGATTTTAACCTACTTAAACAGTTAAACATAATGTAAAAATAATAAAATATTACTGGTATTACATAGGAATAGAGATTAACCATAAAATGTAACCAAGTTAAAAAAAAAAAAGTTAAAAGTTTATAACCAAACCCCAGCTGTATTAACGGTGGCTATGTTTGTCCATATATAACCTGCCCCGTTAACCCAACACTCGTGTCTCTCTCTCTCTGTTCAGCTCATCCTCACACAAAACACCTTTTGAAAGCTCATATCATCTCTTCAATCCCTCATATTAATCGATTCTACTGTTTTTTTCCCTCTCTATAAATTATTATTATTATTATTATTATTATTATTATTATTATCATTATTATTATTATTATTTTTACCGACCAATCGTGAATCCCTAGCTCCTCCTCTCCTCTATCCTATCGTCCTAGGGTTTGCAGATCTGTATCCACTCACAATTCAACATGTTTTGGCACCTTACTGCTCTATCTGCTTCTTCACCTGTATGTTATAATTACATGATTTGTGTTTATTCATGTATAAATTCATTTAATTCTATTTGTAAAGCTGTTAATTACTAGTTATTGATTCTTTTGTTTGATTTGTTTTAGTTTTGTTTGTTTTTCAATCTTCTGCAATGGATCCTGTTATTTAGGTTGTTTCTAGTGTGTAATTGACTAATCGGTTTAATGAATAATTGAATTGAATATGTAGTTGGTGTGTTATTGGACTCGTTAGAGCTTGCAGCTAAGGTGACTGGCTGGGTGAAAAGTACGGTTCATGTAATTGAGGATGATTTGTTTTCTATTCAATTGCTCAAGTAGACAAGTAGTTTGAATAATAAGATTTGCGTATTTACTGTGCTTGAGAAATTGAGTTGTTGACCGCGGATCATGTAGTTTATGGATGACGTCATTAACACGATAATCTAGTTTAATTAAGAAGGTTAATTACTTAATTTACATGGATAAAGGAGGTAAGGTGGATTTGTTAAGTGAAAATTAGAGTGTTAGTTGTTGTTTTCGTTAGGCTTTATAATTTGTATTGTGTGTTATGCAAGGGTCTAAATCGTAAATGGGTTGGTTAGTCATATTAAATTGCACCGAGCGAGTTTTGTTTTGTCTTGTGTTTCCGTATGCTGTTTACTTTGTTTTGACGTATGGTTTGGTGTATGGTTAGATTGAGTCTATCTTGGACAAGGAAGGTTTCACATTGGAAGAGCTTTTGGATGAGGAAGATATTATTCAAGAATGCAAAGCTTTGAATAGTCGCCTCATTAACTTGTAATTCAACTTTTGTCTTAGCATTTATGAGTTATGAATATGATCTTGATTAAGCTGATGTTTTTCATGGTCAAAGTTCGGAATATTTCCATAAGTTAGATTGCTAATATAACGACAAGAATCTATGTGGCGATTATTTAATAGAATGCTTGTTTTTCAGTTTGCGGGACAGAGCTCAGGTTGAACAATTACTGAGATACATCATTGAGGAGCCTCAGGAGGATGCTGATAGCAAACGTATTTTCAAGTATGGCAGTGATCATAACCTAACATTTGCAGAAACTTTTAATATCAGAACAATATTATTTTCTAATTAAATATTGGATTTTTTTCCTCGTACACAACATCTAGAGCAAAATTCCCTCTAATAACTTCTTTACATGTTTAGGTTCCCTTTCATTGCTTGTGAGATCTTTACATGCGAAATTGATGTCATCTTTAAAACTTTAGTGGAAGATGAGGAGGTGAACGATAGTTTTCAGTTTTTTGAGTTATATCGAGTATGAGTTATTACATCAGTTCATTACTATTACATTCAGTCTAACATGGTCTCTCTCTTTCAAACCCAAATTTGTAGATGATGAATTTACTTTTCTCATTTTTGGAACCAAATCGTTCTCATAGCGCCTTGCTGGCTGGATACTTCAGTAAGGTATGTTCTTCAAAGCTAGATCTTTCTTGCATCTAGTATTATTGTTGTTATAGTTATTATTATAATCACTATCTATCATCATCTCGTTCACTCTCTCTCTCTCTCACACACACACACACACATACATTCTTTGAGAATCATTATTCATCTGTCTGGCAGAATCATCACTTGAGATAATTTATGTGGTGTTGTAGGTTGTGATATGTCTCATGTTGCGGAAGACGGTTCCACTTATGAATTATGTTCAAGTAAGTATAGTTTTTCTATGCTTAGTTGTGTATTTTGATTCATGTTCTGCTTAATATTCTTCACAAAGACTCTGTTGTACATCCAAATCAATATGTCAACTTGATGTTATGGCTTTTACATTCATTTCTATCTACACGTTTTCTGAATTTAATCATCATACTTTTACTAAGTTAGTAAGTTTCCAGTTTCTCTTCCCTTAGCACCGATACTAACAATTACCGTTGATAATACTTAAGACTTTATATTTGTTTTACATGGCAACAGGTCCATCAACATGTTTTTCAACAGCTGGTTGATTTGATTGGAATTACATCAATAATGGAGGTGAGAAAACCAGTATTTGTAAATTTTCTAATAAGGTTGGACAAAAGCTTTTTGTTAGGTTCATGCTTAACTCAGATCGAGCTATCTTTACTTGTAGCCTTATGATAAGACAACTCTTATATGATTAATGATTGGTTATTCTTCTCTTCTTTGTAAACAGGTCTTGGTAAGACTTGTTGGTGCTGATGATCATATGTATTCAGATTCCGTGGATGTGATGCAGTGGTTAACAGATAGCAGCCTGTTAGAAATGATTGTGGATAAATTGAGTCCATCAGTGAGTACAACCTTGTATTTTAATATGTACATATTTAGTTATTTAATTGTGTATAAAATGTACATTCTAATTGTTATTCTCTGAAATTGTTTCAGAGCACTCCTGAAGTACATGCTAATGCAGCAGAAACTTTATGTACCATAACTAGAAACATGTCATCTCCACTTGCTTCTAAACTTTCTACCCCAAGGTTTGTACGATTGTCAATTTTATATACTGGAATTTCTGTTTATTTACTCTTATAAAATATGGAGTGTGATAATTTTTATGGTTTTTTTTTTTCTTTACAGTTTTGTTTCACGGATTTTTGGTCACGTGTTGGAAGATTCACATTCAAAATCTGGACTTGTTAGCTCATTGTGTGTTTGTATATCTTTGTTGGATCCAAAAAGATCAGCTCCTTCACCTCCCTTTTATTCTTTTCGAGGTCAACACATATACGAGACACCTGTGAAAGTCAACCAGGAGACTGTAGGAGCAATGTTACCCAAACTTGGTGAGTTTTGTACATACGATAGCTGTACCTTGTCTTACCATTATAATCTTAAGGCTTAAGCTGCCGACTGCCATAATATTTAACCAGCAGATACCAAAAAGTTTTCAAGAACCCTTTAAAACTTCTTTTTCAATTGTAATGCTCAATCTTTGATGGAATGATATTCACAGGGCTGGTAGTTATGCTAATTGAGTTTGGAGTTTGGTTTATCAGGCATATTGCGGTATATGAGTTTTTGATGTTGTTTTAAATGCTTCAGGTGACCTGTTGATGCTGTTGAATGTGTCACTAGATGACAAAATCTTGCCGACAACATATGGCCAGTTGAAGCCACCTCTAGGGAAGCATCGTTTGAAGGTTAGTTTACTCAATTTGTTGCCTTAATCTGTTGCATGATTTTGTTTTTGTAAGGAGAAATTTGTGGTGAATTGGTGATGATAATCATGGTTTTTGGCTAAAGTGGTTCAAGGTTGAAACGGGCCATGTTGATCTGCAACACTTGATGTTTAAAACTTATAACTTTTGTAAACATTGAGTGTGTTAAATGCTATTACAACTACTTTATTATTTCTGTAATTGTATATTTGTAAATTAAATTGTTTAGGAGATTCTACAAATAAAAGTAAACTTTAGGCCATTTTTGATCGTTGGAGATGAAACATAACCCGAATAAACCAATTCATATGTAAACGGATCTATTTTGCTACCTCCTCCTGCGATGCGTTTCTAATGTGATATTATCTGCTTGCAGATTGTAGAGTTCATTGCAGTTTTATTGAAAACTGGGAATGAAATTGCAGAGAAGGAACTAATTAGCTCTGGAACTATACAAAGAGTTATTGACCTTTTCTTTGAGTAAGGCACCTCTAATACGCTTGCTTTGATATTAGGGGAATAAAAGTGTAGACGTGTAGTTATGTTAAGTCAAAAGTCAATGATCAGTCACGGTAGGATTAATCTAATATCCGTTTGATGCATATTCTAACAGTTCCTTTTGTTGTTAACTGATGAAGGTACCCATATAATAGTGCCTTGCATCATCACATCGAGAGTATAATATTCTCCTGCCTAGAAAGCACAAACAATACCATCATTGATCATCTGTTTCAAGGATGTGATTTGCTGACCAAGATTCTTCAAACAGATAATAATCCCGTCCTTTCTGGAGAACCTAATCAGGTAAATGTTTCACTTTATCGAGACATCAAGAATTATTACTTATAACATGATGTTGGTTAATATAAGTTGGTGTAATCTACTTATGGTTACAAATAAGGTTTCAAATGTGATGGTCAACTATTAGGTACTTATTTCTGGCCAAAATCTTATCACAGCTTTCTGCTGACTATTACTTCCATTTTGGTCTTATTTTGAGTTATTTCTTTCGATATTTTAGATAAGCTGTTTGAGTTTTTTTATATATAATTTTGGATTCTGTAAGAATATATAAGGACTAGAAAAGCTGAAATTTTCAACTTTCGCTTTTGTTGTTCGTTTTTGTCTGTTCTAATGATATTTAGTTTGAAGATTACTACATAAACAGTCAGTTATCCGATTATCCATCATTGAAAATTTACAGGGTATTGTATAGTGGTATTTCCCTTTGAATAGATGCTCCTTCCATTTTATCTCATAAATGCTATTTTTATGTTAAATGACATAATTTTTTAGAACAAGTTGTAAACATTGGTTTTGTTTATGCAGCCTACATTACTGGCTGCTGGGAGAAAGGCACCCCGACTTGGGAACCTTGGACATATTACACGTATTGCCAATAAAATTATGCAGTTGTCGAATACTGATAGTCGCATTCAGATACATATTCAGGTGATTGAAAGAAATAATTAATGAAGCAGTCATTTTGTTCAAATGTTTTGTTATATATGGGGGTGCATTCTATACAAAAACAATTTGAAGTAGAGAAGTGATAACACTTGTAAGTAGCACTGGCTGGATATACTGGGAGAGAGAGGCAGTTGTGCTTTATGTATCACAGTTAAAGCACTACGTACAAGTGTTTATGCACTTCTTGGAGTTCTCTATTTAAAGTTGGTTTAGTATTGAACTACCATTACTACCCCCTCCCTCACCCCATCTCTCTCTCTCTATATATATATATGTGTGTGTGTGTGTGTGTGTGTGTCTGTATGTTTCTCATGCATGCCTAAAAATTGTGTTTGTGATTTAGGGAAGTAGCGAATGGAACGAATGGCAGTCTACAGCTCTACAAGAACGGAACATGGTTGAAAATGTGTACCGATGGGTTTGTGGGTATGTTACCGTTGTATTTTATTAGTTATGCACTTATGCATAAAATATATCTGTAAACTAAACAAGCATAAGCCTCATTGAGCTTCCACTTTTACTCAATATGCCTGTATAACTATATTTTAAACAAGCATTGTTGTCTTTTTTCTCATGTAGTTATAAAACCTAAGATTTAACTTAGTTTTTTGTTTTTTATGTCTTCCTTCTTTATCTTAATAAAACCTGACAAACTTTACTACATGATACTTGTTATGTAATTGTAAGTTGCTAATATTTTTTTTCTCTGTTTGTATTTTCAGTCGACCAACGTCAATTCATGATAGAAATAGGGATAGTGATGAGGATGATATTAATCATGACAGAGATTATGATGTTGCTGCTCTAGCTAATAACCTAAGCCAGGCATTTAGATACAATGTTTATGATAATGAGGAAAGTGTAGAGGTATGTCAAAGGTCTTTTTGTACGTTTTCGAATTTATAATCCATCTTATAAATCTTTATACCGTACTTGTTTTATGGGACTTCATTTTCTGATTGCAGGGACGTGAAACTCTTGGTCAAGGTGATGAGGTAATATTCTAACCAATGAATTCAGTTTTGCATATGTTTAGGGAGTTCTTACATAGAGGTGATAAGATGGTTGGGTAGGCGGGTCAAGATATCTAATGAAACACTTTTTTGTCCAGTTTTTAAATCGTATGTAATTAAATGATTAAATTAAGGTTACAAAAGTAAAAATTATCTGGCTTTCTATCTGCTTGGCCACATTCCCTTTAAGCTACATCTTTATATTTAACCCTTTTGAGATGCAAGTAGACAACGCAAATTGATCTGTCAACATTATATTTTGTTATTTTAGACGTTTGTGTTGTGATACTGATGCTGAAATCTGTAATTCAATATTGAAATGCAGGAGGGTTACATAGATGATGAATCGGCTGAAGTTGTCATATCGTCCCTGAGGTTGGGTGATGACCAAGGCAGGTAAGTTTCAACCTATTCAGCCATAAACTGTCCATTTGGGTCATGTTTTTATTTTGGATCAGATGGGTAAACGATTACTATTGTCCTAAAGACTTCAAAAGAAAAAGAAATGATCAAACACATTTATTTTGTTACAGCATGCTAATTATTTATTGCTTGTGGTTTTGTTAAACAGTTTGTTTACAAATTCAAATTGGTTTGCTTTCCAAGACGATAAAATGGAGGATGCACCGATGACCGCCACCTCACCAACTGAAATCATGGATGAGATCAACTTGAATGAATCTTCCACCAGTAAAGATGATGATGTGGTAGTTGGTTTAGACGAAGAATTTCTCGATGGCAAAAATTCCAATCCTAACCCTAACCGAAGCCCAAACCCGTTCAGTGAAGATTATGTAGCAAATGAAAAGACAACTGCATCAGATGCTGACTTCTTCAGATTCGAGTCAACAGACAATGAAGACCTTTTTGCAGATAGACCCTTGCCCGAATGGGTAGGCTGGAATGAACCCATTGCCGGGTCAGGAGTTAACCCATTTGAAGATTACGACAACACTCCTAATCTTGACATAGACACACCAGTGGGTGTGGGACCATCTCTACCCAACGGGTCAACCCAAAAAGACGAGACAGTGCCTTCATTGTTTGAAGAAGACGTGGAGTTTGTAGGTGTGGAGTTAGGCGGGACAGAAAAGGCAATGGACAAGGCCCTAAAAGAAGGAATTGTGGGGGAAGCAGGAGCCCTGAAAAGAAAGGTCACACCTAATGAAGGTGAAAAGGAAAATGATAACGACTCCAAGGAGTTTAATGACAGTAATTATTGGCGGGTTGAGCAGGAGATCGCGGTTTCTGAATAAAAGTGGGTGTGACGTTTTTTGTATTAAAGTGATGTACAGTGAAGTGAAGTATAATTTTGTTGAAATGGACATAGTTGTGTAGGTTTTGTTTGAAATGTCGACCTTATTATTATTATTGACTTTCTATTGTTGTTCAGGGTCTTGTTACTAGTTACATTTGACTGATTATGGGAAGGTTTGATTCCTTCCTTTGTAACAATTATATTATTAGTCTTTCATCTTGTCATTAATGCCTTGAGCCTTATCTTGTCACTTTTATTAGCTTTCATGTTTGTCGTATAAACTAATGTATTTGAAGTGTTATTCTTGTGAAGGTAACTTGTCCCACATAGATATAAAAAGATACATATAAAGCACTAGCATCTAACAAGTCTGAAGTTATGTGCTACCACTACCTCCCACCTTATAAGTCATAAGTTATGTGCTATCATCTCCTACCTTAGTTTTAATTTGACTTTTGAGGTTATGGTGCTGGATCATGACTTTAGGGTTGGGTAGCATATTGCAACATGCCACAACCACCTTTCATTTGCCAGGTTGGCTTACAACTTTGTTTATTAGATAAGCATGGATTTTTAATCAGATGGCTTAATGAAACATGATTCGGTAGAAGTTTAAGGATGATGTCATTGCACCAATCAAACATCTTTCCATAACATCAACATGTTCAAACGAATGTAGCAAAAAATTAAGGGTGTTCAAACAAATTGAATTTCGAATTTGTGAGTTAATCTAATTGAATTATTTAAATTTTGATTTTCTAAACCTGGATTCGAATTCGATTCGTATTAAATTGGGCTGATTCGATTGAATTGCAGCTAATTTGAAATTCGATTCAAATTCGGAACTCGAATTCGCATAAATAGGATTCGATTCGATTTACACAAAATATTATTTAATTTAGTTCTGTTTTTAAAATTAAAATTAAAACCTCCGCAAGGTTCGTCCACGGAGGTTGAGTCAGGGCCTAAGATCAGGCCGAAAGGCGTAGTCGATGGACAACAGGTGAATATTTATCTTCGCTTTTGGCTCCTTGTCATTTGATCCGGGGGAATCAACCTCGAAGAAGGGAGCCTAGGAGCGTAGTTTGGCCTGTGTTCCAAATTCAATGCTAAAATTCCAGCTTCAAGCGTTCTGCAGCTCATAATCATATTATGGAAAATGAGGCGTGGGAAAACGGCACCGATTCTGTCCAATAACACAAAAAACTTCTTTTTAAGTCCTTCGGCCTTCGCAAACAAACAGCCCGGCCAACCCAAGTAATCCCCCATAACATCAATCAGTACCGCAAAAGGCTCAAAATCTAAGTCTCCAGCAGCTGCGGAGCGGGGGATAAAGGAACAGCAGGATTACAACATTGCACAGGATCAATCAGAATGCGGGAGCGCAGAGCCTTTAAGAGATAGGGGGTGCGGGAGCATAATACTAAAGACTCAAGATTCCCCCCGGTTTTTCATGCAGATTTGACCACGGTGTGCACCCCCCTTAACTTAACCCCTATTATGTAAGGGGGACCTTCAGCGGGATAAAAGAGAGTGCGGGAAAAGCAGCTACAGATACAGGACAAAAGAAGGAGTGGCGCACTTAAAGAGTAAAAAAGTACATCGTAGCGCAAAAGAGCATCCCGCAGAAAGAGGATCCCACATAATCTACTTTTTTGTCTAGCTGAAAAATGGAATGCAATAGTCTAAGATGCTTAATAGCTTCAACAAGCGCGAAAGCCGTTGCTTCTTGCTTTCGAGCCTAAGCCTACGTTTGCTTAGTAAGGTTGCTTCTTTTTATATCTCCTCAAAAAAGTAAAGGCGCGTTAGCGCTTTTTTATTGATTTTCTTTTTCAATAAGGGGCGGAGCTTGAAGAAGCGAGTCTATCAGAGAAAAAAGTGCTAGTTGTAGCGCGCTAGCGCGCATTTGACTAAAAACATGGAAAGTCAAGGCTCTGGGCAACGAGTGGGAGGGAGCCTTGACTTGAAGCATTGTACAAGTGCTTAAGGCTCCTTCGGCCATGGGCACAACTATCATTTCGTTATTGTAGACCTTCGTTCGCGCTGACCCTTCTGTAGCAGGTTTTTTCGGACGTTTTCTAGGATCGGAAGGAAATAAAAAAAAAATACAAATTTGTAAAACTAATAATATGATAAAATTTTCAAAATAAAGTTATGTATAACATACTATATATAAGCCATTCAGTAAATTAAAACATTTATACATATTTCTAATTCGAATTTCGAACTAACACTCTGCTCTAGAGTTTCATTAAAGGGTGGAAGAGAAAGGATTGGGAAGGAAGTGAGGAAAAATGTGTTCTAGAGTTTTTTGTAGGAGGGAAAGGGAGGGAATGAGGGATAATAAAGAGGTTTTAGAGTGATTTTCTATCTTTCCAATTTGGAAAGAATTGGAGGGAAAGGGAGATTTCGCGCACAATTCACACCCAAACACCCCCCTCCTCTAGTGAATGGGGCTCTAAAGGGACAGGCGCGAAAAATTTCGTGGGGCAAGGGACACTCCACCCTCCAATCGTTTTCTTCCACGTCAGTTTGCAAGGTTTTTTATTTTTTTTTAATTCAATTTTAATATATTAAAATATACCAAATCTGCCACTTTTTTACCCCGGCGCCATTCACAGGGGGGGGGGGTTCTTGGGCGCTAAATTTGCTCTTTCACGCTCATTTCCCTTAACCACTACACATGATCTGAGAAGTTTCCACTCCCAAGTATTGTTACACATAAAAACAAAGGGTGAGTTCAGAAACAATAGTAATTGGTACACAAGTCATATCACACGGAATACATTACCAACTGGGTGAGTGGGTGATAGTGATTACTTTCCTAACTTAGTTCAACAAGGACATGAAAATGCAAGACATGTAAAAACATATTTACTTTTTCAAATTTTGGTCAATAATAAAGTCTGAAATTTTCTAATTGACAAAAAAAGGTGTTAAAGAAATAGACCAAATACATGGCATGCATGACCCTCAAGAATATGTCTATATGCTATCAATAGTTTTTATGCAAAGTAACATTCATCCTCACAAAAAAAAAAAAAAAACACAAACAAACAAAAATGGCTCACTTTATGCTCATGGATGCTTTTGTTGGGCTAAAAAGACCCCATGATGATGCTGCCTCAATTTATATAATATTCTGATCACTGAACATTCAAAATAAGAACCTACTTTAATAATGAAATCATAACAATGCTCTAAAAAAGTAAAATCTAAGTCTAACACAAAACAAGGAGATTAATAACTACTCATGAACAAAGCCTAGAGTGTTTGTTGAATTGGAACATTTCAACTCATCAAAAGGTTTCTTCATAGCATAATTAACCATGGCTGCTCCCTTCTGCCTCATCTCTACAACCTTCCTGTGAGAGTTTGAATGCAAAGACGGTATAAACGTAGGGCTAGCAGCTGGGCGGTACTCAGGGAATAGCCGCCCGGATCTATATCGGACCCCACAAGCGTTGCAGAGCGTCTTTGGGCCCATTGGGCCTTCCCTCCATTGTGGGGTTTTAGTTATCTCACAATGGCTGCATTTCTTTACCTCATTAGCATCATCATGTTGAGGAAGTTTTCCTCTCTTTTTCTTCACCCTTTGAAGTGGAAATTGTTGGATTGACTTTAACCATGAGTTTGCAGTCAAACCAGACCCTGACACTGCACGTGGCCGCTTGGTTCGGGTCCTTACAGGAATGCCTATTTCGATTCCAAACGAGACAGTCTTTCGAGCTGAGCTGGAGGTGCGACGTTCAAGGACCGAGTCAGGGCTAGGCGCTTCAAAGGATTTCGGAATTCGATACAGCTTCTGTGAAAATGTTGCCAGTAGTTGGGGTTTTAGTTGCGATGTTGAGATTTCTTTATGAACAATAGGTTTGAATTCTGCTTCATATGTTACTAACTTCTGAAAAAAAAATTCCCAACAAATATAAATATAACATTTTAATACAATGTATACTAATCAATTTGCTTAGAAAACGAATGTAAAGGCGGTTAGAAAGTTGAGACAGGTTGACATGTTTAACCCGTTTGACAAAACAGGTCAACCCACCAACCCGCTTTCATAATCAAAACAGCCTGCCAGACCCATCTTACAACCCTCCAACCCGTTTAACACGCTTGCAACCCACTAATAACCTATCAACCTGTTTGACTCATTCAAATAACCAAGTCAAACAGGTCAAGTTCGGGCTACATAACTTTAAGTGTGTCCAGTTTAAGGTTGACGTCGTACAAATAAAACGTTTTCAAAAACAATTCAACCCCCAACCCAATACACACACCCTTTCAAAGAATACTTACAGAACCACCACATTCCGTCACAAAATCTGCAAAACCGCCACCACCACCAATGGCAACTGGCGGCAACACCTCCGAGAAGACATCTGACGGGATTGGACCAAATTCGGAACCCTCCAAATCTTCAGTAAGACAATCCCCATCCAAACTCTCGTCCGGAAAATCCAAGAAAGTATGAAGCAAACCACCCAAATCATCATCATAATCACACAACCCATGATCAATACACTTATCCTGCATACAGTGCATAAGATCAAACCAATTACTATAAACCATATATACACTGCAAAATATCAAAACTTTTTTCATTCTGTTTGCCTTGTGAAACAGGCTACCCAATAACCGACTGCATTGCAACTTATATACAACATTATAAAATATATCTTATTATCTTTGTAAAGGGTTTTATAATTATTGATAAAGCCAAATATTTAGGATTAATATTAATAATAATATGATTAGGGCGGTTGTAATTAAGCACGAGATAAACACAATATGATAAACTAACAAACCAAAAAACATTCCATGATTATTATTATTATTATTATCATGCAAATAAAACAGGATTAATATTATTAACCACGCGAGATATTTTTGTCTGAGACAAAATCTTTTAAATGAATAATAATAATAATAATAATAATAATAATAATAATAATAATAATAATAATAATAATGTATATATTCCGCTTTTTTCCCTCTTTATTAGGGGAAATTTGAATTTAGATAAACCCTTAAAAAGTCAAAAGTCAAATAGTCAAGTTTCCTATTCAAGATAACTAAAACGACGCCGTAACAGGTACGGCACCGTATACAAAACACAAAATCGCTAAAACGACGTCGTAACGAGGACGTAGTTATATTATATCCTTCTGCCTTCGTTTGGTAACCGATAAAAAAAATTACCAAAAACGACGTCGTAACGCAAATAGCTAAAACGACGACGTAACGAGGGCGGCAACGTTATATAAATATTTTGACCCTCGTTTGGCAACGTATAAAAATAGCAAAAAAACGACGTCGTAAACAAGGAAGGCAACCGTAATATCTTTTAACCGGCTAATAATTTAATACCAAAAACGACGTCGTCACAAGAGCGGCAACGTGATATCCTTTGGCCTCCATTTGGAGAGTAATAAAATCCCAAAAACGACGTGTAACAACGGCCACTTACACCCGCTAAAACGACGTCGTAACAACGGCCACTTACACCCGCTAAAACGACGGCGTAACAAGGGCCGCTCACCGTAATATCTTTTCGCCGTCATTTAACGACTGATAAAATAACCAAAACGACGTCGTAAAACTCTGTTCAAGCGTCCCAATTAACAAAAAAATTAAATAAATAAACGTTGAGAAATGGAGAAAAACAAAACCCTAAAATCTGTCACAAAATAGAGAGCAAAAATGTAACGATAATGGGTTACATAAAACTAACCTGTGAGGCCATAACTTAACCAACGTCCAACCTTTTACGCCATTACAGTTTATACAAAATAACTTTTACAGTTACAGAAATGGAGATAAGGTTTGGGGGGGGGGGGGGGGGGTAGAAAGGGTTTACTGTGTGTGAGTGAGTGTAAAAAATGAAGGAGAAGGAGGAAGTAAATAATAATAATAATAATAATATTTTTAGGTTTAGGGAAGAATAATAATAATATGGATTGGAGGTGATGATGGAATGGAGTAAATAGGGGTGAAGGTTTATGCTATCACATGGTGGTCCGCACTGTACTTGATTCTAATTTTTGTTTTTGCTTTTGGTATTGGTTTAGATACTACTACTATTAAAATACAGTTGGAAATGTTTGTTTGTCACAAGTACAAAGCTTTTATTATTAGAGGAAAGATCCGGTACAAATAGCTTTTTTGGTAAGAACTGTGAGAATCAAAGGAGGGTATTTTTTTAAAATTTTTTTTTTTAAAATTTTTTTTCCCCATATTGTTAAACATGTATTATAGTATTGAAAACTAAAAAAAAAAAAAAAAAAAAAAAATTTGGTGTAGAGTAATTACGTGTAGAGTAATTACATAATTACTCTAGTGTAAACTAATGTATTTACCTTAATGACGTAATTACACTAAAAAAAATTTTTTTTTAATTTTTTTTGTATTATTCATCTAGAAAGAATGTTTAAGCACATGGGAAAAAAAAATTCTAAAAAAAAAAATAAATTTTTTTTACCCCCTTTGATTCTCACAGTTCTTACAAAAAAACTATATGTATTTGATCTTTACTCTTATTATTAATATTTATTTCTTTATTTTTGAAGTAGTGAAGAAATGAAATGTAAAAGAATAAAAGATAGTGTTTGCTAAAATACAATGGGTTAAAAATGGAGTGTTGTGAAGTTTACATTATCCTTTTTGTGTATCAATTATACTATAAAAATATTAACTATTTAAAGAAATAGAATGAGCTAGAATAATAATATATTTATTTATTTTTGTTAGTTTCTTAAAGATAAGTTCAATTGGTATTTGGTTAATAGTTTAATAAAATTCAAAAACTAAAAAAAATAATATATACGGTGTTAATAATGTGTGATAATTATCATTACAAATAATAGATTATAATTCCAACTACATTTACTCGATATCAAAATATTTATGGATAAATTTTAAAACATTGTAAACAATATCGAAATCAAGAGGATATGTTAATTCAAATGAAATTTTTGGTATTATATCAAGTTTAATACGTTAAAAGGAAGGTTTACAATCTCTTAAATCCAGCTTTATCCTACGTTTCATGTATCGACACACCTCCAACTCTTATTTACATACGGTGTACGGGTAGTACGGCGTATGTGGGTCTGACAATGAGAATGTTTGTAGCCTATACGCTGCGTATAGGTCTGACAAAACTTGTGACTGATGAGCATTAATAATGCGTGTGAGTTTGTGCACCTACCTATAGTCGCATATAGCCTTGTGCGCGACGTATAGCCGGGTGTGCAAATAATTTTAAGGGTGTATAATTACCTTGACTGGTTCTAAGTTGTTTAAAAATTAGAATATAAGGTTATTGTTTTAAATGTATTTTTAATATATAACATGTTACCCAATGATTTGTTACTTCAACAAGAGTAAAAATTAATAAGTGAATATGAATTGGCGTTTCACCTCTTTGGACGGTACATTACTCATTCGGGTGATACATCACTTCTAATATACAATGACCAAATATCCAATCTTTTGATTCCATGGACACCATGGTCCACCGTGGAATCTCCTTGTCCACCATCGAACTTGCGACGTGACACTTACAATGAATCTTACATTGTTTTGTTTTATCTATGTATGAGAGTTGTTTGGTCATAAGGAATGTCAAGCCTCAAATATCACTATCATGCTTTGAGCGCATTGGCTATAGATGTGAGTCAAGGGCGCCTTCGATGTTGTTGATGGGTAGTTCGCCCACACCTCTAAAATGGCAACCAAATTTAATCTTCATCCACCATCATCATTTAAGCATCGTTTAAAAACTTCTAGGAAAGTGATTTGACTTCTCAACTAACCATTGGTTTGAACCCCTATAATGCCACTAGTCACAAATGGTGTATTGAGGCCCATTGTGAAACCTTTTACTGATGTCGAGGACCATCCAAGTAGGCCGATAGGACGGCATGTCTAGTTATAATAACATTATTCATATCACATATCATTAAGGATGAGATGCTAGACTAATCCATTGTACACTCAGAGGCGGAGTTAGAGGGGGGACTGAGGGGTATCAAGCCCCCCCCCCTGGTCCAAATTTGTTAAGTTTTTAAGGTAAAAATTCGATAAAATTGTATCAAGCCCCCCTGTTTTTAAGGTTAAAATTCAATAAAATTGTATCAAGCCCCCCTTAACGCTCACTCCAATAATCTAAGCCCTCCTTATCATGAAATCCTGGCTCCGCCTCTGTATACACTGATATAGTGATATTTATATATATATGAATATCATTGGTTTTATGATACTAGTTATATTTAACTATTTTTATACGTGGTTTCTGAGTGTAACTTGATTAAAACAAAAAATCGATATCTTTGTATCAACCATCATATTTCATATTGGCAGCCCCATGACCTTCCAATATGAAGGTCATGGATTGAAGTCTCGCATAGAGCAAAAAAAATTTGGGTTGTGCTAGAGGTTTTAACACAGTGAACCTTTTGGTGAAAGATTTTTTCTCTGAAACGGTGGCAGGCTGGGTCATCAGCGCCGTCTGCGTTTGCAAGCGTTGGTGACTTTTTGCCATCGGGTTTACCCGGATGATCGGGCTTTCATCACCGCTAGAAAAAACATATTGTTTTCATAACTAAAATACACTTCGGGATAGTGGGTTTGTGGCCGGGCAAACGGTCATGAGAGCTGAATCCAAGAAAGTGGAAAAGCATGCTAAAGCATGTGAGGATAATCAGCATGTTTTCGTTCCCTTGGCCTTCGACACGTTCGGTTCCTTGGCACCGGAGGCGGTGCGGTTTTTGGCTCGGGTTCAACGAGTAGTGCACAACAACTTTTCCACCCCCCAAGGGCGGGGTTTTGTTTTTAGCAGATTGAGATTTTCTATTCAAAAAGGGGGTGGCGGCGCAGCTTGTTGCCCGCCTACCTACCATCCTTATGTAATTACTTTTTGATAAAAAAAATACACTTGTAAAACTAATAATTTGAATGATTGTACATTGACGATGAGATAAGTTTTCTAAATCAACTTTTTGAGTAACCTTGTAGTCTAAGTCAAAACAAAAATTCAAACTACTAGCAATATTTTTCTCACTAGTTTCACACTCTCACAAGTCACAAGACTAACATTTTTCAAATTCAAAATTATTCTAGAATATATGCAAACACGTGTAGTAATATATTTATGTGTATTTATTATGCGAAAGTGGTTAAGGTGAAAATATACAAAATTTGGGTATTTACGTTATAAATTTTTAATATGATCGGTTTTGCTATAAAATTAATATTTGAATCGCTCATTTAACCAACATTTTAATTTTTTAAAATTATTGATATGTATTAAAATCGTAAAATTTAAAGAGAGTTTGTAAATTATAATACATATACGTAAGTAGATAATTTAAATGAAAATATTGAATAAAATATTAATTTGTTACACCGATGTAGTCATTTTGTTACATTAGTGTAAGGACGGTGTAAAATTTTCTTTTTTCATTTGTTGTATATTTCTTAGGGGCTGTTTGGTTGATTAAGTGCTGAATCATTAAGATGATCTGAATGGTTAAGAGCTTAATCATTCAGCATCTCTTATTAGCTTAATGGTTCAGCACTTAACCATTCCATTCAGATGTTGAAACAAACAGTCTGAATGCTGAATGATTCAGAACTAAATGGTTAAGAGACTACCAAACAACCCCTTAGTTAGCCATTTTTACATCCTTGTGTAATTTTTTTTTTAAAATTCGCATTTTTTGTCAGAGTTGTCACGATTGTCACAACTGGAGTGAGTTCTCAACCGAACAAAATCCAATAAAAATAATAATAAAAGTTAAATGACTAGTTTATTTACACGGCTGCCGCACAGGGGCGACCTTGGTAATGGACGAGTCACACCCCGGCCTGAGCCCATTTTTCATGGGGCAAAGTTTCTATGTTTATGTTTCTAGGGTTGGGTTATTCTACAAAGGCTACAAAAAATGAGAAGGGTGAGAAGCCACTAGAAAATGACATGTGTCAAAGGATTAAACAAGTGGGAGGGGTAATTTGGTCAAAAAAATATGCACATGCAAGTCACATGCCATTTCCACCTTCATTTTTAAATGTCCGTAACTTTTTTATACGTCATCGTTTTTTTAAAAAAATTATACCATAAAATCGAGCGTCTTTTTATCTTTAATATGAGTACCATATTGTTATACTTTCAAAAAAAAATCAAAAACCCACTTGCGTAAGACACAATGGAGTGTAAAACACAATGAGCACAAATTAAATATAGTGTATAAAACATAATCAACAATCTAATAAAACACAATGGACGACATACCAAAGACACAATTAATAGAAGACTAAAACACAATGAATACTTTTGAAAAAAAAAGTTGAAAACCCAGTTGCGTAAGACACAATGGACGACATACTAAAGACACAATGAACAGAAGACTAAAACACAATGAATACTTTCGAAAAGAAAGTCAAAAACCCAGTTGTGTAAAACACAATGGATGACATAATAAGGACACAATGAATAGAAGACTAAAACATAATGAATACTTTTAAAAAAAAAATTTGAAAACCCAGTTGCGTAAGACACAATGGAGATAACGTAAAACACAATGAGTACCAATTAAATATGCAATGAACCATATGGTATAAAACACAATGAACAGTCTAATAAAACACAATGGACGACATACTAAAGACACAATGAATAGAAGACTAAAACACAATGAATAATAGACTTGAACACAATGAACAAAATAATAAAACACAATGTACACCTAAATACAAAAATCATTTGCGTAAAACACAATGAAAAGCATACTAAAACACAATGGACAAAGTTAAATCATGTGTAGACTAAAAAAACATAAATAACGTATTTATAAAGCACACGTGCATACTATAACACAATGAACAAGAAGAAGACACAACGGAGAAGAAAACCCATTTAACACGATTTTTTTTTTCAATTTTAATGTAGCAATGTGGTACTCATATTAAAGATAAAAAAACGCTCGTTAATATGGTGAAATTTTTTTGAAAAAAAAATATCGTATGAAAAAGTTATAGACGTTTTAAAATGATGGAGGGAAATGACATGTGCATTGCATGTGGAGAGAGAAAGTCAACAAATGTAATTTTCCTGACCGTCCGTCCTCCCACTCCTCTGCAACGGGCGCCAAAGCCATCGCCCACCTCTCCCTCTCACAATCCTCGTCTCTCTCCTCTAAGGGCGTGCCCTTGGCGAAGGGCGGCTGTCGTCCCTCTCTCTTCCACCTCACTGTCCATGTCGGAAAAGTGGCTACGGGCTTCGAATTTACAGGCGCATTGAAGACAACCTTATAGTTTCTTCTTTTGTTTATCTTTTTATTTTATTTTTTTTGTTTTGCGCCTATATTATTATTATTATAACTTTTTTTGAAAAAAAATGTTTCAAATGTAATGTTTGATACATACTTGTTTTGGAGTTAAGGCCCAAGGCATTTTCTTTGGCTCGACCGAGGCACTTAAATCCTCAGGACCGGCTCTACTGTCCCATATTCCAAATCAAACCAAAATGGTTTACTCGCAACATTTAATGTGGCTTGATGTTAATAGTCTTCGTGTGATATGGTTTATACAGCCAGTTTCAAATGTCAAACTAGATATGAACGTGTTATACTTTTTATTTTTTAAGGCAATGAACATATTTTACATTACTTATCAATACTTAAATGATGTTATTATAATATAGATGGTTTACAGTTTACTCACAGCATTTTACTAACGTATTCAGCCTTTTATAGCTTGACAAATGTGCCCATAAATATATATACCCGGTTAATAGACCGCTACATGTTCGTACCAACACATTGGTGGGTATTAAATGAACATTAAAATAGGGTTGGATTATTCTACACTATAAAAAATGAGAAGAGTGAGAAGTCACTTGAAAATGACATGTGTCAAAGGATTAAACAAGTGGGAGGGGTAATTTTGTCAAAAAAAAATATGCACATGCAAGTCACATGCCATTTCCACCTTCATTTTTAAATGTCCGTAACTTTTTTATACGTCATCGTTTTTTACAAAAAAATTATACCATAAAATCAAGCGTCTTTTTATCTTTAATATGAGTACCATATTGTTATACTTTCGAAAAAAAAGTCAAAAACCCACTTGCGTAAGACACAATGGAGTGTAAAACACAATGAACACCAATTAAATATAGGGTATAAAACATAATCAACAATATAATAAAACACAATGAACGCCATACTAAAGACACAATGAATAGAAGACTAAAACACAATAAATACTTTTGAAAAAAAAAGTCAAAAACCCAGTTGCGTAAGACACAATGGACGACATACTAAAGACACAATGAACAAAAAACTAAAACACAATGAATACTTTTGAAAAAAAAGTAAAAAACCCAGTTGTGTAAAACACAATGGATGACATAATAAGGACACAATGAATAAAAGACTAAAACACAATGAATCATTTTGAAAAAAAAGTTGAAAACCCAGTTGCGTAAGACACAATGGAGATAACGTAAAACACAACGAGTACCAATTAAATATGCAATGAACAATAGGGTATAAAACACAATGAACAGTCTAATAAAACACAATGGACGACATACTAAAGACACAATGAACAGAAGACTAAAACACAATGAATAATAGACTTAAACACAATGAACAACATAATAAAACACAATGTACACCTAAATACAAAACTCATTTGCGTAAAACACAATGAAAAGCATACTAAAAATACAATGGACAAAGTTAAATCATGTGTAGACTAAAAAAACATAAATAACATATTGAGTGAATAGCCAAATCCGTCCCTGGGGTTTGACCCATTTTGCCACATCCATCCATTTTGAGAATTTATGACAACTGAGCCACTGTACTTTACACTTCTTTGCCAGATCAGTCCAATTCACAAACCCAGTTAAATAATTCTGTTAACTCGAGGGCATTTTAGTCATTTCACCTATAAAAATTCCCACCCCTTTTAAAACCCTTTCATCCCTCTTAAAAACCCTCAATTCTCTGCAACCCTAATCTGATTATAATCCACAACGATAATCACAAAACCACCAGAGTTCATCTTCTTCCTAATCAGAATAATGAGCGACGACGATTGGTATGTTCGAGAGGATGATTGGGTTGTTCTAGAACTAAATTCAAGCTTTGATCCAGCTGCTGAATATGGTTTGTTCAACGACTTCAATTCTTTCAGAAAATGTGTCTTCTTAAATTGATATTATGTTTTAATTTTATGTTTTGTATATCATTTCAGATCAATATCCTTTTTGCTTTACTTTGCAATTTCATCATGGTGGTAAGTTTTCTGAATTTCCAGAAATCAAATATGAGGATGGTAAGATCACATACATTGATAAGGTTAATACAGACCTTTTTACTGTGATTACGTTGAAGGAGCTAGGTTATTCAGAAGATGATATAGTAACATACCATTTTAAAGTACCTGGAGAAGAAGACCTGGATTTGGGCTTAAGACCATTAGGAAATGATCAAGATGTTAATCGTATGCTAGGTTATGCTGAAAAAACTAAAGTATTGGAGGTATATGTTGAGCACATAAGAACTCATTCTAATGAAAGTGATGACTTAGATACAGGGGAGGTTACACAAGAGGCTAGATTTGTTGAGGGCTTTAATGTGACTGAGGGCAGTGAGAATGAGGGTAGTGAGAATGAGGGTAGTGAGGAATCTTATGAGAGTAGTGAGAGCAGTGAGAATGAGGGCAGTAAACATGATAGTGAAGATGATGATCCAGATTACATGGTTGATGAAGATAATACTGTGGAAGATTACAAAGTAGATGACATGGATTTGTTTAGAGAAATGGTTGATTTTGAAGGTAAGGAACATGGTGAAGAGAATGAAAGGGAGTATGAAGATGCTCCTGAAAATGAAGTTGATGGTGATGACTTTGATAGTCTATCTGACTCTGATGATACTCCAATGGCAGGAGTTATTAGGCAAATTACAAAGCAGAAAAAAGGCCCAATTATCTATGGAAGACCCATTTTATGTGACCCAAACATTTTCTAATAGAGAGTGCATAACTGATCTGGCCAAAGCTCATGCTGTAAACACAAGGAGACAATTGTTTATTTCAAAAAATGATAAGTTTAGATTTCGGGTAGTGTGTATGGGTGGGAATCTTTCAATAGGTAGTTGTGATATTAAAGGAGGTGAGACAACATCAATTGCAGAGACATTATCAAAGGCAAAGACTTTATCAAAAGCAAAAGGCAAATCACATGGTGGGACCAGCAAGGGTAAGGGTAAATCAGTAAAACCACCACCCAAAATACCTAAACCAAAAAAGAAGTATCCTAAACCCCTATGCCCCTGGTCAGTGCATGTTTCTAACATTGGTAAAAGGGGAGTTTGGAGAGTTAAAACCTACAATAAGGAACATACATGTTTGCAAACAAGAGTGGTTAATTTGTGCACTGTCAGTTGGTTGGCTAAGCAGATTGAACCTACTCTTAGAACCAACCCAGTTTGGACTGTTCAAGCTCTTCAAGAGGAACTGCAAAAGAAATATCAGGTACAAATAACAACTCATCAAGTGTATAGGGCTAAGATGATGGCAACTGCAAAAATTCAAGGAGACTATGAAGCTCAATATCAGAAACTAAGGGACTATGGTGAGGAGCTTCTTAGATCTGATCCAGGAACCACAGTCAAGCTAGATGTTGAACCTTTGTGTAATCCAAACAGTCCAACAAGGCAATTTAGAAGGATATATATATGCCTAGGGGCATTGAAGAGGGGGTGGAAGGCAGGTATGAGAGATCTGTTGGGGCTAGATGGTTGCTTTCTTAAAGGGCCCTTTCCTGGTATAATTTTGACAGCAGTTGGAGTTGATGGGAACAGTGGAATCTACCCTGTTGCATATGCTTTAGTTGAAAGTGAAACCACTGCTAGCTGGACTTGGTTCTTAGAGTTAATAGGGGATGACTTGGATATTGACCAGAACAGCACCTTCACCTTTATAAGTGATAGGCAAAAGGTACATGTTCTTCTTGACTTGTTTGTTTGTTTTAACATACTGATTTTACTTTTGGTTAAGTTCATTAATTAGTTAAATGTTCGTGTTTAGGGAATAATACCTGCAATATCCAAGGTTTATCCTTATGCTGATCATAGGTATTGCTTGAAACATATACATGACAACATGCAATCAAAGTGGAGAGGTGATGTCTACAAGAAGTTACTATGGACATGTGCTGCTGCAACAACAATACCAGCATTTGAAACTGCAATGCAAAAAGTTATAGATGCTGACAAAGATTTGCATGAATACTTAAAAAAGATTGAACCTAAACATTGGTCAAGATCCTATTTCACATGTATAAATCCAATACAGGTACTTGATTGCATATTTACACTCTAAAGAATCTAATTACATATATATGATATGTATCTCAGGTAGACCAAAGTGTGATTTGTTGTTGAACAATCATTGTGAAGTATTCAACAAACAACTAGTGCAAGGTAGGGACAAACCCATAATCACCTGCCTAGAATTCATTAGAGAGTACATGATGAAAAGGATAGTCCTTGTTAACAGAGTGATTGCAAGGTGTAATGGGCCACTAACTCCCAATGCCACAACCAAATTTGATGAAATCAAGAAAGATGCAGCATCATGCACTGTGATTTGGTGTGGGCCATCTAAGTATCAGGTGTCTGGTCCTTATATCACTGAACAAAGGGTTGTCAACATTGACCAGAGAACATGTTCTTGCAGAAGATGGGACCTCACTGGCATGCCATGTAGGCATGCAGTGGCATGCATATGGAACATGAGGTTGAATGGGATAGGTGATGGTATTCCAGAGAAGTATGTGGATAAAGCTTACTGGTTGGAGACTTGGAAGAAGGTGTATGTGAATACCATAGAACCTATCAATGGCATGGACATGTGGCCAAAATCTAGGTGCCCAAGTACCTTAGTCTCTCCAAAATACCACAAACAAGCTGGGAGACCAAAGAAAAAGAGGAAGAAGTCTGCTGTAGAGCTTCAAGAGTTGAGACAAACTGTTGAAACATGTTCAAAGATGCCAAGGAAGGCAAATTCATTGAGTTGCACCAAATGCAAAGGTAAGGGACACAATAAGAGGACCTGTTCATCTACTGGACCACCAAGTGTTGCTGGAAGTTCAAGTGCTGCTGGAAGTTCAGGTGTTGCTGCTGCTGGAAGTTCAGGTGTTGCTGCTGCTGGAACTTAGTTGTCTGCTGCTGTTTGTTAGTTGTCTGCTGCTGTGAACTTATTTTGGTTGTTTTGTTAAACTTTGGTATGTAGTATGAATTTGCTAGTTGTCTGTTTGTTGGTTACATTATGTATGCCCAAACTATGGTTATTTTGTTTTGTTAACTTTGGTATGTATTAAACTTATGGGTTTCTATTAAATGATGGTTACATTTGTGCATGTTGACCCATTTGTCCACTTTGTCCAAGTTGTTAAGTTTGTGCATGTTGACCCATTTGACCCATTTGTGCATGTTGACCCATTTGTTCCATTAAACTGCTTGCAGTTTCAACAACTCCATTTCATTCCATCATCCAAAAGATTACATACTGATTACTAATACATATTCAAAATTACTAAACATATTCAAGATTATTACTAAACATACATTCCATCTTACAACATCTTCAACATTCCTACACATAATACATTATGAAAATGACCAAACAAACTAGCAACATAATTCTCAGCCTCTTATTCTGTTTTTTCAAACTCCTTACAACAATTTCCAGATTGCTAATCCTTTCAGTCAACATTCTTGAATTTTCTTCATGCTGTCTACCTGAAATCATTAGGTCTCGGATAACAACATCAGCATTCCTGGAAACTGAATCCTCAGCCCAACATACAAACCCACAACTTCGTCCCTGTTACATAAAGTCACCCAATTTAGTCCTATTACGGTTTGATTTGGGGCTATAATAAAGGGAAAATTCATAACCATACCTGTCTACTGCAACAATGAAATCGTCTTCCTGGGTTCATTGAAGTGTATGATCTCCGAATTATTGTTGGGGAACCACAATCACATCGAACCATCGTTTTAGGGTTTTTGGATTTGAAGTATAATTCGTTTTTTTGTTTTAGGGTTGCAGAGAATTGAGGGTTTTTAAGAGGGATGAAAGGGTTTTAAAAGGGGTGGGAATTTTTGTAGGTGAAATGACTAAAATGCCCTCGAGTTAACAGAATTATTTAACTGGGTTTGTGAATTGGACTGATCTGGCAAAGAAGTGTAAAGTATAGTGGCTCAGTTGTCATAAATTCTCAAAATGGATGGATGTGGCAAAATGGGTCAAACCCCAGGGACGGATTTGGCTATTCACTCTAACATATTTATAAAGCACACATGCATAGTATAACACAATGAACGAGTATAAGACACAACGGAAAGAAAACCCATTTAACATGATTTTTTTTTTCAATTTTAATGTAGCAATGTGGTACTCATATTAAAGATAAAAAAACGCTCGTTAATATGGTGAAATTTTTTTGAAAAAAAAATATCGTATGAAAAAGTTATAGACGTTTTAAAATGATGGGGGGGATTGACATGTGCATTGCATGTGGAGAGAGAAAGTCAACAAATGTGGTTTTCCTTTTATGCCCTTCCTCTAATTTATTATTTATTTTTTTCAAACAAACTAATCTCAATCCTTCAAATATATGATCAATGGATCACAATCCTTCTCATCCTTCCTAGAAAAAGTGTCTTGTGTATTTGATCCTAACCCCATTAAAATATGAGTAAAGATCAAATACATATAGTTTTTTTGTAAGAACTGTGAGAATCAAAGGGGGTAAAAAAAATTTATTTTTTTTTTTAGAATTTTTTTTTCCCATGTGCTTAAACATTCTTTGTAGATGAATAATACAAAAAAAAATTTTAAAAAAAAAATTTTTTTTAGTGCAATTACGTCATTAAGGTAAATACATTAGTTTACACTAGAGTAATTATGTAATTACTCTACACGTAATTACTCTACACCAAAATTTTTATTTTTTATTTTTTTTTTAGTTTTCAGTACTATAATACATGTTTAACAATATGGGGAAAAAAATTTTTAAAAAAAAAATTAAAAAAAAATACCTTCCTTTGATTCTCACAGTTCTTACCAAAAAAGCTATTTGTACCGGATCTTTCCTCTTAAAATATATACTTAAGATAATTTATAACACCTAAATTATCATTATTTTATTTTATTTTAAATGACAAATGTTACCCCGCTCTACTTTATATCAAGCATTACAATAAAACTCTTCTTGCCTAGGATTGAACGAGTTTAAAAAATATTACATTTGTCTTTTAAAACAAAACCAAACGACTATAAATAATACAAAACCGTTTATAGTAAAAAAAAAAAAAAAGGAAATAACACACAAACACTTTTGAGTTTTGATATAAACTATTTTTATACTATTTGATCATATGAATGAATGTCTTAGTAGGGAGCTAGACATCTCGTGAGATTCATTGAGTCAATATGGTTATGGATTTGAATTTGATATGACCGTATGAAGTATTTAAAATCTTTATCCCTTGGCCACACCTTTAGATTTAGACTACATTAACTTATTAACTTAGGGTGGGTGTAGTACGTTGGAAGAAGTCCACCAAAAGTCCCGTCGGGAAAGTGGTTCATGTCGAACCAAAGCCAACCACGTCTGATAAAAGCGAATAAGCAGGAATGGTGCAGTGACTCATCCACGGGTGAGCCAAATCTCGGTAGGAGGGCTGGAATTGAGTTAGAGAAAACAGCTATGAGAGAGGTGTGGGATAATCGCCACAATTAGTTTTATTTTTAGTTTTATTTCCCATGTCCACTCTCTCCATCCTTAGTTTTATTTTGGGAAAATGGCCAAAATGGCCCGTTGACCGTGTGTTTTGCAAGAATAACCCTCTCCCCTCTCTTTGGAGAGACGGGTCACGGCTCCCAACGAGCCTGAACCGTCTCCGAGAGCCTTTGGTTTTACATCCAATGGCCAACCAACACGTGACGTCTCTGATCCCGAGGCCTGTCAACCGTCTCTCTCCAGACGGGTCAGAACTCTCCAGACGGGTCAGAACCCCCGAGTCGTCTCAAGCCGTTTTCGGCTACCGTCTGAACCGTCTCACGAGTGTATATAAATACCCCAATTCACTTCACAAAATTTGCACCCACCCCCTCCCCAAACCTTTCATCTTTCCAACCAATGACGTTTTTTACTTTCCCAACCGAAGCCTACCGGCTTACGAAAATATTGTCCGATTACTTGGATTGTTGTTACATCTGCGTACAGTTACTTGGATTGTTGTTGCATCTGCGCGTGGGTTAACCCGTGTAGAATGCCTCGATGATGTGGTGGTCTATTTTATTTGCAAGAAGAGTTCTTTGTCTATGTAACGCACATACACCATTCAAACAAAGTTCTTAGCAAGTAAATTTAGGAAGTAATATCCAACCCTACGTCCGTTGTTGTAATAGTATAGTTTGTTTATTGTTGTTGTAATAGTATAGTTTGTTTAATGAAATATTTACTTTTATATAAAAAAAACATAAATAAACATAACATTCATTCCATTAATAAAATTAATTCGATTACAAAGGTTTTATAAGCTACACGTTAAGACGGTCCCTCATCATTTGCCAGGCAGACACATGTTTAAATTCTTTGTGCTCCCTGGATTGATACTGTCTTTTTGTGTATCTAATTGTCGCGTCTTCGGGCATGTCTGAGGGTACCACTTCAAGTGTCCGATTGTGGTACCCGTTGAAGATCTGACACTTCGTGGTCAAATCGGTCAACTTACGGCTAAGAGACTCGATTGTTCGATCTGAGCCTCCAACCAACCGATTGTACTCGTGCAAGATACGGTACCATTTGTTGGTTTGGTGTGTGCTTTCTTCGACATGGCGCCATGCTGAAATTAGTGCAATTTCCTGTTCTTCGGTCCATCGTTGGGGTGCCATTTGAATGAATTAGACTGTGGTAGTGGTGATAGTGTTAGACGGTGGTGGTGGTGGTGATAGTGTTAGACGGTGGTGGTGGTGATAGTCGGACGGGAATGGGACGGAGTTTGTCACGGAGAATGGTATTTATAGGGTTGAGGTGGACAACCGAAGCGTCGGACTAATCATCGGGACTCACCGGAGACGACGATACCCGAGACGTCTCGGGAGACGGCGAGTCCTCATGGGGAAATGTGACCCGTCTGGAGAGACGGTTGAACCGAAGGCGAGCCGACATGGGGAAATGTGCCCCGTCTGTAGAGAGACGGTTGAAATGTGACCCGTCTGGAGAGAGACGGTTGACAGCCTCGGGATCAGAGACGCCACGTGTTGGTTGGCCATTGGATCTAAAACCAAAGGCTCTCGGAGACGGTTCAGGCTCGTTGGGAGCTGTGTCCCGTCTCTCAAAGAGAGGGGAGATGGTTATTCTTGCAAAACACACGGTCAACGGGCCATTTTGGCCATTTTCCCTTTTATTTTTATCATCTACATACATATTCGTAGAAGATAAAAGACCAATGGTTAATATGTTGCATTTTTCCTCGTATCACACACAATCTATGTTGCATCATGGTTGATACATGACACAAGAGTGCCATCACGTCTTTCAAGAAAAGACCTTTATCAAACTAGATAGATTCCCGGTACAACCAAGTATTTGGCTTTATGAAAATAGAGCAAAAGTGTGTCTCGAGTCACGAGGGAATATGGTGAACCAATTTCAAGTGTTTATGAATATACTTTGTTTTTCTTTATCTTTTAATACTTGGTTTGGTTTTGAACTTGTTAGGCATTCTCCCTTCTAAGTTGTACTTGTAACAAAGGGTTCACTAACTAATAAGTAGCAAACTCTTGATCCTACTTATGACTATCTTCACCTTAGGTTATATACATTACATGTGTGTATATATCTTGACATCACATGACCATTAAGGAGTGGTCTTCGAATGCTTTCGTCTCAGGTTTAAGGGTGCAAACAAACCAAGCCTCGCTGTTTGGTTTGTAGTATTTGTTGTAATTGGAATGTGAAATATAAATTGAAGTTATTACATGTTTGATTGGACTAACAAATGAAATTGAAATTAAAATTGAAATGAATTTTCTCTAAAATTTCAATGAGTAAAATAATTATACATACAATTCAAACAACTGAAATAAATTCCTTTAAGGAGCTGTTTGGTAACTTCTGAATGACTAAGTGCTGAATAAGTAGGAGGTTTGAACCATTAAGTGCTGAACTAGTAAGAGGTTTGAACCATTGAGACTCAGTATAATGGTTACACATTCAGAGGCAAATGTCTGATTGATTCAGAAATCTACTCGAGAAACAAACAGTCTGGATAAACTATGTCTAGCCGATTCAGACATTTGTCCCATTAAGAGATCATTAAGAGCTGAAACAAACAACCCAAGTAAAAGAATTTATATTCAAAATAGTGAAGGAATTTTGCAGTCAAATGAACTAGATTATCCCTCTTTCTCGTTAACGACACTATCATTGTTGCCATCACCATCACTGTATCATCGTAATTTTGGTTAATATCACATTGAGAATTATCAATCTTTTATTACAAGTGAGAAATTCTCATTGTTTTGGTGTAACTTATGTTGGTTGGACATGCTATGTAGCTTATAATTAAGTCAAAATGAAAATGAAGCAGTGTTAAATGACTTAAATACTAAATCACAAGTGAAGAAACAATAGTCTAACCTTCGGTTAAGGATGATAAACCACGTTGCTACAGGATTAATCATTAACTAGAATACCACGGCTGGGAGAGATGTGAGTGATGGTGGACCTGAAGTTACACAAAGTAAAGGCGGTGGGAGGTGACTGCTAGGAATCGATAACGATTCCAACGTACAGACACAAAAATGGCATGGGCTTATGTGTGTTCTTTGGGGTTTTCTGAATATGAATGTGTATGCTAGTGCATTCTATTCTAAACCATAGTATTGATGTATAGGTTGGATTTAATGTGTTGATTTTACATTGTCTTCATTTCAAATAATTTCATTGTATAGAATTTGAATGTGTATGCGAGTTCACATTCTATTCTAAACATAGTGTGGATGTATAGGTTGGATTACATAATATATGGTCCTATTGTGTATGAACAAAATTGGAAGGAGAGTCCATCACTTGAACATTAAAGGTTGCTTAACTAAAGAGAGGTTGTACTTAGAAGCTTGTGGATGGTAGCTTTAAACCTTATCTTCCACTTAATTATATGCCCTTAGACACAATTAAACTTTTTTCAAGCAAAATTGTTTATTTAGGGAAAAAAAATGAAAGAAGAAAGTGATTTACAAAATTCCGGGTGTTTTATAACCGCAACCACCATTGTCGTCGTTGTCATCACCACCAATTTTTTACCTGTCTTTTAACTTTTCTAACGAGGTGATATGGCTTGGCAATTCGGCTACATGGATCGGTTTAGGCAAGCCGAAGAAAGATAGAAAGAAAGCCAAAGACAGAAGAAGAAAAAGTGGGTTTTTTAGGTGGGGACAATCTCATGGGGTGTATGTGATTGGTGGGTATGGTAAAATAGTGAAGTCCTTGGTTCCCGACTACTTTAGGCTTGACATTTCCACTGTTTAGGCTTTAGAGTTGAAATGACGTGACGCATTGTTATTGATACACCCCAAGCTACATGGGGCTTGTACCCCTTCCTCCCTTATGATTCACCCACAGACTATATCTGATCCATCCTTATACAATTAATGACATGTCATATATTATAACTTTTCACACGTCATATAACCATAAGTTTAAATACATATTATTGCAAGTTATTACCTTTTGTAATAAACAATTTAAATATGTGTTACTTTTGAAAATGGAGGTAGGTTTTGTGTGGGGGCCCACCACCACATGTGAGTCCGAAATTCTTGGTTTGGGTTGGGTCCCATATGACTTGTAATTCATGGACAAATTACATATGCCCTTCATGTCATGATCATTCATTGTTGTTCATAACTCTAGGCCAATATGGAAATTCCTCTTCACGGTAACTTCAAATAAATAATTACTAATTACCGTTCAATGGTTGTGCCCAAACTCAAGCACATAGTAAACATGTGGTAGTTTTATATTTAATCTAGGGGTGTGGTCTAGCGCCCCACGCACATCCGTCTTTTAACATTTCAAACATCACCTTAGGGGCGCCAAGGACTCACTCTTCTAAGTGGGTTAACGGGCTCGAGAGAGGAGATGAGTATGTGGACCTCTGTGTTAGCCCTATGGGCCAATAAGAACTTTCCAAATGTTAATGAGGTGGTCGGGCGCCAAACCACACCATTTGGCTATATTATAATTTATAAAATCGTATTAGGTATGTAAATTATTCATTGCTCATTAATATCTAGTGTAATTGTGAATGTCGGATACATTCATTAGTTTATTGAAAATGGAATTTAAAGTTACTGTTCATCAGTAATTTTGGAGTACTGTTCATCATCCATAATTTTTTAATATTTTTTGAAAGTGGGTGTGAGTGGAAGAGAGATAAAATGTGTGACTAAGGTTTTATATGTTTATTATTATGTTCGTGTAGAAAACCAAAAATGTCTTTTTCTTCAAAGGCGCAAAGACAGTAGGATTCATAAACAAGTGGAAACTGAACACATAAATAGTGTTTAAATTGTCCATCAACACATTCCACTAATCTTATGTTGCAAGTGTGGTTTTTGACACAACAAATGAATTGAAGCCTCAGTTGGAATAGTAGCAAATATGCTGCATTATTTTCATTGCATGTTTCCATTCTATTCGAATGTTCTACAACAGTATACGAACTAAAGTAGTTGGCCACTAAAGATATCCATAGGTGCAAATGTGCAATGTTTTCAAGGGTGATTAATTCCATTAGTGAATGTTGATGGATAATAACAAATTCGAACACTCGAAATTATCATTAACCATACACATTCATTCCATTTCCAAACTTTTTCAGGCATTTCATGACGGGCAAACTCAACTTATGTCAGTCGAGAAGCATAGTGTGATCTAAAATCTCTTTTGTCATAAATGGTGTTAGTATAACTATTTTTTTTTATATCGGAGAACATATGTACACAAGACATAGTAACTATGTTGACCATTAAGTAGCTGATTCTGTATCGTCAGATATGTTATTAAGATGCATTGTAGGAGGGCTGTTAGGGAACAGTTGTAAGGTATTTGACAATTATAGTCATGAAAACAAAGTAAAGTGCTTTATCATGATTAACAACCTTGAATGTGTTAATTACTATATGATGATGATTACTTTGTCTAGGTTTGCATGTGACCATTAACTAGTTGATCGCTTATGAATATCAGACGTAGAATTACAGTTTGATGGGTCACACCCGAACAAGAAATGAGGTTTTGTGGGCGATACGAACATGATTCATCCAACTCAAAATTTTATTTTATTTTAAGGTTTAAATATAAGTGTATATAAAATGATTATGTTTAAAACCTAAAACTCGATTCTCATTTACCTTATAGCTTTCAAATTTTGTTATAAAATACCCAACCAATTATTGTCACAAAATGTCCAGTCAATTCACAGACGACCCATTTAGTTAAGCATGCCTGTGGGCTAACTCAAAACTAACCGCACTCCTTTAAGCTAAACCTAAACCCCGCAATCTAACATGAAATTTGCATGTAAACCCAAACACGCGAACACCTACTTGAGCATGTGAACACCAACCGGAAATGGTATGCTAGCGTTGACAATCCTCCTCATCTGAATTAAGTACAATCCAATACTAAGATAGCTACTATTAACAAACCTTCAACTAATTTTTTTTTGGAAGGTGATTTTCTTATGTTGTGGCAGAGTTCATCACCACCCACAGAAGGGGATCCCCTAGCCACTCTACAATGGTCAGACCATGTTGTCTTAACCGGGTCCACGCTGACGCGAGAGTGGCCGGCCCACAAGCGAGTCGAGGCTGCGCATAAGGGGCACTAAGGCTTCCACCCGGAAAATTTCCCGCCAACTGCCATTTGACAGATGTTGCACCCTCCACAATAGGCAAGCCTCTCTGGAGTAAATGCACGGTAATAGAAAACCGGGGGGGGGGGGGGGGGGGGAACCAAAATCGAACCTGACCCCTCCAAAGAGGGTAGGCTCAACCATCACTTGGCAAAATATCCAACCATAAATGTTTGAAGTGGAAATTGAACCCTTGATCACCTAAGTGAACATAAGGCCTCTCCACCACTATGGAAGGATAAACCTTCAACTAATTATGTTTATATAAATATGTAATACTAGCCGATTACCTCGGGAAGGTCCCGGGGTTGAAAAATTTAATATGATTTAATAAAAAATGATAAAAAAAAGAAAACTCAAAGCACGAAAAGAGTAAATAACTTAAACATAATCAATCTTAGTTAAAAAAACATTTATTTAAAAAGTTAAAAAAATAAAAAGCATAAACCATATTAAACATAATAAAGTATTAAAAGGATAACCTTCAACATATAATCATCTTCACGTAAATTAAAATATGTTACAATTTGATTAATGAATAACCTGAACGCTTTGTGTTTTTTTCTGTATGAATATAACCCCACAAAAAATAGTCGTTTTTTTTTTCGTTTTTATATAGCACTATGGTACTCGTTGGAAAGATAATAAAACGCTCGTTAATTTGATATAATTTTTTTATTTAAAAAATCTCGAATATAAAAGATATTTATGTTTAAAAATTATGGGAGGAAGATAAGAGAGAAAAATTTAAATTTGTTTTTAAATTCTTTTTTCCTAAAATAACTCAATTTAATTTTAGTAATTGAGAATTAAGAGATAGAGAGATAAATTTAAAAAAATACTCAAAAACACCAAAAACACTCAATTATTAAGCCACGTGGCACTCTCAATGGGCATATATGCTTTCTTTTATATATATATATATAGATATAGATTACTTTTAACCCTCTACTTTGAGCAAATGAATCTTCTTTTAATCTAGTTATACCATAACATTTGATAATAGAATGTGTCATGCAATATTATTGATCATTAGTTTTTCAATTTTTCTTTCATTAATCTGCAATAAACAAAACACATTTTTGGTTAACTGAACTGTGGAAAAGAATCAAAGATATTGCAAGATAAAATGTAAACAGACAATTTCAACAAATTAAGAATAAAGTCAACCAAACAAATTGTGAGATAAAAAAGTCCCACATTGGCTGCCAATCTGCCATAAGTTTAAGAGCAAAGTCAACATGAATCCAACAAATACCAAGCCTGCATTAAACTGGAATTGAGCTTTTAATGATCATTTACAAGTATACAAAACCACCAATAAAAATTTGCATCCATTCTCTAAGTTCCATTTCTTAAAAAAGTGTATGTGTGCATCGCGATAACTTCAATTAAATCAAAACTTTTATATTTTAATTTTAGATATTCTTCTTTTTGCACTTTTAAAGAAGCAAATGAAGAAAACCAATAATGTAAATCCGATAAAATAAATAATTGTCGAGGTTGGAATAATGTTGGCGAGCATCATGTGTCCCTTCTCCTGCAATTAACCCGAGAAATAAAGTCAAAACCTAGCCTTAAAATCTTGATCCCAGACACAGTTTGAAGTACATGTGTCCTGTTTAGTGGCAATTTCATTCCGTTTACTTTAGAATAACTGATCTAGGTCATGTTTACACCTAAACTGGTCATATGGGTCAAACGGGTCAGATGGACAAAACAGACCACCTAAAGTGAAGTGTTTTTTTAGTTGATAAATTTATTCAAAAAGTTAAATGATTATGTAAGAGTATAGTTTTAGTAATCACATTTAATAGATTAACTATTTATAACAAGACAAAAACTGGGCAAAAAGCAAGTGTTTGCTGTTCAACCCAACCCAACTCAGCTCGACGAGTTTGGAAAGTAACCACTTTTGACCTGTTATCCAACCCGCATGACATGCCATTTTGCCCAGCTCTAATGGTTATGAATCTTTTGGTGGAATTGAAATTCCAATTGAGATCTTTAATACTGAATACTGATTAAAATTTCTCTAAAAGAGAGAATTACACAGATTGTCCTTTAGTTTTACCCAAAATTGCATGTTCTGTCCTTTTTTTGAATTTTTAACTCCCTGTGTCCTTTGTTTTGTGCACTTGTTACACCCTATGTCCTTTAGGGTAACGTCCGTTAAAAACAAACGGTTTCTTAGACACGTGCCCCTCACGTGAGGGGCAATCATGTCTTTTCACCCTCAAAAGGACAATCTGTGTAATAGTAATAATAATAATAATAATAATTACACTTTATCTCTCACCTCTCTCTCTCTCTAAAACACACACACACACACCAGGTAAAACACCACACCTGCACCACCTTCATCGGCCACCTGTGACCACCGAGACCACCACCAGCATCACCACTGGCTACTCACCACTCGATTACTATTACAGATCCGTGAACGCCTACTCACAATAATCCTTTCTCAACAACAACAACAATCGATTTCTCAGCCTCCTATCCAATCCATACATAATAATAATAATAATATTATTTCAACCGTCAATCGTTCCGTTTCTCCCTACACCTCTCACCGTAAATCCCTTAACAATCCATACATAATAATAGTAATTAGGTTTCCGTCTATTTCTAATCTCTTTAGATCCAACAGCCGTAAAAGTAACAGAGTTCAGCAGCGGTAGTCCCTTTATCCCAAAGTCAAACCAGGTAAAACCCCTTTCTCTTCGACGATCGGTTGCCAGGTGATTGTGGGTTTCAGAAGTAGAGGTGGGTTCCGGCTACAAGGGTGTTCGTCGGGTATAGGGTTTGAGTGATGATAACCGATTGGTAGTGGAGGATGGTGACAGGTTCGGGTGGCGTCGGGTGTTGGTGGCAGGCCGAGGTGGTTACGGGGTCACAGGAGGAGTGGCGGCGGCGATATGGTGGTCAGACGAGTGATGGTTACCGAGTTATGGTGACCTATTGTTGATGGTGTTTGGGTCAGTAGCCATGGTTGGATTAGTTTCAACAGAGAAGACAATGGTGAAACTTGGGGAGGGAAGAAGTCACGAAGTTTGATTTAAATCATGTCTTTTTATTTCATATTATTTATATCTTTTGCATCATTTACGACTCATTCTGCCTTTTTCTCGACATGATTTGGTGGAGATGGTGGTGGTGTTGCAGGTGTTGCAGGTGGTGGTGATGGTGGTGGGTGGTTGGGTGGGTTGGGGAAGAAGATAAAAATATTGAGGGGAAAAGAAATAAATATTGTTACACCTTATGTCCTTTATACACGAGGGTGAATTGACAGATTTGCCCCTCACGTGAGGGGCACATGTCTGAGTTAACGTTTGTTTTTAACGGACGTTAGCCTAAAGGACATAGGGTGTAACAAGTGTACAAAACAAAGGACACAGGGAGTTAAAAATTCAAAAAAAGGACAGATGATGCAATTTTGGGTAAAACTAAAGGACAATCTGTGTAATTCTCTCTTCTCTAAAAAATGGGAACTTACGGGCGTGACAGAATCATGCAATTCTTGTTCCATAGTCCGATGCTGCTTTTGAAAAATTTCTTTGGCATATTTGTAGAGTTCCATGTCAAGATTGTTCAGGGAAATGATTTCTTTGAGTGCATTATCAGGTACACGCCTACGTGCCTGAAGATAAATTAAGTTGACTATATTAGAATAAGATACACAGTTTACAGTTATTTGGTTATTTGTCAAATATACCCATGTGGTTTTGGTATTAAAAAAAAGAAAATAAATATAAATTTTAGAAAGTAAAAAAGTCAAAAGGATACAAAGAAAATGTAATTATTATATACCTCTTTTGTAAAGTTTGCTGGGGATACTTTTTTCAAAGAAGCAGTACGGCGTTGCGATTGGGACGATCTTAGTGAAGAAATGCAGGTCTCATAGGTTTCCATAAGTTTCCCCACAGTCATCTAATGAGGATATAAATTTAGCGTATTTTCAATGCGACATATCAATTTAGCTTAAAATGAAACAGACTAGTCGATTGTCAACTAAATTATGTTACTAAAGAATTGAATAATATAATCTACTAATCATAGTTACTGCATCTCACCCTCCCCAGACCCCACCAATAGCTTCGCTATGGGTGGGATTGTACTGGGTATGTTGATGTTGATGTATAATCATATTCATAACATTAATCGTTAGAAAAAAAAAAACGAATTTAAGATTTTGAACAAAAGTGTTTCCAGAGTCCAGACAGCCTAACCCGACCCATTTCGACCATCACATAAACTATCCGTTTTAAGACCTCTATGGATCACTATAACTGAACAAATTATGTGTGAACATAAATATGATAAAAAAAGGCATACATTTTCGCTTTTTGCTTCGGTAGATGATGAACTGTTATCCTGTTATGCATGCAATTCAAGTCATCATTATTGCAACCTTTGAACACAATGCATATGAGCTTTAACTTTACTAAAGTATCACCATTTGTTACCTGATTCTCAGTTGCATCAATGCTCGAATCAGATGACGGAGGACCCTGTTCTGCATCACAAGCAGTAACATGTTTAATATTTGAACGAAAATCATTAAATCAACATGTGTGAAGTCGTATTAAAAGAAAGGAAACATTTACCCGTCGTATTGCTATTATTAACAGTTGATGCCATTAACTGAGAGATAACCTGTGCACCAACCACATTTGCAAACATAGTGGCCGATTCTCTGTGGTCCTCTGTGATCCCAACATATAGCATATCATCCAGCCTTTTCTGCAAGAAACCGTTATTACATATTAATGGCAAAATATCAGTAATAGCGAAACAAACTCATTAATTTTTAGGACACCGTATAACACCTTTGCGACTTCAAGCACGTATTTTCCAAGAATCTTATGAGTTATCACACACCGGCGCAGTTCATGTGCCTCACGAATATTTGAATTATTCGTCAAACCTGCAACCTAAACCAATAAAACTAAGCCATAAACCCCCAAAAAAGAACAAGAAAAACCGTTCGTAATCAAATGTTTTCTTGTCAATTTGTCATAACGGTTTATAGTATACCTGGAAAGTGGCACCATTGTGAACGAGATCATGAGCTACAGGGTGATTGACGTAATCATGTAATGGCATAACAACTTCCTCCATATCGTACGAATCATTCCCATATAAATAAGGCGGGCCCTTTTTCTTTCTTGCGTCTCGCTGTTCATTACATCAAAGTAAACAGATTCATCAGCTGCATCAAATGGAACAATAATATTATCGAAAAGAGTACAAACAATCATATATTATTTACATAAATCCACAAATATATTAAAAAAATTCCTACCCGAGAGAATAAATCCTCCCTCATCCAAGGAACCAAATACTTCCATGGCCAGATCTCAAGCGTGCTTATCCCACCACTCTTTGACCGCACACGATTCGACATTTTTATGACTGACGTCAAATTAGGGTGTACCAAAAACCTAGCTGCTACCTCTACTGAAAATTCATAAGTACTAAAAACACGCTCAACAGGATCCCTAAGAATCGTTACCACTGAAGTTTGCTCTCTCGGAAGCTTCGACATCATGCTATAATCATCATGAGTTGCCAAAAGCCTGCAACCAGGTTTCCTGCACAACAACACAAACTATCAAGAAACAAGAAAATATAAACCAAACATTCAATAAACATATAACTTTTTAGAACTACAAAACTTACCGCGGGTTGAACCGCAGTTTATCATAAGACCGCGGGCACTCAAGATCACTAGAATACAGTTTCTTCAAAAAACAATGAAAATAAGTCCGTCCACCCGTTCTTGGGACATGAAGAAAAAACAACAAGTCTTTAAGAATGTGACCGTTTTTAGTATCCGAACGAAGCGAAGAAGAAGCCCATTCCTTGATAGAACTTTTGCACTGCTCGAAGTCATTCGCACCAGAAGACGTATAAACTGTGATAAAATTAAAAAGATCATTATGATTTTGATATACAACCAAATACGTCTAATACGTCGAAATAGAAGGTAAATGGGCAACAAGCTGTGCCGCCAGCCCTTTTTGAATATGGCAAAGCTAAGTCTTTTAAAAATTAAGTTCATAAATCTTGGAGTCATAACAATTATAAAAATTATGATAAACATTATAAGGCTGCGTGTTGTGGACACGCGAGCGACCAGGCGCGAGCAGCCACAACAGCCCCACGCTCACCCCCAGTCACAACAGCCCCACGCTAACCTGACGCAAGCGAGCCAACGCGAGCAGGCTCACGGCGGCTCATGACGCAAATAAAGGAATTTGTAGGCTGTGGTCGCGCCGGTGCTCACCCTTGTGACCGGGTTACTTGAGAGTCACGTTGGTGACTCTCGTTGGCTCGCTCGCGTGTGCACAACACACAGTCTAATAAGTTAATACCCACAAGGTGTGCAGTTTTGTTGGTACATTAATCTTTACAAACTAGATTAAAATTAGGTAAATCATACAGAACAAACACAAGTAACTACAGATTAACACAACAAAAAACATACCTAATAAGACCAAAAGCAGCAGCAGAAAAGCAAATCTCAGTGCATAAGCATTCTCCATTAACAGAATCTTGGATTATTAATTCCAACCAATAATAACCAACAACAAGTTGAAAATAAAATGAAACCCTTTTCTGTTTCAGAAAAACCTACAATATAAACAACTTAAATAAATAAATTTTTTTTGTTTTGTTTTGCAACAATCAGGAACATAATCTGAAGTAATAAATGGAGGGAGGGGAGGGTTACCTGAAAGGAAGAGATATTGGGTTCATAAATTCCCTTGATTTGTGTTGTTGGACAGAGTTCAAGATCATGGTGGGTCCTTTATTAACAATTAATTAATTAATTACCCTCGATTAACTCTCATTGTGTGTATGTATGTATCACAAGAATTAAGAAGATTAATATTATTATTTATTATTATATATATATGTGTGTGTCTCTCCGGTGGTGGGACGGTGGCTAGACGGAGGAGAGAGAAAGCGTTGGTTGGTTGGTTGTATTATTATTATTATTGACGATGGCAGATGAAGAAGAAGAAAAATGGTGTGAAAGCTTAAATGGTATCTATCACTATTTTATGTTTTGATTGCCAATGTGTGCTGTAAGGTCTACTGCCTCGGCTTTTCGTTTGATTAATTTTTTTGATCGGATATATATTTTTTTTGATCGGATTTCGTTTGATTAATAAAAGAAAACACTTCCTATTTTGAAAATCACGAAAAAGTTATGTCCCAGTTTTAAAGGATTGTAAGGGACTAAGAGTGTGTGTGAGTTAGGGCTACTCATTTACAAACCGAACCGAGCAGAGCGGCTCATTTACAACCAAGCCGAAAAACGAGCGAGCATTTTTCGAGCGCAAATTTTTTCGAGCGAGAAACAAGCGGAGAGTAATTTGGACAACCATGAAATTGGGATGTTTTCTTCAATGTTTTCGTTGTCGAGTGACAACTAAGGTCGAATTATCCGATGAGGACACTAATATTGAGGTCCGAGTGTCCTAGAATGAGGCTTAAGTTGAGGTTGGTGAGGCAATGAACATACTATAGAGAACAATTGTCGCATTATGGCATAGGGTGATATCAAGCGACGAATGACTAATAACATAAAGAAGTAAATGCTATCATGTTACAACTTAGGGTCTTACTATTAAACTTACTGTTAAATTTTTATTTGATAAAGCGGGCTACCATGTTTTATTTGCATGTATTGGGCCAAATATTATGTACAAAGCTATAAATATTACTATGATTTGTTGGTTCATATAAATTATATATAATAGATAAATAACAATTTATTTGACCCGAACCGAGCCAAGCGGACCTTTGCTCGTGCTTGGCTTGTTTACAAACTGAACCAAGCCGATCGGCTCATTTACAACCGAGTGAACAATCGAGCGAGCATTTTTTGAGCATTTTCCGAACGAGCGGCGAGCGATTTGAACAGTCCTAGTGTGTGTGTGTGTGTGTGGGGGGGGGGGGGGGGGGGTTATTCCGGACTTATGAACTATCCTGATTTCACACTAATGTTGCATTGCTATATCACTTTACTTATTTATTTCACTAAAACACAATTTTAGAGGCAACACTACATTGAACTATCAAACCCATAAAAAAACAAAAACCCTTCACACACATTCTGTTACCGACAACGGTGTTAGTGTGAGGGTAGTAAGGTACTAGCCTTATTTGCTGGTAGCACCCCACCCTGTTTGATTTGTGTAATTGGTACCGTAACATTCTATATTTTGTTTTGATTACATTTTAGTTTTTAGATGGATTTGTATAATGTTGGAAAAAAATGAACACAATAACATATTACTATATATTAATAAACGAATGGAAATGAATATTTATTCTATGTTTATAATAGTGGACTCAAAATTTAAATTTAAATATTTATGTATTACACAAAATTTGCATAGTATATTGTTTTTATGAATAAAATAAATATATTGTTTTTTCGAGAACATTTAGAGGAGGGAATATGTGATAGTAAAACACATAATTTTCACGGATTAGCTACAAACCTTTCAATGTGTATGAAAAGGTTCTAAATTCAAATCTTAAAATCTAAACAAATATACTAGGCCAAAACCAATCAACCGCTGAACCAGTTCAACCCATGCCAACCGAACCGTTATGGGTCAGGTGACCGGTCCAGCTAGTCCGTTCCGGTTTTAACAACACTGTATATAACAATAATTGTACAAACATCACTTAATTAATTCATCTATATCCAGATAACCTTCCATACCCAGACAAGACTTATTGAAAAGAAAAACAAATAGATTATGCATTTGCCCATATAGCTCTAGAGACATCAACATGGTTAAGCCTAGTTGCACCACAAAGTAGCTCAGGAAGCTCATCTGCAGTATTTGCCTGCACATATTGCATATATGACAATTTATGTTTTTTATTTTTATCTTATAAAAATAAAAAAAAATTATAAAACTAAAGAGGTTAATGAATGGATGGGTGTACTTGTATGACAAATGCGGTATCGGTAATCAAACTACTCAAACAGCTCAAAGCTGTGCTAGCCAGCCCTCTTGCAAGTGCAAATGACCCGACATCGATATCAATCTAAAATAATAGAAACTGTTTAGTTAAATATTTAAGGCGAAAAGTATTTAACTGATAAAGTTGTTAAGTTTACCTCCATATAGTTCTTCCCATGAATATAGTTAACTTTAAGCATCTGACCAACGAGTGTAGCTCTAGCACCTTGTTTCAGAACCCATGGTCCCTAACATCAATGAATCTTATGATAATTTTTAAAAAAGATTTGCTTAAAAATGAACATGTCAAATGGGTCGAAATTCACCCCAAGTGTAATTTTAATTCATAAAATCTCCTAAATTATTTTATAAAAAATTAGAATTGACAAAATAATAATTTTTAATCATATTTCATACACTAGCTATCTTTAAAACAAGTATAAGGATATGAATAAAGGGTGCTTTAAGCCAACCCAACCTGGCAGTTTGACCCGTAACAAATGACCCATATTGACTTGAATTTGTTTTGACCCGTTACATAACCTCCCTCACCTTGGTCATATGAGGTAAAATCTTAAATCTTGAATTTCTGAATGCATCATCTCCTTTTACAAATTTCTCTAGCAAGGGAAGATCTTTAATCGGAGTATTTGTCATATAGTAAGAAGCCAGATTATACGTTGTTGAACCCGGGACCTAATTAATCAAAAACTTTTAAGTAAAATTAACTTTTGATCAAATCAAAGTCGAAAAACAAGTAGCAAGATGAACGGAAATCATGAATTACCTGAAAGTTAACAACGAAGAAGAACTCTGGGCGGCCATCAGCTGCAAATTTCTGCACAAAAGATTTTTTAAACTTCCTTTTGACAGTATGGACAAAAGGTGTCAATCTAGATGGAACTATATCAATTCAGGTTGTATATTATCAATAACAGATCAAACTAGTCAAATATAGAAAAGTAGCTACAACACTCGCCTAAGTGAGTAGTTAAATGCTTACGTTGTTCTAAATCGTTTTGTTTAACAGACATTATCTTATTACATTTAATAAAAGGCTTTTCTAATACATGTAAAACATTGGCTATACACAAAATACAAAATAAGTGACAAAAGTTGTTGACAGTTCTTATCTGCTTAACCCGACCCGTTTGACACACCCATTTTGCCAACCTGAACAATGCTCCCTGGCCGGGCAGCAAGATCATTTTCCTGCTTATCTGATCTCAGCCAATCAACAGCAACAGTTTTCATCAATATGCTTTTCGCTGTGATCTGAAAAATTAGATAAAAATTAAAAACCAGCATCAGAATGGCAATAAAGTATTTAACGGAATATATAATAAATTACCTTCTTTCGAGTTTTGAAATAATTTTCTCCCCGAATTTGAAACAAAGAAGGTTCTGGAACTGACCAACTGTTGGGAAGATTACCCGTTTGGTCTTCTAGAAGACTGAATTTGTAGTTACGTAAGACACCAGTTGTATAATCTTGTCTACACACTGCAGCTAAACATAATAATGTAAGTCTTAACTCATGTAGCTAATATAAAATGAACACTAATGATAATGCTACCACTTTATACAAGCATTCTTAACAATAATAATAACTGTAATTTGTTACCTGTATAGTCATGCAATCTTTCTTTAAAATCATTAGCAGGTTGAGTCCATGGTTCAGTATCCTGAACGTTAAAAAGAAAAAAAAAAGAAAAAGCTTAAAAACAAGTCAAAATGGCCAAAGTGTACTTTTTATCCATAAAACCTTGTAAATCATGTGGTTACAAGATTTTGATTATTATTGAAACAATACGATTTTTGTAATCATATTTGACACACTAATCATGCATCATGTGGTGGCGTTGATAGCCGAAAGACTTGATGCAAAACTACTATTGAGTTGGGGGTCTCATCGGAAGCAGCCTTTGTATTCCTACAGGGTGGAGATACGGTTATTTACATCTTACCCTCCACAAATCTTACCTTAGCTTTACTTGGCGGGATTTACTGAATATGATGATGATGATGATGATATTTGACACACTAACTACCTACAAACAAAATTTTGGGAAAAAAAGAGTTTCTAGTCAACCTAATCTAACCAATACCATATAATCATCACTCATCAGTTTTGACCCAAATTCCTTTTGGTTAGTAACGCGACACACCCAAACTATTTTGCCACCCATAGGAATATATATCAGTACTAGCTCTAGTACCTGAGAGTAAATTTCAGCAGCACAATTACTTTCTACCTGATCTTCAATAAAATATTCTAAAGTATCAAAGAATTCATCAGATTCATTATCAGATTCTTCGTTTTCGTTTCCTTGACTTCCAGCGCTAGTTTTTGTTTGACTTTTGCGCAGCAAACCCTCTCTCCTTGACTCTTGCAACGAGAACTCTGATAAGTAACTATCAACGTTTGTTTTGAAGAATTCTCTCAAAGCTACATACATGTAGATGGAAACATCAATTCATTTACATGAACTTAGATTATAATTTAACAATAAAAAACACAATGATGCAAAAAAGAAAGAAAAAATCAAACCAGCAAGTCTCCCAATCATGCGAATTGAAAGAAATTCATTAGAATATTTTTTAGAACAGTATCTCCAAAGTTTCCAGTCAATATCAACCATATGTCTAACAACTGATTGCTTGCATTGATCGACAGGTGATATCACGTACCAGCCGCCTAAAAAAATATATATAAACCATTTTTTAATTATTCTGTTATGTTTCTGTTTAATAAGTTATTGTCAATGTAGATTTCATCATACATTACTTTTAATGGAGGCCCGGACGTCGTTCTTCTGAGGGGGGCATTTTTTATGATGTACAGAACTATAAAAAATAACTGCAAAAAAAAAAGATTTTTATTAAAATAAATGTATTCCTTAATAAAGAACTTAATTAACGAGGAAATTAAATAAATAATTTTTATACTGTATGTTCCATCATCTTCCATACGCCAGTAACGACGCAACAGTAAATCTCTTTGTTTCATGCCCCTGCAAAGTAAATACATATCGAATTAAATCGAATGTCGTCACATTAAAACAAATCATTAAAATTGGTATGAATCTTACCAAGGTAACCAATCATTTTTTAAATGCTTATGAATGATATCAGTTTGACCATCTATAATTTCAACCAAACTACCATTTTGGAAACAGAAGTCCCACCTGCAATTATACATATAAGTTGTCTAGAAATCCATAAATCACAAAAAAATGGACATTTTGACAAAGTAATTTACCAAAATAAATCTATTCCTATTTTGACATTTTACATAGACATGGACTATTGTGACCAACAACAACATATGGCATCGTGTCCAATCTACCACGTGACGTCTTGATTGGTGAAAATGGTTTGACCATGGCATAATTGTGCCACTTGTACTGCGTGTTGTTCGCATATTCGCCCACGCAATGGGCATAAATTGTGCCTAGACTTGCCACGTGTTGTGGTGTTGTTGGTCATAAGTCAAAACACTCAACATCTATGAAAAAGTTTGAACGGGTCACTATTTACTTTGGTAATTTATTTGGTCAAAATGTCAATATATGTGATTATATTAAGTAACAATAATATAATTACAACAATAATGATAATAAATCATTGATACTACTCAAACGCTCCGCACTTACTCTGATCTTGAAGAACCAAGAGACATAAGAATCCGGAATACAACCTCTGGGGCTCCATCTATCACACTCATGGCTGCTACAACAGAATGACCATTCCTCTGCTACACAAAGTATAAATCTGGCAAACTTAGGAAGGTGTGTATACAATAATGAAAACGTGCATTTTATGTACTAAGAGAAATGATGGTGTCTAACATCCTAATTTTAATTATTTTCAATATATATATATATATATATATATATATATATATATATAATTACATAGTGTACTTTTTCTTAAACAAATTCTATCGTGCCTTAAACAAGTCAGGAATTACAAGCCTTACGTGTGTTTGAATTAAGTAGCGATGGGAAACTTAATCAAATCATAACCCCTAGTTATAGTAAATGTAGTTACAATAAATCTTATCAACATACTAAATCATAACTATTGTATTTTATATGTTGTGCATGTTTTTTTCTTGGTTGGTGGGATGAGGTGTTAATTGACATGCATACCTTTTTTTTGCCTGCATGATTCCTTGCTTCTTTAAATAGTCTGAGACCTAAAATCAATAAGCAAAATTCTAAGCATACAGACTCAAAAATGATGAGTTTTTCTTATGACTTACCGTTGTGACAACCAAATATTGTCCAGTACGATGATATGTTAGCTGTGTCGCGATTTGTAATCGCTGCTAAAGAGAAGTGAGTATCAACAAAATTTGAATCAGAATTGTTTGAACTGCAATACCATCAAATCATGCTAATAAGGTGATAAAAATTGAGAGATATAATAATTCATAATTGAGTTTAGTTAGTTATGATTTATGAAGCTAGTAGTTTATTAATATACCTTGAATGATGTTGGTGATATTTAGCAAAATCCAAAGTATCTTCTGGATGTTTGTTCATCTATGAATTATATGAAAGATAAAAGATGTTAACCTTAAGAAATAGTAATTAGTTGCAGGTTATATTGTTAATCCATTTGCACCTTTAGAGATACTTTCTTGAAGGCCTCAATCCATTTTGAAGCTTCTTCAAAATTTCTAGCTCCTAACTGTTTAAGAACATGATAATTAGCATATCCATGTTTTTTAAAAAAAATAAAATAAATAATAATAATAATAATAATAATAATAATAATAATAAACAATTATATTCTCAAAACTAATGCAAAACTTTTGATATTTCATATAATATCTTTCCAATAAAATTTAAGATTAATTTAGTTTTTTTCTATAAAATTTCATATTAAATACAACTCTAGATATAAAGTTTTGTTAGTTTCTTTTAGCCTTCTTTTATCCACATTTTCATATAAATTATACTGAAAGCCAAAAGTAATTTTTCGTCTTGTACCATCTAAAAAAAACATATTATGTTTGATATAACTCAAAAAGTTTGGGAGTTTAAATCCTGAGCGGTACAAGTTAAGATGTATTTATCCTATAAAATCTAATAACAGATGTCCAAAAAAATATCTTAACAATCATAAATCATACAAAAAAAAAACATTTAACTGAAAATATAAAAAAAAATATATTTTAAAATTTTAAATATACCACCTTGACACAACCACCGTTACTAGAAGAAAGTGTGAAAACAAAAAAGACTTTTCCTCTAATCTTCTTCCTCCCATTGTCCACTACACATATACATGAACTCACATCTGCACTTCTGACATGATCCTATTAATCAAAACACATAAATTCAAACAACCATCATTAATAATATATAATATCTTCAACAACTATATTATTATTTGAGAGAGTGTCAATAACATGGACCTTATGTAGCGAATTTGGGATGGAACTGAAGCTTTTGAGATGGAGATTATGAAGAACATAATATCTTTTACGATAGTATTGTAATTTGAATCTGTTTGAGCTAATTTGATACAGCCAACCTTCTGTAATCATTTGTTCATCCATGAGTTGCAGAAGAATTTTTCATGTGTTGGTTATTTAAAAATAGAGACGTTAATATTATATAGTTGTAGTTGTTTTCAATGGTTCGTTTTCTTGTAGTGATTACGTTTTTTTTGTGGACCCATTTTCTGGTCGTTTGAAGATAATGAAGATGAAGAAGAAGAACGAGGTTGATGTATCAGGTTTGACCGCAACATATTGCTGAGTAAATATGTTGCGGTCAAAACAGGTCAAAACTAGTGGGTTACCTCGCGGTAGGGAGGGTTGAATTTTAAAAAGTTATGTGAAAACGTAGGGTCGGTTTTGACAACTTGTATATTAGTGTTTAAAAAAAATTATATTGGAACGGCGATAAAAATATGCAAGGTTACGGTAAAGCAAACATATTTAAAGTCAAAAGTTACCAACGATTATAATAAATTAAATAAAAAAGAATTAAACATATAAAAAGAGGTAAAGCATAGAATATTGGTTAAAAAGGGAGAGAATAACATAATTAAAATTTCAAGGGCGTTAGGCCATGCAGTGTGGCTCGTAGAGGGGGTGTCATGGAGGTGATGTGGCTTCTTGGCCACTAGTGAACACTGAACACCATCCCCAATATCAATATGGGTGAAGCATGAAGGCAGCGACAATCTCTACAAAGGCCACGAGAGGAAGAAGACACATGGTGGGACATGGAGGGTGGAAGAAGACAAATGGTGGCACTTGCAATGGTGGGAGAAGACAAAGGGTGGGAGCTGCAATGGTGTAAATCTTTAGTAGTGAAACACACCCTTAGATGGTGGAAGGCAATGCTGACGTGACGTGACGTGACGTGAGATGAAGAATGGTGATGATGGTTCACTAGTGAATCACACCCAATAGCCTTATGGTAACTCAATTAAAGTTCATGAATATAAACATATATTGATTAAAAAATGAATTGTTAATGTTCATGGGTTGTATGATAACTCTACTACGGTTCATAAATATAAACATAAATTAGTTAAAGAAATAGAAATGTTAAAGTTCAGTAATTGTATGATAACTCTGTTAAAGTTCATGAATATAAACATAAATTGTTTAAAGAAAATAATTAGGTTATTAGGGGATAATGGGGTGCATTATTAGTGCATAAGGTTACTGAACTTATAAGTCATGTTTTGATTTTTAAATTTGTATAAGTAATCGGTTTTATTTTATGATGAGCTGAGCCGAGTTGGTTCTTTTAACTTCAAACTCAAGCCCGAGTTAAAGTTGGCGAGCTGTGTTCGGTTTGCTCTTCTAGTAGCCCTAATTAGCAAAGACATAATATATCTCAAAACTTTAGGATGTCGATAAGCGGTAACCTATAATCTCACGTAAAGGAAGATAAGAAATAAAAAATAGCCAAGAAATGGAAAGAAAACAATTTAAATCCCAAACTGTCTCTTTAACTTAAACAAGGGCTGCGAATGGTTTGATTAATAGTTTGGTTCAAGTTTTGCAGTATCTATAACAAAGTTGCTTCATGATCAAGATATGACTTACTTAAAACATTTGACAAAATACTAAATCATTTGAGTGACACAAGTGTTCAAATATCGTTTTCAATACACTATATTACAACTTGTTTCACATATGTGTTTGTAAACTACGCAACAAATAAGTGTTTGCACAAGACGACTTTCATCCGTAGTGTTCTCAATGTGGTGTGGGTCTAACGGGTGTTATAGTTGACCGTCGAACACCTCCATAGTCGTCCGTAGATCCAGATGTCAACGGCAAGGAAGGGGAGATATCACTTATTAATAAATGGTAAAATGATTAAATTCATAAAATTAATATTTCCCTCCAAATTTTAGTTCGTAAAACAGAGGAAAAACATCTTCTTTGACTTTGGGCTTTTGTTAAATCCAAAAAAAAAATATTTTTTATTTCGCTATTTTCCTACCGTAACCTCTTGAAGGTCTCGTGTCCAACACAAGCTGTGATTTACTTGCTCGCGTTGTTTAGCTTGGTATTGCTTTGGTCCGGTGAGTTTCCAGGGTAACAGGTTCTTATAAATCGAGAAAAACAAGAAGGAATTTTGAACAAAACCATTACTTTTAATAATCAAATGTTTCGATTATATGTTCAGTGTAAATCCATCGACAAAGTCCAATATGGTTTGACCAAAAAATAGTCAACCTACCAACGAAGTGCTGGCAGCAAGGTGGGTGAGGGCACGTTTATGGTAAGCAACACGTAGCTTTTTGTACTTCTGAACAAACGTTGCAAGCTCGATCTCTTTTCCAAGAAGCTGCTGATGGAGCGTTTCAGATTCCTCATCTGTCTTATTCATCGACTCTGAAACCAATTCATAATATATTATCTATAGCAATATACAGATCTTTGATTTGAACAAAAATGATAGTAGTTGATCAGTTTAAAGTAAATGTTATGTTTTAAAATAAACTAAAAAAACATTTTGGTGCTGAATAAACTGTTTTCCTGACTAGACTTGCACAAAATTGACTCATTTATACGTCAGTTTAGGCTAAACTTAATGGGTCAAATGGGTAAGTTAAGATTGATTAATGTGAAAGCAGATTGAACAGGTCGAGAGTCATCTAGAATGTATTCAATATGTAGAAAACCTCCTGAATTGTTTCATTTCATAAGTATCGTATATAATGTCATTTTCTTGATCTGATCTAAAACATTAATTGATTGAAAGTTCATGAAAAGACAAAAAGTGGTTTCAAAATAAACCAAGATGCCGACTAGTTCTAAAAGTTATCCGTTTAGACCTATTAACCAATCAGCCCGTTTTGCCACCTCGATTTCCATAGTGCAGTCTTGATGAGCACATAGAGCAATAAAAAAAATCCTGGAATGTATCGTCTATTTGGGCCTTCAAAGAAAAAGATTATATTTACCTTGTAGCTTGTGTAGCAAGGAACCAGGGGAGTAAGACTTAAGGATTTCGGCTTTTCGCTTGGTGAGAGCATTTAGTTTTTCTTGAGCAGATGCCAACTCACTTGTTCTTATAATCATGCACTGTACCACAAGAAACCAAGCCTTTTCAGATTATTTCTACAACTTTTTATAACAAATCTATTGAAATCACCAATTTTATCAAAATCACCATTTCTTAAATATTTATAAATCAAATATTTTTCTACATAAAACAGCTGTGACGAGTCCTGTAAAACTCACCTGGTTCCTCAATTCGGTTATTTGGGGTTCTTTTTCCAAGTTTGCTCCTTCAAAATAAGAACATTCATGAAAACCGTAAATCACATATACGAATTTACAGAGTATTACACACAAATAAAGCTGTCACCATTTACATGTAAAAGGTAAAACAGAAAAATATATGTTTTTGATTAATTACTATGTGGCAGCCATTTGTAATCCTTTTCTAATGGATAGTTGAATCTCTGAAGTTGCAGACTCGTTTCGTTTACAATTGCAACCTTTCCTTTTTTGGTAAGTTAACTAGATATTATTTGACCACCTGTTGTCATACAATGATACAAATGATTCTATATTTCTATTGATTTGGGTCAACGATATTCCCCCTTTTGTCATTAAGGGTTATTAACGACCTTCGGACAACAAACAATACCCATGTTTGGTGAAATGCTCATGACAAGGGAGTAGATTGTTACTAGAGTTGGCAAGATGGTGCCATGGTGGATCTAGATAATGGGTCAATCAAAACAGGGTAGAGTTAAACGAGTCAGGTCAGGTCTGGTTAAGTTCACCCACAGAAACTTTTTGTCCATTTCTATGTGGATTACTACTAGATGTGGCAAGATGACGGATGAGATAACGGGTCAAAACAAAGTTATGTTACATGAATCAGGTCAGGTCCAATTAAGTAGACCAGAGAAACTCTGGCCATTTCTACGGTTAATTTGTTAGTTGTGAGTACAAAAACAATACCATCACAATTCTAATCAACATATTTAAATAAAATGATTTGGGAGTAAAAATAGACTTTGAGCGATTTTCAAGCCATTTGAACTGTCCCCCTTTTAACTAATTTCATATTTAACCCTTTCGAAATAAAACACCACTGGGATCGACCACTTCACAAGGGGCTACACAAGTAAGTGGTAGGGGTACAACTGTGAACAAAGTTTACACATCAGCTAAAAAACTTACTAGCAAGCTGCACAGTTTCCTTTCGGAGCTCATCTCTTACCTGGGTTACAAAGAAATGAAACATATAAAAGAAAAATAAAACAACTAAAGGTAAAAACAAAATGTTGAAGATTGTAACAAACTTAACATTGTGTCTGAATAATAATTTAATGCTTACATTGTTCTGAGTTCTCACAGGATCAATTGATAGCAAGAACTGTTGATAAGCCTCTCGGTCAGATAAAAGCTTCCGTAACTCATCAACACTTCACCAATAAAATAATCCAAGATAAATAACAAATTTGGAGAATTATACACATCATAGGCAGTGTTAGGATATATAATCAACACACAATAATAGTTAAAATGCAAAATCCAACTGATTTTCACAAACGCATAAATCTTAACTGAGATGCTGATTGATATGCTTCTTTGGTTATAAAGATGGTTAAGAACAAACATACAAACTATGTGTTAGGATCGATAATAAACACAACAAGTTCACATGAAACAAACATAGCAAACTTGATTTTATTTTCTTAAGCAAATTGCCTAGATCCATAGAAGTTGCCAAATTTAAATCACATTTTGTAAATTTGTAGTACACTTTGAGAAGGACGTCTGTCTCCTTTAAATAAGAAAAGCTATCTGCCAAATAACATAAAGACAAAATTGCCATCCTTAATTGCCTGACTATTGTTATCTTTCCTACAAATCATGTTAAGTGCCTAATAATCAAAAAAGAACCACACATCTTGGTTTAAAAGGCACAGAGTGGTCCGAAGCCTGAGGCTAAGACGCTACCTTCACGTATGCAAGGTGCACAATATTAAAAAGACACCTACAGTTAATTTAACAGACAATGATAGACAAGTAATTTGTAACTGGCAACAGCTGATTTAATATATATACACACACACACACAACAGGCAACACAACTGTTGACAATCTATATAACTAATTAACTACTGATAACAATTTAACAGCCAATAATCCAACAATGCAATGAGATCAAAATTTAACACCTAATCTTAAATAGCAGCTAAACTAATCTAAAGCTAATCGAATTTAGCAGCCAATTAATTATTCAACACAAAGCTATATTCAAAACCTAATGTATTACTGTAACAATTTCTGAGCTAATCAAATCTAATATAAAAACCTCATCATCATCATCATCATCATACTCAGTTAATCCCACCTATAGCAAAGCTAAGGTAGGGTCTGAGGAGGGTAAGATGTAGACAGCCTTACCTCTACCCCTAAGAATAGAGAGGCTGCTTCCAGTGAGACCCCCGGCTCGATGTGGTTTGGTATCAAGCCTTGGACATAAGGCACAAAACACTTAGCAATCGGGACAAACCCGATCGGTGCATGTACCCCCTTTGTCTTTTGGCTATCAACGCCACCACATGATGCATGATTAACCATCCGTCATTCTTAACGTTATTTTCACGAAATTAGTAAAATAACGTTAAAACTAGTGCAATTTAAAAACCTAATGTATTATAATTTTCAAGAAATATTTAGTGTATTTTAGTTCTCAAGTTTTAACATTTAATGAATTAACTTATCTCACCCATAAAACCACTGCATCAATTCGTTTATTATTTTCTCAAACAAGTTAGTGAAAAACACCAGACATTTAATATATTTTAGTTATCAAGTTTTAACATTTAATTATCAACATATCTCACTAATAAAACCACTGCATCAGTTCATTTTATCATTTTCTCAACATTTTAGTGAAAAACCAGTGGACACTTAAATTCCTCCCTCTTCTCTTTTATATATTCTAAGTTTCTTTCTTCATGTTCCTCCTGAATCTAAAAATACTTGCAACTCTCTCTACCATTGCTCCAACTATCTCAACCATGCCCCTCACAACTGCCGACCCCCCATCAAAGCTGATACATATCTGAAATTGGTAACCTAAAGCAACTGAAGCAGATCCTCAGTCAAAAAGCGACCGCCTCAAGCCGCTTCACGGGATCGCCTCGTTTCATATCTTATGAAGTGGTTCCAGAACACGATATGACTCAGGTGTGCTTTTTTAAAACATGGTACACCTTAGGTCTTAACACGCTTCAAAAAAACCTAAGCAGTTAATGCGGTGGGAAATCGAATATCGGTCAAGGGCCGATATTTGAGATACATGTTATCGCGGTGGGATATCGGTGAGATATCGGTAATATATATAGGATTTGGTTCAAATGAGAACCTTTGGCCAAATTGAGAATTGAGAGAACCATTCTGGACCACACATTTCTCTAAGGCAAAAAAAAAGAAACTTTTTTGCTTAATCGTATGTTTTTTACAAGAATAAATTTTTTTATTTTTCATTTATACATGTGTCTAAAACAACAAAAAATAGTGTTCTAAATATATGTAGATGCATCTTTTGTAATGTACATACATGTGCAAATATTTTGAAATGATTTCACATACATATATAGAAAAAAAAAATTGTGGGTAAGAGCATGTTGTTTTAATTTACATACGTGTCTATAAGTGTTAAGAGTTTAAAAAAATAAGTATCATACATATATGTTTGACTGACACTATACACATCTGTATAACTGAAAATGTAATATACACATATGTATAAATGCAATATTACAAAATTAAACAACTATAAATCAATAATATCAACTTCAACTTCATCTAGGCTTTATGAAGGCATATTTGTAATAAAATGATTAAAATTTCAAACTGAGACACCTTAGTAAGAAGGTTTTGCATGTCCACTCTGGTTGACTCTTAGACAAAATAGCTAATCATCATATACACAAAATAATGTAAAGAACATATGAAAAGAAAAGATATACTCTATGATTCTAACCTGATTGAAAGAAAGCCTACCTTTTATCTTTTAGATATACAATAATGCCAGCAGCTTCAGCAGGAGAAACCTGAGGTCGATCTCCAACCCTTTGTGAGTAAGCATTTGAGTTGATGCTATTAGGAGTACCGGGTTGGGAAGGACTTGGTGTGCTAACAGATGGAGGATACCACGAGTTTGTGGTGATTTCTTGTGGCCTTGGGTCACCTTGTTGTTGAGAACCCCTGATAGTTAGCAATAGTTATCACTTTAATGTTCCATGTATGAAAGTAAACTAAGGGGCTGTTTGGTAGCATCTGAAAGGTCATTAAGAGGTAACCATTAAGGACCATTCAGAGGCTACCAAAAGTATATGAAAACAGTCATCGTTTAGAATTTACGACAGACAAAATTGATCTAACACAAACAGGATTGAATCAATTATCAACATAATCTATGTGCAGCTAAAAATCCCAAAATTTCTAATTCATGTTAACCAATCAATCAGAACCTACTGGTAAATCAACTGTACTCGTACCCATACTGGATTTTGCCCATTTGTTACATGCATCGGTACCACGTTTCATTGATTTCCGTATTTGGAACTTTGAGTATTGGTACCTGTACTTTTTCGTAAATATGGTATGGGTACCAAATTTAAATATGGAATGAATATTTGATATAATGCGTTATTTTCGTATTATGGTATTATGATACTCATTTTACCTATTTGTTAACCGTACAAGTGCTATAAAAACCAAAGTGGTACCAAAGCGGAACCATACCGATACTATACACCGGTACCGGTACGAGTACTGTACTGAATTATTGATCCCATCTTATTGAGTAGAGTATTACAGTTACATGGTTTGGAATTGCAATTGGAGCAAAATCAATTAAAATTCTAAACTAAACAAACTTAAACAATATGATTCAGATGATGCTATCACATACACTACCTGAAACCAATCCTTTAGTACAAACACAGAAACCCTAAATTGACTGTAAAAAAAAGAAAAAAAGATTACCAGTACTTACCAGAACTTATTAAACATATTTATCAGAAGCCGTTGCTCTACCGATTAACTTTAACTGCAAATCAATTGAAACTGTATAAAAGTAAATAAACACTCAAATAACGATGAGATACGATTTCACAACTATGATCGTAATCTACCTTCTTCGTACGAAACAGATTATATAACCGATCGATTGGTAATATATATATGTGTATATATATATAGATATTATGTGGACGAGAACCGATCGATGGCCGGAAAAATAATAAGTCACCGGAGAAGAGACTGTTTGTTTGTGTTTTATAAAGGAAAGAGAGAGTATTATTATTATTATTATTTTTTTGTTGAACGGCCAACGGTACCACCCATAACGAAGCCCCGCACCCTTCAGGTCCGGTCCCCGGGCCCTCCCTAAGGTCCAGCTCCTCATTTCAAAATAACCCTACTCTGAGTGGGATTCGAACCTGTGACCTCCCAGGGCAGGAATCTCACAAAGTGGGTAAACCTTCCCACCTCCATTGCAACCACTAGGCTACAACATCATTGGCTGAGAGAGTATTATTTATTATTAGTTATTTGTTGTTTGACTTTTGAAATGCTACTTTAGCCCTTGTACTTTTACTTTTTGTTGCTTTTACTCCCTAGTGGTTTAGGTTTTGTTAAAGTGAGATGTTTACGGTATAGTTGATGACGATAAAGCATTGTTGGTGAGCACTCACATCCCATTCACCAAATGGATGTGAGTGTGTCCACCAAATTATATGGGATGAGTGTTAGTGGTTGTGAGTAGAGGAGAGATAAAATATTTGGTGGAAGCACTGTTCCACCCTAAATATGAAAAGCTACTGTTCACCTCTATATATATTTTAATATTTTTGTAAGTAGTTGTGAGTGAGGAGAGAGAAAAAGTAATGATAAAAGTATGATTATTTTAATTATGAGAGAGAAGATTTAGGGGTGAAGTAGTGATTTTTAGTGTAATTTGATGGAGGAGATTTGGTGGATGGGTTGTGAATGCCCTTAGTACAATATTGTGTTATACTGTAAGCATTGGTTATTGGCTTATTATGTTATGAATGATATGTAAGTGTTCTTCACTTACCATATGATAAGAACTTGCGGATACTAATAAATGATCGGTGATAATGGCAAACACTAAGGTATGCTAAGATTGAACGAGTACGTGTGTTGAGCATAAACTCATTATTACTTAGGCATATAGAAAGCTGGGAACATTGCATGTGTGTTGGTATATTATTCGCAATGACCAGGCTTCAGGCAATCAACCCCTCGTTAACTCAACGCCAAAATTTGACATGCCTTTGATTGTTTGTAATCATGAGTGTGCGTATGTGATATGTTTTGTATGCATCTTCAAGCGGTCTATGTAGGGCCCATCATGAGGATTTAAATGCCTCGGCCGAGCTCAAAAAAAAAAAAAGTTAGGCCTCTTACGTATTTATAAAGTAACTATATATATTAGATGATGGTTAACGTTATAATAATAAACATAACAAAAATATAGTATAAGAATTACATACCTTAAAAGACTAATAATTAACTGATGATTTATGTAGCTCACCTAGCATTCTTGGTAGCAAATTGATTCAGCACCAGATAGTTGTTTAGGAGGCATAATGTCTAGAAATCATATCAAAATTCAAAACCACCAACACTTACTATATTCTAAGTCTTCTTTTTGTATATTTTTTATGTTATGTGTATTAATGGTTTAACATATTATCAATTATGGATCAAATGAGTTATATTTATTGGGCCCAAAATAAGTTAAATGGTTAGAGGTAGATCAGGATGGTCCATTAATTCTTAATGTTCTAAATTTTTGTAGATGCCCAATAAATTTTTCGTTTTCATATTTTTAAACATTTGCTTGTGTGCGCGCGCCCACACACACATATATATAGTTTTAAAATATTTTGGCCCTCTTGAAAAATGTGCCTCAGCCAGGGTGTGGCTCGCCAACCCTAAGGCCGTCCCTGGGTCTACTAATAGATAGTATGCCTTTGAGATGGTTAGAACATGAAGAGTGTCCATTAAGAGTATAGTGTACCAATACAATAATGAATTTTCTACTTATCTCACACCAGTAATGGTTATCTAGTGTCCATCAGTAAGTGCAACCTAACTCTTACATGGACCATGGTTATAGTTCATAAAGTAAGTCATATCGTCACTTGGATTCGTAGTTGATCCAAACATTACAAACCAAATATATAATACGATTAATCTTGTACACCTCCTATACAATTCCAGTGGATCACGACTCCACTAATCAACATCTCACAAATTACCTTTCTATGACTTTATATGTGTTCGTTTTGCTTACATTAATCAAATAAAATTCATCATGGCAAATGTCTCGTATTACAATAGGTATTGTCATGTCAGCCTATACGAAGAAAAAGTCGATACACAGTGTGTCCTTGACACAGGAAAATTGGCTTAATACTCCAAAAAGTTATATTGTCAATTTGGTCTTAAATTTAAAGAATAAGATCATCACCAAGCCTCATCCGGGAGTCATCCGGACGAGGATGTCACATGTGTACACCATTGAAGGAGTTATGATTTGTCCGTTTGCTTTCATTTGTGGTAGTGTCCGAACTCTCGAACGAGCAAAAACGAGAAAAATGATGAGGGCCCTAATATGTGGGTGTATGTACATTTGTTTCTTTTTTTTTTTTTAAGTTTACTTGGGAGGGTTTTATAAGTTGTATCATGTGCATTAATCACTTTAGACCACATTCATTATTTATATTATCTAAATGTAGTATTTGTGTAAAAGCATAAAAATATGTAAACTTTTTTTAAGGCCAACAAAGTTGTTATGGGCTCCCATGAGAATCCCTTTATGACGAATTCAGATACCCAGGGGGCAACCGGTCCTCCAGGTCCACCAATCTAGGGAAAACCTGACTATTCACCCGCCCGAAGGCATGACAGTGAATAATCGATAAAACCCGGTATCCTTCAAGGCTCGAACTTGTAACCATTAGACCCAAATCACCTATCATTAGGCCTCCATACCACTCCACCAGAAGATGAGTGGTATTTGCTATACGTGGTAACGGTAAAACCCAGTAACGTTTTAATTTTAAAACATTAACTGGTAAAACCCGGTAACGTTTTAATTTTAAAACATTAACTGGTATTTGTTAGTCAGCTCGTATGAGACATTTAAATCCTCAAGGCCGACTCTAAACCTTGAGGATATGCTAATGCTATGGGTTGGTTACAGGCTTGGGATGGGAGGAGTTTTGGATGGATGTAATGGTGTCCTAATGTAAGTAGATTTGATATATGCTGTTTTTATTCGGTTATGGTGTCTGTAATTTGTTTAAATAGCTTCTTGCTATTTCTGTTGAACGATTTGAGTATACTTTTCCAATGCACAATGCAGTCATTTTCGTGATTATCTCTTTCGTAATCCTCTAAAATAGTAAAATATCAGCGGACTAATAAGTTGAAACATCTGAAGATGGATAAACGCCTAAGCTTGCCTCTCTACAAAATAGGTGGTGCAGGTCCACTTCCAAAATACAACATTCTAGACCTCTACACTTGCCCATAACTAGTTTACCACGGCGTGTAAATTCTTTAAAAATATTTATATAAACATATGTTAAATCAACTAGTTAGTCATCATCGGACAAACAAACCAGATCATGGGCAGAAGATGGCGCAGTACCCTCTCGAACGTAATCGTCTACGTCCAGCGGCTCATTTTGTGATGTTGGGTCATGTTGAGGTGCTGTAACGTTAACCCAGCAAGAAGCATTGTCCCCAAGCCCATTCAAGTTATCAGATGGCTGTGTTTGTGCCGATGGTGGCACGGTGCAAGGTTCAGGAGGTGGCGGTTGTGGTGTCAGTGATTGTGGTGAGGATGTTGTCAGAGGCGGCATAACAGAGGACTGAGATGGGCCATTTGTGACATTTTGACTTGGAGGCACCCTCCGGTTAGTTCCAACATCAGGAGATACAGAGGGCATAGACCTGAATGGCTGAATATGTGGTGCTCGTGTCCGAATTTCAGTGCTAGCCTTACATCTCAAATGTGGAGCTGGAGCACGGGGTTCGCTGCTAGCCAAAGGTCGCATATGCGGTGGAGGACGGGGTTCCCTGCTAACCGTAGGCCGTAAATGTGTTGATTGGCGACGGGTTTCAGCGTTTATCCGTAGATTTGCAGCAGACATGTCCATTTGGGCGATACTAGGTGCTCTCTTAGGCAACAGGCTACTCATGTTAGTGCCAGATGGCGGCCTGCTAGTGGTAGGTGTGGTTGGACTAACCTGGTTTACAATAGATGGTTGTCTTGTAGGTAGCTGCCTGCTAGTGGTAGGCGGGGTTGAAGAAGTTATCTGGTCGACCACAGGTGGCCTGCTAGCGGTAAGTGCGGTTGGAGTTACATGGTTGACAACAGATGGACTTGTAGGTAGCTTCCTGCTAGCGGTAGGCGGGGTTGAAGAAGCCATTTGGTCGACCACAGGTGGCCTGCTAGTGGTAGGTGTGGGAGTAACATGGTTGACAATATGTGGCAGTCTTGTAGGTACCTGCCAGCCAGCGGTAGACGGGGTTGAAGCGGTCATCTGGTCGACCACAGGTGGTGGTCTACTTGGTGTGGTTGAGGAGCTGGTATTAGATGGTGGCCTATTTAGTGTAGTGGAGGGGGTTCTACTTGGCGTGTTCGAGAAGAGAGCTGCTTGCTGGTGGACTATTTGTAGAGGCAATTGCGACTGCAGTTGTGGTTGTTGCTGTAGTGGCAGTGGCGGTGGTAATTGCTGTGACTGCTGGTTTCCTGTAGATTGGCCCGATGCAGATGAAGAGGCACCGTGGTAATGCCTCATAGAAGGTAAAGCAGGTAACCTGTTAAGTTGCTGCATTATTCCAGCCTGAGATGCTACTGCAAATAATAAAAATCGTATTCCATTAAAATGAAGGAAGCAAAAACAATACAGGAATTTTTTTTCCACGTAAACATACCTGGATGCCCAGAGGGAGTAAGATCTTGACACTTATTCCTGAAAGCCTCAGCCAATATTTTGTTCATGTATACTCTACTGATATTGGTCTCAAGTTTCGTCTTTTTTGAGTCGTAATATGCATCTTCTTCTCGGTGTTTAGCTTCATACTTGAGCTTTATTTGCGCAACGGCTTCCTCTATTTCCTTGTCACATTCGGTGTTCAGCGATTGTTTCTGCAGGAAAACAAAACCGATAGCATGATGAAAAGTTGATCAATATGAGTCAACTTATCAAAGTAAATAAATAAATGGCTGACCTTTTCTTGATGGAGCTTGGTTACTTTATCTTTAATTTCTTTTAAGCGCTCTACTTCAGCTTGAAGTGGATCTTGAATCAGCATTTGAGGGTTCACTCGGTTAGGCAGGTTATCAAACATGTCTAGTTCATTAACTAGTGGTCTGGGTGCAACGGATGTAGCCACAAGAGGCTGCTGTTCCTCGTGAGGTGCCTCAGAAGCGGGAACAGGGGTTTCTTCCATATTTTCTACAGAATGTGGCACGGTAAGAGTTGGCTCTTCACAAGTGGGTTCAAGTAATGGCTCGCTTGGTAGAAGTGTGTCAGATGGATTCTCAGCAACCATTGGGTCAGTAGATGATGGGAAATCCGGTTCAACATCTGGAATAATTTGATCAAGTTGACTAGCACCTGACGGTTGCAGATTACCAACATTAGAATCTTCGTCTTGAACCCCACTGTCTGGAAGTTGTTCAAGTTGAAGAGGGTCATTTTGGATTTCCTGAAATGACCAAAAAAATAATTGTAGTTATGATAAGAATGACAAACAAAATAACAAACTCGGACTATGCAAAATGCAAAGAACCTACTGGTAAGATTGGCTCTACACGATCTGAAGCTGGAGAAGAAACCGGCTGAACAGGGGGTGTTGTGTCCTGTGATATGGCTACTGCACACACTGGATCAGTAGATGCCGGGAAATCCAGTTCATCATCTAAAATGATTTGATCATGTTGACTGACACCTGACGGTTGTGGATTACTGAAATTAATGTCTTTATCTTGAACTCCACTGTCTGGAAGTTGTTCAAGTTGAAGAGGGTCATTTTGGATTTCCTGAAATGACCAAAAAAATAATTGTAGTTGCGATAAAAATGACAAACAAAATAACAAACTCCGACTATGCAAAATGCAAAGAACCTACTGGAAAGATTGGCTCCACATGATCTGAAGCTGGAGAAGAAACCGGCTGAACAGGGGGCGTTGTGTCCTGTGATATGGCTGCTGCACACACTGGATCAGTAGATGCCGGGAAATCCAGTTCATCGTCTAAAATGATCTGATCATGTTGACAGACACCTGACGATTGTGGATTACTGAAATTAATGTCTTTATCTTGAACTCCACTGTCTGGAATGATTGGCTTTAAAAGATCTGAAGCTGGAGAAGGAACCGGAACAGATGGTGACTTTTCCTGTGTTATGGCTGCGCACACTGGATTACTACTATTTGAACCACTAGAACCATTATGGTCTTCATTAACATGTAATGCATCAGGTCTTATAACGCTATCTTCAGCATTCTCTAAATTATCGGCTGGTGTTGCCATCTCAGCAGACACAACACATGGTAGCTCATTGTTTGGGCTGGTTTCATTGTGGTCACCACCAGCACATGGCGCATCAGGCTGAATCTCGCCCTCTTCAGGGCTCTCTATGCCGCATGTGCCAGATGGAGTTGCCATCTCAGCAGACACAACATAATGTAGCACATCGTTTGGGCTGGTTTCGTTGTAGTCTCCACCAGCATCCGGTGCATCAGGCTGAATCTCACCCTCTTCAGGGCTCTCTCTGTCGCATGTGCCAGCTGGAGTAGCCATCTCAACAGATTCAACTTCTTGAGCCACATCAACAGTTTTGTGACAATCTTTGACAACATGAGATTTATCAAGGCCTACAGTGCCACATTCATCATTTTCTTTATTGTAATTTCCAGCTGGCATTCCCATGTCACCAGAGTCGATGTGTGGCGCCGTATCATTCGCGCCAGTCTCATTACGATCATTTTCATCAAAGCCTACAGTGCCATCATCATCATTTTCCTTGTCATTTCCAGCTGGTATTTCCACTTCACCAGAATAAACACATTGCGGCATATCATTCGCACAAGTCTCGCTATGGTCATTTTCATCAAGGCCTACAGTGCCATCTTCATCATTTTCTTTGTTGTCGTTTCCAGCTGGAATTTCCATGTCACCACAGACGACAGGTGACAACACCCCATCATTTGGACCAGTCTTAATTTGGTCTTCAACAGGGCCTTCAGATTCTACAAGAGGACAGCTAGTACTTCCTTTAGCATTTTCATGACCGGAGTCAACTCTCTCTGCCACATCAACCTCCATGTCATCACTATGCTGCTGAGCTGGAACTTGTATCTGCTCAATTGATACTGCGGTATCAACCATCTCTTTCTCAGAAGTATGAGAACCAGTAGATTCAATGTCATTAGCACCTTCAGACACAGGTTCATCATGACTTTGCGCTTCAGTTGCGTTTTCAGGTAAAGTGATGGCCACCTCAGGGTTTCCAGAGGGCACCACCCAAGTCTCATGTTGGGACTGAGGCAAAGATAAATTATTGTCAGCCACTACTGGTCCCTCCGCTGCCAGCATTGCTGCCCTGAACTCCTCAAGTTCTTTCAGTTTGTTGGCGAATTCTCTCTCTTTTATCTCAAGTTTTTCAGATCTTATCGAGGGATTACTATTGTAAAGTGCATGGATTATCGCTTTATCCACTTTATGGTCATTCTCTAGACTCGCCCTCTTTTCATCCCAATCTCTGTTAATCTTCTCAAACGTATCTGCACCCTTTCTGGAAACATTTTCATTAGATACATCAACATCTGTGATACGTTGACACCTCTCCGTCCCTACTTCAACTCCTGGTGCAGAAACACAATCTTTTATAGCAGGGCGAATTTGTGTGTGCTCTAAAAATCTTTCCTTAACTTGTTTCAGCCTTTTGTACACCGATTCTGCTTTTTCTTTGTCGCAGCTATAATCGAAGTGCTTCTTTGCAAGAGCAAAGGACTCACTCCTATCAATTTTATTTTTGGCTAGAGAAGAACCAATCCAACACTAAGATATGAAAGGAACCATGTCAGTAAACACATGAAATATTGTCAAAAGAGCATTCAGTTTGTTAAAAGATAGTACCAGTGATATCATGAAAGCCGGTAATGTACTTTTACGTTCTTTGCTGCTTGTGTGTACTTTGCTGACGTCATAATTTTCAACGACATATTCAAGAAATCTTTCCACTATGATCTTCACATCCTCCTGCATTTAAAATAACATGTTTAGTTTCTTCAACTGCCAGGGACATCCCACTTATGAGATATCAAGTAAAAAATCACTCTTATTCCTACAGACAATAAAATAAACGATAGTAGGGCAGCAATTTTGATTTGGGTTGTGTTTTATCTCAAAAGGGTCAATTAAAAAAATGTTAAAAAGGAGAAAACAGATCAAACAAGATGAAAGACCTTATATAACCTTCCAAATCATTACTACTCTAAAATTAGAATATTAATGAAATAATACTCAGTAATCAAACAATGATTAACTAACTCGTTATAGGAAATAGACAACAGCATTTGCGGGTCAATCTAGCCCGTTTAGACCCGTACTAAAATCACCTCAATATTCAAGGACGTACCGAAAATTTTAGAAAGTTGCAAAGCTCAAACACAGTGGGCTTCAAGAGATCAAGGACACTCGTTTCATCATTGACCGTGACTGACCAAAACTGATCGCCAGACAATGACTGGGACTCGGTTGCTGAAGAAACCCCTGGAATAACATTATCAATATCTTAAACTACAAGTTACTCGGTTACAGTGTTACACAAACAAAAAAAACATACATATTTAATAAAAAAAAAACAATATTGTTTGTTTACCTTCATTTACTCCTCCAGTTTTCCCATTAGTTACGGTCTTCAATTGAGCAGGCTCAACGTTGCTATTATTTACAATCTTCCTACGTGTCCTTACACCACCATCATCCTCACCACTTTTTCCCTCCAAAAATTGAAGAGTTCTTTTTCTTTGACGTGGGGTCGATACACATACAAATTTCCAAACTGGAGACTGTCCTTCCAATAGTTTTTTCCAAAATATATAAGGCTGATCTCCATCGGGTAAATGTGTTTTTATCTCACTACGTAACATGGTGTTTTTACCATGAATTTCACAACTTTGAACTTGGGAGATGATTGATTTTGATGTTTTATCATTGCTTTTACATTTGTGAGAAAGTAAATATAAGAACTCCTCCACTACATCCTTTAGAAATGATTCTTCAGATGAGATACTTAGAACAGTTTGATTATGAAACTTGGTCAATTTGTCAAACAAGTCAGAGGCCCCCCACGTGAGTAAAGCATCATAATTACTCCTTAAATTCTGTGACCGGAAATCAAGAGCCATCTTGTTCTCTGCAAGGTTAAGAATTTTCTCTTCTAGGGTGTGTGCAGAGTATAATCGGAATATCATGATTTGTTCCGACTGTGAATCGATAAATAACTTTTGCAATGATTTTAAATCATTAAAGGGATTTAATTCACTGTCGAATATGATAATAGCATCCATTGACGAAAATTTAATGCTCTGACGACGTGCATGTGATTCTAGTAAGAAGATAAATTTAGTCATATCTTTATTGAACATGTTTATAGCAGCTTGCTTCTTTGAGGAGACGTTTGAAACCCCATCCACATGTTCATATGAGTTTTGACCAAGTCTTCTAAGGACAAACTCACCTAATATGTGTCCAAGTGAAAGAGCACCGCTTGAGGCACCACTTGTAAGCTATAGTGAAAAAGAATTCATGAAATGAGTTGGACCTAAATACATTATTGCAGATTAAAATTACAATTCATTGATTTATACTTACCTGATAAAGGATAAGCACTTTGAGTTGCCGTTCTTTGATTTCAGGTAGTATGTGGTCAAGAAACTGTAGTTTGCCACTTGCTTCTATGTCAACATCTAGTACCATACTTGGGTCCTTATCTTCTTTGATAAGTGATTGCTGAATTTTTCGATCCACTGTGTAGGGGTGATTGCAACACTTCAAGGGGTAAAAAAAGATAAAACAAATCAATCCGATATTCAATAATGAGCAGTTAATCACAACCTATATTTTAACTTTTGAGCATAGCATGTGTTATCTAAAAATAATGCAAGATCATAGTTGTCAATTGCAAACGAAGGAAAAGAAAAGAAAGAGAATTAAGGAGAGAAAAGAAAGAGAGTGGAAAGAAAAGATTTAATTAACTATGGTGTTCCCGAGTTGGAAGGAAATAAAAAGAAAAGGAAAGATTTTATGTTTAAAAAATCATTTCCTTTCAAATCTCTCCAATTTGGAAGGATGAGATAGGGAGGAAATGAAGCAAACTTTTCCTTCCATTTTCCTCTCTCTCCTTAAAAAACAGTAGAAAACGATTGTTTCTAAGTATCCTTCAAATCCTTTCTTTTCCTTTGTTAAATGAAACTCAGGAACACATCGGTATAGACACGTATGTACATTAAAATAACATGCTCTTACCCACAATCTTTTTTCCATACATGCATGTGAAATCATTTCTACACATTTGCACACGCATGTACACTACTATACATGTATGCACATATATGTACAACAATATTTTTGTAGTTTTAGAGAGGTAAATGCATATATGTATAAAAAGAAAAAAAAAAAGAAGCTTGCAGAAAATTGGGCTATGTATAAATTTATAACTTTAAGGACCAAAAGTAAGCTAGTGAAGATAGAGAGGATTAACTGTTTAATACACAAACTTATTTTAACCTTTTTATGTAAAACATTACAAGTTTTAAGAACTAAATGTAAATGGTGAAAGATAGAGGGGTTAAACATTAAAACGACTAAACTTAAATAAACCTAAAAAGACTAAACAGTCCTTTCTTTTTCCTGGAACTACTTTTACCAACCCTATTTTTTCTTGAACATGCGTATGAGGTCGGTATACACCATGTAGCGCCCATCAACTGCATCGGCTACGCTAAATGCTATATCGGGCACTACAATCGCTATTGAAAACTATGTGCAAGAAACAAAAAAATGTACTAATAAACCGTTAAAAACTGAAACTCAAATGCTAAAAGCATAGATATAAAGCATGAGTGCATGACGGCACAAACACATTATAATACTTTTTATGGACATAGATTTGAATCATGAAACCAAAGAGCAAGAAGTAGTGAAAGTTTACTTCTATGGATCACAAAAACCAATCAATTATCATAATCATCCTTTTTCTTACATCAGCAATAAGATTAGTATTACAAAGCTATTTAACTAATGTGAAAACAAATGATCCGATATTACAAAGCTAGCATGTTTCAGATTCAAAGTATTGAATTGATGAAAGAATAATGCTAAAAACAAACCTTTCGGTTGGTGGTCAGAATCTCCTTAAGAGTCCCAAGAGCATCACTTTTTGAGCTTGAACGAAGAGCAATATCATTAGAAAGCAGCGTAGCACAATACTGTTCAAGCTGCACGTTTGAAAGCTGAACAGGAACCCAAAATTCGACAAATTTCGAATTTTGCATGTTGCTAGAGACATTATTATTCTCTGCATTCTCCGTGATACCAGCTACTTTGTGTGACCCTGTAACCTACCGAAAAAAAAAAAACCAATGAGTGTGAATTTGGCTAGATATTAAAAGGTTCCCCTTGCTTTCTAACCATGGAAAACTTTTTCTCTGATATGACCTAATTAGTATTTGAATCATGAAAACAAATACATCAAATGATTGACCAACCTTGTGGCAAGTGTCAAGTTCCTTCTGATTCTCTATATTAAGTTCAATCCTGCAGGACAAGAATAAATAATCAATGTCGGCTGCAGTGCTCCACTAAAGGTATAAAAGAATACAGCAACTAGAGGGACCGCAGATAGACAAACAGAACTAATAAATTAATAACAAACATAGAAAACTACCAAATAACAAAAGAAGTGGTGGCAGAGTAACATAGTAGAGTTAAAAGTTGAAACAATTATCACATCATAAAACAACAAATAGACATATGTACGCATACAAAGTCCACCTGAAGTGTAGGAAAATCGATTGGGTACCACATAAAAAGTCATTTGATTAACCTATGTACCCTCCTCATAAAAAGTTAACCTTAATCCTACGTCTCCGCAAACTCCTATACTGGACCATGTCCTCATAGAGGTGCAGCTCAAGCAAATTCTGCCTTATCCTCTCATCCCACGTCAATTTAGGCTTGCCTCTACTCCTCCTCCCCTCCACGGCGAGGGTTTTGACTGCTCTAACCGACGCCATCAATTAGCTACTCCTAAGTCCTAACCTTTCTCTAAACCTCATTCCTTATCTGGGCTAACCTTGTGTGCCTACAGATCCACCTCAACATCCTCATCTCTGCTAATACCTAATAGAATGGTATTATAAAGTTGTAATCTTGTTACTATGAAATAACTAGAGTTAAAATCTTGTTTCTAGTCTCTGCTACGAGGAAAACTATGATCATATACATCAAGGTTCAAGGGAGGATAAAATACAAAAAAAAAAACCATGCCTAAATTTGAGGATTAAAAGCATGATTTATACTTTAATGGCATCCATTGACATTGCCATATGCGAAAACATATTTCAACGTGAAAACGAAAAATATCATACATGAGACAAACCAATGAACTTACCCAAATAATATACTAGTTAGTAGTTAAAATTATGAAATTCGAACTATGTACAAATCCCCTGCTTTTAAAATGTAGTTTCTCTATAATGATGCTTAACTTAATCTTAAGACGCAAAGGGCACGCCACGCAAAGAAAAAAATACACCCACGAGAAAAAGAATTAAAAAAATAGGCACAACTAATACATATATGTAAGGGAACATTTGCTTCATAACCGATAGTATGTTGAGAACCGCATAATGCACATGTACATAGTCGTCTTGTGTATTACGTTCACAAATATATGTACAAATGCATGATATAGTTCTCAACATATTAATGATTGATTTGATTCTAAAAAGTCTTTATATGTGTAAGAGATTAGGAGATGGTTTGAGCTACTTATGCGAAACCTATGTTAATGAAACAACATGGTTTTATGTTGTTTCAAATCTACGCATAGATGTGTCACAACATCATATTCACTTGCCCCGTAAAAATACATTTATATATGCATATAGGCATAGAAAACATACTACTTCCTAATCTAATTAAAAACCTAATAATGCTAAAAGTATCAGCTATTGATAGCAGATATAGTAGTAGTATAGTATAGCCGAGCCAAAAACAAGAAAAGAAAGTCCAACAAAGAGAAAAATAAGCACAGTGAGTAAAAGAAAGCCTCAAATACAACAAGAATGCCTAAAAAAGAATTAACCATGGTTTAAGAAATGGGTGAGGTGTGCGCCTCGAGGCGCGTTTCAAGGCGACTCTGTAAGAAACATGTTATCGATAGCGAATAGCGGTAAATAGCGACAGGCTACCGATGAAATAGCAGCGCCTGCTATTTCGTAAATAGCGGTAAGGTATTAAAAAAATTAAAAATATTTTTATGTACAAATTTACAAGTATAAGGACCAAATGTGTATATACACAAACTAATTTTATACTTTCTATGTAAAAATTTAGAAGTTTTGGCACTATATATAAACAAATGAAAGATAGAGGGGTTAAACATGAAAATGTATAAAGTGACATAACCCTAAAAAGTCTAAAACACACAAACCCAGATCTTTCAGCCGCCATTCATCTTCTCTTCGTCTTCTCTTCATCTTCTCCGGCAAGAATTACAGGACGTCGCCGGAATCTTCGCCGGACTTCGCTAATTGCTTGATAGCGGGCCGATATGTACTGTGTAGCGATAAATGGCCGATACGCGACGCTATTCGCTATCGCGCCCGCTACAGACGCGATTGACAACTATGGTAAGAAAACGAATCTGAGGCGGCGCCTCATGGTATTATTTAGTACGTGCGCCTCAAAGAGCTGAGGCGGTAACCAAAACTGCGCCTCAGGGGATTTCAATGTTTATTTTTTGTGTTTTAAACTTTTTATGTGAATTTTAAGCATTCCATGTCTTTTTAATATGTGTTTTTAATGTTATTGATGAATCTAATGATGAAATTAGTTAGTATTCCATTTTTCATAAGATATATAATATTTATATTTATTTTTTAAATCCACCTCGGGCTTACTTACGCCTCGGTTCGCCTCGAGGCGTACGCCTCGTGAGGCGAAGGGAAAACGCCTCAAGGCACGATTCCATACTTTTAAACTTTGAGAATAACAAGACACATTTAGCACATTTAAAAGCCTCAAAAACAATAAAGGAAGCCTAAAAAACAAGAAAACACTTTCTAGCAAACTTGCAAGTGTCGTTGCTTAGAAGAAAAAAGGCAATAAATAAGTCGCTTGCTTAAAAGAAGAAGTAAAGAAGAAAGTAGATTGTCACATGCGCCAACCTTGGTTTAAAAAAGCGCGAGGCGCTCCGAGGCGTTTTGGTTCCTAAATCCGAAGCGCGGGGCTTAAAGCGCGAGGCGAGGGCTTCACGTATGTGAGACGCCTAATATTAAAAAAATATTAAAAAATATTTATATATGTTAGTATTACATATTCTACCTTTTAATCAAACATAAACACAAAAACATGATTATAGAACTTAAAAAAACATTAAAAACATAGTCAAACACACTTAAAACAACAAGTCCATATTGAAAGTTTAATCACTAGAAAATTATGATCATATGTATTGGGCAGCACTGAAATTAGGCCCATACTGGATTTATTTAGGGCATGCAGAGAATTTAGGGCTTTGAAAAAACATTAATCATATTATACATTAATACATTACATAGGTTAAAAACTTGAAACCCTAAATGAGAAAACACAGCCTCTCTCACTTCAGCCTATGCAGCCGCCACCCTACATCCTCTACAGCAGCCTCTACACCGGTTCAGTCTTCATTCTTCAATCATCAGGCATATACTCTTCATAAAAGGGTATGTTTTAAACTACTTCATAAAGGTTCCTTCAACCATTCTTCAGTACGTCGATTATAAGGAACTATGGTTCCATTGTTTTTCAGTTTTTGATCCTTCAATCGTTCTTTAAATTCGCTCTTTAAGCTTGATTTTGACCTAAACGCTTCTTGTAGCGCCGCTAGCGCCTCCAGCTTCAAGCGCGCCTCACGACGCTTCTTGTAGACTGGCGCTTCTTGTAGACTAGCGCTTTTCCTTAAAAAAAAGCGTTTTTCTTATCGCCTAGCGCTCCAAACGCTTAAAGCGCGCCCCAGACGCGCTTTTTTAAACCAAGCCACCAAGGCGCCAACTGGCCAAAGGACACACCTAACTGCCCAAAGGGGAGCGCCTTCGTCAGGCCTAGAGAAAGGCCGCCTTGCGCATGTTTAAGGTGCCTATGCCTCACCTCTCCTAAGTACCTAGGCACATGTTGTGCCTGTGAATGCCTTTGTTTACTACATCCATGTCTCTGAATAATGTAAGTCTTAACAACTAACAGTCTAATGTCCTAGTCTAACACCTATCCTTTCATGTGCAAGGTCAAAGGTTGACCCTTATCTCCTCTTCTCATCCAAAAATAAAAAAATAAAAACTAAAGTGTTGATAAATGGTATACAGGATATCGCTGTGAATCTCCAGAAGCTCAAAAGAATATTTACAATCAAATTTATCCCACGTCTACTTGAACTAATATGTGCCAAATGGTGTAATTATTACAAAAAGAAAGCACCAAACTCACATGTATGAAGATGGATGGGACGAGTGGTTATCATTGTTTGCAATATCTCCATTAGAGGGTAAGACATTTCCACCATTCTCTTCCGGTTCGAGATTCTCGTCATCATCTAAAAATCAAAATATGTTCATAATTTAAAAATGTGTCAACATAGTTGTTCACACTGTAATTACCATCATTGTAAAATATATTGTTGTATAAGTAAGCATGATGGAAAATAAAAAGGCAACATAAATATATGCACCTGATTCAATTCTTATTCGTTGTGGTTTGAATGTAGCCTTGTAACTAAGTGCAGTAAATCGCTTCCTTTTCCTATCACCAATAACGCGATTCTGCTTTTCAGATTTTTCATCTTCATTAACATCCTCTGAACTATGTTCGGGATTGTTTGCGGTTTTCTCATTGGTTGACCTGATATTTGGTAAACTAGGCATCTCAACCAATTTCTTACCTCTATCAGACCTCCTTAAAGGACTGGACCCAATCTGTCTCTCAACTTTCTCAAGCTTATTTCTAACCGGTGAAGGACTTGGTGATGTATGTTTGTTAACTCTTTCAGATTTTTTAGAACTTAAAGGACTTGTAGTAGTTTGTTTTCTTGATGATGTTTCTCTACCCGACCTTCTTAAAACAGATGCATCAGCTGATCCTGTGGATGCATCTTTCTTTTTTGCCATCAGTATGAAAACTGCAGATGTAAAAGAACTAACAGTCACCAAATATGCACAAAATCCAGTATATGAGTCATAACAGATTTAGAAAACTAAGAATAATCCCAGATACCTATCACCAGGTGAGACACAATTACTTGAAGTTTGAACATCAGCAAGACATTGTCAAAAAATAATAAGAAAACTTATTTGGTAATCCAGCATGCATGTTCATAAATATAAACAAATTGTTCAATACATTAAACATCATGTTCAACCCATTTGAACTGTTCCCCTTTTACCTCATTTTATATTTGACCCTTTTAAAATAAAACACAACTCAGATCTATCACTTCACAAGGGGCTACACAAGTAAAAAACTTACTAGCAAGCTGCACAGTTTCCTTTCGGAGCTCATCTCTTACCTGGGTTAGAAAGAAATGAAATATATAAAAGAAAAATAAAACTAAAAGGTAAAATTGTAAAAATAAAATGTTGAAGATTGTAACAAACTTAACATTGTGTCTGAATAATAATTTAATGCTTACATTGTTCCGAGTTCTCACAGGATCAATTGATAGCAAGAACTGTTGATAAGCCTCCCGGTCAGATAAAAGCTTCCGTAACTCATCAACACTGCATCAATCAAATAATGCAAGATACAATAAACAGTCATATTTCATAAAAAATCAACAACAAATCAACAATAATAACAAATTTAGAGAATTATACAAATCATAGGCGGTGTTAGGATCGATAATCAACACACAATAATAGTTGAAATTCAAAATCCAACTGATTTTCACAAACACGTAAATCTTAACTGAGATGCTGATTGATATGCTTCTTTTTGTTAAAAAGTTGGTTAAGAACAAGCATACAACTATGTGTTAGGATCAATAATAAACACACTAAATTCACATGAAAAAAAAAAAAAAAAGCAAACTTGATTTTATTTTCTTAAGCAATTTGCCTAATTCCATGGATGTTGCTAAAATTAAATCAAATTTTGTAAATTTGTAGTACACTGCATCAATTCGTTTATTATTTTCTCAAACATTTTCGTGAAAAACCACTGGACCCTAAGAGGGTGTTTGGGATTGATTTTTCAAAACAGATTATGCGTTTTGGAAAAGCAGGGGTGGAGCTGCTTTTAGATTATTGCGTTTTGGTAGCCTAAAAATCTATTTCAAAACTCAACCCCAAGCACTAAAAACTGATTATTTGCGTTTTCAAAACCCAATAATCTAAAAAATCCATTTCAAAACGCAATCCCAAACAACCCCCTAAATGTATTTTAGTTCTCAAGTTTAACATTTAATTATCAACATATCTTACTAATAAAACCACTGTCCATAAAACCACTGCATCAGTTCATTTTATCATTTTCTCAAGATTTCAGTGCAAATCCAGTTGACACTTGAATCCCTCCCTCTTCTCTTTTATATATTCAAACTTTATTTCATCTTGTTCCTGCTACAATCTAAACGTACTTGCAACTCTCTCTATCATTGCTCCAATTATCATAACCATGCCCCTCTCAACTACCGACCCCCCATCGAAGTTGATACACATCTAAAATTGGTAAACTGAAGCAGATCCGCAGTCAAAAAGCGACCACCACAAGCCGCTTCACGGAATCACCTTGCTTCACATCAATCACATGACACTTCATATCAATAGCCTATGGAACGTTTCCAGAACACCACACACTTGAGGTGTGCTTTTTTAAAACAAGGTCCACCTTAGGTATTAACATGCTTCAAAGAAACCCTCACAAATTAAAACAGCTAAGAATAAAATATCAACTTCATCTTCATCCAGGCTTAAATGAAGGCACATCAGCAATAAATGATTGAAATTTCATACTGAGACACTTCAGTAAGAAGGTTTGCATGTCCACTCATTCTAACTCTAGACAAAATAGCTAATCATGATATACACAAAATAATGTAAATAAAAAAACAAATAAAAAGAAATGATATACTTCATGATTATAACCTGACTGAAAGAAAGCCTACCTTTTATCTTTTAGATATACAATAATGCCAGCAGCCTCTGCAGGAGAAACCTGAGGTCGATCTCCAACCCTTTGTGAGTAAGCGTTAGAGTTGATGCTATTAGGAGTACCAGGTTGGGAAGGACTTGGTGTGCTAACAGATGGAGGATACCATCAGTTTGTAGTGATTTCTTGTGGCCTTGGATCACCTTGTTGTTGAGAACCCCTGATAGTTAGCAATAGTTATCAATTTAATCTTACATGTATGCAAGCACAAATCCAATTAAGTTGATGAAAACAGTCAATTCATTGTTTAGATTTATGACAGAAACTTGTAATGACAACCGCAAGTGTGGTAAGTTAATTTCATTCAGCTTCAACTTAGGAAGCAACCGCAACCACAACCGCAACCACAACCACAACAATAACCAGCATATTCCCGCCCATAGCCAAGCTATCGATGCGATCTAGGGTTGGGGAGGGTAGGATGTAGGCAAACCTTACCTCTATCTCATAGAATAGAGAGACTGATTCTAGCCTAGCTCTAAAGCCATAACCAGTAAAATAGTAACTTATAATATGGACGAATAACACATCATACAGACACACAGACAAGCAACAAAATGCAAGGCCACAAAAAAATAAAAACAAATAAAATAATAATAATAATAATAATAATAATAATAATAATAATAATAAGTAAATAAATAACAAATATATAAAAAAAAAACTCTAAGCTCCTAAGGCATGAATCTAAAACAGGAATAAGGACCTATCTAAGCTATAGAAAAATGAATAAAAATACGCTCTGCGCAGCGAAAAGTCCCCAAATTTTTAACTCATGTTAACCAATCAATCAAAACCTACCGGTAAACCTAACAAGAGAACACAAGTACTATCCCACCCTTACATCGATCAAATGTATCAGTTAACCTCCAATTACATGTTTGGAATTGCAATTACAGCAAAATCAACTAAACTGATCAACTAAACAAACTTAAACATTAGAATCCACATCATACTATCACATAAACTACCTTAAATAGTTAAATCAGTATAACTATAAGCACAGAAACCCTAAATTAACTGTAAAAAGGTAAAATAACAATAAAAAAGGATTACCAGAACTTATTAAACATATTTGTCAGAGAGAGGCCTTTGCTCTTCCAATTAACTTTAACTGCAAATCAATTGAAGCTGTATAAAAGTAAATAAACACTCAGATAACGATGAGATACAATTTCACAACTATGATCGTAATCTATACCTTCTTCGTACGAAACAGATTATATAACCGATCGATTGGTAGAAAGATATATATAGATATTATGTGGACGAGAACCGATCGGTGGCCGGAAAATAATATGTCACCGGAGAAGACACTGTTTGTGTTTTTATAAAGGAAAGAGAGATTATTATTATTAGTTATAGTTATTTGTTGTTGACTTTTGAAATGCTACTTTGGCCCTTGTAGTTTAAATTTTTGTTGCTTTTACACCCTTGTGGTTTCCGTTTTTGTTAAAGCGAGATGTTTACAGTATATTTGGTGATAAAGCTAAAATGTTAGTAATCTTGAAATATAAATATTAACTAGTAGAGTGCCCGCGCGATGCAGCGGAGAACACAAACAATTCTAAAGATGTGTATGGTTTGGTTCAGTTTGATTAGTAGTCTCAACCGAAACTAAAATCAATGTCCTAAATTAATCAATCTTATTAAACAATCAATTCCTTGGTTCGGTTAGTATTGTTAGAGTATCGGTTTTTAGTCTGGTTTAGTTAATTTTGGTGAATAACAAAAACCAAACTTTGGCTAAAATTTTTTGCCTAGAGGTACATGAAATAGAGGTATAAATTCATGAAATAGAGGTATAAATAGGCCAGTAAACTAACCACACGTTCATGAACTTGTTCGACGAGAAGTTCGTTTACGTCGTTTATTTAATAAATGAACAAACACAAACAATTTTTTTTTGCTCTTTTAATAAAATGAGCGAACATGAAAAAACGTTGTGTTGGTTCAGTGAACGTCCGTTTATGTTCATTTATGTATGCCATTTAAGTTTATTAATTACATAAGTAGTTATATTTACATAAATATAAACATAAATTGGGCTTATAACCAATTAATAATTGGGTTTTTCAGTAATACAAAATCGTTCACATTTATTATGTTTGTGAACGTCCGTTTTTGTTCGTTCATGAACTGTTCGTTTAGGTTTTAAACGAACGAACATAAATGAACACGAACATGACAAATTTCTAATGAACGAGCATGAACACAAAAATGTGTTTGACTATGTGTTTGTGTTCGGTTAAGATTAAATGAATAAACACGAACACCATGTTCGTTCGGTTCGTTTACAGACCTAGGTATACAAGCTAAAAATATATGAATATATAAACGGTTCTGTTTCGGTTTGGTTGATTTTGGTTATCTAAGTGTACAAAAAACAATAACCGATTTCAAGTTAATTTGGTTAATTCAATTTTTGATTGCTTTCGGTTTAGTTCTTCTGTTTTTTGGTTCAGTCTCAATTAAATGTTCAATTATTGCTCACCTCTAGATATCTATATATATACTATATATAATATATTTTATAGGGGCATTTTAAGATACTCAAAAGTTAAGAGTTAACTTTTGTTTATTTAAATAACAGTACACATTTTCTCATTATTTTAAGCCAACTGCTAACTACCTATACGAATGGTAAACGACCATACGTTAATACTTATAAAAAACTATATCATAAAAAACGGGCATTTTATTGTTTATAATTTTTTGATACGTTTTCCCGCTATCCAAATGTAAGTTGCTATTCGAAAAGTTTATGAACTATATCTAATAATTTGAGTATAGTATAACAATTCTTTTAACTAAAAATATTGATGTGTTATGTGATTAACAATGTCTAGGGGTGAAAATAACTAAGCCTTTAACCGAAATTGACCAAAAATTGATATGTTATATGATTAACAATATTCGTTGCCTGACTTTGTTAGGATGAACCTCAACATCATTGATGCAGGTGTGAAAGAGGGGGAATATGCCACCATTTTTTATTTATGTTTTTCTTGCACAAACTTTCACTTCATCTGTAAGTTGTTAAGGAATTGACCATTTATCATTTTTCTTAAAAAACAATTTTATATATATATATATATATATATATATATATATATAGGTAGATATATATATATATATATATATATATATATAACACAAGTGCATTTGAACTGATAATTGAACTCAAGATATTTATACTAAAAGTGCATTTGAACTGACGCTTCATAACACCCCGTTCAATTAATGTGTATATGTATTATTATAATTATATTATAATTATAAATAGATGACGTGTCTCAACAATTTTGCTTCAATATACATTTATGACAGCTTGCAGTATGCTCTAAGCCTATATGAATTCCACCAGCATGTTAATCCAACCAAATTGGATATTTTTAGAAGCCTTCAAATTTGAACAAAGAGATTGGAACAAAAAACCAACGATCAAGCTCACAAGCTTATAAAGATTCATATAATGGGAAAAAATCACAAATTTCTCAACCAGCTATAATATTAAACATAGGAGAATCAACAATATAAAGATTTTATCAACAAAAAATACATAAATGAAAAAACTTACTTAAGAACGTGTTGTTCTCCTGCAAGTTGTATATTTCCAGAGACAAAAACAAGCATACCGTCGGCAGGTCCTAACGGCTAAGTGTCTGACTATTGACAGTTGGGATATTATGGTTACACTATTGGAACATGAGAGAAGTGAGCTTGGTGATGATGTATTGAAATCACTATTCAATGGAGGATTAAGATCTAAAAAACTACAAAGATAAAAATGACATATAAGCTGGAAATTACTATTAAACAAAATCCATGAACTCTATAGCAAGACATAGAGTTTACGTGAAGCTAGAAACAAAGAAGATAGTTTTGAAGGAAATATAGAGAAAATGCTGAATAAATGGCGAGAATAAATGATCCAAATTTCAATTTTAAAATTTCAAAACCCCCTCTATTTTTATCGCCACTACAATTCAAAACCTATCTACTTAGCATCAAACCATATTAGAGTATAATTTGCTATATATTTTTAATTAATAAGTTGATTTTTTACGTTATTAACAATATCTAGGGGTGAACAATAATTGAACCCTCAACCGAAATCGAACAAAAACATACAAAACCAAACTGAAAATTAACCAAAACTGAGTTAACCTAATATTGGTTTTTTTGTACCCTAAGTTAACCAAAATTAACAAACCGAAACTAAACCATTCATACATTTATTTCTTTTATACACCCATTACATGTATTTATACCTCTATTCCATGTGCTTCTAAGCAAAATTATAACCAAAGTTTGGTTTTGGTTATTAACCAAAATTAACTAAACCTAACTAAAAGTGACAATCTAACCAAATAGACTAAACCAAATAACTGGTTGGTTAATAAGATGGGTAAACTGATAATGTCGATCTTTATTTCGGTTAAGGCTTATAACCGAACTGAACCTAACCCAACCATGAACCATTAGAAGTGTCTGTGTTCCCTACCACATCGTGCGAGCATGCTATTATGAATATATGAATGGATCCGTTTCAGATTAACTAATTTCGGTTAACTAAGGGTACAAAAAGAAAACGATAACTGATTTTAAGTTAAATCTGATATTTTCAGTTTTCAATAGATTTTGGTTTAGTTTTGTCTATTTTTTGGTATGGCTTTAGTGAACAGTTTAGTTATTGCTCACTCCTATATATTGTTAATCATGTAGCACATAAAGATTTTTAAAATTAAAAAAAAATAGCAATACTATACTCAAATTAAAGATAATAAAATGCTCATTATTAGGATGCAATTTTTTTATAAAAGTATCAGCATATGAAAAAAAATATGACTATTTAAAAATCATCGGGGATAGCTTGCTTAAAATAAGGAAAAAAAGTTTAACTATAATTTAAATAAGCAAAAGTTAAGTAAAGTTAAGGGATTAAAGTGTAACTAAGGTAGGGTGTTAAAATGTAAATAATGTATGAATGACTATTTTACCCTCATTTCAGGGTTATTAATGAAAATTAAGTTCTTAACTTTTGGGTATCTTAAATTACCCTTCACTCATGCATTATAATATAGTATAGATTTGATGAGTAAGTTAATATAAACATTAAATTTATAAGTTAATCATGAAATTGACATGGTATTTAAAAGGGTACATAACCATTTATTCATTAGTAGCTTTATATAAAACTATATAATATATAAATATAATGAAGCTTATAAATAAAATACTTATAAGAAACAATCAAATTGTCAATCAAATATTGAAGCCGGTGCTGCAATACTAATTTGAGGTCAACATGTCAATTAAGAAAAAAAAATTAATGAAGTTTGGTGAAAGGAATTTTAAAAATTGTCAATTAAATATGGAATTGTTCATTAATGCATCTATATACGATACCGAGTCATTTGTTCTTCCTAACTGCATTTGGATAACGGTTTCACTTTGTAGCGGAAATTAACACCCATTATGTCCCATTAAATTTGACGCTCCTTAGCCCTTACGGATTGTTATAAAACGTGCGACCTTGGTACAAGTAACCAAAAACAGACGTGTCTTCCTCTCTGGTCCCTTTATGGATTCACAATCTTCAATGATAACTCACACACTCTCCGTTTTGGTTTCAGTTTTTATCACCAAATACTATACGGAAATTGGTTGACACCAAACGTTAGGCGACACACATCAAGCTCTCATATCTTGTCAAAAAGTCAGTCACTCGGACAGAGCCGCTTCCAGCTTCCTTGACACTGCAGAGCTCCCGTGAGAATCCCGACAGCACAAAATACCTTTTACTATTTTAGACTGGCTTCCAGTTTTTGTCATTAAAAGGTAACTCTTCCGATCTACATGTCTGTTTACAAGGTTCCAACTTTCAACAAACTAACACAAATATTAGGCAAACTATAACAAGCCTAAAGATCTCTTATTAATATTATTATGTCTGTGAATGCCTTTGTTTACTACATCCATGTCTCTGAATAATGTAAGTCTTAACAACTAACAGCCTAGTGTCCTAGTCTAACACATATCCTTTCATGTGCAATGTCAAAGTTTGACCCTTATCTCCTCTTCTCATCCAAAAAGAAAAAATAAAAACAAAAGTGTTGATCAATGGTATATAGGATATCTCTGTGAATTTCCAGAAGCTCAAAAGAATATTTACAATCAAATTTATCCCACGTCCAATGTTGTAAAAGGCGAGCTAGGCGGCCGCCTAGTCGCTAGTCGGGACTGGAACTTGGAATAAAGACCTAGTCGGAATCCTAGGTGTTTTGGGCATTAGGCGGTCCTAGGCCAGGTTTTTTTTTTAAATCGACAAATTTCTAAGAGAATGAGGGGTAGCTAGAGAGGGGAAGTACCTGAAGGTAGAGGGGTAGATAGAGCAGGTCTAAAGGAGGAGGCTGCATCCTCAACAAACCCTAATTCTGGTTGAAGAGAAGGAGGCAGTAAAAACTAAAAACCTAATTTTATTACATATCTATCTCTTTTATGTCAATATTGGATTGGGCTGGGCTGGACACTTATTACTTTTAAATTACAAAACTAAAACCTTTACTAAAAGTCTAAAAGACATGGGTGGCCAACTAATATAATATATGTTTTATGTTTTCTATAAAAAACATTAATTTTTATTATTAGTATTATTTTACATATTATAAAAACTATTAATTTAAGTATTTCTAAGTATTATGTGTATATATCGTAACATATTTTCAAAAAACACCTAAATATGTGTGTGTATATATAAAATACGTAAAAAAAATACCAAAACGCCTAATTCCGCCTAATTTTCGCCTAGTCCCTAGACTGGACCTCACCGCCCGCCTAGCGCCTAGCGCTTTTTGCAACCTTGCCCACGTCTACTTGAACTAATATGTGCCAAATAGTGTAATTATTACAAAAAGAAAGCACCAAACTCACATGTATGAAGACGTATGGGACGTGTGGTTATCATTGTTTGCAATATTTCCATTAGAGGGTAAGACATATCCACCATTCTCTTCTGGTTCGGGATTCTCGTCATCATCTAAAATCAAAATATGTTCAAAATTAAAAAATGTGTCAACATAGTTGTTCACACTGTAATTACCATCAATTGTAAAATATACTGTTGTATAAGTAATCATGATGGAAAATAAAAAGGCAAAATAAATATATGCACCTGATTCAATTCTTATTCGTTGTGGTTTGAATGTAGCCTTGTAACTAAGTGCAGTGAATCGCTTCCTTTTCCTATCACCAATAACGCGATTCTGCTTTTCAGATTTTTCATCTTCATTAACATCCTCTGAACTATGTTCAGGATTGTTTGCGGTTTTCTCATTGGTTGACCTGATATTTGGTAAACTAGGCATCTCAACCAATTTCTTACCTCTATCAGACCTCCTTAAAGGACTGGACCCAATCTGTCTCTCAACTTTCTCAAGCTTATTTCTAACCGGTGAAGGACTTGGTGATGTATGTTTGTTAACTCTTTCAGATTTTTTTAGAACTTAAAGGACTTGTAGTAGTTTGTTTTCTTGATGATGTTTCTCTACCCGACCTTCTTAAAACAGATGCATCAGCTGATCCTGTGGATGCATCTTTCTTTTTTGCCATCAGTATGAAAACTGCAGATGTAAAAGAACTAACAGTCACCAAATATGCACAAAATCCAGTATATGAGTCATAACACTAACAGATTTAGAAAACTAAGAATAATCCCAGACACCTAACACCAGGTGAGACACAATTACTTGAAGTTTGAACATCAGCAAGACATGGTCAAAAAATAATAAGAAAACTTATTTGGTAATCCAGCATGCATGTTCATAAATATAAACAAATTGTTCAATACATTAACCAAACTATGAATTAAAATCATGAAAAATTCTATAAATTTCAACAAAAAAATAAGCAGAGACAAACTAATGAAGAGATAAGTGCCCACCCAGACTAATGGAATTGGATAAATAGTTAAGAATGAAAATGTAGGAAGTGTTATCAATTACAACTGTTAGGATCAAACGATCACACAAGAACAAATAAACAAAAAGCGGTAAAGAACAAGAGAGATTTTACGTGGTTTGGTCGCGTTGTGCAACCTACACCCACGGGGGCCACTGGGGTTTTCGCACTATATAGCAATAATAAATCACATGTACGAGAGTTATATTTATAGACTAGCTAATCAGGGTTTTAACTCTTGCTAAACTTGCTCAACAAGATTCTAAGCCTTAGGCCCATTAGGGTTACGGCCGGCCGCTCACTTCCCCTTTAAGCAGCTAGCCACAAGTGTGGTTGAGTGGGTCGAAGCCTACGCATCTCAACAACAGCAACTAGATTTAAATCGGAGTGACCTACGAGCAGTCGAGCACTCACACCCCATTCATGAATCTCAATAAAATCCCCTATAACTTATAGAAAAATTTCATAGTTTCCACCTACAAACCCAAACCCGAAATCCAAACACACCATGTTATCCTCATTTCTACCCCATCTCAAGACTCACTATCAAAAATCCCGGAAAAAACTTACAAAACACCAATTTAGCACGCATCAAACAACATTGTCCACGTAACCAAAACCGAAACTGTACTTTACAAACTACACAAAAATGACCTAATATACAATTTGCCGTAACAAATAAACACACACACAACCAAAAAAGACCTAATAAACACCTAAAACACAAAATCCTAGTAAAAAAAACTTGAACGCAAACAAATTTAACATACATCAAACAGCATTGTACGCGTAATTAGAACCGAAACTGTACTTTACAAACTACACAAAAATGACCTAATATACAATTTGCTCTAACAAATAAACACACACACACACACAACCAAAAAGACCTAATAAACACCTAAAACACAAAATCCTAGTAAAAAAACTTACACAAAAAAATTTAACATACATCAAACAGCATTATACGCGTAATCAAAACCGAAATTGTACTTTACAAACTACACAAAAATGACCTAATACACAATTTGCTCTAACAAATAAACACACACACAACCAAAAAAGACCTAATAAACACCTAAAACACAAAATCCTAGTTAAAAACTTAAAACACACACAAATTTAACAAACATCAAACAACATTGTCCACGTAATTAAAACCGAAATTGTACTTTACAAACTACACAAAAATGACCTAATATACAATTTGCTCTAACAAATAAACACACACACAACCAAAAAAGACCTAATAAACACCTAAACACACAAAATCCTAGTAAAAAAACTTCACACACAAATTTAACATACATCAAACAGCATTGTATGCGTAATTAGAACCGAACCGAACCGAAACGGTACTTTACAAGCTATAAAAAAATGACCTAATATACAATTTTCTCTAACAAATAAACACACACACAACCAAAAAAAGACCTAATAAACACCTAAAACACAAAAACCTAGTTAAAAACTTAAATACAAACAAATTTAGCATACATCAAACAGCATTGTACGCGTAATTAGAACCGAAATTGTACTTTACAAACTATAAAAAAAACCTAATATACAATTTACTCCAATTCCGTACGAGAACGAACACAAATAGACACAAATACAGTAAAATTCACAAAATACCGTAAGTAAATGAAGGTAACAACAGAAGTAAGTCGATGTCCGTACAAAAGTGTAATAAATTTTGGTGATGAAATAGAAGATAAAGGATGATATAGATAAGAAACATACAGTTGTTGGTAGGGATGTTTAGAGTGTCATACAGACACCGGTCATGAGATAGTCTCCGTCGAGTGGAAACAAGGAAGGTGTGAATTATTGGTGTAAGTGTACGAATTGGAAGAGACAGACGGTGGTACAGAATATTATTATTGCTTTTGAATAAAGGAAGGAAAGGAAAGGGAAGGGAAGGGAAGAATATATGTAAAATTGTTAAACTTTTGGTAACTTAGTTTATTGGATCGCTAAAACAACTTTAAAATAAAAATAAGGATGACGGATAGTTCTTGTGGTTTAGTTGTATTGCAACTTTGATCCTTGGTGTTTTAAAAGTATGGAGATGGTCTTGGTGATTTGTACTATATGTTAGTATGGTGGTCCCTAATGTTGATGGTGTTAGAAGTGAGTAGACACTGAAAATCGAATTGAACAAACTGATTTAACTGAACTGGAAAAAACTGAACCGCATAAAGAGTTGGAAAAACTGAACCGAATAACCGAAAAGTAATTTTTTTAGTATTTGTTATACATTTGACAAAATTACATAAATCAACCTTTATGTATTACCAAAACTACAACCTATACCTTTCAGTATGAAACTCACGCAAACCAACCTTTATGTACACTTTTTGTTGCAGTTTAGAACCTTTGACACAAACCCAGTTAGTTTGTGTCGTTAAGTCAAGGGCAAATTAGTAATTTTACCCCCACTTTTCATCTTCTTCTTCCCTCTGTCTTTCTCTATCTCTGTGTAATTGAATTTGAGTGAATCACAAACAGAAGAATTAACCCCACCACCATCCCCACCGTGTCTCCTCCCTCTGTGCACCACCGTCACAACCTCTGCCACCCAGCTCCACCACAGTATCCGTTAACATCCATCACCGGTTCCTCATCACCCAACCCAAATCAAAGGTGTAAATCCGTCACCGGTGATGTCCGAAATCATCGTTAATCATCAAAACAGCTTACCTGAGTTCATTAGACAGTGTCAATCCCTGGCCGTCCGAAGCTAAACAATCATATAAATGCTCCCCTGATTCCATCATTGACGAAGCTAAACAATCATCGTTGACGACGAAAATGGTCCCCTATTTTGTCACAGAAAACAGAGACAGAGAAGTCGAAGCTAAATAATCATATAACGAATCATTGGAGCTAAGGATGATGACGGTGGTGAGCTGAATGGTCCCGTCATTTCATCACAAAAAACAGAGGAGACCAAAATGGTCCCCTGGTTCAAAAAAAAATCCCGCCAAAAAAAATTTGAACACAGGAGGATGATGGTCCGAGGACGTGAGCTGACGAGGACGATGGTGGTGGTGAGCTGAGGATGATGATGATGATACGGCGGTGGAGTTCAATTGGGTGGCATATGTTATGACAGTGGTAATGGTGGTGAACAAGGGGGGAGGCACGGTGGGGATAGTGGTGGTGGTGGTTCACACGGTGGTTGTGATGGTGGTCTTATATGGTGGTCAAGGTGATGGTGGTGAATACATAAGGAAGAAGATGAAAAGAGTGGGTAAAATGACTTATTTGCCCTTGACTTAACGATACAAACTAACTGGGTTTGTGTCAAAGGTTCTAAACTGCAACAAAAAGTGTACATAAAGGTTGGTTTGCGTGAGTTTCATACTGAAATGTATAGGTTGTAGTTTTGGTAATACATAAAGGTTGATTAATGTAATTTTGTCTACATTAATTTAAGAATTTTTAGTTTTATTCTTGAAGGCTAAGTATTTATAAGAAAAACGTTAATTTATGTTTTATCCATTGCTCACAGAAAAAAAAAAACAAAATTTAGCATAAATAAATACTTTTTAAAAGTATTAATAAAGAAAATATCTTAGTAAAACTTTAGAAAAACATAAAAATAGTTTAGAAGGTTAGGTTAATGTGAACAATACGAACTCCGAAAGTTAAATATACTAACATAAATGTGAACAGTTAGGAAAGATTCTTAAATATTGGATTATACATTATAATTTTAAATCTTATCAGGAAAAATGAAACGGTACTAAAACGAAGGAAACTGTAACCGTACGGTTTTCAAAAACCGAACATTTCTTTTACGATATGGTTACACTATAACAAACCGTCCACACCCTAATATGGTGTTGGGTTTTATACACGGGGTTTAAAACTTTTAATCAGATATGTGGAAGCGTGTGTACAAATCAAACCAATCCAAACCCTAACTTTGGATTGCTCACCGAGAGTCTAGATTCAGAATCAAATAGAAGAAAACAATTGTAGGGTGTTATATGAAAACATACCTCTTCGTACATCTAACCATTTTGTAACAATTTGGCTCAACGAACTTTTCGCTAGATCCAAGATACAAATACACAAATTTAAACTCCTTCGAAAAACACCTCACAAAAACATAAGCAACACGCAAAAAGAAGTGTGGGATGCGTGCGACAGTACCAATGGGTCCGCCAGTAGTGCTGGGTGATGGTGTGAAAGATGGAGGGAGAATGGAGTTATTGAATTTATAATCAAAAAACTATTTCCCCTTTATAACTTATTCCTAATTTATAGCTTTCTTAAATGCAAAAGGCATATTCCAAAAGAATATTCCTTTTGATTTGAATTTCATAATTATCTCATAACTATTTATATTATTTATGAGCTAACTTAATAATAAACAAATACTATAATTAATTAACATTAACATTTAATTAAGAGCCTCATAGTTTGCTTAATTATAAACAAAACCTGCAACTTGGATGAATTATTCAGCTAATAATTTAGTCTCAAATCTAACCACGTTTGTATTAGAATTATTCAGCTAATATTTATATATATGTGGGAAGTATAATTTGGAAACCCTCCTAGTTAAGCTAACTCTTGAAACCCATTAAGAGGCTCATAATTAGCCACGTCTATGATCTTTCTATGCCCGATCGTGAGACTGCCTGTTGGACGTCCGATGACGCTTTACCCCGACCTGAGAGGGTATTTTTGACAATGTAAATTTGTGTGCAGTGGTGTTGTAGGCCTAACACATATTTTCTCAAATTCCCAAGCATCGTATTCTCTCTCTCCAAAAAGATGATTATTCTCAAAATCCACCACCACCATTGCTTTTCAACTCTTTACCCCAAATCTAACTTTTTCCTCCATAAAACTTTTTTCAACTCTAGATCTCATATACACATCTTCTTTCTTTATGTTTTTTTAATTTATTTCTTCCTAATCTAACTTTTTCCTCCATAAAACGCTTGAAGTCTTGTACTCAATAATGGGTTCTAAAATAACAAACAAAATGTGTGGGTAAGTTATGAAGCTAGGTGGTGAGTTACAAAACAATCACAACATTTTTTCTTTTGATATATTCTAAACAGATCTAAAAAAATTTCTTTGCTCTTGGTTTAGTTTTTATTTTCTTTTTTTTTATATATTAGTTTTATGGTTAATATAACTTTCTCGCAACAACACCGCCACCATCTCAAGGCGTTGCAACACCACTACGATTTCTCTGGGTTTGAGTTGATTAGTTGTCACCCCTTTCTGATTTCTCTGTTGATGCCATTTCCAGACCTGAGCCCCGATCTCTTTTCTTGAAGCCCCGAATCTGGTTGTGGAAGAAGACGGATGTCTGTGAACAGGTTGGTCTCTCTCTCTCTCTCTCTATATATATATATATATATATATATATATATATATATATCTTCTACATTTAGTTTTGCATTTGAAAATAAAACAACATAAAAAAAACTAAAGTAGCTATACATTTATTTTTTTCAATTCGGGAAATGGTGATGGGTTTAAGGTTTTGACCGAACTGAAGATTTTGAGTGGATTTAATGACTATGGGAGATGCACATGTCTGGTTACATAGGCGGTGAACAAGTGGGTGGTTGAACGGTTACAGAGGCAGAGGATATGAACGGTTACATAAGTTGTTATAATAATTCTTTATTTTTTCAGTTGGTACATTTACAAATATGTAATACAAGTTGTTATAGTTAAATACGTAACAAACAATTTGCATATGCAACATATTTGTAATTACAGTTATAATTATTTTTTTATACTTTTTTTGAGTTCATGTTAGTATATGTAGTTATATGTTATATATATTATGTTATGTTACAAATATCTGAATATAAAATAATTTGTAACATGTTAGTTGTAACATACTATTTACATACTAGCAGGGAACCCGCGCGTTGCGGCAGAGTCGACAATACATGGTGGAAACGTAATTCAAACATTAAAACGATTAAAAGAATCAATATGTAAGGTGTATGTTTGTGTGTGTAAGCACATATGCTTCGCAGTGAGGTAATTTTTTAAAGGCTATAAGGAGATATGATAGCATGCTACGTTCTATATACCATATGCAATTTGATATACATGCCAGTAAAAAAATGGAAGTAGCGGTTTGACTCATTAGTAACTATTATTTTACTTGTAGTCCTACTCAATATGTTGAAAGTGTCAAATCTGGAGAGATTGCCGAGGAGAAAAAATCAATGGGACATTTATAAGACCCATATTAAGAGGAGGTTGTAACGGCTCATATGTAATCAACCTGCAAAGAAGCATACTCATCAGTTTTTCCACATGATAAAAACAATGTAATACAACTGCTAATTAAGTGCACTATAAATTTCTATCAGTGGCATCGGAAAGTGAAATTGAAAGTTGGGTTAGCTGAAAATATTCCACATAAGACATCCCAACCCGAGAACTTTATAGACGTGTACAGATTGTTTTTTTGGAACCGAACCAGTTCCAAACTGGTTCATGTCCAAACCGGTTTTGGTTCGGTTCGGCCCCGGTTTCGCCGGTTTGAAAGACCAATTTCAGAGTCCGGTTCGGTTTGGGTTCGTGACTAATTCATGCGCACACTATTTTTTAAGAAAAGGCATCACAAAATTTCTTTTTACGTAAACTTCGAGTTTTATTGATTCTAACAATCTTCTTAACGTGTATAGGTATATATTTGTATGTGTAGGAACATTTTTGTATAATTTTGTTATATATAAAATTTTTATATAATTTTTTAATAAAATGTGGTAATTACTTAATTTTGTTTGATACCCTTATCAAATGCTTTATAATATAATACAGATTATAGATATAGATTAATGGTAATTGGAGGTTATGATAAAAGAATGTGTACAAGTAGATTTGCATGAAGGGTAGAAAGGAAAAAAAAATCACATGACATTTGGGTTTTAAGCATTAGAGTTTTCCTATGTCATCTTAAAATTCATGTAAAATTATATTTGTAAACATTTTTCCTCCTTTATAATGTAGTATTAGATAGTATAGACAATATGGAGAGAAGATGTTAATTGTGCTAATAAGTTTTATTGGAAAAAGATGTTAGTTGTAACATGTTACAATGAACATTTTTTTTATTTGAGACATGTTATATATATATATACATATATATGTGTGTGTTACAACGTAATTTGAATATAAAAGTAATTTGTAACATGTTAGTTGTAACATACTATTTATATACAATATGGAGAGAAGATGTTAATTATGCTAATAAGTTTTATTGAAAAAAGATGTTAGATGTAACATGTTACAATAAACATTTTTTTTTATTTGAGGCATGTTATTATACAAATGATACATAAAATATGTTACAACGTAACACACAAGTTGTTACTGATAAATGTGTTACCCATTTAAAGGTAAAGAATTTGAATTTGAAGAAAAAGAGATGAAAGAAATTCTAGTAAAAAGAAGAGTGAGGAGAGAGAAGAAAAAAAACAAAGAGAGGAGAGAGAATGTTGTAGCAAATTATCCTTTTACCATTTTTGGTACTTTTGTGATTAAAGTAATGATTTGATGAAGTGTAACAAGCTAGATTTAATCTAGGCCATTAATGATGGATGATCAATGGTCAAGATGGAGTTTCTTGAGTTTTATCAACTCAACTGAGTTTTCAATTTATCCTTCCCCTATATATATATATATAGGATAAGGATAAATTAGAAACTCCCTTGAGTTGGAGAAACTCAAGAAACTCTATAATAACCCTTGATATCAATTGATCAAAGATGAAGATTAAATCTTGCATTTTTTATTCCAAAAATTCTATCCCATTGAAATTAAAATGTACAAAATGGCAGTTTGGGTATTTGCTTTTTACACTTCTTTCCTGACCATACGTACGATCAGTCAAAGTCATAATCTCTCTCCATATTTTATATATTTAAAAGCAATCAACTCATTTCCTCACTCTCTCTCTCTATCCATATTTTTCAAAATCAAACTAAAATGTCTCTAGTTTTCCATCTGAATGGCATCCCCTTCTCCTACAATCTAAATATATTTTTCAAAGTCATTCCCTTCTCCTACAATCTGAATGGCAATACGTATATTTTCCATAATTTGTAGTTTATCATTGACATCCGTCCTATCTGAAACCAGTGTCTTCCTCTCACCGGATGAAGCTGTCGCTCAACTGCGGAGGTTCAGTAGGCTAACCCAGCAGCAGAGGTGGTGGTTGAGAAAGGGGAGGCCGGTGTGGAATGGATTAGGGTTGGTGGCCGGTTACGGTGTTGAAAGGATTTGCATCAGTTTGTCTTCCCCAGTTTACGTTCTAAGATCTGAACCGGTGTATCTGTCGCCGCTTCAATTTTTCTCAGTTGCAGAGAAGCTTGAACAAAGTCATGTCCGCCTCTTCAATTTTTTCAATTGTTTAACCTATATGAAAATTTTCGTTTGTCCTCATGAAGCAACAACACTTACGCTAATACGATCCAACTTCAGAAAGCAAGTCGTGCTGATAACGTGTTGTAAAACAAGCCTAATAGCTAAACAATACAACTATATAAGAAAGAGATGTATGAGGGAGAAAGATGTTTATATTATTAATCGGTGTGTTTACAATGAGATACAAAAGGCTCTATATATAGGAGAAGAAAACTTGGAGAAGAAGCCTAATCTATATTAGGCATTGATAACCACAACAATATATATTTATAACAATTATTATTTTTTTCTTTTTTGAACGGCCAACGGTACCACCCATAACGAAGCCCCGCACCCTTCAGGTCCGGTCCCCGGGCCCTCCCTAAGGTCCAGCCCCTCATTTCAAAATAACCCTACTCTGAGTGGGATTCGAACCTGTGATCTCCCAGGGCAGGAATCCCACAAAGTGGGTAAACCTTCCCACCTCCATTGCAACCACTAGGCTACAACATCATTGGCTGAGAGAGTATTATTTATTATTAGTTATTTGTTGTTTGACTTTTGAAATGCTACTTTAGCCCTTGTACTTTTACTTTTTGTTGCTTTTACTCCCTAGTGGTTTAGGTTTTGTTAAAGTGAGATGTTTACGGTATAGTTGATGACGATAAAGCATTGTTGGTGAGCACTCACATCCCATTCACCAAATGGATGTGAGTGTGTCCACCAAATTATATGGGATGAGTGTTAGTGGTTGTGAGTAGAGGAGAGATAAAATATTTGGTGGAAGCACTGTTCCACCCTAAATATGAAAAGCTACTGTTCACCTCTATATATATTTTAATATTTTTGTAAGTAGTTGTGAGTGACGAGAGAGAAAAAGTAATGATAAAAGTATGATTATTTTAATTATGAGAGAGAAGATTTAGGGGTGAAGTAGTGATTTTTAGTGTAATTTGATGGAGAAGATTTGATGGATGGGTTGTGAATGCCCTTAGTACAATATTGTGTTATACTGTAAGCATTGGTTATTGGCTTATTATGTTATGAATGATATGTAAGTGTTCTTCACTTACCATATGATAAGAACTTGCGGATACTAATAAATGATCGGTGATAATGGCAAACACTAAGGTATGCTAAGATTGAACGAGTACGTGTGTTGAGCATAAACTCATTATTACTTAGGCATATAGAAAGCTGGGAACATTGCATGTGTGTTGGTATATTATTCGCAATGACCAGGCTTCAGGCAATCAACCCCTCGTTAACTCAACGCCAAAATTTGACATGCCTTTGATTGTTTGTAATCATGAGTGTGCGTATGTGATATGTTATGTATGCATCTTCAAGCGGTCTATGTAGGGCCCATCATGAGGATTTAAATGCCTCGGCCGAGCTCAAAAAAAAAAAGTTAGGCCTCTTACGTATTTATAAAGTAACTATATATATTAGATGATGGTTAACGTTATAATAATAAACATAACAAAAATATAGTATAAGAATTACATACCTTAAAAGACTAATAATTAACTGATGATTTATGTAGCTCACCTAGTATTCTTGGTAGCAAATTGATTCAGCACCAGATAGTTGTTTAGGAGGCATAATGTCTAGAAATCATATCAAAATTCAAAACCACCAACACTTACTATATTCTAAGTCTTCTATTTGTATATTTTTTATGTTATGTGTATTAATGGTTTAACATATTATCAATTATGGATCAAATGAGTTATATTTATTGGCCCAAAATAAGTTAAATGGTTAAAGGTAGATCAGGATGGTCCATTAATTCTTAATGTTCTAAATTTTTGTAGATGCCCAATAAATTTTTCGTTTTCATATTTTTAAACATTTGCTTGTGTGCGCGCGCCCACACACACATATATATAGTTTTAAAATATTTTGGCCCTCTTGAAAAATGTGCCTCAGCCAGGGTGTGGCTCGCCAACCCTAAGGCCGTCCCTGGGTCTACTAATAGATAGTATGCCTTTGAGATGGTTAGAACATGAAGAGTGTCCATTAAGAGTATAGTGTACCAATACAATAATGAATTTTCTACTTATCTCACACCAGTAATGGTTATCTAGTGTCCATCAGTAAGTGCAACCTAACTCTTACATGGACCATGGTTATAGTTCATAAAGTAAGTCATATCGTCACTTGGATTCGTAGTTGATCCAAACATTACAAACCAAATATATAATACGATTAATCTTGTACACCTCCTATACAATTCCAGTGGATCACGACTCCACTAATCAACATCTCACAAATTACCTTTCTATGACTTTATATGTGTTCGTTTTGCTTACATTAATCAAATAAAATTCATCATGGCAAATGTCTCGTATTACAATAGGTATTGTCATGTCAGCCTATACGAAGAAAAAGTCGATACACAGTGTGTCCTTGACACAGGAAAATTGGCTTAATACTCCAAAAAGTTATATTGTCAATTTGGTCTTAAATTTAAAGAATAAGATCATCACCAAGCCTCATCCGGGAGTCATCCGGACGAGGATGTCACATGTGTACACCATTGAAGGAGTTATGATTTGTCCGTTTGCTTTCATTTGTGGTAGTGTCCGAACTCTCGAACGAGCAAAAACGAGAAAAATGATGAGGGCCCTAATATGTGGGTGTATGTACATTTGTTTCTTTTTTTTTTTTTAAGTTTACTTGGGAGGGTTTTATAAGTTGTATCATGTGCATTAATCACTTTAGACCACATTCATTATTTATATTATCTAAATGTAGTATTTGTGTAAAAGCATAAAAATATGTAAACTTTTTTTAAGGCCAACAAAGTTGTTATGGGCTCCCATGAGAATCCCTTTATGACGAATTCAGATACCCAGGGGGCAACCGGTCCTCCAGGTCCACCAATCTAGGGAAAACCTGACTATTCACCCGCCCGAAGGCATGACAGTGAATAATCGATAAAACCCGGTATCCTTCAAGGCTCGAACTTGTAACCATTAGACCCAAATCACCTATCATTAGGCCTCCATACCACTCCACCAGAAGATGAGTGGTATTTGCTATACGTGGTAACGGTAAAACCCAGTAACGTTTTAATTTTAAAACATTAACTGGTAAAACCCGGTAACGTTTTAATTTTAAAACATTAACTGGTATTTGTTAGTCAGCTCGTATGAGACATTTAAATCCTCAAGGCCGACTCTAAACCTTGAGGATATGCTAATGCTATGGGTTGGTTACAGGCTTGGGATGGGAGGAGTTTTGGATGGATGTAATGGTGTCCTAATGTAAGTAGATTTGATATATGCTGTTTTTATTCGGTTATGGTGTCTGTAATTTGTTTAAATAGCTTCTTGCTATTTCTGTTGAACGATTTGAGTATACTTTTCCAATGCACAATGCAGTCATTTTCGTGATTATCTCTTTCGTAATCCTCTAAAATAGTAAAATATCAGCGGACTAATAAGTTGAAACATCTGAAGATGGATAAACGCCTAAGCTTGCCTCTCTACAAAATAGGTGGTGCAGGTCCACTTCCAAAATACAACATTCTAGACCTCTACACTTGCCCATAACTAGTTTACCACGGCGTGTAAATTCTTTAAAAATATTTATATAAACATATGTTAAATCAACTAGTTAGTCATCATCGGACAAACAAACCAGATCATGGGCAGAAGATGGCGCAGTACCCTCTCGAACGTAATCGTCTACGTCCAGCGGCTCATTTTGTGATGTTGGGTCATGTTGAGGTGCTGTAACGTTAACCCAGCAAGAAGCATTGTCCCCAAGCCCATTCAAGTTATCAGATGGCTGTGTTTGTGCCGATGGTGGCACGGTGCAAGGTTCAGGAGGTGGCGGTTGTGGTGTCAGTGATTGTGGTGAGGATGTTGTCAGAGGCGGCATAACAGAGGACTGAGATGGGCCATTTGTGACATTTTGACTTGGAGGCACCCTCCGGTTAGTTCCAACATCAGGAGATACAGAGGGCATAGACCTGAATGGCTGAATATGTGGTGCTCGTGTCCGAATTTCAGTGCTAGCCTTACATCTCAAATGTGGAGCTGGAGCACGGGGTTCGCTGCTAGCCAAAGGTCGCATATGCGGTGGAGGACGGGGTTCCCTGCTAACCGTAGGCCGTAAATGTGTTGATTGGCGACGGGTTTCAGCGTTTATCCGTAGATTTGCAGCAGACATGTCCATTTGGGCGATACTAGGTGCTCTCTTAGGCAACAGGCTACTCATGTTAGTGCCAGATGGCGGCCTGCTAGTGGTAGGTGTGGTTGGACTAACCTGGTTTACAATAGATGGTTGTCTTGTAGGTAGCTGCCTGCTAGTGGTAGGCGGGGTTGAAGAAGTTATCTGGTCGACCACAGGTGGCCTGCTAGCGGTAAGTGCGGTTGGAGTTACATGGTTGACAACAGATGGACTTGTAGGTAGCTTCCTGCTAGCGGTAGGCGGGGTTGAAGAAGCCATTTGGTCGACCACAGGTGGCCTGCTAGTGGTAGGTGTGGGAGTAACATGGTTGACAATATGTGGCAGTCTTGTAGGTACCTGCCAGCCAGCGGTAGACGGGGTTGAAGCGGTCATCTGGTCGACCACAGGTGGTGGTCTACTTGGTGTGGTTGAGGAGCTGGTATTAGATGGTGGCCTATTTAGTGTAGTGGAGGGGGTTCTACTTGGCGTGTTCGAGAAGAGAGCTGCTTGCTGGTGGACTATTTGTAGAGGCAATTGCGACTGCAGTTGTGGTTGTTGCTGTAGTGGCAGTGGCGGTGGTAATTGCTGTGACTGCTGGTTTCCTGTAGATTGGCCCGATGCAGATGAAGAGGCACCGTGGTAATGCCTCATAGAAGGTAAAGCAGGTAACCTGTTAAGTTGCTGCATTATTCCAGCCTGAGATGCTACTGCAAATAATAAAAATCGTATTCCATTAAAATGAAGGAAGCAAAAACAATACAGGAATTTTTTTTCCACGTAAACATACCTGGATGCCCAGAGGGAGTAAGATCTTGACACTTATTCCTGAAAGCCTCAGCCAATATTTTGTTCATGTATACTCTACTGATATTGGTCTCAAGTTTCGTCTTTTTTGAGTCGTAATATGCATCTTCTTCTCGGTGTTTAGCTTCATACTTGAGCTTTATTTGCGCAACGGCTTCCTCTATTTCCTTGTCACATTCGGTGTTCAGCGATTGTTTCTGCAGGAAAACAAAACCGATAGCATGATGAAAAGTTGATCAATATGAGTCAACTTATCAAAGTAAATAAATAAATGGCTGACCTTTTCTTGATGGAGCTTGGTTACTTTATCTTTAATTTCTTTTAAGCGCTCTACTTCAGCTTGAAGTGGATCTTGAATCAGCATTTGAGGGTTCACTCGGTTAGGCAGGTTATCAAACATGTCTAGTTCATTAACTAGTGGTCTGGGTGCAACGGATGTAGCCACAAGAGGCTGCTGTTCCTCGTGAGGTGCCTCAGAAGCGGGAACAGGGGTTTCTTCCATATTTTCTACAGAATGTGGCACGGTAAGAGTTGGCTCTTCACAAGTGGGTTCAAGTAATGGCTCGCTTGGTAGAAGTGTGTCAGATGGATTCTCAGCAACCATTGGGTCAGTAGATGATGGGAAATCCGGTTCAACATCTGGAATAATTTGATCAAGTTGACTAGCACCTGACGGTTGCAGATTACCAACATTAGAATCTTCGTCTTGAACCCCACTGTCTGGAAGTTGTTCAAGTTGAAGAGGGTCATTTTGGATTTCCTGAAATGACCAAAAAAATAATTGTAGTTATGATAAGAATGACAAACAAAATAACAAACTCGGACTATGCAAAATGCAAAGAACCTACTGGTAAGATTGGCTCTACACGATCTGAAGCTGGAGAAGAAACCGGCTGAACAGGGGGTGTTGTGTCCTGTGATATGGCTACTGCACACACTGGATCAGTAGATGCCGGGAAATCCAGTTCATCATCTAAAATGATTTGATCATGTTGACTGACACCTGACGGTTGTGGATTACTGAAATTAATGTCTTTATCTTGAACTCCACTGTCTGGAAGTTGTTCAAGTTGAAGAGGGTCATTTTGGATTTCCTGAAATGACCAAAAAAATAATTGTAGTTGCGATAAAAATGACAAACAAAATAACAAACTCCGACTATGCAAAATGCAAAGAACCTACTGGAAAGATTGGCTCCACATGATCTGAAGCTGGAGAAGAAACCGGCTGAACAGGGGGCGTTGTGTCCTGTGATATGGCTGCTGCACACACTGGATCAGTAGATGCCGGGAAATCCAGTTCATCGTCTAAAATGATCTGATCATGTTGACAGACACCTGACGATTGTGGATTACTGAAATTAATGTCTTTATCTTGAACTCCACTGTCTGGAATGATTGGCTTTAAAAGATCTGAAGCTGGAGAAGGAACCGGAACAGATGGTGACTTTTCCTGTGTTATGGCTGCGCACACTGGATTACTACTATTTGAACCACTAGAACCATTATGGTCTTCATTAACATGTAATGCATCAGGTCTTATAACGCTATCTTCAGCATTCTCTAAATTATCGGCTGGTGTTGCCATCTCAGCAGACACAACACATGGTAGCTCATTGTTTGGGCTGGTTTCATTGTGGTCACCACCAGCACATGGCGCATCAGGCTGAATCTCGCCCTCTTCAGGGCTCTCTATGCCGCATGTGCCAGATGGAGTTGCCATCTCAGCAGACACAACATAATGTAGCACATCGTTTGGGCTGGTTTCGTTGTAGTCTCCACCAGCATCCGGTGCATCAGGCTGAATCTCACCCTCTTCAGGGCTCTCTCTGTCGCATGTGCCAGCTGGAGTAGCCATCTCAACAGATTCAACTTCTTGAGCCACATCAACAGTTTTGTGACAATCTTTGACAACATGAGATTTATCAAGGCCTACAGTGCCACATTCATCATTTTCTTTATTGTAATTTCCAGCTGGCATTCCCATGTCACCAGAGTCGATGTGTGGCGCCGTATCATTCGCGCCAGTCTCATTACGATCATTTTCATCAAAGCCTACAGTGCCATCATCATCATTTTCCTTGTCATTTCCAGCTGGTATTTCCACTTCACCAGAATAAACACATTGCGGCATATCATTCGCACAAGTCTCGCTATGGTCATTTTCATCAAGGCCTACAGTGCCATCTTCATCATTTTCTTTGTTGTCGTTTCCAGCTGGAATTTCCATGTCACCACAGACGACAGGTGACAACACCCCATCATTTGGACCAGTCTTAATTTGGTCTTCAACAGGGCCTTCAGATTCTACAAGAGGACAGCTAGTACTTCCTTTAGCATTTTCATGACCGGAGTCAACTCTCTCTGCCACATCAACCTCCATGTCATCACTATGCTGCTGAGCTGGAACTTGTATCTGCTCAATTGATACTGCGGTATCAACCATCTCTTTCTCAGAAGTATGAGAACCAGTAGATTCAATGTCATTAGCACCTTCAGACACAGGTTCATCATGACTTTGCGCTTCAGTTGCGTTTTCAGGTAAAGTGATGGCCACCTCAGGGTTTCCAGAGGGCACCACCCAAGTCTCATGTTGGGACTGAGGCAAAGATAAATTATTGTCAGCCACTACTGGTCCCTCCGCTGCCAGCATTGCTGCCCTGAACTCCTCAAGTTCTTTCAGTTTGTTGGCGAATTCTCTCTCTTTTATCTCAAGTTTTTCAGATCTTATCGAGGGATTACTATTGTAAAGTGCATGGATTATCGCTTTATCCACTTTATGGTCATTCTCTAGACTCGCCCTCTTTTCATCCCAATCTCTGTTAATCTTCTCAAACGTATCTGCACCCTTTCTGGAAACATTTTCATTAGATACATCAACATCTGTGATACGTTGACACCTCTCCGTCCCTACTTCAACTCCTGGTGCAGAAACACAATCTTTTATAGCAGGGCGAATTTGTGTGTGCTCTAAAAATCTTTCCTTAACTTGTTTCAGCCTTTTGTACACCGATTCTGCTTTTTCTTTGTCGCAGCTATAATCGAAGTGCTTCTTTGCAAGAGCAAAGGACTCACTCCTATCAATTTTATTTTTGGCTAGAGAAGAACCAATCCAACACTAAGATATGAAAGGAACCATGTCAGTAAACACATGAAATATTGTCAAAAGAGCATTCAGTTTGTTAAAAGATAGTACCAGTGATATCATGAAAGCCGGTAATGTACTTTTACGTTCTTTGCTGCTTGTGTGTACTTTGCTGACGTCATAATTTTCAACGACATATTCAAGAAATCTTTCCACTATGATCTTCACATCCTCCTGCATTTAAAATAACATGTTTAGTTTCTTCAACTGCCAGGGACATCCCACTTATGAGATATCAAGTAAAAAATCACTCTTATTCCTACAGACAATAAAATAAACGATAGTAGGGCAGCAATTTTGATTTGGGTTGTGTTTTATCTCGAAAGGGTCAATTAAAAAAATGTTAAAAAGGAGAAAACAGATCAAACAAGATGAAAGACCTTATATAACCTTCCAAATCATTACTACTCTAAAATTAGAATATTAATGAAATAATACTCAGTAATCAAACAATGATTAACTAACTCGTTATAGGAAATAGACAACAGCATTTGCGGGTCAATCTAGCCCGTTTAGACCCGTACTAAAATCACCTCAATATTCAAGGACGTACCGAAAATTTTAGAAAGTTGCAAAGCTCAAACACAGTGGGCTTCAAGAGATCAAGGACACTCGTTTCATCATTGACCGTGACTGACCAAAACTGATCGCCAGACAATGACTGGGACTCGGTTGCTGAAGAAACCCCTGGAATAACATTATCAATATCTTAAACTACAAGTTACTCGGTTACAGTGTTACACAAACAAAAAAAACATACATATTTAATAAAAAAAAAACAATATTGTTTGTTTACCTTCATTTACTCCTCCAGTTTTCCCATTAGTTACGGTCTTCAATTGAGCAGGCTCAACGTTGCTATTATTTACAATCTTCCTACGTGTCCTTACACCACCATCATCCTCACCACTTTTTCCCTCCAAAAATTGAAGAGTTCTTTTTCTTTGACGTGGGGTCGATACACATACAAATTTCCAAACTGGAGACTGTCCTTCCAATAGTTTTTTCCAAAATATATAAGGCTGATCTCCATCGGGTAAATGTGTTTTTATCTCACTACGTAACATGGTGTTTTTACCATGAATTTCACAACTTTGAACTTGGGAGATGATTGATTTTGATGCTTTATCATTGCTTTTACATTTGTGAGAAAGTAAATATAAGAACTCCTCCACTACATCCTTTAGAAATGATTCTTCAGATGAGATACTTAGAACAGTTTGATTATGAAACTTGGTCAATTTGTCAAACAAGTCAGAGGCCCCCCACGTGAGTAAAGCATCATAATTACTCCTTAAATTCTGTGACCGGAAATCAAGAGCCATCTTGTTCTCTGCAAGGTTAAGAATTTTCTCTTCTAGGGTGTGTGCAGAGTATAATCGGAATATCATGATTTGTTCCGACTGTGAATCGATAAATAACTTTTGCAATGATTTTAAATCATTAAAGGGATTTAATTCACTGTCGAATATGATAATAGCATCCATTGACGAAAATTTAATGCTCTGACGACGTGCATGTGATTCTAGTAAGAAGATAAATTTAGTCATATCTTTATTGAACATGTTTATAGCAGCTTGCTTCTTTGAGGAGACGTTTGAAACCCCATCCACATGTTCATATGAGTTTTGACCAAGTCTTCTAAGGACAAACTCACCTAATATGTGTCCAAGTGAAAGAGCACCGCTTGAGGCACCACTTGTAAGCTATAGTGAAAAAGAATTCATGAAATGAGTTGGACCTAAATACATTATTGCAGATTAAAATTACAATTCATTGATTTATACTTACCTGATAAAGGATAAGCACTTTGAGTTGCCGTTCTTTGATTTCAGGTAGTATGTGGTCAAGAAACTGTAGTTTGCCACTTGCTTCTATGTCAACATCTAGTACCATACTTGGGTCCTTATCTTCTTTGATAAGTGATTGCTGAATTTTTCGATCCACTGTGTAGGGGTGATTGCAACACTTCAAGGGGTAAAAAAAGATAAAACAAATCAATCCGATATTCAATAATGAGCAGTTAATCACAACCTATATTTTAACTTTTGAGCATAGCATGTGTTATCTAAAAATAATGCAAGATCATAGTTGTCAATTGCAAACGAAGGAAAAGAAAAGAAAGAGAATTAAGGAGAGAAAAGAAAGAGAGTGGAAAGAAAAGATTTAATTAACTATGGTGTTCCCGAGTTGGAAGGAAATAAAAAGAAAAGGAAAGATTTTATGTTTAAAAAATCATTTCCTTTCAAATCTCTCCAATTTGAAAGGATGAGATATGGAGGAAATGAAGCAAACTTTTCCTTCCATTTTCCTCTCTCTCTCCTTAAAAAACAGTAGAAAACGATTGTTTCTAAGTATCCTTCAAATCCTTTCTTTTCCTTTGTTAAATGAAACTCAGGAACACATCGGTATAGACACGTATGTACATTAAAATAACATGCTCTTAAGTCTTACCCACAATCTTTTTTCCATACATGCATGTGAAATCATTTCTACACATTTGCACACGCATGTACACTACTATACATGTATGCACATATATGTACAACAATATTTTTGTAGTTTTAGAGAGGTAAATGCATATATGTATAAAAAGAAAAAAAAAGAAGCTTGCAGAAAATTGGGCTATGTATAAATTTATAACTTTAAGGACCAAAAGTAAGCTAGTGAAGATAGAGAGGATTAACTGTTTAATACACAAACTTATTTTAACCTTTTTATGTAAAACATTACAAGTTTTAAGAACTAAATGTAAATGGTGAAAGATAGAGGGGTTAAACATTAAAACGACTAAACTTAAATAAACCTAAAAAGACTAAACAGTCCTTTCTTCTTCCTGGAACTACTTTTACCAACCCTATTTTTTCTTGAACATGCGTATGAGGTCGGTATACACCATGTAGCGCCCATCAACTGCATCGGCTACGCTAAATGCTATATCAGGCACTACAATCGCTATTGAAAACTATGTGCAAGATTGCTTCTAGATATTGATAAGAAACAAAAAAATGTACTAATCAACCGTTAAAAAACTGAAACTCAAATGCTAAAAGCATAGATATAAAGCATGAGTGCATGACGGCACAAACACATTATAATACTTTTTATGGACATAGATTTGAATCATGAAACCAAAGAGCAAGAAGTAGTGAAAGTTTACTTCTATGGATCACTAAAACCAATCAATTATCATAATCATCCTTTTTCTTACATCAGCAATAAGATTAGTTTAAGCTTATTTAACTAATGTGAAAACAAATGATCCGATATTACAAAGCTAGCATGTTTCAGATTCAAAGTATTGAATTGATGAAAGAATAATGCTAAAAACAAACCTTTCGGTTGGTGGTCAGAATCTCCTTAAGAGTCCCAAGAGCATCACTTTTTGAGCTTGAACGAAGAGCAATATCATTAGAAAGCAGCGTAGCACAATACTGTTCAAGCTGCACGTTTGAAAGCTGAACAGGAACCCAAAATTCGACAAATTTCGAATTTTGCATGTTGCTAGAGACATTATTATTCTCTGCATTCTCCGTGATACCAGCTACTTTATGTGACCCTGTAACCTACCGAAAAAAAAAATCCAATGAGTGAATTTGGCTAGATATTAAAAGGTTCCCCTTGCTTTCTAACCATGGAAAACTTTTTCTCTGATATGACCTAATTAGTATTTGAATCATGAAAACAAATACATCAAATGATTGACCAACCTTGTGGCAAGTGTCAAGTTCCTTCTGATTCTCTATATTAAGTTCAATCCTGCAGGACAAGAATAAATAATCAATGTCGGCTGCAGTGCTCCACTAAAGGTATAAAAGAATACAGCAACTAGAGGGACCGCAGATAGACAAACAGAACTAATAAATTAATAATAAACATAGAAAACTACCAAATAACAAAAGAAGTGGTGGCAGAGTAACATAGTAGAGTTAAAAGTTGAAACAATTATCACATCATAAAACAACAAATAGACATATGTACGCATACAAAGTCCACCTGAAGTGTAGGAAAATCTAAGACCCTGAAACATCGCTAAGATACCTATGTACCCTCCTCATAAAAAGTTAACCTTAATCCTACGTCTCCACAAACTCCTATACTGGACCATGTCCTCATAGAGGTGCAGCTCAAGCAAATTCTGCCTTATCCTCTCATCCCACGTCAATTTAGGCTTGCCTCTACTCCTCCTCCCCTCCACGGCGAGGGTTTTGACTGCTCTAACCGACGCCATCAATTAGCTACTCCTAAGTCCTAACCTTTCTCTAAACCTCATTCCTTATCTGGGCTAACCTTGTGTGCCTACAGATCCACCTCAACATCCTCATCTCTGCTAATACCTAATAGAATGGTATTATAAAGTTGTAATCTTGTTACTATGAAATAACTAGAGTTAAAATCTTGTTTCTAGTCTCTGCTACGAGGAAAACTATGATCATATACATCAAGGTTCAAGGGAGGATAAAATACAAAAAAAAAACATGCCTAAATTTGAGGATTAAAAGCATGATTTATACTTTAATGGCATCCATTGACATTGCCATATGCGAAAACATATTTCAACGTGAAAACGAAAAATATCATACATGAGACAAACCAATGAACTTACCCAAATAATATACTAGTTAGTAGTTAAAATTATGAAATTCGAACTATGTACAAATCCCCTGCTTTTAAAATGTAGTTTCTCTATAATGATGCTTAACTTAATCTTAAGACGCAAAGGGCACGCCACGCAAAGAAAAAAATACACCCACGAGAAAAAGAATTAAAAAAATAGGCACAACTAATACATATATGTAAGGGAACATTTGCTTCATAACCGATAGTATGTTGAGAACCGCATAATGCACATGTACATAGTCGTCTTGTGTAGTACGTTCACAAATATATGTACAAATGCATGATATAGTTCTCAACATATTAATGATTGATTTGATTCTAAAAAGTCTTTATATGTGTAAGAGATTAGGAGATGGTTTGAGCTACTTATGCGAAACCTATGTTAATGAAACAACATGGTTTTATGTTGTTTCAAATCTACGCATAGATGTGTCACAACATCATATTCACTTGCCCCGTAAAAATACATTTATATATGCATATAGGCATAGAAAACATACTACTTCCTAATCTAATTAAAAACCTAATAATGCTAAAAGTATCAGCTATTGATAGCAGATATAGTAGTAGTATAGTATAGCCGAGCCAAAAACAAGAAAAGAAAGTCCAACAAAGAGAAAAATAAGCACAGTGAGTAAAAGAAAGCCTCAAATACAAGAATGCCTAAAAAAGAATTAACCATGGTTTAAGAAATGGGTGAGGTGTGCGCCTCGAGGCGCGTTTCAAGGCGACTCTGTAAGAAACATAGTTATCGATAGCGAATAGCGGTAAATAGCGACAGGCTACCGATGAAATAGCAGCGCCCGCTATTTCGTAAATAGCGGTAAGGTATTAAAAAAATTAAAAATATTTTTATGTACAAATTTACAAGTATAAGGACCAAATGTGTATATACACAAACTAATTTTATACTTTCTATGTAAAAATTTAGAAGTTTTGGCACTATATATAAACAAATGAAAGATAGAGGGGTTAAACATGAAAATGTATAAAGTGACATAACCCTAAAAAGTCTAAAACACACAAACCCAGATCTTTCAGCCGCCATTCATCTTCTCTTCGTCTTCTCTTCATCTTCTCCGGCAAGAATTACAGGACGTCGCCGGAATCTTCGCCGGACTTCGCTAATTGCTTGATAGCGGGCCGATATGTACTGTGTAGCGATAAATGGCCGATACGCGACGCTATTCGCTATCGCGCCCGCTACAGACGCGATTGACAACTATGGTAAGAAAACGAATCTGAGGCGGCGCCTCATGGTATTATTTAGTACGTGCGCCTCAAAGAGCTGAGGCGGTAACCAAAACTGCGCCTCAGGGGATTTCAATGTTTATTTTTTGTGTTTTAAACTTTTTATGTGAATTTTAAGCATTCCATGTCTTTTTAATATGTGTTTTTAATGTTATTGATGAATCTAATGATGAAATTAGTTAGTATTCCATTTTTCATAAGATATATAATATTTATATTTATTTTTTAAATCCACCTCGGGCTTACTTACGCCTCGGTTCGCCTCGAGGCGTACGCCTCGTGAGGCGAAGGGAAAACGCCTCAAGGCACGATTCCATACTTTTAAACTTTGAGAATAACAAGACACATTTAGCACATTTAAAAGCCTCAAAAACAATAAAGGAAGCCTAAAAAACAAGAAAACACTTTCTAGCAAACTTGCAAGTGTCGTTGCTTAGAAGAAAAAAGGCAATAAATAAGTCGCTTGCTTAAAAGAAGAAGTAAAGAAGAAAGTAGATTGTCACATGCGCCAACCTTGGTTTAAAAAAGCGCGAGGCGCTCCGAGGCGTTTTGGTTCCTAAATCCGAAGCGCGGGGCTTAAAGCGCGAGGCGAGGGCTTCACGTATGTGAGACGCCTAATATTAAAAAAATATTAAAAAATATTTATATATGTTAGTATGACATATTCTACCTTTTAATCAAACATAAACACAAAAACATGATTATAGAACTTAAAAAAACATTAAAAACATAGTCAAACACACTTAAAACTCTTAAAAAAAAACTTTAAAAATAGTCTAAAACATAAAACAACAAGTCCATATTGAAAGTTTAATCACTAGAAAATTATGATCATATGTATTGGGCCAACACTGAAATTAGGCCCATACTGGATTTATTTAGGGCATGCAGAGAATTTAGGGCTTTGAAAAAACATTAATCATATTATACATTAATACATTACATAGGTTAAAAACTTGAAACCCTAAATGAGAAAACACAGCCTCTCTCACTTCAGCCTATGCAGCCGCCACCCTACATCCTCTACAGCAGCCTCTACACCGGTTCAGTCTTCATTCTTCAATCATCAGGCATATACTCTTCATAAAAGGGTATGTTTTAAACTACTTTATAAAGGTTCCTTCAACCATTCTTCAGTACGTCGATTATAAGGAACTATGGTTCCATTGTTTTTCAGTTTTTGATCCTTCAATCGTTCTTTAAATTCGTTCTTTAAGCTTGATTTTGACCTGAACGCTTCTTGTAGCGCCGCTAGCGCCTCCAGCTTCAAGCGCGCCTCACGGCGCTTCTTGTAGACTGGCGCTTCTTGTAGACTAGCGCTTTTCCTTAAAAAAAAGCGTTTTTCTTATCGCCTAGCGCTCCAAACGCTTAAAGCGCGCCCCAGACGCGCTTTTTTAAACCAAGCCACCAAGGCGCCAACTGGCCAAAGGACACACCTAACTGCCCAAAGGGGAGCGCCTTCGTCAGGCCTAGAGAAAGGCCGCCTTGCGCATGTTTAAGGTGCCTATGCCTCACCTCTCCTAAGTACCTAGGCACATGTTGTGCCTGTGAATGCCTTTGTTTACTACATCCATGTCTCTGAATAATGTAAGTCTTAACAACTAACAGTCTAATGTCCTAGTCTAACACCTATCCTTTCATGTGCAAGGTCAAAGGTTGACCCTTATCTCCTCTTCTCATCCAAAAATAAAAAAATAAAAACTAAAGTGTTGATAAATGGTATACAGGATATCGCTGTGAATCTCCAGAAGCTCAAAAGAATATTTACAATCAAATTTATCCCACGTCTACTTGAACTAATATGTGCCAAATGGTGTAATTATTACAAAAAGAAAGCACCAAACTCACATGTATGAAGATGGATGGGACGAGTGGTTATCATTGTTTGCAATATCTCCATTAGAGGGTAAGACATTTCCACCATTCTCTTCCGGTTCGAGATTCTCGTCATCATCTAAAAATCAAAATATGTTCATAATTTAAAAATGTGTCAACATAGTTGTTCACACTGTAATTACCATCATTGTAAAATATATTGTTGTATAAGTAAGCATGATGGAAAATAAAAAGGCAACATAAATATATGCACCTGATTCAATTCTTATTCGTTGTGGTTTGAATGTAGCCTTGTAACTAAGTGCAGTAAATCGCTTCCTTTTCCTATCACCAATAACGCGATTCTGCTTTTCAGATTTTTCATCTTCATTAACATCCTCTGAACTATGTTCGGGATTGTTTGCGGTTTTCTCATTGGTTGACCTGATATTTGGTAAACTAGGCATCTCAACCAATTTCTTACCTCTATCAGACCTCCTTAAAGGACTGGACCCAATCTGTCTCTCAACTTTCTCAAGCTTATTTCTAACCGGTGAAGGACTTGGTGATGTATGTTTGTTAACTCTTTCAGATTTTTTAGAACTTAAAGGACTTGTAGTAGTTTGTTTTCTTGATGATGTTTCTCTACCCGACCTTCTTAAAACAGATGCATCAGCTGATCCTGTGGATGCATCTTTCTTTTTTGCCATCAGTATGAAAACTGCAGATGTAAAAGAACTAACAGTCACCAAATATGCACAAAATCCAGTATATGAGTCATAACAGATTTAGAAAACTAAGAATAATCCCAGATACCTATCACCAGGTGAGACACAATTACTTGAAGTTTGAACATCAGCAAGACATTGTCAAAAAATAATAAGAAAACTTATTTGGTAATCCAGCATGCATGTTCATAAATATAAACAAATTGTTCAATACATTAAACATCATGTTCAACCCATTTGAACTGTTCCCCTTTTACCTCATTTTATATTTGACCCTTTTAAAATAAAACACAACTCAGATCTATCACTTCACAAGGGGCTACACAAGTAAAAAACTTACTAGCAAGCTGCACAGTTTCCTTTCGGAGCTCATCTCTTACCTGGGTTAGAAAGAAATGAAATATATAAAAGAAAAATAAAACTAAAAGGTAAAATTGTAAAAATAAAATGTTGAAGATTGTAACAAACTTAACATTGTGTCTGAATAATAATTTAATGCTTACATTGTTCCGAGTTCTCACAGGATCAATTGATAGCAAGAACTGTTGATAAGCCTCCCGGTCAGATAAAAGCTTCCGTAACTCATCAACACTGCATCAATCAAATAATGCAAGATACAATAAACAGTCATATTTCATAAAAAATCAACAACAAATCAACAATAATAACAAATTTAGAGAATTATACAAATCATAGGCGGTGTTAGGATCGATAATCAACACACAATAATAGTTGAAATTCAAAATCCAACTGATTTTCACAAACACGTAAATCTTAACTGAGATGCTGATTGATATGCTTCTTTTTGTTAAAAAGTTGGTTAAGAACAAGCATACAACTATGTGTTAGGATCAATAATAAACACACCAAATTCACATGAAAAAAAAAAAAAAAGCAAACTTGATTTTATTTTCTTAAGCAATTTGCCTAATTCCATGGATGTTGCTAAAATTAAATCAAATTTTGTAAATTTGTAGTACACTGCATCAATTCGTTTATTATTTTCTCAAACATTTTCGTGAAAAACCACTGGACCCTAAGAGGGTGTTTGGGATTGATTTTTCAAAACAGATTATGCGTTTTGGAAAAGCAGGGGTGGAGCTGCTTTTAGATTATTGCGTTTTGGTAGCCTAAAAATCTATTTCAAAACTCAACCCCAAGCACTAAAAACTGATTATTTGCGTTTTCAAAACCCAATAATCTAAAAAATCCATTTCAAAACGCAATCCCAAACAACCCCCTAAATGTATTTTAGTTCTCAAGTTTAACATTTAATTATCAACATATCTTACTAATAAAACCACTGTCCATAAAACCACTGCATCAGTTCATTTTATCATTTTCTCAAGATTTCAGTGCAAATCCAGTTGACACTTGAATCCCTCCCTCTTCTCTTTTATATATTCAAACTTTATTTCATCTTGTTCCTGCTACAATCTAAACGTACTTGCAACTCTCTCTATCATTGCTCCAATTATCATAACCATGCCCCTCTCAACTACCGACCCCCCATCGAAGTTGATACACATCTAAAATTGGTAAACTGAAGCAGATCCGCAGTCAAAAAGCGACCACCACAAGCCGCTTCACGGAATCACCTTGCTTCACATCAATCACATGACACTTCATATCAATAGCCTATGGAACGTTTCCAGAACACCACACACTTGAGGTGTGCTTTTTTAAAACAAGGTCCACCTTAGGTATTAACATGCTTCAAAGAAACCCTCACAAATTAAAACAGCTAAGAATAAAATATCAACTTCATCTTCATCCAGGCTTAAATGAAGGCACATCAGCAATAAATGATTGAAATTTCATACTGAGACACTTCAGTAAGAAGGTTTGCATGTCCACTCATTCTAACTCTAGACAAAATAGCTAATCATGATATACACAAAATAATGTAAATAAAAAAACAAATAAAAAGAAATGATATACTTCATGATTATAACCTGACTGAAAGAAAGCCTACCTTTTATCTTTTAGATATACAATAATGCCAGCAGCCTCTGCAGGAGAAACCTGAGGTCGATCTCCAACCCTTTGTGAGTAAGCGTTAGAGTTGATGCTATTAGGAGTACCAGGTTGGGAAGGACTTGGTGTGCTAACAGATGGAGGATACCATCAGTTTGTAGTGATTTCTTGTGGCCTTGGATCACCTTGTTGTTGAGAACCCCTGATAGTTAGCAATAGTTATCAATTTAATCTTACATGTATGCAAGCACAAATCCAATTAAGTTGATGAAAACAGTCAATTCATTGTTTAGATTTATGACAGAAACTTGTAATGACAACCGCAAGTGTGGTAAGTTAATTTCATTCAGCTTCAACTTAGGAAGCAACCGCAACCACAACCGCAACCACAACCACAACAATAACCAGCATATTCCCGCCCATAGCCAAGCTATCGATGCGATCTAGGGTTGGGGAGGGTAGGATGTAGGCAAACCTTACCTCTATCTCATAGAATAGAGAGACTGATTCTAGCCTAGCTCTAAAGCCATAACCAGTAAAATAGTAACTTATAATATGGACGAATAACACATCAAACAGACACACAGACAAGCAACAAAATGCAAGGCCACAAAAAAATAAAAACAAATAAAATAATAATAATAATAATAAGTAAATAAATAACAAATATATAAAAAAAAAAACTCTAAGCTCCTAAGGCATGAATCTAAAACAGGAATAAGGACCTATCTAAGCTATAGAAAAATGAATAAAAATACGCTCTGCGCAGCGAAAAGTCCCCAAATTTTTAACTCATGTTAACCAATCAATCAAAACCTACCGGTAAACCTAACAAGAGAACACAAGTACTATCCCACCCTTACATCGATCAAATGTATCAGTTAACCTCCAATTACATGTTTGGAATTGCAATTACAGCAAAATCAACTAAACTGATCAACTAAACAAACTTAAACATTAGAATCCACATCATACTATCACATAAACTACCTTAAATAGTTAAATCAGTATAACTATAAGCACAGAAACCCTAAATTAACTGTAAAAAGGTAAAATAACAATAAAAAAGGATTACCAGAACTTATTAAACATATTTGTCAGAGAGAGGCCTTTGCTCTTCCAATTAACTTTAACTGCAAATCAATTGAAGCTGTATAAAAGTAAATAAACACTCAGATAACGATGAGATACAATTTCACAACTATGATCGTAATCTATACCTTCTTCGTACGAAACAGATTATATAACCGATCGATTGGTAGAAAGATATATATAGATATTATGTGGACGAGAACCGATCGGTGGCCGGAAAATAATATATCACCGGAGAAGACACTGTTTGTGTTTTTATAAGGCTCCGGTTATTTGTACAAGGTTAAAATTTATCCACACAACCCTATACGGGCCGTAGAGGGCTCTACGGCCCGTAACTCCATTTTTTGCTTCCTCTACGGGTCGTAGAGCCCTCTACGGCCCGTAGGTAATCATTATCAATGATTGGCAATCATACAATCATTGGTGATGATTACCTACGGCCGTAGAGGGCTCTACGACCCGTAGAAGAAGCCTTATTTTTTTTAAGAATGAACAAGGAAGAGATGGATGTTTATGATGCCTACGGCCCGTAGACCAAAAAAAAAAAACGTTTGGGACAAGGTTCGATCTTAGGCACATTATCACACAAACACACACAAAGTCTTATTTCGTATATGGGGACCATCTGGGCTCAGTTCGCTGGTTTCTTAGTTGGAAAATTTTAATATAAGATAAACCAGTCTTAGGCACCCTCTACGGCCCGTAGAGGCCTCTACGACCCGTAGAGAGGTTTTTTTTTAAATCATTTTAATTATTTAATAATTAATCCCGAGCGTGTAATACATTAACACAAGCATGTAAAACATTAATACAAATTTATAAAATAAATTTTAATTGTTTAATTTTTTTAGTTTTTTAATGTCGTCTCGATAAGCGTGTAAAACATAAACACAAACGTTTATATAACCAAACGATAAAACTAAACGTTAAAACATTTACACAACCGTTCAAAATAAAAATTGTTTAAAGTTACTACATAACAGAATCAGAAATAAAACATCGTATCATCAGGCGGCGGCGGCGGCTGCTGCGAGGACGTCCCGGGCTGCTGCTGGGTCTGCTGCGGGGTCTGCTGCTGGGTCTGCTGCGGGGTCTGCTGCGTGCTGGGCCCTAAAGTCGGTGGGACACGAGTCTGCATGCCCAGCTGCCGATAAATATCCTGCTGCCCAGCAATCATCCAACGCATCGCCTCGTCCTGCCGATCACGCCACTGACGCATCTCCTCGGCCTGCTGCTGACGCCAAGTGTCCATCTGCTGACGCCACGCACGCATCTGGGCAGCCGCACGAACGTCCGCCCTAACATCAGCAGGCAACCCGAGAGAGTGATAAACGCGCACCGGATTCTGCAGATTCTCAGGCTGCTGCTCTGGCATCTCGACGTCCCTCAGATCGCCCCCCTCCTGCTCAGCAACATAATGCAACCCAACCTCCACAGCATCACCTGCAATGGATAACAATAAATAATTAATAAATAATAATAATAATATTCCAAGATTTTATATAAAAAATTGGGCAGAGTTTCCCCTGTTTTCGTGCAAACCAGACAACACAAGTTGTCTACAAGTTTCCCAAATAATAATAATAATAATAATAATAATAATAATAATAATAATACCTCCAAGGCCCTGGTGTACCAACGGCTCGTGCACAAACGCCAAGCCATCCGTCCCAATCAGATAGTCGAAGGGTGGATGATCCGGCGTCCTCACCGTCTTCGAACAAGCCATAGCTCTCATAGTGGGCTGACCTAATGGGCTGAAACAAATAAACAAACTCATAAACATTAACATTAATAATAATAATAATAATAATAATAATAATAATAATAATAATAATAAGAACAATACCTGGGCGGTAGTGGCGGAAACTGATTCCGCTTAACATAACCGAAATATTTATCAGCATTGCAGCGCTCGGCAATCTTGCTGATGATCCCCCCGCATGCGATGGCTCCCCGCAACGGCTTATGGGGGAAGGAGGCAAAGTACTCGGCCATGCACCGATGCAAGGCAATCGGCGTGCCGGTGAGTATGCAATATAGGTACATCAAGTCCGTCTTCGTCACCCGCTCGTTACAGGTGCACCGTGCCGCTAAGGAATAGGTAATGCAACGGTGAATGTAATGAACCACGGGGTGACGAATGTTAGATGCCCTGTCAGTCCTCTCCCCCTACATAGGATAATAATAATAATAATAATAATAATAATAATAATAATAATAATAATAAGATGAAGAAGAACAATACGTCTCACTAGGATTCCCGAACTCTGGACCACCAATGGTAGGCCACCACGCAAAGAGCACGTCATCAGCAACACTAGTGACACCTCTAGTGTAGACATCCTGAACATTAACATTATCATTAATACTAACATTTAGAATAAGAACAAAAATAATAAGATATTAAGATTAAAAATAAATAATATTAATACCTCCCCAAGCTCGTCGGGTGTGTACCACTGGGTGAACGTAGCCCACCCATCTAGGGAATAACCATACTTTTGGCCGAGTATGGAAAACTCGACCTCCGACGCTGGTGGGTATGCCGTCGATTCGCGGGGCAGCGGAGGGTCACCATCCTTTCGTATCCGAAGGCGAAAGGTGGATAAGAACTCTATCACCAACGGCCGATGGACCGGCGCGTTGGCGTCGGCAAAAAACCGGTCCAACGGGCTCCCTTCCGGGATCCACTCTCGTGCAATCTCCAGTGCACCGCCCCTAGTGTCCCGAAGCGCGTCCCAAGAAATCCCCCTCGGCTTCGCTGTCTTCTTTTTCTTCAACCTCTGAAATCTGGGATTCGGGTAATCGAATCGCTGAAATCGGCAATGCTCCCAGTCCTGTAACTCACCCCCTGCCATGGGGCTAGGCGCCCCCTGGACCACAGGCTCTTCAGCATCCTGCTGCTCCTCCTCCTCATTCCATTCCTCGTTTTCAAAATTCTCCATAACTGCAATCCAAAATAAAGGAACCATGTGATAGAGTTAGTCGTTTTGTGATTCAAAAGAAACGCCAAAACTAATATAGTTTAGGCGTTTCAAAAGAAACGCTAAAACTAATATAGTTTAGGCGTTTCAAAAGAATCGCCAAAACTAATATAGTTTTGGCGATTCAAAAGAAACGCCAAAACTAATATAGTTTAGGCGTTTCAAAAGAAACGCCAAAACTAATATAGTTTAGGCGTTTCAAAAGAATCGCCAAAACTTATATAGTTTTGGCGATTCAAAAGAAACGCCAAAACTAATATAGTTTAGGCATTTCAAAAGAAACGCCAAAACTAATATAGTTTAGGCGTTTCAAAAGAATCGCCAAAACTAATATAGTTTTGGCGATTCAAAAGAAACGCCAAAACTAATATAGTTTAGGCGTTTCAAAAGAAACGCCAAAACTAATATAGTTTAGGCGTTTCAAAAGAATCGCCAAAACTATATTAGTTTTGGCGATTCAAAAGAAACGCTAAAACTAATATAGTTTAGGCGTTTCTTTTGAAACGCCTAAACTACCAATATGCTACATCCTACAAAAGACTACCAATTTAAACAAACAATGTCTAAACAAATCTCAATTTAAACCCTAAACATGGACTAATAAAGCCCAATTCTAAACCCTAAACAAATCTCAATTTAAAACACAAACATGGAGTTTCAAACAAATCTCAATTTAAACCCTAAACATGGACTAATAAAGCCCAATTCTAAACCCTAAAGAAATCTCAATTTAAAACACAAACATGGAGTTTCAGGGGATGGTGATGAACAACAAAAATTAACTATTAAAAAAAAATATTTAAACAGAAAAAAATTAATTGAAAAACAAAGAGAAAAAAAAACTAACCTTTGGTGATGTTGGAGGTGATGTAGACGACGGTGGTAGTGGTGGATGGTGATGTTGTTGACGGTGGTGGTAGTGGTGGTGTTGAGAGGGGGTATGGATTGGGGATTAGGGTTTCAGGGGTGTGGTGGGTCGATGGTGGTGGTGGTGGTTGAACAGAGGGATGAGGATGATTGTTATGGTGGTGGTGGTGGTTGAACGACGGTGGTGGTGGTTGAACGACGGTGGTGGAGGAGGATTGGGGATTAGGGTTGGTTTCAGGGGTGTGGTGGTTTTTGGGGGAAAATGAACACAAAACAGGGACGTCTGATGTGTTAACTGATTTAAAATTTTAACTACGGCCCGTAGAGCTCTATACGGGCCGTAGATAATGAGAAAAAAACAAAACGGGTTGGGACAGGGATGGATCTTGAGCATATTATCACAAACACACATAACATTCTTATTGTAACAATGGGGACCATCTGGGCTACCAGTTCGCTGGTTTCATTATGGAAAAAAATATATATAATATATAAGTCCAAAAGCCAAATTTTTTTAAAAAAATAGACCTCTACGGGCCGTAGAGGTCTCTACGACCCGTAGGAAAACAATTTTTTTAAAAAAATTTGAAGTTGTTTTATAATAATAACATTTTTTTTAAAAAAAACCTTTTTTTTGTCTACGGGTCGTAGAGACCTCTACGGGCCGTAGAGGCAAGGGTCTCTACGACCCATATATGGCCTCTACGACCAAGTTCCAAACCTATACGGGCCGTAGAGAGCTCTACGACCCGTAGATATGTTCCCTCTACGGCCCATATAGCCCTATACGGGCCGGTAGATTTTTTAGTTTTTTTTGTATTTTGTTGTTTTAATTATGTTTTATAAGCTTTTTTATAAAAAAAAAACGTTTTGATTTCTTATTGTATAGGTAAAATAATAAAAACAAAAAAAAATCTACATAATAAATCATTATACATTATAGAAACAAAGTTACACCGGATCATCAGAATCAGAAGAATCAGAACTACTAGGACTACGACTAAGGTCAAAATACTGTGGAGGTCTTTGAGATAGCGTACGTCCCGCCTCTATACGATCCCCGTATAGCGCCAACCATGGGCTGTGTTCTACATCTACCCACGTCGACCATGCTCCACTCGGATATGGCATTGGAGCGCCGTCTGCTAGCTTAAGCATGATGTAGTGGTTGCCGTTCACGAAGGCTATCGATATGATACGATGTTGTGGTACGCTATCAGGATGAGTAAACAAAGGGAAGACAGTGCACGCTCCTTCAGCGGAGAAGAGTTGAACAACCACACCAAATACCTGAGCAATCAGTAATGCAGTCGCAGGCACTTCCATCCATTTTGAATAGGGTGCGTTCCCCGTTCCCCTCCAATCTAATGTCGAGTATATGTGAGCGAACCCGTTTGTTCCTATAGTGTCGAAAACCCTTTCCCAATCTTGCTGGCTGTCCCCCATCATCTCTTGTAGAAGAACTTGGCGCATCCATTCCCAGTCTCCCTCCAGCAAATCTAAAGCCACACATGCAGCTCGGAATCCACAGTTACCGTCCGGCTGAACATCTTGAATGTGCGTGACAAACTGTCAAAAAAGGGGATGAATCGCGTGCTTAAATTCTCGACACGCAAATCTATACCTGTCACCGCCAAATATTGGGAAATCATGATTAGGGAAAATCTATACAAACAGTGGAAAATCATGTATGTATGTATGAATAGTTATTAATGTACCTGTTCCCTACTAACAGTGGAAAATCTCTATCACACACTCTCATTTTATCTTTACCCGGATCTGATTGCCTACGTCTTCTAGCAGGCTCGTCCTCCTACAATGGATAACAATAAATAAATAATTAAATAATAATAATAATAATAACAATAAATAATTAAATAAATAATCAAAGATTTTATAAAAAAATTGGGCAGAGTTTCCCCTGTTTTCGTTCAAACCAGACAACACAAGTTGTCTACAAGTTTCCCAAATAATAATAATAATAATAATAATAATAATAATAATACTAACCTTTTCTTTCGCATCCTCCTCCTGTTTTTTTTTCTGTGATTTTTTAGTTGGGCGCCCGCGAGTATTCTTTTGTTTCTCAGGAGGTTGAGTGTCAGTCATACTTGGATTTACCACCGACTTTATTTTTGACAACATATTTCTTTGAACCCGTGGTGGTTGAGACTGTATTGCTTTTTTGACTATTTCCCACTCACTCGCAAGGTCACGTTCCCCCACTACTACTTCCGGTTCGTAATTCAGTCGTCTCCAGAAGACGTCTACTTCGGACAACTGTATTTTTATTCCTGTATTTTATAATAATAATAATATTATTAATAATAATAATTAATATATAATAATAATTAATAAAGTAATGGTATTACCTGTATTTATATACGAATCTAATCGACATGCACACGGCAACCCAGAACTCGTGAAAAGCTGGTGACCACAAGTATTTTTTTGTTTCCTCAAATTCTGTATATATTTTATCTCACTTAACAACTTTTCGATCGCTGCATGGGAAACTTTACCGAGTAGGTCCTCAAAAATCGGTATGTCATGGTGCACCTTTTTCACCGACATACTCTCTTCAAACGAGTGGTTTATTGCCCTCTCTTGTGACGTTACCACATCGTCTACAATCATCACAAGTTTGTGGAGCGAGTTGTTAGGCCCCTTAATGTGCATCTTAAACCTTGAATGCTGGCTCTCAACTCTGTTGGTCGTATACTGACCAAAGTTGTAGTTTGTGTCTGTCCATGCAGAAACAAACCGTTCTTTGTAGTCACGTAGCCAGACCCGGTCTACATATTCAAAAACATCTGTAAAAAATAGAACAAAGTTATTTGTTAATGTGTGTATGCGTTTTAAACTAAATTAATACGGTGAATGTACCATCTCGTTCGTCCTGACATAGTCGTTTGTAGAATCGGTCTAACCAGTGTCGGTACCATTCTGGAGATGAAGATCTACATAGTCGCTTAAAAGATTTCACAAATATTTTCCAATCTTTATCTCCAAAGGCTTTTCTGCAGTGCTTCAATATATTTTTGTGAATGTGATACCTGAATGCATAATAAAACTCGTAATAATAAAAATAATAATAATAATAATAATAATAATAATATGTATTACCTGCATAACAACTTTGAAGCTGCTGGAAATACAATGTCGCATGCATTCATCAAGGCTTTCTCACAATCAGTTATTATAGCACGGGGCTCCGTACTATCTTCTAGCAAATCTTTAAGCCTTTGTAGCACCCACAGGTAGTTATCATTTTTTTCACGGGAGATAAATGCATGAGCGACACAAAACGACTTGGATGTTGATGTCATACCCACAACTTGAACAAACGGAAGTTTATGCTCGTTCGTTTTGTAGGTCGCATCAATCATCAGCACATGCGGGAACGCACGCCATAATCTGTGCGAGATGGGATGGACAAACAAAATATCCTCGATCGCTTTTGTAGAGGCATTCTTCCGGGTGAAGTAAATAAATTCTTTCTCCACCAATGTGGTTTCGAGTACCTGCATAGCAATAATAATAATAATTAAAAAATAATAATAAAGTAGTAGTAGCAGTAATAATAATAATTAATAACAAGAGATAATAATACCTGCATTTGAGTCCTGCCCCCGTATAACAAATGCCTAACCTTGGTTATTGTGTTATGTATGTCTCTTAAGATGCAGGGACTATCCGGGTTTTGTTTTCTAACGGCCGTATGTATGTCTACTGGCGTAACATTTTGAAAGTAAAGTGTATCCACCAATTTTAACTCGCCCGGACCCAGCCTCCTAGCATACGCGTGACCCTCGATGTGTTGGAAAGGTTTGTGATTATGTTTTTGGTTCACGACCTCCAAAATATAACCATCGTGGCCGGAGTGGTATTTCCCTTTTAGTTCAAACTTGCAATCACATTTTTTGCTCCCCGTCTTTCGAACCGTGGCTACACTACGATGTACGCCACTACGGTCACATCATATCCATGCCGTCGTCACCCTCCTATTCGGCCCCCTGCCATCCGAAACAGTACGTCCGTATACGGTAATGTAACCATTAATTTTGGCTTTTTCATAAACCCAATCTGTCAGGTCTTTAAGAGACCCGAATACCTGCAAAATTTATATACGAGTTCAAATAACAACTAATATATACGAGTTCAAATCTCACAAACCCTAGAACAAATATATGTACGGGGCTAAATATACGAGTCTAAATATGTACACTATTACATATACACGGGTCTAAATTATAAACAAGTGTAAATACATAAACACACCTGATTTGTTTCAAACGAAACCTCCGGGACAGGTTCGTCGCCACCGTTGTTGCCACCGTTGTCGCCACCGTTATCACCTCCCTCGTGCGATCCCTTGAAGCTGCCATGACCCTCCTCGTGCGAATGATAAGTCCCGTACTCCTGGTTCAAACCGGGCAGCAGGTTCAAATCGGGTAGCAGGTTCAAATCGGGAAGCGCATTCCCGTCTTCACCGTGAACAACGGATCTAACCTCCTCCTCACCACGTTCCACCACGGGTCCGAAAATGCTTTCCGAGACGTGAGATATGCTATACGAATGCTCCCATTGCTCCGAAACATTACTGTAGTGGCTCGAAGACATCGCGGTAGCTTGGAATCGATCAGATTTTTCGTTCTCCGTTTTTTTTTTAAATTTTCGTTGTCTGAGAAAAGGAGACAAGGAAGAAGGATTTATCTGGACCTCTACGGCCCGTAGAGGTCTCTACGGGCCGTATAGGGTTAAATGCTCTCAACAACCCACTTTTCTACGGGTCGTATAGAGCTCTACGGCCCGTAGAGATAAAGAATTTCAGACTGACACACTGCAAAGTCAGTCTGTTCATTGATTATACTCGTACCTCGTACCCTATACGGCTCGTAGAGGTCTCTACGGGCCGTCTAGGGTTTAAATGCTTCTCACCAAACCACCTCTACTGGCCGTAGAGAGGTCTACGGGCCGTATAACTGACCAACATTAATTACACTGACACCCTCTACGGCCCGTAGAGCCCTCTACGAGCCGTAGAGGGTTGTGCAAACCTAAAAGTTGTTATTGTGTAAATAACATGCCTCTTTTATAAAGGAAAGAGAGATTATTATTATTAGTTATAGTTATTTGTTGTTGACTTTTGAAATGCTACTTTGGCCCTTGTAGTTTAAATTTTTGTTGCTTTTACACCCTTGTGGTTTCCGTTTTTGTTAAAGCGAGATGTTTACAGTATATTTGGTGATAAAACTAAAATGTTAGTAATCTTGAAACATAAATATTAATTTGATGAGTAAGTTAATATAAACATTAAATTTATAAGTTAATCATGAAATTGACATGGTATTTAAAAGGGTACATAACCATTTATTCATTAGTAGCTTTATATAAAACTATATAATATATAAATATAATGAAGCTTATAAATAAAATACTTATAAGAAACAATCAAATTGTCAATCAAATATTGAAGCCGGTGCTGCAATACTAATTTGAGGTCAACATGTCAATTAAGAAAAAAAAATTAATGAAGTTTGGTGAAAGGAATTTTAAAAATTGTCAATTAAATATGGAATTGTTCATTAATGCATCTATATACGATACCGAGTCATTTGTTCTTCCTAACTGCATTTGGATAACGGTTTCACTTTGTAGCGGAAATTAACACCCATTATGTCCCATTAAATTTGACGCTCCTTAGCCCTTACGGATTGTTATAAAACGTGCGACCTTGGTACAAGTAACCAAAAACAGACGTGTCTTCCTCTCTGGTCCCTTTATGGATTCACAATCTTCAATGATAACTCACACACTCTCCGTTTTGGTTTCAGTTTTTATCACCAAATACTATACGGAAATTGGTTGACACCAAACGTTAGGCGACACACATCAAGCTCTCATATCTTGTCAAAAAGTCAGTCACTCGGACAGAGCCGCTTCCAGCTTCCTTGACACTGCAGAGCTCCCGTGAGAATCCCGACAGCACAAAATACCTTTTACTATTTTAGACTGGCTTCCAGTTTTTGTCATTAAAAGGTAACTCTTCCGATCTACATGTCTGTTTACAAGGTTCCAACTTTCAACAAACTAACACAAATATTAGGCAAACTATAACAAGCCTAAAGATCTCTTATTAATATTATTATTGTAAAATTGGTTTGAACAAGATGCATTGGGAATGATTAATTAATAGCAATATTAGTATTGTTATGATTTCTAAAATAATGAAAACAAACACAAACGAGATTTTCCCTAATGCATAAATTCATTTTGAAATGCCGTTTTTATCTTTGGCTGGGCATTACAAGCTTTGTGCCTCTTGGAGAGAGACCAGGGTTGGCATTAGGTAGATTATGTATAATTTGATCTAATTTAGGAGTAGAGATTATGTAACATGGTTAAAGATCAAATACACAGTGAAGGAAAAATAGGAAGTCGTAGGAAGGGTATCAAACGGACTCCGATTGAACTCATTCAAGCGGCATTGGAATCGTCTCATCGAACCTTATGATGTTACTTTTTAGGTCTTCGTTTTTTGGTGTTTTAGCCTGTATTTTTTAGTGTATACGTTATATCATTGTGTCTTTTTCTTATTTTCATCATTGTGTCATTTTTTCAATTCATTGTGTCTTTTTTATTCAGCATTGTGTTATATATTTCGGCACTGTGTTATATTTTGTGGCTCATTGTGTCATATTTCATGATCTATTGTGTTTTTTTATCCTTCTCACCCTTCTCATTTTTGTTACACTGTGTAGAATAACTTGACCCTATGTAACATTAGCCATTAAAAATCATTCGAGAGCCAAATTCAATTCAGTTTAATGTATAAGTAAGTTTATGTTAATATATACAGAATATTAATCTGTTCATATGAGGTTTATAAATAATTTTTTATTAATATTTTATAAAGAGCTTTATAACGGTAGCATTATAAGATTTGACTTATACTCAGATGAATACGTTACAAATATAAATTCCAAAGCAAATCTTGATTTTGCAACTATATTTAGAAATCAAGAATTTGATATTTAGGTATGGATTATGTGGTCCTCTACTTGTAGCGTAATCTTATATTTATGGTTTTCATAGTGAGTGGTTTTTTTTGTCCTTCACTCAAAGCGTTATATTTTCATCGTTTCCATGGTTTGATTTATGATATATTAGATATTCAAAATGGTTACTTGAAACATCATTCATCATCATTCTATGATTTATTGTTACACGTATTGTAGAAATATCGTTGTCTTTTACTTATAGCGTTATATAGTTTTCATTTTTCTCATAAGCACAAATTCTTGTTGTTTTACTCAAAGTGATAAATACGTAATGCTTATGACGTGTATCCATCAAAATGATGCTACTAACCTAATACCTTTAAAAACATAATAAACTTATGTAAGAAAATGATACATCAATAAAAAAATATTCCCCGTCAAAGAGCCAAAACAAACCACAACACCCCCCCCAAACCTGAGGGATAGGAAGACTTTTGGATGGATGTAATGGTGTCCTCATGTAAGTAGATTTGGTATATGCTGTTTTTTATTCTGTTATGGTGTCTGTAATTTGTTTGAATAGCTACTTGCCATTTCTGTTGAACGATTTGAATGTACGTTTCCCATGCACAATGCAGTCATTTTCGTGATTATCTCTTTCGTAATACTCTAAAAGAGTAACATATCAGTGGACTAATAAGTCGAAACATCTGATGACGGATAAACGCCTAAGCTTGCCTCTCTACAAAATAGGTGGTGCAGGTCCACTTCCAAAATACAACATTCTAGACCTCTACACTTGCCCATAACTAGTTTACCACGGCGTGTAAATTCTTCAAAAATATTTATATAAACATATGTTAAATCAACTAGTTAGTCATCATCGGACAAACAAACCAGATCATGGGCAGAAGAGGGCGCAGTACCCTCCCGAACGTAATCGTCTACATCCAGCGGCTCATTTTGTGATATTGGGTCATGTTGAGGTGCTGTAACGTTAACCCAGCGAGAAGCATTGTCCCCAAGCCCATTCAAGTTATCAGATGGCTGTGTTTGTGCCGATGGTGGCACGGTGCAAGGTTCAGGAGGTGGCGGTTGTGGTGTCAGTGATTGTGGTGAGGATGTTGTCAGAGGCGGCATAACAGAGGACTGAGATGGGCCATTTGTGACATTTTGACTTGGAGGCACCCTCCGGTTAGTTCCAACATCAGGAGATACAGAGGGCATAGACCTGAATGGCTGAATATGTGGTGCTCGTGTCCGAATTTCAGTGCTAGCCTTACATCTCAAATGTGGAGCTGGAGCACGGGGTTCGCTGCTAGCCAAAGGTCGCATATGCGGTGGAGGACGGGGTTCCCTGCTAACCATAGGCCGTAAATGTGGGGATTGGCGACGGGTTTCAGTGTTTATCCGTAGATTTGCAGCAGACATGTCCATTTGGGCGATACTAGGTGCTCTCTTAGGCAAGAGGCTACTCATGTTAGTGCCAGGTGGCGGCCTGCTAGTGGTAGGTGTGGTTGGACTAACCTGGTTTACAATAGATGGTTGTCTTGTAGGTAGCTGCCTGCTAGTGGTAGGCGGGGTTGAAGAAGTTATCTGGTCGACCACAGGTGGCCTGCTAGCGGTAAGTGCGGTTGGAGTTACATGGTTGACAACAGATGGACTTGTAGGTAGCTGCCTGCTAGCGGTAGGCGGGGTTGAAGAAGCCATTTGGTCGACCACAGGTGGCCTGCTAGTGGTAGGTGTGGGAGTAACATGGTTGACAATATGTGGCAGTCTTGTAGGTACCTGCCAGCCAGCGGTAGACGGGGTTGAAGCGGTCATCTGGTCGACCACAGGTGGTGGTCTACTTGGTGTGGTTGAGGAGCTGGTATTAGATGGTGGCCTATTTAGTGTAGTGGAGGGGGTTCTACTTGGCGTGTTCGAGAAGAGAGCTGCTTGCTGGTGGACTATTTGTAGAGGCAATTGCGACTGCAGTTGTGGTTGTTGCTGTAGTGGCAGTGGCGGTGGTAATTGCTGTGACTGCTGGTTTCCTGTAGATTGGCCCGATGCAGATGAAGAGGCACCGTGGTAATGCCTCATAGAAGGTAAAGCAGGTAACCTATTAAGTTGCTGCATTATTCCAGCCTGAGATGCTACTGCAAATAATAAAAATCGTATTCCGTTAAAATGAAGGAAGCAAAAACAATACAGGAATTTTTTTTCCACGTAAATATACCTGGATGCCCAGAGGGAGTAAGATCTTGACACTTATTCCTGAAAGCCTCAGCCAATATTTTGTTCATGTATACTCTACTGATATTGGTCTCAAGTTTCGTCTTTTTTGAGTCGTAATTTGCATCTTCTTCTCGGTGTTTAGCTTCATACTTGAGCTTTATTTGCGCAACGGCTTCCTCTATTTCCTTGTCACATTCGGTGTTCAGCGATTGTTTCTGCAGGAAAACAAAACCGATAGCATGATGAAAAGTTGATCAATATGAGTCAACTTATCAAAGTAAATAAATAAATGGCTGACCTTTTCTTGATGGAGCTTGGTTACTTTATCTTTAATTTCTTTTAAGCGCTCTACTTCAGCTTGAAGTGGATCTTGAATCAGCATTTGAGGGTTCACTCGGTTAGGCAGGTTATCAAACATGTCTAGTTCATTAACTAGTGGTCTGGGTGCAACGGATGTAGCCACAAGAGGCTGCTGTTCCTCGTGAGGTGCCTCAGAAGCGGGAACAGGGGTTTCTTCCATATTTTCTACAGAATGTGGCACGGTAAGAGTTGGCTCTTCACAAGTGGGTTCAAGTAATGGCTCGCTTGGTAGAAGTGTGTCAGATGGATTCTCAGCAACCGTCGGGTCAGTAGATGATGGGAAATCCGGTTCAACATCTGGAATAATTTGATCAAGTTGACTATCACCTGACGGTTGCAGATTACCAACATTAGAATCTTCGTCTTGAACCCCACTGTCAGGAAGTTGTTCAAGTTGAAGAGGGTCATTTTGGATTTCCTGAAATGGCCAAAAAAATAATTGTAGTTAAGATAAAAATGACAAACAAAATAACAAACTCCGACTATGCAAAATGCAAAGAACCTACTGGAAAGATTGGCTCCACATGATCTGAAGCTGGAGAAGAAACCGGCTGAACAGGGGGCGTTGTGTCCTGTGATATGGCTGCTGCACACACTGGATCAGTAGATGCCGGGAAATCCAGTTCATCGTCTAAAATGATCTGATCATGTTGACAGACACCTGACGATTGTGGATTACTGAAATTAATGTCTTTATCTTGAACTCCACTGTCTGGAATGATTGGCTTTAAAAGATCTGAAGCTGGAGAAGGAACCGGAACAGATGGTGACTTTTCCTGTGTTATGGCTGCGCACACTGGATTACTACTATTTGAACCACTAGAACCATTATGGTCTTCATTAACATGTAATGCATCAGGTCTTATAACGCTATCTTCAGCATTCTCTAAATTATCGGCTGGTGTTGCCATCTCAGCAGACACAACACATGGTAGCTCATTGTTTGGGCTGGTTTCATTGTGGTCACCACCAGCACATGGCGCATCAGGCTGAATCTCGCCCTCTTCAGGGCTCTCTATGCCGCATGTGCCAGATGGAGTTGCCATCTCAGCAGACACAACATAATGTAGCACATCGTTTGGGCTGGTTTCGTTGTAGTCTCCACCAGCATCCGGTGCATCAGGCTGAATCTCACCCTCTTCAGGGCTCTCTCTGTCGCATGTGCCAGCTGGAGTAGCCATCTCAACAGATTCAACTTCTTGAGCCACATCAACAGTTTTGTGACAATCTTTGACAACATGAGATTTATCAAGGCCTACAGTGCCACATTCATCATTTTCTTTATTGTAATTTCCAGCTGGCATTCCCATGTCACCAGAGTCGATGTGTGGCGCCGTATCATTCGCGCCAGTCTCATTACGATCATTTTCATCAAAGCCTACAGTGCCATCATCATCATTTTCCTTGTCATTTCCAGCTGGTATTTCCACTTCACCAGAATAAACACATTGCGGCATATCATTCGCACAAGTCTCGCTATGGTCATTTTCATCAAGGCCTACAGTGCCATCTTCATCATTTTCTTTGTTGTCGTTTCCAGCTGGAATTTCCATGTCACCACAGACGACAGGTGACAACACCCCATCATTTGGACCAGTCTTAATTTGGTCTTCAACAGGGCCTTCAGATTCTACAAGAGGACAGCTAGTACTTCCTTTAGCATTTTCATGACCGGAGTCAACTCTCTCTGCCACATCAACCTCCATGTCATCACTATGCTGCTGAGCTGGAACTTGTATCTGCTCAATTGATACTGCGGTATCAACCATCTCTTTCTCAGAAGTATGAGAACCAGTAGATTCAATGTCATTAGCACCTTCAGACACAGGTTCATCATGACTTTGCGCTTCAGTTGCGTTTTCAGGTAAAGTGATGGCCACCTCAGGGTTTCCAGAGGGCACCACCCAAGTCTCATGTTGGGACTGAGGCAAAGATAAATTATTGTCAGCCACTACTGGTCCCTCCGCTGCCAGCATTGCTGCCCTGAACTCCTCAAGTTCTTTCAGTTTGTTGGCGAATTCTCTCTCTTTTATCTCAAGTTTTTCAGATCTTATCGAGGGATTACTATTGTAAAGTGCATGGATTATCGCTTTATCCACTTTATGGTCATTCTCTAGACTCGCCCTCTTTTCATCCCAATCTCTGTTAATCTTCTCAAACGTATCTGCACCCTTTCTGGAAACATTTTCATTAGATACATCAACATCTGTGATACGTTGACACCTCTCCGTCCCTACTTCAACTCCTGGTGCAGAAACACAATCTTTTATAGCAGGGCGAATTTGTGTGTGCTCTAAAAATCTTTCCTTAACTTGTTTCAGCCTTTTGTACACCGATTCTGCTTTTTCTTTGTCGCAGCTATAATCGAAGTGCTTCTTTGCAAGAGCAAAGGACTCACTCCTATCAATTTTATTTTTGGCTAGAGAAGAACCAATCCAACACTAAGATATGAAAGGAACCATGTCAGTAAACACATGAAATATTGTCAAAAGAGCATTCAGTTTGTTAAAAGATAGTACCAGTGATATCATGAAAGCCGGTAATGTACTTTTACGTTCTTTGCTGCTTGTGTGTACTTTGCTGACGTCATAATTTTCAACGACATATTCAAGAAATCTTTCCACTATGATCTTCACATCCTCCTGCATTTAAAATAACATGTTTAGTTTCTTCAACTGCCAGGGACATCCCACTTATGAGATATCAAGTAAAAAATCACTCTTATTCCTACAGACAATAAAATAAACGATAGTAGGGCAGCAATTTTGATTTGGGTTGTGTTTTATCTCAAAAGGGTCAATTAAAAAAATGTTAAAAAGGAGAAAACAGATCAAACAAGATGAAAGACCTTATATAACCTTCCAAATCATTACTACTCTAAAATTAGAATATTAATGAAATAATACTCAGTAATCAAACAATGATTAACTAACTCGTTATAGGAAATAGACAACAGCATTTGCGGGTCAATCTAGCCCGTTTAGACCCGTACTAAAATCACCTCAATATTCAAGGACGTACCGAAAATTTTAGAAAGTTGCAAAGCTCAAACACAGTGGGCTTCAAGAGATCAAGGACACTCGTTTCATCATTGACCGTGACTGACCAAAACTGATCGCCAGACAATGACTGGGACTCGGTTGCTGAAGAAACCCCTGGAATAACATTATCAATATCTTAAACTACAAGTTACTCGGTTACAGTGTTACACAAACAAAAAAAACATACATATTTAATAAAAAAAAAACAATATTGTTTGTTTACCTTCATTTACTCCTCCAGTTTTCCCATTAGTTACGGTCTTCAATTGAGCAGGCTCAACGTTGCTATTATTTACAATCTTCCTACGTGTCCTTACACCACCATCATCCTCACCACTTTTTCCCTCCAAAAATTGAAGAGTTCTTTTTCTTTGACGTGGGGTCGATACACATACAAATTTCCAAACTGGAGACTGTCCTTCCAATAGTTTTTTCCAAAATATATAAGGCTGATCTCCATCGGGTAAATGTGTTTTTATCTCACTACGTAACATGGTGTTTTTACCATGAATTTCACAACTTTGAACTTGGGAGATGATTGATTTTGATGTTTTATCATTGCTTTTACATTTGTGAGAAAGTAAATATAAGAACTCCTCCACTACATCCTTTAGAAATGATTCTTCAGATGAGATACTTAGAACAGTTTGATTATGAAACTTGGTCAATTTGTCAAACAAGTCAGAGGCCCCCCACGTGAGTAAAGCATCATAATTACTCCTTAAATTCTGTGACCGGAAATCAAGAGCCATCTTGTTCTCTGCAAGGTTAAGAATTTTCTCTTCTAGGGTGTGTGCAGAGTATAATCGGAATATCATGATTTGTTCCGACTGTGAATCGATAAATAACTTTTGCAATGATTTTAAATCATTAAAGGGATTTAATTCACTGTCGAATATGATAATAGCATCCATTGACGAAAATTTAATGCTCTGACGACGTGCATGTGATTCTAGTAAGAAGATAAATTTAGTCATATCTTTATTGAACATGTTTATAGCAGCTTGCTTCTTTGAGGAGACGTTTGAAACCCCATCCACATGTTCATATGAGTTTTGACCAAGTCTTCTAAGGACAAACTCACCTAATATGTGTCCAAGTGAAAGAGCACCGCTTGAGGCACCACTTGTAAGCTAGAGTGAAAAAGAATTCATGAAATGAGTTGGACCTAAATACATTATTGCAGATTAAAATTACAATTCATTGATTTATACTTACCTGATAAAGGATAAGCACTTTGAGTTGCCGTTCTTTGATTTCAGGTAGTATGTGGTCAAGAAACTGTAGTTTGCCACTTGCTTCTATGTCAACATCTAGTACCATACTTGGGTCCTTATCTTCTTTGATAAGTGATTGCTGAATTTTTCGATCCACTGTGTAGGGGTGATTGCAACACTTCAAGGGGTAAAAAAAGATAAAACAAATCAATCCGATATTCAATAATGAGCAGTTAATCACAACCTATATTTTAACTTTTGAGCATAGCATGTGTTATCTAAAAATAATGCAAGATCATAGTTGTCAATTGCAAACGAAGGAAAAGAAAAGAAAGAGAATTAAGGAGAGAAAAGAAAGAGAGTGGAAAGAAAAGATTTAATTAACTATGGTGTTCCCGAGTTGGAAGGAAATAAAAAGAAAAGGAAAGATTTTATGTTTAAAAAATCATTTCCTTTCAAATCTCTCCAATTTGAAAGGATGAGATATGGAGGAAATGAAGCAAACTTTTCCTTCCATTTTCCTCTCTCTCCTTAAAAAACAGTAGAAAACGATTGTTTCTAAGTATCCTTCAAATCCTTTCTTTTCCTTTGTTAAATGAAACTCAGGAACACATCGGTAAAGACACGTATGTACATTAAAATAACATGCTCTTAAGTCTTACCCACAATCTTTTTTCCATACATGCATGTGAAATCATTTCTACACATTTGCACACGCATGTACACTACTATACATGTATGCACATATATGTACAACAATATTTTTGTAGTTTTAGAGAGGTAAATGCATATATGTATAAAAAGAAAAAAAAAGAAGCTTGCAGAAAATTGGGCTATGTATAAATTTATAACTTTAAGGACCAAAAGTAAGCTAGTGAAGATAGAGAGGATTAACTGTTTAATACACAAACTTATTTTAACCTTTTTATGTAAAACATTACAAGTTTTAAGAACTAAATGTAAATGGTGAAAGATAGAGGGGTTAAACATTAAAACGACTAAACTTAAATAAACCTAAAAAGACTAAACAGTCCTTTCTTCTTCCTGGAACTACTTTTACCAACCCTATTTTTTCTTGAACATGCGTATGAGGTCGGTATACACCATGTAGCGCCCATCAACTGCATCGGCTACGCTAAATGCTATATCAGGCACTACAATCGCTATTGAAAACTATGTGCAAGATTGCTTCTAGATATTGATAAGAAACAAAAAAATGTACTAATCAACCGTTAAAAAACTGAAACTCAAATGCTAAAAGCATAGATATAAAGCATGAGTGCATGACGGCACAAACACATTATAATACTTTTTATGGACATAGATTTGAATCATGAAACCAAAGAGCAAGAAGTAGTGAAAGTTTACTTCTATGGATCACTAAAACCAATCAATTATCATAATCATCCTTTTTCTTACATCAGCAATAAGATTAGTTTAAGCTTATTTAACTAATGTGAAAACAAATGATCCGATATTACAAAGCTAGCATGTTTCAGATTCAAAGTATTGAATTGATGAAAGAATAATGCTAAAAACAAACCTTTCGGTTGGTGGTCAGAATCTCCTTAAGAGTCCCAAGCGCATCACTTTTTGAGCTTGAACGAAGAGCAATATCATTAGAAAGCAGCGTAGCACAATACTGTTCAAGCTGCACGTTTGAAAGCTGAACAGGAACCCAAAATTCGACAAATTTCGAATTTTGCATGTTGCTAGAGACATTATTATTCTCTGCATTCTCCGTGATACCAGCTACTTTGTGTGACCTTGTAACCTACCGAAAAAAAAAATCCAATGAGTGAATTTGGCTAGATATTAAAAGGTTCCCCTTGCTTTCTAACCATGGAAAACTTTTTCTCTGATATGACCTAATTAGTATTTGAATCATGAAAACAAATACATCAAATGATTGACCAACCTTGTGGCAAGTGTCAAGTTCCTTCTGATTCTCTATATTAAGTTCAATCCTGCAGGACAAGAATAAATAATCAATGTCGGCTGCAGTGCTCCACTAAAGGTATAAAAGAATACAGCAACTAGAGGGACCGCAGATAGACAAACAGAACTAATAAATTAATAATAAACATAGAAAACTACCAAATAACAAAAGAAGTGGTGGCAGAGTAACATAGTAGAGTTAAAAGTTGAAACAATTATCACATCATAAAACAACAAATAGACATATGTACGCATACAAAGTCCACCTGAAGTGTAGGAAAATCTAAGACCCTGAAACATTGCTAAGATACCTATGTACCCTCCTCATAAAAAGTTAACCTTAATCCTACGTCTCCACAAACTCCTATACTGGACCATGTCCTCATAGAGGTGCAGCTCAAGCAAATTCTGCCTTATCCTCTCATCCCACGTCAATTTAGGCTTGCCTCTACTCCTCCTCCCCTCCACGGCGAGGGTTTTGACTGCTCTAACCGACGCCATCAATTAGCTACTCCTAAGTCCTAACCTTTCTCTAAACCTCATTCCTTATCTGGGCTAACCTTGTGTGCCTACAGATCCACCTCAACATCCTCATCTCTGCTAATACCTAATAGAATGGTATTATAAAGTTGTAATCTTGTTACTATGAAATAACTAGAGTTAAAATCTTGTTTCTAGTCTCTGCTACGAGGAAAACTATGATCATATACATCAAGGTTCAAGGGAGGATAAAATACAAAAAAAAAACATGCCTAAATTTGAGGATTAAAAGCATGATTTATACTTTAATGGCATCCATTGACATTGCCATATGCGAAAACATATTTCAACGTGAAAACGAAAAATATCATACATGAGACAAACCAATGAACTTACCCAAATAATATACTAGTTAGTAGTTAAAATTATGAAATTCGAACTATGTACAAATCCCCTGCTTTTAAAATGTAGTTTCTCTATAATGATGCTTAACTTAATCTTAAGACGCAAAGGGCACGCCACGCAAAGAAAAAAATACACCCACGAGAAAAAGAATTAAAAAAATAGGCACAACTAATACATATATGTAAGGGAACATTTGCTTCATAACCGATAGTATGTTGAGAACCGCATAATGCACATGTACATAGTCGTCTTGTGTAGTACGTTCACAAATATATGTACAAATGCATGATATAGTTCTCAACATATTAATGATTGATTTGATTCTAAAAAGTCTTTATATGTGTAAGAGATTAGGAGATGGTTTGAGCTACTTATGCGAAACCTATGTTAATGAAACAACATGGTTTTATGTTGTTTCAAATCTACGCATAGATGTGTCACAACATCATATTCACTTGCCCCGTAAAAATACATTTATATATGCATATAGGCATAGAAAACATACTACTTCCTAATCTAATTAAAAACCTAATAATGCTAAAAGTATCAGCTATTGATAGCAGATATAGTAGTAGTATAGTATAGCCGAGCCAAAAACAAGAAAAGAAAGTCCAACAAAGAGAAAAATAAGCACAGTGAGTAAAAGAAAGCCTCAAATACAAGAATGCCTAAAAAAGAATTAACCATGGTTTAAGAAATGGGTGAGGTGTGCGCCTCGAGGCGCGTTTCAAGGCGACTCTGTAAGAAACATAGTTATCGATAGCGAATAGCGGTAAATAGCGACAGGCTACCGATGAAATAGCAGCGCCCGCTATTTCGTAAATAGCGGTAAGGTATTAAAAAAATTAAAAATATTTTTATGTACAAATTTACAAGTATAAGGACCAAATGTGTATATACACAAACTAATTTTATACTTTCTATGTAAAAATTTAGAAGTTTTGGCACTATATATAAACAAATGAAAGATAGAGGGGTTAAACATGAAAATGTATAAAGTGACATAACCCTAAAAAGTCTAAAACACACAAACCCAGATCTTTCAGCCGCCATTCATCTTCTCTTCATCTTCTCCGGCAAGAATTACAGGACGTCGTCGGAATCTTCGCCGGACTTCGCTAATTGCTTGATAGCGGGCCGATATGTACTGTGTAGCGATAAATGGCCGATACGCGACGCTATTCGCTATCGGAACCGCTACAGACGCGATTGACAACTATGGTAAGAAAACGAATCTGAGGCGGCGCCTCATGGTATTATTTAGTACGTGCGCCTCAAAGAGCTGAGGCGGTAACCAAAACTGCGCCTCAGGGGATTTCAATGTTTATTTTTTATGTTTTAAACTTTTTATGTGAATTTTAAGCATTCCATGTCTTTTTAATATGTGTTTTTAATGTTATTGATGAATCTAATGATGAAATTAGTTAGTATTCCATTTTTCATAAGATATATAATATTTATATTTATTTTTTAAATCCACCTCGGGCTTACTTACGCCTCGGTTCGCCTCGAGGCGTACGCCTCGTGAGGCGAAGGGAAAACGCCTCAAGGCACGATTCCATACTTTTAAACTTTGAGAATAACAAGACACATTTAGCACATTTAAAAGCCTCAAAAACAATAAAGGAAGCCTAAAAAACAAGAAAACACTTTCTAGCAAACTTGCAAGTGTCGTTGCTTAGAAGAAAAAAGGCAATAAATAAGTCGCTTGCTTAAAAGAAGAAGTAAAGAAGAAAGTAGATTGTCACATGCGCCAACCTTGGTTTAAAAAAGCGCGAGGCGCTCCGAGGCGTTTTGGTTCCTAAATCCGAAGCGCGGGGCTTAAAGCGCGAGGCGAGGGCTTCACGTATGTGAGACGCCTAATATTAAAAAAATATTAAAAAATATTTATATATGTTAGTATGACATATTCTACCTTTTAATCAAACATAAACACAAAAACATGATTATAGAACTTAAAAAAACATTAAAAACATAGTCAAACACACTTAAAACTCTTAAAAAAAAACTTTAAAAATAGTCTAAAACATAAAACAACAAGTCCATATTGAAAGTTTAATCACTAGAAAATTATGATCATATGTATTGGGCCAACACTGAAATTAGGCCCATACTGGATTTATTTAGGGCATGCAGAGAATTTAGGGCTTTGAAAAAACATTAATCATATTATACATTAATACATTACATAGGTTAAAAACTTGAAACCCTAAATGAGAAAACACAGCCTCTCTCACTTCAGCCTATGCAGCCGCCACCCTACATCCTCTACAGCAGCCTCTACACCGGTTCAGTCTTCATTCTTCAATCATCAGGCATATACTCTTCATAAAAGGGTATGTTTTAAACTACTTTATAAAGGTTCCTTCAACCATTCTTCAGTACGTCGATTATAAGGAACTATGGTTCCATTGTTTTTCAGTTTTTGATCCTTCAATCGTTCTTTAAATTCGTTCTTTAAGCTTGATTTTGACCTGAACGCTTCTTGTAGCGCCGCTAGCGCCTCCAGCTTCAAGCGCGCCTCACGGCGCTTCTTGTAGACTGGCGCTTCTTGTAGACTAGCGCTTTTCCTTAAAAAAAAGCGTTTTTCTTATCGCCTAGCGCTCCAAACGCTTAAAGCGCGCCCCAGACGCGCTTTTTTAAACCAAGCCACCAAGGCGCCAACTGGCCAAAGGACACACCTAACTGCCCAAAGGGGAGCGCCTTCGTCAGGCCTAGAGAAAGGCCGCCTTGCGCATGTTTAAGGTGCCTATGCCTCATCTCTCCTAAGTACCTAGGCACATGTTGTGCCTGTGAATGCCTTTGTTTACTACATCCATGTCTCTGAATAATGTAAGTCTTAACAACTAACAGTCTAATGTCCTAGTCTAACACCTATCCTTTCATGTGCAAGGTCAAAGGTTGACCCTTATCTCCTCTTCTCATCCAAAAATAAAAAAATAAAAACTAAAGTGTTGATAAATGGTATACAGGATATCGCTGTGAATCTCCAGAAGCTCAAAAGAATATTTACAATCAAATTTATCCCACGTCTACTTGAACTAATATGTGCCAAATGGTGTAATTATTACAAAAAGAAAGCACCAAACTCACATGTATGAAGATGGATGGGACGAGTGGTTATCATTGTTTGCAATATCTCCATTAGAGGGTAAGACATTTCCACCATTCTCTTCCGGTTCGAGATTCTCGTCATCATCTAAAAATCAAAATATGTTCATAATTTAAAAATGTGTCAACATAGTTGTTCACACTGTAATTACCATCATTGTAAAATATATTGTTGTATAAGTAAGCATGATGGAAAATAAAAAGGCAACATAAATATATGCACCTGATTCAATTCTTATTCGTTGTGGTTTGAATGTAGCCTTGTAACTAAGTGCAGTAAATCGCTTCCTTTTCCTATCACCAATAACGCGATTCTGCTTTTCAGATTTTTCATCTTCATTAACATCCTCTGAACTATGTTCGGGATTGTTTGCGGTTTTCTCATTGGTTGACCTGATATTTGGTAAACTAGGCATCTCAACCAATTTCTTACCTCTATCAGACCTCCTTAAAGGACTGGACCCAATCTGTCTCTCAACTTTCTCAAGCTTATTTCTAACCGGTGAAGGACTTGGTGATGTATGTTTGTTAACTCTTTCAGATTTTTTAGAACTTAAAGGACTTGTAGTAGTTTGTTTTCTTGATGATGTTTCTCTACCCGACCTTCTTAAAACAGATGCATCAGCTGATCCTGTGGATGCATCTTTCTTTTTTGCCATCAGTATGAAAACTGCAGATGTAAAAGAACTAACAGTCACCAAATATGCACAAAATCCAGTATATGAGTCATAACAGATTTAGAAAACTAAGAATAATCCCAGATACCTATCACCAGGTGAGACACAATTACTTGAAGTTTGAACATCAGCAAGACATTGTCAAAAAAATAATAAGAAAACTTATTTGGTAATCCAGCATGCATGTTCATAAATATAAACAAATTGTTCAATACATTAAACATCATGTTCAACCCATTTGAACTGTTCCCCTTTTACCTCATTTTATATTTGACCCTTTTAAAATAAAACACAACTCAGATCTATCACTTCACAAGGGGCTACACAAGTAAAAAACTTACTAGCAAGCTGCACAGTTTCCTTTCGGAGCTCATCTCTTACCTGGGTTAGAAAGAAATGAAATATATAAAAGAAAAATAAAACTAAAAGGTAAAATTGTAAAAATAAAATGTTGAAGATTGTAACAAACTTAACATTGTGTCTGAATAATAATTTAATGCTTACATTGTTCCGAGTTCTCACAGGATCAATTGATAGCAAGAACTGTTGATAAGCCTCCCGGTCAGATAAAAGCTTCCGTAACTCATCAACACTGCATCAATCAAATAATGCAAGATACAATAAACAGTCATATTTCATAAAAAATCAACAACAAATCAACAATAATAACAAATTTAGAGAATTATACAAATCATAGGCGGTGTTAGGATCGATAATCAACACACAATAATAGTTGAAATTCAAAATCCAACTGATTTTCACAAACACGTAAATCTTAACTGAGATGCTGATTGATATGCTTCTTTTTGTTAAAAAGTTGGTTAAGAACAAGCATACAACTATGTGTTAGGATCAATAATAAACACACTAAATTCACATGAAAAAAAAAAAAAAGCAAACTTGATTTTATTTTCTTAAGCAATTTGCCTAATTCCATGGATGTTGCTAAAATTAAATCAAATTTTGTAAATTTGTAGTACACTGCATCAATTCGTTTATTATTTTCTCAAACATTTTCGTGAAAAACCACTGGACCCTAAGAGGGTGTTTGGGATTGATTTTTCAAAACAGATTATGCGTTTTGGAAAAGCAGGGGTGGAGCTGCTTTTAGATTATTGCGTTTTGGTAGCCTAAAAATCTATTTCAAAACTCAACCCCAAGCACTAAAAACTGATTATTTGCGTTTTCAAAACCCAATAATCTAAAAAATCCATTTCAAAACGCAATCCCAAACAACCCCCTAAATGTGTTTTAGTTCTCAAGTTTAACATTTAATTATCAACATATCTTACTAATAAAACCACTGTCCATAAAACCACTGCATCAGTTCATTTTATCATTTTCTCAAGATTTCAGTGCAAATCCAGTTGACACTTGAATCCCTCCCTCTTCTCTTTTATATATTCAAACTTTATTTCATCTTGTTCCTGCTACAATCTAAACGTACTTGCAACTCTCTCTATCATTGCTCCAATTATCATAACCATGCCCCTCTCAACTACCGACCCCCCATCGAAGTTGATACACATCTAAAATTGGTAAACTGAAGCAGATCCGCAGTCAAAAAGCGACCACCACAAGCCGCTTCACGGAATCACCTTGCTTCACATCAATCACATGACACTTCATATCAATAGCCTATGGAACGTTTCCAGAACACCACACACTTCAGGTGTGCTTTTTTAAAACAAGGTCCACCTTAGGTATTAACATGCTTCAAAGAAACCCTCACAAATTAAAACAGCTAAGAATAAAATATCAACTTCATCTTCATCCAGGCTTAAATGAAGGCACATCAGCAATAAATGATTGAAATTTCATACTGAGACACTTCAGTAAGAAGGTTTGCATGTCCACTCATTCTAACTCTAGACAAAATAGCTAATCATGATATACACAAAATAATGTAAATAAAAAAACAAATAAAAAGAAATGATATACTTCATGATTATAACCTGACTGAAAGAAAGCCTACCTTTTATCTTTTAGATATACAATAATGCCAGCAGCCTCTGCAGGAGAAACCTGAGGTCGATCTCCAACCCTTTGTGAGTAAGCGTTAGAGTTGATGCTATTAGGAGTACCAGGTTGGGAAGGACTTGGTGTGCTAACAGATGGAGGATACCATCAGTTTGTAGTGATTTCTTGTGGCCTTGGATCACCTTGTTGTTGAGAACCCCTGATAGTTAGCAATAGTTATCAATTTAATCTTACATGTATGCAAGCACAAATCCAATTAAGTTGATGAAAACAGTCAATTCATTGTTTAGATTTATGACAGAAACTTGTAATGACAACCGCAAGTGTGGTAAGTTAATTTCATTCAGCTTCAACTTAGGAAGCAACCGCAACCACAACCACAACAATAACCAGCATATTCCCGCCCATAGCCAAGCTATCGATGCGATCTAGGGTTGGGGAGGGTAGGATGTAGGCAAACCTTACCTCTATCTCATAGAATAGAGAGACTGATTCTAGCCTAGCTCTAAAGCCATAACCAGTAAAATAGTAACTTATAATATGGACGAATAACACATCAAACAGACACACAGACAAGCAACAAAATGCAAGGCCACAAAAAAATAAAAACAAATAAAATAATAATAATAATAATAATAATAATAATAAGTAAATAAATAACAAATATATAAAAAAAAAAACTCTAAGCTCCTAAGGCATGAATCTAAAACAGGAATAAGGACCTATCTAAGCTATAGAAAAATGAATAAAAATACGCTCTGCGCAGCGAAAAGTCCCCAAATTTTTAACTCATGTTAACCAATCAATCAAAACCTACCGGTAAACCTAACAAGAGAACACAAGTACTATCCCACCCTTACATCGATCAAATGTATCAGTTAACCTCCAATTACATGTTTGGAATTGCAATTACAGCAAAATCAACTAAACTGATCAACTAAACAAACTTAAACATTAGAATCCACATCATACTATCACATAAACTACCTTAAATAGTTAAATCAGTATAACTATAAGCACAGAAACCCTAAATTAACTGTAAAAAGGTAAAATAACAATAAAAAAGGATTACCAGAACTTATTAAACATATTTGTCAGAGAGAGGCCTTTGCTCTTCCAATTAACTTTAACTGCAAATCAATTGAAGCTGTATAAAAGTAAATAAACACTCAGATAACGATGAGATACAATTTCACAACTATGATCGTAATCTATACCTTCTTCGTACGAAACAGATTATATAACCGATCGATTGGTAGAAAGATATATATAGATATTATGTGGACGAGAACCGATCGGTGGCCGGAAAATAATATATCACCGGAGAAGACACTGTTTGTGTTTTTATAAGGCTCCGGTTATTTGTACAAGGTTAAAATTTATCCACACAACCCTATACGGGCCGTAGAGGGCTCTACGGCCCGTAACTCCATTTTTTGCTTCCTCTACGGGTCGTAGAGCCCTCTACGGCCCGTAGGTAATCATTATCAATGATTGGCAATCATACAATCATTGGTGATGATTACCTACGGCCGTAGAGGGCTCTACGACCCGTAGAAGAAGCCTTATTTTTTTTAAGAATGAACAAGGAAGAGATGGATGTTTATGATGCCTACGGCCCGTAGACCAAAAAAAAAAACGTTTGGGACAAGGTTCGATCTTAGGCACATTATCACACAAACACACACAAAGTCTTATTTCGTATATGGGGACCATCTGGGCTCAGTTCGCTGGTTTCTTAGTTGGAAAATTTTAATATAAGATAAACCAGTCTTAGGCACCCTCTACGGCCCGTAGAGGCCTCTACGACCCGTAGAGAGGTTTTTTTTTAAATCATTTTAATTATTTAATAATTAATCCCGAGCGTGTAATACATTAACACAAGCATGTAAAACATTAATACAAATTTATAAAATAAATTTTAATTGTTTAATTTTTTTAGTTTTTTAATGTCGTCTCGATAAGCGTGTAAAACATAAACACAAACGTTTATATAACCAAACGATAAAACTAAACGTTAAAACATTTACACAACCGTTCAAAATAAAAATTGTTTAAAGTTACTACATAACAGAATCAGAAATAAAACATCGTATCATCAGGCGGCGGCGGCGGCTGCTGCGAGGACGTCCCGGGCTGCTGCTGGGTCTGCTGCGGGGTCTGCTGCTGGGTCTGCTGCGGGGTCTGCTGCGTGCTGGGCCCTAAAGTCGGTGGGACACGAGTCTGCATGCCCAGCTGCCGATAAATATCCTGCTGCCCAGCAATCATCCAACGCATCGCCTCGTCCTGCCGATCACGCCACTGACGCATCTCCTCGGCCTGCTGCTGACGCCAAGTGTCCATCTGCTGACGCCACGCACGCATCTGGGCAGCCGCACGAACGTCCGCCCTAACATCAGCAGGCAACCTGAGAGAGTGATAAACGCGCACCGGATTCTGCAGATTCTCAGGCTGCTGCTCTGGCATCTCGACGTCCCTCAGATCGCCCCCCTCCTGCTCAGCAACATAATGCAACCCAACCTCCACAGCATCACCTGCAATGGATAACAATAAATAATTAATAAATAATAATAATAATATTCCAAGATTTTATATAAAAAATTGGGCAGAGTTTCCCCTGTTTTCGTGCAAACCAGACAACACAAGTTGTCTACAAGTTTCCCAAATAATAATAATAATAATAATAATAATAATAATAATAATAATAATAATAATAATACCTCCAAGGCCCTGGTGTACCAACGGCTCGTGCACAAACGCCAAGCCATCCGTCCCAATCAGATAGTCGAAGGGTGGATGATCCGGCGTCCTCACCGTCTTCGAACAAGCCATAGCTCTCATAGTGGGCTGACCTAATGGGCTGAAACAAATAAACAAACTCATAAACATTAACATTAATAATAATAATAATAATAATAATAATAATAATAATAATAATAAGAACAATACCTGGGCGGTAGTGGCGGAAACTGATTCCGCTTAACATAACCGAAATATTTATCAGCATTGCAGCGCTCGGCAATCTTGCTGATGATCCCCCCGCATGCGATGGCTCCCCGCAACGGCTTATGGGGGAAGGAGGCAAAGTACTCGGCCATGCACCGATGCAAGGCAATCGGCGTGCCGGTGAGTATGCAATATAGGTACATCAAGTCCGTCTTCGTCACCCGCTCGTTACAGGTGCACCGTGCCGCTAAGGAATAGGTAATGCAACGGTGAATGTAACGAACCACGGGGTGACGAATGTTAGATGCCATGTCAGTCCTCTCCCCCTACATAGGATAATAATAATAATAATAATAATAATAATAATAATAATAAGATGAAGAAGAACAATACGTCTCACTAGGATTCCCGAACTCTGGACCACCAATGGTAGGCCACCACGCAAAGAGCACGTCATCAGCAACACTAGTGACACCTCTAGTGTAGACATCCTGAACATTAACATTATCATTAATACTAACATTTAGAATAAGAACAAAAATAATAAGATATTAAGATTAAAAATAAATAATATTAATACCTCCCCAAGCTCGTCGGGTGTGTACCACTGGGTGAACGTAGCCCACCCATCTAGGGAATAACCATACTTTTGGCCGAGTATGGAAAACTCGACCTCCGACGCTGGTGGGTATGCCGTCGATTCGCGGGGCAGCGGAGGGTCACCATCCTTTCGTATCCGAAGGCGAAAGGTGGATAAGAACTCTATCACCAACGGCCGATGGACCGGCGCGTTGGCGTCGGCAAAAAACCGGTCCAACGGGCTCCCTTCCGGGATCCACTCTCGTGCAATCTCCAGTGCACCGCCCCTAGTGTCCCGAAGCGCGTCCCAAGAAATCCCCCTCAGCTTCGCTGTCTTCTTTTTCTTCAACCTCTGAAATCTGGGATTCGGGTAATCGAATCGCTGAAATCGGCAATGCTCCCAGTCCTGTAACTCACCCCCTGCCATGGGGCTAGGCGCCCCCTGGACCACAGGCTCTTCAGCATCCTGCTGCTCCTCCTCCTCATTCCATTCCTCGTTTTCAAAATTCTCCATAACTGCAATCCAAAATAAAGGAACCATGTGATAGAGTTAGTCGTTTTGTGATTCAAAAGAAACGCCAAAACTAATATAGTTTAGGCGTTTCAAAAGAAACGCTAAAACTAATATAGTTTAGGCGTTTCAAAAGAATCGCCAAAACTAATATAGTTTTGGCGATTCAAAAGAAACGCCAAAACTAATATAGTTTAGGCGTTTCAAAAGAAACGCCAAAACTAATATAGTTTAGGCGTTTCAAAAGAATCGCCAAAACTTATATAGTTTTGGCGATTCAAAAGAAACGCCAAAACTAATATAGTTTAGGCATTTCAAAAGAAACGCCAAAACTAATATAGTTTAGGCGTTTCAAAAGAATCGCCAAAACTAATATAGTTTTGGCGATTCAAAAGAAACGCCAAAACTAATATAGTTTAGGCGTTTCAAAAGAAACGCCAAAACTAATATAGTTTAGGCGTTTCAAAAGAATCGCCAAAACTATATTAGTTTTGGCGATTCAAAAGAAACGCTAAAACTAATATAGTTTAGGCGTTTCTTTTGAAACGCCTAAACTACCAATATGCTACATCCTACAAAAGACTACCAATTTAAACAAACAATGTCTAAACAAATCTCAATTTAAACCCTAAACATGGACTAATAAAGCCCAATTCTAAACCCTAAACAAATCTCAATTTAAAACACAAACATGGAGTTTCAAACAAATCTCAATTTAAACCCTAAACATGGACTAATAAAGCCCAATTCTAAACCCTAAAGAAATCTCAATTTAAAACACAAACATGGAGTTTCAGGGGATGGTGATGAACAACAAAAATTAACTATTAAAAAAAAATATTTAAACAGAAAAAAATTAATTGAAAAACAAAGAGAAAAAAAACTAACCTTTGGTGATGTTGGAGGTGATGTAGACGACGGTGGTAGTGGTGGATGGTGATGTTGTTGACGGTGGTGGTAGTGGTGGTGTTGAGAGGGGGTATGGATTGGGGATTAGGGTTTCAGGGGTGTGGTGGGTCGATGGTGGTGGTGGTGGTTGAACAGAGGGATGAGGATGATTGTTATGGTGGTGGTGGTGGTTGAACGACGGTGGTGGTGGTTGAACGACGGTGGTGGAGGAGGATTGGGGATTAGGGTTGGTTTCAGGGGTGTGGTGGTTTTTGGGGGAAAATGAACACAAAACAGGGACGTCTGATGTGTTAACTGATTTAAAATTTTAACTACGGCCCGTAGAGCTCTATACGGGCCGTAGATAATGAGAAAAAAACAAAACGGGTTGGGACAGGGATCGATCTTGAGCATATTATCACAAACACACATAACATTCTTATTGTAACAATGGGGACCATCTGGGCTACCAGTTCGCTGGTTTCATTATGGAAAAAAATATATATAATATATAAGTCCAAAAGCCAAATTTTTTAAAAAAAATAGACCTCTACGGGCCGTAGAGGTCTCTACGACCCGTAGGAAAACAATTTTTTTAAAAAAATTTGAAGTTGTTTTATAATAATAACATTTTTTTTAAAAAAAACCTTTTTTTTTGTCTACGGGTCGTAGAGACCTCTACGGGCCGTAGAGGCAAGGGTCTCTACGACCCATATATGGCCTCTACGACCAAGTTCCAAACCTATACGGGCCGTAGAGAGCTCTACGACCCGTAGATATGTTCCCTCTACGGCCCATATAGCCCTATACGGGCCGGTAGATTTTTTAGTTTTTTTTGTATTTTGTTGTTTTAATTATGTTTTATAAGCTTTTTTATAAAAAAAAAACGTTTTGATTTCTTATTGTATAGGTAAAATAATAAAAACAAAAAAAAATCTACATAATAAATCATTATACATTATAGAAACAAAGTTACACCGGATCATCAGAATCAGAAGAATCAGAACTACTAGGACTACGAGTAAGGTCAAAATACTGTGGAGGTCTTTGAGATAGCGTACGTCCCGCCTCTATACGATCCCCGTATAGCGCCAACCATGGGCTGTGTTCTACATCTACCCACGTCGACCATGCTCCACTCGGATATGGCATTGGAGCGCCGTCTGCTAGCTTAAGCATGATGTAGTGGTTGCCGTTCACGAAGGCTATCGATATGATACGATGTTGTGGTACGCTATTAGGATGAGTAAACAAAGGGAAGACAGTGCACGCTCCTTCAGCGGAGAAGAGTTGAACAACCACACCAAATACCTGAGCAATCAGTAATGCAGTCGCAGGCACTTCCATCCATTTTGAATAGGGTGCGTTCCCCGTTCCCCTCCAATCTAATGTCGAGTATATGTGAGCGAACCCGTTTGTTCCTATAGTGTCGAAAACCCTTTCCCAATCTTACTGGCTGTCCCCCATCATCTCTTGTAGAAGAACTTGGCGCATCCATTCCCAGTCTCCCTCCAGCAAATCTAAAGCCACACATGCAGCTCGGAATCCACAGTTACCGTCCGGCTGAACATCTTGAATGTGCGTGACAAACTGTCAAAAAAGGGGATGAATCGCGTGCTTAAATTCTCGACACGCAAATCTATACCTGTCACCGCCAAATATTGGGAAATCATGATTAGGGAAAATCTATACAAACAGTGGAAAATCATGTATGTATGTATGAATAGTTATTAATGTACCTGTTCCCTACTAACAGTGGAAAATCTCTATCACACACTCTCATTTTATCTTTACCCGGATCTGATTGCCTACGTCTTCTAGCAGGCTCGTCCTCCTACAATGGATAACAATAAATAAATAATTAAATAATAATAATAATAATAACAATAAATAATTAAATAAATAATCAAAGATTTTATAAAAAAATTGGGCAGAGTTTCCCCTGTTTTCGTTCAAACCAGACAACACAAGTTGTCTACAAGTTTCCCAAATAATAATAATAATAATAATAATAATAATAATAATAATAATAATAATAATACTAACCTTTTCTTTCGCATCCTCCTCCTGTTTTTTTTTCTGTGATTTTTTAGTTGGGCGCCCGCGAGTATTCTTTTGTTTCTCAGGAGGTTGAGTGTCAGTCATACTTGGATTTACCACCGACTTTATTTTTGACAACATATTTCTTTGAACCCGTGGTGGTTGAGACTGTATTGCTTTTTTGACTATTTCCCACTCACTCGCAAGGTCACGTTCCCCCACTACTACTTCCGGTTCGTAATTCAGTCGTCTCCAGAAGACGTCTACTTCGGACAACTGTATTTTTATTCCTGTATTTTATAATAATAATAATATTATTAATAATAATAATTAATATATAATAATAATTAATAAAGTAATGGTATTACCTGTATTTATATACGAATCTAATCGACATGCACACGGCAACCCAGAACTCGTGAAAAGCTGGTGACCACAAGTATTTTTTTGTTTCCTCAAATTCTGTATATATTTTATCTCACTTAACAACTTTTCGATCGCTGCATGGGAAACTTTACCGAGTAGGTCCTCAAAAATCGGTATGTCATGGTGCACCTTTTTCACCGACATACTCTCTTCAAACGAGTGGTTTATTGCCCTCTCTTGTGACGTTACCACATCGTCTACAATCATCACAAGTTTGTGGAGCGAGTTGTTAGGCCCCTTAATGTGCATCTTAAACCTTGAATGCTGGCTCTCAACTCTGTTGGTCGTATACTGACCAAAGTTGTAGTTTGTGTCTGTCCATGCAGAAACAAACCGTTCTTTGTAGTCACGTAGCCAGACCCGGTCTACATATTCAAAAACATCTGTAAAAAATAGAACAAAGTTATTTGTTAATGTGTGTATGCGTTTTAAACTAAATTAATACGGTGAATGTACCATCTCGTTCGTCCTGACATAGTCGTTTGTAGAATCGGTCTAACCAGTGTCGGTACCATTCTGGAGATGAAGATCTACATAGTCGCTTAAAAGATTTCACAAATATTTTCCAATCTTTATCTCCAAAGGCTTTTCTGCAGTGCTTCAATATATTTTTGTGAATGTGATACCTGAATGCATAATAAAACTCGTAATAATAATAATAATAATAATAATAATAATAATAATATGTATTACCTGCATAACAACTTTGAAGCTGCTGGAAATACAATGTCGCATGCATTCATCAAGGCTTTCTCACAATCAGTTATTATAGCACGGGGCTCCGTACTATCTTCTAGCAAATCTTTAAGCCTTTGTAGCACCCACAGGTAGTTATCATTTTTTTCACGGGAGATAAATGCATGAGCGACACAAAACGACTTGGATGTTGATGTCATACCCACAACTTGAACAAACGGAAGTTTATGCTCGTTCGTTTTGTAGGTCGCATCAATCATCAGCACATGCGGGAACGCACGCCATAATCTGTGCGAGATGGGATGGACAAACAAAATATCCTCGATCGCTTTTGTAGAGGCATTCTTCCGGGTGAAGTAAATAAATTCTTTCTCCACCAATGTGGTTTCGAGTACCTGCATAGCAATAATAATAATAATTAAAAAATAATAATAAAGTAGTAGTAGCAGTAATAATAATAATTAATAACAAGAGATAATAATACCTGCATTTGAGTCCTGCCCCCGTATAACAAATGCCTAACCTTGGTTATTGTGTTATGTATGTCTCTTAAGATGCAGGGACTATCCGGGTTTTGTTTTCTAACGGCCGTATGTATGTCTACTGGCGTAACATTTTGAAAGTAAAGTGTATCCACCAATTTTAACTCGCCCGGACCCAGCCTCCTAGCATACGCGTGACCCTCGATGTGTTGGAAAGGTTTGTGATTATGTTTTTGGTTCACGACCTCCAAAATATAACCATCGTGGCCGGAGTGGTATTTCCCTTTTAGTTCAAACTTGCAATCACATTTTTTGCTCCCCGTCTTTCGAACCGTGGCTACACTACGATGTACGCCACTACGGTCACATCATATCCATGCCGTCGTCACCCTCCTATTCGGCCCCCTGCCATCCGAAACAGTACGTCCGTATACGGTAATGTAACCATTAATTTTGGCTTTTTCATAAACCCAATCTGTCAGGTCTTTAAGAGACCCGAATACCTGCAAAATTTATATACGAGTTCAAATAACAACTAATATATACGAGTTCAAATCTCACAAACCCTAGAACAAATATATGTACGGGGCTAAATATACGAGTCTAAATATGTACACTATTACATATACACGGGTCTAAATTATAAACAAGTGTAAATACATAAACACACCTGATTTGTTTCAAACGAAACCTCTGGGACAGGTTCGTCGCCACCGTTGTTGCCACCGTTGTCGCCACCGTTATCACCTCCCTCGTGCGATCCCTTGAAGCTGCCATGACCCTCCTCGTGCGAATGATAAGTCCCGTACTCCTGGTTCAAACCGGGCAGCAGGTTCAAATCGGGTAGCAGGTTCAAATCGGGAAGCGCATTCCCGTCTTCACCGTGAACAACGGATCTAACCTCCTCCTCACCACGTTCCACCACGGGTCCGAAAATGCTTTCCGAGACGTGAGATATGCTATACGAATGCTCCCATTGCTCCGAAACATTACTGTAGTGGCTCGAAGACATCGCGGTAGCTTGGAATCGATCAGATTTTTCGTTCTCCGTTTTTTTTTTAAATTTTCGTTGTCTGAGAAAAGGAGACAAGGAAGAAGGATTTATCTGGACCTCTACGGCCCGTAGAGGTCTCTACGGGCCGTATAGGGTTAAATGCTCTCAACAACCCACTTTTCTACGGGTCGTATAGAGCTCTACGGCCCGTAGAGATAAAGAATTTCAGACTGACACACTGCAAAGTCAGTCTGTTCATTGATTATACTCGTACCTCGTACCCTATACGGCTCGTAGAGGTCTCTACGGGCCGTCTAGGGTTTAAATGCTTCTCACCAAACCACCTCTACTGGCCGTAGAGAGGTCTACGGGCCGTATAACTGACCAACATTAATTACACTGACACCCTCTACGGCCCGTAGAGCCCTCTACGAGCCGTAGAGGGTTGTGCAAACCTAAAAGTTGTTATTGTGTAAATAACATGCCTCTTTTATAAAGGAAAGAGAGATTATTATTATTAGTTATAGTTATTTGTTGTTGACTTTTGAAATGCTACTTTGGCCCTTGTAGTTTAAATTTTTGTTGCTTTTACACCCTTGTGGTTTCCGTTTTTGTTAAAGCGAGATGTTTACAGTATATTTGGTGATAAAGCTAAAATGTTAGTAATCTTGAAACATAAATATTAATTTGATGAGTAAGTTAATATAAACATTAAATTTATAAGTTAATCATGAAATTGACATGGTATTTAAAAGGGTACATAACCATTTATTCATTAGTAGCTTTATATAAAACTATATAATATATAAATATAATGAAGCTTATAAATAAAATACTTATAAGAAACAATCAAATTGTCAATCAAATATTGAAGCCGGTGCTGCAATACTAATTTGAGGTCAACATGTCAATTAAGAAAAAAAATTAATGAAGTTTGGTGAAAGGAATTTTAAAAATTGTCAATTAAATATGGAATTGTTCATTAATGCATCTATATACGATACCGAGTCATTTGTTCTTCCTAACTGCATTTGGATAACGGTTTCACTTTGTAGCGGAAATTAACACCCATTATGTCCCATTAAATTTGACGTTCCTTAGCCCTTACGGATTGTTATAAAACGTGCGACCTTGGTACAAGTAACCAAAAACAGACGTGTCTTCCTCTCTGGTCCCTTTATGGATTCACAATCTTCAATGATAACTCACACACTCTCCGTTTTGGTTTCAGTTTTTATCACCAAATACTATACGGAAATTGGTTGACACCAAACGTTAGGCGACACACATCAAGCTCTCATATCTTGTCAAAAAGTCAGTCACTCGGACAGAGCCGCTTCCAGCTTCCTTGACACTGCAGAGCTCCCGTGAGAATCCCGACAGCACAAAATACCTTTTACTATTTTAGACTGGCTTCCAGTTTTTGTCATTAAAAGGTAACTCTTCCGATCTACATGTCTGTTTACAAGGTTCCAACTTTCAACAAACTAACACAAATATTAGGCAAACTATAACAAGCCTAAAGATCTCTTATTAATATTATTATTGTAAAATTGGTTTGAACAAGATGCATTGGGAATGATTAATTAATAGCAATATTAGTATTGTTATGATTTCTAAAATAATGAAAACAAACACAAACGAGATTTTCCCTAATGCATAAATTCATTTTGAAATGCCGTTTTTATCTTTGGCTGGGCATTACAAGCTTTGTGCCTCTTGGAGAGAGACCAGGGTTGGCATTAGGTAGATTATGTATAATTTGATCTAATTTAGGAGTAGAGATTATGTAACATGGTTAAAGATTAAATACACAGTGAAGGAAAAATAGGAAGTCGTAGGAAGGGTATCAAACGGACTCCGATTGAACTCATTCAAGCGGCATTGTAATGGTGTCCTAATGTAAGTAGATTTGATATATGCTGTTTTTATTCGGTTATGGTGTCTGTAATTTGTTTAAATAGCTTCTTGCTATTTCTGTTGAACGATTTGAGTATACTTTTCCAATGCACAATGCAGTCATTTTCGTGATTATCTCTTTCGTAATCCTCTAAAATAGTAAAATATCAGCGGACTAATAAGTTGAAACATCTGAAGATGGATAAACGCCTAAGCTTGCCTCTCTACAAAATAGGTGGTGCAGGTCCACTTCCAAAATACAACATTCTAGACCTCTACACTTGCCCATAACTAGTTTACCACGGCGTGTAAATTCTTTAAAAATATTTATATAAACATATGTTAAATCAACTAGTTAGTCATCATCGGACAAACAAACCAGATCATGGGCAGAAGATGGCGCAGTACCCTCTCGAACGTAATCGTCTACGTCCAGCGGCTCATTTTGTGATGTTGGGTCATGTTGAGGTGCTGTAACGTTAACCCAGCAAGAAGCATTGTCCCCAAGCCCATTCAAGTTATCAGATGGCTGTGTTTGTGCCGATGGTGGCACGGTGCAAGGTTCAGGAGGTGGCGGTTGTGGTGTCAGTGATTGTGGTGAGGATGTTGTCAGAGGCGGCATAACAGAGGACTGAGATGGGCCATTTGTGACATTTTGACTTGGAGGCACCCTCCGGTTAGTTCCAACATCAGGAGATACAGAGGGCATAGACCTGAATGGCTGAATATGTGGTGCTCGTGTCCGAATTTCAGTGCTAGCCTTACATCTCAAATGTGGAGCTGGAGCACGGGGTTCGCTGCTAGCCAAAGGTCGCATATGCGGTGGAGGACGGGGTTCCCTGCTAACCGTAGGCCGTAAATGTGTTGATTGGCGACGGGTTTCAGCGTTTATCCGTAGATTTGCAGCAGACATGTCCATTTGGGCGATACTAGGTGCTCTCTTAGGCAACAGGCTACTCATGTTAGTGCCAGATGGCGGCCTGCTAGTGGTAGGTGTGGTTGGACTAACCTGGTTTACAATAGATGGTTGTCTTGTAGGTAGCTGCCTGCTAGTGGTAGGCGGGGTTGAAGAAGTTATCTGGTCGACCACAGGTGGCCTGCTAGCGGTAAGTGCGGTTGGAGTTACATGGTTGACAACAGATGGACTTGTAGGTAGCTTCCTGCTAGCGGTAGGCGGGGTTGAAGAAGCCATTTGGTCGACCACAGGTGGCCTGCTAGTGGTAGGTGTGGGAGTAACATGGTTGACAATATGTGGCAGTCTTGTAGGTACCTGCCAGCCAGCGGTAGACGGGGTTGAAGCGGTCATCTGGTCGACCACAGGTGGTGGTCTACTTGGTGTGGTTGAGGAGCTGGTATTAGATGGTGGCCTATTTAGTGTAGTGGAGGGGGTTCTACTTGGCGTGTTCGAGAAGAGAGCTGCTTGCTGGTGGACTATTTGTAGAGGCAATTGCGACTGCAGTTGTGGTTGTTGCTGTAGTGGCAGTGGCGGTGGTAATTGCTGTGACTGCTGGTTTCCTGTAGATTGGCCCGATGCAGATGAAGAGGCACCGTGGTAATGCCTCATAGAAGGTAAAGCAGGTAACCTGTTAAGTTGCTGCATTATTCCAGCCTGAGATGCTACTGCAAATAATAAAAATCGTATTCCATTAAAATGAAGGAAGCAAAAACAATACAGGAATTTTTTTTCCACGTAAACATACCTGGATGCCCAGAGGGAGTAAGATCTTGACACTTATTCCTGAAAGCCTCAGCCAATATTTTGTTCATGTATACTCTACTGATATTGGTCTCAAGTTTCGTCTTTTTTGAGTCGTAATATGCATCTTCTTCTCGGTGTTTAGCTTCATACTTGAGCTTTATTTGCGCAACGGCTTCCTCTATTTCCTTGTCACATTCGGTGTTCAGCGATTGTTTCTGCAGGAAAACAAAACCGATAGCATGATGAAAAGTTGATCAATATGAGTCAACTTATCAAAGTAAATAAATAAATGGCTGACCTTTTCTTGATGAAGCTTGGTTACTTTATCTTTAATTTCTTTTAAGCGCTCTACTTCAGCTTGAAGTGGATCTTGAATCAGCATTTGAGGGTTCACTCGGTTAGGCAGGTTATCAAACATGTCTAGTTCATTAACTAGTGGTCTGGGTGCAACGGATGTAGCCACAAGAGGCTGCTGTTCCTCGTGAGGTGCCTCAGAAGCGGGAACAGGGGTTTCTTCCATATTTTCTACAGAATGTGGCACGGTAAGAGTTGGCTCTTCACAAGTGGGTTCAAGTAATGGCTCGCTTGGTAGAAGTGTGTCAGATGGATTCTCAGCAACCGCCGGGTCAGTAGATGATGGGAAATCCGGTTCAACATCTGGAATAATTTGATCAAGTTGACTATCACCTGACGGTTGCAGATTACCAACATTAGAATCTTCGTCTTGAACCCCACTGTCAGGAAGTTGTTCAAGTTGAAGAGGGTCATTTTGGATTTCCTGAAATGGCCAAAAAAATAATTGTAGTTAAGATAAAAATGACAAACAAAATAACAAACTCCAGACTATGCAAAATGCAAAGAACCTACTGGTAAGATTGGCTCTACACGATCTGAAGCTGGAGAAGAAACCGGCTGAACAGGGGGTGTTGTGTCCTGTGATATGGCTACTGCACACACTGGATCAGTAGATGCCGGGAAATCCAGTTCATCATCTAAAATGATTTGATCATGTTGACTGACACCTGACGGTTGTGGATTACTGAAATTAATGTCTTTATCTTGAACTCCACTGTCTGGAAGTTGTTCAAGTTGAAGAGGGTCATTTTGGATTTCCTGAAATGACCAAAGAAAAATAATTGTAGTTGCGATAAAAATGACAAACAAAATAACAAACTCCGACTATGCAAAATGCAAAGAACCTACTGGAAAGATTGGCTCTACATGATCTGAAGCTGGAGAAGAAACCGGCTGAACAGGGGGCGTTGTGTCCTGTGATATGGCTGCTGTACACACTGGATCAGTAGATGCCGGGAAATCCAGTTCATCGTCTAAAATGATCTGATCATGTTGACAGACACCTGACGATTGTGGATTACTGAAATTAATGTCTTTATCTTGAACTCCACTGTCTGGAATGATTGGCTTTAAAAGATCTGAAGCTGGAGAAGGAACCGGAACAGATGGTGACTTTTCCTGTGTTATGGCTGCGCACACTGGATTACTACTATTTGAACCACTAGAACCATTATGGTCTTCATTAACATGTAATGCATCAGGTCTTATAACGCTATCTTCAGCATTCTCTAAATTATCGGCTGGTGTTGCCATCTCAGCAGACACAACACATGGTAGCTCATTGTTTGGGCTGGTTTCATTGTGGTCACCACCAGCACATGGCGCATCAGGCTGAATCTCGCCCTCTTCAGGGCTCTCTATGCCGCATGTGCCAGATGGAGTTGCCATCTCAGCAGACACAACATAATGTAGCACATCGTTTGGGCTGGTTTCGTTGTAGTCTCCACCAGCATCCGGTGCATCAGGCTGAATCTCACCCTCTTCAGGGCTCTCTCTGTCGCATGTGCCAGCTGGAGTAGCCATCTCAACAGATTCAACTTCTTGAGCCACATCAACAGTTTTGTGACAATCTTTGACAACATGAGATTTATCAAGGCCTACAGTGCCACATTCATCATTTTCTTTATTGTAATTTCCAGCTGGCATTCCCATGTCACCAGAGTCGATGTGTGGCGCCGTATCATTCGCGCCAGTCTCATTACGATCATTTTCATCAAAGCCTACAGTGCCATCATCATCATTTTCCTTGTCATTTCCAGCTGGTATTTCCACTTCACCAGAATAAACACATTGCGGCATATCATTCGCACAAGTCTCGCTATGGTCATTTTCATCAAGGCCTACAGTGCCATCTTCATCATTTTCTTTGTTGTCGTTTCCAGCTGGAATTTCCATGTCACCACAGACGACAGGTGACAACACCCCATCATTTGGACCAGTCTTAATTTGGTCTTCAACAGGGCCTTCAGATTCTACAAGAGGACAGCTAGTACTTCCTTTAGCATTTTCATGACCGGAGTCAACTCTCTCTGCCACATCAACCTCCATGTCATCACTATGCTGCTGAGCTGGAACTTGTATCTGCTCAATTGATACTGCGGTATCAACCATCTCTTTCTCAGAAGTATGAGAACCAGTAGATTCAATGTCATTAGCACCTTCAGACACAGGTTCATCATGACTTTGCGCTTCAGTTGCGTTTTCAGGTAAAGTGATGGCCACCTCAGGGTTTCCAGAGGGCACCACCCAAGTCTCATGTTGGGACTGAGGCAAAGATAAATTATTGTCAGCCACTACTGGTCCCTCCGCTGCCAGCATTGCTGCCCTGAACTCCTCAAGTTCTTTCAGTTTGTTGGCGAATTCTCTCTCTTTTATCTCAAGTTTTTCAGATCTTATCGAGGGATTACTATTGTAAAGTGCATGGATTATCGCTTTATCCACTTTATGGTCATTCTCTAGACTCGCCCTCTTTTCATCCCAATCTCTGTTAATCTTCTCAAACGTATCTGCACCCTTTCTGGAAACATTTTCATTAGATACATCAACATCTGTGATACGTTGACACCTCTCCGTCCCTACTTCAACTCCTGGTGCAGAAACACAATCTTTTATAGCAGGGCGAATTTGTGTGTGCTCTAAAAATCTTTCCTTAACTTGTTTCAGCCTTTTGTACACCGATTCTGCTTTTTCTTTGTCGCAGCTATAATCGAAGTGCTTCTTTGCAAGAGCAAAGGACTCACTCCTATCAATTTTATTTTTGGCTAGAGAAGAACCAATCCAACACTAAGATATGAAAGGAACCATGTCAGTAAACACATGAAATATTGTCAAAAGAGCATTCAGTTTGTTAAAAGATAGTACCAGTGATATCATGAAAGCCGGTAATGTACTTTTACGTTCTTTGCTGCTTGTGTGTACTTTGCTGACGTCATAATTTTCAACGACATATTCAAGAAATCTTTCCACTATGATCTTCACATCCTCCTGCATTTAAAATAACATGTTTAGTTTCTTCAACTGCCAGGGACATCCCACTTATGAGATATCAAGTAAAAAATCACTCTTATTCCTACAGACAATAAAATAAACGATAGTAGGGCAGCAATTTTGATTTGGGTTGTGTTTTATCTCAAAAGGGTCAATTAAAAAAATGTTAAAAAGGAGAAAACAGATCAAACAAGATGAAAGACCTTATATAACCTTCCAAATCATTACTACTCTAAAATTAGAATATTAATGAAATAATACTCAGTAATCAAACAATGATTAACTAACTCGTTATAGGAAATAGACAACAGCATTTGCGGGTCAATCTAGCCCGTTTAGACCCGTACTAAAATCACCTCAATATTCAAGGACGTACCGAAAATTTTAGAAAGTTGCAAAGCTCAAACACAGTGGGCTTCAAGAGATCAAGGACACTCGTTTCATCATTGACCGTGACTGACCAAAACTGATCGCCAGACAATGACTGGGACTCGGTTGCTGAAGAAACCCCTGGAATAACATTATCAATATCTTAAATTACAAGTTACTCGGTTACAGTGTTACACAAACAAAAAAAACATACATATTTAATAAAAAAAAAACAATATTGTTTGTTTACCTTCATTTACTCCTCCAGTTTTCCCATTAGTTACGGTCTTCAATTGAGCAGGCTCAACGTTGCTATTATTTACAATCTTCCTACGTGTCCTTACACCACCATCATCCTCACCACTTTTTCCCTCCAAAAATTGAAGAGTTCTTTTTCTTTGACGTGGGGTCGATACACATACAAATTTCCAAACTGGAGACTGTCCTTCCAATAGTTTTTTCCAAAATATATAAGGCTGATCTCCATCGGGTAAATGTGTTTTTATCTCACTACGTAACATGGTGTTTTTACCATGAATTTCACAACTTTGAACTTGGGAGATGATTGATTTTGATGTTTTATCATTGCTTTTACATTTGTGAGAAAGTAAATATAAGAACTCCTCCACTACATCCTTTAGAAATGATTCTTCAGATGAGATACTTAGAACAGTTTGATTATGAAACTTGGTCAATTTGTCAAACAAGTCAGAGGCCCCCCACGTGAGTAAAGCATCATAATTACTCCTTAAATTCTGTGACCGGAAATCAAGAGCCATCTTGTTCTCTGCAAGGTTAAGAATTTTCTCTTCTAGGGTGTGTGCAGAGTATAATCGGAATATCATGATTTGTTCCGACTGTGAATCGATAAATAACTTTTGCAATGATTTTAAATCATTAAAGGGATTTAATTCACTGTCGAATATGATAATAGCATCCATTGACGAAAATTTAATGCTCTGACGACGTGCATGTGATTCTAGTAAGAAGATAAATTTAGTCATATCTTTATTGAACATGTTTATAGCAGCTTGCTTCTTTGAGGAGACGTTTGAAACCCCATCCACATGTTCATATGAGTTTTGACCAAGTCTTCTAAGGACAAACTCACCTAATATGTGTCCAAGTGAAAGAGCACCGCTTGAGGCACCACTTGTAAGCTATAGTGAAAAAGAATTCATGAAATGAGTTGGACCTAAATACATTATTGCAGATTAAAATTACAATTCATTGATTTATACTTACCTGATAAAGGATAAGCACTTTGAGTTGCCGTTCTTTGATTTCAGGTAGTATGTGGTCAAGAAACTGTAGTTTGCCACTTGCTTCTATGTCAACATCTAGTACCATACTTGGGTCCTTATCTTCTTTGATAAGTGATTGCTGAATTTTTCGATCCACTGTGTAGGGGTGATTGCAACACTTCAAGGGGTAAAAAAAGATAAAACAAATCAATCCGATATTCAATAATGAGCAGTTAATCACAACCTATATTTTAACTTTTGAGCATAGCATGTGTTATCTAAAAATAATGCAAGATCATAGTTGTCAATTGCAAACGAAGGAAAAGAAAAGAAAGAGAATTAAGGAGAGAAAAGAAAGAGAGTGGAAAGAAAAGATTTAATTAACTATGGTGTTCCCGAGTTGGAAGGAAATAAAAAGAAAAGGAAAGATTTTATGTTTAAAAAATCATTTCCTTTCAAATCTCTCCAATTTGAAAGGATGAGATATGGAGGAAATGAAGCAAACTTTTCCTTCCATTTTCCTCTCTCTCCTTAAAAAACAGTAGAAAACGATTGTTTCTAAGTATCCTTCAAATCCTTTCTTTTCCTTTGTTAAATGAAACTCAGGAACACATCGGTATAGACACGTATGTACATTAAAATAACATGCTCTTAAGTCTTACCCACAATCTTTTTTCCATACATGCATGTGAAATCATTTCTACACATTTGCACACGCATGTACACTACTATACATGTATGCACATATATGTACAACAATATTTTTGTAGTTTTAGAGAGGTATGCATATATGTATAAAAAGAAAAAAAAAAGAAGCTTGCAGAAAATTGGGCTATGTATAAATTTATAACTTTAAGGACCAAAAGTAAGCTAGTGAAGATAGAGAGGATTAACTGTTTAATACACAAACTTATTTTAACCTTTTTATGTAAAACATTACAAGTTTTAAGAACTAAATGTAAATGGTGAAAGATAGAGGGGTTAAACATTAAAACGACTAAACTTAAATAAACCTAAAAAGAGAGATGGGCGAAGGCCGGTGACCATGGTTAGGAGGCAATCTTCGCAAGAGAGGTGTGATACGTACATAGAAGAAATATATCCGATCAAATCGTGTTTCAATCGGCTGAGATAAGTGGCATAGGACCGTGGTCCGACCTAAGGAGTAAACAAGAAACCAAAACCGGTGGCAATATTGAGATGGACGTTTGACGGATGGCCAATAAAAAATAAGTTTGAGTGATGAGATATTATTGACAACATAGAGAGGCAATAAATTTCTTGTGTTACTGGATGATGACGTGGTCATCAAAACAAAGAAATTTTGGTGTGGAAGCAAAAGTCAAAATTCATCAAGGGATGTAGGATATTTATCGACGGCTTCTTCTCGCATGATGATGGCAAAAGCTTAAAGAAAAAAAATAAAAACGGCTTTTCGCAAACGGTAGAGTAATCGGTGGACCGAAATCTTGAACCAAATCGAAACTTTATTAGAAACAAAAAGCATAATAAGAAAAGAAGACAAGAAACTAAATAAAGAACGAACGGCGGCCGGACAGGGCGGCAACGACAATGGCAGCGCGCCGCCCTGTCTTGTGTTTTTCTGAAGTGGTGACGACGAGGGTTTGGTTATTTGTGTGTGGCACGACGGAGACGGTAGAGAGCCTAGGCTGGCTCTGATACCATGTAAGATAATAGAATACTGAATTGATATTACTGAATAGTTAGGTTACAATATATAGAGATCACAATGAACTCTAAAAACCTAACTAAGCCCGTGGGCTTATCCTAATTAACCCTAATAATAATAGGGTCCAATAGGTCGGTATACACCATGTAGCGCCCATCAACTGCATCGGCTACGCTAAATGCTATATCAGGCACTACAATCGCTATTGAAAACTATGTGCAAGATTGCTTCTAGATATTGATAAGAAACAAAAAAATGTACTAATCAACCGTTAAAAAACTGAAACTCAAATGCTAAAAGCATAGATATAAAGCATGAGTGCATGACGGCACAAACACATTATAATACTTTTTATGGACATAGATTTGAATCATGAAACCAAAGAGCAAGAAGTAGTGAAAGTTTACTTCTATGGATCACTAAAACCAATCAATTATCATAATCATCCTTTTTCTTACATCAGCAATAAGATTAGTTTAAGCTTATTTAACTAATGTGAAAACAAATGATCCGATATTACAAAGCTAGCATGTTTCAGATTCAAAGTATTGAATTGATGAAAGAATAATGCTAAAAACAAACCTTTCGGTTGGTGGTCAGAATCTCCTTAAGAGTCCCAAGAGCATCACTTTTTGAGCTTGAACGAAGAGCAATATCATTAGAAAGCAGCGTAGCACAATACTGTTCAAGCTGCACGTTTGAAAGCTGAACAGGAACCCAAAATTCGACAAATTTCGAATTTTGCATGTTGCTAGAGACATTATTATTCTCTGCATTCTCCGTGATACCAGCTACTTTGTGTGACCCTGTAACCTACCGAAAAAAAAAATCCAATGAGTGAATTTGGCTAGATATTAAAAGGTTCCCCTTGCTTTCTAACCATGGAAAACTTTTTCTCTGATATGACCTAATTAGTATTTGAATCATGAAAACAAATACATCAAATGATTGACCAACCTTGTGGCAAGTGTCAAGTTCCTTCTGATTCTCTATATTAAGTTCAATCCTGCAGGACAAGAATAAATAATCAATGTCGGCTGCAGTGCTCCACTAAAGGTATAAAAGAATACAGCAACTAGAGGGACCGCAGATAGACAAACAGAACTAATAAATTAATAATAAACATAGAAAACTACCAAATAACAAAAGAAGTGGTGGCAGAGTAACATAGTAGAGTTAAAAGTTGAAACAATTATCACATCATAAAACAACAAATAGACATATGTACGCATACAAAGTCCACCTGAAGTGTAGGAAAATCTAAGACCCTGAAACATCGCTAAGATACCTATGTACCCTCCTCATAAAAAGTTAACCTTAATCCTACGTCTCCACAAACTCCTATACTGGACCATGTCCTCATAGAGGTGCAGCTCAAGCAAATTCTGCCTTATCCTCTCATCCCACGTCAATTTAGGCTTGCCTCTACTCCTCCTCCCCTCCACGGCGAGGGTTTTGACTGCTCTAACCGACGCCATCAATTAGCTACTCCTAAGTCCTAACCTTTCTCTAAACCTCATTCCTTATCTGGGCTAACCTTGTGTGCCTACAGATCCACCTCAACATCCTCATCTCTGCTAATACCTAATAGAATGGTATTATAAAGTTGTAATCTTGTTACTATGAAATAACTAGAGTTAAAATCTTGTTTCTAGTCTCTGCTACGAGGAAAACTATGATCATATACATCAAGGTTCAAGGGAGGATAAAATACAAAAAAAAAACATGCCTAAATTTGAGGATTAAAAGCATGATTTATACTTTAATGGCATCCATTGACATTGCCATATGCGAAAACATATTTCAACGTGAAAACGAAAAATATCATACATGAGACAAACCAATGAACTTACCCAAATAATATACTAGTTAGTAGTTAAAATTATGAAATTCGAACTATGTACAAATCCCCTGCTTTTAAAATGTAGTTTCTCTATAATGATGCTTAACTTAATCTTAAGACGCAAAGGGCACGCCACGCAAAGAAAAAAATACACCCACGAGAAAAAGAATTAAAAAAATAGGCACAACTAATACATATATGTAAGGGAACATTTGCTTCATAACCGATAGTATGTTGAGAACCGCATAATGCACATGTACATAGTCGTCTTGTGTAGTACGTTCACAAATATATGTACAAATGCATGATATAGTTCTCAACATATTAATGATTGATTTGATTCTAAAAAGTCTTTATATGTGTAAGAGATTAGGAGATGGTTTGAGCTACTTATGCGAAACCTATGTTAATGAAACAACATGGTTTTATGTTGTTTCAAATCTACGCATAGATGTGTCACAACATCATATTCACTTGCCCCGTAAAAATACATTTATATATGCATATAGGCATAGAAAACATACTACTTCCTAATCTAATTAAAAACCTAATAATGCTAAAAGTATCAGCTATTGATAGCAGATATAGTAGTAGTATAGTATAGCCGAGCCAAAAACAAGAAAAGAAAGTCCAACAAAGAGAAAAATAAGCACAGTGAGTAAAAGAAAGCCTCAAATACAACAAGAATGCCTAAAAAAGAATTAACCATGGTTTAAGAAATGGGTGAGGTGTGCGCCTCGAGGCGCGTTTCAAGGCGACTCTGTAAGAAACATGTTATCGATAGCGAATAGCGGTAAATAGCGACAGGCTACCGATGAAATAGCAGCGCCTGCTATTTCGTAAATAGCGGTAAGTTATTAAAAAAATTAAAAATATTTTTATGTACAAATTTACAAGTATAAGGACCAAATGTGTATATACACAAACTAATTTTATACTTTCTATGTAAAAATTTAGAAGTTTTGGCACTATATATAAACAAATGAAAGATTGAGGGGTTAAACATGAAAATGTATAAAGTGACATAACCCTAAAAAGTCTAAAACACACAAACCCAGATCTTTCAGCCGCCATTCATCTTCTCTTCGTCTTCTCTTCATCTTCTCCGGCAAGAATTACAGGACGTCGCCGGAATCTTCGCCGGACTTCGCTAATTGCTTGATAGCGGGCCGATATGTACTGTGTAGCGATAAATGGCCGATACGCGACGCTATTCGCTATCGCGCCCGCTACAGACGCGATTGACAACTATGGTAAGAAAACGAATCTGAGGCGGCGCCTCATGGTATTATTTAGTACGTGCGCCTCAAAGAGCTGAGGCGGTAACCAAAACTGCGCCTCAGGGGATTTCAATGTTTATTTTTTGTGTTTTAAACTTTTTATGTGAATTTTAAGCATTCCATGTCTTTTTAATATGTGTTTTTAATGTTATTGATGAATCTAATGATGAAATTAGTTAGTATTCCATTTTTCATAAGATATATAATATTTATATTTATTTTTTAAATCCACCTTGGGCTTACTTACGCCTCGGTTCGCCTCGAGGCGTACGCCTCGTGAGGCGAAGGGAAAACGCCTCAAGGCACGATTCCATACTTTTAAACTTTGAGAATAACAAGACACATTTAGCACATTTAAAAGCCTCAAAAACAATAAAGGAAGCCTAAAAAACAAGAAAACACTTTCTAGCAAACTTGCAAGTGTCGTTGCTTAGAAGAAAAAAGGCAATAAATAAGTCGCTTGCTTAAAAGAAGAAGTAAAGAAGAAAGTAGATTGTCACATGCGCCAACCTTGGTTTAAAAAAGCGCGAGGCGCTCCGAGGCGTTTTGGTTCCTAAATCCGAAGCGCGGGGCTTAAAGCGCGAGGCGAGGGCTTCACGTATGTGAGACGCCTAATATTAAAAAAATATTAAAAAATATTTATATATGTTAGTATTACATATTCTACCTTTTAATCAAACATAAACACAAAAACATGATTATAGAACTTAAAAAAACATTAAAAACATAGTCAAACACACTTAAAACAACAAGTCCATATTGAAAGTTTAATCACTAGAAAATTATGATCATATGTATTGGGCCAGCACTGAAATTAGGCCCATACTGGATTTATTTAGGGCATGCAGAGAATTTAGGGCTTTGAAAAAACATTAATCATATTATACATTAATACATTACATAGGTTAAAAACTTGAAACCCTAAATGAGAAAACACAGCCTCTCTCACTTCAGCCTATGCAGCCGCCACCCTACATCCTCTACAGCAGCCTCTACACCGGTTCAGTCTTCATTCTTCAATCATCAGGCATATACTCTTCATAAAAGGGTATGTTTTAAACTACTTCATAAAGGTTCCTTCAACCATTCTTCAGTACGTCGATTATAAGGAACTATGGTTCCATTGTTTTTCAGTTTTTGATCCTTCAATCGTTCTTTAAATTCGTTCTTTAAGCTTGATTTTGACCTAAACGCTTCTTGTAGCGCCGCTAGCGCCTCCAGCTTCAAGCGCGCCTCACGACGCTTCTTGTAGACTGGCGCTTCTTGTAGACTAGCGCTTTTCCTTAAAAAAAAGCGTTTTTCTTATCGCCTAGCGCTCCAAACGCTTAAAGCGCGCCCCAGACGCGCTTTTTTAAACCAAGCCACCAAGGCGCCAACTGGCCAAAGGACACACCTAACTGCCCAAAGGGGAGCGCCTTCGTCAGGCCTAGAGAAAGGCCGCCTTGCGCATGTTTAAGGTGCCTATGCCTCACCTCTCCTAAGTACCTAGGCACATGTTGTGCCTGTGAATGCCTTTGTTTACTACATCCATGTCTCTGAATAATGTAAGTCTTAACAACTAACAGTCTAATGTCCTAGTCTAACACCTATCCTTTCATGTGCAAGGTCAAAGGTTGACCCTTATCTCCTCTTCTCATCCAAAAATAAAAAAATAAAAACTAAAGTGTTGATAAATGGTATACAGGATATCGCTGTGAATCTCCAGAAGCTCAAAAGAATATTTACAATCAAATTTATCCCACGTCTACTTGAACTAATATGTGCCAAATGGTGTAATTATTACAAAAAGAAAGCACCAAACTCACATGTATGAAGATGGATGGGACGAGTGGTTATCATTGTTTGCAATATCTCCATTAGAGGGTAAGACATTTCCACCATTCTCTTCCGGTTCGAGATTCTCGTCATCATCTAAAAATCAAAATATGTTCATAATTTAAAAATGTGTCAACATAGTTGTTCACACTGTAATTACCATCATTGTAAAATATATTGTTGTATAAGTAAGCATGATGGAAAATAAAAAGGCAACATAAATATATGCACCTGATTCAATTCTTATTCGTTGTGGTTTGAATGTAGCCTTGTAACTAAGTGCAGTAAATCGCTTCCTTTTCCTATCACCAATAACGCGATTCTGCTTTTCAGATTTTTCATCTTCATTAACATCCTCTGAACTATGTTCGGGATTGTTTGCGGTTTTCTCATTGGTTGACCTGATATTTGGTAAACTAGGCATCTCAACCAATTTCTTACCTCTATCAGACCTTCTTAAAGGACTGGACCCAATCTGTCTCTCAACTTTCTCAAGCTTATTTCTAACCGGTGAAGGACTTGGTGATGTATGTTTGTTAACTCTTTCAGATTTTTTAGAACTTAAAGGACTTGTAGTAGTTTGTTTTCTTGATGATGTTTCTCTACCCGACCTTCTTAAAACAGATGCATCAGCTGATCCTGTGGATGCATCTTTCTTTTTTGCCATCAGTATGAAAACTGCAGATGTAAAAGAACTAACAGTCACCAAATATGCACAAAATCCAGTATATGAGTCATAACAGATTTAGAAAACTAAGAATAATCCCAGATACCTATCACCAGGTGAGACACAATTACTTGAAGTTTGAACATCAGCAAGACATTGTCAAAAAATAATAAGAAAACTTATTTGGTAATCCAGCATGCATGTTCATAAATATAAACAAATTGTTCAATACATTAAACATCATGTTCAACCCATTTGAACTGTTCCCCTTTTACCTCATTTTATATTTGACCCTTTTAAAATAAAACACAACTCAGATCTATCACTTCACAAGGGGCTACACAAGTAAAAAACTTACTAGCATGCTGCACAGTTTCCTTTCGGAGCTCATCTCTTACCTGGGTTAGAAAGAAATGAAATATATAAAAGAAAAATAAAACTAAAAGGTAAAATTGTAAAAATAAAATGTTGAAGATTGTAACAAACTTAACATTGTGTCTGAATAATAATTTAATGCTTACATTGTTCCGAGTTCTCACAGGATCAATTGATAGCAAGAACTGTTGATAAGCCTCCCGGTCAGATAAAAGCTTCCGTAACTCATCAACACTGCATCAATCAAATAATGCAAGATACAATAAACAGTCATATTTCATAAAAAATCAACAACAAATCAACAATAATAACAAATTTAGAGAATTATACAAATCATAGGCGGTGTTAGGATCGATAATCAACACACAATAATAGTTGAAATTCAAAATCCAACTGATTTTCACAAACACGTAAATCTTAACTGAGATGCTGATTGATATGCTTCTTTTTGTTAAAAAGTTGGTTAAGAACAAGCATACAACTATGTGTTAGGATCAATAATAAACACACTAAATTCACATGAAAAAAAAAAAAAAAGCAAACTTGATTTTATTTTCTTAAGCAATTTGCCTAATTCCATGGATGTTGCTAAAATTAAATCAAATTTTGTAAATTTGTAGTACACTGCATCAATTCGTTTATTATTTTCTCAAACATTTTCGTGAAAAACCACTGGACCCTAAGAGGGTGTTTGGGATTGATTTTTCAAAACAGATTATGCGTTTTGGAAAAGCAGGGGTGGAGCTGCTTTTAGATTATTGCGTTTTGGTAGCCTAAAAATCTATTTCAAAACTCAACCCCAAGCACTAAAAACTGATTATTTGCGTTTTCAAAACCCAATAATCTAAAAAATCCATTTCAAAACGCAATCCCAAACAACCCCCTAAATGTGTTTTAGTTCTCAAGTTTAACATTTAATTATCAACATATCTTACTAATAAAACCACTGTCCATAAAACCACTGCATCAGTTCATTTTATCATTTTCTCAAGATTTCAGTGCAAATCCAGTTGACACTTGAATCCCTCCCTCTTCTCTTTTATATATTCAAACTTTATTTCATCTTGTTCCTGCTACAATCTAAACGTACTTGCAACTCTCTCTATCATTGCTCCAATTATCATAACCATGCCCCTCTCAACTACCGACCCCCCATCGAAGTTGATACACATCTAAAATTGGTAAACTGAAGCAGATCCGCAGTCAAAAAGCGACCACCACAAGCCGCTTCACGGAATCACCTTGCTTCACATCAATCACATGACACTTCATATCAATAGCCTATGGAACGTTTCCAGAACACCACACACTTCAGGTGTGCTTTTTTAAAACAAGGTCCACCTTAGGTATTAACATGCTTCAAAGAAACCCTCACAAATTAAAACAGCTAAGAATAAAATATCAACTTCATCTTCATCCAGGCTTAAATGAAGGCACATCAGCAATAAATGATTGAAATTTCATACTGAGACACTTCAGTAAGAAGGTTTGCATGTCCACTCATTCTAACTCTAGACAAAATAGCTAATCATGATATACACAAAATAATGTAAATAAAAAAACAAATAAAAAGAAATGATATACTTCATGATTATAACCTGACTGAAAGAAAGCCTACCTTTTATCTTTTAGATATACAATAATGCCAGCAGCCTCTGCAGGAGAAACCTGAGGTCGATCTCCAACCCTTTGTGAGTAAGCGTTAGAGTTGATGCTATTAGGAGTACCAGGTTGGGAAGGACTTGGTGTGCTAACAGATGGAGGATACCATCAGTTTGTAGTGATTTCTTGTGGCCTTGGATCACCTTGTTGTTGAGAACCCCTGATAGTTAGCAATAGTTATCAATTTAATCTTACATGTATGCAAGCACAAATCCAATTAAGTTGATGAAAACAGTCAATTCATTGTTTAGATTTATGACAGAAACTTGTAATGACAACCGCAAGTGTGGTAAGTTAATTTCATTCAGCTTCAACTTAGGAAGCAACCGCAACCACAACCGCAACCACAACCACAACAATAACCAGCATATTCCCGCCCATAGCCAAGCTATCGATGCGATCTAGGGTTGGGGAGGGTAGGATGTAGGCAAACCTTACCTCTATCTCATAGAATAGAGAGACTGATTCTAGCCTAGCTCTAAAGCCATAACCAGTAAAATAGTAACTTATAATATGGACGAATAACACATCAAACAGACACACAGACAAGCAACAAAATGCAAGGCCACAAAAAAATAAAAACAAATAAAATAATAATAATAATAATAAGTAAATAAATAACAAATATATAAAAAAAAAAACTCTAAGCTCCTAAGGCATGAATCTAAAACAGGAATAAGGACCTATCTAAGCTATAGAAAAATGAATAAAAATACGCTCTGCGCAGCGAAAAGTCCCCAAATTTTTAACTCATGTTAACCAATCAATCAAAACCTACCGGTAAACCTAACAAGAGAACACAAGTACTATCCCACCCTTACATCGATCAAATGTATCAGTTAACCTCCAATTACATGTTTGGAATTGCAATTACAGCAAAATCAACTAAACTGATCAACTAAACAAACTTAAACATTAGAATCCACATCATACTATCACATAAACTACCTTAAATAGTTAAATCAGTATAACTATAAGCACAGAAACCCTAAATTAACTGTAAAAAGGTAAAATAACAATAAAAAAGGATTACCAGAACTTATTAAACATATTTGTCAGAGAGAGGCCTTTGCTCTTCCAATTAACTTTAACTGCAAATCAATTGAAGCTGTATAAAAGTAAATAAACACTCAGATAACGATGAGATACAATTTCACAACTATGATCGTAATCTATACCTTCTTCGTACGAAACAGATTATATAACCGATCGATTGGTAGAAAGATATATATAGATATTATGTGGACGAGAACCGATCGGTGGCCGGAAAATAATATGTCACCGGAGAAGACACTGTTTGTGTTTTTATAAAGGAAAGAGAGATTATTATTAGACTATGCGTACTGGAGCGTTATGGAGGAAAAAGAAAACTATAGCGCCCCCCCAACACCGCTACGGGGGGGCTCCATGGTACAAAAAACACTTCTGGCGCTATAGAGGTGACGCCCGGAAGAAAAAACCCCACCCAATCACAGCCTGCCACCTCATCCCCTCTCTCTTTTTATTATTTGTTTATTATTTTTTTATTTTAAAATATATAATAAAATATTAATAGGGGCTTTATATATAAAGCCCCACCACTACACCCCTTTTTCAGTTTCTCTCTCCATGCTGACTCAGCAGCCACGTGGACCAATCAGGATGGGGGGCTTTATATATAAAGCCCCATAAAGCCCCCCACTACACATGGTCTTATTAGTTATAGTTATTTGTTGTTGACTTTTGAAATGCTACTTTGGCCCTTGTAGTTTAAATTTTTGTTGCTTTTACACCCTTGTGGTTTCCGTTTTTGTTAAAGCGAGATGTTTACAGTATATTTGGTGATAAAGCTAAAATGTTAGTAATCTTGAAACATAAATATTAACTAGTAGAGTGCCCGCGCGATGCAGCGGAGAACACAAACAATTCTAAAGATGTGTATGGTTTGGTTCAGTTTGATTAGTAGTCTCAACCGAAACTAAAATCAATGTCCTAAATTAATCAATCTTATTAAACAATCAATTCCTTGGTTCGGTTAGTATTGTTAGAGTATCGGTTTTTAGTCTGGTTTAGTTAATTTTGGTGAATAACAAAAACCAAACTTTGGCTAAAATTTTTTGCCTAGAGGTACATGAAATAGAGGTATAAATTCATGAAATAGAGGTATAAATAGGCCAGTAAACTAACCACACGTTCATGAACTTGTTCGACGAGAAGTTCGTTTACGTCGTTTATTTAATAAATGAACAAACACAAACAATTTTTTTTTGCTCTTTTAATAAAATGAGCGAACATGAAAAAACGTTGTGTTGGTTCAGTGAACGTCCGTTTATGTTCATTTATGTATGCTCATTTAAGTTTATTAATTACATAAGTAGTTATATTTACATAAATATAAACATAAATTGGGCTTATAACCAATTAATAATTGGGTTTTTCAGTAATACAAAATCGTTCACATTTATTATGTTTGTGAACGTCCGTTTTTGTTCGTTCATGAACTGTTCGTTTACGTTTTAAACGAACGAACATAAATGAACACGAACATGACAAATTTCTAATGAACGAGCATGAACACAAAAATGTGTTTGACTATGTGTTTGTGTTCGGTTAAGATTAAATGAATAAACACGAACACCATGTTCGTTCGGTTCGTTTACAGACCTAGGTATACAAGCTAAAAATATATGAATATATAAACGGTTCTGTTTCGGTTTGGTTGATTTTGGTTATCTAAGTGTACAAAAAACAATAACCGATTTCAAGTTAATTTGGTTAATTCAATTTTTGATTGCTTTCGGTTTAGTTCTTCTGTTTTTTGGTTCAGTCTCAATTAAATGTTCAATTATTGCTCACCTCTAGATATCTATATATATACTATATATAATATATTTTATAGGGGCATTTTAAGATACTCAAAAGTTAAGAGTTAACTTTTGTTTATTTAAATAACAGTACACATTTTCTCATTATTTTAAGCCAACTGCTAACTACCTATACGAATGGTAAACGACCATACGTTAATACTTATAAAAAACTATATCATAAAAAACGGGCATTTTATTGTTTATAATTTTTTGATACGTTTTCCCGCTATCCAAATGTAAGTTGCTATTCGAAAAGTTTATGAACTATATCTAATAATTTGAGTATAGTATAACAATTCTTTTAACTAAAAATATTGATGTGTTATGTGATTAACAATGTCTAGGGGTGAAAATAACTAAGCCTTTAACCGAAATTGACCAAAAATTGATATGTTATATGATTAACAATATTCGTTGCCTGACTTTGTTAGGATGAACCTCAACATCATTGATGCAGGTGTGAAAGAGGGGGAATATGCCACCATTTTTTATTTATGTTTTTCTTGCACAAACTTTCACTTCATCTGTAAGTTGTTAAGGAATTGACCATTTATCATTTTTCTTAAAAAACAATTATATATATATATATATATATATATATATATATATATAGGTAGAGGATCCTGTAGGAAAATTGATTTGTGTAAGAAGTGTAGGAAGGAATTATAGCCATAGGATCAACTTTTAAGATTAAGGGCATTTAAGACTTTTTTACCAATTTTTAAAATTAAAAAATCCCACTAATTTAGCAAATTATCTTCAACATATTATCCAATTCTTTGTCATTCAATTTCAACATATAAACATTTTGAGACTTTCATATAATCAATTCTTACGATCGTGATATCATCAAAGGTTAACATCAGGAGTGTTTTATAATAACATCAATAGTGTTTTATATATCATTTTCATTTCAAGCTAACATCAGGAGTGTTATATAACAACATTAGGAGTGTTGTATAATAACCAACAAACAAAATGTTTTCCAAAGGTTTTTTTAGATGAAACAATATAATGTGTTTTATTTGAACCTACAACTGTGTTTTACTTCACCACAAAACTACAAAGTCAATTGTTTTACGCCATAACACTTTTAGCTTCTGAATAGTGTTTTATATGAACATTATACAGTGTTTTATATCATCAGTAGGTGGGTTTGTTTTGTTTTGTTTTGTTTTGTGAGAATTAATTTCTATGAGTGATTATGGCAAATAATAATTATAAGAGAGAGAGAGAGAGAAACCATGATTTAAGGAGAGCATTAAAAAGTTTCTAGAAGTTTAACACAAAGTGACATTTATACCCTTATTTAAAACACATATTCACAATCCTACCATGAATTTCTATAATATATTAATTCAATTTTAAACACATCCAAACTTTTAATCTCTACCATCCATCTTTAAATCCAATGGTTGAAAACACTTCCTACACAAAACCATTTTCCTACAGGAACCCTACCCTATATAGGTAGATATATATATATATATATATAACACAAGTGCATTTGAACTGATAATTGAACTCAAGATATTTATACTAAAAGTGCATTTGAACTGACGCTTCATAACACCCCGTTCAATTAATGTGTATATGTATTATTATAATTATATTATAATTATAAATAGATGACGTGTCTCAACAATTTTGCTTCAATATACATTTATGACAGCTTGCAGTATGCTCTAAGCCTATATGAATTCCACCAGCATGTTAATCCAACCAAATTGGATATTTTTAGAAGCCTTCAAATTTGAACAAAGAGATTGGAACAAAAAACCAACGATCAAGCTCACAAGCTTATAAAGATTCATATAATGGGAAAAAATCACAAATTTCTCAACCAGCTATAATATTAAACATAGGAGAATCAACAATATAAAGATTTTATCAACAAAAAATAAATAAATGAAAAAACTTACTTAAGAACGTGTTGTTCTCCTGCAAGTTGTATATTTCCAGAGACAAAAACAAGCATACCGTCGGCAGGTCCTAACGGCTAAGTGTCTGACTATTGACAGTTGGGATATTATGGTTACACTATTGGAACATGAGAGAAGTGAGCTTGGTGATGATGTATTGAAATCACTATTCAATGGAGGATTAAGATCTAAAAAACTACAAAGATAAAAATGACATATAAGCTGGAAATTACTATTAAACAAAATCCATGAACTCTATAGCAAGACATAGAGTTTACGTGAAGCTAGAAACAAAGAAGATAGTTTTGAAGGAAATATAGAGAAAATGCTGAATAAATGGCGAGAATAAATGATCCAAATTTCAATTTTAAAATTTCAAAACCCCCTCTATTTTTATCGCCACTACAATTCAAAACCTATCTACTTAGCATCAAACCATATTAGAGTATAATTTGCTATATATTTTTAATTAATAAGTTGATTTTTTACGTTATTAACAATATCTAGGGGTGAACAATAATTGAACCCTCAACCGAAATCGAACAAAAACATACAAAACCAAACTGAAAATTAACCAAAACTGAGTTAACCTAATATTGGTTTTTTTGTACCCTAAGTTAACCAAAATTAACAAACCGAAACTAAACCATTCATACATTTATTTATTTTATACACCCATTACATGTATTTATACCTCTATTCCATGTGCTTCTAAGCAAAATTATAACCAAAGTTTGGTTTTGGTTATTAACCAAAATTAACTAAACCTAACTAAAAGCGACAATCTAACCAAATAGACTAAACCAAATAACTGGTTGGTTAATAAGATGGGTAAACTGATAATGTCGATCTTTATTTCGGTTAAGGCTTATAACCGAACTGAACCTAACCCAACCATGAACCATTAGAAGTGTCTGTGTTCCCTACCACATCGTGCGAGCATGCTATTATGAATATATGAATGGATCCGTTTCAGATTAACTAATTTCGGTTAACTAAGGGTACAAAAAGAAAACGATAACTGATTTTAAGTTAAATCTGATATTTTCAGTTTTCAATAGATTTTGGTTTAGTTTTGTCTATTTTTTGGTATGGCTTTAGTGAACAGTTTAGTTATTGCTCACTCCTATATATTGTTAATCATGTAGCACATAAAGATTTTTAAAATTAAAAAAAAAATAGCAATACTATACTCAAATTAAAGATAATAAAATGCTCATTATTAGGATGCAATTTTTTTATAAAAGTATCAGCATATGAAAAAAAATATGACTATTTAAAAATCATCGGGGATAGCTTGCTTAAAATAAGGAAAAAAAGTTTAACTATAATTTAAATAAGCAAAAGTTAAGTAAAGTTAAGGGATTAAAGTGTAACTAAGGTAGGGTGTTAAAATGTAAATAATGTATGAATGACTATTTTACCCTCATTTCAGGGTTATTAATGAAAATTAAGTTCTTAACTTTTGGGTATCTTAAATTACCCTTCACTCATGCATTATAATATAGTATAGATTTGATGAGTAAGTTAATATAAACATTAAATTTATAAGTTAATCATGAAATTGACATGGTATTTAAAAGGGTACATAACCATTTATTCATTAGTAGCTTTATATAAAACTATATAATATATAAATATAATGAAGCTTATAAATAAAATACTTATAAGAAACAATCAAATTGTCAATCAAATATTGAAGCCGGTGCTGCAATACTAATTTGAGGTCAACATGTCAATTAAGAAAAAAAAATTAATGAAGTTTGGTGAAAGGAATTTTAAAAATTGTCAATTAAATATGGAATTGTTCATTAATGCATCTATATACGATACCGAGTCATTTGTTCTTCCTAACTGCATTTGGATAACGGTTTCACTTTGTAGCGGAAATTAACACCCATTATGTCCCATTAAATTTGACGCTCCTTAGCCCTTACGGATTGTTATAAAACGTGCGACCTTGGTACAAGTAACCAAAAACAGACGTGTCTTCCTCTCTGGTCCCTTTATGGATTCACAATCTTCAATGATAACTCACACACTCTCCGTTTTGGTTTCAGTTTTTATCACCAAATACTATACGGAAATTGGTTGACACCAAACGTTAGGCGACACACATCAAGCTCTCATATCTTGTCAAAAAGTCAGTCACTCGGACAGAGCCGCTTCCAGCTTCCTTGACACTGCAGAGCTCCCGTGAGAATCCCGACAGCACAAAATACCTTTTACTATTTTAGACTGGCTTCCAGTTTTTGTCATTAAAAGGTAACTCTTCCGATCTACATGTCTGTTTACAAGGTTCCAACTTTCAACAAACTAACACAAATATTAGGCAAACTATAACAAGCCTAAAGATCTCTTATTAATATTATTATGTCTGTGAATGCCTTTGTTTACTACATCCATGTCTCTGAATAATGTAAGTCTTAACAACTAACAGCCTAGTGTCCTAGTCTAACACATATCCTTTCATGTGCAATGTCAAAGTTTGACCCTTATCTCCTCTTCTCATCCAAAAAGAAAAAATAAAAACAAAAGTGTTGATCAATGGTACATAGGATATCTCTGTGAATTTCCAGAAGCTCAAAAGAATATTTACAATCAAATTTATCCCACGTCCAATGTTGTAAAAGGCGAGCTAGGCGGCCGCCTAGTCGCTAGTCGGGACTGGAACTTGGAATAAAGACCTAGTCGGAATCCTAGGTGTTTTGGACATTAGGCGGTCCTAGGCCAGGTTTTTTTTTTAAATCGACAAATTTCTAAGAGAATGAGGGGTAGCTAGAGAGGGGAAGTACCTGAAGGTAGAGGGGTAGATAGAGCAGGTCTAAAGGAGGAGGCTGCATCCTCAACAAACCCTAATTCTGGTTGAAGAGAAGGAGGCAGTAAAAACTAAAAACCTAATTTTATTACATATCTATCTCTTTTATGTCAATATTGGATTGGGCTGGGCTGGACACTTATTACTTTTAAATTACAAAACTAAAACCTTTACTAAAAGTCTAAAAGACATGGGTGGCCAACTAATATAATATATGTTTTATGTTTTCTATAAAAAACATTAATTTTTATTATTAGTATTATTTTACATATTATAAAAACTATTAATTTAAGTATTTCTAAGTATTATGTGTATATATCGTAACATATTTTCAAAAAACACCTAAATATGTGTGTGTATATATAAAATACGTAAAAAAAAATACCAAAACGCCTAATTCCGCCTAATTTTCGCCTAGTCCCTAGACTGGACCTCACCGCCCGCCTAGCGCCTAGCGCTTTTTGCAACCTTGCCCACGTCTACTTGAACTAATATGTGCCAAATAGTGTAATTATTACAAAAAGAAAGCACCAAACTCACATGTATGAAGACGTATGGGACGTGTGGTTATCATTGTTTGCAATATTTCCATTAGAGGGTAAGACATATCCACCATTCTCTTCTGGTTCGGGATTCTCGTCATCATCTAAAATCAAAATATGTTCAAAATTAAAAAATGTGTCAACATAGTTGTTCACACTGTAATTACCATCAATTGTAAAATATACTGTTGTATAAGTAATCATGATGGAAAATAAAAAGGCAAAATAAATATATGCACCTGATTCAATTCTTATTCGTTGTGGTTTGAATGTAGCCTTGTAACTAAGTGCAGTGAATCGCTTCCTTTTCCTATCACCAATAACGCGATTCTGCTTTTCAGATTTTTCATCTTCATTAACATCCTCTGAACTATGTTCAGGATTGTTTGCGGTTTTCTCATTGGTTGACCTGATATTTGGTAAACTAGGCATCTCAACCAATTTCTTACCTCTATCAGACCTCCTTAAAGGACTGGACCCAATCTGTCTCTCAACTTTCTCAAGCTTATTTCTAACCGGTGAAGGACTTGGTGATGTATGTTTGTTAACTCTTTCAGATTTTTTAGAACTTAAAGGACTTGTAGTAGTTTGTTTTCTTGATGATGTTTCTCTACCCGACCTTCTTAAAACAGATGCATCAGCTGATCCTGTGGATGCATCTTTCTTTTTTGCCATCAGTATGAAAACTGCAGATGTAAAAGAACTAACAGTCACCAAATATGCACAAAATCCAGTATATGAGTCATAACACTAACAGATTTAGAAAACTAAGAATAATCCCAGACACCTAACACCAGGTGAGACACAATTACTTGAAGTTTGAACATCAGCAAGACATGGTCAAAAAATAATAAGAAAACTTATTTGGTAATCCAGCATGCATGTTCATAAATATAAACAAATTGTTCAATACATTAACCAAACTATGAATTAAAATCATGAAAAATTCTATAAATTTCAACAAAAAAATAAGCAGAGACAAACTAATGAAGAGATAAGTGCCCACCCAGACTAATGGAATTGGATAAATAGTTAAGAATGAAAATGTAGGAAGTGTTATCAATTACAACTGTTAGGATCAAACGATCACACAAGAACAAATAAACAAAAAGCGGTAAAGAACAAGAGAGATTTTACGTGGTTTGGTCGCGTTGTGCAACCTACACCCACGGGGGCCACTGGGGTTTTCGCACTATATAGCAATAATAAATCACATGTACGAGAGTTATATTTATAGACTAGCTAATCAGGGTTTTAACTCTTGCTAAACTTGCTAAACAAGATTCTAAGCCTTAGGCCCATTAGGGTTACGGCCGGCCGCTCACTTCCCCTTTAAGCAGCTAGCCACAAGTGTGGTTGAGTGGGTCGAAGCCTACGCATCTCAACAACAGCAACTAGATTTAAATCGGAGTGACCTACGAGCAGTCGAGCACTCACACCCCATTCATGAATCTCAATAAAATCCCCTATAACTTATAGAAAAATTTCATAGTTTCCACCTACAAACCCAAACCCGAAATCCAAACACACCATGTTATCCTCATTTCTACCCCATCTCAAGACTCACTATCAAAAATCCCGGAAAAAACTTACAAAACACCAATTTAGCACGCATCAAACAACATTGTCCACGTAACCAAAACCGAAACTGTACTTTACAAACTACACAAAAATGACCTAATATACAATTTGCCGTAACAAATAAACACACACACAACCAAAAAAGACCTAATAAACACCTAAAACACAAAATCCTAGTAAAAAAAACTTGAACGCAAACAAATTTAACATACATCAAACAGCATTGTACGCGTAATTAGAACCGAAACTGTACTTTACAAACTACACAAAAATGACCTAATATACAATTTGCTCTAACAAATAAACACACACACACACACAACCAAAAAGACCTAATAAACACCTAAAACACAAAATCCTAGTAAAAAAACTTACACAAAAAAATTTAACATACATCAAACAGCATTATACGCGTAATCAAAACCGAAATTGTACTTTACAAACTACACAAAAATGACCTAATACACAATTTGCTCTAACAAATAAACACACACACAACCAAAAAAGACCTAATAAACACCTAAAACACAAAATCCTAGTTAAAAACTTAAAACACACACAAATTTAACAAACATCAAACAACATTGTCCATGTAATTAAAACCGAAATTGTACTTTACAAACTACACAAAAATGACCTAATATACAATTTGCTCTAACAAATAAACACACACACAACCAAAAAAGACCTAATAAACACCTAAACACACAAAATCCTAGTAAAAAAACTTCACACACAAATTTAACATACATCAAACAGCATTGTATGCGTAATTAGAACCGAACCGAACCGAAACGGTACTTTACAAGCTATAAAAAAATGACCTAATATACAATTTTCTCTAACAAATAAACACACACACAACCAAAAAAAGACCTAATAAACACCTAAAACACAAAAACCTAGTTAAAAACTTAAATACAAACAAATTTAGCATACATCAAACAGCATTGTACGCGTAATTAGAACCGAAATTGTACTTTACAAACTATAAAAAAAACCTAATATACAATTTACTCCAATTCCGTACGAGAACGAACACAAATAGACACAAATACAGTAAAATTCACAAAATACCGTAAGTAAATGAAGGTAACAACAGAAGTAAGTCGATGTCCGTACAAAAGTGTAATAAATTTTGGTGATGAAATAGAAGATAAAGGATGATATAGATAAGAAACATACAGTTGTTGGTAGGGATGTTTAGAGTGTCATACAGACACCGGTCATGAGATAGTCTCCGTCGAGTGGAAACAAGGAAGGTGTGAATTATTGGTGTAAGTGTACGAATTGGAAGAGACAGACGGTGGTACAGAATATTATTATTGCTTTTGAATAAAGGAAGGAAAGGAAAGGGAAGGGAAGGGAAGGGAAGAATATATGTAAAATTGTTAAACTTTTGGTAACTTAGTTTATTGGATCGCTAAAACAACTTTAAAATAAAAATAAGGATGACGGATAGTTCTTGTGGTTTAGTTGTATTGCAACTTTGATCCTTGGTGTTTTAAAAGTATGGAGATGGTCTTGGTGATTTGTACTATATGTTAGTATGGTGGTCCCTAATGTTGATGGTGTTAGAAGTGAGTAGACACTGAAAATCGAATTGAACGAACTGATTTAACTGAACTGGAAAAAACTGAACCGCATAAAGAGTTGGAAAAACTTAACCGAATAACCGAAAAGTAATTTTTTTAGTATTTGTTATACATTTGACAAAATTACATAAATCAACCTTTATGTATTACCAAAACTACAACCTATACCTTTCAGTATGAAACTCACGCAAACCAACCTTTATGTACACTTTTTGTTGCAGTTTAGAACCTTTGACACAAACCCAGTTAGTTTGTGTCGTTAAGTCAAGGGCAAATTAGTAATTTTACCCCCACTTTTCATCTTCTTCTTCCCTCTGTCTTTCTCTATCTCTGTGTAATTGAATTTGAGTGAATCACAAACAGAAGAATTAACCCCACCACCATCCCCACCGTGTCTCCTCCCTCTGTGCACCACCGTCACAACCTCTGCCACCCAGCTCCACCACAGTATCCGTTAACATCCATCACCGGTTCCTCATCACCCAACCCAAATCAAAGGTGTAAATCCGTCACCGGTGATGTCCGAAATCATCGTTAATCATCAAAACAGCTTACCTGAGTTCATTAGACAGTGTCAATCCCTGGCCGTCCGAAGCTAAACAATCATATAAATGCTCCCCTGATTCCATCATTGACGAAGCTAAACAATCATCGTTGACGACGAAAATGGTCCCCTATTTTGTCACAGAAAACAGAGACAGAGAAGTCGAAGCTAAATAATCATATAACGAATCATTGGAGCTAAGGATGATGACGGTGGTGAGCTGAATGGTCCCGTCATTTCATCACAAAAAACAGAGGAGACCAAAATGGTCCCCTGGTTCAAAAAAAAATCCCGCCAAAAAAAATTTGAACACAGGAGGATGATGGTCCGAGGACGTGAGCTGACGAGGACGATGGTGGTGGTGAGCTGAGGATGATGATGATGATACGGCGGTGGAGTTCAATTGGGTGGCATATGTTATGACAGTGGTAATGGTGGTGAACAAGGGGGGAGGCACGGTGGGGATAGTGGTGGTGGTGGTTCACACGGTGGTTGTGATGGTGGTCTTATATGGTGGTCAAGGTGATGGTGGTGAATACATAAGGAAGAAGATGAAAAGAGTGGGTAAAATGACTTATTTGCCCTTGACTTAACGATACAAACTAACTGGGTTTGTGTCAAAGGTTCTAAACTGCAACAAAAAGTGTACATAAAGGTTGGTTTGCGTGAGTTTCATACTGAAATGTATAGGTTGTAGTTTTGGTAATACATAAAGGTTGATTAATGTAATTTTGTCTACATTAATTTAAGAATTTTTAGTTTTATTCTTGAAGGCTAAGTATTTATAAGAAAAACGTTAATTTATGTTTTATCCATTGCTCACAGAAAAAAAAAACAAAATTTAGCATAAATAAATACTTTTTAAAAGTATTAATAAAGAAAATATCTTAGTAAAACTTTAGAAAAACATAAAAATAGTTTAGAAGGTTAGGTTAATGTGAACAATACGAACTCCGAAAGTTAAATATACTAACATAAATGTGAACAGTTAGGAAAGATTCTTAAATATTGGATTATACATTATAATTTTAAATCTTATCAGGAAAAATGAAACGGTACTAAAACGAAGGAAACTGTAACCGTACGGTTTTCAAAAACCGAACATTTCTTTTACGATATGGTTACACTATAACAAACCGTCCACACCCCAATATGGTGTTGGGTTTTATACACGGGGTTTAAAACTTTTAATCAGATATGTGGAAGCGTGTGTACAAATCAAACCGATCCAAACCCTAACTTTGGATTGCTCACCGAGAGTCTAGATTCAGAATCAAATAGAAGAAAACAATTGTAGGGTGTTATATGAAAACATACCTCTTCTTACATCTAACCATTTTGTAACAATTTGGCTCAACGAACTTTTCGCTAGATCCAAGATACAAATACACAAAAACAGAAGCAACACGCAAAAAGAAGTGTAGGATGCGTGCGGCAGTACCAATGGGTCGACCAGTAGTGCTGGGTGATGGTGTGAAAGATGGAGAGAGAATGGAGTTATTGAATTTATAATCAAAAAACTATTTTCTCTTTATAACTTATTCCTAATTTATAGCTTCTTTAAATGCAGAAGGCATATTCCAAAAGAATATTCCTTTTGATTTGAATTTCATAATTATCTCATGACTATTTATATTATTTATGAGTTAACTTAATAATAAATAAATATTATAATTAATTAACGTTTAATTAAGAGCCTCATAGTTTGCTTAATTACAAACAAAACCTGCAACTTGGATGAATTATTCTGCTAATAATTTAGTCCCAAATCTAACCACGTTTGTATTAGAATTATTCAGCTAATATTTATATATATGTGGGAAGTATAATTTGGAAACCCTCCTAGTTAAGCTAACTCTTGAAACCCATTAAGAGGCTCATAATCAGCCACGTCTATGATCTTTCTATGCCCGATCGTGAGACTGCCTGTTGGACGTCCGATGACGCTTTACCCCGACCTGAGAGGGTATTTTTGACAATGTAAATTTGTGTGCAGTGGTGTTGCAGGCCTAACACATATTTTCTCAATTTCCCAAGCATCATATTCTCTCTCTCCAAAAAGATGATTATTCTCAAAATCCACCTTCACCGTTGCTTTTCAACTCTTTACCCCAAATCTAAATTTTTCCTCCATAAAACTTTTTTCAACTCTAGATCTCATATACACATCTTCTTTCTTTATGTTTTTTTTAATTTATTTCTTCCTAATCTAACTTTTTCCTCCATAAAACGTTTGAAGTCTTGTACTCAATAATGGGTTCTAAAATAACAAACAAAATGTGTGGGTAAGTTATGAAGCTAGGTGGTGAGTTACAAAACAATCACAACATTTTTTTCTTTTGATATATTCTAAACAAATCTAAAAAAAATTCTTTGCTCTTGGTTTAGTTTTTATTTTCTTTTTTGATATATTAGTTTTATGGTTAATATAACTTTCTCGCAACAACACCGCCACCATCTCAAGGCATTGCAACACCACTACTATTTCTCTGGGTTTGAGTTGATTAGTCGTCACCCCTCTTCGATTTCTCTGTTGATGCCAGATAGGGCTGTAAACGAAGCAAACGAACACGAACAAGGCCTTGTTCGTGTTTGTTTGTAAAGAAATTAATGTTTCTGCGAACTGTTCACGAACACTTACCGAACAAGATTTTTTGTTCGTGTTCGTTTGTTAAGAAAATAACTTGTTCACGAACTGTTCATTAACACTTACCGAACGAGATTTTTGTCCGTGTTCGCTTGTATATATTTGCTAATAAGTTTTATTGAAAAAAGATGTTAGTTGTAACATGTTACAATAAACATTTTTTTTATTTGAGGCATGTTATTATACAAATGATACATAAAATATGTTACACCGTAACACACAAGTTGTTACTGATAAATGTGTTACCCATTTAAAGGTAAAGAATTTGAATTTAAAGAAAAAAGAGATTAAAGAAATTCTAGTAAAAAGAAAAGTGGGGAGAGAGAAAAGAGAAAGTAGGGGAGAGAAGAAAAAAAACAAAGAGAGGAGAGAGAATGTTGTAGCAAATTACCCTTTTACCATTTTTGGTACTTTTGTGATTAAAGTAATTATTTGATGAAGTGTAAAAAGCTAGATTTAATCTAGGCCATTAATGATGGATGATCAATGGTCAAGATGGAGTTTCTTGAGTTTTATCAACTCAACTGAGTTTTCAATTTATCCTTCCCCTATATATATATATATATATATATATATATATATATATACACATACATATATATAGGGGAAGAATAAATTGAAAACCCACTCCAGTTAAAGAAACTCTAAAAACTCTATCCTAACCATTGATTGCAAACAATATAAGGCTGAGATTAAAAACTACTTTATGGTTTGATTAAAATCTTTACTTTATTATATTGTGGTACAAAAAGGGTAGAGTTGGCAAAACAATTTCTTCCTCTGACATCTTTTTTTTCACTTTCCAACACCTTCTCTTTCACTTTATTTAATGAACCATTCTCTCTCATCTCTCTTCATAATATTCTTCCCCCTCATCCTATTTGACGGTACTATAATTTGAAAAATGTTACTACATAAAATAAAATTATACATGTATTGATAATTATTGTTTCTGTTACAATGCTACAACAAAAAAAATTGTATATGTTACAATGATAAGTCAATCTATATTTATGTAACTATAACAACTTGGGTTACTTATATAACTGTAACAAGTTAACTTTAACAACTTATGTTACATATCTAGCCGTAACAACTAGGAAATTTTTTATTTTATTATAGTAATTTGTGTTACTTATTCAACTGTAACAACTTATGTTACTATTCAGACATTCTTTACATTTTTAACAATAACGTTACATGTCTAACTAGAAAAGTTTATAAATATAACTAGGACTTATATAATTATAATTATAACTATGACCATTACATATTTGTAACAAAGAAAATCTTACATAGTTTTTATAATGTTAATAGTTTTCACATTGTAACAAGACGGGTTACATGCAATGAACAACAACATCGTCTTTCATAAAAAATACATATATGATAAATAAACAACAAGACAAGTTACAAAAAGAATAAACCCGCTTTGTTCAATAAAAATAACAATTAGGAGTGATAGTTTATAAATTGTAACAAGATTACTGCAACATTTTTTGTTACAATGCTTTGTGACAAGGTGTATACATGTGTGACAAAGAATAAAAAAAATAATAGCATGTTCCAACTAAGAACGTTCATTGTAACAAACCATCTTCATGTTCTTCTCCGCCTTCATCAAAAACTCTATCTACAGAAATAACAAATAATAATACAAATAACTAAAATTTTATAATAAATAAAAAAATGTAACAAGATTCCAATACAAATTTGTAATCTTGTTACAAATTTTTATTTTTAATTCCTTGTCTCGGTTCGCCTCAAGGCACGATCTCGTACTTTTAAAACCTTAACTCCAATAAATTCTAACAATAAAATCACATTCCAAATCACTAAGGCATATAAACCACATTCCAAATCATATAATATAGTCTAATCAGCCATCTCAAAATCAAGAACAACAACAAATCTATAATACAAAAACACTAAACACACACATTGAAAACAAACAGAAAGATTAAAAAAAAGGAAAAAATTATAATACAAAAACACCAAACACACACATAAAAAAATTTGCTTATACCAAAACAAGTTAAATGGACTGAATGCTTCTGACAAGTCGAAAGTCAACCAAAACAAGTTAAAAATTACTAGTTCATTCCATTCAACTAAATTATCATGCTGATATGCACAAAAAAAAAACAACCAAAACCATAAAAGACACCAATCGAAAGACTTCAAGATTTGTTATTACATAGAATAGATGCAAGATATAAGTCTTCCAGTAAAATAGTAAACGACAACTCTCAAGGAATATAAAAAAATAGGAACAACCCAAATTCAGAACAACCCTACATTAACTACATATAACAAACAATTGACAATACAACTTACAGAGGGAGAAAGAGCCTACGAAAGTCGGAGGAAGGCCAGCTCAGGTCATCTTCTCCGACCATTCTCCGGCAACTAAGACCCTCGTTCCTTCTCCTGATTCACAGAACCATGCATCTAAATCATTCCGGTTTGTTGTGGTATTTACCCGGATCTGGAAGTACAACCCACCTCGTACCAACCCTGTTCCGACGACCACCGTAACCATCACTGTCGTACACCTCTTCGTCGTCCACCTTCACACCTTCAACCATCCGTCATCACTAGCACCATCGTCATCTACCTCGTCGTTCATCATTGCCGGTTCCTTTTTCGTCACTATTCACCACTTTCAAGATCCGGATCTAAAAATCTGAATATGGTGAAATAGGAGCTTATTTGTGATGTTTACAACACCAAGATTTAGATCTAACACCGGCCAGAACTATGGCAATGAAGAGATGAGCAACAATGATGAAAAGAAGATTCAAATGAGTTTTATGATTTTGTTTGATTAAAGAAAAAGAGATAGGGTGAGAAGAGTCCACTGGATTGTTTTGATTTTGTTTGTTTAATAGAGAGAGAAGATTTATATGAATATAAAGAGAGAGTGAATGTAAAGTAATGATATGTACTCATGAATGTTCTGGCAAAAAGGCCTGCACAAAGCACATTAGAAAAATGTTACATGGACTAAAATACCCTTCTAGGAGAGAGGAGACTGATACACGTGGAATGATATGGGCCTTGTATTGGGTTTTTAAAGTTTCTTTAACTCATAGGAGTTTTCTAGTTATACTTTCCCTAATATATATATATATATATAGGATAAGGATAAGGATAAATTAGAAACTCCCTTGACTTGGAGAAACTCAAGAAACTCTATAATAACCCTTGATATCAATTGATCAAAGGTGAAGATTAAACCTTGCATTTTTTTTTATTCCAAAAATTGTATCCCTTTGAAATTAAAATGTACAAAAGGGCAGTTTGGGTATTTGCTTTTTACACTTCTTTCCTGACCATACGTACGATCAGTCAAAGTCATAATCTCTCTCCATATTTTTTATATTCAAAAGCAATCAACTCATCTCCTCACTCTCTCTCTATCCATATTTTTCAAAATCAAACTAAAATGTCTCTAGTTTTCCATCTGAATGGCATCCCCTTCTCCTACAATCTAAATATATTTTTCAAAGTCATTCCCTTCTCCTACAATCTGAATGGCAATCTGAATGGCAATACGTATATTTTCCATAATTTGCAGTTTATCATCGACATCCGTCCTATCTGAAACCAGTGTCTTCCTCTCACCGGATGAAGCTGTCGCTCAACTGTGGTGGTTCAGTGGGCTAACCCAGCAGCAGAGGTGGTGGTTGAGAAATGGGAGGCCGGTGTGGAATGGATTAGGGTTGGTGGCCGGTTACGGTGTTGAAAGGATTTGCATCGGTTTGTCTTCCCCCTTTTACGTTCTAAGATCTGAACCGGTGTATCTGCCGCCGCTTCAATTTTTTCTCAGTTGCAGAGAAGCTTGAACAAAGTCATGTCCGCCTCTTCAATTTTTTCAATTGTTTAACCTATATGTTTGCTACCCCACTAGCTTCATTTTAAAATATATGGTAACTGTTTTATTTTTAATTTATTTTTAATTTTTGTCTCCCTCCGCAAGTTGATTCCAATATATATCTTGTTTTTTTCTTCTTTTAACTATTAGTATTTGTTATTTTATGCTAACTATTGATAAAAAAAAAGATTAAAATTTTGTAAATGTAATTTAAAACATTTATGCTAACCGTTTAATGTAACTTTATGAATGAAAAGGTTAAATTTAGTTTCACATGTTCACAGAAAAGGTTACACTGTTACATTTTAAAAATAGGTTACATTGTAATTAGGGGTTACGGTTGACGAGTTGATGTTACATATTAATATTGATTAAAAATGTAACATGTGTCGGTTTTATGCAAACGGTTCATCTTACCCGATTGATTTAATATGTATGAACTTTATTACATGGGACCTATAGGGGGTTCGGTCGTTTAACAAAATTGTTGTTTGAACAAAGGTGGAAAATAAAAAATGTGTTGTTTGGCAAAAAAAAATATGTAATTTAAAATAGTTACAGATGTAACGTACGCTGTTAAATGTAGGTTACAGATATGGGCCGAATTTCGGATATCCGAATTTTCGGATTCGGATAGTGATTTTGAAAATTTTCGGATATTTCGGATATCCGAAAACTTATAATAAAATTTTATCGGATATCCGAAATATCCAAATATCCGAAAATATCCGAAAATATCCAAAAATATCCGAAAAATATCCGAAAATATCCGAAAATATCCGAAATATCCGAAAATATCCGAAAAATATCCAAAAAAATATCCGAAAAATATCCGAAACTATCCGAAATATCCGAAAATTTATATGTAAAACATATAAAATAAAATATATTATAATAAAATCGGATATTCGGATATCCGAATCACTATCCGATCGGATATCCGAAATTTCGGATATCCGAAATCCGAAATTTCGGATACGGATTCGGATAGTGAAATCAGCTATCCGAAAATTTCGGATATCCGAAATTCGGATATCCGAATTTTCGAATATCCGGTTTTGAACACCCCTAGTTAAATGTATCATTTGTTAATTGATATGTAACATTTAAATAGGTACATATGAAAAAAATCATTAATTAGAGGTGACCGGTTGATGTAACATTATTATTATTATTATTATTATTATTATTATTATTAATGTATTTTGTAATACTACCAGTAGTTACTACATAACATAACCTAAAAATCATTAATTGGTTTTAACAAAACTTTATGATTTTCATCTTCTAAAAAAATAACATATAATAATGATGTATTAAAAAAAACTTTGATTGACTTATATAGTTGTAAAGTTAAGTGTTGGGTTATTGCTTGACGTGCTTTAAAAATAGAATTACCAACTACCTTTAACAAAATATTAAAAAAATATACATAGTAAAACTATTAATAAGTTGGTGAAAAAAGTTAAAAAAAAGTTGCACGGATCATCTAAGAGGAAAAAAACAAAGTACATAAAGAAAATGGTGAATTTGTTTGTGTTAGAAAAGTCAAGGAAATGACATGAAAGAGAGAAGGTGTGGTGAGGTTAAAGTTACAATCTTGCCCTTACTAACAAAAGTGAATATGGTAGATGTGGAAAGATGGTGACCATAGGATGGGTTTCAAAGGTTTCTCCAACTCAACCAAGTTTCATTAGGATACATAGCCTCTCTCTCTCTCTCTCTATATATATATATATATAGGGTTGGGTTAAAATAAAAACCCTCTTGAGTTGTGAAAACTCTAGAAAATCTGTATGAACCATTGATCAAGTTGAATGGTGGGCCAAGATTCATCCAATATTATTAAATTGTTTAAAGTACATGTCCTTGTTATTTGTTTGTAGCATAAGGGTATAATGGTAAATGTATCACCACAAAAGACAAGGTTTTTTTATTAAGTGGTAGTACAATTTGTCCATCTCTCATCTCTCTTTAATCTCTTCTCTCTCCTAGATCTCTCTCATCTCTCTTCTCTCCCTTGACTCTCTCTCCTCTCTTTTTCCTTGCTTTTACATTTTTCAATTTTTTAACCTTTTATTAAGTCAGATTTGTCTGTAACAACTTATGTGTTACGTTGTAACATGTTATGTATGTATTTACATTGTAACATTTTAATACAGGTTACACTGTAACAAGAGCAATTTTACATATTTACATACGTATCGTAGTTAATGGTGCTTATGTAACCTGTTTTAAATTCAAACTCAAACAGAAAAAAAACTGTTGTAACATGTTACATGTGTCATTTGTATGTATTTACATTGTTACATTTTAACTGTGCTTATGTAACCTGTAAAAAGAGCAATTTTACATATTTACAACCTATTTACATTTGTATGATTTTTTTTGACATATATACACAATCAAAATTCAAATTTCAACTGAAAATAAAACTGACCATTCATACCAAAAAAAAAATGTGTTACGTTACATTCATACCCAAAAAAATTCAAACTTTTGACATATATATACAAGAACTATACATACCAAATTAAAAAAAACCCAAAATTTAGAGAAATCTCATATGGACAATAAGAAACAAAATTAAAAACATTCACAAAGATTTAAAACACAAACACATTTAAAAAAAACTACATGTATAAAATTTGATTTTACAACTCTACGGTTGCTCGATTGGTTTGCTAACACATACAAGACTTTGTTTATTATATAACCATTTAAAAAAAAACTACATGAATTGATTTTACAACTCTACGTGACTTTTAGTTGAAAAACATAAAAAGATTTACTTGTAAAGTTAGTTTTGTCTAAGGGCTAAATGAAAACCTTTCTTTATCAAACCCATCCTTCTTCCCCATCTATAACCTGCAACTCCAAAACTTATCCACCACTTTAGGCTACCAGGAAGCCACCCTAACCTACCCCGTCTCCATGATCACCTTCCTCACCAACATCAAGAGAGCCCAGCTACATCTTCGTCACCAACATCACCAACATCTGGACCGACTTAATCATCTTCGTCACCAACATCTTCGTCAAAAACTAGATCTGTACAGTGATCGTTCCCACCATCCCAGATCTGAAACTTTTTTTATCCCAAGAAATTTTCAAGCTTCGTCGTGTGATGATGGCGTTGGTGATGTTTGTTGTGTTACAGATCTGTAGAGAGAGATGCGGATGAAAAAAATCACCATTTTTTGTCCACCTCGTCACACACCGCAGTTCGCCGCCGCCGCCACCGCTCACCTCGTCACAAGCGCAGTACAACACCACCCCTATGCATCTCCGAGTTTGAGGACAACTCAGATCCGGTGGGGGGCAGTGGGTGTGAATGAGTTTTGTTATTCAATGGAGTGAGAGAGAGATGTTTATGAATTATTGTTGATAGAGAGTGTGTGAGAGAGACTAGACATGAGTATGCTCTTATGTGTCAGGATTATGCTTTTTATGCTCAGACAAAAGCAAAAGATGAGTGTAGTTACCATCTTGCCCTTGTATGGCATGAAGAAAAAGGTAGATGTGGAAGCATGCTGGCCATTGGATGGGTTTTTAGAGTTTTCACAACTCATTAAGGTTTTCACTAGATACATACCCTATATATATATATATATTAATTTGTTCACCGCTCAAAGTGTAACTCTTAAGATGTTATATTAGTAACAGTGTTGATTCTCGATATTCGGATACACCAATCCAACAGACGGGCGTTAAAATTTTCATTTATGCTTTTTAAATGACCAATATGCCCTTTATTTAAAAACTATACAAATAAAATGATAACATAAATTTACATAATTACCTTTGATTTGTTGCAAAACACGCATATTTATCCTATGTATTTGATGTAGATTTGTAAAGTTTTTAGTCTTTATTAGCTTGTATTTATTATTTGAGTCTTGTGCAGACATACGTGTGCAAAAGGAGCGTAAACAAGCCAAAACCGAAAAGAAACATGCACACGAGGAGAAGCGGATGAGAAAATATTAAATAAATTCGGTAATTTATTTTTTTGCTCCATGCAAAGAAGTCAAGGGTGAGTTTTGAGACACGCGAGTAACTCTAAATTGGGTCGTGACTATTTTGGATTTGCGACACGAAAACTATTATTACTCGTTCGCGATCCGCAAAAACTCCTACTTCGGCAATTAATTAGGTTTTGATTATAAATGCAGAACAATCGACCCTAGCCTTAATATTTCGACTTACATAACATATTTTGAGAGCTTAGGATCAGATCTAATGAGAACAAACATATGGAGTTGAAGGATTGAGCTAGGATTAAAAGAAGCGTAACTTATTAGTTTTCAATATTGAACTACTTTGTGTTTTCATGTTCGATACTATGTTTAGTTTGAAGCTTGTTGCTTTGTTTATCTTTTCTAGTATATTTATTGGCTAGACTTTCATAGTTGTCTAGGTTATGATGATTACTTGTTGATTTGGTATTTTATATTGGTTTTGTGATTTTACATTGGATTTATGTTAAAGTAAAGAATTTGTTTATGATTGTTATGATGCATGTGCATGCTTAGTACTGATTTATAATTTTTCGGTTGTTCCATAAGTGTCTTTGTTGATGTCTTTCATGTATGGATGCTTATTAGGTTGCTTAATACGTGTTTACAATTGGTTTATGGTTTTGGATTCGAAATCCATATAAAACATTGATTGAAAGTTTAGAGGAATTAAGTATTCTTCCTATTCTTGAAACCGAATGGTAATAGGTAGTCGAGTTTGTCTTTGACATTAGGAGTATAGACTAGAAACACTTCGAGGGGAGGTTTTCCTACGTTTCATAGTATTTTTTTGTTTTTCCCATGTTATAGCAAGAGTTTTCATGTTACTTTTGTACCTTAGGGTGTATTTATATAACTAAGGTCAAAAGATGATCTAGTCTTTTGAGTACTTTAGTATAGTTGGAGAGAACGAGAGGTGATCCAACCTAACCAATGAGTTTACACACCCTTAGAATTTCCTTTTAGACCATACGTAATGGAAGCATGCAATGAGCGTTAAAGGGGGGAATTTGTAACACCGCAAAACCAGTCGTTCGCCTAACTACGCCATTAGGCGTGATTAGCAATATATTAACACGAGACTTAGAGGATAATAATATGGGTTATATTCTAACATGGAAATAACCTAGTTAATAATATTATTTTATAAATTAATAAAAGGTGTTTGAAACTAGCTTATGAGTTAGTTTTTATACGAAAATGACAGTGGGAAAACTTGAGGGACCATAGTTGCCAAAATGGTAAAGTGGGTATTATTAATAATAATAAAACACACAAAAACACACACATGAAGTGTGTGTGTCGTGTATAATGATCAGGAGATCATTTCTTCTTCCTTAACCAAACCCTAAACATCAACTCTTGCTCAAATCAAAGCTAAATCAAAGGGGAAATCGATGCTTGAGCAAGAAACGAGTTATCTAAGGCCTAATGAACATCAAGGTACCATTTTATTTGATGTAATTTGATGTTAATACCCGTTTTTGATTTGGTCAAAAACTAGGGTTTTGATAAAACGTAAAATTTATGGTTAAAAGAGGTTGCTCTAGTCTTGGGGAACCTCAAACATACCTAAATTAGTTACAAATCACACTTAATATGTGTATTTGGTTTTGATCATATGATTATGTTCATGTGTAGAAATTGGGGTTTAACCTCTAGGTTGAATCCACTCATATCTAGTAACCTTTTGTGACTCTTAGAAGTTGTTGCATGAGAAATTTAGGTAAAAAGGGGCCTAAATAACATGTTATGATGTCAATTGGACAATCGGTTGTGCTTTGGTTAAACTTAGAATGTTGAAAACTAAGTATATTGGTGGATGCACACCAAGTGTTTGATGAAATGCCTAGATGAGTTAATCTCAACTAGACATGTAAGAAAATGGCTATGGATTTAGCTAGAAATGATAATGAATACATGATGTTATGGATAGTGAACAAAATTCCATATTATGTATTCTAATAGACAAGTTTGACTCATCCCCAAGTTAGGTACAACCAAGAGGGAGCAAACGGGTCAAACGGATGCAAGGCGAATACTTATGGAAACAAGAATGGATGCGAGGTAAGTTTTACTTACACCAATATACTATAACATAGCTTAAATTGTTATAAACATTAGTTTTAAATCTTGAGTGTGAGATAAAGATAAACCCCAAGGGGTAGAATCTATTAAGTGGGTTGCCTTATGTGCACTCAATACAAAATGTGGTTTATGACCTTAATCGAGATAATGAGTTATGACCAAATGGAGAAATCCATCAAACGGGTCAACTAATAAAGATATGTGAGAAATGATGTTTTAATCCAAATTAAATCAATTGAATGGAGTCGTTAAGCATGATGTTAAATGGGTCAAGTTTGTGTCAATTGAACCATAGATAAAAACTTGGGTAACATAGCATTATGAACTATGAGTCTAAACGGGTCAAATGGTGATGTCCTCACCATGTGAGTCCAATACTTGATGCTTGTATTCCAAGCATTAAGATTCATAAAGTTAAACGGGTCAAATGGCAAGTTATTGCCATTTGAGTTCCGAGAAATTAATGTTGTCTATTTAGAAAGCATACAGGTAAATGCAATTGCGCGTGCATTCTTGATGTTAAGAATCATGGAGGATAAACACAAGGTATAGATATGGGTCAAGGCCACCCGGTAAGTCCGTAGTCAAATAAACGCCTTCGAGCGAAGCAACATAGGTGATAAAGTACCCACATGAAGTGTGGGTGCAAATCAAGTAAGTTATTTCCACAACTATGTCTAATGCGCGCTAATGCGCTTAGAATCTACTAAACAAGTGAAAACTTGAGAAAGGATGAAAATCTAAGTCCGGAAGGACTTAGAGGTTTTTAAACAAGTCAATGAGGCAAAAACATTGGAATTGGAACAAGAAGTTTCGCCACGAATGGCTAAATTGAAATATTTGACCATGAAGGGCATTTTGGGAATTCAAAAGATTTCTAAAGGTTGAATCTAAGAAACTAAATCATAATGAGACAAATCGGATAAACGCTTTTGTTGATCATGTGTATAATGACTTGACAACTTAATCGGTAGGCATTTGGTGTGGTCAGAAAATGCCTTGTTTTATTCAAGGTCTTAACGGGTCGATATGGGTAAAAATCAACATAAACACTTAAAACTTTGAACCGGGTCATATCATCATGAACCGGCCTATAATTTCAGTCAAACAAAGGTTTATTTAGTCGGCAAGTCAATACTTAGGCTTCGGGAATCATCAAATGCGGTTGCGACATGATTCCCATGCTTAAAAATCACCAAAAAACGATCAGAAGCTGTGCGCGGCCGCGCGCTTAAACCGACCGGCCGCGCGCTTAGACCTGCATGTCAGCACGATCTTTAAAATTCCATATAAAATCGTAGAAAAATCGTTAGGAGGTGTTCTTTATATGCCTGGAAAGCTCTCGGAGCGTAGAACAATTCTCATCCGAAAGTCGAAGTCAGATTTTGGGTTTTAGAAGGGGTAAAAGCGATCCGAACAGCTACTGCGCATAAGTTGCAGCAGTTTGTTCTCCTGATAAAGGGCCGTTTGGCCTGGTTCGTTCCATTTCGACGTGTAACGACTATCGTACTAGTTTAAATGTTTCATTTGACCACTCACTAACCATTCTTTGTGTAATGGTTCTAGGTAAACATGTGATGGAAGTCCCGGAGCAAGGATCAAGTCGCGATAAGAGCCGAACACACCCGATCACTCATTCAAGCTTCCGCACTAGAATATCTAAGGAACTCCCGTTAAAAACGCCACATCTTAAAATATGTTTTAACTATTAAAATGTAAAAATTTGTGTGAATCAAACATGTATTTGATCTTAATGGGTTGACTTATAACAAATTTCAAAGTTTTAATCGGGAGTGGTTTAAGTAAGGTCAAAACCCGTATAATTTGGGCGTTGATCGCGTGATTACGGGTTAGGGTCTTACAATTTCGCGCCCCGTTAACCCCAAAACACCGCCCCCTCTATGTGAAATGGGCGTTAATGGGGCTCCAAATGGGCAAAAGTTGCTTTTTTTAATATTTTAATATATTAAAGTATAATTAAAAAAATAATAATAATAAACAAATCGACGTGGAAGAATTTGGTTGGCTGATGGAGTGCCCCTGCCCCGTGAAATATTTCGCGAGTGCCCCTTTAGCGCCCAGGAGGGCGGTGTTTAGGCGCGAATGGGGCGTGAAAATGCCCTTTCACGCCCTTTTCACCCTTCCACAACACATGGTCTTAGGTCATACGCATAGAATGATGAGGGATCCGTTAGGTTAATTGAGGGTGGGGTATTTTACAAATTTTGTTCCGAGAGAGTTCCCAAAACCAAGATAAGTCCAAGTGTCACAAGTAGGATTCTACCCATAGTTATTGTTTTTCCTACTTCTTATTTATCATTAGTAATCAATTTGCTAGTTGTTAGTTGAGTCTTTTTTAGTTTATTTCTTTAGTTAATTAATTAAAACCAAAATCAATTTAATTCAGTCCTTAGTTGAGTATAGTTTAGTTTAGTTGTTAGTAGTGTCATGTGGGTTCGATATTCGAACCTTTTTAGGCTTAGGAGCGTCTAGAGTATCACTAATGTGTTTAGTTTCGTTTATTTTATAGACCGCTATTAGCACATCAACCCTTTTACTTTAAAAAAGTTATAACTCCCAACCCCTCCTGTCATACTTCTCTTATCCGACTATCCATCCACTAGCAATTCCACCAGCAACCAAAACCCACATGTTTTGCTGATGAATGAGATAAATGGTGGTGTTAACATGTTATAAACAGGTTCTTGTTCGTGTTTGAAAAAATGACACGAAAAGTTATGATGTCGTGTTCGTGTTTACCTGTTCCATGCCCATGTCTTGTCATGTTCGTGTCTTAATAAGTTGTGTCTAACACGATATGTCAGCCCCAATAGGACATAATGAACGCTTTTGAATGGTTAAATGAATGTGGAGAAAGTGTTTGCCAGTTCACTAACAACATTAAACAGTGTTTACAAGGCATTGAGCGTATGACTAGTTTGCGTGACTAGATAGCCAATCAGCTAATTCCAAATGATTAAAATTAAAATTAAAATTATACGCAACGTATTAACTTATGCTGGATTTTAGTAAGCCAATCCATGGATTTTGAAGGATTTACATGTAATTTGGGTTTTATATACCTACAACCTTACCCAGTAAATCCCACAATTAGCAAAACTAAGAGTAAGGTCTGTAAAGGGTGGGATGTAGGCAGATCTTACTCCTATCCTTACAGATAGAGAGTCTGCTTCCAGAGAGACCCCGGCTCTAATTTGGGCTTTATATAATGTTTGTAATTTTCTTTTATAATTTTTCATAATTCAGTATAGTCATAAAAAGCTCTGACCAAACAGATACATTTCATTTGGAACAAAATAGTGCAGAAAGGTAAAATAGTCATTCAAATTTCCAAACAAGACTTACCAATTCAACATTTAGTGTAGAAAGGTTGCCAAGCAACTTAATTTAACAACTTGATATGCAACACATGAGGTTTACAAGAGGTATGTGCTCGCTACTTAATTTAACTAACTTGTTCAAAAATTTAAAACAAAATGACTAATTCAGTTAGTCAAAATGTATTAGATAATAAGATGAGGGTGATACACTGCTACAGTTCACGTGGTCCACGTTTTCCATGTCATGCAGCAGTTCTTATCTTATATTTTCCTTTCCCATATTCGACCACATCAGAAGGCTGTAAAGATTATATATAAACCTATACATTGGGATAGATATATAAATAAATTTAGTAAGTTACCCAAATCACATACAACAAATGATGAAATGAATAAATGGGTGGGTTGCACACGTGGGCCAGCAAAACGATCATTGGGCCTAAAGTTCATGTCCAACTAGAAGTGGACAAAAAAAACGGTTTGGATAACCAAAACGGTTCTAACCTGACCCGATTTTCATTACCAGACTGGTTTGAGCCAAACCGGTTTCAACCTGACCCAAGCCGCTAGTTTGTATACAAGTTCCCCCTCTCACAAACCGGTTTCAGCCCGACCCAAACAAGTTTGAATACGTTCTGAATGTTTTCCGCCCAAATCAGTTTATGACCTGACCCGGTTTCTTCTCAAACCGGTTTTGACCAAATTGATTCAGTTTATGACCCACACCGGTTTGACAAAAAGAACCTGGTTTGTACACCTCTATGGCCAACAGTGGCAAGACAAAAACAATTGCCAAAAAAAAAAAAAACCATGGCAAGCTAGAATAAAAAACACCACCTCATGCCTCAAAAGGTTGTTACTGTTACGGTTTTGACTGGTTTTAGCAGTGTTGCAGCAAAAGTCGCTAGGAGTTCTCTAGTCGGCCGACTGGGGAGTTGGGAGTACTACAAAACCGTAACCAGTCAAAACCGTAACAGTAACAGTAACACCCTTGGAATCCGATTTTGCAACACCTTAGATCTAAAACTATCAATCCAATAGCCAAAATTTTAGCAACCGCTTTAGATCATGGTAAACTAAAATCAAACCCTTAGAAACTTCAAACCAAAACAAACCGTTACTAACAATTTGGCTTCGTTTGCTTTTACAGTTTACGCTTGTTGTGCCTTTACCATAAAAAAGGCATTTAAAAAGTTAAAACTTTAAAGATTGACTCTCTATATCGTATTGTTAAGCAAAATTTTAATCATGTGTATAATCCAACTTATGATAATTAAAATTTAAAAGTCCACACAAAAAAGGTCACATGGCCGAAAATTATATGGTATCATTTGGTTTTTCTCAACCGGTATCAAGTACAAAACATAAACTAAACTGTTCAATACGGTATGAAAGCTCCTAAACCGGCTGACCGATTAAAAAAACAACTGTGAAACCAAACCAATGACAGGTGTGCACGGTGTCATTGTTTCAAACTCAATAATGAGCAACCCTAGGGCCGGACCAGTGAACAAATCCGTTCAATTAACATTTTTAACTTATTGTTTTCGGACTCGCTAGAGTTTGCCCTAACCCCCCAAAACAAATTTCAAGCTTCAGTTGCCAAAACTTTAAAAAGGTCGAGGAGTACCTTCGTTGGTGGCCAAAAATAGTAGTGGTGCCCTGTGGGTTGCATGAGGCCAGAAAATACAGAGAAGCAGGGCCACTGTTGGTCGATCGAGAGAGCGACATCAGCAGACTCGATAATGCAAGAGAGCAGGTGGTGGTGGTAGTCTGCTTGGTGTGGTTGAGAGCAGAGCCGCTGGTTGGTGAACTATCTGAACAGGCGGTCGTAGTTATGGTTGTTGCTGTGGCAACGACGGCAATGACTGCTGGATTGCAGCGAGATTTCTACAAATCAGACCTCCGTTTTTTCTTCTTCTCGGACGTAGATCAATTACTTCATTTTTCCCCTGTAAATATACTTGGATCGCCAGAAGGAGTGAGATTTTGACACTTACATCTGAAAGCCTCAGCCAACATTCTGCTCATGATTACTGTGTTGATATTGGTCTCAAGTTCCATCCTTTCCGAGTTATAATCTGCATCTGCTTCTAGAAGTTTAGCTTCATACTTGAGTCTTATTTGAGCGACAATTTCCGCTATTTCCTTTTCACATTCGATATCTAGCCTTTGTTTCTGCACGAAAGCAAAACCAATAGCATGATGAAAAGTCAATCAATACGAGTTGACTTATCAAGGTAAATAAAGCAATGAATGACTGACCGTTTCTTGATGGGACTTGGTTACATTATCTTTCTCTGTGTGTAACCTCTCTACTTCAGCTTCAAGTGGATCGGTTTGATCTAGCATTTGAGGGCTCACACTGTTAGTAAGGTTATCAAGCATTTTTATTGCATTAATCAGTGGTGCGGGTTCAACAGATGTAGCCAAAGGAGGCTGTCGTTCCTCATGAGGCGTCTCAGCAGCCGCAGCAAGACCTTCTTCCAAATGTTCATCAGATTCTGGCACGGTATGGGTTGGCTCTTCTAAAATAGGTTCAAGTAATGGTCCGCATGGTGAAAGCGTATCAGATGAAGTTTGAGCAACCATTGGGTCAGTAGATGATGGGGAATCTGGTTCATCATCTAGAATGATCTGATCAAGTTGACCGGCACCTGATGGTTGCAGATTACCAACATTAATTTCTTGATCTTGAATACCATTTTCTGGAAGCGGTTCTGGTTGAAGAGGCTCGTTTTGGATTTCCTGAAAAGACTAAAGAAGTTTAAATAATAGTTATGATACACATGATGAACAAAATAAGAATTCTGACTATGCAAAATGCAATTGCAAATAACCTACATGAAATGAAGCGGTAGAAGAAATCGACTGAACAGACGGTGTTGTGCACACTGGATTACCACTACCGGAACTACAAGAATCATCATGGTTTTCATTTGCATGTAATGCATCAGGTCTTATTACGCTATCTTCAGCATTGTCTTCATTAGCTACCCCCTGTCTCACGGTTGACAGCATTGTTACCTTTAGCTCTTCAAGGCGATTCTCCCACAATTTTTCATGGTCTTCCAACTTGTTGGAAAATTCTCTTTCTAACATTTTCAGCTTTTCAACAGGGTCTTCAACGTCATGTGACACATCAGGACTGTTAGAAGTTTCATGAACGGAGTCAACTTTGTCTGCCACATCAACCTCCATGTCATCATCAAGCTGCGGAGCTGGAACTTCTCCAATCTGCTCACTTGATAGTGTTGTATCAACCATCTCTTTTTCAGAAGTATGAGAACCAGTAGACTCAATGTCACTAGCACCTTCACACACAAATTCATCAAGACTTTGCGCTTCAATTGGGTTTTCGGGTAAAGTGGGGGCCACCTCATGGTTATCGGAGTGAACCACCCGAGATTTTTCCACTATGTAATTATTCTCTAAACCTACCATCTTTTCATCCCGTTCTGCGTTAATCTTCTCAAGCTTTTCTACGCCCTTTCTAGAAACATTTTCATTAGATACATCAACATTTGTAATATGTTGACTCGAATCAATCCCTAGTTTGACCCCTTCTGGTGCAGGAACACAATTTTTTACAGCAGGGTGAACTTGCGTGCGCTCTAAAAATGTTCCCTTTACTTGTTTCAGCTTTTTGTACACCGATTCTGCTTGTTCTTCGCCGCAGCTGAAATCGAAGTGCTTCTTCGCAAGAGCGAAGGACTCACTCCTATCAATTTTATCTTTGGCTAGAGAAGAACCAATCCAACACTAAAATATGAAATAAATCATTTAAGTAAATACATTAAATATTGTCAAAAAAGAGAGCATTCAGTTTGTTACAAGATAGTACCACTGATATCATGAAAGCCTGTAATATACTTGTATGTTCCTTGCTGACTTTATAATTATCAAGGACAAATTCAAGAAATTTTTCTACTACAATCTTCACATCCTCCTGCAGTTTTGAGTTGAGAAAATCTAGCTAAATACTTTTATCTTTTTTCAGCAGGTTAGATAAGCATCAAAACAGGACAACAAATAAATAACATGTTTAGTTTCGTCAATTGTCGGGACCATCCCACTCATGAGATATCAAGTAAACAAATCACTCTTATTCCTACGGACAATTAAAAAAGGTAAGGCGGAGACATGTTCGATTTTGAGTGTGTTTTATCTGAAACAGGTCATATAGAAAAGATTAAAGTGGGCAAACGGGTAGGTAAGATGAGTTAAAAGTCACTATATAGCCTTGCAAATCGTTACTATTCTGAAAATTAAAAAAATGCTATAATTATCTGTAATCAAGCATTGATTTATTTAGCAAGTTATAGAAAATGAACAAAAGTGTTTGCATGTCAACCCAGCCCGTTTTGACTCGTACTAAAATCGCCCCAAGTCTACCCAATATTCAAGAAAGTACCGAAAACTTGAGAATGTTGCAGAGCTTAGACACAGTGGGCTTTAAGAAATCAGATAAACTCATTTCGTTATTGACCACCCTTGACCAAAACCGATCACCAGACAATGACCGAGAATCGTTGGTTGCTGCCGAAACCCCTGAAAGAACATGCCTATATCTTAACCTACTAGTCACTCGGTTACACAAAACAAAAAAAGAAACATATACATTTATAAAAAATACAATATTGCTCATTTACCTTCATTTACTCCTCCAGTTTCGTCTTCACTTACAGTCCTCAATTGAGCAGGTTCAATGGTACTAATATTTAAAGTCACTTTACGTGTCTTTACACAACCACCATTCACACCACTTTGGCTCTGAGGTGGCGAATCAAAAAAATAATTAGGTCTTTTTCTTAGACGTGGATTCGATTCAGATACAAATTTCCAAACCGGAAACCGTCCCTCCAATAGTTTTCTCCAAAATATATAAGGTTCAACTCCATCGGGTAAATGTGTTTTTACCTCAACATGTATCAGGGTATTTTTACCGTAAATTCCACAATTTTGAACTCGGGTGATGATCGATTTTGATGTTGTATCATAGCTTTTACATTTGTGAGAAAGTATATATAAGAACTCGTCCACCACATCCTTTAGAAAAGATTCCTCACATGAGATATTTAGAACAGTTTGACTATGAAACTTGGTCAATTTGTCAAATAAGTCAGAGGCCCCCCACGTGAGTAAAGCATCATAATTACTCCTTAAACTCTGTGGCCTAATATCGAGAGCCATGTTGTTCTCTGCAAGTTTAAGAATTTTCTCTTCTAGGGTGGATGCAGAGTATAATCGGAATATCATGATTTGTTCCGACAGTGAATCGATAGATAACTTTTGCAATGATTTTAAATCATTAAATGGATTTATTTCACTGTCGAATATGATAATAGCATTCACTGACGATAATTTAATGCTCTGATGGCACGAGCGCGATTCTAGCAAGAAAATAAATTTAGTCATATCTTTATTGAACATGTTTATAGCGGCTTGCTTCTTTAAGGAGAAGTTTGGAACCCCATCCACATGTTCGTATGAGTTTTGACCAAATCTTCGATGGACAAAATCAACTAATATATGTCCAAGCGAAAGAGAACCGCTAAAGGCACCAATTGTATGCTATATTGAAAAAGAATTCATGAAATGAGTTGGACCTTAATACCTTATTGTTGATTAAAATTACAAGATCATTGATTTATACATACCTGAAAAAGGATAAGCACTTTTAGCTGCCGCTTTTGGATTTCGGGTAGTATGTGGTCAAGAAATTGTAGTTTGCCGCTTGCTTCTGTTCCAATATCTACTACCATGCTTTGGTCCTTATCCTTCATAAGTGATTGTTGAACTTTGGGATCCACAGTGTAGGGGTGATTACAACACTTCAAGGTGGGAAAAGATAGATAAAATAAAATTGACAACGAACAGTTGTTTACTATCTATATATAAACTTTTGAGCATAGCACATGTTATCTAAAAGTTATGCAAAGTTATTCCAATATATGAAGAAAAGTAAAAGAACTTCACTATACTCATGGTTTTAAAAAAACGGGTGAGGCGTACGCCTCGAGGCAAAACTCTATGAAAACGAGTCTGAGGCGCACCTCATGGGGTTTAGATTGTACATACGCCTCTAAGGGCTGAGGCGCTAAGAAAATGTGCGCCTCGGTACGCCTCAGGTGGTTTAGGGTGTTTTTTATGTGTTTTTTTTGGTGTTTTAGACTTTTTGGGTCAATTAATTTATTTTTGATGTGTGTTTTTGGTGTTTTAGACTTTTCTAGGTCAAGTATTGTATATTTTATAGACACATAATTTTTATATTTATTTTTTGACTGCGCCTCGAGCTTACGCCTTAAGAGGCGAAGGGAAAACGCCTCGAGGCTCGTTTCCGTTCTTTTAAACTTTGACTATACTAACTATAAAAAAACTGAATTAAACGCTAAAGCATAGATCTTTATCATGACATCACTCCTTAATTATATGATTTGTTTATAGAAATGGATTAGAATCATGGAACCAAAGAGCGGGAAGCAGTGAAAGAGTACTTCTATGGATCAGTAAAGCCTACCAACAAACACAATCATTCCGAATAAATCAACATGAAGGAGGCCAAAAACAAAATCAACAAAGATATTAATTGTAATGGTACAGTAGTAATTATCCATTTGTCAACTCAGATTATAAGGGTATTACTTCAAACTTTCTATCTTTTGTAAACCATGGTCAATTAATATTGTTTTTTTTTCTAGCATCATTAAATAAGATTAGTTTAAGCTTTTTTAACCAAAGTGGATTATCCAATATTACTACTTTAGTTAGCATATTTCAGATTCAAAATACGGAATTGATGAAATAATAAGGCTAGAAGCCTAGAACAAACCTTTCGGTTGGTAGCAAAAATGTTCTCTAGAACCCCGAGAGTATCATTTTTTGAGCTTGAACGAAGAACCATAGCATTAGAAAGTAGAGTAGCACAATACTGTTCAAGCTGCACGTTTGAAAGCTGAACGGGAACCCAGAATTCTACAAATTTGGAATCCTGCATGTTGCTAGAGACATCATTGTTCTCTGCTTTCTCCATACTACCAGCTGCTTAGCATGTCTCTGTAACCTAGGGCAAGATTTAAAAAAAATATCCAATGTGTATGTGAAATCGGCTAGCAATAAGAACGTTCTCCTCGTTTTCTAGTTTGATCTAACTACACATACTAAAATCATGAAAACAAAACATCAAATGATTAACCAACCTTGTGACAAGTGTCAAGTTCCTGCTGGTTCTCTAAATCATGTTCAATCCTGCAGGATACGAGTAAATAACCAATGTGAGCTGCACAAAAGGTATAACAGAATGATACTATGACATAACTAAGGTTGTAATCTTGTTTCTAGTTTCTGCTATCAGAAGAAACTTTGATTAAATACATCAAGCATGGTTGTAACAATCGCTAGGCGCTAGTCAGCCGATGGGGTACCGACTAGCGATTAATCAGGATTATTTGGATTAGGATTTTTATATGTTACTTTTTTAAGTAGACAAGTTTTAACCCCTCCTAGACACATTTTTAGTATTAGGGCCAACTAGCGATTAATTCACCGATTACCTAAAAAATTATCAGTGGCCGGAAGACTAGCGACTAGTCGCCAATTAATCCCGATTTTTCCAACACTGATGACACCAAGGGAGGATGGAAAAAATATAAGAAGCTAAAATACTTCAAGACTGTGCCTAAACCCGAGGCTTAAAGCATGATTTATACTCTAATGACATCCATTAACATTGCCATATGCTAAAACATATTCCAAACTGAAAACAACCAAAAACACGAAAATATCCTCCACGAGACTATTAACTGCACGAACCGAATTATACTTTGGCTAAAATAACGAAATACGAACTTGGTATAAAATCACCCACGTTTAAGAGGTAGTTTCTCTACAATGATGCTTAACCTAACCTAAGATCAATAATCAAATCAAGCATGCCACTTGACTTATCCCAATCACTAAGAGGCTGTTTAGCAATATTGCGCTAAGCCATTAAGAGGCCTAACCGATTAAGAGGTAGCGTTAGAATCGGTCAACATGTTACTAAAACTTACCCACTAAGAGGCTCCATGAACCACTAACTACCTCTGATCGACTCAGAGGTAGCCTATTATATTAATGGAATCATTAAGAGGCTACCAAACAAACCCTAAGATCAATAATAATTAAAAAAAAAAAAATCCTCCATCTGAACATAATTCCTAAAATTTGGGGAAAATCGTAAGGCTTTCACTTAAAACCCTAAACCCAAAACACACTATGATCAATTAATCAAACAACATTGTATGCTATATAAGAGCCAAGTATGTACCTTACAAAATATATAATAAAAAAAGGACCTAATATATGGTAACAGACTCAAAACAAATAAACAAAAGATACAGAATAAATCCTTTAAAGATGAATGTAACTACACAATTAACTAAAGCTTCGTATTTTGGTGATGATATAGAAGATAAAGGATGATACAAATAAGAAACCTGCAATTGTTAAGAGTGTCATACATACGCCGGTGATGAGAAGTCTCCAGCGAGTCAAACAAGGAAGACAAGTGTTCGAATGCAAAGATACGCTACCACTATGTTCCTGAGTTTCATTAAAGGATGGAAGAGAAAGGATTGGGAAGGAAGTGGGGAAAAAATGTGTTCCAGAGTTTTTTTGTATGAGGGAAAGGGAGGGAATGAGAGGGATAATAAAGAGGATTTTAGTGTGATTTTCAATCTTTCCAATTTGGAAGGAATTGGAGAGAATGGAAGAGAAGGGAGATCCTTTCTCTTCCATCCTTTAATGAAACTCGGGAACACAGTGTACATGCCATGTTTTTATCACCATTTAACATTAATTAATTTTAATTATTTATTAATTAATTAATAATATTGAGATGAGATGGCATTACTTTAATTTTAGGTTTTTTTTAAAGGGAAAATGGATTTAATTACTCCCAACTATCGCCTGTTGGCGGATAATACTCCCAACTATCACTTTGGCCATTAGCACTCCCAACTTTCAACTTGTTGGATTTTATCACCCACAAACTAACTGAGGTCTAACCCAGTTAGTGTTTGTGGCCAAAATGTAAAAAACTAAACTTAAGGGAAAGTTTACGTGGCCAAAATATAAAAAAGAAACTTAAAGGACTTTTTTGAAAATTTTATATTATTATTATAAATCCCAACCCCCCCCCCCCTTCGTCTTCTTCTTCTGCACACCAGCCATCTCCACCACCACCCTCCACCACCCTTCACCACCACCACCCTTCACCCTTCACCACCACCACCCTTCACCCTCCACCACCACCACCATCACCCCCCACCCCTCATTCTTCTTCTTCAGACCACCCAAGCTGCACCCCTCCCTCGTCACCCCCCACAACCATCGTTTCCCCCAACGTCACCCTGGACCACCCCAAGCTGCACCCCTCCAATCGAAACCCTGGAAGCTCCGATCGAAACCCTGGACCACCCCAAGCTGCACCCCTCCAATCGAAACCCTCAAGTGATGTAGATTGTTCTTCTTCTTCTTCTTCATCAAGTATAATTTGGGGGTTAGGGTTAGGGTTACGGCGATTAAGAAGGGTTTTGGAATGGGGGTTAGGGTTAGGGCTAGGGCCGGTGTGGTGGAAGGTGTGGTGGGTGGTGGTCGATTGGGTTTTAATTTGGGTGGTGGAGGGCTAGACGGACCTGTGGATCGTTAGAGAGAGAAGGTTTATTGTTATTGTTTGGTTCTGAGTTGGGTTTGGGTTCGGGTGGGGATGGATTGGTGCAGGCGATGGTGGTGCAGGCGATGGTGGTGCAGGGCGGTGGTGGTGCAGGGCGGTGCTGGTCGGTCAGTGGTGGAGGTGAAGGGTGGTGGTGAGTGGCTGATGGAAGAAGAAGAAGAAGAAGATTAGGTTAAAGGTTGGTGAAAGGTGGTGGTGGGCTGAGGCTGATGGCAGATGGTGGTGGTGGTGGTGGCGGGGTGGTGGTGGGGTGGCGGCAGATGGTGGTGGTGAGTCTCTCTCTCTCCGCCTCTCTCTCTCTCTCTCTCTGAACTCTCTCTCTCTCTGAACTCCTTCTCTCTCTCTGTTAATATATATAGATATAGATAATAATAATAATAATAATAATAATAATAATAATAATAATAATAATAATAATAAGTTTCAAAATGGTCCCTTAAGTTTAGTTTTTTACATTTTGGCCACAAACACTAACTGGGTTAGACCTCAGTTAGTTTGGGGGTGATAAAATCCAACAAGTTGAAAGTTGGAAATGCTATCCGCCAAAGTGATAGTTGGGAGTGCTATCCGCCAACGAGTGATAGTTGGGAGTAATTAAATCCATTTTCCCTTTTTTAAAGGTTGCTTTAATTTTAGGTGTTACCTTTATCCTATCAATTTCAATTATCGGATAAGACTTTACCTTTTCAAATAATAAAGGTTAAATAAATAAGAAAAATAAAAATGAGATTAATAAATTAAATTTTAAGTAATTTTGTATCTTTTATACAATATTAGCAAAGCGTTTGCCCATCTCCTGATTGTACTGCATGCTTCCTTGTTGTTATGTGCATTGGTTTGTTGTAAGAGGTGCAATGTGGGTTGTATGGTTTGGTGGTTTTTGTAGTCTGCTCTTTTATCCCGTCTCTCTATCTCTTTCTCCTGTTGTCTCTTCTCCGCTGCATATTTTCTGTAAAACGGTTTAGGGTGTTACAAAAACTTAAGGACTTAAGACATACTTTTAAAATTCTATTATCGTATCGATATCGATCTTGAAAATACTGATCCTGAATTTCACTGAAAACTCATCTCGATCCCGATATCGAATATACCGGTACCAGGATTTTCGATATTATACCGCCTAATACCGATTTAACAATCTTAACCAACTCTCTCTTTCGGAGATGCAACCCCGGTAATTATCTCGGTTTTGTCCTAGTCGTCTATGATGGCCAATGACAGGAACAGGGAGAGACTGGGAGATGAGGTTTTTAAAGCGAAAGAGTTTGTTTCTCTCTCTAAAGATAAACATTGCCTTCTTTCTCTCTTTCAGAGGCGACATCGGTGGTTGTCTTGGTTTTGTACCGGTTGTCAGTGGTGGCCGGTGGATGTGTTTTTTAGGGTTTTGTTCGATTATTTTGTGGTTGGTGGGTTTTTGAACCCGCCGTCAGCCCCTATGTTTGGCCCTGGCGAATGAGAGCCTTTCTTGGCTTTAACGTGGTTGTACCACGTGCATTGTAGTTTGTACGGTTGGTGTGTATATAAGCCATGTTTCTATGTGGTTGTCTCAGTTTTATTTCGGTCGTTTATGGCGATCGGTGATGGTATTTAGATGTTTTGTGTTTTAGGGATTTTTGGACCCATCTGTCGAGGCCTATTTATCGGTTTGTTGTTGATGATGGTTATTTTTTGTTGTTGTTTGTGGTTGCTTATACCTTGAATCTGTGGGTTTTTGGTCTTGTCGTCGCCGCCTGTGTTTGGCTATAGGGAATGAGAGCAATTCTTGGCTTTGACGTGATTATATAACGTGCATTGAAGTTTGTACGGTTGGTGTGTATTTGAGCCGCGCTGCTTTGTGGTTGGCATGGTTTTGTTCCGGTTGTCTATGGCGACCAATGATGGTATTTAGATGTTTTGTGTTTTGGGGTTTTTTTATCCATTCGTTGAGGCCTGTTTATTGGTCTGTTGTTGACGATGGTTGTTTTTGGATGTTGTTTGTGGTTGCTTATACATTGAACATGTTGCTTCTTGCCACGATGATGAGAGTGTGCTACTTGGTATGGCAACATCGTTTACATCCGTAGCGATTAGTTGTGGTTTGACGATAATGGTGGATTTTCTCGGAGATTGAAGGTGATGTGTTAAGGGTCGTAAAAACCCTAGGCTGCCGATTGTTATCCCCAATCAAATGATAACATTGTAAGAGAAACCCTAACTTGGGTTAAGTTGGTGAGATTGTTTCAACTTATGTTGGTTGTTTGTCATGTCTAGAAGCGCTTGGGGTTAGGGGTACTGGTGGTTGAGCTTATTATGTTGATTGTCAGTTATTTGATTGTTATAGTGTTCTGTGTTGATCGATAACCCGTTATGTTGTTGTTTACTTTACTTATTGATTGTGTGCTTCATTGAGTGATCACAATAAGATAAGGCTCTTGTGTTAAGACTTGTCCTGACACCTTGAGTGATGAATCAGGAATCTGGCCCCTCACACAGCTTCGTTGTGATTTTGTGCTTGTGTGTAGTTGCCTGTTGTTGATTGGTTTTAATGTAATTGTCTGATTTGATCCTGGTAGTTTTGGTGAAGTTGTTGGATTTTACTTCTTGATTGTATGCTTGATTGTGTGATTAGCATGAGAAAAAGCTCATGTGTTAAGACTTGTCCTGGCACCTTGAGTGATGAACCAGGAATCTTGCCCCTGACACAACTTCGCCATGATTGTGTGCCTGTATGTGGTTGCTTGTTGTTCAAATTAAAATATACTAATTAGGAAGGCGTTTATGCATCTTCTGTTTGTACCTACTGCTTCCTTGGTGTTCTATGCATTTGTTTATTGTAAGGGGTGCATTGAGTGTTGTATAGTTGGTTGGGTTTTATACTTTGCTATCTTATCCCATCACTTTCTCTTGTCGCCTCTTCTCCACCGTATACACTGCCTTATTCCTTTCTCTGAGGGACAACACCGACGGTTGTCTATGTTTTGTTCCGATCATTTATGGTGGCTGGTGACAGGAACAGAGAGAGACATGGACAACCAAAAAAAGGCTATCATGAGTTAGCATTCCTGAATGTAAGGCTTATACGATCATCGTCTTGGCGTGACAGGGTTCAAGGATGGCACCTAATGAGTTGCAACCTACCCTACAGCCCTGGTAGTGTCATTTTGTTTAACCTTGAGCCTCTTACGCGTGGTTTTTGCTTTCAATTTGTGTTGTAAGTGCGGTTGTAAACGAACATTAAATATTTTTTATATCTAATGTTGATTTCGTTTCTTTAGTTTTATTATGGTTGCTGACATGCCACTGCGTTCGATGGTTCATGGTGGCGGTGATTGAGGCTATGATGAGTTAGCAATTCTGAATATGAGGTCGCGACGATTGTTGCCTTGGCGCGACATAATTCATGGATGGCACTTCATGAGTTGCAACCTTCCCTGCAGCCTAGGTGGTGTCATTTTTTTTCCTCTTTTATTGCTCTGAGCCTTCAGTTGTGGTTTTTTGCTTTCTGTTGGTATTGGAAATTACGTTATAAATGAGTAATATTTTTTTCTAATCTTTTTGTTGATATGTGGTCACCATTCATGAGTTATTTTACTTGATTATTGACGTTTGCCTGGCAATGATGAATGTTTTTTGTGTTTTCAAATGATTGACGATGTTTTTTTCAATAGTTCATTTTTTATTTAAGATTTCAATAAAATGGGCAAATTACACATGAATAGCAGGTAGGTGGGGAAAACTACATTTAAATGGCAGTCATTAGTCTGAGCCTATTATTATTATTTTTTTTTTTTTTGGTTTTGGGTGATGATGACATTTTTCTAAGCCTTTATGAGGAACATCAAGGAAAAAGAATGACGTTGCAATGACAATAAAACATGTTGTCGTTGTTCAAGAACGGAAAACAACTATGAGCTTGAGATACTGCAACGACAATAAATCAAGTTGTCGTTGTTCAGGAACGCAAGAGCAATGATGAGTTGCATGAGCTATGTTAGGCGTTGACTAAGGTTAGTATGTTTTACTGTTTATTTATTATCAGTTCTTGGTTTGGTATTGTGTCGTTTAATTTGACTTCTTTAAATGTTTATTTGTTTTGCATGTTTAAAGATCAACAACTATAATTCAAGTGAAACATATGTGAAGGTTGCGTGTTTTGAGTGGATTTGCTTTATCAAGCATTAATAATTAAAGAACGCATTGCCTATAGTAATGCCAATTCAAGTGGAGCATATGTGACAATATAGTTGCAAAAGTCGTCCGAGTTGACCAATTACTCGTCGAGTACTCGCTACAGGGTGGGTCACCGAGTACAACCGAGTTGGCCGAATATTCTGAGTACTCCCCGCATAGGCCGATTCGACCCCCGAGTACTCGGCCGACTAGGCCGAGTACTCGCAACTCCCCAGTCAGCAAAGTTGGTAGTATGACGATACTTCGGGTGGAGCATACGTGACGACCATGCTATATAAATACTTCGAAGACAGAATATCCATACAAACGGACGATGATAGTATGCACGAATCATGTGACCAGGTTTCACGCGTCTTACATTAACTATAGCAGTTTATGAGAATCGCCGGTGATACTATCTACAATAGTTTACAACATATCTCGCTTGAATCATCTCTACATGACTACATGATACCAACTCGTTACCCAACTCGCTCTAGATTATTGTAAAAAATTACGAGAAAATGCCCTATTGAAATTCACTTTAGGCCCCAAAGGTTGAACCGCCCTTGAATCTGGCTAACCAGGTTTTAAGAAGCTTTGCATTATTATCGTACACCCGATTGGTAATTATCGGACACCTGAAATTTACTTATTGTTAGTATTCACCTATTCATTGTTAATTAATCCACTCTTAACAGCTTGAACTTCAGATCTTTAATTTATGAAATACATATATAAGTTTTTAACACATGTAATTTTAATAATTCACTTAAATCATATAAAATAGTTTTTATAGTATATTCTGAATTTACATATATAAGTGACGTGTAGTGGAGGAGCGTTATAGAGCGTTATGGGGAATAAAATATTATAAAGTAATAGAATGGGCGTTATGGAAAAAGAGGGTGCAGTGGGAAGGGGCGTTATGGGGCTTTATAAATGATTGGGTAATAATTGTTTTTTATTGTTTTATTATTATTATTAATCTATAATAATACTATAAATCTATCAGATGCAAGAGTCCAATACCCCACATACCCCATCTTCACCACCACTACTACATTTTCTTCAACATCTTACATCTTCATCAACTACATCCTCATCAACATCTTCATCATCATCTTCACCATCAACTGTCCCTTCTGTCACACCCCGACTTTTCCCCTAGTCGGTTGTGACGTTTGGTGCCTTTGCCAACGCAGCGGAAAGTTGCATCTAAGACTCTTGTTCCCTGAACGCCAATTCTAACCCTCTAGGATTCCCGGCCCCAACTGCCACCTACTCCAACCGTGCCGTTACCAAAGTTTAAACCTGAAAGACATACTTAAAAAGTCAACATAAAGTTGGTGAGTTCATAAGTTTTGCAAAATGTTACCAAATGTTCCAAGAATGTTACCGAGAGATACCAAGTTCAACGTGTCCATACTATAACAATTGTAAACCAAGTACGCTAGCTAGGCGTATGTTTTATTACTACTACGATTGGAAAACCATTACTAACTCGCAAACCAGATGTTATGCCCGAATAGTAAACCTGTTCCTGTTTGAGACAATATGCACCCGCCCGGCGCTCCATGCCGACGGGTGGGGTTGGTCACTCCCAATAGCGCTATTCACATTTCCCCGTTGTGCAAACCAGCACATTCATGGTTCCCCCCGGGACTTCCAAAGATCGTATAGTAAACCGTTTGAAAACCCATAGTATGACAGTTGTTACCAAATAGTTGTTTAACACATGTTTTCTCCCCCAAAAAGTGAAAACCAAGTAAAGTGGGGCCGTAAACTCACGCAACCCGTTTCATTTTCCAAAACTTTGTTCGCTTTAAGTTCCTCAGTTTTTCATAACAGAAGCATGTCTTCCCCCCGAAAACATTTACAAAAACAGTAAAGAGTGGGGTATGAACTCACCTTAATGTCCATGTTAAGCTAGCAAACAAAGCCTGAAACCTCGACCGACTTCCTCGTGCCCTAATTACCAATAAAGGACACCTTAACAGTCTATCACACATAAGCCTAGCTTATTAACCAACACGAGTCTCAAAACGTTTCAACTCGACGAACCGATCATGACTTATCTTAAATCACGTATTACATAGCACCCAAGTTGCACACTTGTCGCTATCCGTATGTAACCAAGTTGGGCTAACACCGCAAAACGTATAATTATCCTGAATCCTAGCTCGTCTCGTAATCCGTATAAATGTGTGTCCAGTACACTTACTTTTAGGAAAAATGCTCTTTAAGAAATACATGTTTAGTTATTAAAACCGATTAATAACAATTGTTACTTTATCTCAAATATTGTTTGAAAACCATCTTTATTGTCACAAATAGTTAGTCTTTGAAAACATTTTGATGTTGTATATAATACACTTGTCCAAAACACTTAGGAGAATTTACTTATAGAAATAATAGCAGTTCGTTACGCTTTGAGTTTATAAAAATTCGGGCAGAGTTTCCTCTGTTTTTGTACCAACCAGACAACACCCGTTGTCTACAATTTTCCCCAAAATCAACTTACAAACACAAGTTATCAAATCCTTTAATCCACATTTCCGATTCACGAGACTATACGTTCCGACATCTATCTATACTTGATCCTATAAATATATATATACCAAAATATATATATAATATAGTCCGACAATATAGTCCAATTATATTTAGTCCGAGTTCAAAACCATAAGTCACGTCAAGTTAATCGTTTACCAAATCGTTCGTTTATATAGTTACCGTTTATTATTATTCGGTCCGTTCGCGAGTCAAAACTAGTTCATCGAATCAATATATTTATAAATATATAATATTCATAAATACACAATATTTACAAATATACAATATTTATAAATACATAATATCTACAAATAAATTAATAATAAACTCGAATGCAAGTTATACCGAATCACATGTGCGCAACCCAAAATCTGACCCGCGAGACGGTTGAACATATCTGACCCGAGCCGATCAAAACCGCGACTGAAACCCGAACTGAACCCGATCTCGCACCGAATCTGACCCGAAGACCAAAACCACCAAACTTGACCCGAACTTAAACTGAACACGATCCAGACCTGACCCGGGCACCATGACTTGAAGATAACCAACACGAGTTTAAGGAACCTGAGACCCGAGCACCAACAAACCTGTACCAGAACCCCAAAACGAACCCGAGCAGATCTGACTCGTTGACCCGAGTCAGACCCGAGAACAACCGAACTGACGAGCACCCACAACCGGATATTCAAATCTGACCCAAATCCCGACTATAGTCATCGGACCAAAACCCACGAACTAACCACATGAATGCGTGAGATCTGGAACAACTGAAACCACCAACCCCATCCAGCACCCGACGAACCTACTGAGCGCCGCCAGCAACCCAGCCACCCCTGACGCCTTAACCACTAACAATGCCCCCTGAAAACGACACTATCGGTACCCATAAACCACCACCACAGAAACCTCCTTCCAAATCGTCACCCTCATCAGTAACACAGGCTTTATCGGGCCTGAAACCTTCGCGCCGCCGCCACCAACGATGGTGGTGGCCGGCTGTTGACGTACCTGAGGGGGGAAGAGAGATTCGGGAGAGATGGTAGAGAAAGAGATAGGTCGGATGAGAGAGAGAGGGTGTGTTCTAGAGAGAAAGAGACGGGTTTGGGGTTTTAGAGAGAGAGAGAGGTTAGGGTTTGTGTGTGTTGGGTGATAATGAGGAGAAGAAGAAGAATAATATGTTTTATACCTAGGGTTTGATGGTAGGTGACTTGTACCGCGTATCGAACCCGTATAAATGTAAAACGTCTCGGTTTCTAACTAGGCTCCATAATTAATGATAAAAAGTAGTCGGTTTTGTTCGAAATACAAAACCGAGCATAACTATAATTATTCTCGACGTCCGACGCGTGTTTTCAGAACACGCGCTTAAATCGCGTTAATTAAATCGGTCGCAGTTCCCGTTGTTAAAACGATCCGTAAACTTCCGAAATTTAATAATTAGCAATATTTGAAATAAATATTTATTTATTTATTTGTTTTAAGTCATGAAGTCACGTCAATGTAGATCGGAAATTGCCGGGTGTCACATCATCCCCACGTTAAAAGAATTTTCGTCCCGAAAATTTGCACAAGTACCAAAAGGAGTAACAAAAGAAACAAACCAAAGATAGAAACCAAGAGAGAGATTTACCCGAGTTGTCACATCATCCCCACGTTAAAAAGGAATCTCGCCCCGAGATTCATTCAACTGCAGTGGTAACATATCTCGATTCGAATTCCAGTGGAACAATAAGAGACTCGTCAGCCAGACACTTCTTTAAGTTAAACACATGGAAGACGTTATGTACGTTGCCGAGCTCCGTCGGTAAATCAAGTCGATATGCCACCGGTCCAATCCGTTCCAGGATCGTAAATGATCCGACATACCGAGGGTTAAGTTTGCCACGCTTCCCAAAGCGTATGACGCCCTTCCACGGTGAAACTTTCAGAAGTACTTTGTCATCAACTTGGAATTCTAATGGCTTGCGACGCTGATCGACATAACTCTTTTGCCGATCCCGTGCCGCTGCCAACCGGTTATGAATCTGTACGATCTTTTCCGAAGTTCCGTACACTAGCTCAAGCCCAGTGAGTTGACTCTCACCCACCTCAGCCCAACAAAGAGGGGACCGGCATTTCCGCCTGTACAGTGCTTCAAACGGAGCTGCCTTGATGCTCGTGTGGTAACTGCTGTTGTACGAAAATTCTACTAACGGTAGATGAGCTTCCCAACTTTTGCCAAAATCGATCACCCATATCTTATCACACCTGCTCGGTGTCTTAGGTAGTTTCGTGACAAAGTCCATTGTAATCCGTTCCCATTTCCACTCTGGAATTTCAGGTTGTTGCAAGAGACCCGACGGTTTCTGGTGTTCCACCTTGACCTTAGCACAGGTCAAGCATTTGCTCAAGTATGAGGCTATATCCGACCTCATGTTTGGCCACCAGTAGAGCATCTTTAAATCTCGGTACATCTTATCCGAACCAGGATGAATGGAATACCGGGATTTGTGAGCCTCATCTAAGACAAGCTCCCGAAGTCCCCCGAATAAAGGAACCCATATGCGTTCTGCGAAGTAGTGCAGGCCATCAGGCCTTCGCTCGAGGTGCTTGTCGGCACCGTGCATAGTCTCAGCTTTAAGGTTTTCCTCCTTCAAAGCTTCTAACTGAGCAGAACGGAGTTGGTCAGGTAGAGAGGAATGAATGGTGAGCTGCAACGCCCGAACGCGACGAGGGTTTGTTGATTCTTTCCTGCTCAAGGCGTCTGCCACCACATTCGCCTTGCCAGGATGGTACTTAATGGCGCAATCATAGTCGTTCAGGATTTCAACCCAACGACGCTGTCGTATGTTCAGATGTTGTTGTTCGAAAATATGTTGGAGACTCTTGTGATCGGTGTAGATGGTGCATTTGGTACCGTACAAGTAATGTCTCCAAATTTTCAACGCGAATACCACTGCACCCAACTCCAAGTCATGGGTGGTGTAGTTCCTCTCGTGCACCTTGAGTTGACGAGAAGCACATGCCATTACTTTCTCGCGTTGCATCAACACGCAACCGAGACCACGAATAGAAGCATCACAGTAAACAACGAAATCGTCAGTGCCTTCAGGCAAGGACAGAATAGGAGCAGAACAAAGTTTAGACTTCAGTTCTTGGAATGCTGACTCTTGTGGTTCACCCCAGTCGAATTTTCTATCCTTCTGAGTAAGAGTGGTGAGGGGTTGAGCGATCTTCGAAAACCCCTTAATGAAACGACGATAATAGCCCGCAAGGCCAAGGAATTGCCGCACCTCAGTTGGCGTCTTTGGTGCTTCCCAGTCCTTGATCGCTTCGATCTTAGCTGGATCGACATGAATTCCTAGTTCATTAACCACATGTCCTAGGAATTGAACTTCGCGTAACCAAAAGTCACACTTTGAGAACTTAGCGTAAAGTTGTTCCCGTCGCAAAAGTTCCAAAACCAAACGCAGGTGTTCCTCGTGTTCGGCCTTGTTTTTGGAGTAAATCAGGATGTCATCAATAAACACGATGACGAACTTGTCAAGATACGGTTTGCAAACGCGGTTCATCAAATCCATGAAAACCGCCGGTGCGTTAGTGAGACCGAAAGGCATGACCAAGAACTCAAAATGGCCATAACGTGTCCGAAAGGCAGTCTTTGCAACGTCAGCTTCCCTTACGCGTAACTGGTGGTTACCGGACCTTAAATCAATCTTAGAGTAGTAGCTAGAACCCTGGAGTTGATCGAATAGATCCTCAATACGGGGAAGAGGATAACAGTTCTTGATGGTTACTTTGTTCAACTCTCTGTAATCCACGCACAATCGAAAACTTCCATCCTTCTTCTTGACGACAGAATCGGGGCTCCCCAAGGGGAAGAACTTGGTCTGATGAAACCCTTGTCCAAGAGTTCCTGCAACCGACTAGACAATTCCTGCATCTCGGGAGGTGCAAGACGGTAGGGGGCCCGAGCAATAGGAGCAGCGCCCGGTACAAGATCAATACTGAACTCAACCTGACGATGGGGAGGAAGACCAGATAAATCATCGAAAAAAAACATCAGGAAACTCGCGTACAACAGGGATATCGTCGGTCTTCTTCTCGTTAGTAGAGGAAACAGATAGGAGTGCCAAAACGGCCGAATAACCCTTCCGAATATACTTAAGGGCTTTCATGCTGGAGATGAGACTTAGCGGAGCACCGCTCTTGATACCGTCCACAGAAAGAAATTCTCTATCAGGGAGAGGAATCCGAATAACCTTGTCGTAGCAAAATTCCAACAATTCGATTTAACTGAAGTGTCGACTCTAAAGAAACTCATCGACGAAGTATCAAAAGATTCATTGCCCACAACGGCCTGACATATCAAGACTAGGAAACAAGCATTACGAGCAACGTAATGATAAACAAATCATAAATGAAACGGTTGTTCGATGTGAAGCCCTACAATGGACCTTCACAAGTTTAAAGAACCCAAGCATACAATAGTTGACATGTGTGTACAAAAGACGTGTCTAGTTCTGTGAAAAGAATAAGGAATCAACAAAAATTAGATTCCTTTACGATTGAATGTTGAAGGCCACAAACACAAAAGAAGAGAAAAGTGAATCATACCCAAAAGATATAACTAGGTTCTAAAACAGGAACCTTAGAAGTTCAAGGAACAAGATCATCAAGATCTTAAACTGGTTCAAGAAAAACGAAGTCACAAATGACACGAACAGGGGAGAATTGGCAATCACGTCCGCAACAGCAAAAGAATGATCAACACTTATCCATTATTTATATATATAAATATAAATATTTACAACAACACATAACAATATAGATACCCTCACGATAGAAGTTCTTAGAACTACCAAGTGCCTGTAGATTTGCGATAACGTGACGTCTACGTTATCGAAAATTTACCTCACAAGATCATCCTATTAACCTCCATCATGAGTTGTATCACAAGCAAGCGTCACATTTACATAATAGCACGTATATATCACATAATATAATGTTTGTCGTGTGCGCCACCTTTCCGAGTGCTTCTCCCGACTGCATTCCAGCTTCGCAACATCATTGGCAAAACTCGTCCAACAAACGTGACACATGTGTGCGTTCCCAATACGTCCAAGATTGAGTCGACAACCATTGGCGATACGTACTATATATACTTTACATAAACACACACAATATATAAACAAGTAAATTGTTTCTCATACCAAGAAACAATGACTCAGCTACTCTATGTGAATAACCACTCTGATATCTAATGCGATGACTCACCAGTCACCCGTGAAGTACACCTAGCCATCACGTGCTATTACCCTTTCTATATACCATTATAGAAAATTCTGATTTCCTATTCACATAAGAAAACAAATGTTCCTTTCGACAAAGAAACGTACGCTGAGCTAGTGTAACTAAATACACTAATAGTCATGTAACACACTTGGCAACGGTTGGAATTTCAGTTCCTAGGCGTTCATGCTAAATATTACGTCTTAGAAATTTTGGTCCCTATCTCGAAACAAACTCAGGTTAAAGCCTAGATATCTACACAGACACCTAATTCGCTAAAACCTGGCTCTGATACCAAACTGTCACACCCCGACTTTTCCCCTAGTCGGTTGTGACGTTTGGTGCCTTTGCCAACGCAGCGGAAAGTTGCATCTAAGACTCTTGTTCCCTGAACGCCAATTCTAACCCTCTAGGATTCCCGGCCCCAACTGCCACCTACTCCAACCGTGCCGTTACCAAAGTTTAAACCTGAAAGACATACTTAAAAAGTCAACATAAAGTTGGTGAGTTCATAAGTTTTGCAAAATGTTACCAAATGTTCCAAGAATGTTACCGAGAGATACCAAGTTCAACGTGTCCATACTATAACAATTGTAAACCAAGTACGCTAGCTAGGCGTATGTTTTATTACTACTACGATTGGAAAACCATTACTAACTCGCAAACCAGATGTTATGCCCGAATAGTAAACCTGTTCCTGTTTGAGACAATATGCACCCGCCCGGCGCTCCATGCCGACGGGTGGGGTTGGTCACTCCCAATAGCGCTATTCACATTTCCCCGTTGTGCAAACCAGCACATTCATGGTTCCCCCCGGGACTTCCAAAGATCGTATAGTAAACCGTTTGAAAACCCATAGTATGACAGTTGTTACCAAATAGTTGTTTAACACATGTTTTCTCCCCCAAAAAGTGAAAACCAAGTAAAGTGGGGCCGTAAACTCACGCAACCCGTTTCATTTTCCAAAACTTTGTTCGCTTTAAGTTCCTCAGTTTTTCATAACAGAAGCATGTCTTCCCCCCGAAAACATTTACAAAAACAGTAAAGAGTGGGGTATGAACTCACCTTAATGTCCATGTTAAGCTAGCAAACAAAGCCTGAAACCTCGACCGACTTCCTCGTGCCCTAATTACCAATAAAGGACACCTTAACAGTCTATCACACATAAGCCTAGCTTATTAACCAACACGAGTCTCAAAACGTTTCAACTCGACGAACCGATCATGACTTATCTTAAATCACGTATTACATAGCACCCAAGTTGCACACTTGTCGCTATCCGTATGTAACCAAGTTGGGCTAACACCGCAAAACGTATAATTATCCTGAATCCTAGCTCGTCTCGTAATCCGTATAAATGTGTGTCCAGTACACTTACTTTTAGGAAAAATGCTCTTTAAGAAATACATGTTTAGTTATTAAAACCGATTAATAACAATTGTTACTTTATCTCAAATATTGTTTGAAAACCATCTTTATTGTCACAAATAGTTAGTCTTTGAAAACATTTTGATGTTGTATATAATACACTTGTCCAAAACACTTAGGAGAATTTACTTATAGAAATAATAGCAGTTCGTTACGCTTTGAGTTTATAAAAATTCGGGCAGAGTTTCCTCTGTTTTTGTACCAACCAGACAACACCCGTTGTCTACAATTTTCCCCAAAATCAACTTACAAACACAAGTTATCAAATCCTTTAATCCACATTTCCGATTCACGAGACTATACATTCCGACATCTATCTATACTTGATCCTATAAATATATATATACCAAAATATATATATAATATAGTCCGACAATATAGTCCAATTATATTTAGTCCGAGTTCAAAACCATAAGTCACGTCAAGTTAATCGTTTACCAAATCGTTCGTTTATATAGTTACCGTTTATTATTATTCGGTCCGTTCGCGAGTCAAAACTAGTTCATCGAATCAATATATTTATAAATATATAATATTCATAAATACACAATATTTACAAATATACAATATTTATAAATACATAATATCTACAAATAAATTAATAATAAACTCGAATGCAAGTTATACCGAATCACATGTGCGCAACCCAAAATCTGACCCGCGAGACGGTTGAACATATCTGACCCGAGCCGATCAAAACCGCGACTGAAACCCGAACTGAACCCGATCTCGCACCGAATCTGACCCGAAGACCAAAACCACCAAACTTGACCCGAACTTAAACTGAACACGATCCAGACCTGACCCGGGCACCATGACTTGAAGATAACCAACACGAGTTTAAGGAACCTGAGACCCGAGCACCAACAAACTTGTACCAGAACCCCAAAACGAACCCGAGCAGATCTGACTCGTTGACCCGAGTCAGACCCGAGAACAACCGAACTGACGAGCACCCACAACCGGATATTCAAATCTGACCCAAATCCCGACTATAGTCATCGGACCAAAACCCACGAACTAACCACATGAATGCGTGAGATCTGGAACAACTGAAACCACCAACCCCATCCAGCACCCGACGAACCTACTGAGCGCCGCCAGCAACCCAGCCACCCCTGACGCCTTAACCACTAACAATGCCCCCTGAAAACGACACTATCGGTACCCATAAACCACCACCACAGAAACCTCCTTCCAAATCGTCACCCTCATCAGTAACACAGGCTTTATCGGGCCTGAAACCTTCGCGCCGCCGCCACCAACGATGGTGGTGGCCGGCTGTTGACGTACCTGAGGGGGGAAGAGAGATTCGGGAGAGATGGTAGAGAAAGAGATAGGTCGGATGAGAGAGAGAGGGTGTGTTCTAGAGAGAAAGAGACGGGTTTGGGGTTTTAGAGAGAGAGAGAGGTTAGGGTTTGTGTGTGTTGGGTGATAATGAGGAGAAGAAGAAGAATAATATGTTTTATACCTAGGGTTTGATGGTAGGTGACTTGTACCGCGTATCGAACCCGTATAAATGTAAAACGTCTCGGTTTCTAACTAGGCTCCATAATTAATGATAAAAAGTAGTCGGTTTTGTTCGAAATACAAAACCGAGCATAACTATAATTATTCTCGACGTCCGACGCGTGTTTTCAGAACACGCGCTTAAATCGCGTTAATTAAATCGGTCGCAGTTCCCGTTGTTAAAACGATCCGTAAACTTCCGAAATTTAATAATTAGCAATATTTGAAATAAATATTTATTTATTTATTTGTTTTAAGTCATGAAGTCACGTCAATGTAGATCGGAAATTGCCGGGTGTCACATCATCCCCACGTTAAAAGAATTTTCGTCCCGAAAATTTGCACAAGTACCAAAAGGAGTAACAAAAGAAACAAACCAAAGATAGAAACCAAGAGAGAGATTTACCCGAGTTGTCACACCTTCTCCTTCACAGGACTGTGAACAACTCCGGCGACACCATCTTCTCCGGCCACAACCTGCACGACCGCCTCTGCATCTTCTTCTCCGGCGACACCATTTTCTCCGGCGACAACCTGCACCAATGCCTCTTCACCGTCTTCTTCTTTTCTTTCAGATAAATCTCTCTGTTTCTCTCTACTTGCAGTTAATAATAATAATAATAATAATATAAGAAGAAGAAGAAGAACTCCAACGTCCCTTTTGTCAGCCACAACGCTCGTTATGTCCATAACCCTCAAGCCTAAAACGCCCCCATAGCGCTCGGGGGGGGGGGGGGGGGGGGTTCCCCGGCGCTATGGGGCCAAAACGCCGGTGAAAGCGCCACCACTACAGATGAACTAAGTTTTTAACACCTGCAATTGTAATAGTTCACTCAAATCATATAAAATAGTTTTTTATAGTATATTCTAAATTTTGGCAAAGGATTGCACATAATATTATAAAATAGAGATTTACAAACAACACATTCAATGTATTTTTAACATAACTTAAATCTTCAATTCAATTTGATAAGGATGCGTCTAGCCCTTGACAAGAGTTAACTTATAGCCATCCAATTCCATTGACCTCCCATCTATTAACCATTTATGAACTCTGCCTTTTATAAAATAGCATTTCCCTTCCCCTTTTATTATTTTCTGATTATCCTGCAACCTAAATTGATAAGATAATCAATGGATAAATTGATTGAGGTGAATCGTTGCATAGAAATTGATTGAGGCGAATCATTGCATAGAAATTGATTTGATTTATTTAGATAGAATTACACAAAACGTCCTTTAATTAATAGCCAATTTGCACTCTCTGCCTTTTATGTTAATTTTCACTCATTCTGTCATTTATTTTCTCAATTTGCTACACCCCCTGTCCTTTAGCCTAACTTAATTAAAAGAGTTGGTTAACTTTATTTTCAAACTGTACACTTTTAGCCCCTGTAGTTTTGATCGAACCCTTACCCTTGAACCAATTTCGATTGACCTTGAATTCGACCACGGTAATTAACAAAATCATAGGGCTATTATAGAACATCAAATTCTGATCAAAATCATGTATAATAATCGTACTGACCTGATCGTTTTTAGGTCAAACCAAACAATTAAAATTGTGATTGGTTGATCTTGTTTTTCAAATTGCGAACAAATTGGTGGGTGTTTATGGTATATTTTTGCACAGAAACGGTCGACTAAGGCATAAGATGTTATAATAGGCTTCAATTGATGGTATAGAGGCTCGGTTTGCAACTGGGTTTTTAAACATTTAAAGAATTAGTCAATTGGATGGCGATCTAGGAACTTTAACATTTAATATTGGAATGTGTGGTACGATTTAGAGTTGTAAACACTTGGATAGGTCCAGATTCAAGTTTCGATGCGATTTGGAGGTGTAAGATCCATTTTTGTTAACGCGGGTCATGTTCGGTTCGGGTTTTTGACCCGTTTTGCGATCTGGTTTGAATTGCTAGGATTCGATATAAGTTTTTAACAACTTTCGGTCAGGTTCATGTTTGTCGGGTTATGTTTGATGTGAATTTGCTTAACTTCAGTTATATATGTGTATGTTTATATATAAAATGAGTTTTTATAAAAACAATATATGTTTTTCGTAATCGTTTTACTTCAAAATTATGGTTTTTTATCGGAATTTGATGTAGTTTAAAAGCACTATGATTTCGCTTCATGTCGTAGCTTAGTTTCGTCGTTTTATTTGGAGTTAAGGCTTAGGAAAACTACAGGGACTAAAAGTGTAAAGTTAGAAAATAAAGTTAACAAACTTTTTTAACTAAGTTAGGCTAAAGGAGAACGGGTGTAGCAAATTAAGAAAATAAAGAACATAATGAGTAAAAAATTAACATAAAGGACAAAGAGTGCAAATTGGCTATTAATTAAAGGACGTTTTGTGTAATTCTCTCATTTATTTAAGTTCATACAATTTATTATTTATTTAATATTTTCATTTGGTCAATCAGTTAATTGAAAAGGAGAATCATTCTATAGAACATCCCTTTTTATTTAATAACATCTAATAACACGTAATACCACAAGACTTCTTCGTCAAATTACGACTCTGAATAGTGAATATTCGGATTCGATGTCCAATCCGAATATCCATTGGGGGAAAGGTATGGTTATGATATAAATGGACCAAACGGGAATTTTAGAAAAAAAGATCTTTTGAGACTTCTTTCACCTTTTTTTCAATTCTCTACTTTAATATCAATATTGTAATCTTTTTTTCTATTACTCTAGATCATATATAGTGTAATTGTATATTTTCATTTCCAAATTTCATTTTTTTTAGCCACGCACACATTGCTTTTGGTTAAACTAAAAAGACTATTTAGAAAACTAATTGATGGTTGCCCTCCATGGATTCACCTATATAAGCCGCGGCTAAAGTTGTAAAAAAGAACTTGAATACCACGTCGACCATACCCATTCACCCATCATCCACATCATCTCAACCTCACACCTCCCCCTTCATCCTCATCAAGGAGATAGGGGAACGATGGTGTTCCCCTTCACCGACCAAACACCCATCAATTGGCAGAGAGAGAGAGAGAGAGAGAGAGGGAGGGAGAGATCTCGGTGAGGTGTGTGGAATCCCACCAAATCACCCGCGACAAACGGGGCAGGTGGTGTACCCTGTTGGCACTAATGCCACATGTCCATTGATGATGCCCATGACAAAACCACACCACAGGGCCTTAGTTAAACATGTTTTAAATCTAAAACAATGACTAATTTAGTGAATCATAACATGTTGAGATGTATAAACCAATAAACTGGACAAATAATTTACTCCAATAAAGTAGAACAATGAAAATAAACAGCAAATAAATCGGTAGCGCATGCGGGCTGCGAAATGACCATCGAGTCTAAAATTCATCCGCAATAATAGTAATACCACCTGGTTTCCAGGTGTTTTGACGGTTTTTAGATCAAGCTGAGAGCCAAAACATTGGTAACAATATTTGACTATTGTAAACTAAGATCAAGTTGTTCAAAACCAAAACCGAACCAAACTGTTACTAACGATTTGGCTTCATTGACTTTCACGATTTGGGCTTAATGGATCCTTATAACAAAATAGTATGAAACTTAAAAAAAACCATAATTTTAAAGACCAGCTCCTATATTGCACTCTTAAGCAAAATTAAATTTTGTGTATATCCAACTTAAACTTAATATAAGTCTTTCAAGTAAAAAAAAAGTTACATGACCCCAAAATTCTACAGCGCGGTTCTTTTTTTCTTTTCCATCCGGTTTCAAGTTTAAACTACAAAGCAAAGCGTTCGATACGGTTAGAAAGCTCATAAACAAACTGGCCGACTATTTTTTCTTTTGTAAAACCAACCGTGAAACCAAACCAATGAAAGGTTTAGAACGTTTCAAACTGAATAATGAACCACCATAAGGCCGGATCAGCGGGCCAAACCCCAATTTGTGGATGAAGCCATTCAAATAACACTTTTTAACATATTGTTTTCTAACTCATCTTTCCCAACTGTATTCCTAGGTGCCGGAGTTCGCTCAAACCCCAAAAAACAAATTTCAAGTTTCAGTTGCCAATTTTTTTTTATAAACTGTCGAGGATTACCTTTGTTGGTGGCATATGACAATAGTGGTTCCTAGTGGGTTGCGCGCATGGGAAACAGAGAGGAGCAGAGCAACGGTAGGTAGATGGAGAGAGCAACATCAATAGACTAGCTAATGCAAAAGAGCAGGTGGTGGTCGCAACCTGCTCGGTGTGGTCGAGAACAGAGCCGCTGGTTGGTGAACTATCTGAAGAGGCGGCCGTGACGGTCGCAGTTGTGGTTGTGGCAGCGGTGGCTGTGGTGGCTTTTGGTTTCCTGAAGATTGACCATGGAAAATCCTCACAGAAGGTGAAACCGATACTCTAGGCAGTTGCTGCGTTAAGTCAGCCCGAGAGACTGCAAAGAATAAACAAGACTCCGTTAAAACTGACGAAGCGAAAACAGTATACAAATTTATTTTTATTTAAATTTCATTTTCCATGTAAACGCACCTGGATGCCCAGGAGTAAGATCTTCACACTGAGAATTGTAAGCCTCAGCCAATATTCTGTTCATGACTACTCTATTGATATTGGTCTCAAGTTCCTTCTTTTTTGAGTTGTAAGCTGTTTCTGCTTCTTGATGTTTAGCTTCATACTTGAGGCTTATTTGAGCAACAATTTCCGCGATTTCCTTTTCACGTTCGGTATTTAGCTTTTGTTTCTGCATGAAAACAAAACTGATAGCATGATGAAAAGTCAATCAATATGAGTTAACTTATCATTGTAATTAGAAGACTGACCATTTCTTGATAGCGCTTGGTTACATTATCTTTCACTGTGTATAACCGCTCTACCTCAGCTTGAAGTGGATGGGTTCGATTTGACATTTGAGGGCTTACTTGGCTAGGAATGTTATCAAACATGTTTAGTGCATCGACAGGCGGTGTGGGTGCAACAGATGTAGCCAAATGAGGCTGCTGTTCCTCATGAGGTGTCGCAGCAACAAGATTTTCTTCCAAATTTTCTCCAGATTCTGGCACGGTAAAGACTGGCTCTTCACAAGTGGGTTCAATTAACTGTCCGTTTGGTGGAAGTGTATCAGATGGATTTTTAGCAGCCACCGGGTCGGTAGATGAAGGGAAATCCGGTTCATCATCTGGAATGATCTGATCAAGTTGACTAGCAACTGACGGTTGCAGATTACTGATGCTAATTTCGTCATCTTGAACTTCATTGTCTGGAAGTTGTTCTAGTTGAAGAGACTTGTTTTGGATTTCCTGAAATGACCAAAAGAAGTTTCAGTTATAGACTTATAGTTATGATACACATGGTGAATAACATCAGAATTCTGACTATGCAAAATGCAAATAACCTACATATTCTGAAGCTGGAGAAGAAACTGGCTGAGCAGATGGCGTTTTGTCCAGTGATATGGCTGCAGACACTGAATTATCACTATATAAACCACCCGAATCATTATGGTCGATATTGGTATGTAACGCATCAGGGCTTATAATGCTACCTTCAGCATTAACTTTCTCAACTGGTATAGCCATCTCAGCAGACTCAACGTGTGGTAGCACATCGTCTGGGCCGGTCTCATTGTGATCGTCACCAACATCTGGTGTATGAGGGAAAGTATCAACATCTTCAGCGTTCTTTTTGTTGCAGGTGCCAGCTGCCGTTCCTATCTCAGCAAATTCAACTTCTGGTGCCATATTATTAACCGTCTCTGGACGGTCTTCCAAAACATGTGATGCATCCAGGCGTACAGTGCTATCTTCATCATTTCCTTTGTGGTAATTTCCAGCTGGCATTTCCATGCCACCAGAGTCAACATGTGGCGCCATATCATTTGCACCAGTCTTATCATGGTCTTCAACAGCATGTGACACATCCGAACCGCTAGTACTTTCTTTAGAATTATCATGATTGGAGTCATCTTTCTCTACCACATCAACCTCAATGTCGTCATCAAGCTGCTGAGCTGGAACTTCTCCAATCTGCTCACTTGCAGCACACATTTCTTTTTCAGAAGTACGAGAACTAGTAGACTTGATGTCATTAGCACCTTCGCACACAGGTTCATCATGACTTTGCGCTTCAATTAGGTTTTCGGGTAAAGCGTAGGCCACCTCAGGGTTCCTAGAAGGGACCACTCGAGTCTCATGTTGGGACCCATGCAAAGAAAATGCATTCTCAGCTGCTACATTTCCCACAGCTGCCGGCATTGTTGCCTTTAACTCTTCAAGGCGAATATCCCACAACCTTTTATGTTCTTCCAATCTCTTGGCAAATTTTCTTTCTATTATGTTCAGTTTTTCAGATCTTATCGAGGGATTCCGGTAAAGTACATAGATAAAAGATTTATCAATTATGTATTCATTCTCTAAACTCGCCCTCTGTTCATCCCGTTCTCTTTTAGCCTTCTCAAACGCTTCTTCACCCTTTGAAATCATAGATTCATAGAAAACTTTATTAATATGATTGAATTAGACATATCTGAATGACTGAATCATGAAAACAAAAAAAAAAACCAACTGACCAACCTTATGACAAGTGTCAAGTTCCTGCTGATTTTGTAGATCATTTTCATGCCTGCAGGATAAGAGTAATTTATAAATGTGGGCTGCACAAAATGTATAACAGAGGAGACCGTCTCTCCAAAATCACCTACTTTTGAGACCAGTGATTGACAGGACCCGAAAAATGTTATAGCGAAAATAATGAAAATACGAACACAATATCATTGTGCTTTTGAGAGGTGACTGTCTCTCCAAAATCACCTACTTTTGAGATGTAGGTTATCGCTAATGATGCTTAACTTAACCCTAAGATCAATAATCAAATCAAGGAGTATACCTGACTTGTCCCAATCACTTATTGCTTCATTATAATAATATTGTTACGGTGTTACCCATATAGCTTATGAAAATACTATTAATGCCTAGTTCGATTATGGAAATACTATTTTTGCTTCTTTTGACACATTAACCCTAAATAACGCAAGTTTATCAATGACAAATGTTATTGTTCCCTCTTTCATAAATTAAAACTAAATTTAGGTAGTCAAAGGCGCAAAGGGCTCGCTGAAAGCCTAGGCGCAAAATAAAGCAACTATTCATGGCATATATGAAAGTGAAATGCACACTTCAAAGGTTGACCTTTAACCCCCTCTTGTCATCAAGAAAAGAAAAACAACAAAAAACGACAATACTAATAAATGATATATAGGATAGCTCTGTAAATTTTCAAAAGCTCAAAAAGAATGTCAAACACTCAATACGTGTCACAAATGTAGTGATACTATGATTATTTAAAAAACACCATAATCACCTGTATGATGATGTGTGGAGTGTGTGGTTATCACTTTTAATAGACTCGTCATCCAGTGATTTTGTCTGACGACGATCACCATGTTCTATTTGGTCTAAATCAAACACCCTTCCCTCCGAAAACGCTTCACGACCTTTCACAGGAGCTTCTTGAACTCTAACGCTGTTTTTGATTTGCAACTCCTTACCCACATCTAACATGCCATAAGAAAGTAAATTACTTTTTATTTCAAATAATAACGATAAAACATAAAATCTGTCTAAATAAAGAAAGAAGTACATGAAATGTAAAACCATTACCTTTGTTCCTGCTAGTATTAGCTTGAGGCGGCGTGCCTTCCACACCTGGATCCTCGTCATCATCAGGTTGCCAACAGGGCCATAGGGGAAAGGTTAAATAAGTTTATAATCAAACAAAAACTACCACTAAAATTACCAAAAGTTCATAATTTAAAAGTGTGTCGAACATTGTGCTTCACACATAAACTACTGTTCATTATAAAAAATAGATTATTGTGTAAGACATCATGATGAAAAATAATAAGGCAAGATAAACATAGGCACCTGATACAGTTCTTGTTCGTTTAGGTTTGAATAAAGCCTTAAACTGAATTGCATCGACCGTCTTCCTTTTCCTACCACCATCTTCTGAACTCTGTTTTGAACTGTTTGCAGCTTTCTCTTTTGGTGACTTGATGTTTGGTAAATCAGGAACCTCAACCATTTTCTTACCTCCATCGGACCTCCTAAAAAAACCGGACCCAATTTTTTTCTCAAGCTTAAATCTAACGGGTGAATGACTTGGTAATGTATGTTTTTCAATTCTTTTGGCCATCCTAGGATCTACAAGACTTGATGTTGCTTGTTTTCTTGATTGTATTTCTATATCTGATCTTCTTAGATCATATGCATTAGCCGATCCTATGGATGTATCTTTCTTCTTTTCCATCAGTATGGAAACCCGAAACTGCATATGAAACAGAACTGATATTAATAACAAAATAGTATTATTCCCAAACCCACCACCTTCGAGACACCTAAATTTCTCTGTGACAATTTGTCAAACACAAACGCCTGGTGGAGACCGTCTGTTTCACGCTTTCGCCAAGTGAAACCCGATAACTTTAACATAATCAAGTCATGATCAAAGAACAAGAAACCAGATATGGTAATATAAAATGTATGTTAATAAACATATACAAATTGCTCAATACATTAACCAAAATGAATCAATATCACGAAAAAAACCATAAACCAACCCAAAAAGTTACAAAATGTAAAATGCCGAAAATGTTTACAGAGTATAGACCACAACCTTGGTTTTAAAAAGCACGTCTTGGACGCACTGAGGCGAGAGGCGCACTAAGGCACAGAGGCTGGCGCCTTGCATAGGGTGAGGCGCTCCTAAACCAGGAAGCGCAAGAAAAGCACATTTTCAGGGATTTTTCAATCCTGAGGCACGCGCCTTGTGTACCAGGGGTGTCTTTATGCATTAAAATGTTGTACAATAGGTTTCTTGGCTTGTACATGTGTGTAAAACCTTATTTTATAGCTATTTTTGGATATTAGATGCTAAAAACCTATGGAATACATCACCTTGCGCCTCAGGTACAAAAACCCCGCCGCTTCGTCACTTTCGTGCGCTTCGCGCTTTTTAAAACCAAGAACGCAACATCTATACTTGCTATCAGAATTCAGACACCTTCTACCATTCCCATTTTCAAACCCTAAACCCAAACACACATTGAGCATCATTTCTAACCTCTCTCTACAACATTATATACCTTATTAGAATCACATCAACAGAAAAAGACCTAAAAGCTAATAATGTACAAGTTGGTCTAAGAAATAAACATATATAGAGCGTAAGTTTTTAAAAGAAGCACATATGTATCTAAATAGAAATTAAACGATTATTATAAACCTGCAGTTGTTTGTTTGGTTCTTTAGAGTGTAATATATGTGTGGGTCGTTTATCTGATATAAAAATTCTTCGGTTCAAGTTGCAGAGATTATGTAAGGAGTGATTATTATTATTACGGTAGAGTTAATTGGAAACGAAAAGCTTATAGATTATTATTATTATTAGGTGCGCCTGATTGTACATTGCATTAATCATTGGCCATTTTTAGATTTATGGAAGGTCCATATATTATGTGGCACACCCACAATGCCCACCCTCTCCCCGTATACGCTGCGAATGACCTATACGCTCCGTATAGGTCATTTGTGGCGTATAGGAGCTCTGACAATGATCAGGTTATCATTGTCTGCACTTCACTTGTTAGACCTATACGTTTGTGTATGAGCCTATACGCGGCGTATAGGTCTGATCAGACTCGTGGCTGATGACATTAATGACGTATGGGAGTTTGTGCATCCTCATATACGTCGTGTATAATCTTATACGCGGCGTATAGGTCGGTGTGTAAGTAATTTTGAGGGTGTACTATTACCATGGAATAAATATTAAGTCTTTTACAACAATAAAGACTTAATCTTATACGCCGTGTATAATCTTATACGCGGCGTATAGGTCGGTGTGTAAGTAATTTTGAGGGTGTACTATTACCATGGAATAAATATTAAGTCTTTTACAACAATAAAGTTACACATAAAACAAACAAGTTCACTTTTTCCTACTTCATAAATCCTAGTTGCTACACGCTAGCCATTTATAAGTATGACACAAGAGGTGATAGCTCATTAAAAAAGGTATCTAGCATCTACCACCATTCGCATAAGGCTATGGGGTATGGATGTTCCCTCCCCCTTCTTCCCCCTAGTCTACACCAGATTCCCCTATCTCTTCCGCTACCAATGGGGTGGTGTTTGCTTTCCCCCTTTCCCTTCACTTTATACATTACAATATATTTATAATATTAATTAAAAGCAATCGGGATAGACAGGGGTAATTCCCCTTGCTTACCGAAATTTGAAGAGGGGGGCAGTGTTCTCCGTATGGGGAGGGTGCACATCACCTCCCCAACCTCTTCCCCGTTCTCACACCCATGGTCTACTTATATAAACAACGTGCAATAATTTGTGATGATGTGAAAAGCATATTACTCAATTTCTTATGTGTTATTCCTATCGTAAATTCACACCCCATTTTCCTGAGGCATGACTTTTGTTTATATAATAATCATTTCCAGCTCTACTAACATAGAAAAGAAAGTTATAAATTTCATTTTAAAGCAAATCTTATATTTATCAAAACTTTGTATACAGTTAGAATTAAGCTATGAACGAATGTCGTAGACCTTCTCTTCATAATAGCTAAGCCGATGTCATTTATTTTACGTTGATACTAGGTCACATACTATTCTAAATTTGAACATTTAAAAATAATTTCTTTTGACCTACTATATACGATTACTTTAAACATACTTTTTATTTAAAAAAACATGTAAGACTAAAAACATTTAAATCACATGTATTCTAACCCAAATGTAGTACAACGATCAAATTTGATAAATCTTACCTTAGTCTATTCTAATCTTTACACTTGTCAACCTTTTACGCTATCAACTCTTAGTGCTTTACTTTTATGCATCTTCCAACCGTAGCATTTCGTAGTGGATTTCAATAATGTCACCAACATTTTCTAGCTAGGTATCATAGTTGATTGGTTGAGTTGGTGGGTACACAGACGAGAGGAAGGGAGACGGGGCGGAGACGGGGGGTAGGGGGCGGTGTTTGGTACCGGGACGGGGGCAGAGGTGGTGGTGGTGGCGGAAGGTGATTGGCGCTGGTCTGTGATTGGTCCGTCCGTTATGTTCTCTGAGAGACGGGGGAGACGGGGAGGTGAGGGACGGGGGCTCCGGGGCGGTTTTTGGGTTGGGGACGGGGGAAAAGTTGGGGACGGGGGTGGGCTGTCCTCTGTTCTCCAGATAGCCTAACACATGGTAAACGATTTATGAACTAACACTTTTAACCAATAAAAAAAAGAATTTCGTTTTAAGCAAGTTACAGTACCATAAGAGAGAACTTTGAATGCTCGTCTTTCCAAAATATATAAATGATAATTAGAGTAGACTTTTTTTTGCTATCTATATACATTATTACCAATTTATAATCCACTGGAATTCGACCCCACACCGACAAATGCTTGAAAAACATGTTGGGTAATCTTATTACCAGAAATCGCAATTACCGACGGATTCTCCTTCTGAGTTTCCACTACTACTGACGAAATATGGACTTTTGGAAACCAATAACCAATTTTAAAATATTATTGGGTACCGTTGAAATATGCCGTAATTACCAACGCATTCCGTACATAAGTAATGGCTACATGTTATACTCATTTTTTTTATTGTGCGAGTCAAACCAAACCTGAAAGACGAGGAAATGGAATGGACGAAGTAATGGTAGTGGTGGATGGTGGCGGTGGTTGGTAGGTGGCAACAATGGTTGATGCTTGGTGGCGGTGGGTTATGGTGGTGACGAAGGGTGACAGAGGAAATGAAATGAAAAAAAAGCAGGAGGTAGATAGAATAAATTTGGTGATTTTAAAGGGAATGAAATGGACGAAGTAATTGATGATTCCATAATCTTGACTAATAAAACACATTTTTTTTCATTCAATCACAATACTAATAAAAAAATATTAAGTACACCACTAATCGTTGATACATGAGTTACATGCCAGTGAGATCTTGGGTGATATGTACTGGTGGAGTGGCGGTAATCGACAGTACGTGTAGAAGTTGTTGGTAATCCATTGATAGATTATTTATCAGTCATATGATTTATCGGTAAAATGACCATCGATGAAGCCTTTACCCACACTTGCTTTTCTTTCCCACAAACTTTTAACGACAAATTACCTTACTTTCACTAACACATTCGTTCGTGTGTGAAATTCAAATGATTTGTAGTTACTCGTTAAAAACTTGCTAGACAATATGAAAATTGCAATGCAATGGATATTACATTGGATGGATTACACATCCATTAAATTGAACCATTACAAAAGGAGTATTTTTGTTCTATCCTTCTTTGATAACCAAATAAAAAATAAAATAAGTATTTTACTTCATCACACATTGTATCAATTTCGTTTGTTGAAACTGTTCATGTGTTTCAATTTCGTCAAAGATATCCTCACAGCTTAAATACAAACACATGTTATCCAAAGAATAATTGTAAAAAATAATTGGACACTAGTTCATCAGCCGGCTCTTGATGCTACCATCAATTAAATTAAGTGATGAATTATTTATTATTTCCAGTTAAATAATAACTTAACACAAATGTTGACAAATTGTCTATTATACATCATTCATCACTTCTAATACACTCTAGTTTTCACATTTGTATGTGTTTAATTAACATGATGCTTTATATTTGGTTTTTATTTTTTGTTAGCTCAATCTACTCTACCTATGGACAGGCATTCTATGACCCAACATCTTGTAGAGAAGCCAGTAATGCTCCTGGCACAAGGTACACTTGTACTAACAACACCAAGATATCATGCCCAACTTTCTTGATTTTCCGAGCAAACCCTCGTTTTCCGACCATCTCGGCCATCTCCGCCTTGTTCGGGTTGCCACCCGACGTCTTACTTCGACTAAACAGCATCGAATCACCTTTAGAAACTTTGTTTGTAGATAGAGAAATATTGGTCCCCATTAGTTGCACTTGTTCGGGCGACTTCTTTCAAGCGATATTCAACTATACGATCCAGGAAAACACGACGGCTTCTGACACCGCGTGTGGGGTCTTCGAAGGGTTGGTGAAAACGATCACGCTTCTCGAGAAAAACAGGAATAAAGAAGTTGTTGAGGTTGGTTATCTACTTGATGTGCCCCTAAAATGTGCTTGTCCTAGTAGTGAATATAAATATTATGTCACATACCCTTTGGTGTCAGGAGATTCTATAGATAAAGTAAGTACAAAGTTTAGTATATCTAGTAATGATATTTTGGCAGTTAATAATATACAACCTTATACTACTCTTTATCCAGAAACAACCATCTTAGTACCATTGCGTTTAAAAGTAATAACATTTATCGTGTCGAATTTTCAACCACCAGCACCAAGATTTCTTCCAACAAAACCTGTAGAAGTAGATGTTAAATCCGCGAAACTAAAGAAAGTGTACATAGTTGTGTCGGTTATTGGGTTTAGTTTGGTGCTAGCGGTGTTAATTGTGACAGGTTTATACTTAAACGCGTTAAATAAATGCAAGCGCGAGATTTTTATCATACCTTCCACTCGTAGAAGCTCTTTTACTTCGTTTTCGACACCTTTGGCTAGTTCTCCACGGTCAAGACCAAGCCCGGCCACTAGAAGCTCACCGAGCTCGTGTTTGTCACCTGATCTCCTTGCTAGCATAAAGTACTCTTTGTATAACTTCACTATTGAGGAAATTAAGAGTATTACCAAAGATTTTAGTGATGATTGTAAAGTGAGTGAGAATACTTATAGAGGGTTGTTTGATGATATGCAAGTGCTAATAAAAGAGATTGAATTTTCTGAAATTCGACATGTAATAGATCTCCATTCGAAGGTTAACCATGTCAACATATTGAAATTACTTGGGGTATGTTACAACGAGTCATCATGGTCATATATTGTATTAGAGCACCCGGCTAACATGAGTCTAAGGGATTGTTTGATCAATTCTTCAAGTTTGACATGGCAACGAAGAACTCAGATCGCGTTTGACATCGCGATGGGGTTGCATTACCTTCATTATTGCATAGTCCCTCCTTATATGCAAACGGGACTATGTAGTGAACATATTTTTGTAACGTCGAAATGGAGGGCAAAACTAGCAGTTTTATCGCGGAATCTGAATCCTGGGATCATGGGATCAACAACCATGATCCCAGAATTGGAGTATGAGAATTTCGACGCTTTGAAAACGTTAGAGAAAGAAAATATTTGGGAATTTGGGATGGTTTTGCTCGAAATCATGTCGGGGAAAGTAAAGATCGATAGAACATCGTTACGCGACTCGATTGGTTTTTTAGGAGGGGAGGGTGGTGAAGGAGGTTGCTTTGAGAGTTTGAAGAGTTTTATGGACCCTTGTTTGAAGGAGGACTATCGTTTGGCTGAGGCATTGTGTTTAGGAGTATTGGCTAAAGCTTGTGTGGAAAATGATCCTTTGCATAGACCATCTATGGAAGACATCCTCAAAGTCCTTGCAAGAATGGTATGATTTCAATTTCCAAATGTAAGAAAGATTAAAATAGGGGTACTTTTAATATTTACCTAATATAATACAAGTAAATGTTGATGTGTACACATTGTTCTAATATAATTGTAAGTTTTTGAATTTGAATGGTTTTTGATCGAGTTGTCGTGGTTTGCACGAAACATATGTTTTCTCAAATTAATCATCCCGTGTGTGTATATGTATGTGTGTGTGAAGAATCAATTGAAAAGAAACTTAATGCGAGAAGAACAAATTGTACAATCATAGCAAAACAATAAATAGTTTATAACTCATATTATTAATCATTCTATTTCTAGTTATCTTATACATACTAGTGGGAATGCCCGCGCGTTGCTGCGGGTGTTCCAACTAATACCAAATGTTAATATCTACAAACTTAGGTTAAATAACAAAATAATGCAAATCTCAAAGAGATAAGAAAAGATCAAACTCATCTTAAACCAAAGACAATGTAAACTTATGATTTTCAATTGAACAATCTCAATTGTAGTAGGAAACAAGCGTGATGTTGCAGCGGCAACAATATGTAACGCGATACTCGTTTCTGTTGGTTTATCAACCCTCTCGTCATATATTGTAGAGTGAATAAAAATTCCGGTTTTAGCTAATAACTCTGACAACCAAATATAGAAAATATAAAGTTTGTCATATAAGATATGGCGAAGTAGGTGTGGAACAATTAACACATGGGATTAGAAAACCCCGGCGTAAAGCAAAACTAAATTTAAAGCCACTTATGGCCCGAAACCAAAAAAAAAAAAGTAAACTTGCACAAATTTTAGTAACCATCCAAGAAATATAACCACACAACTAAAGACAAAACAAAACTTAGTCATAATCAACCAAAATAAAACACAACCATTAACCTTGATCTTGCACTCTAAAATTTTGTATTTGAGTCTTCCAAGCAGCTTCCTCCCCATACAACCAAGTTAGCATTTATGACATCAACTTGCTCACTAACAAAGATAGTAGAGAATTCAAGTTACACACCTCCCATATTCATCAACAAGCATGCCCTCCATTTCTCTAATAGGATCATCAACATCCCTTTCTGATCGGGATGGACTCTTGGAGACAGAAACAACAGAAGTATCATTTTTTGAAGATCCAATGTCCTCGACATAGCTCTGAAGTAAAATATCAGGTAAAATTCCTCTCAAGCCACAACTTTAGAACCTGTAAAATATGTTTCAACTCAAATCCTGTTCAAGAAATCTATAAACCAACTTATATGTTGAAAGAAAAGAGAAACCACCTTTAAACATTGACGGCGATTCTCGCGAGCATTAGCACCTGGTGGAGCAGCAACTCCTAAAAGACGAGGCATTGCTGCTTGAACAGTAGGGATATTAGAGGCTCCAGCAATTCTTGAAAACCATGAACCTTTTATACTTTCCACAATAAAAAATGATAAAGTTAAAAGTACCAGCCGGAAAAAAATAGTGTAAACACAAAAGAAAGCATGTCTAAACCTTTCTGTGAATGAGAGCACTGTGTAATGGAATCAGCTAAAAAGAAAAGATCCAGTCTCCGATGAAATTGGATTCATTTTTTCAGCTTCCTTGTAAGAAGTTCCACAACCTACAGCAAACCCACAATATGTAATTCCAATCAGCAAGCTATAAATTACATAAGTGTACCTTTTATATCATATAATTTATGTGTGTTTAGACTGTGTATCAAGAATAGGAATGGGAAGCATCTGAATGCTAATACGTAAGAGAAGGTGATGCATATACACTTCATAAGAGGCACTTAAAGGTCTCACGTTTGATATGTAAGCATCATAGGCTGTATTTAGTGAAATTGAATATGGTTTTATTGGGTGTTATGAAGGGGGTTACAAGTTGAGAGAGATATATATTGTGTATTACATATATATACAATGGGCATCAAATGTAGTACACAAGTGCATAAAAGGAAGAAAAATGGTAAAAAATAGTGATTTATACTTGTGACTTTTGGATTGCCATCTTAAAATGATGGTGAAATGACCATCTTAGCCATCTCTCATCCTTAATAAGGTAACATAGATTTAAATTTATACTGCATATATCCTACGCATATTGAAATTTATCCTATATTTATTCTACACATATCGAAATTTATTCTTCACCATAAATTAGTTTTGTTTTGAAAGGTATATTTTGAAAATTCGTTATTAGTTTAATTTAATTAAGTGTATAAGAGGAACATAAAAAGTTAATCATTATGTAAGTTAACCCTTAGTGGAGAGTTTAAATGAGGAAGAAAATGTTATGTAAGAAGAAAAAGAACAAATTCAAACCAATAGAAATATTCCATTTAATTGTTGTATTTAATGTTAAATAAATTCTTAATGTTTTTTAACCACCTAAACTAGTTAAATAAATGAAACTCATAATTCATTTAAAATATATTCTTTCAAAGCAAACCTAATTTAGAGTGAAGGATAAATTCGATATGTGTAAGATATACGTAAGATGAATTTTTACATGTGTAAGATAAACGTATGATAGTCTCGATATGTGTAGGATACATATGGAAATTTCGATATATGTAGGATGCATTTTGATATGTGTAGGACAAATTTGGATAATGTGTAGGATAAAATGTTAACGACTAATTAATTAGAGAGATAATAATTAATGTAAGAAGAGTTAAATTGTTTAATGCGTTAATATTATGTTATCTATTCTTTTTGTAATCACATTAACATTTGATCCTTCCCTTAATCCTCATGCCCTTAATTTTGGTTTTATATTATACAAATTGTTTTTATGGGGTAACAGTGAAAAAAGATCTACGAGGTCACTCGAGTATGGTTGGTTGTATAGATGTCATATAAAATAAAAATTCTATGGGTTAACTTGATCATGTAGGCTATGGCTTGGGTACGCACCTAATTTAAAAGTAAGTAATCAATGATTCTCTATAATTATTTATTCTGTTACAAACATGGAATCAAAACATAAACACTTTTATTCAAAGAATCCCAACCCTCAATGTTTGAAACCCTTACAAAAGACACAATCAAACTCAACCTCACTTTTCTCTCTGTTACAAAGAACAATAAGGTACACTGGAAGTACAGACTCTATAATAATGAAGAATAGTACCACAGATTATCAGATTCAAGGTGAATCTGATAACAACGTCTAACCCTAACCAGAGAGAACTCAAGTGAAAGAGATGAACAAAAAACAAATGTGAACGACTGAATGAGCAGAGATAAAGAAGCACAAGTATTTATAGCCTCGAGTTTCCATATAAACGAACGTCCACGATTAACCCAGCTAGACTTGATCAACGGCCAGCAATCCGTGTGCTTCCTCACACGGATTGCCACATAAGCAAATACTCACACGTCAGCAGCAACAGCTACTGGGCTTTGGGCTTCAGACCAAACAAACTGGACTCGAACTGGACTCTTTTATCTACACAGGCTTCTTATCTAACAGGCTACACCAACTGGACTTGGACCAACCTGCACAACTTATGCAATATGATGAAGCCCAGATCAAAACAAGAATATTTATTTTTACTATAAGTTTTTTATAAACACTTTAGTTTAATTTTATAAAAAACTTATTTATTGTTTTATAAAACCAAAATAAAATGAACTAAAAATACTATATTTTTAACACCCCCCCATCATTTTATTTCCCAAAACAATCAAACATGTTTACCTGATCACATAAAGTACCATGCTGATTAGGGAACAAACCTTTTGTAAACAAGTCAGCTAATTGATTATTAGAATCAACCTTAACTGTTTTAATAATACCTTGAGAAATCAAATCTCTTAAGAAAAATAAATCCAAACCAAAATGCTTGGTTTTATCATGAAACACAGGATTTGAGGCAATAGATATAGCTGCTGAGCTATCACAATGAAGACAAATTGGTAAACTAACCAAGATACTCAACTCATATAGTAAATTTTTCAACCAAATCACCTCACAAGAAGCAGCACACATAGCTCTATATTCTGCTTCAGCAGAAGATCTAGAGACAGTGGCTTGTTTCTTACTTTTCCATACAACCAAACATCCAGCAAAAAACACACAGAAACCAGTGACTGATTTTCTTGTTTCAGTACACTTAGCCCAGTCTGAATCAGCAAATGCTGATAACTCAAGACTATCTTGTTTTCTAAACACAATACCCTTTCCAGGAGCACTCTTAAGATATCTTAACAATCTTAAAGTTATCTTAAGATGCCCATGTGTAGGTTTGTGCATATATTGGCTAAGATAATGTACACTATAGGAAATATCAGGCCTAGTGTGTGAAAGGTATATCAGCTTACCAACTAGCTGCTGATATCCAGTGATACTATTCAAGGATTTACAATCATGTTTGACCAAATTAGTCAAAACATGATTCTGTTCTATGGGGCATGACACAGGTTTGCAACCCAACATCCCATACTCACTCAACAGATCTGTGCAATACTTTCTTTGACACAAACAAATTCCATTATTAACATTCAACACTTCAATTCCTAAAAAATATTTAAGTTCCCCTAAATCTTTAATCAAGAACTTTGTTTTGAATAATGACTTAATGTTTTTAATTTCTGTTTCAGAATTTCCAGTTAGTATTATGTCATCAACATATACTAATAACATTATAAAAACATTATCATTTCGTTTAATAAACATGGAATAGTCACATTTACTTTGCACAAACCCAAATTCAATCAAAGCTTTTACAAGCTTCTCATTCCACATTCTAGGGGCCTGTTTTAACCCATATAATGACTTATTTAACTTGCAAACTTTAGTTTTAGACACATTATTAGACCCCTCAGGAAGACTCATGTAAACACTTTCATACAAATCCCCATAAAGAAAGGCATTATTTACATCTAATTGGAAGATCTTCCAATCATAATGTACAGCCAAGGTAACAAGACATCTCACAGTAACCATTTTTACCACAGGTGAGAAAGTTTCATCATAGTCTAACCCCTCTTTTTGACTATAACCTTTTGCTACCAACCTAGCTTTATACCTATCAATCTCTCCTGAAGCCTTATACTTAATCTTATATATCCATTTGCACCCTATTTTGTGTCTACCTTTAGGAAGATCTACAACTTCCCAAGTATTATTTCTATAAAGAGCCTCAAGCTCTTCATCCATAGCCCTGACCCAATTTGGGTCAGTAATAGCCTCAGCATAACATCTAGGTTCAACACTTTTATCAAGTTTAGAGGCAAAACATTTATTCTCAAAAGACAATTTGGACATATTGACCACATTTTCAATTCCATATTTGACCTTTCCTTCTACAACATAATCACTAAACTTTTTTGGAAAATTAGTGTTTCTAGTTGACCTTCTAAACTCACTATGTTCAACAGTTGTGTCACCCTCAGATTGAAGATTGACATCACTATCAGTACTCACATGTTTAGCATTTCCAGCCCCCTCTTTGTCAACACTAGGCTGCTGAGAATCAGCCTTGCCATTAGTGTTGCTGGACAAGGCTGGTTGCTCAAACCCATGTGTTCCTAATTCTGTTCTACCTTTACCCTCCTTGTCATCATCGGGATCATTCACATTAAAGGTCTGTTGAACATCTGTGTTTTCAAAAATATTGAAAAAGTTTAAAGTATTTATTTCAGGATCAAAAACTGTTTCATTTTTATCAAAAATAAGTTTTTCTTTAAATGGAAAACAGGACTCAAAAAACTTTACATCTCTGGAATATAGAATAGACTTATTATCTAGACTATATGCCTTGTAACCCTTTTTTTCATGTGAATATCCAATGAAAACACATTTTTCAGACCTACTTTCCAACTTATTAGATTCATTTAGTATAGTACAAAAACACAGACATCCAAAAATCCTTAAATGATCTAAGAAGGGTTTAAAACCATGAATTACTTCATAAGGGGACTTTCCATTTAGCACAGAAGAAGGGATCCTATTAATCAAATATGAAGCAGTCAAAATACATTCAGTCCACATTCTAATAGGCAAATTACTTTGAAACAAAAGAGATCTAGCAACATTCAACAGATGCCTATGTTTCCTCTCAACAACTCCATTTTGTTGAGGGGTGTAGGCACAGGTTGTTTGATGAACTATACCCTTATTCTTACAAAACTGTTTCATTTGACCATTAACAAATTCAGTACCATTGTCACTTCTGAGAATTTTAACATGTTGTTTAAACTGTGTAAGAATCAGTTCCACAAAATCTTTAACATGTTCAAATACCTCAGTTTTTTGTTTCATCAAACATACCCATACTGCTCTAGAGAAGTCATCAACTATTGTTAGAAAAAACTTATGACCTTCTCTATCAGCCACCCTATATGGTCCCCAAACATCTAGATGAACCAAATCCCCAACATGTGAACTCTTATGATCACTTAGTGGAAATGGTTCTCTATGTTGTTTGGCCCTTTGACACACATCACAGGGTCCATGATTAACTAGGTTTTTAATTTTAAGTTCAGGTTTTATTATTTGCAAAACATGATCAGCAGGGTGTCCTAACCTAGCATGCCAAACATCAAACATATTGACACTGTTATAACACACCTTAGAACACATATTAGCACTGCCACACATGTACAGTCCATCAACTTGTTTACCAGTCACCAGGACTTTCATTGTCAATAAGTCCTGAACATAACACTGATTTTCATCAAAACCTATAAACAGTTTGCTGTCCCTAGCTAACTTATGCACAGATAACAAGTTAACATTATATTCAGGAACAACAAGAACATCTTGTAAAACAACATTTTCTGCCAATTTTAGTTTTCCAATTTTTGTGACTAAAGCAGAAGTTCCATTTGGATGTTTTACTTTTATATTAAGATCAGAAACATCAATATAGTCAAATAAATCTTTATCACTATTAATCATATGTTCATTTGCCCCTGAATCTATTATCCACCCAATCCCAAGTAACTTCCCATTAGAACTAGTGAAACAGTAAACATTATTCCCTATGGAAGAAGCACAAAACAACCTACCAGACAGATTGCAACTTGAGGTGGATTCAGAACTTTTATCATTAATCAAACTTAACAACTTTGCCACCTGATCACTAGTCAAAGTAGTAATAGTAGTATTAGTCTTATCAGATGACACATTATTACTAACAGCTGCCCTTTTTCCTTGATAACCTCTAGGTTTAGCCCAATTGGGATAACCTATGATTTCAAAACATTTATCTATAGTATGCCCAGTTTTATTACAATGAGTACACTTCAAAGACTGATTTGAAGTTTTAGAAAACTTTTTTGAATTAAAACTCTCACTCCCTTGAACTGCCTTGGCAGTAAACCCAACAGTAGTTGTAGTTTTGAAAGCATTGCTGGACTGTCTATGAGATTCCTCTCTAGACACTACAGCAAATGCTTCCTTAATTGAAGGAAGTTCTGTTTTAATAAGTAAAGTTGTTCTTACACTTTGATAACAACTATCTAAACCCATTAAAAACTGCATAAGTTTTATCATATGATTATAATTGTTGAAATCCCTAGAGGCATCACAGGTGCATGAAGGCAACTGAAGTATTTGATCAAGTTGTTTCCACATTACATTAAGTTTATGATAATATTCTGAAATAGACATTCCATTTTGAGAAAATGAATTTATTTTTTGATAAAGATCAAACACAACAGACCCATCAATTTTATTATATGTTTCTTTTAGATCTTTCCACACTTCAGATGCAGTCTTAGAGTACACTTGTCCTAAGTATAATTCTTCAGAAATAGAATTCAAAATCCAGGTTAACACAACAGAGTTACACCTATCCCATTGCCTAGCTAAAACATCATCTTCAACAGGTTTAACACAATCTCCATTAATGAAACCAAGTTTATTTTTAACCTGAAGACCTAATATCATAGCATTAGACCAGACTGTATAGTTCTCTGTTCCTTTTAGTTTAATACTAATAATAGTGAGATTAGTGGAATCACTAGCATGAAGATATAGTGGATCACTAGCATCTAGTTTACTAACAAGTGTCACATTATTAACCAGAGCACCATCATCAGGTCCCCTATTGGGTCCCTGATTAGGTCCCTGATTGTCATCATCAGCCATATTCAATCAACACAAGTTAATATCTCACACAGAACCACACAAGAACACACAATCAACAACAGAAAACACAATAACACCTAAAACACAAACCAATCCAAACAAGACACACAGGCGAAGCCTTGTGGGTGTTCCAGATCACCGGTTCGTCACTCAATAGGTGCCGGCGCAGGTCCTCACAAGGGAGCCACTACGACCTAGACACGACCTTAAAGCTAGAACAGGGACTCAAGCCCTGGCACAGACTCCTTAGGGACAAACTCTAGCCAAAAAACAGAACGATCTCACCGAGGGGATGCCCAAGTTAGGGTTCTCCAAACAATAAACTCGTAATACTGCAACCTTCACTTAGGGTTACAGTATCAGAGAGCAAGATAATATGCCTCCAGTAGCCACAATACCAGATCTGATCTTCTTGTGTACCAGAAACCCTAGATCTGATCTAACCAGCCCAAGAATCCAAACGTCAGGTCAAGATCGAGATAGATCTATTCCTATCAAAGGTGAATAACATCAATCAAGAACCAACAGATTCAAAGAGACACAAAAAACGAAACGACAGCGGAAGAAATCAAGAACAAGAGCCTAATAGCTCTGATACCATGTTACAAACATGGAATCAAAACATAAACACTTTTATTCAAAGAATCCCAACCCTCAATGTTTGAAACCCTTACAAAAGACACAATCAAACTCAACCTCACTTTTCTCTCTGTTACAAAGAACAATAAGGTACACTGGAAGTACAGACTCTATAATAATGAAGAATAGTACCACAGATTATCAGATTCAAGGTGAATCTGATAACAACGTCTAACCCTAACCAGAGAGAACTCAAGTGAAAGAGATGAACAAAAAACAAATGTGAACGACTGAATGAGCAGAGATAAAGAAGCACAAGTATTTATAGCCTCGAGTTTCCATATAAACGAACGTCCACGATTAACCCAGCTAGACTTGATCAACGGCCAGCAATCCGTGTGCTTCCTCACACGGATTGCCACATAAGCAAATACTCACACGTCAGCAGCAACAGCTACTGGGCTTTGGGCTTCAGACCAAACAAACTGGACTCGAACTGGACTCTTTTATCTACACAGGCTTCTTATCTAACAGGCTACACCAACTGGACTTGGACCAACCTGCACAACTTATGCAATATGATGAAGCCCAGATCAAAACAAGAATATTTATTTTTACTATAAGTTTTTTATAAACACTTTAGTTTAATTTTATAAAAAACTTATTTATTGTTTTATAAAACCAAAATAAAATGAACTAAAAATACTATATTTTTAACATATTCTCTTGTTGTTTTCATGTGTAGATTTACATCAATTGGTTTTCTGATTAGTGTGTATTTTGCTAAAGAGTTGATTTTCTAACACACACATGTATAGGTGTATTAAAAAGATAATTAGTATTAAGCTTCCGGTGTTATGACGGTGGCATAAAATCGTACAAGTAGCACCAATACCATATTATCGTCACGACCATCAAAACTGGAAAAACTCGTAAAAACAAAATAAATATAAAAGGAAAAAATTTAACACCGGCGAAAAGTCGACGTAAAATCGTTGAACCATGTACGCCCCTTGTGGCGCTAAAGCGAAGAAATTAGACCGAAATGTAATACATTGAAAAGAATAGCTAAGTTGATCTAGAATCCGCATGTTGTGGTGAACCTATCAAACGGGGAAAGTAGAAACATAGAAAATAATAACTTAGTCGATCTTGGACCCATGCATTGCCACAAACCTGTCAAATGTGGAAAAATAGACGTGTTGCGTTGGGCTTGTCAAAAGGAAAAAAAATAGACGAAAAAACATTGAACCTCACATGCATGTTGCGGCGTGTTAACTCACAAAATTTAGATTAAAATGGAAAACGAAAAACTTACGAAAGATGAAAATTGTGGGAGAACAAACTTAAATGTAAAAAACTGTTAGGGTTAAATTGCAAAATATGAAAAACTTTGTGTTAAAAGTAAAAAAATCAAAGGGGTTAAACTGCAAAAGTTGAAAAGTTTTGGGTTATTTTTTGAAAAACACTCAAAGTATGGGGTATAACACCATAAAGTATAAAAAATTTGTAAAATGATTATTAGTATGAAAATTAGTGGGATTTCTAGGCGCTACGCGGTGGAAATTGGGTCAGTGTTAGTTCGATTCATTATGATATCGATACAGTAAAAACACTCGAAAGAGAAAACCTAAATACGGAGTATATTTTAAGCTAAACGTTTTTTTATAATATTCAATCGGTCGGATAACAATTCAACATTCATTTGTTTAGTATAATTTTATAATGGTCGTTGTTTCAATTTCACATCTTCAGATTTCAGAAATTAATAATGACAATGGATACACCGGAAAGTAGAATGGTAGAATCATAAATATAATTAAAACCATAAAATTCAATGCATTTACAAACTTGTTGAATTACTGTGTTATCAAATGTGCGTGGACAAATCAATTATTTAATTGTTTTGGAACTACCCACCGATGAAAAATTATGTTTGAAATCTCCTTTGTAAGCAAAGTTATTTGTAAAGTTTTAAACGATCAAGATAGAAACTTTCAACCCACATACTATATAAACATAGCCAATAGGGTGAACACGACATCAAGATTAATTAAGGATTTTGTTTGAAACTGAATTTGAAAGGTGTTTGGTAACCTCTTAATGATCATTCAGAGGCTACCTCTTAATGATCCGGTAATCTTAACTCTGAATGGATAAGAGGCAACAATTAAGATGTTATATCTTAACCATTTATACTTATATTACATATTAATCATTAAGGGACTATGAACCATTCAGATGTAGCCTTTTAATGACCATGTAGAGGCTACCAACCCAAATAACGAATTGGACAAAAGTTGTCTCACATAGATGGACGAAAAAACTTGAACACATTTATAATTAAGCAGTTTAGATGTTTGGTAAGCTCATTTTGTTTGGTTTTACCCACTCATATGCAACATTCATCTAGAATATTGTACACAAAAGAAAAGCACACCTACCTATCTTATCAAGGCCGGCCCTAAGGGGGTGCGGGGAGGACTTCCGGCCCGGGCCCAATTTCTAAAGAGGCACATTGAGCGGCGACGAGTGTTTTCTTTCTGCAAATATTTTCTTTCTGTTTTTGACCCAAAAAAAGATCTCATCTTAAACATCACTGATTACAAACGCAAGAAGGTGAAGTGTAGATAAGAAAGAAGATGAGTCAATATACAAGATAAACTAGATTCGAAGGATACGGCGGAATTAAAAAAATGTTGAAGTGTGTTACTTGAGATTTGTGTTGTGGTACAGTAATTGTGAAGACTTTGCAGTAAATTTTAATATGTAGTAGTACTACAAAACAGTAATTCTCTCACGCTTTTGCACATGATGCAAGTGAAATTCATTTTATTAAAAAACTTTTGAACTCTAGACATAAAATAACGGCTCTTCAAATTATTATGTAATTTTAAAAAATGGTGGTTTTTTAATGAGCTAATTAGCCAAACATATTAATTTTTATAATTATTACGACACTTTCAGTTCTATATCCGGTTCGACCGGTCCGACTATGGAACCGGTAAGGACGCTGGTTCAACGTCCGATTCAGTTATGAAAACATTGCTTAAAAGACCTAAGACTAAGGGGCACATATTTTACGGCTCGGGCCGAACACCTGAATTTTCAAAGCCGACCCTGTATCTTACCATAGAAAACAAATGAAATATGTTCCAAGGTCGTGTTCATTACATTTTCTCAACTATATTTGATTCTTTTTTATCTATATTTTACTGTTTTCTTAGAATAATGATTTAATGTTGTTACTTTATGTTGAACTAGGTTGATTATATGACGCGCGTTGCGCGTTTATGTAATCTGTTTCTAACATAATATGTAATAATGCTATGTAATCTGTTTCTAACCAGTAATATTCATTTATCTTCACACATTTTAGATGAACCTTTCATATAATTGGCAATTTATGTGGATGATGCTTATGGCAACTAACATAGATCATTAAAACCAATTGCAAATTCACCTTTAGAAATATGTGAGGTCTAACATTACTGGTTATTTCAACACTACCCAAATTGGGAATGAATATAAGAATGAACTATCATGTAACCTTCCATGGTTGTAAGTTCTAACAACCCAAAGGCTTTTCATTCACCATTTACATTCAAACTCAACATATCATCCATAGCTTCTCATAAAATTTGCAGAAATAACCCAAAAAAAAAAAACTAACAGTTTAAGATTCATCCATTGATACATTTGCAGTATTTGGATTCACAAAACTTGGTCCAGAAGACACCAGATTTTGCGGGGCGTTCTCAGTCTTAACAGCAACACCAAAAGTGAACTCGTTTGGAAGAGGGATGTCTGCGTGAGTGAAAATAGAGGTGGTGGCTGCAGCAGTGTTGAAAGTTGGGAAGGCTGGTGGAACATTTGAAGGGTTTGTTGTTAACCCGAAGCTAAATGGGGCTCCGCCTTCTGAGAGTGGTGGCGGTGCACCACCGTCACTGGCCTCCACTGCCGCCTCAATCTTCTGTGTGTACTCCTGTAGTTGCTGCAAAACACCTAACGAAAGATTAATTATCAGAAACAACGCTACGATCTATGATTATCATCATTATATGATTCTTCATATTCCAAATTACATCGCTTATAAAATGCAGTTGTGCACATATAAACGTTATCTTTCATCACAAGCATTTCATGCTAAACATTAAATACTTATACTAAACATTTTGCTTTTTTTTATAGGAGAATATACTAAACATGGTCAACACATGTGTATATACAACACTGCAGGATAAAACGCGAAAGATGACGAAAGTAAAAATATTAACCTTTTTCAATGATGCCTCCATTTGATGTGTATCTGCATAGAAAAGTTTTAAGTCCTCCTGCCAAAAGACAGAAGCTTTTTGAAACCACTAAGAGCTTTACTTGAGGTTTCAGAGTGCTTCATTTCTCGTTGTCAGTTTGACTTTTGGCATATTGGTCTTTGCTGTCTTAGAAGTAGAAGCACTTCTTTCAGCAAATTTTTTTTTTTGCCGTTGAGTTAATAATTCCTCCATTCTTTTTATTTTTTCCTCCTATAAGAAAACCATCAATAAGATCAAAATTACAATAACTTAATAGAAAAAAGTTGCAACTTAAAGTACCTTCTCTGTTCTTCCCTTCGGTATTGTTGTCTTGGTTGTTGTAGGTGTCTTCCCTTCTTGATCCAACTACACCTTTAGACTTCGCTTCAATAATTGAACCGTTTTTTTCAATACCTTTCTGAACCAAAGCTTTAGTCTTTGACTTGTTGACTTCAGAAGAATCCATTTTAACAATCTTACTATTACTACTGTTTGACTCCATTTCTGGAGTCCAAGCAGGCATAGCTTGCTGCCCAGCTGCATCTCTTTCAAGCACAATATGCAGGTCGTTCGGCTCATTGACCCGTTCAGCTTCACTCTTTGGAAATATGAAACTGTCGTGTGCTTTCAACCGTGAATCAGAATATTCGTCTAAAGATTGATTTTGAACTGTCAAAGGATATTCTACAAGAACATGTTTTGTACTTTCCACAACCTCTATATGGTCTTCAAAAATGTCCCTGCTCCTTTCATGAATTTCTTTATCTGGCCGGCTTCTCATATACCAATCTTTTTCTTCATGTTTTCCAATGGTGGATGATACGATGGTAAATTCGGGATGATTTCCAGATGGAATAGTGTTCGGATCCTCAAACTTATGAGGAACATATTCCTCCACGGACTCTTTGTCATCGACATCCTTCATTAGACATATGGATATTTATATTGTGGTTTGGCCATTTCCACACGACCCACAGCGCTGTTTGTATGACCATTGAGACGCTTGTGAAAGGTTGCAAAATCCTCCAGCTCGAAGAAGAACATCGGCTGCACCTTGCACCATTTAGCGATAAATTCCCAGACCTGAACCACCACTCTGCAGGCCAAGAACAGATGCAAGGCCGACTCCACAGCTTCACCACAGAACCTGCAAATATGATCTTGTACATTCAAAAGACCAACCCTTTCTATATTTTATCATGCGTAAACATAAATAGGTGACGAAGCATATGTGTGTGTATGATATGCGAAGACGAAACCAATCCGAGTATGTTACTATTAACCATCAAAAGCAAGAAAATACCTTTGATGAAATGATAGCGTCGGTAGCAGGTTTGGCAACTTTTGCCATAAAACCAAGCAGTGTCCCCCCCCTTATTCCAGTTGTTTCTAGAGGCGCGCACCAAGAGGCGCGCGTTTTCTGCTTGTTCCAGATCTTTCCGATGACAGCGTTCCTTGTGCAAGGGCTGCTTGCACTTCCATGCCTTGCTCATTTGCTGAAACATAAATGTAGTTAAAGTTATAATCTTTGTCAACACAATGACAGCCTAATTAAACAGAGAATAAACATCAATCTAACAACTATTTATTAGGAAGGAAAATAATAAACAGAGAAGAACTACTAAACTAACACCATGACTATCAAAGCAACACCATAGATCAGCAAGCTCAGCACCAACATTTATCAAATAACCCACTAACTCCAAGCAACAGAGGCACACACACAAACAAAAACATTTCATGTACACTTGGCATAGATATGATTTAAAAAAAATAACAACCTGAATTGACAAAGCATTATAAACAAAGCAAGAAACATATACAAACAACAAATTAACAAACGTTAAAGATCACAAATATGAGAAACCAACCTCAAACGGCAACGAATAAATAAGAAAAGGGCTGTAACAAACATGCACAATGAAACCCAGAATCAGGAAAGTCAGAATAACGAATTAAACAACAAAAGATGAAGAGACAATCGCAACCAGGAATGATTCGTAAAACAGAGAAGAAGAAAAGCGATGAAAACCAGTGAAAAAGAAGAGACAAATGAATAGCATATTTTGTAGAAATTAACTCCAGCCTAACTAATTCGATACTACAACACTTAATTTAGTTGAAGCCCACTTGATCTTTTAATCACTTCCCCATGAATAATTTGACAATCATTTCCCAAATTATGTCTTCCTTTTTTATATAAATTCCTAACTCCAATTTGCTCAAACGTTAACCTCAAATATGAATATAAAAACGTCCTTGCAATGTTTCTTTAAATAGTTCACCGTTTTAGTCATAGTTCTTTTTAAAGTACTAAATATAAAACAAATCAAAGTTGTATAAACAAATCATCAAAGTTATATAAACAAATCAAAGTTGTATAGTTTGTAAACATACTGGTGCATTTATCGAACAATTAATAGGCAAAAAAGCGTATATAAAATGCACATATCAGACAACATCTGAAACTTGACAATCGTGTTTCAATTACTGCGAAAACAAAACTTACGCAAGACGGATCATCAAAGAAGCACATCTCAGCAATGAATCCTGTGAACTTCTTCCTGGCCTTATCAACAACCTTCTTGTACTCCTGACTAACACATGGACAGCTCTTTCCCATGGCTTTCAAATCTGAACCACCAATTTTCAATATTAAGTTCCAAATATACCAGATAAATCATCCTAAAGTGTCAAACTCATAAACACACGATAATTTCATCAACAAATAGACATATAACAAACATTTATACCTACGAAAAATACATCTACCAGTCAAATCATCCTATAGCAAATAACCAAACTCACAAACACAAAGATTCATGAACAAAACCCCAGTCTTTTTATGAAATATTCACAATACACTTTGAGGGATTATTGGATTACCTGGGTTTGGTGGGCATTCAGTCACGGAGACGGCGGCGCCGCCGCTAGAACCACCACTGCACCAACTCCTCCTTGGTCTGCCTTCTTCTCCCCTTCTCTCTCTCTCTCTCGGTTACTTCCTCTCTACCTCTCTCTCTCCGCTGTTCGATTCTCTCTCTCTACCGATCTCCTCTCTCTGTAATTAATAATGAAATTTAGGGTTTGAAATCAAATCAGTAATACCTGAATCCATTATAACAATTAATAATAAAAAATAGGGTTAGATGCAAAAAAAAAATTAGCAATACTTTAACCCGCTAACAATGAAAAGAAGAAAAGTAAACCTCCGCCGCCTACATGGGTTGTGAACGATGAGGGAGTCTGAATCTTGGTGATCTCCGTCGTCGGTGTAAGCAGAGATAGGGTTTCCAGAGAGAGAATGAGTAATTAAATGATGGAGGTGGTGAGGACACGTAAAGGTACACGTGGTTGAAATATATAAAGGATAAGTTGTATGCTTAATTATATTGTACACTCAGCTTCCTAACTTGCACAAAAAATAATTAGAGGTAAAAAATGGGAACAACAAAACCAATATAGCGGATTCGAACCTGAGACGTTGTGGTTGGTAAGCAACAACCAAACCACTCGATCAAGAAATCATATTGTAAAACATCTCATTACAAAGATATTTATAAACTATAAAATAATAAAAAACTAATAAAAGTACTGTTCAAATCCTAAGGTGTGTTATTATAGTATAATGTATCACATACATTTTATTTTACTATATATGAACACTAGCCGATTACCCCGGGAAGGTCCCGGGGTTGAAAAATTTAATATGATTAAATAAAAAATGATAAAAAAAAGAAAACTCAAATCACGAAAAGAGTAAATAACTTAAACATAATCAATCTTAGTTAAAAAACATTTATTTAAAAAGTTAAGAAAATAAAAAGCATAAACCATATTAAACATAATAAAGTATTAAAAGGATAACCTTCAACATATAATCATCTTCACGTAAATTAAAATATGTTACAATTTGATTAATGAATAACCTGAACACTTTGTGTTTTTTTCTGTATGAATATAACCCCACAAAAAATAGTCGTTTTTTTTTTCGTTTTTATATAGCACTATGATACTCGTTGGAAAGATAATAAAACGCTCGTTAATTTGGTGTAATTTTTTTATTTAAAAAATCTCGAATATAAAAGATATTTATGTTTAAAAATTATGGGAGAAAGATAAGAGAGAAAAATTTAAATTTGTTTTTAAATTCTTTTTTCCTAAAATAACTCAATTTAATTTTAGTAATTGAGAATTAAGAGATAGAGAGATAAATTTAGAAAAATACTCAAAAACACAAAAAACACTCAATTATTAAGCCACGTGGCACTTTTAATGGGCATATATGCTTTCTTTTATATATATATATATATAGATAGATATATAAAAAAAAAGTATTGCATTTTCCCACAAAATTAAATGATTATATTCATTTACTTTTATCAAGGATATATAAATGATTTATCCAACCTCTTTTTACTCCCATGGCACAAAACAACATATAAATACTCTGCTACATAGAAAAGAAAGGAACATCTAAATTGAACGCTAATATTTCCTACGAAAATACTTCTTTTGATTCAGTAGAATTGAGACCTTGTTGTTCATACTTTGACCCTTCAACAATATATGTACGTAAAAACTTTAATTAATACATCTTTGTCACTCAAGCATGCCTTTATTGCAGATCGACCTTAATTCAATCTATATGAGTCGCCGTCGAATAAATGGTTCCAACATAACTAATTTTGCACCATCTCACTTTTTTTTTTTTTTTTTTTTTTTTTTTTAAACAACAAAATGGAAGGATATCTTATAAAATACGAAACAAACCAAGTTACATCTGGATAATGGGTAAGCGAGCAACAAGCTGCGCCGCTATACCCTTTTGAATCGCAAAGCCTATTCTACTAAATACAAACTTTTGGTTCCTCGGGCTTTGCGAATCACTGTGGACCACCTTCTGCACCCGCTCCAAAAAGCGAACTGCCTCAGGGGCTAAGGATCCAAAAGTATCGAAGGCAAACGGAATGAACACATGTTGATTCTCTAGACATGCTGCCTCGTGCTTAGCAACCTTCCTAGCTTCCGCCTTCAAAACCGCCTGTCCCGGAACGAAACCACTATCTCTCAGCCCCACCAGTGGGGACACCCCAGTGAGGTCAACACACGCGTGCTTACCCCCCGCCCAGCCAAACACAAGGACGTCCGCAGGACGCAGGGTAGATCTTCCCTCTCGTGGGTCAGTCAGAAAATTAACAGGGGCTTCTTTCTTGGCTGAGATCCCGGCGCGCCTAAGCACATCCCATAAAACATCTCTAACCCAGTCATGACGATACTTGAACCCCGGCAATTCCTTACAGTGAAGGGCATGCTCGCCAAATCTATCCAAACAGGCTTTAAATTATAATTTATAATGATAATGATAATGATGTTTTTGAAATTAAGCCTTACAAAAAAAAAAAAAAAAAAAACTAGTTTATATGAAAATTTTTGTATTATATTTTCTCCTCAAAGGTTCTCATGATCAGGGCTTCCTCTCCCATCTTTGTCGCCTGACCATTACCATAATCAAAACTCACTCCATCATCGTCGTTACGACGACCTTAACCGGCGGAGTTGGTTGTTACAGTTACTAAGATCAACTTATTTAGAATATGAATCGTTATTATTTATTTCTGTATCTATAGATCATACAAAATAACTAATGAAACTTCTATACAAAATCATATAATCTAGAATGAAATAAAATAAAATAAAGATATACAAAATTAATCCATGATCAATATATAAAGAAATACGATATAATTATTTATTAACTATGATACGGCACGTCAATAAGGACGAAACCCTAGCTAATTTGTTTTATCGTCATCTGGCCTATAAAGCTTCAACCAACGATTGTTCAAGGCTTGAGTTGGTCTTGCGTTAGCATCTGCACCCTGTTGCACCACAAGCCAAAATTAACAAACAAGTTTTATATGAAAACTCCAAGCTAATTATGATTATGATATAACATATATGTAAAGCTCACATCGTGGACTGCTTCATGGATTATACGCAATTGTTCTCGAGAAACTGTTCTCACCTGATATATAATGAAGCAAAAACATCTTTTAGTGATCCAATACCATACAATATATTAATATATTATAGTATGAAATAATATATGAACTTTATAGTTTTTTACCTTTCGAACAATGGTCCAGATAACATTTTCGTCACATGGTGGAGTAGTAAGTGAGCCAATATATCGATAATATTTGCGGCTCCCAATTTTTATTTGTTGGGGGTCTACAATTCCCACGTTTGTTTCAACTCCTCTTGAAGAAGCCACTGCTTTCAAATATGGTTCCATCTATGTAGATATTTTACACAAAGTTACAAACTTAGAGATCTTATAGAGAGAAAACTATTGGTTACATTAATTAGTTAAGAAAGTAGTGTTTGCTATAACATGATACCGTTGCTAAAAACGAATCAGGGCGACCAATTTTGTATAGGATTCCAACCACTGCAACCTTTTCATCTATACTTTGATGAACTAAGTGTAGCTCGAGATTAAATCTAAGAATGTAAGAAATTATATCGTCGTTAGATGGAATGCAAGATTTTCGCTAATTAAAATAAATGTTGGAGATGAATAATTTTTTTTTTATCAAATAGTTTTTTCATACCTTCGGCCATTGATGGTGTGTTCAGTAGGCGTGTGCCAATGGGCTTGATTAAGCTGATACTCGGTTCCATTTATATGGATATGCCCGGCTCCCCTTATAAATCTCAACTGTATTATTCATAACATGTTAATATATGATTCATAAATATTAATAGTAATGAACAAATTTTTGTATTGGCTAAATAATATTATGTTTAGATGATGAAAGTTTAATCTTGATGCATGCTTGCGCGCCTACCATCATATCATGGCCCCGATTAACAAGTGTTGTATTAGAAGGTTTATAGTCTCTATCAAGCCTTCCGAGTTTAGATGTTGTCTTAACTCTTTTATGTGTGAGATCTATTGGCGACTGCATGTCCCCTTCGTTACACATACTCCACTCTGGATGGATCTCTCCCCAATGATTCGGGCCGTTTGAACTATTCACATCATATGAGAATTCATGTTCATCATCTGCTCACCATTGTCAACATATTTCATGAACAAAAAAATATTTACAATCAAACAAAGGAAAAGACAACTATAGTTTGAAGTTAAGTTGTTTTTAGGGACTTACCAACTTCTTGAGATATAGAGAAAGGTACATAAAAGATTATGAAAAGAGCAAACAACAATAAGCTTTTGTTATCCATTACTTTGTGCATATATCAAATCTTTTTTAGGGGTTTGGTGTATAAGTTATTGATGTTTTGCATAGGGGGGCATGCATATATATATAAGGGGGTGGGGGTGGGGGTGGGGTGATGGGTTCAAAAACTTGGTTATGTGAATATGTGAACGGAGAAATTGTTCTTTTATTTTGACCGAAGACCATGTTGTTTTATTTAACATATAAAGGTAATAAATTCTTTGTCTCCAATGAGTAGGAAGAAATTTCTTCATGTTTTGGTAGCCAAGGTTTGATTTGTGAAAACACTAAAAAATTAAACTAAACTATTGTATTCCGCCACTCAATTATATAATATCTTTAACTATTCATATATGATTTTAGTTAACTTCTTGAAAAATATATTTACCTTTTGGATTCCACCACCACAAAAATAATATATGCAACTATTCACATATGATTTTAGGAACCATTGTATAGGTTTTTATTTGCAGATAAACCCTTAATTTTATCTGCATGAAGAAAAACCGTACGTGGAACGTATATACACATTATGCACTGATGTATAAATTAACATCAAATATTCACGTTTTTCAGAAGTAAAAAAAAAACAGATATGACAATTATGACTTACTCCATATCTCTTTTGGGAAAACACTGTGGTTTACTCACGTTTGTGATGACGACATACGAGGGTGGAACAAATTTTACTTGTTTCTTCTCGAAGCTTAAAGAAAAAGCACACATTTTTGACTGTGAAACGAATTATGCGAATAACATATAAACATTATTTATTTTGGCAGAAAGGAACAAACTCACTCATTATATACCTATATGTATTTATAATTATGTTTGGAATTTGTTTTACTTTGACTGTGAAACGAGCTATTGGAATACAACATATAAACTTGTTTTTTTCTTTGATGATAAAATTTTAACAAATTAAAAAACGTAACCTATATAGATGGAATCAATGGCTTTAGTTTATTCATTGAAGCTCAAACTTTTGTGTGTTGTGCATTCCAACAAAATTAAAAGAGATAATTTTTTTTTAACGGCTAACAAATTGGAATCACTCACGGAACACTGGAGTATCATCGTGTCACAAATGTTGCCACGCGATCATATTCCACCACCAAGTCACAAATTCAGGAGAAAACTCATAATTATGAGAAAACCCCCTTTGTAAGATTCGAACACAGGACCTTATGGTCCCTAAGTCTTATATATCTCACCACCAAGATGTCGCTGGGCTATAATGCCTTTGGTAACAGACAAAAAATAATATAAAAAATTCTTCATATAGAGAAAATTAAATAAAATAACTATGTATAGGAAACACAATATAGTTAAGGGTTATTAGATCATTTTATTTATCAAAAGTTTAAGGCTTTTTTTCTACTATGTTTTTCTTTACGAATATGATATTTTTTGGGCATTTCTAATAATATCAAGTCTTATTCCGATTCTGGAATTTTTCATTTTTGGATTTTTAGCTCCAAGTAGATTTTTCGAAGATTGATAAAAGTTTATTTTTATAAATAAAACTTAATCTCTCACATTTATTCAAGAAGATGGTGTCATTGAAGCTACAGAAGAGGTTGCAGCCAGGTAACTAGTTGAGTTATTGAAGTAATTAAAGAAAAAGAAAAAAATTAATTTTTGTGAAAGTTTGTGCCTCACGTCCATTTACCAGCATGGTAACTAGAACCCGAATTTGGTTCACGGGACCACTACCAGCATGGGTGGCGGCGGTGTTACCATGCTGGTAGTGGGGTACCCGTGACCAATTCTGGTGGTGCCCCGTCCCCCCTAAGTCAATTAATAAAAGATAGAGTGTTCAAGGTAAAGTGTGGTTTGATGATTAAAAACAATTTTAGCTAATATATACCTGTAATATTTAAAAGGAATGTCTGTTAATGATCAATATAATGTACTAATGAATGAATTGGTGAACGTCAATCTGATTAAGATAAATGTGACGGTAAAGTAACATAATGATCATGTGGATGAATGGGTGTTACAGCTGAAGGTATGAGCATATGCGAGATGTAATTTATGATATGTTGATAGGACACTCGTTATACGGGACATGTAGAGTGGACTGATGATTATTACTTGTCCTATAGGATATATGGAATGTAATAACGACGATCATGGTCCTATGGGACGTAGGGAATGTGTCCTAACAGGCATGTGGAACATGAAGGATTCTACGGGACATGTAGAACGTAATGGTTCCTATGGGACTTGTGGAATCAAATATGGTTAGGTTAAGTTATGTTACAATAGGTGTTCATACATTATGATATGTTACATGTGATTGTTTTTTTCTTGCTTATGTAAACTAGGACACACTCAACTTAGCTAACCTTTAGTAACACATCAAGTTAGTACAGGTTAGCCTTTGTGGCATGGACGACGTGGCTCTGAAGGTTATCCGAACACAAGACTGGCATCTAATTCAAGAAGTTCCTTTTGAGACATTAAGTTTTGTTATGAGTATGTTTACTTTCCTGTAATTAATGTTTTAGACATGTTTCTAATGTAATGTTTATGAAATTCTCTTGTTTAAGAGCTATATATCGATCGATGGGTAAATCCAACATATAAGACCCATAGATTTAAGGTGCGCGCTATAGTACTAAGCAATATAAATTCCGCACACTATGTTTAACCATAACATTAAAATATGTATATTAGTGGAGAGTTCAAATAAGAAGAAAAAATATTATAAAAAGAAAAAAAAACAAATTTACACCAATAGAAATCCTTCATATAATAACTGTACTTAATGCTAAATAAATGATTAGTTTTTTGGAACCCCTAAAGTAGTTAAATTAATGAAACTTATAATTTAATTTCAAAATATATTCTTTCATGTCAATCCTTATTTACAGTGAAGGGCGATTTTGATATGTGTAGGACAAATGTAGATTGAATTTCTATATGTGTAGAATTAATGTATGATAATCTTGATATGTGTAGAATAAACACGTGATAATTTCGATATATGTAAGATGAATTTTGATATGTGTAGAACAAAATTTGATAATGTGTAGGATAAAGTATTAATAACTAATTAATTAAATAAATAATAATTAATATAATAAGAGTTAAAATATTTAATGTTTCATTTTTTTCTTTTTGTTTTACCATTAAGTTATATACCACATATAACTTACATAATTGATGTTATATTGGGATGATATGGGATGATATATAAACTTTAACTGCTCATTTTAATTTTACATGACACTTTTGTGACATCACTTTAACAATTGTAAAATGAAACCGAATTGTAAACAACTTTTGCTTTATTATTATTATTATTATTATTATTATATTAATTTTAATTGTAAAAAAGTCTTTGTTTCAATATCATAATATGGAAAGGGAAAGACTGGAAAGGGCAATGGTAAAATCTTGCTCCAATTCAAAGTACTTTACCAACTTTCTGGATCAAAACAATTATTTAATCATGTTGGAACTATTTACAGATTGAAAAATACAAATTGAACAACCATAATAAGAAACTTCTAACGCACACTATATAAACATAAAAGAATCGCATTGCCTTTGCTCTCTTCTTGAGAATAAGCGATCAAAAGACTGGTTATTATAAGAATAGAGACGTCACTGAGTTACATATTTTTTTTTCCTTTTTTTAATCTCTAAAACCAAATGGGACATATTATATAGTCACAAAGCACTCAAGGACTTCTTCAACTTCTTAACATTGATTTGTTTTACATAATGTTGACAAACCAATAACGATTACAAGTATTGTGAATGACACGGGCCTAGTAAATCAAGCCCGAGTATCAGGAGAGACGGGTCAAATTAAATAGGAAGAAGCAATTGCGTCGAAAGAATTCCATCAAAATTAATGGTTTAGATCGGTGCTTGTTTTGAGCTCAAGTTTATCAGTAGAAGTTAAATCCCTTTGCTGCAATTTCCCTTGGTTTACTGTTTCATTTATTTAGTCTTGATTCCTTACAATAGTATTGTTACAACAAGTCCTCCAAATCTAGTTCAATTTGCAGAAAAATGTATATAAGGCTCGATATTAACCTTAAAATCAAGTATAGTATATTTGTATAATTTTAATCCACATTTTTAATAACAGAAGGAAAGCTCTTAATCAAATACAATACATCATAATGCTGTCACACAATGATACAAGATACATTTTGCCTATCGCGACACAATCAACTTACATAAATACTGTTCCTGCTTTAGTAACTCTGGAGAAAAATATTTATTTATGTCTATACACACACGAGCTAGATAAATTAATTTATGTTATTATTTTTTAGGGTAAAAGCTAATTCACTATGAGGTGAGTGTTGGAAATTTTAGAAGTGAATGTGAGTTTGGTTTGTCCTACATTGGTGGGAAGATGGAAACTGGAAGAGTTTATAAGGAGAAACTAAAATTGGAAGGAGTGAAATGTTAAAGTCACATTATCCTCTGGCTCCTACCCGCACGCAGGGGGGGTGCAAAAATGGGTTCGGGCTGGAAAAATTCTTGAACCAACGCGACGCCCGCATCTGTGGACACGAATGCAGCTCGAAAAACCTGGGTCCGCGTGACGCTGGTTTTTGCTACCCGTTTTTATCTCTTATGTCAGTAACTAGAAGCTTCCAACTTCAAGAAGGCAAAAGCCTAGTCTGTTGGTTTCACCTGTGGTTAATTGTGCAATAAAAGAGATTAATTGATATTAATCTTGTATTGATGAATGGCATAATTACCAACATCGGTTTCTATTTTGTTCATATAACAAACAACTTTTGATTCTATAAAAGTGGTGTGTTATAGTGTACAACAAAAAAAAAAAAAAAAGAATGAGCACTTCCATTTTTTCTTTTGTTTTTTACGTGAGTTTACATGGTAGTGTGGAAATATATGATTTCCTTTCCTTTTTACAAAGAATGATAATCTATGAGCTATTACTTGCAACCTATCATGCAATTCATGCATGCCACGTACACTCACATATAGACATGTAGCAACAACCAACTTCTGATTATTATTTCAGGCAAGTGGGATAGTCCGGCAGTGCACCACCACTGTTAGAGAACCGGTGTACCCTGGGAACAGACCGCGAATCTGTTTAAGGGAATTGTGTCAAACACAAGCCCGGTTCATTTCCTTTGATTTCATTTTCTGTTGCAGTTTATTATAGCAGGTACAGAGACTCGGAAATATGCGAGCGTAATGTATGAAAGCCGTAACGTGATTACAATGTAAGTTTTCTAACAAACTTAAACAGACTCGTATACAAACTTCCGTGTTCTTCCTAAGGAATTTGGATTCGCGAAAGTTTGTAAATGTTTTTCCTTTGGTACATAGAATGTTAAATCCTTCTTATTAAGGATATATGAATCGGATTAAATTCATGTAAATGTTTTAATCAAGATTTTATAATCTTGTAAATGTTTTCTTTTGGAAATATGTTATATGAATCGGATTAAATTCATGTTTGGAATGCAATCTTTAATCTGTACTAATATGTTACAAAGAAATTTTTGATACATGATTTTCGGCTTCATGGGTTTTTATGTCATGTTTAGATAACTGGATTATTAACATGTTTTCATTTTTGAAACAACACATTTCTAATTAGAGTATTAGAAAAGTCGAATTATTTGAAAACCCATGTAAACTTGGTTGATCAGGTTTTCTTTCTAATAAGCCTCTTAGAAAGGTATGTTTAAAATATTAGAAATGTATACATTTTCTAATGAGAATATTGGAAAATAAAGGGTTCAAAATATAAGGTTTTGAAACATGTATCTCTAACAAGTGTGTTAGAATTGACGACGTTGAAAGAATAACGTGCCATGAAACATTTCTAATAAGTGTATTAGAAATTATTGTCTACAAGATCGTAAGTTTAATGTGTAAACTTATATATGGATTTTCTAACGGACGTGTTAGAAATTGATAAGTTTGTAAAGACAAAATAAGATGTATATATTTTCTAACAAGTGTGTTAGAAAGGATTATTGTACAAAATACACAAACGTGTTGGAAATGATTATTTTGGAAAATAATCAACGTTAAACCAGGTTGGTTAAATTTTGACGGTTTCTAACGAGTGGGTTTTGAAACGTGTATATTTTGGAAAAATCCAAAGTTGATACCATTTATGTAGATGGTTTAATTTTCTAAACGAGGGTGTTAGAAACAGTTTATTTATATATAAATCAACAAGGTCTGAAACGATTGTCATAATCGTGTATTTCTAACAAGCAAGTTAGAAACGTTTGAGAATATAAACCAATGACCTTTAAAATTATTTTGGTAATTGTTTATTTCTAACGGGTGTGTTAGAAAAGGTTTATTTGATATAACCAAATGATGAAACGTGTAATCGTTTGCATTCTAACGAGTATGTTAGAAATGGTTAATTTTAAAACCGTATATGTTTATATGGTACACGTATAGTCTCTAATGAACGAATTGGAAACGGTTAATCATGGAAACCATATACTCTAACAAGTGAGTTAAGGAATGGTTTAAATAATAAAACTATATTGGAGTTTATGGTTTTGATTTGTAATCAAAACATAAATATGTATAGTTTATGGAAAATACTTGTAAAAGTAGAAATGTTTTGTATGAATAAAACATGTTTTTGCAAATTATATATGGCTTGATACTTGTATGAGAAGTATGATGACTTGAACCATATAATAGTCTAGAGAGATTATTTAGTGTAAAACAACTTGACGTTGTTTTGGACATATTTACTTGTTCGACTACTTGCGAGTAGTTAATTATTAACAACTTTGTTGTTTTGTATAATGCACTGAGGGAGTACCTCGAGACATGCCACGAGACGATTGTCAGACGATAAAGTGTTAAGGAGAATAACGCTTTGAGATTTGATGTTATATATCTGTATATGAATCCGTCTAAATATATTTGTAATGTAATATATTATATATATTTTGGACTATATATTATTATTATTTTTTGATTAAGTTGATTAAAAATTATATATATATATATATATGAAAATGATATTTATGTCAATGTGTTTTGGAAGACGAATTTAATAAGGATATTTATATGCAAGAAGTGATTTGCATAATCACAATGAGCAAGGTGCACTTGTGAGTTATGAAATTAATCATAAATTATACATCAAATATACAATCACATCATGAGAAAATCATGAACAAACGTGGCAAGTGTATTGAAGTTAAATACACAAAACGATATATGTCATATAATGTTGAGACCATTTACGTAGAAATGCACAAATATGGTTTTGATGACTATAACATATGATAGAAATATATGTTATTATTCATAAATCTTTGATAAATTTAGCGAGATTTATTATAAGGACTTATAATATTGATGGACGAGTAGAGTCTCTACAAACCATCAATGTTGGTTGAACCATATGGAGGATTTGTATAATTTTGGGATATGTGAATGACACGTCGTTGAGAATGTCATGTCCTAAGTGTAAATCTACTTGACTTGGTAATGATGAAGATGTTCATCAAAGTGACTTATATTAAGACTTATGTTTAAGTCCTAAAGAGTCAATGGTAAAGCCTTGGAGATTAGAGGCAAACGAGTCTTGATCCTAATGGATGGAATTAATTATGGTTTTGAAGCATTCTTTAAACCAAGTTTGGAATGGTAAACAAAATCTCATTGTATGTCTAAACTAAGACGTGAATGTTAGGAAGAGATAGTGAGTTATCTCTTAAGGTTGTGAAGAATCAGAATGAGGCATCTTCTGTTCACATGCTAAGTATTCGTAGTCTAAAGCATGCTAGACTAATACTTGTTAATTTAGATGCTCCACGGAGAATAAATTAATTTTAACATTCAAACATATGTGACGACATAAGAATGATTTTTGTAAAAGCAAATATATAATTCATTAAAAATGATGACTCGAAAGAACCGAATAAATAGTTCATTGGTTATGATACTATTTAGCTGAATATGATGAGAACTCATATAGCTTAGAAAACGGTTCGTGTGAGAAATATGGGTTGAGTAATATAATGGATGACCTTAATAGACACAAAGATATAGATAGTCGCTATCTATCACGGGTGTCTAATATCATCATGAGTGATATTACTCAAACTTAATCAAATTGCAAGCAATGTGGGGGAAAGGCCATTTAAGAAACAATCCGTTGGGATGTAAAAACTGTACTTGTTATAAATCAGTCCTATTATGTGGACAAAATTCTTGAGAAGTTCAATGGAAATGACTCTAATGTGGCTAGAACTTTTATTGACACGAGTCAACATCTACCTAAGAATCGAGGTGAGCCTGTTAACCAATTATAGTACTCAAGAATTATTGGCAGCCTAATGTATCTAATGAGTTGTATCAGACCAGACTTAGCAAGCAAACTAAGTAGATACACGAGAAACCTAAGTTCAATTTATTGGAATTACGTGACACAGGTGCTTTGGTAATTAGGATACATACGAAACGACGGGCTGCAATATAAAAGATATCCAGCAGTTGTTGAAGGTTACTATGATGCGAATTGGATATCTGACACGAATGATTCCAAGGCCACGAGTGGGTATTGCGATAACATGGAAATCTTTAAGCAAATGGTTATTGATAGATCCATGATGGAATCAAAATTCATCGCTTTAGAGGATGAATAGGCAGAATGGCTACGTCAATTTGTTAAGGATATACCTAGGTGGCCGAAGCCGGCATTGGCCTATTGCATTCACTGTGATAGTCAATTGGTAATTGGCAGAGCTCATATCACAATGTGTATCAGTAAGAACAGGTATATAAGACGTAGGCATAATACGGTACGACAACTAATCTCTACAGGAGTTATCACTGTTGACTGTGTGAAGTCAAAGGATAACATCGCGGATCCGCTAACAAAAGGATTAAGCAGAGAGTTAGTTCAGAAGTCGTAAATGGGAATGGGACTAAAGCCCATGAAAGGCTAGGTTTATGCGAAGGAAACCTAACTCAGTTGACTGGAGATCCCAAGATCTGAGTTCAATAGGACAACCTAATTGTATGAACTGGCGAAGGTCACTGTGGGGGAGAGTTGGTGGAAACCCCACGTTTTGAAAAAGGGAGCTTACTATAAATTTAATAAGCTTCCTAGACCATTCCTAAAAGTGACAAGGTTGAGGTTAAGCTTATGGCTTTTAATGATTTGACTGAGGTAACCAGTCCTAGTAGATCACCTATGTGAGAGAGAAGTGGGGTCGCTTCGAAGGGTATTGTTGGGGCACAATACTTAAGAGCTCTCACAGAACCAGGCTCGTGTCCATGACCATAACGGACACAACTATGAGGACTTGACGTTGTCAGGGAGAGTCTTGTGTGAAGCGTATTGTCGTCCACACAAACGGCAGACGAGTTCAAAGACATCGCGTTCTACTCAGAGCCAGTGGGCTAAGTGCGTTTCATAAGCGAAGGTTCAAAGGGTCACACCTACCTATCGTATGCAAAACTCAACTGTTGAAATTTAATCGGAATGAGGTTGTTTCTGAGAATAACTCCCATTCATGTGGGGGATTGTTGGAAATTTTAGAAGTGAATGTGAGTTTGGTTTGTCCTACATTGGTGGGAAGATGGAAACTGGAAGAGTTTATAAGGAGAAACTAAAATTCAGGGCCGTCCCTGAGAATTCAAGTGCCCGGGCCGAGCCACGAAATACGTACCCCTTAGCCTAGATCTTAACGGAATAAATAACGTAAACTATTTTTTTTTAAAACGATTAAAGTAATATCAAATTGAACAATCAATTCTTCACATTTTATTTTTTCCAACAATACGTTCTCGATAGCTATCATTGCCAATCCGCATGTCTTTTTTTTTAACTTATATGGGCTAAGGCTTTATAAGTATTGGCTAATGGACTAATGGTTAACTTATCTAAGTGGGCTAATAGCCTGCTAGGCTTCTCGAGTTATAATGAGCCTAACAAATTGTCCCCACTTTTTAAGGTTCTACATATCACGCACCCCTATACAATGGTAGATGGAGATTGTTTTTGACGAGGTAAATAATTAGGTTAAAAGAAGAAGGATCAAAATAAATTGGGTTAAAATGGGTACCAATTCACACTTATCTAGTCAGTGATAATTGGAGAACATTCAAGTGGTAATGTAAACTAGTGTTAACCAGATAACAAGTGAAGTTGTATTATAAATAGGTGATAAGTGGATTAAATAAAGTTATAATATAAACCGTTGATAATCGGCTTAGTGTGTTACATTAGCTTATGTAATAATCAATATTTTGTTAAAATATACAAAATGACATACCATATATATATACTAAATAAAAAGAACAAGTAATAATGTAAAAAATCAGATAACACAAGAATGGAAAAGTTCTATTATTTTTACTTCAAATAAAAAACATTAAAGGTTGTTGTTGTGGGGCCACTGTCAGCCTTTTTCACGTTTGTAAAGCTTCATATATTAAAAATAAAATAAAACATTTTCTTTTAGTTCATCTTCTACAGCTGATCCCTGCTACTATCTCTGCAAACCCTTCGCTCAACGGAAAAAAAGGAAAAATATATATTATATTTATTTAAAAAATGTGCCCTCTAAAAATTAGGCCCGGGCCGGGAGTCCTCCCCGCACCCCCTCATAACCGGCCCTGCTAAAATTGGAAGGAGTGAAATGTTAAAGTCACATTATCCTCTGGCTCCTACCCGCACGCAGGGGGGTGCAAAAATGGGTTCGGGCTGGAAAAATTCTTGAACCAACGCGACGCCCGCATCTGTGGACACGAATGCAGCTCGAAAAACCTGGGTCCGCGTGACGCTGGTTTTTGCTACCCGTTTTTATCTCTTATGTCAGTAACTAGAAGCTTCCAACTTCAAGAAGGCAAAAGCCTAGTCTGTTGGTTTCACCTGTGGTTAATTGTGCAATAAAAGAGATTAATTGATATTAATCTTGTATTGATGAATGGCATAATTACCAACATCGGTTTCTATTTTGTTCATATAACAAACAACTTTTGATTCTATAAAAGTGGTGTGTTATAGTGTACAACAAAAAAAAAAAAAAAGAATGAGCACTTCCATTTTTTCTTTTGTTTTTTACGTGAGTTTACATGGTAGTGTGGAAATATATGATTTCCTTTCCTTTTTACAAAGAATGATAATCTATGAGCTATTACTTGCAACCTATCATGCAATTCATGCATGCCACGTACACTCACATATAGACATGTAGCAACAACCAACTTCTGATTATTATTTCAGGCAAGTGGGATAGTCCGGCAGTGCACCACCACTGTTAGAGAACCGGTGTACCCTGGGAACAGACCGCGAATCTGTTTAAGGGAATTGTGTCAAACACAAGCCCGGTTCATTTCCTTTGATTTCATTTTCTGTTGCAGTTTATTATAGCAGGTACAGAGTATTGTGTTTAAAACAATAAAATCATTGAGATTTGTGATTAAAGATTTACTTTAATTTATTTAATATCTATTTTATGTCGTTTTATAGTTGTCCATTCAAATGATTCTCTTGGGAAAAGGACAACTAACGGCACTTTAGAAACATATTAGATTCAAATATATTGTTGTAATAATCCTATATGATTAATTGTCAAATGAGCAGACGACAATGAAGAGTAAATTGGATGTTTGTATACAAAACAGATAGCTTTTCACACAAACTAATACAATTTATAAGTAATTATGAAAATACATATTATACAGGGCTTTATGTAATGTCTTTATTAGGTGTACGTATATGTAAATTACCATCCTTGAAAAACATCAACATACACGATGCATATTAGTATTTGAACTAACGACACTAAATATTGTGGTTTAACCTAGGAAAATTGTTTGCCTGGCCTGATTTTCAATACATTACATAATAATGTCGTGTTGGATATTATAAGCATAACAGAATGTATTTTCCTCTACTAGTGACAAATTTACATGTTTCAAAATATAAGCATAGTAACATTGAATCTTATTTATGTATACAACTAATCACACCAAATAAATAAAATCAAATACGAACTTGAGCTATAAATTAACCAAAATTTTTGTAAACAATTAGTTATTTGGTTGATCATCGGGTCGATAAAGCTTTATCCAACGATTATTCAAAGGTTGAACTGGCCTTGAATTAGCATCTGCATTCTGCAATACCATAAGCTAAAATTAAAGCACAGCTTATATTTAATTACAAGTAACGGTTGAACTAAAAATCTAACATCATAAATTATAAATTCAATATATTTACATTTTTTTTAAAAGAAAACTTCATTAAAACACGGCACCACTCGTCTCCAAGAAAGAGAACGGAGCCGCCACCAACCAAAATTACATCACAATATATTTATATATACTACGATTTTCATAATGTTAAATGTCCCTATCAAATTCTATTGAATTTGTATAATTTACCATATTTCATATTTCATGTTTTAGACAGCATTTAATATAATAACATATATAGAAGCTTACATCGTGGACAGCTTCACGGATTGCATGTAGTTGTTCTCGAGAGACCGTTCTCACCTGACATATTTCAAAGCGACAATTATATTTTATTAACATATGACATAATCTAATTGTTAATGGTAAAAGGTGACATTTTATTTAAAAAAGTTATTACCTTTTTAACAATTGTCCAAATAACATTTTGATGGCATGGAGGAGTTGTCAGTGAACCAATATATCGATAATATTTTCTGCTCCCAATTTTTATTTCTCGTGGATCGATAATCCCTACGTTCATCTCGACTCCTTTGGTAGAAACCAATGCTTTAAAATATGGTTCCATCTGATCATATTTAAAAAAATAAATACCAAAATTAGTATGTCAAATAAATAAGTGGTTGAATCGAATAGTTTTAGAGATATAAAAGTTATATGAAATTTTGAGTTTTTTTTTTTATGAAATTTGTGTCTAATACAATGTTGTAATCAATATATAGAACACTTTCTATAGGTGCGACCCTGTTAGAGAATCATAACATTTTTTATATTCATTTTAACTGTTTTTTGATGAAAATTTATGTGTTCAAAATATGTAAAAAAAAGTAAAATAAAATAAAAACAAAACAAAACAAAAAATGACCGTTAGATTCCTTTAAATAGAAAGAAAGGAGCTCGACCCCTCCACTTTCAAATCAATAAACACTATCTAAAAGTTTAATATTATTAAAAGACAGGTTTATGGACATACCAATGATAAAGTTGAGTCAGGACGACCAATTTTGTACATTATTCCAATCACTGCAATTTTTCCATCTGTACTCTGATGAACCAAATGTAGCTCCAGATTGTATCTATACATGTGTGTAACAAATATTGTAAATTAACTAAAATAAAAATGTTAGGTTATTTCCTTTAACTAAATACATATGGTAATGCATCATGGTACCTTCGGCCATTGACGGTGTGCTCGGTAGGGGTGTGCCAATGAAGCTGATTAAGTTGATACTCCGTTCCGTTTATAGTAATATGTCCTGCCCCCTCAGTCCATCTCAACTATAAATTACACAAAAATATCATCAAGTTGATCAAATATCATCACTACTCTTTAAAACGAATTGTTTGCAGTGACAGATTCAGAAACTTCAGTTTAGAGATGTCGAATAATTCAAATGTTGGATACATTTGGCCTTAACTTGTATGCCCCTAAAAGACCAGATTAGGCAATACCTTAACATCGCATAAGGGAAAACTATGATTTCCTGTAATCAACCCTATCCATAGATCCTTCTATAAATAGGTTGTGGTTATTATTATTTTTTTTAATCAAAATATCATATTATGATTTTTTTTAAATTAAACAAAAAACAACCAACTACAAGTGACACGCTGGTAAACAGGTGACAAGCTGCGGCGTTTAAAATAAAGTGTTTGATACATATAAAAAACGAGTATTGAATGCTATTTACATCTAGTAGAACAAACCCAAATTGTACATACCATCATATCATGACCTCGATTAATAAGAGTAGCGTTTCCATCTTTATAATCTCTATCAAGTCTTCCAAGATGTGAAGTTGTTTGAACTCTTTTATGTGTGAGATCAATTGGAGATTGCAAGTCTCCTTGATTACACATGCTCCACTCTGAATGGATCTCTCCCCAATGATCCGGCCCGACCGGGCTATTCACATCATAACTGAACTCATGTTCATCATCTACACACCATCATAAACATAGTATTTTAATCAAACTATTTAAGTTCAAGTTCTAAGACTATATTATATATATATATATAGGAGCTCACCAACTTCTTGAGATATAGCATAAGGTACACACAAGATGATTGAAAGAACAATCAAGATTGAAGAAGATCTTAAGCTTTTGTTAATCATTTCTTTTGTGGTTTTGGTACAAGTTTTTGAATTTGGCATATATTGTGTGTGTGTATATATAGACATAGAGAGAGAGAGAGAGAGAGAGAGAGAGGAAGAAGAAACGTGTCAAGAGGAAGGTATGAACGTTTGATATTGACCAAGGAAACAACGACCGTGGTTAAAATGGACTTTACTTTTATATGTTTGTACTTTGGCAGGTGAAATTTGAAGTTTGGGAAGAATGAAAGATATGTTTCAATTTGAAAACATGGATTGTACAAATTTAAAAGCATTTTGTACAAGTTTATTTTACAAATGTGAGAGAGAAAAATATTTGAAACGTTTATGACATTTAATGATATTCAAAGATTATTTTACAAATGAATGTGAATAAATTTCGGGTGTTGAATGATATTAATGACTTAGGGACTGTTTCGTAGTCTCTTAATGGTTATGAGCTACCAAACAACTTCTTAGTTTATACTTTCACATCTATCCAAATATGGCCACACGTGTGGTGATTGTGAAGGCTCGTAGAGTGACATGGCACTCATGGCTATGATTTGCACACTATCCTAATGATCATGGTCATGAAGATGGTGGAAATCTCCACGAAGGAGAGAAGGAATATTGGTGGGTGGGTGAAACCAAGGGACAAAGATGATGGAGGGTAGTGGCCACATCCCCTGTTAGTCGAAGAGAGAGATTGTTAAAGGGGGTGGTGACATGGCTCTGAGGTAGAGGTTGGTGATTGTCGCTCAACAGTGACCACACTTCATAGTCTTATAGCTTTAAAATCTACGATTGTTGTAGGTTTTATACGCTAATAATCATTTTTTGAGAATAACTATAAAACAAATTGTAGCCATATTTGTCTCCAATTAGCAACTGTATATACCTAATTTTGAAGAGATAGACGGTTGAATTTAATGCATAAAAACTACTCTAATTGAAGCCAACTTTTAAGAACCTACATTGATATACTGGAACTATGAACTATAGTCTGGAAAAACAACTTATGATCACGTATACTAATTCACTAAGATGTAATAACTATCAAACTAAAGCATAAGTTAGTTAGTAACTAGTACTAATGTAATAGAATTTGAAAAATGAACTCGTCACCAATTATCTGGCTCAGCCACATATGATAATAAAAAAACCTGTTAAAACAAAATATAATTACGAGTTAGGAACAAAATAACCTTCATCTGCTTGAGCAATGGCGGTGACGCTATAAGTTGGAGATCTTCTATCTTTAGCGCAAAGTAATACGAAAAGAATTAGACCATCAACAATTCATTTTCCTATGGATACGGAAACGTAGGCTTGCCCGACTACTTCCCCACGGACTGGGCTCATTTCTCTCTCCTTCCCCTATTATTAAACTTACTTTTGCTCATTTTAATTTTTAAATTTTGAACTGGCAACCTTGTAAATGTTTTTTGAGGTAACGTTTATTAATGCATTGATGTTAAAAAAAAAACTGAAGACAAAAGAGCAACTATTATTAATCGAAAATTATAATAGCGTGTCGTTGCAGCCTCCGCACCGAAGCCGGAGTAACTGCACTGTAATAGAAAACTCGGGTGTTGCTCCAGGATTCGAACCGGAGACCTAAAGCCTCAATGGTCTTATCCCTTAATTGCAATGACCACTGAGCCAAAGCCTAGGGTCTCGTCTATTGAGTGGGCTGTCGGCTGGAAATTTTCTCGGAGAGCGCCTAGCCCCTTTCGGATGCCTCGCCCAAGGGGGGCTGTTGAGCCCACCAGTCCTACTCCGGGCTTTGTAGGTGTGATCCTCTCGCCTGTTGGAGTCAATCGCCGTTCAGAAAAAAAATATAAATAGATGCTATATATACTTTTAACGTATATATAGAGTTATTAATTTGGTTGGTTCAGTCATATATTTTTATGATGTGTCAGGTAATATTGTTATCCCAGTGAAGCCTAAAAAATGTTCTCGAAAACATATTTTGTGAAAAGTCAATTAAAGCTAAAGATTATATTAGACTTTAACGAGCCATTTCATAGATTTTGTTAATTACCTCCCAGTTTGATTTTTAGGCATCTTATGTACTGAATTTAGACAAAACGTATTATATAATAGGACATATTATTCATAAATTCAAACTTGATTAGTTTAACTATTATATAAAAAAGGTTAATTAACCCTTGAACTTGCCAGCAATTAGTTTAATAATTTTACGTATCTTACTAGAAGGGGAAGGAAGGTGGGTAGTGGTTGAGTTTGTTTATACTATATATCATTGGCGTTCAAACTTCAAAATTGATGTTCTTGCCATATTGAGCTAAAATAAATGACACCTTTACTTCGAAAATGAAATATACATTTTTTAATTTCTTTTTAGAGGATTCTTAAAGTTATTTTTCAAACTTTTATTTTAATTATACCTAAAAGTATTGTTTAATTTAATTGTCTACTAGTTATTAAATTGCATTTTTATAAAGGTAAGTTTTAACATTTTGATATGTTTGGTTACAGATACATATGATTCAAGTATTCCCTAAAACCAAACCTCGTCAAAACAATTTGGTTTCTTGTTGATTGAAATGGGTTGGTAGTTAATCTCACAAAGGGGGTTTTCTCATAATTATAAGTTTCCTTCCGAATTGGTGACTTGGTGGTGGAATATGATCGCGTGGTAACACTGGTGACACGATGATACTCCAGTGGTCCGTGAGTGATTCCAATTAGCCGTTAAAAAAAAAGTTTAGGTTTCTATACCTTTCGGGTTATCTGGGTTTTATTGTTCTCTAATTTGGTTTTAATCTATATTTTTTAGGACTTGGAAATTAAGCAAACAATATTTTAAATTGCCATTCAGAAAAAAAAATCTTAAATCACATAAAGATAAATATTTGATGTGAGTATAAAAATCAATAATTCACTAACCTAATATAGCTTTGGTGGATTTGGACCTTTTGGGTTTTGTGTGTTTTATGTAAACCCTTCAATCCTTCATGTTTGTTGGTTTTGACATTTGTGGTCCCTCAGGGAAAGTATCACATTTCGGAGCTTTGGTTCTTTGTCACATGTGTATGATGATGTGTTTTTTTTTTACCTTTACGTCCTTTCTATGTGACTGTCAAGGTGCACATTTCGTCGGTAACTTTAGATTTTGAAATTTCATCTATGAGTCTATAGCCCATTTGCAGTTATTGTTGTTGGTGTTACTATTTTGTGAGCCAATTTTGATGTTATTTTTACTCTTTGATCCTTTAAACTTTTTATTTCTGACCCATTTTATTTTCTTAGTGTATGTTAACTTATGTGTCACATCTACCATGTAAATATCTATAAATTTAAATAACAATTTATGGTTTGCGTTGTTCATGGTAAATGCTTCACGATAAGGTAAGTATGTACAAAATGAAGGTGAATGAAACATCAAGACTTAAGTATTTTATTTCTAATATGAACTTGAAGAAATTGATATAACAAAATGATAAAAAGTAGTCATCCAAAAATTGGATGAAGAACCTTCAAGTCCAGATGAGGTTTACGAGTAAGGAGTCAAGATGTTTCAAAAGCTATTATTTTTAGGTTTTACTCCCACTCGTAGTATGCAGAGAAGGGCTTCAACAATCAATTGGAATTGATAGCTAACACGAATAAGAGACCAAAACTATGGGCTTGCATAGATAGGTTTTGTGCCATTCGTAACATTTTTTAAACTAGTTTCTCTCTTTTGCTCTCTAAATGTTGCACTGGCGAATCGTGGATGACTAACTTTAGTCGCCTTGTGTTTTTAAAATTTTTTTTTTTGCTATTGCGAAGCACTTTAATTGGAACATTAAAAGCAGTTTATTTTCAAATATACAGCAATTTAAGTAATTTTGGTTAGATATATAAAAATAAACTTGTTGATTCATTTTTAGTTACTTGAGACCAAAAGAAAAAAGAAAAGAAAAAAAGAAATAGTCAAGAAAGATGGAGATGAAAACTCCCTCATTTTTGTTCCATTTTATAAACCCAAGACACTAAGTTCTCTTGTTCTTTGCATACAACTACCTATTTTGTTTTACAAAAGAAATGCACAAAAAAGTGTGGTGCAATCTCAACTACTACTCTAGATGATGTATGCGCTAAAAGGAAGACATATGTGAATATTCATGAACTATGTTTGAAGGGAACCATGTTTATTACGTGGTTTTAGACACATCCGATTATTCTTATTTACACTTTATTATACTGGTTTTATTGTTTGTTCCTATCTTTAATATATCATTTGTGTTATGAATGCACCAATAATATGGTGACTCTCCACATACATAACCTACACCTATTCATTATGTTCATATTAATTGTATAGCCCTATAAATAGTGGCTCTTGTATTTTGTATCATAGACAATCAATCAATAAGAATTCTACATTGTCTCTCTCTATAATCTCTATTTTTTGTTCTTTGTTAGACTTTGTTAGTTGCTAATTGGTCGTTGTTCTACAACACGTTATCAGCACGAAAATGCTCTCACTAAAACTCCAATCCCTTCGTGACGTTTGCAGTAGTCACCACCATTGATACACCACGGTGGTCTCCAAAGTACATTTCACAGGTTTCTTCAGGTTTCCACACGTAACGTACTTTGGAGACCTGAAGAAACCACAAATATATTTTCATATTTCATACTTCTATAATTTAGTTACCGTCTTATATATATCCACAAAGATATTTCCGTGTTCTATTTTTGTTGTGGTATATATAATACTTTGATTACCTGAATACAAATATAGTTTCTGAAGAAATTATATTGAGATGTTGTTATTAGTTTTAAACAACTAGACATGATATTTGGTTAGGTTTTTTTATTCAATTTTAAATATGATTTAATGTTTTAATTTTGTGTAATTTAGTATGGTTATCGTCTGTAATCCAATTTGAAGAGGTAACCGACTTATAAAAGAAAATCAATTTTGATCTAATTTACAAATTCTTGATCTAGTTTTATCAAAACCACAATATTATATTAATTATATTATAAGTGCTAATTAAAGTAAACTAATTCTTGGACTTCCATTCAGTTGTATTTTGTTAACCAAATTTGTGATATTCGAATCGGATTTCAGAAGTACCTTTTAGTTAATTAACATATATGATTATTATATAATTATTGGTTGGTTTTCAAGTTTATATCCTTTAAACTAGCTAGTGAATTTCAATAGACACAATGGACATTGAAAATATGCCTAAGTGTCTTTATTGCAAAGTTATTTTGATCCCACTTTTGGTAAGGACGTTATAAAATTTATAGTGTTTTAATGATGATATGTTATAACTCGTATATTATCATTGTTGCACTTGTATTTCTCTTCTTAAGTTGCTATTAGATATTTATATATAGATTATTATTAGATAAAGGAAATAAAAGACCAGACTTAGTTGTTTTGTTATGACTATAAATATGTTTAGATATGACATGTGTAATCATATCTTTACGCTTGAATCTATTATCAATGAATATGTCATAACATTTTGAATCGATAAATCTAAATATTTCGGTCATTTAACTTCTTTTCACTTGATGTTATGAGAAAGATGAATAGAACAATTTCCATTATCAAACCTCGAATATCCACTTGAATATTAAGTTTGTTGAAGAATATATCACGTTTGAAACGACCACCAAGAAATTATAATCCATTCTATGAAACGAATGTGATGATATAACGATCAGTGAAAGATAGTGATTACATACATAATTAAGGAAATTGTAATGATGTCACCATGAAAACTATGTAGTTCTCATCTATTCCTTGAAGTGAATGTGATGAAAAATGATCGGTATAAAGGTTAAAGATCATGTACATAACTAAGGAAGTTGTAATGATTCCACCATGGAAGTTTTGTGGTTATAATCCATTCCCTGAAGTGAATGTGATGCTATAATAATCGGTGTAAAAATCGTGATTATGGTAATTGTGAAAATTGTTATGGTGCTCATGTTAATGAGATCAGCTTTGTTAATAATATGATGATTACAAAATGATCGTTATAGAAGTTATGATCATAGTAAATGAAGAAGTAGAAATGATCATCATGTTTATAAAAAGATCAGCCATGTTAATACTGAATGAGGAAATTGTAATGATCATCCTGTTGATAATGAGATCAACAATGTTAATATTGAAATCGACCACAAGAAGTGGCACACTAAGGAAGTATTTATACGAGAATAAGATATATTATTCTCTCGTATTTCTTATCGTGTATTAGACAAGAAAGAGTGCAACATGTCTAATAATTTGTCATATATGAGATGTGCTCATGAAGTAACCATATCATTAAGAGAGTATGAAAAGTTTGAAATCATCTCATATTCTTGTGATCGAGTAAATAATAAAAAGTTATGAAGCTTGTTTCATTTATACTCCATTCCCTGAAGTGAATGTGACTACATATTGATCATTGTAAAGGTAATGATCATGGAGATAATTGAGAAATTTGTAATGATGAGATCGACCATTTGGAATTGTAATGATGGTCATGTTAATAATGAGATGATGGTTTGAAGATTCCATGCATACTCTCATATCTTACGTTTGTATTAAATACGTGCAAGTAATACATATATGATCATAAACCAGGAGTTTATGGATCATAATTATTTAATTAGTTGGCATGACCGGTAAGACCACACCGAGTCGATGATGATGTGAACATAATGAAGAACTTAAAGATTCTTCAATCTAATACATAGCATGTAATGTTTGCTCTTAAGTGATATTATATATTTGCCATATTATTTTGGAATTGATTAAAGGATACATGTATCCTAACACGATACCATCTAGTATTAAAATCGATGCATCGTCTAAATGGTTATCAAGTGCGCAACCTGAAGTTTGTGTGATATATAGCGTAGCTAATAAGATATCAAGCACATTATTCCAAAATGGCATATTTGGTGAATTCAATTCCTAAATATTGAAATACTAGTAGCTTATGTTCATACACATATTGCTTTCATTGAGATGATCACTAAACGTCTACTATTGATTGCAACGTCAATGATCATGAGAGCAAAAGTTCTTGTTTATATTTGATGAAATGTGATTTTACATGCAGTAACATTTATTCACATCAAGCCAATACGTGGAAGTAGTTTCTCCCTATTATAGTTGGTTTTTGGTCAGGAAGCAAATATTGCCCATCTAAGATTTTTGTTGTGCGACATATATTGAAATTGATCCACCACGACGCACGGAGATGGGACCTTAAAAAGTGATTGGGAATATATGATGATTTATAGAGCCTTAAACAAGAGATTTATTTACATCTCAATTAATTGATATCCATCTCAATGGATTAACATTCCCAACATCAGGGGGAGATAAAAGGCAGTTGGAAATAGAAATGAATTAGAATGAATATCATTGATCCTCGTACTAAACAATGTGAACCAGAAGTTCAAAGGATAATTCATTCACGGAGGTTAGCGAATTAATTACCAGATGCAATAACTGACCTAAATATGATGAATAGCTAATCAAGTCACATATACCAACTGCTAATGCTCCATTTAAAATGAGCGTCCGGGAAGGACAATCATATATTAGCAATAAGCCTACTGCACGCATGAAGCGTGGTAGACGAGTCGATTCCAAAGAATAAAAAAAAATCCTCGAGAAATTGGAGCAAATAAGAAAGATGGTCAAGTCGAGGTTATAGTAAAAAGGTCTCCTGAAGAGACATTAGACATGATGGTTCCAGAAGAACCTCAGGTACCTGAAAATAAGGAGATCTCGTTATATAGTATCATGTCTACGAAATGTATGGAATCGAAATAAAATCGACGTCGTTATAAATTTTATGTAATGTAGCGCTTGAAATGAGGATCAAGATTTAAGATCTGCCTATGAATGAATACAAAGAAATGATTGGCCAAAATGGAAAGACGCAAATATGGCAGAGTTGAATTCTCTATTGAAAAGGAAAGCTTTGGACCAGTAGTCCATACAACAAAAGTTGTAAAACATATAGATATGAAAAGGTCTTTTGAGCAAATCAACATTTGAAAAGAAAATGATATAAGGTAAAATTGGTGGCACAAGAATTTCGCAAAGACCCTTAATTGATTATGAGGAGACGCATTCTCCAGTGGTGGATACAATGATGTTTTATTAGTCTGGTAATGCAAAGAGAGAATTGAAATGCGTCCAATAAATATCATGATTCATTTGACACTGAAAGTTTACATGAAAAATACCTGATGAAGGATTTAATGTGTCAAAATCTTGTAACGTAAGTTCTCGAGATTGTTATGATTGGAATAAATAGATTCAATTTTGAATACGTTATGTTTGTTATATGATTGAATTGAATATAAAGGGAACTCCTCATGAGTATCCTAAAGCAACTGAGTGCTTAAAAGGTAATATGAAACATCGCAGGATGTAATTATTGTGCACCAATACACCACAGGTAATAAACTGAACCTTGTGATTATGATACTTCAATGTATAAGTATGGTACAATATATATTGGAGAAATAGATGTTATTTTTTTCCAATTGAAGTGTGAATGCACTTGCGTAATTGGTCAAGATGGTAAAGTCCTTGATGGATTGATGATGTCTGTGGCATTGCTATCAATACCTTAAGAAGTATTATGCAAAGATAATATGTATGGACTAAAATAAGGGGGTCGAGTGTTTTAAAACTCATGAGATATCCCGATAAAAAGCAACATAAGTTTGATTGTATTATCCAGCTTGTATCAAAAGTTTTATTTTAAAGGTTCACTTGCAGTTTACAGTGATAATGTCTGAGCATTTTCGAGAGACTCTGTAGAACTTTTAAAAAGGGGGATTTTTGAAAGTCCTTGACATAGTGCACTTGTTGCTTGACCTACAATTCGAGTATATATGTAATGAGATATTTATCAAAGTATATCTTGAAAAGATGGTGGGACATTTTAGAATGGACAGAGCTCATACTTAAAGTGCATTAAAGGTTATCCAATTACTTGATATGGAAAATTATTCATTTCATCTCCTACCAAAGTAGTGATTTTCACTCTAGAAGTACCATAGTTAAATATATATGTACATTAGTATATGTCTTGCTAGTTATGCATGATTATAATATCTTTCACTTGAACTTATCGCCACGATATAGCCTATGACAAGCAATCAGACATTGGAATGAGTTAAAACAAATATTACAGGTATGAATGATGTTTGATTTTATTTTACTAACCCATGGAAACAAGTTTGGTTAGTCTTGTAGATGTTGAGAATGTAACACAACAATAGTGGATCATATGATAATTATTTTCGAGAGGAGGTACCAGAAAATCTAATATGAAGGTTATACACCATTGCTCAACATAAAGGATTGTACTTCAAGGGATCGAGCGACATTTCATTAGCTACGGAAGCTTTAAGAAATTTTCAAGGAAGATTGACACATTTTACTGAAAGACTACATATTCAAATGAGGGGGAGTATCATACAAGTTGCACTCTTTTTCCCTTAACTAAGTTTTGTCCCATTGGGTTTTCTTAGTAAGGTTTTTAATGAGGCAACACACCTGATCCAGAAGTATCAGGAAGAGTAATACGCCCTGCACTCTTTTTCCCTTAGCTGAGGTTTTGTCCCACTGGGTTTTCCTAGCAAGGTTTTTAACGAGGCAGCATCACCAAGTGTGTACTACATTATTTTCTTTCATTATGTGGATAGTCAAGGGGGAGTGTTATGAATGCACCAATAATATGGTGACTCTCCACATACATAACCTACACCTATTCATTATGTTCATATTAATTGTATAGCCCTATAAATAGTGGCTCTTGTATTTTGTATCATAGACAATCAATCAATAAGAATTCTACATTGTCTCTCTCTATAATCTCTATTTTTTGTTCTTTGTTAGACTTTGTTAGTTGCTAATTGGTCGTTGTTCTACAACAATTTGCAATTTTCTTTACTTTGTTCTTATAGAAAGTATTTAATTCTGCTAACAAAATAAAGAGATTATACTAGTTTATTTTTATTGAGAAAATATACATTATTTCCTTGACACATGAATACTTATACCCTCTTTAATTTTATAGCACATCATAGCCAACCCGCTAACATTAACACGTAAGACTATATGGTGTGGTATACATTTTCCCCAACTCCCCGAAGTGCCACGTCAGCGCCACTTCATTTTCCCCATTTCCTCCCCAAAGTTTGGAAATGGTATTCCCCAATCCCCCTTCATAAAAATAATGAACCGCTAAGTCAGGATTCACCTACAAATAATGACCCTACAAACACTAAATAGGCGATGACAAGTGGCACACAACAACATATAACCATAATATGCTTGCTACATACCCTGAAACATCAAAACTAAATGCTAAACAGGCACATCGATAATGCATAATACATGATCTGATCGAAGAATTTACCGATCTAAAATACTTAGTTCAGTATATACTAATTGCTAGTGGCAGTGTTTAAAATGATTCTCTCGTTTTTTTTTTGAAGGCTTAGTTCAGTGGAAATCCTTGTACAACCCTAACCTAGCGGTCCTAAGTTCGAATCCCTACACACACCGGTGTCCTCCTTGCCTAAGCTCAAACCGTCATGGGGAATTTTTTTGTGGTGTGCAAGGATCGAACCTGTGACCTACCCCCAGGATGATTCTCTCGTGAGACGTCATCCGAAATACTTTCTGTTTCCAATTTTAATTTGTTGGGGGTCTAACATTCCCACATTTGTTTCAACTCTTGTAGATGCCATCGAGTCTTCCTAGTTTGGATCAATTGGTGATTGCATGTCTCCATGATTACACATACTTCACTCAGGATATATGGATCTCTTCCCAATGGTTCGGACCATTTGGACTGTTCACGTCATATGAGAATTCATGTTCATCATCTGGTCCACCATTAACAAAATATGTCATGAATATAAAATATATACAATCAAACAAACAAAAAGACAACTATGATGTTGAAGTTAAATCGTTATAGGAGACCAACTTCGTGAGATATAGAGAAAGGTACACAAAAGATGATGAAAAGAGTAAATAACAATAAGCTTAATTTTTGTTATCCATTACTTTGTGCATGCATGGAACGAATCTTTAAAAGGTTTGGTATAAGTTTTTGATGTTTTGCAAAGGGGACACACATATATATAAGTACAAAGTTGGTGGGGTTTGGGTTCAAGTACGATGGTTATGTGAATGGAGAAATTGGCGTCTTTTGAACAAAGACTATTAGGTTTTATTTAAGGGAAAATCACGGAAATGGCTATTGACCAAAGGGAACTATCAAAATAGCCATCTCCTGTCTCTTGGGGATGACGGCTCACAGATTTGGAGACGCCTCAGGCGTCCTCAAGAGGTTTCCCGTGAGACGTCATCCAAAACGGAGTAGGGCAGCGGAGACGTCACAGAGACGCCCGAGATGGAGACGGCTGCCCAAGACCGAAGACGTCACCAATATGGTACCTGAGACGTTTCTTCTTCTTTCTCTCTCCTCCTCCGTTTCCGATGACGTCTCAGTGACGTCAGTTGAAAACGAACCACCACATATGTCTCCGACTGACGTCTTCGGCACCACCACTACCTGTTTGAACATGAGCTGAAGAAGAAATAATATAGTTCTCGTCGGTTTTAAAAGTCGAGACGTCACCGGAACTATTGATGACGGTAACCTTATAGCCGTCTCCGTACATGGTGAATGGTTTCTTATAGACGTCTCCCCACAACAGGCTGTTGCATCAAAAATGAAGAAGGCGTTGGGTCTCCGATCTAGGTCTTCTAGAGGTTTTAGTCCTGGGTTTGGTGGTGGTGGGTCTGGTGGGAAGGTGGTTAAGAAGAAGAAGAAGAGGAAGAAGAGAAAAGAAGGTTGATGAAGTCTGACAATAGAAAGATAGAGAGAAAAAAAAGGAGAGAGAGATATAGAGAGAAAAAAACGTGTGGACACGTGTCGCATAATAATTGGCCCATAACTGAAGCCTCTGTTAGTGCACGATGTCCCTAGGCTAGTATATTAGTTGTTTGGACGTAGTTCGGGGTGTTTGGAGGCGTTTATACGCCTCCAAACACTTGTTAGGACCGTCGAACTCGCGTTCCAACAATCACGGGTTTTATCCTAGAGGTGCGGAATCCCTCTAAGATGCTCTAATAACAGAAACAACGATTGAAACAATGAAACGAGTAATCACAACACACACACGGGTCAAAAGATTATCTATTAATCACCAAAACAGAGCACGAGTGTTTACAGAGATCAAACCAGACGTCCTATGACCAGGGGAGGGTGTTTGGAGGGTGTGTGAGGCAAGAACTGAGGTCTAGGGTTGAGAATGAGGGTATTTATACCACCCGGGTACGACCAGCTCCTTCTAGGCGATTAGCAGCCCAGCTCTAGGCGATTAGCAGCTAATCGCCTAGAGGCAAGCCATAAACGCCTAAGGGTCCAAGGCGATTAGCAGCTAAACGCCCCCCTATAGAGACCGTATCACTAGCTAGGGACATACAGATAATGCACTTACATTGTTGATTCAACCACCTCAAATACAATATTCGTAACTTTATAATTATATATGAATATATATGAGGGGAGGGTTATCTTGAGAATGCTAAATATCGCGAGAACCGTGAGAACAAATGAGAAAACCAATCAAAATCATTTTTTTCAATACAAACCTAATTATAATCAAAATACAACATTAAAAACGAATTTTCTTTCCAAATAATTCATCTTTTCTTGCAAAAATACTTTCAAATGAACTTTTTACACATGTGTAAGTGAAACAGTTTACACATGTACAAACAGTAAATTTACACATGGTGTAAAAACAATTTATTTCCGTATATGTTTAAATTTTTACGCGTAAATTGTGTTTTTGGGATTGTATTTTAGTAATAAAGATAAGTGTAAAAAGAAATTTTTGATTTGAATGGTTTTAGATGGCGTTCTCGCAGTTCGCACGAAATATATGTGTTCTCAAATGAACTTTTCCCTATACATGAGTTTAGTTAACTTCTTTTAATAAGATCATTTGTGGTTACCGAAAAAAAACTAGTAATCTAGAATTATATAAACCTCTTTGGACTCGGACAAATGCATGCACACTTGTATTATATTATTTTTTAACTACTAAGTCACTAATGCCTCTAGAACACCTTATTTTATCTTATCTTTTTTTTTTAACAATAAAATCAAGTGGACAGTGTGCACACTTGTGAACTCATATGATCCGGGTTTGATACGGCTCACATACATTAAGGGCGTTACCAAGTAGGAATCAGTTAGACCTCTAATGATTCTAAAGAATACCAACCTCCTCTCCACTGAGGGACATAGAGACCGGGGATATAACCCTCACCGTCTCAGGAAGTTCTTTCATTATTCAGGTCACAAGCGTACGTGGCTCGAACTCGGTAATCTTAGGACTTGAATCATTTTCAGTTACCAGCTCAACTAGACATCATTGACTCTAGAACACCTTATCTAACTCTTTTTAATTTACACCGCTCACATTTATGCGAATTTAAACCTACAATTTTTCGATAAATTGGTGGCGCAACCCGTTACGATATCTCTAAACATGCATTTGTTCAGTTGGTATGTAAACATTTTACAGGTTTCTAGCTTGCAGATAAACAGTGGCGAAGCTTGGTTCGCCAATCGGCGGGGGCCGGACTCAATTTTTTTCAGTCGGTAGTGGCAAATCGGCGGGGGCCGGACTCAACCCGGACAAAATTTACCTACGAAAAGCGCAAATTTCCACTACTGTGCCAAAAAACAGGAGGGGCCAGGGCCACCCCTGGCCCTCACAATACTTCGCCCCTGCAGATAAACCCCTGTAGTTATAACTGCTAGAAGAAAAATGTTTGTGAATTGCTATAGTTTACGTAAATCTAAAAAATAAATAAAAGTTGGAACATATATCATTATCGAAGTTGGCTTCGTACTTCCAAAATGATACATTATCATGGCTGTATTAAATTATTAATCAACATCATATATTAAGTTTTTCTAAAAAAAATATAACCACATATGAAAAATATTACTCCATTTGTTAGTGGAAAACACTGGTGTAGTACGGTGGTAGAGCCAAAAAAATTTCCTTTCTGTCACTTTTTCCGATACCCGGTTATAAAATAACACGTGGTCAGTGACGAGGGCTTGAGTCTCTTTTCGATTTTAGGGAGTGTTTGGAGTATAATTTTGCAATCAGATATCCCCGCCTGTACTCGATTTCCATTCAGGCGAGGTGAATCTGTACACCATCAGTGCGTAAGGCATCCCAAAATTTTATGTTTTTATTTTTTTAGTCTATGTTTTCAGGTTCGTTTATCGGCCGAGAATGAAATGATATACAGTCGTATTTAAAGGAATTGAACCAGACTCATACGCATATTGGTTATCCAGTGGAGTCTGTTTCTTTTTTATCTTTGATGCACATTATTTTTATATCTGCTTTATTTTCTTTTTTAATTCACATTGAGAACAATGTGTCATTCAAGTGTAGGGATGGAGAAACTTCGTTTTTATGTGTTTTAGTTAGAATACTTGAGTCTTAAAAAGTAAAATTAAAAATTAGAAAAAGGAAAAAAAATGAAAATGTCTTGAAAATTCTTGCATATAAATGGAAAATTATAGTTACGGTTATGAATTTTTTGCTTTTAATTACTATATATTGAAGATAAATACAATAGAAGCATACCCATCTTGTGATTTACTAGTAGACCCAAGAGACTTTGATAGGGTCCGAAAGTGTATTAATGTATACCTAATTAAATTAGTAACTCTGTGGGTTCTAACCTTAGAATGAGTGATAAAGTTGAAACTGATAAACAACAGAATAGATATTGCTGTAGATTGAAAACTTTTATGTGGGAGCAATTATTTTTTTTGGCACGTGTTTTCCTATTTATGAAAATAAATTAGAACTAAGTGGCGCCCAAACTCCATCAATTCATCCATATATTGAGCTTAATAAAATAAATAAATAAACGAGCCGAAGCCCAAATTAATGTATCATATTGTTGGGTTACTGCCTGATTGAAACACCACTCGGTTAGGTTTACTGTAACACCTGAAAACTCGAAAGTATAGATAAAATATTATTATTTGGCTAACCAAGTTAAGGATGTTAGTTAAATGTTACTAAACAAGTCAAAGAGTGGTTAGTATCTAAGCAAGTTAGCATCTAACTAACTTAGAGGGGTGGAAAGTGTATATTGGGCAAAGTTGCTATAAGCTTTTGTTTAAAAGAAAAAAATAATTCAAAACTCACACACAGTGTGTGTGTGCGCGTCCATCATCAGGGGAGGGAAATCCCCAAAACCCTAGTTCATCTACAAGGTCGAAATTGAAGAAGAATTTGAGGGTAAATCCCGTGCATGTTGGATTAATCTACTCATTATAGTCCATTAAACCTAAGGTTGGTCATATAATCTCTTTTGATAGAAATATTTTGCAAAGAAAACTCTAGCACATGTATGTGTTGTGTGAATCCTTGTATATGTATGTGAAATTGAGGTAATAAAAGCCTAAGAATCATCATTCTAGTTAGTATATGTGACAAATTTGGGTAAATTAGAGATTTTGATAATCGCCCAAGTATGTGTTGAAGTGGGTTTTCAATTAACAGTAAAAACCCACAAAATTTCTTATATGTTAGTTGATGTAATAACCTTGATAATTGAAATTTGCATATTAGTTTGATTGATAATGAATGCATGAACATGTTTAGATGAATGATGGGTAAATTGATGGACAAATTAGACTAGTTAATTGACTTAAAAACAATGTCCACAAAGTGTTTGATTAAATGCCTAAATGAGTTATTGAATTTTTTATTGCATTTACATATGTGAATTGGATGTTTAACTACTAAAAAGTCAATGACCTATAATAGATTTGGATGAAAAAGACAGTATAAAGTCCATAAGGTGATGGTCATGGTATAAGATAACTATTCTAACCATCTTGTGGATATTATGTAATAGTTTGACACCTGACAAGCTAAGTAGGAGCTTGGGAAGGAACGGGTCAAACAGATGCAATTCAAGAATGAAGCTCAATGGATGCAAAGTAAGTGTATTTCCCATCTTGTTCATCTCCTTTTCATTAGGAGGAGGTAATGTGGGTTTTGATGGTTTATTAAGATATTTGATGAACTGTCATGTTATATATATATAGGCTAAGTATCCAGAGAAAACCCAAAATTTTGAAGAAACCCTGGAAACTCTAAGTTTCCGAGCTTTTTATCATCTGAAAAAATTAGGGTATGTAATATACATGATTTTAAGAGTTTTGAGCCAAAAAAATCAAAAAAGCGCCGAGTGGATTTTTTTTTAAAAAAAAAATAAATATGTTTTTTTGTGTAACGTATGTTACACACTTTACAGACATGTAACATCTGTAACACAAAAAAAACTTATTTATTTTTTTAAAAAAAATCCACTCGGCGCTTTTTTGATTTTTTTTTGGCTCAAAACTCTTAAAAACATGTATATTACATACCCTAATTTTTTTAGATGATAAAAAGCACGGGAAGTCAGAGTTTCCGGGGTTTCTTCAATTTGAGTGGGTTTTTATTCTAACAATCCCCTATATATATATTGGATCCAGATAATTTGAGAACTCGTGTGAGTTGCGAGAACTTGAGAACTCCCCTAGCCCAATAATAATGTGACACATCACCCACTTAGGATTATTATAATGGGGACATTTTTGTCAAATACCATCTCCCCTACCCCACCCCACCCCACCCCACCCCCTATTAATACTCATTTGATTTTATTTTAAACATTATTAAAACTCTCTCTCTCTCACACACACACAAGTCTCTCTCTCTCTAACACACACACACATCACGTCTCTCTCTCTAACACACAAACACCCACCTGTCTATCTCTCTCTAACACACACACACAGCCCATCTCTCTCTAACACACAATAGAGACGAACAAAAGACGGTGGTGTTTGGGATCTGAATTGTGGTGGTCTTGGTTGGTGGTTCGTGGCTGTGGAGTAGGTGGGTAGAGGTTATGGGCGGTGGTCGACGGCGGTGGTTTTTGTAGGCGATGGTGATGGTGGGTTTAAGATCTGAATCGATGAAAGACGGTGGTTTTTGAGATCTGAATCGATGAAAGACGGTGGTTTGTAGGCGATGGTGGGTTTGGAGGTGATGGCGATGGTGGGTTTTGAGATCTGAATCTGAAACAGGTATATTATTATTATTATTATTATTGTTGTTGTTGTTGTTGTTGTTGTTGTTTCTGTTATTATTATTAATTTTTTCATGGGTTTTTTATTTGTGTGAAAGAAGATGATGATGGGAAGAAGAAGATGATGTTAAAGATGATGACTTTTTTTTTTTGCATATTCTTTTTCCATGATGCCCACCGAGACTGGTGAGAGTTGTGATTCTATTGTGCCTTCTCTTTATGTGGGCCAGTTTGCTCGATTACTAGACCTCGGGGAGACATTTGTAATGCAACTGTATGTAACAAACTTTTTTTTGTTGTTTAATTTCTTTATTATTAATTTTCATCTTTGAAATGGTCAGATGATACGTATTATTCTTTTGATGCTTTTCTAGAATCACAGATGTCACACCATCAAATATCCACCTGCGGAGTTCTACCGCGAGGCGTGTGACATACCAGGATCCAAGTCAACGGTCACAATAAACGACGTCTAAATGTAAAACATACGTAAATAAAACCAAGCATAAGATTTAAAAACCATCACTTGAAAGCGCGGAAGCGTATAAGTTTACAAAAGTCAAATGAAATCAAAACATAAGTTTAAGAGTTTAACATTTCCAAGAAAACATGCATAATGATCCTAGACGCGAGACGACTCCAGTGCGACTCCGTGCGCCTAGATGACAGCTGCTACCTTAGCGACCTGAGAAGACATGCTAAAAACGTCAGTATAAAATACTGGTGAGTTCACAGGTTTTTAAGGAAAAATGTTTCACGAGCTTTTGAAAGAACTATCATGTTACTACTGACTGAAGAAAATACTTGTTTGACGTGTAGACTCCAAGACGAACCAACCAACGAACTATCGTTAATACGACCAACGCACTATCGTTTTCCACGACTAACGAACCATCCAAATATGTCCAACGAACTGTCACTTCGTGGTCAACGAACTGTGCATTCACAATTAACGAACTACCGCCATAACGGTTAACGAACTGTCACAACGTGAGCCATATGAACATAGAACATAAATGAAACGTACAACCAACCCAGCATAACATGATCTTTTACAAAACGAAGTACTAAGCATGTTTCTCCCCCGAAAACGGAAACAGTAAAGAGTGGGGCCGTGAAACTCACCTTAGGTTGCGTCTTCTGTTAAATAAGTAAACCGTTTATATGATATGATAGCCCCAACTAGTGGCAACCTATCATAAGATACGCGTTAAGTTAGACTAATAACCCGTCGGGTTCCTTAGTCCCTAAGTCCAGTCCATGACCATTATGTGTCCGAAAAGCGTGTTTGACCGACAACCAGACCACATAAGACAAGACTCGACATCCCATTGGTGACCCGACATTCCACGTGTTCATCTCATACACAAACATACACAAAACATGCGCTTAGCACTTAACATGCGTTAAAGTTCAACGATTCTAACACATAGGTCAAATAACGTACGAACAAGTCCGAACACGTGTTACTATGTTACTAGGCATGTCACGGGGTTCCTATCATGTTCCTAGGTGTCAAATCGGGTTTCGGGATGTCAAAATACACTTATAACAGCATTACACGCGATTAGGAACTTAGCATGCAATTAGGAAAGTCAACACGTGATTAGGGATGGTCAACAGGCAATTACAAGGGCTAATCGCCCCTTATGTTAGGTGATTAGGGCTAATCACATGCATTATAGGCGATTATGGTCATGTGGTATGCAATTCAGGGCTTAACTAGTGATTAGGGTCACAATTGCATGACATGAAGGCAATTAGGATCACAATTGCATGGACTGATAGCAATTATGATGCTAATCGCCTGCTAGACACACGAGTAGCCCTATTCCTTAGGCGATTATGCCCCTAATCGCCTATAAGATAGGCGATTAGGATTGCTAATCGCCTATAGTGCAGCAAATGTGGTTTTTCACGCGTTTAACCCTCCAAATCAGATCCGAAACGTGTAAAAACACCCAATAATCATCCTAACATATTAACAAACATATTTCAAGCAAAACCCCTAAGTTTTCATCATTCTAACAGTCCCGAATGCGAGCGTTTTCCCAAAATAGCAATTTAACATGAAAACATCACATCAACATGCAAGAACTTGCCCTAAATAGCAAATATCCAGATCTAATCACATAATCACGTTGTCCGAAAGCATCCTACTGTTCTAACATCATTCTAGAGCAAACCCTAACATCAAACAATCAACAACACACCTCATATCATCCTAAATCATCCAAAATCCTTCAAACGGGTCAAAACATCAAGTATCAACAATACACGACCAAAACCATTCAAACTCCTAGGACATTATCATACTAATTTGTAACAGCTAAAAACATCATAATATCGCAAAAACAACCATGATTAAATCCCAAAAACTCTATCTTTAATCACATATAACACATATAACACATGTAAAGGTGTGGGTTTGTTTAGAAACGGTTTTAAATGGATTTTCAAAGACAAAAACCTTTATAAGTCAGGTCTGGACATTTAGGGAGTGAAACATAATCATTTAAAGGTTTGGGTTTGAAGAACACACCTTGTATTTAAGAGTAGATGATGGAATAAGCTTGGAAATGGTTGTTTGTGTGTAAAAATGGGTTCCAGAGGGTGTTTGTGGGTTGAGATATGTTATGGGACGGCTAGGGTTGTGTAAATAATGTTTTGGAGGTCAAGGGTGGTATTTATAGGTGTTTTAAGTCGTCAGACATGTTGCAGGCGATTATGAAGTTCTATCAGGCGATTAGGGTGCTAATCGCCTAAGGAAACAAGCTAATCGCCTAAGAAAACAAGCTAATCGCCTAACCAGGCAAGCTAATCGCCTAGAGAAGTAAGCTAAACGCCTAAAGGCACCAAGCTAATCGCCTGACTGATCAGGCTAATCGCCTATCAGGTCAGGTGTGGTGTATTTGGCGCGTTAAGCTCCGTTTTAACATATGTTAACACATTTTCACGTACCGATAAGTCACATAATGATTATAAACACATAATACATGAAAGTAAACACGTTCACACTCGTTCACCAATCCCCGGGACTCGAGACTTGCGTATGTTAAAACCCTAATGATGTACGACTCGACTCGACCGACCTTGTTTTGTGTAACGTATGCACGACTCGCTAAGGTAGACTTACTAAGTTTTCAAAAGTTAGTTACCGGAAGTTGCCGGGTGTCACATCATCCCCCTGTTAAAAGAATTTTCGTCCCGAAAATTTCCCGAAGTCGAAGAGAGAAGACAATTAAGAAGAAAAATTTTCCGGGTCGTCACATCATCCCCCTGTTGAAAGGAATCTCGCCCCGAGATTCTTTTGGCCTCAACAGTGATGAGCGTCGACCTCTGTGTATGCCCAAGTAACGTTTCCCCAAGGAACAGCGAGTGAATATGAGACAAGAGACCCCCGATCGAAGGCCTACTGGGGACTACTGTGATCGGTGTAACAACCCACTGGTACCGTCCAAGTAGCATCCCCAAAGGACCCTCATCGACCCCAAAGAATGAGAAGTAAAGACCAAACCCCAAGGAAACACCCAAAGGCACGAACACACAACAATGCGAAAAAGTGAAACCAAAGCGTAACAAGAGATAGGAAAGAATACGTACGAGTAACAGTGTCTGGGTCCACCTGGTTCTCCCTAGCACCAATCACAAAGACACGAGCAGTCGGACCACCACCCTCGTTGTTCCCACCGCCACCTGCGGCCCCAGCTTCAGCCTGGTTCAGTTTCGGGTAGTTGCGCTTGAGATGTCCCAGCTCACCACAGTGATAGCACCCACGATTTCCTTGAGGAACAGGAGCAGGAACGATCGCTTGACCCGGAGCTGTTTGAAGATTGACCCTGCAGTTCTTGGCGACATGACCCACCTGCTTGCAACGGTTACAACGAAACTTCTCGCAATTGCCGAGATGATGGTACCCACACTGGTTGCACTCTGGTAGCTTCCTTGTATACCCGCTCTGCCTCTGACCTGAGGACGATCCCAAGGCTTCAGTCTTCCTTGCTTGCTGATGTGGCTGACCCGAACCCGCGGTCTTTCCAGTACTATCCCACTTCCTCTTGTTGTCCCCTGGTGTCTTCATGTCGGAGCCCCTGGGAGGTAGGATACCCTCGGTAATCTTTAAGTTGGTCATCTTGATAGCCGACCGCACCGCCTCAGACATGGTAGTAGGATCCCTCGCAGCCACCAACCCCGCAATCTCTGGCACCAAACCCGCAAGATACTGCTCTACCCTCCTGTACTCTGGTGTCGACAAACCTGGACACATCACCGCTAACTCGTTGTGCCTGATCGTGTACTCCTCAACCTCAAAACCCACCATCTTAAGATTCCCATATTCCTGTTCCAACCTCTTAATTTCTCACGCGGGCAATACTCATCCTTCAACCTACGCACAAAGTCCGCCCAAGGCATGGCGTTGGCCTCCCCAAGACCAAGAGTCTGTGTGACGCTGTTCCACCACGTCAAGGCGGGTCCTAAAAAGGTTCCCAAAGCAAACTTCACCCGATCCGCTGCTGGAGTCTCACATAAAGCAAACACCGACTCCGTCTTCTCCAACCACCTAAGCAACTCCACAGCTCCCTCCGTACCACGGAAGTTGAGGGGCTGACAATCCTTAAACCGCTTATAGGCAACTCCCGCCGGAACCGGAGGAGCGGTAGCACCCATAAAGGTCTGCTGGGCAGCCTGAAAAGCAGCTAGCGCAACACCCAACTGTTGCTGCATCATCTCATTGAGCTCGTCGTACGTCAAGGTGATGTTACCACCACCTCTACCCCCACCAGTGCGTCCTGACATCTTCTGAGAAAGACAAGAAACAAACGCTCAGACCCATCACCAACGCTAAACCAAGAGAATACGAAAAGTCCAGGATTGGGTCCAAACGTGACCATTAATCCCAACACGAGATCCACCAAGTCTTCCATGCATTTCAACTTATGATTTCGTGTGCACCCGAAATGATAAATTGCTCTACATGGTCCTCAAGGCGTGCCCCGAGCTCGAACCTCAAGTCACCCGGTACCCACATTTTAGGAAGACACAGTCAACACAGATCAACGAAAGAACTAGGAATACCCAAGAATGAGATGGAAGGTACAACACTGTGTGATAAGGACACCGACACCCCGACAAAGTTAGTATGATTACCAAAAGATACGACTCAAAAGTATGTGACCGTCTAGTGTGTGAGACTCGGCTATAGTCTAGACTCTACATGCAGTCCTAGTTCACTATAACCATTGGCTCTGATACCAATCTGTCACACCCTCAAATATCCACCTGCGGAGTTCTACCGCGAGGCGTGTGACATACCAGGATCCAAGTCAACGGTCACAATAAACGACGTCTAAATGTAAAACATACGTAAATAAAACCAAGCATAAGATTTAAAAACCATCACTTGAAAGCGCGGAAGCGTATAAGTTTACAAAAGTCAAATGAAATCAAAACATAAGTTTAAGAGTTTAACATTTCCAAGAAAACATGCATAATGATCCTAGACGCGAGACGACTCCAGTGCGACTCCGTGCGCCTAGATGACAGCTGCTACCTTAGCGACCTGAGAAGACATGCTAAAAACGTCAGTATAAAATACTGGTGAGTTCACAGGTTTTTAAGGAAAAATGTTTCACGAGCTTTTGAAAGAACTATCATGTTACTACTGACTGAAGAAAATACTTGTTTGACGTGTAGACTCCAAGACGAACCAACCAACGAACTATCGTTAATACGACCAACGCACTATCGTTTTCCACGACTAACGAACCATCCAAATATGTCCAACGAACTGTCACTTCGTGGTCAACGAACTGTGCATTCACAATTAACGAACTACCGCCATAACGGTTAACGAACTGTCACAACGTGAGCCATATGAACATAGAACATAAATGAAACGTACAACCAACCCAGCATAACATGATCTTTTACAAAACGAAGTACTAAGCATGTTTCTCCCCCGAAAACGGAAACAGTAAAGAGTGGGGCCGTGAAACTCACCTTAGGTTGCGTCTTCTGTTAAATAAGTAAACCGTTTATATGATATGATAGCCCCAACTAGTGGCAACCTATCATAAGATACGCGTTAAGTTAGACTAATAACCCGTCGGGTTCCTTAGTCCCTAAGTCCAGTCCATGACCATTATGTGTCCGAAAAGCGTGTTTGACCGACAACCAGACCACATAAGACAAGACTCGACATCCCATTGGTGACCCGACATTCCACGTGTTCATCTCATACACAAACATACACAAAACATGCGCTTAGCACTTAACATGCGTTAAAGTTCAACGATTCTAACACATAGGTCAAATAACGTACGAACAAGTCCGAACATGTGTTACTATGTTACTAGGCATGTCACGGGGTTCCTATCATGTTCCTAGGTGTCAAATCGGGTTTCGGGATGTCAAAATACACTTATAACAGCATTACACGCGATTAGGAACTTAGCATGCAATTAGGAAAGTCAACACGTGATTACGGATGGTCAACAGGCAATTACAAGGGCTAATCGCCCCTTATGTTAGGTGATTAGGGCTAATCACATGCATTATAGGCGATTATGGTCATGTGGTATGCAATTCAGGGCTTAACTAGTGATTAGGGTCACAATTGCATGACATGAAGGCAATTAGGATCACAATTGCATGGACTGATAGCAATTATGATGCTAATCGCCTGCTAGACACACGAGTAGCCCTATTCCTTAGGCGATTATGCCCCTAATCGCCTATAACATAGGCGATTAGGATTGCTAATCGCCTATAGTGCAGCAAATGTGGTTTTTCGCGCGTTTAACCCTCCAAATCAGATCCGAAACGTGTAAAAACACCCAATAATCATCCTAACATATTAACAAACATATTTCAAGCAAAACCCCTAAGTTTTCATCATTCTAACAGTCCCGAATGCGAGCGTTTTCCCAAAATAGCAATTTAACATGAAAACATCACATCAACATGCAAGAACTTGCCCTAAATAGCAAATATCCAGATCTAATCACATAATCACGTTGTCCGAAAGCATCCTACTGTTCTAACATCATTCTAGAGCAAACCCTAACATCAAACAATCAACAACACACCTCATATCATCCTAAATCATCCAAAATCCTTCAAACGGGTCAAAACATCAAGTATCAACAATACACGACCAAAACCATTCAAACTCCTAGGACATTATCATACTAATTTGTAACAGCTAAAAACATCATAATATCGCAAAAACAACCATGATTAAATCCCAAAAACTCTATCTTTAATCACATATAACACATATAACACATGTAAAGGTGTGGGTTTGTTTAGAAACGGTTTTAAATGGATTTTCAAAGACAAAAACCTTTATAAGTCAGGTCTGGACATTTAGGGAGTGAAACATAATCATTTAAAGGTTTGGGTTTGAAGAACACACCTTGTATTTAAGAGTAGATGATGGAATAAGCTTGGAAATGGTTGTTTGTGTGTAAAAATGGGTTCCAGAGGGTGTTTGTGGGTTGAGATATGTTATGGGACGGCTAGGGTTGTGTAAATAATGTTTTGGAGGTCAAGGGTGGTATTTATAGGTGTTTTTAGTCGTCAGACATGTTGCAGGCGATTATGAAGTTCTATCAGGCGATTAGGGTGCTAATCGCCTAAGGAAACAAGCTAATCGCCTAAGAAAACAAGCTAATCGCCTAACCAGGCAAGCTAATCGCCTAGAGAAGTAAGCTAAACGCCTAAAGGCACCAAGCTAATCGCCTGACTGATCAGGCTAATCGCCTATCAGGTCAGGTGTGGTGTATTTGGCGCGTTAAGCTCCGTTTTAACATATGTTAACACATTTTCACGTACCGATAAGTCACATAATGATTATAAACACATAATACATGAAAGTAAACACGTTCACACTCGTTCACCAATCCCCGGGACTCGAGACTTGCGTATGTTAAAACCCTAATGATGTACGACTCGACTCGACCGACCTTGTTTTGTGTAACGTATGCACGACTCGCTAAGGTAGACTTACTAAGTTTTCAAAAGTTAGTTACCGGAAGTTGCCGGGTGTCACAACAGATGACGATAACGTCCTCTTTTCTTTTACTGTTTAAAGGAAGAAGTTGGGGGACTCCACTGAAATCATTGCTTTGCTGAAAAACGTATACGAAACATACAATAACTCAAAATCTCAAAGGACAGCTTCTTTTTGCATGTTTTTTTTTGTATAAGGTAAAATAAACAATGGTGTAAAACCTTTGAGTTATGTGTAGTATGGGTGTGTAGCATGAATTTATAGATGTATTGGTTGTTACAATGGTGTAATTCGAATGTATAGATGTTTTTGTTGATGTTGTGGGGCATTTTGCAGTGGTGTAATTCGAATGTATAGATGTTTTTGTTGGTAGATGTTTTTTGTTGGTTTTTTACATTGGTGTAAAATAATTATACCCGTGTAAATCATGGTAGATTTACACATGTGTAAATAATTACACCAGTGTAAATCATCCTCATCATATTTATTTGAATATTTGTTTTAAAAAATTAAAGGATTTAAAAAAATAATATATAGTAAAATTTTTTGATATTTTGAATAATTAAATAAAAAATTAGTATAACATTATATTAATTATTTCTCTTTCCTTGGTGTTTTTACCAAAACACCCCTTAATGTACTTTACTGTTTTAAAATATTCATAATACAAATTAATTAGCTTGTGATGACAAAACATCTAAAGATTTAATTTCAACCATTGGATTGAGAAGATCAATGGTCCACAAGAGTTCCTATGGTTCTCGCAACTCACACGAGTTTTCAAAGTATTCCAACCCTATATATATAGGGTATGGTTCTATAGAAAACCCTATATTAGGGTGAAAACCGGGGACACTCTAACTTCCCGAGCTTTTTAGGGTCTGAAAATTTTAGGGCATGTAACATACATAATTCTAAGCATTTTGAGCCAAAAAAAATCAAAAAAGCGCCGAGCGGTTTTTTTTTTAAATTTTTTTTTAAGTTTTCAGGTAACACATGTTACACGAAAATAACACATGTTATTTTCCACTAACATGTGTTACCCGAAAACAGTTTTTTTTAAAATAACCGTTCGGCACTTTTTTGATTTTTTTGGCTCAAAATGCTTAGAATTATGTATATTACATACCCTAAAATTTTCAGACCCTAAAAAGCTCGGGAAGTTAGAGTTTCCCCGGTTTTCACCCTAATATAGGGTTTTCCATTTATCCTTATACTATATATATATATATATATATATATAAAGAAAAACTCAATATGATAGATTTATATGAGAATAGAATCCATCAATTTGATGTTCAATGATCCTAAGGTTCTTGAGCAACTTGGGGTTTTGGAAATCTAATAATAAGAATGTTGCATACAAGGTGTTTGTTAAAATGCTTCAACCAAAAGAACACTATATGTATGTTAGTTTTTTAAGTTACTATAGAAGGTCATACTTAACCCCAAGGTGTCTTAACACATTTATCATTATGGATTTTGGGTTTCAACCTTGAAAGGGGCTGAAGATATGTTTTGGGTCGAAATGGAAAAATAACAAGTGAGCTTAATTTTCAGCTTTTGTACAGAATTTGCGCTAACTTAAAAAATTCATATAAAATCAACAGTTGATCCGATTGAGGCATTTCTTTTTTGGATGGAAACTTTATTGAGTCTGGTTTCTCCAAAATCTTAGAACAAAGAAAAATATGGCTGTTAAGTGGGTCAGATTGTCCAGTGAACACAGCTGCGCAGAAAATTGCTGCATAAAAATATAAACTTTAAAAATATAAATTGGGCAGAAAAATACGGTTTGTTGCTCGTGTTCAAGGTAATTATATGAAGGTTGAACTGGGTCAAGAATCAAGCCGCCAAGAGAGCCGAACACGCCCCGACACTAATATGCTTTCGTTTTAAATTATCGTATAGAATCTTTAAAAGTAGTAATGGTCTTAACACTCTGAATATGTAAATTGTTGGGATATAACAAATGTGTCATGTTTATTAGGACATGTCATCTTATCTAATAAAGCTTTAAACGGTTGTGATTTTTAAGTCCTAATCAAGCAAGTTTTATCAAAATCGCATGTTTACGGGTTAGGGTCTTGCATTTATGGGACAAAAATAGAAAAAAATTAACCAAAGCTTATGGTGTTAGCTTTCGAGATAGTGACTTGGTTGAAGTGGAAGTTAGAAAAAAAATTATAACAATAAATAAAAGGTGTTGGGTCAAATTAGAGAATGATGTTATCAATTACAAGCAAGTTTTCCAAGTGCTCACACAGTTGGCTGAGCACTTAGTCAAGTACTCAGCCAAGTACTCACACTGAGCACTTAGGCAAGTACTCAACCAAGTACTCACACTGAGCACTTAGCCAAGTACTCAGCCAAGTACTCACACTGAGCACTTAGTTAAGTACTCAGCCAAGTACTCACACTGAGCACTTAGTTAAGTACTCAGCCAAGTACTCACACTGAGTACTTAGGCAAGTACTCAGCCAAGTAGTCACACTGAGCACTTAGTCAAGTACTCAGCTAAGTACTCATACTGAGTACTTAGGCAAGTACTCAACCAAGTACTCACACTGAGAACTTAGTCAAGTACTCAGCCAAGTACTCACACATTTTAGTAGTTTTCCAAGCAAGTGGCGGCTTGCTTGGAGGACAAGGCTCAGGATCTATAAATAGGAAACTAGACACCATAGAAGGGTGTGCATTTAGGAGCCACCACCCCGGGGGAGCTCACCCGGGGTGGATAGTTATCTTGTATTTCTTTATTCAATTCAATGAAAGTTTTCTTTGTTCAATCCAATATCTATCTATCTTTCTTATATTAGTTGTTTGTTCTTGGCTCAAATTCACCCGTCTCTATTTTTATATCAATTCAAGGCTTAAACAAGATCATTTGGGAATATCAAAAGGTCAACACAAAATTCATCCATTCCATCCACATAAGTTATAGTCGGGTACATGTTGGTTTTATTTGCAGTAGTAGAGAAATATATATGGTTTTACCTGGGCCTTGAGTTGAGTGATGTGGTATCGGGTGAAGCTATGATTTTTTAAGTGTGAGACCCATAGGTAAACTTAATGCATTGACATGTGGCCATCCTCTCCCTTAAATTCCCACAAAAAAATTTAGGCTATAAATAACCTAATTAACCAAATATTTATTAATTTATAATCTTTATCTTTATTATTACTTTACTATTTAGTAAATAAAAATCATATTATTATCTTAATTCTCTCACATATGAAATAATATAACCAAATCATAATTTAACGTTTATCACTTATTTATTTAATATTTATATTCTTAATTAATTCTTTTTATATTTTTGCTTATTAAAAAACATTTAATATTTTATTGATCCAACCTCGTGTAATATTAAGTTTCTAACCTAATGATTAATAAAATAAACAAAAAAATGTTATAACTCTTGTGATACACAAGTTTCTAGATTATTTACATTAAATGAAACTGTAAATGAAAGTTATGTTTTCATCCAGAGCAGAATATGTCAAAACCATTCGTTTCTAAAAAAAGCTACACCTTCAAGACCACCGCCTCAATCGCCCTGCAATGGTTGATTTTGTCGCTGCTCCTCATCCAAACGTGAATTCTCTCTTTAATATACATTTTCATTTTTATTCAGTGCATGATTAAAATTGTTGTTTTCTCATATTATAGTACATTAATTTCTATGCTACAACGTAACACGTATTTTGTCACTTCATATTTTATTTGTCTATCCCGGTAAGCTCTCGGAATATAATTTAGTATTTATATAAATAATATGGAATGTCAATTACAAAAATGTTCATGAGTTAAAAATAACAAGGCTAATACAACTCATAAGGAGAACGATACACAATTTGATTTAGATGTTGTAGGTTTTATGATCTAAATTTTAATACTCGCCGGAGGTTTTAAATTTAAGTAGATAATTATAAAAAATGTCACGTGTCATCAATATATTTATTTTTATCCTTTTCATTTATTTGTGGTACCTTCCAAATTTCTTTTACTATTATTAATGATATGTTTTAAACTTCATCATAATTTGAACATTTTATTCTCTTTAATTTAAGTATAGTTTTGCTATACTATTAAAAAATCACATTTTTTTAAAATCGATGTGGTGTGCGTATATCATGCTTAATTAGGTGTATGCGTGATCATAAATACGCCGAGTCATTACCATATAAGTTGCGTAATTATTATTATATGTTGTGTAATTATCTATTAGCATAATTATAAATATGGTTTGCGTAATTATAAATATGATTGTGTAGTTATTAGTATAAGTTACATAATTATAAACATTTTATTTTCTCATTTACACAATTTATCATTTATTTGCCATACACAAGATTGTAACTTAGTTATAGTGTATATTAATTAATTTTCTTAATTGTTTTTTCATTAATTTGTTTATAGAAGTACACCTTATAAGTTTAGTTTTTATGTAGGGTTTCATGTACGAAAGTATTCCCATCTAAAATTCGTTGTGGATGTAATATAGATCACTTGTTCATATCTTAAAACACTATTGCTGTTTATACAAGTTTTGATAAAAAATTTTGAACCGAATTAGTAACAACATTTAGGAGTCAAACACTCTTGCTGTTCATATCTTAAAACACTCTTGCTGTTCATATCTTAAAACACTCTTGCATTTTTTTTGAAGGATGGTTATGAATCTTACAAAAATTCCTTGTGAAATACAAACCTATTTAAAAATATGCAACATTATTTATTTATTTATGAATTACATTAGACACTTGTATACAAAATCAGACAATCCAGAATTAAAATAAAAATATAAAGAGAAACAAAATCATGCAACATTATTTATTTCTATATTTATTTTATAATGACAACTAATCGGAACCCTAATTTGTTTTATGGTCATGTGGTATGTAAAGTTTAACCCAACGATTGTTCAAAGGTTGAATAGGTCTTGCGTTACCATTTGCTTCCTGTTACACGTCAAGAAACTAAAATTAGCAAACAAATTTCACATCAAAAGTGAAAACTAATGATAATAGAGCATATTGTAAAGCTCACATCATCGAGTGCTTCACGGATTATACGCACTTGTTCTTGTGAAACCGTTCTCACCTGTTATATAATGAAAGCAAAAACGTCATTAATTTAGTGATCAAATTCCTTACATGTAAAGCTAGCATGAGATTATATAAATATAATTTACCTTTCGAACAATGGTCCAAATAACACCTTCGTCACATGCTGGAGTAGTAAGTGAGCCCATATATCGATAATATTCAGTACTATTGCCAATTTTTATTACACGGGGGTCTATTATTCCCACGCTTTTGTTAACTCCTTTCGTAGAAGCCAATGCTTGTAAATATGGTTCAATCTGATCACATATTATGAAAAAAGACGAAAATGGAAACTTATATTGAAATAAAATTCTAGGTTAAATTGTACTAGTATTTTTTAAAAATGATTTTTATGAGCATATACCTTTGCTATAAAAGAATCGTTATGACCAAGTTTGTATAAAACTCCAACCACAGCAAATTTATCATTTGTACTTTGATGAACCAAGTGTAGCTCGAGATTAAATCTGTACAAATACAAAAAAAATAATAATAAAAAGTTCGGGTAGAAAGGACATATTTTGTGAGAAGTGTGAGAAGGATCAAGATTTGGCATTTAAGCATCATGTTTTGGATTTAGGTATGATGTTTTGGGTTGTTTTTGCTAGAAAAACACTAAACACAACAATTTAAAACACAATGCATATATATATATATATATATCATCTTTAGATGTAAGACTAATTTCTTGGTAATGAAAATGAATTTTGGAGATTGAGTTTTCAGTTTTGCTTTAGTAAAAATCTAAATAAAGTTGATTAAGACTATACCTTTGGCCGTTGATACTGTGTTCGGTAGGGGTGTGCCAGTGGGCTTGATTAAGCTGATACTTGGTTCCATTTATATGAATATGCCCAGCTCCCCCGATCCATGTTAACTATACGTGTTGGTTATTTCATTATAAGTTAGTAATGACTAGCATAAACATACATATCCGTTAAACAATAACATTTATCTTAAGATGATGAAATTAGCTTAATTAATTGTAGCGCACGCGTTCCTACCGTCATATCATATCCCCGATTAATAAGAGTTGCATTAGCGGGTTTATAATGTGTATCAAGTCTTCCTAGTTTCGATGTTCTTTGAACCCGTTCATCAATGAGATCAATTGGTGACTGCATGTCTCCAGTATTACATAAACTCCACTCTGAACGGATCTTTCCCCAATGATCCGGTCCGTTCGGACTATTCACATCATATGAGAATTTGTGTTGATCATCTGCCCCACCATTAACAACATATTTCATGCATGAACATTTATACAACCAAACAAATGAAAAAAATAAAAATAAATAAACAACTACAATGTTGAAATTAAATGGTTTTAGAGACTAACCAACTTCTTGAGATTGAGCGAAAGGAATAGTACAAAAGATGATGAAAAGAGAAAAGAGCAAAAAGCTTTTGTTATCCATTCTTTTGTGCATATATATATCAAATATTTTTTTAGGGTTCAGTATAAGTTATTGATGTTTAGATTGAGGGGCATGCATGTATATATATATAGAGGGGCGGGGTCAGGGTCGGTCCAGAAGATGGTTAATGAATAAATGGAAGTTTCACTTTGATTTTTTGACCATAGACCATGTTTTAATTAACATATAAAGGTAAATAAATTTTTGGTTTTCAACGAGTTGCATGGGAGAAATATCTTCTAGTTTTGGTAACCAATGTTTAAAGTGTAGATACACCAAAAATGTTATGGATTCAACCACGTCAAATATAATTTTTGTAACTATTTAATTAGATTTTAGTTAATTAACTTCATCTGAATAAGATCATATATGTGGTTACCAGTTTCTTGAAATACACATTTTTTTTCTAATTTTCTCGTTTACGTTAAAGAAACAAACTTGGAACATATATCATTATCGAATTTGCCTTTTACAAAAAAAAATAAAAAAAATTGAATAACTATGACTGTATAAATCAGCATCAAATATTCGGTTTTTTTTAAAAGCAAATAATCAAATATGATAAATATATTATACTTCGTATCACTCGTTTCTTCTCGAGCTATCAGTTGGTTTCATGTCGGAAAAAAAAACATGCATTTTATATTATAACTATGTTATCCTTTGGGAGTGTCTCGGGATAGACAAATATAATATTAAGTGACAAAATGCGTGTCCTTTAAAAAGAATATGCCGTTTTTTTAGATTTTTTTATAAAGGATCAACATTTGTCTCTATACAACTGTTACTTTCTCAATATACTCTAAACTTGTGATGTGAACCCGAAAAAAAAAACCAAATTGGTATCAAAGGATATGAACCCGAAAAGGATTAACATTCGTCTCTATACAACTGTCACTTTTTCAACACACTCGAAAGTTGTGATGTGAACCCGAAAAAAAAAACTTAATTGGTATTAAAAGATATGTCATGATGATGATTGTAGGTGATTCTGATGTGTAAAGTGAGCATATGTTAATGATTGACATACCTGTTCAATTTTCACTGAATAAAACAATCAATAGGTAAGTAGTGAAGATCCATTTTAAAGATAAATAAACATGATCTAACTGCTATCGACTAAAAGATTGTAGGATAATAACTTTTCATGTCTTCAGACTATTTTCTCCACTGATATATGATATATAATTTAAGTATTTGTTTCATTATTCACCAAATAAAAAAGTCGGGTTTTTATAGCACTATGGTAATAAAACGAGCGTTTTATTATCCTACAATCTTCATTATCTTTCCAACGAGTACCATAGTGCTATACAAAAAAAAAAAAATAACCGATTTTATTATGTGGTGATTAATGAAATAGATACTTAAATTATATATGAGTAGAGAAAATAGTCCGAAGACATGAAAAGTTATTATCTTACAATCTTTTAGTCGATATATAGCAGATAGATCATGTTTATTTATCTTTAAAATTGATATTCACTGCTTACATATTGATTGTTTTATTAAGTGAAAATCGAACATGTATGTTAATCATTAAAATATGCTCACTTTACACATCAAAATCACCTACCATCATCATGACATATCTTTTGATACAAATTTGGTTTTTTTTTCCGGGTTCACATCGCAATTTTAAAGTGTATTGAGAAAGTGACAGTTGTACAGAGACGAGTGTTAATCCTTTACAAAAAAAAAAACGGCCTACTCATTTTATAGTACACACATTTTGTCAATTCATATTATATTTGTCTATCTCGAGACGCTTTCGAGGAATAAACTAGTTCATTTTACATCTTTGTATTTACAATTTATGCTTGTAAATTTGGTAATGTGTTGTTTAGATTTATGTAATTGTAGCTATAAAATATAAGATTAGAATTTAGAGATGTTAAACCTATCGTGTTTGTTGCCAGTTGGTGACGTCATGCAGCATGAACCCGGAAATTTCTCATAAACTTGAGGACTACATGAACTCAAAACAATGACACAAACATGATCTAGAGGATGACACAAATATTTACGAGTTGACATGAAAATTACCATTTAACTCAAAATAAGACTATTTATTATTATTGTTTTTTTTATATTAATACTTTAAAATTACATGACATAAATGCCCTGCCATACCTTTTGTTTGCATGTTCATTGTCTTCCTTATCATCCCTACTAGCGTTGAAAGTAATTATCGGTTGGTTGTAAAACCCTAAATTTTCGAGCCAAACTGATATTAGGGAGTACTTTGCGCCCCTAACCCTTTAATCTCCGGTGATCTGTGCTGTGTTATACATTCCCATATGTATTTGTCTTAGGACGTAAATTACTTCTAGAGTTCATAATTGATGCCTCCCTTAGTTTTCTTTCTCTCATTTTTTGAACTCAACTTGTCGAAATAGTCAAGATTTGTGATTGTCGTAACTCATTTTGATATAATCCATTATTGAAAGCTTTGTTAGAAAACTAGAGTGAATAATTGTCTTACTAAAAGATATTACCAATGGATCAACGACGATCACTGATCATGGATCTTTTAAGACTTATAGCATTTTTTACCAATGGATGTTATATAATTTTTAAATAAATTTATTAGAGATTTGAAGTTGTTGCTTATAAAGTTTATACAAAATTTTAAAATATGTGCTTTTAGGACGACAATAAAAAGTCATTTTTATGAATAAAAGGGGTGACTTCTTATCCTCCTTCGGCCATCAGGGGCGAAGGATCGTTAGGGCCAGGGGTGCCCTCCCCCCCCCCCCCCCACACACACACCGTTTTATGACGTGGTAGTGAAAATTTACAATTATATTTATAGTTTTATATATACCACTCTATTAACTTTGGCTCAATATATGCATTGCATATATACAATTATTTTAATAGTTTCTGGCCTAGTCAACCTAATGAAAATTATATTGAGCCGAACCGAGCCGATTTCTGGCTTGGTTGTAAACAAACCGATCGATTTTTGGCTCGGTTGTAAACGAACCGATCAATTTCTGGCTCGAAAAATGCTCGCTCAATTTCTGGCTCGGTTGTAAACGAACCAATCGGCTCAGTCGGTTTGTAAATGAGTCAAGCACGAGCAAATGTTAGTTCAATTGGGCTCAGCTTGTGAACAGCCCTACACTACACTACATGTTTATGGATATTTTGACTGTATTATTAATCTAATAATTATTTTCCGTATATGTTTGCATTGACCGTATACAATTTTCATATTTATGGTAGGCGGGTGATAAATTTATCAAAACTTTAAATGATCATTTAATCTTAGAAGAACCTTTAATTAATAACATTTTAATCTTTAAAACTAAACAATTTTATGCAACCAACTGGGCTAGCTCAGTTGGCCACTCAATGAGGGATAGGACGCTTGGCCGAATGAGGTCATGGGTTCGATTCTGAGGGGGGAGGGTTTACCCATTAAAAGTGGGGTTCCCGCCTGGGGTTGTAGAGGGGATCGGTCCCGCTATAGCGGCAGAAATTTAACCGCTGGGATTCGATCCGGGGTCTCCCATAGGGAGCCCAAAGGCTTTACCAGTTGATCTACTCCTTCCAAAAAAAAAAAAAAAAAAAACAATTTTATGCTTTCTTGTTACGCTATGTGTTATGGGACAAGTCTTGGGGTGAGAAAAAGGTGTCACGATGGAGAACATCACTGTAGACGTGAGGGCTTCTACTCTTCCATTACACATTTCGTTGATCAAATAAACTAGAGCTTTTTTTTAGCAAAGATGTAACCCAATCATGCTCTCCCCCTCAATCTCAAGTCTTTGCAAAGCAATCATCATATCATATATAATTTTCAATCTCTTTGTTTATGCCTATCCTTGTAATAGAGACACTTATTCAGGCTTTGGTAAGGACTGAGGAGGACAAGACCGACCCACCTAAGCTAGTGAAAGAGAACCACAACCAAAATCATAATCAGAGAGGCCACCTATGAGAGTTACATTTCACCTTTCTTCGATTTTACTATTGTACCGTATCCACTATTCATGATGAGTTATCAATTATATATAGTATGATTAACATGCCTCAAAATGTTTTTTTTATGTTTCAATTTCTTTGATAAACATTATTTGGATTATCTATATCTATACTACTATATAATTAGTGCTAGATGCATAAAATAGTCATTTCATATTCATCTTTATGGGCAAAGTTGTAATTTTATTAAATTACAACAACAACCAAGCCCAGTAAAATCCCACAAATAGCAAAGCTATTAGTAGGGTCTGGGGAGGGTGGGATGTAGGCAAGCCTTACCTCTATGCCTAAGGATAGAGAAACCGCTTCCAGGGAGACCCTCTGCTCAAACACACAATGAAAAACAAAGACACACACCCGAAAAAAAAGGAAGGAAGACATACACGCACACAACTACTGATAACATCATAGACATTGAAAGCAATACAATCAAAAGAATAGACACTATACCACCATAAACAACCTATACACAAATATACAGGAAAACAAGCATGTAAAATCCACATAACATGAAAACGAAAGTAAGACCCTACGAAACGCCTAAAATGCCTTTTTCTCATATCCTAATAGTCCTTAACCTTTATCCTCTGCCTCCATAAACCCCTATCATGAACCATGTCGTCAGAGAGGTGCAACCCTAATAAATCTTGTCTAACCCGCTCATCCCACGTCATTTTTGGTCCGCCTCTACTCCTCTTCCCTTTCACAGTGAGACCTTCTACCACTCTAAATTGACAACACAAATTGAATACAACAATTAATTAATACATCCGAATTTATAAATGAATTATTTTATTATCGTTATTATTATTATTATATATTCTTTTTAACAACAATTATTATTGTTGTTGTTGTTGTTGTTAGATGTGGTCATTTACCATTTTTTAAGTGCGGTAGAATTATAATATAAGAAATTTTCAAAACCATAAAATAATAAATATTAATTTACTAGGTCGATTTTTTTATTGAATTAATACACACTGAATTATTATCGTATTTTGTAAAATAAATAATATCAATAGTATTTTATAAGAAAGTTAAATTAGATAATTTAAAAAAGTATAAAGCTCGACAAAAATTAAAACAAATTATAAGGTTGAAAGTACAATAACTTAGAGTGTTTTATGGAAAGTCTTAAATTTACCATGAAAGTCTTAAATTTACATACAAAGAAAATGTTTTGATCGTTTTCTTCTCTTGAAACTCAGGTAAAAACGAAGAGTTAATGCTTGATTTTAAAGTCTATTATTTTTAGAAACCAAAACAAAATATATTTATATGCAATCTTAGCTCGAAAGTTGTAACCGATTATAGCTCATGATTGTATATACAAAGATCACGTGTTATACGTTTTCCGCTTCTTAAACCTTCAACATCTCATAAGTGTTTCGCATCACCGTAATTTATTGGCGACTTGAAATTGCTATCAACCCTGTCGTAAAAACACACTCTCTCTAAGAAGTCTGACCTACCATTTTTGTTTTTTCGATAACTAACTGCCAATTAAGAATAGGGTTGTGTTCGCCTTTCATTTTTCCACGTGATAGTGCTCGTAATCTCGGTTCCAGGTAACAAATCAAACCTTTAACTCAAAACTCATCTAAATCTATGGGGTAAAAAAAGATATATTGTAGTGTATATTAGGTTTATGTTGGGAAGACGATGAAAATAGCCTTATAAGAATTTATTTAAATAAGAATATCTTTTATGAATGGATGGATACTAGAAAAAAATATGTGCATATTCTATTGAGAAAAAAAAACAAGTTGGTTAAAAAATGACCTACCATTTCATACACAATTCTCATTTTTATTAGATTGTTATTATTATTCAAGAAAATTGTATATATTATGTATTACACTAATATAAAATTTAGCTATACATAAGTGTTATTTCTTGTAATATATATGAAATAAAAAAAGAGATTAACATGTTCCTAAATTTTCTATAAGATTTGTGATCTATTTGAAAGAGTAATAATGAAGAGTGAATTTTTTTTTTTTTTTTTTTTTTTTTTTTTGGAAGGTAACTTTCAAAAACAAAAAGCACGAGCCGTCCTCGAAAGAAGGACGCCCGGCCAAAAACAAACGAAATTACAACATGTCTAGCGGGTAATTACACCAATCCTTCCAATTTAAACTAGTGACATTAGTCCTATTTTTAAACCAAAAATACGAGGTAATCTTGATGCTTTCGAAAACTTCTGGAGCATTTCGCCTTTTACCTTGAAAAATACGATCATTGCGCTCTTTCCACACCACCCATATAGTAGTGAAAATAATACCTCGCAGTATGTATTTAGCGTTTTTTGAAACCCGTTGAGCTCCTGTAAGGTTCATCAAGTCTGGAATATCGAAGACAATAGAGGGCGGTAAACGACACCATGTTTCTAACCGGTTCCATATCTCTACCATGAAGAAGCAACCTGTGAATAAATGAGAAGCCGTTTCTGTGTCAACACCGCACAACCCGCAATCAGTTTGAAGAGCAACACCACGTTTAAGCAGCTCAGCCTTGGTCGGGAGACGATTAAGAAGAGCTCTCCAGACTAGGATCTTGCATTTTAGCGGCGTCCAACTTTTCCACTTCATATGCGAAACTTGAATCTGACTAGGCGAGCGCGAAATCAACTCTCTGGCACTGCTGACAGAGAACGTACCCGAGCTGCTGCCCTTCCATCTCCATCTGTCCAGACCGGACTGCAAAGAGAAGCTAAAAAGATCACCCAACAGGTCAAACAGTTCTGCAGTTTCACTAGGCGAATTGGGCGCTGACTTCCAATCCCATTTCAAAGACTTATGACCATCCACCACTTGCAGCCGATCAGCGATAACAGCCCATTTGTGCTTTTCAAGTCTGAAAAGGTTAGGATAAATAATCCGGAGGGGATTATCACGGATCCAAGAATCCATCCAAAAACTGATACTCGAACCGCTGCCCACAACAGCTTCAAAAAAGCTCCCTAGGCTTTGACCGGACCAGATTCTTTTGTCGCTTATCTTAACAATTTGACTCCAGCAACCACTCGCCGAAGAAGTACAAGGAAGCAAGGACCAATTTCTGCTATTACCATGGCAGCCGATGATAACTTTTTTCCAAAAACAAATACCCCCGGTTTTGAATCGCCAAGCCCACTTTAGAAGAAGCGCATTGTTCACATCTTCCATTTTAGATAAACCAAGGCCCCCCTCCTTTTTAGGACGCGTGATAATGTCCCAAGCAATCCAATTGATTTTCTTGTCATCACTACAACCCGCCCATAAGAAGTGTCTCATAATCTTTTCAATACTTTCCAACACCGCCTTTGGCGCTTTATAGAGCGAAAGGTAATAGATAGGTAAGTTCTCCAAAACTGCCTTGATAAGAACTACCCGACCTCCAATAGATAAGTTCTTCGCTTTCCACCCATTAAGACGGTTCCTGATCGTGGTCACCACTAAATCCCAATTTTTGACTCGGGTCATCTTTGCACCGACTTTAATCCCTAAATAAACGAAGGGTATAGCGCCTCTTTTACACCCCAAAAGTTGAAGCATGCAATCAATCTCTCCCTCTTGAACACCAATCCCAAATAGGTTCGATTTATGAATATTAATTCGTAAACCGGAGCATAAGTAAAAGATACGGAGTACACGAGCCGTATTTTGAATATTTTCTTGAGACCATTCTCCCAAAATAAGAGCATCATCCGCAAAAAACAAGTGATTAACGTCCGTGTCGTCTACCGGAAAATTAATACCTTTAATCAAACCCACTTCTTTAGCTTTGTTCAACATCCATGTAAGACACTCCATGACAATAAGGAACAAGAAAGGTGAGATTGGATCACCCTGGCGGAGGCCTTTTTCGCTCTTGAATTGAAAAGTAGGGGAGCCATTTACAAGAACCGACGCACATGACGAATCAAGAATACCTTTTATCCATTTGCACCAAATACCGGGAAAACCCATTTGAGACAGCATAGATAACAGAAAACCCCAATTGACATTATCATATGCTTTTTCAAAATCTATTTTCAACAAGAACGCCTTTTTCTTTTTTCTCTTTAGCCACTCGATGACCTCATTAACCACTAGAGGACCATCTAAAATAAAACGATCAGATATAAAAGCCGACTGGGTTTCCGAAATTAAGTTACCCAAAACCTTTTTTAAGCGATTAGCAAGAATTTTTGAAACGACCTTGCTAATCACTCCAATAAGAGTAATGGGCCTATAATCTTTTAGACCAACAGGCGTTTTAACTTTGGGGATCAAAGTTATAAACGCTGAACCACACCCCGGACTAAAATTACCTGTCGCGTGAAACTCCAACATAATCTGATAAAAATCTTCTTCCAAGACATTCCAGAAATGCTTTATAAAAAGAAAATTGAACCCATCGGGTCCCGGGGCTTTGGACGAACCACAATCAAAAACGGCCTCTTTAATTTCCTGTTTAGAAAACATAGTGATAAGGCTCGAAGCGTCCTGTTCAGAAAGACGCGTCAAACCTTGGCAATGAATAATCGGCCGCTGAGGGACATTCTCCTTGAAATGCGTTCTGAAAAAACGAAGGACTTCTCTTTTCAGCATCGCCGGATTAGAAACCCAATCACCATCAATTTGCAGCCCCGGAATCGTGTTTGTAGCTTTACGGCCATTAACAATACCATGAAAAAAACTTGTATTCTCGTCACCAAGAGTTGCCCACTTAACACGAGACTTTTGTCGAATGTCCCGGTGTCTGAAAAGATCAATCTCTAAAAGACTTTTCTTGCATTCCGTCCAGACCCACAGCTCCATCTCATCCAAGTCTTTTTGTTCCATGAGGCGCTCCATGTCTTCTTTTTCTTTATTAAGCCTATCAAAATCTTCCTTGTCTTTAACTCTGAAATCGTTACTCCACATTCGAAGCTTGTCACGGAGACGACCCAATTTCTTAGTAAGCTTCAAATCAGCCGGCCCTGCATAAGAATTAGTCGACAAAATAGACAAAATAATTTCTTCACAACCCGGCCGGTCCAACCAAGAATCGAACCAACGGAAGGGTTTGGGGCCAAAATTTTTTTCAGCCACAGTCAAGCATAACGGGGCATGATCCGAGTACTCTCGTTTCATAGCTCGAACACAAGCAGAAGGCCATCTGTTAAAAAACCCGTCACACACAAAAAATCTGTCGATCCTACTCAATTTGCAAACACCTCTTCTAGTAACCAAATAAGTATATTGCATGCCTTTAAGGCTATACTCACGAAGACCCGCATTTTCCACAAACTCATTAAAATCCCTAGCACAAACGGGATCAAAACGAGAGTTTTTCCTTTCACTTTGATCACGGACAGCATTAAAATCACCAATAACAACCCACCAGCCCTGACCCGAACTAATCTCCTGAGTGATTTTATCCCAAAGGATTCTTTTACCACCGTTAGTTTGAGGCGCATAAACGTTAATAACATTCAGTCTCGTTCCCCCATCCGTTAACACCCCGGAAACGAGTAAAAAATTATCATCTTTAACAACCCGATCCTTAGTAAAGACCTTAGGATCCCAAATACTTAAGAGACCCCCTGAACTGCCATTAGAATTCACATTCTCAAAATCAAAGCCCAAACCCCCCCAAAAATTAGAAACCACACCAGCATTTACCGAACTGGACATAGTTTCCTGAATACCAATGAAAGCAATACCCATCTCAGATTTTAAACGTCTAACCCAGGTCGCTTTTAAACCTGTGCCCAAACCCCTAATATTCAGCGACAGACAATTCATTTATTACCTCTTTGTAATCCTTCATCGACAATAGAATCCAAAATAAGTTTGTCTTGCAGCTCCAAATTAACACCAAGCTTGGTGCCCAAAACCTTAGTAGCGGCAATCTCCTCACACTGCAACAATGTCGAATCATCGCCCGGTGATTTTGTAGCAAGACTGTCCTCTTGAACAACTGGCGCATCAGCATTATAACACCCACCCTCCATACTATCCAGAAGTTGCTCAAACGATTGGACAGGACTCGAAGAGATCCGCTCGGTATTCACACAAACAGGATAAGCTTGAACCTGTGGTACAAAAGACTGATCAACTAAGGGATCTGGGCAGCGAGTTTGGGCTAGAGCCTCCTGGGTGTCCATTGGCCCAATAAGAGGATTAAGGTCAAATGGGTCACCACAAGAAGACTTGGGCCTGTTTTTCTTTTTCATTGGGCCTGAGGATGATCCAGAATTGCTACCAGAACGTTTAAAACGTAGGACTTTTCTTTTTTTTGATAAATTACAAACGAACCCCCTGCTTTTCTTACGAGGGGCACATGCAGTCCCTTCCTCTAAAAACTCTCCTCTATTCATGGGAATGCCATTCAAACCATCTTTGACCACCGGATTTTTCTCTGGATCATAATTACCATTGATGGGAGTTTCCAAAACCTCCTCCTCCACATTAATACTTGCCATACTATCCTCTCCGTTGCCTGAGGTAGCTATTTCCGGCGTCGGAACCGGAGGTGCCATCGCATCCATCGGAACCGTATTGGAATTGGCGTTCATCGACGACCCTGAATTACTACACTCTTGATCATGAACAACTTCCACAAAATCCGGGACCCAGTTACCTTGCTCTTCCATAACCCAAATTCTGTACTTCCTGTTGTTCCAATTGATAGTGACCTCTTCGGAGACCCTAGTACCATCCCCACGTAGAACCCCAACAAATTCGAAGGATAAATCCTTATCCTTTTCAGTAATGTTAGCTTTATGAACAACAGGACCAAACATTCCGCCAATCGTGTCGAACACTGCGTTGGTACATAAGTGCAATGGGATGCCCTTAATGTTTAACCAAGCAATCCTCTCAAACCCAAGGGATTGTCCTTCCCAGATGGACAAGGACGAGAACCGATCTTTCAAAGGGATTGCCGCATTATACACCATAGACGCCGTCTCTTTGTCAACAAAAGAAATCAATACCTCCAAACCCCCAAGATACTGGACAAAACCCAAATCCGAACATATCGAATTTAGAGTAACGTAAATCTCCTTCAAGGCATCCACATTCACCATCTTGGCGATAATAGCTTTACCATATAAACTTGAGAAAGCGTTGACATTACTTTCAATATTCACTGATCTTCCAACCAAGAGATCTCTGAACGATTTCGATCCTGAAACGAAAGAGTCCATGTTGGCTCTATGACTACCCTCACTCTCTTTTTTATTATCATTATGCTTATCATAAGATTGTTTCTCACCATTTTTAGTGTAAATATTATTATCATTATTAGAGTTATAATAGTATCTCTCTCTACGATCATCAATCTCTCCTTCTTCAAGAACGAAACGGGCAATATTAAACCAAAGTTTATTATCACCAATCCTAATCCCACGAAGGCTAATCAATAGATCAGAACTGTTTTTCACATCTAGCATTGAGATAAAACCAAAACGATTGCCATTTTTACACGTTTTCTAGCGATATAGAGATCGAATATATGACCGAATAACCTTACCTGTGTTGCCAAATCATTCCCACTGCAGCCTTCTGGTAAATTAGAAACATATAATTTTGTAATACGACATTTGATGTTCTCGGGGATCGGATGTTTCCGCCGCCGGGAGTCCATACTGTAGTCTTAGGGTTATGACAATTGTTAAGAAATTATAATATAAAGGTCACCGTTATAAAGATTAATAATTAATAATGTTGTACATTCTCCGACATATATTACAAATTCTCAGTACGTCTGTATAACATACAACACCCGCATCATGATTAATCAAACGGAACCGTCAAACATAGTGCAGCCCCGTCGCAACATACGGGTTCCTGCTAGTTCTTAAAAAATTCATGCTCCGTGATTTAAAAACAAAATAACCAAATACGAGTATGGAACTTTAAAAAGTTATATAGGAGTATTTGGGAAAAAATAAATACGAAAGTATTATTTAGTTATTTTGTTAATATGGTGAGTTTAGTGTATAAAATGCTATATTTTATAAGAAGTGTGACAAGAATTAAAAATGGCATGGGCTATTGACACCCTCTGCTTCTATTTTAACCCCTTACGAAACGCCTCTCTTTGTCAAAACGAGGCGCTTGGTGACCTTTTCAACGACCATCAGTACGAGGTCATGAAAAACTGAATTTTAAAAGCGAAGCGCCTCGCTATGGCCAAAGCGGGGCGCTTCGGATCAAAGTTTTATTTTGGGTCGTTCTTTGGTGTTTTGAGTTGGTTTTTTTTTTAATTTAATTATTGCAAAAAAAAAATTAAAAACTTTTAAACAAAAATTAAAAACAAAGTAATAACCCTAATTAAACTATCGTTAATAACTCTAAAAGTGTTAATTTATTTAAAAAAAATAATAACCCTAATCAAACTATCATAAACCCAAATGAAAATTCTACCTTTTATTTATTTAATAAAACTATCGATATTGAAATTTAGAAAGGGGAAAGGTAAGGTGAAACTGTACAGTCATGCGAACAAGGTTTGCAAGAATAATATTAATAAAAGAGAGTATGTGATGAACAATAGATTCAGGAACCCTAAAATTTAGTACTTCCGGGAAAGATACAACATTAATCTTCGTTATCCTTTATCATCTCTAAGATATCAATTCCTAACAACTAATGTGACCGGTCATTGCTCTCTTCCCAAAGTATTAATGAAGACCTTGATCTGCAATATTTGAAAATTATCATTTCTTGACATGTTTGATAACAGAGAGGAACACTTTCTTGTTTTGTTCTACAATATTTGTTAGTTGTTAATGTTGTTCTAGTTTTTTCTACTTTTAGAAAGGTTTGAGAGAGAATGTTGTTGTTCTCGAATCTCAGTTAGTCTTAAATTTTACTAAAATGCGAAGACATTGATCTTCGAATGCGGTATCAGCGTTAAATTTCATTAAATAAGTGAAAAAGGCGAATTAGTCAAACTTTGTAGAAGCCTATGTTCTACGGGAGGTGAGTTGGCAATCAAGGGATCCGCTTGGAGTCTAAAGCTTCACGTGTCATCTTGGTCGAACTCATGTTGCAACATTCGTCTCGTGCATGTTATGCAAGTCCTCGTCTGATCAACAAAATAAAACCATCATCTTGAAGTGTTTTACTATAGCCATTTTTTCCCTGGTTTACGAGGAATGGGTTGAAGGTGTGTGTTGCAAATAATATAATAATGTAAATAATAATAAAATGTAATAAGTTATGGTTTCGAACGGTGGTTTGTTTGTTTTATGAAGGTTTGATCGATATCATCCATACAGAGTTCGTTGTACTAGTTGCGGAAAGAAATCAACAGTCGGACTGACACAATTTTCATCTTATAAAAGAACATACACACAATCATGCGACCCATGATCAGAGCTTTAAGTTGTGATAAACAAAGATAATAGGAAGAAGATCAGAGCTCCAAAAGCAAGTGTGAAGATCAAGAGAAAGAAAGTAGAAGAAGAAGATGAACAGTGCTCCAACATAACTTGCACCGGCTTGAGATATGAGTTTGATTAGCTTAAATCTCTTTGATTCATGGTATCCACTTTCACTTGAAGCTTTACTTTCCTACCTCTGTTTTGAATTAGTATACAGAGAGCAAACCGACTGTCACACCCTCAAATTTCCACTGCGGAGTTTTACCGCGAGGCGCATGACATACCAGGATCCCATAGCCATAAGTCATATGAACGAACTCTAAATGCCCAAACCATTTAGTTTGTTTTCAAAAATATTGTCTTAATGTTTAACCAAAAAGTTTAGATAAGTTGCGGAAGCGTAAATCAAACATAATCGTTTAAGTTCATGCGCAAAACAACGCGCCTAAAATAAAACCATTGAATGTAAAGCAATGATAAGTTAAATAATGTTCATAACCCATGACACAATGATGCATGTCCTATCGTGCTCCAAACCTAGGGACCTGCAAAAGCATGCTATCGTGTATCAACATAAAGTTGGGGAGTTCACAAAGTAAGTAGGCGAGTAAGTAAAAGTGTAGGTTTCTCAAACCAAGATCAACAGTTAGGTTTCCCAAACCCGTAAGTAGTAATCAATAACGAAAACCAAGAAACCACTAGTTCAGCGTATGCCAAGGGTAGCTAACCCATTCATGATAACTAAACAATGTTATACCGAATTGCTATTCAAACGATGCACTCGCCCCGCGAGCTGGTTTTTGCCTTCCATCATTGCCTATCAACAATGATACAGTATAAGGTCGTAGTTCACGCCCGGCTCCCAGCACGGTGTGAGGTTTGTCAAACCTAATAGCGCTATCAACTAGTAACCCGCTTGCCATAACCCGGCAACTCATTCGGTAAATAGTGAAGGACTTCTGTGATAGTATGCAGTTTAGTTCATCAAGGACACAAAGTGTGAAACTAGCAAAACGCGATCCGCACAAGGAATCGAAAACGCGACCCACACAAGGAGTCCAAAACCCCGACCCACACAAGGAGTCAAAACCTGAGTTGTAAGAGTAGTCCCAAACCGGACCAGAAAATAGTAGTCCCAAACCAGACCCGAAAAGTAGTAATCCCAAACTGGACCAAAAAAAGTTAAGTGAGTTGTCTCAAACCCGAGACGCATGCTTTTGAGAAAAAGTAGTGAAACTCACCTTAGTTTGCAAGCAAATAAATCCAAACTCCAAAGTAGGGTGTGCTACCGACTCCCTAATACATGTGTCACTAAGTGAGTATATGTAGGGGTGAGCAGAATTGGCCCGGACCGAAAAAAAACCAAGGCCCGAACCGAAAATACATGAAAACCGACCCGGATCTGATATGTAGGTTTATTTATCGGTCCACTAAATCAGCTCCAACCGGTTCTCGGGTCGGGTCGGTCCAGAACCACAATGAAACCGAGAAAAACCGATGGACCGAAAGAAATTCTAAAATAACTAACTGGGTTCTAACAGAAAGTTGTTGCATGATATTTTGTAATGGGTCAATATGGGTTGGGTGTTATGGGGCATTATATTTTATAAGTTGCTGCAGTAAAGTTTTCTAACCCCAATGAAGTTCGATAAGTTGTTGCAGTATAGTTTTCTGACCCCAACCCATATTGACCCATAAACGTATAGGTTTACAATTTAGTTATGTGTAAGTTTGCTTTTTAGTATGGATAGGTTTAGGCAACATTGGTCTTGAGTGTATACATGTTGTACTTTTATGTAACTGATGTGTAGTTTGATGTGTAAAAGTATTCCTGCACATATTCATGTTTGCTGTTATAAACATGGCTTACATTCATGCATAATGATTTTTAGTTGATTTAACAGAAGATAACTAAATAACATTCACCACTACCTAGTGGTTTATGCAATCTAATTCCTAATAACAATTTGCCATCCTTGTTTCCAGTTAGTTAGTAATCTTTTATACTTCTAGGAACTCTCGTTTAAGCTTGTTTATGTGTTAGTTGTCTGCATAATTGGGTCTGGATGTGTATTAAACATGTTATTTATGCTAAATGCAATTTACACTTCGGAATTCTATCGAACACTTGGTGTGTGAATATCAAAAACACTTTCTGATAAGCAAATCGGAGGTTACTGTGTTGATCTTGCTTCCTGTAAATATGTATTCATTTTGCCTTCTTCTCGGGTCGGGTCTTGTTCCTAAGACCGACAGAACCGAAGTAACTTGGACCGAGGACCGAACCTGTTTATAGGGTTGTAATTCGGTTCTGATTTTTGCTTCCAACCGGTTCTCGGGTCGGGTCGGTTCTTATCGGGTCGGTTCGGTTCTGGACCAATGCTCACCCCTAAGTATATGTGTAATACCATTACACCATATAACCCGTTTGTCCAAGACGTTTAAATGTTCCAAACCGTGTGAGTGACACCTAGTGTTTCTATATGCACAAGTAGACCCTACGAACCCGTTGGTGAAGGTTATGATTAACATCAGTCATACACTTCATATACATCCCATACAAGTTCATGTCAAATACATACCATATAAGACTCCAAATAGTCACATAAAGATCCTGTACACAATCTGCGTTTTCAGGGCAGATTGTGCGCTGTGAAAAACGAATTATTTAAAATACTTAACGAATGAATTAAAGTCCCAAATTTTTACTGAGTATTCATTGGGATTCGGTTGTTAACACATATTTTTTTCTTGTCTTAAAACCAAACACAAAAATTATTAAAATTCATACAACACAGCTATGTCCAGAAAACTTCCACAACAGGTCAGTTTAGAAGAAAAATTCCCAAAAATTGGGAAAAGCCGAGTTTCTCCAATTTCGACCTACTGTCCAAATTTCAAAGCTTAACTCTTTGTAAAACTCAAGTTATGACCATTTAAAGTTGACCCAATTTACAACTCCGAAAATCTGATATGACCTCTAATCAAATAAAATTCCAAAAACCACTCAAATGAAGTCCAAATCAGACGATCTTGACCATTATGAAAAGCTAAGACCATGTACATTACACCCATGCAAAGAATAGATCAAAACAATGGCTTTTAACCCACGTAACAGACCCTACAAGTTGACATTCAGATTCTGTCCAGATTTTAATCATGCAATAATATCAACTATATCGAACCCTAGTTGCATATTATCGATTAACAACACCAAACAAACATCCTATAACATTAATAAGACATAATATGATCAAAACCTAGCAAGATATATGTTTATATTATCATTCATCAAACCCTAGGTATCTAAAACATCAAGAACATACATGATCATGCAAAACACATAATATTCATTACATAATGACATGCTTAACCCCTTAAATCTTCATGAACATCATGTTTTAACTTTTATAAAATACTTTCAGACCTGGACAAACAAGGTTTTGATGTTTTAAAAACATATTAAAGAATATTAAAACACAAGAGAATGAAGATTATACCACAAGCACTTCAGAATCACCAATCGATTGCTCCTAACGCTTCCCGAATGGTGTTCTTGAGCCTTAGCAGGTGTTAGGGGTTGATATTTTCGTAATAGGGCAGTAGGGGGCGATTAGGGTTATGTTTATGGGGTTCTTGGAGCTTAAGATTGCTTAAATAAGGGATTAAGTCGGTTTAACCACGTCAGCGCGTTCCGAACACCCGTTCGGAAATTGTGAACACCCGTTCAGAATTGTGAACGCCCGTTCGGAATTGTGAATGGCCGTTCGGAATTGTTTAATCCGTTTCTAGCGGCCCAGTTCGTTGTATAGCCTGTTTTCTTTGATGTTTTCATTATTTTGGGCCATGCCAAGCGTAACCCATGTATTTAGACCCCAACCATCCTAATGTTTCATCGATTACAATTTTTAATACCGCATTTGGTTTACGTTCATGTAATCACGTACAATTTGCACATAGTTTCACATAAACACGTAATTGCAATCAATCTCGATCAATTAATCCACAATTATCTAATTTCATAATTCACCAACGTTAGGGGTTCACTTCTCATGTATGTAGCTTGGTAATTCCTCAAATTACCACCTCGTGCAGTTATTAACTTATATCTGTGCAACGTGTGACTTGTCTAGCTAACCCTAGTTAAGTAGAATGCAAGGAATGTAAGTACAAGTAACTAGAGTTTAGTTAAAGTAATAGCCTGAAATTGCGGGGTATCACATCATCCCCAAGTTGAAAAAAATTTCGTCCCGAAATTCAGTAAGTAGCCAGTAAAGTTGGCGTCAAGTGAGTGTCAAGTGAGAGAAAATTCTGAAAAATTTTCTGGGTGTCACACCGACGAACATCATTTAAAATTTCAACTTCCCACTAACCTCTGCGCCATCATCGACTACAACAAACCGACGATCTTCCTCCACGACACTCCTAATATGCCTCTCTTTATATCACGGTACGATTTAAGGTTCCAATTTTGTTTTGTGTTGCTTTTTAATAATAAGTTTTGTGTTTATCAAACCCAAACGAAGTTTAAAGGCTGAACACGAGTATAATCAAACAAGGGTTCCTCTGAAAACCACCAATGATCAATTAAACATTCCGAAAAGCGTCAAACAAAGTCCGGAAGTCCAGCATATCGATTAGACATGCAAAAATTGTATTCTGAAAAAATATGGGTATCGAATGTATAGTCCGAGCACCACGTACAATGATTTATGAAAGTTGTACAAACTTGGATGTTTCTACCGAAAAACACAAACGAGCAATAAACGAACCGAAACGCCTTAAACGAATTTTTTTGGATTGGAAACAACTTAAAAGAATTAAAATTATTTTTTAGTCAATAACAAATATTTATAACGAATTAAAACAAGTTTATTTAAAAAAACCTAAAACGACTGGCTATGATCAAATTAAGCGATGCGCTTGAAAGGCTTGATTAACAATTACAACTCCTAGTTACGTGACACCGACGTCAATGAATTTTTTTTTTCAGTTCACGTTAACGCATTTTTATTTTCATAGCTGAAATTTTTCTTAGTTTCAATACCACATCGTAAGTCTCGGAAATTAATACGACAATGGAAATATAGGAAAGTGGAAAGGTAAAAACAGAGATAAAATTCAAAGCATTTACCAACCTTTTAAATTTATTAAATGTTCTACTAATAATTGAAAATTTGCTTTTGAAATTTTCATTTCGTAAGCAAATATATTTGGGTAACACTAAAGCAATCAAATTAGAAACTTTCAATGCAGACACCTTATCTACTAATCTACTATCTACTATATATAAAAGAAAGTAAAGTTGGGACACATGTCATCATATGGGAGCATAATGTTTGTTTTTCCCGCTTATTTAATTTTATTCAAGCTCCCCTTAAGCCACATGGCACATCTACTATTAAATTATTTTTTTTTCTTTCATGTGCATAGCACATGCACTTTCCCCCGTGATTTTAAACGTTAATAACTTTTTTAAATGTCATTTTTTTGAAAAGAAATTGCACCAAATTAACGAGCGTTTTATTATCTTTCCAATAAGTACCATAGTGTTATACAAAAAATGAAAAAAAAAACGAGCGTTTTATTATCTTTCTAAATCACGAAGTAAACCATCTGTTGCAAGCAAAGTCTGTTTACTAAGTTATGTTCCAGAGCAGTGGGTCTGTTAAGGAGATTTGTCTGAAACAGCTGTTGCTTCAAACAGATGATGCTTCAACAGTTTGCTTGCAACAACTATTTGAAGCAAATTGTTGAAGCAACATCTGTTTGAAGCAACAGCTGTTTAGACAGATCTCCTTAACAGACTCTGAAACAGACCTTAGTAAATAGACTTTGCTTACAACAGATGTTTGACTTCTTAATTTGGTATTTAGTAAATAGACCTTAAAAATGATATAGTCTTCCCGTGTATCGCACGGGATTTCACCTAGTATAGGCTATAAACACAACCTTCCGCCTCTTTGATTTTTTTACCTATTAATCACCATGACGAAATCTTGTTTAATTTATAAAACAATGCAATTATGTATACATAGACCCAATATATACATGTAGAACGACAACAATATTTCTATGTAATTTGATCTCATTTTTTTAGGAACAAAGGAAAAGCCTGCATTAAAATGAAATATATTATCTCTCATACAATGCCATATTGTTGCTACACATTTGAGTAACACAAAAAGCTTATCATCTATAAATTAAGGCTTATGCTTTAGAGAGACTGTTTCTTATGTTAGGCGGTTTTGTTTATAAAGCACAATTGAATAGGTGAAATCAAAGGATATTATTAGTACATGATGTCCCTAGGCTAGTATATAGGATGTTTGGACGTGTTTCAGGGTGTTTGGAGACGTTTATAAGCGTTTTGGGTGTGATTGGGTGCTGTAGGCGATTACACAGTTGGGTTAGGCGATTACATCCTAACCGTGTACACTGTGCATGCGATTAGAAGCTAATCACTAGTAGCTATTGGCGATTAGGCCCTAATCGCCTATAGTTGCTTCCTAATCGCCTTCCCATGTCTGCACGTGTCTGGGAGGTATAAATAGGCCCAATCACAACCCTAATCATTAGTTCTTGTCACACACACTCTCCAAACACCCTCTCCTGGTCTGAGATTGCTTGGTTTGATCATTGTAACACTCGTGCTCTGTTTTAATGAGAAAACATTAATCTTTTGACCCGTTTGTGTGTGATAATTACTCGTTTATCTTTGTTTCAAGTTTGTTTCTGTTATTAGAACATATTCAAGGGATTCCGCACCTCGAATATAACCCTCGTGATTGTCGGTTGACACGTTCGTCGATCCTACAGATATTACTTGAATGCTATGTGGTGGTCAGTCACGGAATACAATAGAAACCCAAAACGTTATAAATGGAACACTAAAAAACCGCCTATTTATGTTGCTTAAAACCAATAAATTGTCGATGATACCATAATTAGGGGAAACGTCTATCATCGACGGACACCCACCTGTATGTATTTGGTCATTTCTTTTGGGAATTATTTTTCGGGGGACTATCCGTCTTTCATTGTTGCTGAAAGAACTTCTTCAATTGCAACTTTTGCAAAAGAACTATATTTTTTGAATATAACAAATGCAAGGATCACTTTAATTATCAACTCTTATCTGATTTTGCAAATCTATGTTCACATGCTTTATAAAAGTGAACAATCTCTCTACACTTATGGTTCAAGAGCTTGAGACTTATATTAGACAGCCTTTTGAAGTTTGTTTAATTTAGATTTAGCAATTAAATTATCTAACAACATATGAGCTATAATAGTTATTGGGTTAACAAAGTTAGTAAAACATGGGCCTTTTAGTGATCAAATTTTACTATTTAAAAGGGCTTAGTTGTTAGGAAAAATTATAGAAATCGTTTTTTATGTTTACATCGTCTTTCAGTTGTTGTTCTTTAACTTCAAAATTGATGAAAATCATCCTTTATATTGTAAAATCTTGCAGGTCCCTTTAGGCTTAACCTGGTTAAAATTTTCAGTTAAATTTGATCATGACATGAGGGTAAGTTGGTAATTTTACTCATTTATATAAAACATACTTAATTAAATAAATAAAACAAAAATAATAATAATAAAAAATATAATGCATAAAACCCTCTCATTCTCTTAGCTCAATCTCTCTACCCCACCACTACAACCACCAATCTCTCTCTAACTCATAGTCATACACACTTCACAAGACTCAATCTTTCTCTTAACCCACCACCACAACCACCAATATCTAAACTCTCTCACCAATATCTAACCACCATTGTGTTTCCCACCACCATCACCTAAAACCACCACCACGTAAAGCCACTTTGGTCGGTTCCTCAAACTCGATGGCCACAGCTCCACCTACAGGTATGTTTGTGAAGCATGTCTATGTATAACCATCAATGACGATTACAGCAACGACAATGTTATGGTGTGTGTCATCGGTTGGGGTGTGTGTTTGTAATCAGAGTGAGGGGCGGTGGGTGGTGATGGTGTGGTTGTTGTCGGATAGATGCAAAAGAAGGTTAGATTTAGTTGTTTTAACCGAACTCATTGTAGAATTAGATTTGGGTGTTTTGACGAAATTGATTTGGGGTTAGGGTGTGTTGAAGAATTAAAAATTAGGGTTTGTTGATTCTGGTGGGGTGTCGGATTTGGTGGTGGTTGTCAGATTTGCGAGGTTTCGTAGTGGTAGGTGGTTGTTAGTGGCACTTTGGTAGGTGGTGGTGGTGGTGTAGGGTTGTTGATGGCAGGTTGTGGTGCTTTGGTGTTGTTGATGGCAGGTTGTGGTGGCGGTAGGTTGTGGTAGAGGTGGTGGTGTGGTCTGATGGTGGAGGTGGAGGTGGTGGTGTGGCTTGGTAGTGGTGGTTATTGAAGAATGTAAGTGGTGGCGGTGATAAAGATGATATAGATAAGGGCATAACTGTCATTTTGCCCTCATGTGGGTCCACATGACCAAACTTAACCAAAAAAACTAACCATGTTAGGCCTAAAAGACGAGACCTGCAAGATTTTACAACATGAAGAACGATTTTCATCAATTTTGAAGTTAAAGGATAACCAATAAAAAACGATGTAAACATAAAGGACGATTTATGTAATTTTTCCTAGTTTTTAAACTATAAATTTGTTTAATATGTGGAATATTTAGAAAAAAAATCAATGGTGTCGCTTGGGTTTTTTCTATTACACGATACATATAATACACAAATTTTAATGGTGTCATGCAACACCGTTGCTGAGTATGTGGCTCCGCCAATTTTCAGACACATGTATTGTAAGACCACCCATAATGCAAGGGGAGATTTGGACGGCTAGCTCATCTCTCGTATGTACCACCCCTGCCCCCATACACACACAAATGATCTGGACCATAAAAAAGCACTAGTGTTGCAGGTGCTCCAAGGCTCAATATGACTTGGCATTATGAATAGGATCGGTACAATATTGTACCAAAAACAAGTGTATTGAATCTGAACAAAACTGGGTACCGAATACCGTACCGCATATATGGGTATGAGTATTTTGGTACGGTACATTCTTCGGTACACTTTGGTTTTTTTGGAACTGCATGGGTACCAAATAGGTAAAAATCAGTACGAGTAAAAATCCAATAGCGATACTAAATAGGTAAAACTGGTACAAGTGTCAAATCAGTAAAGTCAATATGAGTACCATAATACCATAATACGAAAATAAAGCATAATATCCATTATTCACTCCATATTTAAACTCGGTACACATACCATATTTATCAAAAAAAGCACCGCTACGGATACCGAAATAAATAACTAAAACGTAGTACTGTGTAACATCCGGCCCCTTATCGCCACCAATCGTAGTACTACTCTCACTTTAGCACGCTTAACTGTGGAGTTTCAAGTGCTTCACATCCAATTGAGTCAAAAACAAGTTGATGATTTAAGAGCCATTGGATTACTTATGTACAAAGGATCTCTTCTGGTAACCACCGATGTAGGATTTTCTTACGGTGTTATAATGGTCCATATTCTTCTTCTCGGTAGTCGATATCATTACACTCACCCCTCTTAAGGACTCATCGTCCTTGATGAGATTTTTCCCCACCATCTCGACTAGAACATGAGTGGCTCTGATACCATTTGTAACATCAAGGATGATTAGCACTAAGGGGGGAAGGTGATTGTAACGATACCGACTGCCAAAAAGATTAACATATATGGACCATTGTAACACCCTAGGCAAATCCTACATCGGTCGTGGCCATGAGAGATCCTTGATTCATAAGGCATTAACCACCTCTTAAATCACCAACGTGTTTTGCTTAGTTGGATGTGAAGTACATGAAAGCTCCACAGTTAAGCATGTTGAGGTGGGAGTAGTACCAGGATAGAGGACGTCTGTGGAAGTCTCCACCTAGCTAGGCAACCAAAAACAAATTTGTGAGGTCTAGGATGGACAACCCGTCAGGGACAAAACAAAAAAATATTGTTGGTGAGAGTGGTCGAGTGTTATATACTGATACATGTACCAAATAGGCAAAGTTGTATGGGTATTGGGTTAGGTATGGGTGCAATACAGGAACACATATTGGTATTTGGGAAAAACAACTCATCCCCATTTGTCCTAAGGGTATGTTATTTACGCTAAATTAACGTGCGATCAGGCATATTAAGGAGCAAAAGTGTACAAACAATCATAGACATATCTAATTAGGTTAGATGATGCATTTTAGATACACACTTTTAATATCAATCATAATATAAATGAACAAATGTTAGTATTAGGGATGAGCTCGGTACTGGTACCATACTGAAAATACGGTTACCAGAATTTCCAAAACTTGGTACGTGTATCGTATCGAAAATAGAGAAAATTTGTACCGAAAAAGGACCATTACCTGTATTACCAATACCGATTCACTACTAGTATTTTTAGTCCGCTGCTGAAATGCTCATTTCTAATTAGATAATATTAATAGACGTAATGAATTGAACAGTAATTTAGGGCATTGTTGTAATTCCAATGATCATCACGGTTGTTTTAGACTTTGTACCCACATTAGATAATAGATACACAGACAGCAAAGCATCTTACGTGTTATAAGCTTAGGATACGTGGACGTTTGAAACCCGCCCCATCCATCACCGCGGTGAACTCAGTATGCCGTTAGGCGAAACCGGCGTCATTACATTACACTGTTTGCCCACCGACTCTGCAACTTTCACCAATATCGAAAACTTACTCTCCTTTCAATCGACGACTCGTCAACATCAACCACACAACACTTTACACAAACTTTTACTCAACCGCTGGACGGAACTCAAACAACGACCACAAGTAAACAGTGTGCTACGGTGAAACAGACGGGAGATGATTTCGGAGGAGGATTCATTGAGCATAAGCTCCGAGTTAGAGAATGTTATACGAGTTAGAGAATGTTACTTTTAACGAAAAACAACATTCCTAGCAAACAAAAATATTTGCGGTCTTTTTTTTTCCTTATCTTTTTATGTATAGAATTGCTTTCATTATGTCCTTTTTTTTGTAACTTCATCATTCTTATTATTGCAGAAGAGTCGAGTGGTGGATCATACTAAAGTCTTCCACATACAAGAACAAATGAAGACAAAAAGAGTAGAAAAAGTTATGGACTTGAATCAGCATGTTAGCAGTATGACAACACTAATGAAAAAGCCCGACTCATCATGTTTATTACTGTAAGCAACTGTTTCAGTTTGCTTACTATCACTTTTTTCCATTATTTTAATTCAATAATCCTGGCATTGACTGAATTACATAAACATTTTACCAAAAGTCACTTTGCTGCTATTATAGCATAAGTTAGTATGAACCGAATAGCCACTCATTAGTGCTCTTATCGTAACTCTAAATTTCATATGTTGATTTAGTAGTCTGTTCATTAAAGGGATGGTGGACTAAGCTGTGATAAAGTTATGTGGAACATTAATATTATGATGGTTTCATTAGCAAATGTAAAAGATAAAAAGGAAATCATATCTCATCATGTCATACCTTAAATATTCTGGAACAAAAAGTGATTACATTAAAGGGACCTCAAAGAGCATCATTCCCCTTCTAAATTCCTTTTCTGAGTCTTTGGTTGTCTTTAGATATTGATACCTTTGTATCTTGCAGCACTACTACTTCTACACATCAAAAGCCAACTTTCGAGAAGATTATTATGATATCGGTTGTGTTACATGTGTTGCCAATGGGTGGTATCTTTGAGAATGAAATTTTGGACCAAGGAAGTTCCTAGGCTAACGAAGCCATGAAACACATCAGGCTAAATTTAATCCGCAAGGCAGGTACTATTATGTTAGATTGTGTATAATAATCTATATATATAATAAAAGAAAGCAATTTTAATGACATGACACTCAAGGAGACATTCTTCCCCTTGAGTGTGCCATTTGTCATGCCATGTGGCAAATTAAAAAAAAAAGCAAATAATAATATAAAACCTAATCCTACTAAAATTAAATTGAGTTATTTTAGGAGAAAAGAATTTTAAAACAAATTTAAATTTTAATCTCTTATGTTTTCTCCCATAATTTTTAAACGTTAATATCCTTTATATACGAGATTTTTTAAAGAAAAAAATTACACCAAATTAAAGAGCGTTTTATTATCTTTCCAACAAGTACCATAGTGCTATATAAAAAATGGAGACAAAAACAACTATTTTTTGTGTGCTTTCATTCATACAGGAAAAAAATACACAAAGTGTTCAGATTATTCATTAATCATGTTTTTTTTTCTTTTAAATCAGGTTCATATCTACGATGTTGAAATTCTGCCCAATCGTCATGCTATCATTGGAATTTTACTCTTCTAAAGATGCATAGGTATACTTCATCATGAGAAGCTAGGAGAAAGAATCGCGCAATACTGCAACACATGGTGTCACCATATAGCAAGATTATTTTTTTATTTATTTAATTACAAGAGTAATAATTATTAGTATTAGTATTAGTATTGTTAGAATTGTTATATTTTTCAACCCGGGACGCTCCCGGGGTAAAATCTAGTATGCTTATGAAAAGTTTATTTGTAAAACGAGTGATGCTGCCTTACGCATTCATGATATGCACAATTTTCTCTCTTATTTATTTATTTATTCTTTTAGTTTTTTAATTTGATTCAAGGTTCTCTCTCGCTATTTAATAAAAATCATATTTGCCCACCAACTGCTTCTATCAGTTGACGCAATCATCAGAACTTAATCTGCACCCAGAATTAGAATAAGATAATGGGTGCTTAGAGTTCATTTTAAAAAACAAGCCATTTGTGGTGGGACATCAAATCAGGGTTGACTAAAATTCAAAGGTGGTCAACCTCCATGGACCAGTGCGGTGCATCTTGGCGCAACAAGTCATTTAGCTGGTTCACTTGTTTTCCTTTTCCTTTGTAGATTTGACTTTCGTTTTTGTGAAATTGAGTTGAATTTCTCTAATGTTTTTAACTTTATTTGTGTCTTGAATTATTGGTATATTCTAATCAATAGAACAGTTTCACTCCCCTGTTCGGGTGTTTAGGCTAACCATATACATTACTATAGGCCAGTAATTTTCAGTACTTTGAAACTAACGCATTTGAAACGGCCAATGAATCGCTATACAAGGTTAACGCTTTTTAACAATAGAAATTCACATGGAATTACAACAGAATCTGCCAGCAAAGGATGCATTTACATTAATGCTCAGACCATTTAAAAAGGTATGATATTCAATTACAAATTTATTTTGGATTGTTACATGATTTTCATCCACGATGAAGCTGCTTCACCAAAATATTTAAGAAAGTTCAGAAATTATCCTACTTTTTAAAAGAAAAAGAAGTCTATTTCAATAAAGTTCTAATCAGTTCGTCCAATCTGAACTTATTTTAAAAGATTAAAGATTAATTAAATATGGTGATGAGATATTGTGTTCAGGAAATCTCATGCTTCGTGGAGCCATGTGAAGGTAAATCACTTATAGTAGCTGTTTTTGAGATTAATAAGTTTGGAGGTATATTATAACTTATTTGAATTTGTTTGTTAGGCTACAGATAGCCATCGCCCATCGACACCACCATTGGGCGTCGAACAACGGACGAAACTACAATCAATAGACGCGTCATTGCGTAGGTCCTTCTAAGACTGAAGGACAAGCTAAAATTTGTGGCAGTGGATGAGCTCACAAATGAAGGTGTGAAGCCTTCATTCAAAACATTGTATATGCTTATAAATTAACTTATTACTTTTTATAAATAATGGCAAGCATGTTTAGCAATCTAGGGGCAAAACTGGAACATTTGGAAAGTCAACAGTCGTAGGAAAGTCGAAAGTGTTATTGTGCAAGAATCTTTATTGAGTTTTTAAGTTACAATATAGCAATGCCACTGTAATGGTGGAAGTGTTTAAAGATTGTAGGTTGTGTGGTTTCAATTTACTTTCAAACAACCTATATGTCAGTTTGCATTGGGTCAAAGCTACTCGGGTGGAGATCCAAAAAGCAAAACTGCAGATTTGTTGTCTTCAGTTTGCAATGTTAAATCATGTACCACTCCACGTTTTGAAGTGGATATTGTTGCACTCGCGCAACGCGCGAAGATGAATACGCTAGTTAGTATAAAGTATATAACTTTAATTTGCTTTTGTATTGTATTTTTTTTTTTTTGAACAGCAAATTTTATCACACCTTAATTTCACCTTAGCTTGCATTTGCAAGGATTTGAACCTACAACCTTACATTTGTAAGGAGGGACACCATACCACTAGACCAAGAGGTCATGGGTTTTTGTATTTGTATTTGGTAGGTTATGAAGAAAACGATAAGTTAGAAGACGTTAATAAATATGCATGGGATGGAGAGGTAAGTTATGTGAGGTGAGGTGCAGGTGAAATGAAGTGGATATCAAATTATTTAATGGCAATTAGTGGGCTACAAATTTACGAGTCAAAAACAAATAAAGAGTTACAGATTTGTTGTATTGCATTACATTACATAAGAAAATACTAGAATTTTCGGAAACCAACTCGACCTATAGACCCTTCTAACTGATAAGTAGGTTGGATGATTCTTGGATACAATCTCCAAGTTAGAGATATCCAAATTCTTTGGGGTTTGACCCAACACTGCTGAGGTAGGTCCTCCCTGCGGCACCCTGATGTTTTGGTTTTTGGATGGGCAGGGGGAAACATGCTTGTGTCGACCTTACTGGTGTGCCCCCTTGTGGATCTTCGGGGTAATGGCTTACGGTTGGGCAAGTTGTTATGAAAGATGAGATGCAGAAAGTGGACAAACATGATAAAAACTGCCCCGAGAACCAACACGTGTTTATTCCTTTAATTTGCATTTGACACTTTTGGTTCCTTAGCCCCTGAAGCTGTGCGTTTCTTGGATCGGGTTCGTAAGGTTGTTCGCAACAATGTATCGGCTCTGAATGGTCAAGACTCATGAATATGTTTTTAGTATAATAGGGTTTTCTATCCAGAAAAAGGGTGGCGGCACGTGTTAGGACCGTCGAACTCGCGTTCCAACAATCACGGGTTTTATCCTAGAGGTGCGGAATCCCTCTAAGATGCTCTAATAACAGAAACAACGATTGAAACAATGAAACGAGTAATCACAACACACACACGGGTCAAAAGATTATCTATTAATCACCAAAACAGAGCATGAGTGTTTACAGAGATCAAACCAGACGTTCTATGACCAGGGGAGGGTGTTTGGAGGGTGTGTGAGGCAAGAACTCAGGTCTAGGGTTGAGAATGAGGGTATTTATACCACCCGGGTACGACCAGCACCTGTTAGGCGATTAGCAGCCCAGTATTAGGCGATTAGCTGCTAATCGCCTAAAGGAAAAGCATAATCGCTTAATGGGCTATGCGATTAGGCCCATAATCGCATAGACCCACAGCTAAACACCTAACAGCCCAAGGCTAATCGCCTAAGGCATCCCTCGACCTCCAAAACGCGTATAAACGCCTCCAAACACCCCGAACATCGTCCAAACAACTAATATACTAGCCTAGGGACATCGTGCACTAACAGACTCCCCCTTGGACCAGGCTAGTATACGTACAGAAATAACCAAAAAGACATCGTTCATACCAAAGCAAACAAACTTTACAGACTCGATAAGCAAAAACGATTACAACTAAACAAAAGTACAAGCAGCAACTTCAATCTCTGTCTTCAGCTTGATGTTGTTCTGACCCGTGTGATCCTCGATCAGTCGCATCCTGCATGAACCTTGTTAGCATAACAAAACCGGATCACCCTCTGAAACTTCATAGCTTGATCGGCTTCAACAGGTAGATGCATGATCGGGTACTGATACAACATCTCCACATCTTTCTCTGAGCAATTAATCAGCCACATAGGATCACAAATCCTAATCTTCCTGCATGGATTTGGACTGTTGCCCAAGACAATCACCGCTTCAGTAGTTGCTGCATCATAGTGCCAATAATACAGCTTCGTGGTAAAGTCTTGTTCAAGTGGAATAATGGGAATCCTTGAAACGCATTTCGGTGGCTTGACTTTGTGCTCCCAGATTGGCTTCAGTGTGAAAGGATGAATTTTGTCTGTTTGGTATGATCTGGGATACTGAGGCACGAGTTCTTTCCATCCCTCTATGCTTTCTCTCTTCAGCTTAGTGTAAAAACCCGAAAGTGGAGGAGCCTTTTCTTTATATAATGGATAATCAAGACGAATAAGATCACGAATATACCAGAACGGCAGGCTCAGAATGTCTTTATATTCTCTGAAGTACAACACGCCTTCTTGCCATTTTATCCCTAGCATCCTTGTGTGACCGATATATGCCCAGCTTATCACATTACCAGACATCTTCGTCAATCGCTTCTTGAAGACGGCGGCTCGCTCAACCTGCCTTTTCTTTTCTTCAGGTTTAAACCACTTAGGATAGCGCTCCCTGATTTTATCCTGTCGGATCTTAACTTCATCAGGAATATCAGCAGAGTCAGACTTTAACTTTTCCTCAGCCTCTCGTACCATCTCCTCATCAATGTTTGGAATACCAGCGCCCGACTCATTTACCACATACTCAGGAGTTGGGACGTTGGTTCCATCTTCAAGATCTACCTCATTATTATCAGGATGCAACTCAGGAGGGACACTTTGGCTCGCACTGGAAGATTCTCCAGGTATAAAGCCATAAACTTTTGCTATGTCCTCTGGTGTCATCTCTGGTAGAATCTCGCCTTCCTCCAGATCATACTCGGGCATGGCAGGTGGTGGGAGCAAGTTGACTTCATCATCATATGCAAAATAGCAGTTTAAAGGCTCAACATATTCAACCTGAATCAACGCTTTCTTCTTCAGTTGCTCGCGAAGTTCTTGAATCTTGCTCATCTTGAGTGATGGCTCCCCCTGAGCAGAAGAACCTGCCTCGGGATCATCGCCTCGGCGATCATGACGCTTCTTTGTACGCCTCTCAGCTGAACCACCCGATGACCCGCCACCGCCTGTGGCTCCAGGATCACCACCATCACCTTTACCATCACCCTGATCATCATCATCAGACTTATCATCATCCTCTTCATCATCCTCATCATCATCTTCACTATCTTCATCATCACCACCAGCTGTACTCGCTCCAGCCTCAGAACCACCAGTGAGCCTAGGCTGAGTTCCAGACAACTCATCCAACCTAGCTCTTAATCTAGTATTTTGTTTCCTGTACTTGGTGATTCTGCGCTCATTGCTCACATTCGCGAGCTGGAGGTCATTGTACTTACCTTCAATACCTGTCAGTCTCGCCAAGGCACTTTGGTTCGACTGTATTAACTGTTGGTGTGATTCCATAAGCTGCCTGTTCGACTCAAGAATCTGCTGATTAGACAAAGTAAGTGCGTCGACAGTAGCTCTAAGATCTGTATTAGCAGTGATGGTCTCGCCAATCAACTCAAGCATCGCTGTTTCATTTTCTTCGATCTGAGTGTTCTTGCTTCTTAACTCTGCTATTTCCCGCGACTGTGCAGCCACTAAAGCCATGAGTTCGCTGACATTACGCTGGAGTTGTTCATTGGAAGCTGAAGTAGAAGAAGAAGATTGGCCTGAAGGTTTAGCTGCTTTGGTTCTTGCAGCTTCCTTCAGTCTCCGGATATGATCACCAACCGGATTAGAAACCAACTGCGAACCTGTCGCTTCAACGGTAGCTGAGACTTGCTCAGTGAAGACTACCGAAGAAGGCATAGACATGGTAATACCTGCAGGCATAGCTGCACTGGAAGATAGAGGAGCTGAAGAAGTAGCTGCTGTTGTAGTTGTTGTTGCTGTTACTGTTGTTGTTGCTGTTGCTGCTGTTGTTGTTGCTGGTGTGGTAGAAGAAGTTGGAGAGCCGAATGTATCAGGAAGATTCAAAGCTGCAAGTTTTCCCCTCAATCTCTTTGGGGACCTATCAGGCACACCTAGATTCTTTGACATCCTTTTCTGACCTCCACCAATCTTAGCTGCCGTGGTTTTCTGTCTCTTGTGAGGAGGAGGCGTGCTAAGGTCAGCATCGATATCTGCAATAAGATCCTCACCACCTGGTGTGAAAGTGGGATCCCTCGCAAGATCTCTCACCTCGGCTGTGAGAGCCCTATCCTCTTCCAAACTAAGCACATCAGGCACATCATCTTCAGTCGCCTCTGAGTCGTCATCTTCATCATCAACGTCTTCAATATTAACCGGGCCTTCATCCAACTTATCCTTACCCCTGCTTGAGCTAGCTGGTGCATCAACATCCAAAGACGCAGAATCAAACACATCATCATCACGTCTATGCTCAGCATCCCCCGTATTGCCCGGTTCATTGGGACCCAATTCATCAGTGGGTCTGCCAACAATATCATCACCTTTGAACACCTGTCTATGAACCTGAATATCATCTTCAGACTCACTGTCGTCGTGTCTCCACCTATTCCCAGGTGGTGCCTCATAGATATCTTTAGCAAGAAACGCATACAATCGCCGACTTGGTGGATGTTCTGCCTTCGGCTTCTTCTTATATTGTAGCATTCTTTTCAGCTCAACTTCATCAATATTCTTTATCATGAGCAACTCATCAGCACGCTTCACCAAATCTGGAATCTGGTTGTCAAGGATCATTTGCAGAAATCGAGGATAAACAATGAAAGAGTGCTTAGTTGGTTTCTGCAAAATCACTTCCTTAAGATGATGCAAAATCAGCCCAGAAAAATTGAACGGCTTGTTCAATGTTAACGCAACGATCGCTGATGCTAAAGTGTCCCGGATCGCATCAAAAGTGCCTTTGCGAGGGCCGATGCACTTTAGCACAACGTGCGTTAGGTATTTTATCTCTGGCGGTAAACAACTCTTTTGCAACATCTTCTGAGTACGAACATCGGCTGAATACTTCATCCTGAGAAAACCACCACGAATCAAGATGGTATCGAACACGATCGGATCGTCTTTGTCATCTTCGAATCTCAGAACCTCTCGAATCAAGTCTTCTGTGATAACCACGTCCTTTCGCTGAACAACACTTTTAACAGTTGCTGGAACAGTACTGTTGTCGACCTTTGCATTCTGATAGAATTCCCGGATGATATCCTTGTAGGCCGCGTATTCAGTAGAGATAGCATACTTGATCTTTGATCGTTTCAAGTACTCGATAACACCCTCGAACAACTTGCATTCTGGCTTTGTAACTGGTCCAAGAAATGCCAAACAATTGTGCTTCTCCGATGTACCGTACTGCATGATTCTATAAGACAAAATACACGACACAGTCATTAGAACAGGTTAAGATATGATAAGCACGGACAAAAACGGACAAGTTTGACAAAAATTTGGTCAACATAGGGCATTATGCGATTAGCAGGGCTAATCGCCGAATCCATTACACATTTAGGCATAAACGCCTTGAACTCTAGGCGATTAGCATCAAGAATAGCCTAAACGCCTTGAACTCTAGGCGATTAGCATCAAAAATAGCCTAAACACCTTGAACTCTAGGCGATTAGCTTCAAGAACAGCCTAAACGCCTTGAACTCTAGGCGAATAGCTGAAAAGATGCCTACTCGGTTACTGTTCATGCGAAACCGTGCCTACCAACTTGAGCCAAACTTGTAACGGGTCGAATTGGGTTGGATTTTTTTTTGGTACATTTTGCTCTAAACCAACCGGTAATCAAAAGCCCTATGGTTAATTTCAGTTTCAAGTTCAAAGTAGGCTCTAATTAACCGGTTTTAGAATTAGGGTTTATAAGGCTTCAAATTTGGGGATTCTAGATTTATGAAGTTATAGATCAAAATTTTGGTGTACAAACACTCTAAAGACCCCGATTAGCAAACCCTTAACCAGAAAAATTATCAACATACACCCCTTTAGAGATTAATCAGCGGTTTTCAAGAACATGGATTTCGGACCTAAAAGCACTGATTTAACCCATTAAATGGGGTTGTTAGGATCTGATTTTCAGGGAAACGTTACCTTAGATGATATAGAGATGATTTCAGGAGTCAAGAGAAATTTTGGCAAGGTTTGATTGTATCCGGTTGAGAGGGAATGGTGTGCACAGTTGTGTGTTTGAAAAGTAAATGAAAGAAAACTGTTAAGAGTTCCCTTTTTATACTTGACCATAATCGTGTAAAGTTATAAGGCGAGTAGGGATAATCGTTTAGAAAGGGTAACACGAGTAGAGATACTCGCTTAGAACCTTTACGCGATTAGGATTTATGTGTGATTGGGAAATACAATTTGCTACTCGCCTAAGAGTCAAGGCGATTATGCCTTACACGCTTAGTACCTTTAGACGATTAGGACTTATACACACATAATACCTAACACGATTAGGAGCTACTCGCCTAAGCTCTTATGCGATTAGCTCCTTAATTGCCTAAACCCCCTTCCACAAATTACCAAAATGCCCCTGCAGCACCAAAACATGCAATTTTGACCCGTTTAGGTTCAAAACTTGCGTTTTTCAACCCGATCTCACACGCGACTCAGATGATGACTCAAAAACTTGAAAATGTTTCATTTTCCACCCTTGTACTCGGTAAAACACACGGTTTTGACCCGGTAAAAACACAAGTTTTCAATTAATTATCCTTTTTTTATTTTTCGGTGTTTTATTCTTGAAGAAGTAAGATTACAATGGATTAGGTTTCCAACATCGGCAATCAAGAATAGTTAATCTACTAAAATTAAAATAGAAAATAAGCGAAAACGCGAAAACAACTAACTGTACACTATCATATTTTTGCGAGTTTCAATAGTTAGGGAATCATATCAGTGTACAGACTATATTAGAACCCTTATACTTTCAGTTTTTGATTAAAATTACCAATAAGCATCCTACAACAACTGTCAGTATTGTTGTCCACCTAAACTCAAAATCAAGTTTTATCGCTAGGCACTTTAGATACGTTAAGGTAATATTAAAGCTGATTAAAGGTGTTCCCCGCACACGCGACATATTCCCGCATCAAGGCATGCACAAAGCTTCCTCGTAACCGGTGAATAAGCTATTGTCATCCGTATTTACAAGGAATGGACTCAGTGGTGATCAGGTCTGCAAGAACGCTGCAGCAAAGAGACCAGTCAGATCCAGACCAAGGTTCAAGTCAAATACCGTACATTTTTTATTTTTCACGGTACGATGCTTTAGGTATTAATGATTTGATACCTTAGAGCGATTCTCTTTGAGAATAGGGTTTTGGCATTCACGATCTTTTTGCTCTTATAGGATTCCCAGACGTCTCCTTATCAGAATTTATTCTATTTTTTTGTTTTTCTTTTCTTTTACTGAGTATGGCAAAGAGGTGTCTCAGTTGTAGGCTGCTAACCCAACGTACGTCACTTATGCCACCCCATTTTATTCTGAGAGACGTCCAGTTCACCCCGGATGTACCAACCTCTTAAAGACCAGAAACCTCGGATTTTGGCATTCTATCAACAAGATTTAAGGCTTTTAGACCATATGCCAACGCGGCGTTAATCCACACAATTCTCAGTAGATTTAGGTTTATATCACCGTGCCGAACTTGGAAATGATTTCGAGCCTACCAACACATCATTGTAGAGGCTACTTATCAGATCCAATATTTTTAAGATGATAAAGGTCCAGACAGTCCGACTGATTGGTTAATATCATCTTCCCTATTTCCACCAAAGAAACTCATTTTTTTTTTCATTTTTTTTATTTTCATTTTTTTGAATTTTTGAATTTTCTCATTTTTTTTTTTGATTTTTGCAATTTTTGATGTTTTTGTATTTTTCTGAATTTTCTCCCCCTAAAAATCTAAAAATTTGCAAAACGACAATATTTTTGGATTTTTCTGTTTTTGAAGAAAATATTTACAAAAACGATTGCCAATGAGGATCTAATCCTGCTTTTCTTTAATGCCATTTAAAACCAAAAGATACTCAAAACGAGGTTTATCAAAAGCTTTGGTGTATAAATCGGCACGTTGGTAATCCGTGTGGATTTTAATCATATCTATCAGTTTCTTTTCATAGCAATCGCGTATGAAATGATACCGAACATAGATATGCTTCGCCGTGGAATGGTTTACCGCGTCTTTAGCAAGCGCTATAGCAGATTCATTATCACAGTAAATAGGAGTGTTTAGAAATTTCAAACCGTAGTCTCTCATTTGTTGTTGTATCCATAAAACCTGGGAGCAACAGCTGGACGCAGCTATGTATTCCGACTCGCAAGTTAATAAGGACACAGAGGCTTGCTTCTTGCACTGCCACGAGACTAGTCGACCTCCTAAGAACTGGCATCCAGCCGATGTGGATTTTGCGTCTTTCTTGCATCCGCCATAGTCAGCATCACTATAAGCAACGAGATCAAACTTATCGTCATTAGGGTACCAAAGACCTTTGGTCGGACAACCCTTTAGATAACGTAAGATCCTCTTCACGGCAACCAGATGGGACTGTTTCGGCCTGGACTGGTATCTTGACAGCAGGCAGGTTGCGAACATTATATCGGGTCTTGAAGCTGTGAGGTACATCAACGAGCCAATCATTGCTCGATAAAGAAAGGAATCAACGGCTTGTCCTTTCTCATCCGGACCAATCCTGTGATTGGTTTGGATAGGGGTGGCTATTGCAGCAGAGTCTTCCATCTGGAACCGGCTCAAGATGTCAGCAACATATTTTGTCTGGTGGATGAAGATCCCCGACTCAAGTTGATCTACTTGCAAGCCTAAGAAAAATTGCATTTCCCCCATCGAGCTCATCTCGAACTTATCCTGCATTAATTTTTCAAATTCCCTGCACAGAACCTCATTAGTAGACCCAAATATAATATCATCAACGTAAACCTGTACCAGCAGACGGTCACCATCTTTTTCCTTGGTGAATAAGGTGCAGTCCACGAGTCCACGGTTGAACCCATTGGAGATCAAATAACTGCTGAGCATTTGATACCATTCTCTCGGAGCCTGATGAAGCCCATACAAAGCTTTGTTCAGTTTGTAAACCTTGTCACGATGCAGTGGATCTTCAAACCCCGGAGGTTGTGAAACATACACCTCTTCCTTCACGATACCATACAGAAAAGCACTTTTCACGTCCATTTGATACACCTTAAACCGTTTGTACGAAGCGTAAGCTAAGAACATCCGGATAGCTTCAAGGCGCGCAACTGGAGCGTATACTTCGTTGTAATCTATTCCTTCGATTTGACGGAAGCCGAGGACAACTAATCGAGCCTTGTTTCTTATAATTACCCCGCGGTCATCCCGTTTGCACTTATAGACCCACTTTGTTCCAATTTTCTTTGCGCCTGGAGGTAAGTCAACTAAGTCCCACACTCCTAGCTTTTGGAACTGCTGAAGCTCTGTCTGCATTGCCTCAATCCATGGTTCTTCTCTCAAAGCCTCTTGGACGGATCGCGGTTCCACCTGAGACACATAAAGAGCAAAAGACCAATCGTTCTGATGACCTGCTTTTCTGATCTCCGAATAAAGAGCTAGGGTAGCGGAGTTGTCACTTGGACTGGCATTCCTGAGCTGACTACGTGTCATCACTCTACCAGTCGGATCACCAATCACATTCTGCAGAGGATGAGTGTCGTGAATCCGAGATTCCGGATGTGCCGGCACTGGATCATCCGACCGCAGATTGACATTTTCAAGTCCCTGAGAGATGTTCGTTTCAGCGGCACTTGAACTAGAGGGAGCAGCGGGTTGCAAATTAAAACCGGAGAAATCAATCTGTAGACCGATTCCAGGAGCTGCTGAAGAAGGACCAGCTTGATCATTCCCTGTAGGAGGAACTGGAGCTGTATTGGCAGATTCACCATTTCCAGCCAGTTCTTCAGTAAGAGTTTCCCAAGATTCTGTATATTCCTCATCTGAAGAAGATTCCATAACCTCTGACGCTTCCTGAAAGACTTCCTCAACTTCAACTGCTGCGGCTTTATCAGGGGGACCCATGGATGTAGAAGCATCAGATGCGGCAGGCGCAGGCGCATTAACCACGATCGGACGCATTAGCGGTGAGCTAGCTGCGTTTTCACACTCGTAATACATTTGCGCCACAGCATCATCCACAACATTATCCAGGTTGAAAGAATCGAACAAACTCTTATAGTCGAACAACCAATCGGGTCCAGCACCACGTGCATTGACAGTGTAACGTTGAACATCGACATTAAGCCACTCCTCAACATTATTGGTTCTTTTGTTGTATACTCTCTTGTTAGGAGTACTGTATCCAACAAAGAAACCTTCATCTGCCTTTGCACCAAATTTCCCATCGGGATGTAACATAGTGCATGGAGCACCGAAAGGTTCCAGAAACTCTAAGTTCGGCTTCCTACGGATTAGAAGTTCGTAAGAAGTCTTGCCGAACCTCTTAACCGTAAGAACCCTATTTAGAGTGTAACACGCGCAGTAAATTGCCTCGTTCCAAAACATGACAGGCAAGTTAGAATCTGTGAGCATTGTTTTGGCAGCCTCAATAAGAGTTCTATTCTTTCTTTCTGCAACCCCGTTTTGCTGAGGAGTGTATGGCGCTGTGAATTCGTGATGAATACCCTTTTCTGCACATAGTGACTCCATAGCATTGTTCTTGAATTCTGTTCCATTGTCGCTTCGAATCCTGCGGATCTTTAGCCCATAGATGTTTTCTAGTTTGGTGAGCAGATTCTTCAAAAACTCAAAAGTCTCACTTTTATGCTGCATGCATACAACCCAAGAGAACCTTGAATAGTCATCAGTGACAACCAGACAGTATAAATCTCCATTCTTGCTTTTACGATTGACTGGGCCGAACAGATCCATGTGCAACCGCTCGAGAGGCATACTGACTGAGTTGACCTTCTTAGGTTTGTGAGATTTCTTCTTCTGCTTCCCTTTCTTACATGATACACAGACGTCATTTAAATGAAAATTCTTGACAGAGACACCTTCCACAAGCTGATTCTGAACCAGATGATTCATCTTCCTCAAGTGAATATGCCCCATTCGCCTGTGCCACATAATGGACTCCTTCTCTGTAGCCTTTGACAGAAAACAAGTGACCTCCCTCCTTATCTGAGTGTTCGATGATCTGATCAAGAACATACTTGCAGTTAAGGTAACTCTCAAGTTTCTTCTTGATCTTCTGATAGTCACAATTGACAATGGCCAAATGTTTCTTAGTGTCTTCAACCTCATTTATATAATTATTAATAGCAATTTGCTTGTTAGCTAGGGTTTTAGACAATTCAGAAACATCCTTCTTATAATTATCAACAGTATTAAGAAAATTTTTCTCTTTCTGTTTTAAGGAATCATTTGACCTTTGCAATGGACCCACATCAGCTTTTAAATTCAGATTCTCATCAGTTAGTTCTTTGATTCTGAGTTTAAGCTGATCACACTCAATGGAGTCTTTCTTAAGAGTGTCAATGGTGATTTTGAGGGCTTTCTCATTAGCTCTCAAAAGCTCATTGCTCTCTTGGCATTGACTTAAGTCAGCTTTCAAGTTCAGATTTTCGTCTGTTAAGACATCAATTCTGTACTTAAGCTTACCACAATCAACACATTCAGATTTTGAATTGGAGGAAGAACATACCTGATTCGGCGACTCTGTAAGGGCCATCAGGGCATAATGAGCAGTCGTCTTCACTGGTCCGAAGAAATCAGTCAGATTGTTCTTTGTACAGTCAGCATCCACAAGTATTGACCTTTTGCTAATCAAGGCGTCTGCTTCAGCTAACAAATCCTCCAGATCCACCCCTTCATCAGAATCACAGTCCGAATCACAATCCAAAGCTTCAACTTCAGAAATAACTACTTCAGATTGACTTGGACTCTCTTCAACTTCTTCTTGAGTATCAGACATAATTTGGGCAAAGCATGCTGCACCACCCTGAGGAGCTTGTTCACCAGTGATGAGGTGATTCCAGTTGAACACTTCATCTTCTTGAACTACCAAGGCTTGATTGTTGTTTGCTTGAGGCCTTTGGTTCTGATGATTAACTGGGACAAGAGCTCGTTCAGCATTTTGGTTCGGTTGTGTCTGAGCTTGCTGCCTCTGATTATTCTGATTGCCTCTGTTGTTGTTGAAGGGATTCTGATTTCCCTGCTGTCTCGGTCGATCACATTCTCTGGCAAAGTGTCCTCTGTTGCCACAGTTGTAACAGGTGACCTTTGTTTTATCAAACCCAAACTTAGTGTTGTTGTTGATCAGCACATCTCTCCTTCCAGTTCTATCCATATAATCCTTTGCACGTCTCACCACACTAGCGAAGTGCCACTGGATGTCTATCAGATCCATGTCATCCTTGTCGATCTGGGCATAATCTTCTTGAGTAAGATAAGGATTTCCGATCTGCCCCGCAACTAATCCACTATAGGAATTGACCAAGGTTGACAGCAGAGCCATATGTTCTTGGGCTAGCTCTACAGTCACCTTCTCAAAGCCCGAAGTGTTCAGCTGTTCTGCAACAGGATTGGTCCGATAAGCACCCTGATTTGAAATAGAAGCACCTCCATATCCACCAAAGTTAGCAGATGAAGCACCACCAAACCCCGATGAAGAAGGTCCACCAAAGTTGGAGGTTGCCTGAGCTGGTGCTGCAAGATGAGCAAACGGGTTAACACCAAACTGGTTAGTTTTAGCATTAAAATTAGAAGGATACTGGTTTCCTTGACCCCAAGGAAAGACAGGTGGAGGAACATCAGATGGGGGTCCATAGTTGTCAAACGCAAAGACTGGATCAGGATTAACCATGAACGCAGTCTGAGGTTTGGATCCACCCACACTGATATCCTGAGCTGGATTCCCATAATAGATGCTGGGATTCTGAACAACGGGCGGCTTATTAGCTCTCCTGATCTCCTCGATCTCCTTGTTCTCCAGCTCGGCCACGAACTCATTGATGGTGAGTGTCTGATAAACATTGTTGGACTTCTGAATGTCCAGCCATTGATGCCAGTGTGCCGGGAGCGCCTCTGCAAATCTTTCCACAAGTTCTGCTGACGTGTAGATAACCCCGTACTGATACATCTCGGACATCAGATGATAATATCGAGCTGTCAGATCTCTTAGTGATTCATTTCCCATCGCACTGAAATTCTCAAACTCCTTCTTTAACTGATCCACTTTCACCTTCCGTGTCTTCTGATTCCCCTCATTACGCTCAGCAAGCGCTAACCAAAGCATCTGCGAAGTAGTACACTGCGCGAACTGATGAAGAATGTCTTTGGGAAGTGCCTGCTTCAACGCTGCCATCGCCTTCTTCTTATAGTTATACTTCTTCCTCTGATCCTCAGACATGTCTTCTATAGAGACCGGAGTAGTGGAATTTTCAACCAGCGGCCTTGTGTACCCATTCTCGATAGCTGACCATACCAAGCCATCGATACCCTCAACATGAGACTGAAATCTGCCTTTCCAACCATGATAATCTGCCATATACTGCAGTTTCGGTGCTCGGTTAGAACTGCCCGTCTCTAAGTCACTGATAAGAACGGACGACAGATGGTTTGTCTGAGAGTTTGCAGCAGCTGCGAGTGCCCAAGGATTCGCATTCATTGCCTGCTGTTGAGCAGCTAGCGCCCACGGATTGATTCCGGCAACATTCGCTTGCATTTGCGCTTGTTGCATCCGTTGCGCGTTTCGTTCAGCTGAAAACTACCAAGGGTTCGTGGGCACGTTTGCTTGATTGTTCATTTGGTTGTTCATTTGCTGGTTATACTGAGTTCTCGGTTGACTCAGATGTCCCCAAGGGTTCGCCATATGTTAAGGTTCGTTAACGTATGTTAAGAGTCCAATACTTAGTCAATTTTTATGTTTCAGAACCTTTTAGGCGATTATGGGGCTAATTGCTATGTGATTTAGGCGATTATGGGGTAATTGCTTAAAGACTTAGGCGATTATGGCTAATTGCTAGTGAATAGTTACGCGATTAGGAGTTTTCAGGGTGATTGGGTATGTCACGTGATTAGGGCTAATCGCTTAAAGGTTCTAGGCGATTATGACCCTAATCGTGTAAAGGTCTTAGGCGATTAGGGCTAATCGCTTAAAGGTTCTAGGCGATTAGCTGCTAATTGCTATCAAAACCCTAATTGCTTAATGGGTTAGGCGATTATGGTCTGCTAATCGCCTGATCTGATCTGCAGCCGCACTTTTGCTCAAAAATCACCTATTTTGACTCAAAATCTTATCTAAACCATTGTATTTTGATCCCAAATGATTAGACAAGTTACCAAAATAGTTTTAGAGCAAAACCTGATCAAAAACACACGTTTTTAACCGAAAACACACACTAAAGTTTTGAAAAATGTGGGTTTTTGATAAAAACTCAAAGTTTCAAACTAAGAACAGGTTTTTGATCAAAAATCTCAACTTTTACACCAAAAACAACCTGTCTTTGCTCGTTTTTGTTATTAAAACACCCGTGATAAGAGCCTCGGCTCTGATACCACTTGTTAGGACCGTCGAACTCGCGTTCCAACAATCACGGGTTTTATCCTAGAGGTGCGGAATCCCTCTAAGATGCTCTAATAACATAAACAACGATTGAAACAATGAAACGAGTAATCACAACACACACACGGGTCAAAAGATTATCTATTAATCACCAAAACAGAGCACGAGTGTTTACAGAGATCAAACCAGACGTTCTATGACCAGGGGAGGGTGTTTGGAGGGTGTGTGAGGCAAGAACTCAGGTCTAGGGTTGAGAATGAGGGTATTTATACCACCCGGGTACGACCAGCACCTGTTAGGCGATTAGCAGCCCAGTATTAGGCGATTAGCTGCTAATCGCCTAAAGGAAAAGCATAATCGCTTAATGGGCTATGCGATTAGGCCCATAATCGCATAGACCCACAGCTAAACACCTAACAGCCCAAGGCTAATCGCCTAAGGCATCCCTCGACCTCCAAAACGCGTATAAACGCCTCCAAACACCCCGAACATCGTCCAAACAACTAATATACTAGCCTAGGGACATCGTGCACTAACAGCACGGCTTGTTTCCGCTTTCCTACAACCTTGATGTAAATCCTTGTTTTGGTTTAAACTAACAATTATATTTTGTTAATGGCAAAAAAAAAACACCACTTAATCATGAATGGAAATGTGTTAAGTACCGTTAAAGACATTGTGCATTGAAAAGAAAGAAAAATAATCAAGTAGGTTGAAGATTTGTTTGTGGGTCGATTTTAGAATCAAAGAATGGAAGAAAAGAACGAGAGTTTTGAGTGGCACTGCAAGCACGTTTGAGATTGGGTAGTTACTGTATTATTGTGAGGCCAAAAATCAGAAGCATTAGGTCACGATAGGAATTAAAGGAAGGCATGACAATTGCAAGGGAGTTCGCCCATGAGCAAAAGAAGGCGGTAGCTTTGGGATCTTGTTGGCATGGTTTACGACATCAGAAAACCAAGTAGAGGAATTTATAATTTTTGGTACAACGACTCCTATCCTAATAACCTCCAATATTCGCATCGTATATAATTCAAGCCTTTAACTTTATGGATAGAGGGAAGATACCTTACCACCTGACCATCTCATTTGATAACGAAGGTTTTAATAATCTCTTTATCATTATGATTGGATAATCATTCACTTGTGAGCAATATATGGTCATGCAAATTTATTCATTTTGATTTATCAACTTTGTCAAACTTGAATATGTTAAATATGAACTTGAATGTGATAACTTGTTTTCTCATCTCATATTGTTGGGTGCCATTTGTTCATCTTTCTTAGTTAATTGCAATGTAAATTTGATATAGTTTAATTCAAACCAATCAAATCTTTAAGGTTTATTTTTCATAACCAAACGAAAAGTATAATACTGAGCACATCTTATTGTGGATACAATACCATACTTACTATAGTTTTCTACTAGAATGTAATTAACTTCTACTACATAATCCACTTCTACAACATACATACATACAAATTACATACACCTACATATATATATATTATGTACATATACAAAGAAAAACATAAAAGTACACAAACATTCATATAAATTACATACACTTAAATATAGACTCAGTCAAAGAAGCAAAGTGACATGCAAGGGGGTTTTCGCCGGTGTAGAGTGCAATTGGTCAGTTCTGCCATTGTGAAAGATGGGTGGGAGAATTAAGTAAGGAGAGAAAGGAGGGAGTGAGCTGATAGACTGATTCAAGTGTGAAAGGCCCTTTTATCTTGACCTAATTATTAATAATTGCTGGTAATATTACAGACTATGAATACAATACAAGATCCCTCGATGACCTATAGTAGTGATGGGTTCTACGATACCTACATTTTTGTTGGGCGTTACGGACAGTGTCATTTGTTAATGGGTTAGTTATTAAGGTTACACATAGCAACTTTAAGTTATAGCAAATTGTTTTGGGCTTCATGACATATCTGGGTGATTGTTTGTACGCTTTTGATCTTTAACAAGCCCTGCCATGACTTTAAAGAACCCTAGCCCAACGTGAAACGGTGAAAGCACTACTCCCCAAGTCTACCACATGGATAATGTAAGACCCTAACCCGTAATCACGCGATCAACGCCCAAATCATACGGGTTTTGACCTTACTTAAACCACTCCCGATTAAATACTTTGAAATTTGTTATAAGTCAACCCATTAAGATCAAATACATGTTTGATTCACGCAAATTTTTACATTTTAATAGTTAAAACATATTTTAAGATGTTGCGTTTTACGGGAGTTCCTTAGATTCTAGTGCGGAAGCTTGTATGAGTGATCGGGTGTGTTCGGCTCTTATCGCGACTTGATCCTTGCTCCGGGACTTCCATCACATGTTTACCTAGCACCATTACACAAAGAATGGTTAGTGAGTGGTCAAATGAAACATTTAACTAGTACGATAGTCGTTACACGTCGAAACGGAACGAACCAGGCCAAACGGCCCTTTATCAGGAGAACAAACTGCTGCAACTTATGCGCAGCGGCTGTTCGGATCGCTTTTACCCCTTCTAAAACCCAAAATCTGACTTCGACTTTCAAATGAGAATTGTTCTACGCTCCGAGAGCTTTCCAGGCATATAAAGAACACCTCCTAACGATTTTTCTACGATTTTATATGAAATTTTAAAGATCGTGCTGACATGCAGGTCTAAGCGCGCGGCCGGTCGGTTTAAGCGCGCGGCCGCGCACAGCTTCTGATCGTTTTTTGGTGATTTTTAAGCATGGGAATCATGTAGCAACCGCATTTGATGATTCCCGAAGCCTAAATATTGACTTGCCGACTAAATAACCTTTGTTTAACTGAAATTATAGTTCGGCTCATGATGCTATGACCCGGTTCAAAGTTTTTAGTGTTTATGTTGATTTTTACCCATATCGACCCGTTAGGGCCTTGAATCTAACAAGGCACTTTTTGACCACACCAAATGCCTACCGATTAAGTTGTCAAGTCATTAGACACTTGATCAACAAAAGCGTTTATCCGATTTGTTTCATTATGATTTAGTTTCTTAGATTCAACATTTAGAAATCTTTTAAATTCCAAAAAATGCCCTTCATGGTCAAATATTTCAATTTAGCCATTCGTGGCGAAACTTCTTGTTCCAATCCCAATGTTTTTGACTCATTGACTTGTTTAAAAACCTCTAAGTCCTTCCGGACTTAGATTTTCATCATTTCTCAAGTTTTCACTTGTTTAGTAGATTCTAAGCGCATTAGCGCGCATTAGACATAGATATGGAAATAAATTACTTGATTTGCACCCACATTGTTTACTTAGGCATCATGTGCCCGATTTCCAAGTGTTTTCCTGCCCCCTTTCTAGATTAACCACATTAGTCCCTCAAGACTCAAATGTGATGCATTTCCCATTGACCAGTTATCCCCAAGGTTCTTAAGGCTTAGATTATTGACTTTGATTGTCGGGTTCGAATGGTGAGAAATCACCATTTGACCCATTAAGTCCCATGGTTCATAACCTTATGACATTCTAACTTTTAATTAAGGGGAAGTGGCAATCCCACTTGACCCATTTACTCAAATTGCATAGCTTTCACTATTTGACCCATTAGGTCCCATGGTTCATAACCTTATGACATTCCAACTTTTAGTTAAGGGGAAGTGGCAATCCCACTTGACCCATTTACCCAAATTGCATAGCTTTCTTATTCAAGTGATTTTATTATCAAAACTTGAGTTTAGACTTACCACATAGCTTTATTTATTGACCCGTTTGATGATTTCCATCCTATGATCAACACTCTTGATTCGTTTATTACCATAAATCTTGTTTTGACATGGGTTCGCATAAACCGTCCGTTTACTAGGTTTCACCCCCCTCGGGTCCTACCTTTATCCCTTATCGAGGTTTAGATCATTACATCAATAAAAAAGTTATATTTTTGATTTAGTGAATGTAAGTATTACTTACCTCGCATCCATTCTTGTTTCCATAAGTATTCGCCTTGCATCCGTTTGACCTGTTTGCTCCCTCTTTGTTGTACCTAACTTGGGGATGAGTCAAACTTGTCTATTAGAATACATAATATGGAATTTTGTTCACTATCCATAACATCATGTATTCATTATCATTACTAGCTAAATCCATAGCTATTTTCTTACATGTCTAGTTGAGATTAACTCACCTAGGCATTTCATCAAACACTTGGTGTGCACCCACCAAATTCACTTGATTTTCATGAGTTTAAGTTTATCCAAAACATACCCCTCTACCTAATAATCATCATATCATGTTATTTAGACTTTTTAGCCTAAATTCCTCATTAAGAAAACTCCTAAGAGTTAACTAAGTCATTAAACATAGAGGGTTTCAACCTAGAGGTAAACCCCAATTTTCACATATTAGCATAATCATATGACTAGAATCAAACATACATGTAGAATGTGATTTGTATGCAATTTAGGTATGATTGAGACTCCCTAAAGCTAGAGAAACCTCTAACAACTAAGAATCTCACGTTTTTATAAAATACCCTAATATCCTCATCTTCCTAAATCATGAGTTTTCCATGAAATCAAAGGAAATAAATGATACCTTAGGGTGATTTAGGGCTTAGATGATCAACAAATCACCCATGCACTTGTTGAATCCTTGGATTAGAGCTTGAATTGGACAAGAGTATAAGAGGGATGAAATGTGTGTGTGTTTTGAAGGTGAGTTTTTCATCTCCTGATGAAAAAAATCGATGCATACACACATATGATTTCATATGTTTAATCAAGTTTAACAACTTGACTATTTTAGCCCCTCAACTTGTTTTCCCCAAGTTTTGGTTGTTAAAACTCAATTAACAAACTAGTCTCTAGTTTTATTTCCATAATAGGAAATAACCTAAATTTTTATTATTCGAGTCTCGTTTTAATATTTTTGCTAATCACGCCTAATGGCGTAATTAGTCGAAATAGATGATTTTGGGGTGTTACAAATCTACCCCCCTTAAAGAGGTTTCGTCCCCGAAACCTTTCTTGTTTTGTTGCTATATTCACGCCAAAGAGCTTTATTGTCTCTAATCTAATTCGAGCACCGCTCCTTCCCTTGACTTTCTATAGTCTAATAATTAGTACTATATACTCAATGTTGTTACCCATTTACTCGACCTTCTAACTTTTCATTTTTTTTGTATGAAGGCCTCAGCTTTATATCACTACTTTGAGTCACACTACTCTTTTGTTTAACTAGACGTTATTTCTTTGCATAACATCTATTTACATACCTTTACAGGGTATTCTAGCTACTCATATATTTTCCATAGATCCGCTTTAGAACCGCAGACTATCCCCGTCTACCATTATCCCGAAGGGTATAATGGTTTAAGGGTCCATTCCATCATGCACCTTAGGGCATCTATTGTGACACCATGATTGTGACATGCATATGCATATGCATACATGTCTATGCGTCTATTACTAACAAGTAATTTGTCTTGGTTTTCAAGACTAACCCGACTTTTTAACATAGCCGTTTTCTAGCTTCTTAGGTTCATCCCCGAATCCAACCCTCGTTTCTTCTTGGTTTGCTATAATGTTATAAACAAACCTTGCTTTACACTAACATTTTCCTTTCTTTGGCTTATCCTTATTTTAAGAATTTGCCATTTATTGGGTTTCCCTTACCCTTCGTGTTTGTTGTGGGAATCGTTACCGATTTCCACATTTTACCCAACCGGTTGCTAAACTCCATATTTCAAGTATCACATTCTAAGGCATGACCCATTATGGTTCACCCTGCTTTTTAACCTCACACCAAGTGAGTTGTCCGGTTTAGTATGCTCGGGCTCACCCGTAACATATCTAATTCATGTCCGACAATTTTAACTTGGGTTTTCCCTCAAATTCCCGTTTTGCTAACTCGGTTGGTGGTCATTGCCCCCAACCGACTCGTTTAAAGACTTTTGAGTTTCATATTTCAAATTGTTTATATATTTAGAACGCTTAGTTTCTAAAAGTCCTTTTTCTGATTACCGATCTCAACATAAATTGAGATCGGTTTTCTTTTCATAAAACACGGTGTAGATCGGTCATTATTACGTATTGTATCGACTAATCTCATGTTATCACGGTTTGCATCAGATTGTAATAATTATACAATCCAACCGTTATTAGGATTTGTATTAGATTGTACCAACAATAAAATCTAATGTTATTGCGGTTTACACTTTTTCATCCTTAACCCGAGTGTTGAATGATTTACTGATCTATCACGGCCACAATCCGCTGTTTTAGGTCATTAATCCCAAGATTCATGACTTATCCGAATGTGATTATGACTCAACCCTTGATTAAGGTTCAAGTCCCTCTTTACGAATTTAACCTTTTATAAAAGTTCGAGTTTAATTACGACTTAACCTTGATTAAGGTCCAAGTCTATTTTCAAGCTAAATCTGTTAATGACTCAACCTTGATTAAGGTTCAAGTTTATTTTCCGAACTGAATCTATTTATGACTAAACCTTGATTAAGGTTCAAGTCAATCTTTGTATCAACCTAGGATAACTCGTATCGTATATAGCCCGTTTTGCTAGCCCAACGTATAAGCTGGTGCCTCGCTCAAGGTCTTGCATGGTTCGCATCCCTGCCGTGTTAGACAGTGGACTACGTCCAAACGCTCCAGTTTGTTGTCCTCTTTGCTAGCCCAGCGTATTCTAGCTGGTGCCTCGCTCAAGGTCTTGCATGGATCGCATCCCTGCCGTATTAGACAGTGGACTACGTCCAAAATCCCCTTGCACCTCACACTTACTAAACCTTCGTTACATAGGTTGTATATGTATCAATTGTAAGAAACCCATGGTATCATATGTTTAACACTTACCTGGCCAGGGTAAGCAATCCGCATATGGTACCTATGGACTTGTTATAATTAGTACATCACATCCTATGTAAGCAAAGCTTCAGTTCGTGATTGTGTCCCTTATTTTATTTGGTAAAACCCTTCCTTGATAAATTATTCAATGTTGGGTTTTTAACTTTATTCATTAAGAAAAAGCGATGTGTTTTCGTTTTAATAAGCTTTGTGTGATCACACTCATTGGTATGATCACAACGCCTTTCTAAACATTAGTTTGGGATGATTACCCCTAACTCGGTCTCAATGTTCAAGTTAAGTTTGTGCATTGATCGTTCATTATCGTGAACTATGCACCTTTCACATTTGCTTATTGCTTGCATATGCAATTACCACTCTTCAGGTGATAATTGCATACTAATGCACCTACTATGATTTCGAGCATATACTTGTTTGATACTTGCTTCCGTGTTCCCTTTCGTTACCGATCCATTAGCCCGAGTTGTTACTTGACTTGGTCCTTAGTGAGCATGCCATCAGCCGTGCTCCCGAACCCTCTACAACCTCGTTTGGTGAATCATTTGATCCTCTCCCGATCAAATAAAATGTTATCATCCCTGTCACATTTATAATTTCAATTAATTAGTAACATGACATTTCAGTATTAGTATGCATCACTTCAATAGTGATGTTAGAATTCTTGTTATATGAGATTTTCGTTGCCCGAATCAATCTTTTGGATAGGCCCCATGAGTACCTAACCATTTCCTTATCAAGCTTTTGAGATAGCGTGTATCTACACGATATCACTATTGATTACCTATAATAAATTCCGATCAAAACGGATGTTTATTATAGGTATTACTTACCGGATCCCTCGACCAAGTCTCGAACCGAACACCCTTCAACACTTTGAGCGCACGGTTTGAGTCCAAGTATCCTTCCCGACACTCGGATCCCTCAAACCTATGGCTCTGATACCACTTGTAAGACCCTAATCCGTAATCACGCGATCAACGCCCAAATCATACGGGTTTTGACCTTACTTAAACCACTCCCGATTAAATACTTTGAAATTTGTTATAAGTCAACCCATTAAGATCAAATACATGTTTGGTTCACACAAATTTTTACATTTTAATAGTTAAAACATATTTTAAGATGTTGCGTTTTACGGGAGTTCCTTATATTCTAGTGCGGAAGCTTGTATGAGTGATCGGGTGTGTCCGGCTCTTATCGTGACTTGATCCTTGCTCCGGGACTTCCATCACATGTTTACCTAGCACCATTACACAAAGAGTGGTTAGTGAGTGGTCAAATGAAACATTTAACTAGTACGATAGTCGTTACACGTCGAAACGGAACGAACCAGGCCAAACGGCCCTTTATCAGGAGAACAAACTGCTGCAACTTATGCGCAGCAGCTGTTCGGATCGCTTTCACCCCTTCTAAAACCCAAAATCTGACTTCGACTTTCAAATGAGAATTGTTCTACGCTCCGAGAGCTTTCCAGGCATATAAAGAACACCTCCTAACGATTTTTCTACGATTTTATATGGAATTTTAAAGATCGTGCTGACATGCAGGTCTAAGCGCGCGGCCGGTCGGTTTAAGCGCGCGGCCGTGCACAGCTTCTGATCGTTTTTTGGTGATTTTTAAGCATGGGAATCATGTAGCAACCGCATTTGATGATTCCCGAAGCCTAAATATTGACTTGCCGACTAAATAACCTTTGTTTGACTGAAATTATAGTCCGGCTCATGATGCTATGACCCGGTTCAAAGTTTTTAGTGTTTATGTTGATTTTTACCCATATCGACCCGTTAGGGCCTTGAATCTAACAAGGCACTTTTTGACCACACCAAATGCCTACCGATTAAGTTGTCAAGACATTAGACACTTGATCAACAAAAGCGTTTATCCGATTTGTTTCATTATGATTTAGTTTCTTAGATTCAACCTTTAGAAATCTTTTAAATTCCAAAAATGCCCTTCATGGTCAAATATTTCAATTTAGCCATTCGTGGCGAAACTTCTTGTTCCAATCCCAATGTTTTTGACTCATTGACTTGTTTAAAAACCTCTAAGTCCTTCCGGACTTAGATTTTCATCATTTCTCAAGTTTTCACTTGTTTAGTAGATTCTAAGCGCATTAGCGCGCATTAGACATAGTTATGGAAATAACTTACTTGATTTGCACCCACATTGTTTACTTAGGCATCATGTGCCCGATTTCCAAGTGTTTTCCTGCACCCTTTCTAGATTAACCACATTAGTCCCTCAAGACTCAATTGTGATGCATTTCCCATTGACCCGTTATCCCCAAGGTTCTTAAGGCTTAGATTATTGACTTTGATTGTCGGGTTCGAATGGTGAGAAATCACCATTTGACCCATTAAGTCCCATGGTTCATAACCTTATGACATTCTAACTTTTAATTAAGGGGAAGTGGTAATCCCACTTGACCCATTTACTCAAATTGCATAGCTTTCACCATTTGACCCATTAGGTCCCATGGTTCTTCACCTTATGACATTCCAACTTTTAGTTAAGGGGAAGTGGCAATCCCACTTGACCCATTTACCCAAATTGCATAGCTTTCTTATTCAAGTGATTTTATTATCAAAACTTGAGTTTAGACTTACCACATAGCTTTATTTATTGACCCGTTTGATGATTTCCATCCTATGATCAACACTCTTGATTCGTTTATTACCATAAATCTTGTTTTGACATGGGTTCACATAAACCGTCCGTTTACTAGGTTTCACCCCCCTCGGGTCCTACCTTTATCCCTTATCGAGGTTTAGATCATTACATCAATAAAAAAGTTATATTTTTGATTTAGTGAATGTAAGTATTACTTACCTCGCATCCATTCTTGTTTCCATAAGTATTCGCCTTGCATCCGTTTGACCCGTTTGCTCCCTCTTTGTTGTACCTAACTTGGGGATGAGTCAAACTTGTCTATTAGAATACATAATATGGAATTTTGTTCAATATCCATAACATCATGTATTCATTATCATTACTAGCTAAATCCATAGCTATTTTCTTACATGTCTAGTTGAGATTAACTCACCTAGGCATTTCATCAAACACTTGGTGTGCACCCACCAAATTCACTTGATTTTCATGAGTTTAAGTTTATCCAAAACATACCCATCTACCTAATAATCATCATATCATGTTATTTAGACTTTTTAGCCTAAATTCCTCATTAAGAAAACTCCTAAGAGTTAACTAAATCATTAAACATAGAGGGTTTCAACCTAGAGGTTAAACCCCAATTTTCACATATTAGCATAATCATATGACTAGAATCAAACATACATGTAGAATGTGATTTGTATGCAATTTAGGTATGATTGAGACTCCCTAAAGCTAGAGAAACCTCTAACAACTAAGAATCTCACGTTTTTATAAAATACCCTAATATCCTCATCTTCCTAAATCATGAATTTTCCATGAAATCAAAGGAAATAAATGATACCTTAGGGTGATTTAGGGCTTAGATGATCAACAAATCACCCATGCACTTGTTGAATCCTTGGATTAGAGCTTGAATTGGACAAGAGTATAAGAGGGATGAATTGTGTGTGTGTTTTGAAGGTGAGTTTTTCATCTCCTGATGAAAAAAATCGATGCATACATACATATGATTTCATATGTTTAATCAAGTTTAACAACTTGACTATTTTAGCCCCTCAACTTGTTTTCCCCAAAGTTTTGGTTGTTAAAACTCAATTAACAAACTAGTCTCTAGTTTTATTTCCATAATAGGAAATAACCTAAATTTTTATTATTCGAGTCTCGTTTTAATATTTTTGCTAATCACGCCTAATGGCGTAATTAGTCGAAACAGATGATTTTGGGGTGTTACAGATAACTCCCATTAGATCCACAACTCATAAAGCTATATTCATTTGAAATATACCACTAATCTTACATTGGCACCTTTTCATGCAAAATACTCTTTCCAAATAAATAGAACATGTTTTTGAAAAAATCAAACATATATTTTTTACCTTAATGTTATTCACCTAAAATTCATCTAATCGTGCACTCACAAGGATTTGAAAGGATAATTATTAGTAGCTCTTTTCATTTATAATATTTCTCTTTCAACCGGGTTCATAAGCACTTCTCCCCGTGTACCTTTATTGTCAGATGATGAAATAGGTTCTTTTAACTTGGTACATCTTGTCTTTGTGGTTATTCATGCTTCTCAACAACTAGAAATACTTCATTCTTCATCAACCCATGTTTCTTGATTTTAGATCAAGTTCTGCAAATTCTCAAGATTTTGTAAGGAAACATTTATATGCAATAGAGGATTCAGTATTCTCATGAACACCTAGTACATCTGAGTTCTTTCACTATTTTTTAAAAAAAAAATAAATTTCTTTCAATCTTTTGAGACCAGTTACGATTTCAAGAATGGTCAATTTGATAAAAATTACAAGTAAAAATAAAATAGAAAGTAAAACAAAAAAAATAATATTTACAATGGATCTTTTTGTGAGAATCGTGTACAAGAAGATCATATTTTCTTTGTTAATCTGTTTTACTTTGTAAGTAATTTTTTTTATTCGTGAATAATAGTTCAGAATGATTACCAACAGTGCTTATCCACTTAAATAAAAGACAAGAGTATTACAATAACCATTACCTTATGATATGATTAAGTATATTTATACCATTATACATGTGTGTGTCCCACTTCGTAACATACCCCATGATCAAGGTATGCATAAAGATTCCTCGTGATAGGTAAGTATATTGTTTTCATCCTTAATTTAGTTTCAAAATCAAACTATTGGTGAACATGTATGTACCATTGTACATTCAAAGCAATTAATGTGTGTGTCTGACCAACATTGGGCAAATACCAATTTTTTTTTGGTATGATTCAACTTTTAAGCACTTTGAATGACTCTCTAGAAGAGCTTCTTCATTTCTTAGGCTTTTAACATTCTAGATCTTTTAAGATATTTTAGTTGTGTCTAGGTCTACCTATATCTGGATGCAACATAAGGACAACCTTATTATCCCTGGATGAAAAACGATATAAAGACCCAAAACCTCAGATTTTGGCAATCTATCAACGCAAGATTTTAAATTATGAAATCATATTTCGTAATGTGTTACCCACTTGGTGCACAGTCCATTATGTTTTTATCATTCAGTAGGCTGATTAATTTGTGTTTCTTGCCTAGCGGTACATCATATGATGGATCTGCTATTACAATAAGCAAGTTAATTTTAGTTTTTCAGTGTGACAATCCAACTGCTAATGTACTATGACTTCTTCTTTTTCGCACCATGATAACTCCTTTTTAAAATTTTCACTGTTTTTTTATTTTTTATATTTAAAACAAAATAAAATAGACACTATTTTTGTATTTTTGAAAATTTTCAGATGTTTTTGATTTTTCTTATTTCTCCCCCTAAATTTGTACATAAATAAAAATAAAAATTAAAATTAAAATTAAAAAATAAATGTAAACATTATATACAGATTAAAAAACTAAGAAAATCTTTTTGTTTTTTCTTTAAACATTCCCAAATTAACGACCACTCGTATTCAAAATTTAATGTACAAATTTTTAAAATATACATTCCTCAATCCTCGCTTATTTACCTCCCTTATCTCCTTCAAAGAAAACATACTGTACGCTAAAAAGGTTTAGCATTGTGTAATAGAAATATGTCACTTGTCATATGCATGAAAAAAGCATAACACACTAGTGGTTGTTTATGATCTTCTTGCGTGATGAAACCTTAATTGACTTTGAATGGTACTTATCCTTTAATGTAACCTTTTGAAATCGTATGTAATAAGGCACATAAGAATAGTGTGTTCAGTTTCTTGCTATGTGGCCAGCTTTGCCACAATTGTAACATGTCTACTTTTAGCATATGGAACACTCTGCGATCAGTTAACTATAATACGAATTGTAAGTCTCGAATTCGTAGACCTAAACAAGCAATATCAAATAAACACAAACAAATGGTAGAAACAACTCTTTGTGTGATTCAAGAACATTATTAATACTTAAATGCACACTTGTATTGATTAAACAAGTTGGGTACATAAGTAATCAATAACTTTCAGCCAAGGGCTTTCTAGAATGATAATCTCAAAGTCTAACTTAATAACGAACAAACAAAACATTATATAGGTATTCTTGATTTCAGCCTACATAGCCTAGCCCAAGCCCACCGAGAACTAATGTGTTCTCGATCTCAAACACCTGAACCTGAGTACTAATCACCAATATGTATTGATTACACCAGTCTCAATAATCTAGTCCCAACCATCAATCTTTGCAACCTTCCATCTCTAACCCGATTAGTATTGATATTTCGTGTCTTCAAAGCATTCCGGACCTCACGCCTTGGTAGTTGTTTCTCTAACGTAATCACCATGTTGGTTCTCTAACGTAGTCTGTTTGATTCAATATTGGATAAACAAGGCTATCTGAATTGTTTTCTTTAATTGTAACAATCGGTCGATCACCATCACTCATCTTACATCGTCTCTTGTAAGTTAAAGGTGTAGAACCCTCTTGCTTTGATTCGTTGGAACAAATATAAATCAATCAGTCTCAAACAACTTTTCAAAACCGAACTGTCTACTCGTAAATCTGATTAGGAATCCATTTCGCGAACCCAATGATAATAAAATTGTGATTAAACCTGCTTATTTAACCCAAATAATAAAACCAACCCATTAAAAAACACAACATTGTCCCCTTTTTTTAGTCTTGATACAGCCTCCAAGAAAAAAATTCAAACCAAAAGAAATCAAACAAAAACCAAAAATGGGTTCCCGTTTGACTTACTTGTTTTTCTTTAATTTCTTATAAACTTATAATGACTTTGTCCAACATTTAATAAAAGCTTTTAATTCTTGACGGCCAACAAAAAAATAAAGGAACAAGAAAAAAAATATAACATGCTCCTTCAACATTTGAAATAAAAGCTTTCGATTCCTCACCGGCACCGCCAACGGAAAAACAAAGAAAAACAAGAAGAAAAGAAATAACATGAACCTTCAACCTTCGATCGAACCACTAACGTTGGATCTGAGAGAGTGTTTAGTGTGTGTTTTGTGATCTAATACTTGAAGTGATAAAATAGTTTAAGTTCAATGATATGATAATATCAAATATAATCAACACACATCAAAAGAGATCATAAAACATAGCTTGAAGTAAGATGAAGTCTCACTTATTCATTGATAGAATTTAAGTACAATTGTGATCTCAACTCCCCTCACCAGTTGCTCTCTCTCTTACTGCAATTCCGCCTTTCTCATTTTAGATTCTAGTGATCTCAATTAGGTGCTCTGAATGCTTACAAATGATTGAAGATGTTGTTCTATATTATAGAAACCCAAATAACCGGTGACGTCACCATGAAAGCGGCCCCTAACAACATTTAAATAATGTAACTACCAGCAGTTTGCTAGAAATCATACAATTTTAGAAATAGATGCCCAGATATCGATTATTTTAGAAAGATAGACCATGCCGTTAGATACCAATGTTACTACCACCAACACCCTACGGAGAAACTATTTACTTTATAATTATTGCTATAACTTTTTTTTATCGGTTAATTACACTCTCCTAGGGGACTCGAACCCCACACCCCTCACTCTCCTAATTTCTCCCACACCACTGGGCTATTTTCAAGTGGATAACTTTTTTTTAACACCCTTTTATTCCACTTTTACCTTGCACTTGTAAGGATTTGAACCCATAACTTTACACTTGTAAGAGGGACACGCTCGAAAGTTAACTTAAAAAGTTAGTTTTCAATACCACATCATAACACTCCAGAATTAATGACCATGGAAACGCTCGAAAGCTAGTGGAATGGTAAAATCAAGATAAAATTCAAACCATTTACCTACTTTCTGAATTTATTTGATGTGCTTTCATACAAATCAATTATTTAATTGGTGTGGAACTATTTACCGAAGACAAATTACATTTGAATATTTCTTTTAGTAAGAGGAGGCGGGGCACTACCAGCAAACTGTGCTACTATCCCTCTATCTGCACAGTAACACTGTCCTAGGTAACACTACCAGCATAGTAACACTATCAGCACAAGTGTTATATCACGGATGTGTTGAGAGTGGGGGGTTTTTGTTTTTTATGGGTTGAGTGGTTCAGGGTAGTAATGCCTCTAAAACTGTGTTTCAGTGAAGTGAATTGGTAAAATGATGTAGCATTACATGATAAATGTATATAAGTGAAGTTGAAAATATTTCAGTGGGAGAACCCCCCCCCCCCCCCCCCCTCTAAGCAAAGTTATCTGGGTAACTTTTTTAAACAATCAATTTTCAACGCACATACTCAACAACATAACCAAGGCGGCATCACGTTTTTTAACAAGATGTGATATATGGACGAGTGGTATTAGAGTAAGAAGATGTGGCATAGAGGTCACGAATTACTTCTTCAACTTTTTTCTATACTAATTGTCTTACGTACTTTTGAATAACCAATGATGATTATGAGTTCTACGAATCATGTTTAATTAAGTTATATAAAAATGTATATAGGTAACCAATATTAACATCTAGAAGGACAATAATTTATAATCCGAACTTTTTTAAGAGCAATCTAAAAGCTTGCATAGAAAATACGCCATAATAATCTCACACAAAGATCACTGGGATTCCTTTTGGTAGATTCTCATTATTTTTTTTCAAATCATACAAAGTTCTCATTAATGTTTTCTATATTTTTCAAACCGAGTAGGTTTTTAAGAACCCACAAAACAGGCTGGATCCACTCCTGACAATGATGCAAGAAATAGTCTTACTTAATGCCTATCTCGACACACGAAAAAATAAAGAAGCATAAGTGACTCCTATATTCGTTGGTAAAGGACACTTCTACCGTAACATCATATCCCATCTGAATTTACTATTGCAAATGCAATGATTTGGAAGAGATTTTTGGTTGTCATAAGACCACTGTCTAAGTGCCTCTATTTTAGTTGTGTTGAAAAACGTTGGTCAAGGATCAGAAGCTATTGTCAACGAATCAACAAAGTTACACATGTTGGTATTATTTAACTAAATTATTGGTAGCAAGGGAGCATGAAGAGGAGGACAAGGGCGCCTAATAATAACATGATAGCGCTACCGTTAATAGAATAAGAAGAGTCGATTAAAGTAGAGAGTTTGAAGATGGTGGATTGTTATAAAAACATGGTGAAATCTAAAACAATTGACAACGATTTTATTGAACGAATGAAAACGAATACAAGAAACAAAAGAATTACCAAAAAAAAAAAAAAAAAAAAAAAAATTATCAACCTAATTGGAAAGCCCAAATTTATAGACAAAATAAACCCTAATCTGCTCTTAACAACCATTAACGACTAAAGTTTCAACTTGGCATAAACAGTCCCTCATATTCTTCCACTATGTCGTTTTTAGATAAAACTCCACTTTAGCCCTTTATCAGCTTTATTCAACTTTGTAACATTGTCATAATTGCCCCCTGAACTTTATTGACTTTTGTTGACCAGCTTGATTTTGACTTTTCTTTAACAATCTCCACCTAAGTCTCAATCAAGCTCATCCCAAACTCATTGAATCAACACAAAACATAAACGTTGGCCCTAGTAAAGCCTTGGTCATCACATCAGCTGAACATCAGTTCCAAACCATTTGACCACCACCTCTTTTGAAACAATAACATCTCTTATCCAAAACATCTTCACATTGATGTGTTTGGTTCTCTCATGGAACACACTGTTCTTTGAGAGTTATACAGCCCCAAAATTGTCACAATTCACCTCAGCACCATCCAATCTTATTCCCAGATTAGCTACAATACCTTTTAGCCATAAAGACTTTTTTACCCCTTCTGTTAGAGCAATGTACTCAACCTCAGTTGTGGACAGTGCTACTACATGCTGCAACTGAGATTTCCAACTAACTACATTTCCCAAAACTGAGAAAACATAGCCAGTTATTGATCTTCCATTGTCTTTCTCTTTAGCATAATCTGCATCAACAAATCCTCTGACCAAACTACCCTTCTTGTCAGACTTTCTTTCAAACTTTAAACCAAGCTTCCTAGTACCTGCCAAGTACCTCAATATCCACTTAACAGCTGCCCAGTGATTCTTTCCAGGATCAGCCATATACCTACTCACCATGCTGACAGCATAAGCAATATCAGGTCTTGTGCAGACCATGATATACATTAAACTGCCAACTGTATTGGCATAAGGAACTCTACTCATAAAATCCCTTTCCTGGTCAGTCTTAGGAGCATCATTCTTTGACAAATTAAAATGAGTAGCAAGAGGAGTACTCACTGGTTTACAATCTTCCATTCCATAATTCTTCAACACTTTATCAATATAAGAACATTGTGACAGATTCAGTACCTTAGCCTTTCTGTCCCTGTGAATTTCCATCCCCAATATCTTTCTTGCTTCTCGTAAGTCCTTCATATCAAACTCTCTCATTAGCAACTGCTTGGTTTCTTCAATTTGACTCTTATCTTCACAAGTTATCAACATATCATCAACATACCATAGCAAATAGACAAATTTACCCTTGTCATACTCCAAGTGATATACACAACTGTCATATGGGCTTCTTATTAACCCACTGCTTACTATATACTCATCAAACCTCCTATACCACTGTCTAGGAGATTGTTTGAGTCCATATAATGACCTCTTCAACAGGCAAGCCTTGTTTTCTTGACCTTTCACCTCATACCCCTTTGGTTGTGCCATATAAATCTGTTCTTCCAAACTGCCATGTAAAAAAGCAGTTTTAACATCCATTTGTTCTAGTTCCAGATCCAATGATGCAGCCAAAGATAGAATGATTCTAATAGAAGTGTATTTGACTACAGGAGAGAAGATCTTATTGTAGTCAACACCAGCCTTCTGTGTGAATCCTTTGGCCACCAATCTTGCTTTAAATCTTGGAGCTTCACCATCTTTTACACCTTCTTTCAGTTTGTAGATCCACTTCCAAGACACCAACTTTTTATCACTAGGCTCTTCTGTCAATTCCCAAGTATCATTCTTATATAAGGATTCCATCTCTTCATTCATGGCTTTACACCATTCTTCTTTATGACTTGAACTTGTGGCTTCTTCATACGTTAAGGGTTCATAAATGCTTTCAAATTCAGCTGCTGTAAAGGCAACAACTGAAATATTATCTTGATGATCTTTGTATCTTATAGGTACTCTAATCTCCCTTCTTGTTCTGTCTTTTGCTATACTTGGACCAGGATCATTATTATTATTTCCAAAAATGCCCTCAACTTCAACTTCTTCTTGTACATTTTCCTTGGGCTCCACCTCAATTTGAACACCCTTGTTTTCATCAAACATTTCATCATCATATTTCAAATCTTTGCCCAACAAATCCTTGTACAATACGTCTTCTTTGAACTTAACATTTCTGCTGTTAATGATCCTAGGCTTCTCACCATCTATTCTCTACAACCTGTGACCTTTAACCTCATCAGTGTATCCCAAAACAACACACTTAATGGCTCTGGGGTTAATCTTTCCCTGATTTATATGAGCATAAGCCAGAGAACCAAAAACTTTAATGTCACTATAGTCTGGTTTCTCTCCAGTCCAGACTTCCATTGGAGTTTTCATATTCAAAGCTGTTGAGGGAGATCTATTAATCAAATACACTGTTGTGGTAGCAGCTTCTGCCCAAAACTTCATAGGCATCCCTGCATGACTTATCATACACCTCAAGCTTTCACAGATGGTTCTATTCATCCTTTCAACCAAACCATTATGTTAAGGTGTTCCAGGGATTGTTAAATGCCTATTTATACCATGAGACTTACAATACTGATTGAATTCATTACTACAAAATTCAAGTCCATTGTCAGTCCTAAGTTTCTTTATCTTCTTGCCAGTCTGGTTTTCTACTAATACTTTCCATTCCTTGAATTTTCCAAAGGCATCACTCTTGTGCTTGATAATATATATCCATACTCTTCTAGAGTAATCATCAACAATGGACATATAATATCTAGCACATCCCAAAGACTCAGTCTTTCTAGGACCCCACAAATCTGAGTGTACATAATCTAGTATACCCTTTGTTGTGTGTCTGCCTTTTGTAAATTTTACCCTTCTATATTTACCCATCACACAACTTTCACAGAAACTAATATCATACTCACTGTTTTTCATTTCATCAATGACTTGTTGTTTATTGAGTTCAACAAGCCCTTGACTACTTATGTGGCCAAGTCTTTTATGCCATAAAAGGGCTACAGAATTACCTTGTTCAAGAGCCACAGAAATTGTACTAGCCATCATCACTGTCCCATCTAGTAAGTAGGTGTTATTCCTACTTCTTGTTCCTGACAGGATCACCATTGAACCTCTTATCGCCTTGGCTTTTCCTTCTCTAAGACTGACATGGCATCCTTCTTTCTCAAAAGTACCAAGAGACAACAAACTTCTCTTCAAATTTGGGACATATCTCACATTCTTGATATCAACTTCTTGTTCATTCTTCAATTTCACAGTTATAGTCCCTGAACCAACCATTTTACATGGTCTATCATCTCCAAGTTTCACTGATCCAAGATCCTCCATCTTGAGATCTCTAAAATACTCCTTATCAGGAACCATATGAAAAGAACACCCTGAGTCCATAACAGGAACTTCTTTATCATCTGTACTTGTAACACAAAGCACATCTGAACTCTCATAGCCATCAGAAAAGTCATCTTGTGAAACATGACTTGACTGATTCTTGAAACCATCACTGGACTCTCCCTTTATTTTCTTGAATTCTGGACAGTCTTTCCTTAGGTGTTTTTCAGAGTTACAAACAAAACACCTTCTTTTGAACTTTGATTTGGATATTTCCTTGTTCTTTGGCCTAGAACTTCTTTGTTCTGTCCTTCCTCTCACAAACAAGCCGTCTCCACCTTCTTTCACATCAGATCTCTTTTTCAACTCCTTCGAATTAAGGGCTGCCAAAACTTCTTCCATTGTCAAGGTCTCCCTTCCATACATCAAGGTGTCCACAAAATGCTCATACGAAGATGGCAATGATGTGAGAAAGATGATGGCCTGATCCTCATCATCCAATGTCACCTTAATGTTTTCAAGATCCAACACTAATTTATTAAACTCATCAGTGTGATCTTCCAAATACTTACTTGTATTCATCTGAAAAGTATACAATCTTTTCTTCAGATACAGACGGTTTGCCAATGATTTTGTCATATACAGAGACTCAAGCTTTGCCCATACCCCTGCTGCAGTACCTTCTTTTGACACTTCTCTGAGGACTCGATCACCAAGACTCAAAATAATTGCACTATGAGCCTTCTCCAAGATATCCTTCTTCTCTTTATTTGTCAAACCTGCAGGCATGTTTGCTTCACCCAGCAGAGCATCACTTATGCCCTGAAGAACCAGCAAAGCTCTTATCTTCACCCTCCATAAAATAAAATCATTCTTGCCATCAAATTTTTCTAATTCAAACTTCGTCGACACCATTGTAACAAAGAACTGCAGAATTAATCACCATATTTCACTCAATCGAGCCAACAAGGCTCTGATACCAATTGTTATAAAAACACAGCGAAATCTAAAACAATTGACAACGATTACTCAACGATTTTATTGAACGAATGAAAACGAATACAAGAACCGAAAGAATGACAGAAAAAAAAAAATTATCAACCTATTTGGAAAGCCCCAATTTATAGACAAAAGAAACCCTAATCTGCTCTTAACAACCATTAACGACTAAAGTTTCAACTTGGCACAAACAGTCCCTCATATTCTTCCACTGTGTTGTTTTTAGATAAAACTCCACTTTAGCTCTTTATCAGCTTTATTCAACTTTGTAACATTGTCATAATTGCCCCCTGAACTTTATTGACTTTTGTTGACCAACTTGAATTTAACTTTTCTTTAACATTGATATTGCTAACTATTGTTGGTTTACTTGAGATATATAAGCATCTTCCAATATAGACATAATTAATGAATTACCTAAACACATTGTGTTTTTTTCCTATATGAACAAAAAACTAAAAAAAAGTTTTTATTTTCGTTTTTTGCATATAGTACTATGGTACTCGTTGGAAAGATAATAAAACGTTCATTAATTTGGTGTAATTTATTTAAAAAAAATTATCATATATAAAAGTTATGAGTTAATGGCCAAAATCGTCCCTGAAATTTGGCCAGTTTTGCCACATCAGTCCAAAATAGTTTTTTTTTAACATCTGGATCCTTCAGGTTTACTTTTTGTTACCAAATTTGTCCCTGACACTAACCCAGTTAATTTCTGTCGTTAACTTTGGAGGTATTTGTGTTTTTTTGACCAGCCCCCATCACCGTCTCTTTCTCTTTAAAAAAATCACCACCAGTATCACTAGATCTTCCTCCTCACCATAGCATTTTCACACACACACACACACACTATCTCTCTCTCTCTATATATATATATATGTATATATATATATATATAACCTTATCATCTTCCACCCATCACTACCATCAACACCTTGCCACCACTCATTAACACTACTTGTCACCATCTCCACCACATCAATACCTGTCACAAAGCACCCACATCCACCTCCACCAACCGCCGCCATTATCACCTGACACTAGTAACAATGACGATGCATATACGGAGAGTTGGTAAGTATACAGTTGTCCGTTTTTATTAAACAAGAAATCCAGCTTTGACATAACGTAGTAGCAATTCTTGTTGCGACTAGTGGTTTTCAGTGTTGGTCGGTTGGTGTTGTGGGATGTCCGGTTGAGGTCGCGATGGGATAGGTTGGTCTCGGGGGTGGTGGTCCGAGCAAATTAAGGTTGTGGGGAGTGGTGTTGAAGGCCGGTGGTGACAGGGATGGTGGTCGTGAAGGCTGATGGAGATGAGGGTGGTGGTGGTGGTTTGCTCACGGATCGGTTGTGGTGGTGGTTATAGCGTCGGATAGTGGTGGTTTTCGTGGTGGGTCGGGCTGTGGTAGTCGTCGTTGTTGGTGATGTTGATTCCGGGAGGTTTTCAAGTATCGGGTCAGATCACGAGTACGATTTCGTTTTGGTCTTGATTGTGGTTTTGGGGTAAGGCAAAAAGACAAAAATACCGTCAGAGTTAATAATAATATTTAACTGTGTTTAGTGTCAGGGATGCATTTGGCAACAAAAAGTAAACCTGAAGGATCCAGATATAAAAAATATATATATTTTGAACTGATGTGGCAAAACCTCAGGGATGTTTTTGCCATTAACTCAAAATTTATTAACGTTTTAAATTTGTGGAGGAAACATGAGAGAGAAAAAGACTTTTTGATGAAAAGAAGGAAGCGGATGTCACGTGTCATATTCAAGACTTTTGGTTTTTTCTTTAATTTGTTTAATTAAAAGCACACCTAAGATTATTTTTTATGTAGGGTTTCATGTACGAAAATCTCCCCATCTTAAATCCGTTGTGGATGTTATATAGATCACTTGTTCATAAGAGCACTCTTCTAAGGGTGTTTATGGCCTAAGTTATATATAGGGATGAGCATATTGCACCGAATACCTAACCGAACCAATACCGTACCGAACAGAGGGTGTTCGGTGTTGGTACTCACATTTAGAGGTTTTCGGTTTCAGTATTTTCGGTATTGCTACGGGATCGGTATGGTATAGGTATTTTAAGGTAAAACATCGATATTGTACCGTACCGAATGTTTTCGGTATCGGTATTGGGTTTTGACAGTTTTCGGGATCGGTATCGGTTGGTACCGATACCGTCCCAAGCTCATCCCTAGTTATATATGCAAGTTTTGATAAAAATTCTGAACCGAATCAATAATAACAGTTTAGGAGTTCAACAAACCAGACGGAGATGGTTTGGGTGGCTTGTGCATATTTTTTGAAGGATGGTTATGACTCTTTACATAAATGCCTTGCGAAAATTATACAAACTTATTTAAGAATATGCACCTATATAATTTTTTTACTTATTAAACAAAATAACTAATGACAAAGTGTATACATAGTCATACAATCCATGATTCAAAAATAAAGAGAAACAAAAATCCACGATATCAATATTAAAGCAAAAATATAAATCATGTGTCAATCCCGTGCTGCAAATCAATCTAGTTAGAACTCTAATTTGCTTCATGGTCATTTGGTCTCTAAAGTTTCAACCAACGATTATTCAAGGGTTGAATAGGTCTTGCGCTAGCATCTGCTACCTGTTACACAACAAACTAAAATTAACAAACAAATTTCACATCAAAAGCTAAAACTAATGACAATAGAGCATGTTTGTAAAGCTCACATCATGGACTGCTTCACGGATTATACGCAATTGTTCTCGTGAAACCGTTCTCACCTAATATATAATGAAGCAAAAGCATCATTTAGTGATCAATTCCTTACATGTAAAGTTAGCATGAGATTATATAAATATATATTACCTTTCGGACAATAGTCCAAATAACACTTTGGTTACACGGTGGAGTAGTAAGTGAGCCAATATATCGATAATATTTTCTACTACCAAATTTTATTTCCCGGGGGTCTATTGTTCCCATGCTTTTTTCAACTTCTCTTGTAGAAGCCAGTGCTTTTAAATATGGTTCCATCTGATCACATGTTACAAAGAAAGACGAATATGGAAACTTGTATCTAGATAAAATTCTAGGTTAAATTGTAATAATATTTATGAACATACCTTTGCTAGAAAAGAATCGTGACGACCAATTTTGTATAAAATTCCAACCACTGCAAACTTTTTATCCATACTTTGATGAACCAAGTGTAGCTCGAGATTAAATCTATACACACTTAAAAAAAATTATATCGTGTTTAAATGTAAAACAAACTTCTTGGTAATGAAAATGAATTTTCGACATGAGTTTTCATTTTTGCTATGGTAAAAATCAAAAGAATTTTTGATACCTTCGACCATTGATGGTGTGTTCAGTAGGGGTGTGCCAGTGGGCTCGATTAAGTTGATACTCGGTTCCATTTATATGAATGTGTCCAGCTCCCCCGATCCATGTCAGCTGTGTTTGTTTTATCATGATAAGTTAGTAATTACTAGTATAAATATTTATAACCGTAAAACAATAACTATCTTAAGATGATGAAAGCTTAATTAGTTGTGGTGCATGCTTTCCTACCATCATATCATGGCCCCGATTAATGAGAGTTGTATTAGCGGGTTTATAATCTCTATCAAGTCTTCCAAGTTTGGATGTTGTTTGAGCCCTTTTATGAGTGATATCAATTGGCGACTGCATGTCTCCATTATTACACAAACTCCACTCTGGGTGGATCTCTCCCCAATGGTTCGGTCCATTCGGGCTATTCACATCATATGAGAATTCATGTTCATCATCTGCGACACCATAACAACATAGTTTATGAACAAAAAATATATAAAATCAAACAAACGAAAAGGCAACTCTAATGTTAAATTAGATGACATGGTTTTAGGGCCTAACCAACTTCTTGAGACAGAGTGAAAGGTATACAAAAGACGATGAAAAGAACAAAGAACAAAAAGCTTTTGTTACCCATTATTTTGTGCATATATCAAATCTTTTTAGGGTTTTGTATAAGTTATTAATGTTTTGTATAAGGAGTATGATTATATATATATAGACGAGTCAGGGTCAGGGTCAAAAAGCTGCTTATGTGAATGAAGAAATGAAAGTTGCATTTTGATTTTTGACCATAAACTTTCTTTTATTGTTAATGTTTTATTTAACAACATAAAGGTAAAGAAATTCTTTGTTTCCAATGAGTGGCGATAAATGTCTTTTTGTTTGGTAGCCACTAGCCAATGTTTGAAGTGTGGATATACCAAAAAAGTTTTGGATTCGACCACAAATGATATTAGTTTTTAGTTATTTAGTATTTATACACCCTTTTAGTTTACTTCTTCTAAATAAGATAATATGTGGTTAGAAAATTTACGTAATTAGATAGTGGTATATAATCCTATAACGTTAAAAAATAATGTAACGTTATACTTGTTTCAGAGTAAAATGCGTATTACGTATTATATACGAGTACATAATTATGTGAAGTTATTTGGTGCCGAAAATCGGTATTTGCCGGTACCAAAAACAAGGGAAAAAGTGGGTACCTATCGGTGCCGAAGATGATTTGTTACCGATTCGGAACTGGTACCCGGTAACATTTGCTCATCCCTAATTAAATTCGTGTGTCTAGTTTCTTGTGTCCTTAGTTTTGTTCCATTTGATGGTTTTCAGTGCTGGAACAATCATGTTGCAGCCAAGTAGTGATTCGGAACAACAATATTACATTTGCCTTTTATCCCATGCAACAAGACCTTACAATTTTATATGTAAGCATCAAAGGTTTTTTTAGTGTTTTTATAGTACTTTTTTTTGGATGGAAGCACATGAATCATGATAGGCTTTTTACTACCAACGTCACTATGAAACAGAACAAATCAGATGGGTTTTAAGTTTGTAAATATATGATAACTTTAGAATAGAAGTAATATTTCCACAAACTTTTGAATTGTTACCCTTTAAAAGGAGATTACATAATTTTTGTAATACTCTATATTTTTTAATAATGTGATAGGTGGTTTTAACTTTCAAGCATAAAAAATAAACTTCACACCTAATTAACCATTTGACCCGTGACATTTTCTGCTTTTTTAACCCGTTAAATGTAAACATAATGAATCAATCTATTCGTAAGTATATGGTTTGAAATTGCCACATATGGCATTCCCAAATATGTCCATTGTAATATATTATCATGCGTAGGTCGTCAGATTAATAAATCATATTTATGAGTTGAATTGTTACTTATGCGTATATTTACAGCCATGATCGATGATGCATCCAGTTGTAGCCATGGCATAAATCTAAATTTATATTGCCGCTGCGAATGTTGGTATATTGTTGTCTAATACTTTGATAGTTTTCATATCCCACTGAATATGTCCCTTTGGCTGTAATCATTATTATTTATTACATGGTCGTTGGGCCACCAAGAAGACGCAAGCACGCAAGATGGAGGTAGCAGAGATGAGGATGCTAAGGTGGATGTGTGGGCACACGAGGTTAGACCGAATAAGAAATGAGGTTATTAAGGAGAGATTAGGAGTAAGTAGTATTTTGGATAAGATAAAAGAGGGGAGATTAAGATGGTTTGGGCATGTAAAGAGGAGGCATGTGAAGGCCCCAGTTAAAGCAGTGAAAACCTTCACTATGGAGAGAGTGAGGAGTAGAGGTAGACCTAAGTTGACTTGGGACGAGCAAATTCGTCTCGATTTAATTGATTTGCACCTCTCTGGGTACATGATCCAGAATAGGACCTCGTAAAGGCATAGGATTAAGGTTAAAGAATTTTACGAGAGGGCGAAGTGGTGCTTTAGTCTGGTCTTATAGGCTTAGACCTTCCTTCACTTTGGGCACCTGTGCTTTAGAGTGTCTTCCTGTGCATATGTTGATATGTTTTTTTTTTGGGTCCACTATGTTACCATCAATGTTTTGAAACCCGGACCGGACTAGCGGTCCGACCGGGCTTCGGACCCTCGGCCGGTCCGGGTTAGATGGTTGGACCGGAAATGCTGCGAACCGGAGTTGGACCTGCGACTCGACCGGCCGGACCGGGAAACCGGGAGGTTGGACCGGTTTTTTTTATTTTTTTTATTTTTTTTGTTTTGGGGCCGGTTCGTTGGACCGGTGAACCGGCCGGGGGTCCGGTTCGACGTCCGGTCCGGTTGTCTCCGGCGGCAGAAAAGAGGATGATTCCAGACCGCCACAATGTACCAACAGAGGGAAGCCACGTGTTCAACCGACCTTCTGCGTCCACTCAACGGACGTCACGTGGATTTACAACAAGGCGGTAACGTCTTCCTTTTACCTATTATTACATGTGCACTTTCACCTGTTAGGCTTGGGTATTGGGCCGGAGACTTGGAGGTACCTCTACCTGGGTCGAGCCCCACTAAGGGTAGAGGATGGGTTGAGTGAGTCGGATGTCTTGTGTTATAAAAGGATGAGTCTCTTCTCCTTTTTGGCAATAATTCATTCACAACACTCCCGTTGAAAAGACTACGAGCACATCGTACTTTTCCAACCCTTGTTTTGTTATAACCAACGTTTAGAGGCTCGGCTCTTCTAACCGGTTATCTCCTAACATCCTTGGTCTAGTCCCAAAGACCCTCACTGATACACACTTTACCGGCTTAAATCTTTATCCTTCCAGTGAATTCACTACCTTGATCAACCCTGATACGGTGATTGAGGATCCGTGTTTCTTCATATGGTAAGGTCATATTATGAGTTTGATAATTTCTTCTAGAAATTATACATATTGATTACTCACAACTCATATGTTGGATCATTTCCTTAACCAATATCCAATAATACTGTGTTATCTCATAGTAACTAAAACGAGAGAGGACACTCCTACATGAACCCATTAATTACCCTAACATTTATATAATTAAAAACTCAATAAACAATCAAGGTAAAAACACATTTTCATTAATTAAAAAAATATACTAATTAAAAACACATTTTCAGTGGTAATAATCAGGTTTATGATTATTGATTTAGGTTCTCATAAATGGTTTCTAAATCCATGTAGGGTTTCAATTTTTGTTCAATTGGTAGGGTTTCAATTTTTATAGCACTATATCAACATATTGAAATAGGATCACACGGGGCAGTTCGTGATAAATCACCCGTGATGGCCAAAAATGTACCACGAACACCGCATAGTGATGGACAAAAATGTATCGCGGCCGTGATGTACATCACTAGGAGACGAGTTAAAAGTAGCCATTGGCAACGACCCCATTTGACCGTTTAAAACAAAACAATATCATTTATATGTAAACAAATCCTACCAATTTTTTACCCCCTTCACAATCCTACTATTTTCAACTCTATATCCTACTATTTTCAACTCTCAAAACTATTTTTTTTTCAACAATGATGCATTCGACCGAAGAGGAAGATATTGTGTTAGTAATTACGTATAATAACGTACACAAAAATACGAGCTAGTCTAGTCGGGTCAGTCGGTCTCCACATTATGCTAACGCTTTATTCGAGTTTAATTAATGTCATGGTCGGTGGAACACAGCGCACTTTTGATTCAATCTCGCACAAGTGGGTGGATCTCAAAGCGAAGTGCGAAAGCTTTGAAAAATGTTTAAAAAACAATGGGTGAAGACCCCGAACTAGCCAAAAAAGACATGGCTATAGACAGTGTTGTAGAACTCGTTGGGCGCTACTCAGCTGGTAGGTTGGGGACTAGCGATTAATCGGATCGGGATTTTTATATGTAATTTTGAGTTTTTTAATACAAATACACACATTTTTATAGGTAAATATTTTAAATAGACAGGTTTTGAACCCCTCATCGACCCATTTTTTATGTATACATGATTAATTGCCAGAATCTACATTGTGTGGTTGGAAACTTGTCGGAATATACAGGTTATGGCCAAAATTTGGCCTGTCGACTTGGGTCGATTAGGTCCGACTAGGGCCAACTACCAATTAACAAAAAATTAGTCAGCTACCAAGCGACTAGCAATTAATCCCCGTTTAATCCCGATTTTTACAACACTACTATAGACCCTACTTAAATTGAGTATACTGCTGAGGTCAGCCTTTTGACCATGTTTCGGCATGACAGATTTTAATGCCAAAATTAAGTTAGGTTAATTATGTTTTCTTGTTATTATTTTATTTTACGTAATCTTATTATTTCATTTTATGTGATGTTGTTTAATTTTAGTTCATGTAATGTTTTTATTTTATTTTATGTAATGTTATTTAATTTTAGTTTATATAATGTTATTTAATTTTATAGTTTAGTAAAAACAAAATTAGTGATATTTGATGAAATGTGATGAAATAAGATAATTTATGAGGACTGATTGAATGTAGTGTGATGATGTGATAACAACCCCATATGCCTTAACGAGACCAACGACTCCTATTACAACAAATATAAGTCACTAAATCATCTAATCATGACATTGTTTTTTAAAGGATAGTCATTTTTGTTGATGTTTCTTTATCTTCCACTTTAATAATGGAAGACTCCTGTTCCTGGATCTATTTTTTATATACAAACTCACAGCCTCACAATAATCTAATCTAGCTATTTCTAATACTAGCTCACAGTCAACACCAGACTCGAATCCTCGACTCAGAAGGGAAAGGCACCATTTAACTCACCTTATTACCATTGGGTTAAATACCCTTTGGTTTATGGATCTATTTAACAAGTAAACAAAAAATGACAATTGAAACTATAATTTGTTGGTTAGATATAGTAATTTTTTCCTTACAATAATTTTGCTCTCATCTTTTAATATAACAATGTGTTTTAAATTTGTACTCAAAAAATGCAAAGAAAAGATATGTATTAGTGTAGGGTTATATTGTGTCAAGAATTAAAGTTTATGACCTACACAACCAAGGGATCCGACTTACAGAGACACATAAATCAAGAGAAAAGGCGCCAAAATTAGGAAGGGTTAACCGATGCTTCAAGGGGATGCACGGTTTCATCACCAAAGGGTGTGGCTATTCATCAAAGGTTGTGATGGTTACAAGGTGTCTATTAGAATGGTACAAATAGGATTAGTGCGTGTTAGTTTTAGGCATTCGATTTTGTAATCAAATGATGTTGTAATAATACAAGTTTGGTTTCAAATTTGTTTCTTGTTCTTTGATGTTGATTGAAGCCTCTGGGATCTACACGGTTATCCAAACTTATTTCTCAAAGTTGCTAATACTCTACATATGAAGCTGATTATTTTTTTTATTCATTTTAAATTTTTCTCACTAATATTTATGGCCCTTGGTGGAAAGTTTCTATATCTAGAGCATCATTGGAAACTTATGTTATTGGTGAGTACAGTTTCCCCACTTAAAATTGCCTCATTTTGTATAGTTACCCATGTCCACGCCCAAAAGTGCAAAAGCCTCTCTAATTCCAACTCTCTATAAAAGTAACTTCAACTTATGCTTCTTCACTCATCACTACTCTCAATAAAAAATGAGGTTTTCCGTGGTTGCTCTCCTTGTAGTGTTAGCGATGGCGGCCACCTCGTGTTTGGCCATCGAACACAACCGAAAACTTTTGAAGGATGAAACAAGTCCCAAGATTTACCAACGAAAGCTGACGGCCGATAGCACGGTTAATAACCACCATTACATTCCTCGACAGGACTATGGCAAAGGTGGGGGCTCATCCAATGATGCAAGCGTAGAGAACCACCATTACCTTCCAAGGAAAGACTTCAACAATGGTGGTTACACCGGTGATGCCGCCAACAATGATATAAACCCTTGAACGTATATCGTTTGTCATTGTAACATGCAATGAGGTTGTATTTCTACTTAAGCATATAGTGATCGGAAACTTGTACTATTTAGGTACCGTTGATCCATGTACATACTATAAATAAGAGAAATGAGGTGAATACAACTATTACTATACAAGGTTGTATGACTTGATATAGAACTATATTATTGCCACCTAAGAAATACTTACATACAAAAACCAATATATGAAATTATGTGTAAACTTTGTTTTCATAGAATCATATTATATTATTTTAGCATGAGTATGACTATATGGTGAAGACAAGATCTACGGGTTGGCCCAAACAATCAGATTAAACACAAACATGAGATATTTTGGAGAGACAAACTTGCGACGCTTTCTAATTAAACAAACGAACGAATGAACAGGGGGCACATAAAAACATTAACATAGACCCATATTTATACTAAAATAACCATGTTAATTTTACTCAAATACTTCTACCAATAAAATCTAATACTAACCATACATCACTATCTTTACTAATTAACCAAACTAGATAATTTGAAACATTCAAACCAATATAAATCAATCTTTCACTTGCATGGAAATCTGATGTGACAGCTAACTAGGCATGATTTTTTGAGTTTTTAACCCTTAGGGATGTGGATGGTCTAATAGTCAATTCGTGCCAATGTTCCAAAATCCACCAATGATTTGTAACGAATTTCCGACTATCTTTAATCCATCGTTAAAACCTCTTTTTAAGGTAGCGTTGTTGAAAAACGTTGGTGGGAGACTTCTACGTCAAATGCACAAAATTCACATATGAATAAACGACACATATAGCATTGATGTTAGAACAAATGATGGTATTGTTTTATCAAGTAGATGGTTACATTTGGTGGAGTGGCGAATAAGGTGTCTTTGAAGATATTGGTGGATATTGGGAACTAAAGACGCCCTACTTGCAGTATGTTTGGGATTCAAATAAACATCATATCGCACTATATCAACATAATGAGACGACGACTCTTAATATTACAACAAATTTAACTCACTACATCATGCAATCATGATGATCTATTGCGTTTCAAATGCTAGTCACTTTTGTAAATGATATTTCCTTATCTCCCACTTGGAAAATGGAAAACTTCTATTTATTGTTGGTTTCGCGTGTTTATATAATAGAGAGAGGCTATTGTACAAAGCCTTCTTAACCTACAAAGTGTAAGAAGGGATCCTGGCCCTCCATCTTCCACCTTCTGCGTTTATTAAAAAACATTGTACATTAATTACACACGTTTCTCATTTAATGTCAGTTATCAAATTGAGGGTAGATCAGACAATTTACAACTCTAATAATTTGAATTTTTTTTAATATTAGCGCCCAAATCACCCTCATTCATTGACGGTTACAAAATCGACTAATCATTCAACCCAATTAAACACACCAAGCGACTAAAAACTCACACAAAAATCACAAAACAAAAAACAGAGCACTCGAAAATAATCCTGATTATAGGAGAATCATGGCTCCAAAACTCAAAACAAGTAAGGAATTGATCATGTTTTTACTTTATTTTTGATCGTATATCAATAATTGAAACAATAATGGTTGCTAATCGTTGGTTTTTAAACCCTAAAACAGGTGAACGACGAGAAAGAAGAAACAAGTTGTGTCATGACAGGCCTTCAAAACCAACGAATACAGGTATGATTTATATGAAGATAATACTTTTATGTTATTGTTAAAGGAGTTTTTTGCTCACCTGAATGATGATGAAGACGGTTTACTGTATTCTTTGGATTTTGACAAAGTTACTAAAGGCGTTTTAATGTTCTGATTGAATTAGTAAAGGCGTTTTGATAGTTTATGTTATAGTTAATCATTTTTGTTTCATAATCAACTCATTTGTTGTTATAATTAAAGGCGTTTTACTAATGTTAGTGAAGGCGTTTTATCAGATCTGATTTATTGTTGAAAACAAGCAGAATATGATCCATAAAACTTGAAAAAAACAAAAGGCGTTTTACTAGTGTTAATGAAGGCGTTTTATCAGATCTGATTTATTGTTGAAAACAAGCAGAATATGATCCATAAAACATTAAAAAAACAAAAGGCGTTTTATTAATGTTATTGAAGGCGTTTTATCAGATCTAATTTATTGTTGAACAAGAACATGAAAGCTAAGAAGGTATGTATGTCTATGTACCAATAGTTTATATTTGTTTGTAAAACGCATTTGGAAAAAACTAAAACGCATTTGATGTTTTCATGGCAGGTTTGGATGAAAAAAAATGGACAAGAACATGAAGAAGTATATGGACATCCAAGAGGAAATGGATGATATGGTTTCACAGGCAAGAGAGAAGTATTTCTGGTCTAGGGAATTGATCGATAGGTGCCAAAAATGGGACGACATTAGAGGCAAGTCTTCGAAAAGAGACGGTGTTGTTGAACCAAAAGATGCTGATGAAAATGTAGTCAGCCTAGAAGACAATCAAAGTTTTGGTGATTTAGGTGTGCAATTGGGTGGTGAGGATGATAGAGTTATTGAAGAAGAACAGGCGGCGGAGATGGTCCCATCCGTGACCACAAAAACATTGGTAGGATACAAAAGATATGGGCATGGTCAGAAGAAGAAGGGTGGAGATCAAAAGGGGACAGAATGAAAGTATGGCTGAACAGGTAAAACGCATTTGTTTAAATCCTAAAACGCAAGTATTGTTATACTGACATTTTGCAAGTATTTGTAAAACGCATTTGAATAAAGCCTAAAACGCATTTGTTGATTTTTATGACAGATTGTAAATCTTGAAGACAACACAGCAGTGGGTCTTGATGAAACTGTTTCGGGGCTTAAGAATGTTGATGAAAATGTTGTGGGGGGTCAGCAAAGGTGGTGGAAGATAATGTTGATAAGGCAAGTGTTAATGAAGAATTAATTGAAGACTATGGTATAAGTGATACAACACTTGCTATGATACAAACAATAGAGCCAGGTGTGTATGGTATGGTATAAGGGAAGCAAACATTGGGGATGAACAACAGGATGAAGTCGAAGAATAACTGAATTTGCCAGAAGTTCTAGCCAATGTGCCTTTGCTACAACTGAATTTGCCAGAAGTTTTTTGGGTTTTAATTTAGTATGTTTTATATCTTGTAGATGTTTTATTGGATGTGGTTTTTGGGTTGTTTTTTGGGTTTCTGGATGTTTAAGAATGGGGCATGGGTGGTGATGTATGCCATATGTAAGAAACTAGCAAGTATTTGACTTTGTGTAATGAATGATTACATATATAAGTGTTTATTACTAAAACGCATCCAACAAAAACATAAAACGCATTCAATAATATTATAAAAAGTATTTATAAACTGTTTAAAAATTTTAATAAAACGCATTTATGAATTCATAAAACGCAGTCATTAAAACACTATAAATTCTGCAAACTGTTTATAGTATACTAAAACGCATGCATTATTACTAAAACGCAAGTATTAAAAAATCATAAAAATAACTACTCATCTACTTGGTCTTCAACTTCCTGATGCTCAATTCCTTGGTCTTCTGCATTTTCATCTTCCTCATTCTCATCTTGTAACAGTGTGTTTTTTAACTTGTGTTTCCGACGATCATGACCTATCTCCCCACAAATGTTACATGCTCTTTTCCTTTTACCCATACGACTTATAGCTTTTTCTTTGCTAGATTTGATTCGCTTGTGTGAACCCTGACCTTTATTTTTTATACCATTTGGCAAACGGACAATAGTCTCAGCCGGCTTGTCATACCCGAGCAAACTAGAGTATCGATCGTACTTCTTTTGAGTTGGTATACTAAACCGACGTTCGTCCACCTTGTTGATCATTTCTTTCATTTTCTCATTGACAAGCTTTAATTCCTCTAAGTCTGTTATCAAATTATTTGCAAGATATTCACCGGCGAAAACAACTTCCCTAGCAATCTTTCTAGCTTGTTTGCTTTTGTCATCACCAAACTCATGTAGCTCAAATGAGTGGTTTATCTCATTCGGGACAACATCTTTTGTCCACCTCTTCAAAATATATTTCTTAGGGAATCGTTGAATTCTAAATGACCGAAGAACTAGAAAAAATATGCCTACATAGTAAACCATATTGTTAAAACCTTTTACACGTGCATAATGTAATGACATCATCACCATCCTTCTTAAAAAGCATCTGTAAAAAAATGTATAATCATGTATTAAAACGCATTTGAAAATTGTAAAACGCATGTATGTACATATTTTGGATCATTACCTAAGGTGAAAGATGGAAACCACTAAAACGCATAAAACAACATGATAAAACAGCATAAAAAGCCTTTTATTTAATGTATTCATAAAACAACAAAAGGACCTCAAAACGCATGTTAAAACATAATAAAACGCATTCTGAAGGTTATCAATAACATAACACCACCAGTTACATCAAAACGCATGTTAAAAACATACTAAACACATTCTGAAAAGTTATCAGTAACATAATACCACCAGTTACATCAAAACGCATGTTAATAATCCTAAAACGCAAATGATTATGTTCATATCCATAAAAACAGCAAAAATACCTTGCATCCTTCTGTGTTCAACCATGAAATCAAATCTCTCACCAATATGTTCATCAGTATTGTTAACATCTTCCTGTATAATATCTACATACAAAATTAAAAACTGATCGCTCAACCTCTGTTTCATCTCTGATTAATATGATATGCTAAAAAACTTCAAAACAGTAAAAACTAACCTTCAAAATTGAGATTATGAGGATCAACAACTTCATCTTCTTCATCGATTAAGAATTCAGGTTCATTGTTTAGATCTGGAAACAAAATTAAGAGTAAGATCACGATTAAGTGAAACAATATAAACAGAGTACGTATCGAACATGATTATGAACTCAGCAAATTGATTATGATTTTCGTAAAAAAATTGAACCAGTGATGCAATGCGATTATACTTTTTTGAATATAGTAAGAATTGATAATCGTATATTGTGGAATCAGTTATGAAATTTGAATTATTGAATTTCGATAAAACGGGGATTGACAATTATGATAATAACGTGATTAATTGATAGATGCAATTGACTATAATACCCCTCTCATCAGTTATAATGTTATAACAGACAACTTCCATGTGGCATAATTTGGTGGCTTCCTACACTTTGTAGGTTAAGGGACTTTGTACCCTACACTTTCTCTATATAATAATATAGTTAAAAGTAAATGGAAAACAATGCTTCAAGATAAGTAATGTCTATCTCCAAACTTATTATGCCTCAGTCCTTCAATAGAATAAAGTGTAGTGGATTCATAGTGAATCGTTTATCAAGATATAACAAAACAACGAGTAATGTATCTTTATCCATGTACAGGCAGAGGTGTATCCATAATAAAAATTGTGTTATTTTTTACCCAAAAATTCTGATCGCCCCCCATAAAAGTTTGGTTAATTTTACTACCCGATTGCTTCTCATGAAAAAGAATTATAGGTACGCCACCATTTGCTGTGAATAGTAACTATATCACTTTAAAGAAATATCTATTACACTTTTGCATGCAAACCATAGCTAACTACAAGGTAACAGCCACATCGATTCAAACAACTGAATCAGGGTCTAATCGTTTGAATTAAGGGAATAAAGACCATGAAAACAAATTCTCAAGCTCTCAAACACTCAACTTTAAAACAAAGTTATTTTGTATAATTTTTCTGAAAAAAAATCTCAACATATATAATATGACCAATGGTGGAAAGTTTCTATTTCTAGAGCATTATTAAAACCTTGTATTATTGGTGAAATACAGTTTCCCCACTTAACATTGCCTCATTTTGGTATATAGCAAGGATATCACCAACTTACTTAATTAAAATATCATTTTGGCTCCCTATAAAAGCAACTTCAATTTAATACTTCTTCACTCATCACCAACTCTCTATAAGAAATGAGGTTTTTCGTGGTTGCTCTCCTGGTGGTGTTAGCGATGGCAGCCACCTCTAGTTTGGCCATCGAACACCACCAGAAAACTTTGAACGATGGAACGAGAGACACCAGATTTACCAACGAAAGTTGAAAGAGAGTATAGATAGCACGGTTAATAACCACCACTATATTCCCCGAGAGGACTTTGGCAAAGGTGGTGGCTCATCCAGTGATGCAAGCCTAGAAAACCACCATCACCTTTCAAGGGACGATTTCAATAATGGTGGTTACACCGGTGATGCAACCAACGATGATATAAACCCTTGAAAGTATATAGTTTCAGTTGCTTGAGGAGCAAATATACCTTGTTTGTATGTCTTTGTAACATACTATGAGGGTTGTAGTTTATGCAATAGGAACCTTGTACTATTTAGACCGTTGATCATGTAACATACTATAAATAAGAGAAATGAGGTCAATACTAGGTTGTAATGTTGTATGACTTGTTATAGAAGCATGTTGCCACAAACCTCAGCAATTCTTACATATACATAAAACAATATATGAAACTATGTATAATCCATGTTTTCGTAATTTTTTGTCTTTTCAGCAAGAGTTTTGTTTGAATACAAAATAATGCATGATTAGTAAACATACAAGCCAAGATTTTAAGTTTGAATACAAAATAATGCATGATTACCATTTAGTTTTTTAGAGCCAGATATCCTTTACTTGTTTAGGGTGTCACATACAATAATATATGCTGTTTGGTGGAAGTTACCGGTTAATATCTCATGTCAATTGCTGATCGAAATCTATCATAGTCTCAAAGCTCAAAGAATTGGAAGAAAACTATAGGGGCGGTTTTTTTATTGACATAAAAGGCAAGAAACGGGAAAGAATTCAACATGAACATGTCGTATGCTACAACAACAAAAGGTTAAAGAATTCTCTTATCTTTGGGTGAAGGGTCAGTCTAAATTTCATGTTTTTAAGACCCTTCGGTGTGGAGGACCATCATGGCAAGGCATACCCATGCCGGTCCGGGCAACACCGCCCCCTTAGGCATGGCACGGCATGGGCGGCAAGAATATGACTTTGGTGCCGGGCCAAGTGATTGGTGTTTGGTTTTTAACTTTCTTTTTAAGGGAGGGATGATGCTCCTACCACAGCCTTGGACCATTATCTCCATGATACTCCTACCCCACGCTGACGTGCCAGTTGCGGTGGAGGACCATCATGGATGATGGGCCTCCTCCCCACCCAAAGGTCTAATTGGGAGCGTTGGTGTGACCTTAACATTTGTGATGTAATTGTATAACTTTTGGTTTGTTTTGCCCGTTTCCTATATTTATATAGCAGTTTCGCTGGTAAAAAGACATATTTAAATGGTCGTTCTATTTACATAGTACTCCATCCGTCCCAATTTAAATGTCCTAATTTCCTTTTTTGTTTGTCCCAAATTAAATGTCTCTTTCCAAAAATAGAAATGTAATTTTTAATTTTGCCCATAAAAGACAAAATACAATCACCACTTTTGAGGATATTATTGTCATTTTACCACATACAAACAAAATATTTCTTAAAATGTGTGTTTTTTTAACTAGGACATTTAAATTGGGACGGAGGGAGTAGTAAAAAATTATCAGAACCACATAAAAACATATATTCATATATTACATAGATGTAGAACTGTTAGGATCTGAGAGTTTGATTTGTTAAGATTTGTTAAAGTAAGATGAATATGAGTGAATACTAGTAATGGAAAGTGCAGCGGAATAATAACTATGCAATCTTAACAAAGAGAACAATTGCTTTCAAACGAGTACATTTCATTCGTCATCACAGATTGAAATTAAGTACAAGTTATTACAATTTCTCCCCCTCAGCCTGATCACTCAATAGCTTTGTTTGTGTAGAGAATGTGTAAGTGATAAATAGAATAGTACAGGCATTGTTCTATTTATAGACAAACTAAACCACTTATGACCAAGGACTGACATCACCTTAGACAGTGACAGCTAACTACCTTAACAACATAAAACATCTGCTATACTAAACTACTGTTACATTGAGTAAACCACTGATTAGCTAAACACTGATAAGAAACATCTGACAATCTTCAACATCTGCTGGAGCCTAAGTGCTGTTGGCTCCAGCAGACCATTGGTCTTGATCAGCACTTTGTCTTTGTTCTTTGTCAGCACTTTGTTCATCAGTAGTTTATCTTCAATAATCAACACTTTGTTCAGCAGCACTTTAGTCATCAGCAATTTGTGTCATCAGTCTTTTGGGAGGAGAACTGTTTTATTGTTGATCAGCACTTAGAATATTTTGGCTTTCAATCATCTGTTCTTTTCCAGGTCAACAGACCCAACAATCTCCCCCTAGAACAGATGATGCCAAAACTTGTCTTTATTCTTGATCTTTATTTCTCATCAGACTCTCTCTAATCTGACTCTTCAATTGAAGTTCAAAGTCAAAGGAGTAGAGATCATCAGCTTCCTTTTCAAGTTCCAAGCTCATAAGATCCATGAGGTCATGTGCGCTCAGACCATATTCATCATCCATGGAGAGCTTTTGGATCTTTCCATTAGACCTCAGTAGTGTCAATTCATGGGTAGCCTTGTCAACTTTCCATCTTAGAATTTTTGAGTCTGATGGATTTTTAGGTTGCAAATTTATTGAGGATGAGTTAGGTGATGGAGGTTTCCCAATGATTCTTCATAATTCTTCACTGATGGGATCAAAGAAGTACTTGACCTGATTAAAAATTCCATCTTTCACATATGTGTCAGCAAACTTCTTTTGGTCTTCTTCAGACATTTCTTTCTGCCTTCTAATTTGTCTTCTGGTAGCAACATTGATGTCTGTTGAAGGAAGTAATGCTTCAAAAGAAAGGGTCTGATGGGATTTTGGTTGTTCATCTTCAGGGTAAGTTGGCTTTGGAGGAAGTGTTGGATCAGTCTTTCTTCTTTCTTCAAGTTTCTTATATGTTTCCACCAGCCTCAATTCAGACCATCTGCCTATGTTTTTCATTTCACCATAGTCAGCATCAACAAGTTCAACCCTCATTCTTCTGAGCTTCAAAAGTCTGGCAGGATCTTTGCCCTTCTTAAAATCTGGTACATCAGCCTTTTGATTATGTTTCTTCAGCTCTTCAATTCTTAGCAATTCATCTTTGAGGGCTTGAATGGTCCAGCCTGTGAAATGTTTTCTCTGGGCTTTATAAGGCTTGGTGGCCATTATTTGATCAAGAAGAGACTCTCTAACTGTTGGATCAGTGGCCTATGTTATGAACACTTATGTGTATCAGATTTATGTATGAGTTAATAAGCAGCGGAAATAGCAAGTGTTCTAAAGGTTTAAAAGATCACTTTTAAGAGGAGTTATTACTCTCCCTTGACTGAATAATAAATGAGAAACAATAAATACAGTTAAGTATAAAGTAGTAAGAACAATTTATGTTTCTCAGATGTGAAATGGATATAAGATTAAAACTCGAAGGATTTCAATTTATATCAAAGGAATTACACCAAATCACATGTTGAAATAGATGAACAAACTCATCTATTTATAGACCAATGGACTAAACCATTGTCTGAAGTAACCTAAGATATTTCGGCTAAAAGATAAGGTTACAAAAGTCTTTACATCGAAACTTGTAATCAAGACTTTAACAAAACAATATAATAATAAAACTAAAACTGCTGATCTTTAGTCGGTTAGAAGCTTCTGAATACAAAGTGCTGATGAGTGACAAACTACTGATGAGTAGTTTGTCTTCAGTAGTTCTTCAGTGAAATGTCTGGTTAGACTTCAGAACTTCTGATGAGTAACTCTTCAGTACTTTGCAGATTTGTTCTTCAGTACTTCATTTGTTCTTCAGCAGTTGTTTCCATACTTAAGCAGAATATGATTTGGACTAAGGTTATCAAAAGGTGGTTTCTTCAATCCTCTTTGTCCCAACAATCTCCCCCTGGATTGATGAAGCCAAAACCTTATCCAATCTTTATTGTTCATCTTTTCTCCCTTCTAATATTCTCCAGATTTCTGCTGTCATCTTGGTAGTAAGGGTACATCTTTGTTGCTCAGTGACAGGTCCAAGTTCAGGTGTTAGATGTTGAATTGTAAGAAGGTCTTTGGAAGATAAAACACTCAACTCCTTTGAGTTTCTGTAGACCTTACTTGAACGATCTCTCCTGGTCACAAGTACTGAGTTGGAATCAGTAAAGGACCATTTAATGATGTTTACCTTTGACCTGTCAAAGTCAGAGGCATAGGAAACCAAGCCTGTTTCCTTAGGTTGTCCTGAGGATGATTGAGGAATGTCTTCTATTTCAGTGACTCTCAGGTGAGATTCTTGACTACCTTGAAGTTCAGCATCACTTTGAATAGGCATGTTGGGCAAGTGATGCTCTGTAACAACTCTTGTGTGTGTCTTCTCTTGAATAGATTGTTGTAACTGATAAGCATAAGTAGCCTTGTCTCTGAATTGTGTTAAGAGGGGTTTCTCTTCTACATCAAAATCACCATGCACTAACTGATCTCCTTCCAAGAGTATCATCTTGAAATCAGTCTTCACAATGGGTTCACCCTCTGCTTTTCTTTTTGTGGCTGGCTTTCTTAGTGCACCAGAAGATCTCCTTATGATAGAAGTTGGTTGGACTTCTGGAGTTTCAAATCTCTCTGGCTCTGCAGCTTTCTTGGCCTCGTATTTCTTGTAAGTCTCATAGAGTGTTTGTTCTTTCCATTTGGAGACTGAAGCCTTTGAACCATAGCCATTTGCCACTAATTCTTCTATGATCTCAGCTCTTTTGGCTTTCCTCTCATTCTCTGTTGCTAGTCTATCAGACAACATCTGAGCTCTTCTTGTTAGTTCTTGTGTTGAGAGTCTCTTGAGAGCAACTTGTTTGGATTTGGAGTTCTTGGTTATGAATGTTATAAGCTGTGCCCTTTTGTCTTCTTCTGCAGCAGCTTCAAGTGCTCTCTCTTCAGCCTCAAGCCATCAAGCTTTTCTTGATACTTGATTAATTTTTCTTGGAAGTTCAAATCATCTCTAACTCCAGGCTGTTCCATACTTTATCTTCTTTTGCCTTCTTTGCAGCCTCTTTTATACTCTTCTCCAAAATTTCTTTAGACATGGCAATGGGAGCAGGGTTTAAAACAGCTGTGGAAGTTGTTGTAGGCAAAGGAATGGAAGTAGGTTCTCTATCAGGTGCCTTAGAAACTTCTGGTGTTGGTTTTGGAGATGAAACTGCTGATGGTTTGTCTGTCTTCACAACTTCTGAACGATTGTCTTCAGTAGTTTGATAAGTTTCTTCAGCAGTTTTCTCTTGTGCCTTAGACAATTTGAACTCTTGTGCTACTTCTTTTCTTGGTCTTTGTTTTGGCATATCAGCTTCAGGATCAGGAGTTTGTCTTTGTGTAGCAACTTCAATTTCAGGTTCCTTAATCTTCTCCCCCTTTTTGGCTTCATCCACTTCTGGAAGCCTTATTGAGTGAGAAGTTGCAGCAGACAACCTTGCTAGTTGATCTTGTGTTTGGTCCATCTTCTTGTTCAACTCAGCAAGTCTTGAGTTGATCAACCCAAACTGATTGTTAGCCTTTAACTCCCAAGCAGTTGTGGAGGGTTTGAGTTGATCAGTGATTATCTGTTTGATTGCCTGGTACAGGGGACCATCTGGGCTGCATAGGTGGTTCAAGTCTATGCGTGTAAGCCCAGGGAATTGGGTAGGTTGTTTTGGTGAAGGGGTGCTTTTTGGGTGATCCTCAGATTGCTCTGAAGATGCCACTTGTGGGGATTTTTGGGCTAAGTGGTCTTTAACCTGATCTTTGGTGACCAGCTTCTTGAGCTTGGATACCTTAGATGCAGGACCTTCAATATCAACAGTTAATTCAGTAGGTGGAATGTTTGATTCATCAACCAAGTTAATGGAATCATCTAAATCCCTGATAATGTCCTCAGAGAGGGCAGGATCAGTTATATCATGAGCTAGACCCAAACTAGTAGTCTCATGAACCTCTTTGTCTTGGTACTGAGGTTTTCCTACTTCTGGCCTTAGGCCTTCATCAGTAGTTGCCAAATTTGAGGTCTTAGCTATGTTACTACTGTCCTCAGGTTCACCACTGGGTGATAAGTGAGTAGTAGCAGCCTCAAAAGTATCAAGAGTTTGTAAGTTTGGGCTTATAAACTCTTGTTCATCCTCATCTCTCTGGGTTGGGCTAATAGGATCCACATTCATGTCAACTTCTGAAGGCATCTCCCCAATTTGATGTGTTGCTGGGGGAGTGACATGTGTTGAATGGGTTCCTTTTAGTCCTGAGAGAAGTTGGGCTATTTCAAAGGTTGTGTGGGAAGGTTCAGGTTCAGTAGTTGTAATGGGTAGGTGTTCAGTAGTTTGGATGGGTTCTGTTTCTGGTTTTGTTTCAGCAGTTTCAAAGGTTGGGTCAACAGTTACAGGTTTCTTAATTCTTTTTCTTTGAAAAATAACTGTAACTGGTTTTCTTTTAGGAGGTGGAGAAGGAGTGTGCTGAGAGGATGTTTCAGCCACATCCTTATCAAGTGCAGATTGCACATCAGCAGTTTCAGGTTTCTCCACTTCCTGAACTGTCTTTTTCAAAGGTTTGGTTTGTTTTTGTTTTTGTTGGGTTGGCTTTTTTGTTTTCTTTTTGGGTTTGGAAGATGTGGGTTCCTTGGGGATGGGTTGTTCTTCCCCTTGGTCATCTTCTAGCATAAGAGCTGGTTTGTTGTGCCTAGAGAATACTTGTGAGGTTAATGGGTTTAAAGTTGTTGTTTTACCCACAAGTACTCCCTCTCCAAGTTCTTTTATTATGCATTGCATAACAAATCTTGGGTATAACAAAAACTTCTTTTTATCATTTTCATGGTGTAAAACCAATTCATTGAAAAACAGTTTTGATGCCTTAAAGGGTGTTTCATTTAAGATTGAATGAAAAATTGGTTGAAAAGTAGAAGGCATCTGATCAATAGACCCTGTTTTTGGACTTAGACACATAATTATATAATGAAAAAGCAGTTTATATTTTGGGTCAAAATATTTCTTATAAACTGTTGCTTGTGCCAAAGTACCTTGATAACCACATTCTGTCATGGTTAGATGGATGTCTGAGTTAGGAATGTGCTCAGGAGCATTAGAATCCTTCAAACCAAGCCTGATGCTTAGTGTTTCCGGTGATATGGCCATCATTTTCCCTTTTATTGAAGATTTGAGGGAAATCACTTGATTATTTACTGTCACCGTCTCTGTGTTAGCCCAGAACTCATTGAGAGTTTCTTCATGAATGGGTGGATCGATGGTGAAAGCTTCATAATATTGGGATTTCATGATGAGATCAATGATTTCATCATATTGGGACCAGGCTTCATCTTTCACAAAGTAGCCTCGCTGATTATGTCCCTGCTTTAACACGAGAGCCATGGTTTTGTTTGATCGAACAATATTTTTAGGTTAGAGAAGGGGTTTTTGCTTTTGATTTGAGAGAGAGAGAGGGAATTTTGCTTTTTGAATGGATAAGTGTTTGAAAAAGGTATTTATCAGAAGTTTTTAACCGACTAAGTCAAACTTCTGATGAGTGAAAAGTCTGTTTTACCCTTTTTGATCAAACTGCTGATGAAGAAGGTTTCTTCATCAGTGGTTTTAGTCATCTCTTCAGCAGTTTCAACTGCTGATGAAAATAACTTTTAAAACACTTAAATAACTTCTGATACTTATCAGTAGTTATATCCATTTTGAAAATATCCCATTTTTGATGTTCATCAGTAGTTTTCAAAAATTGTTCATCAGTACTTTCTCTTTCTCAAATTTTGGTCTTCAGAGGTTTGTGACAGATAAGTATGTAAGTGAAAAATAAAATATGTGCAGAACTAAAGAGTGAAACACTTACAGACTTTCTTCCAAATTTAACATCCCAAGCATGGATACTAACCTCTGAAAAGTTGTAGAATCAAGGGGTTTGGTGAAAATGTCAGCTATTTGATTAGCTGTTGTGACATGCTTCACCTCAATCTTGCCTTTTTCATAGCAATCTCTTATAAAATGATACCTGATTTCAATGTGTTTAGTTTTTGAAAACTAAACAGGATTTTGAATGATGCTAATGGCAGATTTGCTGTCTACTAAAAGTGGAGTCTTGGTCTCTTTGATTCCATAATCAAGCAGTTGATATTGGAGCCATTGTATCTGTGAAGTACAGCTTGCAGCAGCAATGTATTCAGCTTCAGCTGTTGAAGTTGCCACAGATGTTTGTTTCTTTGATTGCCAGGACACCAGACAGTTTCCTAAAAATTGACAACCACCAGATGTTGATTTTCTTGACATCTTACACCCTGCATAGTCACTATCTGAAAAAGCAGTTAACTTGGTATTGCTTGAAGCAGGATACCAAATTCCTAAAGTAGGAGTTCCTTTCAGATATCTGAAGATTCTTTTGACTGCAATTAGGTGTGATTCTCTTGGTGCAGATTGGTATCTAGCACAGACACAAGTTGAAAACATAATATCTGGTCTAGAAGCAGTTAAGTACAAAAAAGAACCTATCATACATCTATACATGGTTTGATCAATATGTTTCCCTTGATCATCTGGTTCAACTTGTGTGATTGGTGTCATGGGAGTGGAACATGTTTTACAGTCTTGTAAAGAAAATTTTTCAATAATTCTTTAACATATTTTGATTGATGTATAAATGTTCCATTTGATTGTTGCTTGATTTGCAGTCCCAAAAAGTACTGTAATTCTCCCATTGTACTCATTTCAAATTTTGATTGCATGAGTTTCTTAAAATCTTCACACAGTTTTGAGTTTGTTGAACCAAATATGATATCATCAACATAAATTTGAACAAGTAAGACATGATTTCCAACATGTTTTATGAAAAGAGTTTTATCAATGGATCCCCTTGAAAAGTGATTCTTAAGTAAAAAGTTTGAAAGTGTTTCATACCAGGCTCTTGGAGCCTGTTTTAGCCCATAAAGAGTTTTGTCAAGTCTGTAAACCCAATCAGGATGAGAAGGATCTTCAAACCCTGGAGGTTGACAGACATACACTTCCTCTTTTATTTTTCCATACAAAAATGCACTTTTGACATCCATTTGATAAACTTTAATGTTGTTGGAAATTGCATAAGCTAAAAATAACCTGATAGCTTCAAGTCTTGCAACTGGTGCAAAGGTTTCATCATAATCAATTCCTTCCTCTTGGGAATAACCTTGTACCACCAATCTTGCTTTGTTCTTGATGATCATACCAGCCTCATCTGATTTGTTTCTGAAGACCCATCTTGTTCCAATTGGTTGCTTGTCTTGAGGTAAGGGACAGATTTCCCAAACCTGTTGTTTCTTGAATTGAAGCAACTCTTCTTGCATTGCTTGCACCCAATTGTTGTCTTTGAGGGCTTCTTGATACTTCTTTGGTTCCAACTGAGAAATGAATGCTGAGAAGAGGCAAAAGTTGGAAAGCTGGTTTCTTGTGAGTACCCCTGATGCAATATCACCCATGATTTGATCCAATGGATGATCTTTGTGTTCAATCAGTTGTTGTAAACCTGTACTGGAAGATGGCTCTACAGGTTCTTCAAATAAACCACTGAGATTGATAATATCTGGTTCAGCTGTTATTTGAACTTCAGGAGTTTTAGGTTCAGCTGAATCAGTGGTTTCAAAATGTTCATCAGTAGTTCCTGAAGTTGAAGCTATTGAAACTTCTGAAGGTTTGATAGTTGATCTTCTGACTGTGTTTGGAGTCCATGGTGCAGGACTATCATCTTCAAATCCTTGAAAACCATTTTGAGGAGGTTTGGATGATTCAACAGTCTTTTCAGGTCCGAAATGAAAGTTGTCAAGATCAAATAATTCAGCAGGATTTGCTGGAATAAGAGTGTGTTTTGATTCATTAAACTTGACATTCAGTGTTTCTTCTACTATCTTGGTTCTTGAATTGAAAACTTTGTAAGCTTTTCTCAAAGGAGAATAACCAAGAAAATAACCTGTATCAACTTTTGCAGCAAACTTAGAAATAGAGTCTTTGATGTTGAGGATATAACATTGACATCCAAAAGCCCTGAAGAAGGAGATAAGGGGCTTTATGCCATGAAGAATTTCATAGGCAGTCTTGGTATGTCTCTTGTTGATAAGAACTCTATTCTGAACATAACATGCTGTGTTAACTGCTTCAGCCCAAAAATACAAAGGTAGGCCTGAATCAGCTAACATTGTTCTGGCTGCTTCAATTAAGGTTCTGTTCTTCCTTTCTACCACACCATTTTGTTCAGGAGTTCTGGGAATGCTGAACTATCTAACAATCCCTTTAGACAGACAAAATTCATCCAGAGTTTTGTTTCTGAACTCTGTCCCATTGTCACTCCTGATGACTTTGAGAGATAGAGAATATTGCTTCTCAACTTGTAGAATGAAGAACTTGATGATTTCAGCTGCCTCATCCTTGGAATATAAGAAGAAGACCCATGTGAATCTTGAGTAGTCATCAATGATGACCAAGCAGTACTTCTTCTTACCAAGGCTCATTATCTTGACTGGTCCAAATAAGTCCATATGGAGTAGTTGAAGACATGCAGTTGTTTTAGATTCTTCAATAGACTTATAGGAGGACTTATGCTGTTTACCTTTAAGACAGGAAACACAGTGTTCTTTGCACTGATATTCCTTCAAAGGTAGACCTCTGACCAAGCCCATTTTTGTGACTTTATTGATGGTTTTAAAGTTCACATGGCCAAGACTCCTATGCCAGAGATCATTTTCTGAAGTTGATGCCTTTGAGAAGAAACAGGCAGTCTTGTTCAATACTTTGTCTTTTTCAATGTCCACTGCATAGACATTGCCACACCTTTTGGCAATCAGCAAAGTATGATCTTCAATAATCTTCTCTATCAACTTCTGGCCTTCTGGTGATATGATCTTGCATGCTGTCTTGGTGAAAAAGGAGGAATATCCTTTGTCACACATTTGTGAGACACTCAGCAAGTTGTACTCAAGGTTTTCAACCAGATTGACCTTGTCAAACTGCATTCTGCCTGAGGATACATTGCCATATCCTAGCACATATCCCTTGGCATTGTTCCCAAAGGACACAGATCCTTCTCTTTGATTGATAAAATTGTTTATCAGGTATCTGCATCCAGTCATGTGCATTAAGCCTCCGCTATCCACATACCATATGCTGTTCAAACCTCTGGAGACCCTCTGCACAAGATAGCAAATTAGTTAGATTTGGCAACCCAAGCCAGTTTGGCTTTGGGTTTGCTCTTGAGAACAGGTGCAGCTTGTTGTGGACCATTTTTAGAAATCCATGTCTTTTTGGGAATGGATTTGTCATTAAGAGCAATGGTGGGTTCTTTTTGGTTTCCACCATCAACTTTGGTCATCAGAAGTTTAACCAGGTTTATCAAATCTTTAACTTCAGCAGTTTGTGAAACTGCTGATGAGTTAGGTGAAACTTCTGAAGATGAACTTTGAGAAGAAGGCTTTTGTTGAGATAAAAGCCTCTTCTTAGAAAGGGTTTTGTTTGATTGTTGTTTGTTGGGAAAGAAAGTATTTTCAAAGTTTTGTTTTATCTGTTTTCCCACAATCAGTTTTTGTCTTTGTTTATTTAACTGATTTACCTTTCTATATCTGCAAAGTTCAGTTATGTGGTTAAACAGACCACATATTTCACATGCTTTTGCCTTCTCTTTCTTTTTAGATAAATCAAGAGAGCTGGAAGGCAATTTACTGACAAAATCTGAATTTTGAAATAGGTCATCAGCAGTTTTCAGGGTCTCAACTCCTGATGTAGTTGAAACTGCTGATGGCTTATTGTCAGTAGTTTTAACTTCTGCAGTACTTTCCTTTTTGAGAAAGTTCTGATGGTAGGATGTGCATTCCTTCATATCAGAAGTTTGAATCAATTTCTTCCCATCATTATCAGTTTTGTGGGTGAAATCTGTTGGTGATTCAGTGTGGGTATATGTAACACCTCGAGGTGTTACGGGTCTCTTTAACGGGTCGGGTCGGACCTGACCACCCGATTATTTAATAAAATATTTAAGTTCGAACCTCGTGACCAACCGTTTCAACCGATTATATAGATAATAATTATTGGATTTTTATTATCTCGGTTAAACGCTCCTTATCTGCTATTAACTCGTTGTCAAACGCCTTTCGTTCTGTTGTTATAACCGTTACCAAACACCCGAGTCTCAGTTATTATCCTCGTGTCCAAACACCCCTTACTTTATTTCTCTTTTATAACCTTGCTTGCCTCTTTCCTTCTCTGCATACCATCGAATACACACACACACATGAATGTTATGATCAGCCACTGACCAAAGCTCCCAGCCGGCCACCACCTCCGGTGCCACCGACGCCGGCCGCCGCCATCTTCTCCGGTGAGCTCCTCACCTTCTGTCCTTATCACAGTTAACCACCACAACCCTTGTCAAACCACTATTACTAAACCCAACCCGATAATAACCACACCTCGTTCCTGTTACGAACCACCGAACCACCACCATGTTTCTTCCCTTGTATCTGATTAAACGAAGCTGGACAGTCACCGGCTATGGTGACTGTCAGCGGCTCTAATAAACCCCTAAACCCTCTCTTCGTTATTATGATAATCGGACAGTCACCGGTTTAGGGTGACTGTCGTGAGCCTGTTATAACTCCAAACCATCCTTATGTTTTAATCGGTAACCAATAACCACCATTCAGTTCCATCGAGTCAATATCGAAGCCAAGCCCTGTTCTCACTGAGCTGTGTTCGACGTCAGGACAGTCACTCGAATAGGTGGCTGTCATCGGATCTTTATCACCATCGAACCCCAACCTTTGTTCCTGTTATGAATCTCTAAACCGCTGTTCCTTTCTTTTCCGGTTACCGGTGTGTCGCCGGTTAGTTATAATTAGTCAAACTCAACCTCTTTATTTCAACACCCATAAACATACCGATGTGAGTGTATGGTATGGTATTTTGTATCTCAATCGAGTTCCTGTTGCCATTCAGAAACTCGGGAACTGAATTGATGATGATGTTGTTGTTTGATAAAGGAGGTCTGGGTTCGGATTAATCCCAAAGCAGTCTCTGAATCATATTATGGCACCTTTCCGATCATTATCCGGTTATTTGTCCGGTAAGTATTAATCTATTGGATTAATGGTTACAATCTATAATCTATTACTAATATAGTGATTATATTTATTATTGCGAGGTACCGTTAATCGAATCGGAGAGTTAAACCGATACCGAGTCGACTCGGTGACTCGGTCAACACCCGGAATAGAACCCGGTCCAATAGCTAGACGAGGATTATTAGAATTATACGATTATATATATATAATACGGATAACGTACGGACTTGATAATAATAATAAGAGAATAATAAACATATATAAAATATATATGTTTATATATATAAGATTCGATATATAAAACGATATACTAGACTCGGGTTAGCTGTGTCTAGAGTTCTTTAGGTTCGCGTGCCAAGCTGTAATGGCCAGCTTTATTTCTTTTTGCCTAGAATGACCAAACCCCGAGTTTAGGATTATCTAATATATACCGAATTCTATATGTATAAATTGTATATATGATATATATCCTAAGTATTACAATCTAACAAGTCCCACGCGTAACACGTATCGATATATATATATATGACATATAATTATAATAAGAGATTAAGCAGAAGATTATACGCAAACCAGTGAGTATCGTGAACTCCCCACTTTTACTGTTTTAATAAGTGTTTTCGGGGGGATACATGTCATTTATTAAACCTAGAAATGCTTTACATAATAGAAATGTTATAAAGAATAATAGAATGATTATGGGGACAATAGAAACAACGAGGACAGTACTGGACGGTATCGCCATATCCTTCTCTTGCTCAGGTAAATGGGCAGGAACCATTCTTGTTCCAGGAGAGGACAGAAACCAGGTTTACCCAACTAGAGGGTAGTTATAAGCAAGTTACCACAAGCAGAGTGGTCCAATCGATAAGGAATGGCAATAATAGAATATAATCGATATAATAGAATTGATATAAAATAGAATTGATTTAATAGAATCTTCCCCAATAGAATTGTAAAGCATGTTTATTTAAAAGAATTATTTTCTGTTTATAAAATACACGACCTCACCAACTTTATGTTGACAGAAACTATTTTTGGCATGTGTTCAGGTAACCAATCAGATAGCGATGACGTGGATCCTGGAAAGGTCAAGACTATCACGATCCGAATCCGCTGTGCAACTCTGATACCCGACCCGACGACCCGTCACCGACTGACCGGGTCGTTACAGTATACCCAATGCCAAACTTAACATTTGCTGCAGTTTGTTTGTTAAGCAGCATTTGGTACCCTTTACAAGACTCAACCCATTTTTCACAATCAACCTTGGTGTCAGCAAGCTCTTGTCTGACTTTTCCTAGGTTGTCTATCATTGTTTTAATCTGTGCTTGGGTTTCAATGGCTTTATCATTTAGTTTAGAAATTTCTTTGTTTTTCAAAACAATTTTTCTTTCTAAATCACACTTCATCTGTGTGTATTTTCTTTCCATATCATTGGATTTTGTCACACCCTCAAATTTCCACTGCGGAGTTTTACCGCGAGGTGTATGACATACCAGGATCCGAGTCAACGGTCACAATAAACGACATCTATATGAATTCAATTTACATTTGAACCATTTATTTATTACGAAAGAGTTACCAAATACAGCGGAAGCAGTTTGAGTTTACATTTCCAAATATCACTAGGAAATAAGTCATGTTGTGAAAACAATGTTTGACAACCATGCATACTAATATGAGACGTTGTGGGACTCCAGTGCGCCTAGACCAGTTGCTACCTTAGTTACCTGAGAAAACATGCTAAAGTTTGTCAACATAAAAATGCTGGTGAGTTCACAGGTTTGAGTTTAAAGTTCTTTTCAATAAACCGGATTCACATACAATACCCAAAAGTATTTATGTAACCCAAAAGTTTTAATCCATGGTTTCATACGTAACCAAAAGTTTGAACTGTATTTCCAATATCACGGCATTCACATACAATACTTAAAAGTATTTATGCAATCCAATTGGTATAACAGTTATTTTCAAAATACCGGATTCAACATACAATACTCAAAAAGTATTTATGTAATCCAAAAGTTTTAAACATTATTTTCAATATATCGGGATTCACATACAATACTCAAAAGTGATGTTAGCTAGACATCGTACAAGTTACTAAGCGTGTTGAATCATTGCTGACCATGCTTATAAGATATACCATAAGGTAACGCTATAAGCACCCCGACATCCGGAGACATCACCCGGAGCGTAAAGTAACCAATAGGACAATAGTGCACCCGTTCGACCTCCAATCGACACGAGTGGGACTTGTCAGGCCCAATAGATCTATTCACATTCTCCCCGCTATGTATCCACATATTCATGATTCAAAAAGTTGCGATGAAAGTCGCTTAGTTCCAAGTAATTCTTTAGTATTTATGTAATCCAAGTGTTCAATGTTTAATGTTTAGAAGTAGCATGTTTCTCCCCCAATAAAAGTTAGTAAAAAGGGGCCGTGAAAACTCACCTTAGGTTGCTTTGAGTTATAATCCAACTCCAAATGTGGAAATAGGCGAATTGCTAAAGATTCCCTATTTCAATGTTAAACTTATAAGTATTTATTCAAGACTTCTCAACAAGCCTTTTGTCCAAAACTACACATAACTCTAATGTGCTAGTATGACTCAAGTATGACTACGTGTAGTAAGTTGACCCGACGACCCGTTGGTGAAAATTTAGTTTTCATGTCAATACATACAGTACACATCATTCACATAAGTTCATATATCAATACATGCAACTTACAAGTCAAGAAAACCACTAAACAAGTTCAAATACTAACTTTGTCAATTCTGTGATTTTTGGACAGATTCTGGGTTGTCAAAACGATTTTTGATAAAATACCAAATCAACTTATTTGACTCTCAAATTTTTACAGGAACTTCCCATATATTTGTTTGAAATGTCCATATTTTTATTTTACCATAAAAACCTTCCAAAAATTTACTAAAAATTCCCAAACACTGAAAGGTACAAAAACATAGCTGTTTGCGACAGTTTAGTAGATGATTTATTAAACATCGCTCGTTGATCCAATTGGCCTGAATCAAATTGGAAAACATCAACCATTCCTGTATTTAGTTGCTCACCAAATTTCATAACCAAAGGACTTATAAAACTCGAGTTATGACCTTGTAAAGTTGACTAAAATTTCCTGTCCGAAATCAGCTTTGACATCCAAGTTTGTATGACCTCAAATAAATAGCTAGACTTATCCAAATTTAACAAATTAGGACTTTCTGAAAAGCTTAGACCAAGTAGTATATCATAATATCAAAAACTATAACTTTTGAATTCCAAATCAGTAAGTTATGAGCTATACAAAAACGGATTTCAAATCTGTCAAGCATACAACCTTGGTTATAATCATGTTAACTAGACTTTTATAAACTCACTCTTTTCAAACTTCAACCTAGCAAAACATGTATAACTCTCCTATGATCAGATCATATCCAAAAAAACATATTTAACCAAGTTTAACATCAAAGTTTATATCAAGATTTTCCAAGTTTACTAGCATGAACTTCCTATCATGAATCTTTGTGTTCTAAGATCATAATATTATTATCAAATCAATTATAATCAAGTATGAATTCTTTTTAGACATGTTATAATAATTATAACTCAGATTAGATCATAACATGAATGGAACAAAATTAAAATAACAAGAACATAAATTTATACCTCAAGAACACAAGCTTTAAAACACTTGAAATCAAAAGAAACTTGATGTATGATCTTCCTAAGCTTGAATCCTCTTGTATGGAATGATTATGACAATTTGGAATGATTATAAACAGAGTTTTTGAGCCAAAAATCGATCAGTGAATGAGTTTTGTGAAAATGGTGCGATCAAAATCGACTTTTATAAAGCAAAAGGCACCAGCTCGTAAACCTTACTGCCGCGGACCTCGGACGGTTAAGCAAATCTCACGCGGTCCGCGGGGGAGACAAGTTAGGCCACTGTCGGCAGTCTCGCGCGGACCGCGGGAGCATTTCCTTTTCCCACGCGGTCCGCGGGAGAGTGTTAATTAGATTTTTATATTTTTATTTCCTATATGTAATTATTATGCAATAACTATGCAATAATACAAATATTTACCATTTTAGCAATCCATATAAATATAAATTATTATTCCAGGTAATCTAGTAATTATTTCCACCAATCCCGGCTTATCCGGACTCGGTTACGTTAATTCACGGAATTTCAAATAATTACATAATTAACACATAGTATCACACAACTACGTTACAATATAAGTTTGTTAATGTTTCACCAACGTTTCGGGACTTACGACTCACGTGTGTGCTTATCAATGATCCTCCGAATCATCTAACTAACTTATCTAATCAAGTTAAGTTCGTTTAACCAATCGTTTCACTAAGGTAGACTTATGTAATTTCTAAGAAAGTTATCTAAAATTTTCCGGTTGTCACAGATTTGCCTTGTAAATGCACATTTGTTTCTCTAATTAAAGCAAAAGACTCTTTGCAAGATTCAGTGCAAAGCTTTAACAGAGATTGTTGTGATACCTGTTTAAGAGCAGAATTTGAAGAGTATCCTTCAAAAGCCATTAAGGCAAAGTTCTTTCTGCCATTGTCAGGTTCTCCCCAGTTGACATCATAGACCTTATTGTCTGCATCCTGACTGCATTCTGATGTGTCATAAGGAAGACTGCTCCAGTCAACATACCCTGATGTAAATAAGATTTGTTGCTGAGGGGGTTGTTGAGTTTGTGCAGGCTGTTGAGCAGTTGGAAAAGGAGGCATCAGCTGCTGTTGTTGCTGAGCAGGCATTTGGACATATTGTACTTGTGGCACATATTGAACTTGTGGAGCTTGTGCCTGTACAAAATGAGCACTCCCTTGAGTTCCATTATTCCTGTTATATGAGGGGTTAAATTGATTTCCAGACATGGGTTGGTTATAGCTAGAGCTTCTACACTCTCTAGCAAAGTGTCCCAACTTTTGACACTTATGACATCTAAGTTTAGATTTGTCAAAACCAACTTTTGTTGAGTTGTTTAGTCCTAGAAATTTCCTTCCTGACCTTTTATAAAATTTGTTAGTTTTTAAGCTTAACAAGGCCAGTTGGTGCAATATTTCCATTTCTTCTAAGTCATCACTGCTAAAATATTTTAAATCATCCATGATGAAACACATGTTGTCAGCAGTTTGACTCAGTTCTTCATTGTCATAAGCTGGGAAGGATCCATCTGATGAGATCCCAGCTGTTATGTCAATGTGGTCAAAAGAACCAAAGTTATTAGAACAGGATGGTGAGTCTTGTCCTAATAAGGCTGTGCTACCAGGAGTATAGTCATCAGCAGTTTTACCAGATTCTTGTAACTTCTTTTTTTTTTTTATTAATTTCTCTTTCAAAAGTTAGCAATTTACCATGTAACCTAGTTAGGTTTAAGGTGTTAAAATCTGAACTTGTTCTGAGGACTATAGAGTAAGTTTCCCATTTAGAAGGTAGAGATCTTAAAAATCTATGTAACATAGATTCATTTGAATAGATCTGATTATTAATTTTTAACTCAGAAATAAGTGAAGAAAATCTTTCAAACTGTTGAGTTAAAGTTTCTCCTTCTATGTAAGTAAAAGTTTCATATTGTTGAGCCAATATTTCTCTAATGTTGGCTATCACCTCAGCAGTTCCTGCAAACTGCTCTTTTAGGCAATCCCATAGCTCTTTGGCACTTTCACAATGTAAAAGGCCAGCATATATTTCGTTTGGGAGAGCCATAGCCAACATGGAGAAAGCTTTTGCATCAAGCTCAAATTTTTGGAAATCTTCCTCCGTGTAGTCTTTTTGATCTTTTGGTCTTTCAGTCTTTCCCTCTGGATTAGTTATCATTGGTCTGTGAGGTCCAAAGACTACAGACCTCCAACATCCAGTATTTGTTTGAGAAATAGTGTGTGCCAACCTTTTAGACCATATGTTATATTCATTTCTGACTAACATAGGAGGTTTGTTGGCAGATCCAGTATTGTAGGGGTCCATTTTTAAGAAGTTTGGATTAGTCAATACTTCTTTAAAGAGATGGATTTGAAAAAGTGAGCCTTTTAATCCTTTATTGAATATCAATATGAGCCTGTGTCTGAATCTTCAATTTGTTAGATTGATTTTGATCAGATTAACCAGATGCTCTGATACCAATTGTTGGATCAGTGGCCTATGTTATGAACACTTATGTGTATCAGATTTATGTATGAGTTAATAAGCAGCGGAAATAGCAAGTGTTCTAAAGGTTTAAAAGATCACTTTTAAGAGGAGTTATTACTCCCCCTTGACTGAATAATAAATGAGAAACAATAAATACAGTTAAGTATAAAGTAGTAAGAACAATTTATGTTTCTCAGATGTAAAATGGATATAAGATTAAAACTCGAAGGATTTCAATTTATATCAAAGGAATTACACCAAATCACATGTTGAAATAGATGAACAAACTCATCTATTTATAGACCAATGGACTAAACCATTGTCTGAAGTAACCTAAGATATTTCGGCTAAAAGATAAGGTTACAAAAGTCTTTACATCGAAACTTGTAATCAAGACTTTAACAAAACAATATAATAATAAAACTAAAACTGCTGATCTTTAGTCGGTTAGAAGCTTCTGAATACAAAGTGTTGATGAGTGACAAACTACTGATGAGTAGTTTGTCTTCAGTAGTTCTTCAGTGAAATGTCTGGTTAGACTTCAGAACTTCTGATGAGTAACTCTTTAGTACTTTGCAGATTTGTTCTTCAGTACTTCTTCATTTGTTCTTCAGCAGTTGTTTCCATACTTAAGCAGAATATGATTTGGACTAAGGTTATCAAAAGGTGGTTTCTTCAATCCTCTTTGTCCCAACACTAACCATCCTTGCCATTTCACCACTGATAGGCATGGAAGACATAGACTTGCTCAGGTCCTTGGCAAAATCCTCAATCCTTCTCAGTTTGCCAAGTTCTGCTGAATGGATGCCCTGAGCAGTCCTGTCATCCTTCCATTTGCACTTTTCTTTTATAATCAAGTCTGCCTGTTGAACTTTTTCTTTCAGGTATTCATCAAGGTTTTTGGGTTTTGGTAAGTTCAGACTTGACAGAGAAGGGAAGGATAATTGTGTAGCATCCTCGGTATTATAGAAGGACTGAATTTCCCCCTTGATCATGTCAAGCTCAAGGGGATACTGAGCAGCTAATGGAAGATCTGATGTTGGTGATTTTGTGGTGGTGATTTTTGAGGTGTGTGGTGAGAATGATTGGAGTGGAATGGCAGGAATGGGTTGTGTTGGTGGTGGTGTCGTGGCTATATTTTCTTCTTGTATAACAAAGGTAGATTTTCTCTTCCGTTTATACAGAATGGTTGGAGATGGTGGTGAGTGTGGAGTGTTAACATCTGTTAGCACTGGTGAAGCACCAGCAGATGTTTGAGGTAGTGATGGAATGGGTGGTAAGGTCAAGGCTAAGGCTGTTGTAGTGGTTGTGGATGTTGTGGTAGATGGTTTGACAGTTGTTTTGGGTCTAGCAGCAACAGAAGATTTTGATCTTGATGATGGAGGCTGCCTGACATGAGAAGCAAGCCTCTTTTTTCCTTTTTGAGGTACCAACATTATATTTTTCTTGCTGTTCTTCTTCTTTCTTTTTGGAAAGATTTTCTGCTTTAGTTTGTAGAGTCTCAGCCCTGATCTTTTTAGCTTCAGCAATCTTTTCAGCCATTACATTGGTTGATTCATCAACCTCTTTAGTCTTGGCTGTTTCAGCTTCAGCAGTGGTTTAAGCAGACTCTGGTAAAGGTTCTGGAGCAGACTTTTCAGAAGAAGGTGGAGCCCCAAAGGGATTCAGCTTCTTTAGTCTGTCTCTACCACTCTCCCCCTTTTTGGCATCAGCTGTCGTGAACTCATCATCATCTTCATCTCTGAGTATGGTTGTAGGGGCAGAGCCAGTAGTCTTTAGCAGATGATCTTTGATGTCCTTGATGTCTGCTTTTGTATCATTGAATCTAGCATCCACCATGTTCCTGATCACTTGCATGTAGGTCTCTTGAGTCTGATCAGCTAATTTTCTGTGAGCTATGATGATAGGATTGACAGATTTCCATAACTCATTAGCTATCTCCTCTTTTGATGGTTGACTTTGGCTGAGTGTTACCAAGGTGTTCATAATGGTCTTGATATCTCCTTTGATTTCAGTCACAGAAGATTCAATGGCATCCACTCTATCCGTCAATTCTTTGTATCTTAACCCATCACCCAAGTTAATGGGATCACCTGAGTTCCTACCAGAGGTGGTAGTTGTATCTGGTGCAGTCCTTGGAGGAGTATCCATAGAAAAGAAACCAGATGCCCCTTTTTCTTGGTACTGGGGACTTCCAACTGGAATAGAGGTCAATCTTGTTGCCTCAGCAGTTGTTGCCTTCAAGGAAATCTGATTGATGTAACCACTGTCCTGAAGTGAGACAATGGTCTCTACAACAGTAGTGGCTGCTTCACTTGAACTACCACTATGAGTTACATGTAACTCAAAGGGTGTGGCCTCCTCTTTTTGTGGGATGACTAAATGACTTTCCTCTGGACCAGTCACTTGTTGAGGTGCACTCTCAGTAATAGATGGTTGAGAGGAACTGGTTGTGTCCAGAGTTTTGTCAATGGCCTCAAACAAGGGTTGCATAGTGGGAGGAATTGATGGTGAGGGTTGTGGAATGACAAGAATGTTAGCCCTAGGAGATGGACTAGTGAACAGATGTTCAAGTGAATCATCTGCCCCTTGATGTGTTTCCCCTTGGCTTACAACATGATCCTTTTGAGAGGATACATGAGGAGTTTGGCTAGGCTGAGATTTTCCCACTTGTTGAGAGGAAGTATCAACAGTGGTTGTTTGTTGCTCTTGTGTTGCAACATGAATATTCTCTGGTATCTCATCCTCCAGAGTCACCTTTTTAGTGTGTTTCTTGGGGGGTTTAGTGGATGGAGTTTTCTTTTTAGTGGTGGCTGATGTGGGTTTCACAGCACTGGATGTAGTGCCATGATCACCAGGAGCAGTGGGCTCAGTAACAGAGGTTTGCACAACAGTTGTTGTCTTAACCTTCTTTGCTTGTGTTTTAGAAACTTTTGTTTTGACAGGTTTTTCTTGGTTAGGACCTAACATCCTTGTAAAAGTTTCTTGAGACAGGCTGTTCATTTGAAGGCCTTGTCCCTGAATGTAATCCTTTTTATGTAAAAGCTTTTGTAGGATCACACTCAAAAGTCTGGGATACATCAAGAAAGCATTGTTTGACCCAGCCTGAACCCCCTTCACATTATTCACCAAATCCAAAAACAGTACTTGGGATAAGTTGTAATCAGTGTTTGTTAAAATGGCATATCCCAAGTACGGGACTTTTAAAGGAACTTCATTAAAAGATGTTGTTTTGGGAGAGAGGCATACAAGCAGAGTGTGAAAGAAAAATTTCATGTTTGGGGGAAAAACTTTTTAAACATAGTTGCCCCAGTTAATTGTCCCCCATACCCTCTCTCAATGAACTCTGGATGGAGTTCAGCTTTTTCAAAACTTTCCTACCTGCCTTATCATTCAAGGAGAAGGTAGTGGATATGGTTTCAGGAGTGATGGCAACTTTAGTGTCGCCAATTTGAGAAACAATGGATGTTGGCTTTTTGTCAACAAACAGGACTTCAGCTTTCAACCAGAAAGCTTGAAGTGTATCCTCATAAATGAGTGAACTTGAAGTCGGGGAAGTTTTATACTTAGATGTATTCAAGGTATCGATAATGGAATGGAAGTGTTGGTTTTCATTTGTTTTGGTCAGATATGGAAGATAATTGTGGGGAGCTTTCAGTTGGAGATCCATTTTATGGATTAGACTGAGAAAGAAGAAGGCTTTTTAATGGAGGATTTAGGTTGAAGAAGGCGGTTTTAGAATTTTGAATTCGATGAGAAGGTGGAACAACTACTGTGGAAAACAGGGGTTTATATAGTCTCAGGTGAAAACCGCTGATGTGGCAAAAACGCTGCTTTTGAGAGCATACGTGGCAAACATCTGATGGAAGGACTGTTATGGTGGATGACAGTTGTTTATAACAGCTGTTTGACTTTAGTCAACAGATGTTTGTGAAAATAGTTTCATCTGATCAGATGTTTAAAACAGATTTTTCAACCAGCAGTGGTTTAATGAATGAAACAGTGGTTGTGTTATCTGATCAGAAGTTTGAACAGATTTTTCAACCTAAACTATTTTTAAGGATGAATTTTTGATTTTTCTAACAATATTATAATGCTTTTATTCATGAAAATAATTTTATTTTATTCCATGTTTAGCATACCAATCCGAGAGATCAGATCTGCAAAGGTAGATGTGTCTAAAGCTTTTGTCAACACATCTGCCAACTGATCCTCTATTGGAACATGATGTAGAGAAATCAAACCTTTTTCATAGCTGTCTCTGACAAAATGATGTCTGATGTCAATGTGTTTTGTTGTGGAATGGGAGACTGGATTTTTGATGATATTTTCAGCAGCTTAACTATCCAGCATGAGTGGAGTCCTCAAGGCAGTTATACCAAAATCCAGTTGCTGGTTTTGAAGCCACATAAGTTGGGCTGTACAGCTTGCAGCAGCAATGTATTCAGCCTCTGCAGTGGATGTTGAAACAGCCGCCTGCTTTTTGCTTTGCCAGGAGACCAAGGCATTGCCTAGGAATTGGCACCCTCCTGATGTGGACTTCCTTGTGGTTTGACAACCAGCAAAATCACTGTCTGAATAACCTGAAAGCTCAATGTTCCCATTAGCAGGGTACCAGATACCAAGTGTGGGAGCACCTTTTAGGTATCTGAATATCCTTTTCACAGCAATAAGGTTGGACTTTCTAGGTGATGACTGGTATCTTGCACAAACACAAGTGGCAAACATAATGTCTGGCCTAGATGTTGTTAAGTACAATAAAGACCCAATCATGCATCTATAGTGTGTTTGGTCAACCAGTTCATCTTTGTCATCAACAGTGACTAATTTTGTAGTACTCATGGGTGTGCTACATGGTTTACAGTCATTCATTTCAAATTTAGTGAGTAAGTTTTTAACATACTTATTTTGATGAATAAAGGTTCCATTTTGCAGTTGCTTCACTTGAAGACCAATGAAGCACTGTAGTTCACCCATGGCACTCATTTCAAACTCAGCTGTCATGAGTTCTCTAAACTCTTCACACATTTTATTACATGTGGATCCAAAAATGATGTCATCCACATATATTTGAACAATCATTAAATCTTTTCCTTTCCATTTTAAAAACAAGGTTTTATCAATTTTACCTCTTGTAAAGCCAATGGATAAGAGAAAAGTGGAAAGAGTTTCATACCAGGCCCTTGGTGCTTGTTTCAGGCCATACAAAGCTTTATTAAGCTTGTAGACATGATCAGGATGGAATGTGTCTTCAGCCAGGTGGTTGACATACATAGACTTCCTCCTGAATTTTACCATAAAGGAAAGCACATTTGATGTCCATCTGATACACCTTGATGTTGTGGTTGACAGCAAAGGCTAGGAAAAGTCTGATGGCTTCCAACCTAGCTACAGGAGCAAAGGTTTCATCATAGTCTGCTCCTTCTTCTTGTCTGAAGCCTTGAACCACAAGCCTAGCTTTATTCTTGAAAACAATACCCCTTTCATCTGTTTTGTTCTTAAAGACCCATTTTGTGCCAATTGGACATACATCCTTTGGCAATGGTACAAGTTCCCATACCTGTTGTCTTTTGAACTGAAGGAGCTCTTCTTGCATAGCTTCTACCCAACTGTTGTCTTTCAGTGCCTCTTGGTACTTAACAGGTTGTGTGAGAGATAGAAAACCAGCAAAAAGACAAATGATTGAGGATTGACTTCTTGTGAGCACCCATTCACTGATGTTGCCAATGATTTGATCAGGTGGATGAGCTCTGAGGATGATTAGATCTCCCCTGTATGGAACTATGGCATTTTGTGGTGAATGACAGAGGTTTAAGTTATTAGTTGTTGAAACATCTGTTTGCACTTCTGTAGTGCCAACAGCTGTTTGAAATAGTAGTGGGGGAATAGGCCCAAGTGATGTAGAAGTGGATGGACTTTTGTCAACAGTGAGTGGACTTTTGTCAGAAAATAGTGGATCAGTGGTGGAGCTTGATGAGGCAGTGGTTTGAGGGTAAAACTGGCCAATAGTGGTTGACTCAGCTCTGACAGAGTTTTGAACATCTGCTTGCCCTGAATCAGGATAAATCTTTCAGAAAGACTATGGCATCACAATATCATATCTGTAATCCTGTTGTAAAGACTGTATTGTACCTGCATTGTCAGTTTTCACATTGATATCTTCAAGTTTGAATTTATCTAGTTCAAACAGTTCTGCAGGATTTGCTGGGATTGTCAATGATGAAAGTTCATTGAAATTCACATTCAAAGTTTCCTCTACTGTCCTAGTCCTTGTGTTAAACACTTTATAGGCCTTGACAGTAGATGAATATCCCAGAAAATATCCACAATCTACTTTGGCTGCAAATTTTGAAATGGAATCTTTTAGATTTAAAATGAAACATGGGCAGCCAAAGATTTTGAAAAATGATATTAATGGTTTGAGTTTGAACAGAACTTCATAAGCAGTCTTTTGATGCCTAGGGTTGATTAAAACACTGTTTTGAACATAACAAGCAGTGTTTACAGCTTCTGCCCAAAAGGACAGGGGTAAACCAGAATCTGCTAGCATTGTTCTTGCAGCCTCAGTGGGTGTTCTATTTTTCCTTTCAACCACCCCATTTTGTTATGGTGTTCTTGGAATGCTGTACTGCCTTACAATTCCTTTTAACACACAGAAATCATCCAACTCCTTATTCTTTAACTCTGTTCCATTGTCATTTCTAAAGACTTTTACTGGCAAGTCATATTGTTTCTCAACTTTGGTGACAAAGTCCTTCAAAATACCTGCAGTCTCATCCTTAGAGTGTAAAAAGTAAGTCCATGTAAACCTAGAAAAATCATCAACAATAACAAGACAAAATCTCTTTTTCCTAAGGCTCATGATTTTTACAGGGCCAAACAAGTCCATATGCAACAATTGAAGACATTGACTTGTTTTGGACTCATCAATGGATTTGTAAGAGCTTTTATGTTGTTTTCCTTTTAGAAAGGAAACACAATGCTCATCACATTTAAATTCTTTTGGTGGCAACCCTCTTACAAGGTTTTGTTTGGAGAGTGAGTTGATAGTTTGAAGGTTGGTATGACCCAATCTCCTATGCCACAATTTTGTCTCTTTGGTTGAGGCAGCAGAGAACAGACAGACATTTGCCATTGGATTATCCTTCAACATATCAACTACATACACATTGCCACTTCTATGAGCTACAAGTTGTGCTTTGCTCTCAGCAATGATGGTGTTAATCTTTTCAACCACTTCTGGTCCAACAATCTTACATGTAGAGCAGACAAATCGTGTCTTAACAGGTTTAACAGGTCTCTGACGACGCGAACAAATCAAGTTCTAAACATGAACACGACTCGTTCACAGTTTCATGTTTTATGTACCAAAAAAGGGAAATGAAGGATCTTTGCCTCTTAATTCTAAGTATTTAAAAAAGTAAAAAAATCACACAGTGTACTTTTCAGTTAACAGGTCTTATCGTGTCTTATATAGGTTACCCATTGCCAGCCTTACTTTACATGTCTTCTTAGTGAAGAATGACCCATATCCTTTGTCACCCATTTGTGAAACACTAAGAAGATTAAACTTCAGATTGTCAATTAGATTAACATTTTCAAACTTAAGTCTCCCAGCTTGAACAGTCCCAGAACCCAACACTTTACCTTTTGAATCATTACCAAAGGATATATCACCCCCTCCATGAGCAAGAAAGTCCAGAAGAAGGGCTCTACATCCAGTCATGGGCTTGGAGCCTCAACTATCTACATACCATAAACTATCTAAGCATGCAGAAGCTCCCTGCACATCAGTAAAGAATTAGTTTTGGTGAGTGTCCAAAGCCAAATTGGCTTTAGATGGGTTCTCAGACTTTTCAGCCTCAAGCTTAGGAGAATGGTCAGTGGTTTGAACTAGTTTTTAAACTAAGTTCAACAGCTGTTGTTGACCATTTGCCAGTGCTTGTATGTCAACACTTGGTCCAACAGATGTTTGATCATTTCCTATCAGATGTTGATAACCATGAGGATTTTTGTTCACTCTAGGTTTTGAAGGTCTTTTGGGCTCTTCATAAACATGTGGCAGACGATGACAAGGTGGTTGTCCATGTCCTCTTGGAAACCTGTTGGCAGATGGAGCATCTGTTACCTGAACATCTCTTGGAGCAGAGTTTTATTTAGATTTTTGGTAACAGCTGTTTGGACTGGTTCAAAAGTCTGTTTGGGTTTTCCTTTCAAAGTACTAACCATTTGACTTTCTAGAGTTTTAACCTTGTACTCTTTTATTTTTTCATCGATGTTTTTGAGATACAGACACTCTTTTGTTTTGTGATTTTTTCTCTTACAGATTAAACATTCTTTGATTTTAGAATCACTTAAACTTGTTCCTTTGTTGATGTTATATGCTTTTAGAAGAAAACAGTTTTTAGTAACACGATTCTTCTTTTCACAAAGATCACAAAACAAGTTGTCTTTTGATTTCCCTTTTTCTTTCTTCTTTTCAACAGATGTTTGATCATCTGTTGGAAGATCTTTCAAGGGAATGATCTTGGCCTGTGGTGCCTTTTTACCCTCAGAGGTTTTGAAGGTCATTGGTTGGAAATTTTCAAGGACATCACACTCATCTGACCAGGTTGGTTTGAATTGGTATTTTTCAATCTCATCAAATGAGGGTGTACCTTCCAATTTTTCAAGAATGATTTTCTTGCTATTGGGTTCAGTGACCTTGATTTCCTGACCTTTTGAATTGGTTGGGATGATTTCAACCAACTATGGTTCCTTTTTGTCAGTGGTTTGTGAAGCTTGGGCAGTGGTTTCATTAAAACCAAAACCAAATTTCACATGACTTTTAGACTGTTGGTTAACAATCATCTCAAAACCTTTTGATGATTCCACCCATTTTTGACATTCAACCTGGGTGGACTCAAGCTCCTGTTTACAACTTTGATATTTGGTTATCATAGTTTGGAGTTGATCTTTGGTTATGCATGCTTCATGTTTTAAACTGCTGATTTCGGATTCTTTTTTAGTTAATTTTGATTTTAACTCTTTAGTGAGTTTTTCAAACTGAATTTCATCTTATTCACCTCTTTTATCTTAGCAAATGGTATGATACATTTATCAGAACATAAGTCATTTAAGATTTGAGGTGATACCTTAGCAGCAGCCATCAAGGCATAATTACACTGGCAATCACAGTCATCAGTACCCCATGGGTCTGAGAGATTCACAACCTCCACTTCAGATTCGTCAGCTGAAACAACTTCATCAACATTGTCATTAGTCACATTTTCAGACTTAGGCACCACTTCCTCAGATTCAGTCTCTTCAACAATTGTTTCTAGTGCCATGAAGCAGAAATTTCCTGGTTCATTTCAGATTTGGCAACTAGAGAAATGTTTTCATCTGTTAGCTCATCTGGTAGGCTGCTCCAATCAACAAAACCTTGTGTGAAAAAACCCTGTTGGCTTTGTTGACTGGTCTCTGTAGGAGTAGAGGATGGAGCTGCAGCCATTGGCATTTGTGCCTGAGTAATAGGGGTTTGGACATAATGAATCTGGGGAACAGTGGTTTGGACATACTGCATAGGAACAGTGGTTGAGGTCTGTGCAAAGTGAGCAGTGTTTTGCACATTTGGTCCAGGGGTATTTTGGGAATACTGATAAGTGTTGGTCTGAGGCCTTTGGTTTGGATAGGTAATCATAGGTGTATCATTTTGACTCCTAAATTCCCCAGCAAAGTGACCCATTCTATGACATTTATAACACTTGATCTTTGATTTATCCAACCCCACTTTTGACCCATCATGTAAACCTGGATACCTTCTGCCGGTTTTCTTATAGAAATTATTAGTTCTAATACTGAGCAGGGCCAATTGATGCAAAATGTCCATTTCCTCTAAGTCCACAGGGTCAATGTATTGAAGGTCATTATACACAAAGGATGTGTTGTCAGATGCCTGGATATCATCACTTGCTGCAAAAGTATAGTTGGGTGATGAGTAAGAATCAGTGTTAAAACCAGTGGTTATATCAATGTAATGATCATAGCCCTGATCCTTACTACTACCAGGTACCTCATCTTGACCCAAAAGTGTTGTATTACCTAACACATAATCATCAGAAACTTTTCCAGAATCCTGGAGCTTCTTTTTCTGGTTAAGCTCTCTCTCATAGGTCAAGAGCTTACCATGAAGCTGGGTCAGAGTCAAGTCCTTAAAACCAATTGAGTTTCTCATAACAATTGCAACAGTGTCCTATTTATCCTGAAGTGATCTAAGAAATCTATGATTCAAAGTTGAATTTGGGTAAGATAGACCCACCAGTTTTGGTTCACTTATTAAACAATTGAACCTCTCAAATTGTTGTGTAAATGACTCTCCCTTCACATGACTGAATGTTTCATATTGTTGATTAAGGATTTCACAGTTGTTTTCAATAACATTCTTAGTCCCACCAAATTGTTCTTTCAAAGCATCCCACAACTCCTTTGCACTGTTACAATGTAACAGTCCAGCATAGATATCATTTGGTAGAGCCATGGCTACAATACTGAAAGCCTTAGCATCTAACTCAATTTTTTGAAAATCCCGCTCGGGGTAGTTTTCGACACTTTTAGGTACTTGGACCTTGGGATCTTTGGTAATCGGCACCGTTGGAACATGTGGTCCAAAGACAACCGACTTCCAACACCCAGTGTTCTGTTAAGCTAACACATAACTCATCCGACGTTGCCATATATTATATTCAGATCTGACAAGCATCGGTGGCTTGTTGCTCGTGCCAGTGTTATGTGGATCTTGATTCATAGAAGCCATTCTCTGATTGTTTATAAAACAAAGCATGTTTAAAAACTTTGAACATAAATTAAACTTTTACTCTGTTTTCAATCAACAAACAAAGTGATATCAATAATATTGAGCTGATCTATTATATTAAATTGATTGATTAGATCGAATTTAATTGACCAAGCTCTGATACCAATTGTTATGATCTGAGAGTTTGATTTGTTAAGATTTGTTAAAGTAAGATGAATATGAATGAATACTAGTAATGGAAAGTACAGCGGAATAATAACTATGCAATCTTAGCAAAGAGATCAATTGCTTTCAAACGAGTACATTTCATTCGTCATCACAGATTGAAATTAAGTACAAGTTATTACAAGTCCCCCCCCCCCAGCCTGATCACTCAATAGCTTTGTTTGTGCAGAGAATGTGTAAGTGATAAATAGAACAGTACATGCACTATTCTATTTATAGACAAACTAAACCACTGATGACCAAGGACTGACGTCACCTTAGACAGTGACAGCTAACTACCTTAACAACATAAACATCTGCTATACTAAACTACTGTTACATTGAGTAAACCACTGATAAGAAACATCTGATAATCTTCAACATCTGCTGGAGCCTAAGTGCTGTTGGCTCCAGCAGACCTTTGGTCTTGATTAGCACTTTGTCTTTGTTCTTTGTCAGCACTTTGTTCATCAGTAGTTTATCTTCAATAATCAGCACTTTGATCAGTAGCGCTTTAGTCATCAGCAGTTTGTGTCATCAGTCTTTTGGGAGGAGAATTGTTTTATTGTTGATCAGCACTTAAAATATTTTGACTTTCAATCATCTGTTCTTTTCCAGGTCAGCAGACCTAACAAGAACAATACTAAACTAGTAAACTATTTTCTTATTTCACATAAACTACTTCTTCATCATCTACCTCAAGACCTCATCTCTACAATTTAAACCGATAGCCCCAACTTCAATGGTATTATGCAAATCAAGGCTGGCTTTGGGGTGGGCGAGCCAGTGACGCCCGTTTTTTCATGAGACCAATTTTTTTAATTATATATACGTGTGTGCGCGCACGCACGCGTGTGTTTAAAAATTTAAACACGAAAAATGTATTGGACCTCAATAAATATATAACCATAAGAAATATTAGGCTTCCATCTTTAACAATATAAATTACTTTGGATCTGTTTGCCTTTAAGTAAATTATCTAATTATTTAATCTAAAAATTTAGTTTGAGTCTAGTTATCTAACCTAAATAAGTAAATAATAATTTTTTTCCCTATAACGCATTATTATTTAAAAACAACTGGCAAATTACAATTACATAAGGATAGAGGTAAGCTGGCAACAACACAGTAATCAACTTCGTCATCCTAGCTCTATTGATCCGGAATGTTTTTTGAATTGATAATTTTATTAAGTTGTTCAGCACTTCCACTTCCTATTTGATAATTTTATTCACACTTTCTTAGTTTGAAGGTAATCAGGTTTTTTTTTCCAATTGTTCCACTTCCTTTTTGATAATTTTCATTCTTTTCCCTAAATTGGTAATGGTTTTGAAATTTGATTTGTTTTCTTTTTAGAAATTATGCCTCCTAAACAACCTCTCATTGCTCGTAAACGTCGTTTACATTATTTATTTTATATTATTCATTATAGTCTAAGGACCTTTTTAGCTTGTACGAGTCATTTAAATCCTAACTTGATATACATAATGTATGCATGAGAAAGTATATGGTATAAAGCTCCTTAAAATAAGAAGCATAAGAAGCCACCAGAGATTGACACCTGTCAATCTAACCTAACCACACCTAACCACAGTTAAACATAATAAATCTTATCTTCCCTGTTCAAATCTTAACCCATTCTCATTTTAAAACATACCAATCTAGATCTGACAACCACAACCAACACCACGACCACGACCACCACCACCAACACCACGGCCACCACCACCACCACCTACCACCTACCTGTGACCACCACAACCATTACCACCACCGCCACCATCACCACCACCACCACCACCACCTACAACTACCACCACCACCACCACCACAACCACCACCTCACTTTTTCTCTACACATCTCTCCAAACAATCAGTACACCCACAAACAATCACTTTTTACCTGTTCATCTCTTGCAAAATTAAATGAGGTTTTCAAATCCATTTTAAAATCTCGAAAAAAATATTCTTTTAACTTCTCGCATCAAAGATTAATCTCACCGATTGATTGTCCAAGATTTTAATACACATTTTGATTAAAAAAAAAGATTTTGTTATAAATATATTAATAAAGAGGTGACTCTCCACATACATAACCTACATTACTTCATTATGTTTGTATTAATGATGTAGCCCTATATATAGTGGTTCTTGTATATTGTATGATACACTCAAGTAATAAGCACTCTCCCATTTCTCTACATCTCATTCTCTCTATGTTATCTCTATTATCATATTAGATGAGCTATTAGGTTATAGTTGATACACAACACGTTATCAGCACGAGTTGCTTTTGGGTTGGATCATCTTATCGATAGTAAGTTTATATGGTTCAATTAATTCATTATCTCATACAAAATCCATATTGTATTTTATACAATTTTGGGTTATGTTGAGATTCATTATTCATTGATGTATTTTTTTTAATAAAGAGAACATAAACCATATAGTAGTAACTCATACAATCTTGATTAAATTGAGGCTTATATTTATTATTTCTTTATGGTTATTACTTTCGATATAAGATTTTAATTTGTTAAAAAATGTCATTAGTATCAAATAATAAATTTAACAAAAACGTTGATAGAGGTTGAAAAGGTTGAAAATCCGAAAAAGTTGTATTAATTTTGTATTCCATTCCATCTCCAAATATGCATAAATGTAAAATTATCTTACTTTTCATACAAGATTTTAATTTTTGTCATAATTTACTACATAAGAAATGTAACTTAAAAAATAACGTTCTTGTCACTTCATTGATTATATAAGTATGATTTTGGTGTGACAAAGACATGATGAATTTACACTAAAATAGGTTATCATTTTATAAAATCTTCTGATACATTTGTATTATGACCAATTATATTATTTAAACTCCCTTTGTTTTAATGATATGAGATATTTGGGTTTGTGCTTTATTTATTTGGAGAACTTTGGTTGTCGTTTCGTGTTTCGTTACAACCATAGAAAAGAAATATAAAAGAGGAGTTATGATAGAATTTAAGCTTTTACGTTGATCACATCAAAAGGTATTTTATTTTCACGATATTGAATTCATATGATACTTATAATGTCTAATCTTGAAAAAATATTTTTAAAATATTGGTTATTTTTCGTCTAATAATATAGATATGAAATTGGTTGGTATTTCTTATTTAATTTCGGGGTGGTTTTATACTCCAAATAATAAAATCTTTTTCCCTAAACCAATAAAGATTTTTATATAATTATTTCGAAGGATGTAATAAGTATGAATATATTGGGATTTTGATTTTGTTTTATTTCCCACTTGCATCCATTTGATGTATATTACCATGTTAAAGGAAAGCGAAAATCAAAGAGAACATTATGGTATATTGTCACAAGTTATATGATTGAATTGTGATCAAGATTTATTTATAATATGACACTTGAGTTGTCAAACTCTCTAAGGTTTATTATAAATTTATGGAAGCTTGTAAGAATTTTGATCGATAAATCGTAATGATTTGATCATATAACTTCTTCTCAATTAGTGTTTTGTGATGAGGAGATTATTTATACAAGTTGATTAGAACATTTTCCATTGTCATATCTCATATATGCTCTTGAAGTAGCAATATTATTAAAGAATATATAAGGTATAAAAGGACCACCATGAAAGGTGGTGTAGTTCTCTGTCATTCCCTGAAGTGAATGTAATGAAAAATGATCGGTATAAAGGTTAAAGATCATGTACATAACTAAGGAAGTTGTAATGATTCCACCATGAAAGTTATGTAGTTATAATCCATTCCTTGGAGTGAATGTGATGATATAATGATCCGTGTAAAGTTCATGATCACGGTGGTTAAGAAAATGATTATGATGCTCAAGTTAATGAGATCAAATAAGTTAATATTGTGATAATTATACAATGATCGGTATAAAAGTCATGATCATGGTCAACGAGGAAATTGTAAAGATCGTCATATTGATAATATGGTCAACATGTTAATATTGAAATCGATCACAAGAGTGCAACATGTCTAATAATTTGAACTAACCATATCCTTAAGAGAGTATGAAAAGTTTGAAATCATCTCATATTCTGGTGATTGAGTAAATAATGAAAAGTTATAAAGCTTGTTTTGTTTATACTCCATTCCATAAATTGAATGTGACTACATATTGATCATTGTAAAGGTAATGATCGGGGAGATAATTGAGAAATTTGTAATGATGAGATTGACCATTTGGAATTGTAATGATGGTCATGATTAATAATGAGATGATGGTTTGAAGATTTCATACATACTCTCATATCTTACGGTTGTATTACATACGTGCAAGTAATACATATATGATCATAAACTAGGAATTTATGGATCATAATTATTTAATTAGTTGGCATGACCGGTAAGACCACACCGAGTCGATGATGATGTGAACATAATGAAGAACTTAAGGATTCTTCCATCTTATACATATCATGTAATGTTTGCTCAATAGTGAAATTATATATATGCCATATAGGGTGAGTAACCCTAAATATTCTGGAATAGAATAAAGGATACATATATCCTAACATGATACCACTTAGTATTTAAAATCGATGCATCGTCTAAATGGTTATCAAGTTCGCAACCTGAAGTTTGCGTGATTTATGACTTAGCTAATAAGATAGCAAGCATATTATTCCAGAGTGGCATGTTTATTTTGGTTATAATTGTGAAGTTAATTCTCAAGTTAGTAATGACAATTAGAATACGTGTTTTGGTGAGAAAATCACTAAACATCTAATTTTTATTGCAAAGATAATAATCATGAGAGCAAAAGTACACGTTTATATATAAGTACATGTGGTTATACATGACTAATAGTAATCCACATCAAGCCAACAAGTTATTTAATATTTCCCCATTATAATTGGTTTTCGGTCAGGAACCAAACATTTCTCATCTATTGTTTTGATGTGCGATATATTTTGCAATTGATCCACCACAATGCACAAAAAATGGGACTTCAAAGAATGTTGAGAATATATGTTGGATAAGAATAAGTATTGATAACCACGTACTTAGAGTTGTTAAAGGTGCGATTTGATTGATTGATTTTTATTTTAACAATCAATATTTCCAACATGAGGGGGAGATAAAAAGCAGTTGAAAAGATGAAATGAATTATCAGTTTATCCTCAAATTAAGAAGTGTGAACTGAAAGTACAAAGGATAATTCATTTACAAGAATAAATTGATTACCAGATGTATTCACTGACCTAAATATAGTGACCAGCTAAGTCACATATATCAACTGCTAGTGCTCCAATTGAATTAGTGTCCCAGAAAGGGCAACCATACATTGGTGATATGTCTATGGCATGCCTGAAGCGTGGTAGACTAGTCGGTTCCAAAAATAAAAATCCTCGAAATTGGAGCAAGTAAGAAAGATGGTCAAGTCGAGGTTATAGTAAAAAGGTCTCCTGAAGAGACATTAGACATGATGGTTCCAGAAGAACCTCAGGTACCTGAAAATAAAGAGATCTCGTTATATAGTATCATGTCTACGAAATGCATGGAATCGAAATAAAATCGACGTCGTTATAAATTTTATGTAATGTAGCGCTTGAAATGAGGATCAAGATTTAAGATCTGCCTATGAATGAATACAAAGAAATGATTGGTCTAAATGGAAAGACGCAAATACGGCAGAGTTGAATTCTCTATTGAAAATGAAAGTTTTGGACCAGTAGTCCATAAAACAAAAGTTGTAAAACATATAGATATGCAAAGGTCTTTTGTGCGAGTCAACATTTGAAAAGAAAATGATATAAGGTAAAATTGGTGGCACAAGAATTTCGCAAAGACCCATAATTGATTATGAGGAGACGCATTCTCCAGTGGTGGATACAATGATTTTTCATTATGTTATTAGTCTGGTAATGCAAAGAGAGAATTGAAATGCGTCTAATAAATATCATGATTTACTTGACACTGAAAGTTTACATGAAAATACCTGATGAAGGATTTAATGTGTCAAAATCTTGTAACGTAAGTTCTCGAGAACGTTATGATCGGAATAAATAGATTCAATTCTGAATATGTTATGTTTGTTATATGATTGAATTGAATATAAGTGGAACTCCTCATGAGTATCCTAAAGCAACTGAGTGCTTAAAAGGTGATACGAAACATCGTAGGATATAATTATTGTGCACCAATACACCACATGTGATAAACTGAACCTGGTGATTATGATAGTTTAATGTATAAGAATGGTACAATATATATTGGAGAAATAGATGTTATTGTTCTTCCAATTGAAGAGTTAATGCACTTGCGTAATTGGTCAAGATGGAAAAGTCCTTGATGGATTGATGATGCCTGCAGCATTGATATCAATACCTTAAGAAGTATTATGTTAAGGTAATATAATATGTATGGACTAAAATAAGGGGGTTGAGTGTTATAAAACTCATGAGATATCCCGATAATGAGCAACATAAGTTTGATTGTATTATCCAGCTTGTATCAAAAATTTTCTTTTAAAAGTTCACTCGCAGTTTACAGTGATAATGTCTGAGCATTATCGAGAGACTCTGTAGAATTTTTGAAAAGGGGATTTTTGAAAGTCCTTGACATAGTGTACTTGTTGTTTGACCTACAATTCGAGTATATATGTAATGATATGTTTACCAATCCATCAAAGTATATCCTGAAAAGATGGTGGGACATTTTACAATGGACATAGCTCATACTTATGTATTAAAGGTTGTCTAATTACTTGATATGCAAAAATATTTGAATAAGAATTCTACACGAAATGGAAGTGTAACAATTGGTAGTTATCTCGAAGAAAAGAGATATGACCTATAAGGTACTCGATCATGTGTTTTATTAATTCAACAATATCATGTTTATAAAATTATAAGATATGTTGATGATATCATTATCTCGTGAAGAGATGGTACGCAAGTTGAGCATTTATTTAAGGATATTCTTATATATCAATCAAACTACATTCAAAATATGTTGGACATTTTAATATGTCAAAGTCCATCTCTAAAAGTTTGATCATTTGGTATAAAACAAAGTATTCTTATCACAAATATTATTAGTCTATAAGTACAATATTTAAATGCAGTTGATGCAATATTTCTTGCTCGTTATACACAACTACATTTATCATTTATTTATATGATTTTATTAATGAGATATAATTTGTTTCCAGAGAGGAGACATTGAAATGATTTAAAATCAAATACTTTAATACTTTCAAGGTATGAAAGACATGAGTTTACTAACCTGTAAAAAAAGGGTTTTGGTTAGTCTTATTGATGCAGGGAATGTAAAACAACACGGTCGTTGATCTTATACGAGAGGAGGCACTAGAAGTCTGACATGAAGACTTTGTTTAAAGAATTACACACATGAGAGCACGGACAAGAAGCCTGAAATTAATATCATGCATCAAAGGAGAAAGAACCAAGTATATTTTACCAAAGTTATTTTCTATGCATAATTTATAAAAGAATGGATCGAAGTGTCGACTCAAGGAGCTTAAATCATCAGGGGGAGAATAATACGCGCTGCACTCTTTTTCCCTTAGCTATGGTTTTATCCCACTGGGTTTTCCTAGCAAAGGTTTTTAATGAGGCAGCATCATTAAGCGTATTTCATCATGTGGATAGTCAAGGGGGAGTGTTATAAATATATTAATAAAGAGGTGACTCTCCACATACATAACCTACATTACTTCATTATGTTTGTATTAATGATGTAGCCCTATATATAGTGGTTCTTGTATATTGTATGATACACTCAAGTAATAAGCACTCTCCCATTTCTCTACATCTCATTCTCTCTATGTTATCTCTATTATCATATTAGATGAGCTATTAGGTTATAGTTGATACACAACAGATTTGATTAAATTCTAGAGTGTGTGTTTTGGAGAAAACATTTTAACAAAACTTTATCCTATTACAAACATTGGTGGCGTTTTGTTATAATCACAAACTTTCAAGGTCACAAAAACACAAATCATCTATCCACCAATTACCAAACCCTCAAGACGACGTCGTTTCACAAACTTATTTGTCCGTTAAAACCCCGAAACCCTAATATAAACAAACAAACCCCCTCACACTACCATCTCCTTCCTTATCCACAACAACCAAAACCTCTTATCATCATTTCCAATGGCCTCTGCCAATGCAATCTCTACTCCTTCAATCCTCTCTTCACACAAAAAGGCACCTTTTACACTTCATATTCATTCATATGTTAATTAATTTAGTTAATTGTGTGTTTTGTAATAATAATAATAATAATTTTATGTTTTTGGGTGCAGAGTGTGTTTGATGGTAATACAAGGGTGGTTCAGTTCCAGACTGTTCCGAAAATGAGACGGTCGAACCGGCGGTTTGCTGTACGGGCAACGGCTAAAGATATTGAGTTTGGTCAACGGTCCAGAGCAGCTATGCAGGCTGGGATTGATAAACTTGCTGATTGTGTTGGCCTTACTCTTGGCCCAAGAGGTTGTTATAAGTTTGTTTGGATATAGATAATTGTGGCTAATTATACTGTTATACTTGTAAGAGCATTTATATCATTTTATACTCTATAATTCAACTAAAAATTCATACTTTTCAAATTTTATGTCTAATTTTTAAGTTTTTAAATGACAATCACGTTTCATCCATCATTTTTATCTTTAGTTTTCTCATAAATAGTTATTTTATTATAATTCTTGTTTTTATACAGCTCACACTGTAATTTGATGGAGAATGAATAGTAGTTTTTTTTTATGAAAAGATATTGTAGCGATTTTTTATACAATATAGAGGTGGGGTAGAAATGGTGGATGGGATGTAGTTTTGGTTTTAAAATGTGCGCTTAATGCTTGATGCGCAAGATGCGTTGCGATTACATGATGAGGGATGATTCGCTCTAAATCGCATAATGCACATAGACTGCTTGTACGTAAGAGTTCAACGCTTATTTTGGTTATATTGAATTTCTTTCGTGGTACTAGAGCTATTTTTTGTATTTGTTTATTTTAATATCTAATATAGTCATGGAGTTTTGAATTGACCTTATTTATATTGGGACAAATGATGAGTTAAAGGTGATAAGGGTGGGTGTTATTAGGTTTAGGTTTTGGTTTTGGTTTTGGTTTTGTGTTATTGTTTGTGTTGTTTTATGGAGTGTGATTTAGAGTTTTGGCTGGGAATGTTGACCAAGTGTGTTTGGATTTCTTAGGGAGGAATGTTGTGTTGGATGAGTATGGTTCGCCAAAGGTGGTTAATGATGGAGTTACAATTGCAAGAGCGATTGAATTACCTGACCCTATGGAAAATGCTGGTGCTGCTCTTATCAGAGAGGTTTGAGACTTTTACCTTTACATTATGTATTTAGATTAGATAATTTGTTTTAGTGTAACGGCAGTGAAAGTTTAAAAACAATTAGAATATTTAAGAATAGTTTTATCAGTCGATAACGCAAAGCAGTAATCGAAACTGTAATTAGTCGAACAGTAGTGAGTTTGTGAACTCTTGTGTACTTTTTGGTTACATTTTCATAAGCTATATACTAGATAATAATTCCTACATAATAGCAAGAGATAATTACAAATGTTAACAAGTATACAATGGATAAATATATGAATCTTAAATAAAGATGACAAATCCTGCTCAGTTGTATTTTGCGCAGTAACTGGAGACTGTTAATTACTTATTTGGTTAAAATGGTGAACTGATTTGTACAGGTGGCAAGCAGAACCAACGACTCAGCTGGTGATGGTACAACCACAGCATCGGTTCTTGCCCGTGAGATTATTAAACTTGGTCTCCTGAGTGTCACCTCTGGTGCTAACCCCGTGTCGTTGAAGAAAGGTATTGATAAGACAGTAGCGGGTTTAATCGAGGAGCTGGAGAAAAAGGCACGACCCGTGAAAGGCCGTGAAGATATTAAAGGTAGCAAGAGACTTCTTTACTCCTTGGTTTTATCATACATTTTCTAGTTATCTGATCGAATTTTTTATTTTGTTTTCAAGCCATTGCTTCAATCTCTGCTGGAAACGATGATATCATTGGAACCATGATTGCTGATGCTATTGACAAAGTTGGACCCGATGGTGTCTTATCTATCGAGTCATCATCTTCTTTTGAGACAACTGTTGATGTTGAAGAAGGAATGGAGGTTTGTAAATCGTAACTTCGTACCACTATTTCGATATTTGACACTATTGCTTTTCTTTTTTTTTTTAAATAATATCTTGATGTAATTATGCAGATTGATAGAGGATACATCTCCCCACAATTTGTTACCAACCCTGAGAAACTACTTGTTGAGTTCGAGAATGCTCGGGTTCTTATTACAGACCAGAAGATATCTTCAATAAAGGATATCATTTCTATATTGGAACAAACCACTCAATTGAGAGCTCCTTTGTTGATTATTGCTGAAGATATTACTGGTGAGGCTTTGGCTACACTTGTTGTGAACAAGCTTCGCGGTATTCTCAATGTTGCTGCCATTAAAGCGCCTGGTTTTGGTGAGAGAAGGAAGGCTTTGCTACAAGATATTGCCATCGTCACAGGTAGACTTTTGACCTGTGTGACCGTTTTCTTTTAAGTAATTCTTTTTATTTATTTTCTGCTGTTATGTATTAATAATAGGATCCGAGTATCTAGCAAGTGATATGGGTCTGCTAGTTCAAAACGCCACTGTGGAGCAACTTGGTACCGCCAGGAAGATCACAATCACCAAGGACTCAACAACCATCATTGCTGATGCAGCAACAAAGGACGAGATTCAATCTAGAATTGCCCAGATCAAAAAGGAATTGTTCGAGACCGATTCTGTTTACGACACTGAGAAACTAGCGGAAAGAGTTGCAAAGCTATCAGGTGGAATTGCTGTAATTAAAGTTGGTGCTGCAACTGAAACCGAATTAGAAGACCGCAAGCTACGTATTGAAGATGCTAAAAACGCAACTTTTGCTGCTATAGAGGAAGGTATAGTTCCTGGTGGTGGTGCTGCGTTCGTTCATCTATCAACATTGGTTCCAGCCATTAAAGAAAAGTTCGAGGATGCAGATGAACGGTTAGGCGCAGACATCATTCAAAAGGCAAGTAACGGTTTTTGACTAATTGTATGCCAAAACTAAACAATTGAAAATTAACACCAGGCAAGTCGTTACTAACCGTTTGCTTCTGTTTGGTGGTACTGTAGGGGTGTAAACGCGCTGAGCCCGAGCCCGACTAGGCTCAAGCTCGGCTCGTCATGCTTTTTATGAGGCTCGGGCTCGGATCGGGTCGAGCATAATATTTTGAGCTCAAGCTCGCTTCGATAGCTTAAATGAGCCAAAGCTTGGCTCACCATTGTTATTACTTAAAATAAAATCTGTTCAAATTGACAAAATTGCATACATAGAAAAAATGATAAGTTTGTTTGGGCTCGTTTAGGCTCGCGTGCCTATACGAACTTTGTATGTAAAGCTCAAGCTCGGGGTCGATAACTAAATGAGTCATATTTCAAGCTCGAGCTCCGGCTCGGCTCGTCCGAGCTTTTAACCGATCCGATCCCGAGCTCGAGTCGCTGCGCATCGTTTACACCCCTAGTTGGCTAGTTTAATGGTAATGGTATGGACTTATTGGACGTTTATAATTAAAAAAGGCATAAAAATGCAATCAAAATAAAGAAGCGATAACTTTCCAAGGTATATGGTCTGGTTCGGTTTTCTCTAACCAATTTCGAGTATAGATGACAAACCAATCTTTGCTACGGTATGAAAATTTCCAAGCCAACCAAACAAATATTTTTGAATAAGTGACCAACAAACAAAACAAATGACCGAATTTGGTGGTTTTAAACAGAAATATGAACATGGTCGATCTATTTGGTTAGCCGGAGGCTTGATACAGTTTGTTCATTTGCAGGCGTTGGTGGCGCCGGCATCTCTCATAGCTCAAAATGCTGGAGTTGAAGGTGAAGTGGTGGTGGAGAAGGTGAAGGAGAGTGAATGGGAGATGGGTTACAATGCGATGACAGATACGTATGAGAATTTGGTGGACGCTGGAGTCATTGATCCAGCAAAGGTGACCAGATGTGGTCTGCAAAATGCAGCCTCGGTTGCGGGAATGGTTCTAACCACACAGGCTATTGTGGTTGAGAAGCCTAAGAAAAAGGCACCGGCGGCTTCTGAACCACAAGGTCTTATGGTATGATTCATAAGCTTAGAGGCGATATTTGACCAAATAGGGTCTATTTTTTGTACCAGTTTGAGATGGGAACTATTTTATCGCCAAATGTAATCCGACGGTATTCATGCTAGTTTTTCTTTATTTGGTTTTTTAGATTACTGCTGTTTGTGTTTTGAGATTCAGTTTTCTTGTCAAGATTAATAAACCGAGTCAAGCCTGACTTGCTTAATAATGAGCTTAACTGGAACTTTGGCTTGTTTGTTAGATACTAAATGTTTAATTGTTTTATTTTTCTATTTATAGTGTAAGAAACTCATACAGGCTCTAAGAGAACAGTTAAGCACTCCCTATGTATGTAGGCTCGTGATCGAGGTCATTTAAGCTCAACTTGTAACAAGCTTTATATGAGTTGGTTACATGCATGTCATGAGCAACTCGGTTTAATCACACCCTTAACCTAATGAAGCGCAAGTGAGGTGCTCCCCTTGGTCTTGCCATCTTTGTGTAGACATTGTTAGGCGATAACCTTGTTTCGTCACCTAACCAAAACCGAACCACATATCATAAAGGAGCATGCCCCCTAGGCATTTTCAGGCGTTGTTGTCCTTGGCGTCGCCATTACCACGACTGAAGCTGGCCAAAATGAACGCCGGGTCGTTGATTTCAATGGACTGTCGTCGGTGAACGACTAGTTTAATGATAAAAATATTAATTAATTTTCGATTTTCTTCAAATCTATATATACCCTCTCACATCTTATACATTTTTTTCCACAATCTCTGCAAATCCACACTCAGATTTTCAACAATTTTCTAATCATATTTAAGAAAAAAAAATACAGACTGGAAAATAAAAAAAGACAAGTGTTTTGTGCCCGCTTGGCCCGTTTCTAATCATCAAGAAAAATTACAAACGTTTAATGGCAGCAACGGTTTAACCATACTCGACCCAAGTTCAAGGCTGCGTTGGACATAATGTTGGTAAAACAGCCATAGCCTCTCCATCAAGAACAAGAACCCCAGTGTTGTTGAAGCACTTGGTTACAAATTTGGCACTAACCAAAGTCACAAAATCAGTTTACAATTAGAACACAATTCAAAATACCAAACATCACTCAATTAAATAAAAGTTTGGTTTTTTTAACTCACATGTATTTGTTTTTTGAACCTCTAATGCTAGTAGCTTCAACTTCACCAATAATCTCTTCCTTTACATAAACTGGCGATCTAAAGCGCAAGGTCTGTGAAGCATAAACCGCTCCAGGCTACCAAAAACACAGTTTATATCAGTTAGAGAAAACGGGTTGCATTAAGATCTATAAAAGTTTAATCTTTGTGGCGTATGCGTACAAGAAAAGAGTACACAACTTACAAACTGATTAGCAATGATCCTTGGGAATAAAGTGGCGACAAGCATTCCAGGAACGAGAACATCATTGTATCCAGCATTTATTGCATAATCAGGATCAAGATGTAAAGGGTTTGCATCAAAGCTAACCTTTGAATAGTCAACAAGATCTTCACATGTAAATATTCTTGTTTGTTTCAATTTGTCCCCAGTTTTTAGTAACGACGACGTTGAGGAGTATCTCGACACTGATATGTAGTTAAACAACGCGCGCTTGATTGTCATTGTGTAAAACGCTTCTTAAAGGCTAAATGATAGGTTTCTTCTGTATATCAGAAACTCCTGATCATGATTGTTTGTACATTTCAAAAGAAAATTGCACCTATAAAAAGTGTTAAAACTGGTAATCTATCTATGGATAATATAATAATTCAAATCAAGATCTCAATGAAACATTTTATCAAACACTTGGCGCGCAAATCACATATAACCCAAAAAAAAAAAAAAAAAAAAAACTAATGGCAAAAACTTGCATAAATCAAATTAAAGAATCTAAACTACAATGATTCCAACATTTATGTACATATTGCACCAGGGCCGTCTCCGAAAATGTTAGAAAAAGAATAGGCCCTCGGTGACGTAAAAAAACCGGGCCCTAAACCTATAAAGTCAACAATTACATATATAGAAAGAAAAAATTCATAATACGACAATAATTGTTGTAAAATAAATGAAACAATGATGAGACCTACTTACCTAAACGAACAGTGTGGCTCACCTAGCGTTTTTAAAAGCAAAGGTCTCGATCAATTCTTTAAAAGAAATTTATAACATTTCAACATATACCAATAAAGTATGTATTACAAGATTTGAAAAACAAAACTGATGATTGTGATTGGTATGTATACAAAGCAGCTTTAATTTACCCATCTGCTTGTAATTAAGCCGACCAATTACAAGAAATTCAAAATCAAACAATTAATGTTCTCTAATTGAATTGAAAAGGATTAATATACCATGTTTAACTAAAAAAACACACAAAATTGGATGAAAGATGACATAAAAACAGAGCTGAAATGCCTGGCTCGCTACTGACCTGCGTCATCTGTTGTCGTGACCCGTGAGGCCGGCTGCAGTGCTGCGTAGATGTTACAGACTTCACAAGTTTGAAGAGGAAGATCGTTGCCGAGTCATAACCATAAGACTCCCTCCGTCCCATTAGAAGTGTCCATATTTCGTTTTTTATTTGTCCCATTTCATGTGTCCACTTTCAAAAATTATTAGCCAACTTCCAAATTTACCCTTAAAAACATAACTAAAATAAACAAAGAACATCATGGACCCACATATGACAAGGGTATTATTGTCATATGGCAAGCAAAAAAAACAATCATTTAATATGCCTAAAACTTTGTGTTTTTCCAACCAAAACACTTTTAATGGGACGGAAGGAGTAATATATATTAATAGGGTCATTGCATTGGGCTTTGGGAGGTTAAAATTTTGACGGGCCCTTAAAGGTTTTTGGCCCAAACCCACATCCCAACAAGAGAAGAGACTACATGTTAACAGTAACTAGATTTCAAAACCTGAAGCCGGTTAGTGATGCGGCCCAACAACAAGGTGGATCAATAGCACAGGACAGGCCCAAGTGAAAGATCATTCAGCCCGTTCGATTTAGAGATGTTGGGCCCAAGACCAAGTGAAATGCTTTTTGTTAATTTATTAATTCTGCATTGTTATTTTTATGTCACATTTAGTTGTCAGGGTCTGGTCAATAAAGAGCATGCATTAGTGGAATAGTGGGGTAGTGGAGTTAGTGGAGTCATGGAGTTAGCTGCTAGAGTCATGGAGTCTGTTACGTAGGATTGCATATTTGCCTACTCTACAGGCCCTACCAGTTAGACCGAGGCTATGTTTGGCTCTCCTTCTCCTTATCTCCTTATCTCCTTCTTCTACCGAGTTATCTGCTTAATCAAAAAGTTAAAAATTCTAACTTATAACTTATCTCATTTTCAACCCACAAAAACCTCCTTTTCAACCCATACCCAAACAATATTTTCTCCTTATTAACTTTTTGATTAAGTCAATAAGTTATATGGATGCCAAAGAAGGAGAGCCAAACATGCACGCAGAAATCGGAGGGTGGCTTTCCGAATATTAACCTGAGCTATTTATTTAGTAGTATTAATAATATTAATATTAATAGTAATATAAAATATTTAAAAAAACTTGGGTTTTTTTATTTTATAATTTATTTTCTATAAGTTGGGTTACATGGGCTTTTGAATTATATATGGGCTAAGCCAGAAAGTGTTCAAGTTAATAGAATTATATGGGTTTCTAGTGAGTTTTACATTTATATGCATAATAATATTATTATAAAATTATACAAACTTCTCCTACAAAAGGAAAAAAAAAAGTTAACTTATTAGTCTGCTAGTGTTAATAAGTATAATGTTAATTCCTTTTATTGAAAATACAAAAAAAAATCGCGAATGTTTGGTTTTTGAAGGTTTTTAGGTTTTTGTTATAATTTACACATTTAAGATGGTGTTTATGAATAAAACTATGCAAAACTACGTCCATATTGGTCGGGCCGGTGGCGTAAACGGATTAGTCAAACGACGGGCTGACTCGTATCGGTCTAGTATGGGTTTTCATACATTTTGATTTTGGTTTCGGTTCCAGAAAGTTCATGTGTACAACCCTAGTTATCGGCTCATAGCCCAGTTGGTTATGGATCATATGGTTAAGACTCAGACAGACCAAGGTCCCGAGTTCGAATCCGGTCCAAAGCATATATTTTTTACATTAAAAACTGAATATATAGGTGAATGGACAATAATACCCCTCAAACCTAGTTAAGTTTTAACTAGGTTAGTCCCTAATACCTGACATTGATACAAATTAAAAGGTTAATACCTTAAAGTGAAACAATAAAACCTTAATACCTTACATTGAAACTGGAAGGAAACCACAGGGACTAACGGCGTAATTTTTTCTTAAATAATAAATTAAAATTGTTATTTAATATAACTAACTCATTTTCCACTATTATTATTTAAACAATAGAAAATTAGGAAGGACCATTTTAAAAAAAAAAATATTAAATCATTCTTTCTTATTTAATTTTGTTTTTAAATACTATTATACTCCACTAAAAAAAATTGAAAGATGATGGTTATACCAATAGTTACCGGCCACTTGACTGATACCGCGTCTATTTCTGTCTGTTTCTCATTTTTTTTTAATAGGTACATTTTTAAAAGCAATAGTTTTTTGGCCAACTTAGGTCTTCGGTAGTGGGGCGTTGTGGGGGAGGGTTATGCCACCATAGCGCCGGGGAACACCGCTCCCCCGGGCGCTATGGCGGCGCTGCCCCTCTGGGCGCGAAGAGTATACCGGCGTTGTGTCCATCTGCTTCTTTTTTATTATTATTATTATTATTATTATTATTATTATTATTAGGGTTTGAGAATTTGGGGAAGAAGGTTGGAGGGTTGGAGGGTTGAAGAAGAAGAGGAATGGAGAAGAAGATGGTTTGACTTATGGATGGGTGCCTGGGATCGATGGAGGTGGTGGCTGTGATGGAGGGGCGGTTGTGATGGAGGTGTGGCTGGAAGAGGAAGATGAAGAACATGAGGTTGAAGATGAATGGTGTGTGTGTGTCATATATATATAATATTTAATAGTAAATATTATTTTTTTATTATTGTTTTTTAATTTAATAAATTTTCTTTTATTATTATTATTATTATTAGGTATTTAATAATATTATTTAAATAAAAAAACAATAATTAAGCAATGATTACCCAATCATTTATAAAGCCCCATAACGCCCATTCCCACTACACCCTCTTTTTCCATAACGCCCCATAACCCCCCTTCTATTACTTTATAATATTTTAATACTCATAACGCCCTATAACCCCCCTCCACTACACATGACCTTAGTTGAAGAAGATACATTAAAAAGAGTTTACTATTTTACATAAAATTGTACAAACATATAGTCAAAATCGAATAATATAAATTGATGTATATTCTCGTTTTGTTAAAAAAAATATGCTACAGGTCATAATATTTACGGATATTTGGGTAAATAGCATAACAATGACAATATATATTATTTTACACGAAAAAAATACACAACCCAATTTTAGTATACTAATATCCTCAAACTCTTACTTAAGACTGATTAACTTTAAAACGTGCCAATATTTTTAAGGGCCAACTAAATATACTAAATACCACATAAACTGTACGTAGCCTAAGTCAACCACGCCACCAATTCAAGGAGAAACCTATCGTCGAAGGTCCCCTGCTTAATTTGGATTAGAACCTGAGACCAAAGCAGGCTAAATTTTGATGTACTGTCATATTAGTATACTGTACTGTCATATTAGTATACCATAAATAATTTATGAGACTTTTTGATGTAGCTGAAAGGCTGAAATATACTATTTGCGTAAAATATGAGAAATAATGGTTTTTAACTTTATTTTATTTTATTTTTCTAATGACTCCTTTTTAAAACTAGTAAAAAAACTATGTAGAATATAAAAGAACAAAACGTCGGTCAATTAGGTTTCTGCCACGTGGGAGCCTAACTAACACGGTGCTTCTTTTATTATTTTCAACTAAACGCGGTTCTTTGATTAAAAATAAAAAATCTATTCTATAACTTATAATAAAAGAATTGAATATTGATGAGCTGGCATTCAATGGAGGCCTCAACCCTCCTTTGAATGTGCCACATGGCACGTTAAGGTGAGAGTTTTTAATTTATTTTTTTATTCTGTTTTTATCCATTCTCCTACACTTATCTAACCCTAATCTCTTTAAGAATTTAAAAACAAATTTAGATTTTTCTCTCTAATGTTTCCTCCCATCATTTTTAAACGTTAATATCTTTTATATACGAGATTTTTTAAAGAAAAAAATTACACCAAATTAACGAGCGTTTTATTATCTTTCCAACGAGTACCATAGTGCTATATAAAAAACGGAGAAAAAAACGACTATTTTTATGAGGTTTCGTTCATACAGGAAAAAAACACAAAGTGTTCAGGTTATTCATTAATCATGTTTTTTCTTTTAAACCAGGTTCTTATATACAATGTTGAAATTTAGCCCAATCGTCATCCTATCATTGGAATTTTACTCTTCTAAAGATGGATAGGTATACTTCATCAAGAGAAGCTACGAGAAAGAATCACGCAACACTGCAACACATGGTGTCACCTTATAGCAAGGTTATTTTTTTATTTATTTAATTACAAGAGTAATAATTATTACTATAAGTATTAGTATTATTAGAATGGTTATATTTTTCAACCCGGGACACTCCCGAGATAAAAGCTAGTATACATATAAAACAAACGACTGGTATAAGACCTAGGTGTTGCGGCTGCTGTGAATTCGATCAGTTTCGGACTTTTGGTACATTCGTTACAACCAAAAAATAGAAACTCAAAAAATATAATCGCAACAAGCTCAAAACGTGCATGTTTCATTGCTTTTTACGGTAATTAAATTTTAGTTACATAATAAAAGCACTATTTAAAAGTTAAAACTATTCAGTTAAATTTGTTTTAAGTCAAATAATTTAAAAACAAAAAGCAATACATTTTTTTTCATAAGCAAACCGTGCATCCTCTATGCATTTTGTCTATGTGCCTTAGCCATACTAGTGTGAATGCCCGCGCGTTGCAGCGGGTGTATCTGTTTTGTCACCTTCTAGTTGTTGGGGTTTGTGGCACGTGTGTGAGGTTCGTGGGTGAATTCTAAACATAACCACATTCCAAAAAGAATATGTATAAAAATAAACGAGCGTTTACACTTTACTCAACCTCGATCCAGGTTATAAATTGTTGACCGAACATTGAAATTGCCAAATCCGTACCGTTATTTCAAAGTCTCAAACCATATAAACTACCGGCTTACCATGAATGGATCATAATAAGTGAAAGCATGTGACATGTAAATAAGCCAATACCTTAATTCACTTAAATGAATATAGCTAACAAGCCTAGTGGTATGAAATCATAAAATTTATGTGAAGAGAAACAATAGAGGGAAAAAAACCATCTTACAAGTATATTAGGTGGAATAAAATTTCATGGATGTCTTTTTAGGTAAACACCACTCTTCTTCATTATTATTGGCAAACCCTTCTAATAGAACCTTTACCAATCAATACATTTGATCCAAAATTCTTGTTTTCTCTTTCGGTTAATCAAGCAAAAGTGCGGGCACTTCAATTATTAGTACTTCCTTTTGCCCATCAAAATTTTCTATCGGTTGTACTTTGTTCTTTTGTTGTCCTACATTACATGTAGAAAAAAACATTATAATTATTCCAATGTTCAAACCATGAAGTCATTAATTGCTATATTTGAAAACAGTATTTGTAAAGTGGTCATGATACATGTAGATGTACAATTTTTACAAAGTGGTTAATCTTAGGAATGACAAATATGTTCCAAAATAATGTTCTCCCGCTACATTTCTTATTTCTTTTTATAGTGGCTAGTTGCAACAATGACGTGTAAGTGGTGAGGTCATGGTCGTGTCAGTGGCAAAGGGTAGGTGGTGGTGATGGGTGGCAATCACACAAATCTAGTAATTTAAATTGGTATTCACACAAAATCCACTAATTTAAATTTGTAAATTTAAGTGAAACCAACCGACATATAATACAAATTAGGGATGTTATATAATGCATAGATCAATGCTTTATTGCTTTCGAACATAAGTAATGTAACAAGCAGCTTTGGTGATATGCATTAGCACAAATGGCCACCATTTTACCAAATATTCATATATTATATTTTTAACCACTTTCATAAGAAAAAAAAATAACATAGTGAAGGTGAAGAGCATTGTGGAATTTCAAGTATTACATCATTCAATTGGGTGTTTATGGTGTTTATGAAGAGGTTACATCTTCATGTGGATACAAAGAGTGCATAAAATATATACAATTAGTATTAAAGGTTGTATGAGGGCATAAAAGGAAGAAATTGATAAAAAAAAATAGAGATTTGTAAATGACCCTTGGTATACGATCTTAACTTTGAATAATTTGGACATATTTGCCCATAGCTTCTCCTTTATAATGTAGTATAGATTAGGCTATGAGTGGTGGTTTTACTTAGACCTGACAATTTCAACCCATCTAGTTGAGCTTGGGTTATTTTGGGTTTAAAATTTGACCTTGTGAGTTGAAATGGGTTTAGTATAATTTTCAAGGAGGTTAGGATGGGTAATTTTAATTGTAGGACATAAGTAAGTGGGTCAGGATGGGTATGTAAAAAAAACAAATGGGTCAGGATAGTTATTTTTAGATAATCATATACAAATCTGAATTAAAACTCACAAAACACCAAAAGCGTTGATGCCTCATGGAAATAAATGTCATTAAAAACAAAAAATTATATCTTTTGTATTTGTTGATAACCCCGGTCGGTTCGAAACCGTTCGGGTCGTTAACGGACGACAAGGTCGAAATAACACGGGTCATTAATGAGACTGATCTCATCGAAACGGTTCAAGTCGTTAGCGGGCTTGAACGAGTCGAAACGGTCTGAGTTGTTGACCAGCCCGTTCGAGTCGAAATGGTCTGGTCGTTGACGGGCTCGGTCGGGTCGAAATGGTCCAGGTTTCTAACGGGATCAGTCAGGCCGAAACGGTACGGGTCGTTACCGGGTCCAGTCGGGTCGAAACAGTCCGGGTCGCTACGGGACGGGTCAGGTTGAAACGGTTCGGGTCGTTACCGGGCCCGGTCAGGTAGAAACGGTTCGCGTCACTACGGGACGTGTCAGGTTGAACGGTCTGGGTCGCTACCGGGCCCGGTCGGGTCGAAACAGACCGGGTCGCTACGGGACGTGTCAGATTGAAACGGTCTGGGTCGTTGTCTGGCCCGATCAGGTCAAAACGGTCCGGGTCGCTACAGGACGGGTCAGGTTGAAACGGCCTAGGTCGTTACCGGGCCCGGTTGGGTCGAAACGGTCCGGGTCGCTACCGGGCCCGGCCGGTTCGAAATGGTCTGGGTCGCTACGGGACGGGTTAGGTTGAAACGGCCTAGGTCGTTAGCGTGCCCGGTCGAGTCGAAACAGTCCGGGTCGCTACCGGGCCCGGCCGGTTCGAAATGGTTCGGGTCGCTACGGGCCGGTTCAGGTTGAAACGGCCTAGGTCGTTACGGGCCCGGTCGGGTGGAAACAGTCTGGGTCGCTACCGGGCCGGGCCGGTTCGAAATGGTCTAGGTCGCTACGAGACGGGTCTGGTTGAAACGGCCTAAGTTGTTACCGGGCCCGGTCGGGTGGAAACAGTCCGGGTCACTACCGGGTCCGGCCGGTTCGAAATGGTCCGGGTCGCTACGAGACGGGTCTGGTTGAAACGGCCTAGGTCGTTACCGGGCCCAGTCGGGTCGAAACAGTCCGGGTCGCTACCGGGCACGGCCGGTTCGAAATGGTCCGGGTCGCTAACGGGCCCGGTCGTTGACGAGCCCGATCGGGTCGAAACGGTTTGATCCCTAACGGGCCCGGCCGGGTCGAAACGGTCCTGGTCGCTAACGGATCCGGTCAGGTCGAAACGGTTCGGGTCGCTAACGGACACGGTAGGGTCGAAATAGTGCAGGTCGTTACCGGCCCTGGTCCGGATCCATAACGGGTCAGTCGGGTTGAAACGGTTTGGGTCATATAACGGTCCGATAACGACCGATCAGGTCAAAATGGTCCAATAATGAGCACGATTAGGTCAAAATGGTCCGGGTTGTTAACCGGCCTGGTTCGACATGAAATATTTCGGATTCCTTAAAATTTTATTTTTGTTTTTTTTATACTTTTTTTATACTTTTTACTTCTTAAATTTTTAATATTTTATTGTTAATTTAATTTTTTTCAAAAAAAATTAATCTATTTTGATGTGAACCTATCTTAATCCAAACCATCCAGACCCAAACCCATCCCGACCCAACGCATCCTAACCCATTTTCTTAATGTACCCATCTTGACCCAAACATATCCTATCCCAAACCCATCCTGACTCAACACCCAACCCAACCTACCCATTTTGCCACCCCTAGTTTTACTAAATTTTGTAGAAATAAAAGGTCCAGGGACGCCACCCATAAAGCTCATAGGTAGCCCACTACAATACAGGAACACCATCGCCGGTGTCCCGACAATGGGTTTTGGGTATGATTTACGGGTCCTGGCCAACGGGCAACGGGCCTTTAACAAGTTTGTTGGTGTTTTTTTATGCAAAGTTCAAGAAATGGTAATAGATACGGAGTTCAAGAAACTAATGAAGAATGTTGGTGTTATGCAAAGAAATCTTGACGATATAGAGTTCTAGTAGGTGGATGATAATGATGGATGTATGGAGTGTGTGTAAAGGTTTTTTAACAATGTAGGAAACTACTGTGGTGTTTGTGTGGTTTGATATTGAGGGTGGTAGCGGTTAACAGAAGTTTTGTTTGTAGTGGTAATGGGATAAAAACCAAATATATTGATGTGTAGTTAAAAAATAAAAACATTTCATGGTAGTGGTTCAGGTTTGTGCTGTCTCTACATTGGTGTTTTAGGGTAGTGAAGTGACAGTCCTGGATTAGAAGGATTCAAGGTACCTAAGGGTGGCGCCCCCTGCCCTAGCTGTCATGTTGGGAGATATCGAGGTTCTCAATAACTAAACCCTCAAAAGTATGTAATGTTTAACTAAAACTAACTAAATAAAGGTGAGTAATGTGGTAACACATGATTGGCTCCAAAGTCAAAAGTAATAATCTTTCACTCTCTACATCTATCTTACCCTTAGAGCTTTCATCCCTTAAACGTTGGTTAAATCAACAGTGCACCCCTTACTTTGGCGCCCCATTCACAGTGACGTAGTGTGGTATTTGATGCCCTGCATGGGTGATGTGGCACCTCTAAATGGCTACTACAAATAGTCTGAAAACCCCTAAATTTGGGACACCAACTGATATAGGGGCACACATTGCGCCCCTAGCTCCAAATCTCCCATGGTGTACACCATAATGTCATCCCGTATATAGTGGGCAATAGGCGCCCTTGGTTTTCTTTTCTTTTTCCTTTATGGGTTCAGTTCTCCAAAACAATCAAGATTCATATATTGTGGCTCCCGAAACTCATTTTCTAGCCTAAGATATGAACATTGAAGTTTTGACTCTTTTATGTTGACTTGTCTTGCACAGTCTTTGTTTCAAGCTCCAGGTTTTCATCCAAACTTTTCACGAACGCTCTCCAAACCTAAATTCACTTTATGCGATGTAAATATTCTTTCCATTTACGAATGTTCTAACTCTTGCATGCTCCTGAAAAGCATCCTTTAAGCTCTGAACACCTACAAAAATCATCGTCAAATTATACATGTTTTATGACAATAAACAGTTTAAACACATAACTAAACATTGTAATCACAGTTAAACACCTTGACATCAACTATACATTTATATCTATAATAACCGCAAAACCGATTATAGAAACATCATTGAATCATCTTTATTAAAAAAATGGTTCAATACATTAGAATTGATTTTTCTGTCATGGTTTGTTTACTCATTATCATTCATCATTAACATGAGTAACGCAACACATTTCATAGTTATTTACAGGCTCTAAATCAACACGATCTCATGTTATTGCCGACCAAGGCTATTCATATAGCCCGACTTAAAGTTCGTTTGAAATGGTCTCAATTAACTCATATAATCTGTGTAAGTGTAGCACTTATTATTATATCCAATGGTACAATACAACATTTCTTTAGGATATTGGGTAAAAGACAGTTTAAAAAACGTAGATGTTCTAAGTTTAAAACTAGACGTTTGCATTTATATATTGACCCTTTTAAAGAAAATGGTATTCTAACATAGTTGAGCTAACCTAAAACGATTTGAGTTCTAACTGACTCTACCTCAACTTAGTTTGGTTTGTTAACAACCTATTGCAAACAAAAAGAGGGAAAAGCTTTTGATGGCTCTTAGCTAGATTTTCGAATTCATTAACATGGTATACATTGTATTTGTATCAACTATGTTTGAGCCAACCGATATTGACAATTGTGTGTTGAGTTGCATTCATAGTACTTACTATATGTAATTTGTATCACCTTATAAAACTATTCATCTCAAACCATTTTGAAGTTGAATGGCCGACTCAAGTGTAATACTACATTATGATGTAGGAATTGAGAGGCCGATTAGCTTAGAGAACTATTCATCACAAACCATGTTGAAGTTGAAAGGCCTACCCATGTTCTAGTGAAAAGATCTATTCAAGGCTCAAGCAGTCAAGCTTAGTCTGAGAGTTTAATAAAGTTTGTTTCATACACACTCGAGTTAGGGCTAAGTTCGATCTTGATAACATGAAAAAAGTTTAACCTTTTTAATATCCAATTGAAAAGACAGTCAGTCTTAAATAACCCGATCAAAAACCAAAAGGGGAAATACCATAAAAAACACTAAACTTTCTGTTTTTTCTCACTAAAGTCACTCAACAATGTTTTGCATACAAAAACCACTACACTTTCAGTTTTTTATTACAAAAGTCACTCAACATTTCTTTGTACTTAAAAAACACTAAACTTTCTGTCTTTTCTCATAAAACTCATTACCCTCCCTCTCTCTCTCTTCTTGGTCACTTTTCCGGCCAAAAATCCGGCCAAAATCCGGCGTCGCTCCGGCAATGATATTTTCCCTTTTTCTTAATATCATACATTCATATTCATACAATTTAAAATTTAAGAATTGGTTTGAAAGAAGTTTTTCACCATGAAATAAAACAATACCGAATGTATATTCGGGTTTGAGAGCGAGGTGGCACTTCCGTTGACATGAAAATATTTCAACAGATCAAATGAAAACCCTGTGTGTGACAACTGACAAGGTACCCTTTAACAGAATAAGCTAAAGAAAATGGGACACCAATATAATAATTTATTAATATCTTTAAAAACATACCTAAATTCAGCCATTTTTCAGTAGCAGCTTCTACAAAACTACACAAATTATCTCATTTTCCCTTAGCTTTTTTTCTTAGTGCAAGCTAAAAAAAACATTACAAGAATTTCGATTCATAGGTTATATTTCACATTCCATTTTCCATTAGCATCAGCAGAGAATGTCCAATTGTTTTCCCTCACCTGTACACAAATTATTCCATTTGTAGAGGAGACGGATAAGGTAACCGGTTGACGGAGAAGCGATGGTGCTCGACTGTAGTGACTGTCGGGTTGTGTCGAGGGTTACCGGAGAGTCAATCGGGACTGAGGAAGAAGGTGGTGGGGTTGGTTGTTGATGTTCGTTGGGTTGGTTGCCGGAGCGACGCTGGATTTTGGCCAGAAAAGTGACCAAGAAGAGAGAGAGAGGGGGTAATGAGTTTTATGAGAAAAGACAGAAAGTTTAATGTTTTTTAAGTACAAAGAAATGTTGAGTGACTTTTGTAAGAAAAAACTGAAAGTGTAGTGGTTTTTGTATGCAAAACATTGTTAAGTGACTTTAGTGAGAAAAAACAGAAAGTTTAGTGTTTTTTATGGTATTTCCCCAAACCAAAAAGACTTGTAGCTTAGTGGTAGGTGTTTATATAATAGTGTCGCCCCGAAGGCCAGCTCAACCATATTGGGGGCCTAAAGCGAAATAAAATTTTTAAGACTTTTAGATTTCCTCGTTAAAGTCGCCTACCTAAATATATTATAGTTTATGAGGATTATTGTTTTAACTGGCTATAAATAAATATTTTTACACATTCCATACATTTTAATACGTTTTGTTTATTCTTCATCTTTACAATTAAAAACCTAAGTAAGTAAAATGTGATATCAAGTTAAACATAACACATATTAATATTTATAAAAATAACGTTCTAGCATACTAACATATGGAAACTTAATAGATAGAAAAAAAAGATAAAGAGGAAAGAAAGCAATGCTTTGGTTAAAAAAACACATTGTCTAACAAAAATGTGTAGGCTGATTGATTCGAACCCTAGATTACAAGGGAAAAAAGTGGGGTTTTTACCACCAAACCACAATGACATTTCTAAGTACATGAATAAAAAATTTTCTAATATCCTAATTTTGTATATTACTTTTTTAACAAATGAGGCCCTAAAAATTTGGGGGCCCAAAGCCCTAGCTTTAAAATAATTGGGTTTGGGCCGGCCCTGTCTCTACCTATGAGGCTGAGGGCCATTGTGAACAATTATGTATATTAAAAAGACGATTAAAAAGACTATAGCACTTTACTGTAATTGTTGTAACCATAGTTGTTAAAAGTCATCGCCTTTTGCACCTAGGCCCATTTTTCAGGCGAGGCAAGGCCATTGCACTTTAAGTCGAGGCAATGGCGCTTTCATTCTTCAAGTGATGGTTTAGGCACAAATTCTGACAAGATTCCCAAATTCCAGAGAGTTTCCAGCCAAATTCTCTAAATTATGGCTAGATTCCAGCCATATTTCTACTTTTACTTAAGAAAAACTATTTTTATACCCTAATAAACTAATATTTTAAAACTTTTGATACTAATTAGATGATACTAAATGTTATATAATAGCTTTTATTTATTTTATTTGAAGACTCATGTACATATTGTAATATTTCTACTTTTACCTGGAGAACTATTTGTATACCCTAATAAAGTAATATTTTAAAACTTTTGATACTAATAAGATGATACTAAATGTTATATAATAGCTTTTGTTTATTTTATTTGAAGACTCTCCTATGTACATATTGTAATTTTCTGACGGTCCTTGCTTTGAGGTCCTAGTCAGGTTGTGGTGAATGAAGTTTAACTTTCAAAAAAAATTTGAAGACTAGTATTATTTTTCTAATACATAATATATTTTTACTTTTTTTTCTTTGTTCGCTTTTTTTATCATGGGCCTTCGCTTTTTTTTTTTTGCGCCTTGCGACTAGGCTCAAGATGAGACATGTGCGCCTTAAATGCACCTAGCGCTTTTGATAACCATATAACCACTGACCACACACGTTATTTGTTATTCTACAAAACTTACCAAAATAATTTGTACTAAATTTCAACCAAGAGTCATAAAAGCAAAGCTGAAGTTAGTTCTCAAGATTCTATAATAAGAAAAAAAAAAGTTTGTTGGAAACATTTTTATTAAATTGTTTGTTCCCACGCCAACAATTTAGTGGCATATAAACAATTTAAAGAGGAAATTCGATGCTACGTACGGTGGCCCCAACGTGTCTGGTTTTTTTTTGTTTCATTGAGTAGTCACAGTCGGCCCTTTTTTGGTTTTCTTTTTCGTAAAACAAAAGCGGGTCTATAAACTTTAATTGCTTCGGTATCGACATAATGACAGTTTCTTAATCATGTCGAAATGAAAGAACAAAAATAGAACAAAGAAGGGATGCATGTTGGTTGGTTGGTTGGTTCGGTTAAAATTTAGTTAAGCTAAACCTATAACTTATACTTCAGTTTTTGGTATGTCTCTAGCAAGACAGGGCGACACAAAACCACATATGTATATATAACTACAACGGTATAGTAGAAGTTATTATACAATATAAGGGTGTGCACGGTTCGGTTTGATTTTCAGCTTTTGAAAACTGTTCCATTTCAGGTTTTTTCGGCTTTTGGAACAAACTTATGCAAGATATAAAAACAAAATGTATAATCAAGATTTAAGAATCTTTTTTTAATGTTTACGACTTTACATTGTTGCTAGTATATTTAACCTTTTGAATTAATATTGTTAACATAAACCTGACCATCTAAACTATTTTTATGTTTCTTTAAAGTTACCTTTTGAATTAATATTGTTAACATAAACCTAACCATCTAAACTATTTTTATGTTTCTTCAAAGTTTTCTTAAGACATTTTCTTTTATGAATGATGTGTGTAAATGTGTCTATAAAAATAATCAAGCTTTATGGGGACTGTGTTCTTCATCGAACAAGAACTTTAACCCACGGGTTTTGATCCAAATCAAAGGCGGAAACAATGATTTGGACTTTGATAGTTAGGAGAGATAAATATAATTGAACAAGAGAACAACAAGGTAATCAAATATCAATTTGATTAATCTCACACACAAAATCAAGATTACACCTTAGAATACACACACTTTGGACTCACCAAATGACTAACACTCTGTTCTAGAGTTTCATTAAAGGATGGAAGAGAAGGGATTGGGGAGGAAGTAGGGAAAAAATGTGTTCCAGAGTTTTTTGTAGGAGGGAAAGGGAGGAAATGAGAGGGATAATAAAGAGGTTTTTAAGGTGATTTTTAATCTTTCCAATTTGGAAGGAATTGGAGATCAGAAAGGAAGAGGAGGGAGATCATTTCTCTCCCATCCTTTAATGAAACTCTGGAACAGAGTGTAAGGCTATAGAGCTTGAGAGGAGACTAAGATATTTATACCCAGTCTAAGCCTCCATGTTTTGGGGAGACTGAGGCCTTAGTCTCCTTAGACCTCTAAATTACAGTTTTATCATTGTCTCACTAAATACACAACTAAAGTTATCTAACCTAGCCAACAACCTAAACTGACTAATCATTAGCTGGGGACACATATATCATGTACTTAACACTTTAAAATAAAACGAACTCACTAATAACTACATACAAACGACAAGTGTACCAATCGCAATGTAGCACACAAGCAAAATTGAATATCGAACCCTAAGACGTGAATGGAACTCTAAATTACAAAATCTACCAAAATACTAGCCTAATTAAATAGATATTTTTTGGGGGTTTCAAAATCTATAATTTGTAATCTATAACTTCTAATATACTAAACTCATTGGGGGACACTTGTTACTCAATGGAGGTGTCCCCACTTTTTTTCTCACCTAAATTTCTATGAAAACTTTAAATGATTAAAATTAACTCCATATAGTAACTTAGGGTTAGGATCAAATACACAGTGAAAGAAAAATAGGAAGTCGTAGGAAGGGTATCAAACGGACTCTGATTGAACTAATTCAAGCGGCATTGGAACCGTCTTATCGAACTCTACGACGTTAGTTTTTAGGTCTTCGTTTTTTGGGGTTTTAGCTTGTAGTTCATAGAATATGCATTATATCATTGTGTCTTTTATGTACCATGATGTCTTTTTCTTATTTTCATCATTGTGTCATTTTTCAATTCATTGTGTCATTTTTCTTCAGCATTGTGTTATATTTTTTTTTGACATTGTGTTATATTTTGTGGCTCATTGTGTCATATTTCATGATCTATTATGTTTTTGTATCCTTCTCACCCTTCTCATTTTTTGTAGCCTTTGTAGAATAACCCAACCCCAGTAAGTTAATCTCTATCAATTTACCATTTACCAAATTCAAACAAATATGGTAACTCTGAAATTTAGGTTACGAACTTTTTTTTTACAAATTTTGAATTGTTTTTCTATGTTAACTAACGAACATTATTATTGATAAATATGGTAACTCAAGTTAAGGTTAACTAATTTGGTTTCATGCCAGGGCGGTCTACCACAAAAGCAATACATATCCTTAGGATATTGGTGGAAAAAATATAGGAAGAAGAAGAGAGATCTGCATATGGTGTTCATTGATCTTGAAAAGGCATATGACAGTGTGCCTCATACACTGATTTGGGACAGTTTAGAGAGTAGAGGGGTTTCTGGAAAATATATAGACCTAATTAGGGATATGTATGTTAGGACTGAGACTAGCGTTCAGACGCCTGTAGGATATACTGAATCTTTTCTTGTAGAAGTAGGACTCCATCAAGGGTCTGCCTTGAGCCCTTTCCTGTTTACGGATGTCCTAGACGAGTTATCAGAGTCGATCCAGGAGACGGTCCCGTGGTGCTTGCTTTTTGTAGACAATATTTTGTTAGTATCCGAGAGTAAACAAGGCTTGAATGCAAGGCTAGAGGAGTGGCGTGTAGCGCTAGAGAGTAAGGGTTTAAGGATTAGTCTTTTTTTTAACAACCAAACGGGATACTTTTATTCATACTCCAAGTTCCACCACAAATCGCCCAAGGCCCATTAAGCGAGAGGACTACCTAGGCTTAAAAATACATCATACACCAAAACGAGAGTACTATCTAATAGCTAAAAAAACACATAAGGAATAACAGAAGCAAAAAACATCACCCCAACCCAAATAGTTTAAGGATTAGTCGACTGATAAGAAATGAGGTTTTAAGTGATAGATTGGGGGTAGCTAGTATCTCGGATAAGATAAAAGAGGGGAGTGAAGAGGAGACAGTCGACTGATCCCATTAGAGTGGTAGAAGGTCTCACTGTGGAAGGGAAGAGGAGTAGATGTAGACCAAAATTAGTTGGGACGAGCGGGCCGGTTAGACAAGATTTACTAGGGTTGCACCTCTATGAGGGCATCGTCCATGATAGGGGTTTATGGAGGCATAAGATTAAGGTTAAGGACAATTAGGATATAGGAAAAGGCATTTCAGGTGTTTCGTAGGGTCTTACTTTTGCTTTCATGTCATATGAATTTTACATATGTTTATGGATAGGTTGTTTATGGTGGTATAGCTATCTATTATTTCAATGCACTGTTTTTAATGTCTATGATGTTATGAGTAGTTGCGTGTTTTTTTTGTGTGTGTGTATGTGATTCGTTGTGTGTTTGAGCAGAGGGTCTCTCTGGAAGCGGTATCTCTATCCCTAGGGGTAGAGGTAAGGCTTGCCTACATCTCACTCTCCTCAGACCTTACCAATAGCTTTGCTATTTATGAGATCTACTGGGCTTGGTTGTTGAAAATTTTGTTCTTGAATCTGTTTACTTCTTTGTTGATATCACTTAGAAATGACCAAGGTTGCAAAAGTCACTAGGCGCTCTCAACTCGGCCGACTGGCGAGTTGCAAGTACTCGGCCTAGGCGGGGAGTACTCGGACATGATGATTTATATAGAAATTTAATAATTTAATGATTATATATATGTCATAAATTCATAAAAGTTTGCCAAATACTAAAACTATCTCTAAAAGGACAACTAGAGGCCGGATTTGAATGATTTAGGCCGAGTTGGCCGATTCCAAGGACGAATTTGACCGATTCCATCCTGAGTTGACCGATTCAGACTTGAACGATTCCAACCCGAGTTGACCGATTCTGATTGATTCCATCCCGAGTTGACCGATTCTGACCGATTCCTAGCCGAGTTGGACCGATTCCGAGTTCTGATTGCTGAGTAAAGAAAAATCGGTGCGCCACACCTCCGAAGAGCGATTCCTCGCCGATTCCAAGGTCGAGTTGGCCGAGTTTTGCAACATTAGAAATGACCAATGCATGACAACATGCGACCCCAAATCGAGAGTTGTGTAGAGACATAATCGGTGATCCTTACCCACTGGTGCAGTAGCACAAAGTGAACAGTGCTTAGACATTCAATGTGTGTGTATGAAACGAGATCTCAATTCCTAAAAGATAATTTTTGAAATTGAGCCACAAATTAATTTGGAACTAATCATAGGAATGCTAAATATTTTATTTGAACTTTGTAGATGGCTCACAACAATAACAACGTTCCCAACTCCGAATTTTCACTAAAATCCATTTTTGAAAATGAGAAAGTTAACAACTACAACTTCATAAATTGGTAACTTGAAAATTATTCTCAAGGCCGAATCCAAAATCTATTTTTGGATGAACCGATTCCTGATGACCAAAACAGCAAAAAAGCCCTATAAAAAGAGATTAGGAGAAACATGTTGGTGATTCTATCAAGGTCTCTTGTCTCATGCTAGCTTGCATGATTCTTGGACTTCAACAGAAATTGGAAAACTTGTCAGCTTATGACATGAAAGTTCAGTTTGAGGCCATGCTTCAACATCAAGCAAGACATGAGCGATTTGAGGTGATGTGATCACTTGTCGGATGTTGTATGCTGGAGGGTTCTTCACCCAGTGCTCATGAACTTAAATGAAGGGTTATAGTGATTATCTTACTTATCTTGAATAACAATGAGCTTGCGGGGGTTGTGATCCTCAATTCTTTAACCCAAATCATATGACCAGTTTGTCTTAAACTATAATACTGAATGGGTTGGACAAGACAATTTCAGAGTTGCATATGATGCGAAAGACTACTGGAGTCAACATACCCAAGAAAGTTGGGGATGTGCTGATGATCAAAGGAGGACGAGTTAAGAAGCATAACAACAAGAAGAATGGCAAAAGCAAGGGTAAGGGGAAGTTTGTTTCCAAGAAACCAAAGGATGCCCAATATATGTTACCTTAGGATATGGGGATGCAATGCATTTGTCACAACTGCATCATCAGGCAAATTTGATCATTGAGGCGATAAAGTTGTTTTCGCCGGGTATCCCACGAATGTCGGTTACTATTTCTATAGTCCCTTAGAGAATCGAGTTTTAGTTAAATGTTGAGGATAATGGCATGTGGGATAGGTAGATAACAATGTGGAATTGGATGAAGTTTCACACATCACCTATAACAGATCCACGAAATAATACAACTAAACAAGGAGTTGTTGAACTATAATTTGAAAGGATTCTCGAGACGGCTAAGACACAAATTCTTTCCAGAAGTAATAGGGATCGTCATGAACCAGATAGGTATATCGATGTACATTACGTCTTGATAATTGATCAAGAAGAACCTAAGACTTACCTGGTTGCAATTAAAGATTCAGAATCTAAGAAGTGGCTTGAAGCGATGCATATGAATATGCAATCTATGTACGACAACCAAGTCTGGGACTTAGTTGATCTCCCACCCGAATGTCGGGCAATGGGAAATAAATAGGTTTTAAAAAAGAAAACCGATGTGGATGGGAAAGTGTAAACTTTCAAAGCAAGGCGCATGGTAAAGGGCTTTACTCAGACTCAAGGAATTGATTATGAGGAAACATTTTCACATGTAACCATGTTTAAGTCAATTAGGGTCTGGCTTGCCATAGTCGCATATTATGACTATGAAATATGGCAAGTAGATGTCAAAACTGCATTCTTGAAATGGACATCTTACTTAAGATGTCTACATGGTGAAACATGAAGGTTTTAAGGATCCAAAGAATCCTAACAAAGTTTGCAAGCTGAACAACTCCATTTATGGATTGAAGCAATCATCTTGTAGCTGGAATCTTCCTTTTGATCTGAAAATTAAAGAGTTTGGTTTCATCAAGAATGAAGATGAGATGTGTGTGTATAATAAGGTAAGTGGGACTCTCATAACTTTCTTGATCTCGTATGTGGATAACATACTCATCATTGGGAAAAATATTCCTATGCTGAATGATGTAAAATTATGGCTTGGGAAATGTTTCTTAATGAATGATCTTGGAGAAGATTTCTATATTCTAGGAATCAAGATCTATAGAGATAGATCGAGGAGGCTGATTGGTCAAAGTCAAATTACCCACATTGACAAAGTGCTTCAGCGTCTCGCCGTCTCCATATGATTGATTCCAAAAACGGGCTTGTATCTATGGTATATAGAACAATTCTGAATAAGGAACAATGTCCTGAATCAAAAAAAGGAAAGAAAAGAATGAAATGGAAACAGTTCTATATGCTTATGCCATTGGTTCCATTATGTATGCTATGTTGTGTACAAGACCCAATGTGTCATTTGCTTTAAGCATGACAAGTATGTATTAACAAAACCAAGAAAGAATCATTAGACAACTGTGAAGAATATTCTCATATTTGAGAAGGGCCAAGGAAATGTTCCTGGTCTATAGAAGAGTGGATAAGGAGCTATGAGTAAAGTATTATACTGATGTACGCTTCTAAACTGATTAAGATGATTCCCGATCTTATACGTGATTTGTGTATCTCCTGAATGGTGTTGTAATTACATGGAAGAGTTACAAGAAGGATGTAGTTGCTTAGTCCACTACAGAGTCGGAGTATATTGCTACATGTAATACTGCAAGGGAAGTTGCGTGGATGAAGAAGGTTATACCCAGATAGTATGTGACAACACTGGTGCCGTACCTTAAGCAAAGAAAGCCCGATCTCACCACAAAACAAAGCATATACCCAGAAAGTTCTATTATATTAGAGAAATATTAGAACCCTACATAGTTAAGACATTAGGAACATTGAAAATGAGTTGGGTATGGATTTTCTTCTTACTTTTTTATTAGTTATTCACTAAAATGTTAAAATTTAAAGGGTCATCCACTTGAAGGACTATAATCGCCTTGTGAACGAATAATGAGTATCAAAGACGTAGTAACTAGAAAATTGAGACTAACGTTGTGTTCCTAACTTAACTTAACGGGAGAAATGAAAGAAAAGAAAAAATTGATTGTGTTTCTAAGTTTTTTAAGGAAGGAAATGGAAGGAAAAGAAAGAATGTGTGTTTCAGAGGTTTTTTTTTTTTTTGAAAATGAAAGGAAAGGAAAAGAAGAGAAAATAAGACAAAAATTCATCCTTCCAATTTGTAAAGAAATGTAAAGAAAAAAAAGGAAAAGGGAGGAAAAGAAAAGAAAGAAAACAAAATCTCCCCCTTTTTTTTCTTTTCCCTCCTAAGTGAACTAGGAACATAGCGTAAATCATAATTTAACTTTATCACAACATTCAAATTTTTATGTTTTTTTAAGGGAAGAAAGTATTTGAAAACAAGCACATTTGTGTCATTTTACAATCTCCCATTTAATATTTTACGAAATGCAAATAGTTCTTACACACAATATCATTATATATATATATATACATATATATATTAAACGGTGCGATCAAATGAATAGCCCCTCTATGCTAAGTTACTCCCACCCTTTATGCTATAATACGCCACCTACTTCATTTGTCTTCTTATTTGTGTGTTGCTGCAGTAATGTATCTTTCTCTTTCTACATTTCTTCTAACCTCTCTTTCTCTCTCCATATTATTCTCTCAACCCTCTCATCTCTTCTGTACCTACTCCATCAAACCCTAACAAACACCACCACACCTTCTCCATTGCAGCCCCTGCTCCATCAATGCCTCCTCCATTGCAGCCCCTGCTCCATCAATGACACCACTACAACCACAACCACAATCACCGTTTTCCTCTTACATCTTCGTATTGGCCCCTCTCTCTCCCCTCTCTTTTGCAAACGACGATGCCCTGTCTACTTTTCATACGCATCGAACTCACGAACCATAAATGTGGCCGTTGATTGCTAATTCTTAGCGCTTACTCTGTTAATTTTATATAGATTCGGTCAATTGTCATTAGCAATATGTGCATACGTTGCAAGAGTTGAACTTTTGAGTGGATTTTATAGTATGCAATATTTACTGTTAACAACTCTCATATTAAAACTTAGATAGCAAAACAGAAATCAATTGAGAAAATAAAGAATTTTTTATTGGTTTTAGATTAGACCAATAATTGTAACACGTATTCTGGTATTCGTAGGTTACTAATAACAGAAATGTGAACTTTTTGACGAAAAGTAGATTTCATATCGGTTTCGTGGAGGTCAACATCCATTCCATACTGCCATACTGGTGTATATGTTTTCGATGGGTTCTAACTATTAGTATTAGTTTTGTTAAATACTCATAACCAAAGTGCATCGCGAAATGTGCAAAATGTAGTGCGGGGAATCCCAACGTGTTAAGTTGGAAGGCATAGCGCTTGGAATCTTGGCGCAACGCGACGACTTAGAAACCACTAGTTTCATTAAATATGCATGTCATTTCGTTTTCGTATCACGTTTTAAATATTTATGATTCACCCTAGAAATGTGAGCCCAACCCATTAGTATCCACCTATGTGGTATGGAATGAGCTTTAATTGTCACTTCTACGCCACGTTAGAGGGGGTTCCATTGTTTTTTAATAACACTCTGACAATGGAATAAAGCCTCTCAATCATTTATTATTATTTTTTTATTTTTTTTATTTAAATTCAACAAAATACAATAAATTTGACAAATAAAAATATATAACATTAAAAATAAAAATACGCAACATTAAAATAAAAATACACAAAATTTACAATAAAACTTATTGTGGTGCAAAGCTAGGGTGAGCTTGGTACCAAACCGATCCCGACATGAAAGCACCGATACCGATTTTTTTCCAAAACTTGGTACCGATACCGATATCGATAATATCCGGTACGGTATCAGTATTTTAAGGTAAATTAACGCTACCTGTTTTTGCCAAAAATTGGTAGAAAAAATGAACAGGTATCAAGATCGTTTTGGCATCGGTAATTTCTGTATTTAATACTGAAATGCTCATCGCTACCCCTCTTAGTGTTAAAGAACCTCTTAATTTGAGAACACATATATTTTGTGCGAACTGTGAGAACGCTATCTAAAACCATTCAAATTCAAAATTTATATTTACACTTGTCTTTATTATTAAAATACAATCTCAAAATTACAATTTACGCGTAAAAATCTAAACGTATACGAAAATAAATTGTTTTTACACATGTGTAAATTTACTGTTTATACATGCGTAAAATGTTTCATTTACACATGTGTAAAAAGTTAATTTTAGAGTGTTTTTGCAAGAAAAAAATGAATTATTTGGAAAGAAAATTCATTTTAATGTTATATTTTAATTATAAGTAGGTTTGTATTGAAAAAAAATGATTTTGGTTGCTTCTCGTTTGTTCTTACGGTTCTCGCGATATTTATCGTTCTCAAGATAATCCTCCACTATTTATATATAAACAATTCAAAGTTTGATCATTTATTTCCGTTTGCATATTATTAAAGGGGCGGTATCCGGTTGACTTTCTATGGTGGAGGTCGTCACTTGGTGTTTCATTTGTGGCAAAATGTCATACACAAGTTAGCGGTTTTACCACAGTAGTTCTTTGTGCGATGAACTTCCCCTAGAATTGATGACGGACATTGTCCACACCGCTGTCTGTGATCGCATGGCATTTTATCTATGCGTGTATTCGGATGATTAGCTCTATTGGAATTTCAAAAAAAAAAAAAAAAAAAAAAAAATTCCAAATTGCATGTTTTATATCAATGCATTCACACAGAAATAAGTTTTTTTTTAAATTTAATCATTATTAAAAGATATCTTAACTTTTACGAAAACTCCTTATAAATACAAAATGTTAAGATCTCCACAAAATGTCAAACCTTCACCAACACACAGAACACCGTCAACAAATCTCCAACAACGTCAAACAACAACAACAACATCTAGACAACAGAGAAACCAATTCTAGAGAGAGAAACAAAACAAGAGAGAGAGAGAGGAGTCGTGGACTGTTGCAGCCGTTGATGCGTGTAACCATGTTGCAGAGCCATGACGTCATCACATCTAATGTTTCCTTCTCCTTCAATTAATATTAATATAATATTAATCATAATAATAATGTCGGTTTCCTAACCCTAAACTTCTAATCCCTAGTTTTAACCAAACCCACGTAAGGAATCTATGTTCTTTTTGCCCATTGTTTTTTAATCTTTGTTTCATTCCATTTTGTTGAACATAATAATAATATTTAATTATATATAATGTGAATAATATGTTATTATTAGGGGTTGCAGAGATGACGGAGGTAGGGAAATTGCTGTACGTAGTTGTGGAAGATGATCTGGAAACGAAGGGGAATGATGATGAATCGTCGTTTCGATATACTCGTCCTGTTCTTCAGAGCACTTTTCAGTTGATGGGATGTAAAGCTCGTCACGCGTTTAAGGTATATTTATTTTTATTATTATTATTATTATTATTATTTGGTTTGAATCGAATCGTAATTGAATAAATTGATTGATTTGATGTTATTTTTATTATATGATATGATACTGTTTGGTTGAAAGTGATGTTTTTGTGTGGTGGTGATTTTGTATAGAAAGCGACTTGACTTGTTTCTAATTGATGTTTGAATTTTTATGGTGTTTTAGATCAAATGTTTAGGTTTTTATCTGAAAAAAATGATGTGATTTTTTCCGGAAAGCGGCTCGATCTAATTGAATTTTGAGTTTAGAAGAAATTTTAGGTTTTTTTTTTATCTGAAAGATGATGTGATTTTTTCGGGAGCGCGATTTGATCTAATTGATTTTTATGATGTTTTAGATGAAATGTTTAGGTTTTCATTCCATAACAACGAACATTACATCAACATAGCGGGCAGACGGGCTACAAGCTGCGCCGCCACCCCTTTCTGTATAGCGAACCCTAGTCTACTGAAAACAACCCCCCCCCCCCCCCCCCCCCCCCCCCCCCCGCGTTGAGACATTACTATGTATAATCCGCTAGACCCTGGTCAAAAAACGAATAGCTTCCGGAGCCAGAGACCCAAAGGTATCAAAAGCTAGGGGACGAAGCCAGGGGGACGAAGGCGTGTTGGTTATCCTGAAAAATGATGTTTTTTCTTTTTAGGAGAGCGACTCGCCCTAGTTGATGTTTCATTTCTTCATGGTGATTTAGATGAATTGTTTAGGTTTTATCTGAAAATGATGTATTGTTTTCGGGAAAGCGACTTGCGCTAATTGATGCTTGATTTTATATGGTGTTTTAGATGAATTGTGATTTGATTTGATTTTGACACAGATAAGTCAACGGGTGTTTGAAGTTATGAGGAAGAAAGGGTTAGATGACAGTTTGGGTGATAAAGGTGTGATTAGATGGGGAAATGATTTGTTGAAAGTTCATCCCGTGAAAGATAACAGTTGTAACGTTGATAATCGGCCTGATAAGGTGAATGGAGCCGATCATGTGGTTCCGGAAAAAGATGGGAAGACTTTTGATTCGTACAAGAAACGCACGACGATTGTTGTTAAAAGGAAGGTTTTCGTAGATGTTGTTTGTGATGCTTTGTCTGAATATAAGTATATTGGGCCGAATCAAAGACCTGATTTTGTTTTAGCTTGCAGGTACATATTTGGATTTATAATTTTATATGTTTGTTTGAATTTATTTGGTGATTCGTTTTGTGTGATCGAATATACATTAATTTTTCAGAATTCGTGAACGGAAGGAATCGGTTACTGTGTTACTTTGTGGTACCAGCGGATGTGGCAAATCAACGTTGTCGGCTTTGCTGGTATATTCACCTTGCTTCATAAACGTTTTTGTATTTTTTTTCGTTAGAAGAATGCGTGTTAAATATATTGTTCATAAATAAATTGCAGGCTAGCAGGTTAGGGATCACAACTGTTGTATCTACAGATTCGATACGGCATATGATGAGAAGTTTCGTTGATGAAAATCAAAATCCACTCCTATGGTCTTCTACTTACCATGCAGGTGAACATCTAGATCCGGTTGCTGTTTCAGAAGCTAAGGCCAAAAGAAAAGCTACCAAAGAAGTCAATGGCGTATTTGATGCTTCTGTGAATCAACCCACAGCGAAGGATGGTTCTAGTTCGACCACAGTTGACTTGATTAGCCCTAAACAAATGGCCATTGAGGGATTTAAGGCACAGAGTGAGATGGTTATTGATAGTCTTGATCGGCTTATAACCGCATGGGAAGAACGGAAAGAACTAGTTGTTGTGGAGGGTGTTCATTTGAGCCTTAATTTTGTGGTATGTTATAGAAATTCTTTATTTTCATTAAAGATGGATATGTAACGGGTCAAACAAGTAAAATAAACGCTCACCTTAAAGGAAACAGGTCGAATGTCGCCCAAACTGCGTTTCTTATGTGTATAACTTCCTAAATCATCTTATCCAAAAAGGGAAATTATTATAGAAATAAGATTTGAGACACTTAAGTTTTTTATAAAGTTTTGAAAAACGAAAGGTTTCGGGTCAACTTGGTTTGACTCGTATCAAAGAAATATCTGATATTCTGATGCAATATATTATTGTAATTATATGCAGATGGGATTAATGAAGAAACATCCATCAATCATACCGTTCATGATATACATAACAAACGAAGACAAACATATGGAAAGATTCGCAGTTCGTGCAAAGTATATGACTCTGGATCCTGCCAAAAACAAATATGTGAAGTATATTAGAAACATTAGAACAATTCAAGAATACCTATGCAATCGAGCCGACAAACATCTAGTTCCAAAAATTAACAACACAAATGTTGATAAAAGTGTCGCTGCAATACACGCAACGGTTTTCAGCTGCTTAAGAAGACGTGAAGCTGGAGAACAGCTATATGATCCCACCACAAACACGGTTTCTGTAGTTGATGAAGAATATAGAAATCAATGTGCGGCTAATACACTTGGCTCGAAAGGTATGTTTCAGTTGATTCAAAGACAAGGTTCTTCAAGACATTTAATGGCCCTTTTGAATGACGATGGCTCGGTTGCGAAAGCATGGTCTGCTGAAGATGGGTTAGGTGTGCCTATGTATGAACCGTTGCAAATTGGGAGATCTGAATCGGTTAACTTGCAATTTGGTAATTTTGGAATTAGTGCTTGGCCAACTGACCTTGGGTGCACTAGTCACGCTAGTAGCGTTGAGGACTCGAGAGGTGAGCTTACTGATAACGGTAGTAAATACTATTCTTCGTGTTGTAGTTCTCCTAAGGTCTCTGAAGGACATGCTAAAGAGGTACATTATTTCTGTTAATTTGTTGAGAAAAGGCATTTTTTCGTTTAAATTAATTAAGTTTTGAACTTTTAGTTGAAAGAAGAGATGTCGGCGTATGGTAGTGGTAGTGATGAAGAGGTGGATGACACCCGTGAGGATGGAAGCGATGAGGATCTTAGCGATGATGCCAAAGAACATATGCATGAAGAGGTACCATTCAGTTTATTCTCAACGTATGGTTTAAAGATTTAGGAGTGCGCTTTTTTTTTTTTTTTTTTTTTTTTTTTTTGTGAATCTATATTTTGATTTTCATTAAATAAAAAACATTACAAATTACATCAAGATAGCGGGAAGGCGGGCAACAAGCTGCGCCGCCACCCCTTTCTGAGTGCGTTTGATTCACAGATTATTTGTTTAAGGAATTGGAATCAATCAGATTGATTTGGAATTTAGGAATTGATTCCGATTCCATCCATTGGCTCGAACCAAACATGTTATTCGATTGCAGAGTCCTATCCCAAAAAAATTTGTAAACCAGACAAGTTTTGAGTTTCATTGAAGTCCCGCGACCCAAATTATTATTCTTTTAATAATATTTATTATTGCGTTATTGTATGCTAGATGGAAGGGTCAGTTGATGAGGAATCAACTAAATCGGATGAGGAGTACGATGACCTCGCCATGCAGGATATTCAAGAAAACGGATACTTCACTGACGTAGAATTTGAATCCAACATATCTGGCAACCAACGCGATACACTGACAGGCACTCATACCGACAAGTATAAACAAAATCTGGACCGTTTTTTGAGAACCAAACGCGAGTCAGCAACGGATTCACAAGTGGTCAACTCAAAAAGACCACCATCTTCAGGAAGCCTAAGAGTCAGAGGGCGGTCCTACAGCATCTCAGCCTCTGGGAAAGACGAGCCTGTAATGGAGTCGCTAATGGTAAACTCAAAAAGATTGCTGTCTTCAGGAAGCCTTAGAGTCAGAGGGCGGTCCTACAGCATTTCAGTCTCGGGGAAAGATGAACGAGTTAGCACAGCTGTTTCTAAAGCCTCGAGCGGTATAAAGGCAGAGTCTTGAGCCTGTTTGTTTCCGGTGATTTGCAGGGTTAGTTTTTTTATGTAGTTCTTAAATCATTTTTAACCTGTGTTTTATGTATATTTATTGTGGCACCCACCAGTAAACTCTTGTACCCATGGCGAGCGTTTGTTTGTTCTAGTCCTTAGTCGAAAGGAGTCTGCTTATGGTTTGTATGGGGCGGTGTGGTTGTGGTGTTTGTGATATTGTCACCTTTTACAATAGGTGCAACTTCTCTTTTGTCATTTCATTGAACATCTAGCATGCATTATAATTCATCATTATTGAGCACACCTTGTAAATATTCATAGCGGTTCTCGTTCGTTAGAGCATCCGCAACCCAAATGTTTTTACCCCTCACATATGCTTAGGCGGAAGCGAGGGATTCGTGGCAAGCAGAGACTAGAGAATGGATGTGGTTTGCCGTTTGCGGGAGAGAAGGGAAGTGTGCCGTCTATTTTGGACCACACGTTTTGTGGGAGAGAGAATGGATGTGTGGTCCAAAATGGCTCTCTCAGGGATTCATGGTCGACGCTTTAGGTAAGATGGACGACACTTGGGGGGGGGGGGGGGGGGGGGAGGCTGACGTGGAAACAAAATAAGATGGGGGCAAAGATCCGGGCAGCCTGATGTGGAGCATCTGTGATGCTTATGATATCTCAAAACGTGCATGTCTCAAAACTATGACCATCATTTATGCTTTTGTCTCGGTTAATTATTTGACCATTGTCAACGTTCAACGTTTTTTTTTTCTAATTCAAAACCTATATATAATTCACTACGTGTCTTAAATTTTATATTTACCAACTAGCTTTTATCCCAGGAGTGTCCCGGGGTTGAAATATCTAATATAACATAATAAAATATCTAATATGACAAGATATTTAATGATTTGCCAATACATGATTAATGATTATTATTATTATTATTATTTATTTTAAACAATTTTCTGCCATAAGTTATCATATTCAAATATAAAAAAAAAGAATCTCGATCTGCCTATGAAGTTATGTTTATCGTTTGTGATTTATTAGTAGAGTAAAATATATTTGAAAACAAAACCCCACAAAACTAGTTGTTTTTTTCTCCGTTTTTTATATAGCACTATGGTACTCGTTGGAAAGATAATAAAACGCTCGTTAATTTGGTGTAATTTTTTTCTTTAAAAAATCTCGCATATAAAAGATATTAACGTTTAAATGTTATGGGAGGAAACATTAGAGAAAATTTAATTTTGTTTTTAAACTCTTATCTTTTCCTAAAATAATCTATATATATATATATATATATATAAAAGAAAGCATATATGCCCATTGAGAGTGCCACGTGGCTTAATAATTGAGTGTTTTTGGTGTTTTTGAGTATTTTTCTAAATTTATCTCTCTATCGCTTAATTCTCAATTACTAAAATTAAATTGAGTTATTTTAGGAAAAAAGAATTTAAAAACAAATTTAAATTTTTCTCTCTTATCTTCCTCCCATAATTTTTAAACATAAATATCTTTTATATTCGAGATTTTTTAAATAAAAAAATTACACCAAATTAACGAGCGTTTTATTATCTTTCCAACGAGTACCATAGTGCTATATAAAAACGAAAAAAAAACGACTATTTTTTGTGGGGTTATTTTCATACAGAATTTTTTTTTATTAAATCATATTAAATTTTTCAACCCCGGGACCTTCCCGGGGTAATCGGCTAGTTATAATATATATAGATTTATTAAAAAAACTCAAAAAATAAAAAATCCTACATGATGCCACGTGGCACATTCAAGGAGAGGTTGAGACCTCCATTGAATGCCACATCATCAAAGTTCAATTCTTTTATTATAAGTTATAGATTCTACTTTTCTACTATTCCAAGCTCAAAAAAATTCTCTACCATATCTCAAATCCAAGACAAAAACAATGGATCAACAAAAAAATTATGTTGCTTGTTCGAACAAGAGATCTTGAGGGCGCGGGTTCAAGCAAAAGAGGGGTTGGTCCGAGCAAGAGAGGAGGAGGTTCGAACACAAGGGTACGAGGGGCAATTCGAACCCACAAGGGGACGGTTCCCACCCTTTTGGTCGGAACGTTTATACGCCAGCACCACCACAAGCGTCACTAAATTAAATTTCGGTATTTTTTTGTGTTTTTTTTCAACGGTTGTAATTTAGTTTTTCTTTTATTTTTAAAGAAATTAATTTTTAAATTTACTTAATTAAATGTTTGAATTAAAAAAAAAAATCAATAAAGTAGTTAGGCTAGAAGCCTAGAGTGCTGCTAGTGATTTGGGGGTTCCATGCTACTTTGGATTGAATTTGACATGGCTGCTAATATACACATATGTATAAATGTAAGAAAAAAATATATATAATATTTTTTCTTTTACATTTGAAAAATATGTGCTCGGGAATGATTCTTACAGTTCTCAATTAGCTTTAGTGTTCTCTTATGATCCCTACCTTTTCATATATTTAACTGTATTATGTTTAATAAAACCATAACTAGGCCAATATTAGTATTAGTTTAATTGAAATGCAAATGACGCCCACAATTGAATCCCAACCCATCTCAGAAGTTATATTTGTGCTTTCACTCGTTGTTAGTCACTTGGTCATCCTTGGCCAACTCCACTTAGCGATTGTAATTCCATTTTTATGTTTTTATCCTGAACTGATTATTTTACGTGATTTTTTTTTTCAATCTAAACTTACGTGATCTGATTTAGTAGTATGTCCTATGAACTTGTCTTTTCGGTTTGTAACCACTATAGGTAGAAGGGCACCCTAGTTTCACGCTCAAGTACTCTAAAATCATCAAAACACTGACATCACCTATCTATAACTACAACTACCCTAAAACTTTTTATTTTTATTTTTAATTTAAACAATTAAATTAAATAAGTGTCCACCTCCAAACATACGAAGAAATCGTGGAAGGCAAGCCGCACACCTACCTGTGAGGGTGGCGACAGTGTTGCCCTTTCTGGTTACCAACCCGTGAAGGGTTTGCCGTGGGTGCCCCTCCCCCTAAGAAAACTCATGCTTGATAATTAACCATAGAAATATATATCGTTAGAAAACTCATGCTTGATGAGAAACCCAAAAAACCTCCGGACTACATACATGTAGTATGACAATTTTTTAATCACGGTTGGTAGTTTTTTTTTTTTATCAACCTTCCCCTATATACGTGTGTTATATATATTATCAAAGGGATCAGGGGTGATTTTGAATAGAAGGGATCAGGGGTTCGATTATCCCACAAGATAGAATAATTTAGGTGATAGGGGAAGAGAGTAATTAGCCGTTAAAAAAATCAAAACCTTTTCTATTTATTTAAACTCAATCCGAATACATGATTTTAATCACTAAAAATTTATTTTGACACCTCTAGTATGTGTACCAACAAGGCAACAAGTGACCCGAAAAGTTATGAACTTTATCAGTTGGTGTAAAAGTGGTGCTTTCAGAATCTTTTTTAATCATTTATTTTTACACTGTCTTAATATATTAAAGTAAAATAAAAATAAGAGAAATAGAAAGGGAAAAGGAAAGAAAGCAACACCAAAAGAAGGCCCATTAAGTAAATAAATGGACCACTTTCAATTGACAATTCACTGTAGGTTAATCGTTGTTTGTTCTTGTCAGGGTTTCTATATTCATCCAAAAAACTGTAGGAATTTCTAATTTTAGCTAAAATAATTACGTTTAAAATGGCTAACATAAATATAAAATATTAAAAGTAAAGAAAATAATTAATATGAATAATTGAATACTATTAACAAGGATACGTTAGCAATTGATCATGATAAAGATTTGTACTTTAAACTCGAGCGGAGTCAAGCTCAACTCAGCCTGAGCTTAAATGAACTCGAACTTTAACTCAACCTTAAATTGGAGTTTATTTAATAAACGAACTCAAGTTTCGAATTTGATAGATATAAAGTATGGAATCAGAATGGCAGAATGTAGTACATGATGATGAAACAATTTTACTAAGTGCTTAAACATATTAATTACAACGTGGAACATATACAAAGCAACTAAGAAGAATATGAAACCAAATAAGGGCATAAACATGCCCATGCAAGCTAAACATAAGTAGAAGCTTGGGCTGAAAGCTGTCAAACCGAGCATGATATATTGTCCTTCTGTCAGAAGATTAGCATATCACCAAGAGTAGTAGGAACATTTTCCAACCGGGTGTCCGTGAGAGCATCACATCACGAATGAAATGTAAGTAAATCACAATTGGTAATGATCGTTGTGATTGGACTTTGCACGGGATGCCTAAATTCTTGGTTTATTTTTTGGGTGAGGGTGGGGGGGGGGGGGGGGGGGTGTTTGGTTAAGGAGCGTATTGATGAAGTTATGCTTTTGAGTGCTTCGAGGAACACTAATTGGTTCCTTGCTTCAAAAAAATAAATATTTTTGGGTGGAGGGTCGTGGGAAATCGTTTGCCAACTCGAATGACTCTGACTTATAGGGATTGATATTTCGTCTACTATTTACCCCTGTGTAATTATGGGTCAAAATACGTTTTTCATGACTTTGGTGACTACGCATCGATTAATAAAATTTGGGATTTGTTTGAAATGTGGTTAGATGTGAAGTTGTCGGTCTTCCGCTTCCATTTTGATATCTTGGAGTAGGTTGAGAATTCACGGTTAAGTGTGCATGCCAAGGAAAGAAATTGTGGTTGTGGTTTTGAAGCTTTGAAATGGTATGGTTTTCTTGAAGAGACACTCTAAGTTAATTTGCGGTGTTGTTTGATGATGCCGTATATTTCTCTATTCTATGTTATTCAAGTAGGAAGAATAAATGTAAAGTAAATTGGGTAGAGCGGTTAAAAAACCCTCTTCATCTTATTTTCTTTTCCTTTGTTTATTAAACTCGGAAATATATATAGTGTTAAACTCTTGATGCAAGATTTGGTATTTGGGGAGTGGAGGAATCTTTTGTTCAATCCTAGATTGTCATTAGCATGTGGGCACATAGTACTTTTATATCCCTTTAAGTTTTAATATTAATAATCCGCTTAATCCGGAACTTAATTAAAGTAATAACAACTAATTAAAGTCTTTGGTTGGAGAGTGCCATGTGAACCTGTCGACCAAGGTTGATTTATCCCTTAATGTTTATTATTTAAACCATAATACTACCACTAATTATCACCATTCAAACTCATACATGACAAAATTGAAACGAATATGCCGAATCTTTACTCTTTATAAGTAAAGTTCGACTAGTGATATTTTGTCACGTTTCGCACTGGAGGTGGTATTCTGTTTTACAAAATGTTAAACACTATATAATGTACATGAAGTCGGATCGAATTTATTTGTATTTTATTGATAGAGGATCATCAAATGGATAAAGCGTCGAGATAAGACATGACAAAGACAAAAGGTTATGATTTAAGGGTATTTGAACACTTAAAACATTCCAATCTCGACTTGCTTCCAATGAGAGAACTTTATATTCCGAACTATCACTTTGACCAAAATCACTCCCAACTTGCAAGTTAGTTTGTTCCATCACCCCCAAATTACTAACAGAGGCCTAACCCGGTTAGTCTACGTGGCAAAATGGCTTGCGTGGCTTGCTGAGTTATCAAAATGGCTAATATGTCATGGTGATGTGTAAATAATATATTAAAAAAATATTTTTTTTTTTACTTTTTTTAATTTTATAAACCCCAAACACAACCCCCCCTCTTTTGGAGACACTAGTTCACCACCACCGCCATGGTCTCTCTCTCTCTCTCTCTCTCTCTCTCTCTCTCTCTCTCTCTCTCTTAGCACCATCACTCTCTCTCTAAAACACCACCACCATCACCTACACCAATCGCCGCCATTACCACCTGCAACCACCATTACCTTCATCTCTACCCCCTCACTGAACAATCAGAACCGCACAACAACCTCCATCCATCGTCACCACTATTAAACCCAACTACCACCACCAACCCCAATCGAAACACTAGCTAAAATCCACCAGTCACCAGCCACTATCATCACCAACCACATCACCGTCGCACCAGTCTTTAAACATAATAAACCTCCACCACCACTACCATCACCCTAGATCTGTGTATGCGGAGGTTGAATCCGATGTGAGAGAAAGAGAGAGAGAGATAGAGATTTGGGTGGAGATAGTCTATGTATTGAATTATAACGACCCGATTTCTAATCCTGATCATTACTGATTGCTACATTAAACAAAGCACACTTATGCAAGTTCATTAACATAAACTTTTTCATATTATATTATTATTTTCGAAACCCGATTACATATTATAAAAGTGGTTAAGTAGCCGATTACACCATAACAAAACATAGCTTAACAACATTATTTATGAACAAAACATAGGTGCCGATTCATTCTTCCTAGTAACACACGAACTTGCAAGGTTCCCATCCCCAAAATTACTTAGTTCCTAAAATACCTGCTTAAGATACATTAGTTAGTGATAGAAGGTTGGTTCTTAACCCCCTCCCAAGCCAAGATTTATATGAATTAATACCCGAGTTAATGACCCATGATATGATACCCATGACTTTTAGATGATTATGCAAACAAATCGGTTAATAATAATGAAGTTTCGGACATAATGACAAGCATGCATTCACCCCGAAAAGATTTAGATGAAAATGGGGGAGACGCGCACTCACTGTTTCGGGGTTGCCGATCGTTTCTAATGGTGGCCGATTAGTCATAGGGGTGCCAATAACCTGTTACAAATCACACATTGTTTATAATAAGATCTAAACCATAGCTGAGCTTATGCATGAATAATCTATTCTAAAGCTGGACATTACAGCTTAGGCACTAGTATTACTTGGGTGTTTGGGTTAGAACTTACTAGGGCCGATTACTATGCGACTTCCGATGCTTGCCGGTTAACCGGAGATGGTTCCGGTTAGTGGTGTGTGTGTGATATAGTGAGTTTGAGGGAGATGAGGGGGTAGCCTAAGGGTTATGTTTATATATATAGACTTAGTTTGAGTGAAGGGCGTATGGTAATTATGGTTATAGGTTTTAGGTTGTAAAGGTGGAAGGTGATCGTGGCAGTAGGAGAGGGCAGAGTGAAGAGTTGTTTAAACATGCTGGAAGAGAGAATGAGAAATTGCGGCGAGGGGTTTTTGTATGGGTGTTGGGCCGTAGGTAGTTGGGCCACTCCATTTGGAAGCCCATTTGTCTAGGTTAGGTTAAATGGGCCTAGGTTTAATAATGTTTAACTTAGGTTGGGCTTTCCTTATTAGATGGATTTTGTGTTATAGGCCGGCCCAATATAATAGTTGGACTATATATGGTTTGGGCCGAGTAGTATTAGGATAGTTATTATGTTAATCTTTCCTACAGGTGTTACACGAATGAACATCGAGCCTTTGTAGGTGCTTCATCAAAGAGAGGTGTCAACTTAATCCATTGTCGAAAACCCTTCATGCTGTCTGCACTTTCCACTATAGTCTAACCCATCTTTATGCCTACTTACTCTGTGGGAAGTCTCATAGAATCATAGTTGAAAGTACAGATACAACATAGTAATGGATCGATGTCCTAAAGGGAGAAATCAGTTAGATTCTTAGTAGCAGTGGGTATTGATACTTCCAACGAAGACAACTTAGATAAGGTTGGGGTTTTGTTCGAATTTAGGATTTTATTCAGGGGATTTGACCCTAAATCCAGTGTGTTGTTGGAGGTACGGTGAGTTGGTTGAGGGATGGAGAGAGGTTGATGGAGGTGACATGGTTGGAGTGGTGGTGGAGATGAGGCGAATGGTGGTTGTTAGGAGAATGGTGAAGATGAGGAGGAGAATCATTGGTTTGTAAGGAAATAATAATAATAATGGTGATTGGATTTTAATAACTTAAACTATTCGAAATTGGTTGTTGGCATCCCAAACTAAAAAATTGGCCATATGTAACCTGTGTTATTAACCTATTGGATTCTGGCACCCAGTTTGGGTTAAGTCACTAACCAAGTTAGTGTTTTGGCTGACGTGGCACCCCCAATCTGATGTGGCATGCTGACATGGCACCCAAATCTAATTGGGTTAGTGACTTAACTCAAATTGTGTGCCAGAATCCAATAGGTTAATAGTTTAGGTTATATATGACCAATTTTTTAGTTTGGGGTGCCAACGGCCAATTTCGAATAGTTTAGGTTATTGAAATCCAATTCCCATAATAATTAATAATAGTAGTGGTAGTGGTAGTGGCAGCGGCAGCGGCAGTAGTAGTAGTAGTAATAATAAGTTTTGAAAAGGTCCCTTAAGTTTAGGTGTTTTACATTTTTGCCACGTAGGATAACTAGGTTAGACCTCTGTTAGTTAGGGAGTGATGGAACAAACTAACTTGCAAGTTAGGAGTGTTATTGATCAAAGTGATAGTTTGTAGTATTATCGACCAATGGATGAAAGTTAAGAGTATTTAAATCCATTTCCACCAATGTTATGAAATTATCATTTCTTACAATGAAAATTAGCTACAAACCTCATTCTATATTTTTTTTTTCTGGTAAGCATGTTTCCCAAACCATATAAAAAATCAACTTTTTGTGAGTTGTCATATTAGGTTAATTTCTGATGAAACCCGCGAAGACCTTGCGGACCAACTATATAAGACATTACTAGATTATAGGTCATTTTCCTAAGAAAAATCCCAACAAAATACCATAATTATACCACAGTATTGCAACACCACGACTTTTTATCGCAAAATCATCGCTAAACTTGGACAAAATTGCTACAATAAATATGTTTACTAATTCTATTTAACTACGGAGTATTTCATTAAAACTAACGGAATGAAAAGGTGTTTAAAGGCAAAGATGTGAAAGTTGTCGAATTAGTGGCCAAAGTTAAGTTAATGTCTTTTCTTTGGTTAAAGACTAGTTATAAGTTTAAAAAGTTGCTTTGGAAGGATCGGGCGTTGTATCCCTTGTATATGTTGTAAGTGTTTCTTTTGCTTCGGTCCTTGTTTTGAGGACCGGTAGCCGTTTTAATGAAGTTCACTTAAAAAAAAGTATTTCATTGAAAAATTGTCGGAAAACATTATAATTATAAGTATTTAGGTTATTAGTATAACCTAACAATTCCATTGGAAAATTCATTGAAAAATTCATTGAAAAATCGTAGCTTGTGCCAGACATGTGGTTTTGATCAAGTGGCTATGACACGAAACTAACGGAAACAAGATTTAAACATAAGAACTCTAAGTTCTTATCAGAGGGGAACTGGTCTCTTACCATTATATATCACCCCTTAAACATCAAGAAACATCAAGAAGTATTTGATTGAAAGTGAGATGAAAAGATTTATGTTTAATACGATTCATTATTCGAAAGGAAATATTTTGGATGTAGCATTTAGATTAGGGAGGTCCAAAATGATTGACATGATGATGCTAGAAATAAGAATAAAAAAGATATGGTAAATGTGGAAAACCCTTGTGGGTAGTACTATTATTGGAGATGTGACAAATTTGATGATGTGTGTATTTATTTTCCAGTGACACTGATCAGATTAATGGCAGCCAGCGGTAGTACAAGCACTCAACAGAGGACCATGCACCCCACACAAAAATGTTAAAAAGCAACCCCAATAGTGGCAGCAAGTTAGCAATGTGACATTTCATGATTTAAGTCAGGAATCCGTTAATTTTACACACCAATGCATGTTGTAATTATCATTTGAATAAAACTTTAATTTTGAGGGAATGCGGTAATGGTGTTAGTTAGTGTTCAATTTACACACCAATAAATATATTGGTGATTTCAAAAGGCACTAACACATACCCATTCTCGGCATTATACGAAAAACTAGGTTTTATTCAAATGATAATTACTACATGCATAGATACTACTTTGTCGATGGTATATATCAGGAGTATTCAATGATTGTCAAAATGTTTTCTGAAACACTCGATGTAAAAAGATAATATTTTAAGAAACTGGAAGGGTCTGCAAGAAATGTCGATGTTTTGGTACTTCAACAACGATGACATTTTGCTAGAAATCTTTGTCATATACGGATAACGAAAAAATTAGAAGATGTATGCTTGTATCATATTGCATAATATATGATCCTTGAAGACGAAGGAAAAGCAATATATCAAAACTATTTTCTGGAAGATGTTGTTGAAGAGACGCAAGCGACACTGAGGGAGAGAATATAAAACAGTCAACTTTTGCGTTCCAATGATTTATATAACGCGTTAAAGGTGGATTTGGTCAAGGAAGCTTGGGCGATTCACCCAATTCAACACGTTGATGACGACGAAGAGGGTACCAAAGAAGAAGAATGAAAAGATTATGAACAAGGAGGCGACAACGGTGATGAAGACGAGTAGTATTAAATATATTTTATTATTATTTCTTTATAATTTAAATATAATGCTTTTTATTTAATGAAATGGTATTTATTTTTTAATTTTGTATATTTAAATAAAAAAAACAATAATTAATCAATGATTGGTAAGGGCTTTATCTACTACACACCTTTTTTAGGGGAATTGGATTTTAATTATTCAAACTTTGCCTCGTTAGCCGACAATAATCTGTACTTAAGAAATTCCCCACAACAGTCCTAACTTTCAAAGTATTGGCAGAAAATGAACTTTTGTTTACTGAAAACTATCCCATTTTAAAAACTAAAAGAGTTTGAAAGTTAAAAAGTTCATTATCGGCCAATACATTGAAAGTTGGGACTGTTGTGGGAAATTTATTAAGTACAAATTATTGCCGACCAACGAGGCAAAGTATGAATTATTATAATCCAATTCTTTTTTTTTTTTTTATAAAAAGCTCCTAATTTCACTTTAGTGCCACGTGTCGCATAACGCCCCCATAAAGCCCCTACCACTACAATCGTCTTAGGCTAAACCATCCAATATCTCTGAAATGTAGTGATTGGAAAGGTTCATCAACAAAGTATACTTCCAACAATGGTAATCACACAAATATATAATAGATTAAGATGGTGTAAAAAAAAGAGAAGGCGACAAGGATACAAAAAAAAAACGTTATCGATTATGAAATATAACACAATCAATCATAAAGTTATGTTTATAAATATAACACAATGCCGAAGAAAAAAGACACAATAAATCGCATAATTGACACAATGACGAAAATAAAGAAAAGACATAATGCAACATAAAAGAAATAATGACATAACACAAATTCTAAAAACTACAAGTTAAAAATCCAGAAAATCGAAAACCAAAAAACTAAGATCGTAGGGTTCGATGAGAAGGTTCTAATGTCGCTTGAATGAGTTCAATCGGACTACGTTTAATACTCTTTCTATGACTTCCTATCCCTTTATTTTTCACTGTGTATTTGATCCTAACCCAAGTTTGAAAGTACTCAATAAATGAAAAAAATGAACAATTTGTTTACTTTCATGGTTCATCGCTATTATCAATTGTGTAATGCTACAATGATATGGAGCATTAGGTGCGATATTTGTCGTGCGCTGTAGACCACATTTATCACCGTAAAAAGTATTAGTGGAGACAAGTCGCCCCTATTACCTTGTCGCTATTGATCAATAGCGGTGATACATGTCACCCCTAATGCCCTTGCCGGAGACGGATTTTCATATTTCTTACCAACAAAACACGATTAATTTGCAGGAGAGTTTGTTTATACTCGAAAATAAAACAAAACACGACTAATTTCTCACTAAAATCGGCCTTGCATTACATGATACCATTGGGATTTCCAAATACACTTCTTTTTTACTAGTATAATCACTGTATAATTTTTATTTATCTAATTTAACTATTATAATTAAATTACAATACACACCACATACATATAAATTTTATCATAAATAAATAATAAGTAATAACTTTATAATTTTTATATAGTTTTAAGTATCTACTTCACAACATACAAAATATAATTAATATTATCAAATACATATTCCAAGAGAAAATTTATTTTTTTTTCCTACAATGAACATACTAGAATAAATCACTAAGGGTGTTAATGGAAAAAAATGTAAATAAAAAAAAATTCAGATAAATGGGTATGTGATTTCATGTAATCAGATCGGGTATCACCTAATCTTATACCCAAGAAAACTTTTAAAACTAATCTCATACCTGGTTCTATATCCGTCGAATTTTATTTACACCGGTCCCATTTGTATTAGGCTTCGGGTATACTCGCCAAACTCGGCTTTTTATTACCATTTCTAGTGTTCCTAACCATATCCAAGAACTCGATCATCCCAAATAAGCATGGGATATTCTTGAAGTTTTATTCTTGAAGAAAAGCAATGCTCATCTTAAAACTTATTGAAGGAGAGTTGATGTAAACACCTCAGGGAGACCTATCTATCCAACAATATTGTCAAAAAATAAAAAGTCTATGCCAGGTGATCAGAGATCTTAATGCACAATGAAGGATCAACGAGACTCGTATGAAGCGTATAATCATCATACATGAAAACTAAAACTGAAAAAGAATTTGGATATTAGTTTTTTGTTCTTTAAGTGGATATAAACTATATATAAAGTTGAAAACTGAATAAAGAATGTGGATATTAGTTATGATGCTGATTTCCTTAGAACCAATCATGTTCCATCACATTTCGGATCACTAGCTAAATCTCACACTTTTTTCAGACAAGAAAAGATATAAGATATATATGTATATGTATATTGGTGGTCCGGATCGATCAGTTGAAGCGTATAATAATGAAAACTAAAAAAGAATTTAACGGGGTATGAAATTAGTTTTAAAAAAATATATGTATTACCTCCTTCCCACTCCATTTTTTTCGTTCAAGATCCGCCAGTGGCCATAAAACTTTATATGCCAGGTACGTACATAAAACTGTAAACTACAAACACATGAGTACTTGTATATGCCAGGTACGTACATCTCAAAGAATTATTAGTTCATGTAAACAAAGCATATCTAGAACATAATCTTTCTGGTTTCATCGTCACTTCAACGAGCACCTCACATCAGCACGTATATGATAAGATAATAGCAATAAGCTGTTAGAGGCCAAATCCAAATAGTAATTGAAAGGACTTGGTCAGCAACGTACATAAATATTAAAGCATAGATTTCAAGTTTGTAACTTTGCATCACAATGACAAGTATATAAGAATGCGATATAATTTAGTGAGAAAAACTTTGTTTATATGTGACATTTCAATTATTACATCCCTTGCTAAGTTATATGCGATTAATCAAGTAAGGAGTGACCAATATGTAATTTTATTGATTAATTGTAGGATCGATTAGATTGCTAATTAATCAATCCCATTTTGGTTAAACATAGATCAATTTGTGGTTGATTAAACTCTTTTCAAAGAATTACTGAACCATGAAAGATCTTGCTGTCCATCCAAACTAATGAGATGTTAATATATAACTGCTAATCATTACATAAAGATGTGAGTTGGGTCTGATTAGGGCTTCTTCTAAGCGAACATGTTAATATCATGTTTTCTTATCACATAAAATTTATATTATGGAATGTATGTTGACTAATAACACCCCCACCCCCCAATTTAAATGTATACATCACCTTTGCACAGAGTTTGCAGATATGAAGTACAACAACCGAACCCAATATATCCCATAATAGCGAAGCTATTGGTATGTTCTGGGGAGGTTGGGATGTAGGCAAACCTTATCCTTATTGTTAAAGATAGAGGAGCTGTTTCCAGAGAAACTCCGGCTAATTTGCAGATATGAAGTAATTAATCTATTTGATGATGATGATCAAGTCCTAGCTCAAAGCCAAATAATGAAAACATAGCTCTAAGAATACTTAACCCTGATTATATGAAGTCATTAATTAAGTTGTATTATCCTGATATGAGCTACACAAGTTTCAACAAGAATTATACAATAACATTGGAAGCTAACAAACCCTGGATATAATACATAGTTAGGGTTTTGTTCTTTTCTAGATAACTAGCTAGGAGATAATTACAACAAAGATCTAACCAAATATATAAATATCTCCTACTTATGGTAGATAAAATTACAATAAAGAAACCATAACTAATATATTGTATTTAATGATAATAGCCCATTGAAAGAACACCTTATTAAGATATATAACTTGAAATAGAAAGCTGAACAAACTCAGCTTTAATTGGTTCTAGATCTTCTGAACCTAATTCCTCATCACATTTAACATGCTTAAACATAAGATGGTAAAAAAGGTCCTAATAACCTTCAAGAAGAGCAATAAACATTCAAGCATAGATCTAGAATAATAAAAATAATTTTAGTACGGTCACTGCAGTACTGTGTAAACAAAGAAAGCCAAGGCATGGATCAGCACAATAGCCAATGGATACATGTGACTCATTTTTTTTTTTTAAAAAAAAAGAAGATTACTAAAAGTATAAATCAATGTTATATATAGTGAAAGTACCAATTTTTACTAATTATAGAGAAACACAAATAAATAAGAAGAAAAGTACCATCCTGATAACTAGTTTGGGAGAGCTGGAAACTGACACATTTAGTGAGTCAGTCTTCACACAACCTACCTTGATCTGCTACTTGTAGCTGTTTTATTTCCAAAGCAGCATCATCAAGATTCTCATCCTCAAAATGCTTTTGCATTTTGCGTGTGAATCTTGATGATGCCACACCGGAAAACAACAGCTGTGATCGATGCATCTATCCGACGGTAGCTGATTCATATATATAAGCCATGAAAATCATGAAGAACAAGGTTTGATTTTGAGAGATTTCAGATGAATAAAATGGCTAAGAAAAAGATAATTTTCATGTGGTTTAGTCTCAATAATTAAGGTCACAAGGGCAGGGATGATGTGGCATATCTAGATTGGCGGAATCCTAAAGTCATGAAATGAAGGGTACCAAATGAAACCAAAAAGATCTTTAAACAACTGAAAATAAGAAAAGAATATAACAGCAAAGCCCTATTTCTCTTTTCTGGTGTGTGGTCAGTATTTTCATTTATAAAAGTAGCGCAAAAACACACCCTTGTGCTCAGATTCCAACCGATCCATAAGAAACCCTTTATCTAATTGTCTTTACTTAAATAAAAAAAAAAAGTAGATTTGATAGAAAACCTATCAGAAAAGTAGGAGTTGAGTAACATAAAAAAGAGGGAAATAACTGGCAAGCAGAGATCTGAGTTTGCATAGAAGATAGAAAGATGGATTAGACCTTCATAATATTAATATTGGGAGGGGAGAGATTAGGAGTATAGTAGGGCACTCACACAGATGGTGGGAACTGTACATGGACTTTGAGCATATACAATAATATATATATTTTTAGAAAAAAAACCATGACCTCACCTTTGAAATAAATGCTAATTTGATGACATTCTTCACATAAATGCTAAGTTGCTAGACAATTTAGATAAAAACGTACTCTATTCTATCTCACATGTCATTTTATTGATTTAAAGGTGAGATGGATTATATCTCTTTTAAAAACTGGATGGCACATAAAGGGGACGAGCACCCTCGGTTAGTGCCACTTGGGTACCGTTGCTGGTCAGTAACACTGTCGTCATGTCCTCTTGACAATGGTCAAAACTATTGCAGCTCAGCACGAAGTAATTGAACTGCAACGGTTAAAAGAACAATTAATTCACCCATCCACCTTAACAGTTAACTTTTAAAATCCTATTTATATCAACTTTTCTCACATTTTTTTGACAATATTCTTACCTCTACCAACAAAATTTTTATAAAATTTCTCTAAACTACATCATGTCTACAATGGTTGAATGAGCCAAAGAGGAAATAATTGCTTTGACAATGGCGTGGATACGCATTAAGGAATTAGCTTCATCACTTGGTTAGGCTTCCTTTTGGGAAAATGTGTTATCCGAATATCGTGTAGTAAAAGGTGAAACACATTTCACTTCCAAAGCGCTACCGAGTAAGTGGAGGAACTTCAGAAGAGAATGTGAACGATTTTAAAGAGATGTTTAAAGTTAACATGGCTTAGAATTTTGATCTAAGTGAAGACATAGCAATAGAAATTACGTAAGTGGACTATTATTTTGAAGTTCGCCAAGCTTTTGACCAAGTATCAACTTGACAAATTTTAAGGCATTAATTAGCTTTACTTTGAATTATGTTTTCTAGTCGTTTTTAGTTAAATCTGGATTACATTTTGCAGTAACAAATTTAACTTAATGGTGTTTAAATATTATATTTAACTGTTTGTTTGAATATTCGATTTATGCAAAGTACCTTTGAGTGCTCCCATTGATTTGGTGGTTTTAAGGTATTTGAGTCATTTTTGACGTGGCACTCTAGGTAAATACCCTGGAGTGCCCTTCCCCACTAAATAATATAAAACTTAGAACAACTTCACCATTGTAATTATGTGATACGTTATGTATTGTGCTCGTGTAATAGACTTAATTAATAACATAAATACAGGTTTACATGATTAATTTTTTATCATACACGAATCTGCTGATGTGTATAGGTTTTTGCTCATGTATTGTGCTTGACATATACTAAAATGCATGTCTTAAACATGGTTCGTATTTTATTATGATGTGATACTTTTTTACCTACTCTTTATAACACTTACACAATGTATTGTTCAAGTTTATTATATAAAACACCTTGTAAGAAGGAAAGTCCGACATCAAATGCCACCAATGCGGTTTCGACTAATAAATGTGAAAGAGAAAAAATAACCCACATTCAAGCGTGGTAGGGTGATAGAAATGTCATGTTAGTGGCCTCATGTTAGGTCTCTATTCAGGTGACAAACAAACAAGCTGTGAATTCCAATGAGGAAAACAAACAATATTGGTTGACATGAGGGGTAATCGGATGTTCGAATAATAGTGCTAGTTTATCCATGAATTACGATTCGAAAATTTATGCTCATTTCTTGAGGAATCATTGTGTGCTATTTAAAGGTCAAACAACCTCAAACCATAACAATACATTAGCAACATATTTACGGGACCTGTCAATGCGTTGCTAACCAAACCGAATAAGGTGAATTGCAAATTTCACAAAGAATGTTGCCTTTAAATGGTAATGGTGAAGAAATAGTGTAAGTAAGTTTCGAACTTGAGACCTCTCCTAGAGAGGCATCACTCGCAAGGTGATTACCACTTTCCACATTCGGTCCTCTATTCTTTGTTAGCCACCATCTTAATTAAGAAAGTAAGGTTTTGGATACATGTCTTTGTTTCATGGGCAACTATAAAACAAATTTCATGTTCTTTCCTCAATAGTAAAGTTTAACACGCCTCAGCCCTTACAATTCCATCATATCTGGTTGAGTAACTTGCATTTTTTGTTTTGTAATATTAAAACTAAATCCAAAAAAAAAAAAAAAAAAAAAAAAATCAGTGTACATCTCTAACGGTTTAATTTCTTAGTGTGTGCTACTGGAGCCATGAACAAAAAGATGTGGATAACTGATCTAATCACGAAATGGAAAAATAAATAAAAATTAAAAATCTAAGGCAGAAGATTCTCTGTTTTGCAACAACTAGTAGGAGACAGACACAAGTCACAACTCACAAGTCCCCCTTTAAGATGTGGGTCCCATTGTCCGTACAGTTTGCTTGTAGTTTCATATATTATATTAAATTAAATTCTATATTATAACATATTATTTTAAGAATATCATGAATGTTTATATTTTACAACAATTAAATTAATCTAGTAGGCAATTCATTTTTATAGCGTCATGGTTTCTAAATACAAATAAAATCATGATTTTTTTAGGTATAAATTTTGTTGTAAATCTTTTTGTATAAATACATTGCTCACATAATACAACACCATGGGCATAGTAGACACATAGTGGGTATCGTACGCACACAATGAATTCTTTAAGTAATGCTATGTATACGATCAGTCTCGACCATGCTTCGTAAAATTTTAACACTAACCATCATTAAATTTTGACATCGGACCTCTTGAAATATTTAAATTGACCCCAGGAGAAACTAATTAAAAATTATACAGTTTTTAAAAAATATAAGCATCACACAACTTAATTAGCAAATAAACATAATAAGTTAATAACATTTGCTTGGGCTAACTAAGCCCAGTTTGCACGTTTAATATCATTAATTTTAAGCCCAGACCCAAAACTAACCAATAACTAATAAGCCCATTTTAACTATCATTCTCTTAAACCTAATACTCGGTAAAATATTAGCCCATTTAGTATAACCAGTTAACCACCGACGTTGTTTGACAATCTCCGAATATTACAAATACTTCCCTGATTTGAACCCGAGTCCTCATTATAAGAAGCATGCGCCTCTACCAAGTGCGTTAGCACCAAATATTGTATTAGACTAGTGGGTAACACGCATGTTACGGCGGAACTGAAAATTGCATCAAAATGTATCAATTCATTGCAATGTAAAATACATCCAAAACCTTTTGTTTAAATGATATAAATAAAGAATACTTGTAACAACATTATATAAGTATTTTCATCTCAAGTACAAAATAATTGCATCAAACTATACACATTCATTAATTTCCTCTCTGCATTCTCATCTTGTGAAAACAATTAGTAAGATAGTGGGATGCACTGTGAGCTGGACTTTACTAAAACGGCAACCTACGAAAAATGTGTAAGATGTATAATGATTCTTTTATTATTTGTGTGCTATAAGGAGTTACAAGTACGTACAATGCATCAATAGATAGAGCCTAATCTAAGGTTTAGGAAATTTAATCTCCTAGCCGCATAAAGATAATTAGATATGGCTAAATTAAACAGAAGCTTTCTTCTTCTGTCGTTGAATTCGGTGATCACATAGTTTAGTCTAGATTAGATTAGGCATGTTTACGTGTATGAATATTCATACACATTATACTTTCAGAATTCAAACCGCTATCTCATGAATTAAAACACAACTTTCACTATTGATTTATCAATTTCTATATAGTATGATCAAGTTTATAAAACTTTAAGTATTCGTCGTTTATGTCGGGTGTGTTCCCGTACGCAAGTATGCGTAGCGCTGAAGTACATTTTTGAATAGCGGTAAATCCAAGCACCCCTCTCGCATCCGGTTTTTGCTTAAAGTAGTCAAACGTGTTTTCCAAGTCTCCCGAAATGCGTAGAAATAAACGTTTGCTCATCTGGAAACGACGCCTAAAAATTATTGGGTCCGGATAAGTTGGCTATTCATCAAAGTAATCTTTCATTAAACGAGCGTTCGCCTCCATGTGGTCGCTTTCCTTATATTTTCTTCGCAAAATGGGACGTGGAGGATTACTAACATGTTTCATATACTTCGTTGCGAGCGCACAAGCACTTGTAACCACCTCTTGCTCGATCTCCTCGTCGGTTGAATCAACCGTATCACCTAAAAACTCTTTGTAATAATTATCCCGGATACCAGATGAGGATGTCGGGGAACTTATTTTTAGTTCATAAAATGAGATTTGGTGTTGTGTGTTTTGTTTATAAAATGTGTGGTGGTGTGTGTAGTTTATAAAATGAGGATGTGGTGGTGTGTAGTTTAATGGGTTATATAATAATTTTTTTAAACGGCTATTTTTAACGGTCAAATATTATAACCGTTGCCTTATGCCACGTGGAGCCAAGGGATTTGGTAGAGGAAGGAGTTGACCAGTGCGAAATATTTTGCGTGAGGGCCATTAACGCCCCTTTAACGAAGGGGGGCGGTGTATCGGCGTTAATGGGGCGCTAAATAGCCAATTCCGCGCCTAATTGCAATACCACTACAGGTGGTCTGAGGGGTGATGAATTCAATGGTAAAATTTGGCGGTTGGAGGCTTGGGTGGACGTTGGGGTTGGGTTATTAAATAAAAAAAATTAATTATTTTTAATATGTAATACCACAAACCATTTTTATATATACTGAAATCATTTCACATCCAATTTTCGCACAACCACTGCTAATTTCATCCACAATTCACTCTCAATCATATTCTCATCATGGATCTTTAACCCGGCCCTCCACCTAACAAAAATACGAAGAAAATTTAATTATTGTTGCTATTTAAGCGGGCGTACAACTTTTAATTGATGATGGATGAAACGTACGAACCATTAACAACACGTGCTCTGTTGCAAAGAGATCGTGAAGCCGCTCATAACCAACTTGTAAACGGTTATTTGTCTAAGAATCCACTATACGATGATAAAACTTTCTGGCGTCGTTTTTTCGCATGAGTCGCTGACTACTCTGATGAATTGTAGATGATTTAGAAGACGCTTATACATTTTGTTTTTTCAACAAAGGAAAGATGCACAACGTCTCCTTTACAAAAGTGCACGACGGCAATTCGTCAAATGACGTACGACAATGCGAATGACTCATGGGACTAGTATTTGAAAATGTCGGATAAAGTGTGTTGTGATAGTTTTCACCTTTTTAAGGTATATTTAAATGTTCTATATTTAATTCTTTAAATACTTTTTTATTATTAGTATCTATTTACTTAAATATTTAAATGTTATGTTATTTAGTGTTTATTTAGGTTTATTATACTTATTTTATTATAATTGTAGGTGTTATAGCGCTATGTGCCAAACATTAGTTGAGACGGCCGACCTTTAGTGATATTCACAAGATATTCCAAGTCCATGAAGAAATACATGTTGGGGTTGGGCGGCATATCCAACCGGTTGGCGAGGATCACGCCATTGTAGTGATCATGATGGCCCAACTTTGATGCTATAAGCAGTGGCATCATAGGATCTCTGGGTTTAACATGCATATTTTGGTATAGCCATGACATACAATGATATAGGGCTGTTCAAATCGCTCGCCGCTCGTGGATCGCTCGTCGCTCGTTTGGAAAATGCTCGAAAAATGCTCGCTCTATCTTCTGCTCGATTGTATATGAGCCGATCGGCTCGGTTCGGTGTGTAAATGAGCCAAGCACGAGCAAAGGTACGCTCGGCTCGGTTCGGCTCGAATAAATTTTTATTTATTTAATAATAAATATACACATAATTTACAGATAAATTTATGGCTTTATATATAAGTTTCTATTGGATTTGACTCAGTATATGCAAACAAAATATAACCAGCCCACTTAACACAATAAAAAAATTAACACTAGATTTAATAGTAAAACAATACGTCATGAGGTGACAGTCTTGACTTCTTTATGTTAATAGTCGTTCATCGCTAATTGTCGCTTGATATCACACCTACGTCACAATGCAACAACTGTTGTCTGACGTATGTTTATCACCTCACCAGCCTCAATCTAAGACTCATTCTTGGACACTGGGATCTCAATATCAGTGTTATCATCGGACATTTAACCTTAGTTGTCACCCGTCAATGAAAACATCGAAGGAAACATCCCAATTTTATAATCGTCCATATTATTCTCCGCTCGATTCTCGCTCGGCGCTCGCTTGAAAAATTTGCGCTCGAAGATTGCTCGTTCGGTTTTTGGCTCGATTGTAAACGAGCCGCTCCGCTCGGTTCGGTTTGTAAACGAGCCAAGCACGAGCAAAGCTCCGTTCGGATCGGCTCGGCTCGTGAACAGCCCTACAATGATATCAATTTTATTAAACAATCACCTTTATTTGACAATGCTATAAACAACGTTGCACCTAGGACTTCATTTTATGCTCGTGATGTGTGTGGAGTATGAGTATGGGTATAATCTTACTAATGGTACTTATCTGGATTGGTCCGTGTTTGTGAAAGCATACTTAAGTCAACTTGACGAGAAACAAGTATATTTCACGAATAAGCAAGAATCTTCAAGAAAAGATATTGAACGTAACTTTGGGGTTTTCTATAAAAGATGGGGTATAATTGCCTAGCCTGCTAGAATTTGGGATACGAAAAGTTATAGAATGCTATGTACACTTGCATTATTTTACATAACATGATTTTAGAGGACTCGGGATATGGCGATTTGTCAAGATTATGATCCAAACGAAATGGAATTACCGACTTCAACATTAAACCCGTAAGAAAGATTAGTTATCCTTATGAAATTACGTCATCGCGATACATGTAATGCACTACGTGCCGATTTGACAAAGCATTTATAGGTTAATTGTTCAGATGATGATGATGATGATGACGACGACTAGGAGAATGAGTAATTTGTTTTGTTTGTAACTAGGGTTTGACCCTGCGCTTCGCGGCAGGGAAGTAGGATTATAGTTTTACGTTTGTTGGTATCGTTCTGACGCGGAAAATTTTGGAAAAAAATTAAAAGAACCAATTTTCTAAATATTATTTTCTCCTTCAAACGCCTAATCTTCTTATTTATATGGTAAAAGAATTTAATGAAACTTATTTTTTCATTCCCAGAAAACACAAAATAAAATTTTTGAGTTAGATGAACCAATTTTATTAAATTCAAACCAAAATGAGTTGTTAAGGTGTTAGGCATCTCACTTCAAGAAACATTTCAGTTACTTGCTTTGTTGTCTCGCTTGTCTCTTTTTCTAGTACCAGATAATTTAACAGTTTACTGGTCATACCGGATTAGCTGGATGACGTCGTATATTATTTATTTTTCGAGAAAACAACTCAAACATACATGAAAGTATGTTAAATTAATACAAATACATTGTATTTAATCAGTTGTCGTAAAAAATAAAAAAATAATTCATTGTTAATATAATTAGCTTTTAGAAAATGGAAAAAATAATTTACCGTATTATATTATCTTGAGAGTTGAGAGCAAGAAAGGAAAATGTGAAATTGTAGTTCAAAATAAAAACAAATGATCTGGGTAGATTATTTCTTTTGATACCCTTTTTTCCCTCCCTCTATTCTCTCTCTCTCACACACGATGCCTGTTCACCACCTTCCCAACCGGATGTCTCAATCACCCCCCTCTCTCAACACAACTTTATCTCTCTAAAATAGAGGTGTGTGTCGAAGCTTCATCACCATTTTATGTAGGTGACTTGAGTGTTGCCAACGAACCTGGCAAGTCCTTCATTTCCCCTCAGTTAGCGGACAATTTCTGCTTCTTTTTAGGCTCGAGTAGTAGACCTCCGGCGAGCGTTTAGACTTGGCACAGTCGCATAAGCGATGACGGGCGAAGGAAACAGCGTTGACCCACGGAAGCATGCCACGACTTCCGGTGGTGGTGCGGTAAACCGAAATTTTTCTAAACAATAAATAAATAAGGAAAAAAGCGATGATCTATAAGATCGCAACACGTGGCCCTCAACAGACGAATAATGTTTTAGTACTGTTCACCTTTTGATTTGTTAGACCATAGGGTGTGGTTTAGGCCCATCATCCATGTCTTGCCTCCACCTCAGCTGCCACGTCAGCGTGGGGTAGGAGCATCCATGAGATGATGGACCAAGGGGTGTGGTTTAGGCCCATCATCATTTAATGTTTTTCTTTTTTTTTTCTTTTTTTAATTAAAAAATATTAAATGTTACAATAAAAAAGTTAATATTCTAAATTAATATTAAAAAGAAAATATTACATTAAACCATTACAAATAATTTTAAAAAAAAAACATAACTAAAATTACAAATAATTAAAAATATTAAAGTAACGTACTCGACATAAAAAAAATTACAAATAATCTAGTCTTGCCCGTTGTTCCAAATATATTCAACCAAGTCCGCTTGAAGATTGCGGTGTGTGTACTCGTTTTGTAACGAGAACTCGTTTAGATCTTGTTGATGTGGGTTGACAGGAACCGTATTCTCCGGCGGGGCGTTCTCGTCATACACACAAATGGCGGCGCCTTCGTCTTCGATTATCATGTTATGCAAGAGGACACAAGCATACATACAGTAACGCATTTTTTTAGGGGTGAACATACGTGCCGGGTGTGCAATGATGTGCCATCTTGCTTGTAGAACACCAAATAATCGTTCAATGTCCTTTCTTGCCGCCTCTTGATACTTGGCAAATTTCTTTCTTTTTTCATCGTGAGGGTGGTGAATACTTTTAACGATCGTCGAGTAAGATGGGTAGATTCCATCAGCAAGATAGTAACCGCGCCTATACTCCACACCCGATACTGTAAAGCTGGTATCCGGACCGGTTCCTTTTATGACATCGTCAAAAATCTCCGACTGGTTAATAACATTAATGTCGTTGTTCGAACCAGGAACGCCAAAGAAAGCATGCCAAACCCATAAATCTTGTGAACACACCGCCTCCAAGATTATCGAAGGATATTCTTGATCTCCTCGTTTGAACATTCCGCGCCATGCTACCGGACAGTTTTTCCAAGGCCAATGGTAGCAATCAATGCTTCCGAGCATTCCTGGAAAACCATGTTGTTGGTGGTGAAACTGATACAATTGATGGACCTCACTGGAGTTTGGTTTTCTCAAATATTTCTTGCTGTAAAGCTTCACCACACACTTGCTAAACTTGTATAGACACTCTCGTGAAGTTGTTTCCGACATTTTTAAATACTCGTCCCAGGAATCCGCCGCAGTCCCGTACGCTAGTTGCCGAAGTGCCGCCGTGCATTTTTGTATGGTGGTGAACCCTCTTTTGTTTCTAGCATCGTATCGTAAGGTAAAAAATGGCTCGAAGTTAGCCATATCATCGGCTATACGCAAGAACAATCTTCTACTCATTCGGAACCTACGCCTAAATAGTTCCGCCGAGTATAAGGGTTCGTCGGCAAAATAATCGGCCACCAATCTATCATGGGCACCTACACATATTTACAAAAATATTAACACAATAAAAATCTACAATATATTTACAAAAAAATATATATAATGTACACAATAAAAATCTACACTATATTTAAAAAAAATATATATAATACACATAAATAATAAAAAAAATATAAAACTTACCCTCTCGGTCTCTATTTATAGCCGCTTTCCTAGTTCGAGGTGCCGAATCGACTTCGTCTCCTTGTTCCTCGGCAATAATCTGCGCCGCTTGCCCCACGATGTTTATAATAAAATTTACGGCCTCGTTTGTAGATGATGAACCCGTAGAAGACGAAGACGTCGAAGAAGATGATAGCGACATGGTTGTTTGAGGGTTTGATTTTTTTTAAAAATATTAGTTGGTTTAAATATAGTGAGAGTATTTGAGAGAGTTTTTATAAAAGTTGGGGTGAAAAATGGTAGGGGTGTTTGGTTTAAATAGTTTAAAAAAAAAACTTTTTTTTTTTTTTAATAAATAGCCGTTGCCCAACGTCTCTTACACGTGGCACCACCTCATTGGCCGGCATCAACGGCATTATTTAGCCGGGTATGCCGCCCCAAGGCCTTGCCGCTCCAAGGGGGCGGTGTAGCTTGGCCCGGCAAATCGTTGCCTAGCCTATGCCGCCCCCCATACCTTCTAGTCTTAGTATATACAATATTGTAGTTTTTTTGTTTTTTAAAATGTATTTTATTATTAATCTTTTATTAAATATATAAATAAAAATAAATAATTAAATAATGATTGTTAAATGATTGCAGTATAGTATAGTTATTTCATAAAACATAGCTAATAGACATATTAGTTATTGGCCCTAATAGACATATTAGTTATTGGCCCTGTACCTACGTGCCTCTCAGGTGACATCTAGCTCTTTTTGCTAGTTGTTACGGTGAATAGCTATTTTACAACATACAACCTTGTTTTGAAGGTTTCATAGCCAAAATAGGTACAAGAGACAAAGTAACAAGGTCTTATAAGGTTGGTACATTTATGAGGTATAATTTTGTAGCATTAAGTTGTTAAAATTTATATAATAAATTTAAGATTACATATCGATGGCTTGGTTGGCTTAAACTGTGAAATTAAGATAGGAGTTCATATGTTGCGTGGGTAAAAAGATTCTGTTTTGGCTTCACCCATCTATATGGAATTCACAATTGCATAAGATATTATGACACGTACTCAATTAACACAACCAAACAACAATCCTCAAAACAGGTATAAAATCAATTGCCACAAATCATTAAACATTCAAGAGTCAAGTATAAATATTGATTATCAAAGTTCGAACCTAAACTAGTCCCGCTTGTAATGACGGAAACAAACTACTCAACTACAATAATTAAGAATATGTGTTGTGGCTCACCTTGAGCGACAATTTGATCCTTTAATATTATGCCAAGTAGGCGCTGACAATGCACCCTTAATAAAGCTGTAGTTCACTCACTTGATCCAGTTGTAACTCAAGGTGAGCAGCGGCTTTATCCAGATTTATTTTATTTTTATTTTTTAGGCTTTCTAAATTTGTATAATTTGTAATATTAACACAAAAATAAAATTAATGAAAAATGTTAGATTAATGTTAACAAGAAACCAACCTATAAAAAAACTAAAACTAATGTAGTACAAGATCATCAGGACATCTAGCATATAAATGCTCGACCAATTCATGTCGAATGTTTCCGTGTATCTCACGGTTCTTGATGTTGTTTATGTTGTCGAGTTTTTGAATATTTGTGATTTCTGATTAAGTACGTGGGACGTCACTTTGGTAATTTTGACAAATAGTCATGCCTTGGTCCTCTAGCATCATGTTATGTAGAATAATACAAGTGTAGACGACGTCCATTATCTTCTCTCGTGTCCAAAACCTTATTGCGTTGACAATCAACTGAAATTTTTTTTTTAAGAACGCCGAACGCTCTTTCAATATATTTTCTTGCCGACTCTTGTTTCTTTGCAAAGTACACGCGTTTGTCTTCAAGTTGAGACGAGTAAGCTTGAACAAATGTCGCCCGTTCATTGTAAATACCATCGACCAAGTAGTAGTCGTACTTGAAATTTACGTTATTAGCATAAAACGATTGGGCTGGCTCAACCCCGTCGACGAGGTCGTCAAATATAGGTAGTTGGTCGATAATATTTAGGTCGTTATTTGACCCAGCAGCTCCAAAAAACGCATGCCAAAACCAAAGATCATGCGAGGCCACCGCTTCAAGTATAATACTCGGCCCAGAGTGATCACCTCGATGAAACTGACCTCGTTAAGCTGTAGGACACATAGCCCAACCAACATGTGTACAGTCGAGACTACCAAGCATTCCGGGAAACCCGTGTTTTTCACCATGAACCTCGTATATGCGTTGGATATCAAACAATGTTGGTTTACGCAAATATCTTCGTGAGTAAGTAGATATGTCCCCTACGCAAAGATATATAGTTTAAACAAAGTTTGATAATAAAAGTTTAAACATTATGTGAAAGGTAAGTAAAATATATATACACACACAAACACATATACCTTGATAAAAAATGAAGCGACTTGCGCGCAACTTTTTCGGACATGACCATATACTCATCCATTGCGTCCGACAAAAGCATGTATGCCAATTGCCGAATAGTGGCTGTACATTTTTGTACAAAGGTGAACCCTAGTTGCCCCTTTGCGTCTTCTCTTTGTTGAAACAAAGGATATCGCTCCAACAAATGATTTGATAAACGCATGAATACCTGCCTGCTCATTCGAAAATGTCGCCTAAAATGGTCTTCATTGTAGAGAGACTCAGGGACAGTGTCGTATCAAAGTTTCGTTTGCTCCGTCTCTATCACGATCAAGAGGTGGTTGTCTCGTTAGCGCGACTTGCCTTTGCCTTTGAGACCGGGCAATGAAGTATTTAACCGTTATCCTTCCCACTTCCATAATTAAATATTCTTCCTCTGACGAGTCGGACGAAGAAAAATCATTCCATTCCATGCCATTTGTTAAGAGTGAGAGTGAAAATTTGAGATAGTTTGATTTGAAAATTTCTTAAACCTTTCTAAAAATAAAAACCACCGCCAGCGACCAACGGTCAGCCAGCCCCTAACAGTCAAAAATTGAATTCCAACGACTATATTTCATCTGCTAACCCACGTAAGTGTGGTAGCATGGCCTCGCTCGCGGCCACATTCACGCAGGTGTGTTGTGGTGTTCGTGAGCCACATGGAAGTTTTGGTTACTCGTGCCTGCTCGCTCGCGGCCCACAAAGCATAGTCTAATAATTAAATATCATCAAGGTACCCACCATTTGTGGAGTGGTATGGAGAAATGAAGATAAAAGCTTGAGGCCATTTAATCTCAATTTTGAATCCAATCCAGAGGGGTTTTACCGCAGTGGGCCTTCGGGCGGTGAGTTTTTTCCCGATTTGGTGGATTTGTGGACTTGGGCTGCCCAGTGGGCAGCCATTTGTAGGGCCGGACTTATGTCCTTAGCAATTTAGGCTAAGGCATAGGGCCCGAAGTTTTTTTCTCATATATTACATTTGTATTGGTCAAAGTGAAAAACAAACAAGTATTGAATGATTGGGTCTCTAATATTCGTGATTTAAATTTGCTATTGTCGATTGTTAGCTGATAATTTTTTGGGTTATCAAGTATTGAAGTATTACAAAATGGATTGAATGATGTAATGTTCATCTACTTTCTTAGCCGAAGTAGATGATGAGAAAACCATTAAATCAAGCATTGAAGAAATATATAGTATATTGTAGATCCATAAAATGGGCTCAAAATTTAAATTGAAAAGCGTAATTAAATTGCAATATATCTAAGGGGCGTAAGTAGTTAAAATATACGAAATAATTTAATCGCTTAATAATTATCAGAAAAGAGATTGTAATGTTCATCTAGTAGCATAAGTTTTTTTTTTTTTGTGCGAATTATACAAATTCAAAGGGCCCCGACTTTGAAATTCGCTTATGGCCTTCAAAAACGTTATATCAACTCTACCATTTGTTCAATGCTAACCCACTTATAGTTAAAGCCATTAAAAAAACTAGTGGGAATGCCCGCGCGTTGCGGCGGGTGTCCCGACTAATATCAAATTCAATTATGAACACACTTGATCTTTCTACAACCCCAATAGGCGCCTTTGCAACGTAGATGCGAGAAAGAGGAAAGCAGAGCACATTCAAAAACATTATGCACTGTTAGGAATACATCAACCTAACAAAAGAAAATGAATATTGGCTCAATTGCATATGTGACATAAGGATGGCAATAGCATAGGGTTGTTAAGTTCAATTGAAGAATTTGCACGCACCCCCTATAAATTCGCGTCACACACTAAAGTTATATAACCCATTTATCTAAATGAGTCAAACAGGATATAAATGGTTTACATTGGTCATAAACGGATTGGCGAGTTGACCTTATATAATGCTTATTTTTTTCTTTTTTTTTTATTCTAATTTTTAAACGAGTCAACCTATTAAACCACGCATGTTAGGCAGGTGAACCCAAACACAACGCATTTAATTAAACAAGTTAAACATGTCAACCTGAATATAATACAATTAGAAGTGAGTCAATGACGATCCAAAACTTGCTTGTCATAGTGTCTTAAGTCATGTCAGTAACTACCACCACCAATATATGTGCATAAATAGAGAGAGAGAGAGAGAGAGAGAGAGAGAGAGAGAGAGAGAGAGAGAGAGAGAGAGAGAGAGAGAGAGAGAGAGAGAGAGAGAGAGAGAGAGAGAGAGAGAGAGAGAGAGAGAGAGAATATTCACGTTGTAAAGCACGATGCATACAAAAACATAGTTACCTCATTCGCGGTTTGTACCGGTACGGGTATGCCATTCGGAAGAGGGGCATATTCGGTACCAAGAAGGTAGGTTCATTTCACTACGAACCGATACATTGTACCATGGAGTTCGGTTATTTGTACCCAAATAAAAACATAAATTACCAAATTCATTCACCGAAAATTCAAATTACCAAACACAAACACCAACACAACAGAGATGACATAAACATAAATGTTCCAAATTTCTAATCTAGTCATTGCATAATGCATACATCAGAGGTGCAATCATAAGAAAACATTTTCTTTTGACTTGAATTTAAGCATGGTGAACAAGACAATAAGCTATTGAAAAAACAACCAAAAATAATAAGAAAACATTTTCTATTGGTATACATATTTATACATGGAGATGGCTTTAATGTTTCCATTATGAAATTGAAGGTGGAACACTAAATGTAATCGTAGAAACGTGAAAGGTCGTCGATTTCCTGCCTTCTAGCCAAAATCATCACAGGCTTTATCGGCTCATACTTTACTCTTCTGGTTCACACGGACCTGGAAACACATTTCATTGTTCTCTTAAATAACACCATTTAGAAGTTCAAAGCTAAGCAACTTTTTAAATGTTTAAGCTGTTTGGCACATTTGAGTTCTCATTTGTAGCATTTTTTTGACAGTTTACAAGTCATTAAATGGACCATTAAATGAAAGCATACACCACACAAATTTTTATCCCTTGCAATATTACAAAACTTAGCTTTCAAAATTAAGAATCCCTTAACCAACACATATGAAGTGATCAATTATAACAAAGAATACATCTCAACTGTCTTATAAAGGTCTTTCTTTTGCCCTTGTTTTTCTTATTATATTATATATGTTTTACCAGTAAAATGAATTGATTCATTTAGCAATATAAACATCTCCAGCTTGATTTGCAGCTGAATTTAGAAAAAAAATGGTAGATTCTGTAGGGAGGTACCACATTGGTCAGCCGCGGCTCATGAGTTTCTGCTCCTCAGTGAGAGCATGGCGGAAATGGCAGCGATGGCCATATGGGCAAGGATCTCCCGCCAGGACCATTCGACAGACTTCTGTTTTGTAGCGCGGGTGGCAGATGACTGGACGAAGTTCCTCAATACCATGTGCAAATTGGCAGTGATCTCCATATGGGCATGCACCGGTTTGTTGCCATTTGTTGCAGAGTTCAGTCTTTGTCATCCCTTGGTTGTAGACATTTAGTTCAAGTGGTTCCTCCTCTTCCTTCCCATGTACATACACCTTTTGCTAAGTCATTAACAACATCACAAACAATAAGAAACTCACAAATGAATAAAGAACATACTTGTTTCTTGAATTGTAAGTCTTACTAATGAGCCCATTACCCGGCAAGTTTTGTCCAAAAATTGTTCACTCTTGAAAAGTGTAAGGCATATTTTATTTTCGTTTTGAGGAGTATAATGGTTTATTTGCAATAAAAAACCCAGATACTATAGTTTAAAAGGTAACTAAACTAAAATTTAACCTATGTCTTCTAGACCACACATCCTATCCTCAGATATATATTCTGCGAACCCTACTATACCACTCTTCCAATCAAGATATCTAATAGCTGTGGGTGATGAGCTTGCTAAAGGTATTGGAGAATTCCTATGAGTCACTGGATTAAACCACTTCGTACAAACAAGAAACGCAAAGCACTCTGCAATTCTGTAAAGCATGAACTTACTTGTTAGAATAGCTAATAGCATCAGATGCAAAGACGAAAAATCATTAAAAGTAAAGCCAACTATACCCAAAATGTATGAATAAGTCCCACCAAAGCCTAAAGAACTTATTTCACCTATTAGAAACAAATATAGGCGGGGATTTTACCTCCTGAAACAAATTTTGCGTGAGTACACTGGTGTTGGCTTTGTTCATTTGACCCAAGACAAAAAAAAACACAACCCATTTGTTTGTTAATGGATAGAAGTTAGCACCTCTCTTTAAGGGTTTTGATACAGATAATACTTAGGACAGTCCTTTAAGGAGGATATTACCAGATAGCTTTAAAAGGGTGAACGTAATAGTAGGACCAACAAAAACTATGGAGATAGCAATCCAGAAATGCTGGAAAAAAAACGTTTAGCAAGTGTTATTTCATCATGTTAAGCATGAGAGTTGATAATCGAAAATAAATATCTCCAAAAAAACATTTAGGCATCCATGTTTATATTAAAATGAAGTAAACTCATATGTAGTGTCTCCCATATTGTATCATTACTCAAGATATCATCATCTCCTGGTAGTAAAGCTTTGCACATTCTATTGTAAGACAATTTTACAAAAACTATACTGCTCACGCATACAAGGGTAGTCTGGTAAATTTACCCTTACCAGTTTATATTAATTTTCAGACCAAACAATAGCTGAGAGGAGAAAGCAAGAACATCTCGAGTGCTAGCATATCATTGAACAAAGGAACATGTATTAAACTTAAAGCAAGTATAGAATATGAAAAAAAAATTGAGCTTGCTGATGTTTTTTTTACCAAATACAATTACCCCAAGCACCATATGACGAGGACAAGAAGGATAGGCAAACCAGGCATCATCCAACTCCACTTCACAAGGTCATATCTTTAATAAAAAATACTGTAGTTATAACAATGGCTATCATTAACAATGTCAGGATATTCAAGAGAATAATATTAAAAAACTAACCCCCACTTATTTCTTGATTTTGGCATCAAAGAAACACGATCAAGAAGTTGAAAAACTCTCGTACTTGCTCTTGCAGCTTTCATTGCCACTATGTAAATGCTAGACAGTCCAAAAACAGAGTTCCAATAGTAACCACATTTCCAAAACCAATTCTTCTCATTATTCAAAAATTATTTCATATTATAGCAATCAGTAAAAAATCCAATGGGTTTATCATTCTCACCAATATACAGTAATGGTTTCATTGAAATAAAAAGCCTAAAAAGAGCATAGTTCTATATTGCAGTTGCAACCCAATACTTTGACCTGGTCTTGAAATAAACCTCATAACCAACCTGTCTAGATGGGCATGTGAAATTACCAAACAGTTATTATAGATATGAATTTAAATTGTTCAATTGTAAGCTGATGATATCTACAACTCCTACCAATTTGGTACCAAAAACAATCATTAAAAATCAAGAATCGAATTGCCCTATAGTGGTTTCTAAAATCCCTAATTTGACATTTGTATAAGTTTTTTTTTTCTCAAAAATAAATCCCCAAACCAATCAATTACATAATTCAGAATCACAATCAGAGCAACTCATAACTCGCATTACTTGTAAATCCATCGACCAACTGAAGATGGTGGTGAAGCAAGAGTCGCAAAAACCAAATTGAATGGAGAAACCAAATGATAATGAGGAATGGAAGACTTTTAGATTTACAACCTTCTATTTATGCTGGAATTTAAGATATAAACTCAAAACTGACCTGGGTTGATTGCAGTTGCCGTTTCAACTTTCTATATTACAATTGATGGACACAATTGATGACATAACTGATGATCGGATTTTTATTCATATTCAATGTATAATTTGAAAAGTCTGGAATCATTAACTTGGAAAGGGGAGAAGGGCAACAAGGGAAACAATTTTATAGTTTTAACTAAAATGTCTTGATAAATTTACTATTCTATCCTTATAAGTGTCTTAATGTTCCACAAAGTTCCAATTATACCCTTATTATGTAAGCATAAATCACTTGTGCATATTGCTTCTTAAGCTATACGGAATTGAAAATTACTATCCTAACCGTCACTTTTCCTTAATAAGATAATATAGATATATATCATCAAGGTGTGCACTTTCATGAGTCAGGCTCAACTGAACAATTAGCCCACAATATATTGCATAGTATTAGTACATGTTCATAAATATAATCGAAGCCCACTATTAATTGACATTCATCATCGTGATGACGTGAACATGCAGAAATGAAAATAACTATTATCCCATTTTTGTTTTGGTTTCCTTAATTTATTATTTGTTTGGTTTGTAAACGAACCGAATATTCATGAACTTGTTTGGTGGGATGTTCGTTTTTATTCGCTTATTTAATAAATGAACAAACACGAACAATAAAATGTTCGTTTAGTTAAATGAACGCCCATTTGTGTTCGTGAACGCCCATTTGTGTTTGTTTATTTTTGTCCGTTTATGTTCGTCTAAGTTTATTAATTACATAAGTATTTATATTTATATAAATAAATTGTGCTTTAGCTACTTGTATAAATATAACCAATTAGTAATTGGGTATTTTAGTAATACAAAATCGTTTACGTTTATTATGTTTGTGAACGTCCGTTTATGTTCGTTCATGAACTGTTCGTTTAGGTTTTAAATGAACGAACATAAACGAACACGAACATGACAAATTCCTCAATGAACGAACACGAACACAAAAATGTGTTTGATTATGTGTTCATGTTCGTTGGGTTCGTTTACAGGCCTATTATTGGTAAAACTGAAAATTATATAAGGATTGTGAGGTTTGCCTAGTTTATCGATTTCAGTTTTTTTTTCAACTTAACTTTATCTTTAAGTAGGGTGAGCAAATTAACAGTGATAACTGATAATCGAATCATAACCGATATAACCGAACCATTTTAACCGATAACCACAATAACCAATGGTTATTGTTATGTAATTTCTTTAAACGATTGAACGGTTATGGTTATTAAGTTTTTGTTAACCGATAACCGAAATGGAACCGAACTTATAATGTTAAGTATATGTAATATATGTTTGCTTTACACTAAACATGTAAAGGTTTTTCACTAAGATAAAAAATAGTTTTAATTGAAGTTTTTGTTAAATAACCACAATTGAACCATAACCAAATTCATAACCGATAAGCCATAACCGAAGTTTGGTTATCGTTAAAAAACTCCTATAACCAAAACTAGCAGGTATGTTGGCTAATGTTAAAAACCAAACCAAGTGTACCCATGCACATGCCTAAGTTTAAGCTTGGGTTTTTTCCATCACCTACAAAATAAAAAAATCAAATAATAATAATAATGTATTTAAATGCATGTATAATATAATTAATATCAAATAAATCGTATAAAACGAATCGATCATCGATTTTTGATTTCAACTATATTTTATGCATTCAAATCATTAGAATTGCTAAAAGTTCAAGTCAATAAACTATTTTTTTTTTGTCACGTGAAAATTAGAAGGTTACTTACGTGAACTAAACCTTTGAGATAGGTGATAAGCCCAAAGACTTTTTGTAGGAGTTGCATATGTGGGCACAAAACTCTTTAAATTATCTATATAGGTTTTAATGTTTTATTACATACATGATACATGTATTGATGCAAGTTGCGATTAGTATTTATTTAATTATATTAGGTAACAGTGTTTCTCATTTGACTGTAAATTAATTTATATCTTGCAAACTAGTTATATCATAATATCAAAAATATCATTTATCATATCATCAAAAGATCTTCTATGCATCCTATTTCTTATAAGGTTAATTTTCCTCTTAAGTTCCAATCAGTATATAAAAGGGAAAATTACATGGTTAGTGGATACTTAATCAGGGTATATATAATTCTATTGTATTTATTATATTTGAAGTAATTTAGTGTATGATCATCATTTTAATAAAATAATATGAATGTCTAATGATCGGTGATTTGGGGTCTAATGGTTATAAGTCCGAGCCTTGAAGGATACCAGGTTTTACCGATTATTCACTGTCATATCTTCAGACGGGTAGATAGTCGGGTTTTCACTAGATTGGTAAACCTGAAGAACCGGATGCCTTCGAGCGGATATCATGAATTCATCATAAAAGGATTCCCACATCAGTTATTGATAACTTTGTTGTCCTTTCAAAAAAAAAAAATGAATAAAGTAATAAGTACAAACCATGTGTCCTTGGGACCTTCAAATGGGACGACAATTCGATTTTAATGACGTGGGTATGTAAATTAGTATTTGACTAAACTTTTAATATTGCATGTTTGGTTACGTGTCATGTGACTTAAAATTGATTTAGACTTTTGAATGACGTTACCTTTTTTAGTAATTAAAAATTTAGATTAATTCAATCATTTCATTTTTATATTTATACCTAATTGTTTATTCCGTTTAAAAGTTTATTTAATGTTTTAATATGACGTTCTACATGAAATTTGACATTTAAAACGTATATCCCGAATCACAAATCTGAAGACATGCAAACAGGTTCAAGCAAACAGATTTAATTTTTGATTTAAAACGTAACGGGTCAATTACATACACTGTCAACTAAAATAAAGGTGCAAACTGCAAATCTATTTAAAACCCTAAAGTTCTGAAATTAAAAACAAATTTTCTAACAATATCACGGCCTATGAACACAAAGTCATAATCCTAGATCAATTAATTAACAAATCTTGAAGTAATAGATCTACATGCAAACATAATAAACGATGAAAATTGGGTGGTGACTATGATGTGACACTAGAGGTCAGAAGCTCTAATGGTAAAGCTGTAGAGTAATTTGCATACATAGTTTCGACCACCCTAGAAAATTTCACCTCTAGTGCTCTTCTCTTTCAAATTTCAAAATTAATATTATCACCGTTGGTAATGATGAAACAAGTGACTGGTTGCTGCAAAACCTGAACAACTGAAACAAAGCTGCAAGAATCTGTTATTTCGCCATTGAGAATGGTGAAATCCGCCCCTTTCGCCGTTGAAAATGGCAAAACCTGCCACCACCATGAATGATTCACCATTGCAAATGGCGAAAAGCAACAAACTCACGAGTTTCTTTAATTTTTCAAAATAAATAATCCGGATGCACCCTCTTTTGTGAGCATCTTCCCTTCTTCAACATTCATTCCCTTTTGCAATCCCCATTCGTCATCTGTTTGTTAATTTAAATTGCACAATGTTTTTTTATAAGCTGTTGATACTAATGGCGAATTAATATAGTTGTGGTCCTCTTAACAGAAACTTATTGTTTCTAAGCGGAACAGGAGAATTCCGGGCAAACTACATATTTGTTGATCCCCATAAATTAAAAGACGAAGGGGTTATTAAGGGTAAGAAAAGGTTGCCAGAAGCTTTGGTGTTTTATTCATGCAAATCCCATCCATCCCATTGTTATGAAGTATATACGTTTCACTGGTTTTTCTGGTGTTCTCATGTGTGATTGTCGAAGGGTGGACAATGTGTTGATAAGTGCATTAGTCGAAAGATGGAGACCCGAGACAAATACATTTCACATGCCCTTAGGAGAGGTCACAGTGGCCCTACAAGACGTAGAGGTTTTGTGGGGATTAAAATATGATGGTCCTGAAATTTGTGGGAGTGATCAAAACTTTACTAGTAATGCTATTAGAGGTAATTTCTATGGTTTAACGGATATTGTTTTGGAGTATAGTGGTATCAAGTACCAAAGAATAAATATAATGTAATGCAAAAGTTAACCGAAACTCACTTTCCTGCAAATCTAACTGAGCACGAATGCCTCTAACGTGCTAGGACGATTATTCTTCTTTTAGTTGGTGCGCACCTTCTTCAAACCTCTGCTACCAACTGGGTTGAGGTTAAATATTTAACCTTTCTAAACGATTTAACAATGTGCGGAGGGTATAGTTGGGGTTGGGGTAATGTTGTGTTAGCCTTTTTGTACGCTCAGCTATGCAAGGAGACAAGTACTAAAAATTTGGAGGTTTGTGGTCCAATGTTACTCCTACGGTTATAGGCGTGGGAGAAATTGCTAGGTACGTCTTACAGTAATGTAATATATAAGTTGTAAACTTTACAGTAATGTAATTTATTTTATTTGATATTAACTTATTTTCATTTTAACACTTGGCAAGATTGTTCATTGAGTCATATAAAGATCGCTTCGCATGTCTTTAGTGCGTACCAGTCAGAGTTTAACTCTTTGCCCGCCTCTTCATTTATTTGGACCCCTATGATTCCATTTTATTTTGACTGCCAGAGATGTGTTGAAGTGGTGAAGAAATATGGAGAACTTAGACATATTTGATTTGTTGGGATATTGTGGAACCCCATTGTCCTGGATGGGTCCTGCGCCAGTTTGTGATGTTTCAACATATCACGGCAAATCCATTTATGTCTAAAGACATTTATGAAATGCTTCATTCAGCAGGGCGTATTGGCGGGAAAGCTGCTGACTAGCAGTCTGAACATAATCTATACATAGATTCATGGGAATCTCGTCAACCATTTGGTTCGTCCACCGGTGTCGAGTTCGATATTCACAAATGAAAAATACATGGGGTGGTTTGTCAACCATTTGGTTCTATTTATAGGAAACCCGTCAAACACGGACCAAGGCGGGCAAAGGTTTCCCATCGACGGGGGCAGGGTTCAAATTTTGTATGCGAAGCTATATTAAATTGTGTAATTCAAATTATTATTTAATTTTTTTTCAAAATATAATATTGACACGTATCATATTCATGCAGGGGGATTTTATAAGTCAGGCTTACCACACTCTTGATGACGAACCTGTTAGAAATATGGCTACCAGATATATGGGATATGCAGGTTTCCATCCCCTGCATATGGGAGGTTGGCCCGAATATGTGATAAACACCGCAGGAAGCCAACTTCCACCCATTCCTCAACAGTTGCCAAGGAAACGGAATTCACAACCTCGAAATGTGAATGTTGTGCAACCGGGGCCACGGGGTGAACGAATTCAATCACTGTTTCCTGATCAATTAGGTAGCCCATATCACTATCATGGTGTGATGCAGAGCCCGTTACATAATCAACCTTTCACTGAACTTCTTAACACAAATATGACGAGTGGTTCTTTGTCTGCTTACATACCAAATTATGACACCTAAGGTTCTTCGATGGTCATCAACCAAACAAGTCAATAAAATTTTGTTTCTCCCGCGGTTCAATTTCCATTTGATTTTCTAGATGCATTAACCAATTTTGTTTATCCTCCACCCATCAATGCAGCAAGACCGCCGCAAGATTTAAGTGATGAACAACTCATTGGGAGGAGAAACTTAGAGTTTGACTTAAATCTTAGGCGAACATTGATGATTATACCCCTGAGCCTATAAATACCCCCAAACATTATATCCCGTAACAATGTAAACTTTTTAAATGATATGTGATATATGTTTCTTTGAATGTATGTGTGTTATTATTATTAACATTATTATCAGGACATTCATGTAAAATGTACTTTTTGGACATTTTCGGCACGTGCTTGCGAGTCTGTAACGCGTTCCAGCAACGTAGGTCTTTATTCCACGTTAATATATCGCTTGAGGTCTACAAATGTGCACTATTTGTGGCTGTAAAACCGGATCGTATACCAGATATGGCGGCCTGAAACGACCACCTTAGTCATTTTACGTTTTGTGCAAAGTGACATTTTTCATACGTATTATTTTTTTTCATATGAATTAATAATATTATTAATGTTATTATTAGTACATTCATGTAAAATGTACTTTTTGGACGTTTTCAGCATGTGTTTGCAACACCCGAGTTATCCGAGACAATTGACATTGAACAATCAAGCCAATCACACATTCAACAGAGAGGAACCAAATGTCCAATTACTATGTATAAACAAAACATTTCACGTGATAATACCTAAATGGGAAATTGTTCAATTCTACTCAGAATCCGGACAATTCAAAAGTCATATTTTGGATATGTGACACATTAAATCGTAGAACATCATTATATATCCAATCAAAGCACATACGTATGTATACATGAGTTAAACATCAAAACAACACATGTTTATAGGAAAATAACACATGGTAATAATCACATGTTAATATTTTTTTGTCACAAACATATGTTATTATCAAGGCTAGACTATGAATATGTATGTTAACACATGGGAAGTCGATTACTATCCAAGGTAACTAGCGATCCTTTCGATAACACATTTCATGCACACATATGTATATACAATAGGCTACACACACAAATAACTAACCAAGATAAAACGAACGCATCAAACTCCTATATATATATATATGTATATGTATACCACGGCACACATGCAAATTGTGTGGGAAATCCAATACAAACTACAGATATATATATATATATATATATGTAGATATGCACACATGCGACACACTTATACACAACCGCATAGCCGATCCTATACCTATGCATCTATATATATATATATGCGGTTCAAATACATGGGAGATTGACAAAGATTTGACACATCTAAACCTAGCTTACACTCTTAACACCTATACCCTATACACAAGATTGGAATGGACAACTTATACATACATGTACACACACATATGGATGTATGTATAAAGGAAAATACAACCAAGGTTAGCACATGCATACAAGACAAACATACACCCTTGTTTATACCAAAATAAGCCTTCCTTTCTATAATGATTAACTTCCAAGAGTTGAAGACTTGCCTCATTTCCTTGATCTTGTCCCTTGAGCCAAAAAGTAAGATGAATGCATAGGAAACATGCATGTCAAACCTTTATACCAAGCCATGCTTTGATCTCATTCAGGTTCTGCTTCCTAGACTTGAAACACTACCCAAAAATGTGTTGTTAACATGTGCATGAAGTCGGTTCTATCTCCCTACTCTCCCACGACTTACACACCTCACAAACAACCAAAAATCTACACTAACACAAGGTTATACCAACAAGGAACTTTAGACACTTCTACACTACATCCAATGCCTCACTAACTTCCCTTTTTGGCCTTCAAAAAGTCAGCTCATGGCAGCCACAAAGAAGACATGTGCAAGCTAGGTAGAAGTCAACTTCATAAACCAAAGAGACAACCATCTTTTGGGACATCAAGGATCAAGAAGGGGGACTAACCAAATTTAACCAACTACACTCTTGCTTCCTTTCCCTCAGCCGCCTATAAATAGAGGATCCATGATTCTTTCAATCACCACACTTAAGCACATCCATATACAAGTCTGTTACTCCTCTTCTCTATCCTTTGTTCTTCGGCCGAGCACCATAGCCCCTAACCCGACAAATTTCGAACCCCAACCGACTAACATCCAACCATAAAGGAGTGGAGAAGCCGTGGAAGGATCATAACACGACTAGGGCTCAGATATTCCTCACCACACCTTAATCTCATAGGTATGTTAGTTAACTTTCCATACACTTAATGCTCCATCATGTTTCGGCCCAATATCAAACCAACCGATCGATACCCCCTTTCATGTGTATGCACGGACCTAGAAATCGACTAAACACTTTAACATGAAGGTTAAAATATACAAAATTTGAGTTTATTTATATTCCATTACATATACATTACACATACGCACGCACACTTGCTTATACACCCACCCATAGGTATAATGACTTACATATATGTTGGTACAAATACACACGAGTATGTACATGTGTGTATGGGGCTGAATGGTTAACATTAACCCAACTTTTTGAACTAAAACATAATACATATACACATTGACATACCTTTAATTTTATATATACATACACACGATTACAGATGATAACAAGCACCTACATACTCGTGAACATCTTTGTGTCCATATACGAGTGTGTAAGAGTCGGTTATGGTCACACGAAGAGTCGGATTTTGAACAAGTATATACATAGTAAAATTTTCGGATTTAAGGAAACATATTCTAAAATGCCACCAAAATGTGTTAATCATGCATTTAACAGTTAATTTAGGTTTTAATGTTGGATGTTGAAAGTGAAATGTATTGGACACTAAAGTTGAAAGTGAAAACGTTTTGGGATTAAAATATTATAAAATATGTAAAAGTTTGACTTAAAAGTATAAAAAATAAAGATAGAAAAATAAAACAGACAAGATGGGTACAACCCTCAAAGCCCATGGTACAACCTTATATGCATACATAAGTTACAAATTAATGGTTACAACCCACAAACCTATAAGTACAACCACCTTATGCATATAATATCTTTAAAGAAAAAAACATCTTTAAAGCATTGAGTACAACCAAGTAGCGCGTAAATGCCTTGCTAATTGGTATTATTTAAATTACCTGGTTGAATTTTAGGTATGTAACTACTCTCATTTCTCTCTACGCGTAGTTAATGACTCTAGGCCCATGAATTTAATTCGCAAAACGGTTCGGATACTAAAAGTTACCAACGTTTAACAAAAAATATCCAGGTCAACAAGACATATTTCTAACCGAATACACATTTACCGGTCATCCAATATGAGTGGCCGTTTGGCAACCTCTGCGCAGTAAACCAGTAAGTGTTGAATTAGTAAAAAGAGTTACTTACACGGATGGTCCTTGTGCTGTACATGAATTTCATACATGCCCCCAAATAACACCCATGGTGCTGGTGCTTAATAATTTGGCACTCGGATGATCCCTCACCCAAACGTCTGTCCATTTCAGACATTAAGTTCCCTCACATGCCTCTCATGTGAGGGTAATATGGTCATTTTAGTTGGATTTATTATTAAAAGGATCAACCCACCCCCATTTCCCTCATAAATAACGATCATCTTCCCTCATCTTCTTCTTCTTCACACCAACCACCGGTTCAATAGCCACCTGTTCATGTGGTCAGCTTGCAATTGTCCGAACCTCTTGGAATGATCACAACCCATGATGCCATTTCTACTGTTGTCCAGATTCGGTAAGGTTTTTAGTTTACGAAATCAGAGTTAATTTAGGTTTTAATGTTGGATATTGTTAACTTGTTGCGACGGGAGAACTGTCACCGTTGAAGATTTGTTGATTGGCTTGACCCACTTATGTGCTCACGTGCTGTCCATGTAATCCCTGGCCTTTTGAGAGCAAGAAACAAAATGCAGGAGGAAAGGGACGAACTGAAAGCATAAAATCAAAGGAAGAACACTATGATCTTCGTGCTTGTTATAATATTAGGGCTACTATTTATAAAGTTGATCTCTATGTAATGGACAACTTAAAGTCCAGAACATAATGTCCAAATATATGTATTAGGTATGAAGTGTCCAATATATGTCAAAATACATGTAGATTGGACAAGTTTTGTAATCAATGAAAGATTCTTTGTTTTGGACAACTTTTGTGCATTTAGTTTGTGTTTTACATGTGCAATTAATGAAGTCACCTACCAATGAATTAATGGTTGATGGGGTAAGTCATATTAACTAATTCATTCACCTACCAATGCAATAAAGTGTCACCTACCAAAGTGATAAAGTGTATGCAAATGACCAAACAAATTGACCAAACAAAACTGCAAATGGGTTAAACAAAACTGCAATAAAGTGTCACCTACCAATGCAATAAAGTGTATGCAAATGACCAAATAAAACTGCAAATGGGCTAAACAAAGGTGCAAATGAATGTCAAAACTGCAATAAAGTATATGTAAAATGATCAACCAAAACTGCAATTGGTTCAATATCAAAACTGCAATAGAGTGTATGCAAAATGACCGAACAAATTGTCAAACAAAACTGAAAAATTGACCAAACAAAGTCAAAACTTCCATACAAAATGACCAATCAACTGATCATAACAAACATCACCAAAATGTGGCTAACATAACATCCATTACCATTACATAAACATCACCAAAGTGTCATACAGAACTTACCTAATTACCATTACATAAACAAGGCATTAGTTAACAGCCATTAAGCCTAACAAACATCACCAAAAGGTGGCTAACATAACAACCACAAAGTTTAACATAAGTAGATTCAAAATACAACCTTAATTGACCAAATTTAACAACATAAGACTTAACCAACTAGCCCTTCCCTACCTGCAGTACCATCACCTCCATCAGCAACCACTTTAGCTTTCTTCTTCTTGCAAGTTCTGGAATTGTGCCCCTTTCCTTTGCCACTTTAACAAAATAGCCACAAAGTTTAACTCAGGTAGATTCAAAACACAACCTTAATTCACACCTTTTCCCTTCCTAATAAGCTTCCCATTTTCTATATTTGATCCTGCACTGTTGGCTGATCTTGTGTTCCCCTTTGCTCTAGCTGATCCTGCAACTCCACCTGGTCCTTTCTCCCGTTCCTTTTGGGTCTGCCAATTGGATTACGATGTAGTGGTGGAGTCAAGGTTGTGGGACACTGGGACTTTTTCGACATATTAACACCATTTGTTGGACCAATCTTGTAGGAGTATACTTCTTTCCATGTATCCAACAGTAACATCTATTAACCCATGACTCTGGTGTCCCAACCTCCTGTTCATTTAAAGCCATGTCTCAATTAATAGCCACAACATGCTTACAGGGGATTCCTATCAGTTCCAATCTCTTACAACTACAATCCTTCTTATCAATATCAACAACATATTATTCCCTAGACTGACCAGTTACTTGATACTTGTTACCACCATTCCACTTGACAATGCAATGTGCTGCATCAACTTTTTTCTTCCAGGATTAGTGTTTCCATAGGAGTCAGTGGCCCCGTACAACTTTGTTGACACCTAATCACATTCACAATTCTCTTCATTAAGTACTCCCTTAAATATTCCAAGCAAGAGATGATTGGTTTGTCTCTCCCTTCAACTGTCTTTGAATTAAGAGATTCACACAGATTGTTAAGTAGAACATCTAACTGTGCTCTACCTATGAAAACCAGAAACAAGCAGTTAAACTGTGATCCAAACAATGCAATGTTATTAAAATGAAATGCTTATTAATACCTGTGAAATGAGATCTGCTCCAATGTTGTGGTGGTATGCTTGCCAACCATTTATAAGCTTCTAGATTGAATTTCTTCAACTCTTCCATTTGTTTTTGAAAGTAAGGAACTATGTAACAAACAATTACCAATTATACAAAATCTAAACATTTGAATGTAAGTAAACAGTTACCAATTATACACAAGTTAAACATTAAGGTGTTAATACAAGTAGTTGATGTTGCATAATTCCACAAACACTCTTTGAAACCTTTCCCTCTCCATTTAAGCTTCATATTCTGATGGATGTGCCTGAGGTAGAACCTATGTTCTGTAACAAGAAAGACTTCTGCAACAGCTGGTATAAGCCCATATTACAAAGCAACAAACAAAAATTAACTACTAAAGTCAACAGTATTGTTTATAGACTGAGTTGTTCATACTAACCTTTTGCCTATCTGAGATGAATGTAAACATGGAGTCTCTTGTTAAATCTAGATCATCTTGTAAACATTCCAGAAACCATGTTCATGAATCCTTGTTCTCTACTTCTACAATTGCATATGCCATAGGATAAATCCCATTTTTTGGATCTAACCCAACAGCAGTTAACACCTGGCCTTGATATGGACCCTTTAAGAATGCTCCATCCAACCTAAGTAACTCTCTACCACATGCTTTAAACCATTCCTTCAATGGACCTAAACATACATATATCCTCTTGAAAATCCTAGTTGTTGAATCTGGGTTTGGTTCAGATTCAACAACAATCTTAATAGTTGTTCCTGGGTTTACACTCTGAACCTCTAAGGCATAATCCCTTAATTTAGCATATTGTTCCCTGTAATCCCCCTTGATTTGCTTTGAAGCCTTAATCTTTGCCTTAAAAGCTTTCATTCTTGTAACCTTTAACTGATACTTCCTGGCTAACTCATCTTCAATGCTCTTGATTGAGCATTTTGGATTCGAAGCAATTTGATTGATTACCCACTGTCCATGAGCCACAAAATTGGATTTCAAATGAAGATTCTTTCTGAATTGGAGACAATGGTGATCAGGCTTGTATGTTATCATTGTCCATGTCACCTTAGATGAGCTGGCCTTGGAAATGTACAACAACCATGGACAAGTTGCAGAATCTAATCTACTTTTCCTCTTTTTATGGCCACTTGGTGCATTATTATTAGCCTTTTGCTTTTTTAGGCCCCACCAACCGATTGTTTAGTCTTGGGCCCAATTTCCTTTGGCCCAATATCTTTTGACCCACTAGTGTATTGTCCATCCTTTGGCCCATCACCTTTTTTGAATGAAGGGCGGCTTCCTTCAAATTACTCTAATTCTTGTCTTGTCATTTCTCAGGAATGACAACTCCCTTCTTGTGTCAATAGCATGCCTACTGATGAGATCCTTGTCCTCTTTAGCAGCTTCAAAAGTTTGGCCAACATCGAATGTTACTTCTGAAAGTGGATTCTTGACCTTCTAAACATTACAAATAGTTAAGTTAAGTATATTTAACAAATCAAAACACAGTTACAATATAAACATTTAAAGAAATCATAATAAATCTAACCTATGCTGCATGCCTAAGTTCTCCCAGCTTCTGGCTTCTTCTGGTTTCGAAGTCTTCCATTGATTCATCAGTTAAGCTATCAAATGACTCATAGCTTAAATTTGCACCACTAACAACATCATCTTCACTTTCAATAGTCTCAATGTTAGGTACATTAGCAGAATGATGAGTACCAACAAACTCTTCTTCATAATCAACATAATCATGGAAGTCTCTCATATCAACATCCACATCTTCCACATCATTATCCTTGTCATACAAGTAATCATTGTCCTCTGAATCATCACCCTCAGTGGAACCCTCAGCAGAAATCATCTTCATGACCATTATCCCCCATACATTCATTATCTACATCTACATTATCAGCCTCAGTAGCAGGAAAATGATTTCTAACTTCCTGATTATCACCAAGGTTAGCATTGGCATCTAGAATTTTATCAACCTCAGTAGCAGGGAATTCTTTGGAAAAGTCAATATCATCAAAGGTTAAACCATCTACACAAGAACCCTCATTTGCAACCTTATTTGTATTCCTATCCTCATTTGCAACCTTATTTGCATTTCCACCCACATTACCCTCACACTGCACATCCATGTTTGTTATTACCTCATTTGCATTCCTATCTTTAGTTGCACCCATATTTCCTTGCCTAGAACTCTCCCCATAATCAAGCAACAATCTTCTCATAGGGACTAACTTTTTCCTAGGAACATTGTTACTAACAGAACCACCCTGCATCCTCTAATTGTCAATAACTACTTTAGGTGCTTCTGGTGATTTCAAATAAGTATCAACATTACTGTTACCTTGTTCAATAAAAAAAATTGATAACTTTATTTTCACCAACACATTGGGCTAAATTTCTAACATCTGAATCACTTCCTAAGGCTACTAACCCAAAGTCCAACTCCTTTCCAGGTATTTGAAAATGATAATAACGTTTCACATTTTCTTTAAAAAGACCTAGTTCTCGCACCATCCAGTCTATCTTATGAACCGAGAATTCATCTATGTCCAGTCTATCTATGTAAACAACCTTACCTTGAACATACACCTCCATGATGCAGCCTCTTAGAGAACTAATTAGGCTTTCCACCCGTTACATTTAAAAAAGATATATTTAGGGCTTACAATATTCACTTGAATACATTTGCAATCGTTACGATACTTACCATACTCTTCTTCATAATCAAAATTGTCGTACTTGTCCCTGATTTCCCACCCCATCTGAACAGTATGAAAGCGCCTTCTTGAGAGAGACAGTGAGAGATGGTAAAGAGGAATATGGGAGAAATAGAGGGAAAATTAACATTAATAAACTGATGCCTAGGGACCTGGAGTGAAAAGGACCATCATTTCCTATGAAAATGACGATATTACCCTCATGCTCAAAGCACATGATGTTATTTAACAAACATATTTGACAGACGTAAGGTCGAAGGACCATCAGTGTTATAAATCACATATGTATGGGACCAACTCTGTAATTCATAAGTTTTGGGGAGCATAAGTGCAATATTTGAAAAGCACAGGGACCATCCGTGTAATTAACTCTAGTAAGAAGCATAACTGGGGATAAGAGACTCTGAATCAGTAAGAGTACACCTATCTGGTGGTGGGTTGATGAGCTAGTGTGTGAGTAGCCGGATGAGGGTTATGAACACAAATGAAAAAACAAAGTTGTAAATTTTTTATTTAACATCATTTTAAAACTTAATGTATAAAGGGTTTAATGATGATTGATTTAGAGATTACCTCTTAATGAAGATGTCATTATAGTGAACTAAACATGCTTAATACCGAGTGATTCAGAGATAAGCCATTTATGTAAGATAAGCATTAGTACTCATCATGAGATTAGTCGTTAATTCGATCATTATCTAGTGTCGATTTGCTTCTTTTGTAATTGTTGACCAAAAATTAGTTGCTTAATCACATATATGATATATCTTTCCGTACTTAATTCAGAAGTCATGATCCTCATGAATCATCTAGCTAGATATTACATCTTCATTTGTTAATTGGTGGTAAATATCTTTTGGATGATGTGATAAGCCCAAACACTATTATCTTCACGTATGCGGCAACTGGATTCCTTAAAAAAGTATCTACAACCTTTTGGGAATGTCCACTAGCTACCAAATTTTAACCCCTTTCGTTTGTCAACGCTTGTTATGTATGTAAACAAATTTACAATATTTCTAAAACCATTTCAACATCCCCTCTACTTGCATTATTAAACTCCAAACTTAATGACTATATAAACACATCATATCTTAGTGGATCACACAAACATATAACCAAACAACAATAACACTTCAAATAGGAGTGATATCAAACAACTTGGAGAGTGACAATGCCTGAGATTGAAGGTTCTCCAGGAACTTCCATGCATGGAGTCACCGGCCGCGAACCGGTATTAGCCTTCTCGGTCGCCTCTCCAATGGTCCACACCGACCGCACCGCGAAATTCGACCTACCCGTAGATTCGGAACACAAAGCAACCAAGTTTAAACTCTTCTCATTCGCAAACCCTCACATGAGAACCTTCCACCTCTCTTGGATATCTTTCTTCACCACCTTCATCTCCACCTTCGCCGCAGCCCCCCTTGTCCCCATCATCCGCGACAACCTCGACCTCACGAAATCCGACATAGGGAACGCAGGTGTCGCGTCTGTTTCGGGCAGCATTTTCTCCAGGCTGGTCATGGGCGCGGTCTGTGACTTGTTGGGACCTCGCTACGGGTGCGCCTTCCTCATTATGTTGTCCGCACCCACAGTCTTTTGCATGTCATTCGTTAGCGACGCTAGCGGCTACATAGCAGTCCGGTTCATGATCGGGTTCTCCTTGGCTACGTTTGTGTCATGCCAATACTGGATGAGCACCATGTTTAACAGCAAGATTATTGGGCTAGTGAACGGGACGGCCGCGGGTTGGGGGAACATGGGGGGTGGTGCAACACAGCTCCTTATGCCGGTTTTGTTCGAGATCATCAAGAAGGCCGGTGCGACTCCGTTCACGGCATGGAGGATCGCTTTCTTCGTACCAGGGTGGTTTAATGTGATAATGGGGATACTGGTGTTGACTCTAGGCCAAGATTTACCTGATGGTAACCTTGGTGCCCTACAGAAGAAGGGTGATGTTGCTAAAGATAAATTCGGCAAGGTAAATATTAAGTTTTATTGAGCTACTCGTTTAAACCCGTCCCATTACAGTATTTTAAGTATCGATGTCATGTGTTATATGTTTTTTTATAGGTTTTATGGTATGCTGTGACAAACTATCGGACATGGATCTTTGTGCTTCTCTATGGTTACTCGATGGGTGTCGAGCTAACAATTGATAACGTCATAGCTGAATACTTCTATGATAGGTATATTTGATTTTAACTCATTAAATTATTATTAATTGATCCACAAAAGTGTTGCATAACTTCAAAAAATAGTCGCTATAGATGTGATGGATTTTAGTTATATACCTTTGGTTAGTGGAATAATGATAAACAAAAATCGGGTCAGAATGTTTAGTTGATAATAAAATAATTTTATATGTTCTTTAGATAATTTAATGCTTTAATTTAAAAAACAATTAATAATAGCTTATATGGATAGAAATCTATAATCTTTATATATTAATTGTTACGACTTTTTAACTTACTATGATTGGAACAGCAAATATAATTAGTTTAATGCCTGATGAAATGTATGCTAATATAAAAATCACTAGCTGATTACCCCGGGAGGGTCCCGGGGTTGCTAAATCTAATTTTACGTGATAACCTATTACAAATGGCTCAAGTTAACTAACTACAAAATCTTCTAATCATTGCATGTTCATAATATTCTAATCAGTAATAACTCATATTCCCCACAAAATCTAATTTTACGTGATAACATGAACACTTTGTGTATTTTTTTCCTGTATGAACGAAACCCCACAAAAAATAGTAGATTTTTTCTCCGTTTTTTATATAGCACTATGGTACTCGTTGGAAAGATAATAAAACGCTCGTTAATTTGGTGTAATTTTTTTCTTTAAAAAATCCCGTATATAAAAGATATAAACGTTTAAAAGTTATGGGAGGAAATATGAGAGAGGAAATTTTAAATTTATTTTTAAATTCTTTTTTCCTAAAATAACTCAATTTAATTAAAAAAGAAAACAATTCAAAAACACTAAAAACTCTCCATTATGATGCCACGTGGCACAAGGTTGGGGCCTCCATTGCACGCCACGTCAGCAAAAGTCTTTTCTTTTATATATATATATATATAGATACAATATAACTATTAAATTTTCAAAAACTGTAAATTCAGTAAACTAGCTAAAAGTCAATTGTATACTTAACTTTTGTTTTTTAATGTTACAGATTTGACCTAAAGCTTCACCTTGCTGGAATCATTGCGGCTTGTTTTGGAATGGCAAACCTTCTAGCTCGTCCCTTTGGAGGTTTCACATCGGATTACATGGCTAAACGATTTGGAATGCGAGGTCGACTCTGGAACCTATGGCTCCTTCAAACCGCAGGTGGAGTGTGTTGTCTATGCCTCGGCTTAGTTGACTCGTTGACATTAGCCATCACCTTCATGATGCTCTTCTCCATTGGAGCACAGGCCGCTTGTGGAGCAACATTCGGCGTCATTCCATTCATTTCGCGAAGATCACTTGGCATCATATCAGGAATGACGGGCGCTGGTGGGAACTTTGGATCAGGGCTGACCCAATTAATATTCTTTGCGAATGCATCTTTCTCAACCGAAAAAGGGTTGACGTACATGGGTATCATGATCATATTGTGTACAGTTCCAGTGAGTTTTGTTCATTTCCCGCAATGGGGAAGCATGTTCTTTCCTCCTAGCCAAGACGTCGTTAAAGGTAGTGAAGAGCATTACTATGTTTCTGAGTGGACCGAAGAGGAAAAGCAGAAAGGGATGCACCAAGCAAGTCTCAGGTTCGCGGAGAACAGCCGCTCTGAGCGTGGAGGGAAGGTGGCATCCGCTCCCACACCACCAGGGAACACTCCCAACCATGTTTGATTTCCAACAATTTTAAGATGTTCTTGAATTAATAGTTTTGTATGGTTAATTGAATGGTAACAACATAAGGAAAATAGGCAAATCAAGAATTTAACTGTAGTTTCATATTTTCCCAAAAACAAACATGCTTTTATCTAGGAACATGGGGTGCCTAAACAAGGGGTTGTTGGTTTTGAGTCTTATTAAAAACAAATGTGTAAATTGTTGGTATTTTCTTGAAATTTTTTTCATGTTCTTCAAATAGATGTTTGTACAATAAAATCAATGTATATCGTACTTGTACCTCCATTATAAATTATACAATTTTTTGTTTTGCCTATTGTAATAGCTTGAGTCTAATTTTGAAAATTTTTAACTAGTTGAGCACTTAATTTTCCAATTGCAACAAGTTCAATTGGCTATTTCACCATTCAAAATGTCTTTTAAGTGTATTTCAGCCATTTACATTTAAGGTACAAGCCTTTAAAGCTCGACGTACTTTAAAAATAATTTTAATAATTTATTAATTACTAGTGGTATTCAACCACCATTGTAGGGGGCAATTCCTACTAGACAACATAGTCCGACCATAGATGACCTAGTAGAAAATGATCGTTTCGGGTTATATAATTGGATAATACAAATTAGTTTTATCTTAACGTTTTCCTTACACATTAGTTTTAGCATACCGTTTGTCATACAAAGACTCCAAATCTGTGATCAACTTTTATCAGCATTTTTCCTTAATCCACCTCAATTTGCCTATTTTAATGAATAGAGAAGTTTTCAAATAACTATAAACTAATCAATCAATAAAGTTTAGCGATGATGGATCACAAGTGTTGTAACCAAGATGTAAAATTAAATTGCATAGATTGATGTTTGGGTAGCCATGCCTTCATGCTCCTATAACTTCCTGTCAATGTTGGTATTGTAGCCATAAAGCTATATAAAATAAAGGGGTTCAACAACAACACTAAATACGTAAAAGCAAACACGTACTTTGTTTAATGTTCTCTTGAAATAAGGTGATCGTTAAAAGATTGGGCCGAGTTTCACTGAATTCAATTAAGAGAACAAACCTCATCTCTTCTTATCCTTATTCGTATCTGTATCCAAAGTATCCATTGCCTGGAACTCAAATTTGAGCTCCTTCCATACTTCACAAAAAGCAGCTAGTTCAGGACTCCATTTGTTAGCCTCACGGATAATTTTATTACCCCAGTAACAAGATCGCGTCCTTTTTTTAAAACTATGGTTCTGAACACACTTGTTGGGAATTGTAGACCATTAGGAAAAAGGTGCAAACTTGTAAATGCACATTTAGGTGTGTCCCTAGCTAGGTCTCTAGTCTAGTTCATGTTTTGGTCATTTATGATAGGTTTCGGTAACATTGTATGTTATTTATGATGAACATTTTGTTATTTGTGGGTTATCAGGCATATGAGATCACATATGCCTAGACCCTTCAGGCATAAGGAGAAAGTCTATAAATAGAACCTTAGTCATTTCATTTGTAGCCCTGTGCACCTAAGTGAATACACGACAAAGTGTTGCCTAATTTTCGCCTGATTGTGCTTTTTGACTTGTTTATCCTTTCTAATCCTTTACACAACTAACAACAATCCGATTCGTTGAATTCCGCCTTCGAATTAGACATACGCGTGTGTTGTTGATGTTTTAGTTGCATCAGATCTGAAAATTTTGTGCAAATTGTTCATGTTTTGATTCTATGCCCATTTTGACCCATTTGGAGATTAAAACATGGTGATTAGTGATTTTGGATTGATTTTTGTGTTTTCATTGTTGTTTTGATTGTATAATGTAACACCCAGAAATTTAATCTTATATGTATTATCCAATTATGAGTGAAATATGATTAATAAATAGAATTAAATGTTGAATTTAAGGTTATTTTCTAAGAGAAATAACATAAACTACGTTAGTAAAGTCCTGGGTAGCTCAACGAAAGTCTAACCTAGTTATAATAAGGTTTAGAGATAAAAATGTCAACGATGAAGCTAGGAGGGCTGAATATGTCAAACTGGTCATACTTATGCACTCGTTAAGGGAAAAAGAGGGTTGCGAGTCACATCTTTGTGAGTGTCAATATCAGAAGTAGTAAAAAATCCTCCCCCAAGCTTCATTGTACAATCAAAATATAAACCCTAGCAAATATTTCATGCATGTTTGTGTATTTTACACCATCTAAGCACTACAAACCTAAGGTGTGTTGTAAAATCACTTTTTGTTGCATTTCTGTTAGTGCATCCTTTGCCATGTCCATAGCTTAGATATAGGTTTATCTTCTCTTATGTATGTTTCAAGTGTAATCGTGGGGCATTTCGGGTGTTTACACGACATTTGGATATGGCTTGTTGCTCGTCTTTAACCCATAAGTCAAAGGCAGGGTAATCGACTTCTTTTTCATTGTTGAGTATTGTGGATGGCAGGCCAGTTTGTGTTCCATCAACATAGGGTAGGAGTTTTTAATATGTGTGGGGAGGCCACATTTGAGCACACCAATATAAGAAGTAGGTGGTGGTTAATTTGAGAGCAATCAACGGAGCTAAACCGTTCATAGGAAGGATAGTATTGGAAGAAGAGGCCATAATCGATATCAAAGAAAGAAGAAGGCAGCAAGACAGAATAGAAGAACAGGATCGGGAAGTAGGATCGGAAAAGAGGGTATGGGAGAAAATCGAAAAAAGGAAGAAGGGAGGGAATGACAAGGAAACTCAAGCTACTCTTGGTAGGCTTGATACCATGAATGAGATGTAATTAGGAGTGAAGTAAATTGTATTCTTTGATAATCAGTAATGAGAGGTTACATGGGCTATTATATAGACTAAATGCAAGAACATAAAAGGCCTAAGGTTTATGAATTTAAGCCAAATAATTGTTGAGTTTAATAACACTAAATGCTAAAGTTAATTACACTAATTATTATCTAACACCAACACACACAAAATACAATGAATTTACGCATTGTAAGATCCCACATCGGTTGAGAAGGAGAACAAACACTTCCTTATAAGGGGTGGGGAACCTTCTCTACCAGACGCGTTTTGGCCAATCCTTCGGGGGTGAGACCAATGCAAAACCGTGAGTCTGGCACCAGTCTGATACGGCTGGGCGGGTGAAGCGGATAATATCGTGGTACGGGTTAGCTTGGGCTGTTACAGTTGGTATCAGAGCCGGGGTCCGGATCAGTGTGCCAGTCGTGCCCGCAAGGACGCTGGGCTCCCTAAGGGGGTGGATTGTAAGATCCCACATCGGTTGAGAAGGAGAACAAACACTTCTTATAAGGGCTGGGGGAACCTCCTCTACCAGACGCGTTTTGACCAGTCCTTCGGGGGTGAGACCAATGCAAAACAGTGAGTCTGGCACTAGTCTGATACGGCTGGGCGGGCGAAACAGACAATATCGTAGTACGGGTTTGCTTGGGCTGTTAGATGCATCAACTTTCTAGATCTAACAATAGCATTAGGTATTTAGCCTTTAGATGCCCCACCCCTTTGGTATAGTGGTAAAGGTGTTGGGGTTTCAAAGTGGAGGTTGGGAGTTCAAATCTTATAAGAGGCAATAAAAGAGTGTAAAAAATGGGGAAGAAACTAAGCGTTCAAAAAAAATTAGGTGTTAGATACATAGATATCATATACGATATACGAAGGTACAGTATGAGTGCATTGATTTTATTGTTCAAACACGTAAAGAATTTGACAACCTTGAAAGTTTTTTCTAAGCATATACTAATAAACACACTTTTTTAATACACGTTTTATTTCTAATAAGACTTGGAACTAAATGTTAAAAGAATATTTAGATAAACTTGATTTTATCTTATGTTATGTAAATATTAAACATATGTTAATTATCATAGCCTAAGTTTAAAAGGTTAGTTAATACCGGTTTGTGACACACCGGTTAGTAAATGTATATCCTAAGTCTAATTAAGTTTGAAGGGACGCGTCTGTTCATGTTGCACCGGTTCTGAAAGTATAAATAGGCCGGTCAATATCATTTGTAATGTGTAGAAAGTTTATGTTGTTTAATATAACTAACTTTCATTCATACTCTCTCTTTCCTTCCATTTTATAACTGCTCGCCCCACAGACAAGAAGCGCACATCAGAATACAATACACGAACCAAAGGACCTGTGCAGAATTGTCTTTTAACATGGTATCAGAGCCCGATCGTAAGAAAGTTTATGGTATATTCGATGTTGAAGAGAAATCAGTGGATGTTCCCGAAGATAGAGGCAAGAGGCCGATGTCTCCATTAATTTAAGATGATCATGTGGATCAATTTATTCTCGATAAGAAGATCGCAGAATTTAAGAAGGAGTGTATGGACCCTTCGAACATCAATTTCTCACGATTTCATATCGGATCAGCCACAAAGTCGCATATAGAGAAGAAAAAGAAGGCGCAACAAGAGTTTAACAAGCAAGTAAAAGATGCCCCCAAATACCCACACGCTATGTGCTGTGGAAAGTGTAAAGAGCCCTTCCATTATAGAAGAAATTGCCCAAAGAAGACGGGTAAAACAGAATTTATGGTAAAAGGAACGGATGGAAAAGGATGGGACGATGTGTTGTATGCAAGCCTAACAAGAAAAGAACATGGGTGTGGTTATAAAGATCAATTCGCTATTTTTAGCAAATCATTTGGAGTAGAAGGCCAACCAAGTGGATATAGGAGGGAGTACTTTAGAGGAAAAGGATTGGTAATAATCACAAGTGGAGGACAAGTACACAAAATCAAAAAGGTATACTATGTTCGTACACTTCGTAAAAATGTGTTAAGTATAGAAAAGTTGAATCATGATGGATTAGAAGTTGAATTCGATGGTGATGTTTGTTACATCCATCGGCCGATCATACAAGAGAAGAGAAAGATGATATTATGCCGAATATGTGATAGTGAAGATCACTTCACATTTAAATGCCCCGAAAGAGAGAATATTGTGAAGAATGATGGCAAAGGCTCGCTAGAAAGGTTCTCAACCAAACGGGTCAGATTTGAAGGCATAAAAGAAGCACTAAATGATGAAGATAAAAAAAGGGCTTATATGTTCAAGCAATTTCAAGAATTCTCTATTGATAAGGACAATTATGAAGGTGTTATGGAGAAAGGTCCTATCATGTACCCAACCAATGGTTCACGCATACAAGATTGTCTAGTTTTCATGGACTTGCTTCATGTTACTACTATGGTTGAAAGGTACAAGCGCAAATTTGAGATGGAATTTGAAAAGATTGTAGAATGGTTTGTGTATGAATTCTTGAAAATAAAGAACAAAGCCCCTATGCCACCAAGAGATGGAACCGGATATCCAATTTGTTTATTGGATTTATACACAAAAGTGCAAGTATTTGGTGGATATGATAAAGTCACAAAGGATGAAAATTGGGCGATTGTTGCAATGAGTATAGGCTATGGAAGAGGGCTAACAAGTTTAGCAAAGAAAGAAGACATAGCATTGACTCTAAGGCTAGTGTATATCCGATATTTGGAGATGATGGAATGGTACCATCTCAAATACAAAGGCCGCGAGTTAGTTGTTGAAGTTACAAATGAAGAAGGTAGCACAAGTGATGGAAACAAGTGGAAAGATGAGGATATGCCACCCAAGAAAAGAAGCCAATCAACATCAAGTGAAGAATGAAGAATCGGATGAGGAAAATCAAGTTTAAGGGAGAGATTGTTAGAAGAATATTTAGATAAACTTGATTTTATCCTATGTTATGTAAATATTAAACATATGTTAATTATCTTAGCCTAAGTTTAAAAGGTTAGTTAATACCGGTTTGTGACACACCGGTTAGTAAATGTATATCCTAAGTCTAATTAAGTTTGAAGGGACGCGTCTGTTCATGTTGCACCGGTTCTGAAAGTATAAATAGGCCGGTCAATATCATTTGTAATGTGTAGAAAGTTTATGTTGTTTAATATAACTAACTTTCATTCATACTCTCTCTTTCCCTCCATTTTATAACTGCTCGCCCCACATACAAGAAGCGCACATCAGAATACAATACACGAACCAAAGGACCTGTGCAGAATTGTCTTTTAACACAAAAGACTGGCCCCTTGGTTATTTGAGCAACCCATATTGCTAGATCAAAAGCCTGTTTGTTTTGTGGAAAATATGAAAGTAAGTTACATTCTTGATAAGACTTTTCCCTTATGCTGTTACTATTCAATTAACCACACAATCCTTTAACTGAAGAACAATATTGAAAAATTGATGGAAATCAAACATGGTTAGGAGTGTTCCCAGGGGGCGTGGGAGCGGACGCCACCTTTCCTCCACGCTCTGAGCGGCTGTTCTCCGCGAATCTGAGACTTGCTTGGTGCATCCCTTTCTGCTTTTCCTCCTCGGTCCACTCAGAAATATAGTAATGCTCTTCACTACCTTTAACGACGTCTTGGCTAGGAGGAAAGAACATGCTCCCCCATTGCGGAAAATGAACAAAACTCACTGGAACTGTACATAACATGATCATGATACCCATGTACGTCAACCCTTTTTCGGTTGAGAAAGATGCATTAGCAAAGAATATCAATTGGGTCAGCCCTGATCCAAAGTTCCCACCAGCGCCCGTCATTCCTGATATGATGCCAAGTGATCTTCGCGAAATGAATGGAATGACGCCGAATGTTGCTCCACAAGCGGCCTGTGCTCCAATGGAGAAGAGCATCATGAAGGTGATGGCTAATGTCAACGAGTCAACTAAGCCGAGGCATAGACAACACAGTCCACCTGCGGTTTGAAGGAGCCATAGGTTCCAGAGTCGACCTCGCATTCCAAATCGTTTAGCCATGTAATCCGATGTGAAACCTCCAAAGGGACGAGCTAGAAGGTTTGCCATTCCAAAGCAAGCCGCAATGATTCCGGCAAGGTGAAGCTTTAGGTCAAATCTATAATATTTATAAACAATACAAAACAAAAGCTTAGTTTATTGAGTTACCAGTTTTTTAAAATTTAATAGATTTCTATCGGTATAAGCTATGTATTTATATTGTTTTTGAAATTTAAGCATTAAATTATTTACAGGATATATAAAGTTATAATCATTGTCGAAAAGTCCTTACATATTGTTTATACCAAAGGTTATATTTATGAAGAAAGTGTTCGTGCCCAATGACGTCCCTTTTCTAGACATTTGTATAAACACTTTTAAGAAAAATACTTTTTACCTAAACCTTAATTTAATGAAAAAGATAATTATTTTTTATACTTACACGGACAGTTTCAGAAGATAAAATATTATGTCACACCTATTCTTTATCACCATTTTTATAAAGGTCTATACCTAAATTAAATCAACTTCTTACCACCATTTTTTTATGTATATATAACTTAAATCCGAACTATAATTTTAACGTTAGTAACACTTTTGTGGATTAAATAATATAATTTTCATGAATCCAATCAAATATACCTATCGTAGAAGTACTCAGCAATGACGTTATCAATTGTTAGCTCGACACCCATCGAGTAACCGTATAGAAGAACAAAGATCCATGTCCGATAGTTTGTCACAGCATACCATAAAACCTATAAAAAAAACATAAAATACATGACATCGATACTTAAAATACTGTAATGGGACGGGTTTAAACGAGTAGCTCAATAAAACTTAATATTTACCTTGCCGAATTTATCTTTAGCAACATCACCCTTCTTCTGTAGGGCACCAAGGTTACCATCAGGCAAATCTTGGCCTAGAGTCAACACAAGTATCCCCATTATCACATTAAACCATCCAGGTACGAAGAACGCGATTCTCCAAGCCGTAAACGGAGTCGCACCGGCCTTCTTGATGATCTCGAACAACACCGGCATAAGGAGCTGTGTTGCACCACCCCCCATGTTCCCCCAACCCGCGGCTGTCCCGTTCACTAGCCCGATAATCTTGCTGTTAAACATGGTGCTCATCCAATATTGGCACGACACAAACGTAGCCAACGAGAACCCGATCATGAACCGGACTGCTATGTAGCCGCTAGCGTCGCTAACGAATGACATGCAAAAGACTGTGGGTGCGGACAACATAATGAGGAAGGCGCACCCGTAGCGAGGTCCCAACAAGTCACAGACCGCGCCCATGACCAGCCTAGAGAAAATGCTGCCCGAAACAGACGCGACACCCGCGTTCCCTATGTCGGATTTCGTGAGGTCGAGGTTGTCGCGGATGATGGGGACAAGGGGGGCCGCGGCGAAGGTGGAGATGAAGGTGGTGAAGAAAGATATCCAAGAGAGGTGGAACGTTCTCATGTGAGGGTTTGCGAATGAGAAGAGTTTAAACTTGGTTGCTTTGTGTTCCGAATCGACGGGTAGGTCGAATTTCGCAGTGTGGTCTGTGTGGACCATTGGAGAGGCGACCGAGAAGGCTAATACCGGTTCGCGGCCAGTGACTCCATGCATGGAAGTTCCTGGAGAACCTTCAATCTCAGGCATTGTCACTCTCCAAGCTATTAAGTTGTTTGATAAGTTTTTGTTGTTTGCTTAAATGTTTGTGTGATCACGACGATATGATCATGTGTTTATATAGTCGTTGTTTGGAATTTATTAAAGCAAGTAGAGGGGATGTTTGAATTGTTTTAGATTTGTATATATATAAGTTTACAAGAGTTGACAAATGAAAGGGGTTAAAATTAGGTAGCTAGTGGACATTCCGAAAAGGTTGTAGATACTGCTTTAAGGAATCCAATCTGCCGCATACGTTGAAGAGGAATAGTGTTTGGGCTTATCACATCTACCAAAGGATATTTACAACAAAATTAACATACGTTATCTGACAGCAACATATATATGTATATGAAGATACGATGGATGTCTCCTAACTTTAGGTACAGCTATATGTGATCATGCATCTAAAGTTTTCAAAGTTAAGAAAATCTAATTTTCAGTCAATAATTATACAAGAGACAATGCTAAACACTTGCAAACCGCACCTCAGCTTAATCAGAATTCAAACATCTTTTAGAAACACCTATTTTCTCTACAATGCTACCTGCTTTTTCAAACACTAACTTTATACATACAACAAATATTAAAATAATGTATTAGAAAGTTGTTTGTGTGTACCGGTAAATGTGTGTTCATTTTAGAAGTAAGTCTTGTTGATCCGATTATATTTTAGATGTAAGATGTGAAATGGTGCGTCAAATGGGAGTGAAATGGGCATTTTGGCGCCCCATTCACCTAGCTACACCCCCATGTTAATCAGGCGTTAAAGGGTCCTGCGCGAATATTTTCGCGTGGGTTAAATTTTAGGTTGGCTAATAGAAGCCTGCCACGTGGCAGGGTTTAAATTAAAAAAAATTCCAATGTTCCATTTGTAAATATTATAGCCGTTTGAATTATTTTTTAAAAAAAAAAAATTTATTACACCCTACTTTATAAACCAAACCATATTAACCTTCACAACCCATATTCTTCATATTCCACTTCAAATTTAAATACCTTCACCATATTATTTATAAAATCCCACTAAATCATCAATCAAAAAACACTAGGTCGGATTAATGGCACCGTGGACTAACAACGAGCAGATCCAGTTGGTGACGGCCTGGATCAATGTCAACGGGAATCCGTCAAGCAATAGGTCGGGTTTTTGGCGCAATATGTTGGATGAATATAATCGAATTAGCCAAACAAACAATCGCAACATTGATGAGATCGCCTATAGGTGGTCTCCCGTACGCAATAACTGTACGAGATGGAACACCCTCTATGAAGCCACGATTGAGGCGAACCCTGGCATTAGCCAACAAATGGGAATTCAACTCACAAACAACAATTATCGGGAGCAGTACGGAACCGACTTCGTCATCACCAATGTTCGATCATTGCAAATGATTCGTCGTTTTATTGTTTAATTATTAATGTTTAGTGTTATGTTTCGTATTTTTTTATGTTCCGGATTTTTTTTATGTTTCGTATTTTTTTTTTAAATTTTAGGTAAATTAGTGAATTAATGTAACTTTTTATGTTTATTTTAGTTAAATATTTAAATTAAATACTAGTTTGTTTATTTAAATTTTAAAAAAATAATATAAATTGGCATGTGGCCCACATGCCACATGTCAAAAAATGCCCCACATCAAATTTCACCCACCATTACACCCCTTGCCCCTTTAATGCCCATTTTACCCACCAAGTGACCCCACATTGCCACATGTCAAAAAATTCCCCTTTAATCCACTAAATTTCACCCACCATTACACATGGTCTAATTTGTTGGTAACGTTGATGTTGAACATTTTGCCAACTAAATAATTTTTGACCCCAAAGTCATTAGCCAAACTCGAATAGAGAGACATGAGACTGTTCAACCAGGAAATTGTTTTTATTAGGGATTATGGAAATTCTTAATAAAAACCATAACAAATTACAGAATGTTAGCAAGTAAACGGGCAATAAGTTGTGCCGCAACCTTTTTTTGAATTGCAAATCCTACCCTGCTAAAAATAAAAACATTGATTCTTGAAGACCGAAGAATCACTGTGCACAAGCTTTTGCACCCGATCCAGGAATCAAATTACCTAGAAAACAAGAGATCGAAATATATTAAAAGTAAAAAGCACAAACACATTTTGATTCTCCAACCAAATTGTTCCAAGTTTTGCCAGACAATTACCTTTATATATTTGAATAGGCTTTGGTTATCTGCATGTGAGGGTTTTTTTTATCTAGACATCCCCCCACGTTTCGTGGAGATCTCAATGGCCCATGGAAAACAAAAAGCAGATATCTATGGGCCGTGAAGACCTCTAAAATGATTGGTAGTGAGTAGGATGAGTGAGGGTTGTGAAAAAGATATGTGTGGGTATCCTATGGGCCGTGGAGACCTAAGTGTAGTTTTATGTATTTTAAGCATGATATTTGTGTTTTTTTCTAAAAACAAAATTCATTTCTTATTATAAATATAAATATAAATTAGCGTATACAACAATTTTTTTCCACTTAATAATTCGGTATACATCATAAAACAGTTATGTACAATAAGCAATAACAAGTCAATATAGGTTCTCAGGTAATGCTTGCATGAAATTAATCGTTCCTTGTGATACATGAACATTGCATTCTTGTCTCTTGGAAACTTTAGGCAAAGAGGCATAAAGAGTTATTTGAAACTTTCATGATCATTACAGAAGTAGAATGTTCCTGAGCATTGATGTAAACAATGACACCAACTTGTCAGTTTGATTTTTATCCAACTCGAAATAGAAGTGTTTGCTCTCATGTATAATAACAATAAAAATAATAATAATAATAATAATAATAATAATAATAATAATAATAATGATGATGATGATGATGATGATGACGATGATGATGATACCATCTGCGACATTTACAGTAGCGAGGACTCACCCCGAGTGGTGAACAACAAACCCAAGTACTCATCATATCACTAAACATATTTCCCTAACATAACATATCTATCCCTAGAAAATAAAAACAGTAGAATGGGTCGTGAAACTCACCTCAAGCAAAAGTATGCAAAGCCAAACACGAAGAAAAGCTCATCCGGGATCAAACACCTACAATGTCCTAGACGTATAAATCACTAAATCTATAGCGCGCGTGTTTCGGCAAGTTGTATACCCAACTTCCAACACCACTATTTAGTTCAATCCCCCATTTAATTATATGTGTATCCTAGGTCCGTTGGTGATGGATTACCCTTGTTATAAGTTACACTTGTATTTCGGCATTAATTGACTTGTTTTACATCATTATCAACTCGACTCATTTTACCGAATAATTATTTTCCCATTAAATAATTATACTAGGATCTTGTCGATTGATATTACATTTTCAACACTCGACCCGACTCACTTTACCGTATATTTACTTTCCCATTAAATAAATATACTAGGATCTTGTCGACTCGACTCACTTTACCGTAGATTATTTACGTTAATTCTCCCATGAATAGATTGCCAACACTTAGGGAAGTGTTATGTATTTTTCACCCATATATTTTAGTTCATAAAATATATGTTTTCATATTCACATTAGACGCAATAACATGTATACGTATCTTGTAAGAACTTATACAATATATACTTATTCGTCTGTTTTATATTTTGTCCATTAACACGCCGTGATATAAATACGTTACATTATTTATTTGTATTTATATATTTTTATATCCCGAATTATACAAGTTGTTCATATATTTATTTTTGTAGGAATAAATACCCATCGTCGTAATGTTATTTTTCCCACATTGCAAATATATATTTTGTTATTTTCCTAGTGTTCCCAACAATATGTTTTTCTTGAAATTAATCATCCTTTACTTTCTACATATTTTACTTGGAACTTTATAAATAACATTTTTATTTTCAAAATCAAGCCTTTATTATTTACAACAAAGTACTCCAACAGTTTTATATTCATGTAGATATAAAAGTGTTACATTTTTATACAAATTTTCATCAAGTCTTTAAATTACCAAATTTATTATAAAAACCTTGGTTTTTATATTTTTCCAACATGTTTGATAATTTATATTTTTATAAAATCTTATTTTATAAAAACACATTTTTATACAAAAATTACATTTTGTAAGTTTACTAACTTTTCCCAAAATAACCTTAGAAAATTAAAATCTTCCATCTTTAACACCTAACTTTCCAAAGTTTCATTTTTAGATTCAAGATTCTAAAATGACATTATACACCTCTCAACTTTTAAAGTTACAAAATAATTCCTTTAACTTTAAAAAGTTACATTTTCTTCCTAGCTCTTTCAAAAGTGACAATTTTACACTAAACTAGTAAACTTGTTTTTGTCAACTTTTTCAATATGGATTTTTATTATGATCCAACACTAGTAATAGTCCATAATACTCTTATTAGGGTTAATAATATGTGTATTTGGTGTATCAAGTCCATAATGTCCAATATGTCCATTTTTTAAGTTTTAAAGTTGGTGTCTTTGAAGATGTGATTTTTATACATTGTAACATTTTAAAGTTCCACCATATATGTAACGCCCCAAAATCTTTTATTTTCATCATTCTTGTTTAAACGAACAATAGGTGATTACTAACCGAACACATGACGAGGAAATATTAGTATTTCCACCCTGGCCTAGTAACCGAGTAGATTCGTTAGCTTAAAGGCCTAAATAAACACATAATGCTAAACCGGTTAGTTCGGAGGGCTAAACCTACCCAAAGGTGAAAATTAATATGTTAGATAAGAAAATAAAACACAAGATCATTTTCCAAAAGCTGGAAATCGAACGCCAGCGATCAAACACACACTAAAAACACGCACTTAACCTACAACTCAAGAACAAGTTGATTCAAGGCCAAATCAAAAGGGGGTTTGCTTGCATTTACCCTAAAATAGGTCATCTAGGCCTAACAAACATCTAGGTAACATTTAATTGGCTTGATTTGTTGATTTGTTTCATACATGGATAAGTGGGAATTGTGGGTTTTCCCAAAAACGTGAAATTAAGAATTAGTAGAGGTTGTTCTAGCATTAGAGTGTCTCAATACATGTTAAATTGTGTGTGTTTGATTAAATACTTGTGTGATGAAGGATTCATAAGAATCCATGTTGTAAAAGGTAGTGGATTTTTAATAAATTGGTAGGAATTGCCTTAAAAACTAGAAAATACCATCTATGTTATGCTTATGAATAAAACCCTTGATTTGAATGTCTAAATGGATGCAATGGGTGTTGAAATTGATATAAAAATGTATCCATGAGGTCTTTAGGCTATATAAATAACTTTGGTTAAAAGGCGCCCACCAAGTGTTTGATGAAATGCCTCAATGAAACTCGATTTCATTGAACCTATATTCTTTTAATAGAACTTGTATGATTGTGTGAAATTGCGCTTATGAGCAAGTATCTAAATGTAAGTGTGTAATACTCAATTCTAGGTGCAAAGCTTGTGTCTTCGAGAAGCCACACGGGTAAGGAGTTGAAGCAAAAAGGACACGACTAAGGTACTCCATAATCATGACTTTGAACTTGATATTATTGTTTTGAACATTTCTGATAGTTTATGGAATGCCATGGTCCTCTTAGAGTTTTGTTAATTGGAAACATTGGTAAACCTTGAGAACGTGTGGGCCGGGCAAGTAAAACCAAGTAAAAATGGCTCATGGAGTCATAGACACGAAGGTATCGCCACAACGGCAACACGTGCAAGGTGGACTCGTAATTATACTCAAAATATTGGGTGTACAAACATTTGAGAATTACAAGTCTTAGTAGGGATCATAGGAGGTCAAACTATGAGTGTTGAGTCTTTAATGTCTTGAAATTGTTAAAAGTTTTCATTCGATGCATAACTATCCTATGGGGTCATGTAGATGAAATGTGATCATAGATATGATTAAAAAGGGCTTTGGATAAACAAATATAGGCATATTGTAGTTCCACATCTAAAACAAGGCATGAAAGTAGTGGAGATCCACCTTAACGGGTCAATTGATTCATACCGATTAAGGTAGGGAAACCGAATGTGTGAATTATTGTAGTCTTGATTGCCAAGGGATACCTAATACAATGATATTAGGCTTGGAAACTCAACCAATATTGCATCAAAGAATGGCAAAAAAATGTCCAAGTAAGTTTTGATAAAACTGGAAAATTGGCTAAGTATAAAAAAATGTTGAGTAATCACCAACGTCCGTTCCAGAAAAGTTTATTTGCAAGTGATTTCGTCATACTTCAATATTAAATATGTGCATTCCTATGCATCTTATGGAGAATTTGCTATTATCTGAGGCTTAGTTAAAACAATTAACACGAAATTGTACTTAATTACGCATAATTAATTAGTACAAAATTACCTTAATTTTGCCGATTGTCACACATATCCACAAGATGATTAGGTTAGTCAACATTCGCATGACTATCACATTTTATGGATTCACACACACTTATCCAACAAGCGTGCTATATTTTTCACAACTAGTTTTTATTCAATGAATCTTTCCGTTCATTAACCGTTTGACCCGTTAGTGAAGTTACTTATACAAACTAGTTAGTAAGTGATTTTAAACACTTTAAGCATGCTACATAAAGTGCCATTTGTTCCAAACAATAATAACTTCAGGCCTAAAGCAAGTATATACAATCCCATGTCTTTTCTTGATTAATAACAACATTATTAATGTGCAGCGATTTTATTGACCAATTTAAAGTCCGAACTAGTTCAACATGTTCAAAGATGGATCGAGGAGAGTTCAAATACCTTTCCAATCATGTAAGGTACACCCTCTAACGAATTTTCTATGATTTTTACAAAATCAGGACAACAACATAATTATGTGCAGCGGTTTCCTTTTTTAGCTGTTGTAATTGACCATTTTGACCCATTTAAATTCCGAACCAGTTCTACGTGTTCAAAGATGGATCGAGGAGAATTCAAATACCTTTACAAGCTTGTAAGGTGCACCCTCTAACGAATTTTCTATGATTTATATGATTTTTACAAAATCAGGACAACAACATAATTATGTGCAGCGTTTTTCTTTTTAGCTGCTGTAATTGACCATTTTGACTCATTTAAAGTCGAACTAGTTCAACATGTTCAAAGATGGTTTGATGAGGACTTAAATACCTTTCCAAGCATATATGGTACACCTTCTAACGGTTTTCATAGTGATTTTAGACAATCATTACAAAACAGGCATGTAACCTATTTTGTTTCTATCATAAACTAGAATTTCTAACTTCCTGATTCTTTTAAGCATTTGCACAAATACTTGGTGTGCATAACTTTCTCTAAGTTGGTTCTAGGTGTTCAAGACCCTCTAACCTTTACCATGGGTTAATTAACCAATAATTAATGTTCAATTTACCATTTATCTCATATACATGATATCAAATCACATCCTAATGTAAGATTTCTCCACATACATGTGTAGTTCATCATTTGCATTAAAACCCACTAGTTACACATACTAGTATTAATCTAATTTACATGAATCAAGCAATATATTACTTTTATCACATATTATATTTTTTTTAATGTCTACAAACACATAGAAACCTGTAGATACTAAGAAATCACACTTTTGTATAAACCTTAAAATCACTATCTTTCACATACCATGGATTGGATGAGATAAAAAGGGTCTAGAGTTAACTTAGGATGTTTAGAACACTAGATGATCCCAAATTTTATCATAGAACCATCGATTTTGGCTTGATTTGGGGCTGAATTATTCGGTGTAGTACTTAATTGTGTGTCAACATACTTAGTTCTCCCATTTAATCCCTCCATTTTGCACTTTGATATATTGACAATATTGGCCCTTCCATCAACTAGTTAACCAAGATCCTTGACGATTTAGTTTTTGCTTTATATTGACTAACAGATTTAACGGGGTTATTTCACTAAATTAAGAAATTCGTATAAGTCACGTTTCATTCGGTTCAATTAAAACACGTGTGCTTATATTATCATAAAACAAGATTTCAAAAATTTTAGGGTATTACAGTTTTCACATTTTTCTTAATATATCATTATTATATTTGTATCAAAATAATAATAATAGTATTCATGGATTCATGAAAAAAAATTCAATCAAAAAAGTTTTCAACCAATAACCATCGATTCGTTAATCTGGTGGAGTGGCACTCTCTTTGCTTTCCTTATGTGAGGTGGGGAGTTGGAGTCCTACCGCAAGCAAAATGCTGCTAGGGGGCCGGGTTTTACTGCAATGGGCCTTTGGGCTGCGGGTTTCCCCGGGAACTGGTGTGAAATTATTGGTGGATCCGGGTTACTCTCGGAGTACTCCTTTGTCCAATAGGTACTTCGTGAGTGCTCGGAATTGATTTGTTGACCGTTAAAAAAAAATAACCATAGATTCATCATTCAAGAGCCCTTTTTATTTTAAACATTAATTTGCATTAAGATATCAAAATTTATGTTTTTTTTTTACCTTGATCACATTATCCATTGATTTTATATATTAAACCAAAAACAGCCAATTACAAGTGATACGTAGGTAAACGGACCACAAGTTGCGCCGCTACCTCTTTATGTATTCTATGTATTTAATTCAAACATTCACATCATCAAAATTAAGTTTGAATCTAACTTGATATTCTGTGAACAAGTTTCACAAGAATTTTCGTGGTCACAGAATATTAAGATTAGATGATTGTCGATCAGTGTCGTAGCCTATTAGACCTTCCGGTGTGGTTGAGGTCCGGCATCGACGCCGGACCGCCACCTCTGGCTCCACGTCACCGGAGATCGTTGCCGGAGCTCCTCTTGCCGGGCCAAGGGTGTGGTGTCCTTGCTGTCACCCAGCTGCTCTTTACATCGTCCAACGTTCAAATAGCCCCGGCATGAGAGGCGTGTCCTTGCCGCTGATGCCGAGCCGGCCCTGGTGGGGGCGGTGTTGCCCAGGGCGGCAACGGCTTGACCTTCCTTGCCGGCCCTCATGCCGGTTTCACACCGGAAGGTCTTATCGATACGATCAGTGGAATACTGGAATACACAAACTGAATATGGGCCACTAGATACACAAATTAGAAATCCGTTAGGATGATGGGCTTGAAATGCACAAATTAAATATACTGTATCTATTAGATTAGATAGGAGGGGCCCAAGACTAACTCACGTTTTATAGACATATTGGGCTGAACCCAAATTCATGGTCGGGGTCGGCCATTAACACTAGTGTCACAACTCACATGACAAGAAAAAAAATATATGTAGCTTTTACAGTCAAAAGAAATTAACAATATATTTAAAGTTCTGTGATTTGAATACCCAGCTTACACTAACGTGCGCCCCCCCCTTGCCGACCACATTAACCTGCGCATTTTCACGTTTCGCCGCGTACCGCCTGTCCTCTTGCCTTTCCTCCGCGTACCGCGGCAGCTGCTGTTGCTCTGTCACCGGAACCACCAACATACCACCTTCATCATATGTCCCATCACCAACCAAGCTCTCAACATCGACGGAAGCCACTTTCAGCATCATCTATGGTGTGCTTCGTGTGTGGTTGGTAGGTACCGGTTCTACCGCTTGGGTCGGCACGTCCGTTCACCGTCATTCAACGAGATCTCAGAGCTTCAACCATCCGTTCACCTCTACTGTCGACGACCCAGTCCTTCTGTTTTAGCCGGTTGCTCCACCTCAGCTGACCTCCTCCATTACAGCCCGCTCGCCATCGGTTTCCCGTTTCCAGCCCTGCTCCGCCGTCAGCCACCTTCCAGGTTACTGACGTCATCACCCACTCGCCACGCAATGGAGAACGGTGATGCCTTCAACGGCTACGACACTAGATCTGTCCCGTTAGAGTTTATAGCGACGAGATAGAGAGAGAGAGGGTGGGTCACCTTTGCAGGAAACATGATGAGAAAATGAGGGAGATGATCTTTGTTCTGTGTGTGAATTATTGTGAGATTTAAGTGTTTTCAATTACTTTTGAAGTCTGGGAATATGCTACCAAGTACCACACTCTGGACTAAAGAATGCAACAGTGGTGGTCATGTGGTGTGCCAATTTTAAGGCCTAAAAATTTAAGTTGGGACAACATTATGTAGTACACAATCATTCAAGCCTTCTAACTTTTCTTTTTGACGGTCATTTTTTTTTGGATATTCTATTTATTTGAAATAGGACAACTACATTTTCTACTTTAAATTTCATATATTAATTAATATATACATTACTTGGTTTATGATAAGTCTTTACTATGCAGTGTACAGACGAGAGGAAGTGAGACGGGGGAGAACGGGGGTGGGGGCCGGTGGTTGAGACGGGAACGGGGGCGAGAGACGGTGGTGTTGGCGAGAGGTGATTGGTGCTGCACTGTGATTGGTCCGTCCGTTGTGTTATGGGGGAGACGGAGGAGATGACGGATGGGGGTGCGGGGCGGTGGTTGGGACGAGCGAGACGGTGGAGACGGCGGGACGGGGGTTGCCCCGTCTGTGCACGCTTCAGCCCTTTTGGTGACAACCAAGTTATAAAGCGCGCAACGCGCGCTCTGTTAAATAGCTAGTTAATAAATTAAATTGATAGACGCCTACAGATTGAAATATGTGTTGAGTCCGCCAAATTGGTTATGTTTTTATTTTTAAGAGAGAATTACACAGATTGTCCTTTAGTTTTACCCAAAATTGCATCCTCTGTCCTTTTTTTGAATTTTTAACTCCCTGTGTCCTTTGTTTTGTACACTTGTTACACCCTATGTCCTTTAGGGTAACGTCCGTTAAAAACTAACGTTTTCTTAGACACGTGCCCCTCACGTGAGGGGCAAATCTGTCAATTCACATTAAAGGACAAATTGTATAATAATAATAATAATAATAATAATAATAATAATAATAATAATAATAATAATAAGATGACGTTCACCGAAGAGAGAGTGAGACCAGAGAGTAGAGAGAGATAGCTGGAGAGAGAGAGAGAGAGAAAGAAAACGGAAAGAAGCAGGGAGAAGAGAGAGGGACGCGAGGGAGATGGAAAGACACAGAGATAAGGGGTCGTAGGCCTTGGCCTCTGGCCGGTCCCTTTCTACTCTGATGGCAGAGGAAGCTGTACGACGGCAACTGAAGTTAGGGTTCCGATTAGGATTCCGAGCAATCAGGTATGAAACCGAAGGTCCTTGATTTTGATATAGGATTAGTGATTATTATTAAGGAAGTTTGGTTAGGGTGAAGCAGATTCAACTAAGGTTGATGATGATGATGGCAGGATGGTTAGAAGATGGTCTAGGGATCTTGGTGGTGATTACGGTGGTTGCTGAGGTGACCACAGGCGGCGAAGACGGTGGTGATAGGTAGTGGTGATGACCGGATTAATAGAAGTTGTGAAAGGGAGGGGTTCGTAGATGTAGAGTCGATGATAACGGATGGTTGACTGTTTGGGTTAGTATGGTGACTAAGTTTAAACAGAGGTGGCGGTGAACAAACACATAAGTGGAACCAAGGTCTGGTCAAATGATGAATTAACTCGGTCAATCTTGGAGAAGGGCTGGAAAGGTATAATCAAGACCAAGAATCATTTTACTATATTGGGGTGGTTGTTGTGGGTGTTTTGCAGAGGGGTTTGGGGTGGATCTGATGAGGGGTTCGAATGGTGGTTGGGTGTATCCAAATGAGGGGTTTGGTGGTGGTTGATGGTTCGACGGTGGGGAGGTGGTGGTGGTCCGGCGATGGTTCGACGGTGGGGAGGTGGTGGAGATAGGTATGGAGGAGGTGGTGGTGGTTACGGCGGCGGTGGTGGAGATAGGTATGTTGGTGATGAATTAATGGTGGTTTAGGGTTTGAGTTGTTGAAGGGGTAAAGATGAAGATGATGATTTTGTCTGATTTGGTTTTTTTTTTTTTTTAAGTTTTATCATGTTTTAAGGTGAAAAGACAGGTTTGCCCCTCACATGAGTGGCACATGACCAACTTAACTGAGTTTTTTAACGGAAGTTACCCTAAAGGACATAGGGTGTAACAAGTGTACAAAACAAAGGACACAGGGAGTTAAAAATTCAAAAAAAGGACAGAGGATGCAATTTTGGGTAAAACTAAAGGACAATCTGTGTAATTCTCTCTATTTTTAAATAATTATGGATAAAAAGGTGAGAATAACCAATGGTTTGATCTCTACATGAGATACATACTATAGTGAAATACTCACGTTTTTCATAGGAAATAATATATTGATGAAATGAGAGAGGCTAACATACAAAGTTTCTTAACATACAAAGTGTAAGAAGCATTCTCAGCCATTAGATTAAGGCGATTGCAAGATGGTAACTAATAATCCTAATCATATTTGGGTTAATCTAACTAAGGGTAAATTAGAAAAAACACGTTTAAATTTCTGTGAAATCATAACAACAGACATAATCGATGCAAAATTTTTCATCGATTGAACCTGATTTTTCATCGTTTTCAACTCGATTAGAGTTAATAGCCAAAATCGTCCCTGAGGTTTGGTCATTTTGCCACTTCAGTCCAAAACCCAAACCTTTTACATCTGGGTCCTTCAGTTTTATTTTTCTTGCCAAATTCGTCCCTGACAACGTTTAAGTTGTGGACTGAAGTAGCAAAAGTGACCAAACCTCAGGGACGAATTTAGCAAAACCCAAACCTTTTTTGGGACGAATTTGGCAAAAAAAAATAAAACTGAGGACCCAGATGTAAAATGTTTGTGTTTTGGACTGAAGTGGCAAAAGTGACCAAACCTCAGGGACGATTTTGGCTATTAACTCACTCGATTAAACGTTCAGAATGATTAAACAATAAAAAACATTCGATTACAAAAAAAATCAAAACGTTTTTGCAGAAATAGAAAAAAACAGAGTTTGATAATTCAACTGATAAAATTAGTCGAATCATATTCAAAAATCACTATCAACGCATGTATTATTCACAGAAACGAACGATGTTGATAATAGAAGAAGAATTAAAGAAAAAAATGGCTTTCAAAAAAGTTTCAGACGATGAAGATCATAAACTGTTAAATAGAAAATCATAAAACGCACTTGGTTTTTTTATAAAACGCATTTGGTTTTTTAAACACTATTTAAACTGGTTTTTACAAAAACGCACTTGGTTTTTGTAAAAGGCACTTGGTTTTTGTAAAACGCCCTTGGTTTTTGTAAAACGCATTTGGTTTTTATAAAACGCACTTGGTTTTGTAAAACGCATTTAGTATAAATAAAACTCACCTTTTCCTCACTTTTCCCCTTTTTTGCTCTGTTTTCCTCCAACAAACAAACAACTATATTCACACACAGTCAAGGTAAGGTTTTTATGGATTGGTTGTTTTTTTTTCTTTTTTTCTTCTTTTTCTTTTGTTTTGTGATTAGCCAGAGATACAGAGATGTTGGCTTGGTTGTCTTCTCCGAAGATAGAAGGAAGTGACTAGATCTGAGCCACGATTGAGGTCAGGTTGAAGTCGAACAACGTGAAAGGTTTTGAAGGCATCAGAGGTTAAAGGAGAGAGGGAGCTGTGAGGCTTTGGTCCAGCGGTTGGGTCAGGCGGTGGTGGTGGTGATGGTGGTGGTGGTGGTGGTGGTGATGGTGGTGGTGGTGGTGGTGGTGATGGTGATGGTAGTGGTGGTGGTGGTGGTTAATGAATGATTTGAAGGAAGATTACCTTTTACCCCTTTTAAATCAACCCGGATTGGGTTAGTTAGAATTAACTAGGGTTTACACGTGTCAAGTTGTGGTGGCTTCTTATACTTTGTAGGTTAAGGATACTTTGTATCCTATACTTTCTCTGATGAAATTATCATTTGTGACATGTTGACACGTCTTATTACTATTAAGTATCGAATTTGGACAAAAATGTCATATTAATATCGAGATTGTAAAATTTATGTATATTCTGGTGATGAAAGTCTAGTTGAATATAATTGAGGGAAATGGCGATATATGTGTGTTTTTTTAATCAAGTTTGATTAGAAAAGAGCCAAGTATATAATATATAGACAAAGGAACCTTGATTGTATTTTCTTGCTAGACGTTGATGGCTCTCACGTTACTATATATCCCAAAAAAAAAAAAAACTTGAACCGGATAACAAAAACTGAAAATCAAAACATTCGGATCACATACACGGATAATGATCCAAAATGATAGATTTTAACAAGCTAGGATGATAAATGGGGATCTGTTAAAATATATGGGTATTAGCCCAAATATTAAGCCTATAATTCAATTACATATTGTTGGGCCAGTCTGGTAGCCCAGTTACTTATTCTGATATTATAAGCCCACTTTATGTTGAACTGGGTCATTGTTATTTGGTCTGGACCATTGGTCCGGGTCAGTTTATGTGGTTGTTGTTATTTGTGTTTTCTCACACAGATTGATGAGCTGGCGTTGGTTATGATCGTTGGATTCTTTCTTTCCTGACCGTTGGATCATCTCTGGGAGCTGTATATAAAGAGAGCTCGTGTACGAGTTCTCAGTTTTAGTCGTATTGTTTTCTTCTTTGTTTATACTCTCTGAGTTCTAGGGTTTCAGTAATTGTGAGGTTGTTATTATTTCTCTTTGTATTCTGGTTCTTGATCTGCTGATATTATTGATCAGCAGATCCTTTGTGTATTGTACTTCTCTATTATTGATCTCAGTGATTTACTGAGATCTATTTGGGTATTGGGGGGTACGTTTTGGTTTGGGTTAATAAGAGATTTGTCACCTTGTTTTGTCGCCTACATCTGTTGTTCTTGATTGTGAGTTTATGTTGGCTCCTGTGTTGATTTCTTTATTTTTGTTATTGTTGGTTGAAACCCTAAAAGTTAACATGGTATCAGAGCCAATGGCTCTTTGATTCTGGTCTTTTTAAAAGTCTTTCGCTGTCTGTTTTTTATTGTTCTTTGTTGATTAGGGTTTTGATCTTGATTCATAGATCTTGACCTGTATTGATTAGTAATAGATCTAACCTGTGTAGATCTGGTCTATTACTTGTTTTTGGTTCTATCAGCAGTAGATCTGATCTTTGTAGATCTTGTCTATTGCTTGTTCTTGGTATTTGTTGTAGATCTAGGGTTTTGTCAACGATTATTGGCTGGTGGCTTTGGATCTTGATTCTGGTACTTGGTTGTGGGCTGGATAGCTGTGCTGATTGCTCTCTGGTCGTGTAACCCTAAGTGAAGGTTACAGACTACGAGTTTCTGGTGAGATCGTTTCATTCTTTTGTCGTCTGTTGTTGTGTCTAGAGGCACTGACCGGGTTAGGGTGGACCGGTATTGGCCAAACTACTTGGTGTCTTGTTTGATTGATCTGTTTGTTACTTGTTCTTGGTTCTTTGTTGTTGTTGGTTATATATATATATATATAAGTAATATATATAGCTAATAAAAGGGCTCCTGAGTTAAGAACTGGGTGGACACCATTGAGTGACGAATCCACTATCTGTAGCACTGACTCAGCTTCGTCCTTCTAGGGTTTTGAGATTATCTGTTGTTTGTATTGCTGTCTTTGTTTGTGTGACTATCTGTTTTTCTTGAAATGGGTGATGTTGTCAATCCAGCAGGAGGTGGGGGTGCCAATCCTGGTGGTGGGGGCCCCAACCTTGGTGCTGGTGATGCAACCCTTATTAGTAAATTGGATATCAGTGATCCTTTGTTTTTGCATCCTAGTGATACCACTAGTTTGTCTATAATCAGTATCAAATTGAAAGGCACAGAGAACTACTCTGTGTGGTCCAAATCTATGAAACTTGCTTTACAAGGTAAAAACAAGCTAGGATTCATAGATGGTACTTGCATCAAACCTGTTGATAATGATGTTCTTGCTAATCAGTGGGATAGATGCAATTCTGTGGTTATTTCTTGGTTGATTAATTCTGTGTGTGAGGAATTGTATCTTGGACAAGTGTTTTCTGAAAATGCTAGAGATGTTTGGTTAGATCTTAGGGAAACCTATGATAGGATTGATGGTTGTGTTATGTTTAATTTGCATCAAAAAATAAATAGCATAACTCAAAGTGGTAGTTCTGTTGCTGAGTATTATAATAGGTTAAACACTATGTGGAAGCAGTTTGACTCTATGGTCCAATTACCTGATTGTACATGTCAAGCCTCTAAAGAATTTAATGATTTTAATAGCCTTATTAAACTCATGCAATTCTTAATGGGGCTTGATGAGGTGTATCAACCTGTTAGAACTACCTTATTGACTAGTGATCCTCTGCCTTCAGTAAAATCTGCTTTTGCTGTTGTCTCTAGAGAAGAATCTCACAGAGGTTCTAGCAATGGATCAAAAGCAACTAATGTATCATTTGTTGCTAAGACTGGTCAATCATCTGATAATAGGAAAGGGACAAATAGGGGTCCTAATCCTAATCTAAAGTGCACACACTGTAACAGAGTTGGTCATACCAAAGAAAGATGTTTTGAAATTATTGGTTATCCTAATGGAAATCAAAAGAGGGCTGGTAATACTGGAAGTTGGTCAAATAATAAGAATAATTCTAACAGAACTCAGGGTAACTGGAAAAATGGTATGACCAATACTAGTAACAATGTGTGCAGTAATGTTTCTGCTGGCTCACCTTTTACTCCTGAGCAGATTTCTAGGTTAATGAATTTGATAAATGAGAAGTCTGGTGGAGATCCTCAGAGCTCCAATGTTGGAGGTGAGTCAGTTGTTGTGAGTGGTTTTTCTAGTATGTCTGTTCTGTCTAAACTGTCCAAATTGTTTGAAAATTTCTCTAGTTGTTCTAATATGGTTAAGTATGCACTATTTTTTGGTTGGATCATGGACTCTGGTGCCAACCAACATATGGTAGGTAGTGATGAACACTTAGTAAATTGTGTTGATGTGTCTAAATATAACATGGAAGTCAAACATCCCAATGGCACAAAAGCAAAGGTCACCAAGATAGGTGATATTAAGCTTGCTGATGGGGTGATTCTGACTGATGTGTTTTTAATACCTGATTACTGTGTTAATCTGGTATCTATACACAAACTTGCTAAGGATAACAAATTAGATGTTCTGTTTAATGAAAATGAATGTTTTGTCCAGGATTCCAAGTCAAGGAGAATCCTGGTGACTGGTAGACAGCAGGATGGATTGTATTTTGTAGGGAAAAATGTGAGTTTCAATAGTATTAGTCTTAACAGTGTGTGTGATCATAGTCTTTGGCATAGCAGATTAGGTCACCCTTCTAACCAAGTTCTAGCTGTGTTAAAAGATAGTTTGAATGTTGGAGAACCTGATTCTTTGCCTTGTGAGATATGTCATAAGGCAAAACAGGTCAGGGTGCCTTTTCCTCTTAGTGATCATAAGGCTAAGGCTGTAGGTGATCTTGTACATCTTGATGTATGGGGACCCTATAAGATCACTAGCAGGGAAGGGTTTAGGTATTTTCTCACTGTTGTTGATGACTACTCAAGGTCTGTGTGGGTTTATTTGTTAAAATCCAAGGCTGAGGTTTTTGAAAATCTTGTTAGTTTTTATGAATTGGTTAAAACTCAATTTTCAAAAAATGTTAAAATTTTTAGAAGTGACAATGGAACTGAATTCATTAATAAACAAATGAATGTTTTCTGTAATAATAAAGGTATTATTCATCAAACATCCTGTGCTTACACTCCACAACAGAATGGTGTTGTGGAGAGGAAACACAGGCATCTTTTGAATACAGCTAGAGCTTTGTTGTTTCAGAGTAGTATTCCTTTGAATTTTTGGTCTGAATGTGTGCTTACTGCTGCTTATTTGATTAACAGGATACCTTCTTCTGTTCTGAATGGTAAGAGTCCCTATGAATTAGTATATGGGTTCCCCCCTGAGATTAGTCACTTAAGGAATTTTGGGTGTTTATGTTTTAAAACTATTTTAGATGGTCCTGATAAGTTGTGTAGCAGGGCTGATAAAAGTGTTTTGATTGGTTATTCTTTTGAAAAAAAGGTTATAAATTGTATGATTTAGAAACAAGGAAAGTTGAGTTTTTCAGGGATGTAAAGTTCTATGAGAACATTTATCCTTTCAAAACTGAACATAAAACCTTTGTTTCTGAAACTTTAAATCATTTAAATTTTTTTGATATCTTTGAAAAGGAAACATCTGAAAGTGACAAAACTAAACAAGATTTTTCAAATCTTCCCGATGATGAAGGGGAACCTATTAGTGCTCATGATCTCTTCCCTAGGGAACAGTTAGATGACTCACCTAGGGTAACTAGTGAGGTAGATCATGGTCAAGGTCATGATCAGCAACCTAGTAATACTACAGGTAGAGGGAATGACTGTTCAGGGGTTGAGGGGTCAAGTGAAGAGACTAGGACTCCTGAGGGAAGTAGAACTGTTAGACAGTCCAGTAGGGAGTCTATTTTGCCAAAGAAATTTGGTGATTATGTGATTGAAAGTAAGGTTAGGTATCCTATAGAGAAGGTGGTTAATTATTCCAACTTATCAGTTGAGAATTTCAGTTTTGTGTCCAATTTAAACAAAGTTGTTGAGCCGGTTTCATATTCTGATGCTTCAAAAGACCCACATTGGGTAGAAGCTATGAATGATGAAATGCAAGCTCTGTATAGGAATAATACTTGGATAGTTACTGATCTGCCTCCTGGCAGAAAGGCTATTGGTTGTAAATGGGTTTATAAAGTCAAATATAAGTCTAATGGTGAGGTAGATAGGTATAAAGCAAGGTTAGTTGCTAAGGGTTATAGTCAAAGAGAAGGTCTTGACTTTGGAGAAACTTTTTCTCCTGTTGTTAAAATGGTTACTGTCAGGAGTGTTATTAGTCTAGCTGTTCAGAATAGTTGGACTTTATTTCAGTTAGACATTAATAATGCTTTTTTGTATGGGTCTATAACTGAAGATGTGTATATGAAATTACCAGAAGGATATGCTTCTGGTAATGAATCTAAAGTTTGCAAATTGGTTAAGTCTTTATATGGTTTAAAACAAGCTCCTAGGAAATGGAATGAGAAACTTGTTAATGTTCTGAAAAACATAGGCTTTGTGCAAAGTGTATGTGACCATTCAATGTTTGTTAAATCTATGAAAGATATTTTTATAGTCTTGCTGGTTTATGTCGATGACATAGTGATCACTGGAAACAGTGAAGTTGAAATTCTTAATGTTAAAACCTTGTTAAAAGAAAGTTTTCAAATTAAGGATCTAGGAAAGTTAAAGTACTTCCTTGGTATTGAGGTTCTATATTCCAGTGAAGGAATATGTCTCAACCAGAGGAAATATTGCCTTGATCTTCTAAAAGAATATGGATATTTAGGTTGTAAGCCTGTTAGTGTTCCTATTGAGCAAAATTATAATGTCACTATTAAAAATAGTGATGAAAAATATTTAGAAGATATTACTGGATGTCAGAAGCTAATAGGAAAACTAATTTACTTATCTTTGACCTGTCCAGACATAAGTTATGCTGTACAATTTTTGAGTCAGTTTATGCATAAACCAACTCAAAATGTACAGCGAATAGCTTTGAGGTTACTTAGATACTTGAAGCTATCACCTGGAAAGGGTTTAATGTTCAAAAAGGGTAAGGATTTAACTTTGTCAGCATACTCTGATGCTGACTGGGCTAAGTGCTTGGTTACACGAAAATCTGTAACAGGTTTTTGTGTCTTTATTGGTGAGTGTCTTGTTTCTTGGAAAAGCAAGAAACAGAGCACAGTTGCTCGGTCTTCAGCTGAGGCTGAGTATAGAGCAATGTGCTCAACTGCTTGTGAACTTATTTGGGTATCTAACTTGTTAAAGGAGTTGGGGATTGACTGTAAGTTGCCCATAGACCTATTCTGTGATAGTAAGTCTGCTATTTCAATAGCAGAAAATCATGTCTTTCATGATAGAACTAAACATTTTGAACTTGATTGGCACTTCTTAAGAGAAAAGATTAGTTCTGGGTTTCTTAGAGCAGTCAAAGTGAAATCAGATCAGCAAATCGCTGATATATTCACTAAGGGACTGCTCAGTAATCAGCATGAGGTTTTGTGTGCTCGACTTGGTCTGACTGATTTGTATAGTAATTGAATTAAGGGGGGGTGTTAAAATATATGGGTCTTAGCCCAAATATTAAGCCTATAATTCAATTACATATTGTTGGGCCAGTCTGGTAGCCCAGTTACTTATTCTGATATTATAAGCCCACTTTATGTTGAACTGGGTCATTGTTATTTGGTCTGGACCATTGGTCCGGGTCAGTTTATGTGGTTGTTGTTATTTGTGTTTTCTCACACAGATTGGTGAGCTGGCGTTGGTTATGATCGTTGGATTCTTTCTTTCCTGACCGTTGGATCATCTCTGGGAGCTGTATATAAAGAGAGCTCGTGTACGAGTTCTCAGTTTTAGTCGTATTGTTTTCTTTTTTGTTTATACTCTCTGAGTTCTAGGGTTTCAGTAGTTGTGAGGTTGTTATTATTTCTCTTTGTATTCTGGTTCTTGATCTGCTGATATTATTGATCAGCAGATCCTTTGTGTATTGTACTTCTCTATTATTGATCTCAGTGATTTACTGAGATCTATTTGGGTATTGGGGGGTACGTTTTGGTTTGGGTTAATAAGAGATTTGTCACCTTGTTTTGTCGCCTACATCTGTTGTTCTTGATTGTGAGTTTATGTTGGCTCCTGTGTTGATTTCTTTATTTTTGTTATTGTTGGTTGAAACCCTAAAAGTTAACAGGATCCGGATGTATGAGGAGAAACTCAGTAACCCAAAAGGTTAATGAGTAAATAAATCACCGAAAGAGATGAGATCAGACGTGTAATATTGTTTTGCAATCAAAAGTGAGCCTCGAAATACAAAAACTCATCTCATAACCCTACCCGTTTAAATCAATCCAAATCCCTCCTCTATTTTTTTTGGGTTCATCCTAACACCTTAAACATATATGTACTACACAAAGTCTAACATAAATAGAAATAATCATTTTCATTAAAACGAAATACGAACTTTAAATCACAATAGAAGGTAGACGGGCAACAAGCTGCGCCACCACCCTTTCTGAATTGCGAACCCTAGTCTACCGAAGACAAATCCTTGCCCCTGGAGATGAACTATTGTTTTTAATAGAAATTAAAAACAAAATAATTCTAACCGATAAATATAATACATATTTGTTATCTTTCATAACTTTTCTTGCCCTTGTATCTCGATTTCTTTAAACCGATCAAAATGATTGTTGATAAAGCCAATTTTACTTCTTGATGTAATTTTTTTTTTTTTTTTAGAATTCTAGCACGTGAAAATATGGACACATTTTTTGTCTATGATAATTTTAGAATACACAAAATCACATATGTTTCTAACGGAACATTCAAGAGATTGGGAGCTAAGGCCATGTGAGAATTGTTATCAAAGAAGTATAAAACAATTGGGGCCCCGAACTTCCTGTTATTTTTTTAAAACTAAACTTTCATTAATAACGGCGGACCTAAAAAAAATACCAAAGGCAAAAAACAACCTTACAACATATATAATGGGAACTTACACCAATCTTTCCACACAATCTTCTTAAATCTAGATCTAGTCTTTTACCACAAAAACGAAAAAAGATTTAACACTCGCAACTATTTCCCCTATGTTCACCTTCTTGCCATTAAAAATGTTATCATTCCGCGCTTTCCAAATACACCATACCGCCACAATAATGAACCCGTGCACGATTTTCTTTCCCATCTTACCTCCGCTAGCCAATTTGAACACCTCCATAAGATCTCGAACCACAAAAGCAAAAATGGGCGCCAAACCACACCATCTCGCAATTCCCTCCCACACCACACGAGCAACAAAACAGCCCAAAAAAACATGATCTGCAGACTCTTCATAATTATCTCAGAAGGCGCACATCATGTTCGGAATAGCCACATTTCTCTTCACAAGTTCCACCTTGGTCGGTAAATGATTCATTTCCGCCCTCCACGCCACAATAGTGCATTTTAAAGTAATCCAATTAACCCATTTCAACACATAATTATTGCTGTGTTGACTCGCTTTTTGCATCTTTTTTCTAACCGAACTGACAGAAAACATTTGCTCCGCGTCCCCAACCCAAAACCAGCGATCAGAACCCTCCCACAGCTGCACACATCCGCTGCTGCCATTCCATCACTTCAGCATATGTATGAATCTTATCCATCCACTCGGATTGCATAAAACTCGACTGACCAGCTGTGCAAATTCTGTCCGCAATCCAGCATGTCTTGTTCGACTCCAATCTATACAAATTCGGCCTCCTATGCTTTAAAGGATAATCACCTATGCTTTGAGGGTTCGATTCCGGTCGGAGCCATATTTACCACATGTGGGGTTTTACCTGGGAGATCCCCAATCCAGGTAGGATAGGTAATCAGTACAGACTGACTCATAGTGTTAATCAGAGCTCCACCGGTTGCATCACCTGCTGTTAAAAAAATATTAACATACGAACCTTAACTTCATTGTGTTTGATTGATGTTTAGCATTTATTACAGGATACACATCTGAGCTGGACGTCCGTCAGACACATGCTTGCATTGATATATTCTCAGTACTTGGTAGTAGTTTCCTATGACTCACTTGTGACTTGTCTTAATTAAGATTACTCTGATCTATCTGAACATTATCAATGTGAAATTAATGGTCTCAATCTTCAATTTTGTTTCAGATTGTATTCAATTGTAGGTATTATATATATATGGCTTTCGTACCATTAATATTTATTAGTAGCAAGTAACATTTTATTATTATTTTATATTTTATAATAATTAATAATTTTTAGCATCTTTTTTTTCATTTGTAATTTTTAACAAAGCTTGTTTTATAAAATTTCGAGTATCCCATCACAACGATTATACTTATTTTTATTATAATACGTCACAATAATATAAGATATATACAAAACCGAGCTATGAACGGTATCATACAAGTGCTCAAAACGCAAATGTACATGTCATCAAAACTCACTCTTGATTTAGGCTTTTTTATATAAAGTTATTTCGTTTACTTTTTATTTATTTTAATAGTATAATATATTGCTTTATAAAAATTTGAATATTATGTTTTGATAAAAGTTACTTTTTTTTGTTCTTTGTCGTGACCCACACAATCGATTCCATCCAAATTAATACAATGTTATTACTATCGGTATTACCCGAATTGTTACGTGTATTTGTTTTATAGTATTCGATTTCGATTGATATAAAAAACATGTCGATATAGTATTCTGACAACATGTTATATCGGGTGTTGATATTGCACCGGTATTCTAACACAAGAAATCCTAATGCTTTAATCTATATATCAACGTTTTTTGCTAAAAAAAATAAAAAATAAAATAAAATACAAAAGTGAAAAGCGTATTTTTTGAGAACTTAATAATACAAAATACACCATTAATTATACAAAATTCAAAAGAAATAGAACAATAACTATTAACTCTAGGTGCAATAGTTAAAAAGTGATATAAAAAAAAGCATGATGCCGTAACAAAAAGCAAAGGCTCCAAGAAGTACGGCACAATATGTACAAGTGTTTATACTATAACTCTTTTTTATTCTTTCTTTACTCAACCCTAATTAAACCTTTATTTATTCATTTTTCCGATCCCTTAAACATGGTGGTTAGGCGTGGTGTCCGGTGTGGATTCCGCAACAGCAGCCACCGATCTCCGTCCGCGCTCCGCCCGGCTGTTTTCGGCGAACTTCATGCTTCCAATATGCATCCCCATCTCCCTCTCCTCCTCACTATACTCCGAGCAATAATAATACTCTTCATTGTATTTTTCATCTTTTGAAGCCGGTAAAAACATACTCCCCCATTGAGGAAAGTGGATAAAAGCCACGGGTACCGTAAAAACCACGGTCGCAACGCCCATCCACGTCAGCCCCCACGCGGTCGAAAATCTACCACCCGAGAAAAAAATAAGTTGGGTTAAACCACCTCCCACATTGCCACCAGCACCGGTTAAACCGGATATAATGCCTAGGGATCGTCGAGAGACGAATGGGATAATTCCATAAGTTGCACCACACGCGGCTTGTGCGCCTGAGGCCATTAACATCATTGATAGTATTGCGATTGGTAGCGAATCGGCTAGGCCTAGCCATATGAGAAAAACTCCCCCTAGGGTTTGTGTGATCCATAATGTCCATAATCGGCCCCTCATTCCGAATTTGCGAGCCGATATGTCGGATAAGTAGCCGCCGAATGGGCGGGTTATGAAGTTTGCTACTCCGAAACTGGCTGCCACTACTCCGGCTGTGTGTAGCTTTAGGCTAAACCTAAGTCACAAAAAAGTTGAACCGTTGGTTAGCTATAGACTTGATACAAAATGAGGTACTAAAACATAGGGCAAAAGAGTCTACTAACAACACTATGATTTGTTGGATTTTTATATATAAATCATAGTTAAAAATAAAAAATAAAATTTGAGTTTGAAACCTAAATAAAAAGTTCTTGCTCTGTCCAAAAGAGGCCAAAATTTGTTTTCTTTTAATCTCTAAATTTGATTTTTTTTTCTTAATCTATAAATTTAATTTTTTTTAATCTCATTACTTTTTTTTTTTTTTGTAAAAATTGAGTTGATCAACCCTTAAAAATGTAACCAGTTGAATAGATTGAAATGAGAGTCTAATTACGATGACTTTTGACTAAAATTAAGGTTATGGTTCCGTGACAGTGTAAAAAAAAAGTTCGTTTAGCTACCTGTCATAGAAGTATTCCGAGATGACATTGTTTAAGCACAACTGCACGCCCATTGAATATCCGTAAATAAAGAAAAAGACCCATGTCCTATAATTTGTGACAGCATTTTTATACACCTGCATAGGTTACACAAAACTCCTTCATAAATATAACTTACACGTTATAATATTATTATTATTATTATGATCATACAATACAAACTTATAATAAATAAACTTACCTTAGAAAATTTATCTCTTGTACCTCCTCCCTCCTTTCGAACTTGAGCAAAGTTCCCATCGGGCAAATCTTGACCATAGATTAAAACAAGAACCCCAACGATCAAATGAAACCATCCAGGTACAAAGAAAGCAATCCTCCAAGCCGTAAACGGCGTCGTTTTAAGCATTTGACTAATAACATGAAACAACACTGGCATCAACAGCTGAGTAAGACCACCTCCAGCGTCGCCCCATCCTGCGGACACCCCATTAACCACTCCTATAATTTTCCCATTAAACATAACACTAGTCCAATACTGGCACGACACGAATGTCGCCAATGAGAACCCGATCATGAACCGGACCGCAACATAGCCGCCAGCATCCGCTATAAATGAAACACTAAAAACCACGGGAGCAGCCAATAAGTTAATAACCGAACAACCATATCGCGGTCCGATCAGGTCGCACAACACGCCCATCACGAGGCGTGAGAGGATGCTGCCCGATACGGACGCGATCCCCGCATTCGATATGTCCGCCCGAGTGAGATCAAGGTTGTCCCGGATTATCGGGACAAGGGGGGCGGCTGCGAATGTGGAAATAACACAAGTGCAAAATGAGAGCCATGAAAGATGGAATGCTCTCATGTGTGGTTGTGCTACAGAGAAGATCTTCATCTTTGTAGCTTTATGTTCGGAATCTACAGGTAAAGGGAAGGTATGGTGGTGAGTATTGGTGGTGTGAGGGATGGAGATGACTTCTTCATGCTCTGGAATGGTGGCTGAGGAAGCCATTGTTGTTTCTTGATCTGCAAAATATTATTATTTTAGGATGAAGAAACGTAAAGTGAAGAAGATATGATAAGGAAAGAAGTAATAAGATGTAGGTGTGCTTATTAGAGGATGTATCTCATGTTATTTATAGACAAATGGAAGGTTTAGAGAGTTGACTTTTGCAATAGCATATTCGATTTAGCTCCTAACCACATGGGGTTGGAAGGAAAAGAGACCTGAGTTTTGATTTGATTTTGTTCACTTGGTTATAAAACAATTCTCTATATATTAATTTGAGTTTTTTGCAAAACTAGTGTATTTTTCCCACTTTTTTATGTCTTTGGTAGGTGTCAGAATCAGATTTGTGATAATGGGAGTCCCGCAATCTTAGATTGCGGGAATGGATGATGTGGCAGCCACCATGGACGAGCTGGAGAAGGGCCAAGACAAGCTGGAAGTTGGTGCAAACGTGGCTGTGCAGAGGTGGAAGTCCCGCAATCTAAGATTGCGGGAATGGCAGGACAACTATTCACGCAAACTGAGATTGCGGATTTGAATAGATGCCTACATGGTAAACTGTGCGATTCTCAAAGCTTACAATCTTCAACAATTGGAGTAACGTGATTGAGAAACTAACTGTGAGATTCTCAAAGCTTACAGACTTCAACAATAGGAGTAATGTGATTGAGAAACTAATCAATGTTGACTTTGATGAAAATTGTATAAGATGTCAAAGAGGAAACAACTGCTACTAGAGAGTTAAATTTTGAAGATAGCATTCTGTCTTTCATCAAGGGTCAGCTAGATAAGGAATTGCCCAGAACGTCCTCAAGACCCTCATCATATCACTGAACTGAAAACATTGTTCCATTTTCATTATATATGTGGGAGTTGCTTAGGCTTCTGTTCTCTCCTCTTCCATATTGTTAAGAAGCTTTACTGAGTTGCTTGAATGCCATGATGTGCAATGTGCTCATCATAATCTCCCACTGGACCACTGGCATGCTTAAGATTTCTAAGTCCTTACCTCTACTAACGGTGCAACTACCAAATTTAATGTTTAAAATATAAGATCCATGTCATCCGGCTAAATAGATCGTTGTGCCCACTTCCAATTCACAATCAACAATTTCAAAGGAGTGCAAAAGCAAGATTTAAGCATTTACATCCAATAATAGATTCATATGAAGTCCGATATCAGGTGAAAATACAAAATTTAGGTAAGTAATAGATCATAAAATATACTTACTAATACATTGCGACATTCTCGGTGAGACGATTCAGAAGGGGGACAGGATTGCAAGATTGATTTTTGAAACACTATTCCCGCAATCTTAGATTGCGGGACTGACACGTCACACAAATCGTCCACCTTGGCAGCAGCTCGTCCACCTTGGAGTCCACCTCATCAAGTCCCGCAATCTTAGATTGCGGGAATACCTATTTCCTAAATCCGGTTCTGACATCTACCAATGGCACAAATATTCTTGGGAAAACTACCATTTTTGTAAAAAACTCTATTAATTTAACGACAGTTCTACAGTAAAGGAATATTTTATTTATATTGTTATTTATTGTTATTTTATTATAATACCAAATATGAATACTGTAATGTTTTCTTTATTTTATTATCTAATTGTTATTTTGTTAATATATTATATTGACACTTTAATAGTAGGGTAGGTTTTGTAGAGTATTAAAATGTTTAGACCCCCCGTAGTGGGGCGTGATAGTGGTGAAAAAAAATAGCGCCCCCCGACACCGAAACGGGGGGGGCTCTATTTTCCAAAATCAACTTTGGACTCCATCAGTATAGCGCCGGTTGCTTTGTGCCCCCTCCAATCATCATCTGCCAACTCACCCTCTCTCTCTATTTTATTATTTTTTTAATTTAAAAGATATAATAAAATATTAATAGGGGCTTTATAAATAAAGCCCCACCACTACACCCCTTTTTCACTTTATCTTTTCATGCTGACTCAGCTGCCACGTGGACCAATCAGAAAGGGGGACTTTATATATAAAGCCCCCCACTACGCATGGTCTTAGACCAACGGAATATTCTTCGTTATTATTGGTCCACGTAATTGAAGATTATTGGCCCACGTAATTGGCCCACCTATTTAAAGAAAATTGCTAACGTAATTGAAGATTATTGGCCGACGTAATTAACGAAATTGCTATACAGCGGTACGACACTTATTGTCGCTAATAATGTTATTTTTAATGTCCACCAAACCTATAACGACACGAGCGTCCCGCAGCGAAGCGCGGGTAACTAAAACACTAGTTATTATTAAAACTATTTGAGTTTTTTGTTTTTTTAGTCTTTTGTAAATGTAAATATTGGTAGCTTGTTAACTTATTATCCTTATTTTTTGTACTTTGGAGGTGAGTGATATAAACACTACGCCATTTTAGATCCAGGTAATTAATTCACACATACACATCCTTTAATGATCATATCTTAATTTAAATGTGCATCTTATAATTAATTTGCGTATCATATGAATTGGACCCTAAATTTCATAATGAGAGCATAATTTTGGTCAAATCTTGATATCCTTAAATTACAAACACTTCGTGTTTCCAAACCTAGGGATGGCTTGTGTCTTTCATTGGGATGGAACAAGATTTTTTTAGAAGATGTGTAGTGGGGCATGGAATTCCACGCCTCCACTCCAAATGGCTTACCGTGATTGATCCGACTCTCTCTCTCTCTCTCGATTAAATACAAATTACATGGCATTATTTATTCCATGCCAAAACCAATTTTTATTTTAAAACGCCGGCCAACGCGGTGGTGCAAGGCGTGGTGGGGCGTGGATGGAGTGAAAAACGCCCAAATCCCGCCCCACTACGGGTGGTCTTAGCTAGATAGCTGAGTTGAAAGTACACTCTTTTTACACATTTAACATCTTTTAGGTTATCGATAACGGATATTTGGTGTTGCCTTAGGGCGGACGGATCGAGTGGTCTTGGCATGTGGGTTTCGGTGCTATGGGGAAGTGGTGGATTGGCAAGTCTAGGTAAGAGGGAGTTGAAACTATAATGAATCAAATTTTGGCAATGGTATAATTATGAAACGATAAAAAAATTAAATCCAAATTATAATATAGGTCAGAATGTAAGGCATTATCTTTTTAGAGAAAATTATTAATTGTTTCGTTGTTAATAATTACATGATTATATAACTTATCTTTGTTTATATACCTGATAAAAAGAAATTGGTTCGGGGATAATACAGGCTCCTTCTATAGTCAAAGATTTGAGGAGCATCTTGAATGAATGTCACCGAATACTATGGTTTTAATGATGATATAAATGTGGATCACGTTTTCTTTTGGTGTTTGTGCTCGATTCAAATCTAGCGTTAGCTATTTTGGTGATCATTAACACATACGTACTCAAATTTGAAGAAAGGTAAAGTTACGATGCTTTTGACTGGTGAAAAATTCTCAGTCGGGATAGCTATGCAGCAGTAAAAAAAAACATATTCAGCTCTTTATACTAAGGCATATAAAAAATGGATTTCGATATAGGGAGCTTTTACCGTTTACTCTACCTTTACCAGCTTAAAAGAATGTGTGTGTTTTGTAAGGAGTCTCATTCGGCTGTGAAAATAGTAGATGATTGGTGTTGTTCAACAACTAACGGTTTGTTATTATTTCTTTTGTCTAGCTTATTACACTAGCTTTTAACTTACATTGGATTGGTTGTAGAGCTAAAATGTCTTTGTATTTTTTCTTGGTAAGATTGGTGTTGTCCAACAACTAACGGTTTGCTATTATTTCTTTTGTCTAGCTTATTACACTAGCTTTTAACTTACTCACTTGTATACCACCGAGAAAAAAAAGTAAAAAAAAAGTTACCCATCAAAATCAAGGGTTTATAATTATTCCCTATAATGGATGACTGAAGTACGTGAATTCGTTTAGAAACGATAACACATATTTTATATATGTTACACAATAAAAATAATTGTACATGTATCTACTTTTTCTGGTTCCGGGCGTAGTTTTAAGATTAATTTTGTTGATTATGGAAAAATGCATTATGTAATTAACGAACGTTTTACAACGTTTGTCTTTTCTATCGTAATTAAAATATTTTCTCTCTTTGCTAAAATTATTTAATTGTGACGTAAGTTTTTTTTCTTTTTATTGTTATATGTAATACTTAAGTCACGCACCAACTAAACTTAGTCCTAAAACAATAAATCTACATCAATTATTTTATATTTATCATGAGACAATAACCCTTAATCTAATTCCTTAAAGAGACGTGACATTTAACACACTTTTTAATACTGCTATCTATTTTAGTTCCTAAATCAATTATTTTACAAGCACTTTGGTATGTATTAACATGCACTTAGATATTTTAGTTCCTAAATTTTGATAAATTCTGCATATAATAAACAAACATTAATTAGCATCTTTTGTCTTTCCTTAGGATATACGGAGTACGTGATTGCATGATATTATATTAGCCTTTTTGAATTCTCCGTCTCTTAGTTAAATTATTTACGCGTTTGAGACGCGGGAGCCTAAATAAGAGCTGGAGATAGAAATTAAAATTATACATTGTCATTATTTACTTACTTATTTATTTATTTATTTATTAATATAGGTTTTGAATTATTATTATTATTATTATTATTATTATTATTATTATTATTATTATTATTATTATTATTATTTAGCCTTATTTTAAGAATAAAGCAATGAACTTAGAAACTAAACTATAAATCTCACGATGTTCATAAGAAAATAATGTGTTTTCAAATTAACTTTCCCCTATATTTTAGTTTTTAGCTATATATATAAGAAATGAATTGAAGAGGAAAAAAGTCACCTCTAAGTGGATCGGTGAAGTAGATTTGAGAGGTTAGATGCAAGGATGAAAGCAATAATCCAGATCTATAAATAACCTGCAAAACAAAACACCGTTAGGCTCGTCACAGGGGAGAGGAAGGGTCTCTCTGTGACCACCCTCCGGCGTGAGAATAAGTACGGTTTTAAAAAGTGGAAAGTGAATAAGAAAGTACAGTAAGTACGGTTAAGTTCCGTTACCAAATGAGGAAATTTGAAGAGTATCTATACTTTCCCAGATGGGCTTCCGCAAGCCCAGGACCGTGGGCCTTTAGGTCGAAGCTTAGTTATCGGTTAACTAGGTTCGGGCTCGACCTCTTTACAATAGTTCGAGCTCCGACCTAAAACCTTATATTTGTTGGGTTCAGGCTCGGCCTCTTTATGATGGTCCGAGCTCCGACCTATAACCATATATTCTCTTCAAATAATAAATAATTAATTTGTCATATGTAAAATTACCAAAGTACCTCTCTAATTAACAAACATTTTGAATGGAGTTAATTAGAGCATTCTCAATAGCTTCCTCATCCCCCATTTACTCATAACTAATCACAACAACATATTACATTAAAAATCATTACAGTTTCTCTCTCATCCACTCACAACCACTTTCAACAAATATTAAAAAATAAATACAGTTTTCCTGTTTTCCATAAAAGATTCCCACAAAACCCAAAATTTACCGATACACAATAGATTCCTCATTTTCTTCACTCACAACCACTTCCAACCCCATAAAAAATTATAGAGTTTTGTTTCACCAAAAAATAGGGGAGCTATTGTGAATGCTCTTAGTATTAGGGAGCAGATTAGAAAAAAAAAAAAAAAAAAGTAGCAACCATGGTGGGCAAAAAAGCCAATTTTAAACTTTTGGAGCAAAATGGTTAAAATGATTAAACTATAAGGGAGCAAAACAAAACTTTACTCTTTTAGATATTTCCATCTCTTATTAATTTATTCGTTATAAAAAAACATATGTTTTTTACCAAAACACTTTAACTTTTATGTAAGACTATCCGTTGTGGCCCGCGAGTGACTAGTCGCGAGCCACAAAACATTCCACGTGGATCACTCGAACCATAACACCCTTCAGCGATAGACGGCGCAAGCGAGTAGCCGTTAATGCACTCGCGTCTGTTAGCGAGCAAAATATAGCCGTTGGCAGCCAGTAGCCGTTAGCCAACGACTAGTTGGCCTATTTAAATACAAAAAATACCATTTTTTTTATTCACCAAACAATCAAATACAATATTCATTTTTCAAGCTACACTTCAAAATTAAGCAAACAAAAAATGGACTCACAATGGCAAGGATTCTACCAACCCGCAATGGAATTTCTTGAGGAAGAAGAGTATGATATTAGTCCAACGAACGAAATCGAAGTTAACCTAAGCCAAATGCCACCGCTTTCACTTTCACCGGATTTAGTCCCGGATACACAACCACCAACAACTCAAAGTAGTTTATTTTGTTTTATTATTTTATGTCTTTTTAATTTTTTTATTAATGAAAAATTTATATTTATTATTTAATTTGTGTTACAAATTTAAATATTATAAGTTTAAAATAACAAAGTTTAAAAAAAATAAAAAATAAATAAAAACTGGATAAAGCTACTGCTGACCAATAGTCACAACACCATCAGGCTAGTGAGCAGCAGCTTTATCACCCTGCCAACTGCGCGCTTACGTGACTTAATATAAGAGCATAGAGCCATTGCTCACCTCTAGCTATAACGGATAGTCTAATGTATATATGTTTTCAATTAGATAATTAGATATAGATATGATATTTTATATGTCTATTCTTCATGATTCAAGAAATACCTAAATTTACTAATAATTTACCAAATTACGTTCATTTAAAATGCAATAAAATAATATTATAATAGACCTATTACACCGCGCTTCCAAATGAAATTTGTATCCTGTACGTACGTAAGAGATCATTGAATATACTTGAATCGCTTTCAGTTTATTTTATATATATTGTTGTCTATTGTGCCTTACAAAGTGGTTAAGTTGGATACATACAAATGTTGAATATATGAATTGAATTCGTCATAGACATCAAAAATAAAAAGCTTAAGTTACAAAGTTGAATTGTATTCATACATTGTTTTGCGGCAGAGTAATACCTTTATCTTAACGAATAATGTATATTTTTTGTCGGTAATTTTAGTGTGATTAAGTTACTTTGGGACTAGCTAATGATACCATAGCAACATGGTTGATGCATCCTGGTTTTACCCATGAGATTCGAGTTCGACTCCCACGAGGAGCAAGCTCCATGCCCTTTCTCTTGCGTGAGGCTGGTCTCTATGGGGTTTTTATAGTGTACGCCAGTCCAAACTCTGATGTCAGCGTGGGTCTGGTTAAGATAACATAGTCTGGCCGGAGTGTGGCAATGGACTCCCCAGAAGGGAGATGTGATTAAGCATCGCTAAAAATTTTGAAATCCGCCTTAAAAAAAGTTACTTTGGGACTTAGCTAATCAGGATTTACTTAAAAGAACAGATAAGATATTACAATATACATTAGTGTGTGTGTATATATATATATATAAGTTAGAAGGTGTGGAAAATAAACCTATTCATGACTAATGTAATTTAAGAAATCGAGGAACCTAGGGGTTTAACGCCTCACTGGTGGGGAGGGGTAGCGTATCTTGTGGCATTGATGTAAAATTTGCAAGGAAAATATTAATGATGATCAGCTGGATCTGATCATCGGTGTTAACAGTACTGTCCATTAAATTGCATAAAGAGTTTAAACTACGCTTAGTAATAACTCTAATGAGTGGTACTGATAAAGCTGTATATATCGTTCCCCTCATGCATACACTTATAATCACCATTTTTGCGTTCTTTCACAAAAGGTTGCAAAGATTCTGAAGGGGAAGGGTACCAATTTTTGCGTTCTTTCACAAAAGGCACATGTCCTACTATGCCAGTGCACCGATAACGAGTCCATCGAGGACTATATCGTGCACTACAACAAAGAGACGCCACAGATCGGATGCGGTGAGGAACTCACGCACGCGGGCTTCATCCAGGGAGTCCGCAGCGAGGAGCTCATGAAGACCCTTACAGGCAAAGACGGAATCCCGGGTTCCTGGGACGAAGTAATCAAGGCGTCCAAGATCTTTACATCCTCAGAGTGCTCCTTCAAGCAGCAGCGCGGCTTCCAGCAGACCCACAACAATAATAAAAACAAAAATAAGCAGTCTGTCTGGTCGTGCATCTCTGGCTCAACAGACGAGGGCAAGTACTCGTCTGCTAATGGCGCCCGCCACACGCTTAGCAATAAGTAGTCGCGTGAACAGAGGGGGCACTCCAAGAAAAACACTGAGGGGACCCTCGGACCAAGACACCTTCTCAAGTGCTCAAGACTGAGCAAATTACTTTCAAGGAGCCCAAGGCCCTTGGAAAGCGGAAGAATGTGGACACCACAAAGTTTTGTGATTACCACAACGACTATGACCATCTTTCAGATAACTGTTATAGTCTGAAGTTGGAAATAGAAGCCGCACTCAAGACTGGCTAGCTTGGCCACTTGATGAAGAATTTCCACAGGGGTGGACGAGGGCCCTAGGATGACAACTGCGAAGAGGGCAGGTGGAAGCAGATCCACAACCTCGAAGCGAACATGATCCACCGCCCCTCGCACCACCACTGCAACATGATCAGAGGGAACGACAAGCGCCAAAAACAGGGCAAGTGTTCCGACAACAAAACAATGACGCCTGGAAGAGGTAGATATCTTCCTCCCCAAAGTACCCGGCGAACCGTCATCCACGGCACCGCTAGTCATTACAGCCGTCTTCAAACATTATCGAACTAGATATATGTTCCTAGACAGCGGAAGCAGCACTGACATACTCTATGATCAGTGTTAACAACTGGACGAGGAAAACAAAGCCCACCTCGTTCCAGTCAATGAACCAATCTCGGACTTTATTCATGAATATATTTTCCAGTAACCCTAACTGATGGTAGACATGAGCGCACAGAGATGTGCGACTTCATGGTCTTACCAGCGACGTCACACCAGGACATTCTCTTGGGGCGGGAAGGCTTGGCAAGGTTCAACGCGAACGCGTCCACACCACATCAGATCATTGGCTTTCCTACCCGCACAGGCGTCGCATTTATTAGGGGCAATAGGGACTGCTATTCCGTCGACACAGCGAAGCCCCTAAAAATGGCCAAAATAGAGACTCGCTTGGAGCCGGAAAACTAGGTTCTCAACCCTAAATTCCCCTGGCAAAACGGTGATCATCGGCCATGTAATCTCTGACACCATCCGTGCGCATTTAAAAAAGCTTCTTGTAAAGAACATTAACTTATTTGCCTGACAACCATCCCATATGATTGGCGTTCCACGTGAAGTCGCGGAGCATAAGCTCAACACGTACAGATCGGTGGAGCCACTTGTACAGAAAAAGCGCAGCATGGGGCCGGGGAAAACAAAGGCCATGAATGAACAAGTAACGGAGCTGCTCAACGCAACCATCCTACGCCCAATCCACTATCAAACCTGGGTCGTGAACCTGGTCATGGTAGGCAAAGCAACGGGGGGATGGCGCATGTGCGTTGACTACAAAGATCTGAACAAAGCCTGTCCAAAGGACTACTACCCTTTGCCGGAAATTGACCTCAAGGTAGATTCTCTAGTTCCTTACCGCTTCAAGTGTTTCTTGGACGCGTACAAGGTCTATCAACAAATACAGATAACAAAGAAAGATGAGGACAAGACAGCCTTCCGCACAGACATGGGCACTTTTTGTTATACAAAATGCCCTTTGGCCTGAAAACGCTGGAGCTACATATCAGCGCTAGATGGACAACGCATTCATTGACGAAATAGGCGTGCGCTTGGAATTTTATGTCGATGACCTTGTCATCAAAAGCAAAGAAGAATAGCACATGTTGGGGGATATACAGAAAACATTTGATCAGCTGCGCAAGGTGCGCATGAAGCTCAACCCCAACAAATGCTCATTTGGCATAGAGGAAGGCAAGTTCGTCTGGGTCATTGTCACGCGAGATGGTTTCTGCGCGAACCCCGACAAAACCATGGCGATTGAAAATTGCCTACCCTTACATCTATCTAGGAAGTATAAACGCTGATGGGCCGCCTGGTGGCCGGCCCTCAACCGCTTCCTTTCTAATTATGCATCTAGATCTTTTCCTTTTGTGGATACTTTAGAAAATTGTATGAAAAAGAGCAATTTCCACTGGACCCCTGAGGCAGAAAAACCTTTTCAAGAAATGAAACAGTGTCTTATGAATCTCCCAAACTTTAACTGTGCCCCTACCAAGGAACCGCTAACGCTATACCTATCCATCATGGAAAGGGCCATTGGCGCGATACTCCTTGTGGATCGCCAAGGAGTTCAAAAACCAATCTTATTAAATTAGCCGCACCTTGCTGGATGCAGAATCAAGGTACTCCACAATGGAAAAGTTGGTTCTCGCGTTCATCCATGCCTCGCGCAGACTGCGGCGGTATTTCCATGGACATCCCATCAATGTCCTAACTGATTACCGAATCAACGATGTACTTCATTTACCAGAAACGTTGGGTCGCCTCGCAATGAGCTCGGAGAGCACGCCATCAATTCCAAGCCCAGACACGCCATAAAAGGACAAGTACTCGCTGATTTCGCAACAGAGATACTCGCCGATAAAGTCCAAGACTGCTTGGCAGAGCAAGAGCCCGCGCAACCTAAAGACGAAACCAGAGAATGGTCCCTAAACACTGACGGGGCCTCAAACAGTGATGGGGCAGGCGCGGGATTACACTTTATCAGCCCAGATAACAAAGAATTCACCTACGCCATCTGCCTAGATTTTCGAGCCACGAACAACGAGGTGGAATACGAAGCTTTGCTGGAAGGCCTCCGCATTGCAGAAAAAATGGGAGCCCGCCACCAGGAGGCACATGTGGATTCAATGCTCATCGCAGGACACATCAACGGCACTTATGACGCGCGCGACACTACCATGGCACTCTACCTTGAACATGCCAAGCTACTCATGCGCATGTTTAATTCTTGCACTATAATGCATATCAATGGAAGCGAGAAAAAACCTGCCGATGCACTGAGCAAAATGGCCTTAACAGTTTTTGAGCACATGGGCAAAGACATTCGCGTAGAGCTGCTAGATAAACCTTCTGTCCCTCTGCCTCAGGTTAATGTCATCTAAACAGGCAATCGTCCTCGATGACCCCAGTCAAAGCCTATCTGGCTTCCGGAATCCTGCCTAAAAACAAATCAGAGGCCCAGAAAATCCAGTACAAGACTTTACATTATTAGTTGTTCGACGGTACACTCTACCACTGATCTTACCTAGGGCCGCTACTCCGCTGTGTTGACTCCGCAGGGTACTACTGGCCGGAAATGCACCCTAACGCAGTGGCAGAGTTGCGCAAATGCGAATCCTGACAGCGTCACGCACCCAACACCCTGCGCCCCCAAAATGACTTGGTCCCTGTTACCGCGGCACGGCTATTTTAGAAATGGGCAATATATCTTGTTGGGCCATTGCCTACAGCGTCAGGAAACGTCAAGTTCTTGATCGTCGACATCGACTACTTTTCCAAATGGATTGATGCAAAGCACCTAACAAGGATTGACGGGGCGCACGTTAAGAAGTTCATTTGGAAATTTATCATTTGTATATTCGGCTTACCGTACCATCTTGTGAGTGATAACGACACCCAATTCACAGACCAGCATTTGTAAGAATGGCTTGCACAAATGGGCGTTCAACAGATCTTCATATCTGCCGCGCACCCACAAGGAAACAGACAAATCGAAAGAGCAAATCGAAGTATAGTTGAAGGTATCAAGGCGCGTCTCGGAACCAAGAGAATGGGATGGGTAGATGAGGTTCCACATCTTCTGTGGGCCCATCGCACATTAACCAAGACGAGTAACGGTGAAAATCCGTTTAGCCTCACTTACGGTTCCGAGGCCGTCATACCTGCTGAAAACGGGTGCCACTCTGCACGGGTGCTCATGGCGGACAAAGGAACAAACGATGAGTAGCTCCGCCTAAACCTTGACTTGCTAGAAGAACGGGGCGAAATCGCCATAATCAAAGAAGCCAAGTACAAGAATCAGTTGGAGCGCTACTACAACCAACGGGTCAAGTTGTGCCAATTCAATATTGGCGATTATGTCTTCCGTAGTAATGAAGCCTCCAACGCTGAGAAGCACGGAAAGTTGGCTCCTACCTGGAAGGACCATACAAAATCCAAGAAATCTTGGGAAAGGGTGCCTATGCGCTAGAAAAGCTAGATGGCACACCTATCCCGCGCTCTTGGAACGCAGCGCAGCTTCGTACCAGTTTTATTTAAACATCCCATTGTATTACTTAAAGGCTACACAGGCCTCTCTTTTGAGCTCTAATGAAATATTTTCTATCTATTTACTGTGTTCACTACTTAGAGTTTTGGTCTTCAAGGCGCGGGCATTACAAATACCCAATGCTGGACTACGTAATTTATTACAAAAAAAACCTAAGTGAAAGGCATCCTAACAAGTGTTCAATTCACAAGGAATAACAAGTGTGCACAAAATAAAGAAGAAAATGTTTCATTCATTGATCAAAAAGCGAAGCTAACGGCCTTCGTATTTACAAACCAAAGGAAAAAACATTACAAAACATCTACTCTCTATCATAGTCATCAAAATCAACAACCTCCTCTTCAACATCTATGGGCACCGTGCCAGACGTCCCCACTCCACTAACCGCCAGCTCCGCCTGCCTCCTCGCCTCCGCACCCAAGCGGTCGGATTCGTCTATAAAGTAACGCAGGGCGCCAGCTAGGTCCGCATACCGATTGCAGTCTTCAATCGTCTTCAGAATGGGAAACTCGATCGCCTCGAACTTTGCAAGTTCGGTTTCATATTCTTTTTCAAGCGGCTTCCCAAAATAATCTGCTTCATCAATGCCTCCGTCATTGATCGCATGATGGAAGCCGGTATTAAACCCTTTCGCGTACCCAACTGTGCGGGCAGAAGCTGCAATAGCAGCTACGTGGTCCTCGAGCTTGGGCTCATTCCAGAACCGAGTGAAGATCTGAAATGGAAAACATCATAAGTGTTAGAAAATTTTCCTAACAATAAATATAAGGAAGTAAACAGTGTGGAGATACTTACCCCAGAGACGCCTATGGTCATAGCCCAGCGAAGGGATTCCTAGGTCTTCTCCTAGGCGTTGGTGGCTTGATCGAGCAGAGACTTGGCGTTTTCCTCTTCCGTCTGCGCCACGGTTTGGGCCTCCTCCAGTGACGCCCTCTCCTCCTCCAGCGCCGCCTTCTCCTTCACCCAAACGGCCTTCTCTGTCTCCAAGATGGACAGGCGCGAGGTCGTGGTCATGAGCTCCTTATCTTTGTTTTGGAGCTCCGACCTTTCCTGCGCCACCTTGGAGTCTTTGTCCTCCAACGCCTTGGCGTGACCCTCAGCAGCGGCATGAAGTTGGGAGTTGTCATTTTGAAGCATTTGAATTTGCTCCCTTAACTTCATCAGCACAACATTGGTGGCCTTACAGGAGTCTGTCCACCTTTTGTTAGTCGTCGCATGCTTGCCCTCTAGGGCCTTCACCTTATCCTCCACCTTATAAGCCCGACCACGGTACCTATCTATTTCGGAGCGCAATTTCTTCTCCGATTCAGCGATATGTTCCTCCTTCCGGGCTACCAGTGCCTCGGCTTCAGCCATCTTAGCAGCGTGACGTTGAATCTCCCTATCCCTCTTTTTTAGGGAGTTCAACATCGCCACATTAACGGCGACGTTGACACACAGCTCGGATATCAGATCTGGCCGGTCCAACCCGTCTTGATACTCAAACTCATTCGGGGGGACGGAGGCTTCCACAAATTCCTCCGGAAGGAGGGGTTGGCAAAGTGAGAATGCTCTCGCAAAATCCAATAAGGGCGGAATATTTTGTCGCCCTCAGAGTAAGTCAAAACAGGTTTCACCACCTTTGACACCCCGCCCTGCGGAGTGGTTTCTTACATAAACTTTGTCCCGCTGGCCTCCTTCTCCAAAGGACCAGACGACATCTCGCACGTCTTGTCCGCATCACCATCACCGCCCCCAGCGCTTCCCGCTGGGGTGGCTTCAGATAAAGGCTTTTTCCCCTGAGCCTTTTGAAAGGCGGCATCGACCTCAGCCTTTTCCGCCGCCTCCTTCTGATGGCGCAACCTCTCTGCCTCCGCTTTTTTCTTCAGTAGCTCTCATGGCAGCAGCATCGAACTCCGCTTTCGCTTTAACCACTACCTCAAGCTTCTTTTTGGCTGCCTCGGCTTCGGCTTTCGCCTTGGCAGCCTCTTTCTACCTCCTCACCCACTCCTCCTCCTCCCGCTCCGTGAGCCCATGCTCTAGCTTCTCCTGTAGGCGCTTCTGCGCAATCTCCTCTTCAGATAGAGTCAGCATAGGAGAAGGAATCACCTTTTGAACGATAGGAGCTACAAAAGAAAAGAAGTGTTAAGTATAAAATACTACGTTCAAGAAAGGCGCGACAAAAAGAAACGCATAGCCAAAACATAACACTTACGAGGAGTCTTCCGCACAGTCTTTTGAAGTACAGGCTGGCGGACCAGCGGTTGCACTATGGTAAAGGAAAACGGCGCAGACTCCGTTTCCTTGCCAACTTCTTTTTGTGGGAGCGGGCCGGATTTACCAGCCCGACCCGTTACACTCTCACCCCCTCAACCAGGGTCTTCAAGCGTTGAGTTGGCCTTCATCCTCTTCTTCTTCTTCTCCGGAGAAGCCTCGACATCCTCCGGATTTGAGGAAGACGACTCCTTTCGCTTTTCAGAAATGCCAACTTTGCTCAAGGATGTTGAGTCAGATAATTGTGCAAAATCTAATTTTTTTATAAGTCCGTGTCTAGGCGCCATTTTCCAACAACCACGAGCTTCCGAGACCCTAGAGGGGCGCCGGGGATGAACCAGCTCCTGTGAGGATCTGGTTGACTCCTCGTCGGAAATAATTAAATATGGGAACTCTCAGCGCCCAATTAGACACGGGGTCAGGGTTAATAGGACTCACACCCGTGGCGCAGAAGTGTGGCGGCGCGTTCTCCAGGTTGGGCAAATAGAATTTGCCCATCATCTCCTCCACAATCGACGGACGGTTCGGCGGGGGGGGGGGGGGGGAACTCGACCACGAACGGGCTTTATCACGTGCCAAAAAGGAACCAAACTTCGTCAAACATGGAGAGGGGGAAACAGTTAGTTCTTTTTTCCACAAAAAGATCACAAGAAAAATAAAAACATATCAAGAATGCGCACTTACCCTCATCAAGGATGTAAGGCTTCTAGCTGGGGCGGAGGCACAGGCAGCTCATCCCCAGCGTCACCAACATCTCCTCCACGCATGTGTTGGCGTCAAGAGGGGAAGCGTTTGAAGTCAGGGTTACAAACCACTCCTGGTCCTTGTAACCCTGCATCATATTAATCGTGGGGATCTTCTGGCGCTCCCCAATCACTTTCCTCGGCATCTCCACGGGACTCACCCCGCGCTTTACATAAAAGAACTTCTCCTTCCATTCATGCATCGAATTAGGAGGATCAGTTCCAACACGCGCTACCTTGCCATGCACTGAGAAGTTGAACTAGGATTCCACCCTGGTCGTCACATAGAAAACGCTGAACAGATCGAAAGTCGGTTCAACGTTTAAAGCTCGGCAACAGGCCTCGATATGCACGAGCCTGAGCATGCCAAACCCACTAAGTTTGGTGACATGAATCCCATAAGCCACCAAGGTATCAATCTGAAACTTGGTCGCTGGGAGACAGAAACCATACTTTCTAAAGTGGGCACCGTACAGGGAAATCTTGCCCTCAGAGTTCGTCAGGTATGTCTTCCCTGACTCAGGAAACTTTGGCTCCTAGGCCGGATTGATCTCCATATCCTAGAGAAACTTCCTGAAGCTGGACTCCGTCCACTTCACCGTCGTGTTTACCAGCAGCTTCGTCGTGTTCGTCTTCTCCAACGGCTGCTCAGGATTTCACTGAGGATGATCTTGGGTTTGAGAGGACTCAGACATGGTGGATGCAAGAAGATTGAAAGCAATCTGGGCTAAACGTCGCCAGAAAATATGAAGATGGGTCGGAAAAGATGAAGATCCGTCAGAGACTTCAAAATCACCACCGGAATATTTGAAGAAGAGAGAATTTGAGAGAAAAGTTCTTAGGAAGTTGTAAAAAATGAAGAGAGATATGGGGGGAGGGAAACGGATATTTATACCCATCGCATTTAATGTCATGGGTCCCAGCTAGAGGCCACGAGCAGATGATGATTCATCTGGACGCTCAGGATGTTGCCACGTGTCCCACTTACCAACAACTGGTTACACGAGCGTGCGTGGTCTCCCACGCTCTTGACATAAAACGACTGGATCCACCGAGTGTCATCATCCTTGAGAATGCCAGCTGCCCTCAAGCGCGTGACTCTCCACGTGCCTGACACAAATCGTCCTTCAATCGCTACGTGTTAACAATCTGCAAACTGGAAGCTCCACTCGCACGCGTGGACGGCTACACGCCTGACACACGGAGAAAAACGACACCCTCCACGTGCTGACATGACGGCTATCATGACAGACATGCCCTTTGTCAACTGACACGTCCTCCAACCACCTCGGCTTCCTCAACACGCCTCCTTGGTTTGCCCCCAAATTTATGACAACTTTTTAAATTCTCGGCGCATTTACTTCCAATCATTCCCATATTTAATACAAGTATGGATGCGCATTAACTCCTTCAATAGGTGAGACACGTCATCCGCAGGATTTACATCTTAACAACCAACCTGCCACGTCATCAATTCGCACTGTTTTGACGTAAATCAAAAAGAAGTTCTCCGCAGGATTTACATCTCAACATCCATCCTGCCACGTCATCAATTGGCGTTGGTTTGACGAAAATGAAAAAGACGTTCTACGTAGGATTTACATCTCAACAACCAGCCTGCCACGTCATCACTTGGCGCTGGTTTGACGTAAATCAAAATGACGTTTTCCGCAGGATTTATATCTTAACATCCTACCTGCCACGTCATCAGCCGACGATACGTTAAAACCGACAATACGTTCTTCGCCTGATTCCTCTCTAGGGGTCAGCGCAGACATGAATGTAAATAATGAAAAAGCAAAGAAAAACGACTCCTTCCCAGGGTCAACCCTACCACGTCATCAGTGGGCGCTACGTTGACGTAAAACCGATAATACGTTCTCCGCCTGATTCCTTTCTAGGGGTCAGCGCAGACATTGACGTAAATAATGACAAAGCAAAAGAAAACGACTCCTTCCCAGGATCAACCCTGCCACATCATGAGTCGGCGCTACGTTGACGTAAAAATGAAAATACGTTCTCCGCCTGATTCCTCTTTAGGGGTCAGCGCAGATACGGACGTAAATAATGACAAAGCAAAGCAAAGTGGATTTCCATCCTTCTGAAGCTAAAGGAACATACGGAAAAATTAAAAAAAGATGATGTTGTATATATCGTTCCCCTCATGCATACACTTATAATCACTTTTTGTTGCATTCTTTCACAAAAAGTTGCAAAGTTTCTGAAGGGGTATGGTACCAATTCTGGCACGCAGGCGCACCCTACCACACAACGTCGTCGTCATAATACCCCCACGGGGAAATTACTATTGGAAATGGTTAACTTCAAAGCACAACACACCTCTGCGGAGCATCAGGCCCCGGTGGAGGTCAGTCTCCAGGTACATCATATATGGAGTGCAATCCACCTGCGCTACACCATGCGCCAGTCCTGGCGATGGTCTCTCGCGAAACACAACAACGACATGCACCTCAGGGTAGCATTCTAGATGTATGGGGGTATTTTGGGTATTTAGAAAAGACATCAGGCGTATGAAGGCACTCATATGCCTGGGATTCTTACACGTAATGTCTCATATGCGTGCCTGTCTAGGCATATGAGACCTGTGACTATAAATACCCCCTCATGACTTGACACTTTGTAACTTTTGCATCATTATCTAACAAGGTGCTGCTCATTTTGTGTGTGTGCTCTCATATTATTATTATCTTCCAAACATACACCTATAACAACTAACCAGATCGTTGATTTTGCCCTCGATGCATTACGTGCGCGATACTAATATCTTGTCCGAATCGATCCTACATTTCTAGCATCAAGGTTTTTTTTGAATCTGTGTCACAAATTTGAATTTGCTACGCATTTGCAACAGAACTTTAATGTTAGAAAAACCCTCGTCGGAAATCAATTACTACGCATTTACTACACAATTTTCAACGTATTTCCTACAAAAATATAGCGTGGGAAATTTGTGACGCAATTTCTACGCAATTTTCTAAGTATTGTTTGCTATTGTGTAACAATATTCACTACAACAAAAATGGGTTTTTAGTACGCACAAAAGCGTCCTAAAATGCTATTTTATAGGACCTTTTATTTAATAGGACCAAAGGTAAAAGCGTTTCATGTAAGGGGGTCGTAATAAGTCCCAAAACTTAAAAAGCGTCCTAATATCGCAAATAAGATTATGAAACCAATTTTGTGGTCGCATAATATGTTTATGAACAACCCAAAAAACTCTTAATAAAAACATATTACGACACTTTTACAATGTTCTAACATGTACTTACCTATTTTTAATATTTTAATACACATAAAAGCGTCCTTAAAAATTTATTTATAGGACCCTTATGATGTAACATTATTGGTACTTTAGTACCAAGAAAAGGGTCCTAATATCCCAAATAAGATTATGAAACCAATTTTATGGTCACATAATATTTCTATAAACAACCCATATAGCGTCCTAAGAAAAGCATATTAGAACACTTTTACAATGTTCTAACAAGTTTAATAGGACAAAATTTTAAAGTCCTAACAAGTCATATGATACAACGCTTTTTTAAACATCCATAGTACAATTTTATTATGTGGTTATGGACATTCAAATAATGGTTTTTATTATACAATAGAAAGACCATCAACATATGAATCCTAATAGTTATTGTGTATATAACATCAACTAATAAAAAACATAAAACTTTATTATATTCCAAATAAGCATATTCATAACAAAAGCACTAAACGTAAACAAGTTATTGTATTATCCAATATAAAGTCTTGTAACATTTGACATATAAATTAAAAGCAATGAAAAAAAGAAGCTGTATAGAATCCCGAGTCATCATGCGTCCTCAATCCTGACGGACTACCTACAAATAGACCATCCATATATATCCATTAAGTTCAAAATTATTAAAATTATACGTTTCATAAGTTTAACAAATAAACCATCCATACGACCTCTGTATAAACCATCCATGTATAAGCAGTAAGTTCTAGATTAGTAAAATTATTCGTATCACAAGTTTAACAAATACGTACCAAGATGAAAGGACATTCATGTATGTTTTCTTAGTGTTATTATAAGTTTCTTATATATTCATCATGTATAACACAATATTTGTATTGAGAAACCAAAAAACGAAGCAATAAAGTAAATCAAATAAACTTACTTCATTTTCTGATTGTGAAGCTTCATACTCTTCTTCATTTTTTGGTTGTGGAACTTCAAGCTCTTCTTCAACCAGTTTATCGTTCTCACTTTCTAAATCATCCATGTCTTTATTAATTTCCATCATCCCTAGAACTATCTTGTTCTTCATAAGCTTCTTTCATATCGATATCTTCCACATCATCAGTTTTAGCATCATCTTGTTCTTCATTGATATCTATAGTTACAAAAAAAAAGCATCAAAAACAATTAATTGAATCTAGACTTAATATTAATTGAATATCATATATAAATTAATTGAATATCATATATAAATCATCTAAAACGAAAAAAATACATTATATTCCCGTTTATAGATATTCAACATTCTGCATCCCAATGTGTAAGCCAACAAGTCTCATGTTAATCGGATAAAGAGTATAAACCTACTCTCCACTCAATGTTACAGCATACTGTACTCTTTAAACCATTTCTACTACCAAGATTCAAACACCATCTGCGTGCAATTCCATTGGGAGGAATGGATAACAAATCAGAAGAAAAAAAGAAGTAATACAAACAGGTTAAACACTAAACAACAAAAATCTCGAGAAAGGTTTATCAAGACAAAAAAAAAAAAAAAAGCCACACTCATATTCCAGTTTTTCTTTTATTTTTGACATAAACTATCTAATCAGGTGTCCTATTAAATTATGTTCTAATATGACTTCGACTAGAAATGGTCCTATAAAATTGAACAGTTATGACTTAACTACAAAGTGTCGTATTAAGTTATGTTATAATATGACCCCAGGTGATTAAGTGTCCTCACATAATGGGACACCAACAACTAAATGTCTTATAAATTACTTTATTAGGATCTACATTTTAAGTGTCTTATTAAGTTATATGATATTAGGACCCTAAAAAATCATCTATCCTTTTAAATAGCTTTTTAGGACACCGGTTTAATAGCATATATTATAAAACGACCCCAAAAGTTTATTCGTCCTATTAAATAGTTTTTTAGGACCCCATTTTGAAAGTGTCCCACACAAAAGGTCCTTTAAAGCCTGTTTTGTTGTAGTGATTGTCTAAAAAATAAGGGGTTTTTTTTGTCGTCACAAATTAGTATCAATTATGTTAAAATTTGTGTCGCATAGGAATTTTGTAGCAAAAGAGTTACTTTTCCAGTAGTGTATAGTATTGGTTTAATCCTGAGTGTACAGGCATTATTACCTAGGGGGGATGGATATGATCGGACGATTCTGCTGGTGACACGATCTTACTCTAGTAATACATTGGTGATCCTAATTTACCGCTAAAAAATATGTAATTATCTAGAAAGCTAGTATTATTTACTATTTAAAGTTGCATCAAACTAGTGGAGTATTATTTAACAAAGTTTCATTAACAGCTAATTATACATGCATTTGAAATTTATATATTAATGCAACATCTTATATTATTTATTTATTTTTAAAATTTTATAACTTTAAATTACCTGTCTTCTTAAGATATAGTAAAAAAATAGCTGTCTTCAATGTCATCATGTCGTTAACTGTAGTTTAAAAAAATTCTTTACTAGAGGAAAAGTATTATTTGTGATTTCATCATATACTTCTTGGTCAATCGATCATAGCCGAACACTATCACTAATATGACAAATACGTATTATCGGATTGGCATGCAACGTAAATTAACGTTAAATTAATATGCATGCATTGATCGTCACAACGTGAACAAGTAGACTAACAAACTAAAATATTTAATAACTAAAAAATGTTTCCGGAGAAAAAAAAAAGTAAATTACACCTCCATGTGATTCTTGTCTTTTAAAATTTGTTGATGAAAAGCTAGGAAACAAAAAAAAAAAATGATTATTTGACTTAAACCAATTTATCGAAAAGTCAAAAAACTATTGTTAAACATTTGATCAAAAGATTATCTAGTATGATCGCTGAACTAGAAAAGATATTATCATGGTTTTTAGTAACAAATTAGGATCATTACCCTCCCCTCTCAATTGAATTTGGGGACTAGTGATGACACAAATAAGGAAAATGACAAAGATTATTTGAATATGATCAAAATGACGTGTCGACTTGAATATAAGTTAATATGGTACTATAAACCATCTTATCATTGTTGTTGCGTGAAACGTGCAGATAAGAAACACAAGCATAAGAGATATGATCGAGCTCGATGATCTAAGACCATTCGGTGTGCTCCCGGGGAGATTATCCGGGGAGCTGAGTTGGCGTCCGGGGAACCCGGGAACACCGCCCCCCCCCCCCCCACCATTTTCGGGGAAATAGTGGAAAAAGCACCGCCCCCACCGGATGATCTGATTGGTTATTTTTTTTTTAAATCAAACTTTAATAATAAAAGAGAAGGGGGAAGAAGGGGAATACCATTTCCAAACTTTAGGAGAGGAGAAGGGGGAAATGACGTGGCGCTGACGTGGCACTTGGGGGAGTTAGGGGAAAGGGGGGGCACACCATATAGCCTAAGCTGAATTATATAATAAGTTGACCACAAATCTAGACCAGTAAGATGTAGAGGCTTTAAAATAGTAAATTGATGTCATGGCAGAACCATAGAGGTTTAAGAGTAGGGCTGCAAAACGAACTGAACTTCCAGCAACAATTCGTGAATTGTTCAACGGGAAAATGAAAGAATGAACACGAGCAAAAAAATCCGCCTTTTTAGTAAAATGAACGAAATGATTAAAGGCCATGTTCATTTATTTATGCTAACGTTCGATAAAGTATCCGTTGTATTCGATAGTTCAGTATGATTTAAATTTCTATATTTATTTTTTATATTCTTTTGTTTTATTTATTTTGTAACAAAAACAAACATTAATTAATAATTTTTTTTTATTAAGACAAATAAACCCTGTTCCAGTATTCCGACATTCATTATTCGTTTCCCGTTAGGCCCTTTGCTTCAAGGTCCAACGCCTACGCTAATCTCTATCTGCTTCTGATGCCTTGTGTTCGTTTAATATATGCTCATTTATGTGCGTTTATATTCATGGACAATTGTGTGTTCGTTTGTGTTTATGAACGTTTGTTTGTGTTCGCTGATTTATGATCATAACCCCTTGTTTGTGTTCATGAATGTTTGTGTGTGTTGATAAAAGTTTGTTTGTGTTCGATACCTAAAATTAATGAGCAAACACGAAAATGGTCGTGTTTATGTTCCTTCGGTTTGTTTGTTTCCCTAGTTAAGAGGGTCCGCTAACACCCTGGACACATAAATTTGTTTGATATTCATAATAAAATCTGAAATTTTACAGTAAAAAAACAACATTTTAACCTCTATTTGTAACCGATAAAGAAGAGAGCCTTATGATGACACTCGAATAAAGAACTTATGGTTCCGCCATTAATTATTGGTATATCTTAAGAGTATTCACATTAGGTTCCATATCCTCATCCATACAATTACATTAAAAATAAGGGGAATTTGATTTTAATAATCTAAACTTTGCCTTGTTGGCAGACAATAATCTGTACTTAAGAAATTCCCAACAACAATCCCAACTTTCAACGTATTGGCCGACAATGAACTTTTGTTAACTAAGAACTAACTCAATTAGTGGATGCTGCCGTGGACGATGACATGACATGCCAATGCTGACATGGACGCCGACATAGCATGTTGATTCTGACATGGACGTTGACATGGCATGCCATGTCAGCGTCCACTAAGTTGGTTAGTTTTTAGTTAATAAAAGTTCACTTTCGGCCAATACTTTGAAAGTTAAGACTGTTGTGGGGAATTTTTTAAGTACAGATTATTATCGCCCAACGAGGCAAAGTTTTGATTATTAAAATCCAATTCCCCAAAAAATAACTACATTTTCTATTTCCCTTTCAATTAAATAATATTTTTATATCTTTATCATCACTTTTTTCCTCTCCACCTCTCACGCCCACTTTTAAAAAGTATTAAAATATAAATAATGAGAAATAGTGTCTTCGCAGGTGTCTTCCCAAATATACAGATGAACAGTAACATGTAGTCAACTTTTTTTTTAACATTAAACTTCATTAAAAAAACGGCCAACCCTCAACAAAGGGCCACCACCAAAAAGATTGCAATATATACATCGGGTTTATTAACCAATCCTTCCACTCTAAATCTTTAAAATTAGAGCGATTTCTAAGCCAAAAAAACGACAAAGATTTAACTAAAGCAACCACCTCTATAACCTTAGACGACGACCCTTCAAAAACCTTTTTGTTTCTTGTTTTTCAAATAGTCCAGCAAACAATCATCATAATGCCACGCAAGATCCGTTTATACCACTTATTCTTCTTGCCGAGGCTGGGCAACAACAACATATCTTTAACATTTCTGAACATCGGTTGTTGTTGACTACACCAGCTCCAAACCGCTTGCCAGACTTAAAACGCGAAGCTGCAGTCGATGAAAAGGTGACCTGCAGATTCTGTAACAGCATCACAAAGAGGGCACAAAGTATCCTGAATTCTGATGTTCCTTCTAACTAAGGCCAAACGGGTCGGAATCCTCTCCATCTCAATTCTCCACATCAACACGTTAACTATTATAGGGACCCAAGAAACCCATCGCATCTCGTTATTTTTCTGCAGATTCCGCCCCCTGTTCAGCAAGCTTTTTACACTAGCCACCGAAAAAATACCACCAGAATCGACTTCCCACACCCACTTATCTTTGGCTTCTGAAAAAACCACCTTGGACAACAGATTCTGAACGTCTTGCATCTCGGATATTGTTTCAACAGAGGTAGTTTCTACACGCCAATCTTCATGCAAGACCATACCTGCATTCGCGTCCCATTTAATCCTATCTCGCACCATACAGTTCCGCATAACTTCCTTTGAATACAGTCCTGACCATCTATCCATTAAAGGCACATTTCCAAACCATGTATCCTTCTAGAAAGAAATGTTTTCCCCATTCCCAATCTTGCCCTTTATCCAAAATTTTAGTTCTTTGCCATTTAGAATCAACTTATCCAAAAAAAAGAACTATCTTTTTCCAGCAGCCAGCACTCTTAACAGGAAGAAACGTCCACCTGTTATGACCACCATGGATACCTTGAATAACTTTTCTCCACAGCCCATTGATGTCGGTTTTATACCTCCATGCCCATTTAGCAAGCAACGCTGAATTAACATCTTCTATTTTTGCAATACCCAACCCCCGTACCTTTTTTGGTTTCGTGACAACCTCCCAGGAAACCCAATGTAATCCACGTCCTTCCTTGCTCCCACACCAAAGAAAGTGTCGCATCATTTCTTCAATCGCCTCAACAACCGCTACCGGAGCCTTATATAACGACAAATAGTAAACCGGAAGGCTAGAAAGCACCGACTTAATCAATGTTAGTCTACCTCCTATAGATAGAAGGTTAGATTTCCATGATTGAAGCCGCCCTTGATCGTCTCCAAAACACCACTCCAATTCGCAATCCGGTTCATATTAGCTCCAACTTTAATACCCAAATAGTCAAAAGGAAGCCTACCAAGCTTACACCCAATAATATTAGCCATGCTAGTCGACTCGTCTTCTCCAATACCCAACCCAAATAATTGAGACTTATGAATATTAATCTTTAGCCCCGAACACATAAAGAAAACCCGAAGCACGCGATCTACGTTCTTCATATTCTCTTCATTCCACTTCCCCATAATTAACGCGTCGTCCGCGTAAAGCATATGAGAGACCACCGGACCGTTGTTACTAGTCTCAACTCCTTCAAAAACCCCCACATTACATGCTTGATCTATCATCTTAGCCAACGCCTCCATGACAATCAGAAATAGAAAAGGCGATAACGGATCACCATGCCTAAGACCTTTTTTACATTGGAACTCAAACGTTGGTGACCCGTTCACCAAAACCGCTGAGACCGCCGACTGAAGAATGCCTCTAACCCATGTAAACCATTTAGACGGGAACCCCATTTGTCCCATTATATTAAGAAGGAACTCCCAATGCACATTATCGTACGCCTTCTCGAAATCTATCTTCATTAGGAACGCTTGCCTTCTATTCTTTTTTAGACACCCAATTATTTCATTGAGAACAAGGGGCCCATCCAATATTAACCTGTCTTTCAAAAACGCCAACTGGGTCTCTGAAATAACTCCCCCAATAACCTTCTTCAACCTGGCAACCAGGACTTTAGAAATGATCTTACTAATAACCCCAACCAAATTGATAGGTCTATAATCCCGTAACCCCACTGGTGTCTCATAAACAGTCTCATAATAGGACGTATTTGGGCAAAAGTTGTTAATAAATGCAACATAATGGTTATTATTTTTGTTATTAGGAGAATGGAGCTCCAACCCGAAAAGAAGTAATTCTATAGCAAAAACAGCAAAAAGCGAAGATTCCTGAAGACAGAGACTTAAAGCATATCCCAAGAATGTATAAAGACTCCCCCAAGGCAAAAATGAGGATAAAATTAGTATGGGTTCGACCATGCACGGCCACGCACATTGGTACGAGAGCCTTCACACTAGAAGACAAAGCAACCAACTTGGGAGACAAGAAAACATCAACTTGGTCGGGTGCACGACCGTGCACACCATTGTGCAGGGGCGTACAGCCCCCATAGTACTGACAAAATGTCCATGCAAGCAACAAAACATATATTGAGCATCATGGACGGGCATGCACACCCGGTGCAAGGTCGTGTGCCTCCTGAATTCTACCTATAAATAGCAGCTACAACTCAGCCATTATGTGCCTATTTTTACTTTTCTTGAGCCTTCTTAGGGTCCTGCCTTAGGGCCGACCAAAACCACTCCAAAGTTAGGAACCTTCCTATCTTGGGTTCTCAATCAAGAAATGGCACCGTAGGAGTAGTTTACATGCAATAAAGTTGAGGGTTGCGAGAATCACATCATACACATAGGATCAAGATGGTTGGAAACTTGTTTATGAGTGAAAGATCTTCATGTTCTTATGTTGTTATCTTTAGATGGTTGTATCCGTCCAGTATACTCCAAACTATTCGATTCGTTAGACTTTTTATATTATTAATATGTTTATCTTCTTAACTAATTCTTATTTGTTTGTCGTTTTTGACAGACTCAAATTAGTGGTTAACTAATCAACAAAAAACTTAACATATCTAAAAACTATCATGGGGTTCGTACGGCTTCTGGTAGTCCCAAGCTAGATCCAAGGTCAGGATTCCGGTAGTGAGACAGATCCTTTGGGTTTCTGATATCCAAACTGGATTCTAAACAATGGCTTCTAACGTGGACCAGATCCAGGTGACAAGTTTCTAGTACCACACTAGATGTGTGACTGGTTTTCTTGGCAAGAGGCGTATTCCCTACGGGTGCACAAGTGGTCTTCGAATTACACACATTTAGGATTATTTTCCACCTTTGTTAAGGTAATCATTCACAAGTCTTAAGGGTTAAGGATTGAATTTTTTAAGAACCAAACTTATATTTACTTGATCACTAAATATTTATGTTGTTAATAGTATTTATATAGCAGGGCCTTTAGCAATTGTTGAAGTTCAGGGAGTGGCTTGGAGTTGTTTAAAGAAATGAAAAGTAAATATTATATAAAGATAATCAAAACAAGAGTAATTTATCTCTCATTAGTACAAAGCCCTTTACTTTTTAGAGGATTTCTGGCAACAATTAATCATTCGATATGGGAAGTGAGAGTTAATTGAGGTTGAATAGATCCCGTTTAGAGTTCATCTCTATTTTAGTTTAGGAAAATAAATTAGAAAACCCAATGCTTAAACGAGTGGTTTTGCGGTGGTTTGGAAAGTGCCTAAAAAGCAGGACTCAAACTTTTCAATAAGCTACATAACTTGTGTGTGTTAGGCACGATGGCAGTTGTCAATCAAAAGAACACCGGCTAATTACGGGCCAGCAGTCCGAAGACACCTTTATAGGGACTCGTGCACTTCCCCTGCACGTGACCCATTTAGTTGCTAGAACGTCATCTCTTGTTTATTTATTTTCCCATCTTCACACCCTGAAAGGACCGTTCAAAACCCGTTTTCCACATCAAGAATTAAAACTACTACTTTTAATATAGTTAATCGACTTATCCGAGGAGTTCCTAAGACTAGCACGTTTTCTAATCATACTATTTTATCTTTTATTTTGTTTTTAAAACCAAAACTTTTTCAAAAACTATTTTTCTTTTTGAACCCCTCTGTTTTATTTTCTTTTCAAAACCCGATTAATAAAAGTGATTGAAGGTTGAGTATGGGAAAGTACGTTCTCTGGAGTACGATACTCGGTATTTACTCTAAAAATCTATACTACGCACGTTAAGTTCTCTGTCTGTGTGTTAGTTTAGTTCTAAGTAAGTAATTATCATTTACTTATAAATTTAAAACTTGATAATGTTTTAGTAACAACTATATTTTTCCCAAAACCAATATTTTGATGTTTAAACACCCTGTTATTGGCGACCACAAGAACGATCGGGAAATAAGTCTTAACCACTTACCTACTATTGCGTCTTCTTTGAAGTCCTTGTCATCAGTTTCCAGAATAATTGGCTGATTATGTTTTTTAGACGTGGTCCATCCAATCTCCATGTTAAAATGAGCTCCATGTTAAAATGAGCATGTTAACGAAAGTTAAGTAAAAACCAAATGCGTTGAATGAAATTAATTATATAAGATGTAAAGCGTTACTATGTACCAAACAAAATAAAATGTGTGTGTATATACACACACAAATGTTGAGTAAATGTTATTTTGTTTTATTTTATTTTATTTTTTTAGTTATATTTTGGTAGATAAATATACATGTATATTAGGGTTTACTAAAAATGATATTTGTTTTTTTTGTTTTGGATTCACTTTCATTTAACCAACACGGACAGTCCTCAAACCGAGAACCTCCGAAAAATTACAACATATACAAGGGATACTTCCTCTATTCTCCCGAAGACAAATCTTTAAATTTAGACCTACTTTTTAGACAAAAGAAAGAAAAGTTCTTAATATTATAAATAATGTGTCTTCCATTCACCTCTTTGTCTCGAAATATCCTCTCGTTCCTTACTATCAATATGCACCAAATCGAAGTAATGACTATGCCTTAAACAATTCTTTTTCTCCATTTCTTCCATTCCAATTCTTTATAAATCTCCAGTAGATCTCGAGTGTTAAAGGCAAAATAGGGGATAATCCACACCAAGACCCGACTGTTGCCCAAACTTCTACAGCTACCATACAGCTCTAAAACAAATGAGTTGAAGACTCGCACCCCCATTCACACAAAGCACAATCGAGGCTACCCATATGAACATTACGTTTACTCAATTTGTATCGCGTTGGAACCCGACTCATCTCCGGCCTCCACGCGAGTATATTACACTTTAGAGGAACCCAACTCGTCCAAAACATCAAAAATACATTCGCTGGGCTGCTGTCTTGATTCATCGACTTCTTTATTTCCTAAATATTGCACAAACCAATATCTTTATCAAGCCACGTCCGTTTATCCCTACCAAGGCGCATGTGAAGGCCCGCAACCATAGTCCGCATCTCTGATAACTCTCGATCTACCTCAAATGTTAACGGGCCTATGAACCACAGTTTCAAACTCACATGGTTACAGTTTGATAAGTCCAATCTATTAGCCACTAGACAATATTTTATAGACTCTGTGTCAAATAAATTTGGCCATTTTAGAAATAAAGGAGTATCCCCTAGCCATGAATCTTGCCAAAACCTGATATCCAACCCATCTCCCAATTCATCCATGATATTAAACCGTAATGGTCGGTCTTGAACTAAGTTCCTATCACATGATTGTACAATGTATCTCCAACAACCTCTGATTTGGTTGTTAAACGGTAAGGAATAATAAGACGTCCTATCTTTATGACAAGAAATAATTACCTTCTCCCAAAGACAATTCGACTCCTTATGAAATCGAACATTCCATTTAAATAGGAGCGCATCATTCACTTCCTTTAACCTGGGAACGCCTAAACCTCCCCTCTTTTCACTCATAGTGACCCGCTTCCATGACACCCAATGTATCTTTTGAGTATCCTGACTTCCCAACTATAGAAACCTGCGCATAATCTTCTCAAGATAATTAATAAAAGCCAAAGGATCTTTGTATAACCGGGGGTAATATACAGGGATATTACAAGGACCGATTTGATTAAAATCACCCGACCACCATGGAAAGTGTTTTAGCTTTCTATCCCGATAGCCGAGTCTTGAACACCTCAATAACTTTCCTCCAATTACAATACTTATGCATATTGGCACCCGCTTTTATACCCAAATAATCAAACGGTATATCACCCCTTTGACACCCCAATGAAAAAGTGGATTGAATCACTTCTTCACTTTGCCCTACTCCAAAAGAAATGGATTTCTTTATTTAAATTTATTTTTAATCCCGAGCACACGAACAAACATCTCAGAATTCTAGCCAACGCTTTAACATTAGCTGGATCCCCTTTACCCAAAATCATGGCATCGTCTACATAAAATAGATGAGATAATGATCAGCCTTTGCCACTAACATTTATACCTTTGAAAATTCCTAATGAACACACTGTATCAATCACACACGAGAGAGCATCCATGACAACCAAAAAAAGAAAAGGAGATAGAGGATCTCCTTGTCTGAGGCCCTTTTGAGTGTTAAACTCAAAAGTGGGTCCACCGTTCACCAACACAGCTGCTCATGCCGATTCAAGAATACCCTTCACCCACAAAATCCATCTCACCGGGAAACCCATTTGATTCAGAATAGACAATAAAAAGGGTCAATTCACGTTGTCATAAGCCTTTCCAAAATTTATTTTTAGGATGAACGCATTAATCTTCTTCTTTTTTTAACCAAGCCAGAACCTCGTCTACCATCAATGGACCATCCAGAATAAACCTATCCTTTAAGGACGCCGATTATGTCTCCGAAATCGCTAAGGGTAACACCTTCTTAAGCCTCTCTGCCAACACCTTTAAGATCACTTTACTAATTATATATTCCAATAAGAGTAATAGGGCGATAATCCTTAAGCATAAGAGGATTAGCAACTTTAGGAATCAATGTAATAAACGCGGAGCTACATCCCTTGCTAAATCGGCCGGTATAAAAAAAAGTATATTAAGGATCCGTACAAAATCCTCCTCCATAAGTGTCCAATATTTTTGTACAAATCTAAAATTAAACCTATCTGGCCAGGCGCTTTGTCTCCTCACAATAAAAAATAGCCACCTTGATCTCTTCTTTATCAAATCTTCTAACAAGATCCTCACCTATTTCCGGAGGAATTTTTTTAATATTCTCACATAATAAATTCGGTCTCGTCTTCACTTCTTCACATTTGATTAATTATATCTATCTACTCAAGTACGTACTGATAAATAATGAGCTATAACTTATAAATGTTTAGATCACTTGTTAAAGATATCTCATTACCATCTTTGGTGTGGTTAATTAGTTGGAAATGTATTTTTGTACGTTTCTTTATTTTTTTACTAGGATCTATAAGTATAAGTTGTTTGGGTTATTATACATAACCGCAAGGTCGTTAATTAAAGATCCAATTATAAGTAAGAAAGTAGCAATTGATAACCAAATATTCTAACGTTTGAAGACAAAATATATGCCTTTTTATTACATTTTGGTAGGAACTTCCACACTACATAAGATAGTTGGCCGTTAAAAAAAAAAAAAACATAAGATAGTTAATTCACATGGTCACGAGTCCACACTACATAAATGGCGTGGATTTGGATCAATGTGAGACGTGATATGTACGTGGTGATAACTGATAAGCTGACGGATGGATGACTAGATGAGTAGATGCTATTAGCCAGTCCATTGGGGGAGGACCCACCTCATTGGTCATCTTCCATTTAAAAGAAATTAATTTTCATGAAACAATCTAGGGGAAATGGAATCTAATAATCCCAACTTTGGGGGGTTGGAAGGCAGCAGTCCCAACTTGCAACTTGTACCACAGCAGTCCCAACTTGTCAACTATTTAATTTGGTTGGTCCCAGATAACTGGGGTTAACTTTTTCTGTTAAATGCCACGTGGGCATCCCACGTGGCAGTCCTACGTGTCAAAAAATGCTGGTCTGTCAAAAAAAAAAGGTGGGGCCATGTCCATGTCATATATTTATAATGTTTTAATGTTTTTTAAAAAAAAGAGGGGCCCACAAATTTAATAATAATAATAATAATAAAGAATTATATATATAATATATATACATCTTCACCCCTACATCTTCTTCATCATCATCTCATCATCATCATCATCTTCACCCCACCACCATCAACCACCGCCACCGCCGCCATCTGCAACCACCTCCACCGCCTGAACCCACCATTCTTCTTAAAACCCCATCAATCGTCACCACCTGAACCCTAATCTGAAACCACCGCCGCCATCAACCACCTGAAACCCTAATCTGAAACCACCGCCGCCATCAACCACCTGAAACCCTAATCTGAAACCACCGCCGCCATCAACCACCTGAAACCCTAACCTGAAACCACCGCCTTCGTCACCATCAACCACCTGGTTCAACTGCTGTAGGAACTGGTTCAGGTTTATTACTATTATTATTATTATTGTTAGGTTGAGAAACGTGGTCGTCGTCTTTTTGGTCTAGTAACAGAGGAGGTCGGGTCAGTCGGGTCAAGGAGACGGGGGAAGTAGGTTAAACAGAGGAGGGAGGGTGGTGGTGGTGTTTGTGGTTTGTGGTGGTGGTTGTGGTTCAGTCGGGTCAAGGAGACGGGGGTCATGAGGTCGGGTCAACAGAGGAGGAGAAGGAGGGAGGGTGGTGGTGGTGTTTGTGGTGGTGAACAGAGGAGGAGGAGGAGGGAGGGTGGTGGTGGTGTCGTCGGAGATGGTGGTGGTGGTGGTTGTGGTGGCAGGTGGTTGTTGTGGTGAAGATGATGAAGATGTAGGGGTGTATATATATATATATATATATATATATATAAATTCTTTTTTATTATTATTTAAAGATTTTTTTAAATAATTAATAGATTTTTTTTAATTAAAAACAAGTGGGACCCACGTTTTTTTTGCCAACTGGACAGATTTTGCCACGTAGGACTGCCACGTGGGATGCCCACGTGGCATTTAACAGAAAAAGTTAACCCCAGTTAGTCTGGGACCAACCAAATTAAATAGTTGACAAGTTGGGACTGCTGTGGTACAAGTTGCAAGTTGGGACTGCTGCCTTCCAACCCCCCAAAGTTGGGATTATTAGATTCCATTTCCCCAACAATCTAAACCTGTTATCGTAACAAAAAAGCTTTTTTTTTTTTTTTTTATAAAATGCTATCTTTTATAAATTTTGTAATTAGAACTAATAAAAATAAAAATTTACGCTTAAAATGAATAGAAATTTATGTAAATATAAGGCTAGTCTACTTGGTAGAGAGATGTTTTTTTAGAGGAAACGTCTACGGTTCAAACATCGACACTTAGATAATTTAGGATCAATATAGTTACCTTTTATTTTATAAATGAATAATTTATTTATTTTATCTTGTTAGTACAATTGTGTAGTTAAACTTAATTAGCTGAGTTGTATCGATCTAGTTTTATAGGTGAACTAATTTAATAAAAACAATTTGCAAATATTAAAATGAAGCCAAGTTGTAAATAAATAATCTGTAATACCAAATTTGATACACGGCAGTATGCATGCATGGACCAATTAAAGATTATAAAAAGGAATATATAAAAAATAAATAAAAATGAAAAGCTCCGGGATGTACGGCATAATATGTACGGTTGCTTATAGCTCCACATGCAAGCCAACAACTTCACTAGTTTTTAAGTCTACATTCATTTTTTCTGATCCTAAAATGTGGTAGTTACTGGTTTGCCGCCGTATTCGGCGGCTTTCAACGACGGCCGCCACTACATAATTGCATGAAAATAACACATTAACAGTCATATAAAAACTTATTTTTGTTAAGTGTATGGTAACAGATAATAATTGTTTACAGTGAACCAAGAATGAATCATATATATCAGCATAAAGTTATGATAGAATATATATGAAGAGGTATAAGACTTTATACCAGGCTTCTCCGGTCCTGGCCTCATGCCATGGGCCGAAGGATGTACCTAGGGTCGAGCCCAGGAGACACCCAGGATAAGACACATCTAACCACCAAAAAGTACAACAATTCTGACAAGTATAAATACATCACAATTTAAGTAAATGTGACACACAAACTCACATATTCTGAACCTCACTTTTTCTCTCTCTAAAAAATATTTATTCTCACGACGGAGAGTGGTCACAGAAAGCCCCCCTCCTCTATGGCGAGCTTAACGGTTTTCTACCTTTTGCAGGTTGGTTCACTTTTTAAATCTTCAATATAAAATGTAGATAGATAATATTTGTAACTACAAAAGTATTTAACAAAGATTTGGAAAGCTCTAGATGTGCTTCTCAACGAAGTGAAGGGTTGGGTTGTTATATAGTTGACTTTTTGATAAAAGCATATTCTCTAAACACATGGGCTGTTGTGACTTAAAACGTTAGTTCTCTTATAAGTAAACAAATAACATACAAAAGAATAGTTTAAAGTTTTCGTAAACAAGAAGTTCGCACGACCTCAATAAAGCAGTATTAGTGTTAAAAAATATTTTATTTCTGAAAGCTCAATAAATATTTAATTTTTACTTACCTGTTTCCTACAATAAACAAATATGTCTCGCTGATTTGTGGTTGATGACTGATAGAAACAACAAGAAGTAAAGAAACTTGGAAAAGGAAATTATATGAAATAATCACTGATTTGTGGTTGATGACTGACAGATACCACAATGCAACTTTGGCTAAAAAAACGAATATCACTGACAAATTAACTCCTGATGTGAGTAAGTCTCGATCCTATCGAGCTGGGATATTATTAAGTCGAAATAATTGTTGCCATGGGTTAGTCGTAAGGTAAATCGATCCGTCGATGATATTATATAGGTCCAATTAGATTCAGCGGCGCCCAAATTCGAATTATAGATTTGGTAGTAATTGTATTGGACTTGTGATTAGGCTTGTGCAAATGTGTAGGTGTATGTTATTTGGTTAATTTAGAGACCATGTTTCACCTAGTTTAAACATTTTTATTCATTATAAAGAGGGTGATACGTGGAAGGGTAGGAGCAGTTGTGGTAGTTAGCCTACAATGCACGTTAGAGGGGAAACAACTATGGGTGTTCAGAATTCGATTCAGATTCGAAAAATTTCAAAATTCAGCTTAGTTAGATTCGATTACCAAGAATTTGATTCGATTATCAAGAATTTGAATTCAAATTTAGGTAAAAAGATTAAAAATTCAAGAAATTCGATTCGATTAATTCAAAAATTTGTTATTTGATTCGCTGAACACCCCAAGAAACAACTCTAATAGGCATCGTGACCCACATGACAATTTGAGCTCTTCGGTGCGCACTAAGCCATACTAGAATTAATTGGGACAATACTGATATTGTACCTCCTCGAGGTCTGGCATGCCCCAATGCTCAAACTAATGGAGCCTCCTAAGAACATAGATCATTAGGCAGAGCTTATAGTTAGAGTACATAGGCAAGTTATGTTATTACCTAATTTTCTTAATTAGAATTTCTATTGTGATAATTAATCTACCTTTTTGACCCATATGTGTTACTTTTGAAGATTTAATGACACTACTTAGACTCAACGGTGTGGGGGCGGCATCGGCCTGGCGACCCCGTCCAGATCCAGCCAACACCGCCCCTGCCGTGTTCGGGCGGCCAATCCATCCAACATCGGACGTTTGAAACGGGCCATGGGATTGGTTGGGCTAACTTCTCCTTATTCCTCAATGTCGCTAGTTTCTCCGTCAACCACATCGTAGACCCGTCAAGAGGCGACGACCTGGCTTGGCATCTCCTATGTGTCGCGTGGTGGTGATGATCGATCCGTCAACCACCGTCGACCATACCGTTTAGTCTTAGAGCATCCAAATGATAATTGATAAGGCATATAAACACCTCAAACATGCACAATTAATTACCACATCATAATAACACTTGTTCTTCTAAAATCACATAAAAACCTTACCACGTCATTGATCACGATCTTTTTAGAATTATACACATAAATAATTTTTTATTTTTTTTTTACAATTTATACCAAGCCCACCCAACTGACCCCACAAATTTGCCAATGGACCAACCTATACTCATGTTTTCTAGTTCTTGTAGAAAAACACTACATAAAAACTAGGTATAAAAACATACCCCATAGGAAAAACAAGAAAAAATGTCTTGTTGTTAGTGCTCTTAGGTCTTAGGGTATACTTTAACCCTCCTTAACTTCACATAGGTTTCATATCACTCACTTTTTCCTATTTCACTCTATATCACCTTTAAAAAAATGATTTAAGTCTATTAACTCCATCTAACACTATTATTTTAGTGGTTTTTGTTTTAAAAAAAGGAAACAAAATTAATTAAATTTCTTAACACTATGTTAACATGTTAACATATAATCCTTTTAACGCCCCTTAACACAAGGGGGAAGTGGTGTACAAAATCGGTTAATATGTCATGTCACTGTTAACACCCCAAATATTAGAGTATACCCCATAGCCTTATGTCCACGAGGCGACCAAGTCATGCTTCAATGATACTTGCAAAAAAAAGGGCTAAGTCATGTTCAAGAGTTATCATGTAAGTATATATAAAACGCTTGTTATTAGAGGTGCATTTTTAATTTATATCATTAATGGTGACCGGGTATATATATATGTGGATTCGCATTATCAACGACATACAAGCATAGAAGACGAGGTCTACGCAACATCACGCGCTATGAGTTTATGCCTTGAGAAAGGAAAGATATTGAAGACAGTCTTGACACGAGATCATCGTGACTACATGTAGTACTTTAACTTTAATATAACATTACATATATTTATACTCATTTATAAATACTAGTTAGTTTACCCGCGTGTTGCGGCGGGATCTAAAAAAACTTTTAATACGCTAGCAGTTTTCCCATCCCGCATTGATGCGGGTAAATCCTGTCGACAAACATATATTCCTTAAAGTTTGGTTCGTATTGGTCGACTTATTGTATAAAGTTTTAAGAAAATGATATGGGGAGCGTAGTTCTTGACGCTTCTTAAGCAAATCCTCCTCTTGCTTATATACACGCACATTTTACCTGTTAATTCAACTTTAGTGTCATAAAGATCCAATACACATACTTGTAAATTAAAAAACACAAAGAAATCAAATAAGTATCAAAATCATTAAAGCATTAGTTCCAAATTAGAAGAGGGTAATTTTTTCACAGAACTCTTGAACCCAAACTTAAAAAAACAACCTTGAGTATTTACAGTTGCGATGTAATTGATTGTAAGATGTCTTATTTAATCATTTATGTTTGTTCTTTTATTTACATAGGTGAGTCGTAGTTGTAATCTTATTATTTGTTTGTAATGTTTTTCTTAACACAACAAAGATTATTTTTTCCATGAATTGGCCCAACTAAACTTCCTATCGAACACACTCATGCGATACACAGTCACAATTTGCCCAACCGAACTTCCCATCGAACAAGCCAATGCGATAAACAAGCGTGATATTTCAAACTTCCCATAGGGCTCGGATTGTTTTGTCATCCCCTAATAATGTTAGGATCTATAAAAAATGAAAATTGCCATTAAAGCTCTAATGTTATCATTCAAAGTAAATTGAGAACAAATTGTAATTTATTTTTAAAATTTCAAGTGAAATCAACATAACTTCAGATTTATACTCAAATGATGACATAGGAATGCATGACTGTGAGCACCAATTATAATCTAAGTTGTCAAAGGTGCATGCCAGGGGCGCGGTGCTCAAGGTCAACTCAACGCACCATAAGAGTAGTTAACTAAAAGACACGGTTTCTAACTTTTATGAGTGTGCTTAAGCGCCTTGATAAGATAGATTACAATATAAATCTTTCACACACATCACTATCAAATGTCAATAAGTTGGGATTTGCTTCCCTCTCTTTATTGTAAACCATGCGGGTAAAACGAAAATGACAATTGGAAGCGAATATCACACTATAACCGTAGAAGAAAATAAGTGTACATTAGAGAATATAAAATAAACTAAAATATGTATGTACATGGAAATTGGTTGATGAGCTGTGATGTCTCCAAAACAAAACTGATTTGATCCTAAAAATAAACAATTCATTGGAATGATAAACATAAAACCACAATTTACAGAAATTGAAATAAAAAGAATGTAAAAGAAAACACGAACAAAATAATGAAAAAAACATATATAAGAACTAACAAAAAGCTTAAAAACTAAATAACTAAATAAATAAATATACATAAAGAATATACAAGATTACAAGTGTTCAACAATATCATTCGATGACTATTTCCAAGAGAAATAAAAAAAATGGTGTGATAAGGCAATGATATGAGGGGTTTTAGAGATTAAATTGAGGGATGTTGATTTTAATTCATCATTAAAAATGAGAAAAGGAAAAGGTGAGGCATTGAATCTCAAATTGAATTCATTAAAGATGAGAAAATCAAAAGATGAAACAAATAATAATGGAGATGACTTGCATTAGTCATTTGTACAATTGTAATCAAATGTTGCACATAGGGGCATAAAGGGAAGGATTTGGCAAAAAACAGGGGCGGATCTACGCTTCCGTAGGGGGTTCCCAGGAACCCATTCGGTTTGAATTTTTTAGTGTTATTATATATAGAAAATTGGGTAAGAACCCCTAAATATTTTATAAAGGAACCCTTAACCAATTGAAACAAGTGCTCTAGTGGTAATTCCCCTTCCCTTCTAACCTTTAGATACAAGGTTCGAATCCCGTCCAGCCCTTATTTCTTTATTTTTTCCCTGATTTTTTAATATAAAGTTTAGGGTTTTTTTTTTCGTTTAACTCAAACATCAACTCTAATCCGCCACCATTTACCAATTCAAAGTTTGAAACCCAAGTCCCCAACCGTGAACCGCCCTCCGCCTCTTCTACAACCCTCTCCGCCGTCCTCCTCCTCGCCTCCGCCCTCCTCCTCTTCTACAACCCTCTCCGCAGGTGACAGGTATCAACTATTCCATTAAATTATCAAACTAATTTCATTTTATTATGTTTGTTTATGTTAAAGAGTTAGGAGTTAGGACTAAGGTATGGAAGCTATTAATGAAAATATGAAATGGTGATAATTGATAAACTGATAATAAAAATGAAATGAGAGGTCATGACCTGCAACTCGAGAGTAATAAAAATGACATGAGGTCCTCCACCATAATTTTATCAAATAAAGTAGATGCATGTCGAGAGTAATAAAAATGACATGAGGTCCTCCACCATAATTTTATCAAAATAAAGTAGATGCATGTTTATATTAACATAAATATCAAGATGGAAATTGGTTGGAAGTTACTGTTGTAACTTGATAATGTTTTGCACTTTTGTATTAACATGAATATTAATTAATCATGTTACTGTTGTTGAATTGTTGTGTCTGAGTTATCAGTTAGTTATGTTTTTGTTAGAGTTATCAAGTAATCATGTTCTTGTTGAATTGTTGTGTTTGAGCTATTAATTGATAATGTTCTTGTTGTCTTTGGTATCTAGGTAGTATGCAAACAAATATGATATTGAGACTATTAACATGGAAGATGAGTGTGTTGACCAAAAAAGTAAAAGAAGAAAGACCAACATCACTAATCGTCATCATTTTGTGGTTAATAATTTCAAACGGTTCTTGATATGCAAATTCAAGAGCTTGGAAACCGTTTTAGCGAGGTAACCACTAACTTGCTTATATGTATGAATTCTTTGAGCCCGTGTCGTAATTTTAGTGCATTTAATAAACTAAATTTGCTAAAGTTGGCGGAGATGTATCCTTATGAATATGATTTTACTTTTGATGAAAAAGACCAACTTATTTATGAACTCGGCCACTACGCTAGTAATGTGAAAAAAGATAGTCGTTTTGACAACTTGAATGGGATAAGTGATCTTGCCAAAAGGATGGTGGAAACAAAAAAACACATTGATTATCAGTTGGTGTATCGTTTAATAAAGTTGTCACTAGTTCTACCGGTTGCAACGACTAGTGTTGAAAAAAGTTTTTCTTCAATGAAGCATGTGAAGACGGACTTGCGTAGTAGGATGAGTGATGAATACATGAACGATTCTTGCATTTGTTACATTGAAAAGGAGCTCGTACAACAAGTTTCGATCGAGAATGCAATGCAACATTTTCAAAAGATGAAAACTCGTAGGGAACAACTATAGGTATAGTATTTTATTTTTCAAGATTATCGTATTTATTTTACGTGTTTTAAATTTCTAATGACGATGTTTTTTTCATTATTGTATTGTATTGTATTTTTATTATGCGATGAACTATACCCGACCCAAACTGTCAACCCGACCCATTTTTATATGTTCGGTCATTAGAATTGGAGCATCAACAAAAGTGAACCTCCTGGAAAAAATTCTTGGATCCGTCACTGGCAAAAAAGATAATTGTTTTACTTTGTGATCTTGCATATGTCATCTTAAAATTGATATGAAGTGACTATTTTAGCCATCCCTTATTCTTTATAACGTAGTATAGATACGAAAGGCAAAATACAAGATCACTAGCAAGTATCGTAACACTCAGTCAACATGTCACCACTTAATTCTCGGAAACTTTAAGCAATTTGTTTTACTAACATTTTTCATGTCTAACGATATTCATTGTTGTATATATATATTTTAATTAATATTTTCTTTCTTTTTGTTATTTGTTTCTACCTTCAATGTTGGACTTCTATTTTTAACACTTTATATATTATGTTTTGGACGGTTTGGTGTGTCCACCCAACCTAACTGTAGTAGTTTGACTTTCTTCCAAGTCATTATTATCAAGCTGAACTACCGCTCGAATCACACCGTATTTACATTTAGTTAATTATAATCACAACACAAAATTTAGACATTATTATTTGAAACTTTCTGTATGTCATGCCGTTTAGAAAGTCGGTCGAATAATCCAAGGGATCATACGTAATTCATGGTTACAAAGTCAATGGTTGTACTTCAGTCATCAACCACCGTACGGGCTAACGCATCAATTTTCCACGAAACTTCATGCTAATGTTTTTATAAACATCTTTACAAGAAGATATTATTTGTTTAGTTATATGGTCAACAAATCTTAAATAAATTAAGATACATCGCTATTTTTTGATGAATGTGACAATGGGAATATATAGTAAACAATCTCGGTAGGAACCTTTAATAGCGATTTGATTTAATGATACCAACTAAAAGACAAAATCGAACTGAAATCACTTTGCATGTTGAGTTTTATTTAGGCTCCGGTTATATACACAACTAGGGTTTCTATTCACACAACCCCTCCACGGGTCGTCTGGGCCTGGACGGCCCGTAGAGGGCCAAATGGGCATTTTGACGGGTCGTCCAGGCCCAGACGGCCCGTTTAAGGGCTTAAACCCTAAACCCGACGGCCAGTCAAGGCCAGGACGACCCGTCAAAAAGCATCAATTCCAAAACAATCATTGCTAATCATTGGCAATGATTAGGTGATGATTAGGTGATGATTATTTTATTTTTTTATAAGTGTAGTGAGTGTGGATGTTTAAAATGGGTTTGAATGTTTGGTTTTTGGTTTGAATGTTTGGTTTTTGGTTTTTTATAAATGTTTGGTTTTTTATAAATGTTATTTTTTTTATTTGTATAATCTGATCTTTTTTATATAATTGTGTATATGAATATGAACTAATATCGTTTATGTTGCCGAACTAAACAAAACCCAAGATACGAACAAGATGAACAATAAAACATAAATAAGCATAATATTCCAAAAATTTACATAAAAGTAAGAGTTCAAATGTTCAACCAAAATACTACCAACCCGTCTAACCCGACCCACCCTGCTGATCCGACCCACCCGGCTGATCCGACCCACCCGGCTGACTGGTGGACGCCCCACCATGCTGACTGCTGGACGCCCAACCCGGAAGTGGACGCGGCTCCAAACCAGCTTCCCGCCGTCTCTCATTCTCGCTCTCCAACATCCACCGCATGTCAGCCCGCAACGACCCTAACTGATCCAGGATCTGCTGAAGTACCTGGGTCGTGTCATCATGCAACCTGACAGCATGATAAACGCGGCCAGGACGCTGTCGCTCATCAATGGGAGCATCTGGCATCTCTATATCCACCGGTGGGTCGCCGCCAACGTGTGGCATCTGGACCTCAGGGGCATTCGGCCCATCGAGATGTACCAGCGGCTGTGGCACAAAATGCTCGCCACGGTCGCCAGCCTCACCGAAAGCACGCTGGTAATAAGCGGGTGGGTTGCTGCGCGGGACCCGTGCTGCCACCCTCATCTGCTGCATCGTCTGAATATTTAACGGCCAGAAATGCAAAACAACAATAATAATATTAAATAATAATATATAAAATTAAATAATAATAATAAATAATAATAAATAATAATATATAATAATAATCTTACTTGGGTCTCATCGGAGGTGGTAAGGCATCCTCCTCAACAGCAGTCCACAACTCGCCCGGGCAAATACGCAGCGCGATGGCAGTGATGATCCCACCAATCGGAATACCCCCCGCCGGGTTCCTGTGAGGGTAGGTCGCGATGTACTCGGCAAAGCACCTGTGTAGCGCAACCGGCCTACCCCTCAGGATGCAGTAAAGGAAGAAAAGGTCATTCTGCTGGACCCTTTCGTTACAGTTACACCGCCCGGCAATCGACCAGGTAACCAAACGGTGTATGTAACGGATCAGAGGGTCCCGAATGTTGCTGGCCCTATCCACCCTGCACAGAATAATACTACAATTAAAAAAATTTCGGCAGAGTTTCCTCTGTTTTTGTACGAACCAGACAACACAAGTCGTCTACAAAATCCAAAAACAAACAACCTAAACTAACTAATTAACAATAATAATTAAGTAACTAAGCGAACTAAATAAATATAATAATAACGAACTAAATGAACACGAACTAAATGAACTAAATAACAATAATAATAGGAAATAATACCTCTCGCCATCCTCCCCATACGCCTCACCACCGATAGTGGGCCACCAGGCCATAAGCATGTCGTCTGGCAAGGTCGTGATGGCCGTGGTGTACATGTCCTGGACAAGCTCGTCCTCTCTGTACACTACAAGAATTTGGGGTGTTTACCCACACATAACTTACCTACACATGTAAATGTGTTGGTAAATATCTACACATTTTTATACATGTGTGGGTAATTGTTGACAATTTATGTTAAATAACAACTAACACTTAATATATGTTGGTAATATGTTTTATTTACACATTTGAGTTGGTGGGAAAATTTCCCCCCAAAATTGACATCAATTAAATGTTAAACTACCCACACATATGGTAAAATTTTGTTATGTGTAGGTAAATTATCTACAAATATGTAAACAACTAATATATGTGTAGGTAAATGATTATGTTTACCAACACATAATATATTTAAACAAATATGTAGATAAATCAATTATATAAATTCTTATTTTAGTTTTTGATAATGACGTGGCAAAATAAATACCTACACATGCTTAAAATGTACAACATGTGTAGATATTGGTTACAATATATAAAATAATAATTTTATTTTAAATGACGGACCAAGTAAATACATACACTTTTTAAAAAATGTACGATATGTGTAAATATTAGATATACATACGTAATTGGTAAATGGCGTGGCATAAAAAATATCTACGCGTATCTAAAAAAGTATATGTAGATATTGGATATACATGAATTGAATAATTAAATCATTATTTTATTTTCTTAACATGGTGTGTAAAGAAGATGCAAGTAAAGAAGAAATGGTAAGTGCGGAAGAAATGGTCCAGGTTGTTAACGGGCACGGTATGGAACGTAGCGGTCTGTGTCGTTAACGGGCCTCTCAGGTCGCAACGGCCCGGTCACCATCAGGCCGGTCAGGTCATTAACGGGCTTGTTCAGTACGAGACGATACGGTTCGGGTCTAAATGGTCCGGGTCATTACGGGTTCAATCCAGTGGGATCAAAATGGTCCGGGTGGTTTAACAATTTTGTGAGGGCGAAACAATCTAGTTCATTAATAGACCCAGTCCAGACCGAACCTATTCCGCCCTAAAATCATCACTACAAATAAAAAGCCATTTAGCGGCACACGGTTTTAGTAACACTAAACTTTTGTGCCATTAATTTAGGTTTTTAACCGCACTTTATTTACACATACTTATTTATCAAACTATTTTAGTGGCATTTCACTTTTATAACACTAATATATGGTTTAAGTGACACTCTATGTGTCACTAAAAGTTTAAGGCCTTATTTTAAAAAATTTCATCATTCCCTCCTTACGAAAAAAACTAAAAAATTTCACACTCTAAAATATTTCCCTCCCATACTAAAAATTCCCTCCCCTAAATATCCTTGAAACCCTAAAACTAGTCTTCTATGATGAACCCAGTACCAAACAATAACCAATAACCAATCTCCGTTTCTTCTACTCACTGTATCCCTCACATGCCTCTTTCAAATCATACCAGCCGACTCTACTCATTCTTTGGTTCACTCAAATTATCATCATCATCATCATCTTCTTCTTCTTCTTCTTCTTCTTCATCATCTGCCATTCAAACCCTTGTCTCTCATATGGGTTCCACAACCAGTCGAATCGGGTCGGATCGATCTTCACACCCATCAAGAATCAATCGGAAAAAGCGTGTTATATCTTCTCTACTCCTATGTGGCCGTACACCCAACTCAAATCCTCACCCAACTGTCTTAGAGGTATTCTATTATCTTTTATTCTTGTAATTCGTCATCATCATCATCAGTTCATTTAATTAGATGTTTTGTGTTAAATTGATGGCCGTTTAGATCCAAGTTTGGATTTTTTTTGGGGGGTGGTGGTTATGTTACTTTAATTGATTAAGGAACTAATAGATAAAAAGACCAAAAAAAGAATGTTATTGTGATATAAATGGATTATTTTTGTAAATGGGAGTAGAAGTCTTTGAAATTAGATTAAATGAATGGGTAAATTAGTAGTTTTGTGTAACCATTTAGATCTTTGATGGTTATTTTTGCTGTAGTTGATTACTTGGTCCGTCGATAAGTCGGTAGTTACAAGCGGTGATCAAATGATTAGTTCCGTGAGGGTCCGAATGTAGTTAATGGTTATGATTTTTTAATCATTTTTGGGTAAAATGATCAGGAGTTCAGAATCTAGAATTATAGGAATGTTATTGTAGGAAAACTGATTAGGGTGATAGCTGCAAAATGACGACATCGTAAGAGAATACAAGGCATAGTAGATAGTGAAAATTAACAGAAGTAAAAATGAACTAGTAGTGGAAAAATACAGAGAGCATCAGACTAGAAACAATGAAGCCAGTGCTTCTTAGTTACCGACCCGAAAATTAACAGAAATGGTTGGATGAAGGAAACATGGTGAAGTTACTATGGTGGTGTCTGATGGGTTTTCATTCTTCGGCAACGGAAGACGGTGGCTGCGTTGGTCGCCAATTCAGGGCAGCCACGGTAAAAAGTTCCGTACAACAACCGCTGACTACCAGTTACTAATTCCGGAAAAACTGGTCGATCTGGTATCACGAGCACAGGCACCCGTTGATGGGTGTCAATACCCTAAACATCGCCTTGACTGTGACCGGTGGTAAAACCACCGTTAGACAAGGGTGGTTTGGATTCTTCAATTAATGGCTGACCAGCCACATGTACCTTTGCAGGTTGCATTTCAGATTCTATTTTTTTTTTTTTTTTGCAGGTTGCATTTTGGATTCTATGTACCTTTGCAGGTTGCATTTCGGATTTTACTTGATGGAGCTGATGGAGAGAAGTTTGCTTTACCAAACAATAATTCGGCTAGGGGAGTGGATTCGATTAAAACTGCTTTACCAGCGAGGAATTCTTTTTTATCTGAAATAAAATGGTTCATGAGGTATTTACTCATTTTCATACACTTTCGGCATCTCAACCCATTTCAATTGTTCAACATGTTTCTGTTAAAATTTTAAAGTTCACTCATTTGATCTGTAAGAGAAAGTGTAAGCCTGAATGATCCCTTTACTTGTGGAACGGGTCAAAAATGTTTTGTCTCTGCTCTCAACGCTCATGGCAAATAGTTAATTCTTTTATGTTCTTTGCCTTGCAGATCTTGACTGGTCACCAAGAAAATGCTGAATTTGCTCTTGCTATGTGCCAAAGTGAACCTTTTGTTCTGTCTGGAGGTGATGTACCACGATGACATTTTGTCTTTTGTTTTGCAAAACCATAGTGATAGTTTTAATAATAAATCGAGTTAATACTCAATCTATTTTGTTGCTTTGGTTGTGTCAGGCAAGGATAAATCAATTGTGCTGTGGAGTATTCATGATCATATTTCCACTTTGGCAACAGATTCTGGAGCTGGATCTAATGGTGGTAAGCGCCCAAAGTCTGGTGATGATAAACTACCTACTGAGAGCCCTAAAATTCAAGCAAGAGGTATTTTCCAAGGGCATCGAAATACTGTTGAGGATGTACAATTTTGCCCTTCTAGGTATTTTCCACTTTGGCAACATATTAGTAAATTAAGATGTTTAAATGCTAAATTTTGTTTTACCTTGTTGTATGAAATAAGAACTGAACAGGTCAAAGTCACTTAAATATGTATTATTTGGTTGTATGTCCTTGAGGAAATTGCAAAAAAAGAGGGTTATGGCATGTGCAAAATGAAAACTTGATAGTAGAAATGGTTCGAAGAGTACAATACGCTATCACATTGAGCGTGGCTTGGATTTGGATTCTTCTTCTGGCCAACTTGAGACTTGGCGGCTTACACATTGGGATGCGAAAAAAGGTTGGATATCTAAAAACGTGGCTGCAATATATGTAAGTTTACCTTTGCTTTTCTACCAATAAGTATTCATTATTTGGTAAAAAGTTAATTTATAGTATTTGTTTTCTTTTTTTTTCTTAAAAGGAAGAAATGATGAAGTTGAGAAACTAGCATACCGTGGAATCAATGAGCGACAACTCGATTATTAAGAATGTACTTGGACGAAGCTCTATTCGTTTGCATAAGTGGGGACGTAATCCAATTATTGTTGATAACACAATGGGTATAACTAAAAAAGCAAAGCGTCCTACTTAGGATGAGCTGGTCCATGCACTTCAAACAGTGACAAGTAAATGTGAAATTATGGAACAAGCACTGATTGAGAATAATATCATGTCTCCTCCATCAAGCACATTTGGACAATCTCAAGGTAATAGTCTAGAGGGTGATGAAAGCATCGATGAGTGATGTCGTTTAGGAATTTTATATAACCCATTAGTAACTTATGGTCAATATTTTCTTTGTTTGTTTGTTTGAACACTTATGTTTTGATCAAGAATGTTAATTTGATCGGGCATGTTTCAATAATTGTCTTTGTATTTGTTTGTATACATTTAAAAATTATTATTTAAATAAATCGTGGTTATTATCTACACATTTAAATATTTTTACCAACACATCAATGTATATTATTTCTACACATGTTAAGATCAATACCTACACATCTTACATTTACCTACACCTAATTAACTGCCACGTCAGCTGCCACGTCAGATGCCACATCATACACCAATCTAACAAGTTGCTATACTTATACCAACACATATATTAGCTTTAGCCACACATATATGTGTAGGTATAGCTTGCTATATACCTACACATAATAAATATGTAGGTAATGATCTATATCCACAGTGCTGAGTCTACACATCATGACACTTAACTTATGTGTAGGTAAACGTAACTACCAACACATTATATGGTTTTTCCTACACATACTATGTGTGGGTAAATGCCCAAATTTCTTGTAGTGGTACCAGCAGCAAGTCGTAGCCCACTGGTCCATCGTATATGAGTAGAGCTGTCCGAATAATCGGAACTGTACCTCAGGCTCAGGCTCGCCGTCAGGACCTACTGGAGGGTCAACACCTGCTGGATGCGCCGCGTAGCGGAATGTCGAGATGAACTCGATCGTCAGTGGCCGATGCGCATCTTGTTGAAGATCAGCTAACATCCGCTCCCAAGGGCTGTCGTCTGGGATCCACTCCTCAAACCTCTCCTCAGCACCGATCGCGCGTAATGCGGCCCAGTCAACACTGCGCGATCCGTGTATCGCATGCAGCTCCATCTTCTCCCAGCGCGCGATCTCGTAGTCGTCGTTATCGAGCCTGTACCGCCAACCTCTCATATCGCCCAGTGCAAGAGGATTCCCGTCCTCAGGCTGGATACGGCGTCTTCTGTTGCCTCTGTTTGCCATATCTGCAAAACAAAAGCAAAACACTTTAGGCGCGCGTTTATATTAAAAGGAACTAAACAAACACACTTTAGGCGCGCCTTTATGTTTAGGCGCGCGTTTGTGTTTAGGCGCCTAAACACAAACGCGCGCCTTTATGTTTAGGCGCGCGTTTAGGTTTAGGCGCCTAAACACAAATGCGCGCGTGCGTGTTTAGGCGCCTAAACCTAAACGCGCGCCTAAACATAAAGGCGCGCGTTTGTGTTTAGGCGCCTAAACCTAAACGCGCGCACGCGCGCCTTTATGTTTAGGCGACTAAACCTAAACGCGCGCACGCGCGCCTAAACATAAAGGCGCGCGTTTAGGTTTAGGCGCCTAAACATAAAGGCGCGTGTGCGCGTTTAGGCGCCTAAACCTAAACGCGCGCCTAAACATAAAGGCGCGCGTGCGTGTTTAGGCGCCTAAACACAAACGCGCGCACGCGCGCCTTTATGTTTAGGCGACTAAACACAACCACCCAACCACCACCCAACCACCACTGACCACCACAGCCACCACCATCCCTACCCACCACAGCCCACCACCACCACCCTATCCCCACCACCACTGCCCCACCCCACCACCCACCCCACCACCACTGCCCCACCCAACCCAGCCACCACCACTGCCCCACCCCACCACCCACCCCACCACCACAGCCCCACCCCACCACCCACCCCACCACCACAGCCCCACCCCACCACCACTGCCTCACCCAACCCAGCCACCACCACTGCCCCACCCCACCACCACAGCCCCACCACCACCACAACCCTCACCACCCAACCACCACGACAATAATTCCCAAAAAAACCCTAATAATTAAAAAAAAACCCTAATAATAATAACAATAATAATAATGACAATAATAATACCTGTTGTGGTGGTGGCTGGAGGTGTTGGAAAGAGTACTCGGTGGTGGTTGTGGTGGTGAAGAGTGGAGGACTTCGGTGGTGGTGGTGGTAGGCGACGAGAACTTCGGTGGTGATGGTGGAAGGGTGGAGGAGCCTCGGTGGTGGTGGTAGAAGGGTGGAATAGGACGGTGGTGGTGGTGGTGGTTGAAGGCGACGAGAGGGGTGAGAGAGAGGGAGAGTATGGTTGAGAGAGAGAGAGAGTAAATGTGGGACGAGTGGGGAGGGCTGTTGCTGTTTTGGGGGTTTTAAAACTTTCCCTACGGGCCGTCGAGGCCTGGACGGGCCGTAGGGAAGTTAAAATTTTTGAAAATTTTCACTACGGGCCGTCCTGCCCTAGACGGTCCGTGTGAATTAAAATTTTTTTTTTATTTTAAAAAGAGAAGCTTCTCTTGGAAGCTTTGTGGCCCAGACGGCCCGTTTAGACCCAGACGGGTCGTTGAGGTCTATAGGGACGGGTCGTTTGGGCTCAACAAGCTGTTACATCCATGGTTTTTATTGTTTTTATTTTGTTTTTTTTTTAATTTAAAAAGGGGACGGGCCGTTGAGGTCTAGGACGGGTCGTTGAGCCTCAACGAGCCTTAGATTTGGGCCTCCAAACGGGCCGTTTGGGCCTGGACGGGCCGTTGGGGAACAACAGAGACGGCCCATCAAGGCCTGGACGACCCGTCTGAATCAATTTTTGGGCCTGGGACGGCCCATCAAGGCCTGGACGACCCTTATATTTTTTTTTTTTTTTTTTAAATTTTAGTGTATTTTATATATTTTAAACTTGGTATTTGTAATTTTTATAAAAAAAAGGAGTATATTTTTATAATAAGTATAAATGAACACATACAACAAATTTTTTCGTTCGTCCGGTCCGTTAACATAAGATAAGCTAAGCTAAGTTAAGTCGCAGTATTGAGGTGGTGGAATATCAACCCTTTCTATACGGTCCTCATATACCGTCTCCCACTCGCTTGCCTCTTCATATCGCCACCTACGCCATGACGGATTCAGTTTTGGCATTGGGGCGCCTTCTGCTAACTCAATCTTGATGAAATGATCTTTGTTAACAAAAGCAAACGATACGAACTTATGTTCTTCGACGCTGTGTGGACCATCGAACATAGGGAAGTACGTCTCACTTTGATCATACGGAGAGAGAAATTGAACAACCACCCTAAATTTCTGAGCAGCCAGTAATCCTGCGGCGGGCATCTCCATCCATTGGTCGCGCGTTGCTGGTCCCACTCCAGTATGATCTAATGAGTTGGAGACTCTGTCGTAAGTATCGTAATCTATTTCGTTTAAAATTGGCCTCCACCGGTCTTCATAATCGACGATCTCCTCCTTAAGCTGTCTGCGGATGAATCCCCACATATCCTGGTGCCACCCTAAGCCCACAGCTACGGATCGAAACCCACAGTGACCGTCTCCATGGACATCCCGGATGTCTGTAATGTATCTATAATATGCAGGTGGAAGCCATTTCTTAAACCTTTTGATCTCCAGTTTGTACCTGTAACCATTAAAAAGTGAGATTTAATATGTGTATAAATATGTATGCATGTGTGAATTTATATATCAGTAGTTTGTACCTATCCCTTTCCAACAGTGAAAAATCTTCATCGTAAACAATCGGTTTGTCTCTTGATTGTTTACCTCTTCTGGAAGGCTTTTTGCCCTACGTTGAAAAAATTATATAACAACAACAACAACAACAACAACAACAACAATAATAATATTAATAATAATAATAATAATAATACTAACCGCAGCCTTATCTTCCTTTTTTTCCTTTTCACTTGTTGTTGGCCGACCCCGAGTATCGGTTTGTACCTCAGGAGGTTTATGTTTAGTCATAATCGGATTCAACACCTCCTTCATCTTCTGCAACATGCTTTTTTTCACTTGCACCGGTTGCGACCTTAGTTGCTCAGCGAATGCATTCATTTCGTGCTGAAAGTCAAACTCGGGATTCTCAGCTACTTCTGGCATAAAGTCAAGTCGTGTCCAGAAGATGTCGATATCAGCCAGTGACACTCGTGTATCTGATATATATATTCAATCACAACAACAACAATCAATAATCTACAAAAATTTCGGATTTTTATAAAAATTTCGGCAGAGTTTCCTCTGTTTTTGTACGAACCAGACAACACAAGTCGTCTACAAAACGCTTCAAACATTTATAAATTTGACTATTATATCCTAAAAAAAATAATAAGTCTAAAAAATGATGTTACCTTTCGCATCATACAATTGCAATTGACAGGAACATGGCAGTCCATAAGTCTTCTTGAGTCGGTGTTCACAAGACCTCTTTTTTTCCATATAATAATTTATCTTGTTGACCCCTGCGAGCATCAAATCAAGCGCTAGATGGGAAACCCTACCGATTACGTCTTGAAACAACGGTAGTTGATGTTTCCACATTCTTGTTGATCGGCTTTCTTCAAAGGAGTGCTTTATCGCTATGCGCCGTGACTCCATAACTTTGTCTATTTCCATCACAAGCGCGTGGAGCGAGCTGTTCGGGCCTTTTATGTACCTCTTAATCAGAGCATGCTGACTCTCGACCCTGTTGGTCGTAGTCTGACCGAACGTAAGGTTTTTATCTGCCCATGCTTCCACAAACATTTCTTTATAATCTCGGAGCCAAACTGACTCCATGTACTCGTAAACCCCTGTAAAAAACAGAATAGTGATGTCAATACAGAAAATATGTACGCTTGTAAAGCAAAATAAAGAATAAAATATATACCCGCTCGATCCTGATCCCAAAGTCGTCTGTAGAGCGCTTCAAGATTCAATTTGTAAGCCTCTTCGTCAGGTGATTTACACAGTCGACCAAAATACTGCAAAAATATTTCCCATTCTTCTTTTGGAAATCCTGCTTTATGATATTTTGCAATATTTCGTTGAATATGATACCTGCAAAACAACAACAATAATATTAATAATAATATTAATAATAATAATAATAATAATAATAATAATAATAATAATAATAATATTATTTTGTTGAATATGACACCTGCAAAGCAATTTCGTAGCATCCGGGAAAACTGTAGCACATGCACTCATCAGAGCCAGATCTCTATCTGTAACAATTACACGTGGCTCCATACTCTTCTCCAGCAAATCTTTGAGCCTCTCAAGCACCCATATGTAGTTCCTCGTTTTCTCTTTAACGATAAATGCATGGGCGATACAAAACGACTGGTTTGTCGACGTCATACCCACAATTTGAACAAACGGGATTCTGTACTCGTTCGTTATGTAGGTGGCGTCGATCAGCATCACATGTGGAAAGGCACGCCAGAGATTGTAGGAGACCCGGTGTGAAAAGAAAACATTCTCAACAGCATCTGTCTCTGGATTCTGGTTGGTGAAGTAGGTAAATTTCTTTTCAACCAGGATACTCTCGAGTATCTGCATAACAATAATAATAACAATATTTAATATTTAACAACAACATAAATTAGTAATAGTCTATGACAATAATAGTAATTAATAATAATACCTGCATTGGGGTTTTATCGCCGTAAATTCTACGTTTAATCTTGCTCACTGTATTGTGTATGTCTCGTAGAATACATACATTATCCGGGTTTTGTGCTCTGATGGCCAAATGTATGTTCGCCGGTTCCAGGCCTTGAAAATAAAGCGTTTCCACCATTTTTTCTTCTTGTGGTGTCAGCCGCCTAGCAAAAGCGTGACCCTCAGCATGTATAAAAGGGTCGTGGTTATGATTCGCGTGTTTAACCTCCAACTTCCAACCCTCTTTGCGTAGCCTCCCTATTAACATAAACGGACAGTTAAGCTTTTTGCTACCCGTAGACCTTACTGTGGCTGTAGTATGGTATTCGCCATAACGGTCGCATCTCAGGTCTATCCTAATTTTTCTTGCATTATTTCCACTGCCTTTTGAAACAGAACGTCCTGTCACTAGGACGTAACCGCTAGCAAGGGCTCTATCGTAAGCCCATTGTTTCATCTCTTCAACAGACCCGAATACCTGAAAATTTATACAAGAGTCTAGTCTAAATTCATACTACTCTAAATTATATACTACTGTAAATATATACTAGTTCAATCCAGCAAACCCTAAAACGTGTAAAGATATACTAGTGTAAATAAATAAACGCACCTGCTCGGTTTCATACGAAACATCCGGGTTAGGTTCAACTTTTATGTTAACATCTTCATAAGCGTCTTCCTGGTTGTCATCATTCGGGTTAGAGCCGTTATAATCTTCCTCTAAGTCATTAGCACGATTCCCGCGCGAATGGTAACTCCCGTACGTGTACTGCGGGTAGCTTGGTGGCACGAAAAATGACTCCTGTTCCTCTACATATTCCTCGTTGAGATCGGGCAGCATGTTCCCGTCATTACCACGAACCCCGGATTTAACCTCCTCTTCACCAACTTGAACCCCGGGTTCATACCCTACGCTTTCAGAGACGTAAGACTCGTTCTCAGACAGGTCAACGGTTGAAAAGCTTGTTAAATATGTCATCGTGAGACCGGGAAGTCGAAATGGGTCGAGGGTTTTGGTGGTGGTGATGTTTTAAGGTTTTGTTGAAATGGGGAAGAAGCTGATCGTGTAATGGTTAAATCAGGAAATCTCAACGGGCTGTCGAGGCCTAGATGGGCCGTCGAGGGAGTAAATGCCCTAACCTAACACGTCTCTACGGGCCGTCGGGGCCTGGACGGCCCGTCCTAAAGTGCCTTTTTCAGACTTTTCAGTCTGAACTGCCTGCTTTTGCAGGAGTTCAGACTGAACAGCTGTTACATCGTACTTATACGGGCCGTCTGGGCCTGGACGGCCCGTCGTTTTTGTCTTTTCTGCAAACAAACGGCCCGTCGTGGCCTGGACGGGTAGTCTTGAAACCCTAATTTTGCTTAACGGCCCATCTAGGCCTCGACGACCCGTCTAGAGGTTGTTTAGGGTTTTTTTGAGGTTGTGTAAATAATATCACCCTTTATTTATCAAAATTAGGTTTAAAGTGATCTTGGTTGAAAGAGAAAGTTGATCATTTATCTTTTTATCTTTTATTTATTAGACTTATAGTCGCAAATTAATTAAGTATTTTTATTGGCTATTTATATGCATAATAACAAGAATCACTGAATAAAAATCATTAGAAATTGAAAAATTATTTATCGTTTTAAACTTTTTTTTTTTTTTTTTTGTAGATATATGACGTTAATATACAATACGAAAAAGTTTGAGGGCTAGCTGTTTTTAAAACAGATGAATTCATGTTGATTTTTGAGTTAATAGTGCATTGTCCCCACTAGGAAAATTATCATCATTTCTTTACAGGTATACTAGCGGGAATGCCCGCGCGTTGCAGCGGGTGTCCCAGCTTATACTGATATACATTCAATTATGATGTCTATTATGAATCATAACTTAGTACTCTGGATTTCTAACATTTTATTCCATTCAACAAGAAATAGCCGTAAACATGTAAAGAACGTCTAGAATTTCTATTCGAAGAGCCAATTTATTAAACCAAAATAAATTTTCATTAAAAACAGCAAATGTAGGTTAATCTACAACCTTATTAACAATAATGATATCATATGTTAAATGTATCGGTTTATATACGAGCATAATTTTGTACACGTCCATACTCTAATTCAATCCCATTCCAAACACTATATGCTTTAGTGATACCAAATATAATATGATTCGAATTGATCCGTTCTCATATTATTAGGTTCAAATGGTATTTGGTGGTTGAAGATAGTAAAGGGTTAATATGATAAGTCATATAAAGAGAAAGTGTACCACCTAGCCTCCCATATGTAATGAATGTGTTATTAGCACATTTATAATTGATTTCATATATGTGAATTTTAAACAAGTTAAATGAGTTTAGTATATTCAGTTTGAATTAAGAAACTTTTTTTTTTCAAAACTGAATACATGTTTGTTTGAATTACCCTAAGTTTAAATCCTTAACATGACGAAGGAAAAATGATTTTTAATCGTAATTAAATATGAATGTATGCATAAATTTGAGTGTTGGCTTTAAATTATATTAATCCAGTAAATATCATATAACTTGAGCAATAAATGCATTAAGAATCAATATATCTGAATCCGTTTATTTATCAAGCACAAACTCAAGCCTGACAGTTGAAACAGGTTACTGTTGTAGTATAGATTGGGTTCGGTTGACCCAAAGTCCAACTCTTTTGGGTTAGAGATATAGTCATAAAGCATAAGACGAATTGACCCATGTATAAACAAATGAGTCAAAATTACCATCTTTAATTAAAACAAAGTTGCAAAACTAATCTATATGGGTTGGAATAGAGTGACCAGGCTTAACATGATTATGCAATTGCACAATCCCAACCTATATATTGTTCTTTTACAAAGACATTAATTACAGTTTAATAATTTTATGATGTTTTATCCATAGTTTTAAGATAATGACGATGAATGATTAAATGGCATTGATGCTTGCAGCAAAGATATATTGGGCTTTTATGCTGTTTTTGTTGGGAGATTTGTCTTCTCATTTATGCTAGTATCGAAGTATGCAAATGTTTCGCAATTAAAAAATAGTTTGTATTAATAATTTCAGATTTATAAGTGGAGGTGTAGTTTTAATTAGATATATTCTTTACATAAAGGATGATCTGAGATGACCATTTGAACCAACTGATTACAAGTTTAAATGAAGGAACAATGACTAATGTTTACTTTGTGTTGCTCATCAAACGTATGATATTGTGTTACTCGTCTTAGTATTTACGTTTGATCTCTTACAAACAAATGACATGTAGAGGAGTTGGTCTAAGCTGTTGAGCATCGGGTCAAACAGATTTAGTTGAAACAAGTACGGCTGAGCCAAGTTGTCAGAATACACCTTTTTGTCCAATTTTTAGGATTGTTTTTATGTTTCAATTATGATTACAAAAGAAAGGCGCACCTGAGGTGTGAGGTGAAAGAGGCGCACCTGTGGGTCGTTTTAACTGAATTAGATGGTTGGGTATAAAAGCTTTGTTAGAAAAGCGCACCTGAGGTGTGAGGTGAAAGAGGCAACAAGGAAAGCACCTTATGTTTTGAGCTATGTTGTGTTATATAAGCTTAGGCGAGTTTGAGCTCGGTTCGTTTATAATTCTAGTTATTATTATTATTATTATTATTATTATTATTATTATTATTTATTATTATTATACCAATTCCATTTCCAAAAAAGGCTGCAGCTTTAGACCTTCCTGCAGCAAACAAATTTCCCTATTAATATCACACATATATATAGAAAAAAGTTTTTGTATCATTCCACACAGATTCATATCCCAGGATTAATTTAATGAAACAACACAAATAAATGGGAAATGAGTGAACCTGAAGTGGAACAAGAGGTTAGTATCCAAGTCGGTCGTTTGCTTTTAAATAACTGAATGTTCCGTTGCAGGTTAAGAGTCTGATTCTAGAAGGTGTCAACTGTGGGACCTGCATCCCATATGGTGCTAACACGCGATATATACGCTCCATTAGACATGCAATCTGCATCATGATGAATACAGGAATCTTTATGTTTAGCCTGCACAGTGCACACTGTGTTATATCGAAAATAACTTCCAACATCCAAAAGAGTTTTTTGCTAACTATAACCGAATATTAAGATGATTACATAACCGGAACTTCATGAGATATCATGATTATGTAGACCAAAATGATCACCTTTTATAACCAAGGCCTTCAAACTATAATAAAGTTGGTCATTAAATTAATTTACAGAAACTGAAAATCACATTAATTAGGGAAAATTACATTAGTCATATACATCTGATAAAGAAATTAAGTGTGGTGAATTAAAAGATGCTTACAGCAATGACAAGGTCATGCTCTCTAACCTAGTTTCTAATAAAATTATATTTTTTTGCACAAGCAAACTTACAACAAAAACAAGGCTTCCTTTTTGCCTCCATAAAGCATGCCAACAAATACTCCAAATATAATTGTTGTACCCCTGTTGACAGTTCCATCCAATTTTGAAGTTCCCTAGAACATATGTAAACAATAAATTTTTAATAAGTTATAGTGAGAGGCCAACTTTAATTACACCACTTAGACTGTCTTTGGATCACTATCAACTTGAATGTGAACTTCCATTGTCAAAAACAAATGATCTCTGTCTCTGAAAATAAACTTTCCATACAACCAAAGTTAATCATTCAATAACTATAACTCAGAAAAATATAAACAAACTCAAACCTGACAAACCAACAATTAACCAGTTGAAACAACAAGAAAATAATCACATGTAGTAAAAAAAAACTAAAGCAAGCAATTGTAAACGAGAGGATAATAAGTATTAACATAAACAAGTGTTGATGATGAATCCTGATTCCAGCTAGAAAAAATTCCGGCGAATAAGACGATGGTGATTGACAAGGAGAGAATTCGAGCCGCTGCAATTTGCCATCAAATGGACGGTTTCATTCGAGCCGTTACAATTTGTAACCGGTTACAAGCTAATAACATCAATTAACATAAACCAGTATAATAAATGTAAATCAACACATATCATAATCTGAATATCACAAATTATAGAGCGTTTAGGTTAAAAGTGAGAAACCTAGAAGAAAATGGGATGGAGAAATTGAATAAAGCGAAGCAATGGAAGTGAAGCCTGCTTCTATGGTGGGTTATGGGTAACTGCTCACGATTATATATACCATTGAATGGCTGATTTCAATGGATGGAAAATTAATCTTTGAAACGCTTCATATTTTGCAATCAAAAGTTTCATTAAAGTATTAAACCCTCAATTGATGCTGACTTGATGATTCTTAAAACTTATCGATATAGAAGAAGGCAAAGGATCATTGGGTTGAGGGATGGAAGGAGGGTAGGATGGTACAAGTTTTTTGGTATTGCAAAGGAGGAGGATGGTGAAATGTCTATACTACCCTTTTAAGTGTCTTAATTGTCACTAATCTTCCCATAATACCCTTAAATATCTTGCTTAAATATGTTGTACATGGTGCTTATTAAGTTGTACGGAGGTGAAAATGACCATGTTGGTCATCACTCCTCCTTAATAAGATAACTAGTGGGAATGCCCGCGCGTTGCGGCGGGTGTCCCAACTTATACAGATTCTTCTATGATGTGTAGTACGAACCACAACCCATTCTGTGTTTCTAACATTTTATGGCAATAAGCATTTCGAAACCATTGTATTACCAGCCAATACATTCATTTAGCGCCAATACATTCATTATATTACATAATACAAGAATCAATCTACTAAAACATACATAAACAATTACCCATATGTGAAAATATATCTTAATCTAGCATACAGATGATTTACCATTTAATCATCGAAGCTTAGGAGCTCATCAAGTGGTCTGCTTTGTTTTAGCAGGTAAACCTTCCTACATCATCACTTATTCTAAAAGAACAACAAGCTTAACCCCAAAAATCCTCTTAAGACTATGTCATAGGCAAAAAATCCAAAGAAATACCATATATGAAAGAACAATGAGTGCATAGACACATGCATGCTACAATATACTGCATTCCATGCTCTACAACATTGATTAGGACTTGAAACACAATAAGTTTTTGTGATACACAACATGGTAATCTTAGCAGTCTCTAATGGGAAATACATCTCTAAAAATAGATACGGAGCTTGCTACAGGGGCGCACAAACTACACGAAAATGCTAGCTGGAAGCATGACACCGTAGGAAGAAGGCACGGGTCCATTGTTCATCTTTTTGTTGGTCCATTAACACGGTTTGCCGCCTTTGATTTCCACAACCATTTCATATTCATTTTTGTTGTTTATGTTTTCCATCATTTTTACAAATTCTTTTAGTGCATTGCGTATCCACTCGTACCAACAAAATAAAAATGCTTCTTCAATCGTCACATGGTAACATGATCTGGATTATTTAAGAATCTATAAGATCAAATGAAAAAAAAACAACAACACTTTAAAGGAAAGAAAGAAGTTACTTTGTAAATATGGAGTAAAAGAAGAGTATATAAATAATCATATAGGTTGCACTTGGTGTGCAACTAATTCTTTGAACGCTAAATAATCAAATTCACGATTGTTTATCCAAACATTTAAAACTGATTATCAGTTCATCAGTTCCAAAAAAATAAATCCAATCAAGTAATTAGGCAAACGAGCCGAGCAGCTCGCGAGCTACTCAAGATCGACTCGAGAAAAGCTCAAAATGAGCCGAGCCTGTGTCGAGTTTGAGCATAAAAGAAAGCTCGTTTAGGGTCCTAGTAGTTCCAGTATGGAGCAGAAGAGGGTGACTAATATAGTTATCTTGGTTTTAAAACGTGCGCGTGAGGTGCACCTAAGCACAGGCACGACGCCTAGGCAATTTCAAAAAAGGGCAGAAAAAACGCATTTTTTTGGCCCTGAGGCACGCGCCTCTCGTACCCCATAAGGTTTTATGCAGAAACATGTTGTACCTTGGTTTTTGGCTTGTACATATAGGTAAAATCATATAAAAACCTTGTTTATAGCTATATTTAGGTAAAGGAAGCTAAAAACCTATGGGATACATAAAAAAATTATATAATTAGTGCGCGCCTCGGGTACCAAAAGCCCACCGCTATTGCGCTTTGCGCCTCACGCTTTGGTCGCTTTTGAGCACCTCATGCTATTTAAAACCAAGATAGTGATAGCCTTGTCATGCCAGTTTAAGGAATGATGCTACGGATAGGGGGGGTAATCAATGTATGACCGTGTGTGTTTAAAAGGCGTAGCAACTAAGTTGAAACTTCAATAACTACAACTATTAAAAATTAGTACATAGTACGTTTGAAATATATAGACAAAAATGCAAGTTGCTATTCTATGTCATTTATCATATTTCTAAACTTAACTAACATATATTTTGCTGAAAATTAACCCACAATGTAAAGTTTCATACTCATTTAAAAAATTTAAATAACTATATATTCAAAACAAAGAACTAAAAATTATTGGTGGGTCAACCCAATCGACCAAACAAGTTTAACCCATATTTCCAGCCTATCCCATTAATGATAAGCCAATGAAGGTTATATCCCTTTCCCCTGCTAATATGAAATTAAGATCAAAAGTAAATGACTTAACTTAGAGAGTTGAACAGGACTGCTGCTACCATCCTTCTGGTTCTATTAAGGCTCCCATTGCCAGGACCAAACCCGAGCCAGAACAATATCCAGACATTCATTCATAATGTCACAAACCCCAGCTCCATTTCAGAGAGCCAATTTATGAAAAAGGCATAAAGTATATAACCACAACACGATCTGTAACATCGTGAATTTCCCAAGTTTTTTACTTATATAATTCTAAATTCCAACTATTTAATAATATCCTAATATTATTTATTTTCTCTTCTTTTATTTTTATTATTCCAAATTATGCAAATCACATTCAATAATTTCAATTTCAATAGTATTCAATAGGCCAGGGGTGGCCCTGGCCCCCCCTGTTTTTTGGCGCAGTGGTAGAAAGTTGCGATTCTCGTAGGTAAATTGAGTCCGGGTTGAGTCCGCCCCCCGCCAATTTGCCACTACCGATCGGAAAAAATTGAGTCCGGCCCCTCCCGATACTTGAACCAAGCTTCGCCACTGATTGTGTGGCGGGTTCCACAGATTTATTTATAAAATTAATTTACTACTACAACTAATATATCAATTCACAAAGAGGTGGAGTCGCCTATCAGTGTTGTATAAGGAGGATGAATGTGTTCACAGGAAGAAGTAATAATAATATTAATCAGATGGGTAACTATGAAAGACCTATTTATCGTTAATTAGGTTTTCTAGATTGTGTATTTTGGATAGTTACATATATGGCCCTTGTATCTTTTACTTTTAACAATATGGCCGGTTTCTTTTCATAAATAAAAGAGTAAGTTACCGTTTGAGTTCATGTGGTTTGGGGAAGAACATCGGGAAATCAAACAATAGTTAACTCTTAGTAAAAAAAATAGAGAAAATTTAGCCATACGGTTTATCTTATTTCAAAACCTACCATGGAACCAATTAACGACACAAACCTTGAATAAACTATTTTTAGACTACCTATAATGTTAAAAAAAATGGTTAAAGCAAATTGGAAACTACGCATTAAGGTATAAATATCTAATTTGATGCATCTTTGGAAATATATGATGTGCGTGTTGTCGTGATGAAAAATATGTTTTAGAATTATAAGTGTTTTGAAGTATGTTAGGGTTAAGTTATTGTACAAAGGGATGTTAACAAACGAAGGGTAAAAATGAATTACACAAGAAGAAAATCAAAATTAAGCATGAATGATACAATTATGCAAGAGAAAGTTTTATAATTACACGAGTTATAAAAATCACTTTTACACTTTGTACATTAACAAGTCTTTGTATTTTAAAATTATTCACACATGTTATTAAGGAACATTTTATGAAATATCTTATGCAAGTAACAGTTTTAAATGTTTACGAATTCACAAAGTTGCTGGATTAGGTGTGTTCACCAGTTCGGGTTTCAGGTTGTACGGTTTGAAAATTAATTAAATGGAAACGAACCGATTATAATAGGGTTGAAACCAACCGAAAATGGTTTACATTTGTTCAGGGTCGGTTACGAGTCCAGTTCAATATTCATTTTAATTGGTTTCGAACCAAATAATGAATACCCCTACGCATAATTAGATGATTACAAGTTTTACAAGTATAGGAACTAAACCGAGCCGAGCCCAATCTCTTCCCGTTTATTATCATTTATTTTTTAAATTATCTACATCTAAAACTATAACTTTTAATACAAGAAAATATATATTATTTAATTATTTATATCGTATTTATATAAAATAATAATGATGTTTAGGTAAATATATATTTAATATATTAAATTAAATAAAGTTTATGTAATAGCATGCTCGTTTAGGCTCGTAGGTCTATTCGAGTTCGATAAGTGAAGCTTTCCTTTGAGCTTATTTGTTAAATGAGCCCCTACAGAGAGGCTCGAGCATATTTAAGCTCAGCTTGTTTTAAGCTTTTTGCAAACAGATCTTGAGACATGCATAAGACGGGGTGGCTCAAACTATGACAGTATTTGTTTTATTGTTTATATTAGAGCCCATATTCCATCTCACTTTTTTTGTAAGCATGGGTCCTGTTAGTTATTTTTAAGTTAATGTCTTCTAGTGCTCAATCACTCATGTATTCTTAAATGAATGAGGTAACTCTAGTATCAATTAATCATACAAGATTTAGCTCTATCAATATGGTTATCATAGTTAATGTCCTTATATATAAAAACCAATTAAGCATATGATTACTTCAAATTCTATATACACTGTATTCCAGCTTTTGCTCCAAACTCCAAAGGTGGCCATTTTCTTTTCTTTTGTCTTTTAAAATTATGCAAAAAAAGAAGGAAAAAGAACACAAAACCCATCTCTCTTCTATAACAAGAAAGCTGTTAGAATGTAAAAAAAAATCATCATTCTAATTCTATAAAAAAATCAAGATCAAGAATCTATAACTCAGGGAAAAAGTTCAGGTCAGCTTCATCTAACATGATCACCGGATGCACTGCAGCACTTGTCAAATTGAGAACTCTTCGTAGCTTTCTTGGGTCAAAAACTTCAACCTCGAGTGCAAAGACTGAACTAACCGGCCTATGATCAGACATCCTTATCTCTGCTCGATTGTAACAGAGTTGTTTTATGCCTTTTCCGATCCATAATATACGGTCATACCTGCATGTACGAGTTTATTTAATACATGAACTTGTTGAATGGACTCACTTTGACCTTTAAGGTAAAAAATACCACTTCTAGAGTAATATGTAAGAAATAATGTGATAAATCTTAATCACAACAACCTTCGCTTATTCACATATGTTATGTACTTTAATAAACTAATATAAAAGATTCTCAACATTTAAATCTCCAGATTAACATGTGAATTTAAAAAGTATATCATTTGACCTCAAACGTCAAACACTGTATTTTTACAAATAAAACAGTGGAAGTACTTACCATGCTGGTGCTCTCCTCTTCTCCCCTTAGTTTGAATTTTCACCTGCGTATCGATCTGAATTGAATCCATACTTATACGTTGGTGGAAGTCAATAACACCCTCTTTCCATCCATAAAAAAAACATGCCCTTTCTCAATTCCTTACAGAGCTACAACACTAAAACACCCTATTAGATACATAAACATTCACATGTATTTGGTCTCACCATACTGACAAGTGGCAATTTCGACCCGTTTACTTAATATGGAGGTCTACAAGTAGGAAACAGTTCAAACAGATACAAACATTATCCATATCAATACCTGATCGCTATAGAGCAGTTGGTCCCATTGCTTCATGGCAATAAGCTTTCTAACTTCTTTGTCCTGCTTATTGATACGATAATTAAGTCGCCAAACCAGAGTATCTGACTGTATAAAGAAACCGGAAAACTTTACAAATCATGAATTATAAAGATGCAGCAAAAGGTAGCAAAATCTGTGAAAATGAAAATAATATCACAATTATTTCCAAAAACTACTCACTCATGACACGGGATTGTTTGAGGTTGATCAGGATCTAAAAGAACAGAGAAACGGGTTAGTTTGATCCGTTTAACTCGTTATGTCCCAAAGTGTCACACAATACTAACATGTAATAACCTTTATAGTAATATTTAACTAAATTGTATACTAACATGTAATAACCTTTATAATATTTAACAATTGTGCAACAAGACCATCACTTATACCAGGAAGCAGTGGCATTTGAATTGCAAAAAAAAAAAAAAAAAAAAAAAGTCTTCAGCTTGGCTAGTACTTGATAAACAGAAGCAAAGTTCATTTTAAATAATTAAGCATATACTTGACTAACCGAGACCGAGTGCACCTAGACCCACAAAGTAACTTTGGAAAATCATGGATCTGTCAAGATGCAAAAGCGAGCCTGGTCACTGGTGCTTTGCCGATGCTTACCAAAATCGACATCAAATCACCATCGGCTAGTAAGTAGTAACCCACTCCTGGAGTAATCTGTTACGAAAACTGAAAGGATTTACAATTGCTTCCACCAGTGTAACTGCCATCAAGAACATGCCAAATGTCAAACTGACTGCCACGCTAATGATCGTTGACCACCACAACGCGAACCGTAGTCCGATAATCCATGTTGTCGCAACCAGTTGTGGTAGTGGTTCCTGTTATGAACGGGCCCATCAGGAGAACTTATCTAAGTTCTGATTCATTTCACTATACCACCATAGCCACCATTATAAAATCCCTAATCCCCCCATCTTATAATATGAAACCCGATAAATAAAACAAACCGTAACTGAACAAAATAAAAAAACTGAACATCAAAACAAAAACAAAAAACTAAACAAAATCAAAAAGCAAAACTGAACAAACTGAACCATTAATAACGGAACATACTCAAAAAAATCAAAAATCAAAACTGAACAACGAGAACCATTAATTAACATATTAAACTAAAAATAGGAAAAAATCAAAAAGCAAGTCAAGAACCAACCTGGTTGAGTTTAATGTAAATCGACTACTTCTTCACCAAAATGGGGTCTTAGTTTTGTTTGGGAAACTCAGTTGTTCAACCTTTTTAGTCAGTCATGAAACAACAAATTTAAAACATACCAAAAAATTGTGTTATTTTCTACTAAAAAACTCAATTGGCCAGCTCCCTTTTAATGAGTTTTAGGAAAACAATTGGAAATGGGTTAAATGTTATTAATCTTACCTCAAGTATACTTGGAACCATAACTCCGCGCAGAAAGGTTTGACAAAATGTTGCTGGAGATATGCTTCCCCTGTTTGTCAATTCACACACAAGTCAAACAAATTAACACAACAAAACGAAATTATCAAATCAAAAAAATTACCAAATAAGAATGTAATTGAACCAAAGCATAGGAAATGAATTAACGCAAAACTGAAAGAATGTAATTAAAGTTAACACAAATAGTTGGAACCCTAATCAGAGGACGAATTGCTAGAACTGTAATCGGACCATTGGATATAAAGGGAGCTTAAGGTGAGATGACATTAAGTTGGGGAAGTAAATGGCAGTTTCTATTGTTTTTAATATAGTATATGAATGATGGGCCAGCCATAAGAAAACGAAAGAAACGCCTGATTGTTGAGTTGATGTCTTGATGATGATGGTGATGATCATTATGAGGATCGCATTGAATTCTAAAGAATACAGATGTTCACGTTTCCTTTACTTCGTAACGATCCGAGTTTCGTGTAGATGTTTCATTAGTAACTGATTTCTTAGGTACAACTTGTAAGGCTATAATGGGAAATGAAGGGTACTATTGTCAATTTGTTTTGATATTGTAAAAAAGGAGGATAGTGAAATGTCTAAATTACCCTTTAAAGTGTCTTAATTGTCACCAACATCCCTATAATACCCTTAAATGTGTTGCTTAAATGTGTTGTACATGTTGTTTCATATGTTGTATGGATATGAAAATTACTATCTTGTACATCACTCTTCCTTAATAAGATAATATAGATATAGATATATATAAACCTGTAACACTTAAATTATGAATTTAGATAGCATTAATATACAAGTTTTTTTTTGTTCATAGATGTGTTGTATCTCATGCTTATGATGTTTTTTTTAAATATAAAAAGAGAATTGATTTTTTACTTTTGAGCAAAAACTTTTCATATTTTTTCAATTTAATCTTACAGTTTTGATTTCAACTTTGTTCTCCTATACTTTTCTTCTTTCGTGAATTACTTGTTTTACGTTTAATTCTAAATTTTGTGAGGTAAACACGGTGCAATGTGTGTGTGTGGTTCAACCTTTTGTTTAATGTTTAAATTTACATTTACTTGTTCCAGCATATATGTCTTGTTTAAAATTTTTAGTCTATTAATTCTGTTGTACTTTAGTAAGGCCTCCCATTCCTAGCATGATATATGCTACATGAAAGTTTAGAACAAAAGGGCTACTTCTGCTTAGGTTTACACCGGCTACTATATTATTAAGGTTGGTCATGCTTACCAAAGTTTTGATAAGCATCGATCTAGGAAAAGTTTGTCGGGTATTGTTAAGGTTGATGTTTACTAAAATACTGAATGATGTTTGATATTATTAACGGCAGCACCAATGATCTTTAGTAGCAAACACTATCGAGTACTTTAGACATATCAACATTAATAATTCCCAATAATTGATAAAAAGAGTTAACACAATATCCACACCAATATAAAAATTACTGCATTAGCTTCCACATGTATGATTGGCTAGCTAAGTACGTAATTTTTTTTTATTTCACTGATATATTCATTTAAAACAAATTCAAAGGCTTTGATAGTGTACGTGATTTTCTATACAAAATAAGAAAGTATGTTAAGTTATTATGTTATTTAAAAAACCAATAAAATTGTTTTCTAAATTTCTCAAATAGAATGATAAAAATATAAACGAAATATCAATCTATTAATATTTATAAAATAAGCTGATGTAACGTATTTCCAATTTCCAAAACCAAATAAACAAAAATGAAAACGATTGATTACATAACTAATTGTTGTTATTCAAAATCATATGTCAACTATAAGTACGGAAACACCAACAACGACCGTACGTCTCCCATGTTATTGTTCATTTTTCTTTTATATTTTTGTTAGTGGAGCTGGCGTCCAAGTTTGACTAACTAAGCCAAATGAATTATTTAGCATTGTATTAGGTGTGAAAATTTTATGTTAGACTATTGTTTTTTAAAAAAAAAAAATTAAGCACGATTTCACTACGACAGCTTGCGCTAAAAAAAACTTTACTTTATATCTCTAATAATAATATCTAAGGTCCTCGGTTTTATAATATAATACTAGGGCTTTTTTATGTACGTAATTGTTTTATTGCAAAGACAAAGAAAGATGTAAATATACTCAAATATACCTCAAAATACTCAACGTAAACGATTGAAACGTACGACTACTACAACGTAGACTCAATCAAGAACAATATTTTGTAGAAAGTTGCTGCAATTTGAGAGAAAATTATTGGTTAATGAACTATTAGAGTTAGTATTGGTTTAGCATATTTGTTTACCAAATAACTAATTTAGTATAAATAGATTAGTTAGGCTATGTAGTTATTTGATTATTTTGCTTTGTTCTTCATTAATATATAATAGAGTCATGAGGAGTTCTCACAAAATCTTTGTGTGTTCTGCGTTTATTAATTCAATTGTTTCAACACAGCCTGCATCGCCGGTTGATAATATGTGTGTGGTTGTTGTTACCAGGGCTATGTTTGGGACCAATGTTGTGGTTGATGTGTGTTATGTTACTGTTGAAGGTGATTAGAAGCTAGGAGGGGCTGTCGAAACCATTTGGTGGGGGTTGTTTTGGTATCAATCACAAATGCCATATTGGTTACGAGTTTGGACCTGTTGAGTGAGTTAGACTCTAAGAACAAGATGAAGAAGAGACTAAACATTTGGTGGCAATTGTTAACAAGATAGGAACAGCATATAGAAGTAATCGGATTTTTTGTTGGCTGAAATAGCCGATCTATTAAATGAGTCAAGCTAGACACGACGTGTTTAATTAAAAGTTTACTTGAATATTACATGTTTAATAACCATGTTGACTCGTTAACAAGTTAAAGTGTTAATCTATACTATATTATAAATCATTTTTCAATGACTTCTTAAAATTTAAGAGGTGCAAGTTTAATTGCTTATGATACAACACAAAATGCATAAAATAACTACTTTTGGGGGGCAAAGTTGTCTTTACAATGCCATATTTAATCAAAAGGAAGTCAAGAGTTAAGAGAGTTTATGAGATAAATTGTATAATTACTTTGAGCTTATTAAATAGAAAAGCTATAAAAACAATTCATAATGGTATGTTGTGTTATAATCTTTTATATAAAATTAGGTAATTTAGAAAGTTAAAGTTTTATAAACTTGATAATACTTAATAGAAATCAAGAAGTCAATAATGAAAGTTGTGTTTTTAATCATTAGGTAACGGTTTGAGTCATGAAATTATTACGTTATACTCATACACAGAGTCGGTCGTCAGGATTTATGTGTCTTATACGGGTTGAAAAAAAGGTCCCTAGACCATAACAAATCAATCCTGCATGTTTTCTATTTAAAGTGTTGTGGTTCCCACTAGTATTTATAAAAAGAATTCAAATGTAGATTTTTGAGTGGCTATTTTAAAGTGCTAACATTTAAAGTTTGATACTTCTAGCTTTTATTTTATTTTTTGAACAATCAAACGGAACCATTTTATTCAATCACCAAAATACATCACAAGACCACCCAAGCCCAATTAGCGAGAGGACTACCCGGGCCGATCGATTCTAACAGGAACATTTACAACAAAAGAAACATACATACTCCACCTATACACCTATTTCCTTAACCGTTATCGAACGCCGAGAACTCCCCCACCACTTTGTCTTATCAAGATCCGTCATATTTCCCCTTTTAGTCATCCGCCATAATTCTATAACTACTGATCTGAAAATTTAAGTCAGTTATTTTCTTTGAACATTTGACTTTGAGTATTTTTTATTTTTTTTTTTTGTCTGAATGGTTATAAAAACACTAGAAATTACATATATTCGCAAATGAAATGAACATTTAAGGGGTTGCCTGTAACATGATACAATTTTAAGTGTTCTCGGTTAGAGTTGATATCATTGGCAGGTTGAATATGTGGGTTGTGTTTAAGTTTATCGATCTATTCAATTAACTCGTCATCACAAAATCTTTAACACGTCAACTCACCAGCTTGAGACGAATGACGTCCCTAATGTAAACACATGAGCATGATCACGTACACAACTTTTAAGATGCGAAAGTATGAATCACCAACGTAATATTTACACAAGTAAAAGTTATTCCACTACAACAAAAACTAATGTAATCCTTCACTTTATCTAAAAGAATTATATATCGTGCCCATGCTACTAGGAACATATTTGTTACTAGGACCAAGTCAGTTTCACGTTCTTAAATAATTAAATAACTTGCACACTAACATATGTACGATCTTTTTTTTTTCTTTTTTGAACTCAACTAAATAAAGATGTTACGTTATTAGTTAAAGATTACTTAAAAGAAATAAGATCTGGATTAATACAAAGAATGGGCGACAGAAGCAAAACCGGCGACCACCGGTCAGGCAAGGAAGCAGAACAACAACCAATAGAAGACGGATCAATCAAGTATTTTCTCACTAATCTACCGGTTGGATGCAGCGGAACAGATCTTGAAAGGCTGATCAAAGATGTTTGTGATGTGCAAAAAGTTTATATTGCCAGGAAGCGAGATAAGGCAGGGAGGCGATTTGGATTTATCACGGTGAAAGTTAACAGAAACAAGGATCTATTGGAAGACAGGATGAAGAACTTATGGATCGGATCTTACAAAATACGCTCCAACGTTGCTAGGTTTACAGACGTTTCCGGCGTGACGAAGACTGTGGAGGAAACAAATGTGGAAGTCTTGGATGATAGCCCAAGGGTGATTCCTAACCACCTTTTCCAATCGGGTGGCCAAGGATCATCTTTTAAGGAGATGCTAACGGGGGTTCCGGACGTGAAAAAAGAAGAAAAGGTGGTCATCATTCCGGACAGGGTTAATGAGTTCAGCAACTTGCATGGCAAGGCGTTGTTGGTTAGAACGTTCGATGTTGACAGTTTAAAGAAACTCCCTATTGTTCTAAAGGAGTTAGGGAAGGATCATGTATTCATGCAGTACGTGGGAGGTTTAGTGGTCCTTCTCCGCTGCTCCGATGAAGAGGAGGTGCATGAGTTGAGGGTTCGTTTGTTACTCAAAACGGACTTATTTCAGATGGTTGATATCTGGCAATGTCAATCTCTACCATTTGAACGGGTTGCATGGCTAAAGGTTCAAGGTGTTCCGCTAAATATCTTAAGTAATGACTCTTTGAATTGGATTGGGGCACGATTTGGCAAGGTGATTCACTCGGCGGACGTAAATAAAGAGCACAACGATTTGTCGGTTGAGTATCTAGCAGTCTTGCTTGGTGAAGGGAAGAGGATTTCGGAGGAAGTCACGTTGCAGTGGCGGCGTAGAAGGTTCCGGGTGTGGGTGATGGAGGAAATTGGGGAATGGATACCGGATTTTCTTGTCAATAAAGGTGATAAGTCAGCGGCTCCGGCGAATGTTGGCGTTTCCGAGCCGGTGCCGGTGAACAATCAACGAGACGATAATCATGGGCCAGTTTTGGAATCTCCTACTATGGAGGATTCAGTTATGGAAAGTTCGAATAATGAGGCAGAGGATCCGGCACAATTATTGCGCAATGATGTAGGATTAATAATATTCCAATTTCCTTCAAACCTTTGACTGATGAGTTTACTTTTTCAAATGATTATCATCCTGACGTGGACCTGGGCCAGGATAACATGAGAAAAAGTTTACCGGGCCATATTAACAAAGATAGTAAAAAGAAGAGCAAAAGTATTACTAATGATAATGGGCTACCTAAAATGTTATCTATTAATGAAAGGCCCAATCCTCCTAAAAGGGCCAGTTTGGACTTCGACCCAAATGGGTCTGACCCTTTTAGCCTGGATGCTTTATTGGGGTTAAATAATTATGAAGGCAATCGAGTTATTCCAGTTTCAGAGAACAGGGGTGCAGGCGATGAAGTAGGGAACAAGGAAAACCAAATCGATCTTAATTCTCAACCTGTTAATAGTTCTGGATCACAGGCCCCTGTGGACCATTCTACCCCGCCGGCTGACATGGAGGTTCAAAGAGAAGTCGGTGCGACGATTCATCTGGGAGATAGGCTTGGAGTTGATTTGGGTAATTTTGAAGATTTGGTTCGACAGTCAGTGGTGGATGAAGGCATACAAAGAGGTAATCCATGAATTTTATTTCTATTAATGTGAAAGGGTTAGGGGCGGATAGTAAGATTGATTGGGTCAAGGGGTTGAAGGACAAAATCAAAGCTTCTTTTTTGGCTATACAAGAGACGCAGCTGATTAATTCCGGATCTGTTAGATTTGAACGTTTATGGGGGTCTAAAGGTTTCGATTTTGATATAGTGGAGGCTAACGGGAGGTCGGGTGGTATTATTAATGTTTGGGATGAAAAAGTTTTTGTGAAAAAGGAAGTGATAGCTGATTGGAATTTTCTTATTACCATGGGTAACCTGGTCTCAGATAACTCTGTTCTTAATATTGCTAATATTTATGGTCCTCAAAAAGTGAATCAAAAAAGGCGTCTTTGGGCTCGGTTAGGGGACATCATGCAGAGACGGGATGGGATGTGGATTTTACTTGGAGACTTTAATGTTGTTCGCTTTCCTGAAGACAGAAAGAACTCTCACTTCAATATTGGTAGTGCTAATGATTTCAATAATTTTGTTGATCTTTTGGGTCTTCAAGAATACAGGATGAGGGGGAATAAATTTACCTATATGGTAGGCTCTAGTAATGGGTATAAGTTTAGTAAAATAGATCGGGTCCTGGTCTGCCAGAGTTTTTGGAATAAATGGCCTCATGCGGTTTTGCGCGCTTTACCCCGGGAGAAATCTGATCATTGCCCCTTATTGCTCTCTTTGGTGGATTCTAATTTTGGGCCGAAGCCATTTCGATGGTATAATTCGTGGTTGGAGAGGCATGATTGTGAGGCGTTAATTGTTGATATTCTGGACAGTGGGTCTTTTGGAGGGACTCCTGAGATGATCATTGCTGGGAAGTTCAAAAGATTAAGGGAGGCTTTGAAAAAGTGGAAAAAGAACAATGATGTGAAAGAAAATAGTGAATACAGCGAGATGGTTGATGAGATCACCCGTCTAGAATCTAGTATGGAGCTCTCTGATCTAGAAGAAACAGATGTATGGGTCTACGAAGAATGTAAGAAAAGGGTGGCTTGGCTCGATCATCTTAACACGCTTGATGCTAAGCAAAAGTCTCGTGTTAGGTGGGCGGCCAACGGGGATGAAAATTCGGCTTACTTTCACTCAGTTATTAATGGCCGGAAAGCCAAAAATAACATTCCAAGTCTTATGGTTGACGGGGTGTGGGTTTCTAGACCGACTTTGGTTAAGAAACATGTTTATCAATATTTTCGAAATTTGTTTTCTTATGATGTGACATGTTGGCCGGTTATGCGTTGTGATGGTATTAAAGTCCTTAGTGAAGAAGATAAAGCCGATTTAATTAAAGAATTCTCTCGAGAAGAAATTAAGGAAGCTGTTTTTGAATGTGGGGGAGACCGTGCTCCGGGCCCCGACGGTTTCAATTTTACTTTTTTGAAGCATTTTTGGGCGTTTTTCGAGGATGATTTTTGTGGCTTAATGAACGCCTTTTTCGACTCAGGGGAGATTAATCACAGTTATAGCGCTTCTTTTATTACTTTAATCCCGAAGATCAAAAACCCGACAGGTTTAAAGGAGTACAGGCCGATTACACTGATTGGTATTATCTCTAAAGTTATTTCAAAGATTTTGGCTATTAGAATTAAAAGGGTGATGAAGACCATTATTTCGGAGACGCAAAGTGGCTTCTTATCGGATCGGTTTATTCTCGATGGGCCTTTAATTATTAATGAGATGATTGCTTGGTTGAAAAAAAGAGGGCAAAAAGCGTTTATGTTCAAGATTGATTTTCAAAAAGCCTACGACAATGTCGATTGGTGCTTTTTGATTTCTATTATGAAGCAAATGGGTTTTCCGGAGAGGTGGTGTATGTGGGTAGATGGGATTTTACGATCGGCCAGGTCCTCGGTTTTGGTTAATGGGTCCCCTACTTTTACCTTTCAATGTGAGAAAGGTTTGAGGCAAGGTGACCCGTTATCCCCTTTCTTATTTCTTATAGTTATGGAAGCTTTTACTTGGATGATAAATAAAGCGTCGGCTAATGGGGATTTCAATGGGTTATCTGTGGGTAATAATGGGCCTTCTATTACTCACCTTCTTTATGCGGACGATGCTCTCCTAGTCGGGAAGTGGTCTGTGGATAACTTCCAATTCATGCTTCGTCTTCTTCGGATTTTTAAGATGTGTTCCGGCCTTAATATTAATCTTCAAAAGTCCAATTTTTTTGCTATTAATAGCACTGACGAGGAAGCAAAAGCTATGGCTGAATTATCCGGGTGTCGGCTCGGGTCTATTCCGTTCGACTATCTCGGAATCAAAGTTGGGGCTAATATGAACCGCATTTGTAATTGGGACGCGGTAGTGGGCAAATGTAAAAGTAGATTGAAGGCTTGGAAAGCTCGAACCTTGTCTATTGGGGGTCGGCTTGTCCTCATCAAATCCGTGTTATCCAGTTTACCAATTTATTTTTTGTCTCTATATAAAGCCCCGGTGAAAATCATTGGAGATCTGGAAGGTTTAATGAAGCGCTTTTTGTGGGGTGGGGACGAGATGGTTCGGAAAATTCACTGGGTAGCGTGGGATGTGGTTGCCAGCCCTATAAAGGCTGGGGGTTTGGGGGTGGCTAGGCTTGCGGATGTTAATCTAGCTCTCCTCTCGAAATGGGTTTGGAGATTTAAAGTCGAAGATTACAGCTTATGGAAAAAAGTGATTGCCGCTTGTCACGGTAGTTCAAAAAACTGGGGTTTGATCCCGTGTAATAAGAATGTTTCGGGAGGCTGGAAATCTTTGGTCACCCACCTTGATAATTTCGATCGGTCCTCGGGTTGGGTCTCTTCGATGTTCCATTGTTCGGTTATGGAAGGAAAAATGTTAGATTTTGGTTTGATTTGTGGAGCGGGTCTCAACATCTAAAAAACTGTTTTCCGGGGCTGTTTTCTTTCGCTGCTGATAAGCAGTCTTCGGTTGCTCAGGTTGTTGAATATTATCACTCTGATCGAGCTGTTCTATGGAAAAGATCGCAGTTTTTGGCTGGCGAAGAAGAGGAGTTACAGAGGCTGTATAATCAGATTGATGGGTTGGTCTTGCAAGCTGCCAAAGATGTTTGGAGGTGGGAAGGGAACAGTGAAGGTGTCTATGCAGTGGCTGACTTCAGAAAGAAGATAGTTGACAGCCGTTGTTCCGACCAGAAGCAGGTTATTCGCTGGGTCAATTGGGTTCCTTTAAAGGTTAAGATCTTCGTTTGGCGGCTTGCTTTGGGTCGTTTTCCAACGAAGGATGAGCTCATAAAAAGGAACGTCTTGCTGCCAAATAATCTCTGCGTTCTATGCGACTTCGGGATTGAATCTGCCCAGCATTTGTTCACCGGGTGCAGTGTTGCCTTCGGTGTTTGGGCGGCGATCGCGTCTTGGTGCAAAACTGATCCGCTGTTCCCTTTTGATGTGGGAGACTTAATTCTTTTCAACCAAAGGGGTCAATCTAAAGCTGCTGCGAAGATTACTCAAGGGATTATTATGGTCGCGTTGTGGGCTCTTTGGAATGCGAGAAATGGTAAGGTGTTCAATGGGAAGAAAGTCCAGGTCGCTGATATAGTGGCTAAGGTTAAAGTGATGTCTTTTCTTTGGATTAGAGTGAGGTCTAAGTTTAAGGATGTAACTTGGAAGGATTGGTCTATGTTCCCGATGTATATGTTGTAGTTTGGCTTCGGCCCTCGCTTTGAGGTCCGTTTGCGTTTTTTAATGAAGTTCACCTTTCAAAAAAAAAATACAAAAATAACCTGTATAAATTAATATATAAGTCATCAAGTGGCCATTAATGCGGAAAACAACTTGCAGGAGCAGCTAAAGAAATTAAAGCCGCTTGGCCTTAATCAACGCAGACTTTAACAAAACCTTTTTTTTAAGGAATAATTTCTCCTCCCTTTAAATGCATTTAATTTTGCGTCTTATAAAAAGCTTGAACTCCCAACCTCTACTTTGAAATGCCAACACCTTTATCACCACACCACAAGGGGTGGGACTAGATGTTAACAGAACTTGATTCGAACTAATATACTTGAAATATGATCTAAAATATATGCTATTCTTGAGAGATAAACAAAGAATTGTGAATTGAATTCATCAACTATCAAAAATAACATGGAATTATATTCTCTATATATATGTTGAAAATTTTCATTGCTAGACAAGTCAATTGTGGTGTTGGCTGGATTGGCAAATTTATGTGTTTAATTAAGTCCTTGAGAGGACCAATGTTTTTACAATCTCTGCATTGATGGATGACAACAATAGATATGGGCGTTTACGGGTGCTTTAAAATCGTGAAACCTCCCAAAACCAATTATCTATTTGGTTTGCGGTTTGTTTTCTTTTCTTTTCTGACTTTCGATCGGTCGGCTGGTTCCATAAATTTTAAACGGTAGCGAACTATTTGGTTAGCACTTTTCACCGAGAGACCGCACATAAAACCGTATCTAACAAGAAGAATAATTATTAATCTACTTTCTTATGTGATTAAACATAACAGGTATAATTTACTAGTATTGGATCAAGTTTTAAAACTACTGGATTGGGCTAAGATATCACATGGGCTATAAGTCTCAACACCTAACTCATAAAAAGCCACCTCATTTGTCTTAGCAGATGGTTGTTTTTTGTTTTCTTACTTTCTTAATTTTTGTACTAGTATGAATGCCCGCGCGTTGCTGCGGGTACGTATGTTTTATTGCCGCAGGTTACATGATAGGTTTCACGTAATTTATTTTTAAAACCTAGGGAACCCTTCTGTTGCGTCCGAGTCGAAAATACGCGATGAGCACATATCATTAAGCAATCAGGTGGTTAATGAAGTGCCATGGATTTAGAGAACAGCATCTACTAAAGCTTGTGAATTCAGTAAAAGAAAATAAAAAAATATACCAAATAAAAATCAAGTCTTTTAAATTTCATGTGGCATCTCAACTACCCATATTATGGAAAGCAACAACTTTTTTCAGTATAGAAATGGATAGCTGTCTTTTTTTTTTTTGAACGACAATACCGTAATTCCACGTTTACCTTGCACTTGCATGGATTTAAACCCACAACCTCACATTTATAAGGGGATACTTGTCTTTCTTAACCGTGAAAACAAATAAAGACATCTTTAGTTCTAGTTCATACCGGTAGAAATGTGACCAAAAACTCATATTTAAAATCTTTACCAGAAGTTTATAGGGTAGAAAAAAGTTTGTGAATTTAGGAGTGTAAACTTATACATATAAGTGTACTTGAAGCTCAATGAATTAATCAACTTAATACGTGAATTGTGAAGCTAAAACATTTAAGCTCGATTCAATTTAAGATTTTAGCTCGCTAATTAAGTGGCTCATTTGTTGGCTAGACTTCTTGTAACAACCATTACTTCTTCACGTTCTTATCTTTTACGTGGTCCACTGTGTACTATGAAAGGTTATGACCCACAGGTCCACCAATGCCACCAACAAAAGCCATTCCAAAAAGCTTAGCACTGCCTACTATGTTACACGCTAAAAACCAGAAGTAAAACCATAGAATGATTGTGTAATGATTATTGTATTACAATTAACTACCATCTATATTATGTTAATTACAATGTGGTCTAATAATGCTGGAAACCTATATATTTATATATGAAGGCTCAAAACTCTTCAAGAATGTGCCTTTATAAACCTATTGCTTTTGGAAACTACACAGAAACTCGGTTCAACTGAAGGTAGCAGGTCATAATGATTCGGGTCAAAACAGGTTGGGATTTCTACTGTCGAGAAGTTTCTCATCGCTTCCACTCGTGCATCAAAAAGATAAAAGAGACTTGAGATCGAAACAAATATTGCACTGTCAACTTTTAGAAACTTATATCATAATAAGATAGTAAATTTTTATATACATGGTGTCTAGCCAGGTAGCTCCATTATGGGGTATATACGTTCGTTTTCAGTAGAAAGGACTTATTTCTTAGCAGGGGATTAGTTTTGATGGCTTCTTTGAAAACATTGTTGATGACTGCAGTTGTTGGGTTGTCGTTTTGGTACTTTGATGGTGTTTTCCGAAGATTCTTAGGATCCTCCTTTGTACAATTCTGATCCGACTGTGCATTCATGATCCTTATAACCTTATCCGGGTTCAATGCCACCCGCCACCATTAAAGGTTAGACCAACTAAAGCTATATGGTCAACGGCAAAATTTTAAGACTTGGCTAAAAGGAAAACTATGTCAAATACGGCGACATGTCAAATGGATCGGAAGCCAGTGCAAATGTTTTTAACACTTCCTAGTCTCCTACATTAATTAGTACATATTATAAAGTTACGATTTAATAATCTTACTAAATTACATAAGATACCTGGGATCTGGTAACAAACTAACCTGAATATATAGTAGGTCTAACGGTTGAACAACAAGACATCGCTGTGAGTCTTCAGCAAGTGGTGGCACGACCTCCATTCTAATGCATCAAACAAAAGTTTTATTAAACAAAATTAAGATCAAATTAATGCATCAAACAAAACTTTTATATAAAAATAAACAGAAAGAATAATTAGAAACAAACGGGTCAAATCCGTCGAACGGGTGGAAAGTCGTCCAAAGTGTATTTCTACCTGTTTTGACAAAAACCGATTTGAATTTTGAGTGACGTGTTACACAACACAATCGGCCCACCCTTTTAGCCACCTCTAGATTACATTGTAATAAAATATCACATACTCGTTTAAGATGGAAGTTATATTGTTCTTCATCTGGCTAAAGAGGTCAACATTGTCCTGCAGCTGTTGATTGATGTTTTAAAGCATTAGCTAATGACTACTCAATACAAAATATCAAAACTCATTACATACGACACATATCATCTAGCCGTTGCAATAGCCACGCTCAAGAATCGGTGGAACAATTTACTTACCCTTAGTTCTCAAATATTAGTTGAGATCTGACCAAGAGCTTGGCTGTTCTGTTCCAACAGATTTCTTATCGACCATTGCAATGTTGTTTCAACGAATACAATATATAATCGTTGTGTCAATAAAGCCATCAAGAACTTCAACGAGTTTCCTAATTTCCTTTATTATCAATGATGGGAATAAACACTGACCTTCAACATGAGTACCATCACACCGGGCTCGATGATTCATTGAAAGCGAAAATGGAGCCACGTTAATTGTTGAATATGACTGTACACTTGGCTTTAAGGATGATTCCATCAGTTTATCCTGAATAAACATGAAGTGTTGAATGATGAGTGTGATTACAGGTCAAAGTATAAAAAAAAAACCTGATGGTTTCCGATCTATACAAACACGCGGCAGAACTCTGAATCCTCCATCGTCAGACCTTGAACGCTCATCGTAATCAGCTGGTGGTTCGTATTCCACCGGCGGACGGCGGTTGAGTCAAACTCCACCCTAGCCTTCGTTATTTCTGTTGGCAAGCATCACCACCATTATCGTTGGAGAGATGGCTCGCTAACGTTTCGCATGAGGCCATAACCCCATCTCTCAGAGTATAAATGAGTATTCATAAGGACCTTCAATTTCAATGTACATTCAATGTCAATTGAGAGAACCATAATCAAATAATCATAACTCATAAGCAGACCAACAACCAAATCGATGGTGTGCATTTTTTAAACTTTTTAACATTTTAACAACACCACAACATAGAATTTATATTTATACATCAACGTTATAATCAAGACCTTGTAAAACACCCTAACATATAGCATATAATCAACGTCCAAAATATATCCAGGCCTATTAAAATTCACAAACATCATTACACAACAAACAAAATGAAAATCAAATTAGAGGGAGGAAGAAGGGCACTTGGTATGCATACCGATTTGTGCTTGCACGGATCTTAAAGGTATGGGTTCAAAAGGCGAAGTAGGAAATGGCTTTAAATATACTTCGATTCAAACGTCAGACGAATTGTATTAATATGGTTACCGCTCCATAGAAATCGCTTCCAACTTTCTCATATATTGTTACAATCGATCCCATTTAATCACATTTAATTCCAATCTGCCATTGAATTGGACGGTTTCACAAGGTAAGTGAAGGTTGTGGGGAATAGACTTTTCATCTTCAGAATTCAATGGCATTAATTCAGTCGCTAGGTTGAGCATTGAATCGGGTGTTGAAAGCCAAAGTCTCTCTCTCTTGAGTCAAGAAGAACCATCAGACCTATTGATAATTTGTAATGAATGATTTGGTATAAATGCTGGAACAGTTTCAAAAGAATGATTTGGAATGAAAGCATCTTAATGCATTGACAAGGCATGGTGCATTGACAAGGCATGGTACAAGCATCTTAATGCATTGATAAGTACAAGCATCTTAATGCATTGACAAGGGTAATTTAGGGAAGATTTATATGACATTTGATGGTTAAAGCATATGGCTTTTCAAATGCCATCTTAAGTTTACCAACTTGGACATGTTTGCTCATTGCTCACTCTTTATAATGTAGTAGAGATAATTACTAGTGGGAATGTCCGCGCGTTGCCGCGGATACTTATGTGTTTTTGGGGAATGTTGCTTAACGTGTTTCAAATAATTTATTTTTAATACCAATATGTTAAGAATAACCAATATATCAACTCACCAAGAGCAATTGGTTATGCAGTAAACGAGTTTGTACTATATAATGGTCACAACTCAATGAACCATGATTTTAGTGGTGGTATTTTATCAGCCTTAATTATATTTATATTTAGAAAAATAACTAAAACAAAAAAAAAAGTCCATAAAATGTATCATTCACATAACACTCATATTATAAGAAAAAAATGGTGAACATATTTTAAGTTAACCTTTATCGTTGCTTGCATCTATCTACACATGAATGTATTGCACCACTTTCTGAACAAACTTGAGGCAGTTCGAGCATGCCCAATGACATTCTATAGACAAAATATTTTAGTGCCATAATTACCAAGGATTCGTAGTTTGTATGTAGGTGTGGTGTCACCACGGTGGTGGTGCTTGGTTACAAAAGTATAACATTTCTACATTTGCTTATTGTTTACCATGGGCTTGACAATAGTTATTAGTTACACAAAAGAGGTTTGTTAGCCCAAGTCTAAGCTGTCTTTTGATTTGGGTTCTTGTTGCTAGTTTCCATTCCTGTAAATGTAAATAGTGGTTGGTGAGTATATACTTATTTTAACACCTTTACAGTTTCCAGCAAGCACAATCGTTAACATTTTTTTCAAACCTAACTGTGAAAGATGGAAACCAATTGGCCATTCAAGAAGCACAGTTAAATTCCTGCTGTAATTTTTTTTTAAAAATTCGATCACCGTATCACTGGCATAAAAAACCTACAATTTATGCAGAACAAAGTACGATAGACAAACCTCAAAATCATTCTCCAACGTCTCAAATTATATCAAATTGTCAATGCATTCCAATCATTCTTGCAAGCAAAATCACAAGTTCATCGACAATGGACTAAAGCTAACCTGAAGATGCCGCGTACGCAAACAACGATGGAACCATGATGAAACCGGTCATAGATGGGATACACCTTTCTACAACGCAATTGACCCTTTGGTTAAAACCAAAATTTCTCCAACAGCGAAACAAATTTTTCAAAAATATCTTTATATATAAAATATATAAATACCAGTGACGCATAAACATCGTGCTTCGTTCTAACAATATCTTTATATCAATACACTAATTGCCAGCAAGTTCTTACAATTATCCCCACTCACTAATCGCCAGCAAGTTCTAACAATTATCCCTACTCATTCTCACAATACATTCCATATAGTTATTTTCTTATGCCAAATAAGCCAACCATTCTCACAATACACATTCCTATTAAAACTATATAAATACATGAGAATTACCTACCGTTAGGACTTATGTATTTTACTTGCTGATAACTTGGGGCGACACGTTTTTCAAAAACTACATACAAAATGTTAAAGAAACATTGATCAATATAAATGGACTATGGGTTGTGATATATCAAGGGCAAGAGTCCCTCAACTAAACATCAATCAATATACATGGACTAAAAGTTATTATATATCATGGGCAGCTACCTCTCAAGCTAAACATATATATTCTTAAAGCAGGTTACATAAACTAACAACTGATATAATATATTTATATGTAAATCATATATAAGTTTATGTATAGATAATGTTAATTAGTATATAAATCAACTATATCATCTATTAAATCACTTATATCATCGAAGGCTCTCTAGTTACGTCTTCTCTGCAAAAATAGCCGAATCTGGAAAGAAATGCTCACCAACTTGGTGGATTTTATGGCAATCCAGGATACCATTCCTGTTGCAGCAGAAATGGAGTCTGCAATAGTCATCTTTTTTTTTGCCTATTGTAGAGTCTAGACTACTCATCCTATAGCAAAGAAAAATAACACAAGTGTCTAAGATAATATTTAGCCTCCTGTTTCACAAGGGGAATGGTTTACTGGATAAGTTATTTTATATGTTCTCTGAATGATACTATGACAAAATCAACCTCCACAGATCCTTGAAACATTCCATGAAACGCTTTTCATCTAATTGTAAAAAATGATAAGATTACCTTTCATCTCTGATCATACTACAACACACCTTGTAGGCAACTAAACAACACCCAAAACACGTCCCTGACCAAGTAAAAAGTGGACACAATTAGAAGAGAAAAAGGCTACAGACGAATTGCTAAAAACCTTGACATTACCAACGATGGACTGGGCATCAACAACTGGTGGCTAAAGAGAATATTCAGCAAGAAGAGGTATTAAAGATTGTATATATGTTGATCTTTCTTCTCATGCATCCTGAAAACACCATAATCAAATCTTCATATGAATTCTGTGTATATGTTCAGAAATTCAACAAGTACCTCTTAACAACATCCATAACCGACCCAAAATCTGCCTTCACATTCACTGGCGGATTGGCTAACCTGCAAGCCATTTCCGGGATTGGTTTAGAATGATAATAACCTAATCCGGCACCTCCCAATCAAACTACTGCAAGATCTCAATGGCCGCAGTCTTCTACCCTTCTAACCTCAAACTATTCAACGAATTCGCCAAATAAATCGACAACTCGCCCGTCACTTCCGTAACCAACTGCATACACCCATCAAAACCCGTATCCAAACTCAACACAAACGCCCCATTCGCAATCGGCTGCCCCAACTGCGCCATCGAAATCTTATTTGCCGGCAAGAAAACAATACTCGGAATCCCCGCAGACGCGTAGTAAGCCGACAACGCAGCTGGCGTATCCCTAGTCAACGCACACCCCACCCCGACAACCGGGCGGGCCATTTCCTCAACCTATTAACCTGATTAACCAAAACAGTCATACCTAGATCCTTAAAGCTACCCGTATGACTAATCCAACAATGTTTAACCCACAAATCATTCATACCCACCAACTGTTTACCAAAACTCTCAGCCCAACACATATTAGAATTACGTTCAAAGGCGCTAACAACATCATTAGAATCAATCTCCGGCAACACCCATTGATTCTTATACCAAACATCCGACCCATAAGGCCAAGTAGTCTTCCCGATTCTCGAATCGAAAAGGGTCTTCGAGTAGTTACCATCAAAGGCTTTTAAAGCTTCCATAACATGCATATTCATATGGTATATAGATATGAAATAAACATAAATTAAGCACTCGTAAAGGTCAATTCGGCAAAAACATGGTAAGCTACTTAATACCCAAACAAAAACATATTAAAGTAAAAGAAATATTCACATAATAGGATTGGATTAATTTGTTCTTCGACATGAACACGGAATCCGTGTCAAGACACCGGTGCTTGAACACTACACGAATGTTGAACAAACCAGATCCTTTGAAAGACTAATCAAATATCACCAACACCACCATAACAATGGAAGCAACATTGCCTGAAGAAGGTGTTTCTAGATCCCTATTGAGTTGAATAATTTAAAACAGTTAAAATTCTTATTGAAGTCTGTAGCTCCTGTTTCCATTAATCAAGTCATTTTTACATCAAATATGTGAAAATCAAAACATTTAAATGCAATGTTGTAAAAAAAATCATCATGTATTCTTGTGTTCAATAAGCTCACCTCCAACCATAGCTAGGGCTCCAGCGGTACCTGGCAGCAGGGCTGTGGCTAGGACGTCAACTGCCACCCCTTCCACGGCACTCACGAGCAAAATAACCTGGCTCACCACACTCGTAACACTTGAGATCAGAACCACCATAACGACCATGACCTCCGCCTCAACCTCCACCGCCTCCTCCAGAACCTCTAGAGTTGTGAGACATTTCTACTCTCCAACCAACTTTACCTGGTTAAGATATGAGTAAACAATAGCGCAAATGAGTAAACATAACATCAAGTAAATGGATGGCAGTAAGACAAATGAGAGCCAAAAATAAACAAATAAAGTATGGATGTACCATCAAGCTCACGGATGGCATCCTGAGCATCATTACTGTCATCAAAATCAACAAAAGCGTAGCCAGGAGGTCGTCTTGCAACCCACACACTGCACGAAGTAATCAAATTTACCCAATCCATTATAAGAACACTAATATCCACACTAATTAACAACGACAATTTACATTAAATAGAACCTCATCCGCTAATCATAACAACAATCTGTAATTACATTCTAATAACACCAAAGGTGCCGAATTCATCATCTATATCCCGTTCATTAACCTTTGGATCCAGATTACCAACATACACACGAGCTATCTTTAATAATTACCTGTCAAGAACATCAAAGATTATTTACGACACTTTGAACTCTTTTGACCTAAAAAAGGGTAAAACTCTACAAACTGAATTGTGTTGTTATTATGCCCAACCCAACGTCAAACTCCTGAGATTACAGTCACGAGGCTGAAACAAAAAATACTTAAACTGTAGTTACCACCTGCAACTGGACAAAACCCTAAAATCGTTGTTGTTTTAAGGACCAATCAGTTTTCCGGGATTATAGACAGACCAACTCATAATCATCTCTAATCGACATTAGGGACTGATAAAAAAGAAGGGAAAACGTACCTTGTTTGCTTTCATCTCCTATCGAATCATGGAACCTCTTTCATCTGCTTCAATTTATGATGAAGGAAATTTGGGTTAAATTATATGGAAACGGACAGGGCCATTTAAGAAGGGACGATTGAGTACATAGACTGGTAATAATAAAATTGAAGGCTACTCAATCTGGTAATTAATTAATGGAGTAAACATAAAAGAATACCTAAGAATTTCAGGTCGATTCAATGATCACAAGGGCAGTTGTGGAACACTTGTTTTATATTGCGAAGACGAGGGTAGGTGAAATGTCTACGATACCCTCCGAAGTGTCTTAATTGCCACATTTATACCTGTTATACCCTTATAAAGTAAGCTTAAATATGTTGTACATGTTGCTTGTTAAGTAGGACGGCTATGAAAATTACTAAAGGGTACATCACTCTTCTTTAATAAGATATAATATAGAAATATAGATATATATTTTTTTAGTCACTTCATACGCACAAAACTTTGTATGTGTCATCCTACTTGTTTTATTAAATGATGATTTGTTTATATTTATCATATAACTAGATAATTGCCGTAAGCGAGCGTTGGCGACGCTTTAGTCGTCTATAGGTGGCGGCACGTCATGTGATTCTTTAACCATATGAAATGTACAGGAACTCGATTTTATATCGAATGAAAACATTTTTTATTTGAGTTGATTTGTTTCCGAACATAGTTTAAGCCAAAGACGTAGGTAACTCGAATTTATACCGTCAAATAAAAATATTTTATATTTGAGCCGACCCGTTTCCGAGCATAGTTTATGTCAGAAACGTAGGTAACACGAATTTATACCGTCTAGTGAAACATTTTATATTTGAGATGACTCGTATCCGAACCCAACTTATGTCAGAAACGTAGACCAACCGAAATGGCACGTAAAAATAAGCATGAAAATGTACTATATTAGACAAGAGTGAAACCTTAGAAAACCAATGGGGTCAAAGTGACATTTACAAAGTTAGATGACTACCTTTGACGTTACAACCAAGTTTGGTGTATAATGTGTTACATGCCAAAAATTTTAGGCCGAAAGAGAAGTTATAAAGTATATTGGTTTTTTGTCCATGTTAAAAAATAGGAGTGTCATTTTTGTGAAGTTAAAAACTTAGTTTTTATTAATTTAGAAATTTGGGTGAAGTTTGTCAATTTATAAAAGTTAGGGGGTCTATATTAAATTATAATACTTATGCCAGCCTGAACTTTTTTTTTATCAACAACCGTCAAATTTCATTCCACCCGTAATATTTACAAAGTTGCGACTAGTGAGACACTAGTGCCAACAAATATACATCACCAAATACACACCCGAGCCTGATTTTTTTACCCCTTATATTTTTTTTACCCCCTTATATGTTACTAATTAAGTTTTGAAACATCATATTATAATCATTTCTTCGGTAATTCTTACAAAAGTAAAAAATCAAAACTTAATTAAGCAATGAGAAGTTTTGATAGATTACATTGATGAATAAATATACATTTATATAATTATTTGTAACTACTATATTTTGAAATCTTATACACAGGATCATCGAATGCATCTCATCCAGGCATTGGTTAAAATTATATTTTTAAAGATCAGTTTACAAACCAATATATGTTTCTGCATGCTATTTAACAATATTCCAACTTGTATAAATGATGAAAAAACACTGCTTTTGAAGATTTAAAAATGTTTCCACAGCAAATGTTGGGATGAAAACTTCATCTACAAATAATTATACACACCCATATGTTACTGAATAAGAATCACACAAACGGAAATAACTGTACAAGCAAATTCAACAATTACACATTTACATAGCCATATTACTATTTGAATAAAGTATTAGAATACAAACATACAATAACAAATGTGTCATGCACGCACCCACGCACGCCAAGCAATAATAATCAAGAATTATCGCCTTCTGGTGGGGGTGAATGGTTAAGATCAGGGAGTTTAGCGCGTTTCGACGAAGATCCTTCAGTTTTCACATCATCATCACGAACAACAACGCTAGAAGCAAGTGCCCTAGCGATGCCTATACCCGCGGCCTCGCGCTCTTCAAGGGAATGCCATCTTATGTGACCATTTAACGCCTTCTCGTGGCATAAATCCTTTTTGCAAACGGGGCATATACTCGATTTCGCAGTGTCCTTTCGTGGAGTGTCCTTTCTTGGTGTCATTGGACGTTTTGTGCCTGAACCGCTAGCGGCGTTTGCGGTGCGTTTAGATGGAGGCCGTGGTGGTGTGGTGGAAGATGATGATGGTGGTGGAGGGGTTGGTTTATTATTTGAACCGGGCTTACCACTTGTGCCGTCGTCATCCATTGTTGTGTGTGTGCTTGAGAATAGAATGTTGGAGAAAAAAGGCTTATGGGTGTGAAAGATGTGTATTTATGGGTGTGACGGTTATTGGTGGTTATGAGAGAAAAGATGCGACCGTTAAATTATTGGTTTTTTGTAAGTTATAAATGGTGCCATTTAAAGGCGCCAAAAGAAATATAAGAGAAAACCGTTTTGAGGAATATTATTGGTTTTTTCTTTATTCAAATAAATTAAGTTAATTTGTTTTGGTACTTTTTAGACTTTATTTTTAATTTGAGTTAGGATTTCTAATGTAAATGAATTCTATAGTTCTATTCTTTGTGTTTAATATTAAACATGTATTTTTTTATTTTTATTTTTATTTTTTTACTTGAAATAAGTTTAATCAATAACTTTCATACATCCAATTAAATCTTTTGCCATTTTTGCCATAAAAAATAATTAAATTAAATTAAATTAAACTGAAATAAGGGCCGAAAATCAGGAAAACCTCACAACAGAGGGTGCCAAACTTAATGCATATAAAATTTTCAGCCGAAAACATGTAAATTTACACCATTGAGCAAAAAACACAACATGGCCAAAGCACCCTCCTATCTTCAGTATCCCTCTGTCCCTGAAAATATCAAAGATTGCCCCAATTATCATTATAAAATAATAATTTTAAAAACAAAATTAAGTAAAAATAAAATTATGATGTATTGTATATGTATTATGTAACACATAGTCTTCAAGTAATATCATTATTATTTTGGCGCCTTTTTCCGACACGGTTTAAAAAACACAACGATTCATTTAACGGTCGTGTTGTTTCTCTGATAACCACCGTGTGAGTGTGTAACTTCAATAACCGTCATCATCACGTTCCAAACCTATAAATACATATTTACATCCTCAATTCTTCATACCCCTAATTCACAATATTATCGCCAACGCACCCACCCACCATATATATGGTTAATAGAAGAGAGAGCGAAGGTGCTAGCGGAACCAACCCGATCCCCCCACCACCGCCTCCGCCACCCCCACCGCTTTCCGGGACAAAACGCCCCCTAACGCCTAAGTCGAAAGAGAAATCGAGCATTTGCCCTATTTGCAACAAGAATATGTACCATGAGAAGGCTTTAAACGGGCATATTCGTTGGCACACGGCCGAAGAGAGGGAAACCGCGGGCATTGGTGCCGCGAGATCACTCGCGGCATCTGTTGAGGAGCAACAACCGAAGCGCGTTAAAGTCCCCGATCTTAACCGGTTGCCGCCACCCGAGGACGGAGAATAATGAATGTTTCATGGCCAGAATGTTTTATAATAAGTTGGGGCCATTTTATGTTAGATAGATAAATAATATATTATCATATTATGGCTTCTCTCAAACTAGCGGTAAACAAAACATTTGGGTCATGTTAGACGTATATTTATTTTATTTTACTTAAGATACGATATAATATAAAGTTTAGTATGCATGTTTCTGTTGTTATGGTTCATTGTTATGGTTAGTATATATCGTCTATGCGTGGAACCATTGATGGATGGTTTTTCTTACCAGACTGATTAATTTGCAGTGAAACCCGGTTTTTACCGAAGCATTTAACATTATTATCATATTATTTGCAGAATCTTATATATTTAAAAAAAAATCTAAAGTTGTGATTAACATGTTGAGGGCGGTTTATGTCCTTTACTATTTTTCTTTGTTGTGTGGCACTTGTTGATTCACTTTAGATGTAAATCTAGATAGGAAGTAAGAATGGGATGTTAACAACGGTAATTAACTACTTTTTCTAATTTAAAAAGGTCTGAAATATTATTAACCGTTAAGTTTATATTGGTATACGTATAATCAGTTCTTAAGAAATAAGAGCAAAAGCATATATAGAAAATTTTAAAACGTATTTTATTTTTGCTTCTTTTCAAACTATAATTTTCTTTTGAACCAATTTTTTACTAGAGGTTAAACATATAATTTTATGATCATTTTCCTCATAAACGTTGATTGTGCACAGTATCTTCATAATCTTTGCAGAAAGAATGCGTTAGATCTTGACAGTGACAAAGCTTGAAGATCAAATTGGCGGGGGCCAAACTCAATTTTTTTGTATTAGTAGAGGCCGGAAGATCAAATCGGTTGAAGCTGGACTCAATCCATATAAAAATTACCTATGAAAATCGTAAACTTCCACCACTTAACCAAAAAACGGTGGGGCTGAGGCACCCCTTTACCCTCAGAAACCTTCGCCACTGGATCTTGATGAGAAATATACACAAACACCATAAAAAGTAAATTTATTTATTTTTTACTATTACAATGGTAAATTTGCTTTATTATTTTTCTGTTGTATATCACTAGCATAATTTTTTTTAATTAGATAAAGTTATAGAAAAGGTGACATAAATGTGGTTTCATTTAAATAGATTATAATGACACTGAATATAGCAGCAGGAGATACACAAAAACGTTAACAACTACATATTCTATTTTATAGTATCTTAAGATTGAGTTTGAAAATGCAAAAGTGCTTTTGGTCAGAAGTGTTTATTAGCTTATGATTTTTTGAAAAGGACTTTTAAAAAAAGTGTTTGGATTAGCTTTTGGGATAAGAAACGTCAAAAAGTCAATAAATTGTTTCTTTTAAGTTTTCCGCTTAACTTATTGTAAATATTGGTTGTATGAGTGGTGAATTTGTAATTTTTTTCAAAAGTCAAAAGGCAAAAGCCAAGATTTCTAACTTTTCAAAAACAGTTTTTCCACCCTTAAAAGCTAAAAGCCAAAAGTCAAAACAGAAAGTGTTTTTGGGTTACACAAACAGCTTATTGACTTATTGGCTTTTCCAAAAAGCCAATAAGTCAATAAGTTGTTTTGAAACTCAATCCCAAACACCCTCTAAATAGTAAGTTTGATGAGGTTTCTTACCGGCTTTGTTACCCACTGTACATTCACAACTGACACTTTTAACCTTTTAGGCTGATCGGTGTGAGCTGACACCCCCTTCATCTTAACAAAATTTCATTCAGTAGCATCCTTTTTCTTAATTTCCTCAGCATCAATCTAGGGTGCTATTGATTGCCCGTGAGTAAAATAACAAAGGAAAACGTGAGTGAATAACGGACCACTAAAACTATGACCGTTATCAAATGGTCTTGTTTAAAAAAATAATTTTAAACCCTCCATATATATATATATATATATATAGTGGAGAGTTTAAATAAGAAGAAAATGTCTTAAATGAAGAAAACGAACAAATTTAAACCAATAGGAATCATCCATTTAATAATTCTATTAATTGTTAAATAAATGATTAATTTGTTGTAACCCCCTAACACTAGTACACAAATGATTTTTTGGTTCTATGGTAAGTTTTTTGATGGGGCGGGTTTATATGAGAACCGCACCTTAAAATGAATTTGAACCAAAGAAATTGGAAGTGCACCTCCTAATCTATTTTAATAATTAAGAAAAAGAATTCAACCGCACCTCTAAAAAATGGAAATCCAACTCCTATATGAAACCAATTCCGAAATTCCATCCTTTTCTCTAAAAAATTGGAACGTAACCTCTAATAATATATAAAATCAAACGGCTATTTATATTGTTATTTCTTCAAGTCTCAATAAGTTAATTTATCTTCTTCAATTTCAAAAATTTGCTCCTTCATCACCTTAATTATCTTCTTCTTTAATTTCAAATTTGCTCTTTCACTGTGCTTCACGTTTTATTTAAGGTATTATCCTATTTATTGATGTTAGATGTTAGTTTTTAGTTTTATTTATTGTTATGTATTAATTGAATGTATTTTGTTACATGTAGATAAAAGTTGAATTAATCAATTTTTTTCAATATTTCATTCAAATCATCATCAAGTAAAGGTATGATAATTTTATTGCTGAATTTTTTATATTTATATGATTACATGTTATTATTCTGTTATTTGTATCTATATTTGTGTAAAATATATGTATGAATGTGTGATATGTGTGTACGCGTGTATTTAAATACATATACACTTAAAAATAACCCTTTAGAGTATAGGTGTACAAATCTGTTTTTTTTTTTTTTTTTGCCAAACCGTTTTTTGTTTTTAACCAAACCGGCTATTTTAGTTGGGAACCAAAACCATTTTTTTAAACCGGTTCACTTAAAAAAACCAACCCGAACACACCCCGCCTAACACGTATTAAAATTTTATCAAATTTAATAGGTTAAAAATTTATCAAATTCAATAGGTTATTTAGCCTAAACAGTCTATTTTGCCATCAAACAAGGATGTTCATTATTCTCTAAACCATTTATAAGTTTCACAGCTTCGGTGAAACTATTTTTGAGCAAAGAGGTTCCACACTTATGTGTATAATCAATAGCAAAATTGCAATAAAAAGAACAATAATTAATAGGGGTGCAAACAAGTCGAGCCGAGCCCGAGCCCGAGCTCGAGCTCGATTAACTTATGAGAGCTCGAGCTCGGCTCGATTCGAGCTATGTTTCCATGGTTCGAGCTCGAGCTCAACTATAATTTCTCAAACTCGAGCTCGGGTCGTTTATTATTTAGGTGTTGATATATTAAATAAAGATAACATAAATAACATGCTCGGTTAAGCTCATGAGCTCGATAAGTAAAGTACATGATTAGGTTCATTTATTAACCAACTTCAAATGAATGGTAAATTTTATTAAATATCAGTAAACTAATATTACGCTAGTCTTGATAAGGGTGAACGAGTCTGACGAGTTTCACATGCTAGGCTCAAGCTCGATTTTGATAACTAAACGAGCTTTGTTTTAGGCTCAAGCTCGATAAGCTCGGCTCGACTAGAGTTTTTTTACCAAGCCAAACTCAAATAGCTCGCGAGCGACTCGACTCGTTTGCACCCCTAATAATTACCTTCAAAGTACTTTTGCAACAACCAATCCATGTTTTTTTCTCACAATTTCTTAGTGACTATACAAATATGCAAACTCTAATAGTAAACTTACTACACCCATGACCAACAGAAATAACAGCCAAATCTCCCATTCATAAGTATAATTGGTACAAATTTACCAAACCGTTTTTTTTTTAGTGGGGGACCAAAATTGGGGTTTTTTTTTAAAAGGTTTGGTTAAAAACCGGTTTCAACTCTGTAGGTGTGTGTTTTGTGTAGGGGCTTGTTTGTTTTATGAGTGTTCATACATTTACATTATTTGTTTGTTTTTAATGTATTAAAGATGGATCGTGATTTTTGGATGTACAAAACTTCACATACATCCAAAATTTACATGGAGGGTGTGCGAAGTTTTATTACGGCTGCTGAAGCAAATAGCGTGAATAAAGGAAATAGGTGGATTTGTTGCCCTTGTAGCGAATGTAAAAACTTTCAAAGATTTAATGGTACCGAAGATATAGAGTTTCATTTGTTGCAAAATGGTTTTATGCCAAGATACACTTGTTGGTCAAGGCATGGAGAATCACTTCTTGACTGTAGCACGTCGTCGGCCAATTTACACATCAATGACAGTACACATAACAATGATTCATACCTTGATGGCGATGATGAACATTTAAATGACGCCAGTGAAAATTTAAATGGAATGTTACATGACATGGAGGCTAATATGGGACATGATGAACAAGAAAAATTACAACACCTATTTGAAGATGCTGAAAAACCGTTATATACCGGTTCTAAACTTAATAAACTTGATGTTGTGTTGAGGTTGTTTAACTTGAAGTCAAAAAACGGATGGAGTGATAAAAGTTTCACAAGTCTACTAGTGCTTTTGCATGATGACATGCTTCCAGAAGACAATGATTTACCAATGTCGACATACCAAGCAAAAAAACTTGTGTGTCCGATGGGATTGGAAGTTGAAAGAATACACGCATGTCCGAATGATTGTATGTTGTATAGAAATGAGTTCGCGAATGAACATAGATGTGTTGTCTGCAAAGCATCTAGGTATAAAAGGAAAAAAGAATCGGATGAAGTTGACGACGATGTGACAAAGAATGGACCACCTGCTAAAATGTTGTGGTATCTCCCTATTATACCGAGATTGAAAAGATTATTTTCAAACGAAAAAGAAGCAGAATTATTATGTTGGCATTCAGAAAAACGTGTAATTGATGGAAAACTAAGACATTTTGCAGATTCACCTCAATGGAGAAACATTGATACCAAGTATCCAGAATTTGGAAAAGAAATGAGAAACATACGTTTTGGACTTAGTTCAGATGGGATCAATCCTTTTAGGAACATGAACAGTAGTCATAGTACGTGGCCAGTTCTTTTATGCATCTACAATCTTCCACCATGGTTATGCATGAAGCGGAAATACATCATGATGTCGTTGTTGATTCAGGGTCCAAGGCAGCCTGGTAATGATATTGATGTGTATCTGTCTCCTTTAATTGATGACTTAAAAACTCTTTGGAGTTCGGGTGTAGACGTATATGATGCTTATAAGAAAGAACACTTCCAATTGCGCGCCATGATTATGTGTACTATAAGTGATTTTCCAGCATACGGTAACTTGTCAGGATATAGTACGAAGGGTAAGAAAGCTTGTCCTGTTTGTGAAGATGAAACAGATTCGATATGGTTAAAGCACTGCAAAAAAACTGTATATATGGGACATCGAAGATTCCTTCCGGAGGGTCACAATTTTAGGAAGAAAACTGTTGACTTTGATGGAAGCATTGAGAAACGAACAATGAGGACACGATTTGACGCATTTTCACGAGTTGAAAATCTAAAAACTGTGTTAGGAAAAAGACCTCGTGATGAGAAAGGAGTCGAGAAAGGAGTTGAGAAAGGAGCCATCTGGAAAAAAAAGTCAATTTTTTGGGATTTGCCTTACTGGAGACATTTAAATGTTAGACATTGTCTAGATGTAATGCATATAGAAAAAAATGTATGTGACAGCTTGATAGGCTTATTATTAGATATTCCGGGTAAAACTAAAGATGGGATTAATGTCAGAAAAGACATGGTACTTATGGGAATACGTAAAGATCTTGCCCCGGAACAAAGAGCGAACCGTATTTATCTGCCACCGGCTTGTTATAATACATCAAAAGAGGAAAAAAGAAAGTTTTGTGAATGTTTACATGATATAAAAGTTCCATCGACTTATTCAGCAAATATTAAAAGATTGGTGTCGATGAAAGATTGTAAATTAATTGGAATGAAGTCTCATGATTGTCATGTTATGATGACACATATGATTCCCATCGCAATTCGTGGATTGTTGCCAGATAACATCCGACATACAATCACAAAGCTTTGTTTGTTTTTTAACAACATTCACTCAAAGGTTATTGATTTTGAAGCACTGGATCAATGGCAAAAAGACATTTATGTTACCCTTTGTGAACTAGAGATGTACTTTCCACCCTCGTTTTTTGATATAATGGTTCACCTAATATCTCACATCGTACAAGAGATTAAGGCTTGTGGTCCTGTATTTTTACGATATATGTACCCTTTCGAAAGATACATGGGTATCTTAAAAGGTTATGTAAGAACCCGTAATCGACCTGAGGGCAGCATTATTGAAGGGTATACTTCTGAAGAGGTGATTGAGTTTTGCCAAGGTAATGACATTAACAATATATTACAATATAACATACATACATATAATAGTGTTAACTTACAATATAATAATTTGTTTTTTTGCAGGTTATATGGAAGGTGTTGAAAGTGTCGGCGTTCCTAAAACTCGCCATTCGGGTCGACTTGCAGGTAAGGGAGTAGTTGGTAACAAAATAATCATGCCTACTTACGAAGAGAGAGAAGTTGCACATTTAGTGGTCTTAAAACACATGACATGTCTGGCTCCATATGTTGATGAACACATGGATATGTTACGGTCAACATACCCGGGTGAGGAAGAAATATGGTACATAAAGAAGCATAACAAAGAGTTGTCGAGGTGGATGAGAAAAAGGGTATTAGAGGCTGACGTTGATGAAATTATGAAAAAGTTGGGACATGGTCCAAGTCCTAGAGTTATATCTTACCAAGGGTACGACATTAATGGTTATACGTTTTACACCAAAGATCAAGATCAAAAAAGTATTGTGCAGAATAGCGGGGTTACAATAATAGCGTCAACAACTGAATTCGACAGACGAAATCATGATACAATGATAAGAATCGCTAAAGAATCTTATTACGGTGTTATACAAGAAATTTGGGAATTGGATTATCGTGATTTCATTGTTCCTGTGTTCAAATGTAAGTGGGTGAATAATCGTACAGGTGTTCAAGTTGACAAATATGGTTTTACACTTGTCGACCTCAAAACTAATGGCTACGCATCTGAGCCATTCGTTCTCGCAAAACATGTAACACAAGTTTTCTTTGTCAAGGACCCGAGCAAACCAACATACCACATCGTCTTACAAGGTAAACGACGTATTCTTGGTGTTGACAACGTCGTTGACGAGGAAGAATACGACCACTTTGATGATCTACCACCATTTTCGGTCGGTATTGAAGCGCGTAACTACGACAACATTAATCGCACCCCATACTTACGATCTGACACCGAAGGGATATATATTGACTAAGGTTTGATTGATATAATTTTAATTTATGTGATTAATATAATTTTATTTTATGTAAGTTATTAAAATAGATAATGAAGATGATAAATATGATAAATGCTATACATAGCTAAAACCTTCTCATTTTTCCAGGTAACATTGGCGGTTCTTCACTTCTTCTCCAAAGTTTTCATTCCCCCCAAAATTGATGCTTCTTCCCTCCAAAATTGAGCAAAACTTCCAGCAATTAACCATCCCCAAAACCGTCTTCATCCAACAATAAACATTCACAATAATTTCATCGCACCCAAACTCTACCCCATATTCATCAGACCCTACCCCATCTTCATCCTATCCTACCCCTCGAACCCAAACCCTAACCCTAACCGGCGGCAACCTACACTCCTCGAACCCTAACCGGTGGAAATCTCTAACCCGAATCCAAACTCTGTATCCCTGAGGTTGAACCGATGACAAATACAGGTGATATTCTACCTTAATTTTGTTTAAAGTTCAAATATTTGTATGTTTATAACTATCTTTTTAGTGTGGTTGTTGGATATGATAATTGCATGTGGTCTTGTATAACTTGGATTGTCGTTTTATAGTCGAATTGCACGTGTATGTCATTTTTTATTCGATTACAGTGCTGTTGGTTGTATATAATAATTGCTAGTGGTCCTGTTAGTAGTGACCTTAAAGTAAAAAGTGACAATATATTCTTGTTTGTAGCAACTTGGTACCTAATAATATCATCACTTACTAGTTTCTTTTATAAAAAAACATTTGATTTTATTCTTCCCTGGTGTATTTGTTTGTTACAAGAGCATGTTATTGAGTTGTGGAAATAATAATCAACACACTTTAATCGGGTTTTGGAAAAGTAGGTTTTAATCATGACTTGTGAAAATTGTTTCTACAGCAAATGAGATTATTTACCAAGAACCGTAAGTGCTTATGTCATATTGAATGTTAATATCATATATTATCATGTTTTGGAAAAGTAGGTTTGACTTGTGAAAATAGTCAAGGCATTCTAATCATGTTTTTGGATGTTTAACTATAGGTATGCCTAAAAGAAAAAGAGGCGAGAGAGGTATTGCTTCTTTTAAAGGGAAATATCCGGAGGCATTATATTACATCAGTTTCGATGCAAATAACAAGCCTATAGGTGTTACTCGTGGGAAATTTATGTCATGGTATGGCATGATGGTTCAACACATGTTACCATATCATATCGAGACGAGTAAAGTTGATAACCGATATTTTGAAGAGTTATGGTTCGAAACCAAGGTACGTATTATTTTTAACTTATTAAAAATCCGAATTATTTGTTGATTAATTGTTATGTTTAACTTACTGTTTTGTAATATCTAGAGGGCATGGAAAATCGAGACCGAAGCCCCGAGAGAGTTTATGAGGAAGAAAGCTATCAAAATTGGAACAAATTTTAGAAGTAGACTAACAACGAAATATGTAAATAAAGGGTTGAACGCCTGTCATAAATATACATTTCTAGATCCTGATATGTGGGCTGAGTTTGTTTTAGAAAGAACAAGCAAGAAAGCAAAAGCAAAGAGTGAGAAAGCAAAAGCAAGCAACGCCAAGAAAAAATGTGTGCTTCGCTTAGGACGAGGTGGATGGAAAGGTAAAGAAGAAAAGAAAGAAATCATATGGCCACAACTTTTAGAAAAACACGACAATCTTAAATACTTACAAAGTCATCGTTCTAAGTTGTATTTATTGGGTTGTGCCATAAAAAACAAAAAAACCAAGTTGTATGAGCTTCCACAAAACGCGATTGAAGATTTCAAAACATTGGTTAGTAATTTTGTTATTGAATTATATAAAATTAAATATATATATATATATATTGAATATTTTAACAAATATGTTTTTACAGTACGAAGAGGAGAAAAAAATGATAGCGGATGGGAGTTTTTTTCTAAACAAAGAAGACCCACTGGTTCGACTTTTGGGACCAGAGCACGGGGGGCGAGCACGAACAATATCCGATATCATAGGTAATGACTATGTGTGTATATATTTATATTATGAGTTGAATATTTCTTTAGAGCTTAATTTAGTTTTGATATCCACTTTATAGGTTTTACAAAGGTTCATGGTGGATTGTACAAAAATGTGAACAATGATGATAGAGGCTCCGTACCACATGTCGAAACAAGCCCAACAATTTGTGACTCTAATTATGGGTCTGATGTAAGGATCATTGACTATCTACCTATTGAGGTAATAACATTAACAGTCCGTTAAGTTGGTAATTGTATTGATATACAATATCTATAAATGTTGTATGGTTTTACAGAGCATGACCCAATGTTCGTTGCTATTGAATGTGGCTAATGAGCTAGTGGAGGTGGCTACCGGTATGGCTTGGCCAACCTCAGAGACAGTCATACATCAGATGCCAATAAAGGATGGTTGTGTCAAGGTAAACATTGATAAGATTGTTGATATGCACGAGAACTTGCCTGTTCATGATGTAACAAAGACGGATGAAGTTAAGAAGGTTAAAGATATGTATCATGCTGTTGTTCAGTGGCCTAGACATGCATTAAAGGTATACTTTTGTTTTTTATATATTACAATATATTTTATTATATCAGTATTACTCTCTCTCTTTTTTTTTAAATTGTAGCTTGTGGACAAAGAGACAACGAGAAAGTCAACTAGTGTTGTCAGAATGGCCTCGACTGGTAGATCACCGAGTTGTACAGGCGCCTTGCTACAAATCCACGCCGATGACACCGCGACAACTTCATATTGTCAACCACAGGTAGTTTATATTAAGATATGTTTTTTGTTCAAATAAAAACAATTTGTTTGTAGTTGTTGGCTGAGGTAGGCAGTTTGTTTTATTGATATTAAAACAATTTGTGTATAATTTTAGGCTGAGATAGTCAACCAATTTCTAGAATTCCAAACTCAAGATGTCATGATGCAACCCCAACAAGGCTCTTTAGTGAACATGGTAACTAATCAAAACCTTATGTATATGAATGTGTATGTATATATCTATATTGTATCCAAGTACTAATGCTTTTTATAATTGTGCTTAGATATTAAATTTTAGTAACCCACAACCCAGTTTTGAAAATCCATTTGAGTTGCATGCTTCCAATCCTAAGCCAAACCCTATTCTCAAGTCCAATCCTGTGCCTGAGCCCCAGTCCAATATCGAGTCTGAGTTTGAGCCTAATTTCGAGACCGAGGCTGAGTGTGTCATCGTGGCCGAGTCCCCATTTGAGGATCCTGAATTGCCTTTGGCCTTGGACTCAATAAAGGGCAGACCTCAACCAGTTCAAGATTTAGTCAAGGAGTTAACAAATCTAGTTGGTCATAGCTATGCTGTTCGGGTTGTTTCACCTAACGGGATGTATCCTGAACCTGTTGATGAGGCTGTTGCATATTCTGAGTTGCTACAAATCTTCTTGAACAAGTGGCTTAATGTCACATTACTACATTGGTTTGCTATGTAAGTTGCTTTTACTATTTTTATGCGTAATAACATTTTTAGATATAATTAAATTTACTAACTTGTCGATTTTGTTTTGTTCTTGATTTTAGTCATTTCTTTGAGAAGCCTAATTCCCAATGCGCTTTTCTTGATCCGACCAAAATCAATGGTTCAAAATGTATTAGTTGCTCTAAAGCCGTTGAAAATCACATACGAGAAATACTTTCTTTTCATTCAAAGAAAAGCTTCATTCTTGCACCATACCTACAAGGGTAATACATATTTCCCACCATACATACACTTACACAAACACAAATATATTCCTAATTGTTCTATATTTTTTTATTTTTTGCAGCGGACATTGGTCACTAATAATTCTTCATCCTGCTTATCGACGTGCCTATATTGTTGATTCCATGAGGAAAAAAAAAGGACCAGAAAATTACATGCTCGTCTCTAAAATTAACAACGTTTTTGAGAAGCAATATTTTAATTGGGAAATGGTAAAGGTATGTGATCAACAATTTATAGTGTTTAAAATAATTCAGTGAATATAATTAATTGTGAACATAACATAGTGCAAGCAACAAGAAGGCACATGGGAATGCGGGTATATGGTTATCAAACATATGCAAGAGTTTGTGGAACGTATTCAATATGATATTGTTAAAGAAGTAAGCTTTTGTATATATTCCAATACTTTTTCTATTGGGCTAACAGCTAACTTATATGTATTTACAATCTCACATTTTTATTTGGTTGTTTTTAGTTGTGGAAAGAAGATGGGAAACATCCGCAATCAAAAATTGAAGAATTAGTCTTAAGCTTGATGAAGAAATTGATTCACAAGATGGTAATGGCCCAGAATGAAATCGATGAAGGCGTCTTAAGGTTAGTTCACATCCATAACCAATAGATAGTTTTTACTTTGAGGGATTGCTTTGCATTGAATTCTCATAAATAATAAGTGTTTTGTATGAGCCGTTTAAGGCTTAGAGGTTCTTAGCAAGCATAGTTTGTTTTTTGGTGTCGTTTGCTCTTGACCATTAAAAGTTTGGGCTTTGAGGGAATAATCTTGATGCTATAAGTATAGTTTTGCGCTATAACTGAAGACCAAACAAACCAAAGAACAAACATAAAAATGACCATTTGAACAATAAGGAATAGAGATGGCATTTTTAACTTGGCAACCAAATCCACTAATGCTTTGAAAATGGCGGTATAATATTTTTTAAGCTTCATTTATTGACGTCACATTATGTTTTTTTGTGCAGTTTATACGGATTGGGATACAAGGATTGAAGAGGTCGGTTCAGGTTGCAAGGTGCATGAAGTGATTAGTTTGACATTTTTGGGTTGCAAAGTGCATGAAGTTAGTAGTTTGACATTTTGGGTTACAAACTTTTTTAGGCTAATCTGGAAAACATGTCCTACCTCAAATTGTATACTTTTATGTTTCGTTCGGAATTGTTCTGTTTCTGAATTGTGTTGTTTCTGAATTGTGTTTTAAATAATATTAGAAGTTTGTTATTTCTATTTAGTATTTCCAGCCATATTGTAATGTGTGTTTTGGGAAATTTAATTGAAAGCTGCTGGGCATAATTGAAAGCTGCTGGATATGTACAAAGTTGCCATGTGTCAAAATATCATTGCATGCAGAGTCAAACATAAGTCAAAGATGTGGTGCTGAGAATAAAATTAATAAATTATGTGGATACTTAATAAATGCGGTCAGAATGTTAAATGATGCGGTCAACATACAACCGCACTTCAAAAAGTTCATTTTTAGGTGCCTAATTAATTGATGCTGTATAATAACCGCACCTTCAATGTAAATACACCGCATCATCAAAAAATAAGAATTTAAATGGTGCGGCTGTTGAGAAACCGCACCTCAGTAAAATATGCACCGCATCAAAAAAAAGAAACAAATTGGATATGATTTCATCCCTGGCCCACCAATTAATCAAACCTCAACCATTATATATTATATTATATCACAATTTCCAGAAATTTTATTTGAAATTACCAATATATACCCTTGATACAGATTTATATTTTAGTTAGAAATAAAAATAATATACAAAAAAATTACATATATAATTAAACATGTTTTCTAAAAAATACATTTTTTCCTAATGAAACACAAACGTATACTGTTTAACAAATGTACAAATGAAGCTCAAGATAGTTTACAACTCGAAGCTATACACTTTGCGACGCGAACCGACTTCAAACCTTGAAACCTAATCCGTAGAAACCGCCTAACAAAACATAACGTGACATTAACAAAAAGACGCATAAAAAATACAAAACGAATGTGCGTGTGTACTACATGCGCATATGTACAAGCAAGTTTTTATTTGACCCGTTAAAGAGAAAATAATATTAGATGGTAGAATTTGGGCTAACCTTCAAAGGCTTTATTGATTTCTTTCCGGGCCACGAAACGCCTTGTGAATCAATTCTCATCTTCTTTCCATGACTAAAAAACAATAAATAAAAAGGTAAGATTGCTTCTTCATTGATTTCGCTTCAAAGGATTTATTGATTTCGCCAGCTGTACACGTTCAGATCTGATCTAACTTGTGTATATCATTAATTAAATAAAACTTACAGTAACAAATCATCCACAAAATCACTTTCAACATGTAGAGGATGATCGGAGTACATAGGGCAGAACCAAGGATAACCGAAAATCCAAAGAGCAGGTCTTGGCGTCAAGTAACTGTAAGCAAAAAAATCAAACAACCAACAATCGCCTGAAACAAAACAGCGACCTCGCGGGCTGAACCAAAAGCAAAATGTGTAACTAAACTTATTTGTGGATATAACCAGAAACGACCAGAACCTGGTTATGCTAACAATTCATTTTGTTCGCGGTTTGCTGTTTACCAGTTTTTTGGTTTCTTCTTTCAGGAATTTCTCTTGTAAAAGCGAGTAATTTGTTCTTAGTTCCCAATTACTGCATTCAGTTGTTATTCCTTTGCATTCGTTAGCATTTCTACAACCCAATAAATCAATTTAATATTAACACATGAACCAAATATGAAGAACAATACTATTGAAATAAAAAAACTCAAACCTTTACCAAGTAATTGCGTTTGACATACAAGTCATTTGTTCCAGCCAATAGTTTATTATTTGCCTCATGAAGAATTGATAAATTAGTGTTTTCATTCAACTGCACATATTTATGAATAGATAAATTATCGTTTTTCACAAACTCGGCTGGCAACAACAATGACCTTACATTGTACTTACAGATTTGAGGAGCACTCAACTACCATTGTTGATCTGTCTCATCTCCCCTTGTTTGGAAGGGCCAGCAACATCTATCAAAGATTGATCTTTTAGATAAATTGCAACCTCCTTACATGACTTAAATTGCATCCCTGTTGGACTAAATATAACAAGGAAACAACAATATTGTGTAAGTTAGACAAATAGAAGTGATCTAATTACTTCAAGTTCCTTTTTGAAGAATTTATGATCATATAAATCTTATTTTAACATATATGAAAAGGTCACCGTAGGGCTTAGACATCTTGATTTACTTCAAAAATACGTAGTATGTATTAGGTGAAACCACATTGAGGGTGTGGTGGTGGTACCACTGTACCAGCAATATCTCACAATGTTCCGTTAAGGAACAGCACACGTGTTCAATAACTTTAGTAAACCTAATTAACATCTTATTTATCATGGTAACCTCAAGTGCTAACTACAATAGACTTCAAGGTAATATGCGCTAGAGCTAACCTCAAGTGCTAACTAGATTCTGAGGAAAATTCAAAATTAAAATAAATGCCATTTAATAAAATTTAAGTATCACAAGAACAAAGAACAAAAATTATCTCTGTGTGTGTGTTGTGGGGGGGGGGGGGTGGGGGGGGTTAAGATAACAAATTAGAGCAAAACAGATTGGGGGTTAACTTCAACCATATTGAACTAGTGTACCTTCAAAAAGCTAGAACATCAAACGCCTGTCCACAACCAACCCATCGGACTCAACCACCATACGACCCAGCCCGAACCTGAGAACCATCACGAACCCATCACTATTGCCACCCTTGCTCGACCCAACAACCACGTCTGCCGCCCGTTATCAGCTTCAAAACCACCACGGCGCCATCTTCACGGCCCGTTCACGGGCCTAAAACCTTCACGCCGCCACCACAGGAGATGGTGGTGGCCGGCCAGTGCTGTAACAGGGGGAGATGGAGAGAGCTCGAGATGAGAGAGTTAGGGTTTCTTTGAGGGAGAGGGGAAGATGACGGCTGGTGAAATGAGGGAGGTGGAGGATTGTGAGGCTTTATATACTTAGGGTTATGGTAGGTGGTATACCGCTTATCGACGCGTATCGAACCTGCCTAAACTTATTTCGCTTCGGTTTTATTTCAGTTCATTATTTAGTCATTTAAATTAGTCGGTTATGTTCGGTATTAGAAACATAACTAAACCGAGCAACTTAAATATTATTATCATGATCCGACGCGTATATTAAGAACACGCATTTAAATCGTGTCAACTGAACCGGTCGCGGTTTCCTTCATTTAGACGATCTGATAACTTTCGGAATTTAATAAATAACAGTATTGATAATAAATTATTATTCCAAAAGTACCATTACGGTTAAAATAACGCATATCGACGTCCGATTCCCACATTAGTTTCTTTCTGCGTTTTCCAAAACGTTGCGTTTTATTGGTTGTTTCTAACACCAATTTCGTATTTGATTGCTTCAATAGCATATATGCACCAAATTTACATATAAAAACCTTATGTTAGTCCAGTTTAACGGATTGCTTCAATAGCATATACGCACTCATTTCGCATTTGATTGCAACCCAAACAAACTTTTTCAAACCTTGCAACCGCATCGCAAGTACCTTACAAAACCCTAAAAAACATAGTAAAATAAATATTATTTCCATTGTCAGGCGCGTGTGTTTGACACACGCGTTTAAATCGTGTTATTGGATTCGGTTGCTTTCCTTCATTTAAATGATTCGATTACATTCGATTACACATGTATTATCTACTATTGTCTTTTGGGATCGATTAAGGCCCAATATGAGCCATTCAGACATATATGATCTACCACTGTCCATTGTGATCCATTAAGGCCCAATATGATTCATAAAGACATATATGATCTACTATCGTCCATTAAGATCCATTGAGGACCGATATGATCAATTAATACATATTATGATGTACTAATGCCCATTATGATCCATTAAAGCCTGTTATGGTCCATTAAGACATATCTGATCTAATAATACCAATTGGTAGGGCGATTTAATTATATGTTTGCCCATAGCCCATTATTACGTTGTGGCCTAGTGGGTGGGTTAAAAGGAACAATGCCGGGAAGAAGGAGAATAGGGAGGATTTGGGGCGGCTATGGAAGAAGAGGAGCAATGAGGGTTAGGGTTTGCGCAGTGTGGTGGTCAATGGGTGTGAGTATTGACCATTGGGCCATAGCGATGCGCTTTGCCGTAAATGTTTGACAGACTTGACCTAAAGGCTGACATTGTCTGGAAAAGTTAACACTAAGTGTCTCGCTATGGCCATAGCGAGGCGCTTTAGGGAGGGTGAAAATAACTTTTTGGGGTGTGAAAATATAAGGAAAAGAAGATGAAGAGAACTCAGATGATAGAAGAGTTGGCAGCAAATGATCACTGAGCAACAAACAATCACTGATCCAAAGCAGACCAGGGTAATTACTGAGCAACATGCCTCCAACACGGACACCTGTCCTTCCGCCAGGCGCCTCCATTTCATCTCTTTGCCCCCCGGGCCGCATACACATCAAACTTACTCAAGTCTACAAACATGCCTCTCAACTGTTATATCTTTTACTGTTTTAATTCTCATTTATACTTATGCTATTTTAGTTTATCATATTGAGGACGAGCATTAACTTAGAATAATTACTTTTCCACTACATTTACTTCATGTATTAAATTGTTCATAAGACCTGTGACACTATAGATCCCAACACATGTAATAATAAGGTAGTTGCAAATACCATCTAAAATCATTAGGGGTGTAAACGAGCTAAGCTGAGCTGAGCCCGAGCCTGACTGGGCTCGAGCTCGGCTCGAAAGTAAAACCCAAAAGCTCGAGTTCGACTCGGTTCGACTCGAAATAGTTTTAAAACAATTTTAAAGGAGCTAAAAGCTCGGCTCGAGCTCGCTTCGATAGCTTAAACGAGCCAAAGCTTGGCTAGAGCTCGACTTTACCAATGTTAAATAGTAGGTATACTATAAATAAAATAATAATAATATAAATTTATTTGGGCTCGTTTAGGCTCGCGAGCCTAAACTTCAAGCTCGAGCTCGGGCTCGTTAAGGCTCATCTCGTTCGAGCTTTTTATCGATCCCATCTCAAGTAGCTCTCGAGCCACTACACATCATTTAAACCCCTAAAAATTATCATACCTTTACTTGGTGATTTGAAGGAACTACAAAAACTTGAGTAATTTACTATTTACCTAAGTAAAACAAAAAATCATTCAATTAATACATTACAATTTTAAATATAATAGAAATCGTAGATTAATAAATGTGGTTGAGAGGTTGTATACGATGAAGAAGAAGAATAATATATAATATATAATATAAATTTAGTTGTTGTGGTTGATTTTTAAATATGCATTATGGATACTTACAAAATATATATATATATATTGGAATTTTATAATATTATTTTAAAATGTGACAGCACCATCAAAAGATTATACATAGAACCATTAAATGGGGTTGGACAAATGTTATGCTTGTATTATGCTTCTAGCACCAACAAATAAAATTAACACCACCATTTAATCACCTTTGAACAAAAGGTGCTGTTGGATCAATAACCGCACCAATAAAAAAACATATGTAGCACCAACAATTCAATTGTGTAGTAGTGTGTTAAGCAAAATAGATTGTGTTGAAAATAGTTTTCTTAAAATCCTTTTTTTGAGTGCTAGTAAATTATTTTTTAGAACTTAAGAAAACAATTGACTAAGGAAATGAAGAAAACAAAACTAAAACATTCTACGGTTATATTACCAAGTGACAAGGTAATGAAGAAAACAAAACAAAAATAATTTACCTTCAAGGGTTATTTGAACATTTTACATTACACATCAACCATCACTCAAAAACAAGGCTAGTGGGTATGGAGAGATGATGATGGGCCTCCACGTAGGCTCCACGTAAGCAAATGTGTCAGTGTGGGAGTGGCATCTTCATGATGATAGGCTAAGGGGGTGGTGTGCACTATGATAATGGACCTCATCATTGGCCAGAAATTATTAAAAAGTAATATATATGGATGAGGTGGAGGCACGGCACACTCGACAGTTGGTTGATGAGTTGGTGTGTGTGTAGTTGATGGGTGCAGGGCCGGTCATGAAATACGTGCCCTTTAGTTTTAAGTCTTTTAAGCAATGTTTTCATAATTGAAGCGGACGTTGAACCGATGTCCTTACTGATTCCCTAGTCGAACCGGTCGAACCGGATATAGAACTGAAAGTGTAGTAATAATTATAAAAATTAATATGTTTGGCTAATTGACTCATAAAAAAACATCATTTCTTAAAATTCCATAATAATTTGAAGGGCCATCATTTTATGTCTAGACTTCAAAAGTTTTTTAATAAAATGAATTTGACTTGCATCATGTGCAAAAGCGTGAAACAATTACTGTTTTGTAGTACTACTATATATTAAAATTTACTGCAAAAGCTGGACAATTGCTTTACCACAACACAAATCTCAAGTAACACGCTTCAACTTCTTTTTTTTTATTCTGTCGTATCATTCCAATCTAGTTTATCATGTATGGCTCATCTTCTTTCTTATCTACTCTTCACCTTCTTGCGTTTATAATCAGTGATGTTTAAGACGAGATCTTTTTTTTAGTCGAAAAACAGAAAGAAAATACTTGCAGAAAGAAAACACTCGTCGTCGCTTAAAGTGCCCCTTTAGAAATTGGGCCCTGACCGGGAGTCCTCCCCGCACCCCCTTAGGGCCGGCCTGGGGTGGGTGTGTTGTGGGGCGGGATGATATACGTACTTGTACACTGCTAGCCATTTGGAATGAAAATTTTGTTGGCCGTTAAAAGAAAAGAAAAAGTGGCCATGAATATACCATCCCAAATAAATTTGTGCATCTGGAAAGGACCCTTGCTTTGTATTTCCCGGCCGAGTAACCGTGAATAGTACCATCCCAATCAAATTTGTGTATCTTGAAAGGACGCCTCATACGTCATTCTTACCAACACTTTCATCTACTAATGTCACGTTCTGCTTTGTGCTTCCCAATTAATGACTCATCCTTAATGAAACTTTTTATTAATTGCGAAATGTTGATAAATCAACAAATAACTTCTATCTTCTTCTCCCCTTGCTTTGAGCAAGCGAAGCTGATGAGGTTAGCTTTGGTTTCAATCATCTTGAAACTGATATAACGATGATTCTTTCTTATTCCCCACAGGTGATGCCTAAATCTCCGGTAACTAATGTTATGACAAAGATATTGATGTCGGTTTTGGTTGCCGGTTGATGTTCCGCTGGATAAAAGCCTGTTGATTCAACAATAAGATTAACTAGTTTTATACCCGTCCGATGGCCGAGTATTTTAATATCATAATGACATAAGTTATTTTTTATTTCTTTGCTTTCTTAACAAAAACATTATATGTTCAAAAAATGCCAAAATATATGGAACGTTTCATACATACATATGCCTGCCTGTGCTCAGGCCCTATACGTATTTATATGTCACTAGTGGGGATGCCCGCGCGTTGCAGCGGGTGTCCCAATTGATATCTAATTCAATTATAATGTTTGTATGAATCACCACCCATTTCGGTATCTAACATGGTATCATGCTTTTTAAGCGCCTTATATTGAGGCCCAAGGCTCACCCTTGACGCCTTCAGTGTGCTTTGCGCCTTTGACAACTATAACAAGATATACATGATATTCTGAGATATAAAAGGAAATAAATGATATAAATCCAAATATTTAGGGGCAATATAGTCTTTTCGCAAACATGTACTTTTACACTGGTGGGCTTAAAACCATCATCTGGATCCTCACTCGTTACACGAACAGCAATACAATGACCCATTGGTCTAATTGACCCTGCTTGATCAAAGTCAAAAGGGGTTGCAAGAACCGATGTTTTTCTCCAAGCATCATAACCTCCTCTATTATCCATCCCATAAAACCGTCTAATTTCTAAACCTAAAAGAAAACATGGATATATAATCATGTAAAAATTCACAAATACATACAGGTATACAACAAATGTATTTATTGTATATTTGACTTTTCAAACCATCATAGGTGACTACCGTTATCTGCTTGCATTCATGCAAATTATAGTGTGTGTTTTTAGCATTTCCATGATGGTGGTTAGTTCGTAGTGAAAAACAAAGAATGATGATTAAAAAAAATCACCCATTTGTTTTTAGTTATGAATCAGTTAAATAAACTACCTGGTATATTTTCCAAAGTGGAATTCCCATTACAAATGCCACACTTGAGCTGCAGGTAGATTAACTTCTGCTATCCATTCAGTGATCGGATGCTCAACCTGAAAATATATATAACAATTATCCTATATTATTTTGTGGGCCCCCACATCAAAGTTGATACCACTCACCGTCACATATCACTTGTTACCATAATCAGATTAAATTAGTTCCCTTGTCTAATTGGTTTCCTAGACTATAAATACAAACCGTTTGTAACCCTATTTTATACATCAATAATATGGAAGAAGTTATGTGTCTGTATAATGTGAAACATTACTTACAATAATCAAGTATATTTTAAGAATTAATTTCAATGCACCTGTAAACGGGATTAAACTCCAAAAAGCAATAATCTCCGGTTTCCATACTGTACAAATACTCTACAGTTGCAGCTCCAACATAATTAACCGATTTTGCTAGTCTTCTTGCTGCTTGCTCAAGCTTCTTTATTGTGTCAGGTGGAGTTACAGTTATTGGCCCTCCTCAATAATCTTGAAAATATCATCAAATAAATACATACAACTATATTAAAAACAAGATTAAAAAATTGAAGAATGAGCATGTGTATGGTTCTCACGCTACCTTTGAACACTGCAATCACGACTATGTAAAGCTGCTACATTTCCATAATGATCACACAGCAGCTGAACTTCGAGATGCCGGCTCTGTTTTTAATATTAATTTAATTGCATTACATTAAACCTTGAGTTGCAAACTAATGGCAATCAGCATATGACAGGTTTTCTCACCTGGGAGGCAACTTTCATAATGAATATAGGGGAACCAGGTACTTCACCTTGAACTTGCTTGAAGAGGGCCTTGACTTCTTCGTCATTATGAACGTAAAGTGTTAAAAAAATAAGGGTTTTGACTTCTGAAGTCATTGATCGCCGTGCCATTAGAATACTTGCTTCCCATCATCTACGAAAGCCCATTCGTCGGTAAAGGAATCCATATCTTCGACTGGTTCAACTGTCTTGTTTCATTAGTTTATGCAAGAAGAACAGAACAAGAACCAACAACACAGCCACAATTATACCAACGCATTAATCATCATTTAAAGTCTACTCACAGGAAATATATTGAAGACTTGGAATGCGACCTTAGAAACAAACATAAATGTTGAACCTTACCATGTAAAAGAGCCGCTTAAAGTTGCTCCTTGCTTCTGCGATGAATGAGCTGCACCCAACACTGTCGACATGGTTGATGATGATCCATTCTAGAGCTCCCAATTTTTCCAACCTATAAAAACGATTAATGAAACAAACCCATTATCTAAGTATGGTGAAGAAGCACACAAATGCAAAATCATAAAGTAAAAGTAGATGGTGAAAAAAACAATTAAATGGAAAGGCGAACAACATACCTAAACATAAAGGCGGAAGATAACCTTGATAAAGGGAAGAAATAAGTGAACTTACGATGTCTCTCTTTGGATTTGAAGTTTCTTGATGTAAAAACTGGTGACGGGGTTTGCCTTAACAACCATGCTCTTTCTACGTTGCTTTATAGTTTCTTGCTCCTCCTGTTAGTAACTCGTTATCATTTATCACCAGTTTCACAAAACAAAGCCTGACATGGTCATTAAAAGGCCATTATTATGAAAAAAAAAAAGAATTGAAACATCAGGTAACTGGTCTTTTTTAGTATGGGTCAAAATGGGGCGGCAACACTTATTTTTCATAAATTTAATCTGAGATGTAGCTAGTTTCATCAACGTTTTACTAAATCAATAAAACAAAAAAGAAACATAGTAAAAAACAAAATCTCCCACATATTAATTTACAGAATCATACATCCCCAGTAAGTCCGTAGTTTACTGGGCATCATATGGCATATGGCAAATTTGATGCCATATGCTATATCACAAACTAACTTCAGTCGTGTGCATGCTTGCATGTCAGATTCATACGAGTATATGTCTATATGACTTATTAAATCTCGACCCATTTACTTATGAATAGGGCCGATTAAGAATGCAAAAAAGTATGAAAATAGAGAAAGAAATCATTAGAAGATGAATTATGCAAAGGTAAGATTTGTTACCTCCAAAGCTTGGACCAAGTCTTCCATTGTGTGAGCAGCAGATATGCATATATGTGCTCTGCCTAACAGTAGAGGGGTGGCTGGAAAACCAACAGTTACAACCGCTAACTGTGTCCATAGAATCATAAGTCAATATGAGTCTTATTAATGGAAGTATGACACATAAATTACAGCAAAATAAAATAAATTGAAAGATCTAGGACTATGTAGGTTAAGATATAAAGTTGTCTGCATGATCAAAAGTAGGGGAAACAATTTTGACCAAATAATTATGAACCAATTGATCCAATTAATTTTGACCAAGCACGTCCACTGATCCACAATTATACTATAATCCATATTTATGCTAAGTTCGTGTGGAGGGCAGTGAACAATAGGATCCCGACTGCTGAGAATTTACGCTAAGTAAAACAACAATTAAACATTTGGATAACCATGCCAAACATTAACCTAAATTTCTCACAATTCTTATATCGTTAGGTAAAATAGATGATGAGTAAATTTCATTTCAAGTAGCCTAAATAACAAACATAAATTTCGTGGTTAGAGAAAATAAAAACGAAGATTATTATATAAGTTATAAAAATGCCCTTTCAACATAACCAACATAAACAATCACATGTATCCAGAATCCAGATGCTATAATGCATCATACTGGTATAAACCTAAGTATCACAAACAACAAATAATCAAATTATTATATTTCAGTAATAACCGAACCCATTTAAGATCCTCACCTTTCACAATTGGCCTCCAGATAAGCATCACAGACATACGAACGGCCTTCACAGCGCAAGAGATCAAACCCACACACCTGTATGAAGAAGTGTATGCAAAATTATTAAGCATTAACTAAGTTGGTAAATGGAAACATAGGTTTTACATGTTGCAAATTCACAGCCACCTTTTAAAAAGTTGATTAGAAACATAATCCTCCAAATTCTCATCCACAAGAACATAATAAAATATTCCGTTATAACAAATATATTATAGCAATATATTAAGAACTAAAAAAAATTAAGAACTAAATAAATCAAATACCTCATATATTGCAACAGCAACTCGATATTCATCAATTCATCAAAGATCCTGTCGTCATCTTCCTTCTCAGGAGAAGAAGGAAAGCCCCAAATAGTATAACTTTCTTTGTATATATACATATAAGGATATTTGGATTTTAATTTTGAAACCGAAGGATAGACGATTCAACTACAGAGAAATTGATTATGGCATTCAATTGCATTGAATCAGGACTCATGAATGGGGTTGGCAAAAGAAGGTATGCGATGTGTGATTGTCTTTAGAAGCAGAAGAGGGCAGGGAGGGAAATGAAGGGTAATATTGTAAGTTTATTTTGATATTGTAAATGAGGAGGTGATTAAAATGTCTAAATTACCCTCTTAAGTGTCTTAATTGTCACAATTATCCTCATAATACCCTTAAATTTATTGCTTAAATTTGTTGTACATGTTGCTTGTTAAGTTGTACGGAAATGAAAATTACAATGTTGTACATCACTCTTCCTTTATAATGTATTATTATTATTATTATTATTATTATTATTATTATTATTATTATTATTATTATTATTATTATTATTATTATTATTATTATTATTATTATTATTATTATTATTATTATTATTATTATTATTATTATTATTATTATAGATAACTAATTTGCAAATCACACTATCTTGGTATCGTATGTTGCTCACTTGTTCTTAACTATCAAACCAAGATTTCCCCTTTTCGTTTTTTCTCAACACATCTTAATGTCGAATTTCCTCGGAAAAACCTCCGGTCCTCCACTGACCATGTTTGTTATTTTTCCATAAACCAATCTCTTAAAATCCTAAAATAAAATAAGGAATGTACAAAAAGAAGATTTAAATTTAAATAATTATAGGTTGTAATTAAATAATTTAGTGTTACGCAATGTTGTAAAACTCGGTTTGGGCTTGTACTCGGCGACCTACCCTGGAGTGAGTATTTGGGGGTCAAACCGGCGCGGGGAGTACTCGGCCAACTCGGCTATACTCGGCGACCTACCTTGGAGCAAGTACTCGGAGAGTAATCGGTCAACTCGGCCTCGTTTTACAACACTGGTATTACGATGTAACCAACTATATTTATGCAAGCATATTCGATAGTCTCTCCCCCATCAATATGATATTGCTAACAAAGTCATTTATACAATAGTCAAATTAGTACATACTTGGACTAAAAATGATATATGTTTTGTAGGTGTCATTGTGTCAAAACGGGTTAGGGCAAATTGGTGACTTGAAAAACATTTTTATCCTTTTTGAGTAACTAATTTGTTGATCTAATTACATAAACTGCATAAAAAAAATAATACTAATGCATATTTTGTCCATCTTGAACAACTTATCATGTGGCCCGCTTAATATTAGCTATATTTTGTTCTATCAATTAACCCAAAGAGGGTGAAAAACTTCCAAATCAACATGGTTTCTCGTTCTTAGTCTCCCTTAATTAAGCAACTCTCAACTTCAGTTTTATGCAGCTTGCAAAATCTCTAAAACACACCAAATTTTTCATCTTCCTTAGTAAGAACCTATCATAAACTGGGCAAATATGACATTTATCACAATTCACATAGTTATATGAAATTAAAAAAATAGCAAAAAAGTAAATTAAAATGTGAAACCAACAAACATGTCTCATTTCATCAAAGACTAATAGCACCATTTTTGTCTACATCAATGACATGAAATAGATCTTTGAGATTAGATATCTCTTCTTCATCAAGTGTGCCTGTAAAAATATGGTCATAATTCCTGACATTATATTCTGACACTTATACAATCCAATTACTTCTTATACATTATTTACACTTATACATTTTTATATTGTATTTCATGTTTAATGATAAATGAGCTGGATTATATTGTTCGTGGGCTGTTGAGTAGCTGCTGGAATATTGGGTTGGAGCTGCTGATAATGGGATGAAGAATAATGAGTTGAAGATGGGCTGAAGCATTGACCTCTTCTTAGTCGGTCAATGGGCCCAGTCCTTTGTTGATATAACCCTAATGCTTCCTCTATAAATAGAGAGCATATTGATCAGATTAAGGGTTAATCACATTATTCTTTTTTGTTACTTTAGAGAGTTCCAAAGCTTTAGTCTCGTCTCTTTTCCCTAGGTTGTTTATCTAGGGTTTGTTCGGAGATCTGTTCTCAAGATCTCGTGTGTAGCTTCTTCTTTGTTGATCTTAGATAGTTTCTAGGTCGATTTGTTTGAAGAGTTATTGTTTGTATTCAGATCATCTCTTTATGATCTGTGAGTGAGTCATAGATCAGGTTAAGTTTGAGTCTGTTTTTGTGTTTAGAGATTCGTTTCTTGTTTTGTTAAACTTTTGAGTTTTGTTATTTGAATAAAAGCTTTTGAGTTTGTTTGAGTTCTTGACAAGAAACTGGTTTAGTTTTCTGACATGGTATCAGAGCTTTAGCTCTGGTTCTGTGATTTTTTTGTAAGACCCGACCCAAATTACCAAGGCTTAACGCCCTAAACCACGGGATTTGTTGTCTAAATAAAAACGGGGTTAACTTAAACTTTGAGAAAATAATCATGTACTCAAAAGTTTTGTCGTGATCCATAGGGTCAATCAAATTAAAACGATGTTCACATCTCATGAAAGGGTTTACAATCCCATTATATCGTTTACGTGTATTTATTTTCCAATTAAAGTGTAACCCCATATTGTTCAAAACTCAAAATCGAATGTGTGGAAGCGTGTTAATAATCTTGTGCACGTTCGGTCCTCGTAAACGGCTTGATCTTCTTCCCATGCTCCTTAAGATTGGTACCTAGGGTTACACACGATTAAATAACCCGATTAGTATTGACAAACGTGAGTTTAAATCAGATTAACATATTCTTATAGTCGTTACACGTTGAAACGGAACGAACTAGGCCAAACGGCCCCATATCAAGAGAATAAACTGTTGCACTATTTGCGCAGCAGCTGTTCGGATTGCTTTTTCTCCTTCTAAAACCCATAATCTGGATTCGACTTTCAAATAAGAGATGTCCTTCATTCAAATACCTTTCCAGGCATATAAAGAACACCTCCTAACGATTTTTCTATGATTTTATACGAATTTTTGAAAATCAGCCTATCTGCATGTTGATGCTGGCTTGCAGCTCGCCGTACCCTACGGCCGTTAGGCTAGGGGTTACGGCCAGCAGTGGCTGGTCATTTTAGCTTGTTTGGCTTACTGCTCGCAGTAACCTACGGCCATCAGGCCAGGGGTTACGGCCAGCAGGCTCTGAATGGCTCGTTTCCGTACAACTTTCTAGCACCCATTTGACCCGGATGCACCCGACCCATTCATGGGAGTCCAATGCTCACCCTTGGTGATTTGTTTGATCAAATTTTCATGGTTTAACACTTATTTACCTTCATCCTTTATCAAGATTAACGTGGTCCATTAAGAGTTAGATTAGCAAAAGGATTCTTTCGTGGAAACGACAAGTGCACGGATTCAACACCCATAGCACCTTGATCGTTCTATGTCTCAACATCTTTCCTTTTTGCACTCTTGTCCTATGTGGTACCAAAACCAACGAGATGAGCGGTTGTTATTTGGTCGAGTCTTGTCCTTGTCACCATTGCGGCGAGGATCCCATAACTATGATTCTTTCAATCATTTTCCTTGGTTTTTCCCTCGCCCGGTCAACTCCCGGCAAGACTCGATTATAGATAATCACATCCACACATCTCATGGTGTTGAAACCTTAATGCCACCATTCTAATTTAACAAGCTACAACGTATCTATATGACTCTAAGTCGTAGGGCGACTTACCCGGCATGCTTCCAACCTTCGACCAAGGTTGATTCTATCGAGTTGCATTCGAATACAAGCTTCCTATAGTGAAGCTCTCGTGATATTGTTCAAGCATGGGCAAATACATCTAAAAGTATATAACTTGATTTTTATTAAACAAGCATAAGCTATCGAGTAACTTACCTTACTCGCGGCCTTTCCAACTTCATTCCTTTTACCTCCCTTGGTTCCCGAGCTTTCCGACTTCACACCTATTTCATGCTATATACGCATAGGTGTTTAGTTATTCATTCATTGTGTGTCCATTTCATGGTTCCACATAAACCGAGTTTAACACATATAATAATTAAATCATTATCATATGTTTTCATGAAATTTCATTCATTCAAGCATTTTATCGAACACCTTGAGTGCATAATTTTATAAGTAGCTTTTCTAAGCTTTTTAGATTTCATGACTTTACCATAGCCTTACTTACACAATCAAATATTGATTTCACCATCAAATCATGTTTATATATGTAACAAAACATCAACATTTATACATGATTCCTAAGTCTCTAAGTGTGGTTCTTGTCTAGCACTAAAAACGCACTTCTTACATACTTGAAGTTTCAATTAAATCACATGAATCAAGCAATATGTAACTTTTTATCACATATCATAGTTTCTTTGATGTCAGTAAACACATAGAAACCTATATATGCTAAGAAATCACACTTTTGTATAAACCTTAGAAGCACCATCTTCCAAATACCATAGTTTTGGATGAAATAAAAAGGTCTAGAGTTACCTTAGGATGAATAGAGCACTAGATGATAATAATTTTCATCATGCATATGTAGGAACTCTTGATTTTGGCAAGATTTGGGGCTGATTTCTTGAGAGCTCTTCAAGTGTGTGTCTTTGGTGGGTTTTGATCGACTTCAAGTGTGTGTTTTCACACCCACACTTTTGTTTTGACCCACTAGGTTTCAATCTTTGCCACATTGTCATAATCAACCCCCTTACTAGTGATTCATTGTAATAATTCATTAACACATAACTTCTAGTATTAATTTAACATATGTTCGGTATTGACAGGGCAACCGAGATTATTTATGAGCTAACTACGTGTTTCATTGATCCATTTGTTAAGCCCCCTCATATTTCATATAGTTTACTAACTACAAAGTTTTACGAGGTTTGGGGCGTTACAACTCCACCCACCTTAAAGAGGGTTTCGTCCTCGAAACCGGACGTATACCGAATCGGTGGGGGTTCTACCCCTTATCCAAAACATTCTAATCCTTTGGCTTTAGTTACGCCTAACCTCTTTGATAAGAATCTCGTAAGAGCGTGTCTTAGGATTCTAATCTCATGTTCTTCCACCTTCCGACAAGGTGTTGCCAATTGACATTGTTCTTTCCTCTATGGTTTACTTATTCGCTATGGTTTTACCCACACATGCAACTATTTAATTTAGTCACCCATAGGCGTCCTGGTTAGCTTGGTACCCTTAGGCTACTATGGACTTAGTGTTACATTTCGTTCATTTACCTTGCTTAGAATTATTTATACGCGTCTTGGCGCGCATTAGATTCAGTTATGTTAATGACTTCAGGGAGTGACATCCATCCTCGATGTAAGGTCTTTTCGCAATAGGTTCCGACTCAAGGGCCCTTTAAGAATTGGTTGTTCTACCGGATCACATGGATCCATTTTTCATAAATTATGTATTTTTGTTCTAGACATCGCGTGCCATTCTGGTAGTATTCTTGCCCACGGATAGGCTTAGTTTGACTTGTTGCGTTTTCTGGGTGAACGACCTTACCAGTCGACCCGTTCGAATTTTACATTGGTCTTCTAGTTATCACTAGACTATTTGCAATTCGTTGTTTGTTTTTATTGATTCTCTGTGTTATTACACGCTTGGCATGTTTATGAATCATATGTTCGCACAAGTTTTCTATTACATGTAGACTAAAATTCCTTAAATCTTTCAATTTCGCTTTATGTTTTTGTCCGACGAAGATCACCTATTGTAACGACCCTGGCAGTCGGTGCCGGGTCGTCGGGTCGGGTTATCGGAGCTACGCAGCGGAACTCAGGATATTGACAGTCTTGACTCTTCCAGGATCCACGTCATCATATCGGTTGGGTTACCTGAACACATGCCAAAAATAGTTTCTGTCAACATAAAGTTGGTGAGGTCATGTATTTTATAAATAGAATGGCCAGTTCTGTATTTATATTTCTTTAATAACAATCTTTTAATAAAACATGCTTTACAAATATAATTCTGGAGGGGAAAATATATTCTATTATACCAATTCGATTAAATTATACCGATTATATGTCAATCTATTATATTCTATTAGTTGCCATTCATATCGATGGTACCACTCTGGTTGTGGTAAATATAATTATTCCTACCCTCTACTCGGGTAAGACTGGTTCTTGTCCTCTAGTCGGACAAGAAAGGAAATGGCGATATACCGGTCAGTACTGTCCTAGTCGTTTCTATTATCCCCTTTTCTATTATATTTCTTTTATAAAATCTATTATGTAAAGCATTTCTAGGTTTTCTAATAAATGACATGTATTTCCCCTAAAACGTTTAATAAAACAGTAAAAGTGGGGAGTTCACGATACTCACAGGTTTGCGTATAATCTTCTATAGTCTCTTTTATTACAATTATATGTCATATATATATCGATACGTTTTACGCGTGGGACTTGTTAGATTGTAATACTTAGGATATATATCATATATACAATTTATATATATAGAATTCGATATATATTAGATAGTCCTAAACTCGGGGTTTATTATTGACACGACACGGACATCCTAAATCTAGCTGGCCATTACAGCTTGGCACTCGTAGCTAATAAAGCTGGCCATTACAACTTGGCACACGAACCTATAGAACTCTAGACACGTACTTACCCGGATGCTGGATCGGCTGAGCATATTATTATTAACCCGAGTCTAGTATATCGTTTTATATATCGAATCTTATATATATAAACATATATATTTATATACGTTTATTATTCTCTTATTATTATATCAAGTCCGTACGTTCCCGTATTATATATATATTCGTATAATTCTAACAATCCTCGTCTAGCTATTGGACCGGGTTCTATTCCGGGTGTTGACCGAGTCACTGAGTCGACTCGGTATCGGTTTCAATCTCACCGAATTAGTTATTGGTACCTCACAAGCAATTATAATCATTATGTTAATAATAGATTATAAGATACTTAACCAATTACTCAATTAATATATAACCTTAAACTTACCGATAAACAACCGGACACTCGCCGGAGTTCTACTGGAATCACCTCGGCACAACCAAGGGTTAACCGGGCTTTATCAGGAATAAAAGGAGGGTTCGACAGTCACCGGAGATATGACCGGAAACTCACCGAAGGTTCATCAAGAACATATCGGGGCTCTACCGGAACTGACTTGGTCTTTATCAACATATAACAACACACACACATCTACCGATGTGTGTGTGATTGATAGAATATTTCCGATGGGTTTGGGGTTCTGAAGGATTATAGTTGACCGGTTAACACAAGACCCGTTAATAATTACCGGTTCCCAATCGTGGGTTATCAAGATCTGATTATAGACAGGGGGTTATCGGGTGGTTATAGACGACAGTCACCAAGACCGGTGACTGTCCGGCTCGTTTAACTGGAACAGAGGGAAGGATTAGGGTGTTTACGGCTTAATATCGGTGGATCCGGGTTCGATTAGTTCACAGCAAAAACAGATGAACAAGAGAGTTATTATCGGGTTTGGTTTCATTGACCAGAGGGTTACCGGGTTTCATAACTAAAACAGAGGAGAGGTTGTGGTGATTGTTATTATCGGAACAGAAGGTCATAAAGATGGTTCGATGGTGGTTATAAGGGTAGCCGAAGATGGATTATTATCGGGTTAAGGGTTCGGTTCATCAGAGACAGGAAAGGAAGAGGGTTGTGGTAGTTATAAGGGTAGCCGGAGAAGAAGACGGGCGGCGGCAGCGGCGGCCGGAGATGGTTTCTGGTTGGCTGCCATAAACACACACAAGTGTGTGTGTGTTATCGTGAATGTTGCAGAGAAAGGGACAAGGGGTGGAGGGATTTATAACTAAAGACAAATAAGAGGGTGTTTGGTAACGGGGATAATAACTGGGACTCGGGTGTTTGGTAACGGGTATAATCAATAAAATAAGGAACGTTTGGCAACGTTTAAATAGTAGATAAGGAGCGTTTAATCGAGATAATAAAAATCCAATAATTATTATCTATATAATCGATTGAAACGGTTAGTCGCGAGATTCGAACTTAAATATTTTATTAAGTAGTCGGGTGGTCGGGTACGACCCGACCCGTTTAAGAGACCCGTAACACCTCGAGGTGTTACACCTATTACTTAGTCTTTGCCTTGTCTATTGGGGTTTCATTCCGAATGGGTGGACTTGCAAAGTTCCCACGTTGATTTCGTGCAATAAAGCATTAATTTAGGCAATGGCCCTCTCTCGGGCTCGCCCCCTTTTTGTTATATTTTGCAGTGTATAACTGCTTTTCCAAATATCCATTGGTTATTAAATAGTCGTACCGAGTGCTTTAATCCTTTTTAGCCTAGAAATTGTGCCTCTAGGGCAAGGTTCATGGTGTCTCGACTTATATGCCATCGTGTTTTGCAGACATTGTTCTGTAGTTCACGTATTAGTATTGCTTATCGTTTACCACACAACACTGAGTCTTGTCTCGGTTTTTGTTTATAATTTGTTAATGCTTCTCTAATTAGGAGTTCATGAAACGCCTTTCACATATTACCCTTTTGTATTACCAATTCATAATTGGTGAGTTTCATGGAATCCTTCATTCCTTCTAAATTTTAGATGGCGTCCAGCCCATCCCCTTAGTGTTTTATCGTGTTCTGGTATTATGTGTTCAATATTCGTACGTGAACTTTCGACCTTATGTCGAAGTCATTTTCACACGATTGATCGCCTTTTCCCCCTCGCACCGGCAGTCCGGCATTTTGTGAGTTGGTTGTGTTTATAGGAAGTTTTTCCTATGCATAGGGTTCACGACCCCTTCCTTATCTATCCTGTTTGAGTTTATGCATCTGGTTCTTGAGATTTCTCATTAGATTTCGTTTAGTATTCGAAGTTTAGTTTTCAAATCCATGCAGGATTCATTTTACTAAGTTCATTGGGGTACCTTGGTCCTACAGACCACTTCCTTCCTAGTCCAATATCCTAAGACCCGATCTTTGGTACTACGACCCGTTTTTATTTGTTTGTGCGCTTAAGACTTTGATTCTCAGATCATTCCCTTTTTTTCGCACATGTATTTCTACGTGTGTTTGTTAGTTTAGTCTTTATGCGTATATTGGTCCTGCAGACCCAGTTTAGCTTATTACGGAGGTGTTACCACCATTTTGTGATTCTCATTCTCAATCCTTTATACATATTAGATCTTTTCTCGTTGGTCTATTCCTCCGGTGCCAAAGGCACATGAAGGTTCGTTTCGTTTTGCCATTATAACACGTCGAAATCAGATCACGTGGTAACTATATTTGGTTTTAAACGATTACGACTAGAGCTATGGTCCCTCTAATTCCTGGGGTCTCTGACTTGCCCCTGACCATTAACTGTTGGGTCCATTTTCTTGTTTAACACGTGATCTTATGTTTTGCCAACTGTTGGGTCCATTTTGGTTTTAACAAACGTGTCTGTTATTCCGCTGTGTTTTTTATGTTTGATTAGGGTTGATCTTTGTGATTAGGTCTTCCTTGTGTTCTTGTTGGTTGTTGTAGATCTAGATCTGATATTTAGGGTCTAGATCTGGTTTGTGATAAAATAGTAGATCTGATCTGTTTATAGATCTTGTTTACTGTTTGTGTGTGTTTGATTCTTTACTGGTTGGTTGAAGACGTTTTGGATCTGGACTTGTTCAAGAAAACAAGCTAGGAAGGAGTGCTTGGAGTGGAGTTATTATTGCTACAATTGCAACTCACAGTACTGTACCCTAAGTGAAGGACAGACTGTGAGTTTAGGAGAACCCTAACTTGGGAACCCCTCTCGGTGAGATCTTTCTGATTATTGCTTGTTTTTATTTTTGTTGAGTCTAGGTGTCTGGTACCGGGTTAGTTGGACCGGCAATTGGACTCTGAGTTCTTGTTTTTGAGTCTAGGTCTAGGAGGCTCTTACATTAAGACCTGCACAGGCACCTTGAGTGATGAACCTGTGATCTGGAACACTGACGTAGCTTCGCCTTGTTTTTGTTTTTTTCTTGGTTATAATATTGTTTTGATTCTCTGTGATAGGTTTGTTGTTGGTGTGTGATTGATTGTTGTGTGAATTATTTGTTGCTTTGATTGTTAATTGTTGCTCTGTGCATCTGTGTGTTTCTGATTGCTGATTGTTTAGTAATATGGAAGTTCAGAATATGGATGGTGCTGGTGGTAATAATAACAACAATAACAATAATAATAACAACAACAATAACAATAACAACAATGGTAATGATAATGCAACTTTGGTTTGTCAGATTGATGCTGGTGATCCACTATACTTGCATGCTAGTGATTCCACTGCCTTGACTGTTGTTAGTGTTAAATTGAAAGGTACTGATAACTATACAGTTTGGGCAAATGCTATGATGTTAGCTTTGAGAGTTAAAAATAAAACTGGATTTGTGGATGGTACTTGTATTAAACCTATTGATAATGAAGTATTAAGTAGACAATGGGAAAGGTGTAACTCAATTGTTAACCTGGATTCTTAATTCAATATCAGAAGAGTTGTATCTAGGACAAGTCTATTCTAAGCTAGCATCAGATGTGTGGAAAGAACTGAAAGAAACATATGATAAAATAGATGGATCTGTGGTGTTTGAGTTATATCAGAAAATTAATTCTTTCACACAAAATGGTCTGTCTGTTTTAGAATATTATCATAGATTGAATGGTATGTGGAAACATCATGATGAGATTTTACAATTACCTAGTTGTACATGCAATGCATCTAAACAGTTTAATGATTTTAGTTGCATGATTAAGCTAATGCAGTTCCTAGTGGGTCTTGATAGTGTGTATCAGTCAGTGAGAACAACTTTGTTAACAAGGGATCCTATCCCTACTGTGAAAGAGGCCTTCTCTGTTGTGTCAAGAGAAGAGTCACATAGAAATGCTAATGTGACTAAGAGCAGTAGTAGTAGTAATAGTAATGTAGGATTTTTTGCTAAAACTGGACAATCTTTTGATAATAAAAAGAAATCTGGTAGAACTTTAAACCGAAGTCTAAAATGTTCTCACTGTAATAAAGTTGGTCATACTATTGAGAAATGTTATGAAATTGTTAGGTATCCTCCATGGATGAAGTCTAAAAATGGTACTGGGAAAAATGTTAAGGTGAATAGTAGTACATTGAGTGATGATAATACTCCTTCTATGGCTTTAAACTCTTTAACAAGTGAGCAGGTTTCCAAGTTGTTAAAATTGATTAGTGGACCTGCAGTTGATGTCCCTCAGAATAATAATTTTTCAGGTGGGACATTTTTCCCTTTTTGTTCTAATAGTTTTATAAATACTAATAGTACAAACTGTGATTATTTGAAAAGAGTGTTTTGTTTTAATTCACTTGTTGGTCTGTTAAAAGAAATGGAGTGGATCTTAGACTCAGAAGCAAATCAGCATATGGTTATGACTGATGATGGTTTAATAAATGTTATTGATGTATCTGAGTTTAATATAAGAGTTAAACACCCAAATGGCACTAGTGCCATTGTTACTAAAATTGGAAACATCAAACTAAGTGATAAAGTAGTTTTGTATGATGTTTTTGTTGTACCTGGTTATTGTGTTAACTTGATCTCAGTGTACAAATTGGCTAGAGATTGTAAGATGACTGTGTGTTTTGATGAAAATCATTGTTATATTCAGGATTCTGTAACAAAGAATGTTCTGGTGACTGGTAGTCAACATGATGGACTGTATTTCTATGGAAATTCTTCTGTGACTGTTGAGGTGTGTAATTCTGTATGTGATTATGAAACTTGGCATGCTAGATTAGGACACCCATCTGAACCTGTGTTAAATGTTTTGCAAAACACACATAGTTTTAAAAAGAATAAGGAAGTTGAACCTTGTGAGGTCTGTCATAGGGCCAAACAGCATAGGGAGCCTTTCCCTATCAGTGACCATAAGACTAAAGAGATGGGTGAATTAGTACATTTAGATGTTTGGGGCCCATATAGAGTGAAAAGTATGGAAGGTTATAGGTTTTTTCTGACTGTTGTTGATGATTATACTAGATCTGTGTGGGTGTATCTTATGAAGTTTAAAGATGAGGTATTTTATAACATAGAACATTTTTTTTCTATTTGATTAAAAATCAGTTTAAAAAATCTATAAAAATTTTCAGAAGTGACAATGGTTCTGAGTTTATTAATAATCAAATGGCTAAGTTTTGTCATGATAATGGTATTTTGCATCAAACTTCATGTGTCCATACACCACAACAGAATGGTATTGTGGAAAGGAAACATAGACACTTGCTTAATGTAGCTAGGGCATTGTTATTTCAGAGTAAATTTCCTTTAAGATTCTGGTCAGAGTGTATTCTAACTGCTTCTTACTTAATAAACAGGACCCCTTCATCTGTTTTAAAAGGTAAATCTCCATATGAACCTGTGTATGGTTTCAAATCAGAGTTGGGTCATTTAAGAATTATAGGGTGTCTTTGTTTTAGTACTATTTTAAACAATAATGATAAACTTAGTAGTCATGCTGAAAAGTGTGTATTACTAGGTTATTCAAATGAGAAAAAAGGTTACAAATTGTGGAGTCTTGATAAAAGACAAGTTTTATTTTCAAGAGATGTTAAGTTCTTTGAAAATGTATTTCCTTTTAATGATAAACAATATTTTTCTGAACAAGATTGTGTAGCTGATAACACAATAACAAATAGTAATTTTTTTGACCAAAATGAAGACAACCTAAGTTCTGTAAATGAACCAACTCCTCCCAATGATGAACATACACAAGAAAAAGAGTATGTTCATGGGACTCAACAACCAGTTGTAGTTCCTAATATTAGTCATAGGATGGCTGAGTTTCAACAACCAGATAGTATAGGAACTAGTACTGGTAGGGTTGAGGGTGAATTAGATCATGAAAGAGTACATGATTCTGAGGGAGAAAATAAGCAAGGTTTGGAACCAAGTTCAGTTCTTAGGAGATCTACTAAAAATGTAACTTTTCCAACAAAACTAAATGACTTTATAATAGAGGGAAAAGTTAAGTATGATTTAGAGAAAGTAGTAAATTATTCAAATCTGTCACCTGATAATTTCTATTTTGCTTCTGTTTTAAATAAAAACACTGAACCAAAAAACTTTTGTGAGGCTGTAAATGATAAAGATTGGGTGATAGCTATGAATGATGAATTAGAAGCTTTACATAGGAACCATACCTTTAGGAAGAAAACCCATTGGGTGCAAATGGGTGTATAAAATTAAATACAAGTCAAATGGAGAAATAGAAAGATATAAGGCAAGACTTGTAGCTAAAGGGTTTAATCAAAAAAAAGGAATAGATTTTTTTGAAACTTTTTCACCTGTTATAAAAATGGTAACTGTTAGATGTGTGTTAGCTCTTGCTGTTCAAAATAATTGGAATTTATATCAGTTAGATATAAACAATGCTTTCTTATATGGTGAATTGCATGAAGAAGTGTATATGTGTTTACCTGATGGTTATGGTTCTAATTTACAGAATAAAGTTTGTAAGTTAAATAAATCCTTATATGGGCTTAAACAAGCCCCTAGGATGTGGAATGAAAAACTAGTTAGAAACCTTGGTTGATATTGGTTTTGAAAAAAGTAAGTGTGATCATTCTTTATTTGTAAAAAAGGATAAGAGTGTGTTTATTGCTTTGTTAGTGTATGTGGACGATATAGTAATAACTGGTAATAATGATAATGAAGTTTTAAAAGTTAAAAACTTGTTAAAAACAAAGTTTAAAATAAAAGATTTAGGAGATTTAAAATATTTTCAAGGAATTGAGGTAATAAGAACTAGTAAAGGGTTATGTTTATCTCAAAGAAAATATTGCTTGGATCTGTTAGCTGAATATGGTCTTACAGGCTGTAAACCTGTTAGTACTCCAGTTGAACCTAATTATATCTTAATGAAACTTTGTAATCAAGATAAACAAATCTTAGCTGATATTACTAGTTATCAAAAATTAGTTGGTAAACTAATATATCTTTCACATACAAGACCTGACATTTCTTATTCTGTTCATTTCTTAAGCCAATATATGCACAAACCAACTAAGGCTTTGTTTAAAATAGCCTTAAGATTGTTGAAGTATTTGAAGAGTTCACCAGGAAAGGGAGTGTTGTTTAAAAAATCTGATAGTTTTCAGTTAAAAGTTTATACTGATTCTGATTGGGCTAAATGCCTAGAAACCAGAAAGTCTATAACTAGTTTTTGTGTTTTCTTGGGTAGTTCTTTGGTTTCTTGGAAAAGCAAGAAACAAAGCATTATCTCTAGATCCTCTGCTGAAGCAGAGTATAGGGCGATGTGTGCTGGTACTTGTGAAGTAATGTGGTTAAAAAATGTATTGGAAGAGTTGGGTGTTGATATCACTTTACCAATTCATTTATATTGTGACAGTAGTTCTGCTTTGGCAATAGCAGAAAATCCTGTCTTTCATGACAGGGTCAAACACTTTGAAATAGATCTATTTTTCCTTAGAGAAAAGGTGTCTACTGGTGTTATAAGTTTGCAGTCTATTGAGTCCAAGTCTCAGTTGGCTGATATTTTTACAAAAGGATTACAAGTAAGTCATCATGCTCAGGTATGTGAATTACTTAATTTGTTTGATGAGTTTGGTAATTGAATTGAGGGGGGGGGGTGTTAAAATATGGTCATAATTCCTGACATTATATTCTGACACTTATACAATTCAATTACTTCTTATACATTATTTACACTTATACATTTTTATATTGTATTTCATGTTTAATGATAAATGAGCTGGATTATATTGTTCGTGGGCTGTTGAGTAGCTGCTGGAATATTGGGCTGGAGCTGCTGGAATATTGGGCTAGAGCTGCTGATAATGGGCTGAAGAATAATGAGTTGAAGATGGGCTGAAGCATTGACCTCTTCTTAGTCGGTCAATGGGCCCAGTCCTTTGTTGATATAACCCTAATGCTTCCTCTATAAATTTATAGAGCATATTGATCAGATTAAGGGTTAATCACATTATTCTTTTTTGTTACTTTAGAGAGTTCCAGAGAGTTAGTCTCGTCTCTTTTCCCTAGGTTGTTTATCTAGGGTTTGTTCGGAGATCTGTTCTCAAGATCTCGTGTGTAGCTTCTTCTTTGTTGATCTTAGATAGTTTCTAGGTCTGTTTGAAGAGTTATTGTTTGTATTCAGATCATCTCTTTATGATCTGTGAGTGAGTCATAGATCAGGTTAAGTTTGAGTCTGTTTTTGTGTTTAGAGATTCGTTTCTTGTTTTGTTAAACTTTTGAGTTTTGTTATTTGAATAAAAGCTTTTGAGTTTGTTTGAGTTCTTGACAAGAAACTGGTTTAGTTTTCTGACAGTGCCAGCCATTCAGCAAATGCATATTCTTGAATCAAAATTTAATCTTTTAGCACTTGATATTCACAATCTAGGACGCGTGTGAATGAGAGATGAAAAACAAATTCTTACCCACAGAGCAATTCATTTTAGGCGACTAGACTATATTTCACAAACTTGTGCACGTTGGATAGAACAGAATTATCAAAAGGAATCAAAGCATCATTTTCATTTTTTCTAATCCATAGATGTGTTGCAAAAGTTTAATTCGTGAGTCTTGCTTAGAGAAGACAGAGTAAACCCAGACAAAAGTGCCAACAATCTCAGCACCAAGCCCACTACCCTTTGTGTAATCATGTGATATAGTAGTGGCCCTAACCACCCAAAGTGGTTAATTTGTTCTTGCCTATGAGACCCTTGACCACTCCTGCACCACATATGTCTCCAAGGGCCTGCATAACCAAAAGTAAACATGAAATGTAATATGAAAACAGATTAAGATAGAAAAAAATATGGATGAACTTGGAGTCATTTCATGCTTACTAATTTTTACATAACAAAGACATATAGATCGACTTCAACAGCAACTAAAAGACAACAAACCAAATCATCTCTTTCTTTATTATTTTTTATATGCCTTTCAATATTATGCATCTGCATTCATTAAATATTAATATACTTTTTTTTTCAAATCGTAAGTATCATGTCAATTTTTTTTAAAAAAAATAGACAACAATAATATTAACATATTCAAAGCGACACATGTTGATAATATCTTAATATACTCGGTGAAAAAGAAATTGAATCATTTAACATTACCTATGTTTTCAACTGAACTTTGAGTTTTGAATCAATGGTACATGAATCAATTTGATGCATTACAACCCAAATAAATAAGCTTGGAGCACTTGCTTTTAACTACTTTAATCCTTCCAATGAAGTCATCCTTCGTATTGATGCCTTCACTTCCACTCGCACCACCTGTTTTTATTTCTCAGTCATTTAGCATATCAGTTGCAAAGAAAGTCAAGAAGCAAGGGGTAAATTTTGTAAAACTGATTAAAGAGTACAGGAAGAAGCTAATTTACTAATGAAGCTAGAGAAATTTCAAACCCTTTCCATTCAATTTCAAATTATCTTGGTCAGATCTTCAAATTAAAGTCCAAAGGAACCATTGATAAACAACTACAAAATCAAATATCAATCCTTAAAGCCAGTAGACATTTAAGCGAACACCTGGTAGCTAAACTGATCACAAAATCCACGTTCAAACAATTGTAGGATATTACTGTTTGATTAAGTTACCTTAATCGCCAAAAAGGACAGATTAAAAATCAATCGAACCAACCACCTTGTCTTGTTGGACGCCCATAAATCTAGATAAATACACAAAAATTGAAGATTAAATTAACAAAACCAAGATTCTTTTTTGTTCAATTTCATCAAAAACCCATCAGGGTATCTCTAATTTTGCCATCCCCGGTGTTCAACAGTTCCATGGCTATTTAAAGAAAAGTGAAAGAAAGAATTACCAGTCGAACGCAATCCATTAGCCTACCGACTCCAAAAAAGTTATAGCAACCATTAGCGGTTTTACCCAATTTCAATCAATAGGTTCTCCTAATATTCCAAAATTCCTTTGCCTAAACTTTGAAAAAAAAAAGTCAAAACCTTCCGAAAAGTCAACCCCCCTCCCACCACCACCACACACACACACGTAACGTTCTACAACATTCCTAAAACTTTTCTGCATATCAAAGTTCCTTTTCCTAAACTGTCACAACCAACAAACTCTACTTTAACTCACATTGCACTAATTTACCTGCTTTAATCACTTTTCACCAATTTACCTGCTTTAACTCACATATCAAGAGTGTTGATTGCAACAGTTTTTCCCAAACATAAAAGGTCTATAGGCTATAACAATCAATTTCTACTAATAATTTTTTTTTAAAACAACTGTCAAACCTCAAATTTTCTACACAAATCAACACCAAACTCAACACAAAACTAACAATGAGCCATCCTACCAAATTACCAATATACCCTTTATCTCTAACCCAACTATTAAGATCATCCCTTTATATTAATCAGCCAATTCCCAGCTTGGGTCTTGTCATTAGAACTAAGATTTGTGGCAAAACCACCACCACTCCAACCATCTTCAAATCAACCCATAACAACCATGACCCATAGGACACACCAAAGAACACTAACACACACACACACAAATAAACAGGCTATCAACAAATTCCATTGAAATCCAGGTTTACATTATTGCATTATTCTAAAACATGGATCATGTTTACCGGTTACAAATAACCATCAAATGAAAATGCAAGAAAGTTGAGTAAACTAAAGATTGTCAATCAAGCTAAAATGCAATTTCAGGGCGTTCAAAAGGTTTTATCTTGAATTTCACATGCGGTGATGCAGAATGGGCGTTTGACATAGCTTCCACAATATTTCCTTCCTCCTCCTCTTCAACCAGATCCGATAGGAACAACCTGTCCCGTTTTAAAACTGGAGACTTGGCGAGAACCAACCGAATAACATCCAACTGGCGAGGTGTATCGGACAAATTATGAAGTTCAAAAAGAGTCAAATGCTTTAGGCCTAGATCTTTATGATCAGCAGGTTGACACAGCCAAACAAACTCCTCAACTTCATTATTCTCTTCATCATTAATCTGCATTCATTCAATTGATGGCATAAAAATAACTGAAAAAGTTACAAAACTGGATGCAAAAGAAGTATGTTTACCTCTAGCTTTAGCTCCTCCAAGTTTGGAGAGCTCCTAATAAGAAGAAGAAGCACAACCAACATGTGCTTGTTAGAAAACCTCAAGCGATCCATTTTAAGCACTTTAAGGTGAAGCAAAGGATTGGGAAGAACCTTTGGCACACTCCGCGTTCCATTAATTCTCTTTAAAAACAGCCAAAGTAACAACTAAGTACAAGCAAAATAAAAGTAAAAAAAACTCAAAGATAAAATACATATTACCATCATGTGATTGTTACCTGAATAAGCAAGTAGAAGATTGACAGAAACTCAAGGTTGACAAAACATTCGAACAAACTTGAAATTGCGATGGACGGATCCTCACTAAAAACAACTTAAATCAAATCCGTGTCCTGCAATATTTAATTAACTAGAAAGTTAAATAACGAAATTGAAGTTGAATAATGAAATTGAATGAGTTAAATAGGGACTTACCAAGGACAGCCTTTTCAGCAACGGGCATCTCTTTAAGAGATATATGAGAATGTTTATTTCATTTTCTACCATCTTTAGAATGAGGGTAGAGAGATGGTGAAAACGCATAGAGCTGGAAGGTATATCCGTAATATCACATCTAATCAGACAAAGCTCTGTTAGCCACTCAAATTTGTAAAGGGAAGCTGGGATCCTATAGTAAGCCTCTGTATTGAGAGTAAACTTTTCCATAGTGTTATGTGAGTTCTTCGATAGATAAAAGATAAAGCTATCAACGTCAGTGTTTAGGATAATCATTCAGCTTGAGGCTGAATTCGGTGACAAAGCCTTCATGATGTAAAAGAACTTGGCTAATAGCATTTATGAATCTACATCCACGATGCATCATGATAATAAATCCAATTTCTACTTCTACTTCAAAATCATCAGCATCAAAAACCAACTTAGGCATTCTTCTAGAGCAACTCCTCCATTTGGATGAGAGAACACATGAAATGCCAGCGTCTTTGAAAGGTAGACAACACAGAATTTGTGATATCAGTTCAGGAGGGAGGTTATCAATGGTTTTCTCTTCCATTTGGTTGCTGCAAAGAGAAAAGGGTAAAATACATCTACTGCATTAAAAATCAAATTCACACCAGCTAAATGTTAGCTATCAAAGTATAATGTTGGATATCAAAGTTATTTAAAACTGAAACAAGAAAAGATGAACAAATGCAACCGAATGAAAGTAGATGGAGGAACAGTAAGTTTGATAAGCAGCAGGAAGCTTTTAGCTTTATTGAAAGTTGTGAAATATGAAATTTAGACAGTACATGGGCCTCCACATAAGCTACCATGTCATCAGGAAGCGGCTCATCACCCAAGTGATGGGCTAAGGGTGTGGGTGATGGACCTCCAACAGGGAAGAAGAAGGAAGAGGGTGGGGAAGAATAAGGAAGAGGTGTTGCCCATCTCTTTCGTCCATGCGTGCCAGCCCTCAAGGGGGAGGTGTTGCTGGACCTTGCCGACCCTCGACGTCCCGGGGACACTCCTCACACCAAGCAGCCTAAGAAAAAGTCAAAGTAGCTACCTATTCTTCCTCTTTTCCAGAACTGATCTTTTTTTTGGAAAGCCCAACATAAAGTATCCTTAAACTCTAGTGAGGAGCTAGGAAACAGAACACCAAAACAGCAAGAAGAAAGCAGCCAAACAAACTACATAAAAATATTAAAACTTCTCCAAACATCCAATGTGAACTTGTGTTCTTTGCCCTAGCCAAACAAAACATAAACAAACAGAACACCATCATCCTCCATGTTCTACCATACATGCCATCACTCATCAATGTGACTCACCCTCTAATGTTTATTAATACCACAACTGGATTCATCCATTCATCACTATCATCTACATCTCTACCGAGCTAGGGGTAAAGTATTACCACAACATATCAATGTTCATGGGAATGTAGATACCGAAAATTTAGATAACGACGCCAATTACTATTTACCATCAACAATGGTTACTTAAAAAGTTGCATGTATATATGTCATCAAATGTGAAACAGCAAGCCACAAAGTTGCAGGGCTACATTAGCATCTGTACACAAATTAGGTAATAAGCAATTCCATATAGGGATGAGTTCAGTACCGAACCGATCCCGATACCGGTTTTTATCAAAACTTGATATCGATGCGGAAAATATACAGTACGGTGTCTGTAGCTATTTTAAGGTGTAATACCGCTACCAATACCGATTTTCGCCAAAACTCGGTACCGAATTGGTCAAATTATACACATTCACATGACAGAAAATACAATCACTGTTTACTGAAACACGATATCATCATCTGGTAACAATATCAATTCATAAGAAGAAACATTATTCAACATGTTGTTAATGCACAAAATCACACAAACTAAACTTTCAAGGTAATCAATTCATAAAAAGTTACATTATTCAAAATGCTGTTAATCTAATTTTCTGATAAATTTACCAACTATTTTCAACATTCCAGATCAAATAGGGTTCTTCAAATGTAACAGTAGAAGATAATCACTAAACTTAACAAAATTAACACAAATGTATCGATTCAAAGGGGAATTCGATTATCTCTTCAAAGTTCAAATAATAAATACAGTATAGTAGTGAGGGATGTTGAATTACTTGAGATTATCTCCTCGCTAATTCGATTGAAGGTACAGAGCACCAATAACCCTAAATTTGATGAGCTAGGTTTTTAGTGAGAGAAACAAGAGAGAGAGAGAGAGCGAGCGAGTTTAGACCAAAACGAAGCTGGTGAGTTCGTTACTCAGCAATGACTATATAACGACTAACCGTTTTTCAAGATTATCCCGCCTTACATCATTCATCCCTATACTATTATTTATTACACTTATAGTCCTTATGCTAACACAACTATTACAAAAAGAACCCTTAACTCTCTTTTATTGTTTTTCCTGCATCAAAATTCGATTGAATGCACGGCTGTTCTAGGGAAGACAAACAATTGCTTCTATTATGATTGAAGTAAAACAACAAAGATGGGTGGATCGATTTGCTTTGAGAAGGAAAGGAAGAGGCGGGGAGAAAGGTTGGGGTGTACACAATTCAATTCGGGTTTGAAAAATTAGAGGTTTCACTCGGTTCAATTTGGTCACCGATAATTCGATTTGATAATCGAGGATTTGATTCAATTCGAATTTGAATCCAGTAAATCGAATATAAATTTATGGTTTTAAATTCTATTCGAAACTCGTATTCAAAGTATGCATATATATATATATATATATATATATATATATATATATATATATAGGAAAAAGATCAAATAGGAACCAAGAGCCTAGTTAGGAACTTAGGAACCAATCTGAGCCATTCATCTTTGATCTTGATCTAGGGGGTAGTTATGTAATTAGACAATTAAATATTATATTTTAATTTAATTAAAAGTTTTATATATGGCAGTTAATTATCTTCTTGCGATTAACATGCAAGTTTTTTTTACTTTCCTTAAATCTCTCAACCTATTATCATCTCTAATCCCAAATAAAAAAAAATCATGTTCGATTGAATTCGATTGAATCGAAATAACTTCTAGTCGAATTCAGAAGATTTAAATTGATTGAATTGAAAAAACTTTCGATTTAAAAGAATCTAAAATCGGCCAACGATTCAGATTTTCAAGTTATGGATAATAATTCTATACATGAAAACATTGAATCACAATCTCATGTGATAGAAGATCATGAAACACAATCACAAGCTTTGTTTCTAAATAGTGTTGAAAATCAAGGTATTTATGTATTGTTTTTATTTTTTTTAATTGTTTTTCGTGCGAGAATCACGTTTTTTGTGATTTCTATTTGGATTAGCCTTATAGTGTGGTTTATTATTGATTTGCAAAATAGTTGTTTTGTATTCTGTAAGTCATATTTTACGCACAGAATTGGAATGAGTAAAGAGTTATACACTGGTGTATCATATATAGTTATTGGGGTTGTACAGATACAATAAGATTTGTTCTTAGTTTCTTAGTTGTTATACACCAATGTATAACAACAAATCTATTAATTATTATACACAAGTGTATTATAGGTGGTAAAAGACGTTATAATAAACTGATAGTATTTTGTTTGACGTTAAATATACACAGGTGTATATTCATTATAAAAAATGGAATGTGCAGTATGACACAGCCTGTGTGTTACTCAATATACATAGGTGTACCGTATATGAGTTGTAGCATGTCTAACTATATTTTTTAAATATTGTAAAATTCATTTTTAATTTTACATTTTTTTATTGTAGGTTCCTCGTCGAGCAACATATATGAGTCTCCCGGTGGGGCGAGATGAATATACACCAATGTATATCTGTGTACATCAATGTATATCTGTGTTGATGATGAATGAAAAAACGAATATACACCAATGTATATCTGTGTTGATGATGTTGAATGATGATGAATGAAAAAACGAATATACACCAATGTACACTGTTGTATATATACCGAGATATAATATAATTTTAATAGTATATACAATAAATACGTTTGGGTATACCATAAACACTAATTTGCTGTTTCCAAATATACAGGAGTTTCTTATTAATTACCTAATAAATGATATTGAACAAAAGACATTAATACACCTTTATTAAAATAACAATTAATTAAAGTTTTACTTATTTACAATCATGTCATTGAAGATGGATGGCTCAGATTGGTTCCTATAGTTCCTACTTAAGGGTTGGTTTCTATTTGAACCCTACCCTATATATATATAGGGGAGGGATAATTTGAAAACCCTCCCCACTTATGAAAACTCATGAAACCCCAATCACAACCATCCATTGTTTGCGATCTATGGTCAAAATTATTTGCAGCTTTTAATGTAAATTAAAGATGGATGTTTAAGCCTTGAAGGGTATAATCGTCCAACTAAATATATCATGCTTCTCTTTCTTCAAAGTTGCACTGACACTTTTAGTGCTTTATAGTACCATGTACATTTTTTATTCTCTTTCATCTCTCCTTTCTATGTTATTTTATTAACATAGATTTTCATGCTTTCTCTAAATAAATCATTGAAAAGAAAATCATTCTGTTTGTTTTAATAGGTTTCAAAGCCTCAAATACATATGTTTTTTATAATATGTTCAAGAAAAACATGTTTGTGTATCAAGTAACAGTTGTAAAATTATAACCTAAAAAGTATGTTGCAAATGTTTATAATCCATCAAGGAAAAATGTTTAACAAATGTACAAATGTTATAATCACAAACATATGTTTTCATATCTAATAAAGTTTTCATGCTAAATCAAAACCATTTACGAACAAAAACATATGTTTTTAGATGAAAACATAAGTTTTTAAATGGAAAAACACAAATGCTTTCACAACATCAACCAAAAGAAAGAAGGGTTTTAGGTAAATAATCACCCCCACCCCCCTCTCAAAAAAAAATAACAAATATTTATGCACAACATTCAAAACTTTAAAACCCAAAAAAAAATACTAGATCTAAACTTTAAAGCCTAAAAAAATCTGTAACTGTATCTAGAACATAAATAACCCAAAAATTTAAAAACTATAGAGAATATGAATCTGGTCAACAAATGTGGGTCTAATTTGAACATACATAATCTGTTCCGCGTGTTCTTGAAGGCCCAACACCACCATCGTCGTGTTGTGGTTGGGTTTGGGTAAAAAAAAAAGATGAAACAAATCGAGTCGGTGCTTGATGGGTTTGTGTGTTGTGGTTGGGTTTGGGTAAAAAAAATGAAACAAATTTATATGTTTATATATAATCTATACCAGAATTATTCTCATGACTTTGGTCAAATAAGAAAGAAGAGAAAAGTTTCAGCATAGAGAGAGAGAATGATGACATGAATTTGGTTAAAAAGAAAGAAAAAAAAGTATGACTGGGGAAATAGAGAGACAATATGTGTTTGTCAGGGAAGAAAAGATGGAAATTGAGTAATATACCTATAATACCCTTTCTTGTTTTATCATCAAAGGAGATGTGGATAAATCTTAGCCACATAAAAGGGTTTAATTGGTTTTCTTAAGTCAAGGTGGTTTGCAATCTAGAATTCCCCTATATATATATTATATATATATATATATATATATATATATATATATATATAGTGTAAGTATCTAGAGAAAACCCTCTAAAATGAGTAAACTTTAGGAAACTCTACTTTTCAAAAAAATATTCTCAAAAAATTAGGGCATGTAATATACATGTTTTTAAGAGTTTTGAGCCAAAAAACACAAAAAAGCGCCGAGCCAATTTGTCTAAAAAAAATAAACACGTTTGGTGTTACATATGCAACAGGTGCGTTAACGTATGTAACATGTTGCTAACATGTCTGCAGATGTGTGTTACATATGTAACACCCAGAAAACTTATTTATTTTTTTAAAAAATATTGGCTCGGCGCTTTTTTATTTTTTTGGCTCAAAACTCTTAAAAACATGTATATTAGTTGCCCTAATTTTTTCAGATTCTAAAAAGCTCGGGAAGTAGGGTTTTTTAGGGTTTACTCATATATTTAAGGTTTCCATTTTAACCATACCCTATATATATATATATATATACTAGTAGAGAACCCGCGCGATGCGGCGGCGGCGGCGACAATTTGTAATGCGGTAGTCGTTAAAAGTCAGTGTTAAAAGTAAGTGTTAGTTTCTTATTCTCATAATATTTTATAAAAGTTGATTATATTTATTGCTAGTCTTAATTGATTTGAATAACCAATGTTATGTCATTTGAATAACCAATGTGATGTCATTTGTAAATGCATTTGAATAGATAGTTCGTCTATAATGACATTTCACATCTTGGTTTAAAAAAGCGCGCCTCAGGCGCGCTTGAGGCGTGAGGCGCCCGGGGCGTTTGGAAAAACGCTTTTTTTTGCTTTGAGGCGACAATATACATGAAGCGACGTAAGGCGCCGCTTTAGGCCTGAAGCGCTAGGAATTTGAGGCGCTGCTCCTAGTCAAAATCAGGCTTTGATGCTTCTGTTTTGAACCATCGATGCTCTTTTTTCTCCAATAAAGAAACCTTACCTTCATAGCCAAACCATGACATAATCTTTTAGTAATGGAGGCGTGAAATCTGGTAGTAGGGTTGTTAACCTTTACAAAAGAAATGAAGATGGAATGAGAATATGCAAGATTCAAAATTTATGAACCCCTCGCGTGGCGGTTGTAGTGCTAGAGTGCAATGAAACCCTAAAGTGCATTGTGCAATGAAACCCTAGAGTGAAGGTTTCTTTAATATGTTAGTGTTGGGCTTCACAGCCCATTTTATTTAATATAATAGGTTGGTATTGGGTTTAAATTTAGGCCCATCAGTCTAAATAGGTCAGTATTGGGTTTGTTTTGAGCCCACCAGATCAATAAAGGGTTTGTTTTGAGCCCAAGCCAAAATTTAATCGGTATTTGTTTAGTTATTTACTATTTCTTTGGCTCTTTTTGTATATGGTACATACCTTTAATTATTTATTTAAGCAAAGAATATTTGTTTACTTTAAAGATATATAAAATATAATTAAGAATAATACTTTCATTTAAAACCAAAGCAAATTATAAATGGCGGGTTAAACCATATAGATGTCACACACATCAATAAAGCATATCATATCATAATTATTAAAAGACAAATAATAGTCTTAAGTCTTAACCATATATCAAGTGTGGTGAGGAAAAATCTTACCCGGTTGATCGAACAGATTTGAAACCTCTAAGATAAGGTGAGGATGAGAGCGTACTCCGTCTTTTCAGGTCCAGATCTGGGATTATAAGAGAGAGAAGATGAGCGTACTCCATCTTTTCGGGTCCAGATCTGGGATTATAAGAGAGAGAAGATGTGACTGTAGAGAGGGGCCTAGGTTTGGAGGAGAAAACTCTCCTCTACCTAGTAGTAAAAAAGTGGTGTGCTCATAACTTACTTATACAAGAGGTGGAGACCTACTTATATAGGATTTAGGAAGTTAAATGGGCTTTCCAAATGGACCCAAATCAATGGGCTACCCAAATGGATCCCCTAACATAATTGGGCCAGACTCAGTTAGAGGTTTCTCTACAAGTCCCAGGTCCAGTAGCGTTGAACCTCACGAACGAGTTAATACAATATAATAAACAATATTAATATTAAATAAGTAAGTCCGAGACAGTGACCCGCTTAAGACGGTTTGAAAATCCGTTCCGGGTTATATCTCTTCAACTTGTTTTAACATAATATATTTTTCAGCCACGTTTATAGATTAATTAATGTATGAAAATACTAAGTTGTGTGGCATTGTTTGTATAGTTTCACATAATAATCAATTTTCGGTCTACTTTCCTTTAGCTATTATTTTGTTTATACTTGTCAACGACTTTAAAAAACAAAAATTAGCTACCTAAAAAAGGTTAGCATTGTTGGAACAATCGGGTCACAAACACAAACAAACAACCGGATTTTGTGAGAAACACACTTACGACTCTTTTCTTTTTATTAAATAAAACCACCACACAAAATAACAAAGCATTGAACCATGTTTGTTCTGTTTCCGTTCGTTGTATTTTCTTCCTCCAGCTTCTTGCTGGGCCTATATATATATATATATAGTCTTTGGCCGTTCAAAAAAAAAGATAAATATACCAACTAAACCTATCTAAACTTAATTGATAAACATCACATTAAATTATCAATTAAATAATAAATTAAAATTAATTATATCAAGATTAAACCCAACAAGCATCGCCAACTTATTACCCGTATTTCTCCTGTTTCGATGTACGAGTAATTTTTATTTGGTATTGATAAATAGACAAAACATGGTGAAACGTAATTTAAAGTAACACATTGATCACAGTAGAGTGTTCGTCAAATCAATTTATGAGTTATTGCATTTTAAGGTTTAGAATGTGAAATCGAAAAAATTAAAAGATAATATGATTCCGTTTAACAAAAAGATAATATATATCATTCGAATTTAGCATTCGGTTCAAAAATGATAAATTTAAGTTCCGCTCGTATGCTAGCCCGATTTACAAATTCAAATTCCGAACTCAAATTCGAATTTCGTTTTTTTCCGGTTTAATTAGATTAATCACCAAAAGGCCTTTGATCTAGCAGCAACATTAACACTTTACATGTTCAAATGGTAAAGATTAAAGTCCAACGGTTATAAAAAATGTATAATTTAAAGGTAGAGTTAAAGACTCTATCCATTACCGTTCAAAACAATTGGATTATCATAAATAGGGCTGTTCATGAGCCGAGTTAGGGCAAGTTCAGGCTCGGCTTGGTTATAAACTGAGCCGGCTCTGCTCGGATTTGAAACGAGCTGAAAACCTAAGCTCAAGCTCGGCTTGCTTTGGCTCAAATTTAAAAAGAAAAACTAATAATAGCTTTCAAAATTCAACAGTATAAAATATCATGCAATGGGTCATAAGAATACATTTAAAATAAGTTCAACATAATAAATTACAAGCCAAAATCAAGTTCTATCAAATACAAAATATGTCTCAAATTTCAATAAAATACAATATAAGTTCACATGCATACAAATTAACCCCCAAACATGCAATATATGTCAAATTACACTCATAAATACTAATCTTTTTGAAATCTAACTTGAGTAATTGGATAATTATCATTATACTATAGTTTATTAAAATAACTTGGTTAGTTGTAACCAAGCACACAAATCGCTATGTTATCGTTAATTAACAAATATTAAAAATGTAACATGTTTCCCTCTTTTTAACATTTCTATATTATATTATATGTATATAAAAATTATATTTATTTAAATTTAGAATTATCCGAGCCAAACTGAGCCAACTCGGCTCGTTAGGAATCGAGCCGAGCTAGGCTCGCTTTCTAACCGATCTGAGCCGGCTCAGTTCAGTTTTAAACCGAGTCATATCGAGACAGCTTTTTCCAATCTAAATCCAAGCGAGCTCCGAACTACGAGCTTTTTGAATACCCCTAATATCAGAAAGTAAATGGAAGGGATGTCTCTGTACTTACAGAGAACGTTAGGGGATATTTTACAAAAAATATAAAAGCAATCTCTTTATAAAAGTTGTTAAATAAAATCAATCAACATCAATACTAATGATGATGACCCTTGTATGAGTATCTAAACCTTTGTCTTTCACTCTTTTGTCTTCCAACACTCCACTTCCCCTCTTCAACATTCAGGTGACTCATCTTACTCATAAATTTAGCTTCTTATGCATTTATTTAGCTTTTTTTCTTTTTTTTAATCAGTTAACCCATTTGGGTCACTGCTTATTTTGAATATGCTTCTTGAACAGACCCAGTTGTTTTCTGTTGCAAAAAAAAAAAAATTAATTAATTATTTTTTGGTTCTTGGTAGTGTTTTTTTTTTTTTTCTTCATAATATTAGAATCTTGCTTGTATTTGGAATGATTAGAGATGTTGTTGAGTTTCTTGATATGATACATTTAGTTCAAATATTCAAGTTTCAGTAGTTAATAAATAATAGATGCTTTTATAAATTGATGAATATTTAGGGGTTATGATTTAGTTTATGCACCTTAGTCATGTTATTTAGGGGTTATAATTTACTTTAAAAATGGATGGTTACAGTGTTCTTTAATGATTTTGTGATATGTTGGATTAGATATCATAATGGAAGAAATACAGGCTCATTCAGATAACTACATATCTTCATCGTCTTCAGCGGCTAGTAGTCCGCCTAGTAGAGTACCATCAAGTAACTTTTTTTACCTAAGAAAACCAGGTGGTTCAAGACAACCGATTTCGTTTGAAGATTCGCCTGATTGGGAGGATAATATAGATATTGGGGTTAAGGTGGAAGAGCGGGACGGTGACTCCATTAACACTGCCACCACCGCTGTTTCACCGTCCCTCTCGAAGCTTAATAGCGTGTCCCTGCAATCCCCACCGTTGTCAGAGGGTGCTAGAAAGATTGCAGGGGCGACTATTGTTTGGAAAGATTTAACAGTTACTATAAAGGGTAAACGGAAATACTCTGATCGGGTCGTAAAAAGTTCAAATGGTTATGCTTTACCGGGCACGATGACTGTGATTTTAGGACCGGGAAAGTCAGGGAAATCGACCCTGTTGAGAGCCCTTTCTGGTATGTAGCAATGTAGCATACATTTATGTGAAAAGTGCAAACTGTTGTTAATAAATGCGATGTTATTTTCAGTTTTTACCGATATATGCAACATGCGATTTTTAACCATACAATGCAACATATCCTTACCAAAATATATAATTTGTAACCATATAATGCAACACCTTTCTCATGTTTTACCATTTAATGTATCATATTCTTACCAAAGTATGCAAACTATGATATATATGTTCAGTGGCGGATCTAGAAATTAATTTCAGTAGTAACGTTTTTCATTTTTTTCATTTTAGTAGTAACGTTTTCCAAATATCGTAAAAAAAAAACAAATTTTCCACTACACGCGTGAAGTTGAGTAGCAACGGACGCGACACTTAGCTTCAAGCTAGGTCCGCCCCTGAATATGTTGGATTAATTGATAAAAAAAATGTGTTGCGTATAAATATGTAAAAATTGAATTGCACATTGCGTTTTCTTGTAGTTTGCCTTATTTTATTTGCTAATTAAACTTAGAAATGTTTAACCATGCATATCAATTTATAGCTTAACCAGATTTTAACAAGTTGTTATTCTACTATAGGAAGGTTAGATGATTCAGCCAAAACATACGGTGAAGTGTATGTCAATGGAGCAAAATCAAGCTTGCAGTACGGATCCTATGTAGGCTTTCAAGATTCGTTTTAACTGATCCCACTACTCAAAAAATTGGCATTTTCATTTTGTGGGACACATAATATCTAGCTGACAATCCTTTTCTTTATTTATAGGGGTTCGTCGAGAGAAAAAACACACTTATCGGGTCATTAACCGTTCGCGAGTTTCTTTACTATTCAGCGCTACTTCAACTTCCCGGATTTTTTTACCAAAAAAAGAGTGTAGTAGAAGATGCAATTCAAGCTATGTCACTAGGTGAGTATGCGAATAAACTCATAGGTGGCCATTGTTATATGAAGGGACTTTCTAGTGGTGAAAAAAGGCGAGTCAGCATCGCTAGAGAACTTGTGATGAGGCCACAAGTCTTGTTTATAGATGAGCCTCTATACCATCTTGACAGGTAAAATGCATCATCCTTTTGCCCTCATTTACCGTTTTGCTCTTAACTAACCCGTAACTAACGCTAATACATTTCCAGTGTTTCCGCACTTTTGATGATGGTGACATTGAAGAGACTTGCAAGCACTGGTTGCACGCTAATCTTCACCATATACCAGAGTAGCACAGAAGTGTTCGGTCTTTATGACCGCATTTGTCTTCTTTCAAATGGAAACACACTGTTTTTCGGAGAGACACTGGCTTGTTTGCAGGTACAAATTATTCATTTTTTTATTTGATTTCTGTAGTTATTGAATGTTATATTATATATTTATGTAGCACTTCTCAAACGCCGGATTTCCTTGCCCAATTATGCAAAGTCCTTCTGATCATTTCCTTCGTGCGATAAACACGGACTTTGACCGGATCATTGCAATGTGCAAAACCTGGCAGGTAATAATAAACTTGTTGTGATGTGGTTAATGTTTCTTTATTTGGTCAAAAACTTACTTTTTATTAACCAAAAAATATCCAAAGTTTTATAATAAATAATCATAGTGTCAGTTTCCAAATTTGATACAAAAGTTGTAATATTTCAATAATAATAATAATAATAATAATAATAATAATAATAATAATAATAATAATAATCATCATCATCATCATACTCAGTTAATCCCACCTATAGCAAAGCTAAGGTAGGGTCTGAGGAGGGTAAGATGTAGACAGCCTTACCTCTACCCCTAAGAATAGAGAGGCTGCTTCCAGTGAGACCCCCGGCTCAATGTGGTTTGGTATCAAGCCTTGGACATAAGGCACAGAACACTTTGTCCCGATCGGTGCATGTACTCCTTTGTCTTTTGGCTATCAACGCCACCACATGATGCATGATTAACCGTCCGTCGTTTTTAACGCTATTTTCACGAAATTAGTAAAATAACGTTAAAACTAGTGCAACTTTAATTTTGCCCCCCGAGGGCCACACATATATACATTATATTCGCACACCGTAAGTGGGGCGTTAATAATAATAATAATAATAATAATAATAATAATAATAATAATAATAATAATAATAATCTAGTTTATAAATAAAATGATTATGCATAAAAAACGCAATGAGTGGCTTTGTACCCATTTGATCTGTTTCTTTCAACTTTACGTGTTTCACATGTTAGGCGTTAGATTTGGAACATAACTCAAATCAGTATGTTCATAATACTACACTCGTATAGGCTTTTCCTCAGACAAGTAATGTTTCTTGAATTGTTTTCTCAGGACGAAAACGGGGATTTTTCAAATATTAATATGGACACTGCCGTAGCAATCCGTACCCTTGAAGAAACTTATAGATCTTCAGCTGATGCAGCAGCAGTCGAGGGTACAATACTAAGGCTAACCGAAAGGGTAAAAATGATTTCAATACTATATGTTCACTTTATGATAATAATTTGTATGTGTTAGTAAGACCGTATATTAATAATAATAATAATAATAATTTGCTGGCATTATAATTGCAGGAAGGCCCTTCTCTCAAAAGCAAAGGGAAGGCAAATAGTGCTACGAGAATTGCAGTCTTAACTTGGAGGTCTTTGTTGATTATGTCAAGGGAATGGAAATATTACTGGCTTCGGTTAATTCTTTGCTTGCTTCTTGCATCATGTGTTGGCACTTCGTTTTCAGGTTTGGGCCATTCATTGTCTTTTGTCGGGGTGAGTTGCTTAATGCTGAATGTTCACTGTTGGTGTCATTTTGCGGGTTGGGTAACGGGTTAAAACAGTTTTGAGTAAAAAGCCGGGTTATATGTGGTACAAGCCAGTAGGGTTGGCTGACCCAAACTCTTTTTTGTCCTAAACTTCTATAAATAATCAGTGTGTTAGATATAAATCTCTAATTACAAATTTTATATGTTTTCAATAGTAATTTAGGTTATTAAGTAAAATTATCTAAGAGGTTTTACGCTTAAAAATAGACTTTCAATGACTTTCAATCGGTTTCCTTTTAAGGTTTTTTTATTTACTTTTCTAGTTTGTGTGTTTGACCCGTTGGAGGTAACATCTCTACCCGTCAATTATCATCTACGTTTTAATATAATTTCAAAGTTCAAATACTCAATCTTGTCATTTGTTTGCAGACGAGAGTTGCAGCAATTTTTGTGTTTGTATCCTTTGCTTCACTCCTGAGCATTATTGGGGTACCTGCACAGCTGAAGGAAGTCAAGGTAAATGTGGTTTAAAAAGCGTGAGGCACTCCGAGGCGTTTAGGTCCCAAAAGTTGAGTTGTGCGCATCACGTACGTTAGGCGCACGCCACGTTATGCGCACGTCTATATACAACCAAATAAGCTTTGTTTACAACCAAAAGCTGCATCTTTCTCATCTGTTTTACGTCTCAACCTATTTGGTGTTTTACATATAAACCTCCTACATACCCTAATTTTGACCCAGAGCTACGTGAGGCACACCTTTTCGCCCCTGGCGCTTTTTTTAGTGTCTCGTGCGTTAATCACGCCTTATTTAACCAAGACTGTGATAATTGTTACTTTACAGGAAGCTAAATCACGAACTGCCATTTAACAAAAATAAATATAACAAAACTACTCATAAATATAATGCAGGTATATGCTTGTGAAGATTCTAATCAACATTCCGGAGGAGTAGTTTTCTTAACGGGACAAATTTTGGCCAGTTTTCCGTTCTTGTTTCTAATCTCCATTTCATCAAGTCTGGTTTTCTATTTTCTTGTGGGACTCAGAACTGGTTTCGGCTTTATGATGTATTTTGTGCTCAATTTCTTCATGTGCCTTTTGGTTAACGAAGGGCTGGTGCTCGTTGTTGTTACCGCTTTGCAAGATATGTTCTGGAGCACCTCAACACTCTTGTTTGTACATGTGAGTGTTCACCTTTATGTCAGCTAGCCCAACGTCTTAAAGTACATGACGGCTTTGAGAAATCTTGTGGACCGAAAATCATTTAAATGAATAATGCATAATGATGTTTTACAGGTGGTGATGATGCTTTCTGCTGGCTATTTCCGAATTCGAAGTGCTTTACCCGGGCCTGTTTGGATGTATCCTGTTTCCTACATTGCTTTCCATACTTATTCAATCCAGGCAAGTTTATGATACATATTCGTTTAATCACTAATAAAAATATATATCCGTTTAATCACTAATAAAAATATATTAATTTTTGGAAAGGAACTGATTCGATTTCTGTGTAAGTGTATAAAACGCAAAGATGTCAACGTTAAACGGTTTCAAATCTTGGAAAGTAATTGATTCTATAATTTTAGGGTCTGTTGGAGAATGAATATGATGGAACATCATTTGCAGTTGGTCAAGTTAGGACAATATCGGGGTACCAAGCTCTTCAGAATGTTTATGATGTTTCGCCTGATGATTATTCAAAATGGAGAAATCTGGTGATCCTTTCACTAATGGCTCTCGCGTGTCGACTTCTTGTGTTTCTATTGCTACATTTTTGTGTGAAGAAAAACTCATCTTTGTTTAGAGTTTTGTGTTGTAAACTCAAGATGAATGAATGAGTGAGTATATGTGCACTTTCTTGGTCCGTTTGCCCTGTTTTCTGTTCTTTTTAATTGTGAAAATTCATTGCAGACATCATTCTTGGCTCAAAAGAGAATAAGGTGTTAACCACTCTGCTGTATATCAACTTTGATTAACTTTGAATTTAGTCTTTAACTGCTTTTTTTACCTGCCGCGCATTGCAGCGGCACCGTACGCGAAATCGTAACGTATTACGTATATGTACAATTGATCAGACTCATTTCCAAACTAAATTTGCGTCGAAATATTTGGTAACTCAAATTTATACTGTATGTGAAATCTTAACGTATAGGAGTGTCATTTTTGTCAAATTAGAAACTTGGTTTTTGTCAAGTTAGAAACTTGAGGGATGGCAATTTAGTAAAGTTGAGGGGTGTCAAATTAAATTGCATAGTCCACGACCATGTATTTAAGAGTATATAGAAGGCCTTTTTATCAGCTAACCATTTGAAAGTTTGCATGATTGTTCTGTGAGTTAAATGCCAAAATGACCCATGTGGTTTGACCCAAATTGCCACTTTGGTCACTTTTTTGAATTTTTTGCCAAAACCACCCCTCAAGTATCGAAAAGTGCCAAAATGACCCATATTTAACTGAGTTTCTAACCGAGGATGGAAAGTCGGTTAAGTATCAGGGGCATTTTCGTCATTTCATCCCAACTCCCCTCTTCTTCTTCTTCTGCAAATATAAACACCACCCACCTCCACAACCTTCAGCGTCCACCACAGTCTCCGGCCACCACTTCCACCGTCGTCCTCCACCACCAAACCATCACTTTCTCTCTCTACATTCACCCCACCCTTTACCACCAAAACAACACCTTATCCTCTCACCCACAAAACCTCAAAACCCAACAAAAACATTTGTCACGATACCGAGTCTCCGCCACCCCAAAATCTGCAGCAGAAACAACGGTGGATATATCAACTGTTCCGTCGGAACTCCGACGACTCTGCAACTCCGGTCACCATCTCCGGTGACCTGGATAGCAGCCGCTATAGAATTTGTCGTAAGTACTTTTATTCAAAGAAGAAAGCAGCAAATGAACGTGACTCAACCACCTTCTCCTTTTTTTATTCCTCTAAAATACCATTTATTCCTCTAAAATGCCACCCCTTCCTTCATTAATACCTCCATTACTGTTATCCCACCGTCTTTCACTTCAATTGTTATATAATCACAGTTGTTCTTAGAACAATCTTGACTGATATGAACCAATTCATCAAACGAGGTTGGCACTGAGCAGTCATCCACCTGTTTCGTCTTCTTAGGGTTCCCAATGGACTCTGTTTTCGAAGGAATTGGGGCAGGGGAGAGAGAATTCTCAGCTGTGGTGATGTTAGCAAGAGGGATTCGGTGGATTTCATGCTTCCCTTGCCTCACTTCCCCACCTTCAAGCAATTCAGGAGCAGGTTCAGGGGTTTCAGTGTTCTTATGGTGACCAGTCAATCTAGAGGAGCGACGATTTGGGGTTTTTTGATAGGGCATTTGTTAGGTTGAAGATTGGTTTGTTTATTGAGAATAGGGTGGTCTAAGAATGGGGGTGGTCTGGCTTGATTTTTAGGTTTGGGGGTTTTATATGGAGAAGATGAAGTACAGAGTGAAAGGACGAAAATGCCCCTCAGACTTAACTGACTTTCCATCCTCAGTTAGAAACTCAGTTAAATATGGGTCATTTTGGCACTTTTCGATACTTGAGGGGTGGTTTTGGCAAAAAATTCAAAAAAGTGACCAAAGTGGCAATTTGGGTCAAACCACAGGGGCCATTTTGGCATTTAACTCTTGTTCTGTATTCGGTCATATATATTATATATAAAGGCTTTGGATATTTGCACACCTTCATATAATTGCACACTCTTGCCCCTTATACGTCGCATATAGACCTATATACGCCGCGTATAAGCCTATACGCGGCGTATAATGCGCGTAAGTTTGTGTAACCAATATACGCGGCGTATAGCACAACACATGACATATAGCACTATATGCGACTATATATATGCGACTATACAGAGGGGTGTAGAAATAATTTAAAGGTTATGTAAATACCATCACCCTATATAACCCTTCATTTTGTACACATGTTAATAGAAGCAATAAGTTACATTTTGAAAATGTGTAAATGAGCCATAAAGCCAATGTTAGTAAAATGGGCAAAGTACAATAGTGGTTTAAGTCCTTCACGGGTAGCTCAGTTGGTGAATGGACCAGGGATCTCTCTTGAAGGTCTCAGGTTCGATTCCCACGAAGGACATAATGAGAAATGATGGATGACTAATGGCCTATGGTCATGAGTTCGAGTCCTGATCTCGCCAGGTTTTACCGGTTCACTACTGTCGTGCCTTCGGGCGTGTAGGTGGATCGGGTTTTCCCTGGAAGCGGGCTGTCGGGCGGGCTAGGGGCTTCGTGCGTCCGGGGTGGGCCGGGCTGTGACCTGTCTTTGCCACTAGGGGGCCGCGTACGAAGTACCCGGCGTTGTTTAGTTGGTCGTTAAAAAAAACAATAGTGGTTTAAAATGTGTCAAGCAAACCTTTTGTAAATATTTAATAGAGTTAATAGCCATTTTCGTCCCTGTGGTTTTGTCCAGTTTGCCATTCCAGTACAAAAGTTTTTTTTTTTGCAATTCCTTACCTGTGGTTTGGATTTTTTGGCCAAATTCGTCCTTTTGACTAACTCAGTTAAAAAATGTCGTTAGTGTCAGGGGTAGGGTTGTCTTTTTACACCTCAGGGACGAATTTGGCATTTAAAATTCAGTTAACCTTGAGGGACTGAATTTGCCAAATGATGAAAGTTTAAAAATTTTGATTTCCCTCTCCTGCTTCCCACGTTTTTTTTTCCGTTCACATATTCCGGCCAAATTCCGGTCAACTTCCGGCGAGACCATAAAATTGATTTTAAATGTTTTATTTTGACTTTTAATCGCGCCCATACGTCTCTCCACCTGTTCCTATCCATTCTGTGTCTTAATCGTGCATTTAAACAGTTGTAACCGTGTAATTAATCGAGTTTTATGAATGTAACCAACCGGAAGCTTTAAAACGACTCAAAACACGTCTTTTAAACATCCATTATATAAACTGAATACACCATTTGTTTTCTGCACCTCTACGAACCCATACCGAGCCGCCATACCAGAACCGAGCACAACCATTACTGAACCAAGACCCAGATTGACCCGAGCCCCTAACCAGACCCGAAACCACCATCGCCGCTGCTACCTCCTACAACCACCACCATCTCCGGCCAACCACCACCAAGATCTGACCCCAAACCTTCCACAACCACGTCTATAACCGACCTGAACCAAGCAAAACCACCACCGGACTCACCAATAAACACGATTGGAACTACAACCCGATCGGAACCCAACTGAAACAAAACCCTTTCCACCGGAATAACCACAATCTAACCCGAACCTGTCCATATTCGTCACTGTTTCTGCCCGTTTTTGGCCTGGAAGCCGCCGCCGTCACCACCAAGCTTGGTGGCGGCCGGTTGTCTATAGTAACAGAGGGAGCGAGAGAGGGTTAGGGAGAGATGGTAGAGAGAGAGCTCGGATGAGAGAGAGAAAGGGAGGCGGGTATGGTGGCTGCACAAATGAGGAAGAAGAAGATAAAGGCTTTAAATAGCTAGGGTTAGAGTTAGGTAGGTAGACACCGCGTATCGAACCCGTAATCTCGCGAAACGTCTCAGCTTAGATTTAGGCTCGATAATTAGTTATAAAAATTAGTCGGTTTTATTCGAAATTAGAAATATAACTAAACCCATCAAATGTAAATTTTATTTTCGTTGCCTGATAGATGCGTTCGACGCACGCGTTTAAATCGCGTTAATTAATTCGGTCATGTTTCCAATGGTTATGTGTGTTTCTAGCTACAGCAGGTACTCGGGTTCGAGTCCCTTTAGCACCAGTTTTGAGTTCTTTTTTTTTTTAGAAAACATAATTGTAAAATAAAAATAAATATGTTTAAATGCCAAATTCGTCCCTGAGGTGTAAAAAGACAACCCTACCCCTGACACTAACGACATTTTTTAACTGAGTTAGTCAAAAGGACGAATTTGGCAAAAAAATCCAAACCACAGGTAAGGAATTGCAAAAAAAAAAACTTTTGTACTGGAGTGGCAAACTGGACCAAACCACAGGGACGAAAATGGCTATTTACTCTATTTAATACATTATATCTTTATCTTGTCATAATGTAATCGTCTGAAAACTACGGGGTCAATTGGCACTTTTGATGATATTAGATATAAGAAACGCATGCGGGACAAGTGATCCCGGTTCCTTCTACCCATGTCTGCTCCAGCTTATACACATGTTAATGGATCATATACGCCAATGATGTTGTAGCCCAGTGGTTACAACGGAGGTGGGAAGTTTTCCCCTATGGGGTTCCTGTCCGAAAGGTACCCGGTTCGAGTCCTGCCGTCCATAAAAAAAATATACCCAATAGGTTTGAAAGGGACCGGCGTGTGGGGAGGGATTCGAACTTGGGAAGAAAAGAGTTTCAAGTTAAAGTGTTTCCACTGATCTATACCTGGCCCAAAAAAAAAAGGATCATATACACATGTTAATGGATCTTGACATATTTGGGTTAAATAAGCATTTATTGTTCGATTTGTAACGGTCAAGTTTGGTTGACACGGAAATGCTTTTTCTGTTAATCTTTCATAAACAATTATTGGAGGCGTCAATTATCGGAGGCGTCCTGAGGATTTATGTACCCTATTTGAGCCTTTATAAAATATGCCACTTATGCTTTAACGAATTAAATAATTTAAATTAAATTTTATGTACGATCAATGGTATATCAATAAAGATAACAATTAGCAAAATAATAATGTTAGAAGGAGTGAAATTACACACTGTAATAGACTAATATATAACCGACAATTCATGAAGCAACGACGTTTATTTATTTATTTTATTTATTAGGTCAAATGAGTAATGAGGTTATAAAAAAAGAGTTGTGCCCAAAAATATGGACCCAAGGGCTTTGGCCATAGCCACCCATGACAATTATCAACATACATGATATATGTTGGTCTTTCGTCAATAGTAACTAACTTACCCGCGTCTGTCCGTCGATGGTTGTTGACATTTCCCCTAGTTATCCATCGTTAATCAGCGATGGATTACCAAATACCGACGGTTTAATTAATTAGCCTTTTTTGTTTTCTTTTCTTTTTGATTTTTGTACTGAATTATATCGGTAACCCATTAGTGATTACCGACATACAATAGTCATATGCCGCCCCTTAATTAATTTTGCATTGGTGATACTGGTTTTCGAACAATTTTGTTACTTGATTAAAAGAAAACAAATAAACCCACTTGATGAATGAAATAGAATGATATTTTTTTTAGTGAGCCCTCCAATAACTCACTTACCCGCAACGTGTGTCCATCAATGATTGTCCATTTTACCTTGGTTATGACATCCATCCACAATCAGTCACATATTACCAATAGTTAATCAGGACCGACTCAAGGAGGAGTGAAATAAAGCTAGGGCTTTAGGCCCTCACTTCCTTAAGACCCCAAATTCTAAAAATGAATATATATTATATATAGATGATGTTAGCTTTAATATTGTTGACATTAAGATTTATGATCTATAATTATGCATACATAAAGATATTACATGAATCATACGATCTAAAACATTTTTTTTTTACAAAAACGCCCTCTTGTTTGTTATCCGCTTTGGGTCTCGGGTTTTTTGAGCCGGCCCTGTAGTTAATTTATTATTTAATATTTACTGAATTCGATCAGTGTTATAATTTATCATGATACTTACTTGATTGAAACAAAACAAACCCACCCCACCCACGTGATGAATAGAATAAAATAAAATAAAATGATATTTTGATGATCTTTTTAGTGAGCCCTTCTTTCTCTCTTGAAAAAAAAAATTGGTTAGCATTTGAGATAGAAAGAAAAGGGTTATTTAGGTTAGGAAAATGGACCAATGATGGATGCAATCATGATAAAGCATCTGTAGTGGACCTTCTAAGTCAACCAATCATGAACTAATTGTGGCTAGGCTCGTTAAAGGTAACAGACACTATGATCGCTTTTTCCAAACTTGTTCAACTCATCACGACATTGTTCATGTGGAGGTATATGCATCAAGTATTCGTATCTCCATATTAACAACATAAAATCGATGTTGTCCTACCTTGTTAAATTATTTCATATAATGTTTTCGAATTTAAATTTACAGACTTAATATATTAGCCATCAACTAATTTCATCTTTAACTATTTAGTTATCTATGACTAACACCAAATGTTATAGGGATTAGGGTCGTTTGGTTTTATATAAGGAATGGACTTTATAACCTATGACATGTTAGTCTAGTAGTATAGTGTCCCTCTTTATAGATATGAGTTTGTGTGTTTAAATCCTTACAAGTACAAGATAAAGGTAGAATTAAAGGTGTTATAAAACTTTGTAGTTAAAAAAGGGAGTGAAAGTTGTAACATTTACTGAAATGTGAATGTGTAAGAATTTAAATGTAAGGTAAGGAGTACAACAACGAAAACGACAACGACAATGACAAGACAACAATGAATAACCGTTTTTTTTTTTGAACGGCTAACTAAACAATGCCGGGTACTTCGTACGCGGCCCCCCAGTGGCAAAGACAGGGACACAGCCCGGCCCACTCCGGACGCACGAAGCCCCTAGCCCGCCCGACAGCCCGCTTCCAGGGAAAACCCGACCCACATACCCGCCCGAAGGCACGACAGTAGTGAACCGGTAAAACCTGGCGAGATCAGGACTCGAACTCATGACCATAGGCCATGAGTCATCCATCATTTCTCATTATGTCCTTCGTGGGAATCGAACCTGAGACCTCCAAGAGAGATCCCTGGTCCATTCACCAACTGAGCTACCCGTAAAGGACCAATGAATAATCGTTAAAAGTTATTTTGTATGAAGTTTTATTTTTTTTTATTTGATTTGCAGAAATATCTAAAAAAATACATAAAAGCACAATCCAAAAATAATGTACACTAAGGTGAATCAATAATATAACTAGGTGTATAAACATACGCGCGTTGCGCGTTTTTCGTATTTGTTAAAAGAAAAAAACAATGTTTCAAACCGGTTTCGAACCTGAGACCTTAAACCACAAAAATGCATCACAAACCACTCCACCACCAAGCCATTTTGTTAATTAGTATAGAAATATATGTATTTATAAATAAATAAGTGTTGGAAAAAAATGTCATGTTTGAAATGGGTTTCAAACCCAAGACAAGATAACAAAATAAATAAAATAATAATAAAAGTACTATTCAAATAGGTTTGTCTATTAATAGTACGAGCAAGAGATCCCGCGCGTTGCGGCGGACACGTTAAAACAGTAAACGAAACTAACAACGACCCGATAAAAAGAAAAACTACAAAAGTGTCACGCGTTCACACACAAAATGACGAATATACCCTCGAACAAAAGCAAAAATTACGTAATTGCCATATGTTCACATACAAAATGACGAATATACCCTCGATAAAAAGCACAAATACAAAAGTGTCATGGGTTCACATACAAAATGACGAACATACCCTCGAACAAAAGCAAAAATTACGTAATTGCCATAGTTATTATGACCGTAGATCAAGAAATGAACGGACACGATTTCTTTGGTTACTATTCACGGAGTTGGTTTTTAAATATATAGTAAATATATAATATAATATTTAAAATAAAAGAAAATAAACAAAATTAAATATATGTAATAGTATAATACAACATAGCATAACATAGCATAGGATGGCAAAACATGAGAGCTGACGGCAAAACACGGGCATCCAATTACACTAACACCGTTAGAGCGCCCGTAATTCTAAATATATAGTGTTCCCGGTAGTATGTGAAAATGTAATATGATTTTGCTGAACCTAAACATCAATGGCCGATTGTAGTATATGGGTGCAGACAATGTTTTATTGTAACCATAAGTTGATTGATATAACATTAGTCAGTTGTTATGGGCTAGTTTATCAATATAGCACTATATAATATCACGTTAAAAAGATCTAACCATGACAACAATTTTTGCAAAAATTATTGAATTCTTTCATTTAATGGAACTAGTGGGATTCTTCCGTGTATTACCGTTGAAATTCGGTTTGTATAATTTCAGTTCATTACAATATCATTACACTATTGACTCTCGGTATCATAACTGAAAGATAAAACCCTACAATAAATCATGATATGTGAAAAGGATATCAACACGCAAAACAAATATTGGTAATGGGTCCGATAGTACCAATACTGATACCGATGTTGTACGGTTGGAATCCACGTGGTACCAATATCGAAGAGTGTGTGATCAACAGGTTTCATTGATCTATAGTTTTGGAACCAAGCCATTTGCCCTACCAATATCGAAGAGTGTGTGACCAAATCAATTGGAAAAAAAAGGATTAGTTAGCCCACAAAAATGTGTGAGAGAGAGTGTGTGAGAAACCCTTCGGCGGCGCCGACCCTCGAAGACGGAGAGATACCACCGGAACCGTCTAACACCAAAAATCTTTCAGCCACTACCTTCTTCATTTCTAACCTACCAGATGATGTCTCATCAGAAATTATCAAGGGGGAATATAGGCGATGTGGACAACTTGTGGACGCGTATGTTGCAAGAAAAAGAGATAGATTCGGAAAAACCTTTGCGTTCGTGAGGTTTGAGAACGTTAGGAATGTGGAGAAGATGGTGAAGGCCCTTAACAGTTTCTCCTTTGGTGGCAGACGAGTATTCGCGAGGGTTGCCCGTTTTAGCAAAGAAGACAGCCGTGCAAGGTCGACGAAAAAAGATAGCAGACTTGATGGTGGAAGCTTCGGAGGTGAAACGCAACATGCTACTAACCAGGGACCAACCAATGTTAACAGGGGGTTCCGGGGCTGGGACACAGTTAGATCGTTTTATCAGGCGAGTGCTGGGAACAACAACGTACAACAGGGTAAGGAAACACTTACGATCAATCTTGGTGGGGTGGAAGCGGTTAAGCCTAAGTCATGGATGGGGTCAGCTGTCATCGCTCAGGCTAGAAACTATTTCAGGCTATGTAAACTACTCACGGGACTGAAAGAACTCATTAATATTAGAATGGAAGTCAGGTATCTTGGGGGATTGAGGGTGTTTATATCTTTCTCCTCTCCTGAGAAGATGAAAGAGTTTCTGGCCCTTAAGTCCGTTTGGGAAGGATGGTTGTCGGAAGCTGTGGAATGGAAAGGTCAGCACATCCAGGCGGATAGACTGACATGGGTGAAGATCACGGGTCTGCCGTTGTTACTAAACTCACAGGTTATAGCTGAAACCATTGCTTCACGTTTTGGGGTGATAGTTAGAGAAGCGGAAAACGGGGTCGCTGAAACGGACTTATCAGGTGCTTATGTTGGTATCCTTGTTAATCATGGTAAAAAGATCGACGAGGAAATTAAAATTTTATGGAAAGGGCAGACGGTATCTTGTTGGGTATCGGAAGGCTCGGGGAGGTGGTTGCCTGAATTCATTGGTGAGGAAGTCGCCGTTGTCGGTATGGATGGACCAATAGCAGCCGACGGTGAACCTCCGATTACTGCCAATACTCAGGTGGAGGAACAAACCGACGTACAGAATTCCAAAGGTCCCGGGGTTGGCGATCCAGTCTTGGGAGGTGAACAGCCAAAGTTGGGGGTCTCAATGCATGGGGAAGGGGCTAGTAGTCCTACGTTGCATGGAAACAACCAGGGGAAAGAACCTATCATTGATATGGACCCACCTGTGATTAATGATGGGGACCATCCGAAAACTGTTTCCAATGGTGGGCCTGTTAACGTTTTGGGCTCTTCTACTACAAACTCTTTTTGGGCCACAACTCAAAATACTTGTGGGGATGCAAGAGAAAACGTTTCCAATGGTGGGCCTGTTAACGGTTCTGGCCCAGTGAACAAGAGAAAACGTAATAAGGGGATGCAAGCCCGGTTAGGAAAATTAAAAAATAAAGGGAGGGTTATTATTTCTGACTTTGGTTGCAGGTCACCCGAAGGACTTAACCCTAGTTCTGGGTCAGGGGGTATCAAGAAAAAGAGACGTAGAGGTAAGAAGAGTCTTCCGAATGCTAAACTTATGGAGGATCTAATTGGCTGTAACACGGATGGTTTGCCCAAAGATAGTGTGGAGGACGGTTATGAGTCGGATTGGGTTGAAGATAAAGCGGATGAAGATATCGATACCGAAATGGTTTAGGAGAATACGACTGTCTCGGTGATTGATATGGCTGAGGAAATCAATTCGACCAAAGACCTGGGAAAAGTTATGGGTCTCCAATTGGAAGGTTTTGAAGGTGACATTGAGAAACAGATCGATGATGAAAAGGAGCTCGCAGGTCAAAAATGAATTTTCTCTCCTTTAATATTAAAGGGGCTGGGGGGACTGACAAATCGGCCAAGGTAAGAAATATTAAAAATACTTTTGGCATTTCTTTTGTTGCTTTACAAGAAACTCAAATGGGGGCGATCACGGATTTTCAAATCGATAGATTCTGGGATAGATCTAGTTACGATAAGGTAGTAGTTAACGCCACAGGTAGGTCTGGTGGCTTAATTTCTATATGGAACCCACAACTGTTCCGGGTCCAACTCACCCGAACAGGTCAAAACTATATACTTACAGGGGGAGTTCTGGGTGGAGGGTCGGAGTTGATGTATATTGTGAATGTTTATGCACCTTGTGATCAAAATCTTAGGCGAAGCTTATGGGCGGAATTACTAGCGATGAGGGTGGAGTTAGAAGGTATATGGGTATTTTTAGGTGATTTCAATGAGGTGAGATGTGAGGAAGAAAGGTTGAACTCGGTTTTTGTCCCGTCACATGCAATGGCTTTCAACAATTTCATCTCGGAAGCGGGCCTGTCGGAGTATAATATGGGGGGTAGAAGGTTTACGTTTATGACACCGGATGGACTTAAGCATAGTAAACTGGATAGGGTGCTGGTATGTGATTTATTTGTGAGCAAGTGGCCGAATGCAAAATTAGTTGCACTTGATAGAGACGTGTCAGACCATTCGCCGATTGTCCTGTCAGTTTCCGATGCCTCTTTTGGTCCTATTCCTTTTAGACTATTTAACTCGTGGATTGGTAAACCTGGGATGAATAATGCGGTTCATGTGGGCCTATCCGCTGAAGTTGTTACAAACAGGGCTGACATCAAGCTGTTGCAAAGTTTAAAAAATGTTAAGGCCCAGATAAAAAATTGGAGAGTGGAGGAGGTAGCCGCGGAAGAAAGTGATGTTAAGCAAGCTCGTGGTCATATATCGAACCTTCAAGGGATAGCTGAGTGTAGAATGCTGACTGAGGTGGAGGTTAAGGAGTGGAAAGAAGCGAAACTGGTGGTTAGAAAATGGGAATGGGATAAAGCCAAAGATTTAAAACAAAAGTCTAGGTTACAATGGATTTTACAAGGAGACGAGAACTCAGCTTTCTTTCACGGGGTGATTAATAGTAGAAGAGCAAGAAATAAGATAGTTGGGTTAATGATTGACGGTGTGTGGGTGGAAGAACCGAATACAATTAAAGACAAAGCGGTAGAAATTTTTAGTAGGAAATTCGATGAACCACAACAAGTTAGGCCAAGGTTATCGGGGGAGGGATTTAAAAGACTATCGGAAGAAGACGCGGCATCACTGGTAGGGGCATTCTCCAAAGAGGAAATCCGAGATGCGGTTTGGGACTGTGGAAACGAAAAATCGCCGGGCCCGGATGGCTATACGTTCGCCTTCATGAAGCACTATTGGGAACACTTCGAAAAGTTTATGGGGGATATTTTGGACGAGTTCTTCGTCCATGGTTCCATCCATCATTCGTGTAACTCGTCTTTTGTTGCATTGATCCCAAAGGTAAATGACCCGTTAACATTTTCGGATTTCCGGCCAATCTCTTTAATCGGAGTCATTGGCAAAGTCATCTCGAAAGTTTTGGTGGGTAGACTAAAAAGGGTCCTCGGGAGTGTGATTTCTAGTGAACAAACAGCATTCATCAAAGGTAGAAACATTTTCGATGGACCGCTAATTGCAAATGAAGTGGTTTCGTGGGCAAAGAAAGCAAAAAAGGAGATACTCCTCTTTAAAGTTGATTTCGAGAAGGCGTACGACTGTGTTTCATGGAAATTTTTAATAAACATAATGCACCACATGGGATTCCCTACGAAATGGAAGACGTGGATGATGGGGTTGCTGTTTACGGCTAGATCGGCAATTTTGTTAAATGGCACACCAACATCTGAATTCCAACTCAAAAGGGGTCTTAGGCAAGGCGACCCCCTCTCGCCATTCCTCTTTACCATCGTCATGGAAGCATTGCACGTTATGGTGTCAAAGGCGGTTGAAGGCGGTGCATTTGAAGGGGTAAAGTTACCGAACAATGGTCCAATGGTGTCACATTTATTCTATGCCGACGATGCCTTATTCCTGGGCGCATGGTCTGAAGGGAACATTAGAAGTCTTAACAGGATTTTGCGTTGTTTTTCCATGGCATCCGGCTTAAAGATAAATCTAACGAAGAGCAATATTTTTGGGATAAATGTCGAACAAAGGGTGGTTAGTGAAATGGCAGCAATTTTGTGTTGTACTCCCAAGTCTTTACCGTTCGTATATTTGGGGCTGCCGGTCGGAGAATCTATGAAACGCATCAAGAGTTGGAAACCCATCATCGATAAGTTCAACACAAAGCTTTCGTCTTGGAAAGCTAGATCCTTATCTTTCGCGGGCAGAATTGTTCTTGTGAAGGCCGTCTTGGGAGCAATGCCTAATTACTACATGTCTTTATTCAAAGTACCTACGGGGGTAATCAAAGTGCTGGAGGGGATTCGTAGAAGGTTTCTATGGGGGGGATCAATTGGTACTAACAAAATCAAATGGGTTGCCTGGGAAAAAATATTGAAAGCTAAAAGCTCGGGCGGTATGGGTGTGGGAAGTATAGAAGACTTGAATCTAGGCTTACTCGCCAAGTGGTGGTGGCGTTATAAGTCTGCGGCTGAACAGCTTTGGTGCAAAGTGGTGAACGCCATTCATGGCAGGGGTAGGGCAAATGGCTTGGTTCCAAGGAAGATAACTGGGGCTGGGACTTGGCACTCGATTGCTATGATCCATGAAGAATTCAATAAAAGGGGTATGGACTTGGAAGCCAAGTTTGTGTGCAAAGTGGGCAATGGATCGACGATAAGGTTTTGGGAGGACGGATGGTGTCCGGATGGGAAGTTGAAGAACCTATTCCCGGAATTATACCTACTGAGCAAGTCTAAAGGAGTCAAAGTAGCGGATTGTTACAAGCTTTCGGGTGCTGTTAATAGTATTAATAATAATAATAGTAATAATGATAATAATAATAATAATAATAATAATAATAGTAATTGTGATAATAATAATAATGTTGGCATCCAGAATTCTGAGGTTGGTATTAATAGTAATAATAATAATAATAATAATAATAATAATAATAATAATTATAATGATAATAATAATAACAGCCCTGCTGTTGGTCCCCATAATGATAATAATAGTAATCGTAGGTCCAATCGGCATAATGATAATAGTATTCAGTTTTATATTGGGTCTAGTCGGATTAATGATAATAATAACAGGGGCTTCCTTAATAATAGTCTTAATAATAATAATAATAATAATAATAGTTCTGTGGTGTGGGAAGTATCTTGGAGTCGTTTGCCGAACACTGTTGAAGAGACCGCAGCATATCAGAGGCTGCAGTCACTGTTGGCAGCACAAGCGATAGGAGAACAGGCTGATGTTTGGAAATGGAAAAGTCAGGATAAAGAGCTGGATTTTGAGGTGTAACACCCCAAAATTTCTAAACCATATTTTATGATAATATAAGCACATGGTGCTTTAACTGAACCACACGAAATGCTACTTATACGAGATTCTTAACATTAGGAAATAATCTTGTTAACCTTGTTAGTTAAACAAGGCTAAAACCCATTGTAAGAAGTTAATTTAGTTAGTGGGTTTAATTAAATCAACTTGTGTGAAACTTGAGGGACCAAGTATGTCATAAAGCCATAGTTGGCTAATGGACTTAATAAAACAAAGAAGATCAACATATGCAGGAGGCATATGTCGATCATTACACACACACTAAACACACACATGAGACCAACTCAAGAACAAGCCCAAATCAAGGTGGAATCAAAGGGCTTTTCAATGCATTAGCCCTAAAATGAATCATCCATCCATAATACACACCAAGGTAACCTTTTATTTGGCTAATTTTGGTGGTTTGTTCATACTTGATTGTGATGAAAATCATGGGTTGTTATAATTCGTGAAATTGATGGTTTATAATGGTTCACCTTGGGTTAGGGGACCATAAACACACTTAATTTGGTTAAATCAATGTGATACTTTGCTTTAACAAAAAGGGTTTGTATTGAAGCTTGAATATGTAGAAGTGGGTTTAGTCATAAAGATGGGAACCCCTTCTAAGAAGATAGGTGGTATCACCAAATGTATGTTTTATATGTCAATCTCTAATTAGAGGGTTAATTTACATACTATACATGTTAATCTTGGTAAAGGATGGATCCATGAGGTCCCCAAGCCTTAAAATCAAAGTTAGGAAAATCACGCCTACCAAGTGTTTGATAAAATGCCTCAATGAAACTCGATCTCACTTGGGCATAGATAACTTGGTGAAAACATGTATGTTGGTAAAACATGACCAATAATGCTTATAAACATGTAAAGACTAGGTTCTAACAACCTAAGTGATCATCCACCTCTTAGGTGCAAATACAAGAGACTTTGGATAGCCAAGGAATATCGGATTGAGGTAAAGAGGAAGCACGCATAAGGTAAGTCACTCGATGACTTAATTCTTAATATGTCTCTAGTATGTTCATACGCATAGTTATACCTTTGTATATATTTTTGGGAACCAGACATTTAAATGTCACAACAGAAGCATAAATAGGATACACGATTCATAGAAGATGGCCTTAGAGGAAGGTTATTAATATCCCAAGTAGACTATCGGGTCAATTGGGTAAAATTCTAGTTAGACAATAGCTTAGGCTAAGAGTCAACACTAAGCCGGTAACGAATTCGTGCTAGTTGCTTGAGTGTATTCATGGACTCAATGTTATCTACCTCAAGCTAGTCTAGAAGAAAAAGGGCATGAGCCAAGGTAAGTCATATCTATGACTTGTTATAAATAAATACATGTATGCTTAATCATGGATGATAACTTTAGTTGTGTCAATAGTAAAAGATGTCTTTGGTGGTTTCCAAGGGATAGAAAAGATTGAATGAAAACCCATGTCGCAAGTCATAGAGGCCGAGCAAACGAGACCAAGAGACATGGCACATGTGGCCATGGACACAAGGCACCGCAAAACACGGCATAAATGACTTGGGCATGAAGTTCTCTAGTCAAGTTAGAGGATCCTTCATCTACTGACCAGAGGATCCTTCATCTAATGATCAGAGGATCTTTCATCTGGTGAGCAGAGGATCCTTCATCTACTGACCAGAGGATCCTTCATCTAATGATCAGAGGATCTTTCATCTGGTGAGCAGAGGATCCTTCATCTACTGACCAGAGGATCCTTCATCTACTGACCAGAGGATCCTTCATCTAATGATCAATACGCCAAATCACCCAAAATTCATATTTTTCATATTTTGCACACGAATTCGATTATTCTAACATATTAATGGGTTATTTCCTCGTGTTTAACCCTCAGGTACTCTATTATACTGAATGGATGATGATTAAGAATTGAACAAAGATCCGAACGCACAAGACTCGTCTGCTTCCGCAACTTTTGAACTAAAAGGGCTATAAACTTAGTTTTTGAAGGTGTCGTTGAAAACGTTTTCGCCATTAATTCATCGTATGTATGTTTAAACCATGAGATACATGTGCAAATATTTTGACAAAAACTCGTTGAGCTCTTAATGACTCAATCTCAAACTTTCAAATTAAGTTTATTAATTCGTAAATCCTCTCATAATACCCCTTTAATCGGGAAGGGTCTTACAAGTGGTAATCAGAGCCCAAGGTTAAACGAGTTAAGCGTTCGGTTCAAGCTTGATCATCAATCCGGTAAGGGATTCTTTTCCAAAATGTAATAATCTAGTCGAAAATGATCTATATCGTGATTGAACACGAGTCAATTAGGAATGAACTAAGGGAATAGTTTATTAAACACTAATGCCCCGTAAACACACCAATTACACGGTCATGCTGAGCAATGACTCAACTGAACCGGAAATTGGGTAAATCTAGTCGTATCATTTAGATGATGCGATGGAGTGAGTGCAAGAAGCATTTAGAAACTCGAAAACATGAAATTTCAACTACACGGTCAATGCGAACCGGGAATTAGGGAATAGATACATAGAATACTTAAAACTCGGACAAATGCCAATCACACGGTCATGGTGGGTTAAGGCTCAACCGAACCGAGAATTGGAAGGCATGATCGCGTCAACAAGACTGTGCGATCAGATAAAACACAAATAGCTTAATAACGCGGGTATACAGAAATACATTAGACAAATAGAGAAGAATGTTTATAGTAAATAAGACGCATGACCAGAAATTGCTACCTGGAGAGTACCGTGGTGATCGCGATAGGATCACCGTGTCATGTGTGGATTGCTTACCCTGGCCAGGTAAGTGTTAAACACATGGTGCGGTGGGCTTCTCGTGATCTACACGCCTGCTTTTTCACGTGACAAGGACTGGGTCAGGGGAGAAAGGCATATTAAGCATTTCCAATATATAACTCGCGAGGTCATATAACAAGGAAGTATTGCCAAACAACGTAAGAGGCCGGGTAGACCGGGTATGTAAAACCAATGCATAAACGGCCCACGGGGTCGTACCAAAGGTATTACCACAACGGTTACGCGGATCAAGGTAAGACTTGAACCTTAATCAAGGTTAAGTCATAACTAAACTCAAACCTTTATAGAAGCTTGAATTCGTAAATAGACTTGAACCTTAATCAAAGGTTAAGTCATAACTAAAGTCAAACCTTTATAGAAGGTTGAATTCGCAAATAGACTTGAACCTTAATCAAAGGTTAAGTCATAACTAAACTCGAACCTTTATATAAGGTTAAATTCGTAAATTGACTTGAACCTTAATCAAAGGTTAAGTAATAATAAAACTCGAACCTTTATAAAAGGTTAAATTCGCAACTAGACTTGAACTTTAATCAAGGTTGAGTCATAATAAAACACGAACCTTTATATAAGGTTAAATTCGTAAAAGGGACTTGAACCTTAATCAAAGGTTGAGTCATAATCACATTCGGACCTCAATAAAGATTAATCCGTAAAAAACGGCTTGAACCTTAATCAAAGGTTAAGTTGTAAACGCACTCGAATCATAATTAAGAGTTAACACGCAAATAGACTTGAACCTTAGCCCAAGGTTAAGTCCTAAATACATTCAAACCATAATCAAAAGCCAATTTCCTAAATGGATTTGGGTCTTAACCAAAAGGTTAAATAATGATCACCTTGAGACATAATCGAGGAGTTACTCATAAGTAGACTTGGACTTTAATCAAAGGATCAAGTCATAACCACATTTGAACCTTGAGGAGAGGTTAAACTGTAAGGAAACTTGAACCTAATCAAAGGTTAAGAGCCTGAATAGGAAGTCAATCAAGCAGTAAAAGTCAAACCTTAATGAAAGGTTAATTCATAAACCACTCTGAACCTCATCTAAAGGGTAAAATTTTAACGAGCCTAAACCGTACCCGAGGGGTAACTCATATACCAACGGGAACCCTGTACTGTGGTATGACAAAAGCCAAGATTAGGGCTAAGATTAAGGTTAAGTTACACTTAAACTTGACTCGTAATAAATTCGTGAAAACCTACGGGAAAATGTGAACAATGCGTCACACTAATCATATTAAATTTGTGAAAGCCTACGGGCAAATGTGAACTATGCGTCACACTAATCATAATGAATTCGTGAAAGGCTAAAAGTCAAATGTGAACTATGCGTCACACTAATCATAACGGATTCGTGAAAGGCTAAAAGTCAAATGTGAACAATGCGTCACACTAATCATATTAAATTCATGAAAGCCTAGGGAAAATGTGAACTACACGTCACACTAATCACAATGAATTGGTGAAAACCTACGGGCAAATGTGAACTAAGTATCACACTAAACCATAACGATCCTCGAAAGCTCACGGGCAACCAAGGACGATGCATCTCGCTAAACTCAGATGCAAATGGAAGTAGAACCCTCAGGGCAAGCTTGAACTACGATTCACGCGGAACTGAACTAAAAGCATGGTTTTAAACCGTGAAACGACGTGTTAAATAAAAGAAGAAAATTAAACGCTAAATCTAAAAGGGGGCTTTGCAGGAGACCCTGGAAACCGGTGGTGCATCCATACCGGGGAACGATTATAGCCTCGAGGAATGATATTGCAGGAGTAAACGATGATTGATGTGGTCTATTGAAGGCTTGTCAAAAAAACGAACAAAGCGAGATAAACCTCATGGGCCTTAGCACATGGTGGATCAACAGACAATCTGAAATCTAAATCATATAGATGGTTGTTAATCGTAGAAAGGAAGGCAGTGCCTTCGTATAAAACCAAAAGCGGTCTGATGGACCACTATTCATATGAATATAAATAATGAAAACATAAGTGAACAGACTTGTGTGAATAAACATGGTAACGTAACACCATGAAGCAAACACGAGTAAGAATCGTTTTGAGAAACGTTAAATTGATCTAAGGGTCAATAAGTCCTAAGGGACATAGATAAACAGAAACGAACCCTGTACGGGCAGACCATTAAAGAAATTGCCTTGGAATTAAATAAGAACATAATCCGGCGGGGATGTGAAGACGGGTGTTATATACAAAATAATACCTAGATAAATAAAAGAGTCGGAAGACTCGGGCTAAATCGCAAATAAGACGCTTGTGAGAGCTAAATATGTAAATTCAAAAGGGCTGGATAAGAAAGGGTCACGAACCCTATGCTAATTCTATAGATAGGATAAAAATCCTAAAAGCCCGTGACACTGGGGCAAAGGATAATAGGTGATTAGTCACCTAGAATTTATTTCAACTAAGAGTGAAACTCACATACTAAAATTCGGATAAAATGATACCAATGCACGTTAAAGTATACATGAGATAGGATAAATGCTATCTAAGGTATTATATGGAGAACTCCATAAAGTATTTTAACTCTGAACGAGTAATGCAAAATACTAGCCCAGGTGAGGGCCTCTGAACTAGGACATGTACACATGTCAAATTGAAGTTTGACTTTTATAAAGTCTAACAAATTTAACTCGGAATTTTAGTGAATGGTGTGTAGAAACACATCAGAAGTCGTAGTCATTGGATTGGATGACTGACTATAGCAAGCGACTTATGAAACATATGTCTACTTATAACCGAAAACTCGGGTGATTTAACTATTCACAGAGTTAGCAATTAGATAGTAACAACACGAAGGATAAACCGTTAATGGTCTAGTGATAGCTAAGCAATCACTAGAAGGTTCAAATGGGTCAAGTGAAGTCGTCACCACTAGGAACCAGAGGAATGCATAAATGTAACTAAGCCTAGTGACAGGTGAAAACACTATTAAAAAGGACAAGCATTGTCTATGATAAGGAAAACGTGAGGTATGGAAAGGACTCGATGCTTTCCGGTAAACCCTGACATTATAAGAGGCCTTTGAGTCGAAATCAAACGGAAATTAAAGCCACGTTAAGTGTGGGTGACGGTCTTCGGGAAGCCTTCATGATGACCAAACCCAACACGTGCCTTTGCGCGTAGAACTGATTCTAAGTAGAGTAAATAATCAAATGTATACCCTAAGCCCTCAAGAACTTAAGGGTTACAAACACACAAAAGAGTCAAATCTATAACCCTTGGGATAACCATGACACTTGCGGGTGCCTAAACTAGAATAAATCCGGTAAGGGTAAATGAATGTGTATACATAAGCCTAGGGGTGTAATCAATTCCAATAAAATAACCCTCGTCGAGGAGGAATAAAACTCAAGGTCAACCATGAGGCGCGAACCATGGGAATTCATATATATATATCCGGTTTCGAGGACGAAACCTTCATTAAGGGGGATGGAGTTGTAACACCCCAAAATTTCTAAACCATATTTTATGATAATATAAGCACATGGTGCTTTAACTGAACCACACGAAATGCTACTTATACGAGATTCTTAACATTAGGAAATAATCTTGTTAACCTTGTTAGTTAAACAAGGCTAAAACCCATTGTAAGAAGTTAATTTAGTTAGTGGGTTTAATTAAATCAACTTGTGTGAAACTTGAGGGACCAAGTATGTCATAAAGCCATAGTTGGCTAATGGACTTAATAAAACAAAGAAGATCAACATATGCAGGAGGCATATGTCGATCATTACACACACACTAAACACACACATGAGACCAACTCAAGAACAAGCCCAAATCAAGGTGGAATCAAAGGGCTTTTCAATGCATTAGCCCTAAAATGAATCATCCATCCATAATACACACCAAGGTAACCTTTTATTTGGCTAATTTTGGTGGTTTGTTCATACTTGATTGTGATGAAAATCATGGGTTGTTATAATTCGTGAAATTGATGGTTTATAATGGTTCACCTTGGGTTAGGGGACCATAAACACACTTAATTTGGTTAAATCAATGTGATACTTTGCTTTAACAAAAAGGGTTTGTATTGAAGCTTGAATATGTAGAAGTGGGTTTAGTCATAAAGATGGGAACCCCTTCTAAGAAGATAGGTGGTATCACCAAATGTATGTTTTATATGTCAATCTCTAATTAGAGGGTTAATTTACATACTATACATGTTAATCTTGGTAAAGGATGGATCCATGAGGTCCCCAAGCCTTAAAATCAAAGTTAGGAAAATCACGCCTACCAAGTGTTTGATAAAATGCCTCAATGAAACTCGATCTCACTTGGGCATAGATAACTTGGTGAAAACATGTATGTTGGTAAAACATGACCAATAATGCTTATAAACATGTAAAGACTAGGTTCTAACAACCTAAGTGATCATCCACCTCTTAGGTGCAAATACAAGAGACTTTGGATAGCCAAGGAATATCGGATTGAGGTAAAGAGGAAGCACGCATAAGGTAAGTCACTCGATGACTTAATTCTTAATATGTCTCTAGTATGTTCATACGCATAGTTATACCTTTGTATATATTTTTGGGAACCAGACATTTAAATGTCACAACAGAAGCATAAATAGGATACACGATTCATAGAAGATGGCCTTAGAGGAAGGTTATTAATATCCCAAGTAGACTATCGGGTCAATTGGGTAAAATTCTAGTTAGACAATAGCTTAGGCTAAGAGTCAACACTAAGCCGGTAACGAATTCGTGCTAGTTGCTTGAGTGTATTCATGGACTCAATGTTATCTACCTCAAGCTAGTCTAGAAGAAAAAGGGCATGAGCCAAGGTAAGTCATATCTATGACTTGTTATAAATAAATACATGTATGCTTAATCATGGATGATAACTTTAGTTGTGTCAATAGTAAAAGATGTCTTTGGTGGTTTCCAAGGGATAGAAAAGATTGAATGAAAACCCATGTCGCAAGTCATAGAGGCCGAGCAAACGAGACCAAGAGACATGGCACATGTGGCCATGGACACAAGGCACCGCAAAACACGGCATAAATGACTTGGGCATGAAGTTCTCTAGTCAAGTTAGAGGATCCTTCATCTACTGACCAGAGGATCCTTCATCTAATGATCAGAGGATCTTTCATCTGGTGAGCAGAGGATCCTTCATCTACTGACCAGAGGATCCTTCATCTAATGATCAGAGGATCTTTCATCTGGTGAGCAGAGGATCCTTCATCTACTGACCAGAGGATCCTTCATCTACTGACCAGAGGATCCTTCATCTAATGATCAATACGCCAAATCACCCAAAATTCATATTTTTCATATTTTGCACACGAATTCGATTATTCTAACATATTAATGGGTTATTTCCTCGTGTTTAACCCTCAGGTACTCTATTATACTGAATGGATGATGATTAAGAATTGAACAAAGATCCGAACGCACAAGACTCGTCTGCTTCCGCAACTTTTGAACTAAAAGGGCTATAAACTTAGTTTTTGAAGGTGTCGTTGAAAACGTTTTCGCCATTAATTCATCGTATATATGTTTAAACCATGAGATACATGTGCAAATATTTTGACAAAAACTCGTTGAGCTCTTAATGACTCAATCTCAAACTTTCAAATTAAGTTTATTAATTCGTAAATCCTCTCATAATACCCCTTTAATCGGGAAGGGTCTTACATGAGGTGAAACTGGTCAGACAAGAGCTGCACAAAATGACTACAGGAGCGGCACAAGTGCATAAATTCTTCTGGAATAATTATGCCATTCCAAAGGTGAACTATTTTGGGTGGCGAGCAATGGAAAACAAGATACCGACTGCTGAAAATTTGGCTTTTAGAGGGCTGCAGATGGGGGACGGATTGTGCAAGAGATGCGGGTTAGAGGTAGAGACCACGGGACATATTTTGATTAATTGCGTGTGGGCTAGAGCGTTGTGGTGGAACGTCAGTGAATGGCTTAAGGCACCGTCACTTGCTGATAGGAATTCGGTCACGGAGCTGCTGGAAGAAGGCTGGAAACTCAGCAAATCAAGGAAGGCGGCAAAGGCGATTCATGCGATTGTTCTCGCAGGTATGTGGAAACTGTGGATTGGCCGTAACGAGTTGATATTCAGATCGGAAAACACGGCTACACCATTAATGCTTTATGAGGTCAAGACCGAGTCCTTTTGGTGGTTGGTACAAAGGGGGAAGATTTCAATGGCGGATAAGCCGAAATGGTGGGATTTTACAATTTTCGACAACGGTTGAAGCGTTATTTGGTTGATCTCTTTGGGACTTTTTTGATAGGTTGTTATATGCTCATGTTTAATGTAATAAAGCGCATTAGAAGATATAATACATCGACCCGGGTAGCCTCTGGCTAGTTGTGTCGGGGCGATTCTAGGTGATATGTAATAATTGTTGGTGTAATGAGATTGCGTTTGGTTGTTCAAAAAAAAAAAAAAAACAAATCAATTGGAAGGTTAGAAACTCACAATGATAAATCTAACCAACCAACCATCACTGAACAGTGACCAAGCTCTCGTAGATTTTTTCGGTATCTTATGATACATTTATACATGTTTATATAAATTCTACAAAAAGACAAGCTATATTTTAAAAAGATAAGTGAAACTACCACCTCTAAATCATGTTCATTGAATAGGCCTCAAGCATGTTGAAAATGTGTAAGATATTATAAGATGTTGAATGTTATAAGATGTTGAATGTCAAAGTACCACCCGAAATAGGCTAAAATGAAATTGATATCAACATGAAAACAAAAGTTAGTCCGTTACAATAAAAATAAGTTTAGCCGTAGGGTGGTAGTCCTTTTGTCAAAACAGGTACAACAATGTCAGAGTCATGCCTGCCTCCATAAATTGTTGAATTAATTACCTGTCGTCTAAATGTTTTTTTTAACGGTTAAATGTTTTGTCACCCATGTGATTTGAACCCCTTACTACTTGAAAAGGCAAAGCCTTTTTCAACACCTTGATACCACTAGACCAAGGCTCTTTGGTTTGTCATAGATGACAGTACTGTTGAAAGTGAAACTCAATCCATGTCAAAGTGAACCTCGATCAAAGTCTGTTTTTTTACAGCCAACAAACTTTTATTAAAATCCAAGACCGAGTGTAGTGGGGAGGGGAATTTCACGCCCTCTTTCCAAGTGGAGGAAGGGAATTGGCTCATGACAAAAACACCCAAAATCGAGCGTTAAAAACATCACGCCCAAAACCAAAACTGGCCCAAAACGCCCAGGGGACGGTGTTCCCAGCATTTTGGGGCGTTTTTGCGGCAATCCACGCCCATTTCACCCACCACTACATGTGATCTAACGTAAGTCAATTCGCATAAGTACATAAGCCAATACATGCGCCAATAATAGTTAAATGGTCGTTTTTACCCTAGCGTTACTCATAAAACAAGTATATCCATAAAACCCACTATAGAAGTATATAGCTTGAATTTCTTTTTCTAAACTAATTACAATAATATTTTTATGTTGGCCATAAATTTAACATTTTTGCATACATGTTTTAGTTGATATTTACCTTTCTAATATTGCATGTACTTATTACATAATCTGTATATTTTCATTTTATTTTCAAATATCCTTATAATAATAAAAATAATATCATATATTGAGTTAAATGACCTTGACATAAAGTAAACTTCCTATATATAAAAATCTATAATAAAAATGAGTGAAACAAGAAGACATGTCTATCTTGCAATAAACCAAGGAGGTAGACTTGTCTTGGAGTAACACGACATAAAACAATATAGAAATAAAAAATAAATAAAAATATCTTCGAACAATCCTAATCAGCCACCCTTGTGAGTTGTGACCTCCTGGCATTTCAGTACCTTTTGATGCACTTTTTTCAACTCAATGGATTGTACTACGCGTACCCATACCCCCTTATTTATTTCTCTAGAGAGTCAAGGGTCCAACTATATACGTGTGTTGTGATTGTCATGGTGAGCTAGCTAGGACCTGCACCTACATGCCTTCATCCATCTACCCATCGTCATGAAGGTCCCATTTATCTGAGAAACTTCAGGGTGTGTGTTTTGTTAGGTGCCCATCAAAATGCATAAGTTTATCGGATAATATATATTTTGTCCATTTAGCCTACCAATATATCAAAACCAATATGGTAATTGTTTAGGGTAAATCATGGAAATAAACAAGTTGACAAGCATGTTAGCAAAATAGGCATTGACTTCTATGTGTGGGTAACGAAAGTGCCCAAAAGTCGGAGTGTAAGGAACTAGCAGCGTCTGGGCTATGTTGGTGCCATCGGCTGTATACAAAGGTGTCGTATTGTTAGATCGAGTGATGTCAACTTTGAATGTGTGTCATTCTCTTATTAGTTTACTTATTTACAGGTCCACAAATTTAATGGTTATTTCGATATAATTCTCGGTCAACTTTCATATTTTCTTGGATTTTCCATTATTTCACAACATGGATATATCTTATAATTATTTTTATCATAATGAGAAGTTATAAATTGCTTAAATTATTTTGTATTTATAAATATTCTATTTCTTATATAAAAGATTAATAATACATATATAATACTTCACAAGATTTTATTATTCTATATGGTATTTGAGTCTTAAGATTACTCTCTTCATCTTTTCACTTATTTTATCCCTCTTTACTGTTACCGCCACGACGCCACAAGATCTTTATCAATTAACCCTTATCTGATAACTGGTAATTTCCTTTCTTTTCTTCTTCCTCTCATTGTATCTTGTATCTGGATCGGTATTCAGACTAGATTTTGATTATATATTTATTTTGTTGTAGCCGTTGTGCCATAATAATACCGTAACTAGGAGATGTTATCCTTATTGTATTCATATGTATAATTAAACAATAATACCGTAATACCTATTGGGTTTTCATTAGTCTATACCATGGATATCATATTCTCCTCATCCTTTGCAAATTGCAACAATATCCATAATCAACTTAGAATGGAAGCAACGAAGTAAAATATCCTTATGGGCTTTTATTGGCTCCAATTTATTTGCTCCAATCATAGTAAATTTTGCAACCATTTGATGTTAAACTGCCTTCTATCAGTTCGAAATTTGGCTCTCATACACTCAGTTCTTCTTATTAGGGTGTAACCTAGTCATGTTTGTGCTAGACTAATCGTGCAACCTAAGAGAGCTCTAACTTGGCTTGTTACAACTTACAAGCTCGAGGTTAGCTTGCTTGTCATGTTATACGTTTCAGTTGGGTGTATATATTTTTTATTTGACTATAATTTGTTTATATGTGTAGTTATGTCCATATATTAATTTATAGTTCTAAGTGTGTGTATCTATATATTGCAATTATTTAGCTTGATATATTATAAAGTTAAATATCATCATATAGTTATTATATTATATCACTTATATATAATTGCTAGACTCCTTTGGTTTTCTCATATACTATTAAGTTTTATGTATGAGATTGTGACTCGAGCTCGTTAGTAAGCCAGCTCCAATTTAAGTTTAGCATTAGGCTAAGCTTGTTTAGTTTTATACGGAGTATTTATTAAACTTTTGACTTCACATGAATTCATGAACCGAATACATTCATGCATATACATATGCATACATACATATACATACATATAATGTACACACATGACACATTCATATGGAATGTGATGATATTTGTTCAATAAAGCAGGCATAGAGGTGACTCTACCTTAGTTGGGTCCCGTTATGCACAAAAATTTAATTTTCATGCACATGCAAATGCTCATAGCTTCGTCTGTCCTTTTTCTTGCGGTGTATATAAGGATAACTCAGCGATAGGGCATTGCAAATCAAGTGTAAGGCATTTGACTTAGAAAGTTAAAATGGCAAAGGTAAAAAATAATAGTAATGGTAAGAAAAACAATGGCATTTTGAAGCTTAAGTTTGTCCTAGAGAGGTTGCAAAAGGGTCTTTTCTTGGCCAAGAAAAGACAAGAGTCGTATTCAGGCCAAGAAATGGTCCCTAAAGACGTGAAAGAAGGTCACTTTGCAGTGATAGCATCCGATGATTATGTCGAAAGGAGATTTGTCATTCCAATCACATACCTCCGCCATCCTTCATTTCTAAGACTCTTGGAGAAAGCCGCCGAAGAGTATGGTTTTGACCATGAAGGTGCACTTATGATACCTTGTCGACCTAGTGAGCTAGAGTGGATGCTAGAGGAACAAATCGGGTCTCAACATGGTGCAGATTGGAATTCATGCAAAACCATGGTGGAAAGTTGTTGAAATTGTGAATAAAATGATTTCATTAAACTGCAATACCTCATTAAAGGGTTTTGGGGTGCACTATTAACAAGTATTACAATCATGTAATATTACTTTCAACCGTTTATATTGTTGGAGAATGGTGATCTCTTGGTCACTTCTTGTGCTTCGCTACTAGGCCATTTTTTTCCTCTTAGGGTTACTTTTTGTGCCTTGCTAGCTACAAAGCTACTTTTTTCTCTTAATATGAAATCTATTTTTTGGGTCTTATGTAAAGAAATTCTTACATATTTGTTTCCAAATTATTGTTATTACAACATATTTTAGCATATTATTCAGCATATATGTTCATAATTTACACAGATGCCAAAATAAGCAAATTAACGCACATGTATTATGTAACAGTTTAATGAGAAGTTATTAATTTTGAACTAAATTTATAAATAATAATATGATAATTTTTTTTAAAAGGAATAAAACCCAAAGAAAGGTGCAAAGTAGTAAGAAAAATGAAAAATGGTCAAATTGTAGTTGGAGGGGACTTGAACCCAAGACCAACAAAAAGGGAGACAACACCCTCAACCATTAGGCCAAACTAGGGATGAGCTCGGGACGGTATCGGTACCGAACCGATACCGATCCCGACAATACCGATACCGAAAAGTCCAAAAAACCAATACCGATACCGATTATACCGGTACGGTATCGGTATCGGTTCGGTATCGGTACGGTACCGGTGTGGTATCGGTATTTTACCTTAAAATACCGAACCGATACCGATCCCGTACCGATACCGATAATATCGAAACCGAAAACCTCTAAATGTGGGTACCGATACCGATACCAAACACCCTCGGTTCGGTATCGGTTCGGTACGGGATCGGTATTTTTTCGGTTCGGGATCGGTATTCGGGACCGGATGCTCATCCCTAGGCCAAACCATATTTTCCTTATTGTTTTTAATCTTGATATTTATATATAAAATGTATAATAAAAAAAAGCCATATTTAGGCGCCTCAGAAAAACGGGCCTCGGCCGGGGGTGCGGCTGGCCCACCCTAGGGCCGGCCCTGTGGAAAACACATAAACATGTACCTGAGAGATTCGTGAGACCTGCTACTGATGCTGAGAGCGATGAGGTCGACATAACTGTTAGTGTGTTCGAGTTCCCTTTAGGGTATGCAGTAATGATGGCTAATGATCCCTAGCAGGAATCGGTTATGGGAGAGAGGGAGAGGGACGAATTATTATAGTGTTATGTTGATAATGTTGTGTTGTCCCTCATCCCTAGTAATCTCTTCCTATTTTTGCATACCTAGGGGACACCCTATTAGGCCCAACTAACGATAAGTCCATCCATCAAAGACTAATCAGTTATAACGTGTGAGAACACGATCAATGTAGGCCCTTTGGGACAAACCTAAAATCCCATTGCATCTGTCTCGGTGTATTTCGATGCCAATGACATAACAGGCTTCTCCGAGATCCTTCATGTCAAAATTAGACGAAAGTAATCGCTTCGACTCACGCAAGATATCTAAGCTATTGCTTGCCAGTAAGATATCATCAACGTAAAGGACAAGAATAGTAAAATTACTCCCACTCATCTTAAGGTAGGTGCATTTATCGACTTGATTTTTCATGAAACCATTACTCTTAACGACTTCATTAAACTTTAAGTACCATTGACGTGAGGCTTGTTTTAAACCGTATATGGATTTCTTCAACTTGCAGACTAGATGTTCTTGACCTTCAGGTTGCTTCATGAACACTTCTTCATCCAAGTCACCATTTAGGAAAGCAGTCTTAACGTCCATTTGATGTAACTCTAAATCAAAATGAGCTACGAGAGCGATAACGATCCTTAAAGAATCTTTTCGAGAGACAAGTGAAAACGTCTCCTGATAATCAATTCCCTCTTTTTGAGTGTAGCCTTTCGCAACCAATCTTGCTTTATAACGTTCAACGTTCCCATTTGGATCTAGTTTTGTTTTGAACACCCATTTACATCCTACGGATTTTGCACCGCTAGGTAATTCAACCAAATCCCAAACGTCGTTTTTCTTCATGGATTCAAGCTCGTCAGTCATGGTGTTAGTCCATTCAGAAGACTGATCACTGCTAGTGGCTTCTTTATAAGAGTTAGGAATGGTAAGCTTTCCAGTATCCACATCTGCTTCAGTAAGGAGGGTAACATAATCATCAAAAATAGCAGGCCGTCTAGACCTTGATGACCTTCGAAGCGGGTTTTCAGGTTCAGCATTGTCATGGTGATGAGTGTCTGATGGGTCTTCATTGGCTGGTTCGTGAAGATCTGGTTGAGGAGGTGTTGGTGCAGTTAAGATAGGGGTGAGGGTACATGTTTTGGGTTGTAAACATGAGTGTGTTACCAAGGTTGGAAAAGGGATGATGTTTGGCTTAAAGATGTATGATAAGACTAGTCAGGTTAAGATGGGTTCAAGAACAAGATAGTGTGAGTTCTTGGGATATCTTGATGGTGAAAAGATGGTCAAGGTATGGGGACTAGGGAATGAGAAGTCAAAGGAAATCAGTAACTGGTCAATGCTATGGTGTAAGAATGATAAGACTGAGGTGGAGCCTATTATAAGTAAGATGGAGTATGTCCAAAATAAGGTGGAACAGCCTTTTTAGTTGACAGGAAACTATGCTCAGGAAGACAGTGCTGGAATCAGTGTAAAAGGGTTATGTGAAAAGGACAGGACAAGGATGCTAGTTGTAAAGCTTTTGACTAGTAATGAATCTAAAAACTCAGCTGAAATGACCAAGTTGTATAAGGCAATGAATGAGGAAAGGTATTCATTGTGTGAGGATGATGCTTGGGTAGTGTTTGTTAAATCTGGAAATGAGATGATAAGGTTTAAAGACAGAACTGCTACCAGGGGTAATTTGGTTAAAGTTTTTGTTGTGACTGATTGTGCAAATGATGTGGACAGTAGAAATGTGAAGGCAAGATCATTTGTTTTGACAGAAAATGTGCAAGTTGGAATCACATGCTGCAGTGTGTACAGAAGCTGTGTACAGGAAGTGGGTCAAAACTGATTGTGTATATCAGGTTTTGAAAGATGTTTTAAAGTGAAAAAATAAGCTACAACAGGTGGTATTGTTGTATATTGCAGAATCAGGTCAATATGTTTCGACAGAAGCAATGAAGAAGGGTAATATGGTCCTATTTGAGACAGATATGTGTGCAGTTGATTTTGTGGACAAATCAGTGAAGGAAACAAGTTTTGGTTCTTGTTTGAATGGTTAATAAGTGAGGTTGATCTTGATTATGGATTCAAGGTGGAGATTGTTAGAATATTGAGTCAAAATCAAGGGTCAAACAATAAGAGTCAAATGGCAAAATTGAAGGGTTAAAAGTTCAGGGGTTGTTCTGTCATTTCAGCAAAGTTTATTCTGTCTGTTTTGTCTAGTTTGTTATTGTTTGTAATAAAGACAATTCTTAGAGGGCTATTTGTGACAAGTTTGAAATAGGGCTGTTATGAGTTCGTTAACTTCTGATTTTGGACTTTATAAGAGAGGTTAGGTCATCAATTAGGTGAATTCTTTGTAATCGTTTTCTTTGTAATTCCTTTTCTGTAATCATTCTATTATCAATAAAGTTCTTTAATCTTTGGGTATTTTGATCGATTGATTTGATTCTGGTGTTCGTTTTTACAACATAACACGAGACTCGAAAACTCAGAGAAGAATTCAAGTGGATATAAAGTTCAAATAAGACTCGTGAAATAATTGAAGTTTTGCTCTTGATCACGGACTAAAAACTATTAAACATAATTAGCACGTTTGTAGCGAGCCCTAGTCTATGTTTTCGAATGGCACACATCATAGTGTAATGATTGACCAATAACGGGCCAATAGTCTACTATAATGACTAGTTGAAGTATCTCAAGGTATAAGTTGTGAAAGCATACATAAAAGTGATATGATGGGGTACAAAGACGATAAGATTATGGGTGGTGGCTTTAACTTTGTGATGGTTAGGGCCCGGTTGTTTGAACTTTTCCACTGCCATTAAATCGTGGACCCAAACTCTCAAATCCAAATCCAATCACCTGAGAGCAATTTCAGGGGGCTTAAAACATCATCGCTATTATTAATGTTCAACCTACAATTATAAGATGGTGGTGCCAGAAGTTACACTCCAAAACCTTTGATTTTTGTTTTTTGTATATCTAGTGGTGTAAATGAACCAAGCCGCTCATGAGCTACTCGAAACCGGCTCGCTAAAAGCTAGAATGGAGTTGAGTTTAAAGAGGCTTGAGCCTAAAATAAAACTTGTTTAATAAATGAACCCGGACTTTAGAAATACACTTCGATGCGAGCCAAGCTCAAACTCTTATAAGTTTAATGGAGCCGAGTTCGAGCTCGACTCGGCTAGTTTACACCCTTTAATTTATTTTCTTTTTATTATAAAATCAATTTAAAGCTATCTTCATTTAACTCACTTTTAGTTCATTCATATATTTATTTTTTCCTATCTATCAATCACTCACCAATTAAATCAAGCAATTGCCAAATGCATTATAGCCCAGCGACGTTTTGGTTGTGAGATAAGAATGAGGGATCATAAGGTCTTGTGTTCGAATCTCACAGAGGGGGTTTTCTCATAATTATGAGTTTCCTCCTGAATTGGTGACTTGGTGGTGGAATATGATCGAGTGGCTACACTAGTGACACGATAATACTCCAATGTTCCGTGAGTGATTCCAATTTGTTAGCCGTTCAAAAAAAAATTTAAATCAAGCAATTACTCTAAACTGCTATGATTTAAAGTTTATTTTCATAAATTGTTTCTTAAAAAATCATTTTGTTAAAAATAAAACATAATTTAATTCAATAGAACACAGTTTACAGTAAAATATTTTGAAGACATGATTTAATTGCCAAAAAAAATATAATAACTTAAAAAATAAAAGAAATAACTGAGATGGTGTAAAACCAAGAAATGCAAGAAGGATATATTTAAGCCTCTAAATAACAATATAACATATATACAGATCTAAGAATTATTTCAGTCGGAGTAAAAAAAAAATGATATTCAATATGTACCACTCGATTTTAGATTTTTCACGCATATCATCTCTTAGCCTAAGAGGTGGTGAATTGAGAAGTCTTGGAGAGTATATTATTAATCATAATTCGTTCATGTAATTGTAAATAATGTACCAAAACCATGATTTAAAAAAAAATAAACAAGTCTTTTTACTATGATGGTAGATGTAGTCTGTTATCAAATAAACCTTTATATATTCCCTTTAGAAACAGACTGTAATAAGAAAAATCAATGCTCCACTCAATCAATGGTTTTACAAGTTACAACACAAAAGACCCGCATATTCGTCGGTTTCTATGGACACATGTTTCATTAAATAAGTACTCAAATAGTCAAATCAGTTTTACTTACATTATTGAATAGGGTTAGGGTAAAATGAGAACATACTTTTCGTAAAAGAACACCGGGAACCATTTCTATCCATTGATCTTTGGTGATCCAATGGTTAATATTATGACACATGGGTTTTTTGTCCTTTTATGCCCACTTGCATTATTTTTTGTATAAGATAATATTAAAATATTGTTGAGGGGTAGTATTGTCTTCTTACATCACTCTCTCTCTCCTCCTTTTTCCTTCCTCACTTAGGCCCACCTGACATCTTCTCCCAAAAGTCAATTATTCTTTCTCTCTCCTAAAAAAACCTCAAAACATTTCCAGAACTCTTTTTTTCTTTTCTTTTATTTTTATTGTTTAATTCTTTTTTTTTACAACAGATCATTCGAATAATATTTTTTGAGGGTAAGAATTATTTACACTAGTGTAAAACACCCAAATATATTTATAATTTTGAGTGTAAATAAAATAACAAAGGACATAATCCATTTACATCAGTGTATAAAATTACAAAATACAACATGGCAAACACATTTACATCAGTGTAAAAAAAAACAACTGTACCCACCTTGCTAGCACGACGCGACCCCTCCCCCGTTGCGCATTTGCCAACACCACCTTGCGCACCTGTAGGCGCATTGGCAGCACCAATTGCCAACACCACACTGCGCATCGGTAGGTCACTAGCGACCGTAGCCTATTCAACCCCGATGCTCAAGTCCGCTGTCGCATCGCCAACACAACAATGCGCACCCGTAGGCGTAAACTTCGTGAACAGCCAGCTCTCTTCCTCCTCCATAACGTACGTATCGTCACTAGTGTTTGCACTCGTGCCCTCCAATGCAATAGCCTTCCCATCTGGGGGTTTTTGTAGGCATACATTAGTTTAAAACAGTTATCTTAAAAAATGCGACCAAAAACGACAACCGTTTTTCTCGTACCTGCGTTATCACCAGCTGGACGTGCGCGACCGCTATGCACATCATGCACTACCCTAGAAGGTGGATCGTCATGCATACCAAAACAACCTGTTTACATTGGTGTAAACAAAATGACACAATGATTAAATACAAATGACACAAAACTGTTTACATTGGTGTAAACTGCCCCATAACACATACAAAACGTTTTGACTTAAATAATGTTGGAATTTACACTAGTGTTTACGTCAGTTTTTACATCAAAAGTACAACATAACACTGTCAAACATACTGATGTAAAAAATAAGCAGTTTTTTTGTTCATCTATGTAAGAAAAACAATTTAATTCACACACTCCTAGTATTCAACATCAAAAAACAACATCATCATCGTCTTCGTATTTGAAAAAAAACCCTATTGTTTTACAACAAAACAAACCATTTCTACACCATTTTCCAGTTTACATCAGTGTAGACACAAAATTTACATTTGTAAAAACATAGAAACACCAGTGTTTTACAAATACTCCCACTAACAACCTTACACCAATGTAAACAACAAAAAATCACACTCCAAAGCAAAACATCATACCTTGTCCACAACTTGTATTTTGTAATCTGTATTATGTGCTACGTATCTTTAGTGGATTCACCCATCCATCCATCCATCCTATAATCTTTATTCTTTAACCCACAAAATCACCACCTCCCCCCACCACCGCCACCATCTCCTTCACCACTACCGCCTCCTTCACCACTGTCACTACCATATAGATGCCACCTCCTTCATTTACACCTCCATCTCCAACACCCCACCATCATCCACCTCATCTTGTTTTCGAACAGATTTGTAACACCACTGTCTCCTTCAAAACAAAATAATAATAATAATATTAATAATAATAATAATCACCCTAATAATAATAATAATACTTGAACACCATCATTGGACCACCATCGAACCCACCACAAAGCCACCATCGAACCCACCACAAAGCCACCATCGAACCCACCTCGAAAAACCCCCAAAAACACAAAACCACCACCATAAAAATTAAAAAAAACGAACTTACAGATCTGGGACTAGATCCACACCGACCACCGTCACCGGCGCCGTCTTCCTCTCCGGCTTCCTGATCGAAGATCTGTTATTATTATTATAGATTTGTTGTTGTTGTTATTATTATTATTATTATTATTATTATTATTCACAGATCTGTTCTTATTATTAATATTATTCATCGAAACCCCCCACACCAACATCATCCTTCTCCCATTTCGTTCTTCAAACCCGGTGTTGTTACAGATCTGGGTCGCCTTCGTCTTCTACCTTCGTCTCTAGATCGCCTTCGTCTTATGCTTTCTGCCTTCATCTCTTGATCTGATTGATTGATTGTTGTTGTTGTTATTATTATTATTATTATTATTATTATTATTATTATTATTGTTTGATGTTTCTGAATGATGAGAATTAAAGAGAGAAGATAGAGAGAGGGTAATATCTTCAGAAGAAATTGAAAGAGAGAGATAGGGTAGGGTGGGTGTGGGGTGGGTTATTTTATAAAAATTAATAATATATTAATGTTCATTTACCATAATACCCCCCACTAATAAAACAAAAGCAAGACACATGGCATGATATTATTGGTTTGGATTGGTTTTCTAGTTCTTTTATGAAGGGTTGGTTTTCTATTGAACCTAATCCTATTGAATATTATGTTTATCTTATTTATTTATTTATTCAACTAGGTATTAGTTGCCCGCGCTTCGTCGCGGGTACGGCTGTTGTGCGAAACGCGACGGGAGCTCCTGTTGCGTTGAGTGATTGGCGGACGTTAAAGATCGTGCGTCGCTGTGAGAGCTCCTGTTGCGTGGAGGGTTCCGTGGACATAAAAAATAATATTAAATGACTGTTATTCTAGCGTGGGCTTAAAAAAATAGTCGCGGCTAAAAGCTAAAAGTTTGGTGGTCAAAGTTTGAAATCCTAAAAAAAAAAGTTTGGCCAAAGCGCAATGCAAGTTTAAAAAAGTTGGGTGGTGAAAGTTTGAAATCATAAAAGGTAAAAGTTTGGTGGTCAAATTGGAAGAAAATAAAGTTAAGTTAAAAGTTAGTGGCCAAAGTTTTAAATCCTAAAAGTTAAAAGTTTGTTGGTCTAAGTTTGATGGTCAAATTAGAAGAAAATAAAGTTAACCTAAAAGTTAGTGGTAAAAAATAAAATAAAGCTAAAGTTAGTTGCTAAAAGTTTGGTGGTCAAAGTTTTAAATCCTATAAGCTAAAAGTTTGGTTGTCAAATTGGAAGAAAATAAAGTTAAGTTAAAAGTTAGTGGCCAAAGTTTTAAATCCTAAAAGTTAAAAGTTTGTTGGTCTAAGTTTGGTGGTCAAATTAGAAGAAAATAAAGTTAACCTAAAAGTTAATAACAGAAAATAAAATAAAGCTAAAAGTTAGTGGCTAATATATATATTAAAAGAAAGACACTATTGAAGTGTCTTTATTTTAATATAGAAGATAATAGTGGGAAATCCGCACGTTGCTGCGGTATGGTTAAGATGAATATTTTTTTTTGAATAATGCACACGTGTAGCCGTGTTAGCCCACAAAATTGTAAGAAAAGTGTAAAAACATAATGTCTTCCTTCCATTGTCTTTGAATGCAAAACGATGTATATGGAATAACTAAAAAAGTTTTATTAGGCTTACTTTCGTGACATTGAAATTATAAAATAAACCTTAATATATTTGCTTTCAGTGTGTCATTTACAAAAAAACTTTGTTACAATCAATTGTCGATAGATACTTGTGCACTTTGCTCAGCCTTGAGGACAGGGTTATCGACATCTGCTTCTGTGTCACCAACACACTCATCAATCTTCTGCAAAGCAAAACAGATTTTTGTAAAGATAAGGAGTTAATTTTTAATATAAACCTAAAATCTGGGTATGCAGTTTACCTTCATAGATTCCATTTCTTGATAGTTGTTGTTGGTGAAATTAAAATTGATATGATATTGATATTGATGAATGGGTGTTATAAACTTTTTGCCTGCCCCGAGCTATATAAATTTTGTAACCGATTGAAAAAGAAACCCTTGTGAGGAGAATCACTTTAACGCATGAATGAACATAATGCGAAAATAGGTAGCGTGATTATCTTCTAGGGGATTTAGGGAAAAAAAGGTGATAAAATCTATGAAATTGTAAAGAAACTCATGATATACCATTTTAACTTTGACAATTTAAACATATATGTCCATGTCTCCTCATTTATAATGTAGTATAGATAAAGATAAAAATAAAAATAATAATAAATATGTAACATATATATTTATGTTTTCTCACCCACTACTACGTCAAAATTTCTGAAAACAACATCTACCCCAGTTGTTCCAAATGATTATGATTGAACAAAGTCTATATTGGATTCATTCTAAACTTTAGATCTGATTCCCACATAACATTCTATTTCTTGAGTCTAATTACTACATAATAATAGATGTGATTTTAAAAACACAGGCTTTAAAAAACTTGAAGTTTTGATTCATAATATAATAATTTAAGATGCTTTCAAAATTTAATAAATGACTTTATGGATATTGTTTCAAAAACAGAATCCTACTAAAAAATTGATAACTTTTATATAAAAGGTATTTAACCTTATTAATTGTAACACCCCGTTTTGTGATCAAATAAAATATAAATATTTTGAAACTTATATTGTTGAATGATGGATAGCATGACTTATATTCGATATATGAGATCGAGTCAAGCAATTAGTATTGTATTAGTAACAATAATAAAATATATTTGAACCCTACTCCGTTTTTAGTGAAACTTAGGTTAAAACGTAGAGAAAAATGAGCCCGTCACAATAGTATATTCGAAATTTTATAAAGCGTTATATTTTAAAAGTTATACAAGAAAAACGAGTGAAGCAGCTGAATTAATTATAATAATATAATATACTATTATGAATTCAAAAACTCAAACATGAAGTATACGTGTGAAACATATACATGTTCAAAATCTTCATGGCAAAGATTGTCAAAAAGAAATAGAGGCGGTATCGTTTTCTTTCCAATTAAGGAATTTAAAATAGTGATCTATAAATAGAAGACTTGGGTAGCTCCTACAAGATGCACTAAAAACTTACAGTAACCCTTAGTATTTAGGATCCTAACTAAGATCACAATATCTCATCCGGTGTTATTAGCAAGCATCTTGAAGCACAAGTAGGGAGGTTCTACATCAATGTGCTATAAAGTAGGGAGGCTCTACATCAACGTGCTGTAGTTTAGAGGTATGTTATCGTTTAAATTATGGTTAGTTAATTATTATTTTTATAAGTGTTATTAGTAATAGTTTAGTATTATTATCTTTAGGTATTAAGATTATTATCAGGGTGGGTATTGAGTAGCCTAGCCTTAGTTAGGCATGGACTGATCACCCATGCTTAAACAAGGCAGCGTTAACCAATATCCAGCCATGATAATAATTAGTTAGGCATACCATTACCTAACCTAGGATTATGTAATTTGGTCAGGACCTTGAGATATTGCCTGGTTATACTAGCAAGTGTTGGGCAACTGTTAAACATCGTTGAACAGGTGAGTCATCATACTCGTCTTTTAAAACTGTGATAGTATACTCGTCCAAACTGGTAATAAATTAGAATGCTTGCAATATGCATAAGTTGGTAGGGATATATCGGATCCCAGTATGCTTAATGGGGTGTGTCACTCTGGAAAGGGTTATAAAGGGTTGTACCCACAGGCACTTCGTGCTTATAAGGTCCAGCGACATACACCCATACCGATGCGACAACCGTAGGGGGCACAGCCGGAGGACCGGTATGTCCATTGTACGGTGGTTTGTGACAAGTCAAACGTGGCTTATAATGTCCAACGAGGCCCAACCTGACTATAAGGGGTCATAAGCCCATATTGTGTATGCATATAATGTGAACTGTGGTCTGTCTTTTAAAATTGTATAGTATGAGCTCACCAGCATAGCTGACGTCATTTTGAGTATACTTATCTCAGGTGAACCGTGGGGACACACTAGGAAGTACTTGGACGTAGTGAAGCCTACAAGATCAAGAAGTTTTTAAGTTAAGAATTGTAAACAAATAATGTCTCTTATTCAAATATCATAAGTTTAATAAAAGTTCAGTTTGCTTCCGCTTTAAGTTGTATCTACTGTGCATTATCACTCGGATTACGGGTTGGGTGTTACATTAATAATTTCTTTAACATGGAATAATGATTTACATAAATAACAAGGTGTAGACAACCTTTAGAGCTTTTCTACATTCATAGCAAGGTGCATTAAACCATTTCATTCAATATCACAAAATATGTACAAGTTGCTTTTGCAAATAGGGGTAGTATTGGAAGAATTTTCATGACATCTTGGGTGTGAAACAGAGAACTCTTCATATGACATCTTAACTTTGGACAATTTGAACATATTTGCCCATACCTCCTCCTTTATAATTTAGTATAGATTATGGCCAATTTCATTAAAACACTAGCAAGAAGCTAATCAAAGAAATTGAAGAACGAAATGACTAAAACACAATTATAAAAATAAAAATTACACCAACTATCCCGATCAAAAGATGTGATATTGGAATAAATCCAATAGAGGATTAATCCTCTCTGTCAAAGATGGTGGAGGCATTTTTATGCGGTGGGGTGTGGCAATGGGGAGGAGGTTGGGGAGATGAGGTGGCAACGGTCACCGTTGGGGAACACCGTCCCCTGACCAAATTTCGGTGCCAGCGGTGAGAGCTCCCTGTCTACCCCGATGTCTTTCTCTCTCTATCTCTCTCTCTCTCTCTCTTCATCCCCCCCCCCCTCTCTCTTCTTCAGTGATGAGGTGGCGAAGGTAAGGAGGTGGCATATTTCCCCGTTGATACCACATCCACCATCTTATAAATTAATCAAAGTTTTGATAAACATAACTAATCAAAGTTTTTATAAATTATTCCTCTTTGACAGGGAGTGTTAATTATGTTTATAAAAACTTTGATTAATTTATAGAAATGCTAATTTTCTAAATTTTATTTTATAAACGTGTTGGTGTTTATATAAATGTTCAAAGTCTTAAATAAAACTTGAAATAAAATAGTCAAGTGATCTTTGTATCATTTATCGTGTCTTGTTTTAAATCTTATATGTCATCACTTGATACTTTATTGTTTATTCATCACTTGATATTCCATCGTACTTGAATTTGACTTTGTCCATGATCAAGAATGGATGATCCCTCGATCGAAGTGTATGTCGACCGTGATGTTGAATTAGTGACAATATTCAAGATCAAAACTTTTTATTGATTACTGAAAGACACTATGAAAAACAAAGAAAACATGACCACTATTTACACTACTTTAAATGCCAACCTTAACTTAACTTAGGAAAGATAACACTAAAATAATTAAACTAGACTTATCTAAACAAACTAGATAATGATCAAACAAAAATACATACTGGATAATTCAAATAATAATTTATCAATTACTATTTTACTCGTTTTAGTCCTTCGACTTTAGATCTCCGAGTTGATATCGCTACAGTTTTAACACTCCCTCTCGATATCAACTTTAAACCTCCTTCTACTATAATTTTCATACCGGGCTGGTGTTGGGTCTTTCACACTCCCTCTCAACACCGACTTTACTCATTCCAATTTTTGAACACAACTCAAGCATCTTTACTGTCGGTAATCCATGTAGCATGATTGTTTGCTTTCTCTTGAACTCAATTCGATAGTTTGTACTTTATTAAACTCGACCAATAACGAAACTCGGTTAACTAGAATAAGAGATAACTTATTAACTGCCTTCAACCAAATTGAATCAAAGGGTTCACCAAGATTTGATCAAGATCTTTCATCACTTCCTTTGAATGGGTCTTCTTTTTTTAATCAAGCTACTAAACTACCCCGACACATGGAGATTTAACCATCCCGACACACGGTGATGGCACGTCATCATTAAAACCTTCAATGTTAACACTGGCCGACTTGATAGCTTAGAGAGCCTTAACTAAGAGAACTTTTTATCGAAAGAAAGGTAACTAAGATAGCCTTCTCACTTATTGTTCACATCCATGTCACCATGTGATCTTGCAACAAGACTTCAGTCACATAAATAAGTCTTTCCACCATCTTCATAAAAATTCCATCATATGCATGTGTTGGGACATAGACTAATAACATTAGCAATTGGTAATTGTATATATAACATTTACTAAATGTTTGCAATAGTGTTTCCGTTAAAAGTCGACGTCGACCCGTCAAAGTCCGTCAACATGCTTTCTGTTATCTTTGAATCGGCCCTCTGCATGCCACGTTGCCAAGGACTTTACACCTCATAAAGCTCTTACGTATTGACCTCCTCTCAGTCCTTATGTCTCCAAGTCGGCTATTTCTGTCACTCCTATCCTCCTCTTTGATCGTACGTGTCCAAGTCAAGGTGGCTGCTTTTCTTCAATTTTCGTCTGTACACTAGAGCTCAATAATGCTAAGCCAATACCTATCTAAGAGTTCTAAGCTGATGAATTTGCATGGATCTACTCCACTTTAATTTTGATTTTTGGAAACTAAGATCAGTTTTTATGTGGGTTTGCCTTCTCAACTTCATTTTGTAAACGTAGATAAATGGTTGTTTAACCAAGGGTTTGATGAGTTGTGTGGGTAATGATAATAATAACTTCAATTAAAATACAAACTTTATGCTATGACACATGCCACCGTCAAATAAAACCAATCGGATTGAGTTTAGTGGATAGCAGTCACCTTACTGGGATACCATGAGCCAACCCTTTGTAATGTTACCGGAGAAGATAAAACTTGAACAACGTGTGCAGAGAAGGGTCGGGAAAGCGAATACAAAGCTGGTTTTAGGCCATCTTCGATGGTGGTGACAAAAACGACTTTTACTATCGTCGGAGACTGAACGCCGGCTGCAGCACCCTCTCTCTCTCTCTGCAACCCTATCGTTGGCTGTTGAAGGTGGCGGCGGGCAGCTCATGTTTTGGTCGGAGACGGTTGTGTGGTGGTGCTGATGTGCAGCATGTCGCCTGGTGGCGATTGGTGGTTGGTGGTGGTGATGTGTGATGGGTAGAAAAGACTAGCATATGAATGGTCAGAAGTTGTATACGCGTAAAGTCTGAATCTTTTTTTAGCAAGTTGTAGAATTGATTGTGGAGGGTTTTGTGGGCTGTTGTGTTTCGTCTGTAGTGGTAGAAACGGTGCGTCGATGATGATGTCATGTAGTGGTTATAGGCTTATCGAGGCGTATGTGAGCGTCTTCTTGGTAAGGTCGTCTTTGATACGTCCCGGCGCATAGCGCGGGGTAAGATACTAGTTTATCTTCATGTACACTTTAATTTACCAATTCACCAACCCATTACGGAGACACCACAATCATCTTACTTGATCAGCCACTTCCACCGACCCATCTACAAAGCCAAATAAATTCTCTGACTCCAATATCGTGCACCTCCTGATGCCGTCTCCTTCCTATTTCGTTTTTCAAATCTTGATTACCGATCTAATCACTAGCGGTTGAACAATCAACCTGTTGTTCGGGGTTTCAACTGGAGACAAACAACGATCTCGGTAATCTCCTTCAAACGAACAAACTCCAAAGTAGCAGCGGCTACCTCGATTGGAATCCTACCTTAGTGACGGCTATATACACTTCTGCGATTTTAAGCATTGTTTAATTCGGCTATCCAGTCAGTTCAATGGTCTTCGATCACAGCGGTTTTAATCGGTCTTCAGGTCGAATCGATTGTTCAACCGGTTCTTGCATTCAAGTTCTGGTCGTTTTCTTCTTCTTCTTTTTTTCTCGCGACAACGGCCTTCTCAGATTTTCTGAACTTTCCGCGACAATCCGAATGAAAATTTTGGCAGCTTTTGAACAGTTTCTTTGGCACCTTCTAAATCTTCGCAGCCTTCTTACTGACTCTCTTTTACAAGTCGTCTCCCTTGGGTCGGTTACAGCCTCTTATGGAAATCGTCAACCCTGCGATCGAGCTTTCTTCTTCGACCCCAAGATGCCTGTTAAAACATGACACACAAGTTGCATAAACTTTATGCGACACTTTGTTTATTACTGACGTAAACAAATTACACAAAACAAAGAACAAGATGCTATATATTTTTCCGTCTTCAAGCAACGCCGTCACCACCGTCGCAGCCCCGCAAGGGGCTGCTCCCCCTTATCGGAAACGACTCTCAAAACCGTGGCTCTGATACCACTTGTTGAATCAGAGACAATATTTAAGACCAAAACAATGAAAACATGTCCCCTAGTTATACTAGTTCAAATACCAACCTTAACCTATTCAACTTAGGAAAGATAACACTAAAACAATTAAACTAGACTTATCTAAACAAACTAACTTATCTAAACAAACCAGACTTATCTAAACAAACTAGAGAATGATCAAACAAAAATACGTACTGGATAATTCAAATAATAATTTAACAATTATTATTTTACTCGTTTTAGTCCTTCGACTTTAGATCTCCGAGTTGATATCGCTACAAATTTAACACATGACACTTTTGTTGTCTTGGTCTTTAATTCTTTCATCTTATTTGATTACCACATACTTGTCACGGTTTGCATGTCAAGTCAGCATCTATGTCAGCGTCATCATGCCATGTCACTAAGAGCTGTTCAAATCACTCATCGTGCGTGACTCGCTTGCCGCTCGCTCGGAGAACGCTCGAAAAATGCTTGCTTGATCTTCCACTCGATTGTAAATGAGCCGATTGGCTCGGTTCGGTTTGTGACTGAGCCAAACATGAGCATAGGTCTGTCGACTCGGTTCGACTCGAATAAATTATTATTTATTTATTATATATATAATTATATATACACATAGGGGTGCTTAACGGGTCGGGTTCGCGGGTTGGTGGGTCCAACCCGACCCGAACCCGAAATTTTTACATGAACCCGAACCCGACCCGAACCCGAAAATTGTGACATACATATGAACCCGAACCCGACCCGAATATTCATGGGTTGACCCGAACCCGACCCGTTGAACCTGATTTTTTTATTTTTTCGCAAACTAATGTATTAAAATTAAAATTTTACTACAAAAAACACAAATATATATAAAACATTAATGTTTTATTTATAAAATCTCATACCAATTTCTATTTTAAGTTATAAATGTAGCATAAAATACCTAACCAATTTAATTTATAACATAAAACATATTATAAAAAAACAATATATAGTATAAATAGGTTAAACGGGTCAACCCGCCAACCCGCCCGGGTTGACCCGAACCCGACCCGAAAAGTTAAACGGGTTCGTGGGTTCAACCCGAACCTGACCCGAACCCATTTAGACTAAACCTAAACCCGCTAATTTCGTGTTAGGTTCAGGTCGTGTTTTCAGGTCGTGTCGGAAATTCACACCCCTATATACACATAAAAATCGCAGTATACTTATTTTTAGCTTATTGCGGGTGACCCGGGTTCGATCCCCGGCAACGGCGCCATTTTGATCGATGTCGTTGGGTCGGTCAAAAAAATAAGAAAATAGTAGTATATGGAAGTTGAGTCGTCTCCACGGGGAATTGGTGGAAAGAGTAGTTTTGTTACTTAACTAATAAAATTAACGTCTACTTGCTTTGTTGTTTGTTTTGGAATTTTAAGAAAATGAATTTAAGAAGTTGTAAACAATAATATAAAAGAAGTAATCCCCTCCAGGTTTCCGGTTAATGATCCACCCTACTCTTGTTTAAATGATTGGATACTACATAGACATAGTTTTGTTGGACGGTTCAAATCAAGTGATAACCGAACACAAGTTTTTAATAATAACCTGTACAATTCAATTACCAACCCACAAGTATCACTTACCCTCCCAATTATCAAACTACTCACGATGCAAGGAAACCGAATGTGAATGATAAAGAGATAAGCAATTGAACACAAGTGACTCATTTAAATGATGAAAACCACAAATATTCTTCAACTAAATGAAAAACAATCCATAAACCAAATCAAACAAGAGTTCAAGTTTCACAATTAAACCATACACCCGGAGGTGATTACAAGATGTTTAGCCGCTCATGGTTACAAGAAACATAACAAAAATATAAATAATAATACCAAACATGATGATTGAAATCAAAGATATGGATGAATGATGATGAATCTTGATGTTTGTAGCTCCAAAATGCTCCCAAGAATATAAAATTTTCGTCCCTGGTGGCTGATTACATTAGGGTTGAATATTATCCTTTAATATCACCAAGAAAACAACTTCCCAAAAATTTCTCAAGTTTTGCCGCACCTTACGTCCAGCAAAGGAGGGCTACGGCCATCAACCTCTGCTTTTGTGTTTATTGTTTTGACTTTTGTTTCTTTCTTTTTTTTTTTTGTTTTTTTCTTTCTTTGTTTCCTAATTTACGAAGAGAGCCATGTGCCAATTTCATTGTATTATTATTATTATTATTATTATTATTATTATTATTATTATTATTATTATTATTATTATTATTATTGTTGTTGTTGTTGTTGTTGTTATTAACGAGACAACTCTTTTCATAATATTATTTATTATTATTATTATTATTATTATTATTATTATTATTAGTAGTAGTAGTAGCCACCTCCGACTCGGGTGTTCTAGGCTTATCCAAAATTTCTTTTTAACGCTCCAACGTCCATGAACACCTCCATATCTTCGGTTCACCATCCAAACTCAACCTCAACCACGTTTAAGCTTTCAAATCCATCCAACTATGCCATTTAACCTACAATCACACAAAGTTGCGTAGTTATCACATTCAAAGCATATAAACACTCAAACAACATTAAAAATCCATAATTAAGCATCTTAAACACCATGATTGACCCGGCCATCATATATACACATAAAAATCGCAGTATACTTATTTTTAGCTTATTGCGTTTTGAAAACGCAGATAATCAGTTTTTTAGGCTACCAAAACGCAATAATTTATAAGCAACTCCACCACTGCTTTTACAAAACGCATAATCTGTTTTGAATAATCAAATCCCAAACACCACCTAAGTCGTGAAATGACAATCTTGACTTTTTTGTATTATTAGTCGTACATCACTAATCGTCGCTTGATATCACCCTGTGCCACAATGAGGCAATTGTTCTCTGTAGTATGTCCATTACCTCACCGGCCTCAACCTAAGCCTCATCCTTCGACACTCGAACCTCAATATTAGTGTCATTATCGAACAGTTTGACCTTTGTTGTTACCCAACAACGAAAACATCGAAGGAAAATCCCAATTTTATGGTTGTTCAAATTGCTCTTCACTTGTTGTTCGCTCGGAAAAATTCGCGCTCAAAAAATGCTCGCTCGGTTTTTGGCGTGATTATAAACAAGCCACTCAGCTCAGTTCCGTTTGTAAATGAGCCAAGTATGAGCAAAGATCCGCTCAGTTCGTGAACAACCCTACATGTCAGCATCCACGTCAGCGTCCACTATCTGGGTTAGTTCTCAGTTAACAAAAGCTCATTGGAGAAAAATAGTTTGAAATTTAGGACTGTTGTGAAGAATTTATTAAGTATAGGTTATTATCAGCCAACGAGACAAAATTTGGATTATTAAATCCAATTCCCCAAAGTAAACTATCGTTTTTATCCAAATCCAGTTTAACCCTTATCACATCCAACTTCTCTGTATTTGCAAGGCTGAATGGTGAGTGATAAGATGTCGACGGAAATGAGCTAATTTTAACTCCTTGTTTAAATATTTCCAAGGCAATTATTGCATATGAAATTTTATTAAGAGTTCATGTGACTATTGCAACATCAAAAGTTACTAAAATCTTATCTGTGTTACAAAAAACTTGTGTTATATATTATCGTGAAAATGTTGTGAATTAGTGACAATGTCCATTCAAATATGAATTTAAGATTTAAGAAATAATTACATTAAAAAGAATAACGATACAAAGATGACACTTCTTGAATAACTACTTCCTGTTTTTATTTTCTAGAATGATGATATTTTCTTATTTAGTTTAGTAAAGTCTTTCTGTAATTATAACTCTCTTTTTATTTATCCAATACCTCAAAAAAAAAAAATTGTGTAAATAGACCAGACCACTCCAAACACCAAGTTGGCCCAATCTTTGTCCAAAATCAGGCCCATAAAAGTCCAGTCTGAAAGCCGATCTGGACCGGCCACGGTGAAACAAAAGATCCAAATATCCACCAGAGTATCTATACAACAGTGAACAGTCACACCTGGAAAACGCTTAGAGCTTGTAAAATGTGTCAAATGGATCATGTCTGACACGCAACTTTCATAACCGAACACGACAAGATTAATTAAACATTTTATTTTAACACTAGCACATATATGTTTACTTGTTTAGTAACTGGGTTAAATGACATGACCCATTCAGAAACCAACTCAATAACACGAATGACACAACGCAACATGTTGACACTATTAAATATAAGGTAATTAGGATTCATACACCCCCTATTTAGGATTCATACACCCTGGCCCACATCACATACCAATAGGAGGCTGCCACATACCCTAGAATGTGATGTCACACCTCCAGAATGTGACGTCACAGGGTGTATGAATCCCAGAACCCTAAATATAAACAATTCAATAACACAAATGATATGACATGATTATTGACACGACTTCACTAACACATGTAAAAAAAATAGCGAGACACAACTAGCAGTACAATAAAAAAACAGTTACCAAATTTTACGATCTATATTTAATTATAATATATATGTAATAATTTGTAAATCAAACGGGTTAAAAAGAAACAGCACCAAAACACAATGTGGTTTATTAAAGATGTAACATGTTAGTTTATACAGAATCAAAGGTACTTATAACTCTAGTAACTAAAACGGCAATGCTCTAGCTGTATCTGAATGGTTTTCCCTAGGAGAAATCATCGATTGGAGTCTTATTCATGACAAAATGTTATGTGCGAGCCGAGGGTTTTACCACAATGGATCTTCAGCCGGTGGATTTACCTAGAATTGGTGAGTGGTGAAGGGCAAGGTCACCAAGGTTGTGTCTATGATCTCGAGTGAGGGTACTGGTCTTTTGCCAACGGATATACCTAGGTGGTTGGGCTTTGGTAGACGTTCAAAAAAACTTAAAACACTGATAATAAGCCCAATTCTTCACTGGGCTAACCCATTAGAGATTATAAAGCCTTATGCATTATGGAATACCTTACAAAGGGTATGTTTGGCAAAACTAGCTAGAGGCTGGTAGCTGCAAGCTGTTAGCTAGAAGCTGGTAGCTGGAAGCTTTTTAAATATATTTTAGTGTTTGGCAGGGTAGCTGGAGCTTTTAATAAAATGTACAAAATGACCAAAATTGACATAATTAAAAGCTTGTAAAGAAGGTTTTTATTTTATTTTTAAAATAGAATGGGTATTTGTGTCATTTACTAATTAAAAGCTTGTAGCTAGTAGAGCTTTTTTAGTAGCTTTTCACTATAGAGTTTTTTCTCCAACCTAAAAGCTTTCAGCTCCTTCAACCAAACAAAGCTTTTTATTGAGTAAGAGTTTTTTTCTTAAAAACTTGAAGCTTGAAGCTCCTAAAAGCTTTTAAAAGCTCCTTGCCAAACATACCCAAAGTGTGGATGCTATTACTGGTGTAAGACTGGTTTAACTGGTCATAAAATATCAAATGACATCATAAAACCCTTTCAAAAAAATGTAAAATTATATGAAAATTTAGATATACAAAAATCATTGAACAAAAATATTGTTATAAGTGTTGCACTTTTAAAAGAATTAAATAACTATAAACTATCTAGTTTTATAAAATTAAAAGAAAACCAAATAATGAACAGTGTCAAATTACCAAAATATTTGAGTAGAAAATGGCTGAGAGGTTGTGACTTGTGACATGTGAGATAGTTTAAGTAATCATAGATTAGAACAAATATACTCTCAAAATTAGTTGGCATAACACTATTTTACAAATGTGGAATATTTCAAATTCTAATCATGCAACGGTTTAATCCCTTAAAAGTAATATATTACATACTTCAAACTTAAAATACTGTACCAAAATAAATCCATGTTGGCATACAATTCACCTTTTGAGCTGCATTCTTCATATTTGTGGTGCAAGCTTTGTTTATGCTTTGAGTTGTCCTAGCATTTTGGGAGAACCTACAATAATTGTTGTTACCTTAATAATTGAGAAGAATAAGAATGCTCACATCGCTAAACTGGTTCACTGATTTTTTTATCAATTGTTTAAAAATGCACAGAATATCTTGCTTGCAATCAGTATTACTAATAATTTGTCGAAGGGTTTATCTTTTACATAAAATCATAATAAAATTAAAGTTGTTACATCAAAATATAGATTTTTTTTTTTGCAAATGGGAAAATGGATTTAATTACTCCCAACTATCGCCTGTTGGCGGATAATACTCCCAACTATCACTTTGGCCATTAGCACTCCAAACTTTCAACTTGTTGGATTTTATCACTCCCAAACTAACTGAGGTCTAACCCAGTTAGTTTTCGTGGCCAAAATGTAAAAACCAAAACTTTGGGCCATTTTTGAAACATTTTATTATTATTATTAAAAAATAACTTATTACTTATTATTATTATTAAAAATTATTATTATAATAATAATGTATTAAAAATTATTATCTTTTAAAAATTTTATAAATCCCAACCCCCCCCCCCCCTTTTCCTGTTGACAGACCCCCCCCCCCCCCCCCCCTCTTTGTCTCTCTAAACCACCACCTCCACCATCACCCAACTTCATCTTCCCCAAAATCAAAACCCCAAATCAAAACCCTAAATCAAAACCCATTTATCCATATCCATATCCATATCAGACGAGAGTTTAGAGAGATAGAGAGAGAGAGAGAGTTCAGAGAGAGAGAGAGAGAGGACGGGTTTTACATCGATTGTCGGCCCTCCGTGTCTGAACCCCACTCGAACTCCGGTCACCTTCTACCTTAAACCCCAAGTCAGAACCCTAACTTACTACCGCCGCCATCTCCTTGAAACCTACAACAACCACCATAAAACCCCCTTAATCGGAACCCTAAATCAACATCATCAACTGATATACAGAAACCCTACCCGAAAACCATCACTTTTACCCTTAACAACCACCACTAGGTCCGCCGCCTCTGCTCTCCCCTGAAACCCTAACCATCTCCGCTGCTCCTCTTTCTCTTGCTTCCTCTGCTCTCTTTCTCTCTCTAACTCTGTTCTCTCTCTCTCTCTGCTCGTTTCCCTCTCTCTCTCTCTAGTAGTTAGGTATGTGTGTGTGTCGGTGCGAAATAATATCAGAGGGAAGGGTGGTGGTGGTGGTGGCTGGCGGCAGATGGTGGTCAGATGGTGGTGGTAGGTGGTGGTGGTTTCCGGTGAAGGTGGTGGGGTGGATGAAGGTGAAGGGTGGTGGTAGGTGGATGAAGGTGAAGGGTGGTGGTAGGTGGTGGTGGTTTTCGGTGAAGGTGGTGGTTTAGAGAGAGAGAGAAGAAGAAGAGGGGGGGTGCTGTTGCAGAAATGAGGGGGGGGGGGATAAACTTTAAAAAAGAAAAGTAATAATAATAAAAAGTTTCAAAAATGCCCCTTTAAGTTTCGTTTTTTATATTTTGGCCACGTAAACTTTCCCTTAAGTTTTGTTTTTTACATTTTGGCCACAAACACTAACTGGGTTAGACCTCAGTTAGTTTGGGAGTGATAAAATCCAACAAGTTGAAAGTTTGGAGTGCTAATGGCCAAAGTGATAGTTGGGAGTATTATCCGCCAACATGCGATAGTTGGGAGTAATTAAATCCATTTTCCCTTTGCAAATAGATAGTTTGGATTGTGGGAGAGTGTTTTTGGGTGGTGGATACAAAAATTTGTGAAAGTAAGTAACTCGCTGAACCATTCAGCGACTTTCAACAAAAGAATTTCAAGGATCTTGTTTTCGATTAGCGACCTTGATTTCAATTCAAGATCACACATTCAATCAGCGATCTTCATATGAATTAGCGATCTTGGTTGAAGGTCGCTGATTGAATGTGTGATCTTGGTTGAAGGTCGCTGATTGAATATGTCATCTTGGTTGAAGGTAAATAAGTTCTTCAATGGTACTGCGACCTTCCTTGTTTATTTATAGCAACTTTCCGATGAACCCATTCACACCAAAAAAATTTCCATACATTCAATGGTTATGATACTATACGGGTGTATATGAAAAAAAAAATTGTGGCGTTTCATAAGTTTGAAAAGAAAGTCGTGTTGGTGGGTATGGTTTTTTAGTGTTTTTGGATCGGTGTTACATCTGCATAAAATTACTTGGATTGATGCTACAACTGTACGTGGTATAACACGTGTTATATGGGAATCTGATCATGTAATTTCAAATATAATAATGCCGGAGGGACTCAACCGGAGTATTTCCAAGGTAATAGCAGCGGTGGCGGGATGCAGGGAGGATCAAGGCTGTATCAAACCCCATGCAGCCGCTGTTTTCCATCCCGTCAACGACTGTATCCCGGCAAATTCTCCGGCCGGCACCACTGAAGAGGAGGTGCGCAGGAGGGGCTACGCCATGTGTTTGATGGGGTGCTCCGGATTCTGCGCACACGGTCTTGTTGAAAGCAAAATTCTGCAGCATCAGGCTTCAGATGATTCTGCAACGTCAGTGGTGCTCATTAGATCGATGTTACATCTGCATGGAGATAACAAACTTTTCCTTCGGACTCTGAATTCATGGAAGGGATTGTGCTCTCCTCACTTATTCTTTGCAACTCCCAACCACAGTTTCGATAGTGGAGGCTGGGGAGTTGTTCCCGCATTGGCATGTCAAAGATATTTTTTTATCAATTTTTGTCATGCCTTCCATGGACCTCAAGACCCGCACTATTTTCAGGGAGTATGCATACAATGTAAAAATCGCCGGCTACCAATGCCTGGTGAAGAGGGCCCTTTATTGGATCGATGTTACATCTGCGGAAGAAGGTTAGGTGGTTGGGGTGGTCCCGACACCTAAGTTAGGTTGTTGACGGAGATCATGGTTGATGATGCCCTTAATTGTTGTTGATTGGATACATTTCAAGGGCATCGTTGATCTTCTCTCATCTCATGGAGGGCGCCGATTCTTCGCTTATCATTTACAGTTGCTGGTGGATGTTGGAGTCCAAAAATATATTGGGGTTGATAGGAGCCTTGCGGTTCCAACATCTCATTAACCTCTCTTTACATTTGTACCCGTGTTTCCCTTATAAAGATGGAAATGGTGTTCTTGGAAAAAGTTTCATTGGATCGATGTTGCATATGCATGGAGATAGATTGTTTTGTAACTCGAATATAAACTGTTTGGTAACTGTCTTTTGTATACTTTGTCAACTTAGTAGATTGTATAGATGGTCAACTCGGATACACGTTGTATATACTGTCATTTGTAACGGATATTATTTTTACAATTAATGAAGTTTGAGTAATTGGAAAAAATAGTTGGTATAATTCTCTTTTATAACGTTTTGTCGTGATTAGAATCATGTTAAAAATGTTAAAAAGATCCGGATGAAAGTAAACAACATCACGGACATGTCGTCCTCGGGTGAGATAACAGCCCCGTCGAAGATTTGGGCGTCATCCAACCGCCCGTGACCCGACCCAGCACGTCACAAAAGGCCCGAAAGTCATTTTATGTGATTTGTTTTGTTTTGCAAAAAAAATGTTAAAAAATCCTGAAGAAAGTATACAACATCACATGGTTGAAAGTGGCTGAGGCGCCACCTGTATCCGTCTCCCAGGCCGGTCCCTACGGTCGGACGTGTCGTCCTCGGGTGAGATAACAGCCCCGTCGGAGATTCGGGCGTCATCCGACCGCCCGTGACCCGATCCGGCACGTCACAAAAAGGCCCGGAGGTCATTTTATATGATTTGTTTTGTTTTACAAAAAAAATGTTAAAAAATCCAGATGAAAGTATCCAACATCACATGGTTGAAAGTGGCCCAGGGCCCTGTATCCGTCTCCCAGGCCGGTCCCTATGGTCACCGGACCGATGGACGTGTATTCCTCGGGTGAGATAACAGCCCCGTCGGAAATTCGGGCGACATCCGACCGCCTGTGGCCCGATCTGGCACATCACAAAAAGGCCCGGAGGTCATTTTATATGATTTGTTTTGTTTTACAAAAGAATGTTAAAAAATCTGGATGAAAGTATACAACATCACATGGTTGAAAGTGGTCGGCCCCTGTATCCGTCTCCCGGACCAGTCCCTACGGTCATCGGACCCACGGACGTGTCATCCTCGGGTGAGATAACAGCCCCGTCGAAGATTCGGGCGTCATCCGACCGCCCGTGACCCGATCCGGCACGTCACAAAAAGACCCGGAGGTCATTTTACGTGATTTGTTTTGTTTTACAAAAAAAATGTTAAAAAATCCGGATGAAAGTATACAACATCACATGGTTGAAAGTGGCCCAGGGGGCCTTTTTGGCCTCCGTGAATCCGTCTCCCGGGCCGGTCCTTACGGTCACCGGACCCACGGACGTGTCGTCCTCGGGTGAGATAACAGCCCCGTCGAAGATTCGGGCGTCATCCAACCGCCCGTGACCCAATCCGGCACGTCACAAAAAATCCCGGAGGTCATTTTATGTGATTTGTTTTATTTTACAAAAAAAATGTTAAAAAATCCGGATGAAAGTATACAACATCATATGGTTAAAAGTGGCCCATGGGCCCCCTGTATCAGTCTCTCGGGCCGGTCACTACGGTCACCGGACCCACGAACGTGTAGTCCTCGGGTGAGATAGCAGCCCAGTTAGAGATTCGGGCGTCATCCTACCACCCGTGACCCTATCCAGCACGTCATAAAAAGGCTCGGAGGTCATTTTATGTGATTTGTTTCGTTTTAAAAAAAATGTTAAAAAATCCGGATGAAAGTATACAACATCACATGGTTGAAAGTGGCCCAGGCGCCACGTGTATCCGTCTCCCGGGCCGGTCCCTACGGTCATCGGACCCACGGACGTGTCGTCCTCGGGTGAGATAACAGCCCCGTCAGAGATTCGGGCGTCATCCGACCGCTCGTGACCCGATCTGGCACGTCACAAAAAGGCCTGGAGGTAATTTTATGTGATTTGTTTTGTTTTACAAAAAAAAATGTTAAAAAATCCGGATGAAAGTAAACAACATCACATGGTTGAAAGTGGCACAGGGGGCCTTTTGGGCCCCTTGTATCCGTCTCCTAGGCCGGTCCCTACGGTCACCGGACCCACGGATGTGTCGTCCTCGATCGGGTGAGATAACAGCCCCGTCGTAGATTGGGGCGTCATCCGACCGCCCGTGACCCGATCCGGCACGTCACAAAAAGGCCCGGAGCTCATTTTATTTGCATTGTTTTGTTTTGCAAAAAACATGTTAAAAATGCGGATGAAAGTATACGAACACATCGAAAAGTAATACTACGATAATAATATAGACATTACGTATCCAATCAACAAACGAACACATCAATGATACCATTACATACATAGTTAAAAATAAGAAAATACGATTACGATAAACTAAACTTGAATAGAAGGACGACATTGTTGATACGGCTGATAGAACCCTGTAGGATCTTTCACTAAGTTCCAAGACCAATTGCATTCTTACACGTCTTCTTGTTATGGTCGGTCTCTCCACAGATGCTACACGAATGAGTCCTCGATTGATCGTCATAGTTCACATCCATCTCATTACGTATTCTTCTCGAACGCACTCTGCCTCGATGTGTTGTAACCATCGACGGATCCCCCTTAATTCTCCCCTCTGCTCGAGGCCATTCAGACTTAGGTCCTAACGTGTAGAAGTGACCGTTGTACTACTCCATGTATGTGTTCGTGTGGTATCTCCAATCAGTTATATTGTGAGGGTGTTTACCCATCGAATTTTAAACGACAATTCCATGGGAACACGGAAATCTGGACATCTGCCATTTCCCACACGTGCATACCTTTCTTTTGTATTCAACGGTGTAGTCATTTCCGCCACGGTCATTTGTCTCAAATCTTGAAAGAACATTAAGCCTTGCATCAGTCCGATCAAAGCACGACACCTCATGTTACATTGCTACTGAGTATAGTTTCTCAAACTTGCTCCAAATGCGAGGTGGTAGAGGGGAGTTGCAACTGTGAGAAATCTCAGTGTGCTTAACATACTAGTCGACGTCTCTGCGAAAGGTATAGTCAATCAAAGCTGTGATTGGCAGTAGTTGGGCTTCACACAATACATTGTTCATGGACTCAGAAATGTTGGTCGTTAGGTTACCCCAACGACGATGCTCTCTATCATACTTGACCGTCCACTCACGCTTATCAGTCTTGTTAAGGTAGTCCCAAGCCTGTTGATTTCGCATCCTCATTTCGCGAACAAACCACTGATACTTTCTTGACTGAAATGTGCTACCAATATTCCAACAGATTTTCCGTAGCTGTTTATTCTTGAACCTCCCATCGAAATTGCTTCTAATGTGACGAAGACAATAACAATGGTAGGCGTTGGGTTCCATCCAGCCTGGAAGGTTTTCCATTGCATTAATTATACCGTTGTGTCTATCAGATATAACACACAATGGACCCATGCTATGAAGGCAGACATATTCGTGAAGATTTTGGAAAAACCAACACCAACTATGTACGGTCTCTTCGTCAATGACAGCATAAGCCACAGGCATGATGTAGTTGTTGGCATTTTTTTGTTACATCAATCAACAACTTACCTCGGTACGGTCCTTTTAGATGCGTGCCGTCAACCAAGATGACAGGCATGCAGCGATGAAAAGCACGGATAGAGGGTGGGGTCCGAAGGCCCAAAACACATATTTAAATGTGGGGTAATACTGATCTCCGTGTGGTTGATTATAGAAAGAAACAACGGTGCCTGGGTTCCGAGCCTGCAACCGCATGGTATACGTGGGTAGCTCCTCAAAATTGTTGTCCCAATCACCATAGATAAGTTCTATTGCCTTTCTTCGTGCTCGCCACACTTTAGAATACGTAACATCAATATTCAAATGTTGCTTGACATACGTTTGAATCTGTTTTACCTTAAACTTAATGTCCGCACGAATTTATGGGACGATGTGTGCAGCAATAACCTTCGATCGTAAACTTTGTTGCTGTTACGTACCACCTTTGAATAGCATGTGTGTTCGGCACCCCACACACTAATTCGCCAATAGTGTGCGTCAGACCTTTTGGAGGCAGTGCAACGCCACTCACATTTTCGAGCACCAGCGAAAGGATTTACAAATTTTGGTCTTCTGGTGTAACATATTACCTTGTATAAACTTTTTTTGCTTTCCCTAACGAACATCTCTCGACCACGACGAACGTTCCACTGTCTAACTGCACGGTCAACCTCATCTTTCGATTTGAAATACATACCAACGCGGATATCTTTCATACTTGGGTTCCAAAAGACAAAATCGTCATCTTCGTAATCTAGAACCACGTAATCAATTACCTCCACATCATCTTTAGTATCGTTGTGTTGATGTGGACGTAACTGGATAGTTAATCCGTCAGTTGGTGTGGTCACGGGGGGGGCCTGACTGGATGCTGCCTCGTCTTCAGCGGAACTGTCATCTGATACGGGTGCTTCATGATGACTGTCTTCCGTGTCTTTAGAGTTCCCACTTCCGGACTCATCGAAGCCGTCGTTTTGGTCGTTACCGGCAACATATTGAGATACCGCAATGGTTTCTTCATCCGTCATCGGGGAACCTACCTCCTCGTTTTGGTCGCTACCGGCAGCAACATTTACATTGGCCACGTCACGCAGCAGGTTAGTAAAACTAATCTGTTGTAACGGAGGAGCTTGTTGCCATTCAACGTAGATCTCCGCAACGAAATGTTCACGTGCCTCAACGGCCAGATAGTCCATCATTCGAACCCCATTGTCGTTGAAGATCTTGGTTGTTTCAGAGGACCCATGGAAAGTGAAAGCAAGTAGTAGTTGAACAGTAACCCATTCTTTGTTAATGTTAATATGTCTGCATACGACTTCAATTAGTTGTTCAAATGACATCTCCTCTCGCATCACAAAGCAAGTTGTTGACAGAGAATCATCACGTTGAACAGCCCCGTTAACGTTTGAAAAACGACCACCCCAGTATAATCTAACCAGGTATAGAGAGAATGAAGACATCGGTTGAGGTTGCAAGGTTTTGGGGGGAAGCAAGTGTTATAAGGAAAAGTTGTTTTTAAGAGAGATAGTTAGTTGTGACTAGTTTGGCTTGGGGGGACTACCCCTTAAATAGCTGAAAAATTGTGGAATTTTTAAATATTTTTTAGGTTGCTAGTTGGAGCAGCGACTTTGATTAGGTTGCTATTTGGATCAGTAGTTGGAATCACGTCCTTCATTGTAGGTTGGTAGTTGGATTAGCGACCTTCATTGTAGGTTGCTAGTTGGATTAGCGACTTTGATTGCTGGATCAGCAACCTTCATAGTTGGATCAGCACCCTTCATTGTAGGTTGCTAGTTGGATTAGCGACCTTCATTGTAGGTTGCTAGTTGGATCAGCGACCTTTTATGGCTTCCACCACACAATCCTGTTACATATATGGCCTTTTATTTCTCATGTCATAATTAGTGTGTGCCATCGGTCCCCGTAACGCCAGTTCTAAGAATAACATACATCGGCCCAAAACAATCACGTTATTAATAAAACTTAGGTACAAACATAGTAAATTAAACAGGTTTAAACACACATCATTATTAATGTAAACACCAACCAAAACATTCAAGGCAACCACTAAACAGAATTAAAAAGTAAGAACAGAGACGCTAAAATGATTGACCATAATCATTTAACATGACTAGCACCCGGGAGACAACGCCATTTGCATAGCTCTTGAGCCATGTGGCGTCGATAATTGACATAAGCGTCTTCCACGTCGATTTCTAACCTCACTGATTTGTTTTTCACAAGATTCTCCATCAACATGCAAACAAGGACACCTGCATTGGCAACGTTACCGTTGTCTTGGGGCACATCTAATTCAACCAAACCAAACCAACAGAAAGGTCACATTTTTCGAGATGCGTTGAATTTGGCCAGTAACGAATATGGTCAAGAAACCATCCGAAAAAAACGGTTACCATCTCCATATGGTGAGCAACTGTTTTCCTCTGTTCATTTCTCCATGTCTTATCAGTCCAGTACTGTGTGATCACCATATTTCGCATATCAATTAGGATAAGAAGCCAGTCTCCCACCCCTATCGATAAAGGAAGATAAACGTAGTCAACCTCCCAAAATGGAGGGTACGGGTCCATTCTTCCTGCCATGAAAAGGGAAAGTAAATAATCTTTCTCTTTCATTTCATCATAGAAGGCAAGGGATAAGACTGTCCAGTGTAGCTGTGAACCGGGATTTTTAAGAAGCTTTGCTTGTCTAATACGCATGAGTCTTACCGTCCACGCTTCAACGTGCTACAAACAGAATAATGCATACAATTAGTTGATGGGTTAAGTAATTTAACAAGGGGGGTTGTAAAATAAATGTTGATGACAGAGCACTATTGGAGTTGCACCCTAGGAGGGTACCCCAGAAATTGCGGTCTATTTTATCTGAAATGAAACGAATATAGCAAAATGGGGCATCCCCATTGGTATAAAACTCCACAACATCACTGGACTAGTTTTCTGACTCTTCTTTAGCAAGCGGCAACTTGTTTTTATACTTCTCCTTCTCTGCAACATTAGTCTGCTGCTTGATTTCTGGTAGATTATTTTGTGGTGTGTTTGAAGACCAACCCGCGAACTTTGACGTTGAGGGCCTACGAACTTTGCAGTTTTAGGAGCGGGTTGAGAACAGTAAAATATGTCCGTATTGTCTTCCATTGTTAGACCAAAGAAGATGAGAAGGTTGAGTAACAACAAAATCAGAGGTGGTTGAGTAGTGTTGAGGATGAGGTTATTGGAAAGACTTGAAGGGGGTATATATAGATGAGGATTTTATTTTTGTCTTTTTAAAAAAATATTCAAGGTCGCTAATTGAGATTACTACCTACCTAATTGATTTTACTTTTATTTTAATTAATAAAAAAAATATTTACTAGGTTTAATTATGTAATGTTTTTATTTAATTTAATAGGTTTAATTATGTAATATTGTTATTTATATATAGTAATTTTTGAGAAAAAAACGTTTTTTTTAAGTAAAACACATTCACAACAGCCTTTATCTTTGTGATGCACGTCACGATATTAAAACATACAACATAATTAAAAACATATTTAAAAACATGCATTTCCATTAACAAACATTGATAAAAACATATCACTGATACTGGTACATATAAAAGTTAGGTTGCGCTCTATTGCGTTGTGGTCTCCCCGGTTGATGTGTTTAACCTTGCATGGGTGGTGCTTCGGGTGTGTTCTGACCGCCGTCGTATCAGGATCAGCAACATTTAAATTCAAGCTCAAGTCAAGGCGGGGCGGTGGTGTTACATTGCCATACCCTGCACGGTGGTCTTGTTGACTTTGATTAAATGCATAATACTGATAATTAGTGAGATTATCAGGCATAAAAGACAACAATTGTGCTTGTGGGGTTGACGATTCTTGTTGTTGGGTTACATACCCCCCATATTTTGTTGTGGGACATTAACCCCCGGGTTTGTTTCAGGTTCCAAGAAGGCCCACAACTCATGGTATTCCAACTGAGTTAAGCTCAGGCCATCAAGCCAACCACTTTCGTCAAAGAAACCTACACCAAACCCAGCGCCAGACGATCCAGGCCCACTGGAAAACGCACCAAACCCACCTGCAGACGTACCAGGCCCACTGGCGAACGCACCATCCCCACTGCCTAACGTACCACCCCCACTGCCAAACTCACCACCCCCACTGTCAAACACACCAACCCCACTGCCAAATGTACCACACCCACCATCGGACGTTCCAAGCCCACTGCTAAATGTACCACTCCCACCCGCGTACGTTCCATCCCCACCGCCAAATATACCGCCCCCACCAGCGGACGTTCCATCCCCACCACTAGACGTACCCCCAACTTCATAACACCCGGTCGTCCCCCCCCCCCCCCCCCTCTTCGGTGTTCACACCATCAACATTAAAAAAATGTTTCATCAGGACTATCAACAGGATGTTGACAACGGCGTGCTGTTCTTGCCCTTTGAGGTCGTGGCGCCATCGAGAGGTTGACCGGCCCTGCTGACAAATGCGTTTGATACTGCGAATATCCTTGCGCATCTGACATTTGCATAGTCTGGTTGGCGACATGTTGAATGAACTGGAGATTGCTCGAGGCATGCGTACCACCTTCCGCTCCAGCCCATTGAGAGGATGCGTTGAAATCACAGCCATTGACGCCCTCTACAAAAAACAACAAAATGTGTTAAATTAAATTGATCGATTAATAATAAGTCAACAATTTTGAAATAATATATGAAAACAACGAATACTATCATTTGAAGTCTTTCCCCGTCATCTTGAAAAGCAGCAGGAGGAATATCTGGTTCCCTCGGATCAGAAATGTATACAACAGTACGGGCCATGTACCAAGGCATGTAGCCCGGGTCAACGGATTAGGTCGTAATTCTTTGACCGTTGACAACAGTATTCGCATGGTTGTTCCATACACGAACATACTCTTCGTGCTTATTGAGCCAATTTGTCCCAGTCTTACCTGTCCGCTTGACCTTGTGTAACCTCTTATGCTCACTAACCGCTATGCTGATAGAGGGCGGCTCCTGTTGCACCATGACAAATTGTCTCATTACCCGTTGCGGATAATGATGTTCGACAATCTCCCAATCTATCAATGGGCAAGCACTCCTCCAGCTTTCCATACCACTTATGCAGATTGGTGTTAGACTTCCAATGATACCATCGTAAGGTGTCCAGTTAAATTACAAAAAACAAAATTTGTTATGCAATAAGAAACAAATACAGATTTACCTTATATACTTAAAAATTAGATATAATTACGTGGCCCCCTCGTAACGATTGTAGTTGAAAACGATATGATCTCAAATAGTGTGACGGGGCTTCAATAAAGTTCAGTTGCCCCTCTTGCCACCTATACAATTGAACAATGCAAGCATTTCAGTATTCCAAAGTGTTGTTAGGAACGTTTCATATGTGATACAAGTTGTAAATTACCGAGCTGCCAATGGGGCGGTGTAATTGAATTTTGGGTCAGGCTATGGAGCAATACATCGAATTCTTTCCCATGCCCACATTTGCAAAATGAAGGCTGGGCCAGAAATGGCTATTGCATCGGGTGTTGTGGCATCACACAGGTTTTTATAAAGACAGGCTAAAACCACACTACCCTAACTATACTGTGAACATCTTCCTAGATCTTCTAAAGCCTTAGAAAGTGAACAAAATTCTATTGTTGGCATGATTGGGAAGTATTGTGCAACCAATCAAATAATAAATTATCAACCGTGCACGAATAATGCACTGTTCGTCGGTTGCTTCAAGTTCATAAAATGGTTTCTCTAATTCTCTTATAATCACAAGTGACTTAAGAGATTTCCCAATAAAATCATTTGAAACATCGGGGATAAAACCTAACAAAGTTTCACACATGTTGATGGCATCAGCTTCGGTAATGGGAGTTTCTGAACCCGATACCACATCACCCTCTACCGGTAATCCCCAAAACACGTTAATATCCTGTAACGTGACGGTGGCTTCACCCACCGGTAGATGAAATGTGTGGGTTTCTGGCCTCCACCGCTCAACCAACGTAGTTATTAATGTGTGGTCCACGTATCGCTAACCACAACTTAAAATACCACCAAACCCAGCTTGTTGTATGATACTTTTTACACGTTCACCAAGTGGGTTTTCCTCAAAAAAGTTCCAAATTCTTCGATCATCACGTTTCACCTTTATGTTCTCCTTGTAACTTTCAGGATTCATGAAAACACCCAACGCACGATGGACGTCATGTAGAAACAACACATCGTTAACAAGAGGACCCGGGTGTAATTCGTAACTCATTTTTAGGTATTTCAAAGTGATCACAACTAAATTTTTTGATATTAGGAAAAACAAAGGACTTTGATAACCAATTTGTGAAGATGAAGATGGTGGGATACTCGATTTCCATCTTCTGCGAATTATATAACATGTCCGGCACATAAGAATCCATCGAAACAAAGCCTGCAATTACTATTCTCCTTACACTCCTGCAATTACTATTCTCCCTCAAACACATCAGTCATCTCCTCCTACAAACCTATCAAACAACATGCAACCTCTATATACATGCAAACACCCGTGCTTAATCAGTCCAAGAAAAGCTTTGAAGGTAGCAATGCCGGACAACGACCTTATATTGAATGGTGGAGTTTAGAACAACGACCTTGAATGAATGGTGGGGTTTAGAACAACGACCTTTGAATGTCAAGGAATGGAACAACGACCTTGATTGAAGGTCGCTTATCGGGTATGCAATCTTCAACAACTTAAATTGAAGGTCGCTGATCGGATTTGTTATCTACAAAAGTTGATGTTCAAGGCCGCCGAATGGGTTGGTTATCTACCTATTTACACAAATTTTCTCATTACCCACCTAAAAACACTCTTCCCCATCATAAACCACCCATTTATGCAAAAAATTCCAAAATATAAGTATTATAGTCATATAAAATCATACTTTATATAAAGTTAGTTAAGTTTTCATGCATTTTTTTTTTCATATTCTACGTTTATTCCTTTTTATATTCACTTGTTAAGTTGTGGTAGCTATAGATATGAAGTATTCACTCGAAATAAGTCAAACCATTTTGTAGTAGTAATTTTATCTATTTTAATGAGTTTTCAAAATTACATTTAAAAAAATGTGCAAAAGTTTTCAATTTCTTTTAAGTGCGAGAGACGTAAGTGTTAAAATAGTTGTGTTATGTTCCTTCTAATTCAACACTAAACGAGTTTGGGCTTATGGATATAATATTGGGCTTATGGAAAGGTTTATGATGAGCCCAGTTTATGTTTAGCCCGTTATGGTTTTGAAGAGGTTCAAGTTGAAGAGGTTCAAGTTCATCTTTTGAACTTATGTTTGAACTGGTTTGTTTTAATAAGTTGTTGGGCAGGTTTATGGTTCGTTGGATTGTTTTGATCTCAGCTGATCAGAGCCGTTGATTTGGTATCTTCTCAGAAGCTTCGAGGTCCACTATATAAAGAGCTGTGTCGAGATATTTTTCATTATTTTTTGTTTTGTTATTTTTCTTTCTGTACTTTCTCTTCGTTATTGTTTAGGGTTTCATCAGTTAGGGTTTCGTCTGTTTAGATTGTAAGTTGTTCTTGTATTATTTCTTCAGTCTTGATCTGCTGATCTTGTCAATCAGCAGATCTGTGACTAAACTTTGTATTGTTCTGATCTTAGTGATTTGCTAAGATCTTTGGGTATTGGGGGGCACTGTTTTGGTTTGGGTTAATAAGAGATTTGTCACCGTTTTGTCACCTATATCCGTTGTTGTTTGATTCTGAGTTCATGTTGGCTCTTTAGTTTTGTGTTGATGTTTAATCCCTAAAATTCTACATGGTATCAGAGCAATAGGCTCTTGATTCTGGTTTGTTAAAAAAGTCTTCCGTTGTTTGTTCTTTGTTGTTTTTTCTTGGTTGAGGTTTTGATCTGGATTTATAGATCTTAACCTCATTGATAGATCTGATCTTTGTAGATCTGGTTTATCATCTGTGTTTGGTATCATCAGTAATAGATCTGGTCTTTGTAGATCTTGTCTATTACTTGTATTTGATATTATCTGTAGGTCTAGGGTTTGTCAACGATTGTTGGCTGATTGCTTTGGATCTTGGTTCTGGTACGTGGTTGTGGGCTGGATAGCTGTGCTGTTGCTCTCTGGTCGTGTAACCCTAAGTGAAGGTTACAGACTACGAGTTTCTGGTGAGATTGTTCCATTCTCTTTTATTTTGTTGTTGTGTCTAGAGGCACTGACCGGGTTAGGGTGCACCGGTATTGGCCAATTATTTGGTGTCTTGTTTGTCTGGTTGATTGTTGTTCTCTGGTTGTTCTTTGTTTGCTGTTTGGTATATATATATATATACATATACTATATATAGCTAATAAAAGGGCTCCTGAGTTAAGAACTGGGTGGACACCATTGAGTGACGAATCCACTATCTGTAGCACTGACTCAGCTTCGTCCTTCTAGGGTTGTTCTAATTGTCTGTTGTTATTTGGTTCTATTGGTTGTGTGACTACTTGTTTGTATTGAGATGGGTGATGTTGTTAATCCAGCAGGAGGTGGGGGTGCCAATCCTGGTTGTGGGGGCCCCAACCTTGGTGCTGGTGATACAACTCTTATTAGTAAATTGGACATTAGTGATCCACTGTTTTTGCATCCTAGTGATACCTCCAGTTTGTCTATAATCAGTATAAAATTAAAAGGCACAGAAAACTATTCTGTGTGGTCTAAATCTATGAAACTGGCTTTACAAGGTAAAAATAAGCTAGGATTTATAGATGGTACTTGTATGAAACCTGCTGATAATGATGTGTTAGCTAATCAGTGGGATAGGTGCAATTCAGTGGTTATTTCTTGGTTAATCAATTCTGTGTGTGAAGAACTGTATCTTGGACAAGTGTTTTCTGAAAATGCTAGGGATGTTTGGCTTGATCTTAAGGACACATATGATAGAATTGATGGCTATGTTATGTTTAATTTGCATCAAAAGATAAATGGTTTGACTCAAAGTGGTAGTTCAGTTTCTGAATATTATAATAAGTTGAATACTATGTGGAAACACTTTGATTCTATTGTGCAATTGCCTGCTTGCACCTGTCAAGCCTCTAAAGAATTCAATGATTTTAACAGTCTTATAAAACTCATGCAATTCTTGATGGGGCTTGATGAGGTGTATCAACCTGTTAGGACAACATTGCTAACTAGTGACCCACTACCTACAGTAAAGGCTGCCTTTGCTGTGGTCTCTAGGGAAGAATCTCATAGAGGTTCTAGTAGTGGGTCAAAGGCAACAAATGTCTCATTTGTTGCCAAAGGCAATCAAAATTCTGATAATAGGAAAGGGTTTTCTAATAATAGAGGACCTAATCCTAATCTTAAGTGCACACATTGTAACAGAATTGGGCATACAAAAGAGAGGTGTTTTGAAATTGTTGGTTATCCAAATGGAGGTCAAAAAAGAGTTGGTAACTGGTCTAACAACAATAATAATTCTGGTAATAATAACACTAATAGAACTCAATCTAATTGGAGAAATGGTATGCCTAATAACAGTAACAATGTGTGTGCAAATGTATCTTCTGGTTCACCTTTTACTTCTGAACAGATCTCCAAGTTAATGAGCCTTATTAGTGAAAAGACAAGTGGAGATCCTCAGAGTTCCAATGTAGGAGGTGAGTCAGTAATGGTTAATGGTTTCTCTAGCATGTCTGTTATGTCTAAGGTTGCTAAATTGGTTAGGAACTATTCAAATTGTTCAAACTTTGTTAAATATGTTCTGTTTTTTGGATGGATTATGGATTCTGGTGCCAACCAACATATGGTTGGCAATGATGAATATATGGTTAACTGTGTAGATGTGTCTAAGTATAATATGGAGGTTAAACATCCTAATGGTACTAATGCTAAAGTTACTAAGATAGGAGATATTATACTTGCTGATGGTGTTGTGTTACATGATGTTTTCTTTATACCTGATTATTGTGTTAATCTTGTTTCAATACATAAGTTAGCCAAAGACAATAAGTTAGATGTTTTGTTCAATGAGCATCAGTGTTTTGTTCAGGATTCCAAGTCAAAGAGAATCCTGGTGACTGGTAGACAGCAGGATGGTCTATACTTTGTTGGAAAAAATGTTAGTACTAGTAACCTGTGTTTTAATAGTGTAACTGAGCACAGTCTTTGGCACAGTAGGCTAGGTCACCCTTCTAGTCAGGTTCTAGCTGTTTTGAAAGATTCTTTGAATATTAGTGAGTCTGGTTCTGAGCCTTGTGAAATATGTCACAAAGCTAAACAGGTTAGAGTCCCTTTCCCTCTTAGTGATCATAAATCTAAGGGTGTAGGTGACCTGGTACATCTTGATGTATGGGGTCCCTATAAGATCACTAGCAGGGAAGGTTTTAGGTTCTTCCTTACAGTAGTTGATGACTACTCTAGGTCTGTGTGGGTATATATGTTAAAAACCAAAAGTGAAGTTTTTGAAAATCTTATGAATTTTCATGAATTAGTTAACACTCAGTTTTCTAAAAAGATTAAGGTGTTTAGAAGTGATAATGGCACTGAGTTTGTTAATAAACAAATGGTTGATTTTTGTAATAAAAAAGGAATTTTACACCAAACTTCATGTGCCTACACTCCACAACAGAATGGAGTTGTGGAGAGAAAACACAGGCATCTTTTAAACACAGCTAGAGCTCTACTGTTTCAAAGTAGTGTTCCTCTTAGGTATTGGTCTGATTGTGTTCTTACTGCTGCCTATCTTATTAACAGGATTCCCTCATCTGTCTTAAATGGTAAGAGTCCCTATGAGTTAATGTATGGGTTCCCCCCAGAACTTAGTCACTTAAGAAATTTTGGTTGTCTATGTTTTAAAACTGTTTTAGATGGCCCTGACAAGTTATGTAGCAGGGCAGATAAAAGTGTTTTAATTGGATATTCTTTTGTCAAGAAAGGATATAAACTGTTGTGTTTAGAAACAAAAAAGATAGAGTTTTCAAGGGATGTAAAGTTCTATGAAAACATCTATCCTTTTAAAACTGAATTTAAAGAACTGGTTTTTAATAATTTGAATCACTTAAACTTTTTTGATTCTTTTGAAAATGATATTTCTGTAAGTGACAAAAATAAACAAACTTTTTCAAACCTTCCCAATGATGAAGGGGAACCCTTTGGTACTTATGATCACTCACCTGAGGAGGATTCAGATACTTCTCATAGAACTTCTGGAGAGGTAGATCAGAACTTAAATTCTGATCAGCAACCTGGAAGTTCAGGAGGAAGTAATACTGATAACTCTGGGTTAGAGGGATCATGTGAAGAGACAAGGACTCCTGAGGGAAGTAGACCTAGTAGTATTAGACAGTCTAATAGAGAGTCTGTGTTGCCTAGAAAATTTAGTGATTATGTGATAGAAGGTAAAGTGAAATATGGTGTTGAAAAATCTGTTAATTATTCTAATTTGTCATATGAAAATTTGTGTTTTGTATCTAGTATTAATAAGTCTATAGAACCTACATCTTATGTTCAAGATTCTAAAGATCCTAAGTGGATAGAAGCTATGAACAATGAGATGGAAGCCTTATACAGAAACAACACCTGGGTTGTTACTGATCTGCCTCAAGGCAGAAAGGCTATAGGCTGTAAGTGGGTGTATAAAATTAAATATAAGTCAGATGGTGAAGTTGATAGGTATAAGGCTAGATTAGTAGCTAAAGGTTTTAATCAAAGAGAAGGCATTGATTTTGGAGAAACTTTTTCTCCAGTTGTTAAGATGGTCACTGTGAGGTGTGTGATAAGTTTGGCTGTCTATAACAACTGGACTCTTTTCCAACTTGACATTAACAATGCTTTTCTCTATGGTGCTATTACTGAGAATGTCTACATGCAGTTACCAGAAGGGTATTCTTCTGGTAATGAAAATAAAGTGTGTAAACTGGTAAAGTCCTTATATGGTTTAAAACAAGCACCAAGAAAATGGAATGAGAAACTGGTCAATGTTTTAAAAGGCATTGGTTTTGTTCAAAGTATATGTGATTATTCAATGTTTGTTAAATCACATGATAATGTCTTTATTGTTTTGCTTGTTTATGTTGATGATATTGTTCTTACTGGGAACAATGAAAAAGAAATTAGTAAAGTTAAGGACTTGTTAAAAGAGAGTTTTCAGATAAAGGACTTAGGTAAACTGACATACTTTCTTGGTATTGAAGTTCTTTATTCAGATTTAGGCATATGCTTAAATCAAAGAAAATATTGCCTAGATCTGTTAACTGAATTTGGATACCTTGGCTGTAAACCAGTTTCTGTTCCTATAGAACAGAACTATGCTTTAACAGTTCAAGGTAACAAAGATAATCAGTTACTTGAAGATGTTACTGGATTTCAGAAACTTATAGGTAAGTTGATTTATTTGTCGTTAACTCGTCCTGATATAAGTTATGCAGTCCAATTTTTGAGTCAATTCATGCATAAACCAAACCAAAGTGTTTTAAAGATTGCTTTAAGATTACTTAGGTATCTTAAGCAGTCACCTGGGAAAGGTATTATGTTTGAAAAAGGAGACTTAACTCTATCAGCATACTCTGATGCTGACTGGGCTAAGTGTCTAGTGACTCGTAAATCTGTTACTGGATATTGTGTGTTCATAGGTAAGTGTCTTGTTTCTTGGAAAAGCAAGAAACAGAGTACAGTTGCTCGTTCTTCAGCTGAAGCTGAATATAGGGCGATGTGCTCTACTGCTTGTGAGCTTATCTGGATTTCTAATTTGTTAAAGGAATTAGGAATTCAGAACAAGCTACCATTGGAGTTATTTTGTGACAGCAAGTCTGCTATTTCTATAGCAGACAATCCTGTTTTTCATGATAAGACCAAACACTTTGATCTTGATTGGCATTTTTTGAGAGAAAAGATAAGTGCTGGGTTTATTAAAGCTATAAAAGTATCATCAGATCAGCAGATTGCTGATATATTTACTAAGGGACTTTATGGGTCTCAACATGAGTATTTGTGTGGAAAGCTTAGTTTAAGTGACATGTTTAGTGTTTGAATTAAGGGGGGATGTTAAAATAGTTGTGTTATGTTCCTTCTAATTCAACACTAAACGAGTTTGGGCTTATGGATATAATATTGGGCTTATGGAAAGGTTTATGATGAGCCCAGTTTATGTTTAGCCCGTTATGGTTTTGAAGAGGTTCAAGTTGAAGAGGTTCAAGTTCATCTTTTGAACTTATGTTTGAACTGGTTTGTTTTAATAAGTTGTTGGGCAGGTTTATGGTTCGTTGGATTGTTTTGATCTCAGCTGATCAGAGCCGTTGATTTGGTATCTTCTCAGAAGCTTCGAGGTCCACTATATAAAGAGCTGTGTCGAGATATTTTTCATTATTTTTTGTTTTGTTATTTTTCTTTCTGTACTTTCTCTTCGTTATTGTTTAGGGTTTCATCAGTTAGGGTTTCGTCTGTTTAGATTGTAAGTTGTTCTTGTATTATTTCTTCAGTCTTGATCTGCTGATCTTGTCAATCAGCAGATCTGTGACTAAACTTTGTATTGTTCTGATCTTAGTGATTTGCTAAGATCTTTGGGTATTGGGGGGCACTGTTTTGGTTTGGGTTAATAAGAGATTTGTCACCGTTTTGTCACCTATATCCGTTGTTGTTTGATTCTGAGTTCATGTTGGCTCTTTAGTTTTGTGTTGATGTTTAATCCCTAAAATTCTACAGTAAGTTTATCTGCATACAAAAACGATAACCTTTACACTTAAGTGCCAAAACTTTTCTTTTTCCTTGCCAACATTGCATTCACTTGGTGGTGTAGAAAGTATGTCAAGACATAAAGGGCACTATTATTATTAACACTGCTAAGCTTATAGGCAAGAGTCAAGAAAGGAAAATATGAAGAAAAAGAAAATTAGCAACAGGCTTTTTTTAATGACAAAATGTTACCATCTTCAAACTCTTATATCTCACTAAGAGACAAGATCCTCTACCAAATGAGTTAGCCTCACATGACAAGAGCCTCTACCTTTTGAATTTAAGTTTGACACACAAGTAAAAAAAGTGAATAAGAGGCAAGAGCCTCTACCAAGAAAATGCAAATTAGCATGAGCTTATGTTGATGTACATATGCATTGTCTCAAATATCCAATATTCTTAATTCAAACTCTTATATCTACAAATAATACATCTTTTGCTTGGGAGACACTGAAACCAAGACCTCTCACTAAGAGACAAGAGCCTCTACCAAGTGAGCTAGCCTCACATGGCAAGAGCATCCTACTTTTGAATTTAACTTTGACACAAGTGAATAAGAGCAATAGCCTTTACCAAGAAAATGAAAATTAGCATGAGCTTATGTTGATGTATACATACGCATTGTCTCAAATATCCAATACTCTTGATTCAAACTCTTATATCACAAATAATACATCTTTCGTTTGGGAGACACCGGAACCAAAACCTCTCACTAAAAGGCAAGAGACTCTATCAAGTGAGCTAGCCTCACATGGCAAGAGCCTCCACCTTTTGAATTTAACTTTGACACACAAGTAAAAAAGTGAATAATAGCAATAGCCTCAACCAAGAAAACGAAAATTAGCATGAGTTTATGTTGATGAATACATATGCATTGTCTCAAATATCCAGTATTCTTGATTTAAATTATTAATAAATAATTGTTGTAATATTATCGCTAGGAGATCTACATCAATAATTAACCCTTTTGAATTTAACTTTGACACATACGTAAGAAAGTGAATATGAGGATGTTAAACAGTATAACTTATATGCAAAATTCTTTAAAAGTATGTTACTTTGTTTAAATTGAAATAAAATTAACGACATGGGATTTTACATGTTCATTCTCCGTTTACATTTCTCTTACGTCGTTTTCCAATAACTTCCACGTAACATCTATTATGTAAAATTTAAATACTTATGTTACAATCGCTTCTCCATTAAAAGACTGATGAAATATTGCGGTTGATGGAATCCATTACCCACGAGTTCTTATTTGAATATCTGTGTACCAAAAATATTTATTGATAATTTGATATTACCAAAAATGGAAAAAGGCGATTCTACATAAGTAACATAATATTTTAACCGAAGAAGACGTGTATTGATAATGGAGTTTTAAAGAGTTTCGTATCTAAGTTTAAATGTTTGAACTACTCATATTCATTTTTCTCATATATATTTGTACGTGTAGGGGCCCAGCAACTTTTAATGCCTAAAGTAAAACACAAATTTAAGGCTTTTAAAAACATTAATTAGTCTCCTGACATACCTCCTTTACGGAAGCTCGTTATGGGAAGGAGAACATGGTGGTTCTTCCCGTAACCGCTCTCTAGTGTGAGAAAAAAGTATGATTTCTTGGAGAATAAAGTTATGAGGGTCCACTCATCTGGAATGTCACTTTGGTTCCCCAAACGACCATCGTTGACGCTGACAAATTTGTGTGCACACTCATAACTCATCGGATAACCATTGCTCTCATTCGCACGACGCCCGTGTCGTGGCATGTGGCCCCCTTCCGTACATACATGTGTCTTCTTCAGGATTTTACCATGGAGTGACTAGGATATGGATACAGGTCCGTCTAGGGTCCAGATTCATATCTCTTCATCTTTTTTTTCAAACCTTCCCATATTTTTATTGCAATTCTTCGTGAGCTAAAATCTACTTGATATATTTCCACGTTTTGGTCGTCAATGATTGCAAGAACCTATTAATCAAAAGGTTTTCTATTTAGCAAATTGTTTTCCTATCAAACCAAAAGGAGAACACAAATTTTCAAACTCCAACAATTAATTTGTATATTTCAATTACCAAATACATTAACAACATGGATATAGAGATACTTGAATCTAAGCCTAGAAATGGCTAGAATTGACATGGTAAGTATAAACTTGAATCTTTTGTCCTTTTGGATTTCTGATTTTAGTTTTTAGTCTTCCTTAACGTTAAGTATTAATTTATGGGATTCTTATTAACACCAATTCAGTCGACCGATATTAACACGTGTGTAAACTTTTATATAACTTAATTTTAAGTTACTTGTTAGTGCGACTTAAACTCTTCATCATTGGATTCACATTCAAAGTTATAATATAATTTTAGGCTAGTTCCCTTTCCTTCAATTGAATCTGTAACATTGACTTACAAACTAGAAAGAACTAACTTTATGGCCATAATCAAATTTATATATCTTTCCATCAAACAATGGTAATTTTAAGAAAACATATTAGATAAAGTATTTAACTTTTAAATACAAAGTAAAAAAGAAAAGAGAAAAAAAGAAAAGAAAAGAAGAGAGCAAGAAAAAAGCAGAGAATATTCGCAGAAAGAGGAAGGAAAGCGAGGCAATGTGTAAAAACATACCTTTAACTTTACATCATAAAGTAAATAAAACTAAAATAAAGAGGGGAAATTTTTTCATTTGACAACTTTTAAATTTTTACATTTTACTTCTTTTTTTCTATAAAAATTTACACGCGTTTTTCTTTATAGAGTGTATATTTCTCCAGAATTGATTTTATACATGTTGTTTCCCTTCAAATGGACTGTGGTGCCTAAAATTTAACAATTATTAATTAGAAATTAAACAAAAATATTTTTTATATTCGATTATAGTTAAAAAGATGTAAACGCATAAATTTGATGTAATAAAAATATAACATTGCTCATGTCATTTTCATTGCATCCTACTAAAAAAAGATTATTATTACGTACATATTTTAATTTTTAAATTTGTGAAGGGAATGGCACGTGGCAGAATGCCATTGTGTCAAAACTTCAGTCCAGCTCATACACCAATTGTGGCTGCGCCACCTTGCCGGAGTAAGGCAATCGCCTGATCGCCACCACCGTTCATCATGACCATATTCTCATGCGTAAAGATAAATAACTAATTTAATTATTTATTGAGTAAAATTAAATGATAGTCAATGGTTGTCAGCTCAAATCTTCTTTGGGAGATTTTGAGTTCGATTCCCATAAGCTTCATTTGGGGGTATTGCCAAGTGATGGTCGAAACTAGCCTGCTTGCAGGTGTTAGGTTCGATTCTGATGGCCCCCCGGTTTTCTACTACTGTGCATTTACTCCAGAGAGGCTTGCCTCTTGTGGAGGGTGCAACATCTGTCAAGTGGCAGGTGGCGGGAAATTTTCCGGGTGGAACCCTTAGTGCCCCTTATGCGCAGCCTCGACTCGCTTGTGGGCCGGCCACTCTCGCGTCAGCGTGGACCCGGTTAAGACAACATAGTCTGACCATTGTAGAGTGGCTAGGGGACTCCCCTTATGGGGGGTTGCGATGATCTCTGCCGCAACATAGAATATTCGCCTTCCAAAAAAAAAAATGAAAATAGTGATAATAAAATCAATAAATTAATATAGGAAATTATAAGAAATCACATTTTTAAAATGAATATGGAGCAGTTTGTCACACGACCTATTTGGAATTTTGTTTTCTGTTACTTATTTAGTATTTTTATATGTTGGAGTTTCTTTCATATATTTTTGTACAATATTAACATATTAATAGTGATTGTAAAAATAATTATGAATGTGGGGCACACGTGGGATTGACTTTTAAAGGATATGTATGCGAAAGTGCAAAATTGCAAACTTCCCAATAAAAGAAAGGTAAAGTAACCATAAAGCTTTTTTTTTCTAATATTTGGATTTATTAATATTTTAGTTGTTATTGATTTGCCTAGAATTATATTATAAATTTAATTTCATGTTAATATGAAAATAGTTTTTGGTAAAAAAAACCGGTAAAAAACCATGAGAATGTTTGATGCGAGTGTAAGATAAATACACAATTACCTTTTATACAAAGATTATGAGATAAGGAATAAGTATGTTTTATTGCTACAAGAATACACTTGTCTTTGGATGATTCAAGATTAGGTGGTTTAGTTACACAGGAAAGTAAAGATTACAACTGAGGAAGTAAAACAAACACAAAGGGGAAGTAAATGAGTACAACATAGGAAGTAAAGGAAAAGCAAGAACTACAAATCTATAAGTGAAGTCTATTATTCAGTGTGTGTTTTGGTGTAGACGATGACCGATATTTATACCCAGCCAAAGGGTTTCCACTTCTCTAAGGGAAACCCGTGACTCCACCAGAAAAGGAAAGTTGGCAGACTCCCTTATTTCTCATCGGTGTCTTCTCTTTCCAATTTATTTTATTTTAGGGAAAAAATTGACTTGTGAGATTATAGCATCCTTCGGACTTCGTGCCTCTCGGGCGTTTATTAGATATCACGGGATGTCTTCACCTTTCATATAGTCCTAAAGTTATTATCCTACTTTCTTTAATTAGCCTGAAAGGAAAGCGGGTTTTACCCTAGTCATGTAATTACATAATCGTTTTATGTATGACATGTAATAAATAAAAGTTAATTACGTTGATATAAAAAGCATGTTAGTGATAGGAGAACTTAACAAACAAGAATGATATAAACCTATATAGAGCATAATAAACAATTATCTAGTTCAGTGTGATTAAACAAGTGTTTTAGCTAATTTTCTGATGATACAAGTATTTTTTTTTCCTGATTATACAAGTTAAATAAATAATGAAAAATAAAGTAAAAATAATATTATGCATATCGAAAAATATTTTTTAGCAATATTATATCATGAAGTGTGTAACTGTATTGCACAGTGTTAGCAATTATTGACTTATTGCACAATATTAGCAATAATTGCACAAGGCCTTGTGAAAAGATACTCAAGAAGGTTTTAAATATATATTTCACTTCCAAAATGCATGTACTAAAGATCAAGTTGTAGTATATAGACAATTTTTCATTTCTTTTGTGTAGGAATGTATCTCAGGAATGTATCTCACATTCTTACTTGTTAAATTAATCGCATTTCTGTGAACTATATATATTAGTGTTAGGGGTTGTTTGGTAAACCTCTTAACGAGGCTTTGAACCATTAAGCGCATAATGATTCAGTATTCAGCGCGTTTGTTTCAGCTTCTGAATGAAATGGTTAATACTGAATCATTAAGATTTGAGATGTTACTGAACCATTAAGCACTGAACTAGGTTTAACCTTAATGAGACTCTCATATCAATGTGGGACAAAAAAACTAACCATTATGAGCTCCAACTTAATGTTTCAGCACTTAACTATTCAGACTTCTTAATGATTCAGCACCTAATTAACCAAACAGCCCCTTAGTTTCAAGCAAGAATAACTTAAAATCTAATAGTTACGCCTTTCTTCTATACGAGTCTCTTTTTTCTTCGTCCGAGTAAATTGTATCTTTAGATTGTGAGCGTTTTTTTTTTTCAAAACACTGAATGTAAAACTACCCGTGCTTAATCACACGTCATTGATAGATGTTTTTTTCTTCTTCACACGTACAAACCTAGTTCCAGTGATGCTCAAATCCAACAAATTTTGCAATCAAACTACGACAAATTCAAAAGATTTAAAGATAAAATATTGGATGACATGATAATTACACAATGCTTCCCTATAATTGTTTTCTCTCGGGTTTTTTAGCTTCTTGAATTTTGCTAGATTCTCTTTTTGTAAAACTCACTTCTCGTTACAGATTTAAAAAAAAAGTTTAATGCAATAAATGCATAATCAACTTCACCAATGCATAAGTTACATTATTAAAATCTCACTTATTATGGGTCCAAGCGTCACTCGATTTAGTCATGGGTACCTCACTACCCACATAGCGATACCACTACCAGTGGCAGGTGGTAGGGTTTACGAGTGCTTGGCAACAAAAGGGAGGAAATGAGAGAGAGAGAGAGAGAGAGAGAGGGAGGGAAAGGGAGAGAGAGAGAGCAGAGAAAGAGAGAGCTGCAAGCCTGCAAACGTGTGTTCAGAGGGGAGAGAGAGAGGCGCGGAGGAGAGAGGCGTTGTCAAGTGGTGCCACTAATGGGGGGGGGGGGGTTGTAGGGTGGTGATGTGTGGGTAGTACAGGTGGCGAGTTACGACTGATTAATACCCGATAAGGCGGGCAATTCAGACACGAACATGATAACCTGACACGAACCTACACGATTTTAACAGGTTTCGTATTTATAACAGGTCGACATGTTAAGACTTGTTTATTTTCATGTCGTGTACGTGTTTACACGTTTTGTGTTCGTGTCTTAACAGGCCTTATTGTGTCTCATCGTGTTTCTTGTCGTATCTTGTCGTATCTTGTCGTGTCTTATCGTGTCTTATCATGTCTTGTCTTGTTAACATGTTTTATTAGGTGTTCCTTATCGTGTCTTATTGTGTTAACCTGTTATACACAGGTTCATGTTCGTGTTTATATGGTTCATGTTCGTGTTTTAACAGGTTCGTATAACCTGTTATGCCAGCCCTAATACCCGACACCATCTCGCCTGGTGCCCCGGGTGGCGTTATACAATATTACTTCATAAAAGTATTTATCAACTAATACTTTGAACTTTAGTGTTCAACTTATTTACGATATTATCATTTTTTAAACATACTTTCCAATTTCCATTATAATTTGATGTAAGATGTTTCAAATTTCAATGAAATAAAATCCCCATTTGTAGCCTAATGGCAGAAAGGCTTGGTTCTCCACTGAAGATCAAGTTTGATTTCCAGTTGTGTCATTTTTAGGGATTATGACAATAAAGGATTTGAGCTAGAGTGAAAGGTAGCCAGTTCGAATCTCGAGCCCAACCGGGTTTTCGTCCCACTGTGTGTTACTCTAAAGAGTTCTGCTTTTGTGTCGGCACAATGACAGTCAAGCGGTAGCCGACAATATGGTTTCTTTGGAAAACGCCAAAGCCAAACCTTGAAGCCAGCAACCTAGTCTGACTAAAGCAAGGTAACGAGGCTCTCGGTTTGGGGAGTGGCCAAAAACACAAAGAAATTCCTCGTTCTAAAAAAAAAAGTTTCTATTAAATATTTACAAATTTCTTCACTTGTAATCCCTAAATTTTCATTATAACAGTTTTCAAATAAATATTTTTAAAGTTATTATATAAGATACACATTATACAAAACTACTTTCCCATTAATAACCCTTGAAATGGTCATATAAAAGCCGTTTACACGCATATCCTCCCCACCACTTCGGAGAAAATAAGTTTCCCCATAACCGCCGCTTCATTTTCTTCCATCATCATCATCTCCGAAGTCACACCCATCCAATCTTCAATCATTCATTTAATTTATTTATTTCGCATCACATCACAATCCCTTCTTCATCTAATATTAACAATTAACAACAACAACAACAACAACAACAATAATAATAATAATAATAATAATAATAATAATAATAATAATAATAATAATAATAATAATAATTCACACACACACAAAAACACTACTTTATAACCTCCCTCATCTATCTCCGTCTACATCCTCACCTTTCTCGAGCAATGGCAAAGGTAATCATATATTTTGCTGTTTTCAACGTTTTTATTATTATGTGGGGTTTGCTTAATATTTGTTTGTTTTGTAGAAGAAGACCCAAGTGATCAGCAATGAGAACGAAGGTGGCAACGCTGCTGGTGGTGGTGGTGGTGAAGATGTTGCAAAGAAACAAAAAGGCTCGGATATTAATAAGGTGGTTCTTAAAATCGACCTGCATTGTGAAGGTTGTGCTGGTAGAGTTGTTAAAGCTGTTCGTACACTCGATGGTAACCATCAATCTTTCTATTGTTATATATTTTTTTAAAAGATGTGTTATTATTATTATTATTATTATTATTAATGAAGTGAAGGTTTGGAATGGTTTATGGTCGAACGAAAAAAAGCAGGTTTGAAAGAGTTGTGGTTTGAAATGATGTGACGGTTTGGAGTGGTTTGTTGGGTGTTGTATTGTGGATGCTCTTATTATTATTGTTATTGTTATTGAGTAATATGGGTTGTGTGTATAGGTGTAGAGTCAGTGAGGATTGGTGACAATGAGTTGAACAAACTGACGGTGATCGGTAATTTAGATCCGGTGAAACTCCGGCAAAAGGTTGAGGAAAAAACTAAGAAAAAAGTGGAGGTTATCTCTCCGACTGTGAAGAAAACCGATGGAGATGGAGAGAGTAAAAGGAAACAGCAGAAACCACCTGAAAAGGACCAAAAACCGCCTCTTGATAAGGCGAAAACCGCCGGCAAGAAAGATGATAATAAGCCGAAAGAGGTTCGTTTTAGCGTCTCTATGTTTATTATCTATTGGGAACTTTTTTATATTTTTAAGGGTTATTGAAAATTTATAAGTGTTTCTAGAAGGTTTTTGAACGTGTTTTGGTTATTAAGACGTCTGCCACGCATATAGGAGGTGTTTTTTCAGACTAACACCCTGCAAAGTCAGGGACTTCAATTAGTAAATCGTAACTATACGAAGCGTTAAGGTCTCTACGCGTCGTATAGATAGATGCATTTAATGCATTTTAACTTTGTATAGATGGACGTCCGAAGATTACTAATCTTTCTTTGGTTTTCAAGGAGTCCTATAGTAAAAGTATTTTTTAAAGTTAGTGCACGAGGAGTTCGTTTGTTACCTAAACAAACATTTAAAACCTTGTAGAAACGCTTGATATTTTGCTAAAACACTTAAAGAAAAAAAATAATTCTTCTATTACCAACGACACGGTTCAATCATTTGTTTTTTTGGTTAATCAGATACCGGTAACGACTGGGGTGTTGAAGGTTTCGTTGCATTGTCAAGGCTGCATACGGAAGATTCATAAACTTGTTACCAAAACAAAGGGTAATTTTGACTTTTCATATTTTATTTTTTTTTATATTTTTATGAAGTTTATAATTTTGGAATATTGATGTTTTTTTGCTAAGAAGGATTTTGATAGCACATTGTTGTTATAGGATATATAGAGATGTCTTTTGATAAGAAAAAGGATTTGGTAACGGTGAAAGGAGCGATTGACATGAAGTTATTGGCGGAGGCATTGCAAGAGAAATTGAAGAGAGCGGTGGAGGTTGTTCCATCGAAAAAAGATGGCGATGGTGAGAAAAAAGGCGGTGGTGGAGATAAGAAGGGGAAAAGTGGCGGTGAGGGTAAAGACGGCAATGGTGGTGGTGAGAATAAGGGGAAAAACAAAGGCGGAGAGGGAAATGGTGGTGGTGATCCGGAAATGTATAAAATGGAAAGTTATGGTGGCCCGGTGGTGTATCCGTATCCGCAATACGCATACGGGCCGGGTTATGTAGATTACGTACATGCCCCTCAGTTGTTTAGTGACGAGAACCCAAATGCTTGTGTTGTTATGTAAAGGGGAAGGGTAGAAGTGGAAACGGAAAGATGTACATACGTTTATAAAACGTTTTGGGAATTTTGTAGACTCGTATCTAAATTGTTGGTATTATCTTTCGTATGATATATGGAAAGTGAAGTATGGTGGTTTTGTAATCGTAAAACTAATAGTTAACTAAATGATTGATTTTGAATACTATTGAATTTTGACATGATATTTGGTACTTTATTTATTAGTGTGGTAAAAGCCATGTTGTAGCATAACACAATTGGATTTTGACATTTTTGCCATCAATATGCGATAGTGAAGATCTGATTTGGCTAATGATCCCTCACATGACATTTTGTTTGTTGCAATTTACTCTGTTTATAAAGTTTAAATTCTTTAATTAACGATAAAGCTTAATCATCATATATATAATTCTCGTAAAGTATAACCCTTGCAACTTGACTAGCGATGTTATTTATTTATATTTAACCACATATTATAAAATATAAATCGTGACATGGTGGCATGGTGTTTGTATCTCATAAAACTCATGTGATGTTGGTTTAAAATCTCAATTACAATAATATATGGTATTCAAATATATAAAAGTTGGTTAATTAACAAAATAACAAAATCTACGGCTAACTTACCTATTTAAACATCACCTTGCACCTATAGTACTTGTTAGATTTTTTTTTGAAGGGCGAATTTTATTAAACAACGGAATCTCCAAGGCGGAGAGACCAAAAAAACAATTACATTACATCAAAAGAAAATGTTTGCCAACCCTTCCAATCTATTCTAGCCCTTTTCCCTCTATTGTTGTACCAAAGAAAGCCTAGAGCTTTAATATCCGAAAGCACTTGGGCTATGGTTACATTAGCCGCTTTAAACACTTTCTCGTTTCTCAACTTCCAAATTCGCCAACAAGTGATCACAAAGAGCCCCATAATAATATCTTTCTTGACCGCCGAACACCCCAATTGATCCCTCACATGCTGCAAATCGTGGATGGAAAACAGAAACAGAGGCGGTATCTTGCACCATGAGGCGACACCACTCCAGATCGCATCCGTAACCCGGCAACCCATGAATAAGTGATCTATCGATTCGTCCGTTTCTTCGCACAAAACGCACAGATTACCTCCAACATTAATGTTTGTTTTAGAGAGTTCTACCTTCGTAGGGATTCGATTTAACCAAGCGCGCCACATAAACACGTTACATTTCGCCGGAATCCACTTATTCCATCGAAACCCATTGGACGTATCCACAACACGGCTACTGGATAACCATTGTTTTATGTCTTTGCAGCTAACATTCTTGATATTACACTTGTTCCATTCCCATTCATCTCTACCCGAAGACAGCCCAACAGAGGACACCATTCGAGTGCATAAAACCAACTGCTGTTGTTCCTGGACAGTGCTTGGATATTGCCTCCACTCCCACAACATGGCGCCTGAGAAGTTGCTGTGCCCAATCCTATCAGCTACAGTGCACCATTTCTTGGACTCCAGACGAAACAGATCGGGAAACAGAAAGCGCAGAGGGAGCTGTCCAATCCATTGGTCGATCCAAAACCTCACATCTGTACCATTACCCACCTTCCCCTGGAACAAACTATTAAACGAAGACCCATCAGTGGTCAACCTGGAACCCGTTTTGACGATAACGGACCATGTGCCCCTGACACTCGTATTACATGCCACCGATTGGTACCGCCTTGAAGAACCATGGATAGCGTCGATCACTCTTCGCCAAATCGCTTTTGGTTCTAACCTGTATCTCCACAGCCACTTAACGATAAGAGCGTTATTCAAATCATGTAATCTGGACAAGCCCAGCCCACCTTTGTCTTTTGGTTTCGATATAACTTCCCACCGGACCCAATGAATCTTATTAACGTCTCCATTGGTCCCCCCCCCCCCCATAGAAATCTCTTGATCAGAATTTCGAGTTTATTTATAACCGCAACTGGCGCTTTATAAAGAGAGAAGAAGTAATTCGGAATGCTCTCTAAGACTGACTTTATAAGGACCAATCTGCCAGCCATAGAAAGCGTCTTCTCCTTCCATTTTGACAGCCTTCTCCTAAACACCTCCATCACAGGATCCCAACTAGCTATCCTGTTCATGTTAGCGCCCATTTGAATCCCCAAGTACTTAAAAGGGAGCTCTCCCGGCATGCAACCTAAATCAGCCGCTTTCGCACATGTATTCCTGCCTTCAACCCCAATACCATATAACTTAGATTTAGAGATATTGATCTTTAAACCCGAGCATAAATGGAAAATTCGAAGAATCCTCTTTAACACCTTGAAGTTGTCCTCCACCCACTCTCCCATAATCATGGCGTCATCTGCAAAAAATAAGTGAGTAATACAAGGACCATCATTAGGAAGCTGGATTCCTTTAAACAACCCGTCATCCGAAGCCTTTTTGATGAGCCCCGATAACGCTTCCATAGCGATAATAAAAATAAAAGGCGATAATGGATCTCCTTGACGCATGCCTTTCTCGCAATCAAACTCAAATGTGGGAGACCCGTTCACCAACACCGACGATCTGGCACAAGCTAGGACCCCATGAATCCAATGACACCATCGATCCGGAAATCCCATCTGACGCATCACCATCAACACAAACCCCCAATTAATGTTATCATAGGCTTTCTCGAAGTCTATTTTAAACAAGAAAACGCTCTTCTTCCGGCTTCTCGCCCACGCCATCATCTCACTAACAACCAAAGGACCGTCTAGAATGTATCTTCCCGAGACAAAGGCCGTTTGAGTTTCTTTGATAAGATTATCTAAAACCCTTTGCAGCCTATTCGCGAGAATTTTAGATATGATTTTGTTCACCACACCTATTAAGTTAATAGGTCTATATTCTCCCAACTCCACCGGGTCTTGCACTTTTGGAATTAACGTGATGAACGAGGATCCCACCCCACGCCTGATGGTCGCATTATAAAAGAAATCTTGCAAAATGAGATTAAAATCCTGCACAAACAAAGACCAATGTTTTTTAATAAAGCGAAAGTTAAAACCGTCTGGGCCAGGGGCTTTGTCACTTCCACACTTAAACGTTGCATCTTTGATTTCAGCTTCTGAGAAATGCGCAATCAACTCATCAGCTTCATTCGGCCTGAGCGTACTTAAATCATAGCAGCTCAAATAAGGTCTTTCTTTCAACTCCTCGGCAAACTTGCTTCTAAAAAATCGCATAACCTCACATTTAATAGAACTAGGCCGAGTCTCCCACACCCCATTCACCATTAACCCGGGAAGAGCATTTGAGGCTTTCCTACTATTGATACAACCGTGAAAAAAAGCCGAGTTTTCGTCTCCTTCTTTAGCCCATTTAACACGAGCTTTTTGCTTTAAATCCCGAGATCGCCAAAACTCCAACTCCTTTAATCTAACATTACCTTCCTCATACACCCAAGACTCCTCTTCTTCTAAATCTCTAGATTCCATAATAATTTGCAGTTCGTCCACTTCTTTTCTCACCTTTTTCTCCTCCTCTGTTTCGTTGTTCTTGAGTTATTTTATCCACACCTTTAACTCAGCTTTGATATTCTTAAGTTTGTTTAAAAATCGCACATCAGGATGCTCCACCATACCTACGTCCTTCATAACCGCACATCGAACAACCTCGTCGATACCATCTCTGTTTAACCAAGAATTGTAAAACCGAAAAGGTTTCGAGCCAAAGTTACGGGACACAACTTTAAACAAAACAGGGGCATGGTCAGAATATTCGCGAGATAACACCCGGTATTCCGCATTAGGCCACTCCAACAAAACATCCGAGGAAATAAGGATGCGATCTATTCGGCTAAATTTATTCCCCACACAATAAGTGAACTTACGACCCCTTAACACATGCTCATATAAACCCATCTCATCAATGAATTCGTTAAATTCACGAGCCACGACCGCATTGTATTTTGAGTTCTTTCTTTCCTCCTTAGCCCTTACACAATTAAAGTCTCCTCCCATAACCATAATTTCTTGAAACCCAACCGAAACAGTCTTTATGTCACCCCAAACTCGTCTTTTATCTACTATCTTGTGCGGAATGTAAACATTACCAAAGAAACAAGCCTTCCCGTTCTCTTTTAACATACCCAGGACAAAGAGAAAATTCTGACTCTTTTTCACCAGGTTCATTTTGAACAATTTTTTGTCCCATATCGTTACCAACCCACCCGATCTACCATTAGATGGAGTCCACTCAAAGTTGAAATCATCATTGCCCCAGATTCTACCCAAGTTAACCCCATCTAAAGACATAAGTTGTGTTTCTTGAATTAGAATCATACCTGCTTCATTATCCCTCTTCAAATTACGAATCCAGTCCCATTTGTTATCATCCCCCAGCCCTCGCACATTAAGAGAAATAACATTCATTGATGACCGACTTGAGAACCTTCTTCCCGAACCAAATTGTTAATCGCCTCTTCGAACAACTCTATGTTAGTAGCCCCTAATTTCACCCCCAAAGCTACTGTTTGTTCAACTTCCTTTTGTGTTTCAATGACCATCTCCATATTCCCATCTATTGGCTCAGCATACCCTTCGTTATTGTCAACAGAAGTAGCTTCCAAACAATTCCTGTTCAAATCAGGAGTACAGTAACCAACTTGGGCCGATTCCAACTCACCATTTACTTGGGCCGAAGTTAACTCTATATTATCTTGGGCTTGGTTCCCATATACTTTGCAAATAAAACGGTCCAAATCAAATAGATCCTCCCCACCTCTTGCCCTTTTCTTGGGCCTAACTTGGCCCACTGGGGATACAGATACATTTTTTCTGGACTTTTTTCTAAACCCTCTTGACTTTTTAGTCACCCCATTATTTAAATCTCCCTTTGACTGTGCCTGACAAGTAGGGATATTATCGTTACCCACAACTGATTCTCCAACATTATCGGAATTACCATTATTATCATTATGTAATTGATTATTATGTTGACTATTATCATTATTGTCATTATTATTATGATTGGTATAATTATGGCTATTATCATTATGAGTATTATTATTATTTAAATTATTAAGTGAGTTACTATTATTATCATTATGAGCATTAATTGTAATATGATCATGAACCCCAATTTCCGGAATTTCCAAAACCTCTTCGTCTTCCACATGCATGGAAGGAACTTCCTCTTCCGCCATGGACGTGTCTGCATGCTCTTCGTCAACGGACTGCTCCTCCATAATATCCGAAATACAATCCGGTATCCAGTCTCCCGGATCTTCTTCAACAGCTACTGGGAATACATTATTTTTCCATGACAACTGAATTTCATGATGGATCCGTTGCACCGATTTACACAGGACTGCGAAAAGCACATAGGACCAATCATCACCATCACTAGGAATAGACACTTGAAGCACCTCACCTGCAACTGAACCAACATCCTTCATAACCGAGTCTACCATTAAACACATCGGAATCCCGTAAGCTTTAATCCATGCTACCCGTTCATATTCGATGATCTGTCCCTCCCATTCTTCTAGCATCACAAACACTTTCTCCCATAAGCCTTTCTTGGATAAAAACCAACCTTTATCTTCAATGGATTCAAAGATCACTATCACGTTAAGCCCTCCCACATACTTAATCTTAACACTCTTACTAAAACTAAAATCGAACCAGACTCTAAGATTAGTCAGAGCGTTAAAATCAATGAGTCTCCCCAATAAACCCGTTTCCTGTCCTTCAAAACTACCATCAATAACGTCAGGAACCTTTAATTCAACGATATTCTTAACAGTTTCCGCTCCTATCAGCGTCTCCTTGAATGATCTACCGCCCACGTTGGTGGTGTTTAAGTTAGCTACCTGGATATTACCCCCAGTCTCTCCGTCCTTCTGACCATTTATCTCCTCCTCTTGATGTTGCACCGGTTGCCAGACCTTCTCAGTTCTACCTTGTACCTTCATCCCATCCACAAACCTTGCCAGCACTATAAACAATTTATAGGATCCAATCCAGACGTCTTTCATGTTGCTTTCAAGAGTTTCTAGATTATGAACATTCCCAAACGACACGAATCCAAATCGTTTCCCCAGTTTATCGTATTTCCTTGCGATGTAGGTACCTTGAATGTCTCCAAAACCCTTAAGAACTTGAATCAAATCAGCCGATGAGCACCTCGGTGGTAGATTCGAGACAAAAAACTTCGTGATTCGGATTTGTGGTTGATTCCCTTGTTGATTCCGATGTCTCCTGACCGGAACGTCATACCATTGGCCTTCATTGTAGTGATCCCTTCCCGTCATTGTCGAATAGAGAAAGGAGGTGGTATAGTACTTGTTAGATCATCTTTAAAGCTTGGTCAAACAAACAAATTCAAACCGTCACGTCACCATGCCACGTTATTTTGAACCATTAGAGCATTCACGTCAGGTCCCCCAAAATTATGTGTGAGAAAACCTCATATTTTAGGATGGGGTTACGAGTGATTGTGAGTGAAAGATATGAGGACTCTACTGTTTATCGGTATAATTGGGAGAGCATTGTTCCCTTGCATTTATTTTTTAATATGTTTTGAAACTGGTTGTAAGTGGAAGAGAGATAATGTAATGATGAAGGTATATAAAAATATTATTTAATTGAAAATAAAAAGAAAATGTGATGATTTTTAGTGTAACATGTGGTTGTAAGTCATTGTGAGTGGACGAAGATGAGGAAACTGATCCAAATGCTCTTACAAACCAACCCCATTTTTTCCCCGACCCTAAATCATTTCAAACATCCACCTCATCACCTACTTTTTCTTTTATTTAATTTATATCTCAAGGACACAAAAAAAACCTTTTTATTTTAGTATTAAAGTACACAATTCTAGGCCCACCTTGAACAAACAGACCGGTCCGGTCCGCTTGAGCCGACGAACCAATCTTATTCCAACTCCTCCTCTAATGTCATCCACCTCCTTGCTCGGTTCGTCCGTTTGTAACGGAACACTCCAAACCATTCGGTTGGGAGGAGATGCTCTTAATGGAATTTGAAATTTATTTATTGCAACCGTGCAGTTGCATGACCCACTTGCTTTCAATTCCACCACACTATGTTATTATTAACTTTTTTCTTGTTATAAAGTCAACAATGTGATGTAAAATAATATTTTTTTATATAATGAGTTGAGATCTAAATCTTCGATTAGACACACGATCACAACTTCGTTGTCATTTAGGAAGAAACTGAGTGGCCCATAAATTTTAAGATTGTTTGCAAAGTTTGGATTTTATATATGTTACGATCTAATACATTAGAGAATCCATTATAGGGTTTGATGAGAGGTATGGTCAATATCGTTAGGTGGATGATGGTAATGTGCTGCGTACAGGTATGAGTATGGGACGGGTACACTAATTTTAGTCTTAAACTGCATTATAAACCCATATCAGATACACGACTCATCATCAGTCTAGCTATTTGTTAGGTAATTATCTATCGGGTATTAGTTTTTTAAAATTACCCGTTGTGATTTTAGGTATGTTTTTTCCTTTCACTTATAGTTTGTATATAATTATATGTTTTTTAAATCTACAATAAATTAAAATATGATACTTTCAATCATGTCTGGTTGGTGGGTTGATGATTTAGCTAGTTGAAATGTGAAATTCAAACACGACCCATATTATTATTCTTGTCAAAGATATATATCCTAACTCACACTCACATTAGTTATGGTCAACTGAACATGACTTGATTAACATGTATATAATTAAGATTTGTGTAGCCATTTAGGTTGGTGGCCCAATGGCAGAAGCAAAGCTTCTAGGAACACCTAAGGGGGAGGTCATGGGTTCAAGTCACACAAGGAGTAGAAATTTGCCGTTCAAAAAAAAAAAATAAGATTTGTGTAACTTTTACAGATATAAATATCACTTAATTCTTTTGGGATGAAATAAGTTATCGTTATGATATCTATTGGGTATCGAATCCAACAAATAAAAAGTAAAGAAAATTACTACTATGAGTAAAATGTCCACAATGATAGAGATTTGCAATTTTGTACCAAACATTTTCAATACAAGTAGACTTTTTAATGAAAATTATAAAAAAAAAACAATATAATTAAAAACTAAGATGTTAATTAACTTGTAGGGAAAATCGTATATTAAAACTAATCCCAACACTAAGGCAAATTTATGTTTGATTTGGCTACAATAATCAACCATTATGGTACAAAGATCCTTTATTTCAACAGCTTGTATCAATACTAGGCATCGAGTCGTTCGAACATACACTCGTTCTTAAGGGTGTTCATGGTTCGGTTTCAAACCGTGAAACCGTCCAAACCGGTCACTGGTTTGGTTTCACGGTCGGTTATTTTACTTATCTTTCGGTCGGTCGGTTTCAATATTTTCAAATCGTAACGAACGGTTTTGTTTACGGTTTATACTGAAAACCAACCGTATAAAACCGAACCGGACCGTAAGAATTTATTCTAGTATTTTAAATATTTCATATTATATATAGACATTAATAAAAATAAATCTATTATAACTCATAAGTAATTTAATGCAAAACAAAAGTATGCTAAGTCCATTTCACATTAAATGAGTTTTTTTTGTTCTAAATTCTAAATTTTCAACCACAGCAAACACCTATGTATCGATGTATTTAGAGATATTTTTATATATTTGGACTACATTTTAAGCTATCTGAATAGGTATTTATGTTACACAACTTAAGCATTGTGGGCAACTTTATGACGTCTTGAAATTTGGACCTTTTTTTTTGCGAAATCGGGACAACTTGTACACATAACGACCTAACAAGCCCAAACCGTGGAACCAAACCGGAACCAAACCGTTTCTACTTGTTTGGTTTGGTTCGGTTTAAGAGTTCTATGGTTTGGTTTCGGTTTAGAAAATTAAAAAACCGTTACTAACGGTTTGGTTCGCGGTTTGAACTAAAAACCGCAAAAACCGGACCATGAACACCCCTACTTGTTCTAAACTATAACAAAGCGTTGTTGAGCCAACTTGCTTCTCTAAGGAGCTGTTTGGTAGCCTCTTAATGGTTCATTGTCTCTCAATGGTTAAGAGATAACCTTAAGTCTGATTGGTTAACCATTAAGAGGGTATGAACCATTAAGAGGTAACCTCTTAATGACCATTAAGAGGCTACCAACAACCCCTAAGCTAATGCCATTAGGATGTTAGTGTGTTGATTGTAGTGACAGAAGTATGGATTATAAATAAATACGTTGTTTGGAATGTTTAACCAGATTGTGTGATTCTATAACGAATTCAAGTTCATAGACAAACTTAAACCGCTAACTGTTCCTTTTTTTATCAAAAAGCAAAATTGGTTAGGGTTTTAAAACTTGAAGAACTTGTTAGAAGATAATATGTTAGTTAGAAGTATTAAGATTGTATTGTAATAGTTGTATTCATAAGGGACTAATAGTGTCATAATGTAATAGTTGTAACAGACTCTAACGTCTATATAAACGATAATAAGAAAGGCGGGAAGTACGTTTGAGTTGTTAATTCTCCTTTCTCTCTGATTTCCCTTAACAATTGAAGCCTACTTGAGATGCATACAATTCCAGTTACCATACCACCATTAAAATGTCACCTTTTGAGGCTTTGTTTGGTTACCCTCCTCCTATCTATATTCCCTACATTCCAAAGATTCTAAGGTAGCTGCAGTGGATGACCTTTGTAGGGATAGGGAAGAAATGATTAAAGTGTTAAAACAATCATTGGATACTGCAAAGAATAGAATGAAGCAATTGGTGGAAAAAGAACAAGACTGAAAGAAGCTTTGTTGTGGGTTCTTGGGTGTTTGTTAAAATACACCCTCACTGTCAAGCAACACTTAGATTTACTAGACATTCTAAACTGGCACCTAAGTACTATGGACCATTTCTGGTTTTGGGGAAGGTGGGAACAGTGGCTTATAAACTAGACCTGCCAGCTGATGTATTGATTCATCACACCTTCCATGTATCTTTGTTAAAACAAGCTTCTGGGCCTCCCTCATAGATCATCCCTTTCCCAAAAGAACCAAGATTCATGTATAATCCTGCTGCTGTATTAAATAGAAGATGGGTCAAGAAGGGGTACAAAGGCTCTTATCAAGTTTTAATCCAATGGGAAGGATTGAGTCCAGAAGAGGCCACATGGGAGGATTTGCAAGAATTACAATTGAGGTTTCCTACTTTTCACGCTACTCCTGAGTCTTGAGGTTAAGACGTTCTTTGAGAGGGATGTATAGTTAGAAGATAATATGTTAGTTAGAAGTATTAAGATTGTATTGTAATAGTTGTATTCATAAGGGACTAATAGTGTCACAATATAATAGTTGTAACATACTCTAACATCTATATAAACGATAATAAGAAAGGCGGGAAGTACGTTTGAGTTGTTAATTCTCCTTTCTCTCTGATTTCCCTTAACAGAACTTTCTTCGAATAATTAACAAAGTGCCCGATTTATTAACATTCTAACGCATATCCCAAAAAAAGAGTTGGATTTAAGATCAACAAAACACAACAACAAACCATTTAATAATCAAATCTCATAATAGTTTCACATAAATGTTCGAATCAAGCCAAGAAAATATACCCAAGTGGTGTCAGCCTGATATGAAGACTAAATCAATCAAGACTAATATGTAATAAATCATAAAACTAAAATCGTACGAAACCAAAATAAATTGAATTGAACTCCAATACACAAAACGAAAAATAAATTGTTTTCGAGCAGCCATAGAAATTGTTGTAGACTTGTAGTTAGATGATCCCTCGAAAATTACCGACTTCGAATTTAAATACCAATACAAAAAATCCTGAATCCAGTTACCACCTTCTTCTTCTTTTTTCTTTTTTTCTTTTTAATTAGACCATGTTTTTTTTCTAATGGGCTAATTTACTCCGGTACATGAAATTCAGCTTTGAGCCCAACAATTTTGCTGGCTATTGCTATTCAGCCTATTCGTGTGTACTATATCCATATTTTATTTTTTAACACGTCAAATCCATATTTTTTACATGGACTATATGACCTCACATACTTCTGTCACTCAGTTGTGATCATTAAATGGGGTCAAAGCTTACCTTAAAGATCAAAGATTCTTTATCAGGTCACCTCTATTACAACATACCAAATAATTCAACTGCATTCGTACATGGCCTCCAAACAACGAAACATTTTGAACTCTCTTAGGTTGAAATATACAAAAACGATTGGTAAAAGTCATCTTTATCCATATACACAATTGCCAATGATCTCCAACTCAGCTGGTTTGAGGTAGGGTGGGTTTTCCCTTAGGGGTTCCCATCCTAGGGGGAGGTCACAGGTTCGATTCATGCACACCACAAAAAAATTCCCCGTGACGGTTTGAGCTTAGGCAAGGAGAACACCGGTGCGTGGGTAGGGATTCGAACTTGGGACCAATAGGTTAGGATTGTACAAGGATTTCCATTGATCCACACCTTTCAAAAAAAAAATCCATATACACAATTAAACTACTTAGTGTTAACTACATGTCATCAATAATGTAGATTTATGTATCCATATAAATAGTGTATTTTAGATAAACTAGTGACTACGTACTTTAATTAAAAGGAATGTTGATGTAAACCTTCATATGGAAACCACACACACATACCCCGATGTACTCACATGAGATTTATTAAGTAAAATTCCCGTTGAATCCTAAATCTCAATTATATTTGAACAATCCAATTGCAACATATATGATCCGAGGAATATAAGCATCTTAAGTATATTATGCACATTCAGGTTAAAATCACCATTTGTTCATTAATGAATAATGTAAGATCTCTTTTTAAGGGCAAACCTTTTTAACACCCTTAATTTCACCTTCAGCTTACACTTGTAATGATTTGAACCCACAACGTAACATTCGTAAGACCTCTTTATCTATTCTAACTAATTGGCACCTTCAAACTTATCTACTAATATAATACGCATTCCTCAAATATCTTTAACTTAAAATCGGATTTTTGACACCTTTTGACCTGTTAATAGTTTTGTAAGGGCCTGTTTGGTACCCTCTTAATGAGGCTCTGAATCATTCAGCTCTAAATGGTTCAACATTTAAACTGTTTGTTTCAACATAAAAAAAGGCTCTGAATGGAATGGTTAAGAGCTGAATCATTCAGACTTGGTGCATAGCTGAACCATTCAGCACTTAATCATTCAGAGTCTCTTAACCATTCAAACCTCTTAATGATTCAACACTTAATCAACCAAACAACCTCTAACTAGATTTAAGGACCACATTAGGGAGTTTAGTTTATAAAAGATTTCAACATCAACTTTGAAAACTTTCCAAAACACTATATTCGCTAGATATCCGAGAGTCACAACATTGACTTTTCAAGTCAAATGAGACCTTTTGACCTGTCAACAGTTTTGTAACTAGATTTAAGGACTAAATTAGGGAGTTTAGTTTATAAAAGATTTCAACATCAACTTCGAAAACTTTCCAAAACAGTATTCGCTAGATATCAAGAGTCACAACATTGACTTTTCAAATTTCAAGTCAAATGAGACTTTCTAACGGCAAAATAATTTGCTCATAATCTAACCACCAATACTCGCATTTTGTAGGATTTGAATCCTTTACCTCAAGCGTAGATTATAGATTACTATCAAAATTTGTATGCGCCTTTCTTAATTTTTTCCTCGAGTAAATTTATGATGCAAGCCAATTAGTAGAAATCCGTTTATACATATAACTAGGTTAGAGTCCCGTGGGGACCCACGGTTCATCCGAAAGTAAAATAAAAAAAAGTAGGAAAATAAGAATTGTATTATGCAATTTGTTTTGGTTACTAAATGTTTGATGATGCAATATGTATGAATTTTGATGTTAAATGCAAAATGTCATCTAACAGTTTAATGTAACGAAATGATAGATATATCGAGTAAGTAAAGTTTAATTTAACAACTGCAAACTACATAGCATACTATCACAATATCACACATTACATAATTTGGGTAATATCTATATTCTAATCATAATTAAGCTTAAGCATAGAACACTTATCATTTAGTTGGGGCTTAACGAACTTCAACCAATATCACACATTACATCATTTGGGTAAGGGTAATATCTATATTATAATCATAACTAAGCTTAAGCATAAAACACTTATCATTTAGTTGGGGCTTAACGAACTTCAACCAATATCACACATTACATCATTTGGGTAAGGGTAATATCTATATTATAATCATAACTAAGCTTAAGCATAAAACACTTATCATTTAGTTGGGGCTTAACGAACTTCAACCAATGGTCCATTTTCATTACTTCAATCAAAATCTTCCAACTCTTGCTCATTGATAGCTGATTTTTCACCTTCGAAGTTGTTATCATTGTCATCACGATCCTCGGAGTGCAGCTCATTTTCAATAATTTATAAAAATCGTAATATCAGTTTTAGTATTAGTAATATATTCGTAATTTAATTCGGTCAATTCGGTCAATAATAAATAAATGAGCTTAAAAATTGTAATATATAACATTAAATTCGATCAATTATTATTAATGTCATTAAAACTCATAATAAATAACATTAAAAAATGAATAAATCCTATTAATTGCAGGCAAGACCAATAATAATTCATAAAAATAGATTAAATATAATTTCATAGTAATATTAATATAAATAAATGAGATTAAAAAATCGTAATAAATAACATTCAATTCGGTCAATTATTATTAATGTCAATTAGTATTAGTAATATATTCGGTCAACAATACTATTTTTACGAATATTAAACTAAAATCGTAATATTAGTATTAGTTAATATTAGTAATTATTAGTAATTAGTAATATATTCGTAAAAATAGTAATAGAAAATTTTAATTAGGTCAATAAGATAGAAATGGGATTAAAATTAAAAATCGTAATATTAGTTTTAGTATTAGTAATATATTCCTAATTTAATTCGGTCAATAATAAATAAATCAGATTAAAATTAAAAATCGTAATATTAGTATTTGTATTAGTAATATATTCGTAAATTAATTCGGTCAATTCGGTCAATAATAAATAAATGAGCTTAAAAATCGTAATATATAACATTAAACTCGGTCAACTATTATTAATGTCATTAAAACTCATAATAAATATCATTAAAAAATAAATAAATCCTATTAATTACAGGCAAGACCAATAATAATTCAAATGAATAGTAATATAAATAATATTAAACATAATTTCATAAAGATAGATTAAACATAATTTCGTAGTAATATTAATATAAATAAATGAGATTAAAAAATCATAATAAATAACATTCGACTCGGTCAATTATTATTAATGTTAATAAATAACATTAATTCTAACATACTAAAAATACATTAAAAATAATTAAATTTTATTAAACATAAATTCGAACAAAAGTAATATAAATAAATGAGATTAATAATTTTAATAAATAACATTAAATTCGGTCAATTATTATTAATGTCAATAAATAATATTAAACATCTTAATAAATAACAGTAAAAATGAATAAATCTTATTAATTGCAATCAAGACTAATCATAATTCATAAACATAGTAATATAAATAAATGATATTATAAATCTTAATAAATAAACTCAAAATCGTAATCATTAATTCAAATAAATTACATTACAAACATAAAAAATCGTAATTTTAATTTGAAAATCAATAACTTCTTGTGGTGGAACCTTTGTAACAAACAGCCTGTGCTGGATTGAACACCATTTAAAGACACAATATTCGCCAATGGAAATATCTTCTAATTGAAGCAAACTAAAATCATAATATTAGTATTAGTATTAATAATTAGTAATATATTTGTAAAAATAGTAATAGAAAATTTTAATTCGGTCAATAAGATATAAATGAGATTGAAATTAAAAATCGTAATATTAGTTTTAGTATTAGTAATATATTCATAAATTAATTCGGTCAATTATTATTAATGTCAATAAAAAATATTAAACATCTTAATAAATAACAATAAAAATGAATAAATCTTATTAATTGCAATCAAGACTACTCATAATTCATAAACATAGTAATATAAATAAATAAGATTATAAATGTTAATAAATAAACTCAAAATCGTAATCATTAATTCAAATAAATTACATTACAAACATAAAAAATCGTAATTTTAATTTGAAAATCAATGACTTCTTGTGGTGGAACCTTTGGAACAAACAGCATGTGCGGGATTGAACACCTTTTAAAGACACAATATTCGCCAATGGAAATATCTTTTAATTGAAGCAAACTAAAATCATAATATTAGTATTAGTATTAGTTAGTATTAGTAATTAGTATTATATTCGTAAAAATAGTAATAGAAAAATTTAATTCGGTCAATAAGATATAAATGAGATTAAAATTAAAAATCGTAATATTAGTTTTAGTATTAGTAATATATTCATAATTTAATTCGGTCAATGATAAATAAATCAGATTACTATTAAAAATCGTAATATTAGTATTAGTATTAGTAATATATTCGTAAATTAATTTGGTCAATTCGGTCAATAATAAATAAATGAGCTTAAAAATCATAGTATATAACATTAAATTCGGTCAACTATTATTAATGTCATTAAAACTCATAATAAATATGATTAAAAAATAAATAAATCCTTTTAATTGCAGGCAAGACCAATAATAATTCGAATGAATAGTAATATAAATATTATTAAACATAATTTCATAAAGATAGATTAAACATAATTTCGTAGTAATATTAAAATAAATAACTGAGATTAAAAAATCATAATAAATAACATTCAACTCGGTCAATTATTATTAATGTCAATAAATAACATTAATTCTAACATAATAAAAATACACTAAAAATAATTAAATCATATTAAACATAAATTCAAAAAAATTAATATAAATAAATGAGATTAATAATTTTAATAAATAACATTAAATTCGGTCAATTATTATTAATGTCAATAAATAATATTAAACATCTTAATAAATAACAGTAAAAATGAATAAATCTTATTAATTGCAATCAAGACTAATCATAATTCATAAACATAGTAATATAAATAAATGAGATTATAAATCTTAATAAATAAACTGAAAATCGTAATCATTAATTCAAATAAATTACATTACAAACATAAAAAATCGTAATTTTAATTTGAAAATCAATGACTTCTTGTGGTGGAACCTTTGTAACAAACAGCCTGTGCTGGATTGAACACTATTTAAAGACACAATATTCGCCAATGGAAATGTCTTCTAATTGAAGCAAACTAAAATCATAATATTAGTATTAGTATTAGTTAGTATTAGTAATTAATAATTTATTCGTAAAAATAGTAATAGAAAATTTTAATTCGGTCAATAAGATATAAATGAGATTAAAATTAAAAATCGTAATATTAGTTTTAGTATTAGTAATATATTCATAATTTAATTCGGTCAATAATAAATAAATCATATTAGTATTAAAAATCGTAATATTAGTATTAGTATTAGTAATATATTTGTAAATTAGTTCGGTCAATAATAAATAAATGAGCTTAAAAATTGTAATATATAACATTAAATTCGGTCAACTATTATTAATGTCAGTAAAACTCATAATAAATATCATTAAAAAATAAATAAATCCTATTAATTGCAGGCAAGACCAATAATAATTCGAATGAATAGTAATATAAATAATATTAAACATAATTTCATAAAGATAGATTAAACATAATTTCGTAGTAATATTAATATAAATAAATGAGATTAAAAAAAATAACATTCAACTCGGTCAATTATTATTAATGTCAATAAATAACATTAATTCTAACATACTAAAATTACATTAAAAATAATTAAATCTTATTAAACATAAATTCGAAAAAAAGTAATATAAATAAATGAGATTAAAAATTTAATAAATAACATTAAATTCGGTCAATTATTATTAATGTCAATAAATAATATTAAACATCTTAATAAATAACAGTAAAAATGAATAAATCTTATTAATTGCAATCAAGACTAATCATAATTCGTAAACATAGTAATATAAATAAATGAGATTATAAATCTTAATAAATAAACTCAAAATCGTAATCAATAATTCAAATAAATTACATTACAAACATAAAAAATCGTAATTTTGATTTGAAAATCAATTACTTCTTGTGGTGGAACCTTTGTAACAAACAGCCTGTGCTGGATTGAACACCATTTAAAGGCACAATATTCGCCAATGGAAATATCTTCTAATTGAAGCAAACTAAAATCGTAATATTAGTATTAGTATTAGTTAGTATTAGTAATATATTCGTAAAAATAGTAATAGAAAATTTTAATTCGGTCAATAAGATATAAATGAGATTAAAATTAAAAATCGTAATATTAGTTTAGTATTAGTAATATATTCATAATTTAATTCGGTCAATAACAAATAAATCAGATTAAAATTAAAAATTGTTATATTAGTATTAGTATTAGTAATATATTCGTAAATTAATTCGGTCAATAATAAATAAGTCAGATTAAAATTAAAAATTGTAATATTAGTATTAGTAATAAACAAATGAGCTTAAAAATCGTAATATATAACACTAAATTCGGTCAATTATTATTAATGTCATTAAAACTCATACTGAATAACATTAAAAAATGAATTAATTCTATTAATTGCAGGCAAGACCAATAATAATTCGTAATCTTAGTTTTAGTATTAGTAGTATATTCGTAATTTAATTCGGTCAATAATAATAAAATAAGCTTAAAAATTGTAACATATAACACTAAATTTGGTCAATTATTATTAATGTCATTAAAACTCAAAGTAAATAACATTAAAAAATAAAATAAATCCTATTAATTGCAGGCAAGACCAATAATAATTAATAAAGATGGTTTAAACATAATTTCGTAGTAATATTAATATAAATAAATGTGATTAAAAAATCGTAATAAATAACATTTCAATTCGGTCAATTATTATTAAAGTCAATTAGTATTAGTAATATATTCGGTCAACAACACTATTTTTACGAATAGTAAAACTAAAATCGTAATATTAAAAATAAATGAGAGTTATTTCGTTCATAAATAAAGGTTAAATTGATTAATAATCAATCATTCATAATCAAAAATAAATGAGGCTTATTATGGTAAACTGAAATTCATATTAATATTAATATAAATTTGGTCAATTATTAAAAGATAGTAATAAATAACGTTAAATTCAGTCAATTATTATTAATGTAAATAAATAACATTAATTCAGATTCAAATTTCAGATTAAATGACATTAAATTCGGTCAATTATTATTAATGTAAATAAATAACAATAATTCAGAATTAATGATATTAAATTCGGTCTAATATTACAATAATATTAAACATAATTTCGAAAAACAGTAATATAAATAAATGTGATTAAACAAAATTTCGAAAAACAGTCAATTATTACAATAATATCAAACATAAATTCGAAAAACAGTAATTCAAATAAATTACTTTAAAAACATTAAAAATCGTACCAACCAAGATTGTCCTTCGTATGTGGCAACTGTAACGTTCCTGTTGTGTATGTTTTTAGACAACAGAAATTTGTTCATGGCCTTAAGCACATTCTGAATTGACACGTTAAAAAATAACATTAAAAAATATAGAATCATTTTTGAAAATTAAATAGGCATATGTACATGAAAATAACAAATATACCAAAACTGTTGCCGAAGGGTCATGCAATACCTTGAAGAATTGAGAACCATTATGATAACACATAAATGTGTTTGTGTCTTCGGATCAAATCCTGTTTTTCAAATGTTAAAACATAGCATTACTAAATCCGATCGAATAGTAAATCCGATTCAATATATGTCTAAAAAACTGTGATGACAATAAAAAAATTAACATAAATCTGATTGAGCGCAATCCTTATTATCCCTTTATCACAAATCCGATTGAATATGTGTTTATCACAAATACGTTCATCACAAATCCATTTCATTAGAACATGTGATAAACACAAGAATGATTTCAAATGGTAATTAGATTATGAAATATTAAAAAGAATAAAAAAAAGTAACAATAGGAATCGATAGTATCTTTGTTATCCCTTTATCACAAATTCGATTGAATATTTTGTTTATCACAAATCCGTTTCATTAGAACATGTGATAAACACCAGACTGATTTCAAATGGTTATTAGATTAGGAAATCTTAAAAAGAATAAAAAAAATAACAATAGGAATTGATAGTATCTTTGTTATCACTTTATAATAAATCCGATTGAATATGTGTTTATCACAAATTCGTTTCATTAGAACATGTGTTTAAGAAGAATGATTTCCACGTAAAAGAATAAGAAATTTCATTCGGTTTGATTTCTTCTTCATAATGTTAATAATAAAAAAAAGTCAAAATAATAATAGGAATCAACATTAGAAGAGTAGTTTGGATGTTTACCTTTAATCAGTTGTGGATAATCAACAAATGATGCAAGGTGAAGAAGAAAGATTGAAAGAATTGTTAGGAATTAGGAAGAATATGAGAGTTTTGATATGGAGAATGAAAAAAAAAAGTTTTTATAGTTATAATTTGGAGCTCAATATTAGTTGTTGGATACCTCAAACCCTCTCTAAGGCCTTGATTCAACCCAAGTGACCTCAATTATTATATAGATAGATTCCGTAGTCCATTGGGCTTACTGTTATAACATCCAATTGTCATATTTTCTATATATTAATAGGTAAACTAACTAACCTAGTTACCTAATTTGACGTGACCCAAAAAAAAAATAAGTCTCTAGCACTCCATTAGTCCATCCTCCTTCTTCCTTTACTTACCCTTTGACATCTCTCTTAAACCCACACACAGAGAAATACATCCTCCACCTCTCTCTCTCTCTACCTACGCGTCAATCGTAGACCATGACAACCCACCATCTGTTGGGCGAGTTCACGTGACGTTTAGCGCTCAGTAATAATTTGACGCCCACAACACGTAGGCATCCATCACGTGACGTTTAACCCCCATTAATGATTTGACGCCCACAACACGTAGCCAACTAGCCATATACTCTTGTATACAAGTGCAAGTATATCATGTAAGTTGTTAAGCCTATGTATTTTTAAAAGCCCCATCATTGCTCACAAAACTATCATTAAAAAAAACATGCAGTCAAAATAATGAACAAATAGTTGTATATATTTATTTGGGTCACGTCAAATTAGGTAACTAGGTTAGTTAGTTTACCTATTAATATATAGAAAACTAGATATTTGACTGCGGGCGTTGCCCCACTAGCCTGCGATCCGTACCATACAACGAAGCTATCAAACGAGAAAAAAATGTTAAACCACACATTGACATTGCGATGTATTAACTTAATCCCAAAATAATTTGAATGCAAAATCCAAACAACCATCCAATAATCATGATGACCACATATATAAAAATCATACATACTTCTATTGAGCCAGAGAAATAGGGAAGCATCATTTCCAGAACACCAAATACTCCAAATTTTACAGATATTTGACATTTATAAACAACAATTTTTTGCTACCAGATGCTCCATCGGGAAACCATTCCACTACCTGTACGTCATCTATTGCGACAGAACCACCGTCATCGGTAACCGCTTTTGTTGGAGTACATCTTCGTTGCCATGTACCTACCGACTCCACCATCGTCACATATTTTGTGCCCGCTGACCACCACCCACGACAGCCAACCTCTACCACAATCGACACTCCCACTGCTACCACACAGTCGCCACCACCGACAGTACCAAGAAACAATCGGCAGCACCAATCAAAGCCCCATCACGACTGAAAACAACACCACCAAACACCTTCACCAACACCAACACCAACACCAATATCCAATCGAGCCACAAGGTCCTAGGCGAGTTTGGTACCCTTGTCGGGGGGTACCAACTGTACTTGTGACTTCATTTCTCACAAGTAAGCGGATTTGAAGTTGAAGTGTAAAAACTTCAAAATCGCATACAGAAATGTGAAGAAATATCTCCCCAAGGAAAAAGAAGACGTGCTCCTCGCCTTTACCTACGTGGAGTACCTCTTGGAGGTTGGTCACGACTTTCACCACGTTTCGGCGTGGCAAATGTTACGCTCAACCTCAACCTTACGTTAGATTTTTTTTTAAATGTAATGGTTTTTTTAGTGTGATGTTTTTTTAGTGTAATGTTTTTGTTTAGTAATGCAATGTATTTTTTTATTTAATGTTAATGTTTATAAAAAATGTGTGGTAAATATTTAATATATTTGATAAAAAAACCACCCGCTCACCTTGACCCACAACGGGATCAAGCGATCAACCCGCGGCCGCGAGCCAGTGCCACATCAACGCTTACATGGCACATATTATTCGATAAAGTCTTGGCTCACCTCTAGCTCTAATGCACAGTCTTAATGCTTTGCTTAATTATACCGTAACATCTCTACATTCATTAATTATCTATAATCTATAATCTATAATACATTATAAAGAGGGAGCCATGGGTAAAAAGGTCCAAAATGTCAAAGTTAAGATGGCAACTTAAAAGTCACAAGTGTAATCCTCTAAACTTTACCACTTTTCTTCCTTTTATGCCCCTTGTATACAACATTTTATGGCAATAGTACAAAATACTAATGCAATGCATCCCAACTTGTGTTTGCTCGGCCCTTTATTGCCATTTACATCAGAAGAGCAATTGACACCCATTCAATGCTTCGTAACCCCCAATTCATTGACACCCATTCAAGTATTCGACTTATATGTTATCATAAACCCCAATTCAATGAATTAATTGAATCCACCCTATATGTTACAGATAAATCAACCCAGTCGTCAAGCCTCTTGTTTGTTGCAGTTTCTACAATTTTGTCATGCAAGATACTTAGGTTGGTTAACTATTAATGGTTCACTTTATTGAGTTATGAATTGCAATTTTCTGCAAATCCCGATTTTGCTTAGCATGTTTCAATTTGTTCAGTTTTGGTTTTGTTTAGTTTGTTCAGTTTTTTTTTTTTTTTTTTTTTTTTTTTTTTTTGTTGTTGTTGTTATTGTTTAGAAGGGATGCCCACCATGTGTTTGTGTTAGTGCTGTCAATGAAAATTGTATAAATTGGTTGTATGATTTAATGATTTTGATGTTTTCGGTTATGCGACCAATGTGTTAAAACTTCACAGGCCCTGAGTGAGCTAGCTGAACCCAATACAGAAGGTTGGACAATTATGAAAATTGCTACTAAACCAACTGCAATGGCATCTCAGGTTTGATAGTAACATCTTATAGTTTTGTATGGTTGAAACTTGAGAAGGCTAGCTTTGAACTTAATTATCTAATGTTGTTTACATTTTACTAGGGGTGTAAACGAGCCGAGCTCGAGTGGCTTGAAAGTAATGGAGTTTCAGGGGAGAAGATGGAGAACTGAGGCTGGGAACCCGAAGAGCTACACGATCAAGAAAAGTTCTTTCTGATACAATGTCAAAATAACATGATATCAAAGAAAACTATAAATGATTTTATTCCCAAACCCAAAGTATTACACCCTGAGATTTATTACAAATCTAAAGAACAAGAAATAAAACTCTCTCAAACTATACAAATCTCTGATCTAAATGATCTCACCACTACAACTTGTATAACAGATTTACAGACTCAAACCAAAGCTAGAACAAGATGTTCAGAGCTTCTAAACCTGAACACTAATGGTGACTGAGATGAAAACCCTAGTATGAACGAGAGAGAAAGAGATGAAAGATCTGGAAAAGTGAACGAATAATAATCTTGGAGAAAACACAAAGCTATTTATATCAGCTCTCACACCAACGAACTTCGAGATAGATGAACGGCCAGATCTTGATCAAATAAACAATCCAACGATTGTTATAAGTTTGTGTTTCTTCACCTGGATTGCCAACGTGGCAATCCAGACCTTTATTATAAAACCCACATCTGGGCTGGACTAAAGAATCACACTCCTTGGGCTCAATCCTTGACTTGGGCTTCTAGACTCCTGCTACTGGACCCCTTCTACTGGACTCCTGATCAGCTGCTTCTCCAGCCCATCCATCAGCAATCCATAGCCCATTTCCCAATCATCATTTACCTACAAATATCCTTATACAAAATATTCAAATACATGTTTATTAAAAACTTAAATACTAAAATTGAACTAGAAAATATACCTCATATTTTCAACACCCCTCCTCAATTTTAGTATCCAAACGGATTATACATATTCAAAAACTTACACAACTCTACATGCTGACCAACACCAAGTCCCTTGGTCATAACATCTGCCAGCTGATTCTCAGACTTAATCTTAATAGTCTTGACAAATCCTTTTGACACTAAATCTCTTAGGAAAAAGAGATCAAGTTCAAAGTGTTTCGTCTTATCAAAAAACACTGGATTTGCAACTATAGACAAAGCAGCATTATTGTCACAGAACAAACTAACAGGTAATTCAACCTGAACATGTAACTCAGACAATACATTGATCAGCCACAAAACTTCACATGAAGTTGTGCACATAGCTCTAAATTCTGCCTCAGCAGAAGACCTAGCAATAGTGGATTGCTTTTTGCTTTTCCAGGATATCAAATTTTCTCCCAGAAATATGCAAAAGCCAGTAACAGACTTTCTTGTATCAACACATTTTGCCCAATCAGAATCTGAATAGGCCTTTAGATTAAATGTGTCACTTTTCTTAAAACAAATTCCCTTACCAGGAGCCTCTTTCAAGTATCTTAATAGTCTAAATGCAATCTTCAGGTGTCCCTTAGTTGGCCTGTGCATGTACTGGCTCAAAAAATGCACAGCATAGGAAATATCTGGTCTAGTATGTGATAAATAGATCAGTTTTCCTATCAACTGTTGGTAACCAGTAATACTGGTTAACACCTGACTACTAGTCTTGCAAATATTGACTAAAACATGATTAGGCTCCAAGGGACTCTTAACAGGTTTGCATGCAAGCATGCCATACTCTGCTAAGAGGTCCATGCAGTACTTTCTTTGTGATAAACAAACATTTTTATCACAAGAAATGACTTCAAGACCTAGGAAATACTTTAGTTCTCCCAGATCTTTGATCATGAACTTTTGTTTAAGACAAGCTTTAATTTTGTCTATTTCCTTAACACTATTACCAGTCAACACTATATCATCTACATAAACTAGAAGATACACAGTGACAGATTCAGAGACTAACACAAAAAGTGAATAATCACACTTGCTTTGCACAAAACCTAATTCACACAACACTCCAACAAGTTTCTCATTCCACATTCTTGGAGCTTGTTTAAGACCATATAAAGACTTGTTTAATTTGCAAACTTTAGATTCATTTTCAGAAAAATACCCTTCTGGTAAGGACATATAAACATCTTCATGAAGATCACCATATAAAAATGCATTATTAATGTCAAGTTGAAACATTTTCCAACTATATTGCACAGCAATAGACATAACACTCTTAACAGTAACAAACTTTACAACTGGTGAAAAAGTTTCTTCATAATCTATACCCTCTTTCTGACTATAACCCTTTGCAACTAGTCTGGCCTTAAACCTTTCTATTTCTCCACTAGATTTATATTTTATTTTATAAACCCATTTACAACCTACAACACTTCTGCCTTTAGGTAAGTCTACTAAAGTCCAAGTGTTATTCCTATTAAGTGCCTCAATTTCATCATTCATGGCACTGACCCAGTTAGTATCTAACATAGCTTCTCTATATGATCTAGGTTCAACACTTTTATTTAAGACAGAAGCAAACACCTTATTTTCAAAAGTTAAATTAGCATAGTTGACAGTTCTTTCTATACCAAATTTAACTTTTCCCTCAACAATAAAATCATCTAACCTTCGTGGAAGAACAGACCCTCTAGTACTTCTTCTAACAGATTGAGACACAGATTCATTGCCCTCAGGAAGATTAGTATTATTTTCACAGTCATGAATCACATGCTCAGCCCTGTCAGTAGTTTGATTCTCATGGTTTATAAGTGAATTAGAAGATTCACTTTGATCCTGAGAACCTAAACTAGACTGCTGAGACCCATGTGTGTGTGACTCATTCTTACCTATAACCCCTCCTTCATCATTGGGCTCCTCATTCTGCCTAGGTGTTTGTGTTTCAGGTTCAAAAAAGTCAAAGAAATTTGATGAATTTAATTCAGTAAAAACATTATCATCAAACTTATCAAAAACACTTTTATCTTTGAAAGGAAAAATAGACTCATAAAATTTCACATCTCTTGAATAAGAGATGGTTTTAGACTCTAGGCTATACACCTTATAACCTTTCTTTTCATTTGAGTATCCTATGAAAACACATTTTTCAGCCCTTTCATTCAGTTTATTAGTTTCATTTAATACAGTTGAAAAACACAAACACCCAAACATTCTCAAATGGTCTAGGAAGGGTTCAAAACCATATACTATTTCATAGGGGGTTCTTCCATTCAGAACAGATGAAGGAGTCCTATTAATCAGGTAAGCAGCAGTCAAAACACATTCAGACCAAAATCTAACAGGTAAGTTACTTTGGAACAGTAAAGCTCTAGTGACATTCAAGAGATGTCTGTGCTTTCTCTCAGCAATACCATTTTGCTGAGGTGTATAAGCACATGAGGTCTGATGAATAATACCTAATGTTTTACAATAGTTGATCATTTGATTATTAACAAACTCAGATCCATTATCACTTCTAAGACACTTCACATTTTTATTAAACTGAGTTCTTATAATGTTAACAAATTCTTGAACAAAATCAAACACTTCAGTTTTACTTTTCATCAGACTGACCCATACAGCTCTTGAGTAATCATCTACTATAGTTAGAAAGTACTTAAACCCCTCCTTACTAGGCACTCTATAAGGACCCCAGACATCTAAGTGAACCAAATCCCCAATGGCTGTGGATTTGTGATCACTTAAGGGAAATGGCTCCCTATGCTGTTTAGCCTTATGACATATGTCACAAGGCATATCAGGATCCCTAATAAGCTTAGTGCCAATAGTAGTTTCAAGCTTAGTCAAGACTATGTCAGCAGGATGACCTAGCCTTGCATGCCACAGATCATAAGACTTAGTATTACCACTAACCTTATTACTAACAAAAGAATTTCCACAAAAGTATAACCCCTCAAGCTGACTACCAGTCACCAAGGTTTTCCTGGTTGATAAATCCTGAATATAACAGTTTTTCTCATCAAAACCAACAAACAAATTATTATCTTTAACCAACTTATGAACAGAAACCAAGTTCACACAGTACTCAGGAACTACAAACACATCATGTAACACAACATTATTTCCAAGATCTAATGTTCCAATTTTAGTTACTAATGCATTAGTTCCATTTGGATGTTTAACTTGTATATTAAGATCAGACACATCCACATAGTCAGTTAAATCAAGTTCACTGGTTACCATATGCTGATTAGCACCAGAATCAATTATCCAACCCATTTTAAATTTCCTCCCATTCACATTAAAACAAAAGAACATAGGCTTTATATAAGCACTAGCACAAAAAGGAGAAACAGTATTACCAGAAAATAAGCTACCTGAAACATTATTACTCTGAGGAGTATCACCACTTTTCTCAGAAATCAAATTCAACAACTTAGCCAACTGTTCACTAGACAAAGAAGGAATTTGAACATCATTCTTATCAACACAAGTATTATTAGAAACAGCCCTCTTCTGCATACCCTTAGCCTTTGCCCAGGGAGGATACCCAATTATTTGAAAACATTTTTCAGAAGAATGTCCAATTTTATTACAATGTGAACATTTAGGTTTTTGTCCTTCATTTACATTGAATTTCTTATTAAATTCATTAGACTGATTAGACTGATTAGCTTTCACAAAAAACCCCATGGTTTGACCCTTTTTTGAAAGACCACTGGAGTTTCTATGAGACTCCTCCCTTGACACAATAGAGAATGCTTCCTTAACAGTAGGTAATACTTCTTTAATTAGAAGACTAGTTCTAACAGACTGATACACATTGTCTAGACCCATAAGAAATTGCATCAACTTAATCATATTACTGAAGTTATTAAACTCTCTAGATGCATTACAGGTACAGGCAGGTAATTGAAGTATTTGATCTAATTGTTTCCACATTATATTTAGCTTATGATAATACTCAGAAACAGTCATACCATTTTGGGAAAATGAGTTTATCTTTTGATATAAATCAAACACAATAGACCCATCAACCTTGTCATATGTTTCTTTAAGTTCAGCCCAAACATCACTGGCTGACTTAGAGAACACATGACCCATGTAAAGATCCTCACTAACAGAATTAAGAATCCAAGTTAATACAATTGAGTTACATCTATCCCACTGTCTAGCAAGGACATTATCAGTTTCAGATTTGATACAGGTTTTATCAATAAAGCCCCATTTATTTTTTACTTGTAAAGCTAATGCTAAAGCATTTGACCAGACTGTATAATTTTCAGACCCCTTAAGTTTAATGTTTATAATAGTCAAATTGCTAGAGTCAGATGGGTGTAAGTACAAAGGATCACTAGCATCCAGTTTACTTACAAGAGTCTCAACAGGAATGATAGCAGGGTTACCCCCACCACCACCATTGTTGTTATCACCCATTTAATCCAGACAACTATACTACCAATATAGACAAATAACACAGCACAGAACTTAAAGAATACACACAGTCAATCAAGACAAAACAACAGAGCAATTATTCTTTTAACAGCTAAACACACACAACCAAACAATCAATTAGACAAACAGCTAATCAAAAGCAACCAAATCACCAAGAAACCAACAATATCACAAAACCCTAATATTCTAGACACAGGCGAAGCCAAGCCAGGGACCAGATCGTTGGTTCGTCACTCTTGGTGCCAACGCAAGCCTTAACTTGGGAGCCTCTAGACCTAGACAGACACACTCAACTCAAAGATAAAGAATAACAGTAAAGGAAAGATCTCACCAAGAAATCCCAAGTTAGGGTTCTCCACAACTCGTAATGTTTAACCTTCTAGGGTTAAACACCAGAGAGCAAAAGAAAAAAGAAAACCCCCAAATCCTTAAGCCACACCAGCTTCAAGCAATAATACCAGTACTGCTATCACGATCAATCATCCACAAGGATCTTTCACAGCGGAACCCAGAACCTTTAAACTTGTACAGGAATAGGATCGAATAAGGGATTCGAAGATAAAACCCAGAAACCCTAATCTAAACCTGGCTCTGATACCATGTCAAAATAACATGATATCAAAGAAAACTATAAATGATTTTATTCCCAAACCCAAAGTATTACACCCTGAGATTTATTACAAATCTAAAGAACAAGAAATAAAACTCTCTCAAACTATACAAATCTCTGATCTAAATGATCTCACCACTACAACTTGTATAACAGATTTACAGACTCAAACCAAAGCTAGAACAAGATGTTCAGAGCTTCTAAACCTGAACACTAATGGTGACTGAGATGAAAACCCTAGTATGAACGAGAGAGAAAGAGATGAAAGATCTGGAAAAGTGAACGAATAATAATCTTGGAGAAAACACAAAGCTATTTATATCAGCTCTCACACCAACGAACTTCGAGATAGATGAACGGCCAGATCTTGATCAAATAAACAATCCAACGATTGTTATAAGTTTGTGTTTCTTCACCTGGATTGCCAACGTGGCAATCCAGACCTTTATTATAAAACCCACATCTGGGCTGGACTAAAGAATCACACTCCTTGGGCTCAATCCTTGACTTGGGCTTCTAGACTCCTGCTACTGGACCCCTTCTACTGGACTCCTGATCAGCTGCTTCTCCAGCCCATCCATCAGCAATCCATAGCCCATTTCCCAATCATCATTTACCTACAAATATCCTTATACAAAATATTCAAATACATGTTTATTAAAAACTTAAATACTAAAATTGAACTAGAAAATATACCTCATATTTTCAACATACAACCATGGGCAACTTGAAATCTTAGGCCGACACTCTTGCATCTGTCGCTAATGCAGTGTCTACCAACAGTACCTTTCATGTTTTCTACAGTCCAAGGTAAGTTTTCCAAAATATTATTTTAAATAACAAATGTAATCTATGTCCAATCGAGCGGATTTGTTGTTCCATATGCGAAGTACATGAAATCCGTTAGTAACATGGTATCTATCGGCACAAGAATCAAAATGAAATTCTGTATGGATGAGTCTCCTGAAAGAAGGTATGTTGTAAAGATGATTTGTTTATTTGTTTTTGGTTGTTAATATATGGGATAGTTTTCATTCATTCTTTTATGTAGGTTTAGTGGAGTTGTGACTTGTGTAAGTGATATGGACCCTTACAAATGGGCTAACTCAAAATGGAGATGCCTAATGGTACATGGCATAACTTTTGGACATCATATAAAGAAACAATTTTTAAAAATTTTGTAACCTTTATATATTGATTGATATGTATGATTACATGTTTTGTTGCTTCAAAAACAGGTTAGGTGGGATGAAGATATCGGAAATGATCATCAAGAACGAATCTCTCCCTGGCAGATTGATGTTTCTAATGGGACTTTCCCATTGTTAAACATTCAGTCTTCCCCAAGACTCAAGAAACTGTGTGCGGATCTGCACGCAACTCCTTCTATACACCTGGCCGTCGGTCTGAATTTTACTTCTTCAACAGATAATTAAGTTAGCTTCTTTAGATATTAGTTGTTTAATTATGTTGCTCTTTCTTTTTGCAGCATCAGGGGGTTATCTAGACTTTGAGGAGTCAATGAGATCCTCTATGGTCTTGCAAGGTCAAGAAAATATAGGTCCCGTATCAGCTCTCTATGGACGTGATAAGATGAACAACCCGTTAAGCTTCGGGTTACAACCCCCTATGCATGTGGGGTTTCCCCCAAATGGGATGCCGTTATTGGTGAACTTGAGCCTAATGCAACCAGTGAAAGAGATGATAGCATTGGGAGTAGCTGTAAACTCTTTGGTTTTCCCTTGAATGAAGCAACTCCATTAGTGGATGCCAAAACTTCAAACAAGAGGAGCTGTACCAAGGTAATTAAGTAACACTATTTGTTTCCATACAAAGATTTAGATTATCTGGTTATACTAAACTTAATGATAGGTTCACAAACAAGGAAATAAAGTTGGAAGGGCGACTCGAGGTAATTTAAGAACAATTATAAATAAGCTTAAAGCTCGGCTCGTCATTATTAAATAGTTGGTATATTATATAAATAAAAAATAATATAAAATTTATTTAGGCTTGTTTAGACTCGCGAGCCTAAGCAAGCTTTGTATGTAAAGCTCGGCATCGGGGTCGATAACTAAATGAGTTATATTCCAGGCTCGAGCTTGGGCTCATTACACCTCGGCTTGTTTGAGCTGTGTTGCTGTCTGTGACTTTTGTACTGATATTTGGAGAGGTATTTAATTTTAATGCTATTGTATGGTCGTTCCTGTTGTTACAGTAAGATATCTACATGATCAATCACTAAAAGTATTGTACAATACCAGGTAATTCCACAAGCAATATCAGCAAGATTTGGCCTTGCTGTGGGTGCTAATTTTGTTGGGCTTGTTCGAGTTTTAATGGTCATTTGCTATCCTATTGATTATCCTGTTGGAAAGGTAATTTCATGCAAGTTGGTTTAATAGCTATATTAGCTTACGTGGCATGACTTGCATAAAATGATCAAATTCACTTTTGATTTTTGCTAACTCGGGAGTTGTAGTATAGTTAACATTCAAACTTTTGATCTTAGCTTGTGCTTTGTAAGATCTTTTATTAAGCATCTCACAACTAGGCAACTAAAAAATGTGCTATATGTGATTTTACGGTAGTCAACTACTTGAATAGTTAAAGCCTCGTTAAATATTGTTTGTCTGAATTTTTATGTAGTTGCATATGTCTTAGAATTCTTTAATAATTCACTTACCTTTTGACATATCTATAACTAAAGCAGAGAAGGTTTACCAACATCTTATATTATATTTGACAAATATGCAGGTTTAGATGCTTTAATTGGGCGTAGGTCCTATAACAGGTACTAAATATATGGACATGTAGAGAAGCTTGCCTAAGATAATAAATAAAAACGTTGTCACCTCATCTCAAGAATATTCGTTTGAGAGCCTACACAGGTTAGTCATGTGAAAAGTTCACATTCTTATTGATCAATATTATGCACTAAAGATGTACATTTCAACAGAGGATCACATTGGCATACATAAAGCAACGTGAGTGGTTTCTAAAGAACCTCCCTCCCAATCTCATGGCTGAACAGAAATAAAGAGCAAATCCGAGAGGAGAAATCAGTTTATTGAAGTCTTATAACAAATACAAAGTATACAAATGGAATTTTTCACAACTATCGTTAAGATGATATTGGATGTACTAAACTTACCGTACACTTTTAAGACGAGAAAATGGAAGCCGATTCTACCTCTTTTACCTTAAATTTATTATAACTTTAGTACATAAGTTTGTTTTAAAATTGATTACAATGGCTAATACTTGTTGTTTTTCTCTTAAATATCCTGAGTTGTCGAATCAAGAATATATGAACACCTTAAATTCACTGTGTTTGTGCTTGTAGCAGTTTTGACCGGCCTCTTGTAAAGTACCCAATTTAGTTTTTAACTATAGCAAACAATGTTGAATGGGTCAAACAAGAATACAGTAGCGGAAAGGGGACGGGCCAAAAGCGTTAAAAGTCACCCTGCTCTATTTTCATGCATAGAACTTCCTAATTGTTTTATTCAAAGTTCAAAATGCTTTTTTATACTAATAAACTAGTTTATACCCCGGGAGCATCCCGGGTTGAGAAATCTAAGTAAAGTGAATAAAATTATAAGTATCTAAACTATAAAAATGGCATCTGCCAATATATGATTAATGATTATTATTATTATTATTATTATTATTATTATTATTATTATTTTAAACAAATCTCTGCCAGAAGTTATCATATTCTAATATAAAAAAAAAAGGTAATTGGGTCGGGTATCACCTAATCCCAGGCCCGACCCAAAATCACAATTTTTTTAAACTAATTCCAAACCTGACACAATACCTATCAGGTTACAAAAAATAGTCCCTTTTTTCTCTCCGTTTTTTATATAGCACTATGGTACTCGTTGGAAAGATAATAAAACGCTCGTTAATTTGGTGTAATTTTTTTCTTTAAAAAATCTCGTATATAAAAAATATTAACATTTAAAAGTTATGAGAGGAAACATGAGAGAGAAAATAATAAAGTTTTAATATTTACATTTAGTAGATTAGGTATTTAATAGATTATATTAAATCATATTTAAACCATATTTATTCCTTTTTTTAATTGGTCTAGAGTTGCCACATCATATCCTATGTGGCATCTCTCAAAAAAGAGATTGCATAATATTATGACATGTCATTAAAAATGCTTTGGTTTATTATATGTATAGATAAGTATTTGTAATTGTGATTAATGCATTAGATATCTGAATGGGCAAAAAAGTGTTGTTTTCGATCTTTATATTGTGTTTTTACTTCCGGATGATTTCATTTAGCTATTGAAGAAACAATTCAAATGTTAGCAAAATGGTATTAAAAATAAATTATATGAAACTTGTCAATGTGCGCAAAAAAACAAAATGTCCGCGGCAACGCGCGGGTATTCCCACTAGTATTTTATTAGGGATATTATATATATCATTAAAGATGATGGTCGGTATGAATAATACCGTCACCATCTTTAATAATTATGTTATGGATATGAATTTTGAGAGTATTGGGGTCCCGCCCTAGTGGTAAGCAACAGTGCAACACCTCAACCTGTGTGTTGCATGTTCAATTCCCAACATCGATTACCAGGTTCAAGGTTCATTGTTGCTTTAACCAATGTGGAGATTAAGATTGGGCGTATGTGACCCTCTCCTTTAGCTAGAGATTCTCTTAGATGTTTAGTGCAAGTGTAAAGAGCGCATTAAGAAGAGTTTGACGCTAAGTGAGAGTTGGAAGTCAGGGAAAGGTGTGACATAAATTCGACCATTTAATTGATTAGTATTGTGTTGGACGAAGTTGTGTAATTCCAAGTTATGTCATGACCAAAATGAAGAAAAAACTTATAAATAGTGTAAAGGTTCAATAAAAAAAAAGATGTTAAAGGTGCCAAAATTGTTTAAAAAGATGTTAAAGGAATATTTGTGAGTTTTTGGACCAATTTTGCAAGAATATATAATGGTGTTACGTGTGGCTTTCATAAGGTCCAAGAAGTAACTTCGAGCATGGGACAGTGACAGTGGTAATGATGAAGCCATGGGACAGTGACGGTGGTGTTCCGCGCAGTGCTGTTTTCATTTTGATTATTCGATTTTGTTTCTTTTTTGTAAAAATATTATGGGTTTTGTTTAATGATTGACGATGATGGTTCTGACCTGAGCCTCTCCAGTCACGTAATTGACGATTATCGTTGGATTTTAGTAATTTGAGTCTCTTCGATATTGTTGCGTTGTGTAAAGATTTGTGGGTTGTGTTTCATGATTGGCGGTGATGGTTATTGACGAGTCTCTTTGACTCCGTTGCTTCGTGTATAAGATTTATGGGTTTTGTTTGATGATGGGCGATGGTTATGACCTGAGCCTCTTCGATGTTTGTCGTTGCTGAATGACGCTCGACGTAGTCTATGGTAGCGGTGGTCCTAACGTAGCTATTTACCTAGCATGGTAACTTATGGTCAGCTTTCCTTCATCTTGTCGTCTTTGTTGTTTAAAGTCCAAGGCTTGAATTTGCGTAATGGTGGCAGTGATGAGTGTATAATTTTCATTGATAATTGGTGACGATGGCGTGGTGAGGGTGAGGGTGATGGATGGTGGGTTTATACCTGCAACCCACTTCGCAGCCAAGAATCTTTGCAAACTCTGAGCCTCACAAAGTCGTCTGAAGCCTAACTTTAGACTCTATTTGAATCCCTCATACTTGCATATGTTTTCTGATTCATATATATGTCTTCTACTATTTTTTGGTGGTTGTGAATGTTGGAAAACAGGAAGTAACGGTCCTCATTTGATTGGCTTATTTGACAAAGCTTCTCATAGGCACTGCTGAAGGCGGTATAAAGCATGGAATGTTGATGCAAAGACAGTTGTTTGTGATCTCAGTACAACCACTGCATTTCCAAGGTTTTTAACATTTAGACAACGATTTAATTGATTAATCTTTTCATATGTTTTCTGTTGTAGTGTTGTGGACCTAAAATTCAACCCCGTGGAAGCAATATTTGTGTCTGCTGCAGTATCGCGAGGGTATGGCAATCTTCCAAATATATTTTTCACTCAATATGTCTTCTTTGTTTCTGATTTGGCCAAGGTACTTATGTAAATAATATATGGTTTTCTTATAATATTTGTAAGCAGCGTCAAATAGATTTGGAGCACTTGATCGCTTTTGGAAACTATAACGCTCGAGGGTCCTTGCAATGGTCAAGGTAAAAGATTGTAGCAGCCGTTCTGTTTCAACTTGACATGGTTGGATGTTTCATGCATTGTAGGTGTTTGATAAAGTGTTTTAGTTATTTATGATGTAAAAGGTATATATATGCTTATCATGTTCGCTTCTAAGTGAGGACTGATTGATAGCTCATTATAGGAATTTAGCCCTCGGCATTGTATCTTTGTTGGTTTAGTCATGTCAAGAAATACAACCACATTCTATTCATGTTAATGGCATCTCCGCAATGTGTGTATGTCTAGGTTGTCGCCGCAACGCATGACACGGGTAAACATCTAGTTTAATATATTTGGTAAAAAAAAATCACCCGCTCACCTTGACCCACAACGGGATCAAGTGATCAACCTGCGACCGCGAGCCAGTGCCACATTGACGCTTATGTGGCACAATATTATTCGATAAAGTCTTGGCTCACCTCTAGACACAACACATAGTCTTAATGCTTCCCTTAATTATACCGTAACATCTCTACATTCATTAATTATATTTTATTAGGGATATTATATATATCATTAAAGATGATGGTCGGTATGAATAATACCGTCACCATCTTTAATAATTATGTTATGGATATGAATTTTGAGAGTACTGGGATCCCGCCCTAGTGGTAAGCAACAGTGCAACACCCCAACCTTTGTGGTGCATGTTCAATTCCCAACATCGATTACCAGGTTTAAGGTTCATTGTTGCTTTAACCAAAGTGGAGGTTAAGATCGGGCATATGTGATCCTCTCCTTTAGGTAGAGATTCTCTTAGATGTTTAGCGCAAGTGTAATGAGCGCATTAAGAAGAGCTTGACGCTAAGTAAGAGTTGGAAGTTAGGGAAAAGTGCGACATATATTGGACCATTTAATTCATTGGTATTGTGTTGGAAGAAGTTGTGAAATTCCAAGTTAAGTCATGACCAAAATGAAGAAAAAACTTATAAATAGTGCAAAGGTTCAATAAAAAAAGATGTTGAAGGGGCCAAAATTGTTTAAAAAGATGTTAAAGGAATATTTGTGAGTTTTTGGACCAATTTTGCAAGAATATATAAAGGTGTTACTTGTGGCTTTCATAAGGCCCAAGAAGTAACTTCAAGCACTCCCAAAGATCAGTGGAATCAAGTGAGAAGTAAGGTTTAAAGCAATAAAAGGAAGCATCATTGTTCAAGGCTTCAAGGTGATCTTCTCTTGAGAAATTGCTAGATGTAGATATTTAACACGATACCAAAAACTATGCTTCGAATAGCTTTAATATAAGGGGAATTGGATTTTAATAACCTGAACTATTTGAACTTGGTCATTGGCACCCCCAACTAAAAAATTGGCCGTTTATAACCTGAACTATTGACTTATTGGAATCTAACACCCACTAACGGTTAAATCACTAACACCGTTAGTGGTTCGCTGACGTGTCAAGATTTGCTGACGTGGCATGCTGACGTGTCAATCCACGTGTGCACACATCAGCATGCCACGTCAGCAACTTGTGCAACATCAGCGTGCCACGTAAGCAACTTGTTCCACGTCAGCTACCCAACTAACGGCGTCAGTTAGTTGGGTGCTAGATTCCAATAAGTCAATAGTTTGTTTATATATGGCCAATTTTTTAGTTGAGGGTGCCAGTGACCAATTTCAAATAGTTCAGGTTATTAAAATCCAATTCCCCTTAATATAACTAGTAAGAATGCCCGCGCGTTGCCGCGGGTAAACTTTGCTTAGGTTTTTAGGGAAGAAATGTCAAATACACGGCAAAGTTTGGCTAGGTTTTTAGGGAAGAAATGTTAAATTCCTATTTGATGTTTAATGTATGCTGAAAATTGCAAGTTAGTTGATTTCAAACAACAGTAACCCATATTATCAAAAGGTGTTTCCAGCAAGCAACTGAAAGTTTATATAACAACCCCAATCGAAATCATCCAGATTCGTTAAAAAGGAAGACAATCAAGATAAGAGTACACTTTTCCATTTTTTCACCCAGGGAAAAGCATCCGATCTTGATATCTTCTACAATCATTGATACCGGCCACTGCTTGCTGTTAAATACCATTCAGGGTCTCCAAATATACCAACTCATTAGAAAAGCATTTTGGGCAACCTTCAAGCAAGGCATTCATGCCATGAAAGATATAGAAAATATTGTATAAATCGAACACCCAAATATAAAAACTAATTTTCAAGGACCAGAAATAAAGGTCATGCTTTAGTGGTTGACAAACACGAAACAACAACAAAAGTAGAGGTTCCAACTTTTCCGAAGACTAAAGAGTTATGAAACCAAGGTAACTTTTAGCAAAATTACATGATACACATACACTGTGTCGAATCACCTGCTTAAGCAAAGAAACGACAACAGTTTCATTCCTATGCACGTGTAACCAGCATGTCCTTTGATGTAGTAACATGGCTTCCTGGACTTCAATCAACATGGAAAGAAAGTGGTTATTTTATCTCTACAAGTCAGCCGGATAAAAATCAACATTTAAGTCCACAAGCAAATGACAAAGTACATGCGGGGGAGAATGCGTCCAATGCCCATACAAATTCCATTATGAGACCCACCGTAGTGGATTGTGAAAGGGCATGAAAGAGGCTCTTTGGCGCCCCATTAGCGCTGCCCACACCGCCCCCTGGCGTGAAAGGGTCTTAAATGGTTTGAGCGTGAAATATTTCACCCCATGCTCTCTTTGTCTTGTCCAATCATTCGCTGCCACGACACCACTTCCAGCCACTTCCTTTTTTTTTAATTCAAACTTAATATTTTTATATACACACTCACACCGCACCACACCACTACACCACTTGTTAATTTCAAGCCCTTTCAAGCCATAGGGGGACTTGTCAAAAAATGCCCAAGTGAGGGGCTTCAAATTTCACCTCCACTACACATGATCGGTGCTCAATGTTCTTAGTAGCAATATTAAAAACACAGATATATCAGTAACAATATTATACGTTTAGATCATCATATTATCTACAATTAGAATGATCTCCATGCAGCTGTTAGTGAAGTAGTAACAGTATTACAAGCAAAAATAACTTCCAAATCGGAGTGATGCAGATAGAATGTCTGGATACCTTTGTTATCCAATACAAAATCCATCTAACACAACCACTATATTGTCATGAAAATGGTGTTTATGTACCAATGCAAACATAAAAAAAGTCATAATAGGTCAATAACAAACATCATCTGTCATGGAAAACATAAATGATGATAGATGTAGCACAGGAACTCACGCTTAAATCTCAAACTTGAAGCCTCCCTAAAATGAGAAAAGATAGGGCCATACATTATAAAGCATGTTGTTGAGCTTCTCTGTATTGTTGGCAACCTATTATAACATAAGAAAAAATTATATTAGCACAAGTACACGCATATTTCTATAAAGGATTAGACTTTATTTTATTATGCACTTAATTGTATTACTCTATCCTTTGAAAACGTAATATATAATAATTTATGTTGTTGAACTTCTTACTGTACTTGCATTATTTCTTGTAGTTATTGAAAGCTTCTTCGTCTCTTCATTTATTACGCTCTCATCAAACCAATCAAACAAAGCAAACAAAAAAGATCAAACAGATAACTGACTAAACCTGAAACAAAAAACACTGACCGAGACAAACGATTTAGTCCTATATATTTAAGGCAGGGGATGCTCTCACAAAGAAACCAACCAGAGCGGATGTTTGACTCACCCCCATGACCCGAATTTCTTGGTTAGGGATGGAAGTAGGTGTGACTCCACGACGGCCGTCTCCGTCTGGTTACAGTAATGCCGGTGGTGTTGGTGGACCGTGGACCAAGTGCGCCAGTTAATTACGCGTAATATGAGCAGAAGCAGAAAACAGGATTAGGTGTGGGAGGAGTGGCAGGGCTTGCAGTTGATGAAGGACCAACGTATCAGGATGAGGAGAGGGTGGAGAGTGATGTGAAATGTGAATGCAAGGGAGCTTGATGAATACAGCGGTTATCGTCCTTTGGATTATTGATTTACTTATTTACTAACAGAGTACTGTTGCTTAATGCTTGGCAGTAATGAGGTAATAATGTTTTTTTTATATGTTGGTGTATGTGTATATGATGTATGTATGTGTTTCGCTTTCATATGAATTATTAAGTTATTTGAAGCTATAAGAATTTGGTAAACATGATTTCAACTTCATTGTGTGCAAGATCTGAGTTTAAACTCCATTTGTATGGTATGAATGTGATACGGATAGTTGAACATAAGAAGGTTTCAACGTGGACCTAATAATCAACCTATGCTTAAATATATAATAATAATAACATGTATGACAGTATCTATGTCTGCATCATAATCTAATGATTAAATCAATTAAAAACATTGAATTATACAGTTCTGGGTTCTAAGACTCAGATCTTGCACACAATGAAGCTGAACATAAGAAGGTTTGTTGGCAACCAGTTGAGTCTTAATCCATGTGTGACAACCATGTTGATACCACTTGCCAAAACTTGTGAGACTAAATTTTCAATTAAAAAATCATACCTCATAGATTCATAGCAAATAAGACCCGCATCCATCAACAATAACAACCATATCAAGCAAAATTGGGTGTTAGTAACCAAATCAAACAGTAAAGAATAATATTATTATTAGAAACCCATAAAAGGAAACACATCAAAAAACAACAAAACAGCATAAAGATTGAAATTTGGTAGTGTTTACCAAATAATATAAGAAAACCTCAAATGAAGAATCAAGAAAAGAGCATAAAGATTGAGACTTGGTGGTTTTTATAAGAAACCCATAAGAGGAAAGAAATCAAGAATCAAGAAAAGGGTATACAGATTGAAACTTGGTGGTGTTTACCTAGGCCAAGAAAGGGGAGGAGAGTGCAGATGAAGCAGCGGCCGCCATTGATGGTTTGTGGTTGTCTTTAATAAACCTGCAAAAAACCAAAAACTGTAACCAAAAAACCAATTTCAATCCAATAACATACAACACATGAAATGATTAAAATCTCAAACAAACCCTAATACCCTTTTTTTAAGACTAATAACAAAGACTGAATTGAACTTTATTATTAACGACAATTAGCAACATACCCTGGTAAGATCCCTTAAAATAAGTGTTGTTGGTGAACAAAGTTAAGATGCTTCTACAGCTTACCCATAGGAGGAGTAATTGTTAGAGAACTGAATGGGGGAATTGAAGAGGTTGATCAGTTACATAAAAGGGTAGGTATGGAAAAAGTGGGTAGTATTGTAAAATTGTATTGATATTGTAAAGGAATAACATGATGAAATGTCTAGATTACCCTCCTAAGTGTCTTAATTGTCACTTAGATCCCTATAATACCCTTAAATATGTTGCTTAAATGTGTTGTACATATTGCTTCTTAAGTTGTATGGAAGTGAAAATGACCATGTTAGTCATCACTCCTCCTTTATAATGTATTATAGATTATAGATGATTATATAAGAAATCTGAAGATATTCCAAAGTAGCGTTTTAAGCGTTAAAGCTAATCAGAATCACCATTACAAATATTGTATGAAAGTTGTAAAACTCTTGGTAATTTTGGTGACAAATGAGTCTATCTAGATTCAAAATGGCGAATTAATAAACAAACATGCTATACTCATGATGTTTAAAGTCATGTAAAAACAACAAAAAAGATTGGCAAATATGCAAAGTCTTTTGACAGCCCATGGTAAATCAAGACAAGATTAGTTAAAAACAGAACTAACAATATTGCTAAGATAGATAACCTTAAAGCTTTCAGCTATTTGATAAATCCAAGCTCTAAAAGAACGAAATGTCAAGCGAAAAGGCACAACATCAATACGCAACAAATGATAAATCCAAGCTCTAAAAAAAACAAATGTCAAGTGAATGGTACCGGTACTGAATTTCTTGTACCAATTTATGTTCGGTGTCAATTTGGTACCAATTTTTTGATGTTTTTGGTACCAGTACTGGTTCGATATGATACCAATATTTTATCAATTTTACGTTCAAATATCGGTATTGGTACCGAAATCACACTATCACCATGGAGATTAGAAGAGAAATTAAAGGGGCAAGTAAATGAAACAACCTATACCCTATAGAATTGAACTTCAAATATTTTGGTGGTTGTGTACACCATTTAACCACATGATGTCCTTTGGGGATGTGAAAATGTCGATATAAATTTTCGTATTAACCGTTAATACAAAATTTTCGTATTTGAACAAATTATGCCCTTGAAAAAACTTTATATCGACATTTTCACATCCCTAAAGGACATCATGTGGTTAAATGGTGTACACAACCACCAAAATATTTGAAGTTCAATTCTATAGGGTATAGGTTGTTACATATTTGTCCTACAAAATCTCATAATTGCTTAAAAAATAATCAACATTCACTCTAAAAAAACAGACCTGTGTTCTATGGGTTTGGGTTTAGTTTATTTCCACTCTCAATCCTTTTGATGGCATTATTTATACACTTCATGTGTTATGAAATGATAATTAGTTAATCTTGTTGTTTTATGATGTTATATATGTTTATATCTTTCTCTGTTACTATGTCATCATTTCTTTTGTCATTGATAGTTGTTTATACTCGAGTCATGAAGGTGTCTCCAGAAACGCTTCTTTATCCCCAGGAATAGGAGAGGTAAGTTACGTCTACATCTCACTCTCCTTAAACCCTATAAGTAACAAGCAAATGACGGGATCTACTGGATACAATTATTGTTATCATTGTTGTTACTTTTTAAAATATCGCATGCAACAAGATTTCAAGCTATGATGGCTCTATATATGTACTGAATTTAACAAATAAAATGGTTATGCATCCTCAAATATTACCATTATGTTAATGTTAATTTTTCTAACTCAAAAAGACCCAAATGACCGTTCATGCATTTTATAACTTGTATGTTCCTGAGTTTACTTAACGAAGAATAGAAGAATGGAATATAAAAACCTTCTCATCATTTCTTTTCTTTTTCTCTCTTTTTCCTTCTTTTCTTTTGTCGTCAAATCTCTTCAAATTGGGACGATGAAAATAAGAGCCTATCCGGCCTTCTCTTCATTTACATGCATTTATGTTCAAGCGGTGTAAATGCAACATATCACCTTTTCCGGCTAACCGTTTAAAAGCTGGCAACCGTTATCAACATAAACATTCCATGCACCTACGTCACTGTCGTCTCCATATTCCCATATAGTAAGCTTTATTCTCTTTCTTTAATGGTGGTTTTTATAGCCACTCATTCCTTATCTCATTCACTTAGATTCGCAACTAGCAAACCCTATTATAATGCAACTCTAGTCCTCTCTATTGGGACTAATTTTCCGACGAAGTATCATCGTCAATGGCTACCGATAGTGAATCGCCGGATAAGAATCCAGGACTACGCAAAGGTCCACAAGATGAAGAAACAAAGGGGTACTTCGTGCAACAAACGGTACTTGATTATCAAAATGATTTCGAATTCGTTCATCTATGTTTGTTAACGTTCGGTAACCTATTCCTTTATGTTTGTTAGTTTACGTTCTCTTTATGTACATTTGTGCTCATTTATTCATTTGTGTGTCAATAGTTCATTAGGATGTGGTGTATACTAGCTTTTATCCTCGGAGCGTCCCGGGGTTGAAATATCTAATATGACATAATAAAATATCTAATATAACAACATAATAAAATATGTATATATGATATTGACCGAATTACAAGTTTTGTCCTTTATGTTTATACCAGATTGCAAAGCATGTCCTTGAAGTTTAAAATTGATGAGTTATGTCCTTTATGTTCCAAAATCTTGCACGTTACGTCCTTTGATACTAACCCAATTAGATTTAACTGAGATGTGAGGGTAAATTTGTCTTTCTACTTATTTAAGGACTAGTTGTGAACCAAAATGAAATACATATGTTTTTATTTAAAAAAACATTTTATAGAAATAACCACCCACCACCATCATCAACCATAACCACCCACCACATACCACGTTTTACAGAAATGACCACCCAGCACCAACACCAACCATAAAATATAAAATTAAAACTAGTGGGTTTCCAGCATCGCGCGTTGCGCGATTGTTTCAAGCCGTGTTCCACAGATGTAAGCCATAGTTAACATGTTTACGATACTTTTCCGATACATGGAATAAAAGTTTTAAAAGTTGGCACACAACATAGTTAATACACATGTGTTAGTGTCTATGAACATGTTGCGTTAAATAAACAAAAACAGTTGTGTCCGGGTCATTCTGGGTGCTTGTTTAGTTGCCTAGAGTTGGCCTTTTTTTCAAGGTTGCCAGTGTCGTCTGCAAAACAATAAAACTGATTTGGCAATGTGTTTTAACAGTATGTAGATATAAATGTCCTCTTTACACGCGTCCCCCCTTAAGCATGCACATTTATAAACGTTAACAGGCTGAAAAGTAAATGCTTAAGATGATAGATAATTGAAGCCAAAACGTTAAATAAATTAGCACATACAATAACTAACCCTTTGACCCAAAAAGCCAAAATAAAATATTTTTAAGGTTTCACATGACATCTTACAATCTGTACTCAAACAAAACCCAAACCCAACATTGTGATGCGCTAACACGGTATCGGCATCTGACTTATTAACCAAAATGTATGGATAAAAACTCTTACCTTAACCTAGAAAGAGACTTGTACTCATAACCCGCAATCTTCGGGTGCAAAATGAACAACTCCAACCTGCAAAGTCAAAGAACAGTTATACTGAAAGGTTCTAAAGTTGTTTTATTCATATATAAATAAAGCCCATTTAAAAAGTTCCAAAGCTTGCCTGCCTAAATGACAATTTAAGCTTAAGGGAAAGAATCAAACAACAAAAAAAGATTGCTTACTAATGTCATGTCGTAGAATAAAAGTCTCTACCACAGAAACACAAAATTCTACACCCTACCCCTTTAGCATGAGTATAGTTCACATGAGCCAACAACCGTTGAAACGCAAAGCATGACATACGCGATGGATGTGCTAGAGCCGAGAACCTAAATGACATTTTAGGCTTAAGGCGTTAATAACGTTTGATTATTTTAGAAGCAAACACAACCTAAGCAAAATGAAATCTCAAAATAGAATTAAAAGGAACCAATTTAAGATTTTACCTTCATTCCGTGGGAGTGATTGTAACCCCTGAGACCGCCGACGGTGCCGTTGAATGAATGAACTTCATTTTCTTTGGCTAAAGCTGCCAGCCAAGCTGCATTTACTGACCTGTTAAAAGGACTATTGATGATTGATTGCAGAAACATACTGCTTAAGTAAATAATTGCTGATCGATGCAAATTGTTGCTGATTCGTGAGTTGAAGAAATAACCAGAATTAGATATGCTATAAAGATTTGCAAACACCTCAATATTATCAAGTATCACATATAAGTTCAACAATGAATCATTAGACGAACACGATAGATTTGTAGTTTAACAGAATTAGGCCTTTAAAGAAAAGGTTATAAAAGCTGCAATTTTCCGCCAACATTCTGTTTTTCCTTTCTGTTTGTTCGCTATTGTATACAAATGCTATTGTATACAAAGAATAAGTAACGTCGACATAAGCTTTGTTGAAGTTTATGAAATTTGATTTAATTTGAAAACGTTTGTGTTAAGTTTCTGAGTAACCCAAACCAAATTAACTGCCCAACTTTCCACGGCTACAAAAAAAATGCATTACAAAACTATGTTACCAACAAAGTTGTATACATTTTGCATATGCTAACCAGGAGGAGAGTTTCTCACTGGCGAACCAACATGGTGCCAGACTACAAAAACTATTAATGTTAATTTATACCTTTCGAGAACACCGCCACGCCTGCTATGCTGAAGTTTAATTCGCTTTACATGAATTTCCCTCTCATTGACATCTTTAAGAGCCATCTCTGCAGCTCTATGACTATAAAATTCAACAAATTTATGGTGAAGAAGCTCTTCTAAAACAAAACAAACTTCAAGAAGTGTGTGGTGAATCTATACATACTAATTTTCATATACCAAAAAAGAATTAAGATCATCGGGCGCTTACAGCCCAAAAAAAAACATCAGCGTATGATCAACCTCAGGATCGACAAACCAAAATTCCAAATTTTAAGAACTGAACTGTCAATCGGCAAGAACATAATCTGATGGAACACAAGGACGACAATACCTAAATTTAGTTTAGTTCAGAACACACACAAAACAACGGTTAATGCCGAAGCCATCGTTGCCAACAATAAGCAGATGAAGAAACTAAATAGCAAATACAAACGGAGACAAATATATGAACATATGGAAAATTCATATCTGGTCATTAGTAGATAAGCAAAACTAAATAGAAAAATACAAACATAGACAAATATATAAATAAATGGAAACTTCACATTCAGTCATCAATAACCCACAAACGAATCTCAATTCTATTTTAATAGTGTGTGAAACAAAAACCTAATACGTAGAGTAGTTTGGGTTTTGAAACATGTAAGTTGAGGCTTAGACCGTCCGTAGTCGAGCGCTAACCAAACGCGAAATTGGGCTTTAGCGCCCCTATACCGGGCCCACGGGCGCTAATGGGTCAAAAATAGGCAGGGGCGTTTTTTTTTCGCGCTTGATTTGGCCGTTGTGGTCTTGGGTTTCGTTGCACCCAATCAAATTAAGGGGAGGGGCGTAGTGGTATTATGAACCTTTTTTCTGAGCTGGTGTTGGCTACCCCCTTGTGCGGCATAAAAACCTGGGCTCGGTTTTACTGCAAGAAATCTATACAAAAGAGACGCGAATATACATATAGAGACCCACAATAGATATACATGTAGACATACAAATATATACACAGATAAAGAAAGCAAGGCTATTTGTAGAAAATCGTATTACCTTTGTTTTAGCTGCTAAAAGTACTGTGGAGTACATTTGTTAACCAGAAGCTTGCCGGACCTGGAGAACACCATACATGAATACATATCACAAAAAAGAAAAAAAACGACTTTACTATTTTCTGCTATATGAATAAATAATACCATGAAACAACATGACCAAACCCTTGCAAACATCAAGTGCACATATCGTCTCATTTAGCACCTCACCAACACCTTTAACATAATAAGCAAAGCCTCCTGCAAAGACGTAAGCAATGTTTAAAAAACGGAATCGAGGCACTTTCCCTTCGCCGCACGAGCCGTAAGGCGAAATGAGACGGAATTAAAAAATAAATATAAAAATTATATATCTTATAAAAAATAAAAAATTGACATTATAAAATGAAATAATTAACATAGAAAGTAAAAAACAAAAAAAAATACATACATCAAAAATAAAATAGTTCACCAACAAACATTTAGAATTTAGAATAAATAGCAAACAATCATACACAAACCAAATCTGAAAAAATTAATAACAAACACACATAATCATAAATTCCGAAAATCAAAAACAAAAATCTAAAGGTGTAAAGTTTTGACATTTGAAAGCATACCTTCGTCTCTATACTTTTGACAAGCTCGGCCATTTCTTGTGAAGCAAAGCTCATAAAATAACTAATCCAACCAAAAAATAAAGAAACATTTAGAACAAACAACAAACAATTTACACAAACCAAATCTGGAAAATCAAGAACAAACCCACATGACCATATATTCCAAGTAGTCGAAAACAAAAATGAAGAGACAGAGATAACAACAAAACAATGAAACAAAGTTAAATAAAATGCAACAACAGAGGCCTTTTAAATTCTAATATATAATAGGGGGTGGAGGTATTAAAATGGCCTTTTTAAGAAACGATGAAACATCGTTTTTTTGTTTTTTGTTTTCCTATATAGAGTATAGCAAAGCCAAAGGGTCTACGATGTACCATTATGTATTAGTATCTATCAGCTTCTGCCCTCTCTAAAACCTCTGCAAAGATCAAAATCAAAACCAGTACCGTCACCATCACCTAAACCTCCATCATTACAATCACCACATATCTGGTCGTCACCATTGTTGTTGGTTCACCTTAACCCACAATAATACTTCAATTAACAAAAATCAGTAAGAGAAATGGAAATCAAAGACGTTTATTAGATCTTACCTCACTATCGTACCCCTAATCTGAACCCTAAACTGCCGCCGCCATCATCTCTGGACCCATTTATGTTTCTGTTATCTTCATTCACTTGCTGAAATCCTCAATAATATTCGCTCCTTCACTTCACATACCCTAAAAATGGAAAGTAATCTAAATCATCATCACAAATCATGAAATGGAGTCTATAATAATACATTAAAGCCTAATGTGATGTATATTATGGTGAAATTAAATAAATATAAAACAGCAAACAGTTAGCAAACGAAAGTGAAGCGGATGGATTGATGAAAGGAGATATATACCTGACTGACGGATGGAAAGAGTAATGTATGAGCAAATCAAACCAAATTAGCGGATGCGGTTGTGTGTTTGTTTGGACTGCTCCGCCGGTGCTCCGCCATGAGCAGCCGGCCGGAACCCCTTTCCTCACCTCTCTCTTGAACCCAATCCTCTCTTTGCTCTATTACTTTCTCTCTCTAAAGAGAGTGTGTAATGTCTGTGAATGGAGAAAGAAGGGGACGCGTGTATGACTGCATGATGACGAGGACACCACCTCTAAATAGACCAATCAGAGCACAACAGCACAAACAACCCACGTGACAGAAAGGAAAAAAAGCCAGAAAGTGACGAATTTGATTAGACACCCTAATTAAAAAAAATAAAAAAGAAGCTAAAAATCAAAGCTGATTAAAAACACCAAAAAGACGTAAACTACAGGTCTCGAACCCGGACCAGTCACTTACCAAACAATCTCTGAAACCGCTCCACCACACACACAAGATGCTAATTAAATCTCCACTTAATACTATTTATTAACAAAAAACGCTTATAATGAAATCACTATTCATTAGCATCCAACTATTAATATAGTATAATATAATGTTATTGATATTCAATATTTATTTATCGTTCCTGTAATTCAAAACAAAGAAAAAGATGAATGAATTTCGAACACTAAACATAATTTACCTTAATCGATTCAACCCTCCGACTCCTGGTTCCCTAAACCCTTCAGCCTATTCCCTGAACCCACCGTCTCTCCTGAACCCACCTTCCACTTCCCTGTACTCAACGCATTAGCAATCAATAGGCAAAAAAAAAAAAACAAACTCATCGAAATACACCGACTGAACTCGAGAACTTCAACACGCCAACACTTGTTAAGCCAAATCAACAAACTCACTCGTTGAACACACGCCGATTAAACTAAAAAAACCTCAATCAATCTGAACGAGTATTGTTTTAAAAACCTCAAAAAACCCAATAAACAACCCATCGATTGCTGATCAAAATCAAGAAATTGGGACTATAGTTAGCCGGAAAACTGAATCGAACAAAACATTGAAACCCTTTCTCTGTCTACTGTTTCTCTCTTCCCTGACCTACCTCGTCTCCGATCACCCATCTCCATCACCCTGACCTCCAACCTTTCCTCCTCCCAAATACTTCTTCGCTCTCTTTTCCGACCATCACAAAAAAAAAGAAAAAAAAAACGATTTGGGCTTTTTTTGTCAATAGAAAGGTTGTTACATTTTTGCAAATTAGGTTAGAGATTTGGGGTTTTTTCCAATTGAGGTTTCTTACACATTTGCAGAGGGTGTCGGGTCGTCTGTTGGTTTTGGGAGAGGGTGTCGTGTCAGGGTGGTCGGGTGGTGTTGAACCGACGGTGGTGGTGGATGGTTCAGCCATTGAAGGGGGAGGTGGGTGTTAGGAGAGACAGGAGAGAGAAGAGGGTGAGATGGAGAGATAGAGGGGGTATATATGTATAATATATTTTTAATTTTGACACAAAACTTTAACTTAAATACATAACTAGTCCCTAAATAAGTAGAAAGACAAATTTACCCTCACATCTTAGTTAAAATCTAACTGGGTTAGTGTCAAAGGACGTAACGTGCAAGATTTTGGAACATAAAGGACATAACTCATCAATTTTAAAACTTAAAGGACATGTTTTGCAATCTGATATAAACGTAAAGGACAAAACTTGTAATTCAGTCTATGATATTAGATCACAAACCTGACGACCAATAATTCCAAAGCTAAAATTATCTTACTAGAATTTTTATATTAACTTACCCAAAGGTGTAATTTTTCATACCTTGGAAGTTGGAACCAAAATTGTAATATGAACATACCATATGATTATCGGTGTAATTTTTTTGTGTGATTTATTGAATGATGAAGAATCAACATTTTGATTTCACGGATAAGTATTTAGGTAAGCCATATATGAACCAAAATTGAATCATATTCAGTGGAAGCACTAACTATGTACTTAATTTCTTCTTTTAGATGTACCGAATTAAAGATCCAAAAGTCAGTCTTGAGTTCTACACGGTGAAGCTCGGAATGTCGTAAGTCCTATTGTTTTATCTACTTATCAAGGTTGTAGACCAACCGAACGAACATGTACATGTTCATGTCTGTACATTAGGAAAATGAACTTGTTCCTATTCGTTTATGACAAAAACAAAATTAATATACAAACGCAACCAATGATTTAATTAGTGGAGAATACGAGCATAAGTTTTCTAATCTATAAAGGTAGTTGATAATTTGAAGCTTTCTAGGTTTTGCATAGCTGAAATGGGTTGATGGTTCTAAAATGGGCCCGCGGCCGCTTTATTAGAACTATTATTATTTTATTTATTTTAATTTAACATGTAGATGGGCATAAGCGAACAAACATAAAAAGAACATTCAAGAACTAACATAAACAAACTTTCATGAATGTTATGTTTGTTCATTTAATTTGATCATGGGCATTCATGTTTGAGCAATGAGTTGAGTATCATTATCTAATTTCAGATTGCTTAAAAAACTGGATTTCCCTGACATGAAATTTAGCTTGTATTTTCTGGGCTATGAGGTAAGCCCCTAGCTAGTGCTATCCATCTCTTATCTCATTATATTAGTCTAAAAGCGAGGTGCTTCGAGGCGTTTCAACTCTAAATTAAACTGAGGCGTAAGGAATGTGCTCAGTCATCACGTACGTGAGGCGCTACTCTATATATGACAAATAAGCTTCATTTACAACCAAAATTTGTCTCTCATCTATTTTACATATTAACTTTATCATCAAGTAAACCTTTTAAAATTTCTTAACCGTTTGGTTGTTTTTAGCATATTACATATGGGCTTTCTTACTTTCTACATACCCTGCTTTTGACCGATTTTGACCCAGAAGTACAATGATGTGCCGCCTCAACCCCTGCTTGAAAACGCCTCGCGCCTTTTGAAACCAAAATAAGCATATATTTTTTGAGTATATTTGTTTTGATAATTTAAAAGTCTTCATGAATTCTCGCGGACAGGACACTTCATCTGCTTCTACTGATCCAGTCGAGCGTACTAAATGGACATTTAAACAAAAGGCCACCATTGAGCTTACACAGTACGAAAACATTCCATATTTTCCAAATCGTTGCACCTCATCTCTAAATCTAACATCTTCTAACATTTTTCTAGCAATTGGGGAAGTGAAAAAGATCGTAGATTCCAAGGGTACCACAATGGGAATTCGGAACCTCGAGGATTTGGTAAGGGTGTCTCTACAATGCACCTTGTGTATACATACCATTTCACATTGCCTCATTAATTTTATATATTTTGTTATGATACATATGAAGTTAACGCGCGTTTTTGTGCCTCTAGGACATATTGGCATAACAGTTGATAATATACACAATGCATGTAAAAGATTTGAGAAACTTAGCATTTCATTTATCAAAAAGCCCGATGAAGGTAACTTTGCCTAGAAATTATATATCTTTACGCGATTTGACACTGTGTAGAGTACGTTAATATAATGGTATAACACTTGAGACCAATATTAGACTTTGGCTAATTTATAATTTTGATATATGTAGGGAAAATGAAAGGGATTGCATTCATTAAAGATCCTGATGGCTACTGGATTGAGATATTTGACAGTGAAAACATTGCTAATGTAGCCAATGCTGCTGGTTCAAAACCTATAAAGGTAATTCTTTCTCCTTTGTTTCATTATTTAAATTTTAGTTAAAAATTAATAATTTTTTTTTTTTTGAAAAATTATGTCATGGAAGCAATTATATTTCAAAGCATTTGTAAATTTAAGGTTCGTTAATCGCTCTCACGAACATACATGTAATTGTAGGGATGAATACATGCCAAGATCGATCGTTGCACGGATAAAAAAAATTAGAAGAAAAAATAGATAAAACATAGGGAACTTTATACATATATGTGCCTGCTACTTGGGTCTTGCAGGATATGTGGCTTGTTATAATAAACTGAAGTGTTGGTAGCAAGTGTTCTTATGTAACCAAAATGTTGTATTAAAGTTTGTATTTGGTGCTATGTCTTGAATTCTCGATCCATATGGAAGTAAAAAAGAACTAGGATGAAGGTACAAGCATTACTGGCATGATTTGAAACTTGTGGGTAGGGTATAAATGAGCCGAACCGAGCCCGAGCTTGACTAGGCTCGAGCTCGGCTCGTCATGCTCTATTGAGGCTCGAGCTCAGCTCGGTTCGAGTCTACTATTTTGAGCTTGAGCTCGGCTCGAAAGTAAAACCTAAGGGCTCGAGCTCGGCTCGGCTCGAGTTAATTTAAAAATATTTTAAACGACCTAAAAGCTTGGCTCGAGCTCGCTTCAATAGCTTAAATGAGCAAAAGCTCGGCTGACCAATATTATTAGTTAGAATTGAACATATTTAAAGGATAAAATCGCTAACATAAATAAATGATATAACATTTGTTTGGGCTCGTTTAGGCTCGCGAGCCTAAACAAGCTTTGTATGTAAGGCTCGAGCTCGAGCTCGATAAATAAACGACTCATATTTCAAGCTCGAGCTCGTTAAGGCTCGGCTCATTCGAGTTTTTTACCAAATCAATCTCGAGTAGCTCTCGAGCCGCTACGTGTCATTTACACCCCTACTTGTGGGTGATTAACGAAAGTGGTATATGGGCGGGTCCGTAATGAGTCAAAAGGTTCGGGTTGGGTAATTGTGACGTGTGGATTGTTGGGGAAATTTGATATACAATGGATGATGTGAGAGGCGTGTAATCACTTCAAATCGAATTATTTCGGTGGTTCTCCTAGAAAATCCAGTTGAATATAACTAAGAATTGAGAAAATAAGAACAGAGAAAGAAGAAGATTGTGAATTTATGAACCAGTATTGTGACCAAAGTTTGATTTCGAATTTAGGGCAAAACTTGTTGGTAGTTGCCTTTTGACGGTTATTCTTTTAAATTAAAACTGCCTCCAAAATATATTATTTTCCATCTTGACCCGGCCACGGGCTCTGCCCCTTGGATCTATTCCCATGGGTACTGCCCCTGACCCCACCAAGGGGATGCCATTGGAACCGCCGAATTGTAATAAAACAAACCAGTGTGCACTCTCGCACCTCCTGACTTGTTTGATGTGTATTACAATTCACTTAGGTCATCAAATTCAATCCCAATTACACTAAAATAACCAACATGGATTGTGTTTTTGTTTTTACAAGTAATTACATTTTGTGTAAGTTTTGATTAAGGCAAGCAGAGTTTGGTTATATGTCAAACCTGGACGTTTTTAGAATTTATGGTTAAGTTATCTTGGGTTAAACATCTATCTACGTCAGTTCATAAATCCATTCAAGTTTGTTAAAAAAATAAGCATGTTAACTTATAACAGACAGGGCAAGTAATCTTATTATTTATAAAAAGTTGTGATGAACTGTCGTCCGAATCATGCAAAAACCTATCTAACCTAAATATTTCAGGTAAGTTAGGAATCGTATCCATGGGTAGCATGTAGTCTACATCACACATTCGTTTGATTATTAATCCTAAATTCAGATTTAAACTAGACTTAATTTGATTTGGTTTGATTGAAAATTAATAAAACTAAAACTAGATGATTTGTAGACAATAATAATGAGAAATATGATCACCTCGAGTTTTAGGTTGTGTTAAACAAGAATAACTTGGTTCAATTGTAAGTGGAAATTACAGACATAGTTTGATGAACAATTGTTGTGAAGGATAAATAAAAGCCAAAGGATTTTGGCTGCGTTGACCTAACGATTCGTAACCGGATGGAAACACGTGCTAGGATGTTGTCTTAATGAAAATCAATTTAAACAATAACCAATTACCGGTAATTGATCATTAATAACCAAAAATTAATAATTGTTAATAAATTTAACCAAAAATTGATTAGGATATTGGGTATGAGGACAACCCAAATGGATTGTCCTTCATGCCACGTAAGCGAAGAGGGTTGTCCTCCTTTTGAGGACAATTCAAAGGTATGGGGACAACCAACCCCTTTATTATTATTATTATTATTATTATTATTATTATTATTATTATTATTATTATTATTATTATTACCAACACACACAACAGATCAAGGGAGAGAGAGAGAGATGATTAGAGAGAGAATATAGAGAAAGAAAGACAGAAAGGGAGAGAGGCGGAGCACTGCCGTCATCACCGTCACTGTCAACAACCACCACCACCATCACTGTGAGAGTGGAGAGAGAAAGAGATAGAGAGAGGCGGATGTTAGGTAGAGAACGACCACCACCTTCGGCGAACTCCTTCTCTAGTGGTCGTCTGTTTCGATGAAGCCACCATCTCCCTCCTCAACTCCTACCTCGCCTGTTTCGATGAAGCCACCATCTAACTCCTCATTCTTCTCTAGTGGCAGGCTGTTTCGATGAAGCCACCAACTCCGGCGACCTCCTTCTCCAACGACAACCACCAGCATAACGACCACCACCACCAACATACAGTGGAGGTAAAAAGGTTTTTGTATTTATTTTTTATAATACAACGATCCTTTTAATAGAGAATGGCCAGTCCTGATAAGACATTTGAGACAAGGACGGTCCTAGGGGGCCGGTGTTCCCCGTCCAAGACGGGCCGGGATGCCCCTAGGACGCCCCCCACACCCAACAGCCTTAAAAGATAATCAAAAGAACTTAATTAATCATTATAGATAACAATTAACTAAAATTCGTGTACAAACCTACTTAAACCAAGTTTGTACATACAATAATAGCATGACCCTACACCTATATTGATCCAAAGGAATATAGCCGCTCTATCTTTATGGGTTTTCCTCGATCAACGTCCACCTTGATTCAAATTTCAATGTGGCTGCCTGTTGCGTACCCCCAAAGCTGCTGCCATCGAACTTTTCACCTGGGCTCTGCTACTTCAATTAAATTCCAAGCCCAACAAAGTTGTTTGCAAAGCCCATGTCACCTTCTAGTTGGAATCCAACAAGCTTTTAAACCCAAGTACACTTGATTTTTAAATTGATTTGATGGCTCACTTGCAAATTCTCTACATGCATTTAATTCAACCTGTATAAACTAAAATAAAGCACACTAAATTGGATCAAAGCAATAATAAAGCGTATCCCTTGTTATCGTAATAATATCCTCAACTAGTCAACTAGCTTTAACTATGCTTAATTAATTTACAATTTATTAAAACCTACACAACATAAAAACGGATTAACATAGTGAAGTGGATTTGGTGTCGTGTTAATATGTGATTTGTAGCTGGTGCGATTTTGACGAAGAGACATTTGAACATCTTTTTACTGGTTGCGGCATTTCGGATGGCGTTTGGAGTGGCATCACTAGATGGTGTCATGTTCCGGAGATTTACGTCTTCCATGTTAATGACTTGGTGAACCTTCATGAGACGAGCCGGGAATTAAAAAGGAAGTCTTCAAAGGGGTGATCATTATTGCTTGTTGGATGTTATTGAGGGCAAGGAATGGCAAGATTTTTGATAATAAGGAGCCTAAAGTGGTAGAGATTCTAGCGGAAATCAAAATATTGTCGTTTCTTTGGTATAAGCATAGGTTCAAAAAAGAGGTTGTGGATTGGGATAGATGGTCTAGATTTGAATTGATAGGGATCCTAAGAGAACCAACCCCTATTTGAGAACTGAGAGAACCATTCTGGGCCACACATTTCATATAAAGGCAAAAAAATATATATTTTTTTTTTTTTATTTTTTTTTTTTTGCTTTAATCGCACATTTTTATGCAAGGAAAAATTTTTTTTTTATTTTTTTTGAATTTTTTTTTCATTTATACATATGTGTATATGTCAATTATACATATGTGTATATAGCAATTATACATATGTGTATATAGCATTTTTCAGCTATACATATGTGTATATTTCAGTTATACATATGTGTATATTGCATTATACATATGTGTATAATGCAATTATACACATGTGTATACTGAAAAAAAAATACAAAAAAAATAAAAAAAAAAATTTTTCTTACATATAAAGCAGCGATTTTTGCAAAAAAAAAAAAAAAAAAAAAAAAAAAAAAAAAAATATTTTTTTGCCTTAGAGAAATGTGTGGCCCAGAATGGTTCTCTCAGTTCTCAATTTGGGGAAAGGTTCTCATTTGAACCAAATCCTATATATATATATATATATATATATATATATAAAACTAGATAAAAGAAAGTAACAATTTTTTTTTTGACTCATAGTACCGTTCATAATAATAAAAGAGAAAATTGCTCGAATAGTCTCTGTGGTTTGCTCAGATTTTACCTTTAGTCCTCAACTTTTAAAAATTACATCTGTAATCCTCAATTTTTGGTGTTTCTTAACTCGGATAGTCCCTGGAGTTAACGGAGGTTAGATTATCCAGTTAAGTGGGTGTAAAATTACTAAACTACCCTTATTATTAAAAAGTGTAATTAAAAATAATTAAAAATTATGTGGGCCCCACCCAATTCTTCTTCACTTTATACCATCACTTCTACAAACCACCACCACCAACACCTCCCCAAACTACCACCACCACCTATCTCCACTTTCACCACCACCACCACCACCACCACCACCGACATCCCAACCACCACAGCCACCACCCATTTAATCTTTCCCACCCATCACCTCCATAAACAATCAAACAAATCACAACTGATGAACTGATGCATAATTAAAAAAAACTACAAATCAACATCGTCACCCCTTTTTTATCCTGTTCGTACAACCGCCACACACGGGACCCAGCAAGCAACTACCCTCTGATCATATTATTAAGGTAGCGTTTGGTATGATAGAATGGAAGGGGGAATGGAATGGACCATTACGAGGTAATGAAAAATAGTGTGTTTGGTTGGTTAAAGGAGTGGAATCACCCATTCCACAAGGCATTCCATTCCCTCAAAACTATTCCATCCACCCCCCATGTTTTTTTTTCATTCCATCCCCCATTCACCCTTTATTAACAACATCATAACCCACCAACCACCACCACCCAACACCATCGTCACCACCCACCACCGCCATCACCACCCACCACCGTCGCCCACCACCTACCACTGTCGCCCCCACCGCTGCCGCCACCACCTGCCATCGTCGTCACCACCCACCACCGACGTTGCCGCCACCCACTACCTTCACCCACCCACCACCATCGCCACCCACCATCGTCACCCACCCACCGCCGCCAGCCCGCCATCCAACACCACCCAACACCGACCACCACCGTCGCCCACCACCTACCACCGTCGCCCACCACCCACCATCGTCGCCCACCCTCACCGTCACCACCCATCACTGTCGTCGCCGCCACCAACCACCACCACCCACTACCTTCACCCACCCACCACCGCCGCCACCCACCATCACCGCCATCCACATCCACCCATCGCCATCTTCGCTACCACGAACCACCGCCGTCGCCACCCACCACCACGCTACCGCCACACACCACCACATACCATCACTGCCATCAACCACCACCCACCACCGCCACTAAAAAACCATCGTCGCCCACCCATCATCACGGCCATCCACCTCCACCTTCCACCGTCACCACCACTGCCGCCGCCACCCACCACCACTGCTACCGCCACATATCGCCACCCACCATCACCGCCACTGACCACCACTCACCACCGATTATATTCCTTCGTTTTTTCCTGTTTATCCAACAACATAAAGTATTGTTTTGTTTCATTTCCACATGGCAACCAAACAAGACATGAAATGGTAATGATCCATTCCATTACCTTGTCCATTCCATTACCTCGTTCATTCCATTCTCTCATCCATTCCATTACGCCATACCAATCAGACCCTAAATGATATTTTGGCCTCTTCTGGATTCACATAGTTGGGTACCACCATCTGACACCGTACCCTATACCCATCTTCACAGCTTATCGGATATATATAGCCATCATCTTTTTTTTCATCACCTTCTTCTTTCTTTTTTAGTGGTAGGAGGTAGCACCAGTTGAAACATTGAAACGCACCGGTTCAAACATTGAAACACACGTTTTCATCACCGTCCATCTAGATTTCAGACACACGTATGAACATTGAAATGCACGTTTGATCAAATATGTTGGAGATTGAGACGCACGTTTGATCAAACCACTGAAACAGAGAGAACACGATTCCGACTACTACACAGAACGGGATGATGTTGATGTATCAACAAACTACTTAACGGGTTCGATTCCGCCCGATATGTGCAAAATGGGGAAGATGCAAAAACTTCAAATGCTAGAGAACAATTTTACTGGTGGGTTACCGGAGAACTGATGGATTTGGAGTTTGCCTAATTTGGGTATGATTGGTCTTTAAATGAATCAGTTTGAGGGTCAAGTTGGGCGAATTATTGGCGAAGCGAAGTCACTGGCACATCTTTTTCTAGCAAACAATTGATTTTTGGGTGAATTATCAATTAAATTGTGTGTGGTTTTTAAAGAGATGACGGTGGCGATACGGTGTCTTTCAAATGAGTCACCGGAAGGGGAGAAGTAGGAGGATATGACGGTGGCGATACAATGGGAAACAAAAAAGTCTAAACTACCCCTTTTAATCAACTGGTATTGAGTTTGTTAACCCTAACTTTGGTTTACATGTGTTATCATATTATGGCTTCCTACACTTCTTATGTTAAGAAACTTTGTATCATATATACTTTCTCATAACGATTATAAGGTATATTCCCACCATTCCCATTGTATTAATTAAACGTTATACATAAAAATCCTTTTAACCGTCTCTCTCATGCCATATTTGGTTACCTTCCAATCTTCCGTTGATTAGATTATCTAATTGTTTTCTAATTAAACTTGGTTATGTGTTAAATCTGTGGTTGGTCCTAAATATTTTAAGATACTAAAAAAATGACACAGAGATGCAGTAATTATAAAATTAAGCGGGCAAGTGTGAAGACGGCATCATACCCTGACAAGGATCTTGTGGTAGGAATCGTGTAATTTTGGACCCATTTATTATTATATATCACTTCAGTGATTGCCATTAGGTTGGATCTCTCATTCGTAGCTAATCTCTTATTTTGCTGAACGTTCCCCAAATTTCATTTCTATGCGTATGCTTTTGGGCATCTTCTGGGCGGTGCGCAGTGATGGATATAGAATTTTTTTGTGGGGACATCAGGAGCAAAGCCTGGTTTTTGAATCGGGGGGGGGGGGGGGGAGGGGGCTCAATTTTTTTCGATCGGTAGTGGCAAATCGACGGGGGCCAAATTTAACCCTGACTCAATTTACTTATGAAGATCACAGATATCTACCACTGGGCCAAAAAAACGAGGAGGGAGCAGGGCCACCCATGGCCCAAGCAATCCTTCGCCCCTGGGGTGGGGGGCACAATACGAGTCAGGCATAAATGAAGGATTATAAAAAAAATTATTAACACACTTCAACAAAATGCATGTTCGTATTTGCTCTTTTAAACATGAACATGTTTTTTTGTTCGTGTTTGTTCATTAAAAAAATTGACGAATTCATGTTCGTTAATTTAAAACCTAAATGAACAGTCCATGAATATAAACGAGCATAAAAAAACCTTAAATGAATATAAATGAATAAACATAAACAAACATAAATGAATATAAATGAACGAACATAAACTAACAAGTTAACACATCTAAATTAGGGTTCACGCATATAAAAAACAGATAGTTTTTTTATGCACATAATAAATAAGTGATCATTTACGATACGTTCAAATGGAAAATCAAATTTGTATTACTAAAAAGCTCAATTACTAATTGAGTAATTGGTTATGTTTATACAAGTAGCTAGAAAGCCTATGTTATTCTTATATTTATATAAATTTAACTATTTATATAATTATTAAAATTTAAACGAACATAAACGGACGTTCACGAAATAAATGAACAAACCCAATGTTTGTTCATGTTCGTTTATTTAATTAAACGAAAAAAAAAATTTGTCGTGTTTGTTCGTTTATTAAATAAACAAACATAAACGAATTTACCGTCAAATAAATTCACGAATAGTTTTTGAACGTTCGGTTCGCTTACATCATACACAAAGATATAATTCTATATATAAGAGAGGTTAAAATATACACCCTGATTTTTTTATTAGGCGTGGTCACTTCATAATTTTTGTTACTCACTGGTCTATATATAACAGTATATATCTTTTTATCAGTGTTTATTGCTTTTTCAAAAATTAATCTAAAAAATCAATTATATTTATACTTTTAAATAAAAAAAGTAATAAATAATCAACTATTTTATAATTTATTATATGAACTTTTCATACACTTTTTAATAAAGAAATTTCACATTCAAATCATTGCCTTTGTTGAAAATTAAAGGATGTAAAAGGTGATCCGTTATCAAATTTAAAGTTTACCAATCTCTTCTACATCGTTTTCTTCATCTCTTCTTCACTGTTTTCTCCACACCAAATTCAAGTAATCAATCATGCCCCCGAGGAAAAGGAAATCGCACAATTTACGGCTTGAACGGATGAGAATGTCAGTCCATGCATCCTTCAAAGACATGACCACACCGTGTAGTTTGAGGATAAATAATATGGAACGTATTATAATTAAACTAATTTGAAACATATTATAATTAATTTAAATAGATAATATTACAACTTAAATGAATAAACCCTCCCACACGTCGGAAGAAAAGAATGGAGAACCGCCGGAAGAAACCAATACCCGAAGAAATTCAACGTCGCATTACTAAGTTTTTTGTTACTAATCTTCCAGAGGGATGCAGCGGGGCAGATTTAGCGACACATGTTCGATCGTTTGGCCAGATTTATTATTTGTATATCGCGCGTAAAAGAGATAAAGGAGGTAATCGTTTTGGTTTTCTTTCGATGTTAGATATTAAAAACAAAGAAGAATTTTTGAAGAATGTTCGTAGTATTCGAATGGGGGATAGTAAACTCTGGTTTAATATCGCTCGTTATGTTCTTGAAGATGGGGAAATCAATACTTCCGGCGACAATCCGGGTACAAAAAAATCTCATGTTCCAGTTTCAGGTAATGGAGAGGGCTCGAAGCCTTTTATGGATCCAGGGCCGGTTTTATCTGGGGACTACACATTTAGAGACATGCTTGTGGGAAAAACAATTCATATTGATAGTGATATCAATGCCTTTTCTTCGATGCATGGGAGAGCTATTATTGCAAGAATGGTTAACGTCGATGCTTTAAAGAATATTTTCGTTATTCTGAATGACTTATGCCCTGGGTCAGGAAAGGTGCAATACATTGGTGGTTTGGACCTGTTGTTAACTTTTGAAGACGCCGAAACTGCTCTGAAAGTCCGTGAGGCTGCTGTTACTATGAAAGATAAATTTTCGGCAGTCAGTGTGTGTGAAGGTCAATCGCTTGGCTTCGAAAGGTTGGCTTGGGTGAGAGTTCAAGGTATTCCATTACATTTGCTGTGTAATAGTGTTATTAATGATGTTGGCAGTATGGTTGGGAGAGTTGTCCATAGTGCTAAGAGATCGGAGAGTGATCAAAATTTGTCTTTCGAGTATGTGGGGGTGTTGGTCGGAGATGGAAAAAGGATTGCTGACGAATTTACACTAAACTGGAAAAATCGCAAGTTTCGCGTTTGGGTGACGGAGGAAGTGGGTGATTGGGTGCCGGATTTTGACATAGTTAAGGAGGTCCAGCAAGATGATGATTCGGGTAGTGAGACATCGGAGGAATCCATGGATACGGTGGATACGACGGATCAACTTTCGGAAAAGTCTAAGCAAGACGATATGAATGCTGAACCGGATTTGAATGATGAACCGGTGTTGAATGTTGAACCGGTTATGTATGATGAACCGAGTTTGAATGTTAACCCGGGAGTTAATGCTACCAATCATTGCCATTTAAGTCCCATAAATGCGGACCAATCAACACCCAATTTGGAAGACACATTGAATGATAATATTGAGGAGGAGATATTCACGCCTGCAGTTAATTTCAATTTTGACCAATCTGAGGAGGGGATTAGAAATAGCCCAATTTCAAAAGTTGTTAAAAGAAAAAAAGGTAAGAAAATTGATGTGGGCCTATCCAGTGTCTTGTACACTAGTAGTAACGAGAGTTTAAAAGTAGGTAAAAAGCCCAAAAACGATTTGGTGGACCAGGAGGATGATGATTTGTTTGGGTTAAATAAGTTATTGGGCTTGGACAAAAATTATCCACAAGTTATGATTCCTAACTCGATGCATGATCAGGATGGTGACCAGAGTGTACAACCGTTTGACTTTAATTCTCAACCAATTCCTCCCCATTTGAACCCTTGTGAAGTTGAGCAAAACCATTCAGATACTGATGCCTGTCTCACTGTTCCGGTTGTTGAGCAAATTATGGATAGTGAGGTTGCAGCTACAAAGGTTTTGGCTGAGAAGCTAGGGGCAAATTTGACGGAGCACGACGTTTTGATTCACGAGGCAGTTAGACATGAAGGGTTACAATTTGTTGAACGATGAATTGCTTATCAATTAATATTCGCGGGATTGGTTCCAGGGGAAAAGCTGCTTGGATTAATCGTTTGAAAAATGTTTTCGGAGTTTATTTTATTGGTATTCAAGAGACGATGTCTAATGATATCTCTTTGGGGTTGTTAGCTTCCTACTGGGGTGGTCAAGGTTTCGAGTTCGAATGTGTTGATGCGGATGGTAACTCAGGTGGGATTCTTAGTATGTGGGATCCGAAGTTTTTCAAGAAGGATTCGGTTATTAAAGACAAGAATGTTTTATGTGTCTCTGGTTTATTATCTGACGGAATAACGCGGTTGAATTTTATTAATGTTTATGCTCCCCAAACCAACGTCGACAAAAGGTCCCTATGGAACAAAATCCTCCGGATTATTCAGGCGGGTCAAGGTTGGTGGGTCGTTTTTGGTGACTTTAATGCTGTCAGATCTCAAGAGGAGAGAAAGAATTCGATTTTCGACCAAGTTAGTGCGAATGATCTTAATGACTTCGTGGACGATTCGGGTCTTCGTGAATACGATTTAAAAGGTAAAAAGTATACGTATATGGTCAATCGGAATGGTGATTGGAAAATGAGCAGGATAGATAGATTGCTTGTTTGTGAAAACATTTTTAATAAATGGCCGATGGCTTCTGTTCGTGCTCTTGAACGTGATTTGTCGGATCATGCTCCGTTACTTCTAACGTTGGTTGACACGAATTTTGGTCCGAAGCCTTTTAGATGGTTTGATTCGTGGACCGATAGACCAGGTTGTGTGGAGATAGCTAACTCGGTTATGGCAGATTGGCGAAATACGGGTCCGGCCGATTTGAATTTGGTCAACAAACTGAAAGCTCTTCGACACAAGCTTAAAATTTGGATCCATGAATGCAGATTAAAAGATAAAGAGGACGTGAGCCGCTTCAGAAAAGAAAAAGAGGATTTGGAAATTCTTATGGAACATTATCATATTGAAGAGTCGGATTTGTGGATTTGGTCGGAGTGTGTGAAAGGTCTGCAAGAGATTGAGCGTATTCGTTCCCGTGATTTCAGCCAAAAGGCTCGGGTTAATTGGGCTTCGTTTGGGGATGAGAACTCGAGTTTTTTCCATAACTCGGTGAAAGGGAGGCAAGCGAAAAATGCGATCCCGGGCCTTAAGATAGGCGGCGTTTGGGTTTCTACTCCAGCCCAGCTCAAACGTGAAATACTTCGTTTCTATAGAGAACATTTTCAAGAAAAAGTAAAGAACCGGCCGAATATTATATGCTCAGGCCTGAAGAGTTTAAATAATCGGGATGGGGAGTCTCTTATTGAGCATTTTTCTAAGCAGGAGATTAAAGAAGCGGTGTTCGATTGCGGGTCTAACAAAGCGCCTGGTACAGACGGTTTTAATTTCCGCTTTGTTAAGCGGTTTTGGAATTTTTTGGAATATGATTTCTATAATATTTTGCTTGATTTTCATGATACAGGTATCATCAACCCGGGATGCAGTTCGGCGTTTATTACTTTTATCCCTAAGGTTAAATCGCCTGTGGGGCTCAAAGATTACAGACCCATTACCCTTATTGGGATGATTAGCAAGGTTATTTCTAAAATCCTAGCTAACCGGCTCAAGAAGGTTTTGGGCAAAATCATCTCGGAGTCTCAATTGGCTTTTTTGGCCGATCGTTTTATTCTTGACGGTCCTTTGATGGTTAATGAAATAATCGACTGGCTGAAAAAAAGAAAGCAAAAAGCATTCCTTTTGAAGATTGACTTTGAAAAAGCCTATGATAATGTCAACTGGAACTTTTTGCTTTCTTTGATGAATCAAATGGGCTTTCCCGAGAGGTGGTGTATTTGGATTAAGGGTATTTTGGCGTCGAGCCGCGCTTCTATTCTTGTTAATGGGTCGCCTACTTTTCAATTTATTAGCGAAAGGGTCTTCGTCAAGGTGACCCTTTATCCCCGTTTTTATTCTTGATTGTTATGGAATGCCTATCTTGGATGTTGGATAAAGCTAAAGAGATTGGGGAGCATAAAGGTATTGTTTTGTCTCCTAATGGTGTGGGTATTAATCATCTTTTTTTCGCGGATGATGCTCTTATTATGGGAGAGTGGTCTCGGGAAAACATTCAGTGTACGGCTCGAATCCTCCGGGTGTTTTATGTTTGTTCGGGGTTGCGTATAAATCTTCACAAATCCAATCTTTTTGGGGTGGAGACCAATGATGTTGAAGTGTATGATAGAAGTCTTGGGTTGTAAGCGTGGAGCTTTCCCTTTCACGTATCTAGGCATTAAGGTGGGAACAAAAATGTCTAGAATTTCTAATTGGAACTCGGTTGTCGAAGTCGTTAGAAACCGTCTAGAGTCTTGGAAAGCTAGACTCCTCTCCATTGGTGGGCGTTTGATTCTTATTAAATCTGTCCTTGAAAATTTGCCCATTTATTATTTATCTCTTTACAAGGCTCCTAAGGCGGTTGTTGAAAATATTGAGGGACTTATGAGGCGTTTTTTATGTACCGGTTCTAGCGTTGATAAAAAGATTAATTGGGTGTCTTGGGATGTTGTTACGTCGCCAAAGAAGGCGGGTGGTTTGGGGATAACAAAGCTTCATTTTGTGAATGAGGCGCTTCTCCTTAAATGGATATGGCGGTTCAAGAAGAAGCTACTAGCTTGTGGAAAAATGTGATTATGGAATGCCATGGGACAAGTAATGCGTGGACTATGGTCCCTTGTTCTCAAGCTTCGAGTGGAGTCTGGAAAACTATTGCAAAGATTGGTGATAACAAACTCATTAATGGTACTACTCTCAAGAGTTTTATTGAAGGAGTTGTGGGTGACGGTTCGATGTGTACTTTCTGGATAGACATTTGGTTATTGGATTTTCCTCTCAAGGACCGATATCCGAATTTATTCAGACTCGAAAAAAATAAATGGGCAACAGTTTCGGATAGAATGCATATGGTTAACGGTGTTAAGACGATGGTTTGGGATTGGATTTCGCCTCCTACTTCTACACAGCAGGTTATCGAGCTTTTCAGCTTGTTGTCTGTTATTCATGATTTTGATTGGAAAGGAGGTTCGGATACTTGGAAGTGGACCGGAGACAACTCAGGAACGTTCTCGGTAAAAGGCGCTAAAAACTTAATTATGAGAGACAGGTATGTGACTACCGGTTGGCACATGAATTGGAAAGGGTGGGTTCCTTTGAAATGCAAAATTATGGCTTGGCGAGCTTGTATGGATCGCCTTCCGACGAAGACTGAATTATTCAAACGTGGGGTGGTATTGCCTAACAATCTATGTCCTTTATGCGATTCCGAGGATGAGACAGCCCTCCATATTTTCACAGCTTGCTTTTTCACACATGAAGTCTGGTGCAGAATTCAAAACTGGTGCCGGTTACCTCCTATTTATGCTTTCGACGTCCATGATCTTCTAAAAATGGCGGATTCTCAAAACAACTCAAAGGAAGGTAGTTATCTGTTAAGGGGGATTATTATCACCGCCATGTGGACGCTTTGGAATGAAAGGAATAGTAGAATTTTCAAAGATAAGAGACGTAGAGCGAGTGAAATCGTGGAAAGCATAAAGACAACATCGTACTTTTGGTTTCGGCATAGGTCTAGATTTAAACATTTCGACTGGAATGTTTGGTGTAACTCCCCGATGTCTGTGATGTAATGTCGTTTGTGTTGCCCTTGGGTCCTCGCTTTGAGGACCTTTGGTGGCGTTTTTGAATGAAATTAACCTTTAAAAAAAAAATATATTACAACTTAAATTAGTTGTTTCACGTTAACAAATTTTAATAAACTAAACAACAAGCCTCTTCATTTTTAAAGTAAAAAAATGGAATAATTTGCGTATATCTTTGTCAATAATATCACAGCAACTTAGGCCATCGGGTATACTATAATCATCTTTAACTCTACCTAGATGCTATCAGTGGCGAAGCTTGGTTCGCCAATCGGCGGGGGCCGGACTCAATTTTTTTCGATCGGTAGTGGCAAATCGGCGGGGGCCGGACTTAACCCGGACTTAACCCGGACTAAATTTACCTACGAAAATCGTAAATTTCTACTACTGCGCCAAAAAACAGGGGGGGCCAGGGCCACCCCTGGCCCTCAAAATACTTCGCCCCTGGATGCTATATTCTCCACTTTGTCTACTTTCACACCAGTTCATTTCAAAGAAATGATTTAATGCCCCTTAACTCTACCTCATCTCTTTAACTTTCTCTCTTTTGATTCATGTTAACTTAGTGCCACTTTAATACCCCTTAACATAAAAAGGAAGTGATTTACAATGAAAGTTAAATACCACATTATCGTTAACACCATTGGTGTTAAGGCACCCGTGGCCTTAAATGAGTGTTTCATATTAACAAATTCTGATAAACTAAATATAAAGAAAACAAAGCTAAAAACCATTTATGGGAACAATGGAGTCATTTTTTCGTAATAAACCCTAATATATTGTATTCATTTTTCACATAAAATAGTGATATTATGGGCAACGATCATGGGTCTTAACTTCATATTAAATGCGAATTATGATGGTTTTTAGCTCCCCGTTGGTTTCGAACTTCATTCGAACTCTCCGCCGGTTTCTACGGTGTCAGTACTAAGAGGGTGTTTGGGATTGCGTTTTGAATTTGATTTTTAGATTATTGCGTTTTGAAAACGCAGATAATCAGTTTTTAGTGTTTGGATTGCGTTTTGAAACGCAGATAATCAGTTTTTTAGGCTACCAAAACGCAATAATATATAAGCAACTCCACCCTTGCTTTTCTAAAACGCATAATCTGTTTTGAATAATCAATCCCAAACACCCCCTAAAACTTTCAAAAAGAAAGAATGCTTCCAATTTAATTTCAAAGTTGTTAATATCCCCTAAAGTATTTATAATGTTCAATATAAGCCCTTTTAGTTAAGTTTGAATTAATTTTTACTTAACCTTCACATTTTATAATACAAAATATATATGTATCCCAAGCATTTCATAAAGTATGTTATAGTTTTTTTTTTTTGAACGGCAAATTTCTACTCCTTGTGGGACTTGAATCCAGGACCTTTCCCTTAGGTGCTCCTAGAAGTATTGCTTCTACCATTGGGCCACCAACCCCAATATAAAGTATGTTATAGTTAAAACTAAAGTTAAACGAACACATGCACTTGCTACATTTGTCGATTTGAAAACAAATCGCCAGTTTCGAATTTCATTCGACTCCCCATGGGTTTCTATGGCGTAACTGAGAGTCCCCGTACGTTTATACTACAAATATATATGTATCTCAAGCATGTCAAAGCGCGTGTTACGTTTTGCCTTTCTTATATAAGTTTTCATTGAGAAGTGCTTTTAACAAAATAGAAACACTATGCAGCGTTCGTGTTAGCTTGATGAGAAGTGTTTTTTTCCCTACCTATATTAGAAGTTGTTTAGAAACAAAGTTATAATGATCTTGAAATGTTTTATGTTTAAAGTTGCAAATTTTGATTAGGTTATTGGGACTTCAACATACTAGTTATGAATCTTTAATAATATATTTAAATAAATTTTGAGAATGCAAACGATTTAAACTTTTTAAATATAATTTTGCATGTGCCCCCACAAACCTTTGAATTATTGTTGTTTCCTTGAAACTTTTCTATCACGAATATATTATGATAAAACATATATAATATAATATAACAAACAAGTGTCAATTTGATGCTCGAATTTCAACGTTGAATCATTGGTAGGTGTTTATAGTTTTATTTAATGTACTTACAATATTATGGCCAATGATAGTTTACTGAGATTTTATATGTAATTAAATATATTGTTTTGATTTATTGTTGTCCTCTACAAGCATCTTCAATGGCCACCGCATCCAAATTATTAATTTTTATATCTATGTGTCACCATCTTCATAATATTTCTTATGTGGGCGCGACACATTCAAATTATTAAGGAAACAAAATTCAAGCTATATATATATAACATCAAATAAGACCAATGCTAGGTAAAGATCAGAGTTTAATTGGTTAAATATATACTTAAACTTCAATGAAGCTTACGAATTTGACAGATAGCTAATGATAGCTATTTAACTAGAGAGATCTTGTATTACAAGGGCTTGGCTTCGTGACACGTTTCAAGTGGAGAAACGCGCATAGTATGATCTTGTGCAACACTTTAAGTAGATCAAACACATATGCTTGATCTACCATCACACTCTAAAATTTGTAAGCATGTATGCTTCGGTTTTCTGTTATACCTTTTTCATTTAAGTTGGACGAAACAAACGTTTGGCGTCATGGACTCATATTGTACATTTGGTTGAAGGCGAATCCAATCTTGCCATATGAGCTCTGAACTATGTCTGAGTACTTTATACATTATAATTTGTTTGAATATCTTACATTAGTCATAACCTTCTAGTTAACTTTTAAGTAAACTATAACAATTAAAAACAAAATCAGAAACATAAAGTCATCTCCTTTCGTTAACATAAAGTCATCTCTTTTCGTTAATACTAAAATACCCTTACGTGGTAGACGTGTTCAACGAGTCTAAAAGGATGAAAGGTAATGTCAAGAGGGAAATTATAGATTAATATAAAAAAAAATCATATTAAAACAATTTCCCTAATAAATAAATTATGTGGACCACTTTCATATTTCAACAACAATTATGTAATTAACTCTTTTGTTATATATTGCCGTTCAAAAAAACTCTGTTGTTATATATATTTTTTATGATAACAGATAAATAGATAAATAAATGGTGTTCAAAAAAGCATATATTTTCTAGATAGAAAAGTATATTCAATAAGCCCTTAAATTAAACAAATACATAAACTTTCCCATGTAATTGTCTAAGTAAATTTCACATTGCTTTTCTTTCACCTTCAAGTGCACATCAACACAAACCCCTAGAAACTGTGAATCCAAAAGAGATCTTTAACCTGACACCTTATCTTAATTACAACAGTAACAGTCACTTAATTACCCCCATCAATCATCCTATAAAACCCATCGGTAATAATATCATGTGTTGTCTTGTTTTCATCATCACCATTCATCAAATAGCTGTTGATGTCCACATTGATGCTACTACTGCTAGTACTACTGCTGTTCATACCTATCATTAGTTGCTTCACATCTTCAAGATTCTTGAACAAACACCCTTTTTGTTTCTGATCAACATAGGCAAGATCTGTCATCAAACCATGGTACTTATTATCTCCAAAACCCTGAAGGGTAATTTGGTCTTCTTTCTTTATCCTAGGATATTGTTCATTGTTGTAGCTTATCTGACTCATGCAACTAGCACCACCTTCAGAAGAACAAGTTGTAGTACTCATTTCACCACCATTAATAGCTCCATAGCCAAACATTAGCATCCTTTCTTTCATCTCAGGGCAGTAGTACTTGTTGCTTACATTCATGATATTATTAGTACTATAGTTGTGAAAGAGATCAGTAATGTTAGTGTGACTTTGAACAACATGGTTATTAGTGCTTGTTGTGGTGGAGAGATGGAGAGAGTTGATATTGTTGTAAACATTCATGATATTAGAGTTAAAGTTGTTGTAAAAAGATGAAGAAGCATTCATGAAACTATCTGTTTTTTGATGATCTGGAATTAGTGAAGGTTGTGGTTGTTGAAGGGGTATAGATGGGAGAAAAGATGGTTTCTTTTGGAAGGAAGGGAGTAAAGCCATAAGCTTCTTTCTAAGCTTTGTGTTCCAGTAATTCTTGATATCATTGTCAGTTCTTCCTGGTAGTTGACTTGCTATTATTGACCATCTGAATATATAAATGGAAAGAAATCAAGAATTCAAGATTTATATAAAAAAGTTGAAAGCTTAACATATGAACAAAGAAAAAAGTTGATTTGAGACTTGGGTTTGACTTTGTCATGCATGAATATGAATCATCAAGACATCAACCTATAATTGTTGAAGTTAGATTTAGGGTTTCATGTATGTGTGTCCTAACATGGAAAGAACATATGGGTAGTACCAAAGATGTATAATTTTGCACAAAAGAGTATAAGTAACCATATATAGCTACAAATGGAACAAAGTAGTTTAGACATGTTTAATTACCTGCTACCAATGCTAGCATACAAGGTGCATATGATCCTATCTTCTTCTTCTGAAAACTCACCATGTTTAATATTGGGTCTAAGATAGTTTAGCCATCTCAACCTACAACTTTTCCCACATCTTTTTAGACCTGCTCACACATTCATAAAACAAATCCTTTATTTTGTTGCAAGAAACACACTGATGATGATGATGATGATGATGAGAGAGAGAGAGAGAGAGAGAGAGATTATACCAGCTTTGTGAGGAAGAGCAATCCAATTACCACCAGTACCATGTTTATCTATGAAGTCTTTGAGCTTTGCATCTTCTTCAGGAGACCATGGTCCTTTCTTCACATTTGCTTTGTCACAACAAGGAGCTCTTCCCATCTCTCTCTCTCTCGGTTGACCTTTTTCCAAGTAGAAAATCTCCCTTCCTTTTTGTGTGTGTATGTGTTTGGGTGTAAATGGACAATTTTGTCTTGTGGGTATGCTGGTTGGCTTTTTATGGAGTGAGAGACTTTTGTACTCTCAAAGTCTAAAGGACATAAGTCAGTAAACAAGACAAAAGAAAAGTAAACTACCATTTTTCAATTTGATAAAATAATAATAATTAGTATGTTACATCCAAGTTTCAACCTTTGGTTTTTTTAGCTTTTGTGTGAGTTTGGTCAATCTTTATTAAATCATAAATCTTAAGTGAGAATTTTGTATAATCTGAATGTATTTGCTTATTTGGAGACCAAGTTAATCTAGTAAGCGTTGGTAGATTGAATAACTAAGGCTAACAAGCAAGATGAAGAAATAATAGCAATGATATGGGGTGAGAGACTTTTGTAGTCTCAAAGTCTAAACTCTAGAGGACAGAAGTCAGTAAACAAGACAAAAGAAAACTCCTACCATTTTTCAATTTAATAAAACTAGTAGGAAACCCGCGCGATGCGGCGGGAGCGACTTTGCACTGCGATACTTATTTTACATTCATATAATATTTTTTGTAGCATTATTGCGGTGGATATACGTCATAACGTTACACGTGTCTAGTAACTAAAAAGATTTAACATTGAAATTATAAAGTAATTCAAGAAACATTTGATGAAATAATAAAGTAACATGCGAATAAGGAAAATAAGTCTTAATAAACATAAAAGTTGAAAACTAAAAGCTTAAGTGTGATAGATAATTGAATCATGAGATCAACTTAGTCATACGTCTTCCAAATCTGCATGATCTCATCTATATTGTCATCCCACCATTTGTCATCAGAAGCGATCCCTGAAATTTCTTGTATCTCTTCATTTTTTATTGTTACATCTTTTGGAGGTTGCGTTTTCTCTATCTTCTCTCGTTTTGATGACCTATCAGTAGCCGAAGCAAGCTTGGGACCTAAAAAAACAATGTTAAGTATGTTAGTAACATGCGTTTTTTTATAATCTTATGTTATATATAGATATATATTTAGATAGATATAATACATACCTGATACGTCTTCTATTTTTCTCTTTGTCTCATCCATGACAGATTCTTAATCTTTCTTTAAAAGAAAAATGAATAAGTTAGTGAAAGTGAGCAAAGTATATACAGTAATAACATCATGTAACTATATTTAGAATGTATTTGCGTAAACCACCAAATGCATAAAAAAATCATAACGTTCTCACTTACAAGAGTTTTATATATCGCGTAACACCTCCCGATAAACAACATTTGGTGTATACCCCGTCTCGTTTGAAATTTTTGGCAGGATGCACTAATACCTTTGTATTAGCGCGTGATATTCCTCTTGAGAGAGCAACATAAAGCTGTCCATGCGAAAATACGAAATCCGGAAGATAAACACCAACATGTGGAATTGTTTGACCTTGAGCTTTGTTGATTGTCATGGAAAAGCTAAGTCGAATGGGAAACTGTTTTCTTTTGAGCTTGAACGGGAACATGTCATCCTCAGATAGACATAGTGGAATTCTCGGCAAAAATACTCTCTTTCCAGTATGTTGCCCAACAGCTATCTCTGCATCAATAACATTGCGCTGAAAGGCCTTACATATTAATCTTGTACCATTACATAACCCATGAGATGGATCGATATTCCGCAACAATATGATGGGGCATCCGATTTTTAGACGAAGCTTATGAGGCGGCAAACCGCTAACAGTAAGCGAGTTTAAGAACTCAACCGGATAGAAGTTGTGGCGATCGTCTTCCACTTCATCAAAACTATAGTAAACCTTTTCCTCCCCTTGAAACATGTCAATCATTTGATCATTGATCTCGTCAACACTGTCATTTTTAGTTGACAATATTGCTCTAGAGATTATATAATCAGAAGAATATACATTGCTTTGAATTGAAGGAAATACCGCATTGATCAATTCTGTTATAGAGTGTTTTTGATTACCGAATGGAATTGTCATGTCATCTGGTATGCGGATATAGCTTCCTTCGATCGATTCTTCAGTTCCATCACCGACTCTTAAAAGAAAATCCGAATACCAGGGATCATTCAACGCTCTCATGTTAATTGTCAATCGCATCTTTTTTGTCAAAGGCCAAATAGGCGACATTCTCAGGCTGGAGTCTACAATCTGTGCTCTAGTTCCGCGTTTAATAACCGGCAATACCTGTCTAAAATCTCCTCCCATAACCATTATCTTACCACCAAATGGGAGACTAACGCCTACAATGTCTTGCAACGTTCGATCGACTGCCTCTATCGCCTGTCGTCTTGCCATTGATGCCTCATCCCATATGATTAATTTGGAGGACCTAATTAGTTCAGCTACCCCACTTTGTTTTTTTATGTTACACATTGAATTGTTATTAACACAAATGGGAATCTTGAATCTCGAATGAGCCGTTCTCCCTCCTGGCATATTATTAGCAGCAGCACCTGATGATGCTGTTGCAAGAGCAATAAGACCACGTGAGCGTACCTGAGCAAGCAGAGCTTTATACAAAAAGGTTTTTCCCGTTCCACCTGGACCATCTATAAAGAACACACCTGGACGATCATTATCCACATGCATCATGATCTCATCAAACACTCTTTTTTGGTCCAAATTAAGTTCATCTTTGGCACGTAAATGTTCAGCTTCCACAACTATCCCGTATTCCTCTTGCACCTCACGATGAACTGCATATGGTAAGTTGTGTTCTGTTATTTTTGGAAGATCAAAATCATCAAGATTTTTGCCCATAGATTGTAGGATGAGCCTAATGTCAGTAAGCACCATATTTTGAACGTGTTCCACAGTTTGACAATGTAAGCGGTGATCCTCAGATAGTGCATCATGGTGCTCATCCCACAACCTACGAATATCTCCAGGCTCACAGAAAATCATTATGATTGCAAATAACCTTCTAAGAGCACTGGGAAACTGAAATATAGACGCTTCCGTGAGACATTGCGATAAATTATTATCGTTCTCTATCAAGCCTATCTCAAGAGCTGCTTTTCGAAATGTCGCGTGCTTAATACCATTGACCGTGCAAAGATCCTCAAAAGAAGTTGGTCCTTTGATGTTTGACAAAAGTAGGCGTAAGTAATACCTTTCTCCTTCAGCTGGGTTAGCAGTAACAATACGACCTCTTTGTGGCCTAGTTACGCGAGGATTCCAACAACGTTCGGCGACGCACCATGTGAAGTATTTCGGGAAATCCTTATACAAATATTGCCTTGCCGTTACATCCCCACTGTTTTTTTCAAAAAATGCAGTCAGCATGGTTCTCTTATTTCTTTCGTTATCAACAACATTAGAGATTCTAGCATTATTTGTAAATGTAACCATCTGCTTATTTGGGAGATGAAGTTGTAATGCCAAAACAGCTGGATATATTTGAGAAAGAGTGAAAGAAAAAATACGCCACATAGCCTCGGGGGGGGGGGGGGATACATAGCGTGCATCCTGGAATCTCTTTATCTCATTAATAACATCGGGCCCGTCTGGATCAACATGGATAACCTGTTTGTCGTGCCCTTTGTAAACATATTTAAAGAGATACTTAACGGACTTTATACTTGAGCAAACCTCGACATTCATGTGGCAATTAAACATCATTAAAAGCCTTGGGTTATATGGGACAACCCATCTGTTATCAAGAGTTTTTCCTCGTACGTCCACCTGTATTCCATTGTTTCTCCTTCGATATAATGGATATGCATCGTCTCCTTGTGTTGTCTGCTCATTAAACTGTCTAGGATAACGAAACCGACATACTTTTGGATCACCCTGCATACAAGGACTATTTGTTCGTAAACTTCCGCACGGGCCATGAATCATGTGCTTGACAACAACCGCGTGCAGTTGTGGATGTCGTACCATGTCAGGAATTTCAGCACAAACGACCTTATCATAATGGTCTGGATTATTAATTTTGTGTTGCGAGTGCATGATAAGGAGGAAATGTGCATGCGGCAAGCCACGCTTTTGAAACTCGATGACATAAACGTATGCCTTAACATGTCCGAGCAAATGTTTCTTGAAGAGATGCTCTTTAAGTTCCTCTAATTTAGCACGAAATATTCGTGAAACAAGCTCGGGACGATCTTGTGCGGTTTGACCAGGGCTCAAGTTCTCACATATCTCAGGCCACTGTGGATTACACGTCATCGTTAGGAATAAATCGGGTTTGCCATCATCTTGAACTAAAGTCATAGCATCCAGAAACCGGCGTCGCATGTCGCGAGGCCCTCCAATGAAAGACGCAGGCAACACAATCCGTTGTCCAACTCTGTTAGCATTAACCTCACCAGCATGAACGCAATCCACAATACCTTGGTATAACTCAGCTCTTATCTCACTTTGGTTACGTTCAACATATTTCAAACGTGATGTCTCAATCTTTATATAAACATCTACAACAAACTGCTGTAGCAATCTACCACCAAGCAAAAGCACGTTATCGCCATGGCGGATTTGAAACTTGTAACAGTAGTACTCTCGCATAGCTACGGTTGTCCTACGCCCTCGTCTGTTAGCATCTGGATCTAGTAGGAAATATAAAATAACTAATTACATTCAATTATAATTTTAGGGTATTATTTATATGCTTGACCTTTAAAAACATAGATAAGTTCTTCCTACCTTCATTCTCTTCTTCGATGTGGTCATCATCATTGTTAACTCCATTAACTTCATTCATCACTTCTCCCACACGTGGTATGTTAGAATGCCAACCCGACTCACCGTTAGGGAAGAATAAAGGATAACATAGTGGATCGTAAATTCCATAGTACGGTTGAATAGTTTGACTATGGTCAGATCTACCGTACACTACAATACTTCTTTTGTAGGCAGTGATATTGTCATTCCCTTCAACCCATACACCAGCAACCTATATAAACGTGTAGTAGAAATAAGCATCATTAAAAATTTATAAATGTTATATGTAAATAAAATAATGTTAACAAAACCTCGGATGTGGTTGGCTGGTTGTAGACCCTCTGGTCAAGTTCAACTGAAGCATTAAGAGTGACTTTGTAGTTGTCTAGCGGACCGAGGTCTGCAAGGCTTCGAAATATCCTAGTATAAGGATTTACGGAAAGAACACGTGCCAACTTCTTTGTAATATCTCGATCAAGATTTGGCCATTGGAGTCTATGATCTAACTCAGTATCGGGATCAAAAAAATAAAGCTGTAAGTACCTAGGTGTTCCATCCCTGGGGACTAACTGGTCGATTTTGTGATATATTCCTTTATGTGCACGAAAGGTGTATACACCGTCTCTCATATTGTTCAGCGTATCATCCAACGTCACGCCCATTGAGGCGAAAGAAAAATTGGTGTTATAAGCTCTTATGTTTGTCCTAAACATTTTTCCAATTTCATCTTGCGACGTGAAAAGTTGGTATAACTCACCCGGAATGTTTGAAGATGCTAAATGTGTTTTCCCACCCATGCAGCAAAAGGTAGGGAATTCATATTTAAACACCCTTGCACCACATTTTGTACATGGACTCCGCGCCGGTAACACGAGAGATTCTCTAGGTATACCATCGTAAACAAAATTATATGGATCTTGTACTATGTTCTCATCTAGTGCAGATGGTGGATCATCGGTCGGAATCTGTGTACTCGGGCCGGCATTTGAAATGCGTTTTCCATTATCTCGGCGTGCAGCGTAATATCGTCTATTATACGCCCGACGTTTATCGGCCTTACTACTTGATTCAGCGACATTTGTCATTTGTATGGTGTGACCGCTAGTATTAGTTTGTAAAATGCTTAGCGGTGTCCTTTCACATGACTGGTTAGTCGTTAGTGGTACAAATGAGCTACTTTGAGAGACACTACCATTGCAAACTTTTGGATCTTGTACTATGTTCTCATCTAGTGCAGATGGTGGATCATCGGTCGGAATCTGTGTACTCGGGCCGGCATTTGAAATGCGTTTTCCATTATCTCGGCGTGCAGCGTAATATCGTCTATTATACTCCCGACGTTTCTCGACCCAACTACTTGATTCAGCGACATTTGTCATTTGTATGGTGTGACCGCTAGTATTAGTTTGTAAAATGCTTAGCGGTGTCCTTTCACATGACTGGTTAGTCGTTAGTGGTACAAATGAGCTACTTTGAGAGACACCACCGTTGCAAACTTTTGGTTCTTTGTTATTCTCTTTCTGTGAATAGTATCGTCTATTATACTCTTTTCGTTTTCCATTTGACGCGGACGCAGTTGAGGCCAATATGATATTACGATCGTTTTGTTGTCCGTTACTCATAATAAAATGATGAATACCTTTTGAATGAATAATAACATTGTGAATATTAGTAGGCATATATGAACACTACCATTAAAGTACTAATTTAAATAACTTGAATAGCTAATTACCATAGGAAGAAAAATGAACACTATCATAAAAGGGACTATTTAAAATAACTGATCATCTATAGTAAGCAAAACAATTAAATACTAAAATATTGAATTGGTTACCATTGATCTAAATCTATATACGAAGAGATACGGAACACGTCTTATGTTTTTATTTCATATGAATTTTGATATTTGATAAGGTTCAAAATTGTATGGTATGTATGGTTTTTATGTGTATACCGCAAATAAATCATAAATTATAGTTGAGTGATATTTTTGTCTTTGTTCAAGGTTCATTGAATTTTTCTTAATTTGAATCAGGTGGCCGGTCAATCTAAAATTAACATATTGCAACATGATCTCTTTATAATTTTGTAAGAAATAGAAAGATAACTTATTTCTAACATAGTAATCTATACTATATGTAAACAAAACCAAAACACCAATACAAATACAAAGGTGTAGCAAAATTATTTCAAGTAATCAATAAAGGACAAGTTTTGTTCAAAGTGAAATACAAAACTATAAGAATAATCAAACATTTAAATAGCATGAGCCTCTGGCATGTTTGGTTCAATCACAACGGTAGTAAAATCAGTTGACTTCAAAATATTCCCTAAACATAAAACATAAAATGTTTAAGTTTTATAAAAGCACATTATTTATTAATGTAAGTAAGTTTTAAAAAAATATGTAGAGTATAACATACTGTCGGGCAAACGAACCAACTTGACACGAGATACATAAACAATAGATTTTGTTAACATCGCACGATAAGTTGCCATCATATTAATCCCACTCGGGTCGTATAAATATAATTGTATTTTATAACCGCTGCCACATATAAAATTCAGATTAGAAATGAAAAACTTGTGTATATAAGCAAATTTAAAGAATTTTTATATTTTTTTGTAAGAATATGCCTTACCTAAGATCTTGAAGAGACATAAGAAAATGTTGAAACAATCGTTTACCCTCTACAATCTTTCCAACGACATCTAAAACCAATAAAATGTTCATTATATTATTTAGTTAAAAAAACGTAGCATATTATAAAACTTTGTATGTATCAAAATGAATTATACATACCGATAATTATTTTTTCATAGCTCTTTTCAACCATGAGACTTTTTATAGAAGGCACGAATGGATACATACGAAAACCTCGTGGAACATGACTTTCAAAGCGAATTAGTTTTGTGTTTTCAGTAAATACAGTCTTAAACTCACTCCAAACCAAGAGGTACTTTTCATGTTTTGGCCATTCTTCGTAATCGAATTTATGTCTTTGGAAATGGTGTAGCACAAACATATTGCCCACCAAATTCATATGTTTGAAAAATTTCATACAATGTGCGGGGATAAAACCGACCAACTTTTGTCTCTACAAAAAATAATATATACCAGCTCATTTAAATACAAATGACACTTTATTTAAAAGGTTGAAAAAAAGGATCTTACGTGTTGGTCGAGGAAAACTACTAATAAGTTGTTTTCACCTACGATAGGCAAAACAAAGTCGACCCAAACGAAACACATAGTATACCAAACGCCATAGTGTGTGACTGATGAAAAAGAGTCAACAATAGAATGCAAATCCATGAACAAGTATACCTTCAATTAAAAAAAGGTTGAACTTTGATATTAAAATGATATAAATGAAATTGTTACTCCAATTTAGTGGTAAAACGAAACACATAGTAACACATACTTAATCATAACAGTCGTTATAAACTCAATATGAAAAAAACAACAATAATAACCAAATAAATATAAAACTACTAATGCCATTAACTAAACGATGCATGTTATTGCCATAAAAAGTTCCAAAAAACATAAAATTCAGTCTGCATTAAATGAGAAAACTAAAATACTAAGTCAATAATTCTAAGAAATGCATGAAACTAAAAATCATGGAGAAAGAAGTGTCTCTGTGTAGACGGAACCATGGATAATCAAAGGCCAAAAAATGTTAGGCCTGAAAAAACCCAACTCATCAAACCGTAAATCAATTTCAATCACTTTTCCCCACTCTGTGATCATAATACATGACCCTGTCAAAATGTAATATGTGATGGATGTAATTGTAGGGAATGAAAGACTTTCCTTAAGACGATAGAATAACAAAGGAATCCACGATCCATTGTGTAGCTTCCACAAACTCACAGGCCTTTCGTAGTATCCGCTAGCAATCAACATATGAAGTTCGGATCTTATGCTGACTAAAACACCATTAGGTCCCTCACCCGAGGTACATGGAAATGGTAATTCTGAAAATTCTCTTTCCTTCACATCAAAGCGAATTATCATCTTGTGTCCTGCAAGCCAATATTGGGACACTGGGAAGTATAAACCATCACCACTGAAAGTTGGCGGAGACCAGTTGTATGTCTGACAATGGTACGGCCGCTTTTTTAAGAAGGATACAGACTTCCATGAGCCAAGTCGCAACGAATAGACGTAGGCTGCAAGAGTCCCTCGTCTACGTTTTATGTGAAGTATATTGTAGCCAAAAGTAGAGTCAACATAGAACCCAATAGCATCATGATGTACTTTGTAAAAACCCTGCTTAATAGAGTTTGACAATTTTTTACTGGCACGGGTCAATGGATTCCATAGAAGCAACTCACATGTGTTTTTGATGCAAACACATAGCATGCCGTCTAAGCTTGCCAAAAATAACAAATTCCTTGGACGAACATTAAACGGGGTTGGAACGTTGGTGGCTAGTAAGTAGTTAGCATCGTTAAAGTTCAACGAACGTACCAAACACAAGGCAGGGTATTCAACGAACGCCATAGTGTGTGACTGATGAAAAAGAGTCAACAATAGAATGCAAATCCATGAACAAGTATACCTTCAATTAAAAAAAGGTTGAACTTTGATATTAAAATGATATAAATGAAATTGTTACTCCAATTTAGTGGTAAAACGAAACACATAGTAACACATACTTAATCATAACAGTCGTTATAAACTCAATATGAAAAAAACAACAATAATAACCAAATAAAGATAAAACTACTAATGCCATTAACTAAACGATGCATGTTATTGCCATAAAAAGTTCCAAAAAACATAAAATTCAGTCTGCATTAAATGAGAAAACTAAAATACTAAGTCAATAATTCTAAGAAATGCATGAAACTAAAAATCATGGAGAAAGAAGTGTCTCTGTGTAGACGGAACCATGGATAATCAAAGGCCAAAAAATGTTAGGCCTGAAAAAACCCAACTCATCAAACCGTAAATCAATTTCAATCACTTTTCCCCACTCTGTGATCATAATACATGACCCTGTCAAAATGTAATATGTGATGGATGTAATTGTAGGGAATGAAAGACTTTCCTTAAGACGATAGAATAACAAAGGAATCCACGATCCATTGTGTAGCTTCCACAAACTCACAGGCCTTTCGTAGTATCCGCTAGCAATCAACATATGAAGTTCGGATCTTATGCTGACTAAAACACCATTAGGTCCCTCACCCGAGGTACATGGAAATGGTAATTCTGAAAATTCTCTTTCCTTCACATCAAAGCGAATTATCATCTTGTGTCCTGCAAGCCAATATTGGGACACTGGAAGTATAAACCATCACCACTGAAAGTTGGCGGAGACCAGTTGTATGTCTGACAATGGTACGGACGCTTTTTTAAGAAGGATACAGACTTCCATGAGCCAAGTCGCAACGAATAGACGTAGGCTGCAAGAGTCCCTCGTCTACGTTTTATGTGAAGTATATTGTAGCCAAAAGTAGAGTCAACATAGAACCCAATAGCATCATGATGTACTTTGTAAAAACCCTGCTTAATAGAGTTTGACAATTTTTTACTGGCACGGGTCAATGGATTCCATAGAAGCAACTCACATGTGTTTTTGATGCAAACACATAGCATGCCGTCTAAGCTTGCCAAAAATAACAAATTCCTTGGACGAACATTAAACGGGGTTGGAACGTTGGTGGCTAGTAAGTAGTTAGCATCGTTAAAGTTCAACGAACGTACCAAACACAAGGCAGGGTATTCAACAGTGATCATTTTCTGATTGGGTGAAGCTCGCATGAAATGACAATGCGCACTTAGAAATTCCGGTGTTGAGAAGTAAGCCAACCATTCCTTGCTGACACACTTGAATTTTGTGACATCTTTGGGGAGAAGTCTTGCAATTATCTCTAGCATAACTATCTCAAACGGTAGTGGCCACATAATAACCTTGATCTAAAAAATAAATAGAAAAAATAACACCGACATTATGTCATTGTAAATGATTAAGACATGAAATGTAAAGAGACACTATCATAGATAATAAACATCATTGTAAATAAAGTGTACGTCTTACAAAACGAAAAGGAAGTGGTAAAAATAATAATGAAGATAATTAAAGCGTTTAAATAAGAAACTAAGTATTTGGTGACACAAGAGTTTCAGTATAAACGGCTCCTTGTAGTCCGCTTTTCCAAAACACAGGATAGTAGCAGTCTTCCCCATTCTTCAACGTATCTAGTTCATTAGCATCTCCAGAATTTGATACCACCAAAAAATTTCCAGTTCTCATCAAGTATGTAATGGTGCACCCTGAAAGTTTTGGTGGCATAGTGGATGGGAAAACCCAGAGTTTCGTCCATTTTTCACCTTGTAGCCTCCATAGATCTAGTGACCAAAAAGGGAACCCGTGAGAAACAAACATGTGAAGCTCATTATGTACGATCACTAATGTCCCATCGCCGTCGTCGTCTAAAATTGGTGGAAAGCTTTTCTTCTTTAGTTTTTCAGAATCCGCATGAAAACCAAATAAAAAACTGCCCACTTCATGAGTATGTACTTTTATAGTAAAATACAATACTCCATTGCAGAAAGCTCCGTTTGACCATGAAATATTGTGACTACAGTACTGGCGTTCATTGATGAACCCAATCTTGCGCCACATGTCAACCCTTAATGAATATATGTAAAGAGACATTTTACCACGTCTGCGCTTTGCATGTAAAAGCATGTAGTCATTCGAAGCAGAGACATACAATCCAACAAAATCTGATTTAGGTTTGCATAGACCACGAGTTTTTGAGGTGGCCACGTTTTTAAGCGCACCGGTTAGGGGGTTCCAAATAATCATGTTGCCGGTGCCACGCAAACAAAGGCACAACAGGCCGTCAAAACTTGCTACAACACTAACATCAGACAAAGAAGCGTTGCATGGAAGGGAAATTATGGTCTTTGAGAAATGATATGTTTTTTCAGAATGAATTGGAAATATAAATGATTCGCGCGACCCGATTGAGAAAAAATTCTGATTGTAGGATGTGGATATGCGACGACAATGCATCAAACGAAACTTTTGTGTTGATAGCAAAGACAACCATTCCTTGCATACACACATGCACCGACCTAGACATTTTGCTGGAAGCCTCACTAATATCTCGAACAACACAATTTCGATATGAACATGATTAATCAAAGTAGTACGAGGACCATGGAGGTTCCTAATTTTTTTCCCCTAGATAAATGCATAATCTCCACGTCCACTGAAAGACATAGTTAAAATGGGTTTAAACAAAAAAAATTCAACTACATGTAGTTTTTAAAAGAGAAGTATATTTAACCTATACACTTACGAATTACATATAGAACAAAATATTTGCGTCTAGCAATATAAAAAATAGATACTGGGTTGTTCTCTAAATTAAGTCACGCCAAAGCCTATGGTCAGTGCCAACCGCCAACATATGTTTCTAGCATATACAATGTACGTTTCATGTTTGTGTGTCCAAGTTAATGTCTTCAGACGTAACTAAATCATAAATCAATAACGACCAGCCCATCACAAATGTGGGCTAAACAGTACGTTTCTAGCATATACAATGTACGTTTCATGTTTGTGTCTCCAAGTTAATGTCTTCAGACGTAACTAAATCATAAAACAATAACGACCAGCCCATCACAAATGTGGGCTAAACAGTACCTGGTCCAACCTTCAAAGCCCAATTAAAAGACCAACCACAAAACCGGCCCAACTCATAGCTCAAAACTCAAAAAGAAACCCTACATCTCAACCGTCATACCCATTTCATTGTTCAGACAAACCCTTTACGTTTCTATCTACACTCGATCATCATCTTCTTCACCAATCAATTAATCTGTTTCTATCTACACTCGATCATCATCTTCTTCACCTATCAATTAATCTTAACCTTCAGCTTCAACATCCTGATCCCTGGTACGTTTCTATCTACAGTCGATACGTTTTTTTATTAACTTCCTAAACCCTAACCCTAACTTAATCTTCAATATTGCTATTAACATTAGAATTTACAGATCTAGCTATGGGAGTAGAGAACTACCACGTGATAGAGCTCGTAGGCGAAGGATCGTTCGGTAAAGTCTACAAGGGACGGCGAAAGTTCACCGGCCAGGTATACGGCTATACGCAACTTACGATTCGTTACTCCTTTGATTCATGTCACTGTATTGGTTATGTGTTTATGTTTTGTTGGATTCGTTACTCCTTTTTGTAGAAGTTTTTATAATTCTTGTTGATTTTGAAGGCGGATAAATATTGATGTTGTTATTGATTAACACTGATACTAATTTTCTGTACCTGCTAGTTTTTACAAACTTTGATGTAGTGATAGTTTGTGTAATTTTAAAAAAAAATTATTTCAGTTTTGAAGGCAGATATGTAGTTTGATTGATGCATAGAGTGAGTCATGGTTTGATTCTTTTGATTAGGTGTTTTGTTGATAGATATTGAGTTTTGTTATGTATTGTTGTTAATTTTGTATGTTTACTACTTGCTATGAAGTTACATCATGTAGTGGTCGGTTATATTTTTGTAAATATCTTAGAATTCATGTTGTTACTGGTTAATAGCGATTGCTAGTATTTTATATCTGCTACTTGTTGTAAAGTTGGATGTGGCGATTGGTTATATTTTTGTAAAAGATATTAGAATTCATGTCAAGTATGAATGGCAGATAAGTAATTTGAATGATACACAGAGTAATGGATTAGATGTTTTGTTGATGGATGCTGACTTTTGTTTTGATTTGACTGTTAATTTTTTATATCTACTACTTGCTATGAAGCTAGCTAGGATCGTTCGGTAAAGTCTACAAGGGACGGCGAAAGTTCACCGGCCAGGTATACGGCTATACGCAACTTACGATTCGTTACTCCTTTGATTCATGTCACTGTATTGGTTATGTGTTTATGTTTTGTTGGATTTGTGATAGACTGTTGCAATGAAGTTTATATTGAAGCATGGGAAAAGTGAAAAGGATATTCAAAACAGAAAAGATTGAGGTATTATTAATGTTATTATTTGTGTGTTTAGTTTGTGTAATGTTTGTGTTAGGGTTTAAGTGTAGTTACCTCAGCAATTTTTTAATTGCTGACAGAAAATAGTGTTTCTTGCAGCCTTGTTTCTGCAAATAAGTTTTCTGGAATCATACCGAAATCGACAATCTGACCAACTTAGAATATTTGTAAGTCAATGTTGTTTATTTTGATCAGGAAGTGAATAGTGGTTCATTGCATATTTAAACAAATCTATAAATCTTTGAAACTCATTTGAATTTTCGATATTTTGAATTCATTAAGAGTGTGGAATTGAATTGGTATTTTTCAAGAGGATGGATTTATATGTTTCTTTTTTATAATTTCTTGATTTTTAAGTTATGCTACTCATAATGTAAGGATGAGCTCAGGCTGATAGTGGGGACATTAAGGTTTTCGTAAAAAAAAAGTTATTACTATTAGCATTAGCAACTTGTTTTTGGTCTAGAGGTTTCTTTATTTTGTTAATGGTGAATCCGTATTTAAAAACTGTTTGGTTTAAATGTTGCATGGTTCTTGATTATTTGCTGAATATGTGTAGATCAAGGATGGTTTTGGCGAGGGAAAAGACGTTGTTGTGATAGTGATGTCTGCCATGGGAGAGGAACAGATCTTTGCTATTAAGGAGATTGGTCCAAAGGAACTTTGTTTAAGGACATTGGCAAATGAACAGGTAAGATATGGGTCAACTTATTTGTTGGATAAGCACATGTGATTAAGTTAACTTGTGCATGTGCATTGTAGAAACTCAACTTGGCCAATGTAGTGTTTTTTACATGTGGGTGGTCTAGGAGTGGCCTCTACTTTGATATCATTAAGGGAATTTTTTAGGTAATTGAAATTTTCTTTTAACTTGTAGGTTTAGCTTGATGTTGCCTTTCACTTAATCTTGAACAATTTTTTGTCACTCGAGGGTCTTATTAACAGTTAACATTATTTTTTACTCCCTGTAATTCTTCTATCTGTCTACAGGCTCTGCACCAGCTTATTTTTACACCTGTATTGTATGATTTCTACAACTATGATGGTGAAGACACAGAATTCAGTCTACTTTTTTCAAAGTTCACTCAGGTTAACTTCTTTTTGCCTCTTTTATTTTAAGTAAAATAGTTTTTACAAAGTGTTGTAATTGTAGATCCATTTTAAACCAAACAACACCCTTGCTAAAATGTCAAAGAAAAACACTAAAGTACACATGAGACCAGCCAAAGTTGATGCATTCATTAAAGGGGACAATGCCGACCCATTAACTTACTAATGGGGTGACCGGGGTTGAATTTATTGCAAACCCAGGTCAAATCAAAAAGGTATTTCAAAGATTGTCTAGCTATATTGTTTGCTTATTCACAATCCACACATTCATTAATCATTATTTGTAAAAAAGAGTTCAAAATAATAGTTGTTTGCAAGTCAACCATACCTGAGCTGGCACGGCCTTAAATATCCTCATAATTTTCTTTAAATTATAGACTTTTTGCAGTTTTCTGTATGGTTTATGTTATGCATTTTTTTTTAACTTGTGGATTGTAAACATTTTTGTACTTTTGGCCAGGTGGAAGGAGAATTTTGCAGAATGTAGTTAGAGATGGAAATTTAGAAAGAGAGGCGAAAGATTCAAAGAAAACAAAAGATGATAAAGATTTCAAATTTAAAGCAAAATATTTACTGATGGGTGGATCCGGGATTTTGGTTTTGTGTTGCGGATTTCTTTGCCCATGCTTCCGTTCCAGAAAGAAAGAGATGGCTCACACTGTTCTTGCCAAGGAGCCGAGTTCAAGTGAGTTAAATCTTTACATTTATAGTAAAAAGTTCAGGTCACTGGTACTGTTCTCTCTGCCTTTTCTATTTCCTTCCAGTTTCTTGTTCAAATACTGTTTTATGTGATTCTAAGTGATGGACTGGCTTAATTGCAGTTTATGCAATGTCCAGCCCTTTTTTGAGGCAGACGGACTCACTTTTTGGTTTTGTAGCTGATACAACAGTGACCTACTTCTGAACAGCAAGAATGGGCAGCAAAAATTGCTGAATGTTTAAAAGTAAGCGCTTATGGTTAATTTTTATAATCGTTTTTTCTATGTTTTCGCCTGCATATACTAAGAATTGTTTATAATATCCTACTGTGAATCAATACAGGTATCTACTTCCATGGTGGTTAATTTGTGAGGCTCTTGGAGCTTTGAAGGCGATGTCTTAGGGGTCTTAAAATCGTAGCGTCGTGATTCTGGTTGCTGTTACCCCCAATCAAAGGGTAACAATTTGTGGAGAAACCCTAACTTGGGTGATTCCGGTTAGATTGTTCCTTTTCTGGTTTTGTTTTTTTGTAGGTGTCCATGTTTGTGAATATTGGTCTTGATTGTTATTGTTTGGTGTGATATTTTTTGAGTTATTGTTTATTGTGTGCTTGACTGAGTGCTTAGAATCTTAGTTATAAGGCTCCTGTGTTATGCTTGTCCTGGCACCTTTTGAGTGATGAACCAGGAATCTGGCCTCTAACACAGATTCGCCTTTGTGTGTCTGTGTGTAACATTTGTTGTTGTTTTTTCTGTTGACTCTTAAATTAATATTTTTTGTATTCAAGTGCATACTTCCATTCCGATCAGTTAATGAAGTTTAAAGTTTTTTTTTTTATGAAAAGTTCATTAACTATAGGCCGTTGCTTAAATGTGTTAATGTGTTTACCTTTAGTTTTATTATGTTAAAACAGTATATTATGTATTTGGGTTTGATTGTATTTGAAATGAAGTTTTTAAATCATGGTTTTCATGTAAATAACTAAGTCGTCTAAAGATTTACTTTTTATTGTCTTAGTTTATAAATCTAAGACAAAAACACAATAAACATATTGCACTTCTGTAAAATATAAAAACAAAAAATCACATATCATATTCAGGTCTTAGAAGTATACATACCTGTGTAAATTTCTGAAAGGATAAATCTTGAGCAGCGAAAACAACTGAATATTAATTTAGATGAATGATTGCTAGGTATGAATATAGAACAATAAAAAAATTATTAAGAACATATGCAACAGAATTTTAGTACCTGTATGTGTTTTGATAGGAGCAGGGAATTGTGAAGTACAAATACTCCAGGAATAATTAAGATCTTATATAGAAAAAGTATTCGAATAACCTGCACCTAAAAATGTGCAACTTAAGTATTATCTATAAGAGTTTATAGATAACATTAATTCGAATAACATGCAACCTAAAAGGGTGCAACTAAATTAGGATTTTAAGATTATCTCTAAGAGTTTCTAGAGAACGGTTATTTGAAATGTGTTTCCTGCAAGTGCAACTAACTTAGCACTTTAGTATTATCTCTAAGAGTTCACAGATAAGTAACTAACTTAGGATTTTAACCTAAAAGGGTGCAAGTTTATTTGTTATATACTGGACTTTATAACAGAATGGCTAAATGTAATAAATCTGAATATGTGTAAATTTGTTTACTGTTTCAAAAAAGACTATTAATACGAAGTTTATTTGTTATATACTGGACTTTATAACAGAATGGCTAAATGTAATAAATCTGAATATGTGTAAATTTGTTTACTGTTTCAAAAAAGACTATAAATTTGTATACTGTGTTCGCATATTTTAAAAGAACAATATTGTCACATGTATATTTATTAATCAATATATTATTCACAATGTTCTTGTGTATAATGACAGTTTTGGTCCTTTTAGTTTTTGATATGACTAACTTGTTCAGAGGTATTAAGGATTTTGTTATATTGTTTGGTCAAATATTTTAAAAGTGGTGGGAAGTCATTACTCCACCTCAAATATTCTGTCTTCATCTTTTGAAAACGCAAGGCACTGTTCACACATTTGCTATAACAAGATAAGGTCCATAACAATTAGTTGAAAGTTTTTGGTTTAGTCTCTAGTGCACTAAAGTCTGCCTATATGTCCGTAGGGCTGCAAAATCAAATGAACCAAATAATCCACCTTGAACCCCCTCTTTAATCTGTGTAAATCAGCCACTTATTTCCTTGTTTCATGCTGTTCTAGATTATCAGAGTATAGCTTTTCAAACATTTGTCATAAACGACCTGTTTTGACTTGGACCCACTTTGACCCGTTACCTGATCTGACCCGCCTGTTTTGTTGGCTTACAATCTGTAGATTTCGGCTAACTTGACTTTATTTAGTCAAAACAGTTCAGTTTGGATGCAAAATTGATTAAAGTTGAAAACTTGTAGAAAGATATAAGATAACATACAACCTCTATAGAATATAATTAAAGTTGAAAACTTTGAAATTTATGAATATACATACTAAATGAAATGTATTCAAAAAACATGTTAAAGGAAATGTAGCAGCCAAACATAATCGTTGCATGATACTCCAAATAGAATAACTAACGTTAGCTTTTCCTGTTTCTTATCTTGTATTTAGATTTTGTTTTTAAAATTACTATGTTTATGACTAATATTTTCTTATTTGTTCATTATTATTTTGAGACATGTAAGGTTCATAGCATAGATAGATCACACATATGCTACCAATAAGAATACTAACATGCGTACTATACAATTATATACCATGTAATAATATGCTATCAGTTTTGTATGCCTATAGGGCTAATACTGTATATGCTATATAGGTCGTCTGGCATATATAAAAATGTAAAGAAACATGTTTTAAGAAACTGAAAATAACATAGGAAACTGAAAATAACATGTTACTAACATAGGAAACTGAAAACTAAAGAAACGTGTTACTCGAATGAAGAAAATAACATAGGAAACTGAAAATAACACGTTTTAAGAAACATAAATTAAGCTGCATGAAATCTGTTGCGCTTCTGAATAGTCACTCGGGGGATCTTAAATGGACTTTTCAGTTCAGCGCCTGAGTCTGCAGTATCACCAAATATGTCTTCATAGTTGTTTTCATCGAAACTGTCAAGGTCAATGACTTGACTCCACTTCCATTCGGAGAGTCTTTTAGATCTTTTTCTTTGTGTTTCAGTCACCCGATCCTTAAAATAAGTGCAAAATTTTAATTCAAGAATTATAAGAAGATTAGATAAATAATAATCTTACCTCATCACTGAATTGACGGTGAAGATCAGATTTGTATGGTGAAAACATTGCACCATGAGTAATAATCTCAACACTGTCGTCACCATCATCGTGCTGAGATGCTTCTGTGGCTGTTGGTTTGCTGAATTCAGAATGTTTTTCATCTGATTGACTCTGCAAAACCAACAAGATAACATATAAAATAGGTATAGTTAGTAAAATGAGGCAAATGAAAAACATAAACTGAGAAAAAACCAACCTTAGATGCTTCTTCTGTTACTACTGTTTTGTTCAATTCTGCATTTTTTTCATCTAAATTAATCTGCAATATGAAGAAGTTAACATATAAAATAGGTATAGTTAGTAAAATGAGGCAAAATTAAACACATAAACTAAGAAAAACCCAACCTTTGAAGTCTCAACCTTCGAATTCAGAATTAGATCCATGTGTAACTGCTTTTGCAAATAAAATAGGTGAGTGTTAATGTATATTTATAGTATAAACTTTAGTAAGTTTAAATCTGAAAACTGATTTTCCCACCCCATTAAATTAGGAATTTTTGTTGCATAATTTGTGTTTTCATTTGTAAAAGATAAAGTTTAAAAATATTCGTTTTTTAATAATAAATTCGTTTGTTAGTGCTTTTTTTTATTTTATAAAAACTGACCATTTATATCGTATTGTTATAATATTATTTTTTTTTTGAAATTATTATTTTTATATTTGCAGATATTATATTATTTATTTTGTAGTATAATATTAATATTTGCATCCGTGAACGTGAGTCATGTTCTGGGAACCGTAAGTTTCAGTGTCATATATTTTGTTCTCAGGTTCGGGTACGGAAGGGTCGGGCTGGATTGAGCTAAATAAGGAAACAGATGGAGGAAGAACGCACCAAGGTACATCAATTGTCTACACTACCTTTCAAATTACAAAATAAGGAAACCTGATGGACTGTGATTTGTGTGTATAGGAACAAAAGCTGATGGAAAAAGACAGTTTGAGAATGCAAGAAGAAATTTCTAATGCAATGTATATTGCTCGGGAAAAGAGCTTAGCTGATGCCAAATATTACCAGTGAGTTATCTTATTAATTTCTTTTATATAACATAATATTAGTTTTGCTGAAAAGCGTTTTTAGTTAGAAGGATACTCTTTTTGAGTGTAGGACCATGAAAGAGGCTGAAGCAAATAAGTTGAAACTTACAGCCCAATTTCTGGAGCTTAAATTTATCGAGGCGATTTCCAACAACACCAAAATGTTCTTTGGAAACAAGGTCATTTATCTCACTCTCATATACATCGAACACATCCATTGTGTGCGCTATCACTTAAATATGATACATGTAACCAAACAACTTGATTCTCAATGACAAGATGACTAACATGGTGACAAAACTGGCGGGTTGTTGGTACCATGTAATTTTTGGGCCACTCAACAATTTTCTTCTCCTTTTTTTAAACAAAGTCCTATTGTTTTTCACATAAAGCGAATTTGCGAGGTCGTTTGTATAAAAAATACACTTTGGTTGACTTTTGACCTATTGATCTTTTTGGTTTAACTACTTTTTTTAATTATTGGGCGTTAGATGTAAACACAATCTAGATGGACTTCGAGTGGGTCAAAGTTGTCACTTTAACACACACACATATAGGGTGAGACGTGTAATACACATGCTTTCTCATAGGAATACTGAATAGTTTGAGGTTTTGTATTGCAAATGTAAACCATGCAGATACCGAATATGGTGTTGGATCAAAGGCTACTTGGGAACTTTTTGCGAGATTTGGAAGGAAAAAGGAACTTGGAAGCATACTGGAAAGCTAAACGGATTAGAAAGCAAAACAAGATGTGAATGCGATTTCTATTTTTGACTGCTTTTGTTCGTTTAATGATGTTCTCATGTGAATGCGATTTCTTATTTTGACTGCTTATCACCAGAATAGCTGATAAAAGGGAACTTATATAGCATAAACCTAACTGCCTCACTGCTAAATCATTGATAGGACTAAAAGACTCATTTACCCTCATAAAATCTATAATCCATGCATTAAGTGTTGTACTATGGGAAATGAAACTTGTATTACTTAAGTTTTAAGAAGTCCTTCACTCATGTATTATAATATAGTATAGATAAGAATAAAAATTAGGATAGTACGTCCAAATTTCAACCTTTGGTCTTTTAATTTTGAGTTAATTGTCAATTTAGTCCCTGAGGTTTGTCAATAATCGTCACTTTCATCCAAATCTTTTTTTCTTGTCAATTTAGTCCCTGTAGTTTCATTTTTTGTCATTTTAGTCCCTGAGGTTTGTCAAAATTTGTCACTTTCATCCAAATCTTGTTAGTTCACAGGGACTAAAATGACAAAAAATGAAACCACAGGGACTAAAATGACAAGAAAAAAAGATTTAGATGAAAGTGACAATTTTTGACAAACCCAGGGACCAAATTAGCATTTAACTCTTTAATTTTTATGTGAGTTGGGTCGATCTTTGTTAAATGTTAAGACTATCCCTATTCACAACTAACCCAATCCAACCTTTTAATAAAAAACTAATTTATCTCTCTTCAATCTACACAACCCAACCTTTTCACACATTCACAACCCAACTCAACCTAAAAATATATTTTTTAAAAGAACTCGATTTTTAATAAAATTTATATCGGGATGTTTACAAAAAAAAAAAAGTTAAGAAATACCACTATTTAGTTTTTTTTTAAACTTAAATATTATAAAATATTTAAGTAATTAAGTTAGTGGGGGGTTAAACCCGGTTGCAAACAAGGTTGCTGGAACAAACGGATTAGGGGGGTTTGTTTGCAAACATATGAATTTTTTAATATTATTTCCACAAACAATCAAGAGATTGTTCACCATTGTGGATGGTCTAAGTGAGGCTTTTGAATAATAGTAGTGGGTTTACCGGTGCATTGGAGCGGGATTCACAAATGCGTTGCAATACAACATTATGATACTTAGGTTTTTGCTGCAAGTTATGCAAAAATAATAGAAATGTGCACACTATGTTTTAACAAGTATTCGTAGAAAGAAAAGAAAAGAAATGTGCACCGCCACTTACAACTGATTGCAGTTCACCACAAGAACCATGTACTCATTATTGAACAAAACTTAATAAACTAAAGGTATGTTACTGTAACAGGCCAATATGAATATAAACATCACAAAAATCTTTATCTGCTGCACCCAATCAAGCACGGGCCCGGTTGTGCTCCATGTAGACCCTTCATACTTGCATGTATATATGCATATTATATAGATTTTAAACCCAACACCAATTATATATTTCAACTTATATGTCCGTTAATTTAAACACGAAAACAAAAGTGCAAACAAGTGTTCATGTAATGCAATATGTCATATAAAGATCCTGTGGTTGCAAATTCATAAGCCAAGACACGTGTATTTCCTTCCACACAGCTCAACAGGATTTTTGTGCTTCAATGTTGAGACCATGGCAATCTTAAACAGGATAACAAACATTATTATAAAGAAAAGAAAAGGATAACCTGAATTTGAATAGAAATAAATATACATATATGAGCAAATAGCCAAATCGTAGTTATGCTTTATTATGGGTAAAACGGCGCCTTTGCATCTTGGCAACAAGTGAACCCATTGCGCATAGGGTGCACACTAAGTACTATTAATTAATGTGTCGATTACAATAAAAGAAGTCACAGGGTCAACCTCTAGCTACATATCCCAGTACCTTTCAAATGAATGGTAATTACTTACAGCATGAAAGTTACATGTTGGTAGATAATCCTTCAATTATAGGGTCAACCTCTAGCTATGTATCCCCAGCCGCCATTCCTCTAGCTAAGGCTCTAGTTAGGATGTTTCCACAATTCCACCTAAAAAATTTGAATACTTAAGGACCGTTCGGATATGTATTTGCAAAAGTGATATTGTTATATTAAATACCCAAAATCAAATAATCAGATAATAACTTAGAAAAAGCACATCTAAACACCCTCACAAAACTAATAGTGGATTTTTTTCTAAGCGAGATTGTATAAACTGGAGATAACACTTTGGGAGACTTTATGCTCGTTAGAATTGTTTAGTTAAATAGAACACATCGATCTTGTATGAATATAATCAATACTTTGTGGTGACAACAGTATATGTGTTAACAAACCATTCGAAGCTAAATGATTTATTAATTACCTTCTTTGCGCAACCTTTGGCGGTGGACCCTCATGGTACAAGCTTGGCATTGGGTTTGCCTTAAATAACAAACTTTTTCTGAGTCGCTTCAGGTTTGCTTCCTTTTCTTCATTTTTAACACAAAATATGAACTTCAAACTGAAAATAATTAAAAAAAATTAACTTATAAAGGTCATAGAAATTTTACCTTGGTTCTTGCGTCCCATTGAATTTTCTACCTCTAACGCTTATTATTTCTCTAATTTGGAATAAAACTGAAGTAAAAAAGAACTAATATGTGTGTGTGTGTCTGTGTATATATATATAGAGGGGGGGTTGGCATCCTTATAACATCTTTAAGAGATGTTAGCATGTCAAAAGATGTCAGCGTACATGTTGAAATTGGTCAGTCAAGTAGATTAGAAACATTTTTGTTAATAATTGGTGTAGCATATATGTTTTTGTACCTTTGTTCATTAAAATACACTTTTGAGCCTTTTTTTTTTACTATTTCCAAACTAATTATCATCTACAAGTTTGTAATCCGAGACAATTGTGACACCCGGCAAACTCAGGTCAATATTATGGTTTGGGTCAAAGTCTACCTTAGCGAGTCACGCGTACAGTATACTTAACTAGGTCGGTTAAGTCGTGTTATGGTTCGGAGTCATTAGTACAACCTAGAGGATCGTTAGATGTCGGCCATTTAACCAGGTATGCAAGGATTGACGATTCGTGGAATCGTCAAACCTTAGTAGAAACACAAGTCTCGAGTCCCGGGAATTGGTGAACGAGTGTGAACGTGTTTGCTTACATGCTTTATGTGTTTATAATCTTTATGTGACTTGTCGGTATGTGAAAACATGTTAACATATGTTAAAACGGAGTTTAACGCGCGAAATACGCTGTAACAGACCCTATAGGCGATTATGCAGAGGCTATAGGCGATTAGCCTCTGTAATCGCCTATAGGGAGGGCGAGTAGGGTGTTCTTGAGGGCGATTAGGCCCTAATCGCCTATAGCTATAGGCGATTAGGAGCCATAATCGCCTAAAGCTGCTGCACAATCGCCTATAGTGTTGTAAACGACTAGAAACGCCTATAAATACCACCCTTGACCTCCAAGACACCTCTAATGCAACCCTAGCCATCTCATAACATATCCCAACTCCCAAACACCATCTGGAACACGTTTAAGCATCAAAACACTCATTTTCAAGCATTACACATCAAATCCTCATAAAACCAAGGTGTGTTCTTCATCCCCAAACCTTTAAATGATTGAGTTTTACTCCCTAAAGGTCCAGACCTGGTTTATAAACATTTATGTCTTTGAAAACCTATGAAAATCGTTTTTAAACAAGTTCAAACCATTTTGCATGTTGTATGTGTTAAATATGATTAAAAGATAGGATTTTTATGATTCAAAATGGATTGTTATCATGTTAATAAGGTTTTTACAGCTTGTTTATGATAGGATGATGATGTTTTAAGAGTTTGGATGGTTTTAGAGGTGTATTGTGAATGTTGAGTATTTTGACCCATTTGAATGAGTTTGAATGATTTTGGATGATTTGAAGTGTTTTGCTAGTTGTTTGATGTTAGGGTTTGTTGTAGGATGATGATAGAACAGTAGGGGATGATCGAACAACGTGATAACATGATGAAATCTGAGTATTTGCTATTTAGGGTAAAAATTGTGCATGTTGATGTGATGTTTTCATGCTAAGCATACTATTTTGGGTAAAGGCTTGCATTCGGGACTGATAGGATGATGATAAGTTAGGGGTTTTGCTTGAAATATGTTTGGTAATGTTGCATGATCGATATTTGGTGGTTCCACCCGTTCCGGATCTGATTTGGAGGGTTAAACACGCGAAAAACCGGAACAGAACAGCTGCAGGCGATTAGCCACCCTAATCGCCTATGCTATAGGCGATTGGGGGCATAATCGCCTGATAGGGAACCCTAATCGCCTAATAGTATAGGCGATTGGGGGCTAATTGCCTTCGTTGCATGCGATTGTGATCCTAATTGCTAGTTAAGTCCTGAATTGCATGTCTTATGACCCTAATCGCCTAATAACTCCTGATTTGCATACCACATGACCCTAATCGCCTATAGTATAGGCGATTAGCCCCCATAATCGCCTGTTGACTTTCATAATCGCCAATTGACTTTTCCTAATCGCCTGTACTGCTGCTGTAAGTGCATTTTGGCATTTCGAGACCCGGTTTGACACCTAGGAACATGCTAGGAACCCCGTATCATACCTGATAACTTGGTAACACGTGCTCGGGCTTATTTGTGTACTGTTTGAACGATGTGTTAGACTTGTTGAACTCTAACGTATGTTAAGTATGATTGCATGACTATGTGATTGAGAGTGCAAGTATAACATGGGGAGTCTCGGGTCACCAATGGGATGTCGAGTCTTGTACATTTGGTCAGTTAAGCAGTCAACGTGTTTTCAAACGAACCTGGTTATGGTCTGGACATCTAGGGACTAACTAACCTACGGGTTATTAGTCTAAGTACTTGTAACTGTCATATGTTAGGTCGCCGCTTTAAGGAACTAGCATAGCTTGCTGATCTTATTCATTAGTTGAAGTAACGCAACCTAAGGTGAGTTCACGGCCCCACTTTAACTGGTTTTACTTTTGGGGGAGAAAACATGCGCATAACTATGTTTTGGGAACTTTTGTCATACTATGGTTTATTATGAGTTACTTTACGATCTTTTAAGTCCCGGGGAAACCATGAATGTGCGGTATAGCACAACGGGGGAAATGTGGATAGATCTATTGGGCGTGACCTGCCCCACTCGTCGGCTTGGAGGGCCGGGCGAGTGCATGTTGTCTCGACCTTGTAACATTGTGACTTGTGACATTATTCGGGCTGTAACTTTGGTAACTTGTGACGTGTCTAGTAATGGTTTCCAGTCGTAGTAGTAACAAAATATACGCCTAGCTAGCGTACTTTGGTTGAACGTTTTATAGTATGAACAGGTGACTTGGTATACTTATGTAACTTGGTAACTTTTAATTAAAACCTGTGAACTCACCGGCATTTTTGTGCTGACGAACTTTTGGCATGTTTTTCTCAGGTCGCTAAGGTAGCAAACGAGGACTAGGGCGCACGCGTCTGCACGGCGTCTAGTTAGGATCATGTTTTACTTATGTTGAACTGTTGGAATTACTTTTTGGAATTTGAACTTGTAACAAAGCTTCCGCTACGGTTTTTATGGTTTCAAACTTATGTTTTTAAAATATGCATGTGTTCATATAGTGTTGTTTATTGTGATCGTTGACTTGGATCCTGGTTTGTCACGCGCCTCGCGGTAAAACCCCGCAGGTGGATTTTGAGGGTGTGACAACAATGATCGATTATGCATTTTTTTTAGTAATTGGAGTACGTTTTACTAGTGAAGATGAGTTTTTCACATAAACTGAATCATCAAGAACAAAGACTGGACTTGGATATATTTGAAATAATAATTTTCAAACCATGGAATTTCTCCTACCAAAGCAGATCAATAAAAGACTACACCAACATTAAATTTTCTAAACAAACAGACAATCCTTTAACCAATACCTAATGAACGACACATATATCATATCATCAATCTATCATAAAATACCTAAAAATTAATCAACTAATAAAAGCTATAGAGCCTAATTTCACGTAATTATCAGGATTAAAACTGAAAACAAAAATGATTGCGTTGAATTATATAAAAAAAGGTGCTCTGGTTAGCTTGACTTTAACTCTAGGAAGACTTTAGTCAATGTATTTTAAAGTTTTAAAACTTATACAATTTTAGCTGAGATAAGATTATTTATTGTGGTAACATAAATTATTATCTTCCATCACCATTATATGAAATTTGTTCAAAAATATTGTTATCCCGTATGTTTATTTTGTTTGAGTGAAGAAAAGTGGTAAAATTTAGGAAATTGTAAAGAAACTTTTGGTATGTCATCTTAACTTTGGACAATTTGAACATATTTACACATGCCTCATCCTTTATAATGTAGTATAGAGTATAGATGAATGTATTTGGAGACCATGTTTTTTTATGGAAAAGTTTATTCAAACGAATAAGTAACCGGAAACAAAAACAAAACGATTACATGCTAAAAAGTGGATTCACTTAAGCAATCAAACAAACAATTTAGTATTACGACTAGAATATCATAAGTATGACAATGCCACAATGGAATCGAATAAATTCTCTTTATCATCTTCCAGAAAAATTTCTCCATTACAAAACATCCAAATACACCACCAAGCTACAAACATAATCGCCTTAATAACCTCTTTCATCCCCTTTATGATGTTGAGCGAATCCAGCCACAAGATAATCAAATTAGGGCACTTGATAACTGGAAGCGAAATATCCAACAATGCAACTCTAAATTCTATTAGCAATATAACAATCACCAAAAATATGATCCAACGATTCAACCGGACTAGAACAAATTGGACACCCAATTTGTTGAATGTCAATGCCTCTTCTACCTAAATTTAGTCTAATCTGTACATGATCCAAAAGCAATCTCCAAACATGAATATTTACCTTCCTCTGAATAAATCTATTCTATTTAGTGACACGACTCGCATTCGAAAAAGATTTACTATCAATATGTTTTCTAATAGATTTAACCGAAAATTTATCTTCAAAATCCAACTCCCACACTCATTTATCATCAAAATCTCCCAAAGATATATCTATGACCGATTGTAATTCAATAAATTGATTAGATTCGACACCTTCCCTTGGTGTTAATAGGAACCAAGTCCTTCATCATTTAAGTCCCGAGCATTTTATATAATCTTTGCCCAAATTCCATTACCTTTCATTGAGTTAGACATACCCAAGTTATTAATACTTCCTCTAACCCACAATGATCAAATTTGACTTGGTTGTATGCGGGTATATATAAGTGGAAAGTACCCACACAAGGTACCTGAAAGAGTATTGGAAAGATTGCCTTCATTCCATTCAATAACAAACATTTATAATACAAGGTGATCTCCTATAATTATGGAGAGATCTCTACAAATTTGTTACATTATCTCATTACTATATTTACATATATTATTACACCCCCGCAGTCGAAACGTCGGGAGGACCGATGCTGAGACTGGATCGAAAATCATCAAACAGAACTCGAGGAAGACCTTTGGTGAAGATGTCAGCAATCTGATGTCGAGAGGGAACATGTAAGACCCGAATGTGACCCCGCTGAACCTGCTCACGAACAAAGTGGATGTCGAGCTCAATATGTTTGGTGCGTTGATGTTGCACCGGGTTGCCTGAGAGATACACAGCGCTAACATTATCACAGTAAACAAGGGTTGCGCGAGTGAGAGGGTGACGAAGCTCAAGCAGCAGATTACGCAACCAGCAAATGTCCGCAACTACATTAGCTACGCCCCGGTATTCAGCTTCCGCACTAGATCTAGAAATAGTAGACTGTCGTTTGGAAGACCAAGAGATAAGGTTGTCGCCGAAGTAAACACAATATCCTGACGTGGAGCGACGCATGTCCGGGCAACCAGCCCAATCCGCATCAGTGTAGGCAACTAGAGAATGCTGAGGAACGGGGCCAAGATGAAGACCGTGATCTGAGGTGCCCTGAAGATATCGTAGAATGCGCTTTAAAGCGTTCCAATGATCCTGTCTGGGGTCATGCATGTGCATACAGACCTGTTGCACTGCATAAGAGATGTCGGGTCTTGTGAAGGTAAGGTATTGCAGCGCACCAGCCAGACTACGAAAAGTAAAGGGATCGTCATGCGGAGGGCCTGAATCTGCAGATAGTTTAGACTGAGTGTCAACCGGAGTAGCAACCGGTTTGCATGAGTCCATGGCTGCGCGGTGAATAATGTCACGCACGTAAGCCTGCTGAGATAGAAACATTTTGTCACCAACCCGAGTGACCTGAATACCCAAGAAATAAGACAGTGGGCCCAAATCCTTCATAGCAAATTCTCCCGAAAGTACACTTAAAAGCCTGGTGCGAAGAGCCTCTGTGGACGTAGTGAGAATGATGTCGTCCACGTAGATGAGAAGATAAGCAACATCAGACCCGTGATGATAAATAAATAATGAGTTGTCCGATTTGCTCTGTGTGAATCCCTGCAAAAGTACAAAATCTGTGAATCTTTGGTACCACGCACGAGGGGCCTGCTTAAGACCGTATAAGGACTTCCGAAGGCGGCAAACATGGTTAGGAAAGTCTCTGTGACGAAAACCCGCGGGCTGATGCATGTAAACCGTCTCCTCCAAGTTGCCGTGAAGGAATGCATTAGTAACATCCAGCTGATGAATTGGCCAAGACTTGGAGAGAGCCAAGGAAAGGATGAGCCGAATGGTGGATGGTTTGACCACCGGGCTAAAAGTCTCGCCACAATCAATACCTGTCTGCTGTTTGCGACCATCACACACTAATCGAGCTTTGTAACGCTCCAAACTCCCGTCTGACCTGAATTTATGTTTAAATAACCACAAGCAACGTATAACATTCATGTCAGGGGTCCTAGGTACTAACTCCCAGGTCTTGTTTTTAATAAGTGCACTAAATTCATTGGTCATGGCATTGTGCCATTCTGGAGTGGACAAGGCAACCTGAGGAGTTTTAGGGATAGGGACGATAGTGGAGGTATGGAGGTTAAATTGGTGTTTGGGCTTGTGAATGCCACTCATAGAGCGGGTGTGAATGGTACGAGGAGGGGGTGGAGGTGGTTGAGGAGGAGGGTGGGCGAGTGGGGCCGGAGATGGATTTTGGGCCGTGGAAGGTTGGGTGGGTGGAACCGGGTTGGGCTGAATGTTAATGGAGGGGTTTGGGCCGGTGGGGTGGGTCGGTAAAGTGGAAGGGGAGGCGGGGCTGACATGGTCAGGTTGGGCTGGGGGGTTGGGTAATGGAGTGGTTGAGTTTGGGCCAGAGTGTATTGGGCCAGAAGAGGAGGAAGTGGAATTATCGGGTGAGGGTGCAGTGGAAGCGGGTGGGATGTTTGGGGTATAGTGATTTTGTAAATAATCCCAAACAAGTGGGTTGATGGTGGGGTTTAAAAAATCATAGGTGGGTGATGTGGTGGGTGATTGAATAGCGTAGGGAAACACGGACTCTTCGAAGTACACGTGTCGAGAAATAATGAGTTGGTGAGAGGTGAGATCAAGGCATTTGTACCCACGATGGTTAGGGGGTAACCAAGAAACACACATGGGTGAGAGCGGAAATTGAGTTTGTGAATGGTGGTGGAAGGGGTGATAGGATAGCAAAGACACCAAAAAACACGAAGGTGTTCGTATTCCGGGGTGCAATTGTAGAGAAGTGAGGTTGGTGATTTAAAATTATGTAGTTTGCTCGGTAAAATGTTGAGAAGGTAGGTGGCGGTTTCAAGGGCATGGTGCCACAAGTTGGGTGGTAGGGAGGCTTGGGCAAGGAGAGAGCGAATCATGTTGTTAATAGTGCGGATTTTGCGTTCCGCTTTACCATTTTGGGAAGAGGTGTAGGGACAGGAGAAACGAAATTGCATGCCGTTTTGATGACAAAAGTTTTTAAATTGTTGGTTTGCATATTCTTTACCATTGTCACATTGGAATTGTTTGATTTTACGTTCGAATTGTGTATGAATTAAATTGTGAAGGGTGATGAATGTTTGAAATACTTGAGATTTATGGGAGAGGGGGAATGTCCACAAAAAGTTAGTAAAATCATCCAAAAACAAAACATAATATTTATGACCTCCCGTACTAAGTATAGGGGATGTCCATAAATCACTGTGAACAATGTCAAATGCAAACGAAGTAAAATTACTAGAATCATAAAACGGCAATCGAACACTTTTGCCAAACACACATGACTGACAAAGTGTCTTATTAAGTTTGCTATAATCAACAAAAGGAGAAAGTTTCAAAGACTGAAGTAAATGTGTGCCAGGATGACCCAAGCGTTGATGCCAGCGATCTTGAGTGACTGCAACAAAAGAGGAAGGTTGAGTGGTCTTGAGGGGCAGAGGTGCAGTGAGAGGGTATAGATCGCCGGTGCTATTGCATCGTAGGATAGGAGCCCGTGTTTTGAGATCCTTCACAAGAAAGCCAAAAGGGTCAAATTCCACATAAACTAAGTTGTCAGTGGTAAGGCGACGAACAGAAATAAGGTTTTTGATTATTTTAGGGGCAAAAAGGACGTTATTTAGTTTAAGGGGAGGGTATGGGGGCGGAAGGACTTGGTTGCCTTGGGCCACAACAGGTATAGACATGCCATTACCAACGACAATAAATTTATTAGTGCAAGTATTAAAATTAGACGGAGAGTAGATACCTTGGTCATTGGCGGAGTGAGAAGAAGCACCGGTATCCATTAATCCATGATCGGGCGGGTTGAGTGCCAGTGAGTACAATGCCTGCTCAATGTCAGTGGGAGAATATGTTGTATGATGGGCCTGATCAGGCCTTGGGCCAAGAATACCCGGACTGCCAGATGTGTTGGGCCTCGTGGGGTATGGGCAGGGGGGTTGGGCCTTATTATTTTGAAGCAAGGTAGCCCACTGCGATGAAGTCCAATTAGATGGAAAGACAATGTATGGGTGTCCGGTGCTGGGAGGGTGATTTCCAGGAGGTCGCTGCTGATTGTTAAGGTTCCTGTTACGACCACGTCCCCGGGAGGCGCGTGGCCGATTGGCAGCAGGAGGGTTAGAAGATGGAGCGGTGGGTTGGGAAGCGGGTGGAGGGCGATTCACAGCGGTGGCCGCCAAGGCAGTGGCAGCCGATTGAGCACCTCGAGTGACTTGTCTTTTCTTTTTGCTTTCTTCTAGGTTAAGACGCGAACGGACTTCACCAAACAGGGGTAGAGGATCACGGTTTTGTAGCACGGTTGATATACTGTCATACTGTTCCGGTAGACCGGTGAGCACTTTGAGAACCAACATCCGGTTATCGACGGGAGCACCGACACTCGCGAGTTGATCCGCAAGGTGTTTAGCATGCTCGCAATAATCCGCCATAGAGGAAAAATTATCCAGACAAAGATTAGCAAACTCCTGACCAAGAAATATAGCCCGTGTATTCTGATTGTCGTTAAACTCGCTTTCAACGGCTGTCCAGGCGTCGTAAGCGGTCTGAGTCGGCTGAAGAATTATGCGTAGAAGGGGTTGTGAGACGGTGGCATAGATCCACTGTTTGACAAGAGCATCCAACCGATTCCATAACTGATCGGCAGCAGCGGCTGCCGCTGCAGCGGTGGCAGCAGCAGTAGGATCAGCAGGAGGTGGGAGAGGGGCGGCTGCCGGACGAGGAGATAAGTGATCAAAGACTTCGTATGCTTGACAATGCACTTGAAATAGAGTCTTCCAAGTGGTGTAGTAGGGGGAGTCTTTTTCAAGCAGGATAGGGATATGTGTTTTGATGTTTGTGACGGCAAGAGCCGGGTGGATGGACTTGGATTCCATGGTTAGAGAATGGAGAAGGGACTGTCGAAAGAAGAAGAAACAGAGGGGTGCAGCCGGCTGGAAGAAACAGCGGCGGTAAGGATAGAAGGGTTAGGGTTGGATCGAAGAGGATGATACCATGAAAGAGTATTGGAAAGATTGCCTTCATTCCATTCAATAACAAACATTTATAATACAAGGTGATCTCCTATAATTTTTTTTTTTTTTTTTGAACGGCCAACGGTACACACCCATAACGAAGCCCCGCACCCTTCAGGTCCGGTCCCCGGGCCCCCCCTAAGGTCCAGCCCCTCATTTCAGAATAACCCTACTATGAGTGGGATTCGAACCTGAGACCTCCCAGGGCAGGAACCCCACAAAGTGGGTAAACCTTCCCACCTCCATTGCAACCACTAGGCTACAACTTCATTGGCGATCTCCTATAATTATGGAGAGATCTCTACAAATTTGTTACATTATCTCATTACTATATTTACATATATTATTAGTACCGACAACCCACTCGGCGCCCCGTCCTCCCTTATACAACTGAGTTCAATATAATGTTACAAGGTTAAGTAAATATTATTTTTTAGAGAAGTCTTTCTTATGGCATATTTTTCATGCACACAACTATATCCGGTATATATTAACCTTAAGATGCAGATTGTGCATACAAATAGCCTGAGCACCTCCATGATACAAGTGAATCTTCAACAATGATTTGCATGAACAGACTCAAAGATATTTCATCTCAGCCTTACAATCATGACTGGTCAGGTATAATACTGAGTACTCTATAATATTATATCAACTGATCCAGTCTTTTCATTTGATTTGTCAACCCAGTTAAATAGTTAAATGATCATTACAACCATCCAATCAATCTGCTTTTCAAAACACGCTAGACATCAAACTCATAATCCTCATGCACTGCCGCTTAATACAGTGACATTTATAAGTTATTTGAAACTCTTTATTTAAACAAAAATGCTAATGTTAGAAATACGTTTGTAAATAAACCACAACCTTTTCTTTTGATACACAAGTTAAAAGTAAAATAAAATAAAATAAAAAAACAGAGAGAGAGTGAAGGGATGAATATATAGGTCAATAAAGAAAGAAGAGAAAATATAAATTGAAAAAAAAAATGTGACATTTTTTGAAGAGGGTCGAGATATGCTTCATAGATGGTGAGGTTTTAGGTCCAAATAATAGAGAAACAGTCGATTTAGATTGGGTCAAAAAACGGTTGTTCAAGTGTGGTGCTCGATCCAACTTTCTAACGCAATCATCATCCGAGCTGGTGTCACAATTGTTTGTTACAATTTGGGGATAAGATCGGTACCTGCACCGTATAGAACTAGTATTGTACCGCATATTAACAATACGAAAACTTAGCTAAAACCAAAACCGAATACTGTACCTTATATGTTCGGTCAGCACGGTATCAGTATTCGATACGAAACTTCGCATTCCGGCTCGAGTATAGTTGAAAGCTATGCTGCGATGTTGGATAGGACGCAACATATACATATTATTGGAACACCAGATCCAAAGTTTGAGAAATTAGGCTCAAACTGTAATGAAAAAAATATTAAATGCGGTGAACGTGGATCGAACACGTGACCTTCAGATCTTCAGTCTGACGCTCTCCCAACTGAGCTATCCCCGCTTGATGCCAATTATGCTTTCTAATTATTTTAAAATCACTTTTATCACTGTGCAATCATGCCAAAACTAAATCTCTGATGATGAAGAGAACAAAATTCAATTAAAAGAAGGTAATTAAGAAACAAAAATATGCTTTCTTAATATAACTTTTTTATGACAAATATCATGAACACTTCACAAGAGCGGAAGCGTTTTGACATTACACGAGTTACAACCTGACACTTCTTAATTACATAAAAGAACCGGTTTTCATATCATAAAGATATGAAAACCAAATTCAATTAAAAGAAGGTAATTAAGAAACAAAAATATGATAACTTTCCTAATGTAACTTTTTTATGACAAATATCATCACTTCACAAGAGCGGAAGCGTATTGACATTACACAAGTTGCAAGCTGACACTTCTTGATTACATAAAAGAACAAGTTTTCATATCGTAAAGATAATATTTACAAGTCAATCATGATTCATGACTGGATTTTGGCAAGGCAAACCCTTAATTCTTCTAAATCCTCCTCATCGCCACCCTCTTCCTAGTACAAATTTGAAAAAAAATTGGTTAATCTCTAAAACAAAAATATTAAAGCAGAGATAGCAAATTGGGCGGGTTGGTTTGTTAGCTTGACACACAAACACTTTTTCCAATTTTCACGAATGATAATTCTATTAGGTATCTCTAAAAAAGTTTACATGTTTTTTATTTACGCGTTTTCAAATAAATCCAGCCCAAATCGACATGTTTAGAAGTAAATGGGTTGAAATTACCTCTGTGTGAGCAGGTTGCTTTAGCCACTTCGTTCTTGATGCTTCTGGAAGTTGTGCTGTGGTTTCACCACTTGCTGTTAACACTTTATCGACTTCTTCAATCTAATCTTCAACGTCATCTGAATCCAGTGCAGAGACAACGGCATCATTTAGTTTTTCTTCAATAAGTCATGCCTAAAAGAACAAGTACAAGTGTATAATACACAATGTTGCAAAAGTCGCTAGGCGCTCCCTAGTCGGAGTCGGGAGTACTCGGGCCTCGGCAACCTACCATGTATCGATTACTCGAGAAGTACTCGGCCTCCGAGACCTTGTTTTACAACATTGATAATGCATTACTTGACTTGCAAGAATTATATCTTACTTTGTCCAAAAGAAAAGAGTACAACCTTAAAATTCACAAATTACCTTAATCATTTCTTTAATGAATTCTTGCGTCTTGACAGGCATTTCTGGAGCCTTCATTAACCTTTTAACAGTCTTCATGACTACCCGATGTACACACCAATTGGTTACAAAAGGACCTCATATGCTCCTGGTGAAGAACACGTCTTAGATGTCCACCCACAGGTAGATCTGGGTAGCCAGAATTCACCAAGCCACTAGTTCGAGGGAAAACTTAAGCCCTCACCCGCTCGAAAGCACGGCAATGGAGAATCAGTAAAACCCGCTAGAATAAAGGATTGAACCTGGCACCTCAAAAAGACTGGGTTGTATCCATCATTCCCCATGTCACTCCACCACAAGAGTGAAGACTATAAAACCTTTTTATTTGATATTTAGTATATTCTAATCTATTTAGATATTCAATAATAATAAATTAAATGTCTATGTTTATTAGATTCTTTAATTAGCAACCAAACCAATAATAAAAATATTGAATAAGAATTTGAATTATAAGAAGACGAAATTGTTTGTTAAAAAGGCAACCAACTAATACTAGCAAATGTGAAAACATATATTACTTTTTTTTTAACGGCAAATTTCTACTCCTTGTGGGACTTGAACACATGACCTCCCCTTAGGTGTTCCTAGAAGCTTTGCTTCTACCATTGGGCCACCAACCCCAATGGCGAAAACATATATTACTTGACTCTCCAGTTAAAACTTGTTAATTTTGTTGCCGAAAGTAATGGCTTTAAAAAAAATGGATACCAATAGAAAACGACTGTATAGATATTACATTTCTACTATAAATTTCGAATGAAGATCGACACATTTTTATAACCTTTTTGAAATGTATTTTAGTTTTATTTTTTTTGCTATGCGACTTAACCCTGCCCTCAAATCGGACCGAAACTTTTTTAATATGTAGCATAAAGGACTAACTCCAAAATTTCCGCACCACATAAAATTAACTTTTGGATCCGCTACTGGATAAGACCCTGGCTCATACATGACATTTTTCATGAAAACTCCAATTAACAAATTCCCTAAAAAATCATTGGGTACTGCTAGAGTACTACAATTTATTCATTATGCTTATGAAAATATAAACATACATACCCAACACAATTAGGGATGGCAATCAAACCCGAACCCGATGGGTAAACCCGAAACCCGACACATTTGGGACGGGTTTTGGTCGGGTAATCGGGTATGGGTCCGGGTATGGGATTAGTTTTTATTTTTTTCGCGGGTTTGGGACGGGTTTGGGATTTGATGATATACCCGTTTACCCGACCCGATTACCCGATAAAGTACACCCGTTTACCCGATTAGATACCCAATATAATTTCTAATATATTTTTTTAAATATTTATGCATAATATATCTAATTCTCCATCTACATTGTCATCTTGTGCTAAAATTACCAAAAAGTTAGTGTATACTATTTGTTATCTATGTCTTTGATTGTTTTTATATGATTCAAGTATTTTATATTTATACATTGTAATCATTTACATATATATTTAATAATAGTAAATGTAATTGGTTAATAGTTACCCAATAGATGTCAGTCGGGTTTTTGGTCGGATATACTCAATGAGTAAGTTTTAAAAATTAATGGGTTTACCCGAAACCCGCGGGTATACCCGATACCCGATGGGTAATTACCCGACACAAACCCGGCGGGTTTTGGGCCGGGTTTGGGACAAGCATACCTAATCGGGTATGGGGTTGGGATTACCTAAACCCGTCCCAAACCCGACCCATTGCCATCCCTAAACACAATCAATGCGTGGTTTGTATATGGCCAAATTGGGCTCCTTTTATTAGAACTTAACTTTGTTTTACGGTATTTTAGAAAGTACAAATATTGATCACGAAATATTTTTTAAAATGAAAACTTATATCAATTTCTACATATCTTACTAATATGAAAACTCAAATCAATTTCTAACGCGATATAATCTTTAATAAATTACTTAATTTCAAAAATTCTTGCTAATCGTATTAAGAGGGTCATGGGAGACGTTATTTCGGATTCCCAAACGGCCTTTCTAAAAGACCGGTTTATCCTTGACGGGCTGTTAATGGTAAATGAAGTCTTAGAACGGTTAAAAAGCGAAAAAGAAAAGTGTTTCTTCTAAAAATAGATTTCGAGAAGGCCTATGATAACGTTAATTGGAACTTCTTGATTTCTATTTTAGAACAAATGGGTTTTCCGTCTAAATGGTGTTTATGGATTAGAGGTATTCTTATCTCCGCACGTTCTTCAGTTTTGGTAAATGGCTCGCCTACCTTTGATTTTAAATGTGAAAAGGGTCTTCGCCAAGGTGATCCACTTTCTCCGTTCCTCTTTGTGATTGTTATGGAGGCGCTTTCTTGGATGCTGAATAAAGCTAAGGAGGTAGGTGAGTTTAGTGGTGTGACTTTCTCGGGTAATGAGGTTAGTTTCTCCCACCTTTTTTACGTCGATGATGCTTTGATTATAGGTAGGGTCCCATGAGAACTTGGAGAAAATGGCTCGAATCCTTCGAGTCTTTTACCTGTGTTCGGGCCTCCGTATTAATCTCAACAAGTCTAACTTGTTTGGGGTTGGTACGGAAGATTGGGAAGTTGATAATATGTTGGCGGTTTTGGGGTGTAAAAGGGGTCTTATGCCGTTTGATTATTTGGGGATTAAGGTGGGAGCTAATATGAAGCGCATTAATAATTGGATGCCGATTGTGGAAATGGTTAAATTGAGACTTAGCTCGTGGAAAGCAAATACTTTATCTATGGGTGGTAGACTTATTCTCATTAAGCCGGTCCTTGAAAACCTCCCTATTTATTATTTTTCGCTGTACAAAGCTCCCATAGCGGTGTTGGAACAAATCGAAGGGGTTATGAGAAGATTTTTGTGGGCGGGGTCGAATGCCGGAAATAAGATTTGTTGGTTGGTGTGGGAAGATATCACACGGCCTAAAAAAGAGGGGGGTGGGGTCTTAATAAGCTTATGCACATAAATGATGCCCTTTTCCTTAAATGGGTTTGGCGATTTAAAAGAGAATATAGTAGTTTGTGGAAAAAGATTGTGCTTGGTTGTAACGGGTTAACTCGCAAATGGTCTATGTTGCCATGTTCGCAGAATGTGAGTAGCTACTGGAAAAACATTGTAAAGGTGGGTGAAAAGAGATTACCGGATGGCAGACAAATTAACCGGATGTTTGTAGGGATTGTAGGGGATGGATCAAATGTTAATTTCTGGTCTGATGTGTGGTTAAATACGGTACCCCTAAGGGAGAAATATCCCAATCTGTTTTGCTTAGAGAAGAACAAATGGGTTTCGGTGGCGAATCGAGTGTCGATAAGTAACAGTGGCAGAAATGTGGTGTAGGATTGGCGCAGAACTCCATCCACTGCTGAGGAAGTGTCCGAATTGTTTTCTTTATTGCATGATATCTATGGTTACCAATGGATATATGGCAAAGATCGTTGGGCATGGAGAGGCAATTCTGATGGTTCGTATGAGGTTCGGAAGGCCAAAAAGCTTTTTGCCACTTGCAGAAAACATACGCCTGGTGTGAAAGTTAACTGGAAAGGCTGGACTCCTCTAAAGTGTAAGATATTAATATGGAGAGCTAGCCTTAATCGTCTACCTACGAAAGATCAACTGCAGAAAAGAGGGATAGTTTTGACCGATCCGCTTTGCCCGTTATGTAATACAGCAGCAGAATCAACGATGCACCTGTTTACAGGGTGCTGGTTTACTGCTGAAGTTTGGTTTCGTATTGGTTCGTGGTGCCGGCTACAGCAGATTATAGCCTTCGATGTCCAAGATTTGATGCTGATTTCGGACATAGCTTCCTTGGATGCGGATCAGAAAAACCTGCTCAGGGATATTATATATACGACCATGTGGTGCATTTGGAATGAACGGAGCGCCAAAGTTTTCACCAATAAATGCCGGAGAGCTATTGAAGTCGTAGAATATATAAAGTCGATCTCTTTTTTCTGGGTTAGACATAGATCTAAAATGAAAGTTAAGTGTTGGTTTGATTGGTGTAAATACCCCTAGACTTGATGTAATTTCGTTTGTGCTCTTGGGTCTTCTCTTTGAAGACGCTTGTTGTGCCGTTTCTTTAGTTAATGAAATTTAATTTCCAAAAAAAATAATAATAATAATAAATCACGTGATATAATGTTTAAAGAATGTGTACATGCTCAAAATAAAGGAACTAATTACATAGATGGTTTTTTAGGGTCTAAGGGTTTCAAGTTGCATGTTCATGGTTTATAGTTTCCTTTTGTAATGACTAAATGAGTTTGGGGGTCTAAGGCAAACGCCGGTTAATGTTTGGATAGCCAAGGACAACGAAAGATTACTGATTGTACAGGGGAAGTACCAAAGAGAATGAGCGACGTGAATTGATTGTTATTAGTTGGGTGTCTGCGCGATGCGACAGGAAACAGACACTGCTATGATGTGTATGGTTTGATCTATTCGGTTATTATCTTCAACCGAAGCCAAAATTGAAGTCATCAGTTAGTATATTGTATTAATCAATCGTTTTAGTTTATCAGTTCGGTTTATTCAGTTAGACTGATAGTTTTTGGTTTGGTTCATTTAAAAACTATAAAATCTGAAATTATGAACTGGAGATATAAAAGTTAGAAATATATGAAAATATGCATAGTTCGGTTTGGTTCGGTTCGGTTGATTTTGATTAAACGAACTTATAAAAAAACCGATAATATAGTTTTTGGTTGATTTTGGTGCGGTTTGTTTTGGTTAATTCGCTTCTCAGTTAATATAGTTTTTGGTTGATTTTGGTGCAGTTTCAGTCAACAATTCAATTATTGCTCACCCCTAGACACTGTTAATCACGTAACATATCATCTTTATTTAATTAAAAAACTAAAGAAGATTATACTTAAAATAAAGAGAATAAAAGACTCGTTTTTATGGTGTAATTTTTTGTAAAAAAATATATTAGCGTACGAAAAAGTTAAGTTCGTATAAGAATCGTGAGGTAATTTAGCTTTTATAAAGAAGAAAAAGTGTAACTACTAACTAATTATCGAGAACTTAAATAAGGATGAAGGAACTAAAGTGTCATTAAAATAAGGGGATTGAAGTTTAATTAGTGTTTGAAAGACTAATTTACCCTAACTTTAGGGTTGTACCTAATGCATTAAAGTAAAAAACTCTTAACTTTTGAGCAACTTAAAATTTCGTACCCATATGCATTAAAATATAGTATTAGATAATTTGGTGTTTTGCAAAGGATGTCGTATTTGTAGTGGTTCTTGCATCCATGCCTTTCTAGACGAATCTCCGTGACTATCCCTAACGAGATGGTTGCAACATATTGTTGTAAGTAGGGGTGTCAATTGTGTCGGGTTGATGGGTTGGCAGGTTTATGGGTTGCAGGTTGGCGGGTTGATGGGTTGAAATGTGCAACCCGAACCCGACCCATATTATTATTCGTGTCAAATATTTCAACCCTAACCCGACCCACATAAAATCCGATTCAACCCGAAGACGACCCGTTTAACCCATATTTTTAAATGATTAATACATGTTCATGAGTTATAAGCGGGTTATCAATAAAATGTTTAATGGTGAGTATATAAGTGTAACAAATAAATAATATAGTGTGCCAAAAATAACACAATTATAACTAACCATGTAAATAGAAATGGAAAAAGAAAAACAGAAATATAATATATTTGTTTTTCTAAATACTTAAATGGGTCAACCTATTTTATATATGTGTCAACCCGAACCCGACCCGTTTTTTAAACGGGTCGTGTTAGTTGACCCGAACCCGACCCGTTTTTTTAAACGGGTCGTGTTAGTTGACCCAAATCTATTTTTTTTTTCGTGTCGGGTTCGGGTCGTGTCAATAATTGCCGCCCCTAGTTGTAAGTTTGTTGTTTGATATCTCCAACCTCCCCGTAAGGGGTAATTTTTGACATCACACTTCTAACTTCAAAAGGGACTACGCTGCTTCCCCTTTTGTTTGTATTGTCCTGCCATACCTTTGTTCAAAGTCATTGGTTGAGGAGGGCTCTACTTTTTCCTCCTTTCGAGTCTCATGTCTAGCCAACTAAGGAGAGGGTCCTCCTTTATGTTGTCACTTAATTTCAAGATGGAAAATAAGATAATTTTGGAGGCAATTTTATTCGAAATACACTTTTTTGTCACAAACATTGGTTCATGAATTCGCAATTAATCATCATACTCTGTTCTTATCTCTCAAATCTGAGTTGTATCCCATTGGATTTTTCGGGAGAACCACCGAAATAACTCGATCTGAAAATGATTACGTGCCTCTTGTATCATCCTTGAATATCTAATTTCCTCAACACTTTCGTCCCATTGACTTCATATCCTGTCTACCTACATCCATGGGTATTAGGGAGGTAAAAGATGGTTTACCTTTGCCCCGTCATCAGTTACGACATGTCTTAATATTTAGTGATCAATTAAATATAAAGTTGGTTTGATAATTGTTAACTTAATTTACCCAACCCATAACCTCCCGAGATGAATGAAATCCTTAACAAAGGTGGAACATAATCCTAAAGGTGCACTCGTAGGGAATCCGCCCTTTGCCAAGAAAGTCACTCATTTTCTGAATGAAATCCTTGATAAAGTTGGAACATAATCAATCCTAAAGGCGTGCAATCCGAAGATCGCTGGTGCGCCCGTAGGGAATCCTCCTTTTACCAAGAAGATCATTCAGTAATCTGGTAAGTACCAGAAATGTGTCACTCAGATCTGGTCCACTTCAGAAGCCATTGTTTAGAATCCGGTTTGGATATCAGAAGCCCGAAGGATCTGTCTCACTACCGGTTTCCTCACCTTGGATCTAGCTCGAGACTACCAGAAGCTGATTAAACCTTTAGTTAGTTCATTAAGTTAGAGTTGATTTTAGTTTATTAAGTTAATCACCATTTGAACCTGTCACAAGATAAACAAACAAGGATTAGAAGAAGATAACGCAACAAATAACTAAAGATAAACTATTAATAATAATAATAAAAGTCTACATATCGAAGTGGGTTCATGAATAATAGATAGATACAACCATATTGAATGATCAACCCAAGAACATGGCTGCTCATAGACAAGCTCTCCATCTTCTAGTGCTATGCATCTAATAACTTCATGACCCTCGATGTTTTATTGCATATGAACTACTCTACGATCCTCTTCTTGGCCAAGCTAATCAAGGTAGGACAAGGCCTAACCATGGTGAGATGTTAGGAGGGCCATAAAGCCTCCCACAAAACCCCAAGAGCTGTGCAAGACTCCTAGAAGTCGGCCAAAGAAAGCACAAGAAGGGATGAACAAATGGTGAGGGGTAGCTTGTTGTTTATAGACATCCAGGTCAAGCACAGGCGTGCACAGGGTGTGGCACGGGCGTGCACACTGTCACACGTACGTTCTGTTGCTGCAGTTCTGTCTTGTCTGTACTTCTTGTCTGAGCACGGGCGTGCAAGGGTACTTGTCTTAGATTTCTTGTTCCCCAAGCTTGCTGCTTTGTCTTCTAGTGTGCAGGGCCTCCATGCAAGTGTGCGTGGGCGTGCTGAATCTGTCTCGGGCCGTTTTTATCACCGTTTATACAGTTAATATCTAGGGTTGTATTTTTATATTTAGGAAGTTCGTAGAAAAGAAATCGAATAATATATTGATGCATGGAACTATCGTAGTCGCTCATAAAATTGATACGTAAGGTTAAAAACTTGATAGATAAGGTAGAGTGAGATGGTTTTGTATGTTTGGGTTTGACATGCATGAGAAACATGACCATATTATGGCATTACTTATGGGTTAATGTATAGAAAACTCTTAAGGGTTGTCATAAAAAAAATTACAATTAAAAACCACAAAGTATCCATATTATCTGAATACAATATATAACATCTTACGATTATATAGTGGTATACACAAATGGGTTGTTTATTGACAAAAGACACTCTCATTCATTACATTTCATATATTGTGGACAACAACTTGCATATGGACCGATTAATCAATGTCATATATTTTTAATTATTTAAACCGACGATGCCATTTGACTTTTTATAATAAAATGAGAAATAAACATGGCATAGAATGAGGGAAACTTACCACGTACTTGCAGAGTAAAACAATGAACGAACTATGTTTGTGTAACATGAGAGTTAAAATAAAAAATGTAAAAAATAGAAAGAAAATAAATTCGTAACAATCGAGTCGGTAGTTTAAGTTGAATAATTATAAACATAAACAATGTCTATAAATTGAGACATAAATATAGCATGGAATGATGGAAGCTTACTACATATTTGTAAAGGAAAACATGAATGAACTATGTTTGTTTTTTTATAAACATGAGAGTTAAAATAAAAAATACGAAAAATATATCAAAAATAAATTCGTAATAATTGAGCCGGTAGTTTAAGTTGAATAATTTTAAACTTAAACAATAAAACTATATCACTCAAAACAATAATGACAATAAATCTTTAGTAGTAACTAAAGATGTGGATGATACAATAATTTAAATTTTCTCCCTACTTACGAAAGATACAATAGTTAAAATTTTCCCCTCAACCGATGTGGACAATACTTGTACATACATGGCTATAAGAGTTAGACATAGAGAATTTCTAAAATGCTTTTATCTATATCTATATATGTACTATATTATAAAGTATTTAGGAAGATTACCCACAAAATTTAAAAACAATAATAGATGACAAACTTCTCTTTTTCCAACTTATACTACTATATATATGTTAATCAAAACTTACACGTATATCGAAGCTTGGTCATCATGCCAAGCCTTCATGAGGAGTCTACGGTGTCCTTTTTCTCGTGTAAGAGGCAACAAGACCATATGACACGTGACATACCTTGTTTGCATTTATCATCACATATTTATTTTTGTTTTTGTTTCGTTTTTAGTAAATGTTGTGCTCCCGCCGCAACGCGTGGGCACCCCAATAGTTAATTAAAAACTAACATTAAAGTAATATCTTTATGTATATGGGCCTGATTCAAGTGGGCCGCTAACAAAAAGGACATATATTATTTTAAGGGGAAGCTGAATGAAGGCCTAGGCTAATGGGATCCAAATATTTGACTAAATGGGAGCCCATGGCCCATTCTCACGACAGGAAACATCGGATAAATTATAAAACTAAAACAGATATCAATTGGAAATTCTATTAAGAGCACTATTATTTATCAAAAATCCAACAGAGACTCTTTCATATAGAATTAAGAATATTCATGGGCGCAAATTTGAATTTCACAAAATAACTATCGAACTCGTCATCTTGATTAAAATCAGAAGTGTAAACGAGTAGAGACGTCTATATATTAATAAGTAGGCTTGTTTAAAAGTTGAGTCAAGTTTGTGCCTACATGAATTTGAGCTTGAGCCAAAGATTAGATTGAAGCTTAAATAAGTGAGGTCGAGCTCATATACTGAGTTTAATAAGGCTTGTGAGTATATGTACTAGTCAAATAATTTATATTATATTAATACTTAAATAATATTGTTCAATGTCTAGTTACAAAAAAATTATTGTTATAATTTTGAAAACATGTATGTATGTATGTATGTATGTATGTATGTATGTATGTATGTATGTATGTATGTATGTATGTATGTATGTATGTATGTATGTATGTATGTATGTATGTATGTATGTATGTATGTATGTATGTATGTATGTATGTATGTATGTATGTATGTATGTATGTATGTATGTATGTATGTATGTATGTATGTATGTATGTATGTATGTATGTATGTATGTATGTATTGTCAAAATACATGATACCAGAGTATAAACTTTTATTGAAACTAAGAATCAAACCAAAAGATTACAACTCTAGAATGTAAACCAACAGATTACAATACAAAAATACTGGAAAAAACTCTATACAACCCAATGTTAACAAGCCTAATTTGTAACTGGACTTAAGAACTTTATCAAATTCGAGGTGAATCTGATAATCTCTCCCTACAAACCCTAGACAACTATTGAGAAGAAAAGAGAATAAAAGACTGAAAGGGAAGCTAAACTTGTAAACAAAGAACTAAGCCCCTTTTATAGAGATGATATTAGGTTCGGGAGAAAACACACCCGGACCAATCTCAGACGTTGGATCAACTTAAAGAAAACCAAAAATAGACGATCTCAACCCTTAACTTTATAACATACGGATTGCCACGTAGGCATCGAATAACACCAATCAGGCTGGACTCCAACTTGGGCTACTTATGTTGGACTCTATCTTGGGCTTCATTATCAGCTTCTCTCTTTGGATCACTTCTCAGTTAGCCCACCAGACCACTCCAATTAGCCCACCTACACAACTCATGCAATATATTCAAATATCATATAATAAAAAACATATGATAAAAATAATTTTATTTATTGATTTGAATATTAAGATTGGATAAACCTTATTATATTTCAACATTTACGTATGTACGTACGTATGTATGTATGTATGTATGTATGTATGTATGTATGTATGTATGTATAGAAAAAAATACCAACTAATCAAGCCTAAGTAAAGTTTTAGGGTGGGTGGGCCACTAACCGTAAAGCTCACTAGTACCTCACTACCATCACAGGTTCACCGCCGCCGGTGACCCGGGTAGTGAGTTCCGTTACCGTTTCCGTGAGATATCTCACGGTGTGCAGAGGAGAGAGACAGGGATGCGATGAAGGAGAAAGAAACAGGTAGTGCCGCCGGTGGAGGGGTTCACGGATGGTGGTAGGCAGGGAATCCAGGTGGCGAGCTACTATTGGTGCAGCGGAAGTGCTCCACGGATGCTTCAGGGTAAACACCCTGTCCTCCCTTATAGAACTAATTTAAATAAAACTTTAACATTTATCTATACTATATTATAAAGCATGAGTGAGGGATACCCGCAAAATTTAAGTAAATACAACCTTTATTGCTTATAGTACAATGCTTGTTGAAGTCATTTAGGGGGTAAAATTGTCTTTCTACCTAAATATTAAATTGTTGAAGAAGTTAATTTAAACATAATTATAAAATTGATGAGGAAATTAACAATAATGTTGTGACACTTTGCATTCATAACCTCCTTGTCTTTATTACATTTGTATCAATGTTATAGTCTTATAAATAGTGTTTACATGACTTACATATCTTTCAATGTTTATAGTCTTATAAATAGTGGTCTTTTATTTGGTATACGAAACATATCAATGAATAAAGTTCTCTCTCTTCCTTCATTCTTTCTTTCCATACATGATGTCTATAGTCTTCTTCTCATGTTTATATAACTTGTATGTTGGTTGCTACTAGATTCTTATTTTCCAACATGTTATTAGCACGAGTTTTCTTGTTGCTCTTCCTTTTTTTTTCACTTTGAATCCATAGTCTAACGTCGCCTTGTGCTACTACGTTTACAGAACAATGGAAAATATAAACGTCACATGTCTGTTGCTATTATAGCCACTAGAATCAAAAGTGACTAGAAATCACAATCAATCTAATCCATCTTCATTCACAATTCAAGTAATAAATACATACCTTTTTCTTTGTGATGTATATACATAAAATACGAAAGAACAATTTCAAGCACGTTTACATGATTTGAGTAAATTTTTTCTTCAATTTTAGATTACTTTTTTTTATTCAAACCCACCTTAGTTCCCTTGCAAAATTGGCTTATGTTGTATTTTTTTAATGATTTTTGTATGGTAGGATTTAGATAAAAAAAAGGTTGTTTTGTTATAGCTATCTAATAATCAATTAAAATTTTAGGAGCATAATCTGTTTCAATGATTCAGTTCAAACCGGTTTGGAGCCATAACCATATACAACAACGATAAAATACATATAAGGAAAATACGCATACATGTAGGATTTGGAACTTGGCAAGAAATAAAGTATAAAAGGTATCAAATTAAAATCAACATTACTCTTAATTTCGCCACACATATGAAACAACTTCAAGTCTTGGTGACCAACTACATAATTTGTAATTTGAACAAAATAGCATTGAAACAATCTAAAGACACATAAAACATATATGTTTTATAAAACATATAAAACAATATTACCAGTAATGACAATATGATATTTACCGGTAATGACAACATGACATAATTTTTTGTCGTCTTCTCAACCAAGTTTAGTAGTTTGTTACCTAAATTAATAGTTTGTTTATATTTACTTTCTACAAGTCCGAGAACCATCTTAAAAATAAAATCACTCAACAATATATTTACTAGATCTAGCACACCTTTAAAATCAAATACTATACCATGAGAGAATCGATAAACTAAAAGTAACAAGTATCGCGCTATAAATTGTCTTCCCGCAGTAACGCGCGGGTTCCCCACTAGTAAAAATTTAAACCTACAACATAAAATCAATTTTGGTTTAAAATAAAAAAAATAATTAGCTATGGATCATGACAAAGAAAATTATATAAAATAACATGAGATGTTTTATTTCTTTCAATCATTATAAGTTAATCGGTCACTAATAATTGCAATTATTGATTTATAAGAATGATTGTTTAAACAATAGACAAATAAATGAAGAATGACATATGAACTTGTAGGTATGTTAACATTATCTCTATCATTATTTCCTTTTGGTTGAAAAAATGAACCATATTAAAAAAGCCTCCTTCGCACAAGTTAAGGATAACCATAGGGAAACATATTCCCATATATAATTATAAGGGTATATTTGGTAATGAGCTTTTAGGAGCTATAATCTTCAAGCTTTTAAAAAAAATTATTACTCAATAAAAAGCCTTGTTTGGTTGAAGGAGTTAAAATCTTTTAGGTTGGAGAAAAAGCTCTATAGTGAAGAAGTTCTACTAGCTACAAGTTTTTAATTAGTAAATGACACAAATACCCATTCTATTTTAAAAATAAAATAGAAACATTTTTTACAAGCTTTTAATTATGCCTATTTTGGTCATTTTATACATTTTATTAAAAGTCCCAGCTACTCTGCCAAACACCAAAATATATTTAAAAAGCTTCCAGCTTCCGACTACCAGCTTGCAGCTACCAGCTTCCAGCTACCAGCCACCAGCTAGTTTTGCCAAACATACCCTAAGTCCGTACAAATAAAACCAAATTGTTTATGAATCCCCTTGTATTTTAAAATTTTATTGTTTCACTGCTAAATATGAGAAGTGAAAGAAAAAAAAATTCTCTTATAATTTTGTTTTCATCTGTTTAAACATGTTTTCTAGATGAATAATATAAAGAAAAATTAGAAAAAAATTTAGCATAATTACGTTATTAAATTAATTATAGTAGTTTACACTACAGTAATTATGTAATTACACTAACCTTTTTTTTTATTTGTTAATACATGATGTCCCTAGGCTAGTATATTGGATGTTTGGACGTATTTCGGGGTGTTTGGAGACGTTTATACGCGTTTTGGGGTGTTCGAGAGGCTATAGGCGATTACAGATATGTAGCATGCGATTGGGCCCTATCCACTGCTACTATTCACGCGATTGGGAGCTGCCTATAGGCGATTAGCCCTTAATCGCCTATAGCAGTCTTGCTAATCGCCTGTTATTTGCTGTTCGTACCCGGGAGGTATAAATAGGCCTATTCTCAACCCTAGAGCTCAGTTTTTGCCACACACACACTCTCCAAACACCCTCCCCTGGTCTGAGATTGCTTGGTTTGATCATTGTACACATGCGCTCTGTTTTAATGATATAAAAGTTAATCTTTTGACCCGTTTGTGTGTTGTAACTACTCTTTTATCTTAGTTTCAATCTCGTATCAGTTATTAAAGCATATTCGAGGGATTCCGCACCTCGAGTATAAACCCCGTGATTGTCGGATTACGCGTTCGTCGGTCCTAACAAAATTTCAGTACTAAAATAAATATTTAACAAAATAAGAACAAAAAAAAAAAAAAATCCCCTCCTTCATTTATCACGTTAAGACCTATTTGTATGATACGAACAATTTGTACACGAACCTTTCTCTATATATCATAACACATGTTTTTGTTTACAGGCTCAAGTTATCATACACAATGTAAAATAAATGAGAAGGATGACAAGGATCTAAACAACACAATAAATCACAAAATATGACACATTAAGTCACAAAATATAACACAATACTGGGGAAAAAATACAATGAATAAAAAAATGATACAATAATGAAAATAAGAAAAAGACACATTGATCTAACACAAATTCTAAAAACTACAAGCTAAAAATCAAAAAACGCGAAAACCTAAAAACTAAGAATTGTAGAGTTCGATGAGACGATTTCAATGTCGTTTGAATGGGTTCGATCAGAATTTGTTTGATACCCTTCTTACAACTTCCTATTTTTCTTTTACTATGTATTTGATCCTAACCCATTATTTACGAAACATATTACGGTAAGTGCTTAAGTGGAGTTTAAAGTGTAAAGTAATTTTGGGATTTTAGTAATTTATAGTTCATATAATATTCTTTAATTATATTACATTACAATATATTAAATAGCAAACCTAATGAATAGTAAATCTAAATAAATAGTAAAAATAATATTATTTTATTCATATTATTTTATTTAAATTTTTTTTAAGTATATTATTATTTTATTTATATTATTTTATTCACCATTTGACCTCCGGTTCGCTTCTGTGTGGGTTGTTGTGTACACATTGATGATGACTAAATACATGGCTTCTGGGTGATATTAAGTCGAATGATTGTGGGTTTTCATCATATTGGTTGAATTTTGAATTAACATATTTGTTACGGAATTGAATGATAACATGTTGGGCATTGAGTAAGTTTGTTTAAATATTGAGTTTAGAAAATCCGCATTAACGCGTCATGTGAAAAACGCGCAACGTGCGTATTAATACACCTAGTTATATATAATAAACCTTAGCATTTGAATAGTAACTATAATATTATTATATTCATATATATTATTTTATTCAATATTCATATATATTATTATATTCATATATATTATTTTATTCAAAAATTTTATTATATTATATACTATTAATATAAATAACATAATATTATGTAATTTCGTTACAAATTTCATGTGTTACCTTATATTATATTATATTTTTTTGAAGAGTAGTGTTTCAGCGGTAAATCCTGTGTTGCAAAGCCACCACTGCCCATGTTTGAATCCCATAGCAACACACGGGTTTCTCCTTTCAAACCCAAGCGGTTATTTTTTCGGTGATGCGTGGGAATCGAATCTGAGACCAAACCCGGGCAGGAACCTCCAAGGAGGTAAACCTTCCCACCTCAAACCAACTGGGCTGGAGATCATTGGCTTATATTATATTATATTATATACTATTAATATAAATAACATAATATTATGTCATTTCGTTACAAATTTCATGTGTTACCTTATGTGTAGATTTCTTTATTTTTTTAACGTTTACAACTAAAATGGAATCTCGATTTTATAATTCATTGATTGATCAACACCTCATCTAAATCTCGATTGTAAAACGCGCAACGCGCGTTGATATATACCCCTAGTTTCCTTAAAAAACTAATGTAAGAAAACACTTGAGGGTACCCACAAATGCGTGTCGGTAGGGCAGCCTAGATGTACATTTTTGTCAAATATCAACTCACCAATAAAATTTTGTCAATTACAACTTCAATACGTTCTTTGGTCTTCTTTCTTTTTTAAACGGTTAACGAAATTCATTAAGAATTTCATTCAGAGTCTCTACTCAGTTAAATCAGAACCCCTCAGACATGTACGGGAGCTTCTGATTTTATCAAGTTAACCATCAGTTCCAGGAAAAACCCAACTATTCATCCGCCCAAAAGCATGACAATAGAATAATCGGTAAAATCCAGCGCTCTGAAGAATCAAACCCATAACCTTTTAGCCATGAGTGTGCTCTATTATTGAGCCTCTATACCATTTCACCATGAGTTGGTTGGTACGTTCTTTGGTCTATCTTGACATTTAAAATTATCCAGAAAATTCAGCTTAGAACAATATAACTTACTGTACTTTTTATTATTCTAAAAGTCATTTAATACATTATCCTTGATTTAATAATCAACTAATTCCATTTTTCAAACAAAGACATTCATATCCGAATATCAAAATGTTTTTATGACATTGTATTAATTTATGTTTATCGATACTTTTTCTACTTGCTGAGAATATTTGATTTATTTCAAAGACCAAACAATAAAATCATATAACTTATTATCAAGTTTTAATCAACTCACCCATATTTAAAAACACACTAGCAGGGTATCTGCGTGATGAGATAGAGAACATTAACATTTCTGAGGATGCGAATGGTTCGATTCAGTTCAGTATACGCCTTAACTGAAATTAAAGTCATCGGTTAATCGATATAATTAAAAAAATATTTAATTAGTTCGATTTATTTTAGATTGTGGGTTTTTAGTTTTGTTCAATTAATTTTAGTTAATAACCAATTCCAAACTTTGACCAACATTTTTTTCTAATAAGTAAATGAAATAGGGGTATAAATACATAAATGGTTCCATTTCGGTTTGGTTAATTTTGGTTAACTAAGGGTACAAAAATCCAATAACTGATTTTGAGCTAAATCTGTTTTTGGTTAACGCGGTTTTCGATTGATTTCCGTTTCGTTTCATCTGCTTTTTGTTCGGTTTTGGTTAACGGTTTAGTTATTGCTAACCCTAATATATCAATAATTACGTAACACAACATTTTTTAAAACTAAATGACAATAAAAATATTATACTCAAATTAAAGAAAATAAAATATTCGTTTTTATAAAAAAAATTTAAAAGGATTAACCTATGAAAAAAATTATCGTTTAAAAATCGTGGATTAGTTGGCTCAAAACGAGAAAAATAAGTGTAACTATTATTTAAATAAACAAAATCTTGGTAAAGTTGATATAATTAAAGTGTAATTAAAATAAGAGAATTAAAGTGTAATTAATGTTTAAAAGACTAGTTTACATTTTAATGTAGAACTTTTTAACTTTTGGATATCATATAAGATTGTCCGTTGTGGCTAGAGGTGAGCCATGGCTCTATCCTCTCATATTGCGTCATGTCAGCGCCCACGTGTCACTGGCTCGCGACCGCAACCTGCTCACTTGATCCCGTTGTGGCTCAAAGTGAGCGATAAATTTATCCAATTATTTTAACATTAATAAAAGATATAAAAACATATTATTACACAAAATTAAAAACAATACATTAAATATTATTTAGAAAAATATAAGAAAAGAAATAAATAATTAATAAAGTATAAGGAAAAAGTAAAAACATATAAAATAAAAAAATAAGTTTTATATTATATTAAAACATGTCATGTCAATCACCATTTGACTAATTTTTTTATTTTTGATTAAAAAAACAAAAAAAAAACAATAAAACAAAAAGATCGTCTTCTTCATTTGTCTGCAACTTGATCTTTTGCTTGCTCGACTTCTTCACCGGAAAAAAAAAATACAAAAATTATATAGACACACATGTTTATTCCTCGCTAGCCCACGCTACCCGGGTAGCGCCTGCTCGCTCGCACCATCGTTCACGTGTGGGTGTTGTGCTGTGCGCAAGCCACATGGCTCGTCTGGCCGCTCGCGATTGCTCGGTCGCGCACCACAACGAACAGTCTAACGTCTTTATCAAATGCATTATATATTTATATAATATGAATAATCATGAATTTCATACACCAATGTTGATGGACATTATCTTTTAACTTAACTAGAGTATAATTCAACCTTAACCTACTCTTGTTTGTTCAACTTAAGTTAACTAGCTTTGACTACGTACTATAAGTATCACATGGATGTGTCAACATTTACATTTGATTTTTATGTTAATTTTTGTTATGATTAAAGTCCAAATTGGTGGTCAACAGAAGTCAAACAGTATTGTCAAAGTGCTGAGATAAAGTCCAGGGACCAGTTTTGCCTTTCTACAAAGTTCGTTTATTCTTTAGATAATAATAAGCTGAAAGTGCAAACAGTGGAAACATTGGAGGGCTATTCTTGCCATGAAGACCAAATAGTTAACGGCTGTTAACTAAACTTTTGGGGGCTAGGGTTTATAAATAGCATTCAATGATTCGATGTTATTCATTCACTTTCTTTCAATTCCTTTCTGTATTCGTTTCATTCATCATTAATAAAAGCTCGGAGCTTTCTATTGATAGTTCTTGTATTTGATTTCATAGTTAATTCTCTAACAACTGGTATCAGAGCCAGGTTGCTCAATACTGTGAAATTAAAGGTTGTAATCCGCAGTTGAAGATCAAGAATGGTGTCGACGAAGTTCGAGATTGAGAAGTTTGATGGGAAGAACGATTTTAGTCTCTGGAGAGTTAAGATGAGGTCATTATTGGTTCATCAAGGGATCAATGATGCTCTGTTGGGAGAGAATAATATGCCTGCTGATCTGAATGATAAAGAGAAGAAAGATATTCTAGAGAAGGCTCATAGTGCAATAATATTGAGTCTTGGTGATAGAGTATTGAGAGAGGTGTCAAAAGAAGCCTCTGCAGCAGGTGTGTGGGCAAAATTAGAGTCATTATACATGACTAAGTCTCTTGCCAATAGGTTGTATCTTAAAAAGAGACTGTATATGTTTCATATGTCATCTGGTAAGAGTTTGGAAGATCATACTGATGAATTTAATAAGTTGATATTAGATCTTGAAAATATTGAAGTTGTTTTGGAAGATGAAGATCAAGCCATTATTTTCTTGACATCATTGCCATCTAGTTATGAGCACTTTGTTGAAACATTGATGTATGGCAGAGAAACACTGTCCATGGAAGAAGTGTTGTCTGCACTTAACTCTAGAGAATTGAAGAAGAGGTCTGATTCAAAAGAGGAAGGTGGAGATGGGTTGTTTGTCAGAGGCAGGCCTGATCAAAGAAGTTCCAGTCAAAAGAATTCGAGATCTAAGTCAAGAAGTAAGTTCAAGAGAAGATGTTTCTTGTGTAATTCAAATAAGCATCTGAAAAGATATTGTCCAGACTTAAAGAAGAAGAAGAAGAAGAAGAAGAAAAATGATCATGGAAGCCATAAGGGTCAGAATAGTCATTCTGTCTCTGATGATAAGTCAGATGGGTATGATAGTGCAGATGTGTTGATGGTTACTGGTGAAAGTAATGATGTTTTGGTAGTAACCATTAATGGTATTAAGATGAAATGGGTCATGGACTCAGGGGGTTCTTTTCATATGACTCATGTTAAAGAATTCTTTAAAGACTTGAAGATGATCAAGATGGGATCAGTGAAACTTGGTGATGACAGCCCCTGTATGATTGAAGGATCTGGAACAGTTACTATCAGGACTCAGAATGGCATGGAAGTAGATCTTAAAGATGTGAGGTACATTCCTAGTCTTAAAAGAAGTTTATTATCTCTTAGGACTTTGGAAAAGAATGGTTTTCATGTCAGTTTTAAAGATGGCAAAGCCAAGGTCATTAAAGGGTCTATGGTAGTTTTAAGTGGAACAAGAACAGAAAACAATATCTATCTGTTAGATGGTGATGTTGTCAATTCTGGTCTTGTTGCCATGGCAAGTGAAGAAGGAGATAATGAAGCTCTAAAGTGGCATAAGAGGCTTGGCCATATAAGTCAACAAGGACTTGTTGAGTTAAAGAAACAACAAGTTTTAGGTGACTTAAAGAACTGTGATATAAACTTTTGTGAAGCTTGTATCAAGGGTAAACAGAAAAGAGTGAAGTTTAGTAAAGGGGAAACACATAACCAAGGGAATTTTGGATTATGTGCACTCTGATCTGTGGGGGCCAGCAAGAACTGAAACTTTGGGTGGGGGTAAATATTTCCTTTCTATCATTGATGATTATTCCAGGAGGGTATGGGTGTATGTTATCAAGAATAAAAGTGACACATTCAAGAAGTTTAAAGAATGGAAGGTGCTTATAGAAAACCAAACAGGTAAAAAGATAAAGAAACTCAGAACTGATAATGGTTTAGAATTTTGTTCTGGTGAGTTTAAAGAGTTTTGCAGTAAATATGGAATAGCCAGGCACCTAACTATTCCAGGTACCCCTCAGCAAAATGGTTTGGTTGAAAGGATGAACAGGACCTTATTAGAGAGGGTTAGATGCATGTTGGTTACAGCATGTCTTCCTAAAAGGTTTTGGGTGAGACTGTGTCAACAGCAGCCTATCTGATCAACAGGACAACAGGTGTCCTTCATCAGCTATTGATATGAAGACACCTATGGAGATGTGGACAGGAGTGAAACCTGAGTATGAAGATCTGAAGGTGTTTGGTTCTTTGGTATATTCCCATGTGAGTGATGACAAGTTAGATCCCAGGGCACAAAGATGTATTGTTCTTGGTTACACAGAAGGTGTTAAGGGGTACAGACTCTGGAGGATGGAAGAAGGAAGTCCAAGAGTTATTGTTAGCAGAAATGTGAAGAGCAGGGAAAGTGTGATGTACAAGGATCTAATTGGGAAGAGTAAAATAGAAGAACAGCCTAAAGAAGAGAGTGTTAAGATTGAGGTGGAGCCTGTGGAAGAACAAGTAAGTGTTGAAGAACAATCTGATCCAAATAGTAGTTCAAGTGGCATTCAAAGCCAACAAGACTACTGTTTAGTAAGAGATAGGCCCAAGAGACAGATTGTGAAACCCATAAGGTATAGAGACAATGAAGATATTTCTACAGTTGCTTTTCTGGCAGCTGAACATGAAAGTATCTTTGAACCATTGACCTATGAGGAAGCTGTTAATTCAGAAGAGAAGGATAAGTGGTGTAGGGCCATGGATGATGAAATGGAGTCTCTATACAAGAATGGAACTTGGGAATCGGTAGACAAGCCTAAAGAGCAGAAGTTGGTGTCTTGTAAGTGGATTTATAAGGTTAAAGAAGGTGTTAAACCAGGGAAAGATCCAAGGTACAAGGCAAGACTAGTGGCCAAGGGGTTCACTCAAAGGGTTGGGATTGACTACAATGAGATATTTTCTCCTGTAGTCATACATACATCTATAAGGGTAATTTTGTCATTAGTTGCTTCTCTTGATCTTGAGTTGGAGCAACTAGATGTCAAAACAGCTTTTCTGCATGGTAATTTGGAAGAAAAGATTTATATGATGCAACCCAAAGGATATGAAGTGAAGGGGCATGAAGAGAAAGCTTGTTTACGGAGGAAGTCTTTATATGGACTTAAACAGTCCCCAAGACAATGGTACAAGAGGTTTGATGATCATATAGTGAGAATTGGATTCACTAGAAGCCTCTATGATAGCTGTGTATACTCTAAAGAGTATGAAAAGGGCAAATTTGTCTACTTATTGTTATATGTAGATGATATGCTCATAGCCTGCAAAGATAAAAGTGAAATTGAAGCCACTAAGAAGCTGTTGATGACAGAGTTTGATATGAAGGAACTTGGTGAGGCAAGAAAGATTTTAGGGATGGAAATTGTAAGAGACAGAAGTCTTAAGCAATTGAAATTATCTCAAAAATCTTATATTAAGAAGGTGCTGAGCAACTGAAATATGGTAGATTGTAAAGCAGTGAAAACTCCTCTAGCTCCTCATTTTAAGCTGTCTAAAGAAGATTCTCCCAAGACAGATGAAGAAAGGAAGTTTATGGAAAAGATTCCTTATGCTAATACAATTGGAAGTTTGATGTATCTGATGGTATGTACAAGGCCAGATCTTGCTTATGCAGTTAGTCTGGTGAGCAGGTTTATATCTGATCCAGGGAAGAATCATTAGAGAGCAGTTAAGTGGATTCTGAGGTATTTGAAAGGTACTCAAGATCTTGGGCTGATGTTTAAGGAGTTTGATGAGTGCTGGGGTAAAACTGTCCAAGGGTATGTGGATGCTGATTATGCAAAAGATCTGGATAATGGCAGGTCTATATCAGGGTATGTGTTCTCAGTTATGGGAAATGTGGTCAGTTGGAAAGCTCAATTGCAGCATGTAGTTGCATTGTCTTCAACTGAAGCAGAGTTCATTTCATTAACTGAAGGGGTAAAAGAGTCAATTTGGCTCAAAGGCTTTGTGCAGGATTTGGGAATTGCTACTGATGATGCTTTGGTATTTTGTGATAATTCTAGTGCTGTGCAGTTATCCAAAAATAGTGTTTTTCATGAGAGAACAAAGCATATAAAGGTCAAGTTATACTTCATTAGAGATATAGTCAACTCTAAGGAAGTTGTGGTGAATTGGATAGATACAAGGCATAATCCTACAGACATGCTTACAAAAGCCTTGCCTGGTCCTAAGTTTGATTTCTGTTTGAAGTGTTTGGGATTGAGTTAAAGCCAATTGTGGCTTTAAGGTGGAGATTGTTATGATTAAAGTCCAAATTGGTGGTCAACAGAAGTCAAACAGTATTATCAAAGTGCTGAGATAAAGTCCAGGGACCAGTTTTGCCATTCTACAAAGTTCGTTTATTCTTTAGATAATAATAAGCTGAAAGTGCAAGCAGTGGAAACATTGGAGGGCTATTCTTGCCATGAAGACCAAATAGTTAACGGCTGTTAACGGCTCAAAGTGGACACCGGTGCGTGGGTAGAGATTCGAACTCGAGTCGAGGGGTTGTCTGTCGATTGGGTTTACCGCTGAAGCACACCTTCCAAAAAAAACTAAACTTTTGGGGGCTAGGATTTATAAATAGCATTCAATGATTCGATGTTATTCTGTATTCGTTTCATTCATCATTAATAAAAGCTCGAAGCTTTCGATTGGTAGTTCTTGTATTTGATTTCATAGTTAATTCTCTAACAATTTTTATGCAAAAAGTTACTAAATAAAGTACTAAAGCCATTACTTTACTAGATAGAAACTCTTGATATCAATTCTTATCTTTTAATGACAAATAATATAGCTTTAATAGTAGAATTAATATTATTTTAACATTATTAAAGCGTATATAACTTAACTACCACTTATATTTATCTACTTAAAATATTTATGAAAACAAATAATTACAAATATTTAGGTGGTGTTGTGACGTTATTTGAAATTGGAATATATTCATGCTCGCATGGTGTATAATGCATTTTGGTGTATGCGTGCCCTCTCAACGCTAGCAAATATTCTGTCTCCAAGGGGAAGTTAAGTAGTGCTAAAGTAGGATGTCTAACAACCAACTTTGACTCGAGCCAAAAGCTAGCTCAAAGTCTCAAACACGAGCCAATAATAATACAAGTTGAGCTCATTTGACTCATGATATAATGTATAATTAGATCATATTTAATTTGAGACTACTCATGGCTCTAGCAGTTGACTTATTATTATTCTTAATTTAATTGATTTTGTACTTCATTATTGTTAATACTAATATTAGATAACTGAGCAACTTACAAATATCATACAAGGGAAGGATATGAGATCGAGATCAAACATGGACATGGAAATTTATGCAAGAGTTAACTAGCTGCTAGCTAGCTACCTTAATTTGTATTATTTAAGCTTGGTATCTTCATCTTGTAGCATACTCAAAATTTATATAAGTAAGCTTGGTCAAGTTGATTTTGTCAAGTTTTAAACGAGCTAATATACGATTTAGTTTTGAGCCACGAGTCATTCGCTCAGCCCTCATAAAATTAACAAATGATGAGCTATTGATCAAGTGACTGACTCGTATATGGAGCGCTGGAAACAAAAGTGGGCGAAATGAGCTATTTCGAATTGCAGTAACTCTCAATATGGAGATCGAGCTTTAATCGATTTTAGATTCTCGAATCAAACAAGTCGTATAGTTAGTTATATGATAGTGATGTGCAACTGTATGATATGAAACCGATAAAGGTTATTTTCAGGAAAGAAAACCCATACTCATAGATATAGTTAGAAATAGTTAGTAACGTTAGGTATTTAGTTAAATTTCAGCGTTTCTCTTTATCAACTGATATAAATAGGTTATCAACTCCCATCACAATTTCAAATTTGTAATTGATAAATACATTTCTCGATATACATTTGTCATCTTTATTAGATTAGAGTTTTTCGATTAAATTTATACAAGCTTAACTCGGCTCAAATTGAAACGAGACAACTTGGATTGGCTCGTGTATTTAACGACTCATTTCAACCTATAACCTTTTTCAAACTACTTTCAAACGAACTACAAACTTTGTTTATTTTTTCCTAGATGCAGTGGCAAAGCATAGTGGAGGCCCGGGGGTGCCCTGACCCTCGTCGTTTTTTGGCGCAATAGTGGAATTTTGTGATTTTCGTAGGTAATTTTTATATGAATTGAGTCCGACCCCTATTGATTTAATCTTTCGGCCTCTACCGATCGGCAAAAAATGAGTCCGGCCCCCGCCGATTCGATCTCCAAGCTTCGCCGCTGCCTAGATGCCCTCTTTCGTCTTTGAATGTCTCCTTACACGTTGCCATCGACAAATTTATCGCACTTTTATTTGACTTTTAAACTTAAATATGACCAGATTTTAAAACTTAATTATTATGGAAAAGTTGTAAACTAGGTTACATTTTTTAGATTAACTTGCATCTTAATGAGATTTTCATATAATTTTATTTTTTTCAAATTACAATAAGTAATTATAATAAGTCACTGATAAATAAGTAATCAACCATCTAACGTTAAATACATATCAAATGAAGCACTACAAGTCTATAAGTCTAATTAACACTACAGTATATGATTATTAATAAATTAATATACGTCTGTTACTTATCATTAGTTTGAATCAATCACAATCTCATAGTAATATAAAATTCAAACGAAAGAAACAAAATATGTCGTTGATACTTGATAGTTACTCGGATACCCACGATCTTGTAATTGTCTTCTCATATCTTCAATGACGTGCATGTTTAATTAAAACTATGAGATTATACTTATTATAATTATACTAAAGGGTAAAACTGTCAAAATCGTCCCTATGATTTGATAAAAATGTCACTTGCGTACAAACGTTTGGTTTTTCTTTGTCAAAATCGTCCTATGGTTTCAATTATTTATCACTCTCATTCCTGGCACTAACGTTATCCAGTTAGTCCCAGTTAAGTAAGGGGTAATTTCGTCCATTCACTTTTTAAACTTTTAATTGCCGAAATCGTCCCTCCTCCAAAATTAAAAATTAAAAGAAACATAAATAATATTTAAAATTTTAAGTGGGTCCCACCCCTACCCCACCCACCACCCATCTTCACCTTTCACCATCAACCCCCACCACACATCTCCACCTTCCATCACCGTAGAGTACATGTAACGAATCAATTGCAGTCCGCCAACTGGACCACCACTCGTGAACCATCCCATTGATAGCACCACCAGTAAAGCATCCGTGGAGCACCTGGTCCACCCCCCCCCCCCTCTCTCTCTCTCCGTGAGGTAGACCACAGAAACTGTCCACGGGACTACCAGAATCTGACTACCCGTGACCATAACGATGGTGAACCTGTGCTAGTAGTGGGGTACCAGTACCACTCACTGGTTGCGCCTCGTCCCCTTGCTTCTATCTAGTAAGGTGGTTTCGATAAATCATGTCTTTTGGGGGTTTGAGACGTTACTAATATACAACTATGCATGTGTATACGTGTAATTTATAAATATCCCGGATGTTTTAACCAGGGTTTTTATAAGGGATGGAGATAGAGTTCATGTGTGTTTGTATAGGTTTGGTATTACGTATATATATATTATGTATAGGTGCCTTTGGGTGGTGTTGTGTTTTTCTATTTTGATTGGAGATTGCCTTTGTTTGCCATTTTAATTTGTAGTTTTAGGTTGATTCTATTGTGTTTTGACGGTGAAAACACTTGTTTACAACTTTTAATTTGTGGTGACGATGTCATGGAAGATTACACAACGGTTGACTGATCGTGGTTGTAAGAATATACAGAAGGTGGTGATATATAGTCGGTTTGGATGGCAGAGGTCTAACGATGGTGGAAGGTGGCATGTGGCGTGGTTCTTAAAATAATAGTGGTGGTCGGTGGTGGTGCAACGATTTATGGCTTCTTGATGAGAGGATAGAGGAATTAGGTTTCAGAGAACTAATATACTATATGTAGGTAGCGAATTGTGGTTAACGTTCACATGCGCACACAATTAAAGTATCCGATTGAGCTTCCGAATGCGCTGAACTTGGCTCGAGCGCCACACACTTACAAACCGAGACAATGCATGTTGACTGAGATTCAAGCCAAAAGCTCTTTATACAGTCTTATGTTTGGGGTGTTATTAATATAAACTTTTGTTTTATTCTAGTAAGTTAACAATCAAGGTCACTTTGATTGGAGGTCAGCTTGACTGTTAAACGAGCCAGATTAACTTGACTCAAACTTTATATAATCCTAGATAAAAGAAAGCAAACAAATTAGCTCTTGAAACGTTTGGCCGTGGACATAACAGATTTTTGGTTCATAGGTAATGACATGCCTCTTAAATCACTAACACGTTTTGGGCTTAGTTAGCTATTGAGTACATAAAAACTTGATAGTTAAGCATGCTCATGTGGGGAATGAGTGTCCTGCTGAGAAATCTACACCGAGGCAACCAAAATAAATCTGTGAGTTCCTGGATGAGCAACCGATTGTGGGGAAAGTGGACAATATTATTGGTGCGAGAGCCGAATGTTACATATATACACATTTATATAGTATTGGTTTACAAGTTTTACGCGCATAATGGTGTTGTGCTTAATGTTTTGGTACCTTGACCATCGTTGACCCCTTTAACTTTGGTGTTGACATGTTTAACCCCATAAGTTTTTTTTTTTCATTACTTACCCTTACACTTTATTATAATTGGTTTGGCCCTCAATTTTGGTAATGTCATGTTTAGGCCTTTAACTTTAATGGTTGTATATTGTGATTTGTTAATATATTTTTTCTTTTCTTCTAGGTCGACTTAACTATTTTGTTCTATGTTTTACGTTTCAATCTAGTTTACAGAGTCAAAAAAATAACAGTAAATTTCACGTTTACACGTAAGTTGATTGTTTTGTTTTCTTACATTTTTTTTTGTTTTTGTTTTACGAGTTTTTTCAGTGTTGGAACAGTGGTGTAACATTAGTGCTACTTGGTATGGTTTTACGCCCCCTTCGCAACAAGAGAGATAGGCTTAAGACTAGTTATTTATAAGGAAAATAATTTTAATCCCCAAAGGTATTTTATACTATAAATAGTGCTACCCTACATACATTTAGGGATGTAGTTATTAAAAAATAACCAAAACTATACAAGTTAGTAGGGTATGATTTTAAAGGGTGTAAATGTGATTTACAGGTATAAATACATTTGTCGGCATTGAAAATTAAAACCGAATAAATTTCATGGGTAGGTCCTTAATATTTGCATATACATATGCATTTTGTCGGTTTCCCATCGTTACGCAAATCATCGGTCTACAAAAGAGGCTTGTACAAGAAAAATACAACTGAAAATAATTGCTCACCAAATCTATCATTTTATTCATATATTTGGTTCTATCTTTAATAACAATATCAACTTGGTGTTATCATTCAATCAAATATTTTGTCCAATTTTTAAAATCATTGATACGATTTAAAAAATAGAAGTTTATAGTTACATTTTTGGCGTTAAACTTTCAACTGGATGAACATTTTACTATATATGGCATTATATTTTTTTATAAGTTAATCACCATACCTCTTATTAGAAATTAAAAGTTTAAGAACATAGAAATGATCCCAAACAGAAGGATTTACTAGCTCATCTTTAGAGTCAATTGGAAGAAGGGGCTAGTGTGATCGAGGTTTGTTCAAGAACATCGCGGAACAACTTGTGGTGGACGTTTGAGTTAGGATGATCATTGAGCTTAAAAGAAGATGGAGGAGATTTGGTGACGAGACACTAGATCGATGATGAAGGTTGTTATGTGATTTAAAAAAAAAAATCGTCTAAAGTGGACTTAGCACATAACTCAACTCAGAGTGTTGTTTATAGAAGCTTTGGCTTGAAAATGTAATTCGATGTTATCACAAAAATTAACAATATAATTAACTTTCACATATATAAGCTTGAAAATGTAATAGTAGTGTAATACAATGGTACCTTTAAATGGGGTTCACTAAAAGTTAACATTTTTTTTTTGTTTCACTATCACATATATTATATGTTAAATTTCTTGTTTTTCTTGTTATGGTGGTTATATATGGGACCCCATTTCCTATTTAGAGTAAATCACATTACTATATATACCATCATATGTTCCCATAGGTTGACATACCCTTCATTTTATTTCTCATAGTGAACAACTACCCTTCAAATATGAAGGCCTTTTTGCTCCCTCTTCTCACTTTCTTCATGCTCACTATTACTTCGTTGACCAACGGTCAACCTTCACCAGGTTTTTACCCAAGTTCCAAAATTCCCACAATACCCTTCAATCAAGCCTACAGGAGCTTATGGGGCTCACAACACCAACGATTCGAGCAGAACTCGTTGGTGTTGTGGCTCGATAAGTCTTCTGGAAGCGGGTTCAAGTCCCAAAGACCTTATCGGTCTGGCTACTTTGGGACATCAATCAAGCTTCAACCAGGCTACACCGCGGGAGTTATCACATCATTTTATGTATGAACTTAATTAATATTTACCATTTAGTCTAGTTTCTTATTCGTTGGGTTTCAGTGGCAGACCTTGAACCAAACACCTGGTAGGGCAATCTGGGCAGGCCGGTCTCAATACATATACAACATTTTCGGTAAAATTTACACTACGAAACGAAAAAACTGGGCGGGCAGAGGCCCAGTCTTAGCTCCACTAAGATACGCTCTTGTTGGGTTCCATTTAATAAATTTAACCGTTAAAAAAATATACTTACTTGTGACACAAGCAACACCACATGCATGCTTTATTTTCATTGCATGCATGCATGCAAAAATTAGTGATCATATTGTTAGGGCTTTATTAATGGTTGTTCTTTTTGCTTGAATTAATTGCTGTACAGCTTTCGAATAACGAAGATTATCCTGGGAACCATGATGAAGTCGATATCGAGTTTCTTGGTACGACGTTCGGGAAACCGTATACGTTGCAGACGAACGTGTACATTAGAGGAAGCGGCGACAGAAACATTATCGGTCGGGAAGAAAAGATTCACCTATGGTTCGATCCGACTAATGGTTTTCATAACTATGCTATCCTGTGGAGCCCTATTGAGATCATGTAAGTTATTTAATTTCAGACATGTTTTATAACACAATAAATACATGATAACTTTTGTCCATTTCTTTAAAGATATAAAACAAAAAAGATAACTACTTTATACGGAGTATTTTATTATTTTCATAGTTTATAATTATATTTATAAGTATAATTAAACATATACATACATAGAACCTAAGATGTAAAATGCGTCGCCTATGCGGGTAGGCAGGTCGAATCCAACATGACAAACCCGGAAATCGTATGAGATATAAACTCGAATACAACATGCGTAATCTAAAATTATAAATTTACATGACATGTTTAACATGATTATTTTTTTTTCCTATTTTCATTTTAATACTCCAAAGTTATAAAACTATAGCAATAAAACGTAATTGCATTTAAAACATTATAACATGATTATCGTTCTCTATTTCTAATTAATGAATACAAGTGAAGACAAAGCTAGTACTCCCTCCGTCTCAATTTAAATGTCCATCTTTCCATTTTTTGTTGTTACAAATTAAATGTCAATTTCTAAAAATAGAAATGCAATTTTCAGTTTTGCCCATAAAAGACAAAACACAATCATAAATTTGAGGATATTATTGTCATTTTACCACATACAAATAAAATATTTCTTAATATGTGTGTTTGTAGGCCAAAGACATTTAAATTGGGAGGAGTATAAAAATTATAGACGTAATGAGGCGTTTATTAACTACCAACTAACCTTATAACTACCCCTAACTAACTTGTTCTAGAAGCTTCACACTATGACTAAACAACACTCTATTAATTTCTCATTTGCTGGTATAAAATACCTGATCAATTTGACTAATGGCATAAAACGCATTTTCTGTAAATTTGTAAGTATAAACGAGTCAACCTGCAAGAACTGTTGGTTGACCTGAACACAACCTGTTTAATTAAATATGTTTGCACGCTCAACCCAAAACTGACCCACACTCATATGCCGTGCCAGATTTTAATAGTTATCATCATGTAGCACGAAATCATGTAAATACTCATGAGGTGAAATAAATAATAATGTAAATTTGTGGAATTAATGCAGATTTTTTGTGGACGATGTGCCTATTAGAAGGTACCCAAGGAAAAGTGATGCAACATTTCCATTAAGGCCGATGTACGTATACGGGTCTATATGGGATGCATCTTCATGGGCTACTGAAAATGGACGATATAAAGCCGATTATAGGTATCAACCATTTTATGGTAGGTACAATAACTTCAAGATAGGAGGTTGTGTTGCCAATTCGGCAGCATCATGCCGCCCACCATCTGGCTCTCCAGCTAGGACGGGTGGGCTGAGCCGCCAGCAAGTGGCGGCGATGTTGTGGGTTCAAAAGAACTATAAGGTGTATGACTATTGTAGGGATCCAAAGAGAGATCATACTCAAACACCGGAGTGCTAGAATTCTTATTTTATTTAAAAAATGGAGGCTTGAGATGTGTGGAAATGCTGTCCAAGCTTATAATACTAAATTTCTTTTTTGTTTGTTTGTAATTTTATTTTGGTTTGGTTTGGTGTGTTGTGGTTTGTGAGTGGATTATTGAAAGTGATTGTTTCTGATTAATATGATTGTCACAGTTGGATCAACAAGTATGAATTCCATTTGGTTATGATAAAAAGGAGGGAGTGACTTAAGAATAAGGGTAATAAGACCATGTGTAGTGGGGGGGCTTTATTTATAAAGCCCCTGTTTCTGATTGGTCCACATGGCGTCTGAGTTAGCATGGAGAAATAAAGTGAAAAAGGGGTGTAGTGGTAGGGGCTTTATTTATAAAGCCCCTATTAATATTTTATTTTAACTTTTAAATTAAAAAAATAATAAAATAATAATAAGGAGAGAGAGAGTATGAGGTGTCAGCCTATAATTGGTGGGGAGATTTTGTTTCAGGCGTTATTTTTATCACGCCAAAACCTATTTTGCAAAAATAAAGCCCCCCTGTTCCGGTGTTTGGGGCTTTATTTTTAAAAATGACGCCCCTTTTTATTACCACTACGGAGGGTCTAAAGAAATGTTCCAAACAATATCAATTTATTTCGAACTAGAACCACTTTCTATCAAAATTAATTAAGATTAAAAATTAATCATTTTTAGAATAAAAATATCTAAGATTGGCTCCATTGGAATGTTTGTTTTTTTATGGCGGCTAGTAACTACGTAGACAAAAGGCATTGGCGCGTGAAAATGATAAGAGGTAACAATAGCGGTGGGGTGACGATGTAGATATCGGTGGGTAGATAAGTGGTAACGGCTATGTGGTGACGGTGGTCGTGTCGACGGCGTCTAGACGTCCAGTAGATGGCAACGAAAATAGCAATGGCTTAGGAAGCAACACAATAGTGGTGACCAAGGCTAACTCAACCTTTCTTCGAGCACAAAGCAAATTCTAAAGCCGACATGCTTTTCATAAAAAATAAATAGATTTTTTTCTTAAGATTCTAACACATGAAAATATGAAGCCAGGTGTATTTTCTACGATTTTTAAAAGCACACGATCACACATATTAGAGTTGTAGACTTGTGGTGAATTTTATTGAAAATAAAACATTTCCATGTATACTAATTACTTGTTATCCTTGTCAAAACTAAAAACTAGAAGAAATTAGATCCTTAATCAACCATCGGAATCCCATTTGTGAAGCAATTGAAATCACAACGAAAATGGCAAAATGTTCATACCACAACGCTTTCTAATATGTTATAACAGTAAAAGTTCAGAATCATATTCATATGATAAAAAAGTGTGTACATTTTTAACATATAAGGCCCTTTAAATGTAAGAGCCCTAAAACAAGGTTTATTTTTTATACAGTTGAGCCACACCCATGATCGGTGTCTTACTTGTCTGGGCCAGCAGTGGCGATCCTTTTAAGGGGCAGGAGGGGGCGGCCGACTCCCTCCGAATTTTCGTTCAGAAGTTCCGATTATATAGTATTCGTATAAAATTTTTTTGGTATATAAGGTTACCCCCCGAAACTAGTGACTTCCGACCACCCGGTGACTTCCGACCCCCCGAAGTTTCGGGTCAAGATTCACCACTGTGGGCCAGTCAAGGAAGCTTAAAGTCCTTAAACCTACTAACCTAGTCAACTGCAATTTATGTGAGCCCAAATTAGAAAGAGCCCAAATGTAAGGCCTATTATTATAAGTTATCAGGATAAAATTATGCTGGTCATGTACTCAAGAGTATTTGTCACAAACAATGAAAATCGCAAGTAATTCGCAACTGCTAACAGTCACTCAATTTTATTTCCTACAAAATATTGATTCTATATAAATTTGTATTGCGTATTTTTTTCGGTTAATACTCTTTTACGTTACATCTAAAGACATATATTTTGTGTGTCTCCGAGTAGCTTAGCATCAACATACGCACACATACATGCTTACTGTGACACCCGGCAATTTCCGATCTACACTGACATGACTTCATGATTTAAAACAAATAAATAAATAAATATTTATTTCAAATATTGCTAATTATTAAATTTCGGAAGTTTACGGATCGTTTTAACAACGGGAACTGCGACCGATTTAATTAACGCGATTTAAGCGCGTGTTCTGAAAACACGCGTCGGACGTCGAAAATAATTATAGTTATGCTCGGTTTTGTATTTCGAACAAAACCGACTACTTTTTATAATTAATTAACGAGCCTAAAATATAAACCGAGTCGTATTTCGTTATAACGGGTTCGAATACGCGGTTCCACCTACCCAAACCCTAAGTATTTAAGCATCTCAACTTCTTCTTCCCTCATTCCATCTTGCAGCCACCCAAAAGAAAACCCTAACCGCCTCTCTCTCTCTACTCTCTCTCATCTCGGTCTATCTCTCTCTCTCTCCTGTCCTTCATTGCAGCAGCAGCCGGCCTCCACCGGACTTGGTGGAGGCGGCGTGGTGATTTTAAAGCCCGAAAATGGGTGTGAAGGTTGTTAGCAGCTCGATCAGGTCTGTCTGGTCGTGGATTGATGTGGATTGGGTAGTAACATTGGTTTGGGTTTGGGTTTAACTCGGATCCAGATCAGGTCATCGGCCGGGTTGTTTTGGGTTTCGGTTTAGATGGGGTCAAGGGAGATGGATGTTCGTTGTGGTTCTTAGTGGTGGTTTCTTCCGGTTGTGCCGCTGGTTAGAGGAGGAGGATGATGGCCGTTGGTGGCAGGAGGTGGCGCTGGTTCGATTAGTTGTTGGTAGGAGGCTGTGGTTTTTGTCCGATGGGTTCATGGTGGAGGTTGTTCAGGTCGGGTTTTGAATCAGGTGGCCTCGGTTCTGGTTTTGCGTTATGTATTGTGACGGGTTGGTCTCTAGTGGTCCGATGGGGTTTGGAAGGTGGCTTGTTGTGGCTGGTCAAGGAGTCTCGATGGGAGGTGGGTTAGGTCGGTGGTTATTAGTGGTGGTTGTACCGTGTTGGTGGCTCGGGTGCAGCAGGTTGTGGTTCGGGTCTGGTTCGAGTCAAGTTGACTCGGGTCAGATCTGGGTCAGACATGGTTCGGTTGGTTTCGGGTCACACCTTGGCTAGTGGTTGGTTATTTTCGGGTCTCGGGTTGTTAGTTGGTCGATGGTTTGGCTCGGGTCGAGGTGGGTCTGTTACGGGTCTCGTCAAGTCGGGTCAGATTCAGGTCCAGTTCGGGTTTCAGTCGCGGTTGCGGTCGGTTCGGTCAGATCTGGTCAACGTGCAGTCTTTGGCTCGGTGTAAAGCTTGGTATACTTAAATCCGTATTCGTTATTAGTATAAATGTTGTATATTTATAAATATTATGTATTTGTAAATATTATGTATTTATGAATATTATATATTTATAAATATATTGATTCGACGAACTAGTTTTGACTCGCGAACGGACCGAATAATAATAAACGGTAACTATATAAACGAACGATTTGGTAAACGATTAACTTGACGTGACTTATGGTTTTGAACTCGGACTAAATATAATTGGACTATATTGTCGGACTATATTATATATATATTTTGGTATATATATATTTATAGGATCAAGTATAGATAGATATCGGAACGTATAGTCTCGTGAATCGGAAATGTGGATTAAAGGATTTGATAACTTGTGTTTGTAAGTTGATTTTGGGGAAAATTGTAGACAACGGGTGTTGTCTGGTTGGTACAAAAACAGAGGAAACTCTGCCCGAATTTTTATAAACTCAAAGCGTAACGAACTGCTATTATTTCTATAAGTAAATTCTCCTAAGTGTTTTGGACAAGTGTATTATATACAAAATCAAAATGTTTCAAAGACTAACTATTTGTGACAATAAAGATGGTTTTCAAACAATATTTGAGATAAAGTAACAATTGTTATTAATCGGTTTTAATAACTAAACATGTATTTCTTAAAGAGCATTTTTCCTAAAAGTAAGTATACTGGACACACATTTATACGGATTACGAGACGAGCTAGGATTCAGGATAATTATACGTTTCGGGGTGTTAGCCCAACTTGGTTACATATGGATAGCGACAAGTGTGCAACTTGGGTGCTATGTAATACGTGATTTAAGATAAGTCATGATCGGTTCGTCGAGTTGAAACGTTTTGAGACTCGTGTTGGTTAATAAGCTAGGCTTATGTGTGATAGACTGTTAAGGTGTCCTTTATTGGTAATTAGGGCACGAGGAAGTCGGTCGAGGTTTCAGGCTTTGTTTGCTAGCTTAACATGGACATTAAGGTGAGTTCATACCCCACTCTTTACTGTTTTTGTAAATGTTTTCGGGGGGAAGACATGCTTCTGTTATGAAAAACTGAGGAACTTAAAGTGAACAAGGTTTTGGAAAATGAAACGGGTTGCGTGAGTTTACGGCCCCACTTTACTTGGTTTTCACTTTTTGGGGGAGAAAACATGTGTTAAACAACTATTTGGTAACAACTGTCATACTATGGGTTTTCGAACGGTTTACTATACGATCTTTGGAAGTCCCGGGGGGAACCATGAATGTGCTGGTTTGCACAACGGGGAAATGTGAATAGCGCTATTGGGAGTGACCAACCCCACCCGTCGGCATGGAGCGCCGGGCGGGTGCATATTGTCTCAAACAGGAACAGGTTTACTATTCGGGCACAACATCTGGTTTGCGAGTTAGTAATGGTTTTCCAATCGTAGTAGTAATAAAACATACGCCTAGCTAGCGTACTTTGGTTTACATTTAACATAGTATGGACACGTTGAACTTGGTATCTCTCGGTAACATTCTTGGAACATTTGGTAGCATTTTGCAAAACTTATGAACTCACCAACTTTATGTTGACTTTTTAAGTATGTCTTTCAGGTTTAAACTTTGGTAACGGCACGGTTGGAGTAGGTGGCAGTTGGGACCGGGAATCCTAGAGGGTTAGAATTGGCGTTCAGGGAACAAGAGTCTTAGATGCAACTTTCCGCTGCGTTGGCAAAGGCACCAAACGTCACAACCGACTAGGGGAAAAGTCGGGGTGTGACAGTTTGGTATCAGAGCCATAGGTTTTAGCGAATTAGGTGTCTGTGTAGATATCTAGGCTTTAACCTGAGTTTGTTTCGAGATAGGGACCAAAATTTCTAAGACGTAATATTTAGCATGAACGCCTAGGAACTGAAATTCCAACCGTTGCCAAGTGTGTTACATGACTATTAGTGTATTTAATTACACTAGCTCAACGTACGTTTCTTTGTCGAAAGGAACATTTGTTTTCTTATGTGAATAGGAAATCAGAATTTTCTATAATGGTATATAGAAAGGGTAATAGCACGTGATGGCTAGGTGTACTTCACGGGTGACTGGTGAGTCATCGCATTAGATATCAGAGTGGTTATTCACATAGAGTAGTTGAGTCATTGTTTCTTGGTATGAGAAACAATTTACTTGTTTATATACTGTGTGTATTTATGTAAAGTATATATAGTACGTATCGCCAATGGTTGTCGACTCAATCTTGGACGTATTGGGAACGCACACATGTGTCACGTTTGTTGGACGAGTTTTGCCAATGATGTTGCGAAGCTGGAATGCAGTCGGGAGAAGCACTCGGAAAGGTGGCGCACACGACAAACATTATATTATGTGATATATACGTGCTATTATGTAAATGTGACGCTTGCTTGTGATACAACTCATGATGGAGGTTAATAGGATGATCTTGTGAGGTAAATTTTCGATAACGTAGACGTCACGTTATCGCAAATCTACAGGCACTTGGTAGTTCTAAGAATTTCTATTGTGAGGGTATCTATATTGTTATGTGTTGTAAATATTTATATTTATATATATATAAATAATGGATAAGTGCTGATCATTCTTTTGTTGTTGTGGACGTGATTGCCAATTCTCCCCTGTTCGTGTCAATTGTGACTTCGTTTTTCTTGAACCAGTTTAAGATCTTGATGATCTTGTTCCTTGAACTTCTAAGTTTCCTGTTTTAGAACCTAGTTATATCTTTTGGGTATGATTCAATTTTCTCTTCTTTTGTGTTTGTGGCCTTCAACATTCAATCGTAAGGGAATCTAATTTTTGTTGATTCCTTATTCTTTTCACAGAACTAGACACGTCTTTTGTACACACGTGTCAACTATTGTATGCTTGGATTCTTTAAACTTGTGAAGGTCCATTGTAGGGCTTCACATCGAGCAACCGTTTCATTTATGATTTGTTTATCATTACGTTGCTCGTAATGCTTGTTTTCTAGGCTTGATATGTCAGGCCGTTGTGGGCAATGAATCTTTTGATACTTCGTCAATGAGTTTCTTTAGAGTCGATACTTCAGTTAAATCGAATTGTTGGAATTTGATACAGCACCTTGTGGTGAACTCGACTAGTGATAGTGGATGGTTTTATTTGGCTTGCCTCATTTTCATCAGTTTGTTTGTTATTGTCTTAAATCGAGACACGCCTTGCGGTGTGTAATGAAAGGTTGGCGTACTAGTTGCTTCGTTTTGATGTTGTTGTAGGCATGGATTGGTTGTCTTTGTATCGCGCTGAGATTGTTTGCTACGACAAGGTTATTCGGATTCCTCTCCCTGATGGAGAAATTCTTTCTGTGTACGGTATCAAGAGCGGTGCTCCGCTAAGTCTCATCTCCAGCATGAAAGCCCTTAAGTATCTTCGGAAGGGTTAATCGGCCAATTACAGAGAATTGAGCAAAGTAACCATCAAGAACCGTTATCCTCTTCCCCGTATTGATGATCTATTCGATCAACTCCAGGGTTCTAGCTACTACTCTAAGATTGATTTAAGGTTCGGTTATCACCAGTTACGCGTAAGGGAAGCTGACATTGCAAAGACTGCCTTTCGGACACCTTATGGCCATTTTGAGTTCTTGGTCATGCCTTTCGGTCTCACTAACGCACCGGCGGTTTTCATGGATTTGATGAACCGCGTTTGCAAACCGTATCTTGACAAGTTCGTCATCGTGTTTATTGATGACATCCTGATTTACTCCAAGAACAAGGCCGGACACGAGGAACACCAGCGTTTGGTTTTGGAACTTTTGCGACGGGAACAGCTTTACGCTATGTTCTCAAAGTGTGACTTTTGGTTACGCGAAGTTCAATTCCTAGGATATGTGTCCTAGGCCTTGCGGGCTATTATCGTCGTTTCATTAAGGGGTTTTCGAAGATCGCAAGAGTCAGCATTCCAAGAACTGAAGTCTAAACTTTGTTCTGCTCCTATTCTGCCCTTGCCTGAAGGCACTGACGATTTCGTTGTTTACTGTGATGCTTCTATTCGTGGTCTCGGTTGTGTGTTGATGCAACGCGAGAAAGTAATTGCATATGCTTCTCGTCAACTCAAGGTGCACGAGAGGAACTACACCACCCATGACTTGGAGTTGGGTGCAGTGTATTCGCGTTGAAAATATAGAGACATTACTTGTACGGTACCAAATGCACCATCTACACCGATCACAAGAGTCTCCAGCATATTTTCAACCAACAACATCTGAACATACGACAGCGTCGTTGGGTTGAACTCCTGAACGACTATGATTGCGCCATTAAGTACCATCCTGGCAAGGCGAATGTGGTGGCAGACGCCTTGAGCAGGAAGGAATCAACAAACCCTCGTCGCGTTCGGGCGTTGCAGCTCACCATTCATTCCTCTCTACCTGACCAACTCCGTTCTGCCCAGTTAGAAGCTTCGAAGGAGGAAAACCTTAAAGCTGAGACTATGCATGGTGCCGACAAGCACCTCGAGCGAAGGCCTGATGGCCTGCACTACTTCGCAGAACGCATATGGGTTCCTTTATTCGGGGGACTTCGGGAGCTTGTCTTAGATGAGGCTCACAAATCCCGGTATTCCATTCATCCTGGTTCGGATAAGATGTACCAAGATCTAAAGGTGCTCTAATGGTGGCCAAACATGAGGTCGGGTATAGCCTCATACGTGAGCAAATGCTTGACCTGTGCTAAGGTCAAGGTGGAATACCAGAAACCGTCGGGTCTCTTGCAACAACCTGAAATTCCAGAGTGGAAATGGGAACGGATCACAATGGACTTTGTCACGAAACTACCTAAGACACCGAGCGGGTGTGATAAGATATGGGTGATTGTTGATCGGTTGACGAAATCAGCCCATTTTCTCGCCATTAAGGAGACCGACACCATGGGTCGTTTGGCTCGTCTTTATTTGAAGGAAGTTGTTTCTAAGCACGGGGTGTCGGTTTCTATTATTTCGGATCGTGACTCCCACTTTACTTCTCACTTCTGGAAGTCTTTGCACAAGGCTTTGGGTACCCAGCTAGACATGAGTACAGCTTATCACCCACAGACTGACGGTCAGAGTGAACGCACGATTCAAACCTTAGAAGACATGCTTCGGGCATGTGTGATCGATTTTGGCAAAAGTTGGGAAGCTCACCTACCGTTAGTAGAATTCTCTTACAACAACAGTTACCACACGAGCATCAAGGCAGCTCCGTTCGAAGCACTGTACGGGCGGAAATGCCGGTCCCCTCTTTGTTGGGCTGAGGTGGGTGAGAGTCAACTCACTGGGCCTGAGCTAGTGTACGAAACTTCGGAAAAGATCGTACAGATTCGTAACCGGTTGGCAGCGGCACGGGATCGGCAGAAGAGTTATGCCGATCAGCGTCGCAAGCCATTAGAATTCCAAGTTGATGACAAAGTACTTCTGAAAGTTTCACCGTGGAAGGGCGTCATACGCTTTGGGAAGCGTGGCAAACTTAACCCTCGGTATGTTGGACCATTTACGATCCTGGAACGGATTGGACCGGTGGCATATCGACTTGATTTACCGACGGAGCTCGGCAACGTACATAACGTCTTCCATGTGTCTAACTTAAAGAAGTGTCTGGCTGACGAGTCTCTTATTGTTCCACTGGAATTCGAATCGAGATATGTTACCACTGCAGCTGAATGAATCTCGGGGCGAGATTCCTTTTTAACGTGGGGAGGATGTGACAACTCGGGTAAATCTCTCTCTTGGTTTCTATCTTTGGTTTGTTTCTTTTGTTACTCCTTTTGGTACTTGTGCAATTTTCGGGACGAAAATTCTTTTAACGTGGGGATGATGTGACACCCGGCAATTTCCGATCTACACTGACATGACTTCATGATTTAAAACAAATAAATAAATAAATATTTATTTCAAATATTGCTAATTATTAAATTTCGGAAGTTTACGGATCGTTTTAACAACGGGAACTGCGACCGATTTAATTAACGCGATTTAAGCGCGTGTTCTGAAAACACGCGTCGGACGTCGAAAATAATTATAGTTATGCTCGGTTTTGTATTTCGAACAAAACCGACTACTTTTTATAATTAATTAACGAGCCTAAAATATAAACCGAGTCGTATTTCGTTATAACGGGTTCGAATACGCGGTTCCACCTACCCAAACCCTAAGTATTTAAGCATCTCAACTTCTTCTTCCCTCATTCCATCTTGCAGCCACCCAAAAGAAAACCCTAACCGCCTCTCTCTCTCTACTCTCTCTCATCTCGGTCTATCTCTCTCTCTCTCCTGTCCTTCATTGCAGCAGCAGCCGGCCTCCACCGGACTTGGTGGAGGCGGCGTGGTGATTTTAAAGCCCGAAAATGGGTGTGAAGGTTGTTAGCAGCTCGATCAGGTCTGTCTGGTCGTGGATTGATGTGGATTGGGTAGTAACATTGGTTTGGGTTTGGGTTTAACTCGGATCCAGATCAGGTCATCGGCCGGGTTGTTTTGGGTTTCGGTTTAGATGGGGTCAAGGGAGATGGATGTTCGTTGTGGTTCTTAGTGGTGGTTTCTTCCGGTTGTGCCGCTGGTTAGAGGAGGAGGATGATGGCCGTTGGTGGCAGGAGGTGGCGCTGGTTCGATTAGTTGTTGGTAGGAGGCTGTGGTTTTTGTCCGATGGGTTCATGGTGGAGGTTGTTCAGGTCGGGTTTTGAATCAGGTGGCCTCGGTTCTGGTTTTGCGTTATGTATTGTGACGGGTTGGTCTCTAGTGGTCCGATGGGGTTTGGAAGGTGGCTTGTTGTGGCTGGTCAAGGAGTCTCGATGGGAGGTGGGTTAGGTCGGTGGTTATTAGTGGTGGTTGTACCGTGTTGGTGGCTCGGGTGCAGCAGGTTGTGGTTCGGGTCTGGTTCGAGTCAAGTTGACTCGGGTCAGATCTGGGTCAGACATGGTTCGGTTGGTTTCGGGTCACACCTTGGCTAGTGGTTGGTTATTTTCGGGTCTCGGGTTGTTAGTTGGTCGATGGTTTGGCTCGGGTCGAGGTGGGTCTGTTACGGGTCTCGTCAAGTCGGGTCAGATTCAGGTCCAGTTCGGGTTTCAGTCGCGGTTGCGGTCGGTTCGGTCAGATCTGGTCAACGTGCAGTCTTTGGCTCGGTGTAAAGCTTGGTATACTTAAATCCGTATTCGTTATTAGTATAAATGTTGTATATTTATAAATATTATGTATTTGTAAATATTATGTATTTATGAATATTATATATTTATAAATATATTGATTCGACGAACTAGTTTTGACTCGCGAACGGACCGAATAATAATAAACGGTAACTATATAAACGAACGATTTGGTAAACGATTAACTTGACGTGACTTATGGTTTTGAACTCGGACTAAATATAATTGGACTATATTGTCGGACTATATTATATATATATTTTGGTATATATATATTTATAGGATCAAGTATAGATAGATATCGGAACGTATAGTCTCGTGAATCGGAAATGTGGATTAAAGGATTTGATAACTTGTGTTTGTAAGTTGATTTTGGGGAAAATTGTAGACAACGGGTGTTGTCTGGTTGGTACAAAAACAGAGGAAACTCTGCCCGAATTTTTATAAACTCAAAGCGTAACGAACTGCTATTATTTCTATAAGTAAATTCTCCTAAGTGTTTTGGACAAGTGTATTATATACAAAATCAAAATGTTTCAAAGACTAACTATTTGTGACAATAAAGATGGTTTTCAAACAATATTTGAGATAAAGTAACAATTGTTATTAATCGGTTTTAATAACTAAACATGTATTTCTTAAAGAGCATTTTTCCTAAAAGTAAGTATACTGGACACACATTTATACGGATTACGAGACGAGCTAGGATTCAGGATAATTATACGTTTCGGGGTGTTAGCCCAACTTGGTTACATATGGATAGCGACAAGTGTGCAACTTGGGTGCTATGTAATACGTGATTTAAGATAAGTCATGATCGGTTCGTCGAGTTGAAACGTTTTGAGACTCGTGTTGGTTAATAAGCTAGGCTTATGTGTGATAGACTGTTAAGGTGTCCTTTATTGGTAATTAGGGCACGAGGAAGTCGGTCGAGGTTTCAGGCTTTGTTTGCTAGCTTAACATGGACATTAAGGTGAGTTCATACCCCACTCTTTACTGTTTTTGTAAATGTTTTCGGGGGGAAGACATGCTTCTGTTATGAAAAACTGAGGAACTTAAAGTGAACAAGGTTTTGGAAAATGAAACGGGTTGCGTGAGTTTACGGCCCCACTTTACTTGGTTTTCACTTTTTGGGGGAGAAAACATGTGTTAAACAACTATTTGGTAACAACTGTCATACTATGGGTTTTCGAACGGTTTACTATACGATCTTTGGAAGTCCCGGGGGGAACCATGAATGTGCTGGTTTGCACAACGGGGAAATGTGAATAGCGCTATTGGGAGTGACCAACCCCACCCGTCGGCATGGAGCGCCGGGCGGGTGCATATTGTCTCAAACAGGAACAGGTTTACTATTCGGGCACAACATCTGGTTTGCGAGTTAGTAATGGTTTTCCAATCGTAGTAGTAATAAAACATACGCCTAGCTAGCGTACTTTGGTTTACATTTAACATAGTATGGACACGTTGAACTTGGTATCTCTCGGTAACATTCTTGGAACATTTGGTAGCATTTTGCAAAACTTATGAACTCACCAACTTTATGTTGACTTTTTAAGTATGTCTTTCAGGTTTAAACTTTGGTAACGGCACGGTTGGAGTAGGTGGCAGTTGGGACCGGGAATCCTAGAGGGTTAGAATTGGCGTTCAGGGAACAAGAGTCTTAGATGCAACTTTCCGCTGCGTTGGCAAAGGCACCAAACGTCACAACCGACTAGGGGAAAAGTCGGGGTGTGACACTTACACCGGGTTCAAGTTTGGTGTTCTTTTACACCGAGAATAACAACTCTTCTTAATTTTTATCATGTGATTCTAGTTATTAAAATCTTTTGAGGCATCACAAGTACAAGAAGGCAGTTGTAGAATCTAATCTAATTGTTTCCACATTACATTTAACTTGTGGTAATAATCTGCCACAGATAATCCATTTTGTTTAAACGAATTAATTTTCATGCGTAAATTAATGACAACAAATCCATCTACTGTATTGTAAGTTTCCTTAAGATCTTTCCATACATCATCTGCTAACTTAGAATATACTTACCCTAAGTATAATTCCTCAGAAATAGAATTTAGAATCCATGTAAGCACAACTGAGTTACACCTATCCTATTGTCTCATTAAAACAGAATCATTAGTTGGTCTAACACAATCTCCATTAACAAAACCTAGTTTATTTTTTACTTGTAATGCTAAGATCATAGCATTTGCCCAAATATTGTAATTTTCAATATCTTTTAGCTTAGTACTAATAATAGTCAAGTTAGCAGTATCACTCGCATGGAGATACAAACGATCACTAGCATCAAGTTTACTAATCAAAGTAACAACACCACGACCCTCTCGACCTCACTGGTATCACTACTACTACTATCATCTTCAGACACAGTGAATATTCAACAAACAAACACACAAATAGGAGAGAAAAGACAAGCATGCAACAAACGAAGCCTCGTCAGTGTCAAGATTCCAGGTTCATCACTCAAGGGTGCCTGGACATGTCTTAACGAGGGAGTTTGATTTTTAAGTCTAAGCACACTCAGAAGCACTCACAAACTAATCAAGAGTCCACAGAAGATTATTTAACTAACAGAAACAATCAACAACAATATGACTCAGACACAAACAAATAATGCAGTACCAAACAATATTTCACAAGAAATCACAAAACCAACTCACATTCATTCAATAGTAAAAAGCAAGTTACATTTGGATAATGGGTAAGCGAGCAACAAGCTGCGCCGTTATCCCCTTTTGAATCGCAAAGCCTATTCTACTAAATACAAACCCTTGATTCCTCGGGCTTTGCGAGTCACTATGGACCACCTTCTGCACCCGCTCCAAAAAGCGAACTGCCTCAGGGGCTAGGGATCCAAAAGTGTCGAAAACGGAATGAACGCATGCTGATTCTCTAAACATGCTACCTCGTGCTTAGCAACCTTCATAGCTTCCGCCTTCAAAACCGCCTGTCCCGGAACGAATCCTCTATCTCTCAGCCCCACCAGTGGGGACACCCCAGTGAGGTCAACACACGCGTGCTTACCCCCCGCCCAACCAACACACAAGGACGTCCGCAGGATGCAGGGTAGATCTTCCCTCTCGTGGGTCAGTTAGAAAGTTAACAGGGGCTTCTTTCTTGGCTGAGATCCCGGCACGCCTAAGCACATTCCATAAAACATCTCTAACCCAATCATGACGATACTTGAATCCCGGCAATTCCTTACAGTGGAGGGCATGCTCGCCAAATCTAACCAAACAGACTTTTTTACAAATGGGGCATGAGCCGTCTGGCGGAAAAAGGGGAATCATGAGACAGTATTTAAGGATGGCTCTGTATTCAACTGCTGACATCCGTTGCCCAAGACCTTTAATGGGCACAACAATCAAGAAATCATGGGCATGAGCCCCCTTGAGACAAGAAAAAACTGCCTTTTGATGCGGGGTCATATCGAACCGCTCCTCCATATCCTATGCGTGTTTACCATAAAGAGCACTCGCCAAAGTTTGTTGAGGTTTCTTGGGGGCGGTCTCCTTATCAGTAAAACCACCTAGATCAATTTTGGTCCTCCTAACCCGGACATGTGCTCTTAGACTTAATAAACAATTAAAAAACAGAGAAAAGGAATAATCTCACCAAATAGGGACCCAAGTTAGGGTTCGCCAACAACTCGCGGTTTGTAACCTTCACTTAGGGTTACAAACTGGAGAGAAAAGAAAAATGCTCCAAGTATCCACCGAATGCCTGTACAACTTCTTGTTCCTTCAAACAAACCCTAGATCTGAATGAAATTACAGATCTACAATTATTCAGATCTAAGCCTGCTCTGACCAACCAAGAACCAATCTGAACTAATCTGACAGAAGAAATACACAAGAACCACCAAGAACTCGAGATACTAAACACAACCCCAACATATCAGCGGAAGACACCACGATCTAAGCTTTACAGCTCTGAAACCATGTCAAATGGCATAGAATCCAGATACGAACAGATCTACATTGTTGCAAAAGATTTAAACACTGAAACAAACCAGAAATCTTATTACAACGACTTTGAAATCAACTAACAACAATCTCTAAACAACAACAATATCTGAACTTAAGAACTCCAAGACTAGACTAGATGATACAAGATCTAAGCACTTATTCGAGATGAATAAGTGCAGAATTACAAGAACCCTAATCACCTATTTGGTTGTGAGAGAGAGAACTATCTGGACTGAAAACAGACAAATGAAGGTCATCCATTCTTTATATACTAGCGTCCAGAAACTTTACCCAAGAAACACAATTGAGAGTGTTTATAACCTATTGGATCAAAAGTTGCACACGGATCACAATCGAATGGCTCACAATGACTCGGTATTATAAACCACTCACATATGGACTTTGGGCTTAATATTAGCATGAGTATGTATCCAACAACTTTTATCTTCAACTCATCCAGCCCAAATACATGTGACATAAACAAATAAACATGTATTAGACAAGTAACCATATTAACTAAATTATAACAATATGACCCAAACCTTTTAACACCACCGACATATGATACTTGGCTTAGAGACGTGTTTGACTTTTTCGACACCACTCATGTCGGGCGATTCATGGCGAAAGAACAATGTGTGGAGGTGGGGAGGTGACAATGAAGATAATAGCTGAAGTTAGGGTATGGTTCTAGTGTTTCAAAAGCCAATTTGGTTCGAGATGATCTCGGTGATTTTTTTATTTAACTAATTTTGAACGACTTTCGAACAAATACAAAGTTACTGGTTGTTTGAACAAACTTTTGTTTTAGAACGGTCAACATAACATATTATGTCCGACTCCCAACAAGAGTTTTTCTACAAATCATACTCCCATTGGGAGCCAGATCCCGCACGTGGTTCCCGAACCAGGGAAAACCCAATCCATCACCCGCCCAAAAACACAACACTAAGAAATTGGTAAAACCCGGTTGAGATCAAGAATCAAACCTGATATCTCTCAGTCTCAAACCTTATCCATCACTTCCCATTTCACCCCACAAAGGTAGGGAACAAAATTAAATATCTCATATATTACTTTATTGTAATTAACATGCATAGAAATTTGAGACAATGGATAGCACTCATAGGACGTTTGTTACCACAAAATTCTATCCTCCATTATATCAACTTTATCCCAACACTAAAAACATTCCCACATTACAACTTTATATTTTTTTACGTATTATTTCGTTTTTCTTTGAGCCATTAGCCATACATTTTTTTATCTTTTCTTTTACTTCGGACACGATATTTAATTTTTTTTTCGGTTATTACATGTGGAAAAAAGTTATTTTCGTAGAATCCATTATTGCATAAAAAGTTTTACTTAATTTAGAATGTCAAAAATAATATATCATTTATGATATTGCAAAGAAGAAAACAAACAAAAACATTCTGTGTATCTATGGGTTTATGTGTATTGTTGTATAGACAATTCAAGCTCGGTTCGTTGGTAATTTCTCAACCGCGAGCTCGAAATAAAAATAATATAAATAATAGGTTTCTTAAGGCTCGTAAGCTCAGGTTTGGGCTTGTTTACTAAACTTAAAATAGGGTAAATACTTTTTCTTTTTTGAACGGATGGGTAAATACATTAATAAAAATAATATTACTCTAACGTTCGATAAGGCTCGACAACCTTGGCGAGCTTCACATATCAGGCTTGAGCTCGGGCTTGATAAATAAACGAGCTTTGTTTTAGGTTTAGACTCAACTCAAGCTCAATAAGGCTCGGCTCAGTTCAAGTAGCTCGGAAACGGCTCGAATCATTTGCACCCATGTTTGTACCCATAATTAAATCCGGTTAAGAAATCAAAAAAAATCCTTTCACAACAAATACCAAATATCTCACGGCTAACACGAAGGAGGTCCCCATCATTATCAAACACAGTACAGTAAGGCTTACTGAGGACCATTTTAGACTGAGGGGTATGGAACGGGAAGGAGGTCGGGAAGGGTGATGTGGATGTTTTCCCGAGCGGGAACACCGCCCCCCCCCCCCCCCGATCTTCCTTCGGTGTGCTCGGGGGAATTGTCCCGTCCTCCCCGTCCCTTTTCCCCATAAATTTCTGACCGTTTGAATTTGAACGTTGGCACATTTTGACCGTTTAAAAAAAAAAAAAAAAAAAAACGTAATTTTTTTATATATATATATATTAAACTTCAAAATTCCATACCACACTACCACAAATTCAAACCTATTCCACACCAAAAACTCTATATTTTATAAACATTACACTCTAATTTTTATAAACAATTTCTAGCCTTTTTCACCTCTATTCAAGCATGAGTTCGTCGTCAGAAGAGGCAAACGTTGCCAATTTTTTTGCGAGCACGATGGTTGAAACGGCAAACATATTGTTGGAGTTCGTAAACGATAGTAGTGACGAGGAAACACAATCGGAACCAAGAACAAGACGCGCCGCATTAAACAGAGATCGTGAGGGTATATTTTATTTCTTATACTTTTTAAATTTCTTATTTTGTTATATTTTATTAACCTTTTTTTTACTAGTATTTTTATTGAAATTCATATCTTATATTTTAAAAATAGATTTTTGTTATATATTTTATTTCTTATATTCTTTAATTTTATCTAAAGGTGCACACGAACGTTTGGTTGCTGACTACTTTGCTGAGGACTGCGTATACCCAGACGAACTATTTAAGCGTCGCTTTAGAATGAGTCGCCGATTGTTTCAACGAATTGCCAATGACTTGGCTAATTATGATGAGTTTTTCACACTACGATATGATGCTAGAGGAAAACGAGGTTTTACGACTCTACAGAAATGTACTTCTGCGCTTCGTCAGTTGGCGTACGGGACTGCTAGTGATTCATGGGATGAATACTTGAGGATGTCTGCTAGAATGAGTCGGGAGTGCTTGTATCGGTTTTGCGAAGATGTCGTGAACTTATATAGCAAAGTTTACTTGCGTAGGCCAACGAAGAACGAAATCCAAAAGCTTTACGCACACCATGCAGAGAGACACGGCTTTCCTGGCATGCTTGGAAGCATCGATTGCACGCATTGGCCATGGCGTAATTGCCCCACTGCATGGAAAGGGCAGTTTACGCGAGGTGACATTGGAGAGCCATCAATTATTTTAGAATCCGTTTGCTCACAAGACCTTTGGATTTGGCATGCTTTTTTCGGAGTTGCTGGTTCATGCAACGATTTAAATGTTCTAGCTAAATCCACGATTTTCGACCGCATCATTAGAGGTACCGGTCCTGATGACTCTTTCGTGCTCAACGGGGTAGAATACAAGCACGGGTATTATCTAGCAGACGGGATATACCCAAGTTACTCATCTCTTGTGAAAACGATACAAATTCCCACGGATGAGAAAAGAAAAAAGTTTGCGAAATGCCAAGAAGGGGCGAGAAAAGACGTTGAACGGTTATTCGGTGTTTTGACGGCTAAATGGCATGTTATTGGGCGGCCCGCACGTGCATGGCATCCAGAAAACTTGAGGTATATTATGTACGCTTGTTTGATACTACATAACATGATAATCGAAGATGAAGGCCGCGCTATATGTGAGTATGACCCGAATGACGTTGAAGAGAATATCGAGCCGGTTGACCAGGGACAACAACAATCGAACCGGTGGGCACTAGAGGATAGTACCGTGCACAACAATCTTTGCACGGATCTAATCGACCATATTTGGAACAACTTTCGGGTCGATGATGTTGGTGACGAGTAGTTTGTATTTTTTTACTTTGTTTAGGTTTGTTTTTTTTTTTAATTTGTTTAGGTTTGTTTTTTTTTTTATTTGTTTAGGTTTGTAATTTTTTTTTAATTTAAAATTTTTTTTTTATGTGTCATCCGAATTGTTTTTTTTTTTTCGTATTATTTTCGTTTTTTTTTTTTTAATTTGCATGTAATTTGTTTTTTAATTTTAATGAAAAAAAATATTAATGAAAAATAAAGTCTATAAAATAAATCAAAAAGAAAATAAAAAAAAAAGGAAGGGGGAAGGGGAACCATTTCCCCTAGAAGGGGGAAGAAAGGGGGAAAATGATGTGGCGCTGAGGTGGACAAGGGGAAGGAAGGGGGAAGGGGAACCACACCCCATAGTCTTAGGATATAGCCCAACCAACATTTACACCAAGGCCAGCTTGTCTGCTTCTAATTCCATGCAATATAACCTGTTTACCCGCCCATCTCCACCAATCATCTCCCGCCACGTAAGCCACACAACAAAGTTTGCCAGCAGAGCATCCAATAGTAGCCATTACCCAATGGTCCCCCACCTGCACCAGCATCACGGCTACTTACAGTTCTGGCAATTTGTCTCTTTGATAGTCCAGCTGTATTCCAACAACTTATCCATGTCAGCATTTTAATCCCTTAACTTACTTCCACGTGTCTAAACCTCATTGATCGAGAACCCTATGCCTCCTACGAGACCTGTCCAGCCTGTCACGCAACGCGACAAGAATATGCCACGTGGCGTCACCATCCTCCAGATCATCATTAAACAGTAACGAGTTTCGTACTTTTGGGTCCCACAACCTTTTCTGAATCGACGTCAGATTAGTCGCTGCCACGTCATCAAGAATTCCGGCCAATTTTCCGACGTCTTTCTCCGCCACCGTAACCGATATCTCCGGCCATGGCACGGCGGATTCTAACGGCAGATGTATCCCATCCGCGATAATAATCGGCACGCAACCCAATGCCGCAGCTTCGACAATGCGTGGGCTCCAAGGTGCCCATCCACGGGGACATAAACAGAACACCGATCGAGCAATTTCCGACTGGTAACCGTCGAAACGATGGCGTTTTAAATAAAACCGCTTGTTATTTCCAAACTTCTTCAATATCTCGGTTCTCACACGCCTATAATAACAAGATAAAGGTTAAAATACAAGGTAATATTAACATGCAACATGTACTAAAAGTTATTATAGGTTGTGTAAAATAATTATTTTTTTTCCCGTAACTATTTTTACTTTATACTCATATTCACACGTTAATTATTAAATATCTTTTATACAATAACCACCTCATAACATTATTTATTGAATATCTTTTAATACACTAACCAACTCATAACAAAGCGTAAAATTAAATGTTCAATGAAATAAACAATAAAGTCAAATAAAAAAGTCAAAGAGAATTTATTGTGACCTGCTGTAAAACCGTCCGCTAACATTCTTAGGGTGGACTTCCATTTTGCCCCTAAAGTACACGTAAATATCTCGACGACCGTTGACCAGGGAATGAGATAACGTTGACCGAACTTTTTCCGACGAAACGTATGGCGGTATAACGACGTGCTCAACGTCCTGACACGGATGACGGTGTTTAACACCAAACGTCTGTAATATTATCGAGTTTTTCATAAATTCCGGTATTCCATTAGCCACAGCTCTATCCTCCTATAACAATATTATTATTCATCAGAATACGAAATTAACAAAATGAATAATCTTGATATTAATAAACCAATTATACATTTTTAGAAATAAATTTATATCGGTAAAATAACAAAATAATACACCAAAATAAAGTCAAACGAGTCAACAAGTTGCGCAACCATGGGCGAAGCATATAAAAGGCCAGGGGATGGCCCTGCTTTTTTATTTTGCAGTGGTGTAAATTTATGTGTATTTCGTCTAAAAATTTGGTACGTTTTTAGTATGACCCCCTCTGATTGGGTCCTGTGACTTCCGACACCCCCTTTATTTTTTTCAATCTTCGCCATCGTGGGCAACTAACTGGTAAATGTTGCTTTATTTTTATAAATAGAAATAAAAGTAAAACCGGCAACCAGCTGCGTTGTTGTCTGCGCAGCTTGTTGCTCGTTTCTAAATACAAGTCAAACGAGCATCAATCTGCGCTGCTGCCGTTAGTAGCGCAGACTGTTGCCCGTTTGATTTCTTAATATAAACCGCTTACCATTGCATGAAAACAAGCTCCATGATCATGAGAAGCAACAAAAACATGATCAGAACCATTACTCCGATTCCAATACATAAACTCCGATTTTATAAGCTCAACAGCCGACGATAATAAAGCACGGGCGTGACCAATGGCAGGGAAGCCATTAACAGTGCTGAAGTTGCATGACACATAAACTGGAACAAAGAAAAAATCAGCCTCTGATGGATCAAACGTCCGTACATAGCTGTTCATCAACGCTTTATGTATAGCAACCTCTGATGCAAACAAATGGTTACTACATCTATTGTTTGACAGCCAATCTGTATTGTATTTAGATGGTAGGTTGTATATGTATATCTTCATATCATTCAATAATCCTGCAATTGTTCACATACAAACAACATATTAACATAATATTATAATATTATTCTACCTTGAATCGGATTATGTAATCCTGTTGATATGTTATTAATTTTTTTTTCAGCAGCAAATAAAAAAGAATAACATATTAAAATGATTTTTTTTAATATTATTAAAATAAATAGTAAATTAATTAAATTTTGCATAATTTATACTATTTATTTTAATAATATTTGCAACGTAATCCGGGTTTTATATCCGACGAGTGGATAGTAAGGAGACCGGTTTAACGTTCAGTGAAAAAATAGCAATACGGAGAGACAAACCGTGATTTTGACGAAGAAACGACACCGTATTTGATTCAGATATGATATGAGAAGCGGCATTGGATTGAGAGTGAGAAATAAGTGTTCTTCGTAACGCATTTGTGTCAGGTTGGTGACGGTTGATGAATCTAATGTAGAGGATGAAGGATATAAAAACCCAGATGAATAGTTTTATGTATCTGAATCCGTATCTGCTTCTTAACAACTTCTTTCTTGTAAATCGATACATTTCAACAATATTAATTATGTATGTAAAATCTTGAAGAAGAGTGTTAAGAAAATAAAGAAAATGGTGATGGTGATAGTGATTTTGAATGGAAAAGAAGATTAATATAAAATATTTAATGGAACAGCAGAGGGTTGGTCGAGTTGGGTAGTTTTCAAGAAGAAAGAATATTAATATAAAATATTAAATGGATGGATGGATGTTTGTATTGTTGTTGCAGGTCAGGTCTAGAGAGAGAGTAGGGAAAATTTAAAGTTAGAGAGAGAAAGTGTTGAAATGACGTAAATGCCCTTGTTGACTAACGGTTTAATGTTCATTGATGAGGGTCATCCGTTTTCAGTGATGGGAAGTAACTAGAGGGGTTGGTTGGGGTAAAATGGGAAGAGGAAAATAGGGTGGGAATTGAATTGATCAAGAAAGTGGAGTCTGAAAAGTTTGTTTAAAAACAGCTGGTCTTGCAGTTTAATAAATAGAATAATGAATTTAGGAAATAAGTTTAATACTAGTATATATTTGTCATCGTATGCGTATAACGTATTACATAAATCAAACTTGAATATATTAAAAGAAAAATAAAAAGTAAAAAATTTATATCTCGAGACTTTCCCGATATAGACAAATCTAACATAAAGTGTTTTCGGGTTTTTCGGTTCTTGAACACTAGCTATTTGTTGTTTCACATGGGTTTGCAGGAGAAGTTGCCAGTTCAAGTGCTTAGGGTTTTTTCGGTTTCCTTTTGGAGGTTTAGTTGGTTTCGGATATAGTTTTTATCATGGTTTTCTCTTGTTAATTCTGTTTGACCGTTATTCATGGCTGAAGAGAATGCACGTAGAAGCATTGTTGGATCAAAAATATTTTAATGTTGTTTTAGAGGAAAAACTGAATAAGATGGAAAAGGATCTTGAAGAGGTTTGAAAATCAAAGGACAAAAAAGCAAGAGGAGTGATTACATTGGTTTGGACGTTGAGTGTTGTATTTAATATTTTATAGTCAACCACGTCTCGTGGGTTGATGAAAGCTTTGTCAAACATGCATGAAAAGCCTTCTTCTGGTAATAAGGTGTTCTTCATGAGGGAATTGTTCATCACTAGGATGCATGAAGGAAGCTCAGTCACGAATCACACCAATATTCTTAATTCGATTATGTCCAGGCTATAATCTGTGGGCATGAAATTTGATGATGAGACTCAAGCTGTGATTCAGCTATTTTCTTTACCTGATAGTTAGTTCGAGTTTGTGACAAATGTTACCAGTTCTACGGGGGCTTGTGGTGTGACTTTTGAAGGGATATGGCATTCTGTGCTAGGTGAAGACATTCGTTGGAAAAACACGAGTGGTGGATCATCTTTGAGTTGTTTCATGTTCGTATGGGAGGGGTAATATAGAAAATAGTGGGAGCCGGGAAAAGCTTGAAAGGTTATGACGTGCTGGAGCTGTAATGAAGTTGGACATGTTAAGAGTCAATGTCCAAAAAAGAAAAAGGAAAGAGGCACGGTTGTTGGGAATGCCTCTAATAATGATGATGTGTTGTTGATCAATATGGAAGATTGTGTGGACTCTTGGATCATGGATTCTGGTACTTCGTTTCACGCCATGTGGGAGATGATGATGAATCTGAAAAATGGTGACTTTGGAAAGGTAGGATTAGCTAATGATCAAATTCTTGATGTTACGGGTGTGGGAGATGTTAATCTGGTAACTCCATTAGGAACCACATGGAACTTGAAGAATGTCAGGGCGATTCCGGGTTTGAAGACGAATCTTATTTTGGTTGGTCAATTGGATGAACAGGGACTACAAGTAAAGTTTCGAGGTGCAAAATGGAAGGTGATTAACGGTAATCTCGTTATTGCTCGTGGAAAGAAGAGTGGATCATTGTATGTAGTTGTGGTATATGTTGAGGGAGTGACTATCCCGATTAAGCAATACAAAGCCTGGTTTGCTAAATCAAAGGGCAAAAGAGGGTTCATATTGAAAGGGCAAAGCCTGGTGCCAAGGTGATTCAAGCTGAGCGGGATCAGAGGTTTAAACTAAGTCAGGATTTTAGTGATAGTGGGAGCACGGGGCGTGTTTTGGGTATAGTTAGAAAACTCTATTCGGTTTTGTAGACCAGTGTTCTGGTTGATAAGATCTTTCCCGAGAAACACTTGTTGAGATTAGTGGTAATGATTCCGGTTAGGGGTGCAAATGAGCCGAGCAGCTCGCGAGCTACTCGAGATCGGCTCGACAAAAAGCTCGAAACAAGTCGAGCCTTATCGAGCCTGAGCCAAGCTTGAGCCTAAAACAAAGCTCGTTTACTTATCGAGCCCGAGCTCGAGCCTGGCATATGAAGCTCGTTAGGCTCGTCGAGCCTTATCGAGCCTAGGTATAATTTTAGTTTTATTATATTTTATAATATTTACCCCACATTTTAAGTTGTTTAGTACCCGAGCTGAGCCAAGCTTTTGACTTATCGAGCTATCGAGCCTTAAGGAGCCTATTATTTATATTATATTTATTTAATAAATTAACTAAAAAACACTAAACGAGTCAAGCCCGAGTTTAAGACACTACCAACGAGCCGAGCTCGAGCTTTAAAAACAAAGCTTGAATCGAGCCGAGCTTGAGCTCGGTTTGACTCGTTTGCACCCCTAATTCTGAGTGTATCTTTGGATCCAGTGGAGTGTGCAAGATGGTTGAGAAAGAGAATGGGTCAGTGGTGGTTTCAGTCACGGTTGGGTCTGGCAAGACTATTGGGAGGGAGCTCGGTAGAGCTTCAACTGCCCTTCCTGATACTTAATGAAAGGGGTAGTTGCAAGTAAGGTGATATGAGTAGAGTCTTAGCTTGTTCTTAGGAACTGGTGACTTGGAGGACTTGGATGTAAATTCTTAGCTTGTTCTTGGAACTGGAGGCTTTGAGGACTTGAATGAATAATACTTAAGTTAGTTGTGATAGGCTACTTGGATGATTTCGGTGGTCTATGCAAAGCCAACTATTAGGAGATTATTAGATTCGTAGGCTTGGTAGCCGACCCTAATTTGGTTATTAGGCCCACTTAGTTAACTTGTTGATTAAGTTGTTAACCCTAATCTTGTTTTATATATACCCATGATGTAATTGTATAATGTGAGCACCTAATACAAGATAAACCCTAGTTTCAACCCGTGGACGTTGGTCACCTTGACCGAACCAAGTTATACTCTCGTGTTATTTATTTCCCGCTTTTGCGTGTGTGTTTGTTTCGCTTTCGCTTCAACCTACTCTAATCCGATACCTAATAACCACTAGCACCGCCGCAATCCAATGATAGGAATGAGTCAACATTGAGCTCCTCGCCAATCTACAATACACCTCCGACTACATTGGCCACACTGCCTGTTAATGCACCACCGTTGTCGGGGAACAGATTGTGGCATTGATGCTTTCAAACAACGCACTCACCACTGCATATATGGTGGCACAAGGCATGCCTGTAACGCAACTCTTCCACACACAATCACCTTTGTTAGCCCATTCGTTGAATGGATGTAGACAACCTTCATCGAGGCCTAATCAACCACGTTCGACGATGTTTACTTCACCCCCACCTTTGATTGAAAACCAAGATGATCTGCTAAGTTCTCATTTTGTTTGTAGCATATGCTAGAGCATATTCAGATTAAATACAATAATACATTAAGAATCTACTTTAATTCACTATAGTGTTGTTGTTGTTTTTCTATAATGTAATTGTTTTAATTTGTCCCGTTGCTTGTAACTTCATTAGTTTGTTTGTTTGAATAGGAGGTAGTCGTGGATTCGTCCCCCCAAATATCTATGTGTGTGTTTAATCTGATTGCCTGAGCCAACATAAGTAATTTTATCTAATGTAGTGCCACTATGGACGTTCTTTATGCTTTGCATGTTGTAAAGACTCAAACCATAGTTGTCAAGTTGTCAATCTGTAGTTGGTAATGACTTTTACAAAAATAAAATGATAAAAAAGGTACTTGAGTCATATCGTGTTGATTGCTTGAACAAGTTTTTGGGTTGCTAAGAAAGGCCATTCATAGGTAAGAAGGAATATATAGAATTATTATTATTATTATTTTTTTGCATGTAGCTCGTATTGGAGCATCATGGTTTTAATTCCTTTGAACCCGGCATCATTTGAAACCCATATGCCAACTTAATTCGTTTCCATTGTAAGCCAACTTAAGTAATGTTTAAGAAAATTCAATGCAGCGTCTCTCTTTTAGATTTATAAATTATGACAGGTCGATATGATCCATCCATGGTGGACAAGATGTTTTTTATAAGATAAACTAGGCTTATTTGATGTTATTAGGTGTGAGGTGGTGATAAGCTAAGTGTCATAGTCTTATATGGTGTTAATAGCTGTGAGGTGATTTTGTAACGTTTGTTGGCGATTTTGACGTGTGATATTTCTAGCTTATTGCTAGTTGCCTTTTAGTTATAATAAAAGTTTTGATGTTAAAAAAAAAGTAATGTTGTATTTCTTATAGTTGAGCCAAATACTAAAGCATATTTGGCAGGTTGCTTGCTAAAAAAGTAATGTTAAAAAAGGTGCTTGCTAACAGGTTGAAACGGGTTATTTGCTTGGTCATTTCAGATTCGCAGTCTGCATTTATTGAAGGCGGGTATATTTTGGACGGGCCGCTTATGGTAAATGAGTTCATGGCTTGGTTGAAAAAGTAAAAAAAGGGTCTTTTTGTTAAAAATCGATTTTGAGAAGGCATATGATAACGTGCATTGGGAGTTTTTAATCTCGGTTCTGAAACAGATGAATTTCCCAGACCGATGGATTAGGTGGATAAAAGGGATTCTTATGTCGAATAGATCAGCGGTTCTTGTGAATGGTAGCCCGACCTTTGAATTTAATTACGGGAAAGGTCTCCGACAAGGGGATCCCTTGTCCCCTTTTTTGTTTTTATGTGTGATGGAAGCATTGTCTAATTTGATGGACAAATCGGTTGCTACGGGTTATGTCAAAGGCGTTCATCTTGGTCGTGGAGATCTGATTGTTTCGCATTTATTTTACGCTGACGATGCACTTATTATGGGCGAATGGAGTAGGGAGAATGTGGAAAACATTGCTAGAGTATTGAAGTGTTTTTATATGTGCTAAGGGCTAAAGTTAAACATTCATAAATCTAATCTATTCAGTATTGGGATTCAAGGTGAAGAGGTGGATAGATTAACTACGGTTTTGAGTTGTAGGAAAGGGGCTTTTCCTTTTGACTACTTGGGCATTCGGGTTAGGGCAAACATGAATAGAGCAAAGAATTGGGAAGGGGTGATCAATGTAGTGGAAAGCCGACTTTCACGATGGAAGGCAAATCTGTTATCAATCGGAGGCAGGGTCACGCTTATCAAATCCGTTTTGGAAAGTCTTCCGGTTTATTTTTTCTCCCTTTACAAGGCTCCTAAAATGGTTATCGAGAAGTTAGAAAAGATTATGCGCAAATTCCTATGGTCGGGGACAAAAGAGGTCACTAAGGTTCATTGGGTTTCATGGGAGCGGGTTACTTTACCTAAGAAGGAGGGTGGTTTGGGGATAAACAATTTACAGGTCACTAATAATGCTCTGCTGTTCAAATGGGTGTGGCGGTACCGAGAAGAAAGTAATGGCTTATGGAGGAAAGTTATTGATGCGTGTCATGCGACTAAGGTTTGCTGGTCGTCTATGCCGTGCAACAAGTACTTTATCGGGATGTTGGAATTCTATTATGAAACTTGTGGATAGTTTGAAGTCGAATGGCAGTAATCTGTTTTATAAGATTAAAGGTAAAGTGGGGGATGGGAGAATTATTAGCTTTTGGTATGATGTTTGGTTGGGAGATACACCTTTTTTTGTTAGATGGCATTCGTTATTCAGCCTAGAAAAACAGAAGCAATGTTTAGTGTTCGATAGGTTGCAGGAGGTTGGTATTGGTCGTGGGATAAAGTGGTGCTGGAGAAGAAACCCAGACTCAGCTCAGGAAATGTGGGAGTTATTTGATTGTTGTGATGAGTTGTTTGGTATTAAGCTGGGAACAGGAACGGACAAGTGGGAGTGGTTATGCTCTGGTAAAGATGGATTTTCTGTCAAGGCGATCAAGGAGGAAATTAGATTTAAACAACAACCGGACCTGTTTGTCATGAAGTTGATAAGTTGGGTGCCCCTAAAGTGTAATATTCACGCGTGGCGATCAAAGATGCACCGGATACCTACCAGGTTGGAATTGCATAATATGTTGGAGAGCCGTGGTGTGTATTATGTGCAGATGGGAACAATTCAGCGCTGCATTTGTTCACAGAATGCAGTTTCGCCTTGGAAGTGTGGGACATGATCGGGAATTGGTGTAGATTACCGCCTATTTTTGTTTTCGATGTGAAAGATCTTTTGTGCTTATATAAAGACGCGACAAGAGGGAAGCAAGGCAAAAGACTAGTTCAAGGTATTATCATTGTGGCGGTTTGGTGTATTTGGCTTGCGCGAAATGATAGGATTTTCAATCAAAAAAACACTAAGGTTATGAAGATAGTGCAGCAAATAAAGGCGAGGTCATTTTTTTGGTTCAAAAATAGGTTTGGTTGTAATAGGTTGGAGTGGAATGAGTGGCTTGTGAACCCAATATACATAGTGTAGTGGTTTCGGCTTCTGTTCACGTTTTGCGTTCAGCTGCCTGTTTTTAATGAAGTTTAACTTTAAAAAAAAATATATAAAAATATACTAAAGCATATTATCCTTCTCACATTTCTAGAATTAGTTGAAGTAATAAATGTGATTAAATGTGTATAAGTTTTCAACGTATTACTACGTATATAATCCTCCAACGACTTTTAATATGTATTTGAAATTGTTGAGTTGCGTTTTTTTTTTTTGAAAAGAGAACTTCATTAAAACAACTCGAAAAGGCCTCAAAGCGAGGACCTAACGAGCAAAACAAACCAAACAAACATTAGTCCATCGGACAAATACACCAGTTCTTCCAATCGACACTTTTAAATCTAGACCTATTTCGAAACCAAAAGAACGAAGTTGTTTTAACAACTTCCACTATTTCAATAGGTCTTCGGGTTTTGTTACTAAAGATCCGATTATTTCGCTCATTCCATAGCACCCACATGGTAGTATAGACAATGCCAAGGAGGATGAATCTCTTGCTTTTTTGTTGCGAATGGTCCTCGACAGCCTTAATAAGATCCATAACTTCAAACAAATAGCCGTGAGCCATGCGGCACCAAGTCTCTATCCGGAACCAAACTTCTTGAGCGAAAAAACAGGCCGTGAACAGGTGTAAAGCAGTTTCCGTGCACTCTTGACAGAAGCAACAATCCTGGCGCTGAATTATAACTCCTCTTTTCATAAGCTCCGCCACCGTAGGAAGACGATCTCGCAGCAGCCTCCAGACCATGATTTTACATTTGAGAGGAACCCAATTCTTCCATTTAATCATAACAACATCCTGGTCACCTTCTCTGTTTGCTAGAATACCTCTAGCCGAAGCCACAGTGAAGATACCATCCTTTGCGGGTTTCCATATCCAAGAATCAATGCCTCCTTTCCAACTAAACTCATGTACATCATCAAGAATCTGGAAGAGTTCGGTAACCTCATCGAAAGAAGCCGGGGCATGCCTCCATTCCCACTGCATAGATTTGACTTCATTGTTCCAAAGAATGCGCTGAGCTACTGTCACCCACTTGTTCTTATCCAATCTAAAAAGATTAGGATAAATAACTCTCAGCGGAACGTCCTTTAACCAGGAGTCATTCCAGAAAGAGATCGTTTTCCCATCGCCGATTATGCCTACAAAATAGGAGTTAAGAGCCGACCCGTTTGGGTCCTTCTTTTCTCCTATTTTAACGATACTTTTCCAACAACCGTTCAAAGATACATTACAAGGAAGCATCGCCCACGGCCTACTTGCACCGTGACAATCCCGAATAACCTTCTTCCACATAGCGTCGTCTTCGTGTTTGTACCTCCAAGTCCACTTAAGGAGCAAGGCTTCATTCACATCTTGAAGTCTAGAAACTCCCAAACCCCCCTTATCTTTCGGCTTAGTGACAATGTCCCAAGCAACCCAAGGAATCTTTCTCTCCTCGCTAGCACCCGACCATAAAAAACGCTTCATAATGGCCTCGATAGAGTCGATCACCGCTATAGGAGCTTTGTAAATGGAGAAATAATAAATCGGTAGACTTTGGAGCACCGATTTAATGAGGATGAGCCGACCACCTATCGATAAATTTTTTGCTTTCCAAGTAGATAGGCGGCTACGAACAACCTCTACGACCGGATCCCAATTTCTAATACGTGTCATCTTTGCTCCCACTTGAATGCCAAGGTATTTGAAAGGAATATTTCCTCGCTTGCATCCCAATAACTCCATCATATTATCAACCTCACAATCCTCCACCCCTACCCCGAAAATATTGGACTTGTGTAAATTTATTCGGAGACCGGAGCAAATATAGAAAACCCGAAGCACTCTAGTAATGTTCTGGATGTTGTCACGAGACCATTCTCCCAAAATTAATGCGTCATCTGCATAAAAAAGGTGAGAAAGTTCTCCTCCACCATCCGAAATACAAACACCCTTGAAAATACCGATTTGTTGCGCTTTCTTTAATAACCAAGATAAGGCTTCCATCACCACCAAAAATAAGAAGGGGGATAACGGGTCTCCTTGCCGAAGACCCTTTTCGCATCTAAAATCAAAGGTGGGAGACCCGTTTACAAGGACCGCGGCTCTAGAAGATAAACAAATACCTTTGACCCATTTGCACCAATCCGGCCTGAAGCCCATTTGAGAGAGAATAGAGATCAAAAAGTTCCAATTCACATTGTCGTATGCCTTTTCGAAGTCTAATTTGAGAAGAAAGGCTTTTTTATGTCGCTTCTTCAAACATTCCAAAACTTCATTAACCATAAGGGGGCCGTCAAGAATGCATCTATTCGCCAAAAAAGCCGATTGGTTGTCTGAAATAACCTGCCCCAACACCTTCTTGATCCGGTTTGCAAGGACTTTTGAAATGACCTTGCTCACCATCCCAATAAGCGTGATAGGCCGGTAATCCCTTAACCCCACAGGAGTCTTAACTTTTGGGATAAGAGTAATGAAAGACGAACCGCAACCCGTAGAGATAGAACCTGACTCGTGGAAATCCGCCATTATATTATAAAAATCCCCTTCGAAAAGATTCCAAAAACGCTTGACAAAGCGAAAATTGAAACCGTCCGGGCCTGGCGCTTTATTAGAACCGCACTCAAAAACCGCCTCTTTAATCTCCTGTTTAGAAAACAAGTCAATTAAAACCAAACTATCATAATCCGCGATCCTGTTCATACCTGTGCACGTAAGAGTGGGCCGCAAAGGAACGTCTTCTTTGAAATGGTTCCGAAAGTGCTTCATAACCTCCTTCTTCACTAACGTAGGTTTTGTAACCCACTCGCCCTTTATCATTAGACCCGGGATATAGTTTTGCGCCTTTCTACCGTTAACCATATTATGAAAAAACCGGGAATTTTCGTCACCCAAAGAAGCCCATTTAACGCGAGACTTTTGTCTAAGATCGCGCGTCTTGTGGAGCTCAATATCTTCAAGAGCCATCTTGCATTCGGTCCAGATCCAAAGGTCTGCTTCCTCAATATCATTCCTTTCCATTTGAATCTCGAAGAGCTCTTTTTCTTGTCTAAGCCGTGCCTCATCTTCCATCTCCATAGCACTATATTTTTGAAACCACACCTTGAGAGCAGACCTAAGATACTTTAGTTTTTGATGCAGATTCAAACTGGGGTTCCCTTCGTCCTGCCAATCATCCCAAACAGAATTGATAACCTCCACGCAGCCCGGACGATCTAACCACGAGTCAAACATCCGGAATGGCTTTGGCCCGAAGTTGGTATCTATTAACGATAAAACCAATGGCGAGTGATCCGAAAGATCTCTATTAAGTGCGCGAACACAACCACTCGGCCATCGGTTAAACACATTGTCACAAACTAAGACTCTATCAATTCTACTCCACGAACAAGCGCCTTTTTTATTGGACATATAAGTATACTTCATACCCTTTAGGTCGTACTCTCTCAACCCCGTATCGTCAATAAACTCATTAAAATCTCTAGAACAAACCGGATCAAACTTAGAGAATTTTCTTTCATCCCGATCCCTAACCGCGTTGAAATCACCCAACACGATCCACCACCCCTCGAAGGAGCGAATAAGATTGTTGAGTTTCAACCATAAGCTTCTTTTATCCACATTTGTTTGCGGGGCATAAACATTGACAATGTTTATCCTGATGGAACCGGCTAAAATCGACCCCGCAACATGTAAAAAGTTACTATCTTTGGTTACCAAATCCTTCACGAACACCTTTGGATCCCAAATGCTAACTAAACCCCCGGAGTTACCATTAGAACTAACGAAGTCAAATTCATAACCCGCACCACCCCAAAAGTTAGACACCGTATTAGATTGAATGTTTTCTGCCATGGTCTCTTGCAAGCCGATAAAGGCAATACCAAAATCCTTTTTTATCTTTTTAATCCACTTCGTTATAGAATTTCTTAAAAGAAAATCAATAAAAGCTAATTACAATCACTCATCGGCTAAACGAACCCTCAAATAAATAGTTGTGGAATGTATTGGTTAATTGTCCAACTTAAAAACGCATAAACGAACCCCAAAAAAACTCAAAATCAAACACATACTTAAGTAAGAAATGTGTGATCAAGAATGGTTCTCTTAGTTGTCAAATATGTATTGGTTCTCTTAAAATTCATACCTTATATATATATATATAAATGAAATAAAAATTTTGGGCCTCTAAAACAGGCCTTGGCCAAGGGTGTGACTCACTCACCACAGTCGGCGTTGCTCAACGACCTTTCAGTATCCTTATGCATGATTTTAGTTATCATGTCGGGTTGATAGGTTAGCGGGTTGACAGGTCGTGGGTTGGTATGTTGAAATGTGCAACCCATACATGACCCATATTATTATTCATGTCAAAGATTTCAACCATATCCCTCACACACATAAATTCGTGTCAACCCAAACCAACCTGTTTAACCCGTATTTTTAAACAAGTCATAAATGGTGAGTATGATTGTGAGAAAACTGACGGGTCAACCCGTTTCTATATGGGTCAACCTGAACCCGACCTGTTTATAGTATGGGTTAACCCTAACCCGAACGGTTTTTAAACGAGTCATGTTTGTCAACCCAACCCTGATTTTTTCGTGTTGGGTTTGGGTTAGGTTTCGGGTCGTGTCAAGAATTGTCGCCCCAAATTTTTGTATCTATCCATGGAGATTTGTTATGTTTGTTTTTCTGCATAATTTTGATTTTGTCCTTCGCGATTCTTGTTTGTTTATTTGTACCATTCTATTATGTTGTTCGACTTATGATTTAAATAATAAATCATAGCCAATTACAAGAGAATGACATGTAAACAGACATTAAGTTGCGTCAAAACCACCTTTAAATAACAAACCATAACCAATTCAATGGTTTTTCATGATTACTTCAATTATTCTGTGTCCAAATAGGCAAATACCAAAAAAATAATGATTTTAAAAAAGTAATTGTTCGAATGGCCTTAATATACTATGACATTGTTTAAGAACTGTCATTCTTTATTATTTTCCCCCTATCAAAATGCATCAGATTAATGCACTACCAGAACTGTATCAAAACGAGGATTTAACATGATGTCCCAATTCGCCGTTGTGAATAATGATGACTTGGATGATTTGTTACAAGAAGGCGAAGTTGAAGACGAAATTGATATGGATGACTAGTTTGAAGAAGTGGGAATTTGTGATTAAACTCATTAAGATAGACATGAAATATCGTATGATATGGTGAAGCTCAAGTACATTCAACTTACACCAAGGAAGAGAAAAGTGGAAAACGACTAAACTATTTTGAATTTAGACCAATCATGGTCATAATGAGGCAAGATGTCCCTTTAAGCCTAGAAGAATAAATGCCTAAGGTAGTAGGGTACGGGGGACGTGAAGGTCGTGACATGGCCACATGGGCTATGAGACCTATGGTACACCTGACCACCACGTTCAGGGGCGATCATTTTAAGGGGCGGGAGCCCCCCCCCCCCCCCCCCCCCCCCCCCCGAATTTTTGATTAAAGGTTCCGATTATATAGTATTTGTATAGAAATTTTTTGGTATATAAGGTTTCGACCCCCCTGAAACTTGGTTTCGACCCCCTGAAACTGGTTTTCAACCCCCCGAAACTAGTGACTTCCGACCCTCCAAAGTTTCGGGTCAAGATTCGCCACTGCCCACGTTTATCGCATGTGGTAGCCGTGAGCCTCACCACGTTCTCCACAGGCCTGACATGATGAAATTTAAGGTTTTGACTTGAAAATGGGTGATACGGAGGGTCATCACCACACCCCATAGGGTGGTGATGGAGGATGGTAGAGGAGTGGTGGCTCGTGACGGTACCATATAGCCTAAGGGGGTCAAGTTGTTTTGATATATTTCTTTTTATTTGTATTTGATATTGAGATTGTTAGCGAATCGACTTTATTTGACACATTTATTTTTGTTTAGCTTTTCTATGCTTCTTATCTTATTTACTAAGTGTATACATAGGATTATTTTAGCTGTGTTAACACAATTTGATTAGTTAATAAGGTAGTTAAAACAATAAGAAAAGAAAAACTATAGTATGTAGCTTGAAGGGGAAAAAATAGTAATAGGTCAACCATTTTGGTAAGTAATTTTCTCAACCACACACATTTGAAATAAAAACTCATTTCGATCATCTAGATAATTGGTTTTTAGTTAGCGATATGATGATATTATATACCTCTTTTCATAAACTACCCTCTTATAAACAACCCAAATGTAAGCAAATTAACAATCCAATATATAACGTTGGGCTTATAAACCCAACTCTTTAAGTAATGGGCTCATGGAGGAAAGTAAAAATTGACTCAAGACGCATGGTTTTTCTTTCTATTTTGGCATTTATTTTATATTAAGCTTTGCACCCACCGTAAAAAGAAATAATAATAAATGATTCATTTGACTTTTTTAAACACACTTATAATTTCCAGGATCAAAACAAAAACACCTATTGTAATACAGTCGAGCCTTCATTTAAATCAAAATTGTCTGATTATTACTGGTAACTAACGGTTTTGATTTTGGTTATCATAGAATTCCCCACTCTTTTACAAACAATACGATCAAAATGCGTTGCTACCAATTCAAATCAGACGTTTTTAGTATAATCTTATTATTACAAAATGATATGCAATTTTAGTTGTTCCCATGGGCGAGGCCGCCGCAGTTTTTTTCTCCGTAGTGTAAATCTACGCGTTTTGCTCAAAAAATTCATACGTATTGGGTCTGACCCCCACCGTTTTAAGGGTCCCGTGACTTTCGGCCCACCCTAAAGAAAATTTCAAGTTTTGCCACTGGTTGTGACTATGCATATCTACCATTTTTTTATGATAATTTATTCAGCTTCTAAAATAACCATGCCAAATTAGCTGAGGATGACATGTAACCAGGCAAGAAGTTGCGTCGCAAACCCCCTTTTTGAATTGCAAATCCTACCCTGGCAAAAATAAAACCTTGGTTCTTTGCAGATGGAGAATTACTGTGTACAACATTTTACACTCGATTCAGGAAACGAATTGCCTTAGAAGCTAGGGGTCCAAATGTATCAAAATGCAAAGAGCAGTGACACGTATTGATTTTATGCATAAAGCGTATAAAATTAGAAATATCAAATATGGACCTTTTTTTCTTTGTTGTACTAACTTATGTGTAAACTGTAAACGCATGAACTATTTCTAATGGGTCCACAGACGACATTACTCTTGTCTTTAATCGGATTCTGTTATTGACTTAAGTTACTTAAAATTATCTTATATTAAATTACAAATTACTTTTTAAATCAGCTCAAGCAGTTGAAAATAAAATTAATCAAAAGCCTTTTCATATTTCTAATAGATATTTTATACGCCTGTTTTATATTATTTTATGTTTTGTCAACTACAATTATAGACTCCAACTCGAGCCTTTATTATAAAGTGCTTCAACTCTTTTTTTTCAAGCATTTATCTATATTTTTTTAAAGGCAAAATGGAATTTATTAATCCCACATTTTCGTAGTTGACCGATAATAATCCCATCTGAGTTTATTTTTCCCACCAGTCCCACCTTTCAGACATTTTACTCTCAATGCACCCACCGTTAACTCACACTAACGTCGTTAGCTGAAACTCACAATTCTAGGTGACTATTCACCGGACTTGATTCAAAGGGAATCAAGACGAAGATATTGGTATGTTCAATTGTAGAAATAAGCACGGTTCGATGGTTTAATCGTCGGTTCCGATCATCCCATCCGAGTAAAACATCAACCTACAACCGACGAACCATGCTTATTTCTGTAATTGAACATACCAATATCTTCGTCTCGATCCCCTCTTTCAAATCCGGTGAATAATCGCCTAGAATTGTGAGTTTCAACTAACGGCGTTAGTGTGAGTTAACGGTAGGTGCAGTGAGAGTAAAATGTCTGAAAGGTGGGACTGGTGAGAAGAATAAACTCAGGTGGGATTATTATCGGGCAACTGCAAAAAGATGGGATTAATAAATTCCATTTTGCCTTTTTTAATTAGGCAAAATTTACAGTTTATAGTTAACGTTACTTTTAAATTAATTACTATAAATCTTTTGTTGAATCTGTTATCATTGTGACTGAATATAATTTAGTTATTTACATTTTAAAAATTGAGAAAATTACATGGATAGTCCCTATGGTTTATAGAAAAGTAACACCTTAGAGTACTAACTTTATTTTTTAACTTGTTAAGGGTTTATGGTTTCAGTTTTGTAACATGTTGGGTACTAAGGCCAACTCCGTTAGTTTTTCCAGTTAAATTTTGATAAAATGACTAAAATGCCCTATTATAACTAGATATTCTTGTAATTAACTCTATTTGATTACAAGGATAATTTTTGCAATTTATTAAAATTAGACTTATCTATTAATATTATTAAAACATAAAAGTTTGAAGTTATAAAAATATATTAAATAATTATACTTTTTGCGTTTTAGTATATATCTTTTATAAAACAATAATTTTATTCATATAAACCACCGTCTATAAGCGTAACGCGTATCTGTCATCAAGCACCACGTCACCTCTCATTTTCATCTCCATTGCTGCCATGCGTTATCTATATTTAAAACGCATAAAGTTGATGTGTTGCTTGATGTAGAGTTAGTTATTAATATTATTAAAGCGCATAGGGTATGTATAATTATTTAATTTAATATAGACGACCTTGTCAAATATAGATAACGCATGCCAGCAATGGCAGTGGAGATGTGAGTATACTGTATACATGGTGCTGAATGGCAAATACGAATTAGACTTATTGGCGATGGTTTACATGGATAGAAGTATTGTTTTAATAATATTAATAAATAATTCTTTATATTGAAAAATATAGATGACCTTGTCAAATATAGATAACGCGTGGCAGCAATGACGGTGGAGATGAGAGTTGACGTGGTGCTTGATGGTAGATACAAATAAGGCTTATCGTCGGTGGTTTATATGGATAAAAGTATTGGTATTGTTTTATAAAAAATATATTAAAATGTGTAGAGTATAATTATTTAATTTAGTATATTATTAAAATTGTAAAATTTTAAATTTAATAATATTAATAGATAAATTTTAATTTCAATAAATTGCAAAAAAGTATCCTTGTAAATCAAATAGAATTAATTATAGAATGGTCCATCTAGTTATTCTAGGGCAGTTTAGTAATTTAATCAAAACTTAACTAGAAAAACTAACGGAGTTAGCCTTAGTACCTTAACGTGTTACAAAACTGAAACCATAAACCCTTAACGAGTTAAAAAATAAAGTTAGTACTCTAAGTTGTTACTTTCTATAAACTATAAGGACTTTCTGTGTAGTTTTTTCTTAAAAATTAGTAATATTATGAATTATGTGAATTGCTTTATTATTTAGAAATAAAGACAATTGTTTCAATCGTTTTAAATTATTGTATAACTTAGTATTGATGCAAACAAGAGAATTAGTAACATAAGAAGAAGATAGCATTTTTGTGTGACAAATTGAACTAATTTTCAAAACTACCATTGTACTTTTAATATATATTTCATAAGTGATTATGAAGCTGATAATAAGCTCACTTGTCTAAAGTTATTATTATTATTATTATTATATATGGTCACTATGATAGTTTGGTGTATGTGATTATTGAGTTGATCATGTATGTCCAACATGGTCCTTATTTCTGAATCTTGCTACATATATTTGGTCTCTCAATTATTTGAATTATGAAACAGTTGTTAAAAGTTGAAACATTCCATATGTGACACGTGAGAATAATTTAGCTATACATCATTTTACTTCGAGTCCACGCATATATGGTAGCTATATCAAATTACCTTAACATTTGATGTCCCGGTATCACTTGGTTTACCCTTCGTAAGAAGAATAGATCGCGTTGGGATATAATTAACGTTTTTATGTAGTCCAAATCAAAAGATTAATGACATATATATATTTTTTGAAAAGTAAATTTCATTCAAAAAACGCCACAAGAGGTCCTCAAAGTGAGGACTCAAGGGCCAAAAACAACCGAACTTACAACAAGTTTAAAGGAAAACAACACCAAACGTTCCAATCAATATCTTTGATTTTGGATCTATTTCGGATCCAAAAATAAGACGTAGTTTTTATAATCTCCACGACTTCTATCGGTCTCCGCCTTGTACTTTTGAAGATCCTATTGTTTCTTTCGTTCCATATCGTCCACATGGTGGTAATGATAATTCCTTTCAGGATGTATCTGGCTCGGCTACTGTACCCTTGTGATTCGGTAATAGCAAGCAGGTCCGTTACTTCAAGAACGATCATAGGGGCCATTCGACACCAAGCTTGAATTCGCGACCATATTTCTGCAGTAAAGGTGCACCCTGTGAAAAGGTGCAGCAACGTCTCATCATCCGAGTCACAACAAACACACAAAGCATTCGGCAGCGGAACACCCCTTTTGATCAACTCTGTCTTCGTTGGTAAGCGATTGAGAATAGACCTCCACATCATTATTTTACACTTTAAGGGAGCCCAACCTTTCCGGATCTTGTTCCAATTGTTGGTACCTGCAGAATTATTCATCATCAAACTCTTGGCCTTTTTAACCGAAAACAAACCGCTAGAATCAGCGGTCCACTTCCATTGGTCGTTGCCTCCATTCCAAACATAATCGTGAATGTCTGTAAGAAGATCAAATAGCTCGGTTATCTGCTGGTGCGTTGAAGGGGCTGCAGTCCATTCCCAGGTTAACGTCTTATTACCATTTACAACTCGCAATCTATTTGACACCGATGCCCATTTATTTTTTTCAATACTGAACAATTGAGGGTATATATTTTTGAGAGGTTCTTCATGCAGCCAGGCGTCTACCCAAAAGTTAATTGTTGTTCCATCGCCTACAGTCACGGCAAAGTAACTATTCAGCGACTTCCCGTTCCATATTTTCTTTTCACCAATTTTAGCAATGAATTTCCAACAACTACTAGACGCAGAAGCATATGGTAACAAATTCCAGGATCGGGATGACCCATGACAACCCAAAACAACCTTCTTCCAGAGATTTGTACCTTCTTTCTTGAAACGCCAAGTCCATTTTAGAAGGAGAGCATCATTAACGTGTTGCAATTTGGAGAGACCCAAACCACCATCCTTCTTAGGGGAGGTTACAATATCCCACGCGACCCAATTGATTTTTTTATCAACACTAGCCCCAGACCACAGGAAACGTCGCATTATGGCCTCAATACTATCAATAACCGCCTTGGGGGCTCTATACAAAGAAAGGTAGTAAATCGGTAAATTCTCAAGCACTGATTTGATTAAAATTAAGCGACCCCCAATGGAGAGATGTTTCGCCTTCCATGATACCAATCGATTCTTAACTACATCAATTACCGAGTTCCAATTATTAATCTTCGACATTTTTGCACCCACTTTAATACCCAAGTACACGAAAGGAAAGTCCCCGCGCTTACAACCCAAAACCTCCATCATGCTATAACCTCATCATTGCCTATACCGACTCCGAAAAGATTAGATTTGTGAAGGTTTATTCTTAAACCCGAACACAAATAAAAAACTCTAAGTATTCGAGCCGTGCATTGCAAATTTTCACGAGACCATTCACCCATAATGAGTGCATCATCCGTGTAAAAAAGATGATTGATATTCACTTCATTACCCAATAAATTTATACCTTTGTGATCGCCAAGCCTTTTTGCTTTATCCAACATCCACGATAAGCATTCCATAACAATAAGAAAAAGAAATGGCGATAATGGGTCGCCTTGACGAAGGCCCTTTTCGCTAGTGAATTGGAAGGTAGGGGACCCATTGACAAGGATGGATGCTCGGCTAGAAACAAGAATTCCTTTAATCCATGTACACCACTTCTCCGAGAAACCCATTTGAATCATCATAGATATTAAAAAATGCCAATTATGAAATCATGGAGTGGTTAATGACATATATATAACAAACGTTTTTTTATAGTCCAAATTATCTCCCCTCTACAGTTTAAAATATTACGCAAACAAATTCCTAAATCCTTCAAAGTGTATGTTGAAATTTACCTAAGAACATCTTCCTTTTATCCATTATGAAACATTAATTTGTCGAATAGGAGAAGAGTAGATCTTCGTGTAATTTATAATTTTGTTAACTAATTTTTATTTAGTTGATGATTTGGACACAATGTTTGTAAGAAGTTGTTTTTCAATGAAAAAACATATTTTGTTGTGAATAAAAACGTTCACTTTGACTATTTTCTTTGTTTAGTTAATAACATGCATGTAATCCCAATTAATTTTCCATCAAGATACACCATGGTTGTGATGTTACTGAATACCCTGATAGAAGAATGTAAATGATAAATAAAAATGAGAGAGAACTACACAAATGGTCCTTGTGGTTTACCCTAAGTTTCACTCTCGAGTATTAAGGTTTTAAAGTTTCAGGTTGAGGTTTCAAGTTAAGTTTTTGTAACATTATCGGATATTAGGAGTAACAAGGTTTATTATTTAACTGGATTATCCCTCACGTGTGTGCACGTGAGGGTATTTCGTCAAAATCAGCTTTTAGGTATTTCAATTTGGGAACTTTAAAGCATTAAAATCAGTATGGCTTAGAGCCTGTTTGCTAGCCTCTTAGAGGGTGTTTGGGATTGAGTTTCAAAACAACTTATTAGCTTATTGGCTTTTTGGAAAAGCCAATAAGTCAATAAGCTGTTTGTGTAACCCAAAAGCACTTTCTGTTTTAACTTTTGGCTTTTAGCTTTTAAGAGTCGAAAAGTTGTTTTTGAAAAGTTAGAAATCCTGGCTTTTGGCTTTTGACTTTTGGAAAAAAAATTACAAATCTACCACCCATACAACCAATATTCACAATAAGTTAAGCGAAACACTTAAAAAAATAACAATCTATTGATTTTTTGACGTTTCTCATCCCAAAAGCTAATCCAAACACTTTTTTTTAAAACTCCGTTTCAAAAAGTCATAAGCCAATAAGCACTTTTGACCAAAAGCAATTTTACACCTCCAAACTCAATCCCAAACACCCTCTTAATGAGGCTCTGAATCATTAGCGGTGTGAACGGTCGGATGTTACAGGAGGGTTTAAAGAGGCGAAAGATTATTTAGGTTTTTAAAGAGAGGAAGAACAAGGGAATAGGGTTGTGTTGGATGGTGGAGACGGTTGTTGTTAAGTGGGTAGTTGTCTAAAAATATACGGTGGTTGGTGGTGGTGAAAGGTGAAGATGGTGGTAGGTGGTTTAGAATGGGGAATATGAGGTGGGTGGGTGGGTGGGACCCATCTAAATTTTTGAATATTCATTATATTTTCTTTTATTTTTTAATTATTATATATTTAATAGTAAGGGTATTTTTGTCATTTTACAAGTACTTAACTGGGCTAACAGACTTCTATCCAGTCAGGGGACGATCTGAGTAACAACGTGTCAAACCATAGGAAGCATACATGTAGTTTCAAAAGGTTAGAGACTAAAGGTAAATATGAGCAGACCACTTGGACTATCTGTGCATTTTTCTCTATTGTTGTTTTGCTAATGCCTGACGCTCTGACCCAAACTGTCGAACCAAATCGAAAAATTTTATGTCTGGTTATATAATATAAGAGCATCTAACTAAAAACAATGAATCTATTGGAAAAAAAATCTTAATGCATCACTGTATGTGTTTTGAATTTACGTGAAGAACAAACGGAGATGGACATGTGTATGTTTAGTTTCTATGAAGAAAAATATGTTAAAAAGTCAATAAAGATGAGGATGTGGCTTGAGATGGTGAAGAACAATGAGTGTATCTTAGGGGTTGTTTGGTAAGCCTCTTAATGATGCTCTGAACCATTCAGTGCTGAATGATTTAGTATTCAGCGCGTTTGTTTCAGATTCTGAATGGAATGGTTAAGGCTGAACCATTAAGATTTGAGATGTTGCTGAACCATTAAGCACTGAACCAGGCTGAACCTTAATAAGGTTCTTCTACCAATGTGGGACAAGAAAACAAACCATTAAGAGGTCCAACTTAATGATTCAGCACTTAATCATTCAGACCTCTTAACCATTCAGATATTTGAATGATTCAACACTTAATCAACCAAACAGCTTGTTAGACGTGTGTAACTTATATGAGAAACAAATGGAGGGGTGTGCATTTAGTTACGTAATATACAGATCAAGGTGTGTAAGAGCTTGTTTGTGAAGAAATCGAAATGCTCTTTCGGTCAGGCAAGGTTAGAGTATTTAGGGCATGTGGTGAGCAGTGAAGGGGTATCAGCAGATAAAAGCAAGATTGACAGCATGTTGAGCTGGCCACAACCCACTACCGTCAAGGGGTTGAGAGGCTTTCTGGGTTTAACAGGCTATTGCTGAAAATTTTGAAAGGGGTATGGGGTTATACATTGTGTATTTAATTTGTACTTCAACATTTTTGAGGTGTGTATAATCTTTTACTTAGTTATTAACAATAGTATAAGTACAATAATGTAAGTAGAAAGAAAATTTTAGCTCTACACATAAAATAACAAATAAGTCAATATAATTGATTTTGACCGGTTGTATATGCAACCGGTTACCATAAGTGCAATAATGTAAGCACAAACTGAAGCTTCAATGACTATATTTATAGTCATGATTAATGAGAGTTTAAAATTCCTAAAGATAGTACTATTAGTTAATTACGTCTTCAACTCGATTGGTTTTATAAAAAGATCTATTTTTGACTTTCGGTTCAAATAAATATAGACAAAGATGAGACCACTAACCTACTTATGCTCCTACTCTCTTCGATGGGCCCTTTTCCTCTCATCTTTGTCCTTTTTCACTACCTTTCCTACTCCAAAATAGATAAATAAATGTAAAACACATAATCATATATAAAATCGTATAATTTGATATTAGATATTAAAACTATCTATATGTTTGTTACGTTGTAATACAATAATAAGTTGTCTTAACAGTACTTGATCTATGAAGTCTATTACTTTGTAGTCCAATGTTTTAAAAATTGGTTCAAACCAGCAGGTACCATAGTTATAAAAGGCGTGAGGCGCACTCAAGGCGTTTAGGTTCTGCCAGTGGCCTAAGCGAGAAGCGCAAAAAAATCACCAAATCATTGCAAATAACAATCATTTTATAAAATTATATAAATATAAACTGACTGAATTAGCCATACCTGCTAAAAGGATTAACACGCCTTTGATAACTATGTAGTAGACAAAATCAGTTGATGGTAAATCAAGGGTTGAAATGTTTATATATTGAAGAATAATTCAATATCTATAAGTGTTTTAAAAATCAAATATATTAAAAAACAAAAAAAAAAGATTTGATTGAGATATATATCGCTATAAATTGGTAAGTATTGGTCGATTATATTAGCCAGGGGATTAGGTTTTAAAAATCAGACCATGGCTTTTTTTATCTAGGAGGGAAAAGCGAGATCTGGTGGCTTCTAGGAAATTGGTCGCCTAGGCGGTCAAGGCGATGACTTTTGATAACTATGGCAGGTACAACATGTTAATCTGCCTGGTATAATCGGTTGAACTGTTCGGTACATTCAGTTGAATCACTTGGTATGGCCGGTTAAACTGTTTTTGAGCTCAATCGGGTACGGTATTAAACCACCGGCAACAAACATGCATGAACCATTTCACGAAAGACTGGAACTGGTAAGAAATACACTATGGATTTCATGATGGCTTAGGCTAAAAGGGAAAGGGCTTTGGGGTGGTGAGACGAGGTGTAGTGCAGTGCAGTCTGACATCCCCGAGCGGCAGTCAAACGGGGGCGTGAGACCCCCTAATATAAGACCCAATCCCAGGCATTTCAATTCTCATATTTGACTCAGCTCTACCTATAGAAAGGATCATGAAAGAGGCGATCTCAGGAGTAGTCAAAGGAAGTCCGGCGGGACGGAGCTTCCACGGTCTCAGTCCATGAAGGTGAACGGCGGCTGTAACTATAACGGTCCTAAGGTAGCGAAGCCAATTCTCGAACGGTACCGGGGTTTTTTTTATTTGTACTATAATAACAGGTTGTCTTAATAGTATTTGATGTTAAATTGGTTGATTATAGGATAATTTATAACCAAAAATCTTTTGTTTTAAATAAAAAAAGTTATAAGTAGCTTATTTTACATTATTTATTACAAAAGTAAAAAAATTGTTGCTACAAAGATTAGGGATGACAATGCGACCGTTTAGGTGATCCAACCCTTAACCCGATTTAGTAAGTTTGTCCCATATCCATCTCAGCGTCTGTCGGATTTCTATCTGTATATACCCTCGGGTATACCCCTGAGTTTCAAGGAAACCCGTTATTTAAATTAAATATATTACCGTTGTGTTTAGCCGACGCATAACATGTCGGGTATCTATCAGGTAACTACTAATCAATTACATCTATCATTGGAGTCAGAGGCGGAGACACCTTGTAACTAAGGTGGGCATGTGCCCACCGTGCTAATGCCCACATACACAAACTTCATACACACGATTCACAATTGTATATGCATGAGTAAAATAAAAAAAGTAGGCAAAGTGAAGAAATCATTATTTTATTCCGTAATTAGTGAGTTGCTTTCATCAACATTTACTATTTTTATTAGTTTATTATGTTTACAACTATAAGAAGCTATAAAATGGGTTTATCAATTACATTAGTATGTATTATTATTTGTGTAGTTTGTTTTAAGAGTACTTTTTATAAAAAGTTCTATCGTTTTTAAAATATGCGTATAACGATAAATCAATTTTTATCACATAAATTTATTTCTAAGAATATGTTTTCATGAAATACTCAAACCAAAATTAAATTTGATCAAGTATATCAAATACGAAAAAGTAATACTAGAAGAACTCGCGAAAACTTTGAATTATTAGACGATGAAATTGTAGGCAACACAAATAAACTATTGTTTATTTTTTGTTTCGAAATGTTCTAAAATTTATCGTGTTACCAAATAAATAAATATGAATAGTTTTACAATATCAATATCAATATCAATATCTGGATTATTATGAATCAGTTATACCCGACCTATTTTCACTCGACTTATTTTCACCAGCATTCTTTTAACCCAATGAAATTGTGCCCCCCGTGAAAAAGAATTCTGAATCCGCCACTGATTGGAGTATTATATGTCAGTATGGTTGGTCAGACAAAGCATTAATACTCCAAGGTCTATGTTATCGGCTCTAATCATATTGAGAGACGTAACTAATTAACCTTTATAATTTATATACTAAAAAAGGTTGAATAAAAGCATCTAAAATTGTACTTTAGTTTCTATAAAATCTTATCTGTTATGCAAAATCCAAATCCAAATCCAATACAGTGTTGTAGTATTAAACATGACTCAAAACAGTAACTAAACTAAAAAAGACCACACTTGCACTGTAGTAGACACAGTAGCTTAAAATGTCTCTTACCACCCCACCAAAACCACTCCTTATAATAACTCCAACTCAACCCCTTTCACTTACTCATCCACAACAGCATTAACATTTGCAATGGCAGATCATACAAACTTTCTTCTTGATTGGACATATATCTACAATGGAAAGGTACAAAATTCCATCTTTTTTATACAAACTTCATTTATTTTGCTTAAATTTTGAATCTTTTTTGTTGGTTTTGAATCTTTTATTGAATTGGATTGAAAAAGAGTATGGATGAGTTAACAGACTCTCTGTTGGTCACAACAATGGAGCTTGAAGCTGCAAGATTCAAAGCTCAAGAAGAACTGAAACAAAAAGATGATGAATTAGTTCAACTTAAACACCTTTTGAACACTGCAGTTAACGAAAAACTCGAAGCTCAGAATCGATATCAGATGCTTGTGTCAAGCATAGGAGATGATCTTGATCACATTACCAATGGTGGGCTATCTTCCTCAGATTGTGAAGAAAGCATTATTTCATCGCCTGTGGCCGAAACCGCGGTTCGAATTACGCTGCCAACGCAGTATTCGGAGGACGAATTCGGGTTTTTGGTTAAGGCATTGCCAGAAAAAGGAAAGCTTTTGGAAGCAGTGATAAAAGCAGGGCCTTTGTTGCAGAACTTGCTAGTAGCTGGACCACTTCCACATTGGCGACACCCTCCGCCGCAGCTAGATGCTTATCGGATTCCACCGCCACCCGTCGTGCCGCCAACTACGCTACCGGTTAACTGTTTGATTGGGGAATTCAACAGAAAAAGAGGTGTTCCTGAAGGCTGTGCCTCTTCAATTGATACTAGATATCAAAGAATAAAAATGAATGATCCACATGTATGATGTATCAGTTCATAGGCGGAACCATAGGGGTCAGAAGGGTTCGCTGATCCATCGGTCACCAGAACTTTATTGAATTAATGTACAAAATATTTATTTTTAACAAAATCTAATATTGTTTTGCCCTCAGTTCACACTCTAAATTACAAGTACGCCACTCGGTACTGTTGCACTTGCACTGACCGTTTGAAATTAATATATATAGTTGAACCCCTAGTTGTAGCAAATAGAGATTATAACCTTATAATCGAGAGCAAAAAACTTTATAAGTATCTGTTAATGGAGTTGAATTTACCAAGTTCTGAGGAGTTGGTGTCCAGTTATGCTTAAGTGCTGCATATATGTTTCCTCGAGCCATATTTTCTAAACGAACCAAGGCCAATCCAAATTGCTCTTGTAAAAGATCTGCTACAAAACGAATACGTTTATTTTGCAAATGATTCATATCGTCAAGTGTATCCATTCCAAATTTTATTCGAATCAAACGATCCGCGGCTGCCAATATGTCTCGCGGTAACAAAAATGTATTGTTCAGGATATATCAAGGTTTAGTCTCCGATTCATATTTCGTCGACCAGTCCCTCCCAATTCGCGAGAGTTAAAAGTTCTGGTTCTGCTACTGGCATGGTCCATGATGAATGGTGGTTGATGGATTGTATTTAATTAAGCTTTGGATGCTAATGATGATTTGACAAGATGTATGTGCCAACTACCGGAAGGTAGGAAATGTGGGACTCACAAATCGGAATCAAGATCCAATGTAAAGTCATTTGTTTTTAATTAATTATGTTTTACCATATACATAAATAATATCAAGGTTTGCAAAGTGTAGTTATAATGCTGTCCGACACAAAAACCAGACATGACTAAAGATCATTAGGTTCTAGAAAGTAATAATAATTGACACTTTGTGGTGGCTTTCTTTAGATCTATTTGGCCACATTTCAAACTAGTCATTTCTCTTTTTAGGGGAAGCTATATTCTAAAACGCGTTATATTTAATATAAAATCTGACTGGTTATACGGTTAACAAGTCACCGTTACATTTGCTTGAGCTCAACACCACAAAATAAAGTGTTTTAACTTTTAACAATGATTAACTATAAACTTTATGCAAAAACACTACAAACATAGCACAAAAGTTGAAATTCACAATTTAAGTATTTACATAAACTAAAAGGAAAATCATTAAAGGGTCATTACTCATTACCATCAACTTGACTTGATTACTCTTCATTATCATCTTGATTGTTATTTTGGGTATGCTTCTGAGCATTATACATGTCAGCAACCTGAATGCAAACAAACATGAAATTCCAACATTTTACTCCCTACTCGTAAAAATCAAGACACTTTGAGAGCACAAAATGATAACACGATATAAACGTGGGAATCGTAGTGAAATTCCCCTTTTAACAAAAGAAATGAGAATGGCTGCTAAATTCATATATTAAATCTTGAATATTCAAACTGAAATTTAATATAAATCTTATTTGGATCAACTGCACCGATTGCAGCACAATAAACTCGGCTGATGGTTAAGTTTGCAGCTTTAACCTCCCAAACATGAAATGATCCACAAATATTTTGTAGGACATATTCAATACTTTGAAAAGAAACATAATACTTCATTAAAGCTAAAGACTAGATACCTCAGATGCCTCAAATTTATGGTATCTGACTATCGATATACACGACTTGCCAGTATTTAAACATCAGGATAACATGATATAGTCTTTCTTCAACTTAAGCCAGTTATTTGATCGTTTTGCAGGCTCATATGTAGCATCTTGAGTTAAAGTTTTGATGACTAATCCCTCACAACTGATAAAATAACAAAAATATACGAGTCAAGTTTACTGTAGTTAATTAAGCGTTATATGAATGGATAGAAAAAAATTAAAATTGACCATCGCCTCGCTTAAGCAATAAACTGTTGAAATCTGGAATGAAATCTGATTTGTTTTTGATTGTATGCGAATGGTTTTGAGAGGGAATAAATGGAGGGAAGTTATTGAAAGGAAGTTTAAGAAACTTAATCTTTCACACACTAAAATTACAATATGGTTAGACCTTATATACATACCCAATCGGTGCATACTTGAACCGACGTGACCCTAATATAAACTAACATGACCCTTCGCTAAATATGTGACAAACCGGTTCACATATATTGTTTTCTAGACTTAGGACTTTAACATAATAAACCTAACATATGTACAATTCTGAAATAACACATGTTTATGATAATGAATCAAGATTAACTTCTAACATTCTCCCCCCTAATCTTGATTCTTGCACTTGGCTTTAGTCTTCACTTGATGAGGATCTTGAGCGCTTCTTCGGGGGCAAGGCCAAGTCCTCCCATTCGGCTTCCTTCTTCTTGTAATCTTCCAATGCTTCTTCGTTGATCTCCACTACCAACTCTCTTCCCTTGTACTTGAGATGATACCACTCTAACATCTCCAAATAACCAACATATGTTTGCCTCAAATTTCTTGTAATATCAATCTTTGACACTAGGCTTGGCAAAGCTCTTCCATATCCCATTAACATGGCCACTACCCTCCAATTTTCATCTCTTGTCACTTTTTCATAACCACCAAATACTTGTACCGTTTTGTAAAGATCCAACAAACTTATTGGATAACCCGTTTCGTCTCTTGGTAGGATTGGTGCTTTGATTCTTATTTGTAAGAACTCTTTCATAAGCCAATCTACGGTTCTTTCAAACTCTAATTCGAACCTTCTCTTGTATCTTTCAACCATGCTAGTGATGTGAATCATATCCATAAACACAATACAATCTTGCAATTGGGACCCTTCGGTTGGATACATTACCGGAACTCTTTCCATAACACCTTCATATTGATCTTTGTTGATGGAATAGTCGTCAAAATGCTTGAAAATGGACGCTCTTTCTTTGTCTTCATTGGTTATACCCTCCATCTTGTCGCCTTCAAATCTAACCCGCTTTCCTTTGTCCTTGAACCCTTCGAAACTTTCTGTTTTGGTTCGACCGTGACTAGATCCCATGCTACGGCTTTCTTCTTTTCCTTTCTTATTGACTTGATCATATGCGGGGCACTTAAATGTGAAATGGTCATCCGATTCACAAATGCGACAAAGTATAACCCTTCTAACCTTTTGGATAATAGGCTTCTTGATGTAACATACATCGCCTTCAAACTCTATCTCAAAACCCTCTTGTGTTAATTTTTCAACACTCAATATATTCTTTCTAAGTGTGGGCACAAAAAATACGTTTTGAATCTTGTGCTCTCGTCCACAACTAGTAATCGCTATCGTGCCTTTACCACGGAAATACTCGTTTTTTATAACCTTTTGGGCAACCCTCTATACCAAATGAATTGTTCAATACAATAAACAAATTCTTGTTGCCACAACCGTGTTCTTGGCGAGTCAAACTAACAAACCACAAATCATTCCAACCCTTTTCATCACTACCCTTAACCATAAACTCGGTTTTACCAATTTTCTTAGGACAGTTACGCCTATAATGAAAGGGTTCTTTGCACTTACTACAACACATGGTAGACGGACATTCGGACACTTCTTTATCATTCTTGATTTGCCGATTGAACTTCGTTTGTGCTTTCTTTTTCTTTGCTTCGATATCCCTCACGGACACACTACTACTTGATCCGATGTTGAACGAAGATAATTGCATATTAAGAGAGTCTCCTATACTCTCGGGGTTCGCCTTCTTGGCCTTCCATCTATGATTATCATGATCATATATTAGACTAGGGATTAACGGTCCATATCCATAACCGTCGTCTGTCCCTATCTTTACTGCTTCGTCTTTCTCTACATCGAACAATCCACAGGTTCTCTTGATCGTTGGCTCTGATACCATGTTGAAATCTGGAATGAAATCTGATTTGTTTTTGATTGTATGCGAATGGTTTTGAGAGGGAATAAATGGAGGGAAGTTATTGAAAGGAAGTTTAAGAAACTTAATCTTTCACACACTAAAATTACAATATGGTTCGACCTTATATACATACCCAATCGGTGCATACTTGAACCGACGTGACCCTAATATAAACTAACATGACCCTTCGCTAAATACGTGACAAACCGGTTCACATATATTGTTTTCTAGACTTAGGACTTTAACATAATAAACATAACATATGTACAATTCTGAAATAACACATGTTTATGATAATGAATCAAGATTAACTTCTAGCATAAACTATTATGTAAGGACTTTTTAGCATGTCTCAGTTGGAACTGATGATCTCGCTATCGCGATTTGAAGCTGAAATAATCGGTTATTAATGTGTGGATTAACATATTCTACTACTGATTGTCTGATTAAATTTAATTAGTCATATTCATGCCAACTAGAATCACTAGATAAAAGTTTTGATTCACATAGCCACTGAAAAAGGTAATAAATCAACACCATGAAGTTCATATTTTATTAGCTACAAAAAGTTGGCTAATCAAAGTTTTGATTTAATACTTAATAACCATAATAATGGAAAACGTTGTACGGTTTTCTCACCTCTCTACGGGTAATAAGTTGTTCCTGTAAAACTTATAAAACCTTGATTTCTATTGATGATTCACAGTACTTACAACAATAATACAAAGGCCTAATATAGGCAAACGAAATACAAGGAAAGAAGAAATCTTAGGAGACTACAAAGGAAAGTAAATAATTACATTGACTTGGGCGTCGCAATGGCTCTATTTGCGGTATTTTATTATTGATAGGAATTCTCTTGTTAAGACCCTATGAATCGATTCAAACCCCAGATTCATACTAGAACCACGATGATTCAATAAAAATATTAAATTAAGCCCAAAGATTCCCTGAGTACATAAATGAAAAGCATATATTTAGGAATTCAAATTTGATTTGTAACGATGTCTTTAATACGCCCCCGCAAGATGGAGGCGCCGTTGGAGACTCCAATCTTGGAGCGGATATGCAAAAAAGGTGCACGGCTCAGAGGCTTGGTTAACATATCGGGAAGTTGGTCCTTGGAGTTGACATGTAGTACGCGTAATAAGCCCGCAGATACCTGTTCACAAACAAAATGATAATCGAGCGCCACATGTTTCATCCGGTAGTGGTAAACCGGATTTGCACATAGGTAATTTGCACCCATATTATCACAAAATAGTGTTGGTGACTGATTGAGAGAGATCCCTAGTTCTGTCAGAAGATTTTTAACCCACAAAATTTCAGCTGCTGCATTTGCTAAAGCTTTGTATTCAGCTTCGGTTGAGGAGCGAGAGACCGATTTTTGCCTGCTAGAGCGACATGAGATGATATTTGAACCCAAATATAATAGATATGCTGTGGTGGATCTTCCGGAATCACTAATACCACCACAGTCAGAGTCGGAGAAAGCAGAGAGAGTGAGAGGACAGTTACGATTCAAAAAAAGACCATGGTGTATGGTTCCTTTTAGATATCGTAGAACACGCTTGAGAGCTTGCCAATGGGCTTCTTTTGGGTTGTGCATGAACTGAGATAATTTGTTGATAGCGAAGGAGATGTCAGGACGGGTGAAGGCAAGATATTGCAAGGAACCCACAAGTTGACGATAAGGTGTCGCATCAACTGAAGGGGTCGGATCATTTGGAGATAGATGGGCTGAGGAACTAAGGGGTGTGGTGACATCCTTAGCACCTTCCATGTGAAAAAGAGTCAAGATATCCTGGATGTGACGATGTTGGGATAAGAAGAGACCCGAAGCGGTGGGGATAACTTCGATGCCAAGAAAGTGATGGAGGTTCCCAAGATCCTTAACAGAGAATTGATTACTAATGGTGGTTATAAAGTGCTCAAGGAATGCATTGTCATTACCTGTTAGAATGATGTCGTCGACATAAACCAAGAAGTAACAGGTGATAGCGTTGCATTGATAAATGAATAAGGAAGGGTCGGCTAGAGATTTTCGAAAACCGAATTGTAGCAGAAAGTTGGTGAGCTCAATATACCATGCACGGGGCGCTTGTTTGAGTCCGTAAAGAGATTTTTGGAGTTTACAAACATGAGTAGGAAATTGTGGATGAACAAAGCCCGGAGGTTGTTGCATATAGACGTCCTCATGCAAGGTGCCGTGTAGAAAGGCGTTATTAACATCAAGTTGACGTAACGACCAATTTCTTGAAAGAGCAATGGCAAGGACGGTGCGAATAGTCACTGGCTTGGTCACCGGGCTAAAAGTATCAAAATAATCTTTCCCATACTGTTGATGGAAACCCTTCGTGTTGGATCAGTGGCTTAGTTTTATGAACACTTATGTATCAGATTTATATATGAGTTATTAAGCAGCGGAAGGACAAGTGTTCAAAGGTCTAAAAGATCACTTTGATGAGGAGTTATTACTCCCCCTTGACTGAACAATAAATGAGAAACAATAAATACAGTTAAGTGTAAAGCAGTAAGAACAATTTATGTTTCTCAAATGTGAAATGGAATAATAAGTTTAAAGCCGAAGGATTTCAATTTATATCAAAGGATTTACACAAAATCACATATTGAAATAGATGAACAAACTCATCTATTTATAGACCAAAGGACTAAACCTTTGTCTGAAGTAACCTAAGATATTTCGGCTAAAGATAAGGTTACAAAAGTCTTTACATCGAAACTTGTAATCAAGACTTTAACAAAACAATATAATAACAAAACTAAAAACTGCTGATCTTCAGTCGGTTAGAAGCTTCTGAATACAAAGTGCTGATGAGTGACAAACTGCTGATGAGCAGTTTGTCTTCAGCAGTTCTTCAGTGAAATGTCTGGTTAGACTTCAGAACTTCTGATGAGTTTACTCTTCAGTACTTTGGTGTTTGTTCTTCAGTACTTCTTCATTTGTTCTTCAGCAGTTCTATACTTAGGCAGATATGAATTAGACTAAGGTTATCAAAAGGTGGTTTCGTCAATCCTCTTTGTCCCAACAATCTCCCCCTGGATTGATGAAGCCAAAACCTTATCCAATCTTTATTGTTCATCTTTTCTCCCTTCTAATATCCTCCAGATCTCTGCTGTCATCCGGGTAGTAAGGGTACATCTTTGTTGCTCAGTGAGAGGACCAAGTTCAGGTGTTAAATGTTGAATGGTAAGAAGGTCTTTGGACGATAAAACACTCAACTCCTTTGAGTTTTTGTAAACCTTACTTGAACGGTCTCTCCTGGTCACAAGTACTGAGTTGGATTCAGTAAATGACCACTTAATAATGTTTACCTTTGACCTGTCAAAGTCAGAGGCATAGGAAATTAAGCCAGTTTCCTTAGGTTGACCTGATTGAGGAATATCTTCTATTTCAGTGACTCTCAGGTGAGATTCTTGACTTCCTTGAAGTTCAGCAGCACCTTGAATAGGCATGTTGGGCAGGTGATGCTCTGTAACAACCCTTGTATGTGTCTTCTCTTGGATGGATTGTTGTAACTGATAAGCATAGGTAGCCTTGTCTCTGAATTGGGTCAAGATGGGTTTCTCTTCAACATCAAAATCACCATGTACCAACTGATCTCCTTCTAGCAATATCATTTTGAAGTCAGTCTTGACAATGGGATCTCCATCTGCTTTTCTTTTAGTGGTTGGCCTTCTTAATGCACCAGATGATCTTTTAACAATAGAAGTTGTTTGGACTTCTGGAGTTTCAAACCTCTCTGGTTCAGCAACTTTCTTTGCTTTGAATTTCTTGTAAGCCTCATAAAGAGTTTGTTCTTTCCATTTGCTGATTGAGGCTTTTGAACCATAGCCATTTGCCACTAATTCTTCAATCACTTCAGCTCTTTTGGCTTTCCTCTCATCTTCTGTTGCTATTCTATCAGATAGCATTTGTGCTCTTTTGGTCAGCTCTTGTGTTGAGAGTCTTTTGAGGGCCACTTGCTTTGATTTGGAGTTCTTTGTAATGAATGTTATAAGCTGTGCTCTTTTGTCTTCTTCAGCAGCAGCTTCAAGTGCTCTCTCTTCAGCCTCAAGCTCATCAAGTTTCTCTTGGTACTTGATCAATTTTTCTTCAAAGCTCAAATCATCTCTAGCCTCTAGGCTGTTCCATACTCTGTCTTCTTTTGCCTTCTTTGCAGCCTCTTTCAAACTCTTCTCCAATAAATCTTTTGACATGCTGATAGGAGTAGGGTTTAAAACAGTTGTGGAAGTTGTTGTAGGCAAAGGAGTGGGAGCAGGTTCTCTTTCTGTTGCCTTAGGAACTTCTGATGTTGGTTTAGGAGGTAAAACTGCTGATGAGGTAATTGGAGTCACAACTGCTGAAGGATTGTCTTCAGTAGTTTGAGAAATGGGATCAGCAGTTTCCTCTGATGCCTTAGACAATTTGAATTCTGGTGCTACTTCTTTTCCTGGTCTTTGGGATGGTCTTTCAGCTTCAGGATCAGGAGTTTGTCTTTGAGTAGTAGCAACTTCAGTTGGTTCCTTAATCATCTCCCCCTTTTTGGCTTCATCCACTTCTGGAAGCCTAATAGAATGAGATGTAGCAGCAGACAACCTTGCTAGTTGATCTTGTGTTTGGTCCATTTTCTTGTTCAACTCAGCAAGTCTCGAGTTGATCAACCCAAACTGATTGTTAGCTTTTAACTCCCAAGCAGTTGTGAAGGGTTTGAGTTGATCAGTAATAATTTGTTTGAGTGCCTGGTACAGGGGACCATCTGGGCTGCATAGTTGGTTCAAGTCTATGCTTGTAAGCCCAGGGAATTGGGTAGGTTGTTTTGATGAAGGGGTGCTTTTTGGGTGATCTTCAGATTGCTCTGAAGATGCCAGTTTTGGGGAATTTTGGGCTAACTGGTCTTTAACCTGATCCTTGGTGACCAGCTTCTTGAGCTTGGATACCTTAGATGCAGGACCTTCAATATCAACCGTCAATTCAGTTTGTGGAATGTTTGATTCATCAACCAAATTAATGGAATCATCTGAATCCCTGATAATGTCCTCAGAGAGGGCAGGATCAGTTATATCATGAGCTGGACCCAAACCAGTAGTCTCATGAACCTCTTTGTCTTGGTACTGAGGTTTTCCTACTTCTGGCCTTAGGCCTTCATCAGTAGTTGCCAAGTTTGAGGTCTTAGCTATGTTACTACTGTCCTCAGGTTCACCACTGGGTGATAAGTGAGTAGTAGCAGCCTCAAAAGTATCAAAAGTTTGTAAGTTTGGGCTTATAAACTCTTGTTCATCCTCATCTCTCTGGGTTGGGCTAACAGGATCCACATTCATGTCAACTTCTGAAGGCATCTCCCCAATTTGATGTGTTGCTAGGGGAGTGACATGTGGTGAATGGGTTCCTTTTAGTCCTGAGAGAAGTTGTGCAATTTCTATTGTTGTGTGTGAGGGTTCAGGTTCAGTAGTTGTGAGGGGTTGGTGTTCAGGAGTTTTGATGGGTTCAGGGTTGGTTTCAGCAGTTTCAAAGGCAGGGTCAACAGTTATTGGTTTCCTAATTTTCTTTCTTTGAAAAATAACTGTGACTGGTTTTCTTTTGGTTGGTGGAGAAGGAGTGTGCTGAGAGGATGTTTCAGCCACTTCCTTATCAAGTGCAGATTGCACATCAGTAGTTTCAGGTTTCTCCACTTCCTGAACTTTCTTTTTCAGTGACTTGGTTTGTTTTGGTTTTTGTTGTTTAGGCTTTTGAGTTTTCTTTTTGGGTTTGGAAGATGTGGGTTCCTTGGGGATGGGTTGTTCTTCCCCTTGGTCATCTTCTAGCATAAGTGCTGGTTTATTGTGCCTAGAGAATACTTGAGCAGTCAAAGGGTTTAAAGTTGTTGTTTCTCCCTCAAGTACTCCCTCTCCAAGCTCTTTTATTATGCATTGCATAACAAATCTTGGATACAACAAAAATTTCTTTTTATCATTTTCATGATGTAAAACCAGTTCATTGAAAAATAATTTTGATGCCTTGAAAGAAGTTTCATTTATGATGGAATGAAAAATAGGTTGAAAAGTAGAAGGCATCTGATCTATTGACCCAGTTTTTGGACTAAGACACATAATAATGTAATGAAATAACAGTTTATATTGTGGGTCAAAATATTTTTTATAAACTGTTGCTTGTGCCAAAGTACCTTGATAACCACACTCTGTCATGGTTAGATGGATGTCTGAGTTTGGAATATGCTCAGGTGCCTCAGAATCCTTCAAACCAAGCCTGATGCTTAGTGTTTCCGGTGATATGGCCATCATTTTCCCTTTTATGGAAGATTTGAGGGAAATCACTTCATTGTTCACCTTCACCGTCTCTGAATTAGCCCAGAACTCATTAAGAGTTTCTTCATGAATGGGTGGATCGATGGTGAAAGCATCATAATATTGGGATTTCATGATGAGATCAAGCATCTCATCATACTGGGACCAGGCTTCATCTTTAACAAAGTAGCCTCTTTGATTGTGTCCCTGTTTTAACACGAGAGCCATGGTTGTTTTTGATCGAACAGTAATTTTTAGGTTAGAGAAGGGGTTTTGCTTTGAATTTGAGAGAGAGAGAGGGAATTTTGCTTTTTGAATGGATAAGTGTTGGAACAGGGTATTTATCAGAAGTTTTTAACCGACTAGGTCAAACTTCTGATGAGTGAAAAGTCTGTTTTACCCTTTTTAGTCAAACTGCTGAAGAAGAAGGTTTCTTCATCAGTGGTTTTAGTCATCTCTTCAGCAGTTTCAACTGCTGATGCAAAATGACTTTTAAAACACTATACTAACTTCTGATTTTCATCAGTAGTTATATCCACTTTGAAAATATCCCATTTTTGATGTTTATCAGTAGTTTTCAAAAATTGTTCATCAGTACTTTCTCTTTCTCAAATTTTTGGTCTTCAGAGGTTTGTGACAGATAAGTATGTAAGTGAAAAATAAAATATGTGCAGAACTAAAAAGTGAAACACTTACAGACTTTCTTCTAAGTTTAACATCCCAAGCATGGATACTAACCTCTGAAAGGTTGTAGAATCAAGGGGTTTGGTGAAAATGTCAGCTATTTGATTAGCTGTTGTGACATGCTTCACCTCAATCTTGCCTTTTTCATAGCAATCTCTTATGAAATGATACCTGATTTCAATGTGTTTAGTTTTTGAAAACTGAACAGGATTTTGAATGATGCTAATGGCAGATTTACTGTCTACTAAAAGTGGGGTCTTGGTCTCTTTGATTCCATAATCAAGCAGTTGATATTGGAGCCATTGTATCTGTGAAGTACAGCTTGCAGCAGCAATGTATTCAGCTTCAGCTGTTGAAGTTGCCACAGATGTTTGTTTCTTTGATTGCCAGGACACCAGACAGTTTCCTAAGAATTGACAACCACCAGATGTTGATTTTCTTGACATCTTGCAGCCTGCATAGTCACTATCTGAAAAAGCAGTTAACTTGGTATTGCTTGAAGCAGGATACCAAATTCCTAAAGTAGGAGTTCCTTTCAGATATCTGAAGATTCTTTTGACTGCAATTAGATGTGATTCTCTTGGTGCAGATTGGTATCTAGCACAGACACAAGTTGAAAACATGATATCTGGTCTAGAAGCAGTTAAATACAAAAGAGAACCTATCATACATCTATACATGGTTTGATCAATGTGTTTCCCTTGATCATCTGGTTTAACTTGTGTGATTGGTGTCATGGGAGTGGAACATGTTTTACAGTCTTGTAAAGAAAATTTGTTCAATAATTCTTTAACATATTTTGATTGATGTATAAATGTTCCATTTGACTGTTGCTTGATTTGCAGTCCCAAAAAGTACTGCAATTCTCCCATTGTACTCATTTCAAATTTTGATTGCATGAGTTTCTTAAATTCTTCACACAGTTTTGAGTTTGTTGAACCAAATATGATATCATCAACATAAATTTGAACAAGTAAGACATGATTTCCAACATGTTTTATGAAAAGAGTTTTATCAATGGATCCCCTTGAAAAGTGATTCTTAAGTAAAAAGTTTGAAAGTGTTTCATACCAGGCTCTTGGAGCCTGTTTTAGCCCATAAAGAGCTTTGTCAAGTCTGTAAACCCAATCAGGATGAGAAGGATCCTCAAACCCTGGAGGTTGACAGACATACACTTCCTCTTTTATTTTTCCATACAAAAATGCACTTTTGACATCCATTTGATAAACTTTAATATTGTTGGAAATTGCATAAGCTAAGAATAACCTGATAGCTTCAAGTCTTGCAACTGGTGCAAAGGTTTCATCATAATCAATTCCTTCCTCTTGGGAATAACCTTGTACCACTAGTCTTGCTTTGTTCTTGATGATCATACCAGCCTCATCTGATTTGTTTCTGAAGACCCATCTTGTTCCAATTGGTTGCTTGTTTTCAGGTAAGGGACGCTTGCACCCAATTGTTGTCTTTGAGGGCTTCTTGATACTTCTTTGGTTCCAACTGAGAGATGAATGCTGAGAATAAGCAAAAGTTGGAGAGCTGGTTTCTTGTGAGTACCCCTGATGCAATATCACCCATGATCTGATCCAATGGATGATCCTTGTGTTCAATCAGTTGTTGTAAACCTGTACTGGATGATGGCTCTACAGGTTCTTCAAATAAACCACTGAGATTGATAATATCTGGTTCAGCTGTTATTTGAACTTCAGGAGTTTTAGGTTCAGCTGAATCAGTAGTTTCAAAATGTTCATCAGTAGTTCCTGAAGTTGAAGCTTTTGAAACTTCTGAAGGTTTAATAGTTGATCTTCTGACTGTGTTTGGAGTCCATGGTGCAGGACTATCATCTTCAAATCCTTGAAAACCATTTTGAGGAGGTTTGGATGATTCAACAGTCTTTTCAGGTCCGAAATGAAAATTTTCAAGATCAAATAATTCAGCAGGATTTGCTGGAATAAGAGTGTGTTTTGATTCATTGAACTTGACATTCAGTGTTTCTTCTACTACCTTGGTTCTAGAATTGAAAACTTTGTAAGCTTTTCTCAAAGGAGAATAACCAAGAAAATAACCTGTATCAACTTTTGCAGCAAACTTAGAAATAGAGTCTTTGATGTTGAGGATATAACATTGACATCCAAAAGCCCTGAAGAAGGAGATAAGGGGCTTTATGCCATGAAGAATTTCATAGGCAGTCTTGGTATGTCTCTTGTTGATAAGAACTCTATTCTGAACATAACATGCAGTGTTGACTGCTTCAGCCCAAAAATACAAAGGTAGGCCTGAATCAGCTAACATTGTTCTGGCTGCTTCAATTAAGGTTCTGTTCTTCCTTTCTACCACACCATTTTGTTCAGGAGTTCTGGGAATACTGAACTGTCTAACAATCCCTTTAGACAGACAGAATTCATCCAGAGTTTTGTTCCTGAACTCTGTCCCATTGTCACTCCTGATGACTTTGACAGATAGAGAGTATTGCTTCTCTACTTGTAGAATAAAGAACTTGATGATTTCAGCTGCCTCATCCTTGGAATATAAGAAGAAGACCCATGTGAATCTTGAGTAGTCATCAATGATGACCAAGCAGTACTTCTTCTTACCAAGGCTCATTATCTTGACTGGTCCAAATAAGTCCATATGGAGTAGTTGAAGACATGCAGTTGTTTTTTATTCTTCAATAGACTTATAGGAGGACTTATGCTGTTTACCTTTAAGACAGGAAACACAGTGTTCTTTGCACTGATATTCCTTCAAAGGTAGACCCCTGACCAAGCCCATTTTTGTGACTTTATTGATGGTTTTAAAGTTCACATGGCCAAGTCTCCTATGCCAGAGATCATTTTCTGAAGTTGATGCCTTTGAGAAGAAACAGGCAGTTTTGTTCAATACTTTTGTCTTTTTCAATGTCCACTGCATAGACATTGCCACACCTTTTGGCAATCAGCAAAGTATGATCTTCAATAATCTTCTCTATCAACTTCTGGCCTTCTGGTGATATGATCTTGCATGCTGTCTTGGTGAAAAAGGAAGAATATCCTTTGTCACACATTTGTGAGACACTCAGCAAGTTGTACTCAAGGTTTTCAACCAGATTGACCTTATCAAACTGCATTCTGCCTGAGGATACATTGCCATATCCTAGCACATATCCCTTGGCATTGTTCCCAAAGGACACAGATCCTTCTCTTTGGCTGATAAAATTGTTTATCAGGTATCTGCATCCAGTCATGTGCATTGAGCCTCCACTATCCACATACCATATGCTGTTCAACCCCCTGGAGACCCTCTGCACAAGATAGAAAATTAGTTAGATTTGGCAACCCAAGCCAGTTTGGCTTTGGGTTTGCTCTTGAGAACAGGTGCAGCTTGTTGTGGACCATTTTTAGAAATCCATGTCTTTTTGGCAATGGATTTGTCATTAAGAACAATGGTGGGTTCTTTTTGGTTTCCACCATCAACTTTGGTCATCAGAAGTTTAACCAGGTTTATCAAATCTTTAACTTCAGCAGTTTGTGAAACTGCTGATGAGTTAGGTAAAACTTCTGAAGTTGAACTTTGAGAGGATGACCTTTGTTGAGATAAAGGCCTCTTCTTAGAAAGGGTTTTGTTTGATTGTTGTTTGTTGGGAAAAAAGGTATTTTTAAAATCTTGTTTTATCTGTTTTCCCACAATCAGTTGTTGTCTTTGTTTATTTAACTGATTTACCTTTCTATATCTACAAAGTTCAGTTATGTGGTTAAACAGACCACATATTTCACATGCTTTTGCCTTCTCTTTCTTTTTAGATAAATCAAGAGAGCTGGAAGGCAATTTACTGACAAAATCTGATTTTTGAAATAGGTCATCAGCAGTTTTCAGGGTCTCAACTCCTGATGTAGTTGAAACTGCTGATGGCTTATTGTCAGTAGTTTTAACTTTTGCAGTACTTCCCTTTTTGAGGAAGTTCTGATGGTAGGATGTGCATTCCTCCATATCAGAAGTTTGAATCAATTTCTTCCCATCATTATCAGTTTTGTGGGTGAAATCTGTTGGTGATTCAGTGTGGGTATATCCAATGCCAAACTTAACATTGGCTGCAGTTTGTTTGTTAAGCAACATTTGATACCCTTTACAAGACTCAACCCATTTTTCACAATCAACCTTGGTGTCAGCAAGCTCTTGTCTGACGTTTCCTAGGCTGTCTATCATTGTTTTAATTTGTGCTTCTGTTTCAATGGCTTTATCATTCAGTTTGGAAATTTCTTTGTTTTTCAAAACAATTTTTCTTTCCAAATCACACTTCATTTGTGTGTATTTTCTTTCCATGTCAATGGATTTGCCTTGTAAATGCACATTAGTTTCTCTAATTAAAGCAAAAGATTCTTTGCAAGATTTAGAGCAAAGCTTTAACAGAGATTGTTGTGATACCTGTGTGAGAGCAGAATTTGAAGAGTATCCTTCAAAAGCCATTAAGGCAAAGTTCTTTCTGCCATTATCAGGTTCTCCCCAGTTGACATCATAGACCTTATTGTCTGCATCCTGACTGCATTCTGATGTGTCATAAGGAAGACTGCTCCAGTCAACATACCCTGAGGTAAATAAGCTTTGTTGCTGAGGGGGTTGTTGAGTTTGTGCAGGTTGTTGAGCAGTTGGAAAAGGAGGCATGAGCTGCTGTTGTTGTTGAGCAGGCATCTGAACATATTGTACTTGTGGCACATATTGAACATGTGGAGCTTGTGCCTGTACAAAATGAGCACTCCCTTGAGTTCCATTATTCCTATTATATGAGGGGTTAAATTGATTTCCAGACATTGGTTGGTTGTAGCTAGAGCTTCTACATTCTCTAGCAAAGTGTCCCAACTTTTGACACTTATGACATCTAAGTTTAGATTTGTCAAAACCAACTTTTATTGAGTTGTTTAGTCCTGAAATTTCCTTCCTGACCTTTTATAAAATTTGTTAGTTTTTAAGCTTAACAGGGCCAGTTGGTGCAATATTTCCATTTCTTCTAAGTCATCACTGCTGAAATATTTTAAATCATCCATGATGAAACACATGTTGTCAGCAGTTTGACTCAGTTCTTCATTGTCATAAGCTGGGAAAGATCCATCTGATGAGATCCCAGCTGTTATGTCAATGTGGTCAAAAGAACCAAAATTATTAGAACAGGATGGTGAGTCTTGTCCTAATAAGGCTGTGCTACCAGGAGTATAGTCATCAGCAGTTTTACCAGATTCTTGTAACTTCTTCTTTTGATTAATTTCTCTTTCAAAAGTTAACAATTTACCATGTAACCTAGTTAGGTTTAAGGTGTTAAAATCTGAACTTGTTCTGAGGACTATAGAGTAAGTTTCCCATTTAGAAGGTAGAGATCTTAAAAATCTATGTAACATAGATTCATTTGAATAGATCTGATTATTAATTTTTAACTCAGAAATAAGTGAAGAAAATCTTTCAAACTGTTGAGTTAAAGTTTCTCCTTCTATGTAAGTAAAAGTTTCATATTGTTGAGCCAATATTTCTCTGATGTTGGCTATCACTTCAGCAGTTCCTGCAAACTGCTCTTTTAGGCAATCCCACAGCTCTTTGGCACTTTCACAGTGTAAAAGGCCAGCATAAATTTCATTTAGGAGAGCCATAGCCAACATGGAGAAAGCTTTTGCGTCAAGCTCAAACTTTTGGAAATCTTCCTCCGTGTATTCTCTTGGATCTTTTGGTCTTTCAGTCTTTCCCTCTGGATCACTAACAACTGGTTTGTGAGGTCCAAAAACTACAGACCTCCAACATCCAGTGTTTGTTTGGGAAATAGTATGTGCCAACCTTTTTGACCATATGTTATATTCATTTCTGACTAACATAGGAGGTTTGTTGGCAGATCCAGTATTGTAGGGATCCATTTTTAAGAAGTTTGGATTTGTCAATACTTCCTTAAAGTGATGGATTAATAAGTGAGCCTTTTATCCTTTATTGAATATCAATATTGAGCCTGTGTCTGAATCTCAATTTGTTAGATTGATTTTGATCAGATTAACCAGTGCTCTGATACCAATTGTTGGATCAGTGGCTTAGTTTTATGAACACTTATGTATCAGATTTATATATGAGTTATTAAGCAGCGGAAGGACAAGTGTTCAAAGGTCTAAAAGATCACTTTGATGAGGAGTTATTACTCCCCCTTGACTGGACAATAAATGAGAAACAATAAATACAGTTAAGTGTAAAGCAGTAAGAACAATTTATGTTTCTCAAATGTGAAATGGAATAATAAGTTTAAAGCCGAAGGATTTCAATTTATATCAAAGGATTTACACAAAATCACATATTGAAATAGATGAACAAACTCATCTATTTATAGACCAAAGGACTAAACCTTTGTCTGAAGTAACCTAAGATATTTCGGCTAAAGATAAGGTTACAAAAGTCTTTACATCGAAACTTGTAATCAAGACTTTAACAAAACAATATAATAACAAAACTAAAAACTGCTGATCTTCAGTCGGTTAGAAGCTTCTGAATACAAAGTGCTGATGAGTGACAAACTGCTGATGAGCAGTTTGTCTTCAGCAGTTCTTCAGTGAAATGTCTGGTTAGACTTCAGAACTTCTGATGAGTTTACTCTTCAGTACTTTGGTGTTTGTTCTTCAGTACTTCTTCATTTGTTCTTCAGCAGTTCTATACTTAGGCAGATATGAATTAGACTAAGGTTATCAAAAGGTGGTTTCGTCAATCCTCTTTGTCCCAACACTTCGCCACGAGACGAGCCTTATATTTATCGACGGATCCATCCGGTTTTCGTTTTACTCGAAGGACCCATTTGCTGTTGGCTTTTTAATTGTTTGACCCGGGCCCAAGACGATTTTGCTTATGGATCGGACATGCTGTTTTTGGGCTGCAAACAAAGAGGAAGTCGATATTGGTGTCGATAAGGCTTAGGCTTTTGGATAACCATTGCAATTCAAAATCGAAGCTGTCCTTGTTTATCTTTTGCTGCAAGTTGTTTACTTTTATTATTATCTAGTTAGTTTATCTTTATCCATTGTAGTTTCCTTTCCTAAGTCAAATAGGTTTAGACTAGTATTTAAACATAGGTTTCATTCTTGTTTTTTATAGACTTTGATTGCTTGTTTTGTTTGAAGTCAATAGGTCGTTTGTTGAAGTCTTTTGTTTGAGAGTCTTTTCTTTTGTTTTTGTTTTGATTGTTTTGATAATAAAAAGACTCGGTGATAAAGTTTATCACAAAGCAGCAGCCTTTATCTTTGTGTTCTGTTCACAATTCGCTTGTGTTCAAGGTTGTTTATTTGATCCAATTGAAACCTTCAATTGGTATCAGAGCTTCAAGGTTGAAGACGTGTAATCGGCTAACACTCGATTGCATAAGTTGTTCCATCATTCGATCAAGGAAAAGCCAAGGAGATGGCGGAAGGTGAAGGTGCTGGTCAGCCCGTTAATGTTGTTAGGGAATCGGGTACTGTGTCGCTTAAATGCCCGATGTTAACGGCTACCAACTACACGGCTTGGTCTATCATGATGGAGACGGTATTGGCTGCACATGGATTTGAAGATGTTCTTGATCCCGAGACCGAGGCTGCTGTCGAAAAAAGAAAAAAACATATGGCAAAGGCGTTGATATTCCAATCGATTCCTGAGGATGTCTTGTTGCAGGTTGCAAAACATCGAGACCCGAAAGATGTATGGGAGGCTTTACGGGTACGTTATTTGGGTGCGGATCGAGTTCAAAAGGCTCGCTTGCAGACTTTGAGGAGTGAATTGGAAGGCCTGCAAATGAAGGATTCAGAAACCATTGAAGATTTCGCTGGAAAATTATCTAGTGTTCAGTCTAAATACAAGAGTCTTGGCTCCTCCTTGGAAGATGAAGTGCTTGTCAAAAAACTTCTCAACTCAGTACCAGACAGGTACTTACCAATCGCTGCTGTGATTGAACAAACAACAGATCTTGACACATTGGCGTTTGAAGAAGCAATTGGTCGGTTAAAAGCTTTCGAAGAAAGAACGAAGATGAGAAAGACTGTTGAGGAGAACCAAAACAAGTTGTTGTTTTCTCGTGCAGAAAGGCGTGGAAAAAGAAACACCGACATGGGTCGGGGTAAAGGACGAGGCCGCGAAGGTTCGTCGGGTTCTCAAAGTCGTCACGAAGGTACATCAAGTCGAGATAAGTCGAAGGTAACTTGCTATAAGTGTGAGAAGTTGGGTCATTACGCAAACGAATGCAAAGATAACTCGAATGTTACTTGCTACAATTGTGAAAAATTGGGTCATTACGCAAGCGAATGCCCGGATAACTTGGCCGAAAAGGATGAGGTGAATATAGTTGAAACGCAAGAGGTGCACGAACAACTTTTCATGACAGTTGCGATACATGAAGAAGATGATCGTGTGCTTCTTAACGAGCAGGAACATGAAGATGTTGATTGTATGCTTCATGGCGATTGCGAAACGGATACGGGTTTGTGGTGCTTAGATCACGGTGCTTCTAATCACATGTTTGAGGTCCAGAATAAGTTTGCCGAATTCGATGAGTGGTCACAGTCATGGGATGTAGAAGTTGATGAAACAGAATCGTTTGATTGTACAATACAGGTTGATAAAAATTGTAACAATGTGCATGCATGGAATGAGTTTATAGTGGAAGGACATAATGATTTTTACGCTGACATGGAGGTGCCCAATCAAAGCACACCAACTTCATTGTCATCCAAGACCACAGTTGCAGAAGGAATGACTCATGACCTCTTGGATGGACCAAGCTCTGTTGTGGAAGGTTTGGATAATATTGTTTGTGAAATTTTGGTGCCCATTCAAAAAAATACAAATCCTCGTGGAGCTGATGCTACACCAACAGCAGCAAAACTATTAGAAAAGAAAATTTTATTTGAAACAGGGGGTGCGCTTGAAGCCGAGGTTGAGTCCGAGATTATTGAGCAAGCTTTGAATAACCAGCAAGTTTGTGAAGAGTTCTTCTTTTCCGAATCATGTTATTTAGGCGAACATGAAGAAGGTGAGTTTGTTGAGAAGCCGGAGAGACGTGTTAAATCGCTTGATGATATTTATGAGAAAACGGGTCAAATCGATCAGCCGTTTTGCTCTTTACTTGTTGCCGAAGATAAGGCAGACTTTGTTAATAAGCGGGTAAATGAGGCGGATTTTGTGGCTGCTACTACAACAACTTATCAAGAAATTTGGTTGCAAAAGTTGTTTTCGGATTTGATGGGTTGTGAAAAAGATCATGAAAAGTTCAAGGTCGACAATATGTCCATTATCAAGTTGTTGAAAAGTCCCGTGTTTCACGGACGAAGCAAACATATTGAGAACCAATATCGTTGTATTAGAGAGTTTGTCGAGAAAGAGTTGATCGAGATTGACCAAGTAAGCGGGGAAGAAGAGAAAACTCGCATACTCACTAAAGTATTGTCGAGGCTAAGGTGTGAAGAGTTGCGTGATGTTTTCGGCATGAAAGATTGGAATGATACGGGTCAAAAATTAGGGGGGTGATTGTTGGCTTGTTAATTGTTTGACCCGGGCCCAAGACGATTTTGCTTATGGATCGGACATGCTGTTTTTGGGCTGCAAACAAAGAGGAAGTCGATATTGGTGTCGATAAGGCTTAGGCTTTTGGATAACCATTGCAATTCAAAATCGAAGCTGTCCTTGTTTATCTTTTGCTGCAAGTTGTTTACTTTTATTATTATCTAGTTAGTTTATCTTAATCCATTGTAGTTTCCTTTCCTAAGTCAAATAGGTTTAGACTAGTATTTAAACATAGGTTTCATTCTTGTTTTTTATAGACTTTGATTGCTTGTTTTGTTTGAAGTCAATAGGTCGTTTGTTGAAGTCTTTTGTTTGAGAGTCTTTTCTTTTGTTTTTGTTTTGATTGTTTTGATAATAAAAAGACTCGGTGATAAAGTTTATCACAAAGCAGCAGCCTTTATCTTTGTGTTCTGTTCACAATTCGCTTGTGTTCAAGGTTGTTTATTTGATCCAATTGAAACCTTCATTTGCAACCAATGGGTGTGTTAGAGGATGGTGGAACAAGATCCCATGTGTGGTTATGGAGAAGAGCATTTAACTCAGAGTCCATGGCGCTGCGCCATTTAGGGTCCTTGGATGCTTGAACATGGGTTGTTGGTTCAATGGTGGAGGGTATGGGGTGTAATGTAGTGTAGTTGATGTAGGTGGAATTGTAAAATTTCGGATTCAGTTTGCGATTGCGGGGCGGTAATGGTGGAGGAGTGGAGGTCGTTTCCATGTTGGAGGGTGGTTGTGTGCTGGACGAGTTTGGTTGGGGGGTTAAAGAAGGTGGAGCGGAAGTCGGTGGGGATGAGTTTTGGTGGACGAGTGAGCTAGAGAGTGGTAAGTTTTGTGGATCAGTTGAGGAAGATGGTGCCAGAGGTGATGTGTTGTGGGGTAAAGGTGAGTTAGTTGGTGCGGTAGTGGTGGGAGATGTAATTGTAATGGTTTGTGGAGTAGTTGTTGTGAGTGAATGGAGAGGTTGCATGGTGTGCATGGGAGAATCTATGGGAAAAGAGGTGATGATTGGTGGAGGGGGAGTTGTGGGGTCTTTGGGTGGCGTGGCAGTAGGATGTTTAGGAGTGGAGTTGGAAACATTTTTGTTGAGAAATTCATTTGGTAATGGAAGTTGGTTAGTAGGATCGGTGGGTGTTTGATAAGGGTAGACGCCGTCAATAAATTCGACATGGCGCGAATGGTAAAGGCGACGTGAGCGCGAATCATAGCACTTATATGCCGATTTAGACGATGAATAACCCAAGAAGATGCATTGTGCAGACCGAAGTTGAAGTTTCGAAGTTGTGTAGGGGCGCAACCATGGGTAGCATAAACACCCAAATGGTTTTAACTTAGAGTATGAAGGTGCGCGACCATACAATCGTTCAAAGGGGGATTTTGAATCAAGGATTGGCGATGGTAGGCGGTTTATTAAATAGACTGCGCTTTGGAATGCATGAGACCAGAAATGCATGGGTAGATTGGCGTGGTGGAGAAGAGAAAGACCTGTTTCAACAATATGGCGATGTCGTCGTTCGGAAATGCCATTTTGTTCAGGAGTGTGAGGTGGGGTGGTGAAGTGGGAGATGCCTTGGGACTGAAGGTATGGATTGAGTCCAATGTACTCACCGCCATTGTCCGAGAAGACGGATACAAGGGGTGTTTGAAAAAAAATTTCAACTAATGTTTTGAATTGAGGAAAAAGGATTGCAAGATCGGATTTTTTTTTTGCATTGGATATAACCATGTATACTTAGAGAAAAAGTCCACAAAGATAACATAATAAGTATAACCATCATTCGATTTTTGGACCGGCCCCATACATCCGAATAGACAAGTTGCAATGGTTTGGTTGTATTAAAAGAGTTTGAGCCAAAAGGTTGCTTGTGACTTTTATTCAATGAGCATGAAGTACAATGAAAAGGAAATTGAGACAATTTATTGAAATTAATCCCTAAGGTCTGTAGTAGAGATTTGAAGACTTTGAGATTGGGATGTCCTAACTTATGATGCCAGGAAAGTAGTGAAGTGACAAATGTCGAATTTAGTTGCATGTTGGATTGTAGGGAATGGGCCGCGGCATAGTAGACATCATTGACGTTGGTTCCCCGCAAGAGATGTGCCCCGTGCGAAGATCCTTAACCAAAAAATAAGACGGAAAAAATTCGACAGAAACGTTGTTAGTTTTGCACAACTTTGCAACTGAAATAAGCTTATTGCGAAGATTAGGCACGTATAAAACATTATTTAAATGTAAGGGACGTGAGGAAGTGGGAATGTATGTATGACCAATATGAGATATGGAAAGCGTTTTACCGTCTCCTAGCACAATCTCGTCTGGTCCTCCGTACTCTGAGAGGGTATGTAGAGGTGATTGAACCGGGGGATGAGCATGGTCCGATGCGCCGGTGTCGTACATCCAAGGTTGAGATGCACCGGTGGGGTGAGCAGAGGTCATGTTGACTACCGGATTAGTAGCTTGCGTGGGCATGATGGAGATGTTATTCTCGCGAAGAAATCGGCCTAGTTTCCTGCACTCTTTGGTGTCATTGTTGGAGTTTGGAGAGCGATTTGTCCTTGACCCAAAGTTGTTGGGCCTGTTGGTGTTTCGGTTTTCATTGTTGGTACGGGCTTGAGATCTTGGACCCTGTCTTTGAGTGATGTTGACTGTAGTAATTGGCACTGGTGGAGTCGGGTTAGAGTCTAGAAGAGACCGCTCATGATCGACCAGTTTCTCAAAAAAATCGGAGAAGGTGATTGGGGTATCTCGCATCTTTACGGAGGTTGTGATTTGTTTGTAATCATCACCAAGGTGGGTCAGAATATGAACAATGAGATCATCATCATCAATGGGTTTTTGTGCTAATGCTAACTCATCTGCAATCGCTTTCATTTCACGTAGATATTCGGCTACTGGTTTGTTTCCTTTGCTGTTTGTAGCAAGCTTGGAGCGGAGAGAAATAATCCGAGATCGCGACACGCTAGCGTAGGTGTCGGTTAGGCGTTGAAAAAGTTCTCTGGACGTATCAGCAGACGATACAATTGGCTGAATTGAAGCCGAGCAGCTTCCGAGTAGGGCCCCGAGAAGGATTTGATCCTGTCGAAACCACAAGCGATAGGCTGGATTCGGTTTCCCTTCTAGAATTTTCGGTGGTGGTTCGGTTAAACCATCAACGTATTGTTCGAGTTCAAGAGCGGTAAGGGTAGAGATCACTTGTTTTTGCCAAGAAAGGAAGTTATCGGAATTGAGTTGGATGGGAAAATGGGTATGGGTTGAGAGGGAAAGGACTGTGGAGCTGCTGGCAGCCATCGAGATTGGAGACAGAAAAAAAAAGGGCAGGATCGAAAGAAAAAAAGCTCACAGGAGCAAGTATGCTCTTGATACCATATAAAACCTTGATTTCTATTGATGATTCATAGTACTTACAACAATAATACAAAGGCCTAATATAGGCAAACGAAATACAAGGAAAGGAGAAATCTTAGGAGACTACAAAGGAAAGTAAATAATTACATTGACTACATAAATGAAAAGCATATATTTAGGAATTCAAATTTGATTTGTAACGGTGTCTTTAATAAAACTGCTGTCCATTCAGATACAACAAATCAAATGCATGTATGCATACGTGATACATCAACCTTGACTTCAATCATGGTAACATTTTTGCGCGCACGTGTACTTAAAATCTATGACAATGATCAAATAGCGAACGCCATGTCAGATATGAATGAACATTAGCAAATAATACATTGATGACCAAAAAAAGATCATTACTATTCCGGTGAATATATTCAATTATAACATGATAAATAAAGAAGAGTGACCTGAAATGGTAGGATTTTCTGCTTCCTGCGGTCATATGCAACCAGTTCACAGTCCAGAACATACGATGTTACATTTGGTTTTTTAACTCTGAAAACTAACTGCATAAGTCAGAAATGGCTTTTCGGCTCAATCATACGTCATATGGACCAAGGTCACTTTCAATCCATTTACCTATGAATGGGTTAAAAGAAAAACGGGTCAAGTGCGTTGAGAAGATCAAAATTGGTTGAACTCATCCTAGTCCACTTTTAATACATTTAAAGGATTATATTATTGTTGTAATCATAATTAACAAATTCATTATTTATTAAGAACAAACATATAGAAAAAAATGTTTGAACCAATCTCCCATTTCAACTTTCAGCTAAAGGCCCATTTGACCCATAACACAGCCCACCGCCCCACACCGTCCCGACCCATCTTTCCATCTGTTGGAGCAATCTGTTAGAAATTAATCTTGACATGGTTTTATGGTTTTTATTATTTAGTATGTTTAGTTTATTTCTAAATAATGGTCAAAGAGAACTAGTCATAGGTTGAAACTTGGTGGATGTGAACGTTGGAATGGCTTAAAATTAGGAGAAAATGGGTCTAGTTTTTAGGTTGAAGTTGTTTATGTAAGTTATTTATAGCCATGTACTTTCATTGAATAATATATGCCTTTTCTTCTTTCCCTTTAACAAACACAACAGCTCTTTAATTTCTTTTGCATATTGCAGTGAGTTTAGTGTGTGTATTGACTGTGTGTTTTTGGGGCCTCTCGATAAATTATCTTGAAGCAGCAACAACAACGTCCGGGAACTTCTCAGTGTTTCTTTCAGCATTTCTGCTATATATCTGAACCATGCCATCCTCCAAATAATGTATCTGTTTAAAGCGAGACTTGTTAATCATTCATCAAAAATGTTCCTGTTTTAAAGCGAGACTTTTCACATAAAGGAATTATGGAATACACTTGTTTCACAATTTTAGCAGCCTGACCAAATTATAAAATAAGTTACCAACGTGTCAAAAATATGCGATTTATAATGAAAGTCAACTGACCTCTTCTAGAGGTGAATCTGTGCGAGCGGGTGAGTGTCCTTTAGCGTATAAAACGGCATGCCTCAGGGCGTTTCAAGAGAGTTTGCTACGCTAAACCAATTCTTAATTTTGTCTACAGAAAAAAATAAAATCCATGATGAACTAAACAATTCAATGCAATGTTTTCGAGCAAAAATTCTTATGATAACCTGAAGTAGACGGATCATATATTGAGGTTCCCAGTCAGTTGCTGCCACAAGAAGTCCTTTAATGTAATTCTTCTTCTTTCTTGTCTATCCTTGTTGGACATAATATTGATTTATATCCTAAGTTAGATTGGTAGTTATAACCGGATTGTGACACACCGGTTAGTAGAATAATTATGTCCTAAGTATTATATAGATTGAAGGGTTGCGTCTGTTAGTATGTGTCGGTTCAGAAACTATAAATAGGAACCGAACACTTCATTTGTAATTTGTGAAAGTTTATGTTTATTATCTTATAACTAACTTTCAAATTCCCTATCTCTTTTCCCTCCACTTCAAAACCGTCGCATACCAAAACCAATACAACCAAACCTGTGCAGAATTGTAACATGGCATCAGAGCGCAAGGTTCCGAAATCATGAACGAAGAAGACAAAGTATATCATACTCTGTTTTTGACGAACAAACGCATAACCGATTTGGATCAAGAATCATTGATAAAGAACATCCTTTTCGATTCAGAAAACAAAGACATACATAACCAAACTCTAAGGATCAAGGAAGTAACCCATAACCGCTTCAAAGAACCAAATCGGAAAAGAAGAAAAATCCGGCAAGTGATTCCGGCGAGTCAAAAACACAAACGAACACTCACAAATCGTCAATCAAACGGTTTCAATTCCTATACCCTGTTTATACATCGCAAATCGAATACATAATTGTTTTTCTTAGAAATCAAAAATCGTTTTTTGTAATACTCTGTTTTCACGTTCTTGTTCGGACGGTTTCGAAACAAACAGTTTTCTCAGAAAACATTAAAGTTCTTTTGGTTCAAAGAAAAAAACAATCAAAACTTGTTTCAAAAATCAAAACAGTTTTGAATCAAAATCAGGAAGTTATATTGTTGGGCAAGGTTGACTTTAGAAAGTCAACATATTGTTTACAAAACAAACACATAATCATGGTTTAAGAAAGTCAATCAGAATTGACTTAACATTATTGTTGAAGTAGTTTTTTTTTTGGAACAAAAGTCTTTTTAGTTTTTTCAAAAAAAAAACAATATTTAATATTTTAAATATTACAAATATTAAAAAATTTGTTTTAAAGAAAAATCAAATGAAAATTATACTTTGACTATAGAAAAGTCAAAATTATCGAAAATCCCACAAAAGCAAGTAAAAATCGAATCACAAACGATTCGTATAGCAAGTACTCCAAACCCATGTTGGTTTGTTGAGAAAAATAGCAAGTGACTCCGAGACTTCATGACTCGTTGAGTATATCAAGGCAAGTTAGACCTTTGTGGCAAGTTAGACCTTCGTGGCAAGTTAGACCTTCGTGGCAAGTTAGACCTTTGTGGCAAGTTAGACCTTTGTGGCAAATTAGACCTTTGTGGCGAATTCGACCTGTGTGGCAAATCAAGAAAGAAAACCTTTGCTTTAAAATAAGCAAGCAAGAGAGTTTAGTAAGTCAGAAAGTTAGCAAGAAAGCAAGATTGGAAAGAAAAAGTCGAAGAAAGTAAAGCAAGAAAACATGGCATAGAAAGTTGACAAAAACGCGTCTAGCAGTTCAATATCATCTCGTGAGCAAGGAAATGTATCACTACAATGCCCAAAATTGACAGAGACAAATTATACCTCATGGGCACTATTAATGGAAACAATCTTAAAGGCGTATGGTCTTTGGGAAACAATTGACGCGAAAGAAGGAACAGAAGCAGCAGATGAAAAGAAAGTAAATACTACGAAAGCAATGATTCTCCAAACATTACCAGAAGATATCTTAATGCAAGTAGCACAATGTCAAAATGCAAAAGAAGTTTGGGAATCAATCAAAGTTAGATACCTTGGAGCAGATATGGTTCAGAAAGCACGACTACAAACATTGAGAAGTGAGTTAGAAACTCTAAAGATGAAAGAAAATGAACCAGTAAGTGACTTTGCAAGCAAGTTAGCCAACATAAGAGCCAAATTCAAAAGCCTTGGCACAACTCTTAAAGACAAAGCAATAGTGAGAAAACTACTCATCTCAGTTCCGAAGAAGTTCCTACCAATTGTAGCAACTATTGAGCAATATTCAGAGATAGACACAATGCCATTTGAAGAAGCAGTGGGGAGAATAACAGCATTTGAAGAACGCCTCAAAAGTCAAGATGTACCAGAGGAAAATCATCAAACGAAACTCCTAATGGCAACCTCAAGTAATTATCATTCAGGAAGTTTGCACTATGGTAGAGGACGTGGTAATCATAACCGTGGTAGAGGTCGTGGAAGAACCTTTAACAACAGACAAGGAAGAAACTTTAGTGAAGAAAGAAAAGAGTATGAGAGAAATATAAGTCAAGGAGACAAAAGCAAATTCAGATGCTTCGAATGTGGCAACTATGGTCACTTATCGTATGAATGCACAAAATGGAAAGACAAGAAAGATAGGAACGAGCAAGTATCTCTTCTCGTTCATGAAGAAGAAGATCCAACCCTACTCTGAAGCAAGAAATGATAAATCAAAATTAGGGGGGAGAATGTTGGACATAATATTGATTTATATCCTAAGTTAGATTGGTAGTTATAACCGGATTGTGACACACCGGTTAGTAGAATAATTATGTCCTAAGTATTATATAGATTGAAGGGTTGCGTCTGTTAGTATGTGCCGGTTCAGAAACTATAAATAGGAACCGAACACTTCATTTGTAATGTGTGAAAGTTTATGTTTATTATCTTATAACTAACTTTCAAATTCCCTCTCTCTTTTCCCTCCACTTCAAAACCGTCGCATACCAAAACCAATACAACCAAACCTGTGCAGAATTGTAACAATCCTTCCCAGATTCCTATCAAAAGTATTTTAAAAAACAAATAGACAGAATAAAAGTTAAGCAATAGATTTGTGTTGCATACGCGACCACCTTCATGTTTCCATTGATTAAGAGATGTCCATAACTAAGTGCGGATGGGTGTTTGGTTTTGCGTTTTGAAAGTGAGTGTATAAATATACAGATTCTGTTTCTAATAACACAGTGATCAAATAATCGGTTTCATACCAACTGCATGATCTTAAAAGTTAAAACAAATTATAACAAAAAGTTCACACAAGTATTCAAAAGTTTTTCACCACATGCACCCAGATTGATACTTGGGTGGCCTCTAAAGTTGTTGTAACTTTCGAGTGAATACTTTTGAATACGTGGATATCCTGTGTATGCATTATTCCTATTTACTACAATAAAACTACATGTTTAAAGTTTTTATAATCAAATTAACAATGTCCTTTTTGGTTTACATAAGCCATTAATTTCTTAAGAAATCAAAAGTGCCATTCACTAAACATCTTATTATTACAACTTCCATACAACAATATCATATCCAAATACTATCTTCTACAATTCATTCATAACATAACTTGATTCAGAATATTAAACACTAGATTATACCCCGGAAACGTCCCGGGGTTGAGAAATATAATATGACATATTAATTTTACATATGAAATAGAATGATTCGCTTTACAGTTACACGCAAGAAAGCTTCGGGTAGCACCTAACCTAAAACAATTAAAAATGTATCTCCAATGTTAACGTCTAACCTTAAACAATGTATAACTCTAATATTAATATCTAACCTAAAACAATGTATAACTCCAATGCTAATGCATGTTAAAAATAGAATTCATATTTACTGATTTGAACATAATTAATGAATTGTCTATACATGATTAATGATTTACCTGAACACTTTGTGTTTTTTTTCCTGTATAAACAAAACCCCACAAAAAATAATCTTTTTTTTCTCCGTTTTATATAGCACTATGGTACTCGTTGGAAAGATAATTTAATGAATTGTCTATACATGATTAATGATTTACCTGAACACTTTGTGTTTTTTTTCCTGTATAAACAAAACCCCATAAAAAATAATCGTTTTTTTTCTCCGTTTTTATATAGCACTATGGTACTCGTTGGAAAGATAATAAAACGTTCGTTAATTTGGTGTAATTTTTTTCTTTAAAAAATCTCGTATATATAAGATATTAACGTTTAAAAATTATGGGAGGAAACATAAGAGAGAAAAATCTAATTTTATTTTTAAATATTTTTTTCCTAATATATCGCAATGCCACATGGGATGACAAATGGCACACTCAAGGAGGAGAATGCCTCTTTGAGTGCCATGTCATTAAAATGGCTTTGGTTTATTATATGTATAGATAGATTATGTAACCACTTTAAAAGTGCCCATTCAAAGTTTAAACATCCCCTAATGTATCAGAAACTTTAGCCATGGTCAACGGCTGTGGTTTCCTCATCAAAGGTTGATACAACCTGCAACGCTTCTTTAACAAGTCAAAATTCAAATACGCCTTATATTTATGTTTAACATGCATTTCCTTATTACCACAAGCGCCTTAATAATCTAAGCATCCCCTATCCCAAGCTACAGCCCCTCATGAGCCGGCACAATCCTATTCGCTATTGTGGTGATCACAGTCCTTTATTTAACATGTTACGCACCATTTCAGTCATTAATTAGTTTTTCAGTTGTACAACACTCTCATCCACATTAACAATATAAAGGTTTTTTTTTCTTGTTTTGATTCATTTGATTTTATATATTTCCTCTTTGGTTTTAAACTTTGGTGGGTTGTAATTATTCCAGGAAGAACAAGACGACGGGGTTTTGATGTTGAAAGTGGCGGCACGTGGGTTGCACATGAGGGTGTGGAAGGCAGAGCCAGTGGCGGATCTAGAAAAAAAATAAGGCCCGCTCAACATAATTTTTTCGTCCTTGTGTTTGGGTGGACGCAGGGCAAGCACGCGTGCGTTGATCTCACAGGGGTGTCTCCTTTGGTGGGACTTCGAGATTCGGGGTTTGTGGCAGGGCAGGCAGTCTTAAAAGCTGAATCCAAGAAAGTTGACAAACATGAAGCTGCTTGTCTTGAAAACCAACACGTCTTTGTGCCCTTCGCTTTTGACACATTTGGGGGCCTTGCTCCCGAAGCAATCCAGTTTTTAGATCGAGTGCAAAAGGTGGTGCAGAGTAACTCTCCTGCGGCCAAGGACACGAGCTTTATATTTAATAGAGTAGGCTTTACTATCCAAAAAGGGGTTGCGGCGCAGCTTGTTGCCCGTCTACCCGCGCCTGACTTGTAATTCTTGTTGGTATTGATTATAATATAAGGATCATGAATTATTATTAAAAAAAAAAAAAAAAAAAATTAAAATCATGGTAATAGATAAAGTTTCACACGTATCTAATAGATTTCGTCTCTTCGGTTATTGAAAGTTTGAAATCAAGCCATTATGTTATTTTCTTTTACTTTATCAAATGTTTCTCTTTCGACCGCATAAATTAGAGCATTGTTCAAATAGTTCTCACCTATTCGATTACGTAAATCCGTCTTGATAAGCTTCATTTTAGAAAAGTTTTATGTTTTCCGGTTCCACCAACCGGTAAAACCAATGCTAACTTCAATACCTATAAAACAAAAGAAAAGTTTTATGTTTTCCAGTTCCACCATTACATGAGCAAGGTCACACATTGTGTCCATTTAAATATATGACTATGAAAAAGTCCTTTTTTCACAAGATATGTTTTTCTTATGTCATCTATTTGATTATGGTGATTGCCAGCAATGAGTGGTCTATTCGCGGGATACGAAGGAATAGCATTCAAATCAATATATGAGCTCACGGTTGAAGCCGAAGAATTAGAAATATTGGACTTGTAGAATTGTAGTTGTAGCAACATCATCATTCGTTTACATATCATTATTGTTATTAGCAACAACATCATTCTCTTGCATACTAATATCATCATTCACTTGCGTATCCTTATTATTAATATTTGGAGTATTACTTGAACCAATTATAAACACAAATTATAATTTATAACATAACCAATAAAATAATCAATTATAGACATAAATTATAATTTATAACATTTTTTTGTGTGTTAGAAGATTGGGGTGGGCCTGGTTTGGGCTTACTTATTTGGGTCAATGGGTTTGGTTTGAGTTGAGGGTTTTGAGAATTTGGTTGTGGTTGGGTTTGGTAATAGATATAGACTTGTGGTTTAGACAAGTGACGTTTAGTATAAGTTCGATAATATTTTTCAAGTAACGTAACACAAAATTTATTGGAGTAACGAAAATTTTATTTTGGTATAACGTAAAATTTAACCGGCATGAGTCACTTATAAGAAAGTAGTTATTTAAAAAGTGAATGAAAGCTTCGTACTTGGCGGGAAATGTAACTACTTAGAATCCAACGAGGGGTTTTACTGTGGTGCGTCTTTGGGTGGTGGGCTTGCCCCCGAATTAATGGTTTGGTGAACTTGGCCTGCCCAATGGGCAGCCATTTGTTCAGTGCTAACTCACTGACAGTTAAGGTGATAGTTAATTGTTCATCAAAAAAGTTATAATATAATTTAGAAATCATCTTAGGTTAGTGGAATAAAACATAACTCACATGTGTAATACACATATTCATTCTAGAGTAAATTCCTTTTTGAGTCCCTGAGTTTTCTTGATTTTAACTAGTTGAGTCCAACATTTTCATTTTTAACATTCTGAGTGCTAGTGTTTTAAGTTTGTTATGGTTTGAGTCCAATTTTCTAACTCTGTTAGTTTTTTTCTGTTAATATTTATGAAATGACCAAAGTACCCCTATCATTAAAAATAAATGTTTTTAAATATTATACTTTATTATATTATAATATTAAATATACACACATAACTACATCTACACACACTAGATCTCACCTCTCTCTCTCTCTCTGCACACACACACACACACACTAGATCTCACCTCTCTCTCTCTTGTAAATCTGCCCAACCCTCCCTGTGGTATTTTGATTTAGGAGTGGTAGATGGTTTTTGAAGAACAGTTTTATAAAGAAAAACAAGAAGCTGAAGAAAATATGAAAGCTTAAAAAAATGTCATTAAGATGAAAATTATATAAGAATGTCCATTTGAGGTTTATAAAAAATTGAAGGAAGATTTCTCTTTTAACGAAGTTACGAACACGACAGAGTTATGCTAAAGACTGGTAACTAATTTCCATTCCATTTTGCAAACCAAACCCATTACAGATTTCAGTTCGTTGACAGATTTCAGATTCTTCAAAAACATTTTGCGAGCCACACATGCCTTGGTGCCTAGTCGAATGTATTGCTTAGCTTGGGATGGAATGTTGGGAATATATGTTATTGATTATTTAGTTCAGTATCCAAAAAAACACATTGGTGAGGCGACGGTGGTGGTGGTGGTTTTGGTTAGTTGCAGGTGGAGTTTGTTGTGGTGGGTTGCAGGTGGAGGTGGTTGGTGAGGTGACGGTGGTGGTGGTTTATGGTTCAGATCCGGATTTAGGGGTTAGGGTTCAGATCGGTGTGGTGTAGTGGTGGTGATTTATGGTGCAGTGGTGGTGGGATGGTCGATGTGGTGTGGTGGTGGTTATGGTGGTTTATGGTGTGGTGGAGGGGTGGAGAAGAAAGTGTGTGTGAGAGAGAGAGAGAGTGTGTTGTGTGTGAGAGAGAGCTTCATTATTATTATATATTATATTTTATTTATGCATTAAAGACTTGTACGTTATACCTTATGCATTATAGAGTTGTACCTATGTGTAAAATGACCGAGATACCCTTATAGTTAATTGACTTGGTTAACGACGTTAGAAAATTGGACTCAAACCATAACAAACTTAAAACACTAGCACTCAGAATGTTAAAAATGAAAATGTTGGACTCAACTAGTTAAAATCAAGAAAACTCAGGGACTCAAAAAGGAATTTACTCTTCATTCTAACTTGTGCAATACAAATATATAAAATTATACTTATCTAATTCATCTAACACACGAGGTTCTAAGTTCTAACCTAGTGTTTTACACATGGCTAATATTTGATTAAGGCATGTTCCCAACGAAACCACTAATGTATTTTTTTAACAAGCAGTAAAAGCCTGATCATCCGAATAAACTCAATTACAAAAGGCCACGTAATAATGAATGGCGATTCATATCCACTCATTTTCAAATCTAGTGTCATGTCTATAACGGTTGCATGGAATCAACCTACATATATCCAAATTGCTAAGGAATACCCTCTAGCCCTCCACCCTACCAATCAAAACCAGCCACCTAAACTAATCGTGCTTTATCACTGAGCTACTGAGGAATAATGACAGGTTCAATCTCATAGAATTCCATTGTCGTTCTCAACCTACGACTAATATGAGCTCGAAGCTTCCTTCGTAACTTCTGGAACTTCTTCGTAGTGGTTCCCCTCCATGCCTCAATTCATAGGGAAGCTCAAATTGGTTATATTCCATTAATTTAATATCATTTTGGTGTCATTAACATAACCAATGTCATTTCTAGTCGATCCCTTTCTATTTATTTCTATATGACTATAGACCTTGGTAAATTTATCAAAGAAGAAAATGGTATGTTTAATAATATTATGAATGGCAGTTACGTAGTAACTGTTTCGTTTTTGTAGGCTGGTCCGGACTATTGCTCGTTCAGTGTGCTTATTTCGCCGTATGGGGTTGGTTCACGGGAACATGCATTGTAACTTCATGGTATACCCATAGATTCACACTATTTGGAAACCGCTCCCCACAATGCTCTGTCTCTCCTCTACTCAGACATGCATCGCACGCTCGCACTCTCCCTCTCTCCTCAAACGGGTAACTAAACCCGTAATCCTAACCCGCAATTGCTACCTGAGAGAGTGAAGGTGGTGTAGCCATATCGGGTTGCAACCCGTAAAACCGTACACATGTAGCGCCCCTCCACTCTAAGAAAAAGTTAGGTATTAAGGCTGGTAGGTGTGGGGATGGGCTTCAAAGGGAGGACTACCCGCCACGTCAACTGCCACGTCATCTAAGATGGTAGTCCTCACAAGTGGACTAACCAAGGGTGTGGCCGTGTGGGGGTGGTACTCCTTGGCTAGTCCTCCCCCCTTTTTATTTTATTTTTTTTTCATTTAAATTCAAATGAACATTATCATCAATGACCACCACCACCTTCTCCACACCATAATTTAAATCTCACCGGAAAAAGAAAGGAAAAAAAACAAATTCCGATCACCGAAAACCAGTCAACCACCACCATCACTTACTCCACACCAAAACAACATCATCAATCACCACCACCTTCTCTTTCTTCTTTGTGTTCTCGACGTGAAACTAGTAACCGGAACCACCTTCTCCTTCTTCTCTTTTCTCTGGTTTGTAAGGAAATAATAATAATAGAACATTCACACAGCCCCGTCCTAAACGTCCAATTTTGGCTGTTTAGGCCGACCATCACCCAACGGGGGCAGTGTGGGATGTCTTGACCGACTCAAGACGAGCCATGGACGAACCCCACACCCACCAGCCTAATAGATTGATAATGTTGAGTACATAATTATTATTCTGCAAGGAAAAATAATGCAAGGTGACTTGTATATCTAAAACTATTTTATACACCACATGTTACTTTACATGTTTATATATATAATGTTAATATTATAACATGTGACACACAAAGTGATTTTATATTACAACTTTTCTGAATCTTGAGAAAGACAAGACGTTTTATAACTCAATTGTCTCAAATAAATTTTACTAGTTATAGATATTCAATTATATTTTACATCTTAAGTTTAATGATATATAACAACGGGTTATTAATTGGTCAAACTAATACTATCATTCTCTTGTTTTTCAATCTCACACTCTTTCACTTCATCAAACGACCGTCAACGACGTAGAATTAGCCGTATGAAATTCACAAGCCCACAATTTGAGATACATACATTTGAACAGTCGTTAGACATATACTCAAATGGCCGTTTAAAATTTAGAGAGCAATAATTTAACATAAAGTACCCTAAGGCTTTAAGGTGAGCAGACGGCTCACATGCCCCGTCCCACCAAAAAACCCCCGTCCCGAATGCTACACCGCCCCGGAGTGGTGTCCCTTGCCCCGTCTCCCCCGTTCTCCAAAGAACATTTGGGACGCACCAATAGGATTAAAGCTTCTATTTTTTATTATTTTTTTTAAAACGTTGGGTAATGGACTAATAGGAGATTTTCTTAAGAAATGGGTTTTTCATGTCTGCGCACCCCACCCATGTCTCAAGAATGGTGAGACACTACTTTGGTGATGTGGCAGCCTACGCGGCACTGAGACATGAGTTTTTTGGTGTCTGCTTACCCACTAGCCTAAACGTCCATTTGATTCAAGCTCAAACAACCATTCGAGGAAGTAGCGAAAATAAAAAGATGTGGGGACCCAACCCTTTATTAACTGCTATAATAATAACAAGCTTAAAAATCATATATAATCAAGCCCCTTCATTGCAGCTGTTGAAAATTTGAATGGATTACCGTGCCACCATAAATCCACTACACAATAATGGTGATTGAAGCTTTTCCACATTACCATATTAATGTAGGTAGACGAAACCTAAAACCCTTACACACACACACACATTCTCACAAACAAACAAACCCAGATTTTGTTACAGTTTACCTTGCTTATCATTCACTCATTATTCATATCATATTTTGACCTGTCTATTCTTTCAAACAGTCATTATAAAAAATTTATAAATTTAGATCTATTTGGCGCCATTCATTAATGCGTAGCAGTTTGGACAAAAGATTCACTCAACCAAATGAATATCAGAACCTACCTTTCGTATAATACTTTCAAGTTTTACCAATAAATACAGCCTTTTCATTTCAAACAAAACCAGAAACGGACAACAAGCTGTGCCGCAACTCCTTTTAATAACGCGGACTGTTGTAGAGGTCAAAGGTTAGCTAAAGCTTTAAGTGAGCTACCAATGCAAGCCAGTACTAAAAGAAGTGAGGTTTTGAAGGAGATGAACCATATGGATCAACAACAAAGGCAGCGAAAAGGCCGGAAAGTCCCGGTGCTTTATTATCTAACCCGGAATCGACAGCTTGAGCATCCTCATTTTATCGAAGTCACTCTCGTTTCACCAGACGGTTTATACTTGAGAGGTATACCTTTTTTTCTACAATGTTTTTAAAACCGGACAGAACAGACTGCTCTAACTGGCGTTAAGCCTGTTTGACAGCTCCCCATTTGAACTTGCCAGGCATGTAGACCGGGTGGTTGGACCTGATTTACAATTATTTAATTTTTATATTTTCCATCATATATTATATACAAAAGCAACAAGCGGTGCTGCCACCCATTTCTGAATAGCGAAAATGAACATACTAAAGACAAACCCTTCCTCGGGGTCGAAAAATTGCTATGAACGAATGGCTTCCGGTGCCAAAAAACCAAAATTATCAAAGGCTAAGGGAATAAAAACATGTTAATTATCTTGCTTTGGCATGCTTCTCATATTTTGTTTTGTAATAGATTATATGTAGATGGTTTTATTTTTTTATATTATTTATGACGTCATTCTGTTCTTAAATCTGGATGGACACACGTGTCCAACAAGTGAATCAGTAAGGCGACTGGTCAGGTGCTGAAAGCATTGTGTTTTTTAAACATTTGTTTTTGTTAATTGAGCCACACTATTGTTGTAGATGTGATTGAAAAGTTTGATTCTCTGAGAGGAAGAGGCATGGCTTCAATGTATTCATGGTCCTGCAAGAGGTTGATTATTATTCTTAATATGATATTTGTTTGTTTTATTATGGTGTCCACGTGGCATATTGTTAAATTGTCCTGTTGTTGTTGATGATGCAGAAGCTACAAGAATGCTTTTGTTTGGAATGATCTTGGTGCAGATGATCTAATTGTTCCTGCTCAAGAAGATGAGTATGTTCTCAAAGGCTCAGAGCTTGTTGAAGAACATAATTCAGGTAATTAGCCTGAACCTGTGGTTTAAACTTTCGTTTGGTAGCCGATTGTTTCTTGCTCGATCCTTCCATTTTTTTTATGAGATTGAATTTTTTTTTTATTGAGGTTTGTTTGATTGTTGTGTTAATTTTGGTTTAAAAATGAGTTTATATAGTGGATATTGATTTAATAAAAAATCCTTTTTTTATAACGGCTAGCCAACGGTCATCAGACCGTTGGCCGACGTTCCCTTGGCTGTGATGAGTATCACAATATTATGGAACCGCGGGCGTGATAGATATGATGGGGCGGTGTAGTGATTCATCACATCACGGACCACCCCGTCCACCCTTAGAGTTTATTGTAATGATCTCTGTCATAATCAACAGATATTATTTTGATCAGGTTTCGTTCGTGGTTTTTCTTATTGTATCCATGTAGCTGGTTAATAATACATAATACCTTACGGAGTTTTCATTATTTTATAAACTGTTTGTAGGTCGTTTTGCTCCTGCTAGAAACATGAAATCGGAAAACTTAGAACAGTTATCCGAACCACTGTCTTCGATTACTCAAGATGATTATTCGTCGTCATCAACAAACGTAATCGATGACAGTTGTCGCAGCCTGACAAAATACAAGATCTACAAGAGCACCAATGGCCTCGCTGACGCTTCAACTCAAACAGATGAGCATATCGCAGCGCAAGAAACTTGCAAAAGAAGTGTCTTAACCGATAGTGGACCTGTAGACTCATTAACAAATGACTCTCCTCCGTCTTCATCCGGTGCATGCTCATCGGCTTGCAAGACGGACACATTAGAATCTTTAATGAAAGCTGATGGTTATAAGTCCAACACCTCTAAAACACTTGAAGAACAACAACGAGGAGAAGACGATGAGGCGTATCAAGTTCCAACCAATACAAAGATTAGGGGACTGTTGCAACTAATCTCGTGTGGGTCAGTTTCGTCACAGGATAACAACTTTAGTCAAACTTTATCTTGCAGGAGGTCCTTGGATTCAAAATCGCGTTTACTCTCGTCGTCTGTGATGTTGGGTGAACTAGATTGCTTGTCTGAAAATCCGAGATTTATGGGTATGCAATTAGGAGATAAGCAATACTTCAGTGGGAGTTTGGTCGAGACAAAGTTGCTCAAGAACGAAGAAATCAGTAATCTAAAACGATCGTCTTCCTTTAGTGCTAACAGGTTTGTCTGTATCCGTTACTGTTACTGTTAACATTCGTGTTATGATTTAAGTGAAAATCTAGACCTATAATTGATTAATTGGTTACATTATGCAGGATCAATAGGTGTGATTCAACACTGACGCGTACAAAGTGCACGCCTAGATCAATCATGGGTTCATTAAGCCGACAGTCAAGAAGCGCATCAATGAGATTATGTGAAGATACCAATTCATGCATTCTATCACCTTGCTTATCTGACAAGAGTAGCAACAGAGTCACTGGAGCTTGCTTATCCAAGAAACCATCCAAGCGAACGGAATCCTTTGGAGACAATAAGGAGAATGTGATCAAAATCGAAGAAAGTTAAGTTAATTATGTAAATTATAACTTTTATGTACATTTTACAACGCCTTTGTTATTTGAAACTTGGAATTATATTTGATTTCCTTTCTACAGGCTTTCTTCAGGAGCGCGAGTAATCATCCATTTGGAAGCTAATGATCGCGAGGCGCATTGAATTAAGGTAGTTTTAGAGACGAACTTACCAAGTTAACGATTAATCAGGGGTATTTTAGTCAATTGGCTCTTTAAATTTGACAAAAAGTGAACCAAAATATGCAAGAAACAGTGTTTGAATGGTTCTAGATATACCCAAATGTGTGTTACATTGCATTATAGTTTTGTGCTAGTTTTATAAATTTACCTCTGTTTTTGGCATTATGTGAAGTTGTTGGGTATGTTTTTAGTTTGTCAACTATGGAGATATTTTATGATATTCCTGTCTGTTGCTGATATTGTTGAGGAGTCAATTGTAGTTGTTTTTCAACTGCTTTCAAGTGGTTTGACAAGGAAAAGTCAACCTTGAAAAAGTTTTTCTTTTTTTGGCTTTTGAATTTCAGCACACAATAATATGTCCCATTCCCATGTTTTTTTGGACCATCATCACTGAAAACATTGATACCACATAAAGGTGTGTGAAATATGTCATGCAGTTTTGAAATTAGACATTTCGGAAAACATTGGGGGTGTTGTTCACATAGTTTATTTTGAACATGTTGGAACATGCTATTTAGAAATTTGAGTTTAAATTTGAAAAATCGAAAACAAAAAAAAAAGATGGAATTGTATGTTTGATTTGTAAATTTGTTAAAAGAATTTTGAATGTAGGGGTGTAAATGATGTGCAACAGCTCGAGAACTACTTGGAATCGGATCGGTAGAAAGCTCGGACGAGCCAAGCCTTAACGAGCCCGAGCTTGAGCTCTTCATACAAAGACCGCGAGCCTAAACGAGCTCAAACAAATTTTATATTATTATTATTTTTTATATATTATATCTACTATTTAACATTGGCGAGTCGAGCTCGAGCCGAGCTTTGGCTTGTTTAACCTATCAAAGCGAGCTCGAGTCGAGCTTTTAGCTCCTTTTTTTAAATTGTTCTATAAATATTTCGAGCCGAGCTCGAGCCTTGGGTTTTACTTTTGAGTCGAGTTCGATCTCAAAGTATTAGGCTCGATTTACTCGAAGCGAGCCGAGCTCAAGCTCAAGTTTCATAAAAGCATGGCGAGCCGAGCTCAAGCCTAGTCAGGCCCGGGCCTGGCTCGGGACACAAACTCTTTAACCCTCTCAACCTCACACGTAGGGACACCATCTTACACAACACTACCTTACACACCTTGATACCACTAGGCCATAACCATAAAGCCTTCGGCTTCAGAAATCATCACCAAACACTATAAATTGTATTTTTTTTTACTTCAATTAACCCATCATAGGTGATCCAAAATACAAGCTTGTACACCCACCCACATATCACTCATTCATTATTTTCCTCCAAACAACTTGAAACAGTTGATCAAATCATCCAAATGGCACCTTTTCCCCACAAATGTTTTGATTTCTTCATTATCAACATTATGTGTTTAATGAACAACTTCCTCAGAAGAAACAGATGATGTGTATGAAGAAGAAGAATGTTCTCCCCTTATTTGTCTTGTGTTATAAGATTTGCATTTTTCACATTTATGCCCCACTATATGAAATTGCACTCTTGATATATTCTCACAGTCATTACACAATATCCACACCTGGTTTATAAACAAACACAAAATCCCATTTCAATTTTAATCCAAAAAAAGTGTCAGAAAACGCGGTTTTGAATCTAAATGAACACTTACCATTTTATTTTGATACGTTTGGGGCATTGGAGTTACTTCAACCTAAAGATATTAACAAACGTTAGATAAATGAAAACAAAACAAAATTTTAGCCCTTTAGGCATAAGGTTTTGACCATACACACCTCATGATCAAGCTTTTCCCAAACATCTGATAAATCACATATAGATTTCGAGCAAACCGGGCAAGAATACCTGTGACGTCATCAAGAAGATCACGTTGTGTATCTATATCGTTTTTAATGTTTCTTACACACTATCCACTATAACAATTATACTTTAATGTGTTTAAATAGGGGTTTTAATTTATACCTATGATGTTGTTGCATCTCTTTCAAGCAATCTAAATGCATTGTATGCCCACATTGTAAGATGGTAAGATCCTTTAATGTATCAAACAAAAACTGCAAATCAAAATGCAAATGTTTAATTTTAAACTACAAAATGTTTAAAAACAATGAATGCATCATGTGATTCATGTTACCTCAAAGCAAATCGGACAATCATGGTGCATCGCCCTTTCCACGCATACATGCGTATCTTTAATTGATTTCGAATAGCAACAACCTACAACATTAACCATGGGAATCCCAAAACTTGCTTAAAATGATTTATAGAAACAAAAACATTTAGACTAGTTTAAAATATGTAACCATAATTATCGCATTGTGTAATATCAGTCTTTATATATAGAGCCCCTGTGCAACACTACTTTTACGATCCAAGTTACACGTCACTACGTGTCGTTAGATTACAGGTCACGTTAGACTAGTTATATATATATGATGTATGCAACCTAATTATAATTGGCTCTAAGGTATCAATCTCTATATATAGAGCTCCTGAGTAAATGTTGTAAAAATCCCGCCTAGGTGCCGATTACTCAACGAGTAATTTCCGAGTACTCCCAAACTATGGCAAGTACTCGCAACTCCCCAGTCAACCGAGTTGGCACCGCCTAGCGACTTTTGCAACACATTCCTACTATATGCAACCAATATACACTTCACTTCCTTGTTAAACTAAAGATTATGGTTCTTATGTTGTTAATACTTACCACATCTATCACAATGAAAGAAATTATCCTCGCCACCGGTTCTACATATCCCACATTGATCACAATGATACTGATTCTTTGAAACCTAAAGATGATTTAGAGAATTATGAATGTGTTTAAATTAGCAAATAAGAAAATTTCAAGACTATTAACAAGTAATCTTGAAAACTTACATCATCATCAAAGAATTTGCATTTTTGACAGAAGTAGTTCCCCATGCATACCCCACAACTGATACAATTTTGTTGAACCTGAAGAAAATATGCATAGTTTAAAGTTTAAACCATAAATCATGTGAATTTAATTAACTGATGTTCTTTGTTGTAATGTATATATATTAGCTAAACGACTCACATCTTGTTCGGTGTCACATAGAGAACATATGACCTAAAACAATCAAAATGAAACCAAAAACAATTAGGATAATAACCAAAATGTGAACTTATACTAGAATTGGAAAATAAAAACAATATAACCACCTTCTTAACTTCATGTCGAGGAACATCGTGCCGATGAAGAGGGTCAACGTCAATCGAATTCTGGTTTATTAAATCAAGTAAAAAGTTAGCAGCTAACAAAATTCAAAACTTTTTTTTCTTATTTTGCTTTTATTGGTACCACGAGGACCTATTATAAAAAACGTGTGGTCCCACCAATGTCATGTTAATCAGTGGGACCCACTAAAGCACAGCGTTATGCTGGCATGTGCCCTTCAAGGGGTTAAGGCAGAAAGCCTGATTCTCCTATAAGCCTAAGACCTTGTTACAGGAGAATCAAGCGCGCTTACCACAATGTCACCCCTTAAATATTCTTCTACAATTCTACTCTTCATAGGAATGGATACCCAATTTCGTATAAACAACAACCGTACCTGGTAAATCTCACAGATAATATCATACAGTTAAATACCTTTCACATATAATCAATTTGTAAAGTATTTACCTTCGCTTCGTTATGGCAATGACGGCAATCGAAAACTTCATCACAACATGGTGCCCTGATCTTGCATCTCCTCTTATAATGTATGCAACTAAATAAACAAAAAAAAATAACATATAAATCCCTAAAGATATTATTTTTTTCTCTTCTATAGTTCTATTCTATTTAATCTAATTAAGGGTACTTTAAATATGTGCCTAAACAGGTGATATTAGTTCAGAACCTCTTAAACTAAATCACACTAATCAAATAAAAAAAAGACACCCAAACACTCCTAAAAACATAACATTTATAAGAATAACAAAGTACAACTAATCAAAGCATCATTAACTAAAATAAAAACAAGAACATACCCATATTTTCCTTCATCAACCTTCACCAGACAATCATCTGCATTGGTGAGTTGTACATTAATAATATTGTCTTGGGGACAAATTTCATGCTCCATTCTCTGTTTTCCTTCAATTCTATCTGTTCACACATACACACATAATAATAATAATATTTGCATCAAACTTACTGATCAATAACACTAGCTAAAAATAATAAAATTTGAATGTAGATTATTACACACCAGATTCTAAGAATTTGAAGCGACTGGGAAACTGGGTAATGTTGATTAGAAATTTAGAACATGAACTGGATATGATAAGGATATAGACTGAATTCAGTGTAACCGAATGATTGATTGTGTTTGATCGGAGATGGATAATAATACTCCGTAATTTATATATTTAGAAAGATACTAGTAATATGCCCCGCGCGTTGCAGCGGGCTTTTGTTTAGCATCGGTTCAATTCAGTACGGTAATCGTACTCTATATAGCAATCAACGTGTTATATAAATAAGAGTAAAATATTTGTAAGTTGAAATATAACTATCAAAACTATCAATGAGACATGAATTTAGACACTAAAACTATCAGAGAACCAAGTGAACATTTGGCATCGTTTCTATTTGTTGCAGTACCGGTAATATACGTTATTAACTTATTCAATTGGTTTTTAAAAACATATGTTCGTTGGTTAAAGTTAACCACACATTTGTATCTTTTAACAGTATTATTTTTGAAGTAAGCATGCATTTCGGTGAAAATAAACAATGAAAATAAGAAGAAAAGTAGATAGAAAAGTTTGCATCAAAGAAATCATTTTTATTGTACAGATGTATATAAGATTTATAAATTAAAAATTCTTTTATAGATAGTATAGATAAAGTGTGTATTACACATCTACTATTGGCATTACATGTTGTACTTGTACATGAGGGGTATAAAGGGAAGAAAATGGCTAAAGATTAGATATTTGTTAAGGAACCCTTCAACTCCCATCTTAAAATGGTGATAAAATGACTATCTTAACCATCTCTCCTCCTTAATAAGGTAACACAGATATAAAAATATTATTAATATTAATTATGATTATGATATTTTTGAACTTTTTGATGGCCTAATTTTGGGTGCCCACTCATTCATTTTTTTGTGTGTTAGACACGCGCTAAGTTATAAAGTACTTTACAATTTTGGCATATCATAACACTATCCGTTGTGGCCCGCAAGCGAACAGCTGCGAGCCACAATTTGATACACGTGGATAGTGTAACACCCGGCATTTAAGCAGGAAATTAACCGTACTAATGTTAAGTTATGTATATGTTTAAAAATAATAATTTGAGTTAATAAAGTGAATTTTAAGTCCAAAAGCTTATATTATATATAAAAATATGACTAGAGGTGTCATATTTAAAAATCTTGTCGCGTAGCGATTTTTGCGCGCGAAATACGATCGTTGGTGATGACCCGGTAATATTTAAAGTCTGAAAATTTAAATTTAAGACCCAAATAATATTTCTAATCATATTTAGTTGAAAAATATGGAGAAATAAACTTAGAGTATAAAAATGGTGATTTTAGTCGCTACACGCGATACCGCGCATGTTACGCGCCTATATTATGAGAATTCGCCATTTTTATACTGGATAGCACCTAATATTGACTCGACTTACATATTTTTATGTCCGGAGTCAAAAATATTATTTTTAAGGGTATCGGGTATTTAAAACGATTAAAGGCTTGTACCGCGTTAATTAGTAATATACCCGCTAATTTACACCCAATACCCACTAATCACTAATATTTATACAATTGTGACAAGTAATCTATGCTAAGTGTGTGTGTGTCGAGTTGGGAGAGCAGCCACCAAAGCCTATATGGTGACTCATAACACAAAACAATGATTATAAATGCATGGTTTCTCTCAAAACTCTTCATCTTCTCCATAACCACACACAAACTCTTCCACTCTCTCTCTCACATCCGTAAACCCTCCCTCTCTCTCTAACATTGATTTTTTTCAATCAAAACCACTTAGAATTCAGCCACATTTGAATCAAAATCATCCAAGAAAGCTTAAGAAATGAAGATTTGATCAAGGTTTTAAAGGGTTTTCAAGCTATTTTCTTTCTTGTTCTAAAAAGGTATAAACCCTAACTTATTTCTTATTATTTTCTATCTTTTTATCATTTAACTTGGATGATTCACACAAATAAACATGTAAACATATGGTTTTTATAAAAAAATAAAAGAGAGATTGGATGTATGAGAGTGTGCGTGAGTTTATATGTATGTATGTATATATATGAGTGTGCCGTGTATATATGTGTGTGTGTGAGAGTTTGTATTTCAAAATTTGATTCAAAAACCCTATTGCATGTATGATCTAACACTTTATAAACAAGATTCAAGTAATAAAACATGGTTTTATAAAATGAAAGATGATAATGTATGAGTTAAAAGTGGGAAAATGATAACTAGTTATGTATATATATATGTAGCCGTGAGTATGTATGTATGTGTAATTATAGATTTTTATTAAATTTCTTGTTATTAGATGATTAAACTAGATATAAGATGTGGGATTTTGATATAAAAATGAAAAACAAAGGATATTGTATATGTATGTATGTATGCCGTAAGGTGTATGTATGTATGTATGAAAATGGAATTTTCTTGATTAAGCACAATCTAATGAGTTCTATACATGTTAAAAATGATTTAAAACATGATTTGATATATGGAATTCAACTTTGAAAATGTTAATTTAAAACAGAAAATTTCATAAAAATAAATGTCTAGAAAACCCACATTTTGATCTTGGTTTATAGATAACAAGTTATAAATCATTTAGTGAAATTTTGGACATAAAACCTATGGAAATTTAAAGGTTTTATGGATATTTTAAGATCTGATTTAAATCAGTAAGTTTGGCTTGTAAATGTGTATAAAATGACCCATGTTTGAAAGAAAATGATTAGATTTTTAAATATTAAGAAAATGGGTGATTTTTGGACCTAAAATGCTTGAATTATGGACATAAATGGGTGATTTTAAAAGAAAATTTAAGGTCTGATTATTTATACTAAAAATCCCATGAAAGTTCATCAAATAACTTGTTTTGACCAAAAAGTTTGAGTATTGGTTCAAAAATTAAGTTTTTATAATGTCCGGTACGAAACTAGGCGGTAAAAAGGCGTAAAATGGCTAAATTTATAAGAATTTCAAATCTGATTTTGAACAGGTTCTAAAAGTATATTTTTAAGACAAAAACATGTAAATAAAGATATATTTAAAGTACTACATGTTTTTACAAGCCACACGAATTGGAATTTCGAGAAATTGCCAAAATATCGCCTAAAACCGACTAATTTTGTGACTAGACGTCTTGCATGTTGTTGTAGTATAATTTACTTATGCATGATAATATAAATATATGTTAAGTAAAAATATGTGTAAGATTATAAAATAAAAGAGGTGCTATGTATTTGATATAAAAATAACGGGCCAAAAACGAGTCACGATCACCAACGAGTCGTAAATAAGAACAAGTATTTTGAAAATAAATATTTTCAAAGGATTACATTTTCTTAAGAAAATGTTGTGTGAAAAGTCTAAGTTGAATGTATAACTTAGAAAAATAAGCGAAACCTAGTCGTTTACACGATTTTCATGATTAGGAAATCGGACGACCGGGAAATCAAGCGTTTGGAAATATAACTCAAACTACAACAAGGTGAGTTCACAGCCCCATTTTTATAAAGTTTTTATAAATATTTTCGGGGGAAAAACACGTTGTAAAAATAAATAAGATTACTGGTGAAAGACATCGGTAAGTGTGGAATGTGTACGAATATATGGGCGGATTATCTCCTTTCGGGACTGGAAGTTGAGAGTAAAAAGAAATCTTAAGATAATGTTCCCAGGGCCATTCATAATCATTAGCCTTGGTATAGAGGGCAAGCGAAGTGTTGGTGGATCCATCGGGTTGACGACCCTAGCCGCGTTAGTTCGGAAAACTACTTCAAATTCGGTGTGGTGAAACACCTATTGGGGACCAAATTGTCATGTGTTGATTATGAGCATATAACGTAAACACATACTCATATTCCTAGCTAGTTTATGAATCCACATGATGATCTTTAGTAATCTATGTTTATAACAATAAATAAATATATCTTGAATCTATAAGATATATATATATACTTTTCGTGGTAAAGCGAAAAGGGTTTTTAATAAATTTTTGCAAGGTAAGCGAAAATGTTATTTATTAAACTCTGTGAATTCACCAGCCTAGTGTTGACAAATGTTTTGACGTGTTTTTCAGGTACAAGATAAACGCTTTCGGAATTTTGGCGGGATAATATGTGTTTTGGCAATGTAGTGTTTGGACATGTAATAAAAATAATGATCTTGGGGACTGTTTGTAACAACAATTAGATCCTTTTCGGGTCTAACTTATAAAACTTTTATATTTTAAGTTTTATGTAAATTTGTCCAAATACTATTTACTTTGCTATTACACCATTGATTACCAACCTCCGTTCACCACCATGCTAAGACTTCCGCTGTGGCATTTTGGGGGTGTGACAGATAGCTGGCACCATAACATCCAAGCTTTAGCCGTCTCGCGAGCTAGCCAAAGCTACCACACTCACGTGTAGTAGCGGGTCAAATATGACAGTTGGCTAGTCAAATAGAATCGTTGGCTGCCGATCGTTGGCAGTCGGCTGACTATTTTTGGCAAGCTACATATTTGCAATTCTCACACCATACAAACCATCAAAAATATTTCTTTCACTCACTATAAAATGGCTTTACAATGCAACGATTTTTCTTCGTCCGAAGAAGACGAGTTGTTTATGGAAGTGGGTAGGATAACGATTGACTACCTCATAGCACGGTCTCGAAGACGAAGGACTCCGGTGCTAACCCGACAACCGGCGCTTAACCGTGATAGAGAGGGAGCAAACGATATTTTGTACCGACACTACTTCAGCCCGGATCCCGTGTATACTGAAGATCATTTTGGTTAACTTTATTTTTGTTTTAATATTATTTTGACAAATTTAGAAAGGATCAAAAAAAATTAAAAAAAAATCTGGATAAAATTGCTGCTCACCTCTAGCCACAACAGCATTAGGCGAGTGAGCAGAAGCTTTATCACCCTGCCAACTAGGCGTTGACATGGCGCAATATGAGAGGATAAAGCTTGTGGTCACCTCTAGCCACAACGGATAGTCTAATCTCAACAACAAGTGTGATGGATAGAACACCTTATTTGTAGTCACTGTGACGGAGCATCATAATCTTGATGGATAGAACACCTTATTGTTGTGTTTGGTTGAATAATTATGTTTTGTTATTTGCTTATGTTTTTCCTAGATTAATTATGTGTTTATGTACTTTACTGTGTGTTTTTTCTTTAATAATAACGTTTAGTTTCTAGTTTAATATTTATCTTGTTGGTTTTTTTCTTTTATTAAAAAAAAAGAAAAAATAAATTCCACATGTCACTTCCCCCCTTCCACTCCCCACAATTCCCCTTCCCCCCCCCCCCACCCCATCCACATGGGTCCCACAAGTGTCACATGACGCTTCATCCCCTCCGCCTTTATAGTCTTAAGAAGTGTGTTGCTATTCATTCATTCACAATTAGGGGTGAGCAAAATTAACCATAACCGACATAACCGAACCATAACCGACATAACCGAACCGATTTTAACCGATAACCAACATAACCAATGGTTATGGTTATGAAATTTCTATAACCGATTGAGCGGTTATGGTTATGGTTATGAAGCTTTGGTTAACCGATATAACCGAACCGAACCGAACTTGTATTGTTAAGTTTATGTAATAGATTTATGTTCTATATTAACTATATAGAGGTTTTTTTACTATAATAAAAGTATGTTATTAACAACATGATATTGATGTAGTATTCTTTTTTTATGATGAATTAAACTTGTAAGTTGTAACCAAGGGTTTAAATATGTTTTTTTTTTTGTTAATATGTTATTAAAAGGGATCCCACATTGGTACTTTAACTAGAAAGTGTAGTTTTGATTAACTTAGAGCATTCTTATCCCATCCACCAAACCCCATCCATCAAATTACACTAAAAATCACTACTTCACCCCTAAATCTTCTCTCTCCTAATTAAAATAATAATACTTTTTCATACTTTTATCATTATATTTTCTCTCTCCTCACTCACAACCACTTCTAAAAATATTAAAATATGTTTAGGGGTGAACAGTAACTTTTCATATTTGGTGGAAAAAGTGCTTCCACCAAATATTCTCTATATCCTCCACTCACAACCACTTACACTCACCCCATATAATTTGGTGGACACACTCACATAAATTTGATGCCCGGGATGAGAATGCTCTTATAAATAATAACCCAAGCTAAGTCTATCATTGTAGGTTCTGAGTTTTTAAGACCCATGGGCTTTTAATTTTAAAATTTAGCCGAAAGTTAGCTTTGGTTGATTTTTTTTGTTAATAACCGAAATAACCATAACCGAATTCATAACCGATTAACCATAACCGAAGTTTGGTTATGGTTATGGTTACGAAAATCCCATAACCGAAATAGCGGTTATGGTTATGGTTAATGATAAAAACCGACCCAAACCGACCCATGCACACCCCTATTCACAATTATAAAAAAGTTAATGAATAGTGTTATTATGGTTAAAGACTAAAGTCGTATGGTAATTTAGATCCAGTATAAAACATTTAAAAAATACACTTCTATAATGCAACATAGACTAATAATTTATGACAGGAATAAACTCGACTAAATCTTGTTTCCAATCAACGTCTAACTGTACCTTACACGCTATATTGCATTATTGTGTAAGCGGTGACAAGCAACCTGTTTAAAAAGTTTTGGTACGCAACAAATATTCAAGACTCAAATTGCTAACACGTTTCATTGACAAAAAGTTTTTTTTATAAGTTATATATATATGTCTATTAAAACATACTTTTTATAATAGTTTCAAACAAAAAAAAACATATATGTTGTTTCTTAATGATAAATATATGAACTTGTGTGTATATATATACGAGAAAGTATACGGTATAAAGGCCCCTTAATATAAGAAGCGTAAGAAGCCACTAGAACTTGCCACCTGTCATTTTAATATAACCACAGTTAAACCACGATTAAACCTATTATCTTCCCCTGATCTAAACACAAACACAGAACATAAACCTGAGTAGAAGTTCATTGATCGAGATCTGAGCACCACCACCACCACCGCCACCGCCACCGAACCACCACCCGACACCACCACGTCATCCTTCACCTTCTCGTCTGACAACACCAACAAACCAACAACGATGGTTTGTTGAAGCGGTACCACCGTTTGATTTTGCAAAGGCGGGATATGGGAAAGGGTTGAAGCTTGAAGATATTGATATTGATATAGAGGAGATAGAGATGTATGTTGATCTTCATCCTGTTACTAACACATCACCATATACTGAAAGAGATTTTAGCTTATGTATTGTCTAAATTAAACCGCCGCCACAATTATGGGTTGGATCTCTTCCTCTTCTCCGTTGATGAAGGGATTACAGGCTACAGGGACAACTCCCTTCAAACTGTTGAAAGAAATCACTTTCAATATGGTCTTCCTCTCAAAGTTATGGTCATTGTGGTTCAGATGGTGAACTCAGTTTGGTGAAATGTTTGTACCTTTGTTATGGATTGTGGTGATGGTGGAATGTTTCTGAGGAGGAAGGAGTTGGATAGGCAAAGGAGTTAAAGGTGCGTTTGTTGTTGAATAGCAGAGACAAAGGAGTGCGTTTGTTTGGGTTGATATTTGGTTTGATATTAATAAGGTGCGTTTGTTTTTTTTGGTAAAGGTGCGGTTTTTTTTTTTTTTTTTGGGTTTTGACGAGTGCGTCCAAATTTTCAATGAGTACTGCCAAACTTTCAATGAGTGCGTCTGAAATCTTGATGAATGCGTCTGAATTTTGACGAATGTGTCTGAAATTTTTTGATGAGTGTGTCTGAAAATTTGATGAGTGCGTCTGTTTTTCACCAACTTCATCTTCTTCCTCTGCAACTTTTTTTGATGAGTACGTCTGAAATTTTTATGAGTGCGTCTGTTTTTCACCAACTTCATCTTCTTCCTCTGCAACTTTTTTTAACCTAATTTTATGTTTTAATCATCCTTAATGAAACAAAATCCAGAGTATTCGACAACTATTACAATTCATAATTGTTCATATGATTAGTTTAATCCTCTGTTTTTTATTTTTTTTAGATTCAAATACTGATCGTTCATTTGTAATCGATTTTTTTTAATTGTGCAATCATTCTGAACATGAATCGATCTGAAAATGATGAAAAATCAGGGTAAAATTAGTTCTGTTGTTACGATTTAAAAAAAATTAGGCGGTTTTTCCTATTTTACGCTTGGTTAGTTTAACCCAAGTATGATTAGGGTTTTTAATCTGCATCCAGAAATCTTGTTAATCTAATGGCTGAGATTGCTTCTTACGCTTCTTACGTTAAAAGCTTTATACGTTAGCCTCACCCATATATATACTAGTAGGGTTTTCGCGCAATGCGGTAGGAAACACAGACATATTTAATGGTATGCATGGTTCAATTCAGTTCGGTAATTAGTCTTATCCGAAAACAAAGTCATCGGATGGTCGATCCTATTAACCAATCAATTAATTGGTTCAATTTATTTGATAAGATTGTTGGTTTTTAGTTTGGTTCAGTTATTTTTTTTGTTAATTGCCAAAACCAAACATTGGCTAAAATTTTTGCTTAAAAGTAAATGAAATGGGGATATAAATACATGAAATGGAGGTAAAAAAACGCTAAAAATATGTGAATATATGCAGTGGCGAAGCTTGACCCGAAACCTCGGGGGGTTGGAAGTCACCGAGGGGTCGGAAGTCATTAGTTTCGGTCGAAAACCAGTTTTGGGTGGTCGAAACCTTATATACCAAACAATTTCTATACAAATACTATACAATCGGAATTTCTGAGCGAAAATTCGGGTGGTCGGTCGCCCCTCCCCGCCCCTTAAGAGTTGCCCCCCTGTACATATGGATTGTTCAGTTTCGATTTGATTAATTTCGGTTAACTAAGGAAACAAAAAAACTGATAACCAACTTTACGTTAAATCGGTTTTTTTTGTTAATTCAGTTTTTAATTGATTTGTTTGGTTTCGTCCGTTTTCACTTATTGCTCACACCTACATACTGTTAATCACGCAACACGTCAAAATTTTAAACTAAAAAACTAATATGCCCATTTTTATTATATAGTTCTTTTTTTTAAGTATAAACCTGTAAAAAATACGGTCGTTTACAAATCGTAAGGTAGTTAACTTAAAATAAGGAGAAAGGGTTTAACTATTACTCCCTACCTTCCATTTTAAATGTCCATTTTTGCACTTTTTGTTGTCCCAAATTAAATGTTCATTTCTAAGCAATTTTCAGTTTTGCCCATAAAAGACAAAACACAATTAAAGATTTGAAATAATAACTTGAGGATATTATTGTTATTTTACAACATACAGACAAAGATTTCTTAATATGTGTGTTTGTGGGCCCATTACATCTAAATTGGGACGGGGGCAGTATTAAAATAAGCAAAAGTTTAGTAAAATTAGATAATTAAAGTGTAATTGAGATAAGAAATTTATTATAGCATAAAAGTGTTTGAAAGACTAATTTACCCTTATGTTTGAATTTTTTTTATCTTGTGATATCCTAAAATAACTTGTGAAATTTTCAAACAGTTAATTATTTACTTACCGATATTTTTACCTAACAAAAGAGAAAATCTATGTACTCTGCTAACAATATATTTTATACTATTTTATTATAGTAAAATGTCATTTTCGTCTTTGAGGTTTGTTCAGTTTTATGAGTTTCATCTAAATGTTTATTTTTTCTCATCTGGAAATCTTGTTGGTTTCGTCCAACTCGTTAACCCCATCCAAATTTTCTGGTTAAATGAGGGACATGTTTATCTTTTATATATTTTTATGACTATTTAAATTAAAAATAGAATTAAGCTTAATAAATACATATACATACATACATACACACACACTGTCTGTTTATCTCTAAAAAAATACACCACACCCCCCATTATCCCACACATTCTTCTCTAACACTACCCAACTGTCGGCCACCAACAACTCCGGCCACCCGCCGCCCCCAAAACCACCCACACCAAGCACTCTCCATCTCTTTATCCCGTCTCATCTAAATCTCTTTCACTCTCTCTGGTCACCACCGACACTTGCACTCAATCTCTTTCATAACAGTCGCCCCATTCACTTCAGTTTTCAATCGAAACCGACCTAAATAACCGGAACAAAACACCAACATAACCATATCCTGTAGATTGGGTGAGATTTAAACAAAATCTTATACGATTCAAACCAGATCTGTTACGACTTTTCAAACGGGGAAAGAGATATATGAAGGTGCATGGGGAAGGGGAGGTGTGTGGGTGGTAGCTGTGGAGACCAAATTCATTCTTTGTGGTGGTGTTGTTCGATCCTGGCAGGGAAGTTGTTGTGGCGGGAAAGAGAAGGTTGTGGTTGTTTTTAGGGCTCCTCGTTTTTCCTAAGATAGTTTTTAGTGCGATGGTGGTTACTAGATTCTTGGTTGGCTGTGGTGGTTTTCGATGGTGCCCGGGGAATGGTTGTGATCGGGGTGGGAATGTTGGAGAGAGAGGGGGAGGGGGGGAGAGGTAGAAGTGAGAGAACCAATTTAGACCACACATTTATCTAAGACAAAAAATTTTAATTTTTTTTGCTTAATTGCAGGTTTTTACAAGAATATTTTATTTTTATCTTTTCAATATACACATATGTATATATGAAAAAAAAAATATTTTTATAAAAAAATATGCGATTAAACAATAAAAAATTGCCTTTAGAGAAATGTATGACTCAAAATTGTTCTCTCAGTTTTTAAATATGGGTTAGTTCTATTAATATCTCTCCCAAATAACAATATAATATTTTTATTTGATGATTTACAATTGACAACTATCTCTGAAGGTTTACAATTTACAAGTAACAATATAATATTTTTATTTGCTGATTTACAATTGATGACTCCAGCGAGTTTACTCGTATGGAGGCGGTACGATTTTTGGGCGGAAGCCGCTAACAGCCCTCACGGCAACAGTGTCCTCTGTTGTGCACAATAGTCTGGGCTGGTGGTGGGTCAGGGCTGCCCATGTCGAGTGGTGTAATGATATCTGTCACACAGTTAAAAAAAGTCACATTCCATGAAAAAAAAAAAAAAAACTATTTCCGAAGGTAAAAAAAATAAAAAATTGACAACTATCTCTGAAGTGCGTCAGAATGGCAGCCAGCGGTGGCGCGTGAGATAGGGTTTGAAGTTGATTGGATGTAGGTTTGACGGAGAACGATCGTAGCCGTTGGATGTATTTGGCGCCCATTGTTTAGATAGGCTCATTGACGTGGCACTACATCACCTCAAAATATCTTTACGATTTTTTAGACTCGTAAATTGGGCTCTCTTTTTTTTTCTTTTCTTATAATTATGCGTAAACTTTATATTAATTTAATAAGATAAGATTATAGGGAAAAAAAACTAAATGAAAAGAGTTTTAAAATCGGACCTAACCGAGTTCGGACCGGATTTTCCAACTCTTGTACTCAAAATCTTTGTCAAGGAGTAGATTAGAGTTATACGAAAGATTAATTAATTAGATTATATGTACATTTAAGTCTTAATGTCGTGAACTTAACTCGTCTGCTTGAAGTACAACGATCCAATTAAGCCATGTTATAACTAATTACATCTAAAACTTATGGTCAAGACCCTAATAACTTAATTCTACATAACTTTTTTGAACGCGGTATTCACTCCACATTTTCAAACACGTTTTTTTTTTCGAACACGTTTTTTTTTTCGTACACGTTTTTTTTTCGAACACGTTTTTTTTTTCAAACACGTTTTTTTTCCAAACACGTTTTTTCGAAAACATTTTTTTTACACGTTTTTTTCGAACACGTTTTTTCGAACTCGTTTTTTTCCGAACACGTTTTTTTTTCGAACACGTTTTTTTGAACACGTTTATTCTTCGAAAACGTATTTTTTTTCGAACACGTGTTCGAAAAAAACGTGTTTGAAAAAAAAATTGTTCGAAAAAACGTGTTTGAATTTTTGGACGGAATATAACTATTTTTTTTTGTTAATTTTTGGATTTTTTTAAAGTTAAGTTAGTATTTTTAGTTATTTAAAAACAATAAAAATGAAAATATATAAAAAAAATAAAAAAAATACCCTTACATGGGTCGTATTGCCCAATATGACCCATATCTGGGCACCTACATATCAGTTACCAAGCCTAGTATTGGTATCAATACTAGGCTTGGTATGCCTCATATTGATCTATATGGGTCGTATAAAGTACCAAGTTGCAGCCAATCATTGCCTTGAAGGCAGTGTTCAGCTTTTTGTCCTTTATATTCCTCGTATAGCCCTATACGAGGCATATACAGAGTGTCCAAATAGATTTCAAGAGTGTCCAAATAGACAGAGCCTTTATTATTTGATGTGTTCTCACAAGTCATAAAATCGATATTTGTCGATTAAGTTTTAAAATTAATAATTTAGTTATCTTTAAAATATTTCGAAATTACTACGAACTCATAAATATATCAAAAGTAAAATTCTGTCCAGCTCAGTCCAAGAACATTTTGGTCCCAGATACAAATTGAGCAATTCATTGGGCTGACGGGCTCCAGTTTACTCTTTTAACAAATTTCAGTCCAGCCCAATTAAATATTTTTCACTATTGTTTTCGGGCTAAGCATTTTGTTCCATTAAGTAAAGATAAAATACAAAATGTTTTTTTGGTAAGAACTGTAAGAATCAAAGGGGGTAAAATTTTTTTTTTTTCCTATGTGCTTAAACATAATTTCTAGGTGAATAATACCAAAAAAAATATTAAATTTTTTTTGTTAGTGTAATTACGTCTTAAAATTTTTTTTTAGTGTAATTACGTCATTAAAGTAAATACATTAGTTTACACTAGAGTAATTATGTAATTACTCTACACGTAATTACGTCATTAAAATTTTTGTTTTTTTTAGTTTTCAATACTATAATACATGTTTAACAATATGAGGAAAAAAAATTTCGAAAAAAAATACCCTCATTTGATTCTCATAGTTCTTACCAAAAAAACACTTTATACAAGATCTTTACTCTTGTTCCACTTAGATTGTAGATAATTCGATAATCGACATTTGAATTTTAATGACCGGTTAAATACCGGTATGTCTATAAGAAAAACCCTGCCTTTTGATGATTAAAACAGGGTGTAAAAAAAGAAATAAGTGACGCTATAAAAAAATAAACAAAAATGTTAACATTAAAGCATGTGGTGTACTAGTGTAGTGGTGGGGGTGGTATTGTGGTAATGGTAATGGTGAGAGGGGGATGATGAAGAAGATGATTAAGTTACAAAAGTAGTGTTTTTTTACTTTGTATATAAAAGCGTGTTTTTTAAAAAAATATTATTGTTTTTCTGTCACGTCATCAGTCATGTCAGCTAATACTAACTGAGGGACTGTTTAGTAAGCTTCTTAATGAGGCTCTGAACGATTCAGCGTTGAGTGATTCAACATTCAGCTTCTGAATAGAATGGTTAAGGCTGAACCATTAAGCATTGAACAAGACTGAACCTTAATGAGGCTCTCTTATTAATGTGGGACAAAAAAAACTAACCATGAAAAGGTCAAACTTAATGATTCAGCACTTAACCATTCAGACCATTTAACCATTTAGACCATTTAACCATTCAGACTTCTTAATAGTTCAAAACTTAATCAACCAAACAGCCCCTGAGTTAGACACTTAATATAAAAAGGCTCGGTGGAGGAAAATAGTTTGAAAATTGTGACTGTTCATGGTAATATTTTAAGTGTAGAATGTAGATTATTATCGGCCAACGGGACAAATTTAGATTATTAAAATCCAATTCTCCTTTAAACATTAATCAATCTTTCAAAAACATAACTTACAAATCAAATAGAGTTAATAGCCAAAATCGTCCCTGAGGTTTGGTCACTTTGGCCACTTCAGTTCAAAACCCAAACCTTTTACATTTGGGTCTTCAGTTGTTTGTTTGTTTTTTTTTTTTTTTTTGCCAAATTTGTCCCTGAAAAAGGTTTGGACTTTGCTAAATTCGTCCCTGTGGTTTGGTCACTTTTGCCACTTCAGTCTACAACTTAAACGTTGACATGGACGAATTTGGCAAGAAAAATAAAACTTAATGACCCAGATGTAAAACGTTTGGGTTTTAGACTGAAGTGGCAAAAATAACCAAACCTCAGAGACGATTTTGGCTATTAACTCAATCAAATATATATAGCTCACTTGCCAAAATTTAAAAAGCATAAACGATGTTCGAACATTAATCATGGATTTAAATTAAGAACTTCAACTAGTTATTATAGATTATCCAAGTCATCATCAAGCGTAACCGCGTCTTCCTCATCTCCTTCACTATCTACTATAATAAAAAATAAAATAATACTAACAAAGCATGTAGCATAGCGTATTAGTACAATTGAACACCCACAATACGTCACTTCATTATTATTATATACAACAATACTGAACGAATTTTTTAGAAAAACATTAAACTTTCACTTATTTATGCTTGTGCCATCGCTTTATTGTGATATTGTCACTATTTGTTTCGCTTATTTACCAAAGTGCCATCACTAAAAAACAAGACTTTAATTGGATTTTTAGTAAAAACCCTTAACTTTCGACGTTTTTACGAAAATGTCATTGCGTTGATTTATTTATCAAAATAAAAGGCTTTTACTTTTGAGGTAATTACGAAAATGCCTATGCATCCTCTTTTTCAAGCGGTGGTTCGTTGCAGTCACGATGACAGCGACGTCATCGGCTGCTGGCCAGGATCATGGATCATAGCTATTTTGTTTTGTCAATTGTTTTCTGGCGTTTTAGACGCTTTGCTCGCTGCAACGCGCACCGGCGTACCGATGGAACAATACTACTCTCTACGTTGTGTTATCCGATTAGCGGACCCATGCAATACCACTGGTGTAACTTCGTTGTTCGACGAAAAATTCTTCAGGTTTTCATGAATCAGCGCCGGTTATGTTTCGACGCCGCACTAAGCGCGGCGCGGTATTTACTAGCTATATATAAAGCGTGGAAACCTCTAGATGCTTGTGTTTGCAAAGTTTGCGATTATACATGGTACGATACGTTTTTTTTTTTTTTTTTTTGCTTATGGGATAGATATGGATCATAATAGAACATTTGGTTAGTTGAGAACTCAAAAAACCTTTCTGAATCACACATTTCTTTAAAGCAAAAAAAAAAAAAATCTTAAGTCGCAGGTTTTCCTGTAAGGTTTTTTGTTTTATATATGTGTATACTATCAAACCTATATCTATGATACTTATTTTTCAAATTCAAACATGTATACATACGTATGTATAATAGAAAATCATTTACTTACCATAATTTTTATTTCTATACATGTTATATGTACACATTTAAAACATGTAGGTACATATATGTACAATACTTATTTTGTAGTTTTAGACACGTATATACGCATACGCATAAATGCAAAAAAAAAAAAAAAAAATCATTGGCTGGAAAAGGTGTGATTTAGCAAAAAAAATATTTTTTTTGCCTTAGAGAAACATGTTGTACAGAATGGGTATCTCAGTTCTCAATTAATCCATTTGTTCTCATTTGAAACTTAATTGGTAAGAGGTTTGCTGACTGATTCAAAGGTGTCATACTAGCGAACCAAACACACTTAATGATGAATGATTCAGAGATAGTTGCTTAATATAATAATTAAAAGGCTACCAAATAACCCCTAAGAGCATTCACATTTGGTCCACCAAATGTATATAAGTGTGTCCCTCAAATTATATGGGGTGAGTGTAAGTGGTTATGAGTGGAGAAGAGAAAAAATATTTGTTGAAAACACTGTTCACTCTTATATTTGGGGGGACATTGTTCACCCCTATAAATATTTTTATATTTTTATAAGTAGTTGTTAGTGATGAGAGAGAAAATATAATGATAAAAGTATAAAAAAGTATTATTTGTTTAAGAAGGAGAAATTAAATTTTGGGATGGAATAATGATTTTTAGTGTAATTTGATGAAGTAGATTTAATGAACTTGACGAGAATTCTCTAACAATATTATTAAGAGGCTACCAAACAGCTACTAACACTATTAAATAAACCCAATTAATAACATATTTAGTTTGGCCCAATTAAACTCTCTTAACCCATTACCTAATTACAAAATTAAAACTTTTAGGGAAAATGGAATTAAATGATCTCAACTTTGAGAGGGTTGAAAGAGAATAATCCTAACTTAAAACTTGTAAGATAACAGTCCCAACTTGTCATTGCTTTTATTTTGTTGGTCCTAATCTAACCACCGTTAACTCGGTCTGTTAAATGTCTATGTGGCATTACACGTGGCATCCTACGTGGACTAAAGTGTTAACATGTCAAAAAAAGGGTGACCCACCTTATTTTTAAATGTTCTATTATTGTTTTATAATTATAATAATATAATAGGGGCCCACAAATAAAGTTTTATAATTAATAATATTTCCTTCATCATCTTCACAACAACCACTTGCCACCACCACAACCATCTGCCACCACAATTGACCACTGCCATCTCCGACGACACCCACCACCACCACAAACACCACCAAAAGCCTCATCTCTCCTCTGTTTTCCCTCTCTTCTTCCCCAATCTCCTATCTCTTCTATTTTCCCCTCCTCTGTTTTCTCTCTCTGTTTTCACTCTTTCTCCGTTCCTCAAATAACACTTTAGTAAAATCAGTTGAAATGAAGGATATTAATAAACACCAATCGAAATGAACGATGGGGTTAGGGTTTTAGTGATGGAGGAGATGGTGTTAGGGTTTGCTTCTGACACAGGGTTGCAGCGATAGGTTTGCTTCTGATGGGGTTAGGGTTTCAACGACGAGGTTAGGGTTTGCTTTTGACATAGGGTTGCAGCGATGGAGGAGATGGTAGTTGTTGTAGAGGGTGGAGGCAGTAGACGAAGTGAAGAAAAGGGAAGATGGTGGGGGTTACGGTGATGGGTGGTGGATGATGGTGGTGGTGGGTGGAGGTGGTTTATGAAGATGGATGTGGTGGTTGGTTCTTTGTTGTAGATATATATGTGTATTATATATATAAGTAATTGAACCCGCGCTACGCAGCGGGGATAGTTGAACATGCTTTTATATATAGATACTACATTTGTTGCTAAGATAGAGATGGTAGTACATATGAGTCAGCAATGTTGCCTTGCCAACATATCTATATTTTTACATCTTGTGTGTATGATCCAGTTTGGATCTAAAAAAGGACTCGTCTAGCACATGATACCCTTTGTCACGACATCGGTTGGAGTCCAAACTGACCATTAAAGACAAAATGTTGGCCATGCCACCATATAACAATCACTAATGTCTGTTTGTTGGACTCTCCAACCCATGAATACGAACATTTAATATACGAATATACCACAAACAACTACCATTGGTGCTTAATATTGCTTGTTTTAAAACATCTTACCAGATGTTTCAAAACCTTCCCTAATCTATTAAAGCTAGCGTATTATAGTTTTTGTGTCATATACAATCAAACATATACATAACAAATAATAATTGGTATTAAAAGTTGTACATAAGGGCATAAAGGGAAGAAAAGGGATAAAAAATGGAGGATTACACTTGTGACCCTTTGTATGCCATCTTAAAAAGAGGGTAAAATTACATTTGTAACCATCTCTCCTCCTTAATAAGGTAACATATATATATATATATATATAGGAATGGGATAATATGAAAACTCTACTATGCTGTGAGAACTAGAGAACTCATATTATCCATTAAACAAGTGACACATCACCAACTTTATGTTTTTTTGTATTTTTTTAATTAGGGGTATTATAGTCATTCCATACATCAAATTATGGGCATTTTAGTAATAATAACCTCTATCCCACCCCACCCCCTACCCCCACTTGCAGTTTAAATAATAATAATAATAATAATAATAATAATAATAATAATAATAATAATAATACTCTCACCTCTCTCTCTGTCACACAATTCTCTCTCTCTTTCTCTCTCTAAACCTAACCGACTCTCTCTCTATCTCTCTAAAACACACACACACACACTCATCAGTCTCTCTCTCTCTCTAAAAAAAAGATGAAAAACGTTTGTAGATGGATGAAGACGAAGGTGCAGAGGGGTGTGTGGGGGACGGTGGTGGTTCTGAACGTGGTGGGGTAGGGGGTGGATCTGAACGGTGGGGGGTGGATCTGAAACGGTGAAGGGGAGCGATGGTGGTGATGGGTTTTTGTAGAGGACGACGGTGGAGGGACGACGGTGGTTCATGGTTTACGGTGGTTCAGGGGGTTGAGGGATGTGGTGGATCTATTTCAGATCGGGGGTAGAGGTTTGATGAAGGGGGTGGGTTTTGCAGAGGGAGCACGAAGGGTGGCTGATGGCGGTGGTGGGTTGCAGAGGTGGAGGACGACGGTGGCTGATGGCGGTGGTGGGTTGCAGAGGGGGAGGACGAAGGGGGGACGAAGGATTGCAGGTATGTTTTTTTTTTAATTATTATTATTATTATTATTATTATTATTATTATTATTTTTGTTATTGTTATTATTATTATTTTTATTATTATTATTATTAATATTAATTCTGTTATTATTTTTTTTGTTATTTTTTTGTTATTATTATTATTATTATTGTTATTATTATTATTATTAGTATTATTATTATTATTATTATTATTATGTTTGTTATTGTTATTATTTTTTTTATTATTATTATTATTAATATTAATTCTGTTATTATTTTTTTTTTGTTATTTTTTGTTATTATTATTGTTATTATTAGGGTGAAAAAGAGAGCTTTTTTATGTTGAAATTTTGTGGGGTTTTTGTCAGGGAGACGACGTGCGAAGAAGATGATGTTTTTGTGGGTAAGGAACCGATGTTGTGGAGACGACGATGAACGGTGGAGAAAACACTGGTGTAAACTGATGTTTACACTAGTGTAAATATGAATGTATAGTCGTTTGATGTAAGAAAACACTTCGTGTAAATATGAATGTATAGTCATTTGTTTTTTTACACTAGTGTATTTTTTGTAGAAGTTTGTGTAGTAGTGTAAATCATCATCATTATATGTTTTGTTTCGTCTTTTACACCAGTGTAATTGTCGTAAAAATTTGTGTATGTTAGATTTACGCTGGTGTAAAACTTACACCAGTGCAAAAACGAGAGTGAAATGACAGAATGTAAAATCTGTTTTTTTTGTTTTAAAAAATTAAATTAATTAAAAAAATAAAATAAAGTTAAAAAAAATTAAATGATATTATATTTATTTTCTTCTCTAACATGGCTTTTTACCTAATTACCCCTTAAGTACTATTTTTACAATAAAATAATACTTACTAACCATGTGAAGACAAAAGTGTCTAATCTTTAATCTCAACCATTGGATCAATAAGATCAATGATTTATAAGAGTTCTCTAGTTCTCACAGCATAGTAGAGTTCTCATATTATCCTAGCCCTATATATATATATATATATATATATATATATATATATATATTTAAAAGTTAATTATAAAAGTTAAAAGATTTTTTTTAATTGAAAAAAACAAGTGTCATTGGGCCTACATTTTTTTACCAACTGGGCATAGTGTGCCATGTGGAATGTCATGTCAGCAGATAACTAACTGAGTTAACCTCAGTTAGTTTTCGGCTTTTCGCCTACTGGAATAAAATACAAAACAAGTTAGAACTGCTAGTTTACAACTTTCAAGTTAGGATTATTGGTTTCCAACCCCGAAAGTTGGGATCATTTTATTCTATTTCCCCAAACTTTTAAGCTAATAAAAAATAAATTAAAACTCTTTTTTTTTTGGGAACGGCTGACGGCATCTCGATTATTGAATAAACAACACTTCACTTCCCCATTCAAAATTATTCAAAATTTCAACTTGCTTAGCTTTTTGATCAACAACTTTGATTCCAAAACTGCTAGAAGAGTCCCACGATTTGTTTAAAGATGTAAGTAACTGATTTTACTACAATAAATTTGTATTTTATTATGTATATAAAGTTTAAATTATAGCTATGGAGTTAGTTTATCTACTCGCACATGACACTCGAATCCTCAGCAAGCCACACAAACCTCAATTTTATAAAAGCTTTCATAATTAACCATATCGTAAGACCTCTTATCCCCCTCAGCTTTTAATTCTAATATAAATACTTTTGTAAACGCTAAAAAACAAAAACAAAATGTCATCTATAAATGTTATATTTGTTATGAATGCATCTTAATGTGGTGACTCTCCACATACAAAACCTCCATCTAGTCATTACCTTTGAATTAATGTTAATTCCCTATAAATAGTGGCTTCATGTAATTGTTAATATACACTCAATGAATAAGACTTCTCTCTTCTACCCCTCTCTAAATTTTCCTCTAATCTTTGTTCATAGTTCTTATATTTTGTATGCTAGTAGGCCGTTGTTTTACAACACGTTATCAGCACGAATTGCTTTTGGATTGAAGCATAGTATCATAAGGTAACTTGACAACCTCTCATACAAAATCAATATTGTAATCCATACAATTTTGGGCTATATTTAGTTTCATTATTCATTCTTTTTATTTTATTTCTCTTAAACATAAGCCATATTATAAATCATACAAAGATTGAAAGATAACTATTCTTGAAAAATGTTTGATGTTGTTTATTGAAAGAAAAATGGTATATTCTCATTTTATATTCTATTTTCATATTTAGCTTTAGACATTAGCAAAGTGATATTATTTGCAAAGAAAATTTTATATTAAAGCATGGTGACATGATATAAAGAAAAAAGACACCCAAGAGGTTTGTTTTATGGATAGTCTTGTGTAATAAAGGATAATTTAATTCCTTTTAATATTATATTAAATTTTAATATTAAATTGTCATTTATGAAATAAAACATTTTATATTAATTCTTTAACATTTTGTAAAGAAAGGTTTAACTTGTCATTCGTGTTCCACTAAAAGTTTAGTTGACACACAAACCTTTACAAAGAATTTTCATATTCATTATATGTTGTTGATTTGTCATTACACTAATATTAGCTATGGCTAAATCATGTTAATCGCATTAAAGATAATTTTGAACCATTTATATTACATGTCTAAAGCAATTGGTGATGTATATCAACTTTAACTAGGACATTAATCAAATCGATTTTGGGCATGATAATCGACCCATTTATCTTGAATTGTGATGTGTTGATGGAGTACGTTGACTTACATAGTAGATTTTTTTTATATAATCTTGACAATACATCCATGCATATGATATAGAAAGTTTCATGTATCTTATAAATTCTATTAACATTTCTCATCAAATACATATTGAATACTAATGTTTATAACTACTTAATGATTTGGATGTTTCGTATTCATAACTCATATATTGTGAATGCTATAATATTCATACTTAGACACTATATATTTGAAATGCATGTGAAGAAAACATTAATTGTGAAAGATTCATTTATAATATGACACTTGAGTTGTCATACTCTCTAAGATTTATTATAAATTTATGGAAGCTTGTAAGACTTTAGAATGATAAATCGTAATGATTCGGTCATATAACTTCTTCTCAATTAGTGTTATGTGATGAGAAGATTATTTACACAAGTTGATTAAAACAGCTTCCATTGTCATATCTCATCTATGCTCTTGAAGTAGCAAGATTATCAAAGAACATATAAGGTTTGAAATGACCACAATATATGAAAGTTGTCGCTCTAATCCATTCCCTGAAGTGAATGCGATGACATAATGATTGGTGTAAAGGTCGTGATCATGTACATAACTCAGGAAACTGTAATGGTGCAACCATGAAAATTACGTTGTTATAATCCGTTCCCTAAAGTGAACGTGACGTTATTGATCGATATAAAGATATGGTTGTACTTCATTCAAATGAAATGTGATGATATAAAGAGTTGTATAAAAGTTGTGATCATATACATAATTAAGAAAATTGTATTGATGACACCATGAAAGTTATGTAGTTATAGTCCATTCCTTGAAGTGAATGTGATGATATAATGACCAATGTAAAGTTCATAATCATGGTAAATTGAGGAAATTATTATGATGCTCAAGTAAATGAGATCAAATAAGTTGATATGTGATAATGATCATGCTCGATATAAAAGTCGTGAGCAAAATTGTAAAGATCATCATGTAAATAAGGTCAACATGTTAATATTGAAATTGATCACAAGAAGTTGCACATTAAGGGAGTAATCATACGAGAATAAGATATGGGAAACATGTGTATAACAAGAATGATTGAAATAGTTATACAATATTCTCTCGTATTTCTTATCGTGTATTAGACAAACACGAGTACAACTAAAGAATATATGATCGTAAACTAGAAGTTTTCGGATCATGAATTACAATAAATTGGCTTGACCGGTTAGACCATTCCGTGTCACTGATGATGTGAAAAATATAGAAGGACCAGAAGATTCTTCATGGTAATTAAACATACAATGTTTGCTCTCAAGGGGAAGATAATTATTTAGCAACTAATATGGGTGTAAATCTCTAATATGGTATGGAAATGATAAAAGGGTATGTGTATCCCAACATGATACCATTTAGTGTCCTAAAATCGATGCATCGTCTAAATGGTTATCAAATTCGCAACCTGAAGTTTGCTTGAAAGTGGCTTAGCTGATAAGATAGCAAGCACATTACTCTAGACTATCATATTAGTTTTGATAAATGTGGTGATCTTGATTCCCATTTTCTTAATGATTATTGAAATAAGTGTCAAACTACATGTGACAAATGTTGTTGCTTTTGTTAAAGATGATGGCTAAACGCATATGATTAATTGTGAAGCCAATAATCATGAGAGCAAAGGTTTTTATATGTATATGGGAACATGTATTTTTACATGATGTAATATTATTCACATTAAGCCAACAAGTTATTTAACCTTTTCCCCATTATAATTGGTTTTCGGTCAGGAACCAAACACTTCCCATCTATTGTTTTGATGTGCAATATATTTTGCAATTGATCCACCATAATGCACAAAAGATGGGACTTCATATGTTGGATAAGAATATATTGATAACTACGTACTTAGAGTCGTTAAAGGTGCGATTTGATTGATTGATTTTTATTTAACAATCAATATTTCCAACATGAGGGGGAGATAAAAAGCAGTTGAAAAAGATGAAATGAATTATCACTTGATCCTCAAATTAATAAGTGTGAACTGAAAGTACAAAGGATAATTCATTTACAAGAATAAATTGATTACCAGATGTATTCACTGACCTAAATATAGTGACTAGCTAAGTCACATGTATCAACTGCTAGTGCTCCAATTGAATCAGTGTCCCAGAAAGGACAACCATACATTGGTGGTAAGTCTATGGCATGCCTGAGGCGTGGTAGACTAGTCGGTTCCAAGAATAAAAATCCTCGAAAATGGAGCAGGTAATGAAAATGGTCGAGTCGAGGTATAGTAAAGGGTCTCTTGAAGAGACATTAGACATGATGGTTCCAAAAGAACATCAGGTACCTGAAAGTAAAGAGATCTCAGTAAATTATATCATGTCTAGAAATATATGGAATCGAAACAAAATCGACGTCGATGATAATTTTGTATAAATATAGCGCTTGAAATAATGAAAATGATGAGGATCATGAACTAAGATTTGCCGATAAATGAAATGTGAAATGATTGGCCAAATATTGAAAGACGCAAGTAAGGCAGAATTGAAATCTCTCATGAACCTAGAATTTTGGACAAATGGTCTATACAACTAAAAGTTATAAAATGTGTTATATATAAATGAGCCTTTGTGCAGGATCATAATGAGAAAAGTGACATTATGAAATATAAGGCACAATTTTTGGCACGAGTTTTTAGTAAAGACTCAAGAAAAATTATGAGAAGAAAATTCTCTTGTGGTGGATGCAACAATGTTGGAATCTGGTAATATAAGAGAGAATTAATATGCGTCTAATGAATATTATGATATCTTAAATATATGATAATGAATTTTACATGAAATCCCTGAAGGATTTAAGTTTTCAAAATCATATAAATCAAGTTCTCGAGAACGATGTAACTGTTGTATACAGATTTGGATCCAAACACATTATATATGTTGTATACATTGATAAATTTAAATATAATAGGAACTCATGATAAGTTCCATGAGGCAATTTAGCGCTTAAAAGCAATCATCTTAAGGATGTAATTCCTATGAAATAATAAGCATATGGTGATTATAAAGTATGTAAGATGGTACAATACGAAATGGAAGTGAAACAGGCAACGAGTTCTTTGAATATAATATGAAAAACAATATGCTTTATGTGACAAGACTCTTGAAGAGCTCATTAACGTACATTGTTGGTTAGCATGGAAGGGAGTCCATGACTGATTGTAAATGCATTGAGGCATTGGAATTAAAGGGTCGAGAAATATATTATATCAATTTAACAATTTTTATATATGAACTAAAAATACCTTACTCAGACATGGTATAATCAACTTGGTGGTTATCTCTGAGGCAAAAGACATGAATATGTTGTACTCGTTCATGTGTTATAAGATATGTTGATCATATTATCATATGTCCTGACGAGATGATATGCAGGTTGAGCATTTGTTAACCATATTTTTGTCAAGTTACATCCAAAAGATGTTGGGGCATTTTAATATCTGAAGGTCAATCTCTAAGAAAGTTGGAGATTGTCAAAACATTTTGTATAAAGTGAATTATTATTATCATATTCTGAATAAAGATTATCGGTGGATAAGTACCATAGTTAAGTGCAATTGATGCAATATTTCGTGCACATTATACACAACTAGATATATCATTAATTTATGTTAATGTGTTAATAAGATATAGTTTGTTTCCAGTAAGGAGACATTGAAATGATTTAAAATCAAATATTTTGATACTCTCAAGGTATGAAAAATATGAGTTTGTATTTTACTAACCCATAAAAAAGGAGTTGGCTAGTCTTTTTGATGCAGGGAATGTAACACTACTAACCTGTAAAAAAAGGGTTTGGTTAGTCTTATTAATGCAAGGAATGTAACACAACACACTCGTTGATTCCATGGCACGCATATACAAGAAGAGTCACTAGAAGTCTCGCATGAAGATCATACATCATTGCTTTGTTTAAAGAATCGTACATAAAGAGATCAAGACCCAATTCATTGGCTACAAAAAGTTTTGAGCAACTTTCATAGAAGATCGACACAGTCATTCGAAAGATACATATTAAAATGAGGGGGAGTATTAGAAGCGGTGCACTATTTTTCCCTTCACTAAGTTTTGTCCCACCGTGTTTTCTTAATAAGGTTTTTAACTAGTCAACTCAACTGATCCAGAAGTATCGGTAGGAGTTAATATGCGCTGCACTCTTTTTCCCTTAGCTATGGTTTTTTCCCATTGGGTTTTCTTAGCAAAGTTTTTAACGAGGCAACATCACTAAGCGTATTAAAAGAATAATTTATGGTATATTATTTCATGATGTGGATAGTCAAGGGGGAGTGTTATGAATGCATCTTAATGTGGTGACTCTCCACATACAAAACCTCCATCTAGTCATTACCTTTGAATTAATGTTAATTCCCTATAAATAGTGGCTTCATGTAATTGTTAATATACACTCAATGAATAAGACTTCTCTCTTCTACCCCTCTCTAAATTTTCCTCTAATCTTTGTTCATAGTTCTTATATTTTGTATGCTAGTAGGCCGTTGTTTTACAACAATATCATACGTTTTTAACATCAACAATTTACAGTATTTAGCCAACGGGTAAAACGGGCCCATAGGTTTATAAGGCTTTCCCTAAATAAAATTACAAGTGTTATTTAACTTATTTTAATACTTGTTGTGTTTTAAATTAATTAATACAAAACGCGATATGTATTACCGCTTATATTCTTCCGTTGTCTGCGTCTAACAAGAAGGTCGGTGTCAAACGCATCATCTCGCAATATCATAATACCAAAACCTACACCCGATGCTTTATCCATGATTCTGTTCACATTGACAATTAATCTCTATTATATTATTTTTATTAGAAAATATAATCTATTGTCAAGTACTCAAGTAGACGCTCTGTAGCGTAGGGGTTTTACGTTTCACCTTTTTTTTTTTTTTGAACGGCCAACTAAACAACGCCGGGTACTTCGTACGCGGCCCCCCAGTGGCAAAGACAGGGGCACAGCCCGGCCCACCCCGGACGCACCTTTAGGCACTTAATGTGTGTTTTGAGAGCGTTAAATGTAATTTTGGTAAAAAAAAGTTGAATAAAAAGAAGGGGAATTAAAATTAAATAATCCTAACTTTGTCGAGTTGGAAGGAAATAATCCCAACTTGAAAATTAAAATCTAACAGGCCTAACTTGTTTTGGTTTTTATTTCACTGGACCAAAACTAATTGGTTTTACCCAGTTAGTTTTCTGCATGCGTGAAATGCCAGTTTTATGCATTTTATGCATTCTATTGACCTATTTGCACTTTATGGCATGCCACGTTGGCAGAACACTAACTGGGTTAAACACACTTAGTTTGGGTTAAATGAAATAAAAACCAATACAAGTTGAGACTGTTAGATTCCAGATTTCAAGTTGGGATTATTGTCTTTCAACACAACAAAGTTAGGATTATTTAATTCTAATTCCCCTAAAAAGAATGATGAGATAGAAATAAATGATAGTTCTATCTACATACTAGTTATACTTAATACTCCCTCCGTCCCAATTTAAATGTCATTCTTTCCTTTTTTGTTTGCCCCAAATTAAATGTCTCTTTCCAAAAATAGAAATGTAGTTTCCAGTTTTGCCCATAAAAGAAAAAACACAATCACCACTTTTGAGGATATTATTGTCATTTTACCACATACAAACAAAAGATTTCTTAAAATGTGTGTTTTTACAACTAGGACATTTAAATTGGGACGGAGGGAGTAATATAAAATAATAAACAACCCCCTCCCCCTGTTGCCCAAGGAACTTCCCATGCCCGTAGCCACGTAGTGGTGTTCACTCCCGCCCCACTTTGATGTGACATTCTATTGCGCCCTACAACAATTCCTATCTATTTCCGATGGATAACAATCTATGTTTCTCGCTTTCGCTCTTTCTCCCAATCAGTCGCGAGGGTTCCGGGCATGAGAACCTGGCCTAATAAATAATAACATATTATTTGGTTAGGTTTATACATATTGGGTTAATAATACTTAATAGTTAATAGTTTATGTTTTTTTATTGTTATTATTATTTTACAATATTTATATATATATCTCTTTGTTAATACAGCAACATCATCTTCATTTCATGCTCAAAAAAATGGATCATGGAGGACATTACTCCGAGTACTCAATCAGCCATTTCAACGTGTCCCAACCCGACTTCATGCCCGAACCCGATTTCGACACCCTCATTAGCGCCATACAAGGCGAGACTGCACACAACCCGGTTGAAAATTTTTGTTTGGATTACCAAATCAACCACTTTACCAGTTCATGTTCACAGCTGCTGCATAATGATCACAATGACGCCGTCCTTGGTGCGAGCACTGAGATAGGCGATTTCGACGTGTTGGATCAGAACTCGGATCTTATTTGGAACCAGGAGATGGAGAATGTGAAGGTTTGTGATGTTTTCGGTGATGGTGATTCGTCTGAGACCGCCACAATGGGTAAGCTGGAGACGCCGAGAGGTAGGAATGGTGGTGGCGCGAAGGGAGATAGGACGAGGACTTTGATTTCGGAGCAGAAGAGGAGAAGCGGAATGAAGGAGAAGCTATACACGCTGCGTTCGTTGGTACCCAATATTACCAAGGTAAACAATATTGGTCTATTGGGTACCAACTTATAAATTGTATGAGTTTTGTGAGATGGGGTTCCCAAGTCAGACTTTATTGACTCGAAAAAAGTCAGTTAAGTTGTGTAAGTAACGTTTGACTTAAGAACCACATCTTTATAAGCTTAAAGTCAGGGTTTGAGAAATTCTGACTTTATTTTTTACACAAAATTCACTCTAAATTGTTTTATTTTCAAGACTATAAAGTCCGTCATTAAAAATCAGATTACACTAGAAATCAAGAAACGAAAAATCTTTAAAAGTCGTCCAAATTGTTTTCTAAAACACACTATTGTCTAAAACAATCTCTTCTATATGGTTACATATGAACAATTTATAAAAATTCTTTCATATGTAGATGGATAAAGCTTCTATAGTCGGGGATGCAGCACGATACATTCAAGATCTTCAAACACAAGCGAGGGATCTAAGGTCGGAGATTGCGATAATAGAAGCAACTAAGAACCCAAAAATGTCATTTAAAGATTCAAATAAACATCATGCTTCAAACCCGTTTCTTATATCAAAGAAAATATCAAAGGTTACATACAAATTATTCTAAATATGCAGTTTTGTTAAGCTTTTGTCTTATGTTTCAAGATTTAGTTAGACATGTTTTGTTTTGTTTTTTCTTTATTGTTATACTATATTTAGTTGGACATGTTTCAAGTGGAGGAAAAAGGATACTATATACGATTGGTATGCAACAAAGGACGGGGCGTTGCAGTGTCACTTCATAAAGCACTCGAGTCAATTACAAGCTTTCACGTCCAAAGTTCGAATTTAGCAACCGATGGAGATAAATTTGTACTCACGTTCACCTTGAATGTAAGAACTTAACTTCATATTTAGTTATACAACCTATTGTCATTAAAATTTGATCATGATGTGTATAATTTTATAGGTTGGGGTATGCGGATTTGACATAAACTTACCGAATCTTAAGCTATGGCTTTCAACTGCTTTCCTCAACCAGGGTTTCGAATTCAGCGTCTTTCCACCACCTTAAGTTGACTCAAGGAAAGTTGTTATGATCAATATGTGTTTGTGTGTGAACATTTAGAGATCCTTTGCATAAATTTGCACGAGAACTATTTTTAACAACTTTTTACGTACCTAAATACTATTTAACCTTACACTTGCAAAGATTTGAATCCATATCAATTTTCTAGGTTATGCGTTTGTATGAGAATTGTTGATGAACATTTGTTAGTTTTTTATTTGTTGTTATATGTGTCTCTTTTACATATTTTTTTTATGTGAAGTAATTGAGACCCATTTTATATTTTGTTGCTTTAACATGATTTGTTTTGAAAAAAAAGACCCATATAATCTGGATTAGTTATAGTGTTATTAGAAAAAGGCTAGTGATGGGCCGAGCACCCGGCAAAAATCTTCGTGGATTTTCATTTGGGCCTTGGGCTATCACCTTTTGGGGATTTTCATTTTGTAACAAAAACATATACATCGATATTGAGTGTATAGAAAAGTGGATGGTATGGTATCGGTACTTGTTACAAAATGTTTATCTTACAAAAAAAAAATGACACCAAATTTTTCTAAAAAGTGGTGCCGAATATGTTGGTACGGTACCGGTACCCGATAATAAATGTTCATCCCTAATGTGTGTGATGTATACCCAATTTTAATTTAACTTATCATCATAATATGATATTGTTAGGGGTCAATTTGGTTGTAGTTTTCCCGATTGCCTCGGGTTTAGTTCCTGTTTTTCTCGGGTTTGCTATCCTTCATATAGTATTTTTCGAGCCGAAACATGACACCAAACTAAATTCGAAGTCATCAAAACTGCATCGAAAACTATAACCTAATTCAATTAGGTTTCGGTTTCAAGTCAAAAACCCTAAAATTTAACAAAATGGGTGTTAATCGGTTCAAATTTCTTGTTCCTTCGGTTTGTGATGGACTAATCGATTGATGTGATGTACAAATAACTGAATTCATAGCGTAATATGGATATTGTAATCCGGATTACTCATTTTAATCGCAAATTGAATACCTAATTTAATTCAAGTTTTAAACCGACCCGAAAACCAAATATGTAATTTTGTGCGGATTTAAATAGTTTCAGTTTGGGTCGTGGTTTAAAATTTGCACTTTTGGAAATCCATTTGCACCACTTTAAGAAGCACACTGGTTGTTGTTGAGAATTGTTGCACATACACATCTTTAGACTTGCTACTGAAAAATCGTTATGCGCCCCTTGCTATTGCCATCTATCTCTTTCTTCTTTCAAACAAATTTCTGAAAGTTGTACAAACAAATCCGTCAATTCATTAAGTTCCATAACTGAAGAAGGTACCTTCTTCCACCTCCATGCAAATGAACTCGGCCCACCATGTAACAGCAGACAGTCCTCTACTCTGCAGAATTTTTCTTCTTCTAGCCTGAACAAATTGGGGTATTTTGACTTGAGAGCCTGATCTCCTAGCCACGTTTTAATCCAAAACCTGGTCTGTTTCCCATTACCGATGTTACATCTAATCTGGGATATAAATGTAGCCTCTCCAAGCTTCAATTTACTTCCAAGTTTGTCTAATGTTAGATATTAAAGTCATAATCATGGGTCATAGAATAAGTCAAACTGGTCAAGAAAGTTTGAGGGACCAGTTGTGACAAGTTGAAAGTTTATTTTCAGTTTAATAAGGCTTGTGCTGATTGTGTCAAAGCTGAAAGGTTGAAGGGTCGTTTTTGCCTAGAAGCAAAGAAGTTAACAGACTGGTTAACGAACTATTTGGGTATTAGGATAGATCTCTTCAATTAGCTTTTGATTCAGTCTTTTCTTTCATAATTTCTTTTGTAATTCGTTTTCATAATCAATAATATATTCGAAGCTTTCGAGAATTGTGTTCTTGATTCAATTTCATAGGTGTTTTTATAACAATTGGTACCAGAGCCAGGTTGGCTCAAATTCTGTGAAATTGGTTTTGTTATTGATGTGCAACACTATATACATATATATTTATCTACTAACATGGGAATTATATCACAAATGCACGGGTTTTACGCCAAAAATACATTCAAGTCATAGACTCTCATGTAAAGGGTTATATACACCGTGGTTACATCCAGATTTCTTCCCAAATAAAATGTTAGATTGCAGAATGTAATTGTCAGTTACAGAAAATAAATGTTAAAGTCAGCTCAGCTACAATGAGGGAAGTTGAAATTAACTCAGGTAAGCATGTGATTTTTACCGTAGTTTTCACCACATAGTCTTACACATAAGTCGTTCCCACAATTATAGTGATTATATCAAGGTAATAAAAAGTGAACTAAAAAGAAATATATACATATATATATATATACACACACACACCGGCAGTGTACCGATCAATTATAGTATAGTCCTTTTAAGTCCGAATGTCGATCCACAGAGAAGCGCTAAGGAATATATATATTAATAACTTTTGTTAGTCTTATTTACAATATATTACAAGTGAAGTTGATTTGGGGGGGAGTTTGAGTGTCCATTACAACTAGATGACAATAAAATAAAATAAAGAAATGAAATATATTTTTGGATTTTCTTTTTAAGATTTAAACTAAGTAAATTTTAAGATTTAGATTGTTCCTTTTTGTATGACGAAGTAACTACTTAGGCTAGATTCATGCTACTGTTTTTATTGCTTATGACTTTCGGTTATGGAATTATTTGGTGAACCCGGTTTTAAAAGATAGACTAAAAATTTCCTTATTGGTATCTCAATCATATCTCAAGATAGTACAAAAGTAAAATTAATAGTTGTTGAGTCACTGGTTCGGGTAATTGGGATTCGGAACAGTCTCCCAATTATGATAAAGTACCTTAAAGTAAATCTACCTTACAGCGCGACAAACTTTATGCAAGGTAACTTAGAAATGAATAGTAAGACACATAGAGCAAAGTTTATTAAAATAAGAGTAGTCTTTTTGCAAAACCTTTTCACTTCGTATTTTAATAAATAAGACAATATGTTAATTTCTCACAACAAAGGTATTGAAATTAGTAGAATATTTAGAACCTATAAATTTCTTACTATTATTCCCATGATTTTATGAGCTCTTTTAAAACCAAAAAGTAATTAACTTACAAATGATGTTTGATTATAACTTATGTTATTTACTTAACATGCAATTGTTTATGAAAGACATTCATTAATTAACATGTGGGAATAATAATAAGTCATAGATTAGTTCTAAATATGCATACACATCTTACTAACATGTCTAAGTCTTTACTTTATCATTAAAAGTAACTTTAATTCCATAAACCGAAAATCATAAGTTTTATACAATAGCAATCCTCATTACCTAAGTAGTACAAAGTTTTTAGCTATTAAACATTATGAAAACTTAACATGTGTTTATTTATTTTACAAGACTTGAAATAGAAAAGATAGAAATAACCGAATGATCTTCGACAAATTGCGTTGCGTTGAAATAACTTCAAAATCTTCAAAACTCGAACTTAAAAATGAGATTGTGAATTCGTTATTACGAGTTTTAACTCGATTTTGGTGCCCAGAAGTCTGTACCCATGGCCTGCTATTTATAGAAGAGTTTAGGAAGATTTACGGACCGTAAATATATATTTACGGACCGTAAATTTACCTTAATCAGTTTTTTTATCAAAAGCAGCCGCCCACTAAAAAAGTTAGGTCACAGGATATTACACCCCCCGTAAATATATATTTACGAAGTGTAAGATCCTCCGGAGGGTAAAAACTTCAGATTTTCTTCAGTTTCGTTGTCGATTGATTTTTAGCTCGATATGCGATTGTATTTCCGTAGAAACCTTCTTTGATCTCGTCAACTTTGTGTCTTTAGTTGTTCTTCTCTTTTCTCAGTTGTTGATGGTTTCTTGATTTCTTTCGTTTCTTTGTTTTCAGTGCATTTTCGCTTTATTTATTTACAGCACCTGTGAAATTACAAAATGATAAGAACAACGATGAAACATACTAAAAATCACACATATGTATAATAAAAAGATAATAAATATATAGTAAAAACATATATAATTTACAACATATCAAATATCCCCACACTTAACCTTTGCTTGTCCTCAAGCAAATCCACCAAGAAATGTTTTAAAGCAACAAATCTTCGAAATCACCTATTTTTATAAAAGTAATAACATGGCATGTGTTTATAGACCTTCTTTTGTTTAGCATTTAGCCTACACTTGCTCACAATGTTCACTCTTCCCTCGTGTTTATATTTTGAATATTTGGGTGAACACTCAAATTCGTATCTAAGTTATCACGAATCATAGGCTTGTATGCAAATCATATTCTTAAAACTAGTAATTTATAAATCAAGAGGTCTTTTATTAGGGTTGTAATGGGGGAAATTATTATTATTATTATACATATATAATACTATATATAAATCATTTTTTTTAGAAAATAAGTAATATAACCGAAATGAAATGTTATGGATTATTCGAAAGTCGATTTGGAAAATTTCCACGTCGAAGTGCGACTTGTTCGGCTGCTATTTCAGAAAGTAGCTTAACATTTATGTTGTGTTCATCTTTCATCATATTGATCTCCTTCTTCACAGCATAATATACATTACTCCCTTTCCTGATAGAGTGTTCGGCACGAAATCTAATCGCTCCTTGTTTGATAAGGGAGACATATTCATTTTGTGAATAAGTCTGATTCTTGCTACATTCTTCTCCTTCATGTGACTAATTTCCACATTTTCTACATTTTTCGTATCTCTTGGCCCTTCGTTTGGCAGCACTTTTCGATTGTCCACAGAATAGTGGATTTTGTTCCATTTGTCTCCAAAGTTTTCTTTCATCTGATGTTTTAAGAAATATGATCCTTATGATATCTGGAGGTAGACGAGGTTTTGCGAGGCTTAAACATGAAAGTAAATGAACGTCAAGAGGATGCATTTTGTGAGAGAGGCAAAAGAGATTTTAGATTTTTAGAAGATTGCAAAAGTCCAATTCTTTTAGGTCTGACCGGTAAAAGACCATTTATTTTTCTTCTTCCTTGTTCCAGCTTCATCAATGTCTTCTTGTCCGTTGAATAAGACTGAATGCAAATAAAAATTTTTTTTCAACCGAAAATCACTTTCGCTTCTTGCATTGCTCTTATCATGTCCAAGTATGTCTCTTCGTCTTCTTTAAAAATCGCGAATCTCGAATTTTCCATAAACATAATCGGTTAAAAACTTATTTAATTTGGGTGTATGAAATGAAAGGTTTAGGCTCAAAGTGGTTTTCTATGGGATATATTATATATTTATACAAATATACCTAAATGCCTCTATCATTTTTATAAAATTACTTGTTTTTGATGTTGAAAATGTATAAGTCACACAAGTTCTAATCGTGAAAAACAAAGATCGGATATCTCTCATCAAATGAAATGAAATGAGCAATAATGAATTTGTTTTTGCTCGTTAAGGCTCAAAAATCTCACTGTAAATGGGTAAGGTAAAATGTAGACTTATTGCTTGATTTTTAGATCTTTTCAACTAGCCATGTTATTTTTAACAATTTTGTATTTTTCAGGTGAATTTCTCAAATAAATTGTTTTTTACAAATCCTGAATGGTGCTAAAAGGTCAAAATTTTAAAATTTTTCTCATTTTTTCAAAAGTATGGTTTTAGATGATATGTATTCAGTTTAAGGTCGAACTGTAACCGCGGATTTTATTTTGAGTATATAAATTAAATAACTGATATTGTTATTCAAAGACTCATTCTATTCCGACACTTCAGTGTAAATCTGAAATAGTTTATTTTATTCCGACACTGAAATGCGAATCTGAAATAGTTCTTTTTAGTCGAAAAAATACTAAAATCAGTTATTTAGTAAATATACTAAAAATAAAATTCCATAGCTTGATAATTTAATATCTACACTATGGAAAGGTTCCAAACTAGCAACCTTCAAGCTTCAGAAAAACAACAAACAAATTAATGTCCGTACCCTCGTCTGGGTCAGGTACACGATCCTTATTTTAAAAGCGGCGTGCATAGCTTCTTTACCATGTAAATTCATGGTTCAGTTAAAGTTTTTCTCTAACCGAGGACTCGAAACAAATTAATGTCCGTACTCTCCTGTCGTATGATACGACCGACTTCTATCCCCACACTTAAAATTTACTTGTCCTCAAGTAAACTGAAGACAAATAAACAAAAGCGTAGTTTTTAATAAGATTTTGAAATTTTTTCTCTTTTGAAGTCTTGTGATTCTTTTGAAAATTCTTTTTTTTCTTTTCTTTTAAAATCTTGTGATTCTTTTGATTTTAATTTTATTTTTCATTAAAAGAAAATTTGTTTTGTTTTTTTTTATACATCCCCACACTTAAATTATTTAAACTATTTACAAATTAAAAAGCGTGAGATATAAAAATACTTCCCTTTTGTTGAACGCGCGAATTTCCTCATGTGTTTTTCCAATGTATAGATCGTTCTAAACAAACACTCAACAAACAAGATTATGCAAACAAACAAACCAAACATACCATAATGTACATAAATATGTTTTTTTTTTAATTTTTCTCTCTTTTTTTTAACGGTTCGTAAAATAATATTACGGACCGTAATTTTCTTAAATAAAAATGCGGATTGGAAACTACATCTCGCCGGATTGAACCGGGGTCCTGTAGCTCACGTATGTGCACCACAACCAACTAGGCTATGTGTCCAATCCATTCTACTCTTAGCCTAAAAATTATTTAAAAACAAATTAACCCAAACTTAAATTAAACAAACATTTATACAAAAACTGTCTAAATATATATTTTTTTTCTTTTCTTCAATTTGTAATCTTTTAAAAACAAAATAACTTTAAGAAAACACATATTTTTTTTTATATATATATCGATCGTATAGCATTTCGTTCGCGATCGAAATTGTTTGTTTTTCACATTTTTAGATCTACTCAAATGAGTAGTGTTATTGAAAATCCGTTTTGAAATTTTGTGCTATCCAATTTCTTGTGGTCTTTTCGGCATGACGCCTAATCGGCTCCACTTGGATTTAGGAAAACGATTACGGATAAAAACAACGTATCTTATTATGTTTAAAACAAACTTATTTAAAAACCAAAAACAACCTAATTGCCTAAAACTTTTCACACACTTATTTACAAATGTACACTTGGGATTTCTCCCAAAATTCTCACGCAATTACCTATTCAGAATTTTCGAGAAGGAGTACTTCCTTCTCTTTTTCATCTAATGATCCAACTAGGTAATGTTTGAGTCGGTGCCCATTAACTTTCCATATATCTCCGTTTTGTTCGTTTAATAACTCGACTGCACCATAAGGAAAAACTTTGTTAACAACATAAGGTCCTGACCATTTGGATTTTAGTTTACCTGCAAACAATTTAAGTCTCGAATTGTAAAGCAAAACCTTATCTCCTTGTTTGAATTCTTTCACTCCCTTTAGTCGTCTATCGTGATATGATTTTGTTTTTTCTTTGATGCTTAAACTGCGAGAATAAGCTGCATCTCGCATTTCTTCCAACTCAAGGAGTTGAAAGAATCGTCGTTTTGCGGCTTCTTTCATATCAAGATTTACTGCTTTTAAAGCCCACAAAGCACGGTGTTCTAATTCGACAGGAAGATGACAAGCTTTTCCGTAAACGATCATGAAAGGTGTGGTTCCTAAAGGTGTTTTAAACGCTGTTCGGAATGCCCAAAGAACATCATCTAATTTATCAGACCAATCTTTTCGATTGCTTCCAACAATTTTCTCTAGTATTCGTTTTACTCCTTGATTCGCATTTTCTACTTGACCACTTGTTTGTGGGTGGTAAGCAGTTGAAAAACGATGAGTGACACCGTAACGTGCTAAGACTTTTTCTAACATGGAGTTACAAAAGTGTGTGCCACGGTCACTTATAAGTGCTTTAGGAGTACCGAATCTAGTGAAAAGTTTTTTCAAGAATTTGACTACTACTCGAGCATCATTTGAAGGTAAGGCTTTTGCTTCAACCCATTTTGAAACGTAATCAATTGCAACGAGTATGTATTTGTTTTGTTTGGATGGTGGAAATGGTCCCATGAAATCGATACCCCAAACATCAAAAACTTCAAGAACTTGAATTGGATTTTGGAGCATTTCATCTTTAGATGATATATTTCCTGTTCTTTGACAAGCGTCACAAGTTTTAATGAATTCAAGACAATCTTTTACAACTGTTGGCCAATAAAAACCACAATCGAAAACCTTTCGAGCAGTTACGTAGTGTGCATAGTGTCCTCCGTAAAGGCTTTCATGACATCGTTTGATAATTTCTAAACCTTCTTCTCTCCTCACACATCTTCTCAGAACTCTATCCGCTCCTATTCGGTATAGGAATGGATCATCCCACAAATATTTTCTTGCATCTCTGAAAAATTTTCTTTTCTGTTGTGTGGTCATTCCCTTCATTACCACTCCTTTAGCTAGGAAATTAGCTAAGTCAGTAAACCAAGGCAATCCTTGTTTTTCTGCATTTATGAAATCAATGGATTCATGAGGGAATTTATCTCCAATTTCTTCTTCTCGAATTTCTTCTCGTTCAGGATTTTCCAACCTTGACAAATGATCAGCTGCTAAATTCTCAGCTCCCTTCTTATCTTTGATTTCAATATCAAATTCAGAAAGTAAGAGAATCCACCGAATCAATCTTGGTTTAGCATCTTTTTTTGCAAAAAGATATTTTAAAGCCGAATGATCAGTGTAAACAGTTGTTTTTGAAAGTACAAGGTAAGATCGAAATTTATCAAAGGCGAATACTACTGCCAAAAGCTCTTTTTCTGTTGTTGTGTAATTTTCTTGAGCATCATTAAGAGTTTTACTAGCATAGTAAATAGGATGAAAACGTTTTTCATGCCTTTGACCAAGAACTGCTCCGACTGCATAGTCGCTAGCATCGCACATGATTTCAAATGGTAGACTCCAATCTGGTGAGACAAGAATTGGAGCGCTAACCAATTGTTCTTTAAGCAAATTGAATGCTTTGAGACAATCTTCATTAAAATTGAAAGGTGCGTCTTTTTCAAGAAGTTGGGTCATGGGTTTTGTGATTTTTGAGAAATCTTTGATAAATCGTCTGTAAAAACCTGCATGTCCAAGAAAACTTCGAATTCCTTTGACATTGGTGGGTGGTGGAAGTTTAGAAATGGTTTCAATTTTTGCTTTATCAACTTCAATTCCTTTTCTTGAAATTTTGTGTCCTAAAACAATTCCTTCAGTGACCATGAAATGGCATTTTTCCCAATTGAGCATTAATTTTGTGTCAGTGCATCTTTTTAACATTCTTTCCAAATTTTTCAAACAATGATCGAACGAATTTCCATAGACTGAGAAATCATCCATAAAGACTTCCATAGATGTTTCAATCATGTCTTGGAAGATAGCTACCATACAACGTTGGAAAGTAGCTGGAGCGTTACACAAACCAAATGGCATTCGACGATAGGCATACGTACCATAGGGGCATGTGAACGTGGTTTTTTCCAGATCCTCTGGCGCAATAGGAATATGGAAATATCCTGAAAAACCATCTACAAAGCAATAGAATTGTTGCCCTGCTAGACGTTCTAACATTTGATCAATGAATGGAAGAGGAAAATGGTCTTTTCTGGTAGCATCATTTAATTTTCTGTAATCAATACAAACTCGCCAACCAGTGACTGTGCGGCTTGGAATGAGTTCATTTTTTTCATTTTTGATCATAGTCATTCCTCCCTTTTTTGGAACAACTTGAGTTGGGCTTACCCATGGAGAGTCTGAAATAGGATAAATCAAACCTGCATCCATAAGCTTTAGCACTTCCTGTTTCACAACCTCTTGGACATTTGGATTTAATCTTCTTTGAGGCTGTACTACAGGTTTATAATTGTCTTCCATGAGAATACTATGAGTACAATACAAAGGACTGATGCCTTGAATGTCTTTCAATTTCCAAGCAATTGCTTGCTTATTCATTTTTAAGACATCAATCAGTCGATTTTTTTCGTCTTCTGTTAAATTTGATGAAATTATAACAGGCAAAGTAGTATTCTCTCCAAGAAAAGCGTACTCAAGATGTGATGGTAGAACTTTTAATTCCAATGGTGGTGGAGTTTCTAAAGATGGTTTGTTACTGTTTTCTTTGATTTCTTCTGTTTCGAGTGATTTTGGAAACAACGGAGTTTCTGTGGTTTGATTTTGTTCTTCTTTTTGGTTTTCTTTTTCTTTAATTTCATCTTTTTGGTTTTGTTCTTCTTGATTTTCAGTGATTAAATCCGCTCCACAGACATAATCGAAGAAATGATTTACTCGTGGAATGAATGAATTTATGAAGTAGACAGAATGGTTTGGATCACTAAAATCATCAAGGAATCCAGGGTGTCTCATTGATTTGACAATATCAAATGTGATGTTTTCATCCCCCACTCGTAGGGTGATTTTTCCATCAAAGACATCGATGATTGCTTTTGCAGTGCAAAGAAATGGACGTCCTAAGATAATAGGAACATTAGCATCAACGTCCATATCTAACACAACAAAGTCCACAGGAAATACAAACTTATCAACTTTGACGAGTTAGTTTTCCACAATTCCTCGTGGAATTTTGACTGATCGGTCAGCCAATGACAGAGTCATTCGTGTTGGTACCAGATCTCCTAGGTCTAGCTTTTTGTATAATGAATATGGCATTAAATTTATGCTAGCACCTAAGTCTGCAAGTGCATGACTTTGAGTATCTTCACCGAACAAGCACGGAATTGTGAACATTCCTGGGTCAGTTAATTTTTCAGGAAGCTTGTTAAGAACTATCGCTGAACATCCTCCAGTCAATGGGACATTTGACATCTCTTCTAACTTGCCTTTTCTTTTAAGAAGATCTTTCAAGAATTTAGCATATTTAGGCATATGTTGAAGAGCTTCAATGAATGGTAAATTGATTTTCAATTGTTTGAACATATCGAGAAAGTACTCATACTCTTTCGCATATTTTTGGTGCGCTAATCGAGATGGGTATGGTACTCGAGAATGATCATTTTCATGAACGGGTTTTTCTTCTTGAGATTTTGTGTTCGAATTTGATTTAATTGGGATTGGTGGAGATTCTATTTCAATCTCTTCGTCAACTGATTCATTGGTTACCACTTCTTTTGGTATCTTCTCAACTTCTCCTCCTTTACCACTACGAGTGAAAACAACATTGATTTGACCTTTAGGATTTGGTTCAGTATTACCTGAAAATTGTCCTTCGGGTCTTTGTTTCAGAAATTTTGTTAAATCTCCTACAGAACGTTGAAGATCTAAAAACGCAGACTGTTGATTTTTCAAAAGAATTTCATGTTCTGTGAGTCTTTGTTGAGTCATTTCATCTTTCGCAGTTATTTTGGTAAGAAGAGAGGTTTGAGTTTTCAAGATTTCTTTCAAATCGTTTATTGAATAATCTTTTATTGAATTTTCACTTTGATTTCTGATTTGATTTTGATTTTGACTTTGATGAAAATTTTGTTGATTTGGTTGAGAATTCTGTTGAAAATTAGCATTTGATTGTAAGCCAAGATTTTGATAACTTGCATTTGGTTGAAATCCAGGAGGATTCTGATTTTGTTGAAATTGAGCAGGATTTTGATGTGGTTGGAATGATACAGGATTTTGATTCCTCCAACTCAAGTTTGGATGTTGTCTCCAACTTGGATTATAGGTATTCGAAAAAGGATTTTGTAATCGATTTTGTCCGGCTAAAAAGTTAACTTGTTCTTCTTGTAACAAAGGGCATTCTCCGGTTGCGTGTCCTCCTCTACACATCTCACATTTGTCTATTTTCAACTTCATTTCTTTCACTTCTTTCACCAAATTTTCAAGAGTAGAAGCTAAACCCGATTCAAGAGATATTTGTTGAACACCTCGTGAAGATGAGGCAGAGTTTGAAATTTTGGCTCGTTGATCGTGTTTAACTTGAGCAAAACTTTCGAAAAGATCGTTACATTCTTCCACATTCTTCTTGTCCATAAGATGTCCTCCAGCGGCAGTATCGAAAAGATCTCGTGTCTCAATATCAAGACCATTATATAATTTTTCTACTAAAGCCCAGTCTGATAGACCGTGTTGAGAACAACGACTAAGAAGATTTTGAAATCTCTCCCACGCTTGAGGGTATGATTCACCAGGTTCCATTCGAAAAGTGTGAATTTGATCTCGAAGGCGACCAGCTTTTGCTGGTGGAAAATATTTCTTAAGGAATTTGTCTCGAAGTTCCGCCCACGTTCTAAATGTACCAGGCGGATGAGATTCAAGCCAAACGGCTGCTCGACCGGCAAGAGTGAATGGAAAAAGTTGAAGATATATTTCATCGTCTGTGGCTCCGTCTATTTTAAAAGTTGTTTTGATTCGACTTAGACGTGAAATATGTGCAGGTGCATCCTCGTCATCTAGTCCATGGAATTGACATGAATTTGAAATGGTCGACATGACGTACGCAGGAATTTGCCATGAGCCTTGTCTAGTGGTAAGAGGAATTACAATTGGCGAATTTACTCCTGTGTATCCTTCAACTGCATGTTGATGAACTGTTCGACGTGCGGCCATGATTGGTTTGGTTTAGGTGTTTTTATAACAATTGGTACCAGAGCCAGGTTGGCTCAAATTCTATGAAATTGGTTTTGTTATTGATGTGCAACACTATATACATATATATTTATCTACTAACATGGGAATTATATCACAAATGCACGGGTTTTACGCCAAAAATACATTCAAGTCATAGACTCTCATGTAAAGGGTTATATACACCGTGGTTACATCCAGATTTCTTCCCAAATAAAATGTTAGATTGCAGAATGTAATTGTCAGTTACAGAAAATAAATGTTAAAGTCAGCTCAGCTACAATGAGGGAAGTTGAAATTAACTCAGGTAAGCATGTGATTTTTACCGTAGTTTTCACCACATAGTCTTACACATAAGTCGTTCCCACAATTATAGTGATTATATCAAGGTAATAAAAAGTGAACTAAAAAGAAATATATACATATATATATATATATATACACACACACACCGGCAGTGTACCGATCAATTATAGTATAGTCCTTTTAAGTCCGAATGTCGATCCACAGAGAAGCGCTAAGGAATATATATATTAATAACTTTTGTTAGTCTTATTTACAATATATTACAAGTGAAGTTGATTTGGGGGGGGAGTTTGAGTGTCCATTACAACTAGATGACAATAAAATAAAATAAAGAAATGAAATATATTTTTGGATTTTCTTTTTAAGATTTAAACTAAGTAAATTTTAAGATTTAGATTGTTCCTTTTTGTATGACGAAGTAACTACTTAGGCTAGATTCATGCTACTGTTTTTATTGCTTATGACTTTCGGTTATGGAATTATTTGGTGAACCCGGTTTTAAAAGATAGACTAAAAATTTCCTTATTGGTATCTCAATCATATCTCAAGATAGTACAAAAGTAAAATTAATAGTTGTTGAGTCACTGGTTCGGGTAATTGGGATTCGGAACAGTCTCCCAATTATGATAAAGTACCTTAAAGTAAATCTACCTTACAGCGCGACAAACTTTATGCAAGGTAACTTAGAAATGAATAGTAAGACACATAGAGCAAAGTTTATTAAAATAAGAGTAGTCTTTTTGCAAAACCTTTTCACTTCGTATTTTAATAAATAAGACAATATGTTAATTTCTCACAACAAAGGTATTGAAATTAGTAGAATATTTAGAACCTATAAATTTCTTACTATTATTCCCATGATTTTATGAGCTCTTTTAAAACCAAAAAGTAATTAACTTACAAATGATGTTTGATTATAACTTATGTTATTTACTTAACATGCAATTGTTTATGAAAGACATTCATTAATTAACATGTGGGAATAATAATAAGTCATAGATTAGTTCTAAATATGCATACACATCTTACTAACATGTCTAAGTCTTTACTTTATCATTAAAAGTAACTTTAATTCCATAAACCGAAAATCATAAGTTTTATACAATAGCAATCCTCATTACCTAAGTAGTACAAAGTTTTTAGCTATTAAACATTATGAAAACTTAACATGCGTTTATTTATTTTACAAGACTTGAAATAGAAAAGATAGAAATAACCGAATGATCTTCGACAAATTGCGTTGCGTTGAAATAACTTCAAAATCTTCAAAACTCGAACTTAAAAATGAGATTGTGAATTCGTTATTACGAGTTTTAACTCGATTTTGGTGCCCAGAAGTCTGTACCCATGGCCTGCTATTTATAGAAGAGTTTAGGAAGATTTACGGACCGTAAATATATATTTACGGACCGTAAATTTACCTTAATCAGTTTTTTTATCAAAAGCAGCCGCCCACTAAAAAAGTTAGGTCACAGGATATTACACCCCCCGTAAATATATATTTACGAAGTGTAAGATCCTCCGGAGGGTAAAAACTTCAGATTTTCTTCAGTTTCGTTGTCGATTGATTTTTAGCTCGATATGCGATTGTATTTCCGTAGAAACCTTCTTTGATCTCGTCAACTTTGTGTCTTTAGTTGTTCTTCTCTTTTCTCAGTTGTTGATGGTTTCTAGATTTCTTTCTTTTCTTTGTTTTCAGTGCATTTTCGCTTTATTTATTTACAGCACCTGGGAAATTACAAAATGACAACAACAACGATGAAACATACTAAAAATCACACATATATATAATAAAAAGATAATAAATATATAGTAAAAACATATATAATTTACAACATATCAAATATCCCCACACTTAACCTTTGCTTGTCCTCAAGCAAATCCACCAAGAAATGTTTTAAAGCAACAAATCTTCGAAATCACCTATTTTTATAAAGTAATAACATGGCATGTGTTTATAGACCTTCTTTTGTTTAGCATTTAGCCTACACTTGCTCACAATGTTCACTCTTCCCTCGTGTTTATATTTTGAATATTTGGGTGAACACTCAAATTCGTATCTAAGTTATCACGAATCATAGGCTTGTATGCAAATCATATTCTTAAAACTAGTAATTTATAAATCAAGAGGTCTTTTATTAGGGTTGTAATGGGGGAAATTATTATTATTATTATACATATATAATACTATATATAAATCATTTTTTTAGAAAATAAGTAATATAACCGAAATGAAATGTTATGGATTATTCGAAAGTCGATTTGGAAAATTTCCACGTCGAAGTGCGACTTGTTCGGCTGCTATTTCAGAAAGTAGCTTAACATTTATGTTGTGTTCATCTTTCATCATATTGATCTCCTTCTTCACAGCATAATATACATTACTCCCTTTCCTGATAGAGTGTTCGGCACGAAATCTAATCGCTCCTTGTTTGATAAGGGAGACATATTCATTTTGTGAATAAGTCTGATTCTTGCTACATTCTTCTCCTTCATGTGACTAATTTCCACATTTTCTACATTTTTCGTATCTCTTGGCCCTTCGTTTGGCAGCACTTTTCGATTGTCCACAGAATAGTGGATTTTGTTCCATTTGTCTCCAAAGTTTTCTTTCATCTGATGTTTTAAGAAATATGATCCTTATGATATCTGGAGGTAGACGAGGTTTTGCGAGGCTTAAACATGAAAGTAAATGAACGTCAAGAGGATGCATTTTGTGAGAGAGGCAAAAGAGATTTTAGATTTTTAGAAGATTGCAAAAGTCCAATTCTTTTAGGTCTGACCGGTAAAAGACCATTTATTTTTCTTCTTCCTTGTTCCAGCTTCATCAATGTCTTCTTGTCCGTTGAATAAGACTGAATGCAAATAAAATTTTTTTTTCAACCGAAAATCACTTTCGCTTCTTGCATTGCTCTTATCATGTCCAAGTATGTCTCTTCGTCTTCTTTAAAAATCGCGAATCTCGAATTTTCCATAAACATAATCGGTTAAAAACTTATTTAATTTGGGTGTATGAAATGAAAGGTTTAGGCTCAAAGTGGTTTTCTATGGGATATATTATATATTTATACAAATATACCTAAATGCCTCTATCATTTTTATAAAATTACTTGTTTTTGATGTTGAAAATGTATAAGTCACACAAGTTCTAATCGTGAAAAACAAAGATCGGATATCTCTCATCAAATGAAATGAAATGAGCAATAATGAATTTGTTTTTGCTCGTTAAGGCTCAAAAATCTCACTGTAAATGGGTAAGGTAAAATGTAGACTTATTGCTTGATTTTTAGATCTTTTCAACTAGCCATGTTATTTTTAACAATTTTGTATTTTTCAGGTGAATTTCTCAAATAAATTGTTTTTTACAAATCCTGAATGGTGCTAAAAGGTCAAAATTTTAAAATTTTTCTCATTTTTTCAAAAGTATGGTTTTAGATGATATGTATTCAGTTTAAGGTCGAACTGTAACCGCGGATTTTATTTTGAGTATATAAATTAAATAACTGATATTGTTAAGGTTCAGCCCCTCATTTCAGAATAACCCTACCCTGAGTAGGATTTGAACCTGTGACTTCCCACGATAAGAACCCCACAAAGTGGGTAAACCTTTTCACCTCCATTGCAACTACTAGGCTACAACATCATTGGCGGTTATCTCGCTTTCAATCGGTTTTAAATGTGTGTCCCATGTTTCTCCATCACATAATGACCGAAATCAAGTGTCATGATGTACATTTATAGGATTTAAATCGCAATTAATCAATTACTTTTGTAATCCTCCAAGGTTACTATCAAGATCAAACGATCGATTTTACGTTTTAAACATATGAATTGACCATCTCTTGCCATTTCCAAACCATTAACCATCTTAAACCCACATTCAATTTCCAAACCATTAACCATCTTAAACCCGCATTCAAAGTCCTCTGAATCGAGTTGTAGGAGTGGTAAGTTTTTTTCCGCAAATCTCCTCGTTTTCCTTTTTATCGATCTTGTAAGTCCGTTTTAAGTTCGCCGTTTTGATTATTGTCTGTCAAGGATTAAAAACCCTTCATTTCTATACTTTTATCATTACCTTTTCTCTTTTCTCTACTCAGAACCACTTTTAAAAATGTTAAAAAATTATGGAGGATGAACGGTATCTCCTCCAAATTTACTGGTGAACAGTGTCTCCTCCAAATATTTTCTCACTCCTCTACTCACAACCACTTATACCCACTCTATATAATATAGAGATCACACTTGCACTATTATGAAGGAGCTAATGTGAATGCTCTTATACCCTAGGAGCGTCCCGGAGTTAAGAAATTTAATATGATATATCAATTTTACATATCAAATAGACTAATGCGTTTTACAGTTACATGAAGTAAAGCTTTAGGTAGCACCTACTTTAAAACAATTAAAAATGTATTTCCACTGTTAAATCCTAACTTTAAATAATGTATAACTCTAAGGTTAACATCTAACCTAAAACAATGTATAACTCTAATATTAATACCTAACCTAAAATAATGTACAACTCCAATGTTAACACCTACTGGCTTGGACATAATTAGTGACTTGCCTATACATAATTAATGAATTACCTGAACACTTTGTGTTTTTTTCCTGTACGAACAAAACCCCACAAAAAATAGTCGTTTTTTTCCTCCGTTTTTACATAGCACTATGATACTCGTTGGAAAGATAATAAAACGCTCGTCAATTTGGTGTAATTTTTTTTCTTTAAAAAATCTCGTATATAAAAGATATTAACGTTTAAAAATTATAGGAGAAAACATGAAAAAGAAAAATCAAATTCCGTTTTTAAATTTTCTTTCCTTAAAATCACTTAATACCACATGGCATGCCATTTTTATCTTTAATTTTATATTATTAATAACATGTTATTGCCACATGACAAACTCAAAAGAGAGAATATCCACTTTGAATGTCATGTGAAATTTATTGCTTTCAATTATTATAATATATATATTTTTTTATCAATTAATTTAAAATGATACCATATAGTGGAATGGTCGTTTGTATGTTTGTTGACGACGGCAACCTGGGTTCCACTCAGGCACCTCTCACCGATTTTTATTCATTTTTTTGTATTGATTTTTTTCATTTAAACTACATCATAAACATTCATATTACATGCAAACATGAAATAATTCATAAAAAAAAAATCTATTTTTAGTTCAAAAATTATAAAAATTTAGGTGAAGTATCTTGACACCATATAGAAAATTATCATATTTTTATGGAAAGTTTACAGAAATCGTCCTTTATGTTTATATCGTTTTTCAATGGTTGTCCTTTAACTTCAAAGTTGATGAGAATCGTCCTTTATGTTGAAAAATCTTGCAGGTTTCGTCCTTTAGGGCTAACCTGGTTAGTTTTTGTGGTTAAGTTTGGTCATGTGAACCCACATGACAGCAAAATGACGCTTATGCCCTCATCTTTTCTAAAATAAAAATTAAAAAAAAAACAGTAAATAAACCTCTCTCTCTGTCAAAAAAAAAATCCTCTCTTTATCTCTCTCAATTCCTCCTCTCTCTACCTTTTCTCCACCACCACCACCACCCTCAGACTACCACTGCCCCAGCCTCAAGTAACCACGAGCACCGCCGCCGTCTTCGAAACAACCACCAGTAATGGCCTATCTTCCTTTGCTAAAGTTGGATTCGGGTTATGGATCGGGTTTTTATGAGATGTTTTAGGGGTTTTCTTTAGGAAGGTTGTTGTGGATGGATTGGGTCGGATCTGAAACTGGTTAGAAACGCGGAAGGTTGGTGTGGATGGGTTGGGTTCAGAAATGAAGATTGTTGATTCGGATACTGGTGGTTCGCTTCCGAGGAATCAACGTGGTGAGATATGCATTCATGGTGATCAGATCATGAAAGGTTGGTTGTAATTTACTGATTTGGATGTTGTGGATTGTTGTTATTGTGTTTAACAGTAATTTGTTGTTAAAAGATACATACTCCTTTTCAACTTTTCTCTACAAAGTATTATTAAAAAACTGATTTGGATGTTGTGATTCACTTGTTTACTGATGTTGTGGTTTACTGATTTGTAGAGAATATAAGGTTTAATTATTTTTATTAATACTTGGTGTTGTTAGTGGTGGTGGTAGTGTGGTACCAGTGGTGGTGATTGGGACTCGGTTTATTAAGAATGAATGTTGGCGCTGGTTTTAATGTATGTTGACCACTGGTGGGGATGTCGAATTTGATGGAGTTTTATGGTGGCAGGTGGTGGTGGTGTAGGGTTGATAATTGAAGGTTGTGGTGCTGGGGTTTCACGTGGCAGGTTGGTGGTAGAGGTGGTGGTGTGGCCTGGTGGTGGAGGTGGTGGGATGGTGGTGGTGGGGGTGGTTATTGAAGAATGTAAGTGATTGTGGTGATAGAGATGATAGGGTCTGAGGAGGGTAAGATGTAGACAGTCTTACCTCTACCCGTGGGAATAGAGAGGCTGCTTCCAGTGAGACCCTAGGCTCGATAGTGGTTTTGTATCAAGTCTTGGACACAAGGCACATAATAATTAGCAATCGGGACAAACCCGATTGATGCATGTACCCCCTAGTCTTTTGGCTATCAACGTCACCACAAAATGCATAAGGATATAATAACATGTAATAACACTAGTATATTGTTTTGTAGATAAACAGTAATAGTTTACCTTATCAATAAGATTGATAATGCCATCATTCACAGCACAATAAATTTTAAAACTCTAACCAAAGCCAAGGCATATTGTGGGTATGTTTGGCAATGAGCTTTTAAGAGCTTTTAGGAGTTTCAAGCTTCAAGCTTTTAAAAAAAGCTCCTACTCAATAAAAAGCTTTGTTTGGTTGAAGGAGCTGGAAGCTTTTAGGTTTGAGAAAAAACTCTATAGTGAAAAGCTACTAGTACTAGCGTTTAAGAAAAAGCTCCTACTAGCTGCAAGCTTTTAATGAGTAAATGACACAAATACCCATTCTATTTTAAAAATAAAATAAAAACTTTCCTTACAAACTTTTAATTATGCCCATTTTGGTCATTTTATACATTTTATTAAAAGCTCCAGCTACTCTTCCAAACACCAAAATATATTTAAAAAGCTTTCAGCTTCCAGCCACAAGCTAGTTTTGCCAAACATACCCTGTATCAAATAATTGCCAACTGCTGCACCCTCACGCTTGCATCCCATAAGACTAATTATATTTAAATTGTTTTAATCATATTTAAATGACTAAAAATTCATTTTAAACGAATTTTAATACCAAAATTTGTGTGAAATTAATTTCATACATCAAAAACGTAAATAAAAATGTTTGTCTAGAAATCAATATTTTTTATAAGTCTTCCTACTTTTAATCATTTAAACATGATTTAAATTCAATAAAATAAGTCTAAATACAAATAAATTTAGAAAGATTATGGGAAAATTATTTCACCATGTCTCATCAGAAAGTAATCATTTTTTTCACAAAAAAATATCATTCTTAATATATATCTTGTAATTTTAGTCTTACTTATGCGTATTTAGATATAATGAATCATTTATTTATTTATAATCCTTAAAATCTGTTTTATAAATATTTTTCTTATCAAACAGAAATATTCTCATGTTTGAAAGTCATAATTATCATTTGTTTGACTCATTTGGGTAAACTATAATTATTTATTCAAATCTTTATAATTATCGCAATTATTTACAGTTATATCTGAACTAATTAACGACATTCATTGTCTTAACTTATTCGAAACCTATGTTAACTAATTATTCAATTGGAAATATTTAGATTACCAAATCATATCAATAGACTTTAATCATATTATTTAGAAAAAAATACACCGTTAGTCCTTATGGTTTCCACCAAATTTCAATGTAAGGTATTAAGGTTTTATTGTTTCACTTTAAGGTATTAACCTTTTAATTTGTTTCAATGTCAGGTATTAGGGACCAACCTAGTTAAAACTTAACTGAGTTTGAGGGGTATTATGGTCCATTCACCTGTTTATAAAAGAAACAAAATAAAAACCAAAACCCAATTGTACAAGACTCGAACCAGGGACCTTGGCTTATTAAAAGAATAGGCAAACCAGCTGATCTAAGCTACCAGATGGATATTATTCCGATCAGATTCTTTATAAATGAAATCGCTGCAGGTCATCTTCTCCAATTCAACCCAAACCCAACCGTTAGTCCTTACGTATTCACCAATTACGTCACCCTAGTTCTAATCTGTTTTCTTTATGTGTTTTATCCACTGTGTTTGTGATTACGTCACGCTGATTACGAATTTGTTTATTTGACTTTATTTTGTTATTGAGGATAACGTGTTTTGTGAATCTGTGTGGAGTTATTAGTTAGTTTAGGTCTTGTTACATGTTGATTGGGGAATTGATAATATTATTTGTGTTTTACTTCATTAAGTTTAGCTACATTGATAGGAAACTGATTTATTCGTGTTTCGTATGCTTTGATTTTATCTCGGTGCTGGTTTCGATCTGCTTTGTAGATCTGAACTTTGATCTTGTACAGCTTAAACATATTGCTTGTTATAATGGCTTGCTTAAGAACCTTAGAATCATGTAAATAGAAATGATTAAGGATCTGTAATTTTGTTTTATTATTCTTTGTTATTTAGCGAAACTTATATGAGGTTCGTTTTATATTCATCTGTTCATTATTTATACTTATCTTGTAATGGTTTGATCACTTATGATAGTAGACGCTGCTGGAAGGAACGATGAGGACAAGATGCTGGGTTTGGTAGATGAGTCTAAAGGTGGGTTAGGGTTTGGTTTGGGTTGAATTGGGGAAGATGACCTGCATCGATTTCATTTATAAAGAATCTGATCGGAATAATAACCATCTGGTAGCTTAGATCAGCTGGTTTTCCTGTTCTTTTAATAAGCCAAGGTCCCAGGTTCGAGTCTTGTACAAGTGGGTTTTGGATTTTATTTTGTTTTTCTTTATAAACAGGTGAATGGACCATAATACCCTTCAAACTCAGTTAAGTTTTAACTAGGTTAGTCCCTAATACCTGACATTGAAACAAATTAAAAGGTTAATACCTTAAAGTGAAACAATAAAACCTTAATACCTTACATTGAAATTTGGTGGAAACCATAAGGACTAACGGTGTAATTTTTTCTATTATTTAGAGATATGAAATGTAACATTAATTCAATTTATCGCAAAAACCGTACTTCCCCAAATCAACTTAGCAAACCGTAATGCCTTAGACCCTAGATACCTTATACTTTTAAGACTATCCATTTATTAGTATTCTTATACGTTAGAAGTTGAATTCCTCGGAATTCCCATTTCGTAGCTCACGGCAGCTTAAGTTGGATTTTGATCGCTTTTGCGAACTGTGAGTATACTTATCCCTTTTTTTCATTTTTACACTTTTGGGGTGAAACATGTACACATATACAAACTTACACATTCACTTACACATAATCTTTTATACGTTTACAATTCATGTGTGTGTCTCGTTATCTTTGTGCTTGATGCTAGACTTAAACGTAGTTACTTACTTTATTTGCTCAAAATCGTTATCTTGACTTAACTAATGCTCAAGTAGACGTAACACATGTTACTGTGCACAAATCATTTTGAAACGTGTTAGGATGTTTTATGTGAATCATATTCGTTTGACTTTATCATGTTTGTTTACTACGTGTTTACCTAATGCCTTGATAAATCTTAACACATGAGATGTAAAACATATTCGTTTAACTTATATTATACGTACACAAACCAAGTATGCTCACAAACATTATTTATGTTGATAAAATTATTTTCGTACATGTTTTAGGTTGATTGTTCAGATATTTCATGTAGGACATTTGGACTTAGTAGATATTTAATCAAGATAACGTGTGGAATTGTATTTGAATTTGATGATGACTATAATTGTAACTTGAAGCATTGAATACAATATTTACAATTTAGTGCCATGATCTTTTAAATAATCGTCACTACGTGGCACCTCGATGATTCCGTCATCGGTTGGGGTGTTATAGTATCAAATGTCAGCTTTTGTAGTGCGCCCACAGTCACTCGGTTTGCGAAAGATGCTGTGATGAGTTTGAAAATAACTGTCCTTTTTGTGGTTTTCCTATCGGCTATAATCTGCACCATAATGTTTTAGTTGATTGGGCCAAACAAAAACTCTATTTTGTTACCCAGGAGCAATTCCTTCACTTCAGGAGGGTGGCTCGCACTCGTCCACAGGGTCGACACATGACTCTGTATGTCGAGGAGCCGTAAGAGAATGCTCACTAGCATGTTGGGGGTTTGCGCCAAAGCTAACACATAGACCATGTAGTTAAGTCGCTCAACCAAATCTTGGCTTATCACCAAGGCTAAGTATTTAGACCGTACCGATCCTGAGTGAAGTTTTGATAGTTGAGGATCGACCACAAAGTGTGAATGTTTCCACTCACAAATGGGCTAATCAGTTCACGTGGAGTTGGGTTAGCTTAAAAGTGTGTGGGTTTTTACATGCCACAGGTACACTCATAAGTCCCTTTATGTCCAATCGAAACACCCATAAGACCAAATACTAAATTGATTAACTAGTTAATTCATCAAACAAAGAAAGAGTAGAAGGAATTATAAAGAACACAAAACATCACTCAAACTAAATATAAACCTATATAAATCCATACAAAGATAGTCTTCACCCTAGCAACACTCTAAGAATCCTAGCCAAACAATGGCTTTACAATAGGCTCAATAAAGGATGATTTTGTGTGAAATCATGGTGAGGGTTGATCGGGGATTTGGAGAGTTCTGGGTGATTGAAAGTGGTTTCTCTCTAGGCTCACTTGAGCAAAGTGTTATGGAGTGATCCCAAACTCAAAAGGTCACTTGCAAGACCCTTTGAAGTATGATTTGAGGGCTAGAGAGCCCCCTGGCGGGGGAAAGGAATGAAATGAAGGATGTCTCAAATAAGGGGTGTGGGCCTCTATTTATAGACAAGGAGAGTGCTTAAATATTATTTATAAATAAATATTTTTTATTAAATTAAGGCACACTTGTCTCTTTCTTGTGGTTCAAAACCTTGCATGTGGGAGACAAGGTTGTTGTACCATATAGCCTTTGTCCCCTAGCCACAACTTTGTCTTTTTTTTCTTGAGAAGCTTGTTCTCCACTAAATGACTCTTTTTTTACTCCTTTTTTATTTTTGCTCCCAAAAACCTGTATTTATCTCTTATGAACAATTTAGCAACGTTTTATAAGGATAAAAGCATAATAAATGGGCAAAAAAGAGGATAAATTGATGGGTTGGTAAAAGCTCGAGAGTTAACAAAGCTAAATTGATTGATTAATGCATAAATGATTATGGAATAGCACTACTTTGATGTGCCTTATGATTTTCAGGTATTAACACAAAAAGAGTTCAAATTTGGAGCTTTTGGAACATCTCGGAAGCATAAGGAGTGATAAACCGAACAAGAAAAGCTAAAACAGGTGTCCGGGACAAGCTGGCGTCGCCTACAACACTTTTTGGCGTAGCCTACGCCACTCGCGTAGGAGAAGGGGACCAAAATGCCACAGGACAGAGAAAAATCACAGAGCCAAAGAAGACTTGGCGTCGTTTACGCCACTTTTTGGTGTAGCCTACGGCACTCGCGTAGGCGACGCCAAAATGTCCCGTAGCCTACAGCACCTGCAGTCAAACTTGGTTTTAATGCATTTTAATGAGGATCAAAACGGAAGTTTCGTAATTTTTTGTTTTAAAACACTATGAAGGCTCATGATTAAGCATCTCCTTCTCCATAACTCCATCATATCAATTCCAATCATTCCCTACAACTCAAGAACACCAAAATCATCCTATTATTCAAGATTTCAAGATTCAAGACCCAATTATTGAAGACTCAAGATTCATAGCCATGAGTGGATAATCTCTTTGTATCACACTAGGGAGTAGACAATTGAGGTTCTAGGGTTTAACATTTGGGTATTTCTTTAAACTTTTGATTGTGTGATTGTGTGTTTGAACTATTGTGTTAGATTGTGATTAATCTTATGTTGAATACATTTTAGCTAATTGATCTTGTGCCAATTTCTAGTGTCATGAACATGGTTTCTTGCTCTAATACAAACATGGGGTTGTATGTTCTAGTGTGATGAAGTATATTATTGTCCATCTTTGAATGTTGATGATTCTTGATACCTAAACCTATTGAACAATCAATCCGTTAACACCAATTGCATCATAATTGTTTGACCCATTTGTGAAACCTTAGACTTCCTTTGTTGAAACCCGGGTGTGGTATTTTTAATTAATTGTTTACAATCTAATTTGTGTTCCACTATTTCAATTTCAATTCAATTCTAAGTTTTATTACTCAAAAACTCTTTTCAATCAAATTTCTTAAATGAACAAAAGGCAATCTTCATAAGTAACCTAGCATCTTCATAAGCAATATTTTCCAATAAACTAAACAATATTCACCGACCAGAAACTCTTCGTGGTTCGACACCCTTATTGCCACTACTATATTAGTTGAGGTAATACAGGACATATAAATACTATCTTTGACCGGACCGCGACATCCGATCATAAATACACATGTAAAACATGTGTAAATGATGACACGTCACCTATGAATAAAAGAAGTATACATGCTCTATGCTTTTTGTTAATATTGATTCTTTAAAACCCTATGAATAGAATTACACATGTTCTATTCTTTTTGTTAATTCTGATTCTTTGAATATATATTAGACTGTTGATGTTTAGCTCCATGCATTCTTGTGTATATTAGATTGTTGATGTTTAGATCCATGCATTCTTGACTGGAATCATATATTGTTTTAGTCTAGCAGTCTGCCATTATTTACTTGGCATCGAGGTAGCCTCTCTGTTAAATATCCAGTCTTTTCTCGCATGCCACATAAACCAAATCATCAAAATTATGATGCTCAGCCCCGCCTTTTTTTTTTATAAATTTTGCTTCCATTGGTTTGGTCCATGTACTGCAGCCTCTCTATTACGGAATCACCCTCCTGAACTTTCATTTTGCACCGAGTTTGAATCAATTCCCACACTATATGGCAAGCAACAGTTTATAAAAAGATGGTCCACCGATTCAAGCGCGAGCCCGGTAAATAACAAATTGTAGACTCCAGTTACACTTCTTTTTTGGCTAGAGCCATTTTCATGGGAATTTTATTCATACTTGCTATCCATGCCAAGAAATTCACCTTCTTTGGAAGCCATTTGGGCCAAACAAAAGCTTTACTTTGTGTGCAAACAAATCTGCCTCAATCATTCTACGTACCGAGGAAACCGAGAAAGACCCTATAGCGTGCCCAGTCCATCTCCGGCGATCCATGTTCCCACTCGATCTTCGAATGCGGTATGCGTGTTAAATTTCATTAAATAAGTGAAAAAGGCGAATTAGTCAAACTTTGTAGAGGCCTATGTTATACGGGAGGTGAGTTGGCAATCAAGGGATCCGCTTGGAGTCTAAAGCTTCGCGTGTCATCTTGGTCGAACTCATGTTGCAACATTCGTCTCGTGTGTGTTAGGGTCAGAAATTTTAGGGCTTTTTAGTGGGTTTTTCCAAGACTTCATCCTTGTGCTTTTTAACTGGGTTTTTCCAATGCTCAAACAACACAGGCAAGTCCTTGTCTGATCCACAAGACAAAACCATAATCTTGAAGTGTTTTACTATAGCCATTTTTCCCTGGTTTACCAGGAATGGGTTGAAGGTGTGTGTTGCAAATATAATAAACAAAGATAATAGGAAGAAGATCAGAGCTCCAAAAGCAAGTGTGAAGATCAAGTGAAAGAAATTAGAAGAAGATGATCAAAGGTACTCCAACATAACTTGTACCGGCTTGAGATATGAGTTTGATTAGCTTAAATCTCTCTGATCCATGGTATCCACTTTCAGGTTGTCTTGATCGTTGACAGATATCTCTCCGATAACAAAAGAGCTATCTTCAATGATTCTAAAAAACTTGAAAGAAATTAGAAGAAGGTGATGAGATAGATGACAAGTGCTCCAACATAACTTGCACCGGCTTGAGATATGAGTTTGATTAACTTAAATCTCTCTGATCCATGGTATCCACTTTCAGGTTGTCTTGATCGTTGACAGATATCTCTCCGATAACAGAAGAGTTATCTTCAATGATTCTAAGAAACTTGAAAGAAATTAGAAGAAGGTGATGAGATAGATGAAAAGTGCTCCAACATAACTTGCACCGGCTTGAGATATGAGTTTGATTAGCTTAAATCTCTCTGATCCATGGTATCCACTTTCAATGATTCTAAGAAACTTGAAAGAAGAGGTACCTTGAAGACTAGATTCGGTGCAATCGACGAACATCATTCAAAATTTCAACTTCCCGTTCAGGTGCTTAAATCCACCAACCTACTTGATCGTTGACAGATATCTCTCCGATAATAGAAGAGTTATCTTCAATGATTCTAAGAAACTTGAAAGAAGAGTTACCTTGAAGACTAGATTTGGTGCAATCAGAATCTGAATATTATATTACAATAATATTACGTTGACAGATATCTCTCCGATAACAGAAGAGTTATCTTGAAAATTGATGTAATGTATAAGTTTTAGAGTCAGTAAGCAATTAAAGAACTTGCACCGGCTTGAGATACGAGTTTGATTAGCTTAAATCTCTCAGATCCATGATATCCACTTTCACCTGAAGCTTTATCTGATCCATGGTTACGCGTTAGCGTCGATCTGATTATTAAAAGTATCAAGCATCTGAAATTAGTAAAACAACTTTTCAGGCAAGCAAGTAAAAATTCAGTTGTTATCGGAGAGATATCTGTCAAAGAATTTAATCCGATATACTCTATATCAACAGAAAATGAGTATCATCAATATGGTATTAGTGGTTGGAAACTGTGATGACAAAGCTTGTGTTGAGGGATAAACCATTCAGAATGGGTTGAAGGTGTGTGTTGAAACAAGGTATGGATATGGAGAACATGGAATGAGATGATTTCGATTTTCGTACTAAGATTCCATAAGTAAAAGTCAGTTGTTATTGGAGAAATATCTGTCAACGATCAAGGCAACATACTTGAAATCAATGGGAAGGTAAACAATTCCTGCTCATCATGAGGAATATCTAGTCGATCTGACTGTTGATTTCTTTTTGCAACCGGTACAACGAACTCTGAAGGGTTGTGCGTTAGCGCCGATCCGATTGTTAAAAGTATCAAGAATCTAAAATTAGTAAAACAACTTTTCAGTCAAGCAAGTAAATTTCAGTTGTTATCGGAGAGATATCTGTCAACGATGAAGGCAACCTGATAAAGGCTGAACACGAGTATAATCAAACAAGGTGCTCTGAAAACCACCAAAAAATAAAAAATAAAAAACTAACTCAAAACACCAAAAAATAACAAAAAATAAAACTTTGATTCGAAGCGTCTTGCTTAGGCCAAAGCGAAACGCTTCAGGTCACAAATCAACTTTTTCTAACCTCGTACCGAGGTAGTTAAAAAAGTAACCAAAGCGTCTCACTTTGACCTAAACGTGACGCTTTCAGAGGGTGAAAATAAAAGTGGGGGGTTTTAATATAACCACCCCGGAAAACATAAATTTATTTCCACCTTTTTTAAATCAAATCTCATCCGTTCATCCTTAAATCCATCATCGATCCGTGTCAAACAATCTTCATCATCCCACCAATCATCAAATCCAACGGCCACCATTCATAATCCACCACACCTAATATCCACCAATCATATCACTCCTCTCAACCCTATATAAAACCAACCCTTCACAAATATTAGACCAGTGGGTGTGGGGGGCGGCATAGGGAGGGCAAGCCTATGCCGCACCTCGCTACACCGCCCCCTTGGCCCGGCAAGCAAGAGGCACGGCATGGGCGGCATTATCATGCCGTTGATGCCGACCCTAAATGTGACCGTTGGAAAGCGACCGTTTGATAGGGGGGCCCACTAATTCGACCGTTTGTTAAAAAAAAAAAAAAAAAAAACCAATTTAAATCCTATAAAACCCTCTAAAATACTCCCCATTTTCTCACAATCCTCCTCTCTTTTTTATAAAATACTTTTATCTTCTATTTAATTTTTATAAATTGCAATGGATCCCTACCAAAACAACCCAAACCCGAATCAAACACCGCAACATAATAAAAACAACCCGACTCCAAACCCGTTCACGACACCGGGTTACACGATGCCAATTGATCCAACTTGGGCTACGTTTTCGGGTTTCCAACAAAGTCCCAACCCTTTCTCCCAATATTCCCAAATGCACCAAAGCCCCACTACCTTTAACCAATTTAGTCAAATGCAAATGCACCATAACCCTCAATCTTTTACCCAACTTTTACAAACTCCGCCATTCCACCCATCTCTCCAAACACAAACGTCACAACAACCACAACGACAACGACAACCCATTTTTGAACCCGAAGACGAAGAAGAAGAAGATGAGGTGGAGGAGGTGCCCGAAACACAAGTGGAACGTTCGAAGGGGAAGGGGAAGGGGAAAAAAAAACAAGGTCAAGATAAAGAAGAAGGGTCGTTTAAAAAAACCCCTTGGACGAAAATAGAAGAAGAAGCTTTAGCGAAAGCTTATTTGGCTACTTCGAAAGATCCCATCATAGGTAAAAAAAAAATTAACGATATGTGTTACATTTTATTTTTTTATTACTATACAATAGTTGTTACGTTTAATTTTTTTTTTCTATACGATAGTTGTTACGTTTAATTTTTTTTTTCTATACGATAGTTGTTACGTTTCATTTTTTTTTTCTATACGATAGGTGTTACGTTTAATTTTTTTTTTCTATTCGAAGTTGTTACATTTAATTTTTTTTTTCTATACGATAGTTGTTACATTTATTTTCTCTAATATACGTTTTATTTAAAAACGTAGGTACTAATCAAACGGGAGACAGTTTGTACCTTGAAGTGGGAAAGAAGTTTCACGACTTGATGGAGCAAGGTGTTTATCGCAAACAAGAGGCGATAAGTTCTAAGTGGAGGAAAATGAATAATACAATCGGGAAGTTCATCAAGTTTTATAACCCGTTGTATGTGAACCCTCCAAGTGGGTTTAACGAGGACATGATATTCAAGGAGGCGATGCGTAGATATGAAGACAAGCATAGAGCTGTTTTTCCTCATGTTCGTGCATGGATGGTTTTGAAGACAAGTTCCAAATGGGCACCGGTTCCAAACGAGGTTGCAAGCGCCAAGCGAACCAAAACTTCAGAGTCGGGCGATTATAGCATGGGAGGCGGGTCCACTGGTCTTTGTCAAATAAATATAAACGACGACCCAGACCCAGAGGAGGATAATACGGTTCGAGTTCAAGAGGAGCCACGACCCACAGGGAGGGACAAGGCTAAAAGGCAAGCGGCGGCGGCAAAAAAACAAGCCGCGTCAGGGAGCGGGAGCGGGTCAATGCTTGAAGGTTTGGTCGCTGAATTGGCATCGTTCAAAAATACCTTTAGCGAAACTCAAGCAGAGAAGAAGAAAATAAAGGAACGCGAAGTCGAAGAAAAACTTCGCTTAAAGCAAAAGAGGGTGGAGGAAAGCGTTCGCCAAAAGAATGAAGATCGCCAAATAGAGGAATGGCGAATAATGACAACGAACATCAACGACTATCCCGAAGAAGATCGCCCCGTGTTGCTCAAGATGAAGGAGAGTATTGCAAAAAAATATAATTTGTAGTTTTTTATTTTTATTGTTGGACGTTTTATTTAAGTGTTTGGTTTTTTTTTAATTTGTAGTGTACGTTTTTTTTTTTAGTGTTGGACGTTTTAATTTGTAGTAGTACTTTTTTTTTAATTTAAATGTTTGTTTTTTATTTAAATACATCTTTACTTTTTATTTTATTAATAATATTATTTAATCAAAAATCAAAAAAAAAAAAAGAAAAACAATAAATGATGATGGGCCTCCTCCACACCCCTTGGTCCATCATCTCATGGATGCTCCTACCCCACGCTGACGTGGCAGCTGAGGTGGAGGCAAGGCATGGATGATGGGCCTCCTCCACACCCTATGGTCTTATCCTCACCCTCAAACACAAAAACAAACTCTCTCTCTATACACAACAAAAAATATTTGAAAAAAAAATGGCGCCAAAAGCAGCAGAGAAAAAACTAGCAGAAAAAAAGCCAGCTGAGAAAGCACCAGCCGAGAAGAAGCCGAAAGCCGGTAAGAAGCTACCAAAGGAAGGAGGCGCCGACAAGAAGAAGAAGAGGAGCAAGAAGAGTGTGGAGACATACAAGATATATATATTCAAGGTGTTGAAGCAGGTGCATCCAGATATAGGAATATCAAGCAAGGCTATGGGGATTATGAACTCTTTTATTAATGATATCTTTGAGAAGCTTGCTCAGGAAGCTTCTAGACTTGCTAGGTATAATAAGAAGCCTACTATTACTTCCAGGGAGATCCAGACCGCGGTCAGGCTGGTGCTGCCCGGTGAGCTGGCGAAACATGCTGTTTCTGAGGGGACTAAGGCGGTTACTAAGTTTACTAGTTCTTAGATTTGGTTGAGTGTTAGGGTTGAGTAAAGAATGTTTATGTTTGTTGATGAATTGTTTGTGTATGTGCTGAAATGGAATGATTATGTCTTCTTGTTAATGTCTCGTATTGGTTATGACTGGTGAATTTGTGGTTTTTTGATATTAAATTATTACCAGATAACTATATGGTATGTGATTTAGTTACTTTGATTAATAATCTATTATTTTGAGTTTTATTTCTGCTAATGCTGCTGAAGATGTTTCTCCTATAATTTGTAAAGCATTTGTTTTTTTTTAATTGCATTTGGTTTTATGTTACAGAATTTGTGAGTTTTGTTGGTTTCAATTGTTGACTTATATTACTTGCTTACTGAAGGTGTGGATTTTATGGTGAAATATGTCATTTTTTTTGTGAGGTGAAATATATCACTATTGATGGGAATAATTTGAAGCTTATCTGAATGTGGAGAGTACATAAAAAGGTGAATATGGAGTTTTGATTGTTAAAAACCAAAAAAAAGGGATTTTAGTGGAGTTTTAAAATGTAGTGAGGCCAAGAAAACAACGCTGTGGGAGTTATGGATGTGTATAATTTCTTCTTGTAAATTTAATGAATTAATAAGTTTGGACATCTAATCATCTTAACTGGTTGAATCGGCTTGAATCATGCGCTTACTATATTTTAGTCGCAACGAGTTGAATCGATTCATACGGAGCAATTGTTTTCAATCTATGTAAATCACGTGTTGTATTCTTTTGGTTATATTACAATTTTATTTATTTATTTTTTCTCTTCGGGTGTCATAACCAGTACTATTACCACAACGAAACGAATTGGCAGTGCGTTTGGTCCCGCCGCATAGCGCATAGTCATAGAGTCATAGTATCCGGCGTTCCGTGTAGCGCATAGTCATAGTATCCCAGCGCAATGAGCAGGTTTGATAACACTAGTTTTATTAAATTTTAATGATTAGCAGAAGTATGTAAAGTTAAGAGGACTTAGAAATGGAACTTATCTGATAGTCGTTTAATGTCTACAATTGTCAATTCGACAGAGTTGTGTAAATTATGCATCTTCTCTAGGACATAAATATAACCCAAATCACAGTTATGAACCATTGATGAGAGGCCACTTAATGAGGCTGCAACTGTTGGGTCAGAAAACTAACAAATTGATTTGGAAATTGGCCTGATGATCGTGAACACCGCCCTGCTTAAGGTGTAATGATGAGGGAAAAGAGCCGTTGGAGGCTGCAACGGTCTCATGACTTGGAACATGTTTGGCTCTCCATTTTTTCACCTCCTTTTTTGACTTATAACTTCTCAAATAAGTTAACAAGGTGAAAGAAAGTGTTTGGCAAACCAAAAGTCGTTATTGATTTAACTTTTCATTTGGTATTTGATAAGTTGTTTTGAAAAAATAAGGATTTGTCACTTATCAAAACTCCTTATAAATTACTAGTAGGAAGGCCCGCGCGTTGCTGCGGGTACTAACGTTTTTCGCTGCATGTTGCACGACAGATTTCACGTAAATTATTTTTAAAACCAACTCGCTAATACAACTATTATATGAATTCACAAAGAATTTAATATAAACAAAAGAATTGACATAAAAACAATAATCGATTTAAGACTTTAGAATGATACAACAGTAACGTAAATAGCCTCGTTACTTGATTAATCAAATATTGTACCTTGATATCATAAGTAACATACTTGGCATAATTTCCTGTCCGGTCAAAATAACCTATCCCTTCATGTTCAAGATTGAAAGGTTCAAGTTGAATTCCATCATCTTCGAGTTGCTCAGTATCCTGCAAAAAACAACCCCATATCAGTAGCCTAGTTTTAAAAAGCGTGAGGTGCAGAAAGCGGCGAGGGGTAACAAAGAAAAGTGTTTTCTATTATGTATTGATTTTATATTTACACTATGCAGCTTTAATGGGATATACAACTCTATGCTACACCCTAAGGCGCAATGGGCAACATATTAAGATATAACATTATACAATCTAAAAACACTATTTAATCTAAAAATTACATTACATTTCATAAGTACAATTCCACTGAAAAAAACAGCAGCAAGTAATTCAAATTAAAAAGCATTTTGAAGCATTTTAGTAATATATATTTGGTCAAAAAGTCTTCTCATTGATTTCTCTCTGTTTAGAACTATTAATATTGGAGCAAAGCTGAATTGCATGAGAATGCTACCTATACCTTTCAATGTTCTAAAAAACTTTAGGTAGAGCTAGAGGTTCAAACGAGTCAAGCTACTCGCGAGCTACTCGAGTTTGGTTGAAAAAAAGCTAGAAACGAGCCAACCTTAAATTATCATTGGTCCCTGGATAGTAAAAATGGAAACATATATTACCATCAATTTACATAATACATAGTAATAAGCACCATCTAAGATAGATGATAGATCAACTTCAAAACAGGATCAAAGTTTAAAAGAACGGAAACGAGCGTCGAGGCGAACCAAGGCGTAAGCTCGAGGCGCAGTCAAAAAATAAATATAAAAATTATGTGTCTATAAAAAATAAAATACTTGACCTAGAAAAGTCTAAAACATAAAAAACACACATTAAAAATAAAATAATTGACCCAAAAAGTCTAAAACACCAAAAAAATATCCTAAACCACCCGAGGCGCACATTTTCTTAGCGCCTCAACCCTTAGAGGCGTATTTACAATCTGAACCCCATGAGGCGCGCCTCAGACTCGTTTTCAAAGAGTTTCACCTCGAGGCGTACGCCTCACCCGTTTTTTTAAACAATGAACAGGATAACTACCTTTACTATGTCTTGTCCAAGCCTAATCCATTTGATTCTGCAGAATTGGATCCATGACAACTATAGCTTCATATATCTTCTCATTAATATTCTTAACAGCTTTGCTTGCACCATTTCCAAGATATGAACATTTTAAATACTATTATAGCAAAAGTCTAATATTGTTAATGGCAGGCTTGGATCCAATAATGTATTGCAGATATCAAGAAATGGAACCTGTTGAGTATATTTCAATTTTTTCTTTAAAAGTCATTAGATTTATGCTAGCCATGTCAGAAACAAATAACTGATTTAGCGATGAGGTACGCAACTCTTTGACACACAACATCTTAGCATGTACAGATTTGTGCATGTATTTATTATTATTTATGCATAATGTTATTATTAGCATATATAATGAAGAGTTTTGGCGAGTAAAAGTAGATGCACAACCAAAAATTCGCGTATCTCATGGCTATGTGCGTGAAATTATTATCACATGACCATAAATGTATAGCACGCTTAAAGAATGGCTACTTTCGAGGTTTCCTTTAAAAAAAATCAGCTATACGATCAAATTCTGAGGTTAGAATATTACCTTCGAAATAGCAGCTTTGCATAAATCTGGATGCATATTGATGGCGGCAGCAACAAGAAGACCGCCAGCACTATGCCCGATTGCACCAAGTTGGTCTTTGTGAACATAACCTTCATTTATAAGATACTTTCCGCATGAGATAAAATCGTTTATGGAGTTTAATTTGTGCAATCCACTGCCATTTTTGTGCCATAATGGATCACAGCGCCACCTCTGAAGAAGATATAAAACAGTCACCATGGCACTTCAGCTCAGCCTTACAACAGTTGGTTAGATTATGTTAGGATCAAGTTTGACAACAAGAATTAATATAAGGGTCATGTTAGGGTTCATGTGTTCATCCCCTAGTATATCTACAACAAAAAACAAAATGTATACATTCATTGTTTCACAAATGAAAAATACCTGACATCCACAAACGCAACCACCCAACCACGGTCAAGTAAGCTCAGCCGTTCAGCAGACAAGTTTTTTCCAAAATTTCACGGTATGATCCATACCCATGTATGATACCAGGAGATTGACCCATTTTATGGGCTTTATGGGAGTATAATATTGTTAACGGGACCATTGTACCATCATGTGAAATGACTTCTTTTCTTTCGAAGAAATATGAATTTGAAATGCTTACCCATTCATGTGCTTCATTATTCTGCGCTTTTGAAGAAATGGCCAATACGTCTTCTTGATGCACAATAGAGAATGTTTTTGTCGACATGTCATAGTCAATAACTAAATTCGGCATCTGCAATGATATCATTTGGCCTTGTAATTCATAATTATTTAATTATTAGTGTCATATTTGAAATATTCAGTATTTCATTTAATTATAATAACTTATACCACTGGAGATGAAAGCACCACTCGATATACTGAGCTCATGAAGTCATGATTTGAGCCCGGATTAACACTACATGAATTTGAGGGCATAGGGAAACACCATGGATCAAGAGCATCAATCTCCATTTCTTTCTACAAGTACAAAACAACAAATTATAATATGACTGTAAACATATTAAAATAGAATCATGTGCATCTTAGATACCTTGTCACTGGCTTGAATAGGCATTTTGATGGAACAAATCATAGGGGAATCATCTTTGTTAAGATAGAGCACGAGATGCTCATCAAATACATCCATGTCTTGTATGTTGGTACCTTTAGTTGGGACGATAACTTTCTAAAAAGAAAATGTTTCAAAGTAAGCAATTAAACAAAAAAATAAGGATGTTTCGACACACATTCTGAAAGTGATAGTGTAAACTGAATAGTGAGAATCTGATAATCACACGTTTGTGTGTTTGACGAATTTAAGAAACTAATATATTAAAATGACCCAAAAAAAAGACATTTTAAGGAATTAATCAGATAAGTTTTACAAGAATGTGTTATCAAAACACTACATATTGATTTAGATAATTACTATAAAAATACCTCCCAATTAGCTAACTGTACATCCTCAACACAAAATCGAGCTAAGTAATAATTTCCATCTAATGACTCCTTTTCATCATCCACATGAAAATTTGTTAAAATATAAAAGAATCCTCAATGATGTTCCAAAAAAAATTGTACACCAGAAACACGATCATGAACTTTCCGCAAGCCATCTTTTGGGTTGGTTGCATCTACTACATACACCTGAAATATAGCCATCCAAATTCAAAATAAACTATAATTTGTCTTACTTAAAAAAAACAAAAGTATTGTATTTATGAATCATGTGCAGATAAGTGCCTTCCTCTGATGATGTTCACGAGTTTGAATTGACAGTACTGAACAAAACCGATTACATACTTGAAATTGTTCGCAAATATTGGAGCAGCATACCTACAATTAGTGACACAAGGCACAAAGCGAAACCTTCTTATGATCAACACAACGCCAATACAATTCAACATACAAATTTTGAAACATCCAAAAGAAAATAAGGGTTTTAACAAACAATTTACCTGGTGAATCAATTAGGATGTGTCGATTTAGGGTTGATGCTTCAATTGCTTAGCCTCTTCAACATGAAGTCCGAAGTAGACAGGGAGGTCATGAACTGAAGGTAACTGATGAAAATGATTGCACTCCAATGTTTCCACATCAATTGAAAGGTTTCATACAATTAAAGATGGAATTGAAAGCGATTAATTATTTTAGAACTGATGTAATTGCCGTGCATAAAGAATGTGAAAGGAGAGTAGAGAATACGAAGGGAGGAGAGGGGCAAAAGGGGAAATCTTTTTCCTTATTGCAAAGAAGTTGGTGGGTAAAATGTCTATGTTACCCCTCTAAGTGTTTTAATTGTCCCCAATATCCCTATAATACCCTTATGAAATAAGCTTTATTCTCTTATACTTGTTGCTTTAAAAATTGTACCCATATCAAAATTACAATATGGTACACCACTCCTCCTTTATAGAGTACTAGTGGGAGTGCCCGCGCGTTACGGCGGGTGCGTCTCACAACCTCTATTCCTAATCCCATAAAATGCATCCACCTCGGTAGTGGTCGTAATCACTCATCGTCCCAACACATGGGTTCGCCTGATCCTACCCACACATGGGTCGTGCTCATAAGCACCAGGTCCTAAATTGTTACCATGGTTATTTTATTTAATTTTGTTAATTTGTAATTTTCACGAAATTTCGAGGATTTTGTTAATCTTGTATCTCAGGTATTCATGTATTCGTTCCTAGGACCAAAAAATTTTAAAAGCAAGTTTGGATACTTAATTTAGGTAAAATGTTACAAGAGGCCATAACCAAGTCTTAAAAAAAATTTGGTTCGAATAGCATACATACAATTTATATAGATTAAATAATACAACAAAATTATTCCCTAATTGTGAATTCATATCCGATTTCATCTTACTTCCAGATGTTATGATGTTGACCAAATCCAATTCATAATCTTTTTCATGCTGTAGACTTTTGACTGCGGTTATTTTTTAATGGAGTTTTATTTGACCGATATTTCTTTTGACTTTTTGGGCTAACATAATATTCATAATGTACATCCAACTGTATTTTTTTTAACGGTGAAAGCACTATATATAAAAATATATAGGCCCAGCAAGAAGCTGAAAAACCCCAAAACTTACAACGATCCCCGCTACAAACTTACAACATATCGACTATATCAAAATCCAGCCATTTATCCCACACAGGGAGTGTTAAATTGGACCTACAAGACAACCAAACATAGACATCATCTTTGATTAGCTCCGTATTCTCGCGAACTGGGATGAATCTTCCTTCGAACACCTTGGTATTTCTTGCGATCCATATCCTCCAAATGGTGTACACAACCTTCTTCCATTTCTTGCTACCGGGACAATTCGTTAATTACATGAGCAACTCACTTAGCGGAAAAACATCGACGGGCAGCTGCACTTTCATCCACACATATATACATTATATGCGCACACCGTAAGTAGCGCGTAAATTAAACAAACTATAATGCTCAAAAGCAATTATTCATAAACCTAATTTATACAAAGATCCCAAAAACAATCTATTTTGACAAACATATCTTATATGTCCGTTATCCATTTTTATAGTTATAAGATTGTTAGTCCTAATTAAACATATTTAATTCAATCCAATCGTGTATAACAAATATATCATAAATGTCTTAGATAACAATAAATTGCAAGATGAATTTTAAAAACAGGAATTAGGATATATGAATCAAAACTTTTGACCCATTGGATCACATAAATGGATCGAATCGGGCTAATCATCTGAAAATTCATTTTAAAAGAACAAAATATCTGTGTACTAATGCAAAATAATGATATATTTAAAGACTACCTGGATATTAAATTAAATAAAACACTAAGACTATATAAACTTGATCATGTAACTCACTACATTGGTGACAACAAAGATAACGGAGTAGACACAACTAAAAAAGATAGTATGACACAGACTATAAGAAGGAAGTGAATTGTAACATACTCGATAGCTCCACCATGGACACCAATTGAGTAAAGCTCTTCCGGCACTTGTCCTTCAGTTGTTACCATTTAAGAGACTGAGCCAAGTAAATATAAACGTATAAGTACTTTAATGTTTTTAAAGATATCTTTAGCAACAAAACATAAATGTGGGTAAGGGGTATAGTATAGCTTACACAAGTTGTAGATTTGATGAACTTAAAGTAACTGGTATGGACCCAGAAATTTGATTGTTTGATAAATCCCTGCATCATTTGTTAATATAGTGAGACAACATTAAGAACAATGCAAATATTGGAAACTAAATAGGCAATAGAGCCAACTTCAACCGAATGTTGTTAATATAGTGAGACAACATTAAGAACAATGCAAATATTGGAAACTAAATAGGCAATAGAGCCAACTTCAACCGAATGTTAATTTTTTACATTTTATTACAAATATATAAAAGGTTACTGGCATAATAGACATACATATCTACACTATATTACAAACATAAATGATGACATTTATTATCTGCTTATTCATCACCATGCCAACACTGTTGAAGATATTATCTAATGAAAAATTACCTCAACATCAACCCTTCATGAGTAGGACTGCTTCAGCAGGACGTTGAGCATTAGCCTGAACTTGAGCAGCATACTGAACGTGCCAAAGCACGTCTTCAAAAGACGGTCGGGCCAATGAATCATCGACAAAACATTTCTTAGTTATGGAGATTATAACCGATAATGATTCGGGCGAAGATGAAGTACAATGGGGTCCACTACTTTCTTTCTTTCGTATGCGCTTTCAAATGAAGCCTGAAATATCCAAAGAGGAGAATTAAGTTCTTTAAGCTACTTCAAAGGTAATAACTAGAGGTGGCAAAATGGGTGGGTTGGGTTGGTTTGGGTGTTGGGTTAGGATGGGTTTGGGTTAGGATGGGTATGGGTTAGGATGGGTAAATTAAAAAAATAGGTTAGGATGGGTTGGGTCTGAATGGGTTTGGGCCTGGATAGTTTGGATTAAGATAAGCTCACATCAAAATAGATTAAAATAACAATAAAAAATTAAAAATTTAAAAAGTAAAAAAAAATTAAAATAAAAAACAAAAGTAAATTTAAAAATAAAATCTTAAGGGATGCGAAATATTTCATTTCGAAGCGGGCCGGTTAACAACCCGGACTGTTTCGACTCGACTGACCCGTTATCGATCTGGACCGTGGCCGTTAACGACCCAGACTATTTCGACCCGACCGGACCCGTTAGCGACCCAAACCGTTTCGACCTGACCGTATCCGTTAGCGACTAGGACCGTTTCGACCCGGTCATGCACGTTAGTGACCGGAATCGCTTCGACCAGGCCGGGCCCGTTTGCGATCCAGACCGTTTCGGCCCGATCTGGCTCGTCGACGACCGTGTCCGTTAGCGACCCGGACCATTTCGAACCGGCCGGGCCCGGTAGCGACCCGGACCGTTTCGACCCAGCCGGGCCAGGTAGCGACACGGCCTATTTCGACCAGACCGGGCCCGGAAACGACCCAAACCATTTCAACCTGACCCGTCCCGTAGCGACCCGGACTGTTTCGTTCCAGCCGGGCCTGGTAGCGACCCGGACCGTTTGGACCCGATCGGGCCCGGTAACGACCCAGACCGTTTCAACCTGACCCGTCCCGTAGCGACCCGGACTGTTTCGACCCAGCCGGGCCCGGTAGCGACCCGGACCGGTTCTACCCGACCGGGCCCGGTAACGACCCGGACCGTTTTGACCCGATCGGGCCCGGTAACGACCCAGACCGTTTCAACCTGACTCGTCCCGTAGTGACCCGGACCATTTCGACCGGACCGGGCCCGGTAGCGACCCGGACTGTTTAGACCCGACCGGGCCTGGTAACGACCCAGTCCATTTCAACCTGACCCGTCCCGTAGCGACCCGGACTGTTTCGACCCAGCCGGGCCCGGTAGCGACCCGGACTGTTTCTACCCGACCGGGCCCGGTAACGACCCGGACAGTTTTGACCCGATCGGGCCCGGTAACGACCCAGACTGTTTCAACCTGACTCGTCCCGTACTGACCCGGACCATTTCGACCGGACCGGGCCCGGTAGCGACCCGGACCGTTTAGACCCGACCGGGCCCGGTAACGACCCAATCCATTTCAACCTGACCCGTCCCGTAGCGACCCGAACTGTTTCGACCCAGTCGGCCCCGGTAGCGACCTAGACCGTTTCTACCCAACCGGGCCCGGTAACGACCTAGACTGTTTCAACCTGTCTCGTCCCGTAGTGAACCGGACTGTTTCGACCGGACCGGGCCCTGTGGCAACCCGGTCCGTTTCTACCCGAACGGGCCCGGTAACGACCCAGACCGTTTCAACTTGACCCGTCCCGTAGCGACCCGGACCGTTTCTATCCGACTAGGCCCGGTAACTACCCAGACCGTTTCAACCTGACCCGCCCTGTCGTGACCCGGACGGTTTCGACCCGACCGGACTCGGTAACAACCCGGACCGTTTCGACCCGACCGGGCCCGCCAACGACCTGACCATTTCGACCCGAACTGGCCGGTCAACAACTCAGACTGTTTCGACTCGTTAAAGCCCTCTAATGACTCGAACCATTTGGATGAGATCGGTCTCGTTGACGACCCGTGTTGTTTCGACTTGGTCGTCCGTTAACGACCTGAACGGTTTCGAACCGACCGGGGTTATCAACAAATGCAAAAGATATAATTTTTTGTTTTTAATGACATTTATTTCTATGAGGCATTAACGTTTTTGGTGTTTGGTGAGTTTTTATTCAGATTTGTATATGGTTATCTAAAAATACCCATCCTGACCCATTTGTTTTTTTTAATTTACCCATCCTGACCTACTTACTTATATCCTACAATTAAAATTACCCATCCTAACCCCCTTGAAAATTATACTAAACCCATTTCAACCCACAAAATCAAATTTTAAATCCAAAATAACCCAAACTCAACCAAATGGGTTGAAATTGCCAGGTCTAGTAATAACTAATAACTCTTTTTAGTGATCAGATTTATTTTAGTTAAAATTAAAGAAAATACCATCTCATTCATCAGAAATTCGTCTTTTCTAGATGCAACAGAAGGCCCAACAAGCGATTCGAGTAGAATGAAACCAAAGTTGTAGACATCGTCCTCTAAGTTTTTCATTTGCCTGAAAAAAAATCCATGAGGAATTTTGTTTTATCACATTCAGTCAAATTAAAAAATATAGTAGAAACTGGTTGAAAATCACTCAAAGTTTGTTCCTAAATTCTTTTTATTAAAATATTCAGTCCATTGCTGCTATAATTTTAATTTTGTAACCATAATTAATGTATTATTGATTTATAAAAAAAATGACGTGTGTTTGCAGGTCAACCAAACCCGACAAGCCATTTCAGCCTGTACTAACAAACAACCCGTCCGACTTGCTCATGTCAAGAAATATCACTTACCATGATTCAACACCTTCCCCGTTTGCCTGCGAAATGAAAACAACAATAAAGAGGTCAAATCATGTTATTTGCATAAACAAACATATTTTTTGTAGAATATTATTTTATATACATTTTCTTGTTTAACATCTTTTGCTATAATAGAAAGCCCATAGTCAGTCAGCTTTGCAATCCCATTCTCATTCAACAATATATTATTTGCTTTTAATCGGTTGTTGGAGAAACCGGGAATGAGTCTAGTGTGAAGAAAATGCACAGCCTTCGCGACACCCGACAAAACTCTCAATCTATCTTCCCATTTAAGAACATTTTCAGGGTCGTTGCCTGCATTAAACATATAAATATCAATAAATTAGAAAAAAATGCTTAAACGTATGGTCATACTATGTACCAAAATACTTACCAGCAAGAAGAGAATGATAATTCCCATTATCCACATACTCATACACAAGGTATACTTTGTTTGAATCACTGTCATTTGGTCCTTCGTTACTAATGCAGTGTCCCGGTAGGCAAACCAGATGAGGGTGCCCTAGGCGAGCAAGCAAATCCAAAGTTAAGGTTTCTAATTGTATACTTTTCGGACATAGTGTCATGTCTTATCGCAATGTATGTTCCATTTTCTAGCTTTCCTTTATAGATCTAGATAAAAAGAATGTTATTTTATAATCATTGATCTTACATGTTAATATAAAGGTGGTAGTTTCGACTTGATGATTCGAATTATGCTCATCTCTAACAGGTCAAATGGGTAAAGTTAAAAATAGCTTAAAAGGTTTCAAAATCAGTCAAAAGGTGTTCTGGATGCATAACACCTTGTCAAACATATTGTTCAAGAAAATGATTATAATCATAATCATAATCAGCTAGATTTTAAGAGGTTTTCCTTTCTGGGCCAACCCATCTGACCCGTTACATTTTGGCCCATATTAACAAGTTATGTGACCCGTAGTTAATAACATTTACATTGTGTGAGGAATGTTTGGTACCTTGCCGGTTGAACCTCCCCTATTAAGGCAGATCTATGAAAGTCTCTGGTAGCTTCCTTTAACTCTTCAAAAGAAAACAATATAAGCACCGACATTCCTCATGTACCCAACTTTGCAGCCTCAGAAACAAGCCCTGGTTCACAAAACAAATGTATCAATATCAAATCATAATACCATCATAGTTTTAGCGTCATGGGAAATACAGACTGATCAATCTTGATACTATGTTAAGTGCTTATTCAACGTCATTTCTGAAAAAAAGAGAGATGCAATACGCCAAACCTTTGGTGCCTTTTCTACTAACTCTTCATTTGGAGACAACTCGGTAAAGTCAATTTTGTACATGTAGACAACAAAGACGCGAGAAGATAATAACACTGAAAAAACCACACGGTGGGTTCAAGTGACGGGTTGAAACGGGTCATTTCAGCATACAAGTAAACAGGTTGTGCCAAATTGGTTCGACCCACAAAAAATTAGTTGTGCATTTCCGAAAAGATAGATAACTAACTTCTTAATCAATATTGCAAAACAATAACAGTAAAGTGATTAAGGCTCTATACAGACCTGAAGAGCCTCCTTGGCTAAAGATCCGTCTGGGAAATAAGCTTTAAAGCACTTAAATGGCTTTTCATCTTCTGTTCCTATGCTGCATCTGTCGCAACGGACGTTCTGAATGGAGACTCCTCTGTTCGATAGCTCCATCTTAGTAGCAATTTTCCCCAAGAGAGCTTTCCATAGGAAGTATTTGCACTTGAGGGGAGCCCATGAATTCCAAACATAGACATCTGAACTCGAGCTCAGAGCACCTTCAAGAATAATATCCAGCCTCAAGGCTTTGACTGAAAAATCAGTCCCTTAAGCATTCGCCGCCCAAACCCACTTATCGGACCTGCTACCAATCGTCCCTTGATGAAGCAACTCGTAAAGCAACACCACGCTATTCTCCTGACCAACTGCAGCGGGGTGTTTAGACCACTCCCATTTCGAATGCCGCACCAACGCAATCCAACGAGCAAACCATTTCTGATCTTCTAACACTCCAAACCATATCCAGGATAATAGTAATTAGAAAATCTATCTCTAGTAAGAGGTCCAACAACGTTCACACACATTAAATAAGACGAAAGACAATGCGTTTCAACAATTTGGCTAAATGCATGTTCATAGTTAATATTCTTATTATATCTTGTAAGATTGATTATGACTACTTCAGAGAGGAGAAACAAATGAACAATCCTGTGGACCTTTACAACTTGAGTATAGGACCAAAGTGCCTACATTATAGAATAAATTATTTTTTCCAGCCTTCCAAAAATACCAGCTAAGCCAACATTTAAATTACCTGATGCATATAACTTAAAAAAAAAAGACTTAATTTGATTTAAGAAGTTACCATCTCTTTGGTGAGTAGATATGCCCAGTGTCTTCATCGCAAAGAGCTTCTTGGATCCTAGTCCCCCATCTCTTATTTGTAATATATACTTCCTTTTGCATGATCATGAACACCAAAGGTTAACAAATGAGAATATAAAAAGGAGTTCAAACCTATGTATCTCTACTTCAGATAGCTAGATATTGACAAGTAATGTCATATTCACCCAAAATTGAACACCCTAGAAACTAAAATAATACTGACTTGAGGAACATTTGTGAGTACAATTAATAGATTAGAGAATCAGAATCAGCATCATAACAGAATTAGCATCATTGACCGGATGCTAATTAACACCATAAGACATTAAAAATGCCTTGGTTCTTGTAGAATGGAACTACAAAGGAAGTTAAGAAGACCTTGTCAACACTTAATGTTGGTCAACTGCCATATGCAAATGTTGTAGGTATGGAATTTCAAGCCCTACAGTCCTTCGTTTGGCATCATGGTCAATGTGAATCTGTCTCTTTTATTCTTATTTTTTTAATGATTCAATTTTTTTTCAATTCTGGAGTTCTCGACTCAAGTTCTTTGAGAAAAATATTACAGTAACATGCAAATATATAGCATGCATCATGACAGACAAATATTACAATAACAAAAACAGATTATTAGTTGGGATAAAGACAATTACCTGAGTCACACAATTCCTCAACTCCTCTTTGGCATTCGGTAGAAAACATCTCAGCTTGAGCCCTAAATTCATCAATATCACGAGCATTCAAAGCAAAATGCTTATCCTTCTTTAGTTTTGCATCTCCAGATTTTCCACTTTACTTTTTAAAACCCTAATTTGAAATCAACTTATAACACAAAAAACAATTGGTAAGTCGACATTACGAACCTGGATCGCTGGATTTGATGCTAATAACAATCGACTACAGAAATCAAATAGAATAAATACCTGACCAGTAGACAGAATAACAAGATCCCTCATTAATTATTTAGAAAGAGGACATCGAAACTCATGAGCATACACATTTTTTTTATAGAGTATTATAGATTGGTGAAGATTTACCCACATGCCTCCTTATATCCTTATACACAACATAAGTAAACCAAACACTTTTTACAAAATAACTTATTGACTTATTAGCTTTCCCCATCACATAAACTATTTAAAAACTCTGTTTTTAAAAAGTCAAAACTTAATTCTTTTAACAAAAAGTCCGTTTAGACTTAAATAAGTTTATCCAAACATGCCTTTGGTTAAAAAAAACTAATTTTCACCACATACACCCCCTATTTTAACTAAGGGATAATGGATTTAATTACTCCCAACTATCGCCTGTTGGCGGATAATACTCCCAACTATCACTTTGGCCATTAGCACTCCAAACTTTCAACTTGTTGGATTTTATCACTCCCAAACTAACTGAGGTCTAACCCAGTTAGTGTTTGTGGCCAAAATGTAAAAAACAAAACTTAAGGGACCCTTTTGAAACTTTTTATTATTATTATTATTATTATTATTATAAAAAACAAAAATTATTATCTTTTAAAAATTTTATAAATCCCAACCCCTCCCCCCCCCCCCCCCCCCCTTTTCCTGTTGACAGACCACCCCCCCCCCCCCTCCCCCTCTTTGTCTCTCTAAACCACCATCACCACCACCTCCGCCTTCACCGTCCACCACCTCCACCTCCACCATCACCCATTGGTGGTGGAGTTCAGAGAGAGTTCAGAGAGAGAGAGAGAGAGAGAGAAACCCCTGCACCACCACCGCCCTGCACCACCATCGCCTGCACCACCCCCTCCCCTATTCTAATCTATCTAATAACACTTAGCATCGATAAAAAAACTAAAAACCCTAAATCTAAATATAACAATAATAACCTAAAGCTAAATCTAAATCTGAAACTTAATAATAACAATAAAATCATGAAATCTAATCGTGATAGAAGTTTAAAAACTGATGATAATCAAAGCAGATGGTTCGATTGTTCCTGTTCCTGATGGTGGTGGTGCTGGTGCGACGTTGCAGTGGTGGTGGTAGTGCGAGGGTGGAGGGTGAACGATTAACACGCTCCTTCTTCTTAATCTGCTTCCCGAGTACGATTAACCCCAACCAAGCACGATTAACACCCGATTAACACCGTCGTTCTCCTCGCCGCCGTCCTCCTCTCCACCGCATCCTTGTTTCTTCTTCTGCTAGGGTTTCGTTGGTTGTGGTTTTGGATGAAGGTGAAGGGTGGTGGTGGTGGAAGGTATGGGTGGTTTAGAGAGAGAAGGGTGGTGGATGACGGTGAAGGGTGGGTGGATGAAGGTGGTGAAGGGTGGTGGTGGTTTAGAGAGAGAAAGGGTGAGGTAGGTCTGAAGAAGGAGGGGGGGTGTTATAAACTTTAAATAATAATAATAATAATAAAAAGTTTCAAAAAAGTCCCTTATGTTTAGGTTTTCACATTTTTGCCACATAAATTGTCCCTTAGGTTTAGTTTTTTACATTTTGACCACGAACACTAACTGGGTTAGACCTCAGTTAGTTTGTGGGTGATAAAATCCAACAAGTTGAAAGTTAGGAGTGCTAATGGCCAAAGTGATAGTTGGGAGTACTATCCGCCAACAGGCGATAGTTGGGAGTAATTAAATCCATTATCCCTTTAACTACACACACTACACACCCATATTGTCAAAAAAAAAAAATCAAATGAAAGGTTCAAACAAATAAGTGACAACTACGAGGTGAAAGTATAAAGCGAAAGTTGTTGGTAATATAGGCGAACCCAATAGGTTCGTTTACAAGACGAACCAATAGCGCCCAATCGTTTCTTTTAGGTTGTTTTTAATGTTTTTGTCGTTTTTTTAATTTGTAACATTTAGGTTTGATCTAATTTTAATTTATTGTACTTTTTTTAATTATAATTATAAAAATGTTGGTTTTAGTTTATTTAACTATTGTTTATTTAAAAAGGAAAAAAAATTAGTGACAGATGTGATGACCTTCTTGTGTGTTTAGTGATAGATGTGATAAAACATGAAAAAATTCAATGACACATGGTGATTGGTTGAATGTTTAGTGATAACCTTTGTAGCCTTAGCTGCCAATTGTGATTTTATTAAGCTTGGTTGAAGGAGCTCATTCGTTGCTACTACATTCTGATGTTATGAATTCTTACCAATTTCAATTTTTCGAGGACAAAAATTCATATGGGAAGAGAGTATTGTTACAGCTAGAATAAGTCTAAGGGTCGATAGTGATATGTAGAAAGTGGAAGGGTTGGATTGTAATAACTATGTAAGTCTAAACAACTACGTTAGTTAAATCCACATTTGCTAACAGGATATGGTTAGCTTTGATTTGGAATAGTTCCTCTTTCTCTCTTGTGATTCTTCTTCATCTTCTAAATTTCATAACATTGCAAATATTAGATCATTAACCAAAAAAAGTATAATGAGGTTGAAATAAAAGATAAAAAATTAAACCTGGTATCACATCAACCCAATATACACAAAGTTCATACTCATGCCTAACAAAAAATTATCGAGTCACAACATGTTTACTTCAGTGTTGTCTAAGTTTTTAGTGTTCACATAATCAAAATGTGAATCTATGCCTTCCTACTTTGAAATAACAAAAGTACCTTCGTCCTCCAAATAAGTGTACACGCAATGATCATCAATTTTTATCTCATTTTGCTTGAGGAACTAAACCCATCAGGCTGAAGGGTGCACAGACGGGGCAACCCCCCGTCCCACTGTCTCCCTCGTCCCAACCACCGCCCCCCACCCCTGTCCCTCATCTCCCCCGTCTCCCCCATAACACAACGGACGGACCAATCACAATGCGGCACCAATCACCTTTCGCCACCACCGTCTCTCGCCCCCGTCCCCGTCTCAACCACCGCCCCCACCCCCCGTCTCCCTTCCTATAGTCTCCACACCCTATAGCCTCAACCTAACAAAATAAAAAGTTGTTTATAATAGACTAGTAGTGTACCCGCGCGATGCGGCGGGAAACACAGCTACTTTTACGGGTATGCATGATTCGGTTCAATTCGGTTATTAGCCTCAACCAAAACCAAAACCAAAGTCAATGGTTAAATAATCTTATTAACCCATCGGTTAATTGGTTCGGTTTATCTAATAAAAGTGTCGTTTTTTAGTCTGGTTAAGTTAATTTTGTTAATAACCAAAACTAAACTTTGGTCAAAGTATAAGTCTACTAAAGCATGGGCTAAGTGCCCTATCTTTTTTGGGCCCCATTATATTTAGCTCGTTCCAAAAAGAGGCAACACGGTTAGGTTAAAAATGAAAGCGGGAAAGTGAGGAATGGAAATCGAATCGAATCCTGTAGTAACGGTGAAAGGTCGTACACCTAAATCGTAAAATCACGGTGAAGCTAGGGCTGAGATAAACCTGAAAGATAAGGCGTAGGGTAGGGAGTGTGCTATAATCGTGTTAGCAAAAAGTGTCACCCATAGGTGATAAAGACCCCCATATATAGAAGTGACATATGCCAACATCACTAAACCCTAATCTAGTGGGCTGAGGCCCGATTAGGTTATGCCTACCCTAATGCGAGTTAGTAATCATAATTAGGAAATAAATACTTAAATATGGAAATGGAATCAATACCGCCTTAACTGCCGAATGTATTCCTGGAAGGGACACGTGTCGTCTGTTGATTGGCCACGTGTCCTAAGCTTAAGTCTAATCATGTGGAAAGGTAGTTGGCGGAGATATGTGATGACGTGACATGCAATCTATCATTAGCGAACGTGTACACGCGTCCCTGTTGCACGTGTGACTTTCTGGCTTCACACGTACGATACACTACGCGCCCTGCCATTAGGTTGTAGAGGCATAAGGCACGTGTAGGGGTGTAAATGACACGTAGCGGCTCGTGATCGGCTCGGTAAAAAGCTCGAACGAGCCGAGCCTTAACGAGCCCGAGCCTGAAATATGGCTCGTTTAGTTATCGAGCCCGAGCTCGAGCCCTAGATACAAAGCTCGATTGGGCTCACGAGCCTAATCGAGCCTTAACGAGCTAGAGCCCGAACCCGAGCCCGAGCCTAAGTTATAGCCTTAACGATTGGGCTCGCGAGCCTAAGTTATAGCCGAGATTTTGCGAGCTCGAGCCGAGCTTTTGAGCTCGTTTGAGATTCTCAAATCACCTCGAGCCGAGCTCGAGCTTTGGATTTTGCTAGCGAGCCGAGCTCGAGCTTAAGATTGTAGGCTCGAACCGAGCTCGAGCTCGAGCTTCACAAAACCTTAACGAGCCCGAGCCGAGCCCAGTCAGGCTCGGGCTCGGCTCGGCTCGTTTACACCCCTAGGCACGTGTTACGTTTCTGGATGTTTGTGCCCCGGGCTTCCTAGCGCGAGACATCCTTAGAAACGTGTGATTATGCTCTCCCAAGTGGTCACTTTTGGGACTCGCATTGTATGGGTTAGGCCAATCCATGTGAGGATTTGGTACCCAATCCCTTCAATGATATGATTTTTTTACTGTGGTCTCTATTATGTTAAAAGAGCCTCAAATTTAAAATTCGTTTTAGGCCACTAAAATGGTCGAGTCGACCCTGGTAAATCACATAATACATCAATTTTTTAAAATTAAAAAAAATATTAGCATTACTATACACAAATTAAAGAGAATAAAATTCTCGTTTTTATAATAATTTTTTTTTTAAAAAAAAATTTAACGTATGAAAAAATTATGGTCGTTTAAAAATCGTGGGAGTAGTTTCCTTAAAACAAGGAAAAACATGTAACTATTATTTTTCGCCTAATTCAGTTCGTTTTCGTTCCAGTTATTACTTAAACCTATCATATCATTTTTTTATATAAAAAACTACACCAATACTATACTCAAATTAAAAAGAATAAAATGCTCATTTATATGGTGCAATAATATTATGAAAACATTTACACACGAAAAAGTTATGGACTTTTAAAAATCATGGGGATAGTTGGTTAAATTAAGAGTGTAAAAGCGTAATTACTATTTAAATAAACAAAAGTTGAGTAAAGATGAAAGGGCACATGTGTAAGTATTTTTTTAAAAGGCATGCTTGCCGTAAAATAGTAGTTAGTATCTGCATTGTGTTTTGTACTCTAAGCAATATACTTCTAAAACTTGAATTTTAAGAGATTATTAGGAAATGTATTATAATAAAGTTTGAATGATTTCAGTTCGTTTTTGTTTTTTTTTCTTTATTTTCGTTTCGGTTATTGCTTAACCCTAACATATAATTTTTTAAAAAATTAAAAAAACTATAGCAATACTATACTCAAATTAAAGAGAATAAAATGCTCTTTTATACGGTGTAATAATATTAAGAAAATATTATCGTCTGAAAAAGTTATGAACGTTTAAAAATCGTGGGGGTAGTTAGTTAAAATAAAGGTGCAAAAGTGTAATTAATATTTAACTAAACATAAATTGAGTAAAGTTGATGGGGCAAATATATAACTATTGTATAAAATTATAGCAGAGTATAGATAGATTAGGGAGGAAAATTGTAACTAATAAGGGGTATATGTGTAAGTTATGTTTGAAAAGACATAAATGCCCTTAAAAAGTAGTTACTACATGCATTATGAGTTGTACATTAAGCATTTATAATTGTATTACTTAAAAATTAAGAGGTCCTTGTGAAATGCTTTATAAGATAGTATAGATAAGTACCTAAATTAAAATACCTTTTGTACGAGCAGGTAGTTGGCATCTTTCACCGCTAACAATATATAGTACAATACTCACCTTCAAGTACATATTTTAACCCCAACACATACAACACATGGGCCACACACAATTGATGGCTCCAACACATGCAACGCATGTGACGCACACCATTTTGACCCCAACACATACAAAATACATGTCACACACCGTTGTGACCTCTATATATACAATGCATTACTATCGTTTTCTACATGTTTGTTTCCTTCAAGTTGTTATTCAACTAACTTACAAGACTCATCCATAAGAACTAAGAAGTTTGAGATCATGTTTGTTTCCTTCAATAAAAAAAATCATCATTTATAGACGGTTACTTTGACTAGCCACTCAGAAACCGCCACGTCACCAAACCCCTTCCCCCACGCCCGTCAAAATCTCCATAACTCTTACCCCACGGCTGACTCCACGCCATAAAGAGGGTAGTATTGGTGGCATGGAGGGCTTCACAACCCCTTTCCCACGCCGCACACCGTGCAACCTTATTACGAAAAAAAAGCTTATGATTTAAGCTTTTATATATACCACATTTCATTTATCATTACATTATATAGAATCTTTTATTAACAATAGGCAATGTTTTGAAGACCAGATTTGACTGGTTCGATCAGGAATTGTCTACGATGGCGCTGCAGTTCATGGTGGATCGTTATTATGGACTTTAATGTCCATTATGTATCATATGCTAGTGTTGAAAAACAAAAGATACATTTAAGAGATGGTTTGGACATTCAGGGGGTGAGCTCCTTGTCACCTTCCACCTCGTACCGATCAACATGAACCACCCGCTAGAATGGGCCAAAGACCGGCCGGGTCTTTGAACCACCCTTTGACAACAAATCATTTATTCAGTAATGTTAGTCTTTCTGTTTCGATATGTGTCCCCTTACACTTTACATATACCGAGCGCCAAGTCAATGGTAATACTAAAACGATATTGATTGAATTTGCTACGTTTGCTATAAGGGTTTAAGGGTTTTGTAACAAGAATTGTCTCTTTTTTGCCGTTTAAAAAAATTTAAGTAACGTTCAACTGAATTGGGTTAGACATGAATTAACCCCAGACAAATTAATTTCGTTATAAAAGATTTGTTCTTCCAAGTACGCATGGAACCAACCGGAGAGATGTTACTTTTGTGCTACTAACGTACCATGTCATGCGTTTGATAACCATTCAAAAACGTGCGAGGTATTTTCTGTTCTTATGCATTGTTTTTTTTATGATTCCATTATTATTGAGGTTTATTTCATCATGACCCGATCATGTTATTCCATTATCAAGTTTATTATATAAAGATTTCGATATAAAGTTTATATCGATAAGAGTGAATTGTTACAGTGATTAAAAAAATTCTAAAAACATGACTTCTTTAATTAGTTATGTTTTATAAAGATTTTGATATAAGGTTTAATACAAACTAGGTTTAAAAATGTTTAATACAACACTTCAATTCTAATTAACATATTTTCTTATATAAAAAACCTATTATTATCCTATTTGACACTTGTATATAACTAGTATTGGAGCCCGTGCTTCGCGACGGGATCGTAGGAAGGTGCTGACGATAATATATTTGTTACATAATATATCAATGGGTTACTACATAATATATATGCTGACGATAATATATTGTAATATAAACAACGTTGAAAATAAGCAATATGTCTAAAGTTAAAAGTTTAGTTTAACTATAATGTAGGTTTTAATCAATACGACGGTAAAAATAAGATAGCAATACGGTTAAATAAACATTTATATAATTAAAAGTCATTAGTTTCTATATCTTTTTTTAAAATAGATTCAATATATTATTTATTAATTAAATAAAAAACTTTCATAAAAAATAAATTTGTAACAATTACAACCTTTTTAAAAATTCAATTTTACCTCAAGTAAAATTTTGCCAAACATATTGATATGAAAACAAACCATAGATTAACTTTAGTATTAGATTAATAAAAACAAAGGACTCAAGATGAACATAAATTGGGCCACTAACAGAAACGTGACACCTAAAAAGCACCAATCAATATTTAGAACTGTTCACATTATGAAATGTTATTAAGTAGAATATTGTGAAAATATTCTTTTTTTTTAATTTAATTACCTTGATCTTTCATTTCACTCTCTTTTAGTTTCAAAATAAAATAAACATTTTTATTATTTATAGTAAAATTTTATAGAATAAACTAGACGTAAATCATGTATATTAGATGGTTTAGGTTAGGTTGTTAATAGGTGTAAAAGGTTGGGTTGGGTTATGTAAGGGTAAGAGATAAAATTTGAATTGGGTTGGGTTGGATTGAGCTGGGTTGTGATTTGGGAATGTTAATCTAAGTGAACTTTGAATGTAGACCCTTTGATGTGTGGCCTTATGCCAACTTTTAATGTGTTATTACTGTTGTTTTGTTTTTCTTTTATTGTTTTGTTTTTCTTTTATTTATCTGTTAAATTACTTTTGTTTAATTTTTTAACCTTAAAAATAATAAAACACTGAGATTAACAGTATTAACCAAATCCAGCCAACAAATCAAATATCTTTCGGTTTACAAAATAATTAATTATTTAACTATCTTGTTGTCAGCTAAAAAAAGTGGTTTATGGAAGCTCTGGAGAAAGCTAAGTCTACAAGATATAAGGATATGAGTTATAGAATCCTCAAAGCAGACATACATAGAAAAGGATTGAAAATCGTATCCGAAGGTTAGTTTTGTAATTTTGGAATTAGTAAAACATAATGTTGTTACAAAACATAGAAATTAATGAACACTTTATTTTTTCATATATGTGTGTAAATGCAAAATGTAAGAAAAAACAAGAAAAAAATAGCCAAAATAATAAGAAAGATGGTATTAACAGTTTATTTTTGAATATTTTAATACCGGTTATTGTTTGACTTGGTTAAAACCGGTTCAGGAGGGGGGATGGAAATCCATGACCTATGTAAAATAAACTTGAAAAGGTTCTTTTTTTCATTTTTTTTTGAATTTGTAAGACATAATTTCGTGACAACACATAGAAATTAACGTATACAATTTTTTTTTATATATGTGTGTGTATGTATTTGTGTATGAGGGAAAAATGGTAAGAAACAACAAAAAAAAATAGCCCAAGAAAAAGTTCAAAAAGACAGTAATAACAGGTTATTTTAGGTTAAAAACCGGCTACTAATCTTTTTTTTCATACCTCTTATTAGACCGGTTATTGTTTGAGTTGGTCAAAACCAGTTCGGTAAGAGGGGGGACCTGTTATTTTAGGTTTAAAAACTAGTTCTTATTCTAAAATACATGTTCCATTTTTTATTCTGACAATTGCATTGGTTAGCTCTTTGGATAATATAGTTGCAACAATTGGAATTTGGCCGCTTGCCTAGCAGTCCAAAAGGGGAAGAAGATTATTAAATGCTAGTAATGTCTCAATGCAAATCTTCATATCATGTGATGGCCATTTGCACTTTGATATAGCAAGCTACTGCCACTTTTTTTACTATGGGATTGGGTTAGATAATTCTGAAGTGGACAGGCTCTATGAGTTCCACTTCAATAATGGCTTTATGGACGAGGATGACCTAACTTTATTTCAGTTAGCCTGTGTTGCTGATTTCCTAGAGATCGAGGTGCTTTTGAAATACTTTTTGGAGTATTTTTCAATCATTATTATGGATAAAACAATGGTTGAAATCCAGATGATATTAGGGTTGCCAGCAGAGCCGTTATTAGTTGCATACACGGTGATCAACAAATGTTTCTTGCACTCACTTTGACTAGTTTGATGTGTAGGTAGATAGCAAAACGTTGTTGTGGTTTTTGGTCGATTTTGCACATGTAATAGTTGCATCACCACATTGGTTTTTAGAGGTTTCATATTTGGTTTTAGTCTATTCTCTTTCTCTCTTGATTCTTTCTCTAAACTAAATTCAAGCTATTATCGGGGACGGTGTCAAAGCGGGTATAGGAAATGAGTACCCCTCCCAGTGCGGAAACACTGTCATCGTATCATGGAGTAGTGGGTTCCGGGTAGTGGTCACGAATTATAGTACCCGACGAGGGTTGTGTGTGTAACGGTCACTTTTTTGACCGTTTGAGGATGTTTTTTTATTTTTTTAAATTATAACTAGAATTGTACCCCGCACGTTACAGCGGGGTATTATGCTTGGCAGTTGTTTGACATTTGATAAAATGGTGATTTTATTCACTCAAACAGACATGTTGCAGTCACATAATTGTCACATAACTATGCTTGCCAGTTGTTTGACATTTGATATGAGGATTGTTTTCATTCGATCAAGCATACATGTTGCAGTCAGATAAGCCTTTTAAAGTAATTTTGGTTTAGCAACTTCTACAAAAGTAATGTTGTTAGCGGGATGCGGCTGTTTGATGCACACCTTCTGAGCACAAAAGTGTTTGTTGGTGTCGTTCACCATTCCTTGCTTCTTTCTAGTTGCAGCTTGTATCTGAGCTTAATGTCTTATCTATTTTAAAACATTTCATCTGCACCAATCAAGCAGCCTCCATTAATCAATACTGTTCCAATTCCTAGAGATCGCCTAAGATGCCTGTTGTCCATCACCTTCTATGTAACAACTAAATCTATACTATATTATAATGCATGAGGCAAGGACTTCTTAAATTTTAAACAATACAAATATGATTGCTTAAGGTACAACACTTGATGCACATAATAAAAAAAAATTTGGAGCAAATATGTCTTTTAGTTAGTGCCTAACAACTTAAACTATAAAACTGCTTCTAGAAGCAAAGCTTATTAAAGAGGTTATATAGTTCTATTATAAAGCCTAAATAAGTGGAGGAGGAGCTCAGATCTTATATTTTACTCTTCTGTAAGTAATCCTCTTGTTAAAACTTCTTAATATCTCTAAATTAGACGTGGTTGACTTTTTTTGTGAGAAATTATTGTCGATTGTTTTTATTTAGGATTCTTGTGGTTTAGTTTTGTTTTGGGGGTTTTAATTTTGTTCTGTTTTTTTGTAAGAAATTTTGCTGACCTGAATCGGAACTTTCACTTCAGCTGACGCGCCCTGCTACATATAATGTTTTCCTGAATGTCTTGCAGAGATCCCACTAAACGGTGTCACGTGTTATCAATGAACTCTTATGTATGCATTTTTTTCGGTCTTCTCATGTAACTCGAAATCTAATTTATAGTAGTAAAAAAATAATTACCTCAAGCTCTACTTAGAATATCAATGCAAAATAAAAAAATCACCAATAAATTAAATTTAGGGGAAATGGAATTTAATAATCCCAACTTTGGAGGGTTGGAAGGCAGCAGTCCCAACTTGAAAGTTGTAACACAACAGTCCCAACTTGTCAACTTTTTTATTCTAATGGTCCAAGACTAACTGAGGTTAGTTTTCTCTGTTAAGTGACACGTAGGCATCCCACGTGGCAGTCCACGTGGCAAAATCTGTTCCACTTGGCAGTCCATGTGTCTTTGTCTTTTTTATTTAATATATCAATCTATATATTATACCAATACCAATCTATATACACACATATAAACAGAGAGAGAGAGAAGCTGTCGCCACCGCCCGTCGCCACCGCCCGTCACCACCGTCCTCCACCACCATCTCCGACGACATCTCCGACGACACCCACTACCACCACTCTACCCTTTGTCTACCTCCCTCCTCCTCCTCTGTCTACCCTCCCTCCTCCTCCTCTGTTTTCCCTCCGACGACACCCACAACCTGCACCAACCCGCCACCACCAACCAAAGCCCACCCACCATCATTCCCCTCAACCTGCACCCCATAATCACCGCTCTACCATTCACCCCCACCAACCACCTGTAAAATTAGGGCTTTCCCCCAAAATTTAGGGTTCTTAGTTCTTACCCTAACATCATAAATTGAAGAAGACAATCCCGTTTCTCTTGGTGAATGCATTCCTGAACCCTTCAAAAGCTCTGATTTGGTGCCGCTTTTGGTTCAGATCTGGTAGTGGGTGGTGGAGAAGACGACCGGGAGAAGGTGGAGAAGACGACCGGGTTTGGTGGTGTTTGTAGTGGTGGTGTTTGTGGTGGTGGTGTGTTGACAGGTTGTGGGTAGCAAGTGGATCCGGTCACCGGTGATGGAGGGTGACCGGAGAAGATGTCCGAATATTATTTCAAGGATGGATGGCTTAAGTTCATGAAAAACAATCATCTAAAAATGGGTGTCTTTCTTGTGTTTTGGCTTCTTTCACCTTCTCCAACTCTAGTCTTTCAAGTGTCTGTCTACCAACCCAATGGGTGGCAAGAGATTAATGATGATGATTCATCTGAAAAGGAGCAGCAGAAGATGAGTGTTGTCTGCGTTCTCTCTCTCATCTCTTTCTCTCTCTGCGCTCTCTCTCTCTCTCTCATATCTTTCTCTCTCTGCGTCTCTCTTTGTCAACTGTATATGTGTGTGTATATATTGTATATGTGTATATATATGTGTGTGTATATATATAGGTGGTGGCAGGTGGTTGATGGTGGTGGTGGCAGGTGTTTGATGGTGGTGGTGGTTGGTGGTGGTGTTGGTGGTGGTGTGGGTGGGGTGGGGTGGTGTTAGAGAGAGGGTGGTGTTTTTAAATAATTAATAGATTTTTTTAATTGAAAAAACAAGTGGGCCCACGTTTTTTACCAGGGTAGACATACTGTGCCACGTAGGCTTGCCACGTGGGATGCCCACGTGGCACTTAACAGACTTTTTTAACTGAGTTAACTCTGGGACCATTAGAATAAAAATGTTGACAAGTTGGGACTGCTGTGTTACAATTTTCAAGTTGGGACTGTTGCCTTCCAACCCCTCAAAGTTGGGATTATTAAATTCCATTTCCCCTTAAATTTATATGCCTTCTCAATTGTTTCTTTGTTTCCTAAAACTTTTTTGAGTGAACAAACTTTGAAGGGTATACTGACCAGACCGAGTCCTTGTATGGAAAAACACATGTTGCTAAAAAATCAATCGTTCCATCATTCGGGTTTGAACCTACACATGTTTATGATGTTATTTTACTTAAGCTATTAAATATTTTATATATAATAGTTTATGGGTAAATTACAGGAATGGATGAACAAAGCTCATGAATAACACCTACATTTGCCAAATGTTGTACTGATTTGTTAACTAAGAATGTCCAACAGAAGGTGTTATTGGTGTTATTCTTTAGGTCAAATGTTACATTCAAATATTGACTCTCATGGTTTGTTAAATTTTTTAGACAGGTGGATCATCCAGCTTTTTTGATGAAATCGTCATATTCATGGCTATGGCACAAGCCTGATACAACATTTTTCACTCCTAAAGTGTATGTTAGGCTAGACTTCCTTTGAAAAAATGATAATGATTATTATTATAATTTATAATAATATTTTCTCTCTTCTCGCTTACTCATTACTTGTAAGCTTATGGCCTAAAACCATTGTCCCTTGGATCATGCGCAAACAAGCTGATCAAAAGAAACACTTGTTTTTAATTTTGTTTTACATTTTTATGGATAGGCTAAACATCATTTTGTTTGAATTACGGATGATGGAGAATCCACAAGTAGTGTTACTAAGCAAGGCCGTAAACTCAAATGATGCATTGAGACAATCTCGTATCAGCAAACTTGCAGGATCTAAGATTGTTGATCTATGTAGGGATTTTGATTTAGGGTTGAGCAAGAGCTTGGAACCAAAATAAAACAAATTCTTACACAAATCCACGGATTTTGATTTGGCTATATTCACCAGAAGTTGAGGATTGGGCTCGTAATTGGTTGGATTGAAAGCGAGTTGTGATTGATTTCGTTCAGATTCGAATCTGGTTGAAAAGCAGTTGTCCATTAGTCACCATAGGGGCATAAAAGGTATGTTTCTTGTCTAATTCAGTTCAAGTGATGTCGATTTTAGACTAAGGCTTTTGTGATAGAGGCAGTTCAAGGATCATGAACAAATTTATTAAGACCTCTAGCAATCTTTAGAGCTTCTATGAGAGGGGCAATTGCATTAACCATTCTTGTGCGGATGCAAATAAGGTGTGTTCTATGATCTCGTAGCTTGTTAACTAATATTTAGTTTTAAATAATTTGACCATTTCTTAATTAAAAGGATTTTTCAATGAGGTGAAGCCGACCCCCATGAAGCCCGTGATGTGCAATGCGTGAAGTACGCACATGTTGTTAAAAGAAACTAAAAAATTAAATAAAATCGAGAGTAAAAATAATAAGTAAACATGACAATACCATTGTATTGCATTTAGACATCATATTTCAAACTAAAACTAACAATCAACTTTTATTATGTGATGGTTTGTCATGTTGACTCGCAGTTCACAAACAAAGATGCTCAGACAGTTTGCAGGACTGCGCTTTTTGGAACGAAGATGTACATGTCAAAAATATGGGTTATGGGTTGTTTTGGAATGAAGATGTGCAGGTAAAAAAGTAGTTAAGATGAAAGATGTTTAAGGCATTCTAAAGTGTCTAAGCCCATATTATAATTAACATTATGCCAATGTAGTTTTTGTAGTATTATCTTCTCAACTTATTTTATTTAAATGCATTTTGCACAAAAAAAGATGTTCCGGGTGAACTCAACCAAAAAGTATCACTTTTAACCTGAACACGACTCACCTCACAAACCCATTTTGCCACCTTTACTGTTTTAACTCCGCGAAATAGAGGTGTAAAATTGAACTTTGCATATAACCATATATGTATCACCTTTTTTAAGTTTCATTATAACCAATTAAATTTTTTACTGATTTGATTTTGTTAACTTTGTTGACTTTCTCAAAATTCCAGTACAAGTGTTGAATATGAATTTATATCTAAAATATGGTATGTTTAGTATTATAAGCTATATCGAGTGTTGTTATCGTAATGATACAGTGACCAACGACACTTGAAACATTAGTATTGGTATCCATATTATTGGAACTGCTATGGTATTCATTTTTATATTATCCGATCAATATAAAACACGACTTATTTTTCTTGTTGTATTAGACTACTTTTGTGTAAACAATACCAAGTACTGGCACCATAAACATACTTCAATAACGACCTAGGCACACCAATAAAATCACCAACCCAAGTGTTGTGTTCCCCGCCGCATCGCGCGGGCACTCTACTAGTGTGATTAATGGTGGAGGCTGTTGTTGATCGATTTTGTTAGTATGTAATGGAAAACATAAACGTGTACCTGAAAGATTCGTGAGATCTGCTACTAATGATTCTTGGAGAAGAATCGATGAAGGATAGGGGAGGATAACTATAAGGGTTGTGGTGTTGGTTATGTTATGTGCATCAATCCTCAATCCTAGTAATCTTCTTATATTTATACATACCCAGGGGACACTCTTTGTAAAACCTATCATTGGTGCTTTCATTGAGCCTTAGCCTTCATGGCTTTGGAAGAACTCAATGACCCTATAATCAACGATCTTCTCCGGCAACTTATTGCCCAACAAGAAGCCTACCTCCAAACCTTAATCGAACAAACCCGCATCCTTCACACCATATTCGATCGACAAGCTACCATTCTCACCTCTAGTTCCGAAAACTATCACAATGAACCACCACCCGCTCCATCACCATGCGTTTCCGCACCACCACCACAACCAATCCTAAACACTGCGCCACCACCTTCAATTCCCGCTCGACCACCATCCGCGCATAATTCCGCTTCTTCACTCACGAACAAAAATCATGAAACAGGCCCCAAAACCATGGCAAGCATAGTTGACAACCTTTCTAAATATGACTTTGCCATGCATAATCAATTGAATAAAAAAACCTTGGCCCAATCCAAACAAAAACCTACCCCAAATCAGAGAAATCAAATACCACCACCACTACAATTTGCAACTTTTGTGCCATCTCCAACCATCATTCCTTTCAAAAACACTAAGGAATGGTTGGTGCAACAATGTTTTTCCTTCGTTGGTGAGTTTTCTTTAGTTCAACAGGAAGACTCTGGGCACCGTGAATGGCGACCACCTTGGAATATCCATGGCATTACGTTGACACCGCCCCGTATGTGGTTGTCCGCCTCAATTGGCAGCCACTATGGCACTCCGTTGTGTCTGCTATAAACGCCGTTGTTAAACTAGAATGTCGACCATCGTGGCGTTTCACTTTGTGGCAACCCGTCAAGACCGCACCAAACGCAATGGGAAGGGTTGAATGGCGTCCACCGTGGCGACATAAATCCGTCCCTGAGGACAAGGACGTTTTCAAGGACACGGGAATGATACGTGCCATTACTCCATTGCATCTCTCCACAACTATACGTGCATGTACATCATGCAAGTTGTGTGCAAACTTCATGCATTACGTGGGTGTTTTGTTGCAAGTTATTTTATTTCCATGGTTGGTTATTTTCATAGTTAGTGGGATTATTATATTCTTATTATTAGGTATTCTCATTGTTTAGTTCTATTAGTTGTTGAGCCTATATAAGGCAGTTTATGTTTGTAAAGAAAGACATGAATGAATGAAATCAATTAAAGAAAGCATTGTGCTTTTGTCTCTCTTCTTCTCTTGATGTTTCTTGAAAGTTTTGTAGGTTTTTCTTTGTAAAACCTATCAGGATTTCACATTTTTGAATTTCGAAGGTAAAAAAAATATTTGTGTCAATTTTTTTTCAGTAATTGATGGTTGGCATTATACAAATTAAACACGTAGAGAGACTACTAAAGTAAGGCATGAACACAAAACTACAAAAACATGTGTACCAACCTACCAAGTTGGTACTTGCATAAACAAACACGTAAAAAAAATATTTGTGTCAATTTTTTTTCAGTAATTGATGGTTGGCATTATACAAATTAAACACGTAGAGAGACTACTAAAGTAAGGCATGAACACAAAACTACAAAAACATGTGTACCAACCTACCAAGTTGGTACTTGCATAAACAAACACGTGGAATGAAAAAAAAAAAGGAAACTTATACTTCAAAGTTAACTAGTGGTATTGATACTCGCGCGTTGCGTGATTACAAATCAGTTTGTTACGATATTCTACGGCAGGTGCACAAAATATAGCTTCATTCACAACATTGAAAAGGTGATAATTGATGGTTAAGTTGTTTCAAGTGTATGAAAAGCTACATGGTTGGGTTAAAAGTGTCAACCGTAATCTTACGTCTCATCAAGTACTATTCTGGATCATGTACTCAAAGAGATGCACTTGTAGCAAATCATATTTAATCCGTTCATTGCAAGTCATTTTAGGCCTACATCTACTTCTATTCCTCTCCATAATAAGGGTTTCCATTGATCTAATTGGTGTTGTCGTTTTTCTCATCTTCACATGCTCAAACCATGTTAACCTTCTCTCTTTTATCTATACAGATAACATTAGTCGTTAAAAAAAGGGAAAATGGATTTAATTACTCCCAACTATCGCCTGTTGGCGGATAATACTCCCAACTATCACTTTGGCCATTAGCACTCCCAACTTTCAACTTGTTGGATTTTATCACCCACAGACTAACTGAGGTCTAACCCAGTTAGTGTTTGTGGTCAAAATGTAAAAAACAAAACTTAAGGGAAAGTTTATGTGGCCAAAATATAAAAAACGAAACTTAAAGGGGCATTTTTGAAATAATAATCTTTTTTAAAGTTTATCCCCCCCCCCCCTCACTTCTGCAACAGACCCCCCCTCTTCTTCTTCTCCTCTCTCTCTCTAAACCACCACCACCACCTTCACCGGAAACCACCACCACCTTCACCGGAAACCACCACCTACCACCACCCTTCACCGCATCCCCACCAACCACCGCATCCACTGCCATCCCTAACAACCACCGCCTCCATCGTCATCCCCACCAACCACCGCATCCACTGCCATCCCTAACCAACACGAAGATCCCTTAGATTAAAACAGTTAAGGGTTTATAAACAGGGTTTGAAATTAGGGTTTGAAGGTGGTGGCTGAGGGTTTGGAATTAGGGTTTGAAGGTGGTGCGATGGTGAGGGTTTGGAATTAGGGTTTGAAGGTGGTGGCTGAGGTCGATGGTGAGGGTTTGGAATTAGGGTTTGAAGGTGGTGGCTGAGGTCGTCGGTGGTCGATTGGTGGTGATAGGTGGTCGATTGGGGGGTTATTGAGGTCGATGGTGGTGGTTGCAGGTCGGTTGGTGGTCGTTGCAGGTCGGTGGTGGTGGCTGAGGTCGTTGCAGGCGATGGTGGTGCAGGGAGGTGGTGGTGCAGGGCGGTGGTCGTTGCAGGCGGTGGTCGTTGCAGGTCGGTGGTGGTGGCTGAGGTCGTTTCTCTCTGAACTCTCTCTCTCTCTCTGAACTCTCCCTCTCTCTCTCTCTGAACTCTCTCTCTCTCTGAACTCTCTCTCTCTCTGAACTCCACCACCAATGGGTGATGGTGGAGGTGGTGGTTTAGAGAGACAAAGAGGGGGGGGGGGGGGGATCTGTCAACAGGAAGGGGGGGGGGGGGGTTGGGATTTATAAAAAATTTAAAAGATAATATTTTTTTAATGCATTATTATTATAATAATAGTTTTTAATAATAATAATAAGTAATAAGTTATTTTTTAATAATAATAATAAAATGTTTCAAAAATGGCCCAAAGTTTAGTTTTTTACATTTTAATCACGAACACTAACTGGGTTAGACCTCAGTTAGTCTGGGGGTGATAAAATCCAACAAGTTGAAAGTTGGGAGTGCTAATGGCCAAAGTGATAGTTGGGAGTATTATCCGCCAACAGGCGATAGTTGGGAGTAATTAAATCCATTTTCCCTTAAAAAAATTATCTATATAAATCATCATACAAATAAATCAAATAATGGAAACAATAAAATACGTTAAAATACCATCACATATTCACATGTATCTCTATTTAATCATCATACAAAGTCACAGCTACAAATAGATCATGTACAATTGTACATAGAAAAAGAAGAAAAACTCCACTGAAGATCAACGGCCAGGATGACAATCCACGACAACTAATATCCACCAATCAGATCACACATCTCAACACTACATATACTCTCAACCCCTTCTCCACCAAAACATCTCAAACTCATCCAACACCACTTTTTCTCTCTAAACCAAACTATTTCTCTCTCTCTACAAACCCTAATTTCCTAAACAAAAAATGGCGCCAAAGGCAGAGAAAAAGCCCGCCGAGAAGAAGCCAGCCGCTGAAAAGGCTCCAGCCGAGAAGAAGCCGAAAGCCGGGAAGAAGCTACCAAAAGAAGCCGGTGCAGGAGGCGCCGACAAGAAGAAGAAGAGAAGCAAGAAGAGTGTGGAGACATATAAGATATATATATTCAAGGTGTTGAAGCAGGTGCATCCAGATATAGGGATATCAAGCAAGGCTATGGGGATTATGAACTCTTTTATTAATGATATCTTTGAGAAGCTTGCTCAGGAAGCTTCTAGATTGGCTAGGTATAATAAGAAGCCTACTATTACGTCCAGGGAGATCCAGACCGCGGTCAGGTTGGTGCTGCCCGGTGAGCTGGCGAAGCATGCTGTATCTGAGGGGACGAAGGCGGTTACTAAGTTTACCAGTTCTTAGATTTGGGGGTTAGGGTTTGTAAAAATAAAATTTCTGTTTTTGTGTTATGTTGGTTAGATGAATGCAATTGATATGTTTTATTTCTGTAATAGGTGTGGATTTAGGGGTTTTTATGCATTTGGTTTATTGGTTGGTTTGTATGCGTATCAGTTGTTTGATAAAATGACTCTGTGATATGGTCAGGTTTTAACAGTTTTTATGTGAAACTGTGATGCTTGTAAAGTTCAGATGTAAAACAGTATGCATTATGATAAGCCTTTTTACATGAACAATTTAATGTATCCAACATCTGTTACAAACACACAATCAAAAAGCCTGTTAACTTCTATGAGATTACTAATTAGCCATGATAATTGTTTATAAAAACCCCACAAATGATATTTCTGTTTTTTTGATGTAATTTTCGTATTTCCTTTTAATAAAAATCCCACAAATGATATATTGTTTATAAAAACGGACAGAATAGGTGTTTACAGGACACACCAATCCTGTCTGACCCGTCTCATTTCAACTCATTACCAAAAAATTACTTTCCATCGAAACTGTTCTTGTTATAAAACCCGATCCGCCTGAGGTCCTGGCCCATCGATCTTGCCATGTACAGTTTAAAATCTAAATTAGCGAGTATCTGGCGTTGAGAATGATATGTAGAGGGTAATGATTGGAAATTAGCATGACCAAACCACTCGGGTTGGCCATACCAATGTCTTGTGAGCCAATTTCTGAATGACAACAAAACGGTCAGCTCATGTTGGTGTAAAGCTTAGTTTTGTATGGCACTGATTGAGATCAGTTGACCTGTCCATTGACAGACAAAAATAAAAGATCTTTTCTTGACCTTGAAAAACAATCACACTTCATTTGAGGTCCAATGTTCATGCCATCTTGGAACAACCGGTAAATTACACTATTATTGGACATAAATCGGCTTGCAGTGTTACCTGCCACCATGCAGGCCGGGCATCATCGCCTGAAGGAAGTTTTGAGCATTGCAAAAGATGGAACGGGTCTTTCCTCAGTTTTCTGGTGCCATTGGTACATTGAAGAACAAATCCATATAACCCTTTTTGGTCACCAACGATGGGGAGTTTTGTGTCGGTTTCTCTCTTGGATTCACAATAAAGATACAAGCTTTTGATGTGGAAGGGATCAGAAACGTGCGTAAAGAATTAGATGCGGTGATATGCATTCCAGAGACTTAAGGCGCTGCCTTGGTTAGGGTGGATCCCTCTAAAAGTCCATAGTTTCCTATAGAGGGCAGTTTTAAATCGTATTCCAACTCGAGATGCATTGATTGTGAGACGGGTCGTGGTTCCCACTGTTTGTGTGCCTTAAGCGGCCTTGTTGCAGAATCCGCAGACCATATCCTTATTACTTGTGGATTTGCAATCTACGTGTTGGTTGCTTTGGAGGTCGACTTTAACACAAGTAGTTGATAGCACCACTTGTTTATCCCACACCTCTATACCGGAGGTCCAGGGTCTGATTGTACTTAGAATAAGTGTTAAATTCGAACCCAAGGACGGGTCAGCGGGTCTCCCACTGACGCCATACATATGTTTGGCAGCAAAAGTACTAGAGGACAGTGGTGATTTCGGATTAGAGGATATAAACTTGAAACACAAAAGTTACGCACTTATACAATAGCAAGGTGCTATAAACTTGGCACTGATTTATTGGGTCCCCTTTAGTTTCACCATAAAATCGCCAATGGCGAGTTGCATCCATCTTAAATCATTCAACAGATTATCTGACTCACTAAGTTTATATACAAATATATTTGAGTTAAAACATGTGGTTCACCTTAGACTATGGGGTGTGCTCCCCCTTTCTTCCCACATCATCTTTCCCCTTCTCCTCCCCCTTCTAGGGGAAATGCTCCCCCTTCCGCCTTCCTTTTTTTATTATTTTTCTTTTTTATTTATTTTATAGTTTTTATTTTTTTCATTAATATTTTTCCATTAAAGTTAAAAAAAACAAATTACATAGAAATAAAAAAACGAAAATTACATAGAAATAAAAAAACAAACCGAAAATTACATAGAAATAAAAAAAACCGAAAATTACATAGATAATAAAAAAACCCGAAAATAAATAATAAGTAAACTATAAATTAAACGATCCGCCGAGCCATCTTTTGAGGCCGCTTTCTTGGCGCGGTCCCTTCCAATCGGCCTCTCGGATGACGGTGTAGGCGCCTCGTCTTCAAACTCCGGGTCGTCATTTATGTTGATAGTACAACGAGCATCCGACCGACCACCACTATAACTCCCCGATGTGCTCGTTTTCGACCTCTTAGCTTTTTCCACCTCATTCTCCACAACTTTGAATTTTTCACACTTAGCCAAAATCTCATACGGTTTCATCAACCCAAACGCCCCGTTTTTCTCGGTGTATCTTTCAAGCGCCAACTTCAACACATTCTCATCATTTTGACCCGTGGTACGATTATTCCAAGCTTGTTGATAGTGACCCGCAAAAGCTTGTACTTTTCCCATCATTTCCCGACACTTGCTACTAACGGAATGCGTGGTTCGATATTGTTCACGTTGCATCAATTTGAAAAATTCCTTAGAAACTTGGTTCCAAAAACCTTCCTTTTTCCGATTTGTAGCTACAAATAATATTAAAAAGTTAGTAAACATAAAACATATAAACATAAAAAAAAGAAAATATTAACCGCAAAAAAAAAATTACAAACAGTAGCAAAAAAAAAAAAAACAAACCGAAAATAAGAAAAGAAAAAAAAAACAGAAAATAATAACATATATGTGATTATAATTTTTGTATATAATACGAAAATAAGAAAATATAAAATGTGTACCGAAAATAATTTAATAAAAAAATAAACTTTTACCTAGAATTGGGTCGGTAGAAGTAATAACCCAAGCTTTTGCTAACGCCTCCAACTCATTTGGCGACCAAAAAACGGGATCCGCCTTCGTACTAGGACCTTCATCTTGGGCCCGTTTTTTTTCCTTTCTTTGTATTTTTTTTGGTAGGTGCGGGTTCGGTTATGGGAGGAGGGGCTTGGGTTTCGGGCACGTGATCATCGTGGGAGCCCAAAGAAACAAAATCGTGCTCGGGTTGGGTTTAGGTTTCGGGAAATGGTTGCCATTGTTGTTGCATTTGCATTTGCCATTGTTGTTGTTGCATTTGCATTTGCCAAGGATTCATAAGAGAGTTAAACGGGGCAAAAGGTTGTGACGAGGGGGTACCGGGTGTCGAGGGAAAACCGAATGGTGCTTGCTTAGTAGGGTGACCGGGTGTGTTTGGTACGAATGGGCGTCTTGGATCCATGATAATTTATAAAAGGGGTAGGCTAAATACACCCTCTTTTTTTACTTTTTACACTCCCTTTTCAAAAAACCAGTTTTGAGTTTGTTAGATTTAACCCCTCTTAAAATACTTATATAAAAAGCCAATACTAAAATTATTTTATTTTATTTTTAAAAAAAATTATGCATACATTTAATCTAGTAACCAAACCATTTAAGATTTAGATGTATCCTAGCATGTGTATTTTTTTACGACAGTATAACAATAGCCATAAAATCAATGTTGGAAAATTGATAGAAAATTGTTATATATATAACTTTGTTCACTGCGAAAAGTTATATAACAACATAGATTTTCCGGTTTCAAAATTCAATGCTTGACAATTCATGAAGATTATAATCACAACTTTTGTAATTTACTTTAATATCATTAAAGGAAATCTATGTTTATTGATAAAAGCCACTATGTAAAAAAAAAGGTTGCAGGAATGAACTTAAAAATATGATCTTGATTATCATCAAGGAAAAAAGAAAGGCTACGGTAATTTCATTTTTAGGTAGAGAGATGCAAAGTTAATAACCTTTACCTTCTAATTCTTGGTGGTGGATTGTTGGCAATTTGATTAACAAATTGATTGAAACAACGAAGCTTGTTCTATATAATTCGTATGTATTTAGAATTCAAGTACTATTAGAAAAATTCAGGATGTTTCTCAATTCAATTTAAAAAAAGAAACAAAACAAAAGGTTTAATTATATTTATTTGAAAACTTTAAGGGGGGAGTATAATCAGTAAAAATAAATAAAGAGGGAGTGCATTTAGCAACACCCTTTATAAAAATAGGATGAAAAGTTTATAAAAATGTGTGTGTTTTGGATGTTTGTAGTGAAATGTATATAAAATGAAAGATAAAAGGTATGTTTAATATATATAGAATAGGGTTTTTTTTTTAATCTTGAACGGTAATATTCCAACGGATATATCCCCCCAACGGTCAAAATTTGCTTTGAAACAATGAATTGGATGGGACGGGGAGGACGGGGAATCACTCCCGAGCTCACCGAATCACAAACGGGGGGGGGGGGGGGTGGTTCCCGATCGGGACACCTGCCACCTCATCTTCCCCGATCACCTCCATGCACCACACCCCACAGTCTTATGATGTGCAAAGTCAACATGTGAGGGATCAGAAACATTCTCCCTGAGAACAAATCGTGTTAAATCGATTTAGATTATGTTGTATCCAGTTTGGACCTCGAGCCAGTTTCACCCTTTGACTCGTAACATTACCTCGAACACTTTTGGATCATCAAGGTTTTGAACTTTCTAAAAAGGAAAATATTACAAGTTCTAAAATCTAATGTACTACTTAAAAATATGGTGAGGTATATCATCAACATCAAGCAAAGGGACCATTTTAGTTTCCAATGAGACATCCTCATGGTTAAGTGGTGTACTCCACAATCAAAACGTGAGAGTTCAAATCGTGCAGGGTACTAATATTAGCACATTTATCTACCAAACCATCTTCAATCGTGCAGGGTACTTGAATATCAATATGTTTTGTTGAAATGGAACAATGCTTCATAAATTGTGTTGGTTTGACGGTTAATTCTAATAATAGCTAGCCATTAGTAGAAATTTAATTATTGTAGATGATTTGCGTTTGTCAGCTGCAAGTTACTAGTTACTATGGATGATTTGTTTTCGTCAACAGCAACTTGGTTGGTTGTTGCCTAGCCTAATGCAAATTTGTTGACCACACAGTTGGCGCTAATCACTCAGTTTCTACTGATCTTTCTTCACCAACCAGACATCAGAAGCAAGCTTTTGAATGTCATCACTATAGTTTGTCTTTACGTTCACGTGTACCGCTCACTAACAATGCAGGTGGGCACTGAGATCCCAACAGCACATTTGCCCGCCCCCCTGGATTTCCAGATGTTCGTCTATCTCAAAAATCGTATTGATCTTGAAGGATGATGCATTCACACCGTATAGCTCATATCATTGCTTTTAGGATTAGAGAATTCTCTTAATTTCAAGCTCTATTTAGTATTTGAACAAATTTTGTATCCAAATTTAGATATGAATGTCAATAGCATTTTATTTACATTACAAGTTTCAGTGTTCACTAATTCGTCTAAATCGTCAGTTTCCTTCATCAATGCCACGTTGATTCAGTTTATTCTTGCTACAGTGTTAATTTCTAGACAAACTAATTTTGAATCACATATCTTATGCTCCAATGATAATATTACAGAACACACAATAAACATTTTATATTTAGGGAGTTAAATATAAATGATCATGATGCACAAAGGAAGAGTTGTATAAGTCAACAAGGCATTCATTCAATAGCACATTCTCCATGGCAAAGAGAAACAAACAAGTAACACATCAACCTTTTAACATTCTAAAAACATGATAAAAGACCAGATTGCAGTAACATAACAATCCGAAACAAGATTCATAGACCAGATTATAAATTGTTTTTATCATTTTGTACTCATTTCTACATGAAATGAGATGTGGGTTCATACCAAACGACTAGTTGGATCACTTTGCTAGCAGGGTCTGGTGAGCCTGAGCCTGGTTCTCTTGGTTCTGCTGATAGTTGAGTGGCCTCCTGAAAAGCATGATGTGTGGCTCTGGGCGGTGGATGGCATAGTGAACCCATCCTCGACTCTGCTGCACTCCAATTGCACGCCATTCAGTCTATACAAACAAAATCACAAACCGTTATCATCACAGCCTCATGTTTGCTTAATTACATGGAGAGAGTAAGGTTTAGGGTCTAAGACTTTTTTTGTTTCCAGTGAGGACCCGTTAGTCCGTTACTGCCTTACCAAAAAACTCACTAGACCCACAAATACCTTGCTAACCAATGGAATTAGGTAAGGGACAAACATCAGCACATTCAGTTATGAAAATGGTTTCTAAAAATGCGATTAGATAGAAAATCAAGAAAGACTTTCGGTTCTCTATAATGAAACAAGAGCAAACAAACAAATGTGAATGAAGCTTCTAGGACTTGAAAAACAAAGAATAATGGTTAATATGATACCCTAAAGAACCTTCAAAAGTTCTAATACTTAATCATAGTGTTGTAAAAATTGGCCTAGGCGCTAGTCGAGGGTTCATGTCGGAATAAGGGGCTAGTCGGAGATCTAGGCGTTTTGACCATTAGGCGGTGGTTTTCTTTAATTTTTTTTTTAATTTCTAAGTATTTCTTAGTATTATGTGCATATATCTAAGTATTTGATCAAGGTGCAAAAACATCATTTCAACTCAAACCAGATAAATACTCAGTTAGAAGATCAAATATTTTCTTCACAAGTATATGTAATCTGTGACGAATTACTCGAGACTTGTTTACCTTAACAGTTTCCTACAACAATTTTATCTTGAAATCAAAGGCACATACTAAATTTCTCGACGATTGATCATGAAGACGCTAATCTAAACATATACACTTTAAAACCATCTTCAACTACCCAAATCGAACGGAACATATGAAAACCTAATAAAGTACTTTACACAGTACATATACCAATATAATCTGTAATCAAAACTCCAATCTAAACATATACATAATCAATGAATTCAAACAAATTGAACATATTAATTACTATAAATTCAACAAAATAAACAAAATATACCTCAGCCAACAGACGATTCTTAGGAAGGAGCTTAGCAACCTCTGGAGGCAGAACTACATGCCTAGTAAATCAAAACAATAATAATAATAATAATAATAATAATAATAATAAAATAACGATTTAAAAAAAAAATTAGAACAATGGAAGTAAATTAATGGAGAAACGGTTACCTGTATTCAAAAGTATCATCGAAATACTTTTCAGAGTATTGGATCTGACCCATAGTGAGATTCAAATGATCAGATTAAAACTGCAGATTTTGAATTTATATGATTTATTAAACAATAAAGATAATAATAATAACAATTAATTAAGGGATTTTAAAGAATGAATGAAACCCTAGATAGATGAGATGATACCTTTGTGAGTGGGAGTGGGGTAACGTCGAAAAGCAGAATTAAATAAGTATATTATGTCACGTACATTATATAATAATAATATTATTATATTTATTGCAACGGTGGGAAAATGAAATGATTCTAATTTTCAAATTTTGAAAACTGCCCCGTTCATAAAAGAAAAAAGTGGATTATAACGAATAGTAGTTTATAGCGGTATATTAATTTCTTTTATTATTTCGTAACTTTTTCTCTAAATTTCAAATCTCAAAACATATAAAGAGAAGTCGAAGAGTTCTAACTTAAATAGGTAATTTTTTTTAAACTTTAGAAGGGTATTCTTTTATTCTGGGACAAAGAAAATTACATTAAGATAACGGGTAGGCGGGCAACAAGCTGCGCCGCCACCCCTTTCTGAATAGCAAATCCTAATCTATTAAAAACGTAACCCTGCCCACTCGGAACCGAGACACTACTATGAATAACCCGCTGAACCCTTGTCAGGAAACGGATAGCCTCCAGTGCCAATGAGCCAAAGGTATCAAAAACCAAGGGTACAAAAACGTGTTGGTTCTCCTCGCAGGCTTTAGCATGTTTTTCTACCTTCTTTGCCTCTGCTTTCCGGGCCGCTTGCCCTGCTACAAAGCCACTATCCCTCAACCCAACTAGGGGAGATACACCCGTCAGGTCAACACAAGCATGCTTCCCCTCGGCCCACCCAAAGACAAGGAGATCTGCTAGTTGTAGGGTGGATCTCCCTTCTTTTTTGAGATAACCTATTCACCAAACAAGTTTTTTCTTTTTTGGATTAACCAATTTCATATACATGTTAAACTAGTCAATTCAAAACTTGATTTTTCGTTCGTATCGTATTTTAGATCATGTCATAAGTTGTCGGCACTATCATTTTATAGCCTGAAAGTGTAATAAGTTTATAAGCTATTGACCACTACTCTGGGGACGACCCCACGGCGTGACCGAGCGTGAAAAGCTACCCACTAGGCGTCATCCGTGGCCAGTGACGGGTGTGAAGGCGAGACGGTGTGATGGGCCCAAGGCTCTCAACCAATCAAAACTCACTCCTTTTTTAAAATGTTTTTTTTAATTCCTTTAATTTATATATTATTTAGTGGGTGGTGGATAATGAACGCTAGTGAAATCATTGCATAGTCTAATGAAAAAAAAATTGAGTGAAAATCCCCTTATGGTGGACGGTGTGAAGGTCGGGGTACCTCCTCAAGTACCTAGTACCAGATCGGGTACACTGTTCCGTCTCTATCGGGTAGGTGGGGGATGGACCGATGGTAGGGTTCATGGGTGACAAAAGCCGAAGGCGGGTGGTGGTGTTTGTGTTTTGCAGTTTTGGGTGTGCAAGTGGTTGGCAGATAGCACCCTGGGTTCCACGACGTGGGTGGTGGGCCGGTTAACGTGGCGGGATACTCATGGTCTCTTGACTCTTTCACGGGATCCACTCCACCTACTTAATGATGTGAAAATGACATTATATATGACACTAAAAACATAGCAAACCATAACATAGAGGCGATGTTGGCATATGATTCGGTTATGCTATATGGTGTGGTGCCATTTTACCCCAAACCCCCTAAATGTCACATCAGCGTCACATCATTTTCCCCATTCCCTCCCCAAAACCAAACAAATGGTTTCTCCCTCTCCCCATTCCCTCTTCCAAAGGCAATGAAAGCTTGGCCCCACTCTCTCACCAACCAATCACTTCATTCGGTGAAGGAGGTGAAAATCCACCGATTTCACAATTGACAGTTGAAATCAAAGAATAATAGTTTTGTTATATTAATTGATATCTTGAAAATACAAGGATGGCTTTAATTTATAGAAAACACAAAATATTAAATAAGGAAGATATGGCATCCAACGGCTAATTGATTTCTTGTTTCCTTAGATACTTTCTAACACTCCCCCTCAAGTTGAGTGGCGGGGTTCCGATGCTCAACTTGTGTAGACACTTATTGTAGAGCTTCTCGTTAACAGATTTCGTTACTATGTCTGCTAGTTGGTCTTCTGATCGGACGAACTGGAGTTCTATAGTTCCATTTTCTAGTTTCTCTTTAATAAAATGCCTATCAACTTCCACGTGTTTGGTACGGTCATGTAGAACATGGTTCTCAGAAATTTGTATAGCTGCTTTGTTGTCGCATAAGATTTTGCTCGACTCGGTTTAAGAGAACCCGATTTCAGTTAGGAGTTTGCGTATCCATAGAACCTCTGCCAGCCCTCTTGCAATACCTCTGAATTATGCTTCAGCGCTTGATAAAGCAACAGCCTTTTGTTTCTTGCTTCCCCAAGTGACTAAGTTCCCACCAACTAAGGTGAAGTAGCCTGATGTCGATCTCCGGTCTTGTTTATCTCCTGGCTAGTCGGCATTTGTATAGGCTTGGATTTTTAAATGCTTATTTGGTCGGAAGAGAATCCCATGACTAGCAGTTCCTTTAAGATACCTTATAACTCTCCATACAACCTCCATGTGGTTAGTTTGAGGTTGGTGCATGAATTTACTGACCACTCCTACTGCATATGCGATGTTAGGACGAGTGTCTGAGAGATATATAAGTTTTCCCACTAGGCGTTGATACGTTTCTCTATATACCAGTTTTGTTCCATCTTCCATATAGAGTTTTTGATTTGTCATCATTGGTGTATGAGCTGGCTTGCAGTCAATCATTCCAGTTTCAGCAAGAAGATCAATGATGTACTTCCTTTGACATATGAAAATCCCTTGCTTGGATCTTAGGACTTCAATTCCAAGGAAGTACTTCAGTCTTCCTAAATCTTTCATTTCAAACTCCTTGAACAGATTTGTTCTTAACTTTTTCATTTCTTCTTCATCGTTTCCTGTAATTATCATATCATCAACATATATAATTAAACAAGTTACAAGTTTACCTTTTCGTTTGAGAAATAACGTATGATCCGAGTTGCTTTGTTTGAAGCCGTATTTCTTCATAGCTAAGGTAAATCTGCCAAACCAGGCTCGAGGAGATTGCTTAAGCCCATAGAGGGTCCTTTTTAATCGGCATACTTCTTGTTTTTTGAAGTTGCCTGTAAACCCGGGAGGAGCCTCCATATATACTTCTTCTTCTAACTCTCCGTGAAGAAAGGCATTCTTAACATCAAACTGATGAAGAGGCCATCGTTCGTTTGAAGCAATGGAGAAAAGCACACGAGTTGTATCAATTTTTGCTACCGGATAGAATGTCTCGGAATAATCAATCCCATATGTCTGTGTATACCTTTTAGCTACGAGCCTGGCTTTATATCTCTCAATGGAACCATCTGGTTTGTGTTTAATAGTGAAGACCCACCAATAACCGACTGGTTTCTTTCATGTGGGGAGAACACATTTTTCCAAAGTCTTGTTTTTCATAAGTGCCTCCATTTCCATTTCCATAGCTTCTTTCCATTCTTTGGTTTTCAAGGCTTGTTCTACTGAGATTGGAAGTTGTTCATTAAATAGGGTAGCAGTGAAGGCCTTAGCTTCTTCAGACATATTCCCGTAAGCCAGGTTTGCCATGGGATACCTAGCTGATCTTGTCTCCTTTTCTGGAAAGTATCGTCTTGGGGGTACTCCTCTATTGGACCTCGGGGGTAACATATAATTTTCAGCTGTTTTGTTTTGTATTGATTCCTCCTGTACCTCATGTTCTTCCTGCATAACATGTTCTCTTGCTATTTCATTGTAATCAGACATATTATCAGAAAAAACATTGTTACCAGTTATATTAAGAGGTTCTTGAGATTCGACATTTTCATCATTTTCAGTTTCAGTTTCCTCATGTGTTACATGTGTGTGTGGGTGACCATCATTTCCAGTTTCCTCATCTGTTTCACATCTAGGACTAGGAGAATCTTGGTCAGTAGCACTAACGGTCAGTTCAGATTGTGAGGAAGTAAATGAGTCACCTTGGGTATTGTGATGAACTTCGCTTTCGGATGAGGTAGACACGGGGATCCATTTCAGCCAATTCAGTGGACTAATATGTTCATTCTCCCCCTGACCACTGGGTTGGCAGGTATAGAAATATTCGGTTTCCAGGAAGTCACGGTCGAGGGTAGTGGACATATGTCGACGTTTTGGGCTATAACATCGATATCCCCTTTTGGTCAATTCCATAACCTACGAAGACACATTTTTCTGCACATGGACCTAGTTTACCTCGAGCATGTTTAGGCATATGAGGATAAACAGTGCATCCAAACACACGTTGTTGAAGAGTAAAAGGAGGAGGAATTTTGGTAAACTCGGATAGGGCTTGGATAGGGGTTTTTAGATTGAGTGCTTTGGTAGGAAGCCGATTGATTAAATATGTAGCAGTAGCAGCAGCTTCTGGCCAGAAAGATGTGGGAACACGGGACTTAATTAAGAAGGCCCGAGTTATTTCTAAGAGAATGCAGTTTTTTCGTTCAACGATGCCATTTTGTTAGAGGGTGTAGGGACAAGTTTTTTGATGAATTATCCCTTTGTTTTGACAGAATTCCTTCATAGATTCGTTTACAAATTCGCCTCCATTATCGGAACGAAGGATTTGAATATTGGTTTTAAACTGAGTTTGTATCATGTTATAAAAAATAGTGAATTTTTCAAAGACCTCCGATTTGTGTTTCAAAAAATAAATCCATGTCATTCGAGTGCAATCGTCAATAAACAAAACAAAAAAAAACGAAAGTTTTGTCCCCCATTAACTTCTGCGGGACCCCACACATCAGAATGGATTAGAGAAAAAGGAGCTTCAACCCAAGTATTATTTAAATTATACGTATGTCTATGGCTCTTAGCCAAATTACAAGTTTCACAATCCAAAGTTTTATTAGATTGATAAAGTTTTGGAAATAAAGGATGAAGATATTCGATAGAAGGGTGTCCTAATCTCCTATGCCACAACCAAGCTTCTCTATTTGTAGTCCCATGCGCAAGCATCACATTTCTTGTTTGAGTCACTTCTTCCACATAGACACATTGTACAATCCGGACCTTCCAGTGCCACGCCCAATGATCATTTCTGTGCTAATATATTGGAGGATACAGAAGGTTGGATGCATCAAGACGGTGCAATTTAACTCTTTTGTAACGTGACTAATGGATAACAGTTTATGTGACAAGGACGGGACATAGAGACAGTCTGAGAGTTTTAAGGTAGGGGATATTTCAATAGTCATTCCTCCTTTAACAAGAACAACCCCTCCATTAGCGTTTTAATGTGGTTGATTCTAGGTTTATTTTTTTGAAATTATATCAGTCAAATCATAAGTCATGGTGTCAGTAGCACCACAGTCAAATATCGACGAATCCGAGCTTTCACTGGTTTGGGCTATATTAGCTTGTGATTTTGAACAGTCCCCCTTTTTTAAAAGACTTAATTTTTATATTTTTATTTTTTAACCTGATATAATTTTTAGTTTTAAGAAACTTGGTTTTAATATTTCTATTTCTTAAACAAATACAGTTTTTGGTTTTATTATTAAAATTACCTTTTTGTTTTTTTGACAAATGAAAAGACTTCAAGATTCTTTTGGCATGTATTATCAGCTTTAGTTTTTTAGGGGGGCTCCAACCAAGTCTAACAAATGAAAAAAGTTTAGTTCATAAAAGAAGGATCTGAGATTATTCTCTCAGATCCGTTACCTCCTTTTTCACTCTCTGGTTCTCCGGCAAAGTCCATCCCATCGAGTGATTCGATCATCAACTTCTCGTCTTATCTTGAGGAACGATGGTCCGAGGCAAGGGGTGTGGCGGTTTCGGTGCCGTTTGCTTTATCACGTAAGTCGAAGATTTGAACTTTGTCTTTACCACTGTTGTATGTGGTTTCGAGTGCATCCCAGACAGCTTTAGCAGTTGGAAACTCGGTAAGATTGTTTGCAATCACCGGTTCAATATTTTGTATTAACCAAGAAAAACTACGAGGTCTTCTTGCTCCCACTGCTCATACCGGTCATCTGTTGGTCTGGGCGGTGTTGGGTTTCTTGACAAATGACCAAGAAGTGATTTCAACTTTCCACCGATGGCTACTCGGATCATCCGAGCCCATAAAGCGTAGTTTTGGTTGTTTAATTTGAGACTAATTTTCAAACTATCCGAGAGGTTGTATTTGGGATTTTGGTTTTGGGATTGGATTCGTTGAGAAGATTGACTAATTGGATCGAGAGATCATTGTTGTTTTGATCGGCTAAGCCGTTGTCGGAAGACATGGTGGCTTTGGGAGGAATTAAAGGTAAATGAGCAGTTGATAAACCGATCCAAGAACGATCACTGCTTTGATACCAAATTGTCGGTTGAAATCAGAGAATAATAGTTTTGTTATATTGATTGATATCTTGAAAATACAATGATGGCTTTAATTTATAGAAAACACAACATGTTAAATAAGGAAGAGATGGCATCCAACGGCTGTGTCAAAAACATGATATCAAAAGCTTCTAATCTTTATTAATAAAGAAACTGAACTGATTACAAACTAAAGAACTCAATAACAAATAAAAACAGATACACTTTCTACCTCACAATCTCTCTGATCAACGATCACTACCATCTACACAAGGATACAGATTACAGACTCAATGATCAGGAACAAGACGTTCACTGATCTTAACCCAAACCCTAGATGATGAGAGAAAGTACAAAGCAAAATATCTAACAACTGTTATAACTCTCTGGACTCGTAACCAGAGAAAGAGAAGAGATCAAGTCTTTATATAGGCCAGCTAACGAACACTCCTCGGGATCCGTGCAAGATTAATCTTCACCGTTGAGAGAAAACACAAACGATCTGAACCGTTAATAATAATACTCGTTGATGATTGGGCTTGAACTTTAACAGATATCCAACACTACAATTAGCCCATAATGTAATTATGTAAGCCCAATGTAAACACTTTGACATCTTGACTTGATAATATTCAGCAACTATCCGATCATCAAGCATCCACATCAGCAACTATTCCATGTCCAGCTCAGCAACAATATTATCCAGTACTCAATCCTTGACATCAACAACCTGAAACAACTTATGCAATATGTTCAAACTCTTGATAATACATTGACCCATCTTGGTTAATAAATTGACATCTTATTATAACTTTTCAACACCCCCCCACAATTTAATAACCAAATGGGTCTTCTAACTTCAACAACCTACACATTTCTTCATGACTTCCAACACCAAGACCTTTAGTTAAAACATCAGCAACTTGCTGATCAGAGCTAACTTTGATAGTTTGAATAAAACCTTTGGTGATTAAGTCTCTTAGAAAAAATAGATCCAATTCAAAATGTTTTGTTTTATCAAAAAACACAGGATTGGATGCAATAGATAATGCAGCACTATTATCACAAAAGAGTTTAACAGGCAATTTTATTTCTATGTTTAACTCAAACAGTAAATTTTTAAGCCATAATATCTCACATGCAGCAGTGCACATTGCTCTAAACTCTGCTTCTGCAGATGATCTAGCAATTGTAGACTGCTTCTTACTTTTCCAGGAAATCAAAGATTCTCCTAGAAAGATACAGAATCCAGTCACTGACTTTCTGGTGACAGTACACTTAGCCCAATCAGAGTCTGAATAGGCTAAGAGCTCAAATTGTGAACTTTTCTTAAAAGAAATTCCTTTTCCAGGAGCCATCTTTAAATATCTTAACAATCTCAAAGCTATCCTGGAATGACTAACAGTGGGACTGTGCATAAATTGACTCAAATAATGCACTGCATATGATATATCTGGTCTGGTATGAGACAGATAAATCAATTTCCCAACTAACTGCTGATAACCAGTTATATTAGTCAATTTCTCAGGATGATCTTTACTAGAGTTTGTTAGGATGTGATTTGGCTCTAAAGGATTACTAACTGGTTTGCATCCTAGCATACCATACTCAGTTAGTAAATCCATACAATACTTCCTCTGGGATAAACATAAGCTGTCCTTTACAGGAACAACTTCAAGACCCAAGAAGTATTTCAACTCTCCTAGATCTTTTATAAGAAATTTCTCTTTAAGACACAATTTAACTTCATTTATTTCATCTATACTATCACCAGTTAAGACTATATCATCTACATACACAAGCAATATCACAGAAGTAGACTTAGAAATTCTAACAAATAGAGAATAGTCACATTTGCTTTGACTAAAACCTAAGTCAACCATAACACTTACAAGCTTCTCATTCCACATTCGAGGAGCTTGTTTTAGCCCATACAAAGACTTATTCAGTTTACACACTTTTGTTTCATGTTCAGAGAAATATCCCTCAGGTAAACTCATGTAAACATCCTCATTGAGGTCACCATATAAAAATGCATTGTTAATGTCCAATTGAAAGAGTTTCCAGCTGTTTTGCACAGCAATAGACATCACAGTTTTAACAGTTACAAATTTAACCACAGGAGAGAATGTTTCATCAAAATCAATTCCCTCCTTTTGACTGTAACCCTTAGCAACAAGCCTAGCCTTGAATCTTTCTATTTCACCACTAGACTTATACTTGATCTTATAGATCCACTTACACCCTACCAAACTTCTTCCTTTGGGAAGATCTACTAAAGACCAAGTATTGTTTCTATTCAAGGCTTCTATTTCTTCATTCATTGCATTGACCCAGTTTGGGTCATGCACAGCTTGTTTAAAAGTTTTGGGTTCAACAGTTTTATTTAACATACTAGCAAACACTTTACTTTCACAAGTTAGATTAGCATAATTAACTGATCTTTCTATACCATACTTAACTTTCCCTTCTATAATAAAATCATCTAGTTTTTTAGGCATAGAAGTTCCCCTAGAGCTTTTTCTGACACTTTGAAGTATAGAGTCATTGCCCTCAGAACTGGAAGTATGATCACCTTCAGTCCTCACATGACCAGCCTTGTCATCACTTCTGTTCTCAACAGGCACTTGTGATTCATAAGAATCACTAGTCTCTGTGATAACAGGAGTTGACTGCTGTGATTCATGTGTCCCTGAATCACCACTACCTGAGCCCCTTCCTTCATCATTGGGCTCTTCAGGGTAAGTGTGTGTTTGTGCTTCAGACTCAAACTTATCAAAAAAATTTAAAGAATCTATACTAACAATATTATTATCATTAAACCTTTGGAAAACCTCTTTTTCTTTAAAGGGAAAAATTGTTTCATAGAATTTAACATCTCTTGAATAAGAAATAATTTTGGATTCTAAACTATAAACCTTATATCCTTTTTTCTCATTAGAGTATCCTATAAAAACACATTTTTCAGCCCTTTCACTTAACTTGTTAGACTCATTTAAAATAGTTGAGAAGCACAAACACCCAAATACTTTTAAGTGTCCTAGGAAGGGTTCAAAACCAAACATAAGCTCATAAGGGGTCTTGCCATCCAAAACTGAAGAAGGGGTCCTATTAATAAGGTATACAGCAGTTAATACACACTCAGACCAAAATCTAACAGGCAAGTTGCTTTGAAAAAGCAAAGACCTAGTAACATTTAACAAGTGTCTATGTTTCCTTTCAGCTATCCCATTCTGCTGTGGGGTATAAGCACAAGTTGTTTGATGGAATATTCCAAGATTTTTACAAAAATTTGACATCTGATTATTAACAAATTCTAAACCATTGTCACTTCTAAAACATTTAACTGTTTTATTAAACTGGGTTTTAATTATGTTAACAAATTCTTGTACATTTTCAAACACTTCAGACTTATGTTTCATAAAACATACCCAAACAGTCCTGGAATAGTCATCAACTATGGTAAGGAAGTATTTAAATCCTTCCCTACTTGGAACCCTATATGGTCCCCATACATCTAAATGAATTAAATCTCCTACTGCAAGTGATTTATGATCACTTAAAGGGAAAGGCTCCCTATGTTGTTTTGCTTTGTGACACACATCACAAGGCACTTCAGAGCCTTTAGGACCAATGGTTCCTACTATAGACTCTAACTTATGAATAACAACATCAGCAGGATGACCTAACCTAGCATGCCAAAGATCAAATTGTTTATTTGAAAGACCAACCTTATTACACACATATGATCCTCCACAAAAATACAAACCCTCAAGCTGACTACCAGTCACCAGGGTTTTCTTTGTTGATAAATCCTGAATATAACAATTATGTTCATCAAACCCAACAAACAGATGATTATCTTTTACTAGTTTATGAACAGATATTAAATTGACACAATATTCAGGGACAACAAACACATCTTGTAAAACAACATTATTGCCAAGTTTTAATGTTCCAATTTTAGTTACCAAGGCATTAGTTCCATTTGGATGTTTAACTTGAATGTTTAAATCAGAAACATCAATGTAATCAGACAAATCATGTTCACTAGTAACCATGTGTTGGTTGGCTCCTGAATCTATTATCCAACCCATCTTAACCCTATTCCCAGCAACATTAAAACAGAAAATAGGTTTAATATAGGTATTAGCACAAAAAGGATGAGTGAACATACTACCTGATACATTGTGACTCTGAGGAGGGTCTACACTCTTATCAGAGATCAGACTTAAGAGTTTAGACACCTGCTCATTAGTCAAAGAGGAAAGCTGAAACTCAGTTTTATCACTACTAACATTATTACTAGTTCCTTTCCTATTGTGCATCCCCTTGGCTTTGGCCCAAGGAGGATACCCAATAAGCTGAAAACACTTATCAGCTGAATGACCAGGCTTGTTACAATGTGTACATACACCTGTTTGTCCTACTGTTTTATCACTTCTTTTATTTGTGTCAGAAAATGGATTAGTTTTAGCAAAAAAACTCACAGATCCACTTTTCTTAGAGTTCCCAGTTGAATTCCTATGGGATTCCTCCCTTGACACTATTGCAAAAGCCTCTTTAACAGTTGGTAACACATCTTTAATTAAAAGACTTGTCCTAACAGGTTGGTACACATTATCAAGCCCCATAAGGAACTGCATTAACTTGATCATGCTGCTAAAATTATTGAAGTCTTTAGCAGCATTACAAGTGCAGGCAGGCAGTTGTAAAATTTGATCAAGTTGCTTCCACATAATGTTCAGTTTGTGATAGTATTCAGCCACAGACATACCACTTTGATTAAAACAGTTTATTTTCTGATATAAGTCAAACACAACAGAACCATCTACTTTGTCATATGTCTCTTTAAGTTCAGCCCATACATCACTGGCTGACTTAGAGAAGACATGACCCATATAAAGATCCTCACTAATGGAATTGAGGATCCAGGTTAAGACAATTGAGTTACATCTATCCCATTGCCTAGCTAGAATGTCATTAGTCTCAGATTTTATGCAAGTTTTATCAATGAAACCCCATTTGTTTTTAACTTGTAGAGCAAGTGTTAAAGCATTAGACCATACTGAATAATTTTCTGATCCTTTAAGTTTGATAGTTATTATGGTTAAGTTGCTAGAGTCAGAAGGATGCAAGTATAATGGATCACTTGCATCCAGTTTACTAATTAATGTCTCATTCGGGTTTATAATTGCTCCACCACCCCCACCACTAGTAGGGTCACCCCCACCAGTAACAGGAGCGTTGGGGTCCACATTATCACCCATACCTCTCAACAGATATTAAGAACAACAGTAAACAGGCAAGAACAATAACCACAATCAAACAACACCACACAGAACAAGTAGTCACAAACAGAATTCACAATCAACTATAAGACTAATAAAATCACACAAATAACAACACACAGGCGAAGCCGAGCCAGTGATCCAGATCAGTGGTTCCTCTCAGGGGCCCCACCGCAGGTCTTAACTCGGGAGCCTCTAGACCTAGACACCAGACACACACAATTAACCAGATAGATGAGCCAATACCGGTCCTCCTAACCCGGGCCTTGCTCCTAGACACAGACAAACAATGTAAACAAAAATAAAGGAACGATCTCACCAAGGGTTTTTCCCAAGTTAGGGTTCGCCACAACTCGTAATACTTAACCTTCACTTAGGGTTAAGTATCAGAGAGCAAGAACACAGGCAATACAGTAATCCACAGATCACCAGCTACACACCAGATCCAAGAGTTCTTGAATATACCAGCGGAAGGTCAACCACAGATCTACAATCAGATCCAGCCAAGATCCCCAAATAATCACAATCAGGATCGACTCTAGAACCTATGGCTCTGATACCATGTCAAAAACATGATATCAAAAGCTTCTAATCTTTATTAATAAAGAAACTGAACTGATTACAAACTAAAGAACTCAATAACAAATAAAAACAGATACACTTTCTACCTCACAATCTCTCTGATCAACGATCACTACCATCTACACAAGGATACAGATTACAGACTCAATGATCAGGAACAAGACGTTCACTGATCTTAACCCAAACCCTAGATGATGAGAGAAAGTACAAAGCAAAATATCTAACAACTGTTATAACTCTCTGGACTCGTAACCAGAGAAAGAGAAGAGATCAAGTCTTTATATAGGCCAGCTAACGAACACTCCTCGGGATCCGTGCAAGATTAATCTTCACCGTTGAGAGAAAACACAAACGATCTGAACCGTTAATAATAATACTCGTTGATGATTGGGCTTGAACTTTAACAGATATCCAACACTACAATTAGCCCATAATGTAATTATGTAAGCCCAATGTAAACACTTTGACATCTTGACTTGATAATATTCAGCAACTATCCGATCATCAAGCATCCACATCAGCAACTATTCCATGTCCAGCTCAGCAACAATATTATCCAGTACTCAATCCTTGACATCAACAACCTGAAACAACTTATGCAATATGTTCAAACTCTTGATAATACATTGACCCATCTTGGTTAATAAATTGACATCTTATTATAACTTTTCAACAGGCTGGTTGATTTCTTGTTTCCTTAGATACTTTCTAACATTCACCGCGACACACTCGGGAAAGGCGGTGTTGCCGAAGGTGGGAGGTGCTACCTCACCCCCACCGAAGTTTTTCCCGACTCCACACCATATCGTCTTAGTATCATACAACTTTTAATTGTCAATTTGTTCAATTTACAGTGAATGAATTTTTAAGTTTAACCAACCTTCTCTAAAGGATTGTTGTGTAAAAACGTGAATAACGGCTACTCAAACGCCCATAAGTCCATAAATCTTATTAGCAAACTGATGAATTAATTTCAAGATATTAGCTTTCTGTTTCACTATCGAAGTCACCACCTTAAAATAAAGGTCAAAATTAAGGTTATGTTTTGGAAAAAAAAAGTTATCATACATAGTTGTTATTATAAATCCAAGTCCTATAATTTAATTTGGGGAATGTTTAGCATGATTATTATTATTTTTGAGCGGCTCTTAATCTATGGTGTTTGTGCTTGAGTTGAGAAACAACTAATGTACGTATTGGTTTTTGTAAAAAAGCCAATAAATCAATAAATTGTTTGGTTTTAGTATAAGTCATTCTTGTTTTGGCTTTTTGATATAAGTTAAAATACTCTTTTGATGAAGTCATAAATCCTAACTTTTTGTTTTGGCTTTTAAAATACAAACTGTAAATTTATCCACCCATCCTTTGCATTCATTACATCCCATCATAGTTTTTGGCAATTGCAGACAAATAAGCAAAATACCAAACACTTTTGATATAACAATTTATTGACTTATTGACTTTCTTTACAACAAATGCTAATCCAAACAATTATTCAAAAACACATTTTAAAAACTAATAAGTTAATAAGCACTTAACGGGAAAAAAAACACTTTTAGAGCTAAATCTCTTTAGATAGTGGGGCACCCATACAAAAACCTAAGGGGCTGTTTGGTAGCCTCTTAATCAGACTCTTAACCATTCAGGTCTGAATCATTCAGCATTCAGATTGTTTGTTTCGGCATCTGAATGGAATGATTAAGTGCTGAACCATTAAGCTAATAAGGGATGCTGAATGATTCAGCTCTTAACCATTCAGAGCCTCTTAACCATTCAGACCATCTTAATGATTCAGCACTTAATCAACCAAACAGCCCCTAAATCCCTTAGCTATTTAGCAAGATTTTCAGAATTGGACTGGACCCACGGGTGGTTCACCAGTCCGACCGGTCCAATGAACTGGGTCAAAAAATGCACCGAAACACAAAAATAATAAAAAACCGGTCCGACCCCTAGTTTTCCGGTTCGACAGGCCGGTTCAGCAGTCCAAAGCCAGTTCAGCTGCATGGCGGTCCAAACATCCAAACCAGACCGGTCCAGGCCCCGGAACCCGGTCCGAACGTCTGGTCCGATTTTCAAAACATTGCTATTTTGCATATGATAAATGATACGGTAGGAAAAAAAATTAGTATGACATAGGGCCTGTTTGTTTGCGTCTGAACGAGCCCAGTCAGATGCGAGGGTCTGATTCGGTCAGAGATGGGAGAGACCGAGTTGTTTGGCTGTGACGTCTGACTGGAACCTGACATCTAACGAGTCTGACTGACTGATCCATCGTGTGTTGTTGTTGTTGTTTCGTCCCCGTCAAAAACGAAAAAAAAACCGGACAGATCGCAAAAACCAGGGCCACGCAAGAGCCTGAACTTCGGAGCGACAATCGTGTCCGCAGGTCGCTTGGGCGATGCGCTGGAATCACAACCGGAAACCCGTTTTTGCACGCCCTGCGCGCGGGTAGTTTCCCAAGTAAAACGCGATACATAAGATTTGATACTTACAAGTGGTTTTCATATATAAACCAATCCATTTTTAATCTCCATACCAATGTGGAACATGAATTTTTAGCTATTCAGATGTCCAACCAAACACTTCTTACTGATTCAATACGTAAGCATTCAAAACCTCTTAACCATTCAGATGTTGCCAAACGGCCCCATAACTTTATGGAAGAGAACTTTAAACTAATAAACATTTTAATGTATGTTTATTAGCTTCAATCTTACTTTCGTACTACACATTTAAAAGTGGGTATTCACTAACATCACCGTATCTTTATAGAGTCAAATAGGAATAGTAACATCGCTAAACGCAAAAGAAAAGAACTCCAGTTTCGAATTAATTACGAAATTGTCATCGTAGTAATTTTATTATTAAAACCAAATAAAAAGCCTTTATCTTTGACGTAATTACAAAAATGCCATCGTTTACTTTTATTAGTAAATCCTCTTTTTCAAGCGGTTTAGCCGCTTTGCTCGGTGCAACGTGGACCGACGTACCGACGGAACAATACGACTCTCTACGTTGTGTTATTTGATTAACAGGCCCTCGCAATATCATTGGTGTAACTCCGCTGTTCGTAGGAAAATTCTGTAGCTTTTCATGAAATAGTACATGTTCTTTTTTCTGTATATGATTATAGTTTTCTTAAATGAAATTAACCACACCACTCACCACATAGCCAATACTTAAAAACACGAACTGAGATTGTTTTGGGTCCCGTATTGGCCACACCAAAATTTTAAGGTTTTAGCATATGATATAACACTACATAGTACATACTATTTTTTGAATGAACATATACCCCCTAAATTTATCATAAAATTCATATGATACCTAATTTGTGGGATTCATACCTACACTACTTTGATGTGGAAAAACACATGGTGCCACAAGGACAAGAGACCATCGACATATAATACTACATACCATGTTTGCATAAAATCTTATAATACATGTATACACAAATATGTGATAGAAAGAGTAAGAACAACTTATACTTAACCCAACGCAATTTCATCGCTTCAACCAATCAAAACACCATCAAACTTGTTATCAATAATACCGAATGCTTTTTTAAACGTTAAGACACCCTCTAAAATTTACTCATAAAATTCACATATAGTCAAATTTGTAGGACCCAAAGTCGCATGTACCTCTTTAGTAAATATAAACATCTGGTTTCATAACGCCAACGTCATTAAACCCGTTATAAAAGAATAACAAGTCAAAACGCCAACATCATCAAACCCGTTATAAAACAATAACACGTCAAAAGAAAGAAACATTCTGATATCAAGCAATAACAAGACAAAAAGAAACTTTTTGTCATCAAACAATAACAAAACATAAAGAAACAACGTGACATCAAACAATAACAAGACAAAAAGAAACAATATTCATTAAAAAGTACCGATATTTTAAGATAACACATATATTAATACGAACACGATTTTATTGGCTTAAAAACACAAAAAACACACATAGGGATGGTTATTGAGCACAAACAAACAAACAAACCAAAATCCAAATTATCCATCAATAATACAGTTACAATAATATTGCCAAAGGAGTTAAGTTGCCCCGTTGGATATGATCAACAGGCCGGAACAACTGAATGAGAAGCGCGCATCGCCGGCCACCATTCGCTTCCAAGACACCATATATCATATATTAACGAGCTGGATAGAATCTGCAGCCACCATGAACATCTTGTGCCATGACTAGGTGACCAGTGAACAGAGAGAGGGTTTGTTAGTGGTGGTGATGGTGATGATATAAGAGTGGTGAATGGTGATTTGCAATTTAGGTTTGGAGGAAAAGAACAGCATCTTCCATGGGATATCCGTCGACTAGCTTCCCTTTTTCCTTTGTCTTTTTTGTTTTTTCTTTCTTTCTTTTATCATTTTTATGTCACTTATTTGTTTATTATACTTTTATAGTGTAAGTATTATAATATAAATGGTTAGGTATCACTTCTAAGTTCTAACACATACTAAATTGAGGTTTATTTTAAATTGAATACCTACAAAAGTAAAATAAATTTGATGATGATTAAAAATTTAATTCTTAAAAAAATAAAAGAAAAAGAAATTGTTTTTGGATAAGTTCTTATTTCCGTCCATGTGATTAAGTCACTTTCGCTACTTTCATTCAAAATCTTTTTCTCTCACTCAGTTGTCCTTGTGATTTAAAAAAAATTGTCGTTTTCATCAACTTTGCTAACGCCATTCATTTTTACTGTTAAATGTAAGGCATTTATGACTTTTATACATGCTCATTTGAGTTATCAAACCACTCCTTTATGCTATGATATTTGCTCACAAACTTGTTTTTCTTCCTTGACGTTTTATTCCAACTCGAAGAACTCTCAAAAGAGCAAGACTTAGTGGTTTAGCTAAAAAGTGCAAAGATGTCCTCTTAATGGTGTTTGGTGCCTTTCCTTGCTAAGGTGTAGCCTTGCGCCATTCCGCTACAACTAGTCTTATATTAAACAAAAATAACAATATCACACGTGCATAATTTATTATTTTGTAAACACAAACTAAAAATACACAACAAAAATTACGATGTTCCAAAAAAAATCACTCTCGTGTTCATAATTCTCATGTGGCTCTCATGTTACTCAAATAGAGTACAACGGAATTTAGAAACAACTTCTTTACTTTTGCTTCTTTAACAAATGAAATTTTGCAACTGATTTGTTTCGACTCTAAAAATATCAACAATGTATATGTATTATATATTTCACTTATGTTTACGTTTTTTTATAATTTGTATTTGTTAAAAATACATAATTCAATTGTATAATCCAAAGTATGGTTTATTTTTATTGTAACTAGTGGGTTACCGAGTTGCGCGTTGCGCAACTTTTTAACATGTTTGACCGAAATCCACCCGATCCCATAAGCTGACTTCGTTTTGCGCTTGATCTATAGGAGGGTAATCTCATTATAATCAATGCCTGTTTACCTCGGACACACTTCAAGTAACCACATCGAGATACCAATTCAAGATTTCACCATTGCTCTTCAATATTGTCCCATTTTGCCTTTTGCTTTGAACTATTTCAATACATCCCTGTCTCCAAAATACATTCAGAATGCACCTAACTGTACTATGCAGACCATTCGTTTACCATTTGAAATCACCAAGGAACCGTCCAGAAGCTGCAGAACTGCATAAACTTGCTGATCAATTTTGATCAGGACAAACATGCTGATATACTCTGCAAACGCTGCACATAAGTAACTAATCCGCGCCTTTGGAGATCATGTAACTGCACTTGTATGATGACATTGCTGCATATAACTTGCTGATATTGTTATTCTGCACATTGCTGATATACTTTACAAAACGCTGCACATACCCATCAGTAACCAAAACCATTCTCCCAATCAAACATTGAGCTGTATTGTAGACGAATACCCAAGAAGAAGGAAAAAAACATACACCACGAAACGAAAGAAACGCTAAAGATATATGCAGCCGGGGAGGGTAGCACCAACGCATTATATTGACCCGTTTGTCCCAAAAAACTCACACCAAAACGCACACTTGGCGCTACCCGTTCCACCCCCACCCAGCTAGCATACCACCAAACACACCCATGCCAAATTATTTATTTTTAATCCCTTTCCTCCTATCCACCTGACTTATTGAATTAATGATTTGGACGTTTAAACTTGCTGATACAATCTGCAAGCTGCTCATTAACCATCAACATCCATAGCTTTTAACCCAATCAAAACTTTACTGCATCATAAACAACTTCCCAAGAAAAGAAAGGATAATACACACCACGAAACGAAAGAGACGCGAAAAATTATTATTCATCAAATTTTCTTGACCAGTAAACATTCAAGAAGCTGATAGGTTGTTTTTTTTCAAATGAATTATGAGTCAAAGATGCTGAATCCTTTATCTTGGCTTTGATGGTATCAATTACCTTAATGACATGTGGTTTATAATCTCTGTCATATTCTCAGCCTGTTGCAGAACATTCATTAGTTAGTTTCTAACCATAAATGGGTACATTAACTTAAAAATAATCATAGTTTGGATATTCATATGAAAGGCTATTACATAACTAATCAATGGAACAAATCTGTGGATAAATACCCTCTCTTTTAACTTGCTATTATTCGACCCAGTGACCGCGTATGAAATTAACACACTTTGCCCATCTCAAATGGAATATATCCCAGCTACAATATTTAGTTGGCATCCACCGTGTTTCATGATCCAACCACACACAAACATGTGGGTCGGTGTACCAGGTTGTTGGTGGCCGTCGGCGTAGGTTACGCCCAACCAGCATAAAGTTGTGCCAGCTCTTCACTGCAGCTGTTAACAACTTGAATTTCTGATCTCTAATCCCCTTTATAGGGTACAAAAAATACACATTAGCATACAAATATTATGTAATTGTTCAAACCGAAACACCAATTTTTTTTTCAATCGTTAGAGAAAGGAGCTTGGTAAGCCATGTCACATATGTACCATCTCGTTATTACCCTGAATACTCGTTGCACCTATTCTCCGCAACCATCGGCTCAGATCTATCTCGGGTACGGACACTACACTCCAATCTCCGCCTTGGTAAATTACACTTACACAACCCCAAAAGATTTCTTAAACTCCAAATATTTGTTTATTATTACAAAAAACACACCCACAAAAAATCCCTTATTTCGTTTACCCCAAAACCCAACTCGAGCGACAGTTAAAACCAGCCAATCTTCACTACATACATTCAATTAACACCAAAAAAACGTCAAAAAGGCAGAATCAAACTCACTCAGTTCGACCCAAGTGAAAGCATCAGCGTATGTGGCTGCTCGCTCGATTACCTTGTCGTGTGTACCTACATCGTTTGAATTGGAATGTCAGATACAGAGTAAAGCAACACAGCACAGATGTAAGTTGTCACACCCTCAAATTTTCCACTGGGGGGGTTTTACCGCGAGGCGCATGACATACCAGGATCCCATAGCCATAAGTCATATGAACGAACTCTAAATGCCCAAACCATTTAGTTCGTTTTCAAAAACCAAGTTTAGTTAAGCTGCGGAAGCGTAAACCAAATTTAAACCTTTTAGAAACCATGCGCAAAACAACGCGCCCAAATTAAAATCATATAGAAATAAACGTAAAAGCACGATATGTAATTTAGGTGTATGCCCAAGACCCCAAATGCAGTGAACGTGCAGTGCTTCCTAATCGTGACACCGAAAGCTAACTACCTGCAAAAGCATGTACATGGTGGGTCAACAAACAATGTTGGTGAGTTCACTAAGTAAAGTAAATGAGTGAGTAAACGCGTAGGTTTCCAAAAACCACGTAACCAAGTAAAAGCGTAGGTCCTCCAGACCCAAAAGTTCAAGTGTTTTCAGTTTAAGCTTGTCAGGGGTAGCTAGCCCACTCATTGTAACTAAACAGTTGATTATTGGGAACATACAGAAGTTGTTATAAGTTTTGCCTCAGCACTAGTGTCTATCAACACTAGCAGTTCAGCTCCTTTAGAGCGTGGTCAAAAGTTCATGCCCGTGACACAAGCACCTCAAGCATGAGGTTGCTGCACAACCTAATAGCGCTATCAACTAATACCCCGTTCGCCTACAGCGATTAACCCAATAATATGTAAGGACTTTAAATGATAGAGTGTGTTTAGTTCACAAAGGACAGTAAAGTTTTAAACTGATAAAAGCGTGATCCACACAAGGAATCGTAAAACCCGACCCACACAAGGAGTCAAAGCATCTCAAACCCGAGATGTAAAAGTAGTCCTAAACCGGACTAGAAAACGTTTATCAAAGTTGTCTCAAACCCGAGACGCATGCTTTCGAGAAAAGTAGTGAAACTCACCTTAGATTGCAAGCAAATAAATCCAAACTCCAAAGTAGGGTGTGCTACCGACTCCCTAATACATGTGTCACTAAATGAGTATATGTGTAATACCATTACACCATATAACCCGTTTGTCCAAGCCGTTTACATGTTCAAAACCATGCAGTGACACCTAATGACTCTATATGCACAAGTAAGTCCCACGTAACCCGTTGGTGATCATGGTGATTATTATCAGTCTAATATCTCAAACACATCACATACAAGTGTCCATACAAGTTCATGTCAATTACATACCATATAAGACTCCAAATAGTCACATAAAGACTCCGTACACAATCTGCGTTTTTAGGGCAGATTGTGCGCTGTGAAAAACGAATTATTTAAAATACTTAACGAATGAATTAAAGTCCCAAATTTTTACTGAGTATTCATTGGGATTCAGTTGCTAACCCATATTTTTGTTTTGTCTTAAAACCAAACACAAAAATTACTAAAATTCATACAACACATCTATGTCCAGAAAACTTTCACAACAGCTCAGTTTAGAAGAAAAATTCCCAAAAATTGTGTATTCACCCAAACGGGGTGAATCCACTTGGAAAAGCCGAGTTTTTCCAATGTCAACCTACTGTCCAAATTTCAAAGCCTAACTCTTTGTAAAACTCAAGTTATGACCATTTAAAGTTGACCCAATTTACAACTCCGAAAATCTGATATGACCTCTAAACAAATAAAATTCCAAAAAGATATCAAACGACAACCAAATCGCATGATTTTACCCATTCCAGAAAGTTAAGACCACGTACGACATGCATAGAACAAGAATCGATCAAAACAAATAACTTAAAGTCAAGTTACAGAGCCTACAAGTCGACATTCACCTTCTGTCCAGATTTTAAACATGCATGTAACTCAATATTAACGAACCCTAGATCCATAATATCGCCTAATATCATCATAAACATGTATTACAATACTCCTAACATGTAAATCAGATCTCACCCAACAAGATTCATCATGAATATTATCTTTTATAAACCCTAATTTATTAACGATCATACACATACAATAACCATTCAAGACTCGTCATAATAACACATAATCAATGTTATTTAGTATGTTAATCTTTATTAAAACTCATGTTTATGTTATTTTGTTTCACATCAGATCTGGACAAACAAGTTTTGATGCTTTAAAACATAATTAAAGAGATTAAAAACATAAGAGATTGTTGTTATACCTTAAGCCCTTTAATCTTCTTGATTATATACCTTCTCAAGCTCCAAAATTAGTGGTTTCTTGATTATGACAGAGGTTAGGGTTTATATTTTCGTAATTAGGCAGGTTGAGGTGATTAGGGTTGAGTTATAATGAGAAAAGTTGATTAAAATCCTGATTATATAAGAAATCCAGCGAACTGGGCCTTTAAAGGCATTTTGGGCCACACCAGAATAAGTTTAGGCGCAGCAGCTCAAGGCTGGCCGGGTCCCCACTTGCCCATGACTGCCCCACGAGCCCAATCATTGTTTTCTTCTCATGTATTTTATTTACTTTATTATTAATACGTATATATGTATTTCTTTGTCATTTCTAAACCCCGCCAACTTTGGCTGCCCATTTGTGCCTTGAAATTGCCATATGATGGCTTGGTCTACGTGACCAAAGTCAACAACACATAGTATTTTTTTTTTCAATTAAATCATATATAATAATTAATATATAATAATTAATCTATAAAATATTTAACCCAATATTTTATAGCTTATATACAATCTTCAGTCTGTCAAGTATCAGTTACGAGCTGGGTAACGTGTTTTCGCTTATCAACATGTAACGCCACATAAGTTCACAAATAAATTTACATAAGCACATAATTGCAAATAATATCAAAAGAACTATTCCACAATTATTTGTTTTGTTGTTTCACCAACGTTCAGGATTCAAGACTCGTGTTTGCAGTTGTTCACCTACAACCGTGTATCGTGTGACTCAACTAACTCTTAGTTAAGTAAAATATATGTATAAGTTATCTAGAGTTTAGTTAAAGTGTTAACCTGAAATTGCGGGGTATCACATCATCCCCAAGTTGAAAAGAATTTCGTCCCGAAATTCAGAAAGTAAACAATAAAGCCAGCTATAAAAACGTGTGGTTGGTTCCCAGATGTCACATCATCCCCAAGTTGAAAGGAATTTCGCCCCGAAATTCACTTTGAAAGAGCTGCTTTATGTTCCGCGTTTGATCTATGTACGATTTCAATTTAAGTAAAGAGATGTGGGTATTTGAGTCGCATCTGATCCCTGCGTTCCCACGTATATTCCGGTCCTAGACGGGAATTCCATCGCACCTTAACAATAGGTATGTTGCTTTTCCTGAGTTTCTTGACGCCCTGCTCAAGAATTTCCACTGGTTCTTCCACGAACCGTAGTTGTTCGTCCACCTGGATCTCCTCCAGAGGCACTGCTAATGTTGAATCTGACAGACACTTCTTCAGATTCGATACATGGAATACATTGTGTACTCCACTGAGTTCCTCAGACAGATTTAATTCGTAAGCTACTAGACCCACCCTTTTTACAATCTCAAATGGTCCAACGTATCGTGGGTTCAGTTTTCCCCGTTTTCCGAAGCGTATCACACCCTTCCATGGTGACACCTTCAATAGTACCTTATCCCCAACCTGGAACTCCAAGGGTTTCCTACGTTTATCAGCGTAGCTTTTCTGTCGGTCACGAGCAGCAGCCATCCGGTTTCTGATTTGCACTATATTCTCAGAAGTTTCGTTCACAAGTTCGGGACCTGTCAGTTGGCTATCCCCAACTTCAGTCCAGCAGAGGGGAGACCTACACTTGCGTCCGTAAAGTGCCTCAAAAGGTGCACACTGAATTGAAGTGTGATAACTATTGTTATAAGAGAATTCAATCAAAGGCAAGTGCTTGTCCCAACTGTTTCCGAAGTCCACCACGCATGCTCGTAGTAGATCTTCAAGTGTTTGGATGGTACGTTCACTCTGCCCATCCGTCTGAGTGTGATAGGCTGTGCTCATGTCTAAACGAGTTCCCAAAGCATCTTGGAGAGTTTCTCAAAACAATGAGATGTAAATCGCGCGTCGCGATTCGATATGATAGAAGTAGGCACCCCGTGCCTAGAGACAACCTCTTTGATATAGATGTTGGCCAGCTTCTCCAGCTTGTCTGTGTCCTTTATTGCAAGGAAATGTGCTGATTTGGTCAAACGATCGACGATGACCCAAATCATGTTATGCCCACTTAGCGTTTTAGGAAGCTTTGTGATAAAGTTCATAGAAATTCCATCCCATTTCCACATAGGGATTTCTGGTTGCTGGAGCAAGCCCGAAGGTTTCTGATATTCAATCTTAACCTTAGCACATGTTAGGCACTTACTAACATAAGTAGCTATCTCTGTTTCATGTTTGGCCACCAGTAAAGAGTTTTGAGGTCTTGGTACATTTTATCCGAACCAGGATGTACCGAATAACGAGATGTGTGAGCCTCATCGAGCACTAGTTGTCTGAGATCCCGAAAACGTGGAATCCAGACCCGATTCATGAAGTACTAAAGGCCATCTGTCTTCAGTTCCAGGTGTTTATCAGCACCATGCAAAGTCTCTAGCCCGATGTTTTCCTTTTTCAAATCCTCGCCTTGGGCTTCACGTATTTTATCAGGCAGATTAGAATGTATGGTAAGTTGTAAGGCTCGCACTCGTTTAGGTTTTGTTTCCTTACGGCTCAGGGCATCTGCTACTACATTAGCCTTCCCTGGATGGTACTTGATGGCACAGTCATAATCATTTAGGAGTTCGACCCATCGACGTTGTCGCATGTTCAACTCCTTCTGATCAAATATGTGCTGGAGGCTCTTGTGATCAATGAAGATCGTACACTTTGTCCCATAGAGATAGTGCCTCCAATTCTTGAGAGAGAAAACCACCGCTCCTAGTTCCAAGTCATGGGTGGTGTAATTCTTCTCATGAACCTTCAGTTGTCGTGAAGCATACGCGATCACCTTCTCGCGTTGCATCAGTACACACCCTAACCCTTGGATAGACGCATCACAGTACACCACAAAGTCCTCTGTACCCTCAGGTAGTGATAGTATAGGTGCACTGCAAAGTTTTTCCTTCAACAATTGAAAAGCAGATTCTTGGGCATCTCCCCACTTGTAAGTAATCCCCTTCTGTGTCAAAGCAGTGAGGGGTTGAGCGATCTTTGAGAATCCCTCAATGAATCTGTGATAATATCCCGCAAGACCAAGGAACTGTTGCACCTCTGTAGGAGTCTTAGGGGCCTCCCACTTTCTAATCGCGTCAATCTTGGCGGGATCGACATGTATTCCTGCCTCGTTCACCACATGACCCAAGAATTGGACCTCACGAATCCAGAAGTCACACTTAGAGAATTTTGCATATAACTGCTCATTCCTCAGGAGTTCCAAGATTAGCCGCAGGTGTTGCTCATGCTCTTCCCTGCTCTTGGAATAGATCAATATGTCATTTATGAACACTATGACGAATTTGTCCAGATAAGGCTTACACACGCGGTTCCTAAGATCCATGAACACAGCTGGTGCATTGGTTATCCCAAATGGCATTACAAAAAACTCATAATGTCCATAACGAGTTCGAAAGGCTGTCTTCGTCACATCCTCCTATCGGACTCTCAGCTGGGGATACCCTGACCTCAAGTCAATCTTGGAATAGAAACTCGACCCTTGAAGTTGGCCGAACAAGTCATCAATACGAGGCAAAAGGTAGCGGTTCTCAACTGTCACCTTATTTAACTCTCGGTAATCAATACTCATGCGGCAACTCCCATCCTTCTTCTTAACAAACAAGACTGGGGCTCCCCAAGGTGAAGAGCTAGGCCTAATGAAACCCCTATCCAATAGCCACTGGAGTTGGGTAGATACCTCATGAAGTTCGCCCGGTGCTAGGCGGTACGGTGCGCGTGCAACTGGGGCCGCTCCTGGTGCAAGATCAATTTGAAATTCCACTTGATGAACAGGTGGAAGTCCAGGTAGTTCCTCTGGGAAGACATCTGGAAAGTCTCGAACTACGGGGATGTCCTCAATTTTTGTTTCAAATTCAGCTCGAGTATCAGAAATGTTAGCCAATATGGCTGGGTAGCCCTTTCGAATACACTTCTGGGCTTTCAGGAAAGAGATGATGCCCACCATGGCACCACCACGATCACCCTGGACAGATAAGAGTTCTCCACTAGGGAGAGGGATATGAACAATCTTCTCCTGACAGAGAATTTCACCGTGTTGCTTAGACAACCAGTCCATGCCAATCACGAGGTCAAAGCTTCCTAGGGTGATAGGTAAGAGGTCGATGGCAAACAATTGTCCATCTAGTTCGAGCTTACAGTCACGATGGATGTTGGTTACCTCAACAGGCTTCCCATTAGCTAACTCTATAGAGTACGGGGTATCAAGAAGTGTAGGAACTATCCCTAGTTGTTTGCTAAGTTTTGATAACACAAAACTATAGTCTGTACCAGTATCATATAAAATAGAAGCAAGAGTGTTTCAAGAAACACGCACCCGTCACGACATTGTTATCAGTCCTAGCTTCCCCAGAGCCCATCACAAACACTCTTCCACGAGCCCCATTGTTGTTGTTGCCGTTGTGGTTGTTGTTGTTGAAGGACTTATACCTCATACTATCCCACGTTCTTTTGCTATCACCAAAAGTAGAAGATGAAGCACCCTGCTTCGGAAAAGTACCATGCTCAACAGCCTTGTCGGTTAGTTTGCGAGCCAGGTGAAAGATTTGTTATATTCTGGATAGGTGAGCTGTAGTAGCCATGCCACGAACCTGTGGGGCCAACCACTTTGGTATGAAGCTCGATCCGTTTGTAAGGTAGGTTAAATAGATTTGAGCATATAATAGCTAACTCCTGTAGCTTGGTAGTGTAGGCGTCGATCTCAGACCCAACCGTCTTTAGATAACAAATTTCTAAATTTCATCACAGGGTGTTACATTCTCCACCTAAGTATCTGTAACTCATCGAGTGTTCATGTGGCATACATTACCCCATCCTGCCTGGAGAAAATGCACAGAGCAAAGACATATACTATCGAAGTAATCGAGCAATCTCCTTCCGTCCTGTTGGAGTTATTGAGGTTTACTAACCAAAAGTCTTGGAAATACGCTAGCGAGTTGTTGCGGCATATGCGTTCAAGGAATAGGGAAGAACAATTGTTGAAGTCAAGGGAAAAGAATGATTTAGCAACTTAGATCTTTACTAGCTTGGAAAGGTGTGAGGGCCTCAACCACCCTATTGTTGATCATAAGAATTCACTCTTATCTAGGTTTACAAAAGAATAGGAAAGAGAATACTAGCAAGGAAGGGTAGGAGCAAGTCGTCGCCGCGCTTTGTTGAGATAGTGGAACCTCCATCCTCACTTTCCATGTGCCCATCTTGCTCAGGTTCCCCTTCCATCCCTTATTCTTTCTCTTTTGCGGTGCCAGTGCTATATGGATCTTATCACGTACAGTCTCTTTCCCTAGTCCCATGTAAGCCAGTTCAGTGATCGGCTGCACCACTCGTTCCTCCTATCATGATCGTCAGTCATTAGTAGATTTCGTCTCCCTTGAGATATTGCACTACGTTGCCGGCTTTGCACCACTTTTCAAGAGTGTGAGTAATAAGTTCTGACATGATGTGTTCCCGTGAATTTAATATAACTCACGATGAGTAGGGATATGCATGTCGTACAATCGCTCGCTCGTACTGGGCGTAAAGGTACTAGAGTAAGAATAAAATTCTATATGAGTAACCCAGTCCCGTCTGAGTTTCAAATGAGAGTATGAATGATCAAATAACAAGGACCAGGAACTAATTGTCTCCTTGAAAAGGACAAGTCTCAGTATTTGACCTTCTTCGAATACGATTCGGTCTAATGGTACCACGTCATGCGCATCGTGCAGCTTCCTGTGTACATGCGCCACAACGCTCACAAGGGCTCTCTCCCCTGTACTATTGTTGTTTCCTCATCCATGAGGTTTGTTAGGATACTAATCCCGGTAATGCGCCACCTGTGTAACCCTGGGTCCCCACCAGTGACGTGTTCAGAATCAGGTTTAGAACTAGAAGATAACATATCTCCTGAAATCGTGTGTTGTAGATATATGTAGCCAAAAGCTAATTGTGCACTTAAGCTATGAGTGTACTAATGCTTATGCTATGATGGTTATAGACTAGACTCAACATGCAGTCCTAGTTCACTATAACCAATGGCTCTGATACCAATCTGTCACACCCTCAAATTTTCCACTGGGGGGGTTTTACCGCGAGGCGCATGACATACCAGGATCCCATAGCCATAAGTCATATGAACGAACTCTAAATGCCCAAACCATTTAGTTCGTTTTCAAAAACCAAGTTTAGTTAAGCTGCGGAAGCGTAAACCAAATTTAAACCTTTTAGAAACCATGCGCAAAACAACGCGCCCAAATTAAAACCATATAGAAATAAACGTAAAAGCACGATATGTAATTTAGGTGTATGCCCAAGACCCCAAATGCAGTGAACGTGCAGTGCTTCCTAATCGTGACACCGAAAGCTAACTACCTGCAAAAGCATGTACATGGTGGGTCAACAAACAATGTTGGTGAGTTCACTAAGTAAAGTAAATGAGTGAGTAAACGCGTAGGTTTCCAAAAACCACGTAACCAAGTAAAAGCGTAGGTCCTCCAGACCCAAAAGTTCAAGTGTTTTCAGTTTAAGCTTGTCAGGGGTAGCTAGCCCACTCATTGTAACTAAACAGTTGATTATTGGGAACATACAGAAGTTGTTATAAGTTTTGCCTCAGCACTAGTGTCTATCAACACTAGCAGTTCAGCTCCTTTAGAGCGTGGTCAAAAGTTCATGCCCGTGACACAAGCACCTCAAGCATGAGGTTGCTGCACAACCTAATAGCGCTATCAACTAATACCCCGTTCGCCTACAGCGATTAACCCAATAATATGTAAGGACTTTAAATGATAGAGTGTGTTTAGTTCACAAAGGACAGTAAAGTTTTAAACTGATAAAAGCGTGATCCACACAAGGAATCGTAAAACCCGACCCACACAAGGAGTCAAAGCATCTCAAACCCGAGATGTAAAAGTAGTCCTAAACCGGACTAGAAAACGTTTATCAAAGTTGTCTCAAACCCGAGACGCATGCTTTCGAGAAAAGTAGTGAAACTCACCTTAGATTGCAAGCAAATAAATCCAAACTCCAAAGTAGGGTGTGCTACCGACTCCCTAATACATGTGTCACTAAATGAGTATATGTGTAATACCATTACACCATATAACCCGTTTGTCCAAGCCGTTTACATGTTCAAAACCATGCAGTGACACCTAATGACTCTATATGCACAAGTAAGTCCCACGTAACCCGTTGGTGATCATGGTGATTATTATCAGTCTAATATCTCAAACACATCACATACAAGTGTCCATACAAGTTCATGTCAATTACATACCATATAAGACTCCAAATAGTCACATAAAGACTCCGTACACAATCTGCGTTTTTAGGGCAGATTGTGCGCTGTGAAAAACGAATTATTTAAAATACTTAACGAATGAATTAAAGTCCCAAATTTTTACTGAGTATTCATTGGGATTCAGTTGCTAACCCATATTTTTGTTTTGTCTTAAAACCAAACACAAAAATTACTAAAATTCATACAACACATCTATGTCCAGAAAACTTTCACAACAGCTCAGTTTAGAAGAAAAATTCCCAAAAATTGTGTATTCACCCAAACGGGGTGAATCCACTTGGAAAAGCCGAGTTTTTCCAATGTCAACCTACTGTCCAAATTTCAAAGCCTAACTCTTTGTAAAACTCAAGTTATGACCATTTAAAGTTGACCCAATTTACAACTCCGAAAATCTGATATGACCTCTAAACAAATAAAATTCCAAAAAGATATCAAACGACAACCAAATCGCATGATTTTACCCATTCCAGAAAGTTAAGACCACGTACGACATGCATAGAACAAGAATCGATCAAAACAAATAACTTAAAGTCAAGTTACAGAGCCTACAAGTCGACATTCACCTTCTGTCCAGATTTTAAACATGCATGTAACTCAATATTAACGAACCCTAGATCCATAATATCGCCTAATATCATCATAAACATGTATTACAATACTCCTAACATGTAAATCAGATCTCACCCAACAAGATTCATCATGAATATTATCTTTTATAAACCCTAATTTATTAACGATCATACACATACAATAACCATTCAAGACTCGTCATAATAACACATAATCAATGTTATTTAGTATGTTAATCTTTATTAAAACTCATGTTTATGTTATTTTGTTTCACATCAGATCTGGACAAACAAGTTTTGATGCTTTAAAACATAATTAAAGAGATTAAAAACATAAGAGATTGTTGTTATACCTTAAGCCCTTTAATCTTCTTGATTATATACCTTCTCAAGCTCCAAAATTAGTGGTTTCTTGATTATGACAGAGGTTAGGGTTTATATTTTCGTAATTAGGCAGGTTGAGGTGATTAGGGTTGAGTTATAATGAGAAAAGTTGATTAAAATCCTGATTATATAAGAAATCCAGCGAACTGGGCCTTTAAAGGCATTTTGGGCCACACCAGAATAAGTTTAGGCGCAGCAGCTCAAGGCTGGCCGGGTCCCCACTTGCCCATGACTGCCCCACGAGCCCAATCATTGTTTTCTTCTCATGTATTTTATTTACTTTATTATTAATACGTATATATGTATTTCTTTGTCATTTCTAAACCCCGCCAACTTTGGCTGCCCATTTGTGCCTTGAAATTGCCATATGATGGCTTGGTCTACGTGACCAAAGTCAACAACACATAGTATTTTTTTTTTCAATTAAATCATATATAATAATTAATATATAATAATTAATCTATAAAATATTTAACCCAATATTTTATAGCTTATATACAATCTTCAGTCTGTCAAGTATCAGTTACGAGCTGGGTAACGTGTTTTCGCTTATCAACATGTAACGCCACATAAGTTCACAAATAAATTTACATAAGCACATAATTGCAAATAATATCAAAAGAACTATTCCACAATTATTTGTTTTGTTGTTTCACCAACGTTCAGGATTCAAGACTCGTGTTTGCAGTTGTTCACCTACAACCGTGTATCGTGTGACTCAACTAACTCTTAGTTAAGTAAAATATATGTATAAGTTATCTAGAGTTTAGTTAAAGTGTTAACCTGAAATTGCGGGGTATCACATAAGTATATAAAAAACTGAGGTTAGCCTAAACAATTACTTCGTATAATCGTATTTGTTAGAATGTTAGTTACAAAGTAAACTAAAGCAACCAGTAAATCCCTAATAAATTTCTGAAATAAAGTCAGGAACAAACAACAATCAACCTTCATCAATCATTCCAAAGAACAGGAAACTACCCTGCATCCAGCAACTACGAACACTCTGTGTAGCCTGCAGTTTATGGGACAAAACAAAACGCACATAAATTAGAAACCGGGACAACCAGCAATCTTTTCGTACAAACTATAATAACAATGGCAAAAATTTAGTAACAAACAACAACATACTGACCCAAGTTCCATCATAAATCTTTAAATCTCAAAAAAAACATTTCATACAAAAACTTTCATAACAGGACTGTTCAATTTTTTTCTCAATACCGATACTTATAACTCATCAAAATGAAACGTTGCTGTAACCATTTAGCCTTTAAAACAAACATGTTTACGAAGACAATGCGTTAAAATAACCTACAACAACAATACATAAAACCACTACTTTGAAATGCACTTTCTTATAAAGAAAAAGCTAACACACTCTTGTAACCATTTCTCATTTTAAACAACCAGAACCTGAATTAAAGCAACTTACAACAACAGAACATGAGAACATTACTTTGAAATTCACTTTCTTATAAACACAAAGATAACACATTTTCATTGAAACATTCATATAACACTTCTACATTTACAACAAACATCCTGAAATCATAAACACCAGTTGGATTTCAAATAAGAACCCTAAAATTTATACCCTGCCACCAAAAGCACAGCAAAACATACTTCACAACATTTTTTGAGTTTGTTAAAAACATAAACCAAAGACATTGTTATAAACGTTTCACACTTTAAACAACCAAAAGCCGAATTTACTAAAACAAAACATAGTTTAAAAGCTTAACAGATTCCTGATTTAAAGAACCAACATTTGTAAAATAAAACCATTTTTTACACTCCCACATTTAACAAACAAACATGCAGCCAACAATCGATCAACATTAATTGTAAGACATGAAACTCACCTCTGAAAATCGCCTGGATGAAATGCCTGTTGAGAGAATTACGAAAGAAGAAATAGTAAAATGTTTGGAAAAATTGGCTTTTAAGAAAAGGTGTAGCTGACTCATCGGAGGAAAAACGTGGAGACAGGAATAAATGACTCCTGGAAAACACTCAAGGAATAAATTTTTTTTTGAACATTCAACTTCATTCAAAAAAACGAGAGAAACCTCAAAATAAAGGCCCCCTCAAAAAACCATTTACAACATATACAAGGGGTACTTGACCCAATCAATCCATTCAATCTTATCTATACTCGATCTAGCCTTTAACCATAAAAACGACATGGCTTTTACCACCGCCACAACCTCAACAACCTTCGGATCAGAGTTGTGGAAAACCTTCTTGTTGCGCTCTTTCCAAATAGCCCAACACGTCACCATAGTAATACATCTCACAATCCGTTTACCCTTACCCGCCACTAAGGAGAAGTGTTGCCAATTCTTCAAATCTGCAACAGAGTTGCTGGGAGGAAGAACAATACGACACCAACTCCAAACCTTGCTCCAAACACCGAAAGCAAAACCACAAGCGGCAATGACGTGGTCAACAGTCTCCTCACCCGCGTTGCACATCGGACAGGTGACACTAGGCAGGTTTAATTTCCTTTTGACCAATTCCACCCTTGTAGGGATTCTCTCTTTTTCCAGCCTCCAAACGAACGCGTTGACTTTGATAGGCACCCAACTATCCCATTGCATACCTAGACCCGGAGGCCCATAAGCCGACTGCCCCATAGCAAGTTTAACGGCTGCGACAGAGAAGCCGTTGTGGGCATTTTGGTCCCACAACCAGCAGTCAGCTGCCGAAGACAAACGAACCACCGAGAGCATAAAAGATACGTCTTGAACCTCTGAAATCCCTTCAACTGAAGTCATACTCAGCTGCCAGCTATCATTAATCACAGTCTGATCGCCTTCTGTCTTCAAGCGAGCCGCAACCGTTATATTTTTGTACCTGTCAGCTGAGAAAAGAAGTGGCCATCGGCTGCACAGTGGGGTTGAGCCGAACCACTTGTCTCTCCAGAAATCAGTTCGAGAACCGTCACCAAGCTTACAAGAGAGGAGTTCCTCGACCCTTCTCCCTTCAAATCGGATATTATTAAGAACTGACACTATAGACTTCCACACTCCACCAAGGGAGTTCTTCACAGGAACAAAAATCCATTTCATGCGACCTCCATGAAGACTGATTATAACCTTTCGCCACAAACTCTTGTGCTCATTTTTGAACCGCCAAGCCCACTTAACAAGTAACGCCGCATTCACCTCAGAAATTTTCGATATACCCAGACCCCCGTATTTTTTTGGTCTTGTGACTACTTCCCAAGCGACCCAATTAATCCCTTTCCCATCCTTATTACCGACCCATAAGAACTTCCGCATCAATCTCTCAATGCTTTCAACCACAGAACTAGGCGCTCTAAAGATAGATAAATAATAGACCGGAAGACTCGCAAGCACCGATTTAATTAAAGTTATCCGACCTCCCATTGAAAGGACCTTCGCCTTCCACGTTTGCAGCCTACTCCTAATCTTGTCGATGACCGTATCCCAATGAGAGATACGATTCATGTTTGCCCCGATTTTTATCCCCAGGTATTGGAAAGGAAACGTGCCAACACTACAACCCATAGAGTCTGCCATACTTACCACTTCAGTATCCGGAATACCCACCCCATAAAGAAACGACTTGTGGACGTTAATTTTCAACCCAGACACCATATAGAATATACGCAGCAGCCTCGTGACTTGAATAATGTTCTCGGGAGACCAAGAACCCATGATAAGGGCATCGTCTGCATATAACATATGAGAAATAATAGACCCGTCACCCGGAATCGAAATACCTTCAATATCCCCCAACTGGACCGCTCTAGATAACAAAGACGCCAACGCCTCCATGACTATCAAAAACAAAAAAGGCGATAAGGGATCGCCTTGTCGAAGACCTTTTTTGCAATCAAACTCGAACGTCGGGGACCCGTTCACTAAAACCGCTGACCGAGCCGATTGGATAATGCCTCTAACCCAAGAACACCATTTATCCGGGAACCCCATTTGTTGCATAATAGAGATGAGAAACTCCCAGTTCACATTGTCATATGCCTTCTCGAAATCTATTTTGAGCAAAAACGCCTTTTTCCCCACCTTCTTCATCCACCCAACAATTTCATTAAGGACTAGGGGGCCATCAAGAATGAGTCTGTCCTTAAGAAAAGCTGACTGAGAGTCGGAAATCACATCTCCCAGCACTTTCTTAATTCTACCAGCCACAACCTTCGAAATCGCCTTGTTAATAACTCCCACCAGATTTATAGGTCTGTAATCCTTCAAACCCAGCGGAGTTTTATTTTTTGCAACCAAGGTAATGTAGGACAGACTACACTCTTTGTTGATCATACCCGTGTCATGAAACTCTGCAAAGATCCGCAAAAAATCGTCTTCTAATTCCTCCCAGAAGCGCTTAATAAACCGAAAATTAAAACCGTCAGGACCGGGGGCCTTGTCCGACCCACACTCGAAAACGGCATCTTTGATCTCACTCTTAGAAAACGGCGCAGTCAGCAAATTAAGGTTTTCTTCAGAAACTTTCTTCAAACCGTAACATACTGGACCCGGCCTGTTGACGTGCTTGTCTCTAAACATCTCTCTATAGAACCGCATAACTTCTCTTTTGACTAACGAAGGTTTAGAAACCCACTCCCCATTCACCAAGACACCTGGAATCTTGTTGGCCGCTTTTCTCCCGTTCACGCATCGATGAAAGTAAGCCGAATTATCATCGCCTAAGGATGCCCATTTCACTCTCGATTTCTGCTTCAAGTCTTTATTTTTCATCATCGTTAAGTGAACCAACTCTTTCTTGCTCTCCTCCCAAATCCATAAATCTTCTTCATCAAGATCCCCATCTTCCATTTTATTTTCCAGGCGAGAAACATCTTTCTGGAGCCGAACTAACTCCTCCCCTTCTTTAGACGACACTCGTTTCCACCATTGCTTTAAAACCCTTTTTACCTCAGCCAGCTTTTTGAACAAGGTGATGTCTGCAGAGCCCTCGTAACTAGTCTTGGATAGAGCGTTCTTCACAACCTCAACACAATCATCTCTGTCCAACCAAGAGTCAAACCATTTGAAAGGTTTGGGCCCGAAGTTAGTATCAACAACTGTCAACAAAAGCGGATTATGATCTGAAAGCTCCCTGTTTAAAGCCCTTAAACAAGCCCCACTCCATCTACTAAAAAACTCTTGACAAACGAGAAACCTGTCTATCTTACTCATCTTAATCGAATCTCCAGTACTTGTCAAATACGTGAACTTATTTCCCTGCATGTTAAATTCTTGGAGGCAAGCGTCGTCAATAAAATTATTAAAATCATTAGCCGCTCTAACATTATACTTTGAATTTTTTCTTTCCTCCACCCATCTAACCGAGTTGAAATCTCCAAAGAAGATCCACAGACCCGGTTTACCCTGCATCAAACCCAAAAGACTATCCCATAACATTCTTTTCTCCCCAACCTTCTGAGGCGCGTAAACGTTCACAATATTGAGTAAAGACCCATCTTCAACTAAGTTACCGGACACTAAAAGAAAATGTTGCTCCTTAGTTGAGGAAACTTTCTTAAACTTTCTATTGTTCCAAATAGTAACAAGACCACCTGATTTACCCCTGGAACCCACTGTATCAACTTCAAAACCACCATTCCCCCAAACCGAACCAAAGTCGAAGTGACTCGTATCAGCCAACATCGACTCCTGTAACCCCAGAACATCTACTTCGTGAATGACCACCAATTTTAACCCACGCCGGTTTCCCAACCGACCCAATACCTCTAACATTTAAGGACAAGAAATTCATTTAAAACCTGTTTGTCGCCTTTCACCTTCAATTGTTTCTTTGACCAGCTGTTCGAAACCTTGTAAGTTCGCCCCTAGCCGATCTCCGAAAACAATAGTAGCTTCAACTTCGTTATTCTCCAAGCTCGCGACGTCTGACGTGCTCGTATCAGGTCTGGTGTTCACTGCTTGACTCTTGTGATTGTTCCCGTCATCTTGTTCCTGGTTGTCCATTAAAACCTGAAAAGGATTAGTAGAACAAACAGGCCCACCTCCTCTGTTTTTAACCACATTGTGGTCATGGGCTAAAATAATCGGATCCAGCCCAAACAGATCATCATTGACTTTGGGCCCCTTATTGGGCCGATCGTTACTGCTCAAGTATTCACTACCAGGAGTCTGGCCCACTTCCTTGTTTTTCTTCTTGTCTTTTTTCCTTTTATTAAGTCTACAAAAAACTGGTTGACTTTGGTCAAGGCAATTATTATCCAGAGAAACATTCCTTTCCAAACAATTCGGCTGTATTCTCTCCTCATAATTTCCACCATTAACTCCAGCATTAATTTCGCCTTGATCATTGGCCGAAGATTCGTCAGTTTCCAAAACAACATCGACCGGAGGAACCACCGGAATCTCGACGTCTACCGGAATCCGATCGTTACCTTCCTCGGATTCACTCATCAAATCATCAAGCTCTTCAACAAAACCTGAAAGCCAATCTTTTTCTTCCTCATTAACCCAGACCTTGTAAGATTTCCCATGCCATTTGAGGAAGATATAATCCTGAATACAAGCACCCTGTTCGACCAAAACTCCAAGATAATGGGAGGAAGAGTCCACGTCCAGATTGCTCAGACTTGGCTTCCTCACTACTCTTCCAAAGTGACTGCCAATATCAGTAATAACTTGATCATCAAGGAGTCTCAGCGGTATCCCCGTCATTTTTAACCAAGCGATACGCTCAAACGGCGTTTCTTGCCCTTCCCACAGAGCCACATCCGAGAATTGTTCTGGTCTGCCCAACAACTCATCAATAGCCATAGACGCATGCTCTTTCTTCTTGAACGTAATAAGTACCACAAAACCTCCGAGGCAAGCCACCTCCCCTTCCCCTAACCCCATCTCTTTCAAAATAAAACGGATCCTCCTTAACACTTCAAGAGAAGAGACTTTTAAAATCACCGATCTTCCTTGTAAATCAACAAAACCATTGGTGCTATCATCAACCACAATAGTTTTATCTTTTGCGATCCCAGCGAAAGCATCTTTATAGGACATAGAGCTTGAAGCAAAAGTGTTCCTGTTCCCATTCATTGGCTCCACGTTCACCGGTCTTTCCTGAGTAACCGGTATCCTACGTGACGAAGGCCTTCTAGCATTGATCTCCCCTTCCTCCATCACAAACCTTGCCACGTTCACTTTCAACTTATACTCTCCCAAACGAATGGAAGACAAGACTCTCTCCAGTTCTCTACCATCCTTCACGTCCAGTAAGGAGACAAAACCGAATCGCTTCCCTTCCTTGTCTCTTTTTTTTAGCAATATAGATGTCAAAAATACATCCAAAATTCCTTATCTCCTTTGCTAGGTCATTCCCGCTGCATCTTTCTGGCAAATTCGTGACATAAAACTTGGTCATCCTGGATAGAATCTCCACCGGAATGGATTTCCGATGGGATCCCATTGAGAGCGTTTTGTTTTGATCGCTAATTTGTGACAGTTTTTTTTTTAAAACCTAATATAATAAGTTTGATATTTGAATCCACTCAAGGAATAAATGACACCTGGAAAACACTCAAACATTTTTTTTTTAAAAAAAGAACATTTTAAAGGAAAGGTGAAAAAAAGGCAGCTGCAAGGCTCGAACCCGGGCAACAGACATCACAGAGCAGAGCCACAACCATCTGTACCAGAAGACTTTTCGTTAACACACTTAAAACCATTATTATTTGAAAGCTTTTTAAAATGTAAGATGGCACTATTCATGAGCTTTGTAAAATTAACATATAGGATAATTTTGTCTTATACGTTTCTGTTTTTTCGTTTTGCTAGGCTTTGCTTTGGGCTTGCTTGGTCTGGGCTGGTTATTTAAGATGGGCTTTCGCTTGTTCAAGCTTCTGATAGGCTGCTCATTCATGTAGAGATGCAAAAACAGGTTTTGGGCCGTACAAGGTACAAAATGGGACCTGGACGCTGGTAGGGACCGGACCCGGTACAAGGGTATGTATAGACGTATAGTTACTGCCCTACCTGGTGCGGGTATGTCAGGTCCGGTTTCTACCCGAAAACCGGGTACAACCGGATGTTTTTTAAAAAAAACTTGTTTTTAAGGCGTTAGAACCTGAACTGTTTAAGAAAATAAATAACAAAAAATCAATAGACTAGAAGAATTTAATATTTATTAATTATTAATACTTCACAAATACATCAATAAACTAAAAACAACTTTATCTTCGACATCGGCTCGCATTGTCGGCGTCGAGTTCTTCATCGGATACGTCGGAAGATAGTCCATCATCCGCCTCTTTGTCGTGTACTTTGTTTCAAGAGTAATTTCATATTCGAGGTTTGTCTTCTCTTGTATACGATCCACCGCATCCAAATGATCTTTTGGGCAAATGCACATCTTTATCAACTTAAGAGTCAGTCTTGTTCTTCATATCGACAATACACAGCCACTAAAAGAAAAAGGCAGATTCCAAAGGTATCATAGAAGCTTGGACACTTAGTAATTCACGGGCCATGATTCATGTTTCTATTCTTTTGTTTCTATTCTTTTGTTTGACGTTACATGAGGTAAGTGCATGTTGATGTTCGTTCATGATTCATGTTTCTATTCTTTTGTTTGACGTTACATGTTTTGACCTATTATAGATTAAACAAAAGACTACGAAGATAGAAGATCTTGAAGCAAAGAGAAGTGGAAGAGGTTAAGAGCTTGGAAGCACTTAATCAAGTGTCGGTTGTTACAGAACGAAAGACCAACGATAATTAACGACTATAATCCGAGTGGCGCATTTGTGACACCCGAACTTCAACAAGAACAAGAGATCTACATTTAGACATACACAAATACACGTGAATCATATAACCAGGTTTCATCTATATCGCACTACAAGTATTCCATAAAGTCGTTTGAAGAAAGGACATATTATGATGACATATATACGGAATGTATAACTAACATATTTGTATGAGATGTCACCATTGTTGAAATATGAAAGTTGGTGGTCACTTTGGTTGAAAATAGTCTCTTAGCATTTTGGTAACAACCAAATCACAAAGGGTACAACGCGCACCTATTAATCACACTAGTTAAAGTATCATAATCTAGTAATTTCATCGTTGTAATATTTGAAAACTATTTACCAACAAAAAGATTAAATCTTGGAGAAGGATCAAAAAGATTCTTCAGATGAAACACTTTTGGGAGATTGATATCTTCCTCCATTTTGAAGCTACGCACATCTTTTAGCATTGTTTATTTGTGTGTGTGTGTGGTGGGTCAAGTTTTAAAAAACATTGTATGCCTAATATATAGTTTTTTTTTTTTGAAAGGTTGTGTTTCAGCGTAAATCCTTGGCTAGAAAGCCACCTCTACTCAGGATCGGATCCTTCTTCACACGGGTTTCTCCTTTCAAACCCAATGGTTATTTTTTCGGTGAAAGAGATAATTTAACCTGAGACACCGGGCAGGAACCCCACAAATGTGGGTAAACCTTCCCATCTCCGTTGCAACCATTGGGCTACAACATCACTGGCGCACATGATGATAATTATACATTTACCAAGTTGAACGAACTAGAATGTCGATTAAGAAAAAAAACCTCGCATGAACGAACCATTTATTGTCGATTGATATTTCTCAACTCATATTAGTTTTCATGGGGACAACTTACATAAACGTATGTTAATATATTTAGTTGGCTTATCCAGGGTTTGTGTCATTTTGTCGGGTTTCAAAGCAAATTATTTTGTTTGTATTTTATAGAGTTATGTTACCAGACACTGTTGTGATACACTTATTTTTATCTACGTTTCGATTTACATTTTATTTAAAAACTGAGACAAGCTATATACAGAGTATAAAATATGTTTTCTTTTTTCAATAAAACGCACTCTACAATGTGGTTCATTTTGTAAATTTTTATCCACATTTCACTATAAATTTTATTTTAAACCGAGCTTTCATAACGGACTATATTTTGCTAGTAAAATTTCAAAGCTTTATGATCTTTTATGAGGGAGAAATAGATGCATTATCCAAAAAAGAGATTTCATTATACCGTTTTATGCAATTTGAATATACTTTATTAAAGAATTCTTTTGAATAGTAAAAGGGTGAACTTGTTTCGAATTCAAGAATTATTACTAGCTAAAAATTGGTCCATTGTTCCAAGAGTGTTTGATGAAAAGAAAAAGGAATTAAGATTCTCACAAACCCCTTTATGCTAACTATTAAACATCAAAACTCACCATAAATCCTGATTGTGTTGTCCAAAATCTTGTAAGTGTAGAAAACAATGGCTGAGGCTGACGCGGTCGGGCCAAGACGGTCGCTACTAATAAGGACCATTGCGACACTCTTGTTGGCACTCGTGGTCATGACTGGTCTAACCATCTTAGTCATTTGGCTAAGCATCAAACCCAAAAGACCATTCTATTGCATCAAAGGTGGGTCAATCAACAACTACACCTTAACCAAGGACCACCACCTCTATGCATCTTACAATCTTGTGCTTAAGTCAATCAATACCAACAAAAAGATGCATATCCAATACAAGAAGATGGATATCAATATTTTGTTTGAGAATGTGACGGTTGCAAGGGGTGTCATCGAGCCGTGGCACCAACACAAAAGGGAAACTAGGGAGTTTAAGTTAGATCTTGTGTCACGTAACTTAGAGTTATCTGGGGCGTTGTCGCGACATCTAGAATTGGCAAAGTCGTCATATGAAGTCGTGTTAGATGTCGAGTTGAAGAGTAGATTAAGATCCAAATTGGGAGTATGGCGTTCAAGATATTACAACATGAAAGTCTCGTGTGATCATGTTGTAGCACAATTTTCTGGTTCCTCAAAGGAAACTCATGGGAGTTGTAGCACGTATTTATAATTGCTTAAAATGATCTCAAACGGAGTTTGTGTGATGGTGACATTTTCTTTTCTTTTGTTGTATTGTTTGGGGTACAAAATAAATGTTTGCGTTGGGTTGATTAAAAATTAGTTGTTTTCCTTTCTTTTTTAAAGAAGTTTGCATCTTTGTTCGTTGTGACATAGTTTTATTTTCTAGGCCCTTGTGAGGTTGTCAATTTGAATTCCAAGCGCACTCGGTTTTCATTTCACCGTGTGTTACGCTATAGAATTCTGCTCTTGTGGCGGTACAAAAATTGTCGAATGGCAGCTGGTGGTATAGTTTCCCGGGGAAACGCCTAAGCCAAACTCTGAAGCCAGTGTAGGTTCGGTTAAGAAAACATACTCTGGCCAAAGTGGGGCAACGGGACTCTCCAATTTGTAGAGTGCGGTGGCCAAACACAATGAAAGTTACCGTTCTAGAAAAAAATGTTAATGCATATTAACGGAATAACACGATATTATTGTTGATTTTCACTACTAGCGTTTTAAAGAAGCTACAAGCTTTTAGTATTTAAAGTTTACTTAAATAACCTTTCAAGATAATATTTTATTTCTGCATTATATTTAGTTTATGCCCATTTTAGTCGTTTTATACATTTTATTAAAATCTCCAGCTATTCTACCAAACACCTCAATAAATCTAAAAAGCTACAATTTCCAGCCAGTAGCCACCAGCTTTCAAACACCAGCCACCAGCTAATTTTGCGAAAGATACCCTAAATTTCTCCATTTAGGCATTTAAGACTGGTCGATAGTGACCGGTTGACCGGTTGTGTTGTCAAACCAAACTAAACTGATGGATGAACCAAATTAATTTTTTTTTGTTTCCTTCTAAAATATGCTTTACTAATCTCTTCACTATATTTCAAAGACTTAATATTTTCTTCGACCAAAAGACAATAAAAGTAAGAGTAGTCCAATATCTTTAGTGTTCTTTATCGGTTTCCAAGTGAGAATTTCATCTCTTCAAACTTGATAAGAGAGTTATGTGAAGAAAAGTCGATGAAGATTTATGAAACAAACAGTCGATGAAGAACTGAAGTTGCCTCACTGAAATAATTATTGTTGAAGACTAGAAGATGGTCTAATGAAACTCGTCACACCGGTCCGACTGAAATGAGAATCCAACCCGACGGAATAAACCAAACTGCGCCTAAACCGACCCGCAACTTTTAGGTCCCGTCTACGGTCTTCATTTTAGCATCATCTCGTTTTCGGTCCGGGTTGGGTTTTCTAAAACGCTCACTCCTATTAGTTTCTTGGCAAACCATTTTACCCATACATTATATTAAGAGTTAAATGTCATAATCATCCCTGAAATTTGACCATATTTGTCAGTTACATCCATTTTTTTTTTTGCAATTTGACACCGAAGCCTTGCAATATATTGCCATTTCCATCCAATGGTGTAACTCTATTTATTCCGTTAAGTCAAGGTTATTTTGGACATTGTACATGTCCAAAATAGTGTGAAAATCGAATCGAGGGTGTACATTCTTGTCACACTTTTCAGATTTTATATGTCCATTACACAAAACTAATGAATTTGTCTACAGAACAGTATTAATGTGACCTAGACAGTGATAAAATATTAAAATCAGAGTATTAAGTTAATTAATTTGATATTGAAGGAACACTAGTTTAACAAGTATTTAGACGAGCACAGTAAAAATATAAGTGTATTGACAGTAGCTTGGACGACTATAAATACTAGAATATAAATGTTACAATGTTTCGACTATAATCTATCTTTCTCAACTATCACATAATTCTCTAAGTGTTTTCGTATGTGAAACGGAATGCCTTCTCTCCCTTTGGGGAGAGGGGTATTTATAAGCTTGACAGCCGTCCTGTGATTGGTCCGTTTGAGAATGACAACTAACCTGCGCGGGTCCCACACGGTTGACAACCGTTGGAGCATGGGCGTTGTCTTCCTGTGATTGGTCCACGTATTCTGCAATAGTCCTTTCTGTCTTTTTTTTTGTACTTCGTACATGTCAGAGATCGTGGAGCATGGAATAACGGCATCTGATTGGCTGCATGTCTTTTTCTTTGTTGGATCACAGCCGTCCTGTGATTGGTCCGTTTGAGAATGACAACTATCCTGCGCGGGTCCCACACGGTTGACAACCGTTGGAGCATGGGCGTTGTCTTCCTGTGATTGGTCCACGTATTCTGCAATAGTCCTTTCTGTCTTTTTTTTGTATTTCGTACATGTCAAAGATCGTGGAGCATGGAATAACGGCATCTGATTGGCTGCATGTCTTTTTCTTTGTTGGATCACGGCTGACATGTACTAGGAAGCATGCACAGGCTTCTAGAAGGCATGTTCAGCGCTTCTGCTAATGTGCTTGAAGATGTGAAGCCGTACACACACAAGTACATATCTCTTTAACATCTTTTCCACATGTATTTTTGTTATTTCGGTTAAAAAAAGAAGTAAAAAGTTTAAAAAAGGAAAAAGCTATCCCACGACGTCGTTTTACCTTTAACAATTACCAGGGCCCTTTTCTAGTGCGTGCCATCCCCTTAAACTTACCGTTGAATTAAAGACTATGTTATGTATGTGTGTGTACTGTGTAGTATACCTTGCAGGGAAGCAAGTATATACGCACTTCCCAAAACAACCAAACAATAATATAAAAACCATTAAGAAAAGGGCATAATAGGCTTTTCGTTTCACATGATTACCCCTTAATTCAAAAATAGACGTTGCAGTTAAGTCACAATTTATGCGCCTTCAACGTGCTCTCCTCATCTCTCTCTTTCTCTCTCTCTAAACTGTATGTTAAAATGTGACTTATACCTATATTGACAGGATTGTTTAATTTTCATCCATGTTACTCTCCAATTTCTAGACATAAACAGGTAACAAACATAGCATTTATACCTTTTTTTTATTTATTAACTTATTTATTATGTTTATCAACTTATTTATTATATTAGTCGGTTCATAATTTGTGTCAGGACTCTTTTAATTCAATCATGTTACTAAAAAATCTGAAGTTTTAGAAGATGTAAGTAGCTTTATTTGGTTCCACCTAATCGTTGCTTGTTAGTTTTATGATTGCGGTTATGTTATTGAAGTATTTGCAGGTGTTATGATTAGGTTTATTTTGATGATTTGTTATTGATATTGAAACTGTTTTTTTTTTTTTTTTACTTTTGTGTGTGTGCTGTTATTGTTGTTTGTTGAATCTGCATATATTGAGGTTATTAGTTTTATGAACTTATAAGTTATATCTGCCAATTGGATCATATTATGTTTATTCTGTGATTAGGCTCTTTGATTTCAAAGGTATGTTGACTATTTTTTAAATGAAAATTGATTTATATCAATTACTTCATATTTGTTCATTTAATCAAATTTTTTTGTAAGAATTGTGCTTTTTTTTGTGTCTTAGGTTATTTGATCATGTGATGTGAATTGATCTGGCATATATATACATTATGTTTTTTTCCTAATAAAATTACAGTTTTCAGTTCAAGAATATTTTTATACAGAATTGTTATAGTTTGGGAAAATGTATTTATAAAAGGTTAATAATTAGTCTAGTTATTGTTGCTTGTTCAAATTCAATAAATCTTACAGCTAGAGTAGAACCTGATATTTTTTGTATGGACTATAGATATAGAGATCCTGGAATTTTCAAGGATGAAAAGCGCCTGGGAGAGATCGGTTTGTCATCCAACTCGGTAGACATCAGTGCGTTAATCAAGAATTTTTGTGGTTAAGTGTGAAGAAATGACAGTGGCTGGACTACACGCGGCTTCAGGGATGGATTCATATCTTGGTAATAAAGAGAGACCAACCACTCGGACAGCCTCCATCAGAAAAATGTGGCGGGATCTTGAAAATGGGGGCAGAGGTAAGGAGAACGGAAGGTGGAAAATGAGTGGGGTGATTATTGGTAGCGAAAGCTCGTGTTCGTCTTTTGTAGAAGGTGAAAGCATGGAAGTTGAAGACACATTGAGGGGTGCTAATGGAATTGAGAATGAGTGCTCCGAAAGCCAAAACCAAATGGTGCTTCAAGAGAAAGAGGGTGTGAGGAAAATGTTCCATGAACATGGAAACAAAAGGTTTGAGGGACATACGGTTTATAGTTCTTCAAGTCTGAATAGTTGTTCAAGGGCACAGTGGGTTGGGGAAAATGATTGCAAGAGAGTGAGGATAGTGAGGGAGTGGATAGAATCAAGCAGTCAACAAGGTGACACTTGTGGAACCCCTGGTTCAGTTGAGTCACCTACACAGACTGGTTCCAAAATTGACGGTGCACAAAGTCCTATCCGTAGAATATATGGTAGACAGGCTCTTGTTGACTTGCTAACAAAGTTTGTGAGAGAAAGGAAGAGAGAAGTTGATGATCTGTTGGAGAACAGATTTGTTTCAGGTTTTGCTTATCGGCACCGAATTCAGGTGAGCACTTTTGAATTTTTATTATTTTGCAATTACATCCTTATGTTTGTTATTGCATTATTTTGTTGCTATGAAACATGTTTTTGTAAGTTGACCAGTTGACCCTACCCTTAGCATCCTAGAGCACGGATAGTGAGAATATAGTAATACTAAAGCCTTAAAATAAGCTTGCATGTTGTATTAGCTTTGTTTATGTGAAAGAAAATATATTAAAATTGGGTGATGCATATTTCAAATACTGAGCTTGTGGAAGCTGATCCCATGACACCAACATTCTTAACTGATCAAGATACCTTGTTTTAATTTAGGCACTATCACATATTTAATTCACTTAGGATACATAGGAGTTTGGGTGCTTCATCCGGTAGGCTTTTCTCATGCTCTCTTAGTTCCACAACGTGGCACCTGAGGGCTGAGGCAAATCCACATCATCGCATATTCGCATCCATGGGAGAGATACTGCCCTACTTCAAATACCACCAATGCATTTTGGGTGCATCATTGACTGTGAAAATTCCGTAGTTAATCATGCTCGGGTAGGAGTAATTCTAAGGTGTGTATGACTTCCTGGAAGTCTTTACCAGGGCAACAAACACAAAGTTGTGAGCTTCTAGCAGGCAAAAGGGACACTATTGGTTGATATGAGGTTTTCCATTAAAGAATAGCTAAAGTTACTCTAGAATCAGTGCTAGTAGTCCCGTCTGTATAAGGTCGCATATGATTCGCGTAAATGTGATGGTCCTAGTGCATCCCCATGGTAGCTTTATTATTTATATCCAATTATTATTCTGCTTTAGCATTGCACACTTTATGTATTACTATCCTTTGCTGCATGTTCCCCATGGTAGCTTTATTATTTATATCCAATTATGGTTCGGCTTAAGCATTGCACACTTTATGTGTTGCTATCCTTTGTTTCATGTTGCCACATTTAATGCCATAATTCAATTGTAGTCATTACTCAAGGGTAGATTTTTGCGAAACCAAAGATTTGTAGAAGATAAAAAACAGACTTCTGTTGCAGCAAGTGAACTGGGGTTTTTGAGACAAACACATGCTGTATCTGATATAAGGTGCATTTTATTTCTACCCCCTTTTCTCACTTTTTGTTTGCTTGAATACCTCATATGCAAAGAACATTCTTTCTTCTTTTGTCTGTTAGTCTACTAGATTTTTATAGATTCATTGTTCATACAGTTGATCCAGTATTATGTATAACCACTAATGTACTAATGTTTTACTAGGTATATGACATTATGACCTAATAGTTTTGCATTTTATCCATTCAAAGATTAACATGAATGTTTATGAAACTATAAGACAAATCGTTTACACTTTTTTGGGCATGAGTACAGGCAAAATGCAAAAAGTAAAATCAAATTCTTGATTAGAACGGAAATAATGTACACCTTGTATTTTAGACACAAACCAACTGATCAAAATAAAAAAAGCCATCTTGACCAAATATAGAGTTGTTTTTCATCAAAAGCCTAAAAGCATTTGCAGTAATTTTGTGAAAGGGCATTCAAGCAATTGATTGGATGTGCCACCCCTCCACCAACTAAATTACCTGCCCCTTGTGTGATTTCACATAATATGTTTCCAATTTTCTTATTCAAAATTTTCAAAAACTTAGCATTTTAATTAAATATGTTCTTTTGTTTAAATCATATTTATTTTATAATGTTTACAATTATTTCATTTATATGAACTTTTATAAATTTTCTAAAACGTAGCATTTTAATTAAATATGTTCTTTTGTTTAAATCATATTTATTTTATAATGTTTACAATTCTTTCATTTATATGAATTTTTATAAAAATGAGCATGTATTTGATAAGTTTATCATTTTTTTTGGAAGGCGTAGTTTAATGGTGAAATCCTAGTCCTGCCAACCCCGGGTCCCAAGTTCGAATCCTCCCACACGCCAGTCCCTTTCAACCTTAGGGTATAATTTTTCGATGGACGAGAATCGAACCTTAGACCCAACCCGGGTGGGAACCCATCTAGGTGGTAAACCCCCCCACCTCCGACCAGCTGTGCGGGACATCATTGGCATAAGTTTATCATTTTAGTTGGAGTATACTTATATAAAGTAATAAAAACGTAAGTGGGGACCTAGCAACTAACTTGATATTTAGTGATAGTAAATGGTGAAGTGGCAAGTGAGGGGGATTAGTGATGTCCCATGCTCTTAAGGCTTTGTCATGTTAGCATTAGGTGCACATGACATTTCACTGTACTTAAGTCAAACGTGGCTATTAACGAAATAAGAAATTCATGGTATAAATGCAGGTAAAACCTGTATAATGGGTAGTGATGCAGTCCCATGCTCTTAAGGTTCTGTCATGTTAGCATTAGGTGCACATGGCATTTCACTTTAGAGACTGGTCATTACTCTCCGTTGATAGTACCCATTATATAGGTTTTACCTGCATTTATACCATGAATTTCCTATGTCTTTAATTGGCACGTTCGACTTTCAGCATTAGACAATCTATTTAGATTTATGCTAAGTGTTTGTTAGGAAGATGTACCTATACTCAACTAATTTCATTTTGAAAAAAATTACATGAATTAGGAAAGGGTTCCTCACCAGACTGAACAACTATGGCCATGCTGCACAATCTGACTCTGACACCTCATCTGACAATGAGATGAATAATTATGACACTGAACAATCTGAAGAAATAGTTCAGGAGATACCACATGAAATCAGTGAAAATTTTGAGACAACTAACTTGACAAGCCATCTGGAGTCCCACAATCCACCAGATTTTCCTACAGTAGGAGCAATGCATGATAATAACATTTTTCAATATGCTAAAATGAAGAGACTACCACTCACAGTTGACTATTCTCGATGCGGTGCCCAATCTGACTCTGATGCCTCATCTGACAATGACACGACATATGAACACACCGAACAAGTTGAGACAACCAATTTTACATCCAACCGGGAATCCACCAATCCGCAAGAACACACCCAATCTGACTCCGACTCTGACACCTCATCTCATAGTGACATGAAGTCTGACCACATTGACCTGGACGACAAAATTGTTCATGAGATTTCAAATGCATCCCATACTCCACAAGAATCACATGATGATGGTGAATGGTATCAGGAAACAGTTGGGAGTGATTTTCAAGAATCACATGAAGAAGAGTGGTATGACAATGGCAGTGTTGTGGAGGACCCCACAGAAAGTTGGTTTGGTGAGAACAATTCTTATCTGGAAGCTGCTCTGGTGACTAGGAGCAATACATTCTATCGGTCTGATGATGATGATAGCAGCAGCAGGGTTGTTGAACTTAGAGAACTTACAAACAGGTATGTTATATCCAATCATTAACTTTCATTGTTCAAGTAATGTAACTAATTAATTCAGAAAATTACAATCATTGTTTATAATGTGTAGGAGAAGAGTTTCTAATCTTCTTCAAAGTGATTTTGGTCCAAGGCTAGACCAGCTGATGCAATCGTATGTCAGTAGACAAGATCAGGAATTTGAGTCGGAAAATGAATGGATGCAAGATCACGTTCAGCAGCAAAGTCTAGATGAGAATGAAAATGGCATAGATGCATCTCCACAAACGCACAGGGAGCATGATATGCTGCATGGCGCAGAAGACAGTCGATTCCCTGATTCCCATTATCACTTTGAAACCGTGAGTTTTATTTCTTCCCTCACTAGAAACAATTTTCAATATTTGAAAGATCTCTAGCTCAGGTTGTGGTGATATCTTCTTATACGACATGAAACTTGCTGGTTTCAGTTTGGTTTAACCGGTTTCAGGTTAGTTTCGTGTTAAACCTGTGAACATATTCAGCTGAAAAGCACAGGTTCGGGTCAAGCTGGGGGGGGGGGGGGGGGGGGTCGCGGGTTGATCCGTTTTGTTTTGTTTTATCTTTTGTAAAAATTGTGTTTCATGTCATGGTTAGGTAGTTGTAGTTTATAACAAAACTTATAACTTATAAGAGAATTTGACATCAAGTTATATATATTGGGGAATTGGTTTTTAATAACCTGAACTATTTGAAATTGGCCATTGGCACCCCCAACTAAAAAATTGGCCATATATAACCTGAACTATTGACTTATTGGAATCTAACACCCACTAACGGTTAAATCACTAACACCGTTAGTGGGTTCGCTGACATGGCAAGATTTGCTGACGTGGCATGCTGACGTGTCAATCCACGTGTGCACACATCAGCATGCCACGTCAGCAACTTGTGCCACATCAGCATGCCACGTCAGCAACTTGTGCCACATCAGCATGCCACGTCAGCAACTTGTGCCACGTCAACAACCCAACTAACGGCGTCAGTTAGTTGGGTGCTAGATTCCAATAAGTCAATAGTTCAGGTTATATATGGCCAATTTTTTAGTTGAGGGTGCCAGTGGCCAATTTCGAATAGTTTGGGTTATTAAAATCCAATTCCCCTATATTTAAACATATTTGTTTTATACACTTACGTTTTTAGATATAAACTAATAATTCTAGAGAGCTATAATGCAAAAAAGAAAAAAAAAACTCAGGTTAAACGGATCGTGTTCGTGTCAACGCGTAGATATTCGTGTCATGTTGGGGACTTGGGGTTCATGTGTCTAACATGATTTTCGGGTTTGTGTCAAGTTGGACCCACCAACCCGCGAGCATGACCCATTTAGCACCCGTAATCATGGAGTCTCGTGAGTTACATTAAACGGTTTGCAAGTTAACCAAAAATATACATGTTAGTATTATTTTATTTAATTGGTTAACCTGTTACAGGAACTGGATATCATCAATGGCTTAAGGATTGATGTGGAAACACTTGAGCATAGGATGAACGACATGCAGAAGATGCTTGTGGCCTGCATGGATATGCAAATCCAGTTGCAACAGTCAGTGCAGCAAGAGGTTTATTCAGCTCTGAATCGATCATCAGCATCTCGAGGTTTTATTTATTTCTCTCAGAATTGTCTATATATGATCTTTGCTTCTTAAAAATAACATGTACATCTGGTTCAGGGGCATTCGAAGATGGTATTCAATCTAAATCAAGTCCTGAAAACGGAGAGTGCTTCTTATGTTGTGATGATGGGTTTGAATCTTTGCCAGATAGGTAACAACATTATTGATCTAACAGGGGGGGTTAAATGGATCGTGTTTACAGGCTGGCAGTCGAACCCAACACGTAACCGGAAATTTGACACAAAACCAAACACGACATGGGCCCGAAAATTGGGTCAGACACATGAACTTGGACTCAACATGAGTTTTCATAGTTTGACACTAACATGGCCCGTTTAACATGAAGTTATATCTTTAAACTATAGATTTCCTTAAAAATAAAATTGGCATAAAATATGTTAAGCGGGCCAACTCACAAACTCACCCTAAACATGACACATTTAGCTAAGCTTGTTGCAGCTTCAACGTTAAACTGATTTGAATCCGTTTAGACCAAACAAAAAGCTGCAGATTCCATTTTCGGTTCGTGTTGTGTCAGGAATTCACACTCTTAATTCAAACTCTAAATTTGAGTGACTAAATCATTAAGTTATTCATAATGTAGGGTTTCACAAATGTTACTTATCTGCCCAATATGCGCCCAGAAAGTTAACTGGTCAAAGCTGAAGGAAAGTGTCAGCAGGCAACCTTAAGCCAGCTGAGGTGGTTTAGATGCGGAAATAATATAACAAGATAATTAACAGTTCGAATAACTAATAAGAAAGATAACAGTGTTTTCTGATCAGGTAAATTTAATTAAACCTCATTGTTTCTTGCTAATTATGTTTCTTTAAAACTTTCCCTCCTTTGATCTACCGCAGGTCCTTCCTGATCCTTCGTTTGAAATACAAAACTACATCCATATGCCTGTCTCCTTTTAGCGACGAGTTAGTTGCACACTTGGTTATGAGTTTATGATGTTGAATACAAGAAGAATACCTTCTATCAAGATGTGGTGTGTTTATAGGCTTTGATTAATGTTGTAACGGCATGTTTAGATCAAATATCAACAAATTTGCATGTAGAGTTGATACTGTTTTCATGCACTACTTACAAGTGAGTTAATATAACATGGTTATTAATGATTATATCTTTAAAAAACTATCTATGGGGAGAACTAGCATGTTCATAGAAGTTCCTTTGAAAATTAAAAAATCCCACAGAACTAAATAAATTCACTGGAAGAATGTTATTATTGTTACTTATAACAAATTTGTAGTCCATTAAATCTTTTACCCATTATCTAGTGGTATAATGGTATGGTGTTTGCCTCTCGCAACAAACGTGTGGGTTTAAATCCTTGATAGAACAATATTAGGTGTAAAAAGTTTGTTAATCGTCTGCATTGAGGTTAAGAAATGAGATTGGAGCCGAGTATATTGTTTTCATATAGAGGAGGTCCAAGGCAACTTAGGGGCTGTTTGGTAGCCTCTTAATCAGTCTCTTAACCATTCAGCATTATTCAGACTGTTTGTTTCAGCATCTGAATGGAATGATTAAGTGCTTAATCATTAAGCTAATAAGGGATGCTGAATGATTCAGCTCTTAACCATTCAGAGCCTTTTAACCATTCAGATCATCTTAATGATTCAGCACTTAATCAACCAAACAGCCCCTTAATAAAGCTATGAGATCTTAAGATGTTGGTTCCTTGAAAGTAACGCTTGATAAGTTCTTGGAAAACTTATGAATTATGGTTTGTCATCTGTGAATTTTGTTGGTCATAGAAGATTGTTCAACTGCCAGCTCATATTAGATAATTCTTACTAGGACATGTCATTTTATGGACTTCCAAATAGCAGATTTACATTGCAAATTCTAGTATAATGTAGGAATTTATAACATTAATTGCTAATGTTAACAACTACAGTAACTAACAAAACTAATGCTTGTTTACAAAATATATATTATTTAAAAGTAATAAAAGATATTGTTGTGTATTATTTCAGCCTTAAAAAGACATGGATGCAATAAGAGATGTCAAGCCTGATATAGAAGACATGGATACAACATGCTTAATTTTTACAAAGTAAAAAATTGTTAAAATTAACACAATATCTAGAGGTGCACAAAAAGCCAGAAACCGGTTTTTTTGTTTCATACCCGGGTTTTCTATACTCGAAACTGGAACCCATCCTACCCGTAGGGTATAGATAGGGTATGCATTTTGATCTCAATATCCGGAACTAGGTACCCGATTAATACATGAAATCGGTTATTAAACGTACCTTGAACCCGATATTTTTTTAATACTTGAACTGGGTTTTCTAAATACCCGGTACTGGGTTAAGCCATTGGAACCGTATTTGAATTTATAGCCGTTACAACCGGCTTTATAATTGTTAGATTTTTTTGACATTTTTTTGTTTCTTGGTTTAAGCACGACACAAAAAAAGGCTCAAAATCACAAAAAAACAACACGCACACTACACACCGAAAAACACACTATACACGGTTTTTCTTGTCATTTTTTTTCGTTAAACCAAATCTACGGACCCCATGTAAGGGTAGTTTAGTCTTTTCCCTACCCTGATGAACAGTAAAATTTTCTTTTTCCTTCACTCAGAACCACTCATAACCCCATCCTGAAATATGAGAGATTCACTAAAAAAAACATATAGAGAACCTACAAATGCTCTAAAAGTGTTTGCACGTGAAACATGATTCACCATTGTTTGTTCAACATTAAAAAAAAAAATCATTTCAAACACCTGTTTCAAACTATTACCCAACCGTTCCATCTTGTATAAATCAAAAGATGAAAATAATATGATCTAACCACCTCTAGTTTAAAAAAAAAGTGAGTACTGTTGGTTGCATCAATGTGTTTCAGGTCAAAGTGAATCACAAAAGTGCACTAACACGTCTAGAAAAGCGCATCGTGTATGTCCTAAAACATGTTTTCACACATACTAGCAGACAACCAAATTGCCCTAGAAAGTTTCATTATAGCCAACCCACAAGATGAAGATATCTTGTTAGTGACGAGATAAAGATATGAAAATGAAAAACTGTTTACAACAATTCATAACTACTACAAGATAGTTTTTAGGTAGAGTCCTATAAGAATCTCATAAGCACTTATATATAGTGTATGAATGATGAATGATGAATGACAATTACATATATATATGTAGAGAAAAATTGAGACGGTTAAAAAAACACATTTTGTATGAGACATGAGTATCACATACAGGGGCGCAGCTTTATAGGCAGTGGCGAAGCTTGGGCGAAAGCTCGGGGGGTCGGAAACAGAGGTATCCCTGAGGATTTAAGGGTCCTATCCGAACTGTTAAAACATATGCCCCTTATGCTTTAACGAATTAAATAGTTTAAACTAAGTTTTATGCACGATCAATTGTATATCAATAGACATAACAATTATATAACTAATAGTATTAAAATGAGTTAAATTATATACCGTATTGACTAGTGATTTTTAATTGGGAGATGACAACCTAATAGAGAATAACATTTCAAAGTTAGTGGGTTAAAACATTGGTAAAATCATAAGTTTAGAACTTGAGAGTAAAAAAAATGTTAATATTCCCTAATATGTTACAAGAATCTATGTTACCTTGTTAAGGAGGAGAGATGGTTAAGATGGTCATTTCACCATCATTTTAAGATGACATCTCACAAGCCTAAAGTGTAATCACCCAATTTTTACACCATTTCTTCCCTTTATACCCCTAGGGTACAACCTTTGATGAAAAATTTACAAATAACTAATGCACTCAATGGAAAGCGTTGTTTTTGAAACCGTTGAAGTTGCTGTGTTGCCTATGAATGAGATGAAGGACATTATTAGCGATTGAATGGGATTTAATGCCATAGAAGCCTGTAGATGAAACGTTTCCCCTTCAAAGACACACACCTTTACCGATTTATTATCCATTTCAATCAAAACTCTTCTCCACCACAATTCTCATTCTTCCCACCTGTCACTCTCATCCATCGCCTCCATGGAAGACGCTCCTGAACTACAGTTCTGTTCCCCTAACTCATAGGGATGATGGCGTATTAATTCCTTTTTTGCATTTTTATGGGCAATTCTAGGGTTTGGGTTTGGTTCCGTGATATTTAATCTTACAAATCCTTTTTAATTAAAGGAAGAATCTTGTGTGTTATTATCCTGTATATTTAGATAATAGCTGCTTATTGTTAAGGATGAGTAAGGGTTCTTGAATCTAAAACTAAACAACATTAATTGGGTAATGTAATAGAACAAATGTTTAAATGAGACTCAAGAATCACTAAGGTTTTCATCACCAATCTGCCAGACAAATGTAGTGGAAAGGATTTATCGGAATTTGTACGTGATTATGGGGATATTTATGATATTTACATTGCTCGGAAACGGGATAAGTTTGGCAATCGTTTCGGGTTTGTTTCTTTCTTAGATGTCAAAGATTCCAAAGAGATTATCAGAAAGATCCGTAATACATGTATGGGAGATTGTTGGCTTAAGGCTAATATCGCTAGATTCACACTTGAAGACGGTGAGATTCGACCAGATCCGGTGCACACGAAGAAGCAGGCGAACGGGGACGACCTTGGACGTAATGCTGATAAACCTCACTCCTCGTTCGTTAATGGTAATCGATCCTTCACTGATACTCTATTGGGTAGACAAGGGATTTTGAAGATCGGGAAAACGGTAATTGTGGATGATAATGTGTCTGCGATGACCGACGTGCATGGGAGGGCATTGGTTGTTCGTATGATAGATCTAGATGCCCTAAAAAACATCTATATCATTCTGAACGATCTGTGCCCTGGCGTTGGTAAGATTCAATACATCGGTGGGTTATCGGTGCTGATTACGTTTGAAAACAAAGAGACAGCCATTAGGGTTCGCGATGCGGCTAAAGAAGTGCTGGGTCGTTTCTCCTCGGTTGATCTTTGGGAAGGCCAAATATTTGCGTTTGAACGGTTAGCTTGGGTTAAGATAGTGGGCTTTCCTTTACACCTATTATCAACCCAGGTTATCAACGCCGTTGGGAATTCGGTGGGTAAGGTTTTGCACATGCCGAATAGGAATGAAGACGATGGGGACTAGGCCTGTAAACGAACCGAACGAACACGAACACAGGCATGTTCGTGTTTGTTCATTTAACTTTAACCGAACACGAACACGAACACGAACACATAATCGAACACATTTTTGTGTTCGTGTTCGTTCATTAAGAAATATGTCTTGTTCGTGTTCGTTTATGTTCGTTCATTTAAACCTAAACGAACAGTTCATGAACATAAACGAACACAAATGATCAATATAAACGAACACAAATGAACATAAACGAACACAAACAAAAACAAGTTAATAGTGATTCATGAACATAAATGAACGTTAGGGTTAGGGTGGAGAGCGGATGTGAAGTGTGGAGAGCGGTTGATAAGTGATATGTTTAGAATGCTAGGGTTAGGGTTAAGTTTTAAAAACATATGAATTAAGCTTACTTAACAAAAGGAAATAAATAATAAAAATAAAGTTAAGTTTAATTAAACGAACATAAACGAACAAAAATAAACGAACATAAACGAACAAAAATAAACGAACATAAATGAACGAACATAAACGAACGTTCATGAACATAAATGAACGAACACAACGTGTGTTCATGTTCGTTCGTTTAATTAAACGAACAAAAAAATGTGTTCGTGTTCGTTCATTTATTTAAATAAACGAACATAAACGAACTTCCCGCCGAACAGTTCACGAACAGTTCATGAACGTTCGGTTCGTTTACAGGCCTAATGGGGACCTCTCCTATGATTATGTGGAGATTCTGGCCGGAGATGGTAAACGGATTGAGGAAGAAGTCACCGTTGCATGGAAAGACAAGAAGTTCAGTATTTGGGTTACGGAAGAGCCTAGGGTTTGGGTCCCGGAATTTTATGAAGTCCCGACGTCGTCTGAATCATCGCCGGATATTAGTGATGATGAGGATGACAACGTTGACACCACCATGCATACAGAACAAAACATGGATGAGATGCTCGAGAATACGTCGGAGATTGATCGGCCGGCGGCGGAAGCGGTTGTTACAGATTCTCCGGCTATTGGCCAATCAGGTTTGGAAACTCCCTTAAATGCATTTAATGCGGGCATTGATGATTCCATTATTGCCAATAATGAGGTCAATAATTATGGGTTGGAAACTCCTATTGTTTTGGAGCAACATTTGGATAGGCAAGATTTTATTCCAGGGGCCGATTTTGACTTTGAAGCCCACTGTAATTTTGATGGGGATAATTGTGGGCCTAATATTAACAAAAGAAAAAAGAAAGGTGGAGTGGGCTTGGTGGGCCAGAGTAATCCTGCTTATTCTAGTAGCTTAGAAAAGTCCAAAGTGGGTAAGAAATATAGAGCCCAAGATGATGAAGATGTATTTGGGCTTGATCCTCTTTTGGGCCTTAACAATAACAATAGTTTGGACCTGAACATCCAGCCCGCTACTGTTGTTATGGAGCCGACTGGCTTGGCTGATTTGGGCCACTTTAACGGCTTAAGTGAGATTAATAATTCAGAGGTAGAGGCCACTATTGTTATGGGGGATATGCTTGGCGCGAATTTGTCCAATGCTCATGTTTTGATACAGGAGTCCATAGTTACCGAAGGCTTACAAGGGGTGAAGAAATGAATTGCATTTCGATCAATATTAGAGGGATTGGTGGTGTTGGTAAAGCGGGTTGGATTAAAAAGATAAAGTTCGATAATGGCGTCTCTTTTATTGGCATGCAGGAAACTATGAGTAATAACATTCGTCCTGGTTTAGCCTCGGCTTACTGGGGAGGTTCGGGGTATGATTTTGATTTTGTGGAAGCTAATGGTAATTCGGGTGGTTTGATTAGTATCTGGGACCCAAAAGTTTTTGTTAAAGACAAGGTGACTAAAGATAGCAATTTTCTCCTCGTCTCGGGCATGCTTGCTGATGGAGCGATTAGAATTAATGTTCTAAACGTCTACGCTCCTCAAAAGAAAGACGAAAAAAAGCGATTGTGGGCGAAAATTGATAACCTTCTTGGCACAAATGATGGGTGGTGGATTTTACTTGGGGATTTTAATGCGGTCCGATCGTCAGAAGATAGAAAGCACTCCAAGTTCGACAAGCTTAGCGCTTGTGATTTCAATGATTTCATCGATAGGGCAGGTTTGCGCGAGTTCAACCAGAAGGGGCATAGATACACTTACATGTCTTGCAGGAAAGGGGTGGTCACGTATAGTTGTATCGACAGGGTCCTTGTTTGTGAAAATGTTTTTAACAAGTGGCCTAATGCTTATGTTCGTGTGTTGAACAGGAATTTATCGGATCACTCGCCTTTGCTCTTCTCGGTTGTTGACACTAATTTCGGGCCAAAGCCGTTCAGGATGTTTGATTCCTGGATCGACCGTCCCGGATGTATTGATATTATTAATTCTGTGTTTGATTCGTGGGTGGCAGATGGTCCGGCCGATCTGAACCTGCATAAAAAATTGGGGACCCTTAGAGACCGGTTACGAAGTTGGTTCCATGAAGTGAGTTCGCGTGAGAAGATGGAGGAATCTATCCTTCGTGAAGAAAAAGATGAGATGGATAGAATGATGGAGACCAAAGACGTGGAAGAATCCGATGTTTGGATTTGGACCGAGTGCAAAGTGGCTTTAGAAAGCATCGAAATCCACAAAGCTAGAGATCTTAGACAAAAGTCTCGAGTTAAGTGGGCCTCTTTGGGAGATGAGAATTCCACTTTTTTTCATAATATTGTAAACGGTAGAAAAGCTCTTAATGCCATTCCAGGAATTATGATTGATGGCGATTGGGTGACCAAACCGGCGATTGTGAAACGTGAGGTTCTGCGGTTCTTTCGCAATCATTTTAAAGAGCAGCATTTGAGTCGGCCGCACTTGTTATGTTCGGGTATTAAACAAATTCATGGTTCGGATCGGGATTCAGTGGTGGATATTTTTTCTAGACAAGAGATTAAAGCGGCGGTTTTTGATTGTGGTTCTAACAAGGCCCCGGGCCCAGACGGTTTTAATTTCCGCTTCGTCAAGCGGTTCTGAAAGCTTTTTGAGGATGATTTCTTTAATATCCTTATGGAGTTTCACTCTTCTGGCGTTATTAACCAAGTATGCGGCTCTTCTTTTATTACTCTAATTCCAAAGGTAAAATCTCCATTGGGTTTAAAAGATTATAGGCCTATCACCCTTATTGGTATGATTAGTAAAGTTATTTCAAAAATTCTTGCTAATCGTATTAAAAGGGTTATGGGAAACATTATCTCTGAAACCCAATCGGCTTTCTTATCGGACCGTTATATTCTTGATGGGCTTCTCGTGGTAAATGAAGTCGTGGATTGTTTAAAGAAGAGAAACAAGAAAGCGTTTTTATTAAAAATAGACTTCGAAAAAGCCTATGACAACGTCAACTGGAATTTTTTGATTTCTATTATGTCCTAAATGGGTTTCCCCTTGAAATGGTGCGATTGGGTTAAAGGCGTTTGCGAGTCTTCTAGAGCCGCGGTTTTGGTGAATGGGTCCCCTACTTTCGAATTTAAATGTGAAAAGGGTCTCCGTCAAGGTGATCCCCTTTCTCCTTTTCTTTTCTTAATCGTTATGGAAGCGTTGTCATGGCTTCTTGAAAAAGCTAGGGACCTTGGTATTTTTAAAGGAATCCGATTGTCTAATAATGATATGGAGGTTAGTCATCTTTTGTATGCGGACGATGCTTTGATTATGGGGGATTGGTCGTACGATAATATTAAAAACATTGCTAGAATTCTTCGTATTTTCTATTTGTGTTCGGGGCTCCGAATCAACCTTCACAAATCGAATATATATGGTGTTTGCGTGGAGGATGGGGAGTTGGATAACATGTTGGACTATCTAGGTTGTAGACGTGGATGTTTTCCTTTCACATACCTAGGTATCCAAGTAGGTGCAAAGATGACTCGGGTTAAAAATTGGGAGCCGGTGTTTGATACTATTCGGACCCGCCTTGCTTCTTGGAAGGTTCGACATTTGTCTATGGGTGGGAGGTTGATTTTGTTGAAATCGGTTCTTGAAAGCCTTCCGATTTACTATCTCTCTATTTATAAAGCCCCGAAAGCCGTTGTGGAAATCATTGAACAAATCATGCGCCGGTTTCTTTGGGCCGGTCCGGGTATTGAGAACAAAATTTCTTGGGTTGCTTGGGACGTTGTTACGACCCCTAAAAACAAAGGTGGGCTTGGTATATCTAAGATTGAGGAGGTGAATAAAGCGTTGCTTTTAAAGTGGACGTGGAGGTACAAAAAGGAGGGGAATAATCTTTGGAAGAAGATCATCTTGGGTTGCCATGGTTCTAGTAGACCTTGGTCGCTCTTGCCTTGTAATACATCTTCGAATGGGTGTTGGAAATATATTGTTAAAAACGGCGAAAACCAACTTCCTAACGGTAGATCGCTCAACTCATTTTTTGTTGGGGTCTTTGGCAACGGCAATCATATTAATTTTTGGAGTGATACGTGGCTTCTTGATGCTCCTCTTCGAGTTATGTTCCCAAATCTGTTTCGGCTCGAAAAATACAAGTGGTGCAAAATCAGTGACCGGATTGATTATGTAGATGGCAACAAACGGCTTAAGTGGGAGTGGAAATCTCTACCGCAAAATCACGAGCAGCTCACTGAACTGTTTAGTCTTCTCCAAATGGTTTATGACTTTGATTGGATAGGTGGTGAAGACCGTTGGAAGTGGACAGAAGCTAACGACGGGATGTTCACTGTTTCGTCGGCCAAGAAGCTGCTTGCCAGCCATTATGTGGGCGATGTCAACCGTGGGGTTAAGTGGAAAGGGTGGGTTCCTTTGAAGTGCAAAATCCTAGTTTGGAGGATCGCCAGAAATCGGATTCCTACTACGGCTGAACTCATCAAACGGGGAGTCCCTATTCAACACGCGGAATGCTGTTTTTGTCAAGAAAATGTGGAAACTACCTCGCATCTTTTTACCGGGTGCCGCTACTCGAATGAGGTATGGTTTCGTGTTGAAAATTGGTGCAACCTTAGCCACTCCTTTCTTTTTGACATCCCGGACCTTTTGGATATGCCGGAGACCCAAGCCACGTCCAAAGATGCGAAGCACATTCTTAGGGGTATTGCATACACAACCATTTGGATGATTTGGAATGAAAGAAATGAACGTGTTTTTAACGACAAGAAGAGGAATCCGGTTCAGTTAGTGGAGAACATCAAAGCGACGTCTTATTTTTGGATTCGAAATAGATCTCGTTGGAAATTTAAGGATTGGAAAACTTGGTGTAATTTCCCTTTGGATTGATGTATTGTTTTTTCGCTTAGTCCTTGCTTTAAGGACTAGCGAGTTTTGTTAATGAAGTTTTCCTTTAAAAAAAAAAATGAGACTCAAGAAACGAATGGTTGATTACTTTATTCTATTTTTTTTTAAAACTAAACAACATCAATTAGTTGATGTAAAAAGAAAAGAACTTCAAGATCAATGATCAATGATATGGGGTTGATTTAGGGTTTTCAGTTGAAATTCCCAATTTGCTGCTGCATTTCCCTAATTCAGGTTTGTTATTGTTTTGGCTTTCAAATAATTAATAAACGATATGGTTTTTTTTTTTTTTTTTGTGATTGTTGCATTATAGATCTTGAAATTATGTGGCTGTTGTTCCGTGATTTCATTTGTTTGTTGTTTCTAGATCTTGATTTCGTGCCACATTTTGGATTATTTATTTGGTTTATTATTATTAATGCTATATTTACCAAATGTTGTATGTGTGTCTAATTTAACTATTGCAAAATGTACAAGCAGATTAAGCTTTCATGAAAGAGATGTAATCGGATTCAGGTAGTACAATTTAGGCGGTGATAATGGGTTTTTTCACGAGGTTTAGCGGTGGCAGTGACCCAAAGGACAATAATAGGCAGCCACGGGGGTGGTAGTTGGTTGGAAAGGCAACGATTATCAATGGTAAAGTGTACTCCAAAACCGATCTTACTCTTAATATATTTCTTTTGTATTCTCCAGTGAGATTGCTAGGATTCCGGCAATGACAGTCACTCCCATACTTACAACCAATGAAATAGAGATTACTACTATTCAGAACCCCAATTTGTACAGTTTTGAATATAGTTGCAATTGGCTACTATTTCAATGCCAAAACCATGTTTTCTTTATTTAGCCAAAAAAAACAAAGACTTGTTCAAACTAAAGACTTGTGACATAGTGATTTCTGATTGTCAAAGTTTTGAAAATTAACAATATTTGTACTCTTTTTAGAGTAATTATTTTTATAAAATAAATTTCCAAAATTTATGAATACATAGATTTATAATGCTTGTTTTGACAATAGTGTTTTTCTATATAGGTTGCTTCTCAAAAAGGACACTTTTGCTTGGTGTTCAATCTTCAAGTAAGCTGTCATAAATGTTAAATTTGAGTAATTTTAATGTTTTGGTGAACTTATAGCATTTTGCTACTTAACGTACCCGGTTCGACAGTGAGTTGTTGCAAAATCATTTGTTGCTAGGGATTAAGTTGGAGAATGCTTTGATGTGGTTTCCTGTTCTTACAGTTGGTTAAACAAGAAGTTTTCTGTTATGAGGTTGATGATTAACACTTGTGATTGGAACAAAAGATGGAGTTGTTACATGGAAGCTTAACCCCTTAATTTGAAATTCGACTACCAAGATTGGTTTTATTAAGCGGATCAAGAAACAAGGTTCCCTTCTCATCGTAGACCTCTTTAGGTATGAGTGTTCCCATTTATGATTTTATTCTTTGTATATACATGTATTAACGTATGCTATTTTTTTTCAAAATTGGCTTCATTGTTTTTGAATTTTGATTTGACCATACTTATAAACACTGTCCCTTTCTATAGTTTTACACATTTCTTTCTTTGCTTAGAACTTTGAAAATCAGATGATATTGTTTGATATTTTACTTGAAGAATTGTCAAACGAAGATGGCTTATAATTGATCTTAACCAATTTTATCAAAATTGGTGTTTGAGGAATTTTAACCAATTTTATCAAGATTTTATGCTTTTGACTGGTAATCCAATTAATTTTTTCAAGATTTTATGCTTCATTTTAAAAATCTCAGTCAAAAGCATAAAATCTTGATAATTAACTGGATTACCAGTCAAAAGCATAAAATCTTGATAAAATTGGTTAAGATTACTCAAATTTAACATTTATGACAGCTTACTTGAAGGTTGAACACCAAGCAAAAGTGTCCTTTTTGAGAAGCAACCTATATAGAAAAACACTATTGTCAAAACAAGCATTATAAATCTATGTATTCATAAATTTTGGAAATTTATTTTATAAAAATAATTACTCTAAAAAGAGTACAAATATTATTAATTTTCAAAACTTTGACAATCAGAAATCACCATTGTTTTAAATAAATGAATAGTATAACGAAAACAAAAATGATGACTATGTCACAAGTCTTTAGTTTGAACAAGTCTTCGTTTTTTTTTTTGCTAAGTAAAGAAAACATGGTTTTGACATTGAAATAGTAGCCAATTGCAACTATATTCAAAACTGTACAAATTGGGGTTCTGAATAGTAGTAATCTCTATTTCATTGGTTGTAAGTATGGGAGTGACTGTCATTGCTGGAATCCTAGCAATCTCACTGGAGAATACAAAAGAAATATATTAAGAGTAAGATCGGTTTTGGAGTACACTTTACCATTGATAATCGCTGCCTTTCCAACCAACTACCACCCCGTGGCTGCCTATTATTGTCCTTTGGGTCACTGCCACCGCTAAACCTCGTGAAAAAACCCATTATCACCGCCTAAATTGTACTACCTGAATCTAGAGGTGTACAAAAAAACCGGTTTTTAAAAAAAAAACCTAAACCCTAACCGAAACCGGTTTAAAAAAACCGGTTTTTTAACAACCGGTTAAAAAAAAGCCTATTTAAAAAAAACCGGTTTTTTTTTTCAGTTTTTCAGCACCAAGGAAGAACCGGTTTTAAAACCGACTTTTTTTAAAAAAAAAACCGATTTTTTAAATAAAAAAACCGGTTTTTTAAGATAAACCGGTTTAAAAACCGACCCTAACCGGTTTCACCGGTTTGGGTTTTAATCACTAAAAACCGGTTCGGTTTTCAAAAAAACCGGTTTCAACACCTTAAAAAAAACCGGTTTCTAAAAAAACCGGTTTCGGTTTTAAAAAAAACCCGTTTTGTACACCTCTACCTGAATCCGATTACATCTCTTTCATGAAAGCTTAATCTGCTTGTACATTTTGCAATAGTTAAATTAGACACACATACAACATTTGGTAAATATAGCATTAATAATAATAAACCAAATAAATAATCCAAAATGTGGCACGAAATCAAGATCTAGAAACAACAAACAAATGAAATCAAGAAACAACAGCCACATAATTTCAAGATCTATAATGCAACAATCACAAAAAAAAAACATATCGTTTATTAATTATTTGAAAGCCAAAACAATAACAAACCTGAATTAAGGAAATGCAGCAGCAAATTGGGAATTTCAACCGAAAACCCTAAATCAACCCCATACCATTGATTGATTGATCTTGAAGTTCTTTTCTTTTTACATCAACTAATTGATGTTGTTTAGTTTTAAAAAAAAAATAGAATAAAGTAATCAACCATTGGTTTCTTGAGTCTCATTTAAACATTTGTTATATTACATTACCCAATTAATGTTGTTTAGTTTTAGATTCAAGAACCCTTACTCATCCTTAACAATAAGCAGCTATTATCTAAATATACAGGATAATAACACACAAGATTCTTCCTTTAATTAAAAAGGATTTGTAAGATTAAATATCACGGAACCAAACCCAAACCCTAGAATTGCCCATAAAAATGCAAAAAAGGAATTAATACGCCATCATACCTATGAGTTAGGGGAACAGAACTGTAGCTCAGGAGCGTCTTCCATGGAGGCGATGGATGAGAGTGACAGGTGGGAAGAATGAGAATTGTGGTGGAGAAGAGTTTTGATTGAAATGGATAATAAATTGATAAAGGTGTGTGTCTTTGAAGGGGAAACGTTTCATCTACAGGCTTCTATTGTATTAAATCTCATTCAATCACTAATAATGTCCTTCATCTCCTTCATAGGCAACACAGCAACTTCAACGGTTTCAAAAACAACGCTTTCCATTGAGTGCATTAGTTATTTGTAAATTTTTCATCAAAGGTTGTACCCTAGGGGTATAAAGGGAAGAAATGGTGAAAAAATTGGGTGATTACACTTTAGGCTTGTGAGATGCCATCTTAAAATGATGGTGAAATGACCATCTTAACCATCTCTCCTCCTTAATAAGGTAACATAGATTGTTGTAACATATTAGGGAATATTAACATTTTTTTTACTCTCAAGTTCTAAACTTATGATTTTACCAATGTTTTAACCCACTAACTTTGAAATGTTATTCTCTATTAGGTTGTTATCTCCCAATTAAAAATCACTAGTCAATACGGTATATAATTTAACTCATTTTAATACTATTAGTTAGATAATTGTTATGTTTGATCGTGCATAAAACATAGTTTAAACTATTTAATTTGTTAAAGCATAAGGGGCATATGTTTTAACAGTTCGGTTAGGGCCCTTAAATCCTCAGGGATACCTCTGTTTCCGACCTCCCGAGCTTTTCGCCCAAGCTTCACCACTGATCACATAAACCTTCACAATCCTAGGAAATAGATGGTTGTATCGCCTATATTTCTTAAACTGTGTAACATATTTAATATGTTGTAATCGCTGACAAAACATGACGCTTGAGAGATTCTAGAAAATTAATGTGATCATGTTGCCAAATAGTTTAAAGTTATTAACTACTAACAAACTTGGATTCATGAAAACCCAAATTAGTGTTTGAAGTATATAAAAGAACATTTAGGGGTAATGAGAAATATGAAGATTTATATAATTATTTTGAAATTATGAGAAAATAATCTTGTTAATAAGATAATGATGTCATTTTAGGGTCGAGCAATCATGCTAATGATCCAATGAACCTCATGTAGTCTTCTGCCAATGAATAGGCTTCATGTAACGTTTTAGTTTTGAACATTCTAAAACGGTATCCAGTTTAGCCTCAATGACTTTCAAGAATATGTTTATTGTTTATGTTTACTCTTGTGTTTGTGCCTGTTTTAGAATGATCTCCGCGATTGTTGTGTCAGTTGCCAATTTTGTTACCCAAACCCTGTAGGCTTCGAATTGCATCATTTAAGGCTGATCTAATTCATGCCATCTCCAAGGACAACTGTGATAGGAATTCCTGGAGTCGTTGAATTAAGGTAATGGACTTTTAGAGCCTTAGATTTGTCTTCGAGCCTTAGATTTTCTTACACTTTTGTTTGCGTTAGTCTTAGTCTTAGCTTTGCTTAAGTTATCTTGGCGTATAGATTTTCTTGGGGAATGTATACCGTATATGTTGTATGATTGTTGTTTTGATTCCATTAGACATCTACATAAAAATAGTAGTCTGGGGTCTTAATGGGAGCAACCTCTCAATCTCTAGGGATGGAGGAAATGTATTCCCTCATCACCATTATTCAAATGATTAATTGTCCTCCCTATGGTTGATTCCAACTGTAATAGTGATTTTCATGTTCCTTGTTAACTTTATATATGTCTTCACTAGTACTAATTGCCATTTAGTTTCCCATGTTGTCGCAAACAAAAGAGCTCTAATGAGAATCAGTTGTTCTGATACATTGTTAGCTACAAAAAGTGAACAAAGAAAGAATTTATTCAAAAAATAGGTAATTGTTCTCATTCTTTGTTATGCTATTACATAATCATTAAACAACCCAACTAACTATTCAGTTATTAGGGGGGGGGGGGGGGGGGGGAGGGACGCTCATAGTATTTTTTTTTTCCACTTAACTGATTTTAACCAATCCTGCATTGTCACATCACATCACTGATTTACTTAACTGAAACACTTTTTTCGAGGCAACACTTCACTGATTCTTTTATTTATTTTCATTTAAATTAAAATCTAATCTTTGTTTTTTTTAAATTCACACAGTTTTACCACCAAACGGTCAGATTTCTCATAAACCGTCCTACCAACACGGTCAAAAATAATTATGTGCATTAAAATCGGTTTCATCTAACTGTCGAAAAATATTGAATTTCACATGCAAAACCATTGATATTTTTTTGTATATAAACCACCATGCCACGGTGGTGAAAACACACTTCAATATCAACAACACCCACACCTTCAAATGACTCGCTGGACAGAAAATGAAGAAATGGCTTTGGTTGTGTGCGTTAAGGACGCACAAAACGACCCATCCTTACAACGCCAACTCCGTAGGGGCTCAGGGGGCTCAAGAGGTAGGGAAACAGGCTTCTGGGACCATGTCTTGGCTGACTTCAAACAACAAGTCGGCGAAAGCGACCGCACAATTGAGAGCCTACAGAGAAAATGGACCGATCTAAACAACAAATGTGATCGGTGGACCACCTGCTATGAGCGCACAATGAGCCGGCACCCAGACATTGTGCCGGAGTTGGCTGTGGAGTTGACCCATGTGAACTATGCGGGTCGTTATCGCGGTAACTTTGAGCATCTGCAGGCCTGGCAACTCATGCGTCAACTCTAAGCTTTATTTTCTATGTTTTTATAAATTTTTTATTTATGTTTAATATTAATAAACTAGCTTTTATTGCGGGAGCGTCCCAGGGTTGAAAAATATAACCTTTCTAATAATACTAATAGTAATAATTATTACTTGTAATTAAATAAATAAAAAATAACCTTGCTATAAGGTGACACCATGTGTTACAGTGTTGTGCGATTCTTCCTCCTAGCTTCTCTTGATGAGGTATACCTATCCATCTTTAGAAGAGTAAAATTCCAATGATAGCATGACGATTGGGCTAAATTTCAACATTGTAGATAAGAACCTAGTTTATAAGAAAAAACATGATTAATGAATAACCTGAACACTTTGTGTTTTTTTTCCTGTATGAATGAAACCCCACAAAAAATAGTCGTTTTTTCTTCGTTTTTTATATAGCACTATGGTACTCGTTGGAAAGATAATAAAACGCTCGTTAGTAATTTTTTTCTTTAAAAAATCTCGTATATAAAAGATATCAACGTTTAAAAATTATGGGAGGGAACATAAGAGAGAAAAATCTAAATTTGTTTTTAAATTCTTTTTTTTTCCCTAAAATAACTCAATCCCTTTTCTTTTTTGATTGGTCCACATGGGATCTTACATGGCACTCTCAAAAGAGAGAATGCATGTATGCATGCCATGTAGGACAACACCATCTCAAATATATATATATACTAGCCGATTACCCCGGGAAGGTCCCGGGGTTGAAAAATTTAATATGATTTAATAAAAAATGATAAAAAAAAAGAAAACTCAAATCACGAAAAGAGTAAATAACTTAAACATAATCAATTTTAGTTAAAAAACATTTATTTAAAAAGTTAAAAAAATAAAAAGCATAAACCATATTAAACATAATAAAGTATTAAAAGGATAACCTTCAACATATAATCATCTTCACGTAAATTAAAATATGTTACAATTTGATTAATGAATAACCTGAACACTTTGTGTTTTTTTCTGTATGAATATAACCCCACAAAAAATAGTCGTTTTTAATAAAGTATTAAAAGGATAACCTTCAACATATAATCATCTTCACGTAAATTAAAATATGTTACAATTTGATTAATGAATAACCTGAACACTTTGTGTTTTTTTCTGTATGAATATAACCCCACAAAAATAGTCGTTTTTTTTTTCGTTTTTATATAGCACTATGGTACTCGTTGGAAAGATAATAAAACGCTCGTTAATTTGGTGTAATTTTTTTATTTAAAAAATCTCGAATATAAAAGATATTTATGTTTAAAAATTATGGGAGGAAGATAAGAGAGAAAAATTTAAATTTGTTTTTAAATTCTTTTTCCCTAAAATAACTCAATTTAATTTTAGTAATTGAGAATTAAGAGATAGAGAGATAAATTTAGAAAAATACTCAAAAACACCAAAAACACTCAATTATTAAGCCACGTGGCACTCTCAATGGGCATATATGCTTTCTTTTATATATATATATAGATATAGATATATATATATATATTATGTTTTATGTTTTTTATTTACTTTTGTTTTCATTTATGTTTAAAACACACTATTTAAATAAAAAATTAACCAAAATGTTGCTTGAGAACGGTTATAAATAAATAAAAATTGAATTATAGTGATTTAAAATTAAATAATAAACGGTTACCAGCTCGTTAGAAAGAACCAGGAAACAGTTCACGGAAACCCTACTAGCACGGGTGGCGGCAGTGTTACCATGCTGGTAGTGGGGTACCCGTGACCATTTATGGTGGCGCCCCGTCCCCCCTTAGTTGGTTGTTATTCTCAATGTTACAAAAATGGCCCTTCTAGCGTTACAATTGACATTTACTTCTAAAAACATAAAAAGTTATATGACTAATGGAAGTATATTCTTAATTTCCCTCTAAAACTATTAGAGTTCTCATTTTCTCTTTCATGTGCATGGCTCATTCATTTTCTCCCACGATTTTTAAACTTTTATAACTTTTATATACGACATTTTTTTTTAAATTACACCAAATGAAGGAGTGTTTTATTATATTTCCAACAAGTATCATAGTGATATATAGAAAACGAAAAAAAGTTGACTTTTTAGTGAGTTTTTCTTCATGCGGAAAGTCTTCAAATAATTCATTAATCATGTCTAGGCAAGTCAATAATCATGTTAAGATGGTATATATGTTTTTGAACATACTATTACTTATAAGAATCCGTTAACTACATATATATTCATAGATGTACTCAGTTTGGTAAGAATATAATTTTTTGTATTTTGATTGATGTTGCTAAGAACATTGACTAAAAGGTTGCTAAGTCGGTTAGATGTATCCTATGATTCTAAGATACTAGGTAAATCTCTAGCTGATAAGTGATAATTAATCACCCCATCATGCATGCCCCCTATGTCTTTTTTAATGTATGTACTTTGAAATCAACTGACACCTGGTGATTACTGAAATAGATACTTAAATTATGTATGAGTAGAGCAAATAGTCAGGAGACATGAAGTTACCATCATACAATCTTTTTACTCGATAGCAGTTAGATCATTTTTATTTATCTTCAAAATGGATCTAAACTGCTTACTTATGGATTGTTTTATTCAGTTTCATCGAAGGTGATCGATTGTATATCCATAATAAAGATTGAACATGTATGTCATTATTTTACATATGCTCACTTTACACATCAGAATTGCTTATCATCATCATGACATATCGCTTGATACCAATTTACTTGTTTTTTTTTCCAGATTCACTCAAGCAAAAGGTGTAGAGACTTCACTCAATCAAAAGGTGCACACGTAGAATTAGAAGTAGGTTTTATGAGTTATCGAGTGTTGGTCATTTACAAAAAAAAAATCCGGAAAAAATGGCCTATTCCTTTTATAATACACACATTTTGTCACTTCATATTAAATTTATCTATCCCGAAAAGCTCCCAGGAGATAAACTAGTATACAATAAAAGTTTTTGACGGGTTCACCAACAAACCATCCATATGTTAAAGGTAGTTCATAACAATGCCCAGAAAGCCTGGAAGACAATCTTATGTAGTATTTCATCTTCAAAGTAGCGTAGTTCATAAAAATGCCTAGAAAGCCTGGAAGAAAATCTTATGTAGTATTTCATCTTCAAAGTTAGTGAAGGATCACCGACAGAATGTGTCACAAATTTGTACTCACCTGGCAACGACTGAAATCTAATATGAAATCTGTTTAAAGTTAATCTTAAAACATGTATGAGTTGAAAGTTGAAGGACCAAAGTGAAAAATTGATTTAGATTAGTTATTTGATTTATCTAGTAAGATTAAGATTAATTTGAATGTTTAGAATTATCTAGTTGGTTTAATGAGTTATTAGTAGTGATAATGATGTGTAGGTTGGTATTAGATTATGTTTGATAGAAGTATTTGAGTAGAATTAGTATGGTTGGTTTAGTATAAACATGGGTCTAGGTTAATGTTTTATTTGTCCCTTGATTGTTTGTTTGTTTGGTTGAATAGAAAGAGTCGCGGGTTTGTCCCCCCAAATATCTGGAGTTTGTGTTTGATCAGATTGTCTGGGCCAACAAAATCTATCTATTACATAAAAGACATGGGTAATCACTGACGGATTACCATTGAGCTCGTAAAATTTAGATTTTTTCAATTTTCGAATATTTGTTTTTATGCGAGTGATCCCTTATTGCCGACAGGTCACCGATTACCCTTCAAAACTGTGTTTTTTTGTTGCTAACGTCATGGGGTGTGGGTTCGGGATGGGAAAGGGGGACATGGCACATAGGAGGGGAAAAGGGGGAACACCCCCTTTCCCCTTCTCAAATCGGTGAAGTGGGTGAAATCGCACTGATCCCTTTGAGACAAAAAATTCTAGGAGAGTATGATGTGATGCTGATGGGGATGATGGAGGAGATGAGGAAGGGGAGTATACTTCATAGCCTAATCCGTAAAAGATTTAGTTGCGGGTGAAAGTGTGTTTATTGTGTGGTTTCCTTATTTATTGATTATCAACCAGTCATAGTTATTTAATTATTTAAAGTTACATGTTTAATCATAGTTTTGGTTGGTTGTTATCAAAACTCGTTATTAATTCGTTACGATTAGTTTTATTGACGAAGGTTTACCTTGTCAATGATAGATAATGATTAGTCATCTTGATTGATAAAGCCTAACCCGCTATAGTCAGTCAATATTTTAGTTGGTCAATCACGATCTACAAGAGCCATTTTTTTGTCTTTAATTTTTTTTGTATATAACTAGATCATAGTTGGACCATCTTCATACCTTTAATTCAAACTTAGCATACAATACATACGCATAAAGAAAGGGGTGACGACGCAGCTTGTTGCCCGTCTGCCCGCTATTTTAATGTAATGTTCGCTTTTATGGTATGAATGAAATTTTATTTATAAAAAAAAGCAAAGAAACATGTAGATGTATATAGTATTTTAATTGACAAATATAAGATTTAAATACATAATATACTTTTGTTAAGAAGACAGTTATTTAAATACATAATACACTTTCGTTATCTCTTGAGTTATATCTAGTCAACACTCAACACTGCACACAAATGCTTATACGGTTTACTACTTCTACTTTTTTTGGAAAGTGTTTACTACTTCTACTTAATTTCTACTTTAAAATAAATCTAATTCTTTGCAAGAAACTGACTTTTTATTTTGGGTCCCTTTTGATAATTATTCGGCTACTTTCAAATTTTATGACTATAAAAAGAATACTGTATATATGTAGAAAAGAAAAAAACTATATATTTAAATTATTTTATAAATAAATAAATTATATGAATAAAATATATTATGTTGACCAATAAAATATATTCTTACTAGCTTTTATCCCGGGAGTGTCCCGGAGTTGAAATATCTAATATAACATAATAAAATATCTAATATGACAACGTAATTAATGATTTGTCAATACATAATTAATGAATAATCTATACTATATTATAATGCATGAGGCAGGGACTTCTTAAAACTTAAGTAATACAAATATAATTACTTAAGGTACAACACTTGATGCATATAATAAAGATTTTTTAAGGGTAAATAGGTCTTTTATTACTCCTAACAACTTAAACTATAAAACTGCTTCTAGAAGCAAAGCTTATAAAAAGAGGTTATATAGTTCTATTATAAAGCCTAAATAAGTGGAGGAGGAGTTAATCTCATGAGGATGAGAGGATGGGAAGGATCGAGAACAACTTTTCAGCTTCAAACTATCCTTGCGCCCATTTCAAAATTCAAACGCCTCTCAAATCTCTCTTTCTCTCTCTCTTCCCCCCTCTCTCTTGGCCGATGAATCATCAGAAGAAGAAGGATTTGGGTTTTATTCAGCTTCACAATCGCTTGCTTAACACTTTCATTTCAAATCAACTTCATATCTTCTTTACTGGTATCTCCATTGATGTCACTTCAAACCCTAGCTTTTGCTTGAGTTTTGATTTGCCTATTTCTTAATCAAGTTTGTGTTTGTAACCTTAGATTCATACTTATCATGCTTGTGCTTCTATTTAATTTTTGTTTAGAAGCAAACCAGTGATTTTATCTACAAGCATAAAAACCTAGAACAAGAGACAAAAAGCAGCAGCAGAAGACGTGAAATTAAGAAGACCAGGAGAAAAACACCCTCTTATTATGCTGCCCAGATACTTTCAATCTTTTATAGTTATGACATAATCAAAACAGTAAGAGAAATATCTAAATTTTTTGCATTTGGTAATGATTTTTTTTGCTTGAAATACAACATTAAAACATGAAAATGTTGCTTTTCTGGGTAAAGATCGTGTGTACCCTTCTCGATGTCTTTTATGTGATTTTTCTTCCGTTTGTTCACCAAGTCGGGTAATGTTCTAACCTGTTTTACATCTTTGTTATATATTAGTTCAATACACTTCATTTTTTGATTGTTGTGGTAGGAAAACAAAAGGAAGAAAGAAGAAAAAGAGAGACCTGGTGTGTCCAACTTTTTAATCACAAGTGTGCAGACATGATTCTGATGGAGGGGGTATGTGTTCATTTAGTTTTTGTTACTAACCATTTTGGATTTTGATTACTCAAAACTTACTTTCCAGTGATGTTTCTCTAGATTTACGTAATTAGGGTGCTGAAATGAGATTCAGAGCAAGGTTCTTCTAAGTTCCTAAACTTACTGATTTTGTTTAGATATGAGTGTTTTTGCTTAGTCATGAGTATGATTTATCAGCTCGGTAATTATTGGCTATATTTTTTACTCATCAGTCTTGTTTGTGCTATTATAACATTGGGTTTTAGATCCACACCCTCATTGTATTTGACATTAAAGAGTGTGTGTGTTGTGTTCTTTTTTCAGCTCCATCGTTGACTACAAAATGAATAATGAGCCAGAATTCGGTCTTATGTTACTTTTGATGCTTACAACATATGAAATGTGCATTTCTTTTGTCACACAATGATAATATGGTAAAGTTTGGTGGTCAATATGACACATTTCAACTTTAACAAAAGATCATTTGTACCATAATTATGAATTAAGTTGAATTAAATACAACTGAATTCTAAAAAGCTTTCCTCTATTTGCTTGACTATTTCTGTCGATTTACTATATGTGAACTTTGCATCTGTGCTTAAATTTGTCTAATTTAAATTTGAATTTGTTTGTTTAAGATTTCAACGTCTATTTCGTTTAATTTTGAGGCGACACATATGAAACTTGTTTGGTAAGAATCACATTCATCAAATTACTCTGAAGTTATGTTCTCTTAGTTTGTTTTTAATTGGAATGTTATGTGCAGCTGCTATCGCAGAGTCTTACCTTTATCATCACTAAATTATATGTTGAGACATGTACAAGAGGACGTACAATTATTAGTCTAATTATCTTTAGCATCTATAGATGAGTCTTATTTTTTATCGTCCTTTTCTTTTTCTTGATACAAGGTCTTCTTATGGTACCAGATTCAAACGACCATGGTTAATATTAAACTATGTATCAGTGTAGGTTTGTAAAAGGAACTGTAACTATGTTCCCTGGTTGAGGCTCTCCACTTACTCATGACTACGGTGAGACTCGGAAGTATGCTTGTTTAGTGATATTTGACTGCAAGGGTTTTTGAACAGTTTTGCAACGTTGTTAAGATTAATGTTAACCTTTTATAGTGAGTAAAACAAAAAAACTTAATAGCAACCTTTTATAGTGTGTAAAACATGAAACTTTCTTTATGTATGACAATATAATTAGACAAAGTCATAATTGATTTGGATTGTATTTGGGAAGATGCTTGTATTAGGTGGATGAACTCAGATATGAGTTTAAAGTATAGATATCGGCATAACTAGATCCTAATTTATTGAGAATGATATTATAGCATATGAATGTTCCAAAAGAATTATCCATACATGATTGAATTAACCATACATGATTCAGACATCTCTGGATCTGTTTCATCCTTTTGAAGGCAATTATTTTTTGCATGCTTGTTACCAAGTCATATCCTGACATCGTGCCTGCTTGCTAGCGCGCCAACGTTATTGTTCATGAAGTTAACGCTTTTCATGCTGTATTGGTCCTGCAGAAACCGGGTAGTAGTATGGAGTCCATAACAATTTACAAGCCCAAGATGGATGCGATGGAGGTATATGTAGGACAAGATGGGTCAAGCCGATCTAGGAAGTGAAACCATTATGATTATTATATAAATCATGGTGATGTTATTATGGAATCACATATTTTAGATTATGTAACCATTATCTTCATGATGATATATGAACTTTTATTATATGCTAACTGTTGGGTTTCTATTAGGGGCGCATAAGTTTACAAGTATGATTTTCTGTTGCCCTTGGTGAGATACATATGTGATATGACATTCAAGTACTCGTATGTTACTTTCTGCCATAAGTGCCAACAAGTTCTATTAGTAAGATGAGCTGAGCTTACATATTAAAAAATTAAAATCCGAACTTTGGAGCAGAGTTGGGAGGCATGATATATCAACTTGATCGGCAACTAGATTTGTTTCTTTTTCTTCAGTCTAATACAATCAAATATAAGTGATCTGTATTTCGAGCTGACACTTCCAATTATGAATCAACTCGAGTTAAACGTGTTGCGTCTGAGTACAAAACTCAGCTCCTTAAGAAATTTGAGTTGCTTATTTAAAGAGATCCAACCCTGGCTAGGTGTTGGCTTTAATAGCACGGCTAAAACTAAAAGTATCCGAGAGAGCTCACTCCCTACTCCACAAGAAACATTACTAGGTTTCGAAAACTACAAAACAAAAGTAGACATAAACAGCCAAAGCAAATGTGGGGCTAGCCCACTTAGAGCAAGCGTAGTGGGCAGGGAAATTAACGCCCCCCCCCCCACTTTGGTTTAATCTCATTGGTCAACAAAATGAAACCATATTCCATGTCGTGAAAAAAACACACGCCCAAACCCAATTGTGACCAAAAACGCCCTTGGGGCGGTGGTTTTTGGGGTGTTTTTTGCCCCTTCCACACCCTATTGGTTTCCATCACACACGGTCTTAGTAGAGGCAGTTGCTTGTTTGTTGGGAGGTCTTCGGTGCAAATCCTGGGCAAAGGAGTAATTTTGGATTATGGGTGTAAGAGTAGAGTATAAGTAACATTTTTCATTAAAAAGAAGATACAAAGAGCCAAAGAAATGGTAATCCCAAAGCTAAACTTTTGATTTTTGATATTTTTTAACAATAAAAAAACATAACACGGTGTTTTTTGACATGTTAACCCCTACATGTAAATTGTAACAACAATTTTCCCTTATTTTAAACATGCCCTTAAAAGTGTTTGTGTTCCCCGCTGCATCGCGCGGGCACCCTACTAGTAATAATAATAATAATATTATTATTTATGTTAAACAAATTTCTGTCATAAGTTATCATATTCAAATATAAAAAAAGGAATCTCCGCCTATGAAGTTATGTTTATCGTTTGTGATTTATTAGTAGAGTAAAATATATTTGAAAACAAAACCCCACAAAATAGTTGTTTTTTTCTCCATTTTTATATAGCGCTATGGTACTCGTTGGAAAGATAATAAAACACTCGTTAATTTGGTGTAATTTTTTTCTTTAAAAAATCTCGTATATAAAAGATATTAACGTTTAAAAGTTATGGGAGGAAACATTAGAGAGAAAATTTAATTTTGTTTTTAAATTCTTATCTTTTCCTAAAATAATTATAATATATATAGATTTATTAAAAAAACTCAAAAATTAAAAAATCATACATGATGCCACGTGCCACATTCAAAGAGAGGTTGAGGCCTCCATTAAATGCCACATCATCAAAGTTCAATTCTTTTATTATAAGTTATAGATCTAATAGCTAATCATCATAGCACATATAAACATCTTAAAAACATTATGTAAAACATTTTATATACGAAATTAAACTGGTCTAAATCTTAACTCTTAAGTGAATGAATATTTTTTTGGTGACAGAAAATAGTGAATGGTCCACTCGTAATTGGGTGTCACTATGTGTTGCACGACTCACTCCATCAAAATAATTCACGAAAAGATGGACAAATTGAATAAAACATTGATCAGCACTTTGCTTTAAAGTACATCAAGATTACCCGTCTGCCCGCTATCTTGATGTAATTTTTCGTGATTATATGTTAATAAAAGAGATTGAATTAAAAAAAATTTATTGATAAGTTTTTATTAATGTGTAATAGTGTACGAGTATTATTTATTCAAATCGGATTAGGAAATCAAAATTCGAATTACCAACTCGAATTCTGTTTTTCAATAGGATTAGCATTTAAACTCAAATTAAAATTATCTTTGAATCATTTTTAACTAGTTTGTAGTTTTTTAATGACATGTCATTCTAGGAATGCCATATGACAAATTAAAAAAAAACAAATAATAATATAAAATCTAATCTACTAAAATTAAATTGAGTTATTTTAGGAAAAAAAAATTTAAAAACAAATTAAAATTTTTCTCTCTTATGTTTCCTCCTATAATTTTTAAACGTTAATATCTTTTATATACGAGATTTTTTAAAGAAAAAAATTATACCAAATTAACGAGCGTTTTATTATCTTTCCAACGAGTACCATAGTACTATATAAAAAAACGGAGAAAAAAATGACTATTTTTTGTGAGGTTTCGTTCATACAGGAAAAAAAACATAAAGTGTTCAGGTTATTCATTAATCATGTTTTTTCTTTTAAACCAGGTTCTTATTTACGATGTTGAAATTTAGCCCAATCGCCATGCTATCATTGGAATTTTACTCTTCTAAATATACATAGGTATACTTCATCAAGAGAAGCTAGGAGAAAGAATTGCCCAACACTGGAACACATGGTGTCACCTTATATCAATGTTATTTTTTTATTTATTTAATTACAAGAGTAATAATTATTACTATTAATATTAGTATTATTAGAATTGTTATATTTTTCAACCCCGGGATGCTCCCGGGATAAAAGCTATCATAATGGATTTCTCAACCCCGAGACGTTCCCGGGGTATAATCTAGTTATAAGAAATATATTATTTATTTTCTTATTTCTTAATTTTAATCTTTTAATCAACTCGATTGCGAATTTTAGAATTTGAATAAATTCATTTAAAAAAAACAAATTTTGAATACTTTGAATCAGTTTTTTTAAAGGCTTAGTTCAGTGGAAATCCTTACACAACCCTAACCTAGCGGTTCCAAGTTCGAATCCCTACCCACACACCGGTGTCCTCCTTGCTTAAGCTCAAACCGTCACGAGAAATTTTTTTGTGGTGTGCATGGATCGAACTTGTGACCTACCCCCAGAATGAAAACCCTTAAGGAAAAACCCATCCTACCTCAAACCCTGGAGATCATTGGCGAATACTTTGAATCAGTTAAAGCAGATTCCATAAGTAACCCTAATGATAGCAAGTTGATCTAAAATTGTTGCATAAATGTTCATAAATTACAGAAGTATTGTCGATTTCAATAATAAAACAAACAAACGAATAAATAAACTTGTTGGTTAAGATTTATAGATGGATGATAGAATTTGTTAAGATGGTTGTTATAAATCCAAATCAATACGCATAGATTTAATTGACGTTGAACCATAGAATATTTATTTACATTTCCATCCCACCTTCACACAATTAAATAATTTAAATTTAAAATAACAGCTATATTATTTCTAAGTACGTTATCTATATATCAATGTCTAAGTATCATTATCATTATCATTATCTATATACTTTTTATTGAACTTTTGAATTTATGCATTATCAATATGAAAATAAAAATGGATATTAATTCTACAAACACGCATATAAATACTACATTAGCTCCATCAAAATTTTATATTTTCATTAGAAGTCATACCCTAAGTATTGAAAGATGAAAGTCTTCCAATTGCTTCTTCTCTTAGTGGTCACATTGACCCCGATAACCATAGGTGCACCCAACAGGACTCCACCACTTAGTCCGATCAATCGGTCACTAAAACACCACATTAATGTTTCGGCTACGGTTTCTAATGACTTCAAAACTTATTTCTACAATCAAACACTCGACCACTTCAACTTCAAGCCGGAAAGCTATGCCACTTTTCAACAACGGTATATTATCAACTCTAAATGGTGGGGTGGTGCGAGCAAGAATGCACCAATCTTGGCTTATCTTGGTGCCGAAGGACCTATAGACGATGATGTGACGATCCTTGGGTTCCTCACTGAACACGCCCCTCGTTTTAAAGCTCTTGTGGTCTATTTAGAGGTATGTGTTACGGTTTATCAATGTTAAGTTGGTGTATAATCATGTAACAAATGTAAAGACTCTTTTGGTCTAGTTAGAAGTATGTGGCTATGTACAATGTTATTTAATGTTTCTTATTATAACCTAATGTTAGTAACTTAGGGGGTGTTTGGAATTGATTATTCAAAACAGATTGCGTTTTGGAAAAGCAAGGGTGGAGCTGCTTATAGATTATTGCGTTTTGGTAGCCTAAAAAATTGATTATCTACGTTTTCAAAACGCAATCCCAAACACTAAAAACTGATTATTTGCGGTTTCAAAATGCAATAATCTAAAAATCATATTCAAAACGCAATCCCAAACACCCTCTTAGTATATGTAACTTTTTTTTTAAAATTTTATGTCACTAGCATCGGTTTTATGGAGAATCAAATCCAGTCGGGTTAAAGGGAGGACCGCAATCGATAGAGGCAATAGAAGAATCGGTGAAAAACAAGACTATTCGAGGGTATTTCAACTCGGCCCAAGCATTGGCAGATTATGCCGAGTTGTTGCTTCATATAAAAAATAAACTACATGCACATAATTCGCCTATTATTGTTATAGGAGGGTCTTACGGTGGAAGTAAGTCATTCATCCTTTAAACCTTTTATATCAAACGTTATTTTTTGTTTAATTTCACAAATTTTAGGATGTTTTATAAATTTTTATTGTAAAATCATATGTTTCAGTGCTCGCCTCATGGTTTCGTCTCAAGTATCCACATATCGCACTTGGTGCTCTTGCTTCATCGGCCCCTATTCTTTACTTCGACGATTTAACGCCTCAAGATGGTTATTATTCAATCGTTACCAAAGACTTCAAGGTGACTTATATTATACGTTAATATAAATTCTGAAAATAAACATCTTCAATCGATCAAATTGTTTATATCTTAGGAAGCGAGCGAAAATTGTTACACGACTATTAAGCAATCATGGAATGAGATCGATAGAGTTGCTTCGATGCCAAATGGTCTTGCTATTCTCTCCCTAAAATTCAAAACTTGCTCGTAAGTAATCGTACTTTTATTCATTTACAAATATATGTGTTTTAACTTATTTAGTAACTGATTTGTTTTTTTTTCCTTTTAATTTGTTAAGTCCTTTAAATAATGCTATGGAGCTTAAGAACTACTTAGACTCCATGTATGCGAGTGCAGCTCAATATAATGCCCCACCAAGGTATCCAACAACCCAAATTTGTCAAGCCATCGATGCAGCAAGCAATGCCACTGATATTCTTGATCGCGTATTCGCTGGTGTTGTTGCACATACGGCGAAAAGGCCTTGCTGCTACAACATGACACAGGCAGTGACTCAAACTTCCATCGGATGGCAATGGCAAGTAAGTAATTTCATACATTGTATCAAATACTAATATACTTATGTACCTAAAAATTTTATAACGTACAATGCGTATGCATTAAGCTACAAAACTTATAAATTGGTAATATTTTTAAAAGTGTTACAAACTAATAATAAAATTTGTTCGATACGTATAGGTTTGTAGTGAGATGGTGATTCCCATTGGCGTAACTAGTAATGTGAGCATGTTCCCAAGCTCGCCTTATGATGAGAAAGAATACGACGATGATTGTGACAAAATGTTTGGCGTTATGCCTCGGCCTCATTGGGCTACAACATATTATGGTGGTCAGGTAACCATTTTTTTCGCTTATGTAGTTAGGTTATTATTTATTATTTGTGGTTGTGGTTTATATATAATTTCATGTCCATTTTGTGTATGAAATTGTTAATTGTAGGACATAAGGATGATACTTAGCAAGTTTGGAAGTAACATCATCTTCTCTAATGGTTTAAGAGATCCATATAGCAGTGGAGGGTATGCAAATTAAACTTATGCTTTTTTCAAATATATATAATATAATACATATATATATTTGTGTGAGTGTATGCACAATAATATGTTATGGGTACATTGTGCATGCCAAAAAAGGTCACATGCTTTCAAATGTATATCATTGTGATGATATCTTCTCTTTTACGTTTATTTTATGTAGAGTGTTGGAAGATATTTCAGATACCATACTTGCTGTGAAAACAACAAACGGTATGTTTTGATAACATCACTAGTATGATTATTACTTGTGCTTTAACTTACCTTTTCAATTCGGCTTTATGAGTGTGTTTTTTTTTTTTCTTTTTGTTGGCGACGTTGCAGGGTCACATTGCTTGGACATATTAAACTCGAAGAAGACTGATCCCGAATGGTTGGTTAATCAGCGAAAAGAGGAAGTGAAGATCATCGGTCGATGGTTTAGAAAATACTATCATAATCTTCGTTTATTAAAGCAATGATCTACATCATATATATCAAATTTGATTTTATGACTACTCCAAACAAACAATATGACTTTATTTATGAACATATGTTATTGAAGGCAGTTTATCAACTTTGATACATTGTGACAGGATTTTTTTTATCATTTTTTTTTTCTTTTTATGAAAAATTTGATTTTCAAGTCGTGTGTAATTATCGTTGATGAAAGCTATGTTTGGTAAAATCATTATTTTACTTAAACGATTATGTTACATGCTAATAATAGTTTTGGGGGTATCATAATAACTAAATTATTTATAAATTCAATATTTTTTTAGTTATCGTATTTTTGTGGTGGTCTATGGTTGAAAAACAAAAGTGGCCACATTTCCTAGTGGTTGACTGGTTTAGATAAGAGCGTTGGTAGGGAACGTGTTAGGAATTTTCGCCCTACATTGACCTTTTTGTTTCAAGATTTTTGGTGTGTTTCGTGCACGTGTTAGGAACTTTCGCCCTACATTGACCTTGTAACTAAAAACGTCGCCTTCTATTTCCAATGGAGACGTAGAGGGACCATTCTTTTACATCCATTACAAAAAGCAACAAAAGATGCCTACATGATGCTATCAATCATAACACTTAGTTTTAATCGCATTGTATTGACAATTATTTAGTTAAACTCCTATTTATGAACATTAGTATCTGATTTTTGCATGTAAGTTTTTGTGTAAATCTAGGTCAATGCTAGATGGGCCTATGTAAGCCCCAGTAGACAATGAAATAAGGACCCTCTAGGACTTTATAGTTTATAGTGGCCATCGTTACTTACAGTTACATCCCTACATGGAATGAAACATGACCAGGGCCCAAGAAAACCTCTCAATGAATATTATTTTGTTGTAAACTAGTATTTACACTCGGGCGTTGCGGCGAGCCGATAGTCAATAAACAAAACTATACTCCTATACTCCTTGCCTTCTTGATGGTGGTTCGGCATTAAGCAACACAGTGATGACCCATGTGCGAGAGCGATGCGCCGTGTGTGTGCTTGTAAACATGTCCACGAAAATTTGCGAAAGTGGATGTAGCCTCTGACCAGTAATAGAAGTTAGTACTCTATACAAGATCAAAATATCACAAATATCCATCATACTATAAGGGCAACGTGAAATCTAAAACTATTGTGAGCAAACATAGAAAGATTCTACAAACCATCTTTGTATGAACCCTCGCCAAGTGTGTCTGACTTAAAGATGGCTTCATCATATACCTGCATATAGCATAACCATTTTAATATAAGTATACTACACACCTATAATAATCTAGTTTCTATAATCAATTGTAGCTCCCATAAAAAAATCGTTCATCAAGTTTATCTCTCTTTAGAAACGAACTTTTCCTTTATATCAGTATATAATTCTTTATGAGATGTTCTAGGTGTTTTGATTGTACATCACAGGAGAAAAAAAATAGCAAATCAGTCCTTGTGTATCCACTTTTCTATGATTGGACTGTCACTCAACCTTATGTCAATTTAGTGTTACTGTAGGTAAGACCTTATTCTAAATGTACGATTATATATAATATATAATATAATATTCTAATTATATTATTGTGTTCATATATGAAGTTCCATTCTTGTATGGTAATCAGATGGTGTAAGGTATGCTAGATTTTAATGGAAAAATGATAATAATATATAAAATTCACTAGTAATTTTTAATACTCATTTTCATGAAATTATGTTTTATTCAATGTAATTTATCCACATTATAAGTCACTAGTGGAGAGCCCGCTGCGGGAAGACCATTTTAGCACGGTATTCATTGTTGTTAATTTGTCAATCATCTCGTGATAAATTGTGTCGTATTTTTGTTAGTAGTTTTATTCGTATAATTTACTATCATAATATATGAAACTAATAAAGTATTTATAACAATACACCCTTTGAAAATTACCAATTTTGTTTCTCTCATAAAGTATGTGCTTCTCAAAAAGTTACAATCAAATCAGGTACAACCATCTGTTTATCAAACTAAAACTAATTTTAAAAAGATAACATCAACATCATTAGCCAGCCAGATCATATGCTGTAAATTTGGAAATTGTTATCGTCTTCAATTATGACGTACCCTAATAACGAGTGTAGAATCATTTTAAAACGCTTTCATGGTGATCTCCACTTGTTACATGAACATTACCTATATATCTTATTTTTGGACCAAAATAATGCGTTAAATCATATTAATTACGTATGATGGAATCATCTTAGATTAACAATACATGGATTAAAGACATATGAATGAGCACATATGTATGCTCATAACCGTTTAAATAAGAAACATGAAAATATTGAAAACCATAAGAACTTCAAAATCATGTTTCAATTCACATGTGGTTAAGTTGACTCATACGTGAATATTTTCGTGAAGACTTAAACAAGAATAAGAGAAGTCAAAAAAAATATATGACTATGTCAAATCAGGGTCAAGTTATTCTACACAGTGTAACAAAAATGAGAAGGGTGAGAATGATACAAAAAACACAATAGATCATGAAATATAACACAATGAGCCACAAAATATAACACAGTGCCAAAAAATATAACACAATGCTGAAGAAAAAAGACACAATGAATTGAAAAAATAACACAATGATGAAAATAAGAAAAAGACACAATGATATAACGCATATGCTAAAAACTACAAGGTAAAACACAAAAAATGAAGACCTAAAAACTAACGTCGTAGGGTTCGATAAGACGGTTCCAATGCCGCTTGAATGAGTTCAATCGGAGTCCGTTTGATACCCTTCCTACGACTTCCTATTTTTCTTTCACTGTGTATTTAATCCTAACCCTGTCAAATCAATGCCTGGGTAATTCTGTTTGATCCTAACCCTGTCAAATCAATACCTGAGTAATTCTGTTCGTGCATAATTTAAATGTGATTTGTGATTATGAAAAGTTTTGTTTCTCATTATAACTCTGATTATAGTCTCGACTTTATTAAAGACAGTAACCCAATTTCAACTACTGATCCGCCAGGCTATCCGTGTGCTTAGAAAATGTAACGACCTCGGACTGTCGGAGCCGGGTCGTCGGGTCGGGTTACCATAGCTACGCAGCGGATTCGGATAATAACATCTTTGCTTTCCAGGATCCATGTCATCATATCTGGTGGGTTACCTGAACACATGCCCAAAAATAGTTTATGTCAACATAAAGTTGGTGAGGTCGTGTATTTTATAAAGTGAATGGCCAGTTCGTTTATCGATAATTCTTTTATAACATTCTTTTATTAAAACATGCTTTACAGATAAAACTTCTGGAGGGAAAAATATATTCTATTAAATTGATTCTATTATTTGTCATTCCTATCGATGGTACCACTTTACCATGGTAAAATAATGGTTCCTGCCCTTTGATTGGACAATAAATGGTTCCCGCCCTCTAATTGGACAAGAAATGGTTCTTGTTCTCTGATTGAACAAGAATGGTTCCTGCTCTCTAATTGAGCAAAGAATGGTTCCTGTCCTCTGCTCGGACAAGAATGGTTCTTGCCCTCTACTTGGACAAGAAAGGAAATGGCGAATACTGGACAATACTGCCCTCGTCGTTTCTATGTCCCCTTTATATTATATTTCTTTTATTAATAATCTTTCTATTATGTAAAGCATTTCTATATTTTCTGGTAAATGACATGTATTCCCCCGAAAACACTTAATAAAACGATAAAAGTGGGGAGTTCACGATACTCACAGGGTTGCGTTATATCTTCTGATTAATCTTCTTATTATAATTATATTCCATATATATATCGATATGTGTTACGCTTGGGACTTGTTAGGATTATAATACTTAGGATATATATCATATATATATTTATGCATATAGAAATCGGTATATATTAGATAGTTCTAAACTCGGGGTTCATTATTGATATTTATTATATGAGACACGACCCGGACATCCTAAATCTAGTGGCCATTAGCTTGGCACTCGAAACTAATAAGTTGGCCATTACAGCTTGGCAGATCTAAACTAACAAAAGAATAGAAAATATTATTATTAACCCGAGTCTAGATTATCGTTTTATATATCGACTTGTATATACATAAACATATATATTTTATATATAATTATTATTGTCTTATTATTATCAAGTCCAACGTTATCCGTATTATATATATAATCTTTATAATTATAATACGATCATCGTCTAGGTATTGGACCGGGTTCTGTTCCGGTAGTTGAGTTGAACCGGGTATTGCACCCGTCTTCCGAATCGTTAGTCGGTACCTCGTAATCAATACAAAGACAATATTATAACATAATATTAATAACTAATATTCAATTATAATATATAATCTTATTTAGATTATACCCCTTTTTGGAGAACAAACGGCTTCTCGCCGGAGGAGTGACCGGAACATAACCGGAATCTGACCGGAAAGTAATATACTAACCGAAATACATCGAAAATCGACCTAAGGCCCAATCCACCTATCATAACACATAAACACACCCACATCAACATATGTTACAGATATGAGACAACCAAAAAGGGTTTCACGGTTGGTTTATCGAGTACAGATTCAAAACAGAAAAAAGGTTCTCGGTGGTGATTGGGACCCGATGACAGTAACAGAAGGGTTATAAGAGACTCACGACAGTCACCATAACTCCGGTAACGTAGCTTCTCATGATTAGGACATATAACATGAAATTATCCTGATATAATTATTACATTTATATACCAAGAAAATTTAAAAAAAAAGTTTTTATTGATACCTTTTCTATACAAACAAAAAAATGGTCATCACTCATCATCACATAAACTCTTATTTGTTACAACTTATAAAGTGCATATAGTCCAAAAAGCAAGCCGTAGAAGAAAGAGTCAAAATACGTGAACCCCAAACATAATTGCATCAGGAATCTTAGAAACTTTCAAAGGCTAACAGTTATGAACATAGTCATAGGATTTGCTAGTTAGGCTGTGTATCGCGAACTGAATTGCGCGTACCGGAATTGGGTACGTTTGTGATCTGTTCGCCTAGGGTTCGGATCTGATTCGTATAATTGAGTGTACCCGATTTGTGTAGAATTGAGGTGCGTGGACCTGTGCCAAATTTGGAAAAGTTCAATTTTCATCTCGGACTAGGGACATGTACTAATTTTTTTGGGTAGCTCTTGTTAATCATATTTTCTTCTTTTTTCGTTCATGTAAAATCAATTATTGTGACTAGAGGCTACAATTTTGACTTGAAACACGTTACAAGTGTTTCTTATCATTAGTTTGTGTGAAATATTATTTCAAAAAAAATTTGGACGAAGTTAGTTGGGTTGTACTAAACTTTGGGAGACTTTCGACCCATTTGATTAATTTTCGACATGTTCTTTTTTCAGCCAAATCAATTGGCTTTTACCCATTTGACCCATTAGAGAACAGAGATGCGTCTTGACCCGAATTGGACCCATTTATAAGTAAATGGGTCAAAGTTTGTGCATCTACAACTTTTTTTTCTTGGTTAATACTTAGTACACACATGTAAAAGTACAATGAATCTCGAAAAATCTGCTCAACATAACAATAAAACATTTCAAGTGTTTCTCAAATACTAATATTGCATCATTTTATCGAATAATAGAAACTTTGATGGTGCATGTTTCCACTGTGGACGGTCTGGGCACAGAGCATCAGAATGTCCCAATATCTAGTTTTACTCTCTTTACAGCCAACAAGTTCTTGGATCTATTTTAGTCATCACTGCTCCATTTAAATGGGTTGACAATTGATCGACAAGAAAAGAAAATGGCACACACACGCGTTGGAGGCTACATGAAGCTGAAAGTAAGGTCTTGAAACAGCTTTAGGTAAGCAGCATTTTTGATATCATGATTTGTTCAATTGTATAATTTTTTTTTGTAAGTTTTGTTATATCAGTGGAATCATTGCAGAGTTGAGGGCTACGTTAACAAAATAGGCTATATGTAAACACTTTTAGTTTGAATGTTTGGATTTAGATGTTTTAGTTTGGATTTTTTGATGTATTGATTTGAATGTTATGATTTAAAATTTTCATAAACGGATACATTTTGCAAAGAAATGGAATGGCAATATGGTAGAAATAATACCGCAAAAATGGTAGCAAAAATATGGCAAAAAACATAGCAAAGTTGTGACAAAAAGCGGTAACAAAATCGTGGCAAAAAGCGGTAGCAAATCCGCGACAAAAAAGTGGTAGCAAAACAGTGGCAAACTAGCGGTAGCAAAACGGTGGCAAACTAGCGGTAGCAAAACGGTTTCAAAACATAAAGCTCGCTCGATATGGCTCGGTTGAAATTGAGCCGAGCCGGCTCGGATCGGTTGGAAAATGAGCCTAGCTCGGCTCGGTTCGTAACGAGCCGAGCTGGCTCGGTTTGGCTCGGATAGTTCTAATTTTGAATATATTTTGTTATATACATATAATATACTATAAAAATGTTAAAAAAGTTGGGGAATATATTGCATATTTAGGGGGTTAGTTCGTATGCTGATGAACTTATACTGTATATCGTTGAAATTTAAGACTTATTTTGTATTTTTTGAACTTGATTATAGCTTGTTATGTATTAGGTTGAGCTTATTTTAATGTGTTATTGTTAACTATTGAATAATATTTAGATTATTGAATTTTGAAAGCCAATTTTTCTTTTTTCTTTTTAAATTCGAGCCAAACAAAGCCGAGCCGAGCCGGCTCGGTTTAAAACCAAGCCGAGCTTGAGCTTTGATTTTCAGCTCGGTTTTAAATCCGAGCCGAGCCGAGCCGGCTCGGTTTAAAACCAAGCCGAGCACGAGCTTGACCTAGCTCGGCTCGGTTCGGCTCATGAACAGCCCTATACATGTGTATGTGTCGTAATGTATACAAAAATGAACACACACACACACACACACATATATATATATATATATATATATATACAGACATACACACATAGAGTTATGGAATAACAAAAGTTTGTTTTAAGTAACGAGTCTTAACAATGTACACACACGTATGTATGTGTATAATACGTATAATTTGGAAAAATAAAAATATTCAATGTATAAATAACGTGTACAAAAAATGGAATGAAAAAAACGACGTTTAAAGCTCGAAAAAGTAAAAATTTGATAATGCTTGTCGGTAAATTGTCGGTAATTACCGACCATTTTCCAACAAAACTCCACACTTGGTCGGTAAATCGTCGGTAATTACCGACCATTTTCCGACAAAACTCCACATTAGGTCGGAAATTCGTCGGTAATTACCGACCATTTTCCGACCAATAGTTTTATTTTATTGGTATTCGGATATATAAATATGCATTGTATGTACGTGCATATGTGAATGTATTATTTCATGAGTATATATATGTTATATACATGTGTATGTGTCGTAATGCATACAAAAATGAACACACACATATATATATATATACACACACATAGAGTTATGGAATAACAAAAGTTTGTTTTAAGTAACGAGTCTTAACAATGTACACATACGTATGTATGTGTATAATACGTATAATTTGGAAAAATAAAAATATTCAATGTATAAATAAGGTGTACAAAAAATGGAATGAAAAAAACGACGTTTAAAGCTCGAAAAATTAAAAATTTGATAATGCTTGTCGGTAAATCGTCGGTAATTACCGACCATTTTCCGACAAAACTCAACACTAGGTCGGAAATTCGTCGGTAATTACCAACCATTTTCCGACCATAAGTTTTATTTTATTGGTATTCGGATATATAAATGTGCATTGTATGTACGTGCATATGTGAATGTATTATTTCATGAGTATATATATGTTATATACATGTGTATGTGTCGTAATGCATACAAAAATGAAAACACACACACATATATATATATATATATATGCACACACACACATAGAGTTATGGAGTAACAAAAGTTTGTTTTAAGTAACGAGTCTTAACAATGTACACACACGTATGTATGTGTATAATACGTATAATTTGGAAAAATAAAAATATTCAATGTATAATTAAGGTGTACAAAAAATGGAATGAAAAAAAAAACGACGTTTAAAGCTCGAAAAATTAAAAAATTGATAATGCTTGTCGGTAATTACCGACTAGATTTTTCAGACAAAAGACACTTTGTCGGAAACTGGTCGGAAACGCTGTTTTCTGACCAGTTTCCGACCAAAACCTTGGTCGGAAATAGGCCAGTTTTTTAGTAGTGAGGTGACTAAACGCCTATTTGGGTTTGCGTGGTTGGTTGTGTTAGGTCCATTCAGATTCGAATCCTAGGATCTAAATATATTTTCAATAGGTCAAAGATTCTGTTGGTTGCAGCTTGTCCTGCTGTTGTGGTTGCAGTGTGCGCAGTCGCTGTTGTCGCGGCTTGCGCTGCAACTGATGTGGCAGCTTGCACTGCTACTGATGTTGCAGCAGCTTGCACAGCTGCTGCTGTATTGGTATAAACGAATCAAACGTTGTATTGTCATTGCTATAAAGAGGTCTAAAGTTGTCTAATGGTTAAAATTGGTTCGATGGCGTATAAATAAAATTTCAAAAGCATCCAACTACCTTACTAATCAATGGCTAAACGGAAAAAATCAGCAAAAAACATGTAACGAGTCAATTTGGGTGGGCTTTGTATTTTTTTTTATCTCAAAGAAGTCAAATAAAACATCAAACTTTGTATGATACCAAACAAAAACTAACATGCCAACAACATGCATTGAAAATAAAACGCCTACGCATATAGGTGACTAAACGCCTATTCGGCTAGGTGCTTGGTCCGACTTATCAAAATTTTCTGAACCAGCATACCTTTTATTTTATTCACTAAAAGTTGACATCTATGAATATAAGATTTGAAGTTTGACTATTAATTAAGCATAGGAACTTGACTATGTTGACTTTGGCTTTTTTTTGACATGTTCCCATATATCACAAATCAATAAATCCTCTAATCCAAACTCTATATTAAATTTAAGTGACTTAGGGAATATCATTGGTCTATAAAAGTCTGCCTGACGCAAACCAAGGCTAAACCCTGGATTTGGGCCATACCCCTGCCCCATCCTATCACTTCTACCCATGAGTTGTACATATATCTCTCAATTTATATTTACCATTCCTTTATAGATCAGTCAACACAACACAACATGGTCTTGTAACTCAAAACCATCCCATATACACAACATGGACTCGGAAGACTCAAGAGTGAAAAGAAAAGGACTGATTACAAAAGTTAACAGTTTTAGGTTTGCACACATTAACTGGGTCTAAACATATCATAGGCGTTTATGCGCAGTATAGATTATAACCCACAACAACTTCTAAACAATTTAATTTATTTATTCTAATATATGAAACTAAAACTGACAACATTATACATGTGACAGACCATGAGTGATATGTTGGTGAAATAATCATTGGTGCGCATATTCGCGTTGGCGCGTAACATGATGTTAATGAGGTTCACCATTATGGCCATTATGTAGACCCAAATCTATATTGTCAACATAACCAATTGATATACGACCATAACATTAGTTGCGCCTAAGTACTCTTAGCATCAAATATAAACCTATGTGTCTATAAAATAAAAAAACAAAGTTTTAAAAATTTAATGACCAAAAATCAATTATTCATCAGTGAAATATGATGTGTTAAAAAAAGCATTCTTAAAATGGTGCTTGGTATTTTTTTCAAAACTTATTGTTAAACAATAACCAATCTCAAACAAAAATACTCTATTAGCAAACACGCGGAATAAACACCTACGTGAATAGGCGTTTAGGCGCCTAGACGAATAGGCGTTTATGCGCCTAGGCGTTTTGTTCACTTACACGCCTGTTCTCTTAGGCGCATAAGACTGAAATGATTACAGTAACTAATCATTTCAGTCCCATTTCAATTAGAGACCTTTGACCAAAGTTTTGACTTTAAGTTCTTTTGTGAAAGCATAAGAAGGTTTGACTCTTGACCAACTGGTCTATCCTATGACTTTGAACTGGATTGCCTTTAACCCTTTAGACTATGTAACCCATTTCACTATAGCATTCAAATCAAACTCCACTATGCTATGCCAACCTCATGTCTTTGACTTATCCAAATTTTCTGAACCAGCATAGCTTTTATTTTATTCACTAAAATTTGACATCTTGAATATAACCAATTAAGCCTAGAATGGTTGACCATCAATTTACTTAATAAAAGTTTTATCATCGAACACATCGAACCAAAATCAAGCTGCGGACACATTCTAAACGTATAAAAAAACTGCATCAATAGGCATAGATTTCTTCACAGTTATGATCACATTAAAACATTTCATACAAGAATTCAAGCGCTTCAGGAAAAAAGACAATCAACTTTTAAGTTTCCACATCATAAACATAAATTAGATATGGCCAGACATTTAAAAAATATATATATTGTATTATTAATTTTGGTTGACAAACAAAGCGTAGCTAAGTAGTTGACTTCAAAGACAGCTAGTCTAACAACCGGAAAATTCCGAATCAACGTCCGATGTGATTTAAAAAAAAATGTCAAACTGGACTAACACAAATTTATTACACGTAAATGCGGCACGTTTTTCTGTTGAAGCGATCGGATGTGGAATCGGCTTGAAAAACGGTCTAAAACGCATCGTTTTGGAAAACGCGATAAGTAACCGACATGGGAATCGGACATCAAAATGCATGGTTTTTCTCGCATGTGTAATTTTAGAATAATTATTTATTTTAAATAGTGTTATTTGTTAGCTTTCGGAAGTTAACGGGTCATTAAAAGAAGAAAAATCGTGGTTGAATGCTAGTTACGTGAAGTAACGACCAGTACGAACGTGCACGATAATTAATATTTTGGAGGTTAAACATAATTATTTGAAGTTATTAAAATAATTTCTATAATTTTCGTGGGCAAAAACGGAGTTCAGAAATGAGAACGGGCCAAAACGGAGAAGTTGGTACGCGGTAACGGGCCTTGAACCCAACTCAAAAGCCCACCTATATATAGTTTTTCATACCAAAAATCCTCATTTCTTCTCTTCACTCTCTCTAACACACAAACTCTCTAACCTCTCTCTAGAATCCGGCCAAAATCCGGCGCCTGTCCGGCGGTGGTCCGGCGACTTTCCGGTGAAATTTTCCGGCGCGTGATACCCTACCCCCACGTTTCTCGACGTTCCGGACGCAACGGTGAAGTCCGTTTTCCCAGTAACGGCGCGGTTTGGGAGATGGAGCAACTCCGGCGACTTTTCCGACGAGTTTGTTTTCAAGTTTTCTTCTTGCAAACCTTTAGATCGGGTCTTTGGGAGTCTCCATGCAAATTTTTGGGCCTTTTTGTTCTCCGGGGAAATTCCGGTGACCGGTGACTTCTGACATAGCGTTTGGGAGACTTTCGGGTGTCCGTTTTTAACGAAAAATATATTTCCGGGATCCTTATTGTAACATTCCGAAATTTTAAAAATTTAATATAGTAAATAAGTAAGAGTGGGGGTAATTTTTTTTCGTAGGTAATGTAACTAGTATATTTGTTAAACTAACAATATATACATATATGAAAATACACTAAATCATTGTGACTAAAGTTAATTTATTCTACATTATTTGTGCCTTGTGTGGATTTAAAGTCATGATCGTTAGTAATTATAAAATTACATTTGTACAAGTCTTTGGTTTTATTAAGCATTGGAATTATAATTGGATACATAATGAATGAACATTTTCTATTAAATAGTAATATGCCATAATATTTTGACTTAGCCTTTCGGCTCAACCGACTTTGCAGGCCTTATTATGAAGTAAATTTTTATCTTGATCTTTTTTCTATTGTTATCTCAACCCATTTACCAATATTTATGCTCTTATCAAGGAAAAAGTAAGATGTCAATCCCAAACAATGCGTGATTTCTGTTCCATCCAAAACCAATTATTTAAATCACTTAACCCCTCCTCAACCCTTCGGAAACGCTCAATAAATTCTCCGCCACCATTTCCGCTCGACGTCTGCGAAACCACATCGCCGCTCTCGTTAGCTCGGCTCCGGTGGTTCGAACTAGAACCGCGATGTCGTGTTCTTTCCGTAGTGACCAGCCCTTGATCCGAAACCTCTGATTACTCGCGTACGAAACCGTTCTAATGTGCTCGTTTATCTGAATTCTTGAGGTAAGTATTCGACGTCTGTTTATTAGTAGTTAACACTAGTTTGGTTGGATGTTTTGTTTTCCAGCGTGAAAAGATCATAGAATGTTAGTATGTTTTGCTCTGTTGAATTTAGGGTAGTTGTGATACTAAATCTTAAATAATAAGTGAATGGAATTAATATATGATTTACAATCTAAAGGTTTAAAAATACTTATTATTGTTTTGTGTATTACTGGTTTTCGACAATTATAATATCTATGGAATGCCACGTTAATTATGAATCACGAATATGAGGTGTTGAATCATGTTTATAGGATATATCATACGTAACCATATTTTAACAACTATGAACCAATTCTAAATTATAGTTTACAAATGATCAGTCTATGAACTTGATATATATTTTATGTAACTAGTTAATATAATCAAATTTCTACAAGCCAAATAAGATATATAATGATATGTAGGCGTTGATGTTAACTAAAGACGTCATTGAGTTTTGTGCTAATTTCGTATAAGCTAAGGTACGGATTCCGTTTCCTTCTCTTCATAGTATTCTTGTTATATATATAAAAATCCGGTCCGTTACTTTGTAGTGCGGATTTTGTTGAATTCATATGTTCCATTTGATTTGATTTTGATAGCATGCAATATACCTTAATTTTGTAATCATTGTTGCATGTTCCCTTTAGACTTGTGCTAGTATTTTTAAATATGATATGGCTTTTGTACTCTGTCACCCGAGCACTCTGTTTCTGACTTGTCGTTGGGGCGTCAGCGGCATGAACACTTTCCGTGACAGTGCGTAATCAAAATCACGGCGTCTTTAACATGGTCCCTTAGAGGCGTATGGATATATCCTAGATCTGATTCTGACTTCTGATATATGTTTGAGTTTGTTTTGTGGAGATTGGAATAATGGGTGTACGCCACACTCACCATCTCATAGGTGCATGGACTAGCTATCTGTGTACCCCTCTGTTTAGGCTCGTGGGTGCTTCCGTTTGACGTGACTTGCTTTATTTATATGAATAGTCACGTAGTTTGATGTTTGTATCTGTTCTGATATGTTTTTGGTATTGTTCTTATATGCTTCGGTATGTGTCTGATTATGTTCCGGTCAAGTATCAGGTTTAGTGTCGGATTATGTTCATCAATGGTTTCGATATGAGTTTGGTTTTGGGTTTGAAATAGAGTTCGTTTTGTTTTCGTATTCCCTTTCGTATGTCACTTCGGTCTTGGTTCTATTATGTCTTGCTTTTCCGCTGCGTTGAAGTTACTTGTACTGTTGATTCCTCCGTTACTGGGCAATTTTTGGCTCAGCCGTATTTTCTTTTGTTGTGTTGTCTTATTTTTTTCGCAGGAAATCTGGGAAGTTCGGGGATTTAGTGACGAGCGTTGAAAGAAGTTGGAAATCATGATTCATTAATTTAGTGCTACAATGTAATAAATGGTAATTAGGATCTTTTCGTTTTAATATTATGGATTGGTTTTTGGATTTGATATCTATAAGAGTGACACGTCAGCCCTAGCCGGGTTGGGGTGTGACACTTATAACTAGCAGATTCCATACGAAATGGTTTCGTCGTGAAATATTAATATTTTTCAGACACTTTTTCGGAGCCCAAATGCGTTCAAGGCGGGTTTTGAAGTATTTTTATGTTGAGTGATGATTTCGGTGTTTTTCGGTTAGTTCCGATGATGTTTTTGGTGGTATTTAGTCTCGGATGTTTTTGGGGTTGTTTCGAGCCCGGGCAAAGCTGGTCAAACCGAGTCAACTCAGTCAAAGTTCGGGTCAAAAGATTCGGTCAACACGTAGCACGAGGCGCGTAGCACGAGGCACACGAGGCTAGTGGAATGAGGCATGTAGCACGAGGCGCGACGTACGAGGCAGCCTTGGTATACGCTGTGTAATCTCGGTATAATAAATAATTCGTATTTATTATTTCTGTGTTATTTATAAATATAGATATTTATAAATACTAAATACAAAAGATTAACTTGTTAACGAACCGATAAAGTATTAAACGGAAAATTAATTCGATAATTAGTTATTGTGTCCTGACTAAGTAATGTTATATGTTGGACTATGTCGTGTATATATATTGTGTGTTTATATATAAAGTTATCGAAACATATAAAGTCTCGTTTGGTTGGAAATAGCGGATAAATGACATGTGGTCTTGTGTTTGGTATTGATTTTGGGAAAAATTGTAGACGACTTGTGTTGTCTGGTTTGTACGAAAAACAGAGGAAACCCTGCCGAAATTTTATAAAATCCGAAGCGCGACACAAGTTAATATTGTGTGTATGTTTTTATAAATATTTTTCCCAAGTGTTTTAATAAAGGTATTTATATAAAATCGCGACGTTTTGACAAGAATCATTTGCAACAATAATAAGTGAATCCTGGACAATGTTTAGAAAACAAATATATGTAGTTTTTGCTAAACGTCAAGTATGACGAGTTTCCAAAGGTTTTTGATAACTAAATAATGTTTATTGTTCGTATTCAAAAATATATAAACGTCTTATTTACTTGGGAAAGCTTTATGCAAAACAAAGTTTTGAATACTTTAAATGATGGATTTTGGGAATTAATGTAGCATTTGTTATTAATTAGAAATTAATAACAATAAGAATTATATTTTGCAAAGTGTATTTTCCTAAAAATAAACGTACACGACAAATGCATTTATCCGACTAACGAGACGAGCTACGGCTCAGGATAAGCTATATGTTTTGCAGTACTAGTCCAACATGGTTTACACGCGAATAGTAACAAGTGAGTATCTTGGGTACTAGGTCGCATAAAACATATTTAAGTCACGATCGGTTCGTCGAGTTAAGACGCTTAAGACTCGGGTTAATACCCACTAGTCTAGATAGTTGGATAAGCTATCTTTTAACCGGATAATAAGCTAGGCTTATTTGCAATAGAATGTTAAGCTGTCCTTTGTTGGTAATTAGGACACGAGGAAGCCGGTCAAGGCTTCGGACTTTATTTGCTAGCTAAGCAAGGAAATTAAGGTGAGTTCATGACCCCACTTTTTACTTTTTTGTAAATGTTTTCGGGGGGAAGACATGCTTGTTTTATGAGAAACCTGTTTATTTTAAAGCATAACAAAGTTTATGAAAAACTTGTGAAGTTACAATGCTTTTATAAAATCGTACGTGGGTAAAAAGGGAAATGAATGTTATGAGTATTAAAATGTGCGGTAACCGTGGAAACTTGAAATGGTACATAAGATGGGCACATGGGTAACGGAAAAGTCTAGTGGGACGTGCAGTCTCCGCAGTTAACTGTAACCATTAATTCAGGGAAATGAAGCCGTAGAATATGGGGATAGTACTATCGGTCCTTGACGGGGACCCACCCCCGGTTGATTAGCGTCAACTCGGATGGACCAAGGGGTGTTACGATATTCTAAAATTTGTTGTTACCACTATAACAACGTGCGGGGCAAAGGTAAATAGTCTGGTTTTGGCTACGGGCTCATGGGGACGTCATCGGTATTAGGATTTGCAACCCTAAGTCTATGTAGCACATTTCATATGTATGTTACGCGCACTAACTTTTCAAATAATGGTTATTTTATTTGATCATTTCCGCTTTCGGCGTACGTGGTTGCCCGGTTGGTAGTTCCGGGGGAAAAAGGGTTTTCATAGTAATATGAGAAAGTTTTTCAAAAGTTATTGTGGAAGTCTACTTTTGGGTTAAAGGTTCGATCGACGAAACTTGGGTATATTTATTATAACGCCCTAAAACATTTTACTGATAATATGCAGCGGAATTACGAACTAGAAAATTTCTTGCTTTATAGAACATTCTCAAATGTTTGGAAACCATATCTAGGAAATATTTTAGTTGTTACATCTTTCATTATTTCTTATTACATTCAACACGACTCATCTTTATTAGTTTACGTGACCGCGACCCCGTACAATCCGCGTCTTCACTCGACCTCCAACCATTTCTTGCTTTGTGAGAGACTAGACAACCTACAACCACCACATAACCATTTCGTTAGTTCTTTAAGTGACTTCATGCAAATATTCATACTATGAAAATAACATCAACAACACTCAATGATCATGTCCAAACGCCTTTTTGCAAGTTCGGATCCGATCTCCGGATCCTATCCTCCAATTTCCATGCATTCATCCTTACATACCTGCATCTTCATTACCACACTTAAAACAAAATTGTCTACAATACTACGATAGGACCATTTTCGTGTTGACTTGTGACCCCAAGCTTTGTAGCTAGTTTACTTACAAGTTAACATGCCATATTAGAATACTCAATGAGGAATTTACCAATGCAAACATTAGTATTCTCTCTACACCATACATTCATGCAATCTCATTTAACAATTAGTTCAATCGAATAAGTTCCTTCCTATTCATAATCTTTTTGACCCATTAATTTATTTACATGCATGAACTAGTTGTTAGGTATTTAAAACATACCACATAATATGATACTAATCCCCTACAATCAATACCCCATGATTAATGCGGGTGTGTACGATCCTACACCTTTTCTTGATTAATATGAGATTATTAATGTGCAGCATTTTTCTGCGCATCTGAATTCACTGGCTTATTTGATCGACTAGATGTCCAAATCAGCTCTTTATGTTTGAACACAAAATGAAGTACACTCGTAGAGCTTTCCGAGCATATAAGGCTCGTCTACATCGGAATTTTCTGTGATTTTATATGATTTTTGCAAGATCAGGACAGATTCGAAGCTGACACATTTCAGCTTGCTATCAAGGCTGGATTTTTAACTTAACATGCTGTTTTGACCTGCTTAAACTCCAAACTATCTTTCGATGTTTAAATATGAAATACAGTACGTTCAAATAGCTTCCATCCATGTATAATACACCCTAAACGGATATGTTACCGTTCCACTATATTTGTTACAAAACTAGGTATTCTTCAACCTCTTGTTTCTTTCAACTTAGATCCGATTGTCCCATATGCCTACATTGTTGCATAGAGCACCAGTCATGCTCACTAATCAACATCCTATAATCTCATTAACTATAAGTTACCTATCCATTCATATTTTTCATTCTATACTTACACATGAGTAAAATGTACTAACCGAGAAATTAGTTCATGAGCCACTTACCTTTGCCCGTATGAGTATTGTCGTCCATTCCATCCGTTTGACTCGTTGTCTTCCAGTCCATGTCATTCCTATTCCTACTTTAACAAGTCAACTTGCAAACCATTAGAACATATAACGGGTCATTCACTACCTTTAATACCTAAGTATTATTCACCCATCTCAATATATGTGTTCTTAATCATTTTACCATTCATACTAGTAATTGGGTTAACCCCACCTATTTGACCCGAAATCACCCATTTGTGTCTAGTGAAAACATATGGGTCATTTTCACCACAAATCCATGACATCTTACTTTTAGTTCACCAATTTAACCAACATTTATAAGTTTCGGGTATAATCCAACCCGTTTAACCCATTCACCAAGTGACCCGTTTGGTTGGTTTTCCTCATTATTGACATAACCGACTATTTCATGACATTATGATCAACCATAACAATTAAATACACCAAATGAGTTAACCTAATACCCACTTTTCCATTCTTTCATGATTATCATTCTATTACATAAATGAAAGTTAAGTTTGAGAATCACTTACAAATGCGGGTAGAGTTCGAAACCATATCAAACGAACTCCGATTTAGATGATTTAGGATTCCATGGAACCGTATCCATGAGACCTACAACCCTATTCATTTCCTTCACCTGAAACAGCCACTTCTGTCACTGAATCAGCAAAACAGTAGCTGGAAACCCAATTTTCGACCTGCTGTCTTTTAGTTGGTAGAAACCCCTCTTCTAGGCCTCTAAATCAAAAACCCACCGTTGGATATGATCGTCTATATGTGTTAAAGCTTCTGTCAAAATTTGAGAACGATCCAACGGTCCAATCTCCGGGAAATCGCACTTTATGACAGGCTGAAAACCCAAAAACGGGATTTTGAACTTAGATGGTGCTCTCTTTCTCTCTCACACACTTTCTCTTTCTAAAAATTGGTTGTGGAACCTGAATGATTGAAAGAAATACCTCATCCCTTTTTATACTACAAGTTTTCCAATTAAACAACCTAACCCTTTAACTTCTAAAGATTGCAAACAAGTCCATACACTTTGTTGATATTAGAAATGTGTCAAATATAACATAATTCCAACATTACCTCTTACTAGTCAATTCATATGCTCCACATTTAGTACACAATTCACTTCTAATTCACAATTAAGCAACTTATTCAACACGTGATTATGCATCTTACCAATCAAGTATAGAGTAAAATCTCTTAATGCATAGTTCTACAAAATCACACCATTAAACTATATTTCAACATGAATTTCATCTAACATACATTTCTACATGTTAGTTAGAGATCTTTTAACAACATAAAATCATCAACGACCCTTTATTTCTTCCATTACATGGATTCTATCATTTATTCTTCAAACCTTCACAAGAAGCTAATCATTCGATTTCTTTAACTATGTTAATCATTCTAGCTAAGTATTCCTTGCAATAGTATAAAATAAATGTGCTAATAAATAATTATTCGGGTTTTGGGGCGTTACATTTATTTTAATGGGAAGGTAAATATATGGCAAAGTGAGTCGAGACGAAGGTTATAAAATACCCTGTAAGAATTTAAAAGAGACTTTTTATATGTATGTTCGATCGACGAAACTTGGGTATATTTATCTTAATGGGGAGGTAAATATATGGCAAAGTGAGTCGAGTCGAAGGTTGAGAAAGGAATAACCGGTAAGGTTTGAAATGGGATTTTTATATGTATTTTCCCAAATAATATTTTGCATAAAGAAAATAAACTTTCTCATTAATGTTTGCAAACATTTTCTCAAGTGTTTGAAAGAAAATGGGTTATGAGCGATAAACATAAAACCATGAACTCAACGGCTTTATGCTGACTTTTTAAGCATGTCTTTCAGGTCTAGATATTGGCAACGACACGGTTGGATATAAGCGATGTCTTGGGATTGGAGACCCTAGAAGGCTTAGAAAAAGGCGTTCGGAATATGTAGAAGTCTTAGTTAAAATATTCCGCTGCGTAGTAAAGGTGCCAAACGTTCACAACCGACGGGAAAATCGGCGTGTGACAGCTAGCTAGTTTCATTCAATAAAGAGGCGCTTTAGTCTGATTGCGGCTAGCGCGCCCCTTTTCTTCCTACTTTCTTTTAAGCAAGTCTGAAATCCCCTAGTGGAATCGGATATTAGAAGAAACACAGCTTGTGAACCTAGACTCGAATGCAGCAGCATAAACATTACAAAGAAGGTGGCACCTGCTGCTGAACTGTGTAAACAACACACACCTGCTGACATAACGAAACAACGCCTAATACATCTGTCATCCTTACAACCTGGGACTTGGGTTCCGCCTGCAGTACCCTTCGCCATGGTTTCTAATTGGCTAATCCTTCTTCCTAAAATCATTGTACCAACACTAAATACCTTGTGTGATCTAGCAGCCCCATCAACATAACAAACCAATACAAACACAATGGCCTAAGGAAAACCTTAATCTCTATTACTCATCTGTCCTCTGTCAAATAAAAAGCAAAACACGACTTCCTTGAAACACCATTTAGCGTAATGCGCTTTCTGATTCAAATCGAAGCTACCAATCAATACAAATACTCCAACACTCAATTAATTATTCCACACATCACACTACACCTATGTCCTTGCACCACCGTAGGCAACTGACTTACTTCAACTTCTTGTGGCTAACAAATCAAAAAAGCGGACTACAAAAAAAAATTTACAACAAAAAAAAACAGGACACGTATACAATGCAGTAAGAAAATGTCCATGCATACCTAAACCGTGGGCAAGGCTGTAAGGCAACACGTGTAAACCACGTTTGTTTGTTTGTTTGTTTTTTTCTTTTTTAAAAAACGATTTATAAGTACACAAAACAGCACCCAACCAACTAAACCACGTCTTCTTTTGTAACACATACCAAACACATTAATATCAAAACGATAGTTACCTGATAAACAACAGATTCCCAAAGTTGTTGGCATTGGGGGCATCTCAGCCAATGGCCAGTAAGTATTATAGAAGGAGGCGGTGGAATGCAAGGCGCCGACGGTGAATAAGTGGTGTTGGTCGGAATATTATCAGATGGCGGCGGCGGTGGCGCAAAGGACGATGAAGTGGGAGACGGTTGGCCAGTGGAAGAAGGGGTGTGGGTTGGCGGTGGGGCAGAGGGAGGCGGCAGCGGGGTCTGAGTTGGTGAGTTCGACGACCACGATGGTGAATGTGTATACAAAAATCTGTCGGAGTTGGTTATGAATGGACGGCGGTGTCGATAAAGATTGAAAGAAAGGGTGCGAAGTGGTGGAGAATTTGGGACCGGTGGTGGAAAAGGCTTAGCTTGACGTGGTGGTGAGGGTGGTGAGTGGGTAGGTGGGCGACTGAAACAACGCAACTTTTTTCTCAGCTTCAACATTATTGAATTGGATTAGGGGATCAAAGATTTCTTTCTATGGTTTGTTTTCTAGTTTGATATTAATGACATGCTTTGCTTTGCTTTTAATAAGGATGTGATGATGTGAACAGAATTCAAATCGACGAGGTTTTCTGTTGGAACCACCTAGCTCTTAATTAATGTTGTTAATGTTATACTCCCTCCGTCCCAATTTAATTGTCCCTATTTCCTTTTTTGTTTGTCCCAAATTAAATCTCCCTTTCCCAAAATAGAAATGTAATTTCCAGTTTTGCCCATAAAAGACAAACACAATCACCACTTTTGAGGATATTATTGTCATTTTACCACATACAAACAAAAGATTTCTTAAAATGTGTGTTTTTAGAACTAGGACATTTAAATTGGGACGAAGGGAGTACCTCTGAATTTGAACAGTACTTGTCTTATTGATGTTAGTTAGTTAGGTAAGTATATTGTTATTATTATTATTAGTATTTTTTTCAAATTGGTCCAAAAGTGAAGACGCACGATGTGAAAAGATGTTACATTCTCATGATCACATCAAACACAAACCCACATTGAGATACCCGCATTTCTTCTCACCAAAGCTTACCGACGATCCATCTCCAAACGACACATAAAAATATTGCACTTAAGAGAAACCCATTTCATTCGCTAATTATTTGTTTAATAAACATTTTCTCTTTATCAATCCCACAGCAAAAAAATCTCTTAACCGTCTCCTCCCATTTCCATGTATCCGGGTTAATGCCTAAGATGACCCACTCCATAGCAACAATACAATCAGTCATGAAGTTGTCCAATTTTCTCCTTTTCGCTTGGCTCTCTCCCCAATGACCTTCGAGACCGATCTGTGTGACGCGGTTTCCTATGAGACCGATCTTCTCGTAGTGAACCGGCAGCGGTTGGACCGGAGACGGTTCCTGTTTTGTGATGGGTGTAACAAAAACAGGGTAATAACCAATCTTTCCTATCACTTGTGGCGGTTTAGACTGTTTATTGGACGACATTGTATTGTTGGGTAAAGTTTGATTGAGCTTTTGGGTATAAGGGGTCGAATTGCACTGGCGGTGGCGAGCAGGTGGTTGTGGGTTACACGGCGGTGGAGAAATGGGGGTTAATAGATGGAGGTTAATAGTGGTGGTAATGCGATGGACGAGTGGTTTGTAGAGTGGAGGTCGATGGTGGATATTGGTTACAGGTTTGGGTCGATGGTGGTTGTAGGTCTGGGATTCGATGGTGATGGAGGCGGGTGGCTGAATCGTATTATGATAGATAAAGTGATGTTGATGATGGTTGCAGGGTGTTGTGATAGATAAAGTGGAAGAAGGGTTTTATTTTTTATTTTGCTTTTAACACAAGCATGGATGTGGAAAGACCGAACTGCTCCCTCACATGATATGCACGTGAGGGGACTTAACCAAGAAACTTAACGGAGTTAGACACAAAGGTTGGAACCTGTAGCAAAATCAATAGGCAAAGGTTGATTTGGGTGCATATGGAACATAAAGGTTGGAACTTGCAATATTAGCCAAACATAAAGGGTGATTTCTGTAATTTTGTCTTATATTTATTTTCTTTATGTCGGAATTTACATTGTTTGACAAACGTTCGTGTTTTCCTCCAAAATCGCAGATTAAGACACCACAACAGACAAAGTCAAGTAGCACAAGAAGTAAGCAGTAACAAGCATGGCAAAACGACAGGAACTAAAAGAAGACAACTTTTTACCACGGTTATGTCAACAAAAATTTTCAGCAACCATAAACAATCAAATTTTAAACAGAATTATGTCTAACTAATTGGTGATGTTGCTTTATGAACATGTAATGTTGTGTTATCCAGACTTATGTTATTACTGTGTTAGTAGCTTCTTGAAAAAACACTGCTTCCGTCACGCAACGCGCGTACGGCAATACACCTAGTTGTGTTAATATATGAAGGTCCATTCTTGTATCGTAATCGTACTGGTGTAAGGTATGCTAGATTTTAATGGAAAATAATAGATAATATCGTAATTGATTGTGTAATTATATTGTAATTATTGTATTTAGTATGTTTCCATACATACTCGACCGACTTGTATTATAAATTGATTATCAATGAGAAGAGGAAGATAATCCATTGAACAATATTCTCCTTACAGAAAAAATGATAATAATACATAAAATTCACTAATAATTTTTTATACTCATTTTCACGAAATTATGTTTTATGCAATGTAATATATCCACATTATAATTCAAATTAAACTATCATAAAGCTTGTATAGCATAATTTTAAAAATGTTTCATTTTAATAATTAAACTTTTAAAATATGTTATACTTTGTTGATATCAATCTATCTATATATATAAAAGAAAACACTTTCGCTGACGTGGCGTCCATTGGTAACTCCAATCCCCCCTTGAAATCGCCACGTGGCATAGTGAGGTGCAATTCTTTGTTTTTTTTTATTTTTTGTTTTTCTATTAAATTAAATCACACAAAACCTAAACCCTAACACATCTTCTCTTGCCTCCATTCTTTGCCATCTACAATCTCTCTCTTTCTCTCCGATCTCTCCTCCATTCTTTACCTCCCTCCATGGCCGTTTCCTGTCTTAATTGACTACACATATCAGCCATCAACCCCATGTTCAACCATATCCTCCAAATCATGCAACTCATAAGGAAATAATCCAGTTACGACAGTCGCCATTAAGATACCCAACTAAATCCTTCATTAATCAACAAAATACAGGGCATCGAATTAGCCTCCGGTGTCTTCGAAATAATCCGGTTACGACAGTCCGGTAACGTCGTCGCTGTCCTCGCACATATCGGCGGCGACATCCAGTAGACAATGACGAAGCCGGCGGTTAAACTTGACGGCTCCCACTATTTTTTCACACTCCGTGTCCCGTCAGACTCCACAAACAACGACGTTGTACCGGAGGATGATGTTATAAACTACGGTTTGACGATTTCTGGAAACGACGTCGCATCGGGAGAACAACTTGATAGGGTTTTGGATGAGTACGTTGCGTTTTCGGTGAAGGAAGTGGAGAGTGGTGGTGCGGTGGTGGTACGGAGGAGGCTAAGGCGGCGGCTTATTGGACGACGCCCATGAAAGTTGTTGTACGATGCACGTGTGGTTCATTAAACTTATCACACATTCACCCATTAAAAATGTGGTATACAATGATTCATTAGTCCATTCTTATCATCAATATTATGTTGCTAAAGAAGAAGACACAATACTGTCACCATGACAATTGTAATGAACCAAGGTAAGTTCAAATATGACATGATTTCTCATCACAAGTTGGATAATGGACAGGTCACGGGTCATATGAAATACATTAAGAGAGAGTATAATATCCTAAGAAAATCTAATATTGTAGTTTGGGTATATTTCAAAATTTTATCTTGCTTAGTCTTTGATTATTTCTTTGTTAGTAGGTTGTGTTTGGCTGGATATGATTTTAGATGTAAGTGGTTATTTGTGTGTGTTTTTTAAGATATATGTGATATTTTATTTACGGGGTTGGATATGTTAGTGTTCATTGTTTAATAGTGTTATTATACATGCTTCTATAGAAATAATATTTGAATCCCAATGTCGACTGTGTTGTATAGATGGCATCGCAGGCGGCAAGTCCTGTTGTTGTTCTTCCGAGTGCTTAAGTTATTGGCAATGCATTTGCGGACCAATACTACCATATTCTTCATACAGTGGCGGTTACAGTATCTGGATTTCGTTTATAATTCCGATTAGGACCTGATTATTGTGGTAAGTCCCATAACTTTTCTCTATTCCGTTTATGGTTAGTGTTAAGTAAAACAATATTAGGATTATGGTGTTAGCATTGGATTTATAGATTGTTTTAGGTTAGGTATTGAATATTGATATTAGAATTATGTATATTTTTAGCCTTTATGACATGTATTAATACTAGAGTTATACATTGTTTTATGTTATGTATTGAATATTGATATTAGAGTTATGCATTTTTTTAGTATTTATGATAGGTGTTAATATTAAAGTTATACATTCTTTTAAGTTAGGTATCAATATTAGTATTGTGAGACTTGGTACATAGATGTGATAAGTTTTTTAATGTTTGCAACTTCCAACTTAAGTGATTGTTTAGTTGATTGGGTTAAGAAAATATAGGAGTCATTAGAGATTGATGAGTTTTTGAATAGTTGCAGCTTACATAAATGATTATTTAGATGATTACTGATTAGGTTTTAGGTTAGGGAATATGTGGACATGCAGTGATTGAGAGATTTGTCGTTAGTTAACTTGAGCCATTTATAATAGGTTATACATAGTGAAATTTTTTAAGATTGATTGTGTTTAAGTTATTACTCTTTTCGTGATTTGAGTTTTCTTTTTTTATCATTTTTTATTAAGTAATACTAAATTTTTTAACCCCGGGACCATCCCGGGGTAATCAGCTAGTTCATTTGATATTCGAAAGATGCAATCTGTAGACCAAACCGACCTCACTAGTAGGCAAGCCACTAGAAGATGATTTGCGGTCTCAGCTAGCTCCACACAACCAGCGCATAATGTATCATTAACCCTCATACCTCCGTTTAACATAAGCTCTGATGTGGTGATCTTGTTCGTAACTACCCTACACCCATAAAAATCAACCTTTGTAGGTAGTAGGGATGGTAATCAAACCCGAACTCGATGGGTAAACCCGAAACCCGACACATTTGGGACGGGTTTGGGGTCAGGTAATCGGGTATGGGTCCGGGTATGAGATTGTTTTTATTTTTTTCGCGGGTTTGGGATATGATGATATACCCGTTTACCCGACCCGGTTACCCGATAAAGTATACCCATTTACCCGATTAGATATCCAATATAATTTCTAATATATATTTTTAAATATGTTTGCATAATATATCTAGTTGTCCATCTACATTGTCATCTTGAGCTAAAATTACCAAAAATTAGTGTATACTATTCGTTATCTATATTTAATAATGCTAAATGTAATAGGTTAATTAATAATAGATGCCCGACGGATATTTGGTCGGATACACTCAATGAGTAAGTTTTAAAAATTAACGGGTTTATCCGAAACCCGCGGATATACCCGATACCCGATGGATAATTACCCGACACAAACCCGATGGGTTTTGGGCCGCGTTTGGGACAAACATACCTAATCGGGTATGGGGTTGGGATTACCTAAACCCGTCCCAAACCCGACCCATTGCCATCCCTAGTAGGTAGTAGGTACCATTTTTGCCACCGGTGTAAGTACCGCTCCTATTATAATAAATGCTTTTCAATATCCGAGCGAAGAACCCAAGGCATTATAGCCTAGTGGTATCTTGGTGGTGAGATAAGACTTAAGGGCCATAAGGTCCTGGGTTCGAATCCCACAAAGGGGGTTTTCTCATAATTATGAGTTTCCTCCTGAATTGGTGACTTGGTGGTGGAATATGATCGCGTGGCAACATTGGTGGCACGATGATACTCCAGTGTTCCGTGAGTGATTCCAATTTGTTGGCCGTTCAAAAAAAAAATATATCCGAGCGAAGAGATTGAACTTAGAATGCCTCCCTAGTCCCTACTCTTTGAACTATCTTTTCTTTTCTTTCAATATATTTTTTTTTTGTTATAAAAGTATTAGAAAGAAAAAAGCAAAGGCAAATGCAAAGCCATGGGAAATGGATACCATTATCTTTGCTTTTTTTTTTCTTTTTTATAAAGCCAACCCTTAACCCACCATATTGACTCGCCACTTTGCCTTTCAAATTATTGTGGCTTTGTTTTTCCAACAATAAGTTACCATTCGAATTCAGAGTGACTATACTATACATGTAACATATAATGGGAAATTATTATCAAAATGTATTTCCAAAATTTTTCGGCTGTGAATTTGTGCAAAGTGCAAACAATACAGTTGATCCGAATATCTATCTATCTATCTATATATATATAAAAGAAAGCATATATGCCCATTGAGAGTGCCACGTGGCTTAATAATTGAGTGTTTTTGGTGTTTTGAGTATTTTTCTAAATTTATCTCTCTATCTCTTAATTCTCAATTACTAAAATTAAATTGAGTTATTTTAGGAAAAAAGAATTTAAAAACAAATTTAAATTTTTCTCTCTTATCTTCCTCCCATAATTTTTAAACATAAATATCTTTTATATTCGAGATTTTTTAAATAAAAAAATTACACCAAATTAACGAGCGCTTTATTATCTTTCCAACGAGTACCATAGTGCTATATAAAAACGAAAAAAAAACGACTATTTTTTGTGGGGTTATATTCATACAGAAAAAAACACAAAGTGTTCAGGTTATTCATTAATCAAATTGTAACATATTTTAATTTACGTGAAGATGATTATATGTTGAAGGTTATCCTTTTAATACTTTATTATGTTTAATATGGTTTATGCTTTTTATTTTTTTAACTTTTTAAATAAATGTTTTTTAACTAAGATTGATTATGTTTAAGTTATTTACTCTTTTCGTGATTTGAGTTTTCTTTTTTTATCACTTTTTATTAAATCATATTAAATTTTTCAACCCCGGGACCTTCCCGGGGTAATCGGCTAGTACATATAATAAACCAAAGCAATTTTAATCACATGACACTCAAAGAAGCATTCTTTTCATTGAGTGTGCCATGTGTCATCCCATGGCAAGGGCATTGAGTTATTTTAGGAAAATAATAATTTAAAAACAAAATTAGATTTTTCTCTCTAATGTTTTATACCATAACATTTAAACGTTAATATCTTTTATATACGAGATTTTTTAAAGAAAAAAATTACACCGAATTAACGAGTGTTTTATTATCTTTCCAACGAGTACCATAGTGCTATATAAAAACGGAGAAAAAAACGATTATTTTTTTGTGTGGTTTTGTTCATACAGGAAAAAAAACACAAAGTGTTTAGGTTATTCATTAATCATGTATAGGCAAGTCATTAGTTATGTTCAACCAGTAAATATGAATTCTATTTTCAACTTGTCTTAGCATTGGAGTTGTACATTGTTTTAGGTTAGGTTTTAATATTAGAGTTATACATTGTTTAAGGCTATGCGTTAACATTGGAGATACATTTTTAATTGTTTTAGGTTAGGTGCTACTTGAAGCTTTCCTGCATGTAACTGTAAAGCGTATCAATCTATTTCATATGTAAAATTAATATGTCAATTAGATTTCTCAACCCCGGGACGTTCCCGGGATATAATCTAGTGATCTATATTTCAATAATTCAATTAATTTATAAACTTTAACTGTTTGTCTGTATCAACATCCTATAATCAGAGGCGGAGCCAGAATTTCAAGATAAGGGTACTTAGATTATTTAAACTAGTACTCATTAAAAAAATCGAACAACATAATAAACTATTATTACTAGTGGAGAGTGGAGTGAGCCTTAAGGGGGGCTTGATACACAAACAAAAGAAAAAAAAAGATATAGTGGAGAGTGGAGTGGACCTTAAGGGGGTTTGATACAATTTTATTGAATACGGACCATAAGAACTTAATTAAATTTGGGCCACTGAGGGAGGCTGGACACCCCTTGGTCCCTCCCCCGCCACTGCCTATAATCTTGTTTCATGCTTTTATAAGAAAAAGAAACGAAAAATAGAACCTATATAAGATCACCCACAATAGTACCCCCATTCAATCATTTCAAACCGTCACATTACCATTACCATGTCATATCTTTTCAAACCACTCCAAACCATAACCCTTTCAAATCCACTTTTTTCCTCCAACCAAAAATCATTCCAAACCTTCAACTCATCATCTACTTTTCATTTTTATTTAATTTATACCCAAATACAAAAAAAAATTAATAAAAAGTACAACATGTGGGGCCCACTTTTTCAGTATTGGACCTGTCCGCTTTAGTGGACCAACACCCACCTGACTTCATGCTTCATTTACGTTTTCCAGGACTATGGGCCCGTCACTTCATCATAATTCCGCATATCTACCAATCCACATACGAGTGTCAATAATTCGAGTTATCGGTCTCTCATCAAATTACAAGTACTAGAATTTCCTTGGGTGTCAACAACCTAATAAAAAGGCATTATTCATCCTCCACAATTGCTATCTTCCAAAATTTACAATGATTGTACTTCAGACATGATCTACAAACCTCTAATCAACTCATAATCATGTGCTTGTTGCCTATCAGTCTATCACTCAAACCATACTTAAACAATTAAACGAGTTCTAAGTATATACATTACAATTTACAAAAATGGTCATGGGTTTATGTAATGGTATAAAAGCTACGCCTATGGTGACATCTTGTGGGTATACTAGGAGACACCTTTTGTAACTTTGGGTCCAAACAAATAATATCACTGTGTTAATTTAGTGTAACATTTAATAATAATTGACTCATACTGAATCAAACATGACTTAACTTTTTTTATTCAATAAATTGTTGAAATATCATGAAATTCTGTTTACAAAATTGCACACTGACTTTATGTTTGGTATTCATAATTTCGAAATCAACTACAATTTTGCGAACACTAGTTCAAAGGTCTGCATATTCAGTATTGTAACATTTGAGTATTTATATAACAATCAATGTGTATTGTTGACTTGGTATAACTTTTTTGGTTATTGATCCTAACAATTCATGACGAAAATATGCATCTTTTTACATGTGATGTGGTTTGTACATAGGCATGTTCTGTTTCCGATTTAGCTACAAGGATTTAAAACCCATACATAAATCTATATTATCTTATTAAGGAAGAGTGATGTACCATTTTGTAATTTGCATATCCATCCAACTTAACAAGCAACATGTACAACATATTTAAGCTCAACAATTAAGGGTATAATAGGGATAATGGTGACAATTAAGACACTTAAAAGGTTAATAAAGTAATTTTATCTTTTGTTTTTAGTTAAAATCTCAAATACCATTCCTATAGTACCCCTGGCTCTCTTCACCTTTTGTCCTCCTCCTTTAATTCACATTTAACCCTCAATTCATTGCCAATTATTGATTCGGACCGTTTCTCCTTCGATGATTTACAACCCCCACCCACCAATTAGACTGCTATGGAGAGAGAGAGAGAGAGAGAGAGAGAGAAAGAGAAGGGGATATCCAGAGAGTAGAGGAAGAGACCGATGAGAGAGAGTTGGGGTTGCAGCCTCCTGCGAACCGACGCGAACCACCTTTCTGGTGATCCAGTAGCTTATTTCACGATCTGAACACAGGTGCGTTTCTATTGATCCAGTAGCTTAAAAATTGGAATTTGCATCGGTTTTTCAATTATTGTGCATTGTTTTTGAACTTGATTGCTATTGTGAGCCTATTTTGTTATAGTTTGGATCTCAGTTGATACGGGGAATGGTTACATTGTTGTTGATATCTATTCTAAAGATTTTTGTACAAGAAAAATTGAGATTCACTTAAAGGAAAGGGGGGGTACGTTTGTTTATTTATAAAGTTTTCATTATAAACGATCTATGATTTTGATTTTGCTCTTGGTTTTGAATTGTGTTGTTTAGATGATGTTCTATCTGGGACAACTTCAGATGGAATTCATCATGCTGGTGTTATTCAGGGATGGTTCGGTGTGCACTGGTGGAATGGTCGTTTCTTTGTTCTTCTTGTTACTACGCTCGGTGTATTTGCTTCATTAGCGAGCCTAAAGCGCATCGGTTAGTGTGATTTTTGTCGAATTATGTGTTCTGTTTTTGAAGTTGTTTGTTTTAGATTGAGATCAGTTGAGAATTGATGTCTTTTGTGCAGATTCGTTGAGCTATACACCGATCAACAGGTGTTAGATTAGATAGTGTTAATATGATGTTTTCATAGTTTTTCTGCTAATTATTCATAGGGTTTGAAGAGGAAATCAGGTTCGCCAATCAACAGTAACATTTATGTTAATTCTAATTTATTATTCTAATATACAATTTAACTTCATTAGAAGCTGATGGGTATGATGGTGCATTCTGCACATCAGATTCCATAATCATACTAGACTTTCACGGGGACCCATCTATCTAGGTTGCTGTAGCTCACCATTAGGCACTGGAAAGCCTCCATCCACTATCCGAATCCACGTTTTGTTAACGCAAAGGGAAGCTATTCCCCACCTACAGTTTACCCGAATCAAATACAAACTCACATTACAAAGTCATAACACAAGTTTGGGATAGTCGAATCTAGACATGTCATAACACATTTTATGAATCGGTGGATCTCGGAAAGATTTCTTCTTCTGCAAGCATTCCAGCTGCATCTGTCCTTTCGCCTGCTCTGCAAGCTCTTCCTGGGAAGGTGTTAGTTCCTGCAGTTGTTGATCACACTCAGGGGCAAGCATTAGCAGCTTTGCAAGTTTTCGTTTGGCAAAAAAAAAATCTTATTATATTTGGAAAGTGTGGAAATAATATAAGCAAGTATGGTTGTGATTTATGTACTCGCCGTGAATTGAATATGCTCGATGGTTGGTTTCTACCAGCAGTGCTCTTTCTAGGTACATTTTCTTTCATTAAGTGTGTCGTACTGTGGTATAAACTTGAGTTGATTTCTTTATAAATATGCAGTAACGCTTATCTTTTTAATTGTGGTATGTATAGACTATAGAAACACTCTATCCAAAGTGTACCCTGCAATGTATATCGAGAATGTTACTGAACTTGCATTTAATGATATTACGCCTGAAGATCCTGACTTCTCTTCAATTCAAGGTAAATACAGAAATCTAAACATTCTCGACTCAATATTTGGAATTATATCATTTTATATACTGAAATTTATGTTACACTTGGATATAAAGGCTTGGCAGAAGCTGGACTCATAGCCAGTAAGCTCTCTCAACGTGACCTGAATATTTCAAATCAAGATGACAGCTCTGCATTTTTGTCCCGAAAGGTACATATTTTCACAATTTCACAATTATATTACCATGTTTCATTTCTTTGCCCTTATTAACCTCAAATGTTTTCCTCTTTAACAATTTTTGCAGCCCTCTATCTCGTCAGGAGCTTGTGAGCTGGAAAATGTCCTTGGAAAAAAGACTGCTTCCTGTAGCTGACAGAACAGTGATATGACTTTTAAACTGAATTAAGTTTTCCTTGACTATATCGTATAAATTTTTTAGCCTAAATATAATTACACCAGCATGCAGATTCTTCAGCAACTTTTTGGTTTCATAGGCATTGAAGATCAATCCAGATGTTTGGCCTACGCTCATAGCAGATTTATCAGCAGTAGAAAATGGAATAGTAAGCCTTCCTTTTGGTGAGTTTTCGTTTTGGGCTGTTTACTTATTAGTTGTTATAATCAGATCAATTTGTTTATGTTTTATCTCAAACAGATGCGGGTTGAAAGTATCCTAAGTACATTTTTGATTCATACATCCTAAATCATCTACATCTAACGATTTACATTACTGTTGTAGTAATATTATTTGTTATGTAATCATAATTAACATGTTCATAATTTATAAAACAAGTTAGAATGGACAAAAAAATGCCGGTTCAACCCAACCTAGCCTGTTAACCTTTACTGATATATGTCTCCCCGATCTTGTCACCTCTATCTGTCACATTATGTTGCTAAAAGAAATGAATATTAACTCCACTTCCACAGGTTAGACGAGGCTATTTCAGTCCGATAAACCTGTGACAAAAGACAAGCTGCTATTGCTCTTGCAACGGGTGAGGCTTCTGATATAGTTAGTGAAGAACTTGCATGCATAGAAGCAGAATCAATGGCTGAAAAAGCTGTTGCTGCACATAGTGCTCTTGTTGATCAAGTGCAGAAAGACATCAACTAATATTATGAAAAAGACCTTATACTAGAAAGGGAAAAAATAGCTGCTTTAGAAAAATTAGCTGAAGAAACAAGACAAGAATCGGATCGATTAAAGGCGGAACAAGAGGAACAAAACATTAAAATAGTGAAAGAACGCGCTGCTGTTGATTCACTGGAAGTGCTTTCAGAGTTGAGGCGTGAAGCAGAGGAAGAACTGCAAGGAATTATGAGTAATAAAGTGGAAATATCATATGAAAAGGAAAGAATAAACAAACTTAGGACAGATGCAGAAATTGAGAATCAAGAGATTATACGGTTACAATATGAATTAGAAGTTGAGAGGAAAGCTTTGGCCATGGCCATGGCCAGATATGCTCCACTTGATTATCCACAACTACCATGTTATGTATGATCTCTAATGCACAACTACCAATTTTTTTCAATCATATATGGCAAAATGAATCAGATTGTTTGGAGAAAATGTGCATAGTCACCCTCACACATAAATGCACGGACTTTTTTTAATGACTTGCTAACTCTTTAATTATAAGAGTCAGTAGTTTTTCTCATTTTTGCAAAAATTGTGAATGTCACTTTAACAATCTTTGACAAATTTAGGAGTCAGCAAGTCAAAAGTGCATGCTATGTAGACAAGTTTAGGGACTTTGGTATACAAAAAATAGTTTAGTGACTTTTTGTGTATTTTTTTTACAAGTTGAGGGACTTTAATATACCAAAATTTGATTAAGGGACTTTTTGGTGAAAAATTAGAAAGTATATTGGTTTTTATGGTAATAAACCTAAACAAATGTGTGTATGGTTTTATGGTTTTTAATTTTGTTGTAGTTAAGGAAACGTGTCTAAAGGTCATTCAAAGTTTATTTTGGATGCATAAAACCTCTTGAATCATTTTAATAAAAAAGGATTATTTTTTAGTAAAAAATAGTTTATTTTTCAATCATTTTGTCACATAGTTAATAGAAAATAATCATAAATTTTGGTCAAAAAGTGTATGGTCACCCTCATAAAAGATTAACCCAAGCATTTGATTGACTTGCCAATTGGCTGTTGATTAATCTGTTGTTGATTGTTGACCTGAGTTGTTTGACTTTTCATGAAGATCTTGGGCAGAAGATGAGGCCAAGCGAGCAAGCGAGCAAGCAAAAGTTCTAGACGAGGCAAGAAGCAAATGGGAGAGTCAGGGTCTTAAGGTAATTGTGGACAAAGATCTTCGTGGCGAGTCAATGACTGAATCAACATGGGTCAATGCTCAGAAAATGGTTTCAGTTGAAGAGACCAAGACCCGAGCTGAAACCCTGGTTGATCAAATAAAGTCATTCGTAGCCAATGTTAAGGGAAAATCCAAACAGATCATTAACATGGTGATAGAAAAGATACCCTTTTTTATATCTCAATTGAAAGGGGTGGCGGCGCAGCTTGTTGCCCGCCTACCTAACATCCATATGTAATTTACTTGGTTAATGAAAATTATCAGTTTTTAATTAGAAATTCGATTATAGTTGGAAATTGAAAGAACTGGGTTCAAAGACTGTGAACCATGTGGGTGCGGTCAAAGATGGCGTTGTGTTGAAAGTTAATGGGTCAATGCAAGATTTGCAGCAGAGTACGGCTGCATTAAGTTTGGCTGCTAAAGATGGTGTGAAGCGAGTTGTCGGTGATTGCAGGGAAGGAGTTGAGAAACTCTCACAGAAGTTCACGACATGAGTATGGTTTCTTTCTTTCTTTTATTTTCTTTTTTTGTAACTTTGTAAACTAAACCTTACTTTATTACACTAGCCCGTTTACGAGTTAGAATAATAATGGGTTTGGAGATAGTTGCAATTTGCAAATTGTATTATGGAGTACCTGCTATTGGTACAAATTGTGGAAAGAAACTTATAGCATTAAGATTTAAAGCTATTTTTCATTCATAGTGAAGAATGTTCTTGTTCCTATGTCATGTTCAGAAAGATGGTTGGAGAATTAAATGACTTAAGTATTATAATACGAGAAAACAATAATTTTAATCATCTGAATAAGAATGAAAATGTATACTAAAGAGAGAATATATATTTGGATGAGATGTAAAGGATCAAGAGACTGCCCTGCGGTTCGGAAGTACTTGGCTTAGGTACCAATATTTACAGTTTGAGTTTGTGTAATACGTTTGTCATCAAGTGTGTGTGCGCTTTTTTTTCATGTATTGTTTTCTACATTTTCATATACCATGGACCTTGAACTTTAATACATGACGATGTGGATCTATTTATGTAAAAAGCAGGTCAATTCAGGCTTATTTCGTATCTTGTAGCTTCTGCTTTTTCCTTAATGATTAATGTGTTGGTTTATGAAAGGTTTATTGTAATGAGCATTTAAGACAATAGAAATATGTTACACATCATGCATCGCCTTTTACTAATTACAGAACTTACACTATAATCTTACGAGGTCAATAACAGATATAAGGCCTCTCCGCTACACAAACCACCACTCTACCATGGCGGGCTTGTTTGTTGAAATTGTAAGCTTTGAGATATTAACAACGATTGGTACCCCAACGACAACTGCATGGTGATAAAACAGAGCACCCGCCGCAACGCGCGGGCATTCCCACTAGTAAATAACTTAAAAAAAAAACCTCAAACATTGCATTGTTCTACACAAATATTATTAAGCGAGTTAAATTACAAAGATAATGATTATGAAATCTAAGGGCAGATGGTGCTTTAGCGCTCCCTCGGGCCCCGCTTGCTTGCTTGCTCCCTCGTCTCCTTGCCAATGGAGAGAGGTAGTGTTACCGCTTCAAGCAGTGGCGGATCTAGGAACCCAAGATTTTCCGATTTTCATGAGTTCTTTTTAGTAATTTTTTTATTAATACGAGGTTCTCGCTAACTTTTTCCGTTTTTTCAAACCGAGCGGGTTCCTGGGAACCCACAAAAATGGGCCGGATTCGCCACTAGCTTAGTAGCTTCTATAGCCATGACATGTGTCACCCTCCTTGTGCAACCTTGCCACTCTTCTCACCACTCACATCAACAAGGTACCATCAGTTTTCACGTACCGATCACCCTTCCCGCGATCTTTCATTGTCACCCCACCCGATTCACCCTTCCCCATGCAAACCGCAACCACACCCACCACCCTGATAAATTAACCTAACAATAAGGCCTATTATGGACCTACAAGTGAACTAAATAAAAAATTAGGACAACCATAATCATGAGAAAGAAAAATCAGACACTAAGATTCAATAAGGCCTATCATGGGCGCACGGCTATGGGCCACAAGAGGGGACAACCAACCTCACCAAGTAAAGGCACAAGAAGTTGACTCAATTCCATCACACTTGTGTTTCCGTTGATACACTTTTTGAGTTTTTGGATTATTTTCTCTTTTTAACCGGAATCATACAATAAAACCTTATCCTGTATAATAAGGACATTGATATTATTATATAAAGTCTTTTAGTGAAAGTTATTAACTTATTATCTATGTCTATATATGGTATGATATATAATATTCACTTCATAACTTATTTTAAAACTATGTATCTCGATAAGTGTTAATAATATATATTTATTGGTTTCTTATGTGTCAATCATGTTCATTTGTTTGTTGCAAAAACATAGTGGATCGGTGGATCCTAAATCATTTGTCAAACATAGTACACTCAACTATTGTGGTAACTGATAAGTCGCGATATAGTACAATGTGACCCAACTATTGAATTAACGTAAAGGTAGGTTAGAATATGGTGTATTTGTTTGTATGTTTATGAAATATAGCTTTATGAATATAATCAATAAGAGATTACATAAATGATAAAGGCATTTAGGAGCGTTGTAATATGGTGTAAACGAGGATACCTGAAGAAAATATATTCACGACATCTATGATATCGTGGGCTATAGTGATAAACTATATCTGAAATGATTACATCCATAGAAATAGCTAGTTTATATGGTTAATGATTGTATTACTACTTTACTCCATAGAAGTATAATTTAAACATATTGTTCAGAAGCTAATTTTAAAATCAAACGTGTAAAGTACATTAAAGTACGCTAAAAGAAAAGTTTAATAATGAAGTGCATCATGAAATCTAAGATGTGCATATTACACTATTCATATAATGTACCCCTTGAAATTCTATGATTTGACATATCCACCACCTCATTTTGGAAGTGCCACACTTTGAAACCCATCTGCGTTACTATATTTTCTTATTCTAATGGTTGTTTATATTTGAGTCCAAATAAAAATCTTGTATCAACCAAGTGATTATACACATATAAACACTTATAAAGTTGCAAAAAGTTATTTTAGGTATTCATCCATTAGTTATTCATGTTCAAAAGAAATATTGTATGTGATAAAAGTCTCTAAGAAACTATCTTTATTTTTTTAAGACATAACAAGCCACCTTTTTTTCCGAATAGTAAATTTTACTCCTATTCTAATTTACATTAATTATACTAAATGTCTAAAATACTTCTCTTATCCATGTTTGAACCTGTGACTTCTCTTCTAAAACGCATGTTTCTCACTGCCTTTATCAAGTGGGCTAGCTTAGCTTTATTTTTTAAACGGTGTTTGCTATTCATTTTAAATTTAGCTAACTTTCTTTAATTTACAATTAACTCGATTTTTTTAGTGGTTTAGTCTATAAAGTTTATTCATCTTATTCTAACAAAAAGATAAATTTTGAATTTCCACTATCCAGTAAACCGACATATAATTTGTATAAAGAAACACTAAACAACAGATAAGTTTTGATAAGTATTCTATTTAGATCACTATATTTTAAAAAACTTAACAACCCGTCTATATATTTAAATATTTAAATAAAATGAATAATCAACTCATCCAACCACTAAAAATGCAAAAACTTTATTAATTCAATAAAAATAGTTTGTGAATTAAATTCTGAACAAATTTGTTACGACAATTCACAAAGTAAAAGCAAAGTCCTAAAGATTTGGAAACCTCAAGCTTGGAAATGTATTTAAGAATCATCAAATCTATTTATTAGTCGGAAACGCCTATGAACCGAGTTAATTACCTCATAGTTTTCCTTACGCAATGTTAAGGTCTTGTATGACCGGACCTTTTAGGCCGGTAACATACACCAAAAAATTGTTTCGGGCTGAACTTGTAAAAGTTATAAAGCAAGGGGATATTATGCTAACTCATCAAAATCCACTTGTCTCTTTCATAGTCGATACATTCCAAATGAATCCATTTTTTTTCTTCAAATCTTCACAAAATCTTTCTTCTCTGCCTCAAATTCTTCCAACAAATAATCAAATCCGTTCTTAATTCCATACCCATTTAACCTTTTTAATCTTTCACAACAACCATATGTGTATAAACAGATAATATAATCAATTCTCATTGTTGCACACCAACTGTTCGACAAAAGTCCTGAAAGAGAAGAAAAAAAGGAATGCAGCCTTATTTTGTTGCTGCAATCGCTGTATTATTTCAGACAGTGTTTGTTGTTTGTGGGTTTCCTACAACTCTCACGTTGGAGAGAGCATTCCCAACAAACCATGTTGTTGAATTAAGTGAACTCAAAGATAGAGATAGCTTACGTCATCCAAGAATCTTGCAGCAGCAGCAGCAGCAGCAGTCTTCTGTAGCCAGTGTTGTTGATTTCTCTGTTCAAGGGACTTATGATCCTTACCGTGTTGGGTAATTTCTTGATTTATTGAATCTTTGGTTATAAATTAATTAATTGAATTAGAGTGTTGGATGTTTCTTTGTGTTGAAGCTGTGTTGTTTGCATAATTATTAGGTTCTTTATTAATTGAAAACTAAAAGGGAAAGTTTCTTGCTTTGTTTTCTTTAGTTTTTGGGATTTTTTGTAAAACCAAATCTTTTCTTTTTATTATAATTATTGTTATTATTATTGTTCCTGTATTATTATTATTATTATTTTCAAGATTTAATCTATTAAATTTCACAATAAAAGGTAAAATTTACGACAGGCATAGTTGTTAAAAGCCATCGACTCTTGCGCCTGGGCCCATTTTTTAGGCGAGGAGATGCATCTGAGCTTTGAGTCGAGGAAATGGCGCTTTAATTCTCCAGGTGATGGTTTAGGCGTATATTTCAGCTAGATTCTCAAATTCCGAAGAGTTTCCAGCCAACTTTGTTAAATTATGGCTAGATTCTAGCCAAATTTCTACTTTTATCAAAGGAAAACTATTTCTATATACCAATACATCAATATTTTAAAACTTTAGATACTAACTAGATGAAAAATAGTATTGATTTAATCTATTTTACTTTATTTTCTTTGTTCGCTTTTTTTATCTCAGGCCCTCGCTTTTTTTGCGCATCACGCCTAGGCCCTAGGCGAGGCCTATGCGCCTTGAGTGCGCCTAGCGCCTTTGATAACTATGATGACAGGATGACAGTTAAACGGCAACAAGTTGCCCCACAACCACATTTTGAATAACAAACTCTATCCTATTTAATGGGAATTGTTTTCTTGAGTATTACTATTTGTATTTGTACTTTTGTAGCCTTTATTTTACAAGAGGTAAATTGTGTTCTTCAATTGAAAAATCAAAAGGCAAAGATTCTTGCTTCTTTTTTTTTTATAGTTTTTGGGATGTTTTGGTAAAACCAAATCTTTTCTTTTTTGTTGTTATTATTTAAGGGGAATTGTTTTCTTTAACTTTACTATTTGTATTTTTGTAGGCTTTATTTTACAAGAGTTCAATTGGGTTCACCTCCAAAGGAATATTTTGTACAAATTGATACGGGAAGTGATGTGTTGTGGGTCAGTTGCAATTCATGTAAAGGTTGCCCCAGATCTAGTGGACTACAGGTACTATTGTAAAAGATGGATATTAATTTGCATGAAAAAAATATCATTCAACTCAATTTTAATATATAAGTCCTTAAGAGCATCCACAACGGTACTCAAAGTCCAAACACCAAACCGCCACCTCAGCACGCCACATATTCTAAACCTTAACAATTCCAAACTTACTTTTTCCTCGGACACTAAACCATTCCAAAGCTCCACATCGCACCAAAGTGTTACACACAAAAAAAAAACAAAAAAAAAGAATTCATGTGTGTGTGGTCCCCACTAAACCAAATCCGACGAAAAAAGTCCAACTCCTCCAATGGTGGTGTGGGTTTGGAAATGAAGTTTGCATTTCAGACTTGTACACATCATCTCCCGTTGGAGATGCTCTAAACTTGTTCACGTACTTGTGAAATAAAAAATAACGTTTTTCTCCTTAAATGGGTCAAGATTTGATGAAGTGACATTCGAAGTGTTCAAAATTTGTTGATTATTTATCATACAAGATTATATGCATTTGTATTTGAAGCGGGTTAAAATTCATTGAAGTTGTGTCCCACGTCTCACCAAAAGGGTCTACGTGACATCCACGTCAACAAAACATTCTCTGCATGATAACCTCTATATAGGTAATGACTATGTTACTAATCGACGTTTTTAAAAAATTCCCCAAGCACATGTATTTTGAACAAGTTCGACGACCCTAATATACCAAAATTGGGTTGGGGACATCCTATCCTCTCTAGGGATAATAGAGGTAAGGTCTGCCTACACCCTACCCTCCGCAGACTCTACCAATAGCTACGCTATTTGTTGGATTTACTGGGTATGGTTGTTGTTGGGCTGGGGGCGTTTTTGTGTAATATAAGAAAGTATGTTGTTTTTATATCTTATTGATTCTTCTTATTACTACTATCAGCATGATTAAATAGTAATCACTATTACTAATATAGTTGTTTTCTGAAATCAACAGATTCCTATTCAGTTCTATGACCCTTCAAGTTCATCAACAGCTTCTTTGGTCTATTGTTCGGACCAACGATGTTCGTTAGGAACCCAAGCTTCTGATTCCAGTTGTCCGGGTCCAAATAATCAATGCAGTTACACATTCCAGTATGGAGATGGTAGTGGAACATCAGGTTTTTACGTATCGGATCAAATCCATTTAGATACAATTTCTGGAGATTCAACAACATCAAATGCTTCAGCATCTATTGTATTTGGGTGAGCTAATAATAATAATTTGCCATCATCCATTAACTGTCAACGGTCAACCCCATTTAGATTTCATGCAAAAACATTGTTGCCTTGTGAAATAGATGTAGCATGACTCAGACCGGGGATTTGACCAAATCTGATAGAGCCGTTGATGGGATCTTTGGGTTTGGTCAGCAGGGCTTATCGGTAATTGCACAACTTTCATCACAAGGGGTAGCACCGGATGCATTTTCTCATTGTCTTGTTGGAAATGGCGCGGGTGGTGGTATTTTGGTTCTTGGTCAAATAATTGAGCCAAGCATGGTCTATACTCCACTTATCCCGTCACAGTAAGTTCTCTTTTAGTCTTGAAATAACCATTATGCCCCTCATAGACGCGTACCTCTTGATAACATTTTATACTATCAGCTCAAACAACCAAGATCTTTCACAAACTTCTTGCTCTTTTTCCATGTTTTGATTATCATTATTACATATTTACATTAATATGTAAACTAGTATTTGCTCCGCGGGCGTTGCACCGCGGACACGTATCTAACCCGGTACGAATAAATATCACAGCGAAAAAAAGGCCATACGTGGGACCCGAACGCACGAACACGCGATTAAAAGGTAGACACACTACGAACTGAGCTAGAATGAATGGTGATCGACACGGGATTCGTAAACAATGAATTGTACCTAAGAATAAGCATGTAAGGCACCACCTTAATCTAAACTCCATAGTAAATATAACACTTGTAGTAGCAGTATGACAAGTTTAGTCTCACATTTGCAAAATATAAAAAACAATATGCTAAGTAGTTGTTAAAGGACCTGTTTGGTCCAAACCCCAAAACTATAACATATATATTCAACCGTGACATAAGCTAACAATATCTGATCTATCATATGACTATTGCAACCTCTATAATCACCTGCAACTACAGCCATCACCACACGCTTGACGCGCCGTATGTGAAACGCCCCGCCGTTTTGTCCGACAAATCCGCCTGTTTAACCTCGCCGTATGCTAACTTCGGTTGCGTCAATCGTCATAGCAACCACCGGTAAGCTTGTCAGAGAAGGTTAGCTCTAAGCGCAAGGTACGACGGCGGCGGAGATTCTGGCAGTGGGAGCTGCCGGAGAGTACTGCCATGGTGCCAGTGCGTATGTTAAGATGCTGTGCCTGGTGACTGTGATGGAGCTTACACTGCTGTCCTACCGGTGAAAGGGAAGAGAACCTCCGGTGACATCTGGTGAACATCATCGGCATCTTATCAGCTTCATCCATGAGATGAGCAGCCATATACAGTGCTAAAGCCTTAGAATAAAGGGCAAGAAAGCCGTAGGCGGCTGTGTAGCTGCTGTCAAAGACAGCCAACGGGAAGCAATAAAGAAATCATAAGATAAAGCATATGACCAATGGTGGTATGACACGTGTCATAAACTGATTGTGAAATAGAGAGGGCACCGACGTTAGTTTTTAGTATATATATAAATATGTAATAACTGAGTATGATGATGATGATGATGATGATGACATATTTACATTAATAATGTGATATTAAAGCTATGATCTTTGACCTTTATTGGTTAAATCTTTTTATGGGTGCGCTACGGTTTTACCAATACACCTCTCATAGACATATTTACACAATGTTTCAGGCCACATTACAACTTAAATCTGCTGAGCATTTCGGTCAATGGACAGACACTATCCATTGATCCATCAATGTTTGCTACATCAAGCAGCCGAGGTGGAACCATAATTGATTCTGGAACTACTCTTGCTTACCTTGCAGAAGAGGCTTTTGATCCTTTTGTCGATGCTGTAAGTTCTAAAGGTTAAAACTGTCAAATTCTTTATCACTTTCAAATGTCGATAATTTATGAACAATCACCTCTGTTGACGCAGATCACGCAGTCTGTATCACAATCCGTCCAGCCTCTTATATCAAAGGGGAATCAGTGTTATTTAGTTACCTCGAGGTTGTCCTCTTATCCCACGATTTCCTTGATAGTAGTTTAATCTTTCATAAAAGTAATACTGAAATTTTAATTATGTTTCAGCACACCTGAGATATTTCCTACAGTCAGCTTGAACTTTGCTGGCGGTGCCTCAATGGTTTTAAGACCTCAGGATTATCTTCTACAGCAGAACTCTGTGGTAAGTTCACAACGCTATTTGCACCTAAAAATTGAATCTTAACATGTAATTTTACTTTAATTTTTATTAATCAAATGTATGGAGTATTTTAATTATGTCAAAAATAGTTTTTTTTTTTTTTTTTTTAAATTTTCTGCACATTTGTAGGGTGGAGCTGCAGTGTGGTGCATAGGCTTTCAGAAAATTAGAGGTCAAGGAATTACCATTTTAGGAGGTATAAGCCAATGATTTTTCTAGGATTTCAAAATAAAATTAATATTTGTTTCGTTTCTAACTTTTTTTTATTATAATTTTGGTTATGAACGATGCAGATCTTGTTTTAAAAGACAGGATTGTTGTTTATGATCTTGGTGGGCAGCGGATTGGCTGGGCGAATTATGATTGTAAGTTATCTTCGTATGTTCGTCTTTAAAAATACTCACTCTTAAAAAAAACATCTAATTTTGACTTTATGAGATTCGAATGTGTATGCTTTAGTTACTCTTCTAATACTCTTCATATGGTTTAAAAGTGGTAATCAGTTGTTTCTTAAAAAAGACTCTAACTTGTGTCTGGTGTTATGTTAATAAACTACTATATAGTAGTAATTTGTAAAGAAATGTTTCAATAGTTTTTAAGATAAACATAACACAAATAAATAATATTCACAGAACTTCCCTAAGAATCATTTCAATTTTCATGGGTTAGGAGAGATCAAGTTAAAACACAAATGTCAAAATTTGTATTATTATTTGTTTCTTGAGATATTCTCATGGCCATTGGAATGATGTTAGCTTTATTAAGTAATTTGAATAATAGTTATTATTAGATGAAACTTTTATAACTCTCATACACATCAATTCATTTGACTCTGAAAAGTCAATTCCTGTTTCTTTATTGTTTTAGGTACAAAATCTGTAAATGTGTCCATTACCTCAAGCGGTGGTAGAAGCGAATATGTGAACGCGGGTCAAATCAGTGGTAGCATGTCATTGCACAATACGCGTTATAACCTGACATTAATCGTTACTGTGGCTTTATGGCTACAATTATCTGTAGTAATTGTTGTTTTTTCCTAGCAAAAACTGAGTTTCTAATTTTCAGAAATTATCTAGAGTTGTATTCTTTTGTATGTATATTTATGTAACACCAAATAGGCTCAACTGGCATTGAGATTTATACATGTATACGCATGCGTATGTTGCAAGCTTATGTATACTAATTAACTTTGGGTTCAACAATACTTTGACTATACCAATGCATGATGCTATTTGTTTTGCTATGGATATACGGTTTCTAAATGTTATTTTGTATTTCCTCATTTTGTTATATTTTGTGACCGAATTTGTACAAAGAAGTTGTTTGTAGTTTGTACATTAGTTGTCATTTATTTCATTTATGAAAATCAACTTGCTGTTAATATTTTTTGTTGCCCAAGATATTAACCTAACTATTTATAGCCAAACCCGACTGGTTACTAAAAATCTAAGAATTGAAACATTGGTTATAGGTTAGGCCCATAAGCCATAACTAAATCAACCGACCCATGTTCGCAATGATGGATCCAACCCACTTTTGTGGGTTCCTAGGAACCCACTGAGTTTGGAAATACGGTAAAGAAAGTGAAAACATTGCATGATTCGGAAATTTTTTTACCAAAAAGAACCCACTGAAATTGGAAAATCGTAGGTTCCTGGATACGCCACTACATGTTCGCTCTGCATTGGCAATTCAACATGTTAACCATGATAGAAGTTTTTTTGGATTATCTTGAGATGGACCAAATATCTAAAATAGAGTGTTTTTGAAAAGAAATTTGCAAAAAAAAAAAAAATATTACAAATGAATTGACTAGTTTGTTTTGCTGTCACATGTAGAAAAACATCCAACAATTTTTGGCAAGAAAATTATAGCTGAATTCACTTGATTTTGTTCGGGTAGTGTTACATACTTACATGCTCCTGGGATGGCTGAGCTCAAGGTCTCATTGGCAAAGCCAAGTTTACGGTCTGATGGAGTCTCGGTCCGGGAACGGTCAGGCTCGGCCTTGGACGAGGGAGACAAGGCTGCTAAATGGTTCACCAATTTCCTAGGGAAACCGAGCCGGTTGGTGGGCTTTAGTGAAGGTGCAATCCAACACATATTACAGTAAGCTAGCTTTTTCATTGATATTTTATACTATATACATGCAATACAAGACAGTGAACCAGACAATTTGGATCTTGGATCTTAAACCGGCTGATTTGCTTTGGTTTAGGCTTATAATTTAAATTAAATATGCAAAGTATTGTATGTGTTTATTGATGTTAGAATTTTTTACCGTTGTGTTGCCCATCTGAATGGTACAATGTCTAAATGTTGAACCGTTTTTAGACTTTGAAACGTGTGATTAGTTTGTAAGCTTGATCTCTTCAACTCATGTAGCCTTCTTTGGATGCGGTGAACCAGTCAGCATAAACCGATTTAGACCCAAGTAAGTGCTCTATACATTAGGTTAGAGATCCGCGGTTTTGACTAATTGCCAAAAACAAATATGTCGATTTTGATTTGTATATTTATCTCCAAACAGGTCAAACAGCCGTAAAACGTCACAAAGCGTTTTCAAATGCTTAAACCCATGTAAACTGATTTATTAAAAAAGGTATATCATTACCTAAGATTTAGTTTCTATAACCTTATTTAACACACTAATTATCTCTAAAATTCACAAAAAAAGGGAAAGGAACAGAACAGTTATCTGTATTATATGATATATGCAACATAACATGTGTAAGGTGTTTAAGTTCCTTTTTATCTAGCTCACACCAAAATACGAGTGTTGTGAATGGTCATTTTTTAAAAATATTGTTCTATCCTTATTAGGTACCGACTATCAATCAAGATGACGGAACAAAAGGAAGTGAACCAACCGAAACCATGATGAAGTTCCGATCTTCTGAAGTCTTGGAAGTGAACACCTCGACCACCAAATATAAAGGACAGGTCAGTGGCCTAAAACCTTTTTGAATCCGCCTTCTACGCGCGCACGCGTGACTGGCAGTATTATATGTGGGTTGAATGAATTTTGTAGCCTTACCTTGGGCAAATGATGGTGTGTAAGGATAAGACCACCAAGGGGAAGATTGTGAGTGTTGGAGATGTTATTAAGGTGGAAAAGGTATTCCCTTCATATGCAGATGTTGCAGTTTAAACTTTAAACTCTCCTTCAGGACATGTGGCTTCACAACTTATTAAGATGTAGAGTCTACTTGTTATTCCAATAATTACTTTTTAAAATATGAGGGACTCAAACCTATTGCAATTGGCATTGTACTTTTCCAGTTGAATATGACTAGTTAGTAGTTTGAAAGGTTCAGTTTTAGATACCAAGAACGAGTTGGTTAAACGAACGACATACGAAACAAAAGAGAGTTTGAATTTGTAATGCACTCGAGCTGGACAAAATAGTTAGACCACCCGTAGTGGAGAAGAAATTGGGCGTTTTCTTTTCCCCATAACGCCCGAAACACTGCCCGGGGGGGGGGGGGGTGGGGAGGTTGTTTTCGTCAAAATTGGGCTTGGGAGTGGCATTTAAAACGCCGGATTTGAGCGTGAAAATGGTTTCCTCTTTTTTTTAGCCAATCAATACTCTCCATTTGGTTATAAAGGGGAAGGCCACTACGTTTGGTCTTATAAATAAATTGTAGACTATCAATACCATCAGCGCACATCCAATGAGGGCCCCGTGACACACACACACACACCCAACCCTTAACACCACCCCAACGCCTTAAGCAACATCGTCACAACCACCGCGGACTGGTTTCCACCAAGAGAGGATGGCCGGCTAAGATGCGATAGCTAAGAGCCCTGAGATGGCGACGTAAGGTTCTAACCAGTAGAAATTGTTTCAAGGATTTAATCCCAAAATATCATTAGGTTTGTTTATTTGTATTGGGGTAAAAGATGATATTCTGTTATGTGATATGCATTATATTCCTTCCTATTTAAATCAAACATCATCATCACATCTCTCTCTCTCTCTCTCGCTCTCTCGCTCTCTCTCTCTCTCTCTCTCTCGCTCTCTCGCTCTCTCTCTCTCTCTCTCTCTCTCTCACCCTCCCTCCCTCTCTCTCTGATGCATAAAACCAAAGTAAAGTATATATTATTTCTATGATCACTAATTAAACCACCTCCGGGTCCGGAAGAGTGGTGGTGATAATGCTTTGTTGAGTACCTGAAGAAGCAAGGATGATACGAACAGCAGCAGGAGAAGAAGAAGAAGAAGCAGCAGCAGCTAAGAGGATCTCGGAAGGGTGGTGGGGCTCTGATGAAATCTGAATTCCAAGTGATAGAAGAAGCTTCTGCTTGCATGCTTCTTCCCCATTTAATTTCCTCCAAGCGTCTACGAAAAGCTCTCCATGCTCTACCAAAACCCTACCATGCCATGGTGAACCACACATTCCAGCTGGTGCTTCCTTAACATGAATCCGCTTTCCAATCGGGCATTACATTCGCAAACGTATCCACCTTCTTCAGCCATGGACATTTTTTTTTCTCTTTCTGGTTTTTTTTTTTACACTTTGTTCCAGAGTTTCGTTAAAAGATGGAAGAGAAAGAATTGAGAAGGAAGTGGGGAAAAAATGTGTTCCAGAGTTTTTTGTAGTAGGGAAAGGGAATAAATAAGAGGGATAGTAAAGAGGTTTTTAGGGTGATTTTCAATCTTTCCAATTTGAAAGGAATTGGAGAGAAAGGAAAAGGATAGAGATCATTTATCTTCCATTCTTTAATGAAACTTTGGAACATAGTTTTATTTTATAAGTTAGAATCCCTTGAATTAGGAAAGAGATAATCACAAACATAATTACATAATAATCTTCCTAAAATACAATTGGAATATTCTAGACTTATATTCCATTACACCCCCTCAGTTGAAACTGGATGTTTCTGAATGTTGAGACTGTAACAAAAATCATCGAACAAAATTTTTGGCAAGCCTTTTGTGAAGATATCCGCAATTTGAAACTTGGTTGGAGTATGTCGTATGCGAACGGTTCCTCATGCACGTGTTTGCGAACAAAGTGGCTATCCAACTCTATGTGTTTAGTACGCTGATGTTGAACCAGGTTACCAGACAAGTAGATGGCACTAATGTTGTTATAATAAATGAGAGTAGCAGACTTCGCTGGGAGACGCAGTTCAAGAAGAAGATTTCGGATCCAACAAACTTCGGCAACCACATTTGCAATGGCCTGATTATCCGCCTCTGCACTCGAACGAGATATAGTAGATTGACGTTTTGACGACCATGACAATAGATTAGGTCCCATGTATACACAATAACTTGAAGTCGAACGACGTGTGTCGGGATTAACTTCCCGACATTTGTTCAAAAACGTGACTTGCTAAAAACCTCTGTAAGTGCACCTAACTACAATCATTTAGTGATACTTAGCTACTTTGTTGATGCTTACAAGCATTTAAACTGCCAGAGTCATTTGGTAAATGAACCACCTTCTCAAGACTTATGCCCAAAATAAAGATATTTCCAAAAAATATTTTACAAAATTATGGGAAAATCTTCAAAAATAACATACATGTCGGATATAGATGGGCTTAATCACACAACTCGAAACGACTTCGCCAATACAGCAAATAAGCTAAGAAAATTAAGCTCAAAAGGTGAAAACTTAAAAGGTCAATACCCGATATACCAAAGCTAATACAAGCTAACAAGGAAAGAAACAAGGGAGAAATATCCAACTCCGTAGCTTCCACCAAAATAAGGGCTTACAAGCTGCGAAGCTTATCAGCTTAAATTCCAATAAGCTTTCAAGCTCATCAGCTCAAACCTCAACAAGCTTCCAATATCATCAACTTAAACAAGCTTCAAATTTTATCGGTTTAAACCCTAACACATTACACAACTCAGCATGCTAAGGTTCATTTGTTCATATTTATCCTACTTAGAATAAAGTATTTGCAAATGAAAACTCACCAAAACAACAAAAGTTGAAAGAAAGTGCAAAGATAGTGAATAGTTTGAGTCTAGTATAATGTACATGCATATATACATTAAACTAGACTGGGGGCTGATGATATAGGGTGACCATTGGACCAAGTCCAATAGCCCAAATAGCTAAAATCATTAATCAATATATTGGGCCAAGCCCAACAAACAAACCACTAGGGTTTTGACCAACTCACTCTATAAATAAAGGGCAAACCCTCACAACAAGATAAGATGGGTCTTGACATCAGACCTCTCTCACTCTCTCTAAATACTCTCTCTAGAGTTAATCTCTCTAATAATACTTCCAGCAGCATCAGGACGAAGCCTCCAAGCACACAAGCTGCTGCCATACATTATTAGAAACACACAACCCTGCTGATTCCACAACCAAGCCGGCTCTCACAGCCACTACATGTGGAATCACACTCTATTACCCGCAGGTCTCAATCTTTCATCGGCTTAAGTGGAAAGTCCTAAGTTGTAACTTGGGTCAAGAGTTTTTCTATTCCTTTCTTCAAGATTATACTCTATGTTTGATCTTTTCTTAACTTAACACATTAATAAAATAATAACAACAACTTTCTGACTTTGGGTCGATCCCAAATCAGAATCATAACAACTAAAATACCAAAACTTTTGAACCTCCCATCTACGTTTACAACGTAGAGGGACACCACGATCTGCGTTTGGTGAACTGAAACCCTTTACCTCTTTTAACCCTTTTATTGAGTTCTTTCATGCTGCTGCTTCAACCCTTTTAGTAGTAGACGAGGTCAAAAACTTGATGACCTTGGAACGTTCAGACCCTCTCCGTACCAATATTTGTTGTAGCAACATGATGCATAAAACCCAAGTATATCATTTCTATCACCAAACTGTACGTATTATTATTCACTAGTTGTTCCCTGCTGACTCACTCATGAGGCAATCAAACTTCCAGGTCCGGAAGAGCGGCCACAGCATCCAAAAGACTTGTGGTGATTATGTTTGGCTGAGGACCTTGGAGAAGGATGATGGGCGTGCCTGAGGGAGAGGGTGGTGGGCCTACCGGGCGAATTTGAGTAACTCGAGTGAGATAGAAGATGATACTATGTTATGTGATATGCATATTCATGTATGTTCATACACAACCATTTAATTACACAGATCATTTTAATTATAGATTGATGATGTTGGTTAAATTCTACTTCGTTAGTTAGTTACTGGACTGTAATATATACTTGCATCAAAGATCATTACAACGAAATTTGTAAAAAATCGATAATCATAATCAATAAATGAGATTCAACCAAAATGAAATAAAACATTGAGGGATTAAATGTGATTTGAAACTAAATTATATTATTTATATCACCAAACAATATTATTATTATTATTATTATTATTATTATTATTATTATTATTATTATTATTGTTGTTGTTGTTGTTGTTGTTGTTGTTGTTGTTATTATTATTCAATAAGAGATTAGAAGAAGAAGTTGGACCTCTGTGTCCGGAAGAGCAGCGGCTGCGTCCAGAAGAGTTGTGATGACGATGTCTGGCTGAGGACCTTGGAGAAAGATGATGGGCGTGCCTGAGGGAGAGAGACGGGCCTACCGGGCGAATTTGAGGAACTCGAGTGAGATAGAAGATGATATTATGTTATGTGATATGCGTATTCATGTATAATCATACACAACCATTTAATTACACATATCATTTTAATTATAGATTGATGATGTTGGTTAAATTCTACTTCGTTAGTTAGTTACCGGAGTTTAATATATACTTGCATCAAAGATCATTACAACAAAATTTGTGAAAGATCAATCATCGTAATCAATAAATGAGATTCAACCAAAAAGTGAGATTCAACCAAAATGAAATAAAACATTGAGGGATTAAATGTTATTTGAAACTAAACTATATTATTTATATCATCAAACAGTATTAGTATTAGTATTAGTATTAGTATTAGTATTATTATTATTATTATTATTATTATTATTCAATAAGAGATTAGAAGAAGAAGTTGGACCTCTGTGTCCGGAAGAGCGGCGGCTGCGTCCAGAAGAGTTGTGGTGACGATGTTTGGCTGAGGACCTTGGAGAAAGATGATGGGCGTGCCTGAGGGAGAGAGAGGCGGGCCTACCGGGCGGATTTCAGGAACTTGGGTGAGATAAAAAAATGATATTGTACTATGTTATGTGATATACATATTCCTGTCTTAAACATGATCATACATACATTCATACCCAACCATATAATTACACAGATCATTTTCATTATAGACTGTAATTTAACACTTTTATCATGTATCACTACAATTTACAACAAAATTTTTGAAAGATCATCATAACATGGCCTTAATAATCAAAAAATGTATGTCAAAAAATGAGATTCAGCAACTGAATATACTATATATAAATAATATCAACATAAATGAAATAAAACATTGAGGGATTAAATATGATTTGAAACTAAACTATATTATTTATATGAGCAAACACTATTATTAGTAGTAGTAGTAGTAGTGATCGTGGCGGTGGTCGTGGCGGCGGCAGCAGTAGTAGCAGGAGTAGCAGTAACTGTAGTACGAGTAGCAGTAGTAGTAGTAGCAGCAGCAGCAGCAGTAGCAGGAGTAGCAGTGGTAGGAATAGCAATAGTAGCAGCAGCAGTAGTAGTATAATTCTACACTATATATTATTTGCTTCCAATGTGTGCCTCTATTAGTCTATTACTGTATGTTAATCACTTGCTGTATTCGTCCAATTGCATTTATATTTATTCTTTTAACTGTTGTGTTCATTTCAAATTAGTTTAGTTTAGTTTAGTTTGAGTCTTCATATCTACGTTTATTATTATTATTATTGAATAAGAGAGAGACTAGAAGAAGAAGAAGTGAATCTGAGGAACCTGAGTGGGTAGGAGTGAAGCTGTGAGGTTTGGGTCTCCGATAATGGAAATCTGAATTCCAAGTGACAGTAGTTGTTGCTTTCTTTCGTCTGTGAGTTCACCTGCCTTCAAAGCCTCTACCAAACGCCTTACCGTTGGAATTCAGACGTCTTAAAAGACAAGTAAAAACTAATTAAAAGACAAGCTGCAATGGTTTCATAGATCTAAGAAGATTACAACTGTGAAAATAAAATCGAACTACAAGGGCATGGGAAAAGAACAGATCGGGAGGAGGAGAGAACAATCAACTTTCTAACAATATTCATTACCCATTGCTCTTCCTACACCATATTCTGCGTTTCAGTTCACTTTGCTTGGCTACCTAAACTAGGCTGGTCATTTGCGCCTTATATGGGCTTAGGCTCATAACACACTACAAATAACAAATATAAATTAGAACTATAACAATGCATATACTTGCATTATAAAGGCCGAGAAAGTAAATTATAAAGGTAAAACAGTCACAGTTTCCTCGTCCAGCTCCAAGGCTCAAACCAGTCCGATCACTAAACCATTATAAAGAAAACCTAACAAACTCCGGCTCCAAGGTTCAAACCGGTCCGATCCGCTAAACCATTATAAAGAAAACCTAACAAACTGGATGTAAAACCACACAGCATGCCTAGTTTGTGCGGTACTATCTGTTTCAAATAAACCCTAGTTTCCTCGACTAATCCTGTTTTGGACAAGACAATAGGACCAGAAACAGGTTTATAATGCAGATTTAGACTTGGAATCAAAAGGCTGTAGAATAAGTGGTCAGAGCATTACTACCAAAAAGTCAACCTTCCCTTTCAAGTTCAAAAATGACACATGCTTAAAAGCAGGTCATACTAGTCAAATCCAACGCCGTTGGCAAAAGCAAGAAAAGCACTATGATATGCTTTGCTTTGTTATTTACATCATCTACATATGCTGGAACATAACCACACCCCCGCCTGGTCCCAAAATAACTAATACCAAAAAGTCAACCATCATACCAAACCCAGGTTTACAACTTTAAAACACTCCCCACCTCAGCAATAAAACATCACACTCTTGACACTCTCATGGATGACCGGAAGCGGCTTCACTTCTGCGACCCTTTCTCTTGTTGCACGCCCCCCACGTGAATCGCTGTCAGATAGGTCTGCACCTTCCATGTAAGAACGGGCTCGGAAGGCAGCCAAGTGTGCATAGTATGCGGGAGGAACTACAAAACATGGGTTTGTGTTATTACAGTACAAATCTTGTATAACTTGGATGATGAAAACAAAAACAGATAGCTTACCTATGGAGACTGATCGTGTACACCTTGCATACCTAAGTCAGTTGAATAAAAATCGGGTTAGCATTTAACAAAAAAGAAACTAAAAAAGAACAAAAGCTATTTTAAGGGTTGGTTTTTGGAATACGTGTAGCACAGAGAGTTGGTGAGCGTCTGCAAACCATCTGCAGTAAACTTGTTTTCATCATACAGCACATGATAATGTGTTGGGCGACTCGTCCCCTGCAAAGAATCCAAATCAATCTAGGCACATAAAAAAGGCGCTACAGCTATAAAGATCAAAATATAGGCGCCATCAATTTAGTTTTGCCCATTTATAGCTGGTTAACAACTCTTTTCAACCCAAGCGCCTGTCTTTGACACAAACTAAATTGATACATTCTTCAAAACAACCCATTTTACCAGGTTTAGTAGAAACAGAAGATATTTATCAAGTTTAAGGATCGATGTAAACTGTGAAAGTAAATTAAAAAAGACAGTTCACCTGAATTCCAGCATGGCTACACAAATAGAAATCAAATTCTGTTGGGTGACAAATCTTTGTATCAACAACAGTCCCTGATAATTTCAATCCAATTAAAAAATATTAGGAAAAACTACCAAGAAATGTAGAACTTAAAAAAAAATCAAAAGTTGGAATAACAAACCAGGAAGAATATTGCCACTCCTGTCGGTGGAATTCCTATCACCATGCTTATCCGGGAAGAAGCGCGTATGGTGCCTCTTTTGCACCACAATAAATGTAACAGGTGGCATATAGTTCGCCTCCAATGAAACACATGCCTGAATAAACAACCACCATGTCACTTACCTGAAACACTATATATAAATTACTTACAAACAAGACATGTGAATAACCAAGAAACACTTGCCTTACGGATGCTGTCCATCTCATTTAGCAAAACCTCATTAAATTGTCCCTCACTTACTCCATCTCTGTAAATTGATAAGAGAATACATCAATGATTAATGAGTGTACAAGAGGGAAGGGGGACAAGTTGCCTTACCTATAAAATATAATACGGTGAGGTTTGTGTCCAGTTGACCTCTTGAAAGATATCAAAAGTTCTCTGCAAACACAAGTCAGATGTAAAAAAAAAAAAAGAATAAACAAAATCCAATCTAAGACCCAAATAAAAGCAGTTAAACCTTTACCTAATCAAACCTCCATGGGTTTCACCCTTTTTAGAGTACAGATCCTGAATAATCTCTTGCCTGTGCAGTTGTGCAGATACTAAAGCTTTGTATTTGGTAACTTGGGGCCAATCCATTGAAGCAACCACCTATAAGTAATAAGTACATAAACAAAAAAAATCAACTTCTAAAGAACATTCTTAGAACCCTGATGAGGTTATGGATTTTGGCACGTCTAGAAGAACATGAAAGTGAAGGCATGGCAACTTACAGCAGCAATTGAAGGACCTGAATCCTCTCCTGGTGATGGATGTGTTACATCAGCTCCAAAGATTATGGTCGGACGATCAGTTATGTAAGGGAGCCTACCATTGAGAGACGCAGACAAGACACTGTTCCTTCCCCCTACCTGATAGGGTTAAAAAATTAAACAAAAAATTATTTGTTGGCAAACAGAAAAGAAACTGTAAGCAAATTATATACCTTCACATTAATTTTCATCGCCACATTTTCGAAGTACTGCTTGCTAAGCTTCATTACATGAGCAGGCTTACAGCACTGAGAAACAATACCAAGCTCTGTTTCACAAACTCGTTTAATTCTTCCTGAGAAAGAAGTTAGGAAAAACGTTTATCAGCATTACTGAAAAATAGGGAACTCCTAACAAAATTGAATTACCATAGGTTCCTTTGGCTTCAGGAAGAATCACAAACAGCAATTGCAGTTGGCTGTCAGGTGCAACTTTTGCGAGTTGTGCACCACACTGAGACTTGATATCAACTAAAGCTTTCTCAATATTGTGTGGTGGAGTAGATATCATTCTAATCAGTGGTTGTGGGTTAAAAACCTTCAAAATATTAGAAGTATTTAAACAAATTGTATTTGTATTGGCATTGGCATGAGTGCATGACGACTTGAAATAATATAGAGATACATACGATTCCCTTGTTTTGACACATTTGTACGAGTTCACTACAAAAACGCATGACGGCATCCTCTCTTTGCCTTGAGAAGTTGGCAATCGCCCAATAATTTACAGTGCCTCCATTGATCATTTTCTACAAAAGATGAAAAGTCAGAAACGGATTATCAAATTATTCCTATTCTAATCAGTGGAAGGAAATGAAGTGCAATTCACCAAGTCAATCATATTCCATTGACCAACTAGTGGTTTTACTTCAGAAGAACCATGGTATTGGAGCTGAAAAAAAAAACAGATAAAAATCAATGCAAATCTAATGAGAAACTCCCTACTAAAATTAAAAATCGCAAGTGTGAATTTACCTGAGGCGGTGGAAGAACACGCGCATCAATAGAAGTGAGTTGTTCTCTCACTCGCATGCCAAAATCTTTATTAACTAGTTCATCCTCATTGTATTTGTTACTCCGCATAGTCTAAACAACACCAACATACAAAAACATAAGTAAATAAATTAAGAAAACTATAAAATCTATAATAAACAAAAAGGGGTGTGACCCATGACGCGATGTGAGGTCTTCACACCCCTTGATTTCCGTTCAAAATTCTTTTTTCATTATATTTTAAATAAAGATAAAATGTTATTTTAAAATTTTCAATTAAAATATTTTTTATCTTTTTTCTTTAATTAAACCAAATTAACAAGCGTTTTATCACCTTACCAACAAGCACCATAGTGTATACAAAAAACAACTTTTTAGTGGGTTTTTGTTAATGCAGAAAAAAACACAATGTCTTTAGGTAATTTATTAATCATGTATAGGCAAATCACTAATCATGTTATTATATATGCTTTTGGACCTCCTACCACATATAAGAACCCGCTAACTACATCAGAACTTTAGAATGTCTTGAGAAAGTGACAAAGTTGCATAGAAACTTTAGTTGTGCAAGATGTACACACGTAGAATTAAAAGTAGGTTTTATGAGTTATTGAGTGTCGATCGTTTAAAAAAATCCTGAAAAAATGATCTAGTGTTATCATATGAGCAAAGAAAACATACCTTCATAATACTTTCCTCCCTGTCCCTTGGGCGTTGACATGTTGCCCTTAGCAGATTGGTAACTTGTTTTTCATTAAGCTTCAATCCATATCTTTGACCACCTTGCAGCCAACAAATCTAAAATTCCACAAAGTAAAAGTCAGCAATAATTATAGACCTTAGTTGCTATATTCTATTACTATTTACTGCTTAAAACACATAAACCATTTAAAAAACTAAAAATCATCTATTAAGACACTACAGTTTTTCATCCAACTTTTAACAATAAAAGCAAACCTCGGTTGGCAAATATGTGGGCTTTGCCTCTGTGCCTGCTTGAATTGCGGGAAGCAAAGGATAACGAAGATTAATATTGTATTTTTCCCGGAAATACTGAATAACAGAGATAACAGCTCCGGTTTCATCTGGAAAACTAAAAGCACAAAAGAAAAAAAAATTAGTCAAAGATACACACACATAGTACGAGTAGACGGCATAAAATTTTGATCAAACACAAAAAAAAAAAAAAGTAACACAAAGTGAATATCAAATAGTGTGATGAAACTAATATATCAATTATTCCAACTCACGTTAGCTGGTTAATTGGTTGGATAGTTAGCCCTTGAACCTTGTATCGCCTCATGTAATTTGGGCGGTGGACCTCCACTCTAACACCTCTAAGAGCTCTTTTCACCTGAAAATTTCAATTACCATACAATCAACTATGAATCTTTTCTGGCTGTTCAAAATTATGAACAAATAAACAATTTAAAGAATGTAATGTAGTAACATAGAAGAACCCTTCTCTGCATAAGGTTAGTAAACTGTTATGGACTGAACCTCATTGCAAGGTATGGGACTTGTCCCACATCGGTTGTATGGGCAACTAATGTGGGGTTTATAACCCAAGTGGGCTCTCTCTCCCATCAGACTAGTCTTTTGGGATGAGTTCTCCTGTTTGGGTTGTAACAATGGTATCAGAGCCAAACTTGGAGTGGTGGCCTGGACCCTGGAGAGAGCCAGCCGTGACCAATGAGGACGTTGGCCCTTAAGGAGGGTCGATTGTTATGGACTGAACCTCATTGCAAGGTATGGGACTTGTCCCACATCGGTTGTATGGCCAACCAATGTGGGGTTTATAACCCAAGTGGGCTCTCTCTCCCATCAGACTAGTCTTTTGGGACGAGTTCTCCTGTTTGGGTTGTAACATAAACTCAATGATATCAATACCTTGAGACGTTCTTGGTCTGCCAGAGGTCTGGCTAGATCTTTGTTAAGAAATTCTCCAATAAAATCACTGACCAACCTTGGTTCATAGAAAGCCCTGGCCGACATATCTACAAAAGAGAAAATTCCAAATAGATCAGTTAAAACTTCTATTGTGTTCCCAGCAACACAAGCATAGTTAGTAAATTTAACAGAAATACAAAAGTACAAAAAGTTCATAAACATGTACCAATGTTGAGTGATAAACCCATTTGGGTCGGTCTAAGACTTTGGTAGAATCCTTTCCAGAATTCAATACCATCACCAAGCGCACCTTGGCCAAACTCGGAGCTAAACAATGACCGCCCAACTACTTCACGACTGCAAATTAAAATGACATGTTTATAATCACATTAAAAAGGTATAATTAACTATAGACTAAAACAAAAGCACACTAAATAACGATCGTCAACTACTTAACAATTGCAATTTATATGAACAGGCTAGAATCACACTGAAAAGATATAGCTAACTACAAAGATGAAAATGAAGCACATTCAAAAATGATAGCCCAACTACTTCACAACCACTATCCATCCGACATGCTTAAAATCACACAAAAGAGTATAATCAACTAAAAAATGAAACAAAAGCACATTAAGCGACAATCGTCAAACCACTTCACGGCTGCGACTCATATGAAATGCTTGGAATCACATTTAACTACAAAGTAAAACAAAATCACATCAAACACTAAACTTAAACAAAAAAGAATGTGTTACCCTAATGAGGCTGATTCTCTTAACACCACGTCGAGAGCTTGAATAGTTTCTTGAGGACTGTCATGTTGTCTACCACTCAAGAACTGCTTCAGGAAATGAAGATCTTTTCTGGCAGCAAATTTAATGGTAACCTTGAAATCACGTTCCCGCCTACAATACATACCAACGGCAACTAAATAAGACAATGCATATTTAAAGCAAGTTTGAACCATAAATCAAACAAGAACTATCTCAAATTAAATATTACCCATCCTCAGTGATTTTAACAGCAAATTCCTTCGATTCAAAGGGCAACGGCCCAGCAGCAAATGCACTCTTCTTTCCATCATAAGCCAGCAACAAATTTCCCATGTGTGAAGCCCGGTATAAGGAGCTGAGAAATTTCATGATCTCTCGACATTTCTTCTTTGAAGTAACCTCAGGTGAAATCGTCACCTTCAACCAAAAGTCAAGCTAACATTAGCAAAAGGTCCATCATAATAAACACGTTATTTAATTTCAACAAATTTTACAAAATGCTGAATGCACAAACAACAACAATAACAACAACAACAACAATAATAATAATAATAATCCTAGCCAGAATAAAGCAAAAACAAAAGGAATAAAAAAAACTAACAAAAAACGACTGAATGCAGAATCGCTTTACAAATCAACAGATAAATTAAACAAATCGAATCTCCAGTTAAAACTAAAGTCCGAGGATGCGCTGAAAAAAACATTATAAACCATTTATGAGAAAATCAAGCATCAGAACAAAAACAGATACGGATTTCTCCATTAGTACATCACACGGATACATGAAATCAAATGACGTGTGTACGGCTTTCGAATATTACACAAACACTCACACAACAAAAATAAAAAAAATAACAAAACAAACAGAGGCGTCACAAAAATAACCTAAAATCAGAACAAAAACATACAGATTTCTCCACGGATGCATAAAACTAAAGGATGTGTGTACGAAAAACAAATATTATTATTATTATTATTATTATTATTATTATTATTATTATTACACACAAAAAAAACGAATAATCTGAAATGAGGAAACCTTACATCATATTGATGAGGATCCTTCTGACCTAGATCCACAAGGAAGTGATTCGCCTTAATCACACATTTCCGTCCTAGTGTTCCGTACCCGTTCCTAAGCGGTGCACTTATCTTCTTCGATGACGACGGCACCACCGCCTGTTGTTGAGCAGCCGGCGCCTGAACAGGAGCCTGAACCGGTGTAGGCTGAACCGGACGCTGCTGCATTGCCGGTGGTTGGGAACCAGAACCTGTGGATGTAACCCTAGGACCGGGCGGTGGTGCAGAACCTATGGTCAGGTTCTCAACCCTAGGTAACGACGATGGTGCGGCATTTCCTCTACCGGAAGGTTGTTGAGAAACCGACGGTTGTGGTTGAGCTCTGCCACGGCCACGGCCGGTGCCTGGTGGTGGACCGCCGCGTCCACGGCCTCTTCCTGACATCGGAAATGGTTGTACGGAAGCGGTTTTAGAGAGAGAAAGAAGAGAGAGAGAGAGAGGGAATGGGGATGCGTGAGAGGTGTGAGTGTGAGTGACGAGTGGGGGAGTGGTTGGGTGTGTTATATAACCAAGAGGGTGGAGGGTAAAATGGGAATGTATTGGACTAATTTGAAAGAAGCAAACGTCAAATCTTGTTGAGCAAGCCGTCTGATTGACTTATTGTTGACTCTCTTAATAAGAGCATGGAGGGTAAAATGGTAATATCGGATTTAATTCGGAAGAAGCAAGCGTCAATTCTATCTTTTTTTTATAACTTTGTTAACACCAATGTTTTTAGAACTGGATCGGACGTTAAATCGGAGTTCTCGGCGGTTCACCGGTTCGACCAGTCCAACAAACCGGCCCAAAAAACAAACCAAAACCCCAAAAAATAAAAAGTAAAAATAAAACGTTCCGACCCCTTAAATCCCGGTCCGACCGGCCGGTTCGCCGGGTCAAGGTCGTTTCAGTGCAATAACGGTCCAATGTATCAACTCGAACCGGTCGGGGGTCCGTTTCCCGGTCCGACCGGTCGGTCCAATCTGGGTTTCAAAACCTTGGTTAACACTAAAAAACACAAGCGTCTGTCTCGAGAGAAGACAGGGACGCCAACTACAAACCGATTACATCAAGTTAAAACAAAGTCATTTGCCCCACTCGACGCTATTATATTCCAAATCTTTCAACACGCAACCATACCTTTAATGTAGAAACCCTCACGTGTTTGTGAATATCCAATAAATCACGAATCGAATAGGCATGTATCCCTGGAATATTGCACTAAGTCGAAAGAGCATGCCATACATTCAAAGCCAAACTACGTGCAGTGAACAAAGGATCTGTCGTTTCCTCAAATTTTCCACACAAAAAAACACATTCCTGATTCTCCACCACAATATTACGTTTCTTCAAATCCACCATCATAGATAAACCATCCAATGTTGTCACACAACGCCAATGGCGGAAACACGTGGCGCAACGCTTGAAAGCATATCAAAGTCAAGATTAACACTAACTATATTTAATTAGAAAAGATCATTGTATTAAGATGTTGAAAATAAGTATCTTGTTACAATATTTCACAAAACAACAAACAAGAAGTTCATAAATGGGGTTTTTCCGTTTAGGTTCCAACCCGGTGGTAACAATAGACGAAACCCCGACAAGTATCCGACATCCTGAATTCCACCGCACTAGCCCCATATCTATTCAGCACTTAGTTCCCTGAAAGATATGTTTAAAAAAGACGTCAGTATATAAAATATTGGTGAGTTCACAGATTTTAGTTTCGTAATAACAACATTTTTACACCCTGTGCAGATCCAGCACAATTTGTGGCCTTTGTAAGGAGTAGCTAGCTCCTACAAACTACGATGATGAGCAATCCCTTGAGTCCCATAACCAAACCAAGACTAATAAATATGCCCCGCGATCACCAGTTGTTTCTCGGCAAATAACAACTTAGTTCAGAATACGTGCACCCCAGGCATACGCCGATGCATAATCGACGCTATCGATTAGGGGTAGGCTTGTCAGGCACCAATAGTACTATCCAAATATTCCTTCGGTTTCATTTCCCTGAATTAATGGTTACAGTAGCGAGGACTCAACCCCGAGTGGCGAACATACAACAAAACTCAAGTACTCATCATGCCACTCGTCACATTTTAACCTTTGAAAACATTTCAACATGTGACACAAACATATCTTTCCCCAAAGTAAAACAGTAAAAAGGGGTCGTGAAACTCACCTGAAGTATAGCGTGCAATCAAATAGCAGAGAATAGCAAGTCAGTGGTCAAGCACCTACGAACGTCCTAGTGCGTGTAAGTCACTAAGTCTATAGCGTGTGTTTTTCCGGCAAGTTGTACACCCAACTCCCAACACCACCATTTACATATAATTCCCCGTTTAATTAAACATATGTCCTAGGTCCGTTGGTGATGGATTACCCTCGTTACAAGTTACATTTATACTTTCATGAATATTAATTAACTTGTATAATATTATTCTCGACTCGACTCACTTGATGTATACTTATTTTCCCATTAAATAATTATACTAAGATCTTGTCGATCGATATAATATTTTAACACTCCCGACTCGACTCACTTTACCGTATATTTATTTTCCCATTAAATAAATATACTAGGATCTTGTCGACTCGTCATAACTTTTCCACACTCGACTCGACTCACTTTACCGTATATTTACTTTCCCATTAAATAAATATACTAGGATCTCGTCGATTCGATATATATATTTTCTTCACTCGACTCGACTCACTTTACCGTATATTTACTTTCCCATTAAATAAATATACTAGGATCTCGTCGATTCGATAATATATATTTTACTTGTCAACAGTCCGTACGTTTGTTTTAAACGTTTAATCGTTAGATTATTTACGTTATTTTTCTCCCACGAATAAATTCCCAACACTTAGGAAAGTGTTATGTATTTTTCACCCGGATTATATATTTTAAGTCCTTTAAAATATATGTTCTTATTTTCTCCTTAGACGTAATAATACAAATACTTATTTGTTCATTTATACGTCATAGTCCGTTAACACGTCGTAACTCGTCCATATCCGATTCAATTAATCTTGTATGTATATCTTGTTAATTTTTCCAAGTTTCTACAATATATGTATTCTTGAAATTAATCACCTTTTAATTTCCACATATATTACTTGGAAGTTTATAAACATATTTGTATTTTTATTTCCAAGACTTGGTTACTTATACATACAAAATGCTCCAACACTTTTATATTCCCATTTATATAAAAGTGTTCATTTTTATATAAGTTTCCACCAAGCTTTTATTTTATCTAACATTTTTATAAAAACCTTTGTTTTTATATATTTCCACATGTTATAAAATCTATATTTTTATAAAACCTCATTTTATAAAAATACATTTTTATACAAGATCCATATGTATACTTGCTAGTATTTACAAATCCACCTTGGAAAGTTACCATTTTACACTTTTGACACTAAACTTTCCATAGTTATATTTTTAGATACAAGTTTCTAAAAATATCATTTTAAGTCCCTCAACTTTTAAAGTTACTAAAATAGTCCTTTAACTTGTAAAAGTTACATTTTTCCATTCAATCTTTCAAGATTAACAATTTTCTACTAAACTAGTGGACTTTATTTGATCATCTTAGTCATGTTAGTTTATTTTTATGTTCCAACACTTTTAATAGTCTTTAATCATCTCATTAAGGATACTAATAGGTGTACTTAGTGTATTTTGTCCAACATGTCCAATTTACATTATTCAAGTGTGTAGACTTTGAAAATGTAAAATTTATGTAACTTATTTTCTAACAAAATCAACACCATATATAGTCTTAGATGCTTATGTTATGATGATTAAAACTATATTTAAGTTCATTCAAGTTCCAATAACAAGTTATGTTTAGATCACCATTTTCTATAAGTCTTTATGAACTATATAAAACTACAAGAACAATACACATCCATCACCAAATTTTCGGCCCATATCACACACTTGTAACACCATTTTAGTCTTCAAAATCATATGTTTTATCATGTAAAGCTTTATCAAGTTTACCCATTGTACAACTTGCTTCTAGATAATAAACATAAACTTTTAAAGACAAGAATAAGAATGAGATCAAGAATACTTACAACTAGCACAAGGCTAGGGAAGCTAAAAATACTTGATTTTGAAGGGGTTTAGTGTGTTCTTCCAAGATGGTTAAGCTCCAAGCTTGAAACACACAATTGAGGTTTGAAAATGGATATTTATGGATGAATTTGAAGTGTTAAAAACTTAAAAATGTGTGTGGGTGGGTGATGAGAGCTCATGGCTCCAAAGGAAGCAAGAAGAAAGGTTCTTCTTTTGTTTGGTGATCAAGTGTGGTGTTCATATCCTTATAAATCTAACCATGATCTTCTCATAATCTTCCAAGATCCATAATATCCAACACAAGATTGCAATCTCTTATAATATGGACATAGGGTACTAGGATAATCTTTGATAGATATACATGGGTGTGTTTGGACGATTTGTTGAAGGATTTAAAGGATTTTTATGAATCTTGTAAGGACATATAATCTTTATCATATCTTACATAATATCTCATCAAGATTTTCCTTAGATTGCAATATTAGTTTGTACAAAAAAAATAAAAGAGGATTGAGTATGGTTAAGGGGTTGGGGCCGGTTTGGGTTGGGTGTTTTGTGGGTCCACAACACAAAATATTTGCTAAATAATAAGTTATACTTCACACTTAGCGTTCGGGTTTCGTTTGGGTATTAATCGGATTTTAATTACGTGTTATTCGGACATTATAGTAGCCCCAAATAATCCTTAAACATAGCCTAGTTTAAGTGTTGGTTGATTAGTTAGGCTTTCGTTGGGTGAAATTATAAGTTATACGCGTATCGGGTGCGATACGCGCACTTTATTCGTTACCGGGAGATTTGTATGTGAAGTTTTCGCTTATGGTTTTGGAGTTCCAAAACACATTATATTTTGTGAAAATACCCTTTATTTTATATCCTGGGTGTCCGGGATCCTTTTCGTTTATTTAATTTTTACCGGCTAATCACCAACGTCCGTTCCGGACATGTTTATTCGCACGCGATTTCGTCGTGCTTCAACATTAAACATGTGCATCCCTATGCATCTTATGGGGAATTTGCTATTCTCTAAAGGCTTAATTAATCCAATTAATTCAGATATGCACTTAAACCGTTAATGACGTATACTAATTACGTACGGAAACATATTGATTTTTGTCGGATGTTACAAATGTCGCTCTCCACATAAAGATATTGCGTTTAATAGGAACCCATTGTTGGAGTTGTGTGAATGTGAGTTGTCCCTCATTGGTAGTGGGATAGAAAATTGATGAGTTTATAAGGTGAAGCTTGAGTGGAAGAATTAAAATGTTAAGTTACTCTATACTCTAGCACCTGCCCGCGCGTGCAGGGGGGTGCAAAAATGGGTTCTGGTTCGGAAAAATTCTTGAACCAACGCGACACCCGCATCTGCGGACACAAATGCAGCTCGAAAAAACCTGAGTCCGCGCGACACTGGTTTTTGCTACTCGTTTAATTTTTATGTAACTTAAAGAGAGCTTCCAGAAGCTGTTTCAAGTCGCCTGGTCTTCAGCTTCCAAAAGACGTTTCATTTTTATCATTAAGATGCAATTAAATGATTTAATGGTCATTACTCGGTTTAAATGACCATGATTATGCAGTTGAAACTCATGTTTTCGAATTCCTATTTATAATAACAAATGGTTATTCTGTGATGTACACACAGCATATTACTCACACAGAACATACTCGAAAAAAAAAAGAACCAGCAACATTTCGATTTCTTTTCAGGCAAGTGGGATAGTCCGCAGTGCACCGTCACTGTTGAACCGGTGTACCCTGGGAACAGACGACGAATCTGTTTAAGGGAATTATGTTAAACACAAGCCCGGTTTTTTTTTATGCTAATCTGTTTACTTCTGTCTTCATGTTTGTTTCAGTACTTCTTCATTTTCACTGTAAGTTTTCTAACACCCATTTGCACCACTTAAACAAAAACTCACTGCTTCTAATTCTAATCTCCTCTTGTATAATAATTCGTTTGGAAACAGTTGTTTGATTAAAAGCTTGTTGTTCCAAGACGATGTAAGATTAGAAAACGAAGAGCGTGAGTATTGTCGAATGTCGACATATAATATTTTATTTTTACCTAGTAAGTACGCAATAAAAAATCCAAAATGATATTAACTAGGATGATTCAGAATCGCGCGTGGCGCGATATGTTAACAATGTGTCGAAACAGATAGCTAGAAACACTACGATTTTTAGTTAATAGATAAGTTAAAGGTGATTTACACAAGCCTAGGGAAAACCAAAACAAAGTAAACATGTAACCAAAACACAAAACTACAGAAGTCAAGCGACTATATAATAAGGTTATGCCGCTGGCTTATATGTACTGGATTTTTAGTTGTCAGTAGCGGGTCTTTTGGCTGCATTTCTGATTTTCTGTGAGTAGAACGAAGTATGTTAAAAACTAATGTGTTGTGATAACACAGATTGACAAATTGTTGTATACCTTCGGTGTCAAATAGCTCGCGGCTTGCAGTTGCGTCTTTATTTTTTTCGTTGACAGACGAGTTGGCAGGAGTTAAAGGTGCTGGTGTTGCTAAAGTTGGGCTGCTGCTACCGGAAGTGGCGTCTGTATTTTAGTGCGGGTGCAGGCATACGACATTGTTTACTGTGTAATTCGGTAAGCCTGTTCAATCATCTTTTTGTGCTCTGACTGTAAACTGGATCTGTTGGGCAGAAATCTTGCGTATGAGTGTATGAGGATCATCTTGGGTGAACATTTGTTTGCATGGGATTTAAAGCAATTGTGTAGCAGCTCTGTCAAAGATGGTGGCGTTAAAGATATCTGTCTTATCGTCAATTCTGACAGGAATTCGGTACCTGGGGAAAACATATGAAAGTCAAGTGTCAGTAACGGAACGTTCTGTCCGAGTAAAACAACCATTCAAGAAGCAAAGCTGAATAAAGGGTATAACAACACAATAACCCAACCATTTCTAATAAACCTAAAATTGATTGCAAAACAAATGGATAGATATAAAAAAAAAAGCAAAAGAGGTGGGAGCAGTCTAAAAAAAAAACAAACAACGGATTGCTTACATGAAGTTAGTGGCATCCAGGTTTTTATGAACGGGGCAAAACCATTTGTCATAAGCCTGATAGCTTTTTTCTCGACATTTGAGGCATATGGTGTAATACCATCTTTTGTCAATATGCGCATGCGTGATGGAACCGTTAATTATGAAGTTTTCCCCTGTAATATAAAGTGAGTACAAATTAAATGTTGTTTTGACATGTATCGAAAAACGACAGCGCACAAACATACCGTGACTGCATTGTCGGGCATCTGTTTCAGATCAATGACAGAGGTGTGTTTTCTATGGGTGGGATGATTACAGGATTCGTAAGGTCCATACTGGCGTACCTACTCACATTGTTTTAAGCATTTCTGTTTCCATGATTTGGGGTGCAAGGTAGGTATATGTTTCCCTTGTTGTTTGTAGCTGCAAGTAAGCTTTACAAAATGAAGGTGTTAGGTTGGTAGACAGATATAAGTGTGTAAGCACAACTCATTGAAAAGTCACCTATAAGTCGCTTAGCCTTCAAACCTGTGAATGTTATGATTACAGCTGCTGGTGCATTTTCAATTTGTTGGCGATAAAATCTCTCTGGGCGTGTGCATACTTTCTCCCAAACAACGATTGTAGCATCTTGGTTGCTGAGTAAAAAGGATAATAAGTTGCTGATATGTGTATGGTGGAACAACAACTGGGGTGTTATGATAGTTACCTGATGTCTCTCAAAGTTAGAACAACATATGATTGATTTTTTACGGTCATTTTGTCTTTTACCAATGTAGTCTGCAGGCAACAACAGAAACGGTTGGTAAGCTGTATAGAAATATATGCGTACCCAAAAAAAATTTAGGAGAATTGTTACCTACTATTCCTTCGGATCTAACTTTGATTTCAGCCATATGCCGGGTAGCAATTTCAATGTAGGTTTGTTGTAGTTCTGGACAGTCCGGGACATGTGTTATTTGAGTTGCTGAACCGAATATTATTAAAGCTGGATGAACCAATGTGTTTGTATAGTTGTCTCGAGTAATACACGCATAACTCTCAATGTGATAACAACAGTTCAGCGATAATTTTGATTCAACGACGCTTCGGTTGCCATCTTTTGCCATGGCCTTTATTCCAAAGCCCTGTGTATAAAATGGAATGTTAGTTAACAATATGTATAGAAGAGGTGTTTTAAGAAGAAAAAATAAATAAATGGAGCATATAGATAAAAATTCTAACTTTAACCAAATCATTAGCATTACTTGAAATGGTTCATATAAGTATTGAAATTACAATATTTCACTCTATAATAATAAAATAAAAACATCACTTGTTAAAATAAAAACATCACTACACAAGGAAAAAAGTAGAAATAGCAAGCATTGCAAAATTAAGTGAAATCAGAATGAACTTAAATAAAAGCAGACGTGAAATTGTAATGAAGTTAAATAAAAGGCATATTTGAAATTTTAAGCTGTATATCTTAGCAAGCTGTTTACTACCCAGTGTTATGACAAAAGTCCAGGACCAATAGCATACTAAGTGAAAACAAAAAAGTTTAACAAATCAAATAGCACAAAAATATAATAAGGTTGAATACCATCACCTTAGGTCTCCATATTCAGATCCGAAGTAATAATTTGAACAGAAGAGCATATGAAGTTAAAAAAAAAAAAGCAAAACAGTGATACCAGAAATCATGAAACGTGCTGTTTGTAAAAATATTTCTGTATGTCGATGTATAAAGGTTGTTATTGTACATTGTATTTAAGAACAACTAATAACAAAGTTCTACAAGCAAAGTTTTGATTTACCCTTGACCCCTTTATGCCAAATTTAGTTTTACATGCCTCCAGCCTCATTTGATATATCATCTAGAGTAACAGAAGTATTCAAGAACTGGAGTTTGTGAGTGTTCAAGAATCCATATTTCTATACAGCCCGTACTAACACGTTAATAACAACTGCAAGCATTATAAAAAACAAATTTCACAAATCAATTTCACGTAACCTAACAATCCCACAAATAGAATTCAAGAAGCACACAAATAAAATTAAGAGAACCAGATTCAGAAGCCAAGCATCAGGTAAAACACCCACAGCCTGCCTTCCCCTACCAATTACCTAACCGACGGCATGAATGACCAGTACAAACACTCTTAAAACAAAACAACCTAAGTTCAACGGATGACGATCAGCAACCACAACGCAATGATCGAACCGACGACCAACACAAATAATGAGGAAACATCATAATTGCATTTATTTATCGACATGGTCTAACATAAGTAAAAAAAATAAAGTTAACACATACCTGCATCCAATACTGTTGCAGAGATACCTGATTAAAGGGAAAAAAGAAAGACAACAGACGTTAGCCGAAGAAAAGCATTGGCAGCTGAATTAAGCGTTCGAGACATTTAATCGAACAACTGGCGGGCCAAAAAAGTGAAGCCTTTCAGACATTTATTATGGAACAAACATCTGGTTTTGAGCCTATGATGATTAATATTTGGGTAAAATGTTGGCACCTGATTTCCGAAAAAAACAAAGGTCGGAAAAAAACAGACACAACCTAGAAGAGGCCGGAGACATGAGAAAAAATATTACCTGGAACAAAGGTCTGATAGATGTGGAGAGGAAACAGCAGAGATATTGCATGCGGGAGTCGAGGTTATCCCTGGGAAAAGGCATTTATGTGACGGGAATCAGTGAGTCAATGCACACGTGTGGGCTGAAGGTGTGAACACGTGTTAACAGCAGGGAGAAAATGAGGCAGTAAAATAAGGTGCATAAATATTGACTCTTAAGGGATTTGAACCTGGCTGCGATCTGTATCAAGTCAACAACTCACCCAGCGGGGCTGGACAACACATTGTAGTTGTATTCATAAACAATATATAAAACCGTGGGGGAAAAACACTATTCATGAAGTTGTAAAACTAACATATAGGTAATGTTTTCGTACGTGTATGTATATTTTATTAAAAAATAATTAATTTGATTTACGTTATAGTGTTGGATCATATTCGCATGATTGATATATCGTAGTGACTATATCATTAAATCATAACGGTGTTCGATCAAAACTAAATGCCAATTACTCAGTCATTAATTCTAATATTGATTCACTTTTACATTATAATAAACTACTAAGGTGTGCATGATTCGTTTCGATTATTAGTCTCACATAAAATTAAAGTCATATGTTAATCGACCTTATTAAATCAATCAGTGAATTTCTTCGGTTTATTTGTTAAATTGTCAGTTTTCAGTTAGGTTCAATTAATTTTTTGTTAATAACCAAAATCAAACGTTAAAACTTTTTCTTAAAAGTACATGAAATGAAGGTATAAAAATTAAGAATATATATGAACGGTTCAGTTTCATTTTTGTTAACTAAGGGTACATAAACCCAATAACCGATTTTAAGTTAGCTTTGAGAAATTTATACATTTTCCAAAAGGTAAACACTAATAATAAGATAAAGGTATGTAGTACGTATGTGAATAATAAAGGGATGTATAACAAATTCGATAGATGGTTTAGACGTGAGGGGATGCGTTTTTCACTTTTTTTAGTAAAGGTAAGAATCACCCATTTCCTTATCACGTTTCTACCGTTACCATTTTCATTCTAACAATTAAAGGTGACCTCAAAATTAACAAGCCTGTCGTTTCGAGTAAATGGCTACTATTTTACTATTTTAAGTAACAATATACACAACCAACTTTCAAACTTTATACATAATATTTATGTATATTCAATTAATAAACATGTATAATGATAAAAAAAATAGAAAAAAAAATATAGATGTGGAGATCATACATGTTATAAAGTTTATGTGGCTAGAGAATCATAAATTGGTTATTTGATGTGTGTGGAATATTTTTATAGTGTTATCGTAAAGTTTCTACATATATAGTCATGATATAAGCGATACATATATTTGTGTGTATATTTTGTAATGTGATAAGAATTTATGTATGCATATGTAACATCCCGTTTTGTTAATAAAATAAAGTTATATTAAAGCTACGATTTTAAATATTGTAAAAGAAGTAAGTTCCAAGTAAAATGGTTAACTACAATATGAAATGTCTAGATGAGTAATTAGTAAAAAAAATTTCTAACGGACAAATAATAGGTGAAATGATCGTTTGAGCCAGGAGATATTGACCGTCTAAATTAATCAAATAGTAATACAATTAAATATCTGATTATAATATACTAGATTATACCTCGGGAACGTCCCAGAGTTGAGAAATCTAATATGACATATTAATTTTACATATGAAATAGAATGATGTGCTTTACAATTACATGTCCCGGGGTTGAGAAATCTAATATGACATATTAATTTTACATATGAAATAGAATAATGTGCTTTACAGTTACATGCAGGAAAGCTTCGGGTAGCATCTAACCTAAAACAATTAAAAATGTATCTCCAATGTTAACGCCTAACCTTAAACAATGTATAACTCTAATATTAATATCTAACCTAAAACAATGTATAACTCCAATGCTAATGCATGTTGAAAATATAATTCATATTTACTGATTTGAACATAATTAGTGACTTGCCTATACATGATTAATGATTTACCTGAACACTTTGTGTTTTTTTCCTGTATGAACGAAATCACACAAAAAATAGTCGTTTTTTCTCCGTTTTTTATATAGCACTATGGTACTCGTTGGAAAGATAATAAAACGTTCGTTAATTTGGTGTATTTTTTTTTCTTTAAAAAATCTCGTATATAAAAGCTATTAATGTTTAAAAATTATGGGAGGAAATATAAGAGAGAGAAATCCAATTTTGTTTTTAAATTATTTTTTTCCTAAAATATCTCAATGTCACATGGGATGACACATGGCACACTCAAAGAGGAGAATGTCTCTTTGAGTGCCATGTCATTAAAATGACTTTGGTTTATTAGATGTATAGATAGATAGATATATATTTGTATTTCTTATATCATATACGTTTAAATATTTATGTGATTAATGTATAATATATTTTTAATTTAACTACTTATATAGATATCGATAAATTTAGTATGGATAAATTCTTATGCTTATTATTTAATTGTACACTAAATCGTATGTGTATGTGAACATTAAGGTGCCATAATTTGAGTGCATTTGAATGCCATCTTTATGAGCCATCATTATATATATAACAATTATGGACGTTAGCAATAGTAACTTTGAGAAACGCAAGATAAAAAACCTTCTGTTTCGAAGTATTTACGAAAATGCCATCACAGTAATTTTATTAATAAAACCAACATAAAAAACCTTTACTTTCCATGTAATTACGAAAATGTCATCGCTTTACTTTTATTAGTAACTCCTCTTTTTCAAGCGGTTTAGGCGCTTTGCTCGGTGCAACGCGCACCGGCTACCAACGGAACAATGCGACTCTCTACGTTGTCTTATCCGATTAGCACACCCACGCAATACCGTTGGTGTAACTCCGCTGTTAGTCGGAAAAATCTGTAGGTTTTCACGAATCGGCGCCGGTTATGTTTCTACGCCGCGCTACACACCCACGCAATACCGTTGGGGTAACTCCGCTGTTAGTCGGAAAAATATGTAGGTTTTCACGAATCGGCGCCGGTTATGTTTCTACGCCGCGCTTAGCGCGGCGCGTACCGGTGCCGTTTGTGTGCTGGCATTGGCAACTCCACCGTCGCGAAGCGGCGGAGATTTTTACTAGTTAGTAATATTTTCAGCTTATACATATATATGTGAAAACTTAGTCACCAAGAATGTCTAGAAACTTAATTAGTAAGAATGGATGTCACGTTTTATAATTGATTTTTTTTAAAGGCAACATTAAACACTAAGGTCAGGGAATCTCCAAGTCAGAAATCCTCACAAGCCGAAAATTACATTACATCAAAAAAGAAAGTCTTTCAACCCTTCCAATCCACCACACCAAATCTACCCCTATTACATAACCAAAGGTAACTCAAGAATTTGACGTTTGCCATAATATGTACCACATTCCTGGTCGTCTGATTAAACTCCCTTTCATTTCTAGCTTTCTAAAGACGCCAACAAGCCACCATAATTATACCGTATAGCATCTCTTTTTTTCTCTTTGACCATCCCGAATTATTCACAACTTCAACAATATCTTTAACCGTGAATAAAAAATTAGGTGGCAAACGAACTCAATTAGCGATCCCGTGCCACACTCCATTAGCCACTTTACAGACAGTAAAATTGTGGTCCATGCTTTCTTCTTCCTCATTGCAAAACTCCCAAAAACAATCTCCATGAATGATATCCCTTCTCTGCATCGCCACTTTGGTAGGAATCTTGTCCAACAAGAGCCTCCACATAAAAACGTTATCGATCGATAAACATTCTTTTATGCGCTTTCTTGCTAACAAGCCAAGCGGGACCCACTTATACCATTCAAAAGCATTTTCAATATCTTGATCCCCTACTCGAGTGCTTTGTAACCATCGTTTAGTATCCTGAACAGAAAATTCAATTGGGCCGCTATCAAACCAAGCCCAATTGTCACTACTATCCACCAAACTTTGGGCCACTATCAATCGGTGACACTCTATCAACTCACTGATTTCTTAAGCCATAGAAGGATATGATCTCCAGCTCCACCTAACCGGGCCATTCAAATTAGCATCGCTAATTTTTTCAGCAACCACACCCCACTTATTTTGTTCTAGTCGAAACAAATTGGGGAACATCACTTTCAAGGGTACTCGAGTCACCCAAGGATCCAACCAAAACTTGATTTCCAACCCATTACCAACAATACCCCTTATCATGTTTATCCCTACAACTAGTAACTAGCTTTGACCACGTACCAGAAAATCTAGACTTAATCGGATACATCTCCCACCTCCTCGCAGACCCATGTATGGCATCGATAACTCTTCTCCACATGGAGTGGCCTTCTTTACGATATCAACAAAGCCATTTTAGCAAAAAAGCACTATTACTATCTCCAAGCTTGCTAATTCCCAACCCACCTTGTTTCTTTAGTCTAGTAACTTTATCCCAAGTCACCCAATGAACCTTTGTAATGTCTGAATCTCCACCCCACAGAAATCTTTTTATCAAAGACTCCAAACAATTAATTACTGCAACTGGCGCCTTATACAAAGCAAAATAATAAACGATAAGCTTTCTAACACTGACTTTATTAAAGTCAATCTACCGCCAATAGAGAGAACCTTCGACTTCCATTTGGACAACCTAGTCTTGAACACATTAACCACCGGATCCCAATTACTTATCTGACTCATGTTGGCACCCACATGAATACCAAGATAAGAAAACGGAATCACTCCCGAACAACAATCCAAAGTCCTCGCCTTATCGCTAATCTCATCCGTACTCTTCTCTACCCCCAAAAGAGTAAATTTATGAATATTTATCCGGAGTCCCGAACATAAATGAAACACTCTGAGTAAACGCCTAAGAGTATCAAAATTATTACTCGACCACTCTCCCATGATCATTCGCATAGAGTAAATGAGAAAGAACAACACCACTATTAGGAAGTCGAACACCACTAAACGAACCCACATCACACGCCTTCCTCATCAACCCCGCAAGGGCCTCCATAACAATAATAAACAAAAATGGAGAAATAGGATCACCTTGTCTCATACCCTTCTCACAGGAAAACTCAAAAGTTGGGGAGCCATTCACGAGAACCGACGACTTGGCCGACGATAGAACGCCCTTGATCCAAGTACACCACAACTTTGGAAACCTCATCTGTCTCATAACCATTCTGTCTATAATTGGTTTAATAACCAAAGGTGACTTGGATCGGTTCATGCCGCCCTAAAAAACATGACCACACTGTGTAGTCTAATGGATGATATGTGTTCTCTAACAATCTTTTTTTTTTAATTTATAGATTACTTAAATTCATGTTACGCTTCTCACGAATTTTAGGAATCAAAATGTTATGAACAAAATTGGTATTCTAAGACTGTGTGGTGTGGGGGCGGCCAAGGCCTGTCGACCACGTCCAGGCCCGGCGAACACCCTACGGCTGCTCTAAACCTGGCCAAAGCAGCTAGTTTGGACGTTATGGCCGTTCTCATTGATTGGTGGGTTTGAAAATCATGGGGCCCTCCTTTTATATATTACAACCGTTGGATGTAAAATTTTTTTACCATTTATCCCACTATAAAAACCCACATATTTTCCAAACAATTTTTACAAACCATCTTCATTTCTTCTCTAAATCTTTAGCCTTTTTTTTATAAAAATCCACCAAAAACCAAAACCCTCTTCTATAAAAATGGCTTGGACTAGCGATAACAAGATCAAGTTGGTGACGGCCTACATCATTATCAAAGGGTTGACGGACTTAGAAGTAAATTCGTCTTCTTTTTGGAACAACGTTTTGGCGGAATACAATCGTATAAGCCAAACAAATCACCGCACCGCGGATCAACTCGTTAGTAAGTGACGGACTATACAAAGAAGGTGTTTGAGTTGGAACATCCTATTTGAAAGTCACGATGGAAGCGAACCCTAGTCTTACCCAACAAGCGGCAATCCAACGCACACAAGAAGACCATCGGGCTGCTCACGAGGCTGAATTCAGCATCCCCCATCTTCTCGCATGGCAATTGTTGCGTTTTTTAATGTCGATTGGTAGATGTTTTTTAAGCTTTCGTTTTTTAATTTATAGGTTTCGGCAAGTTTCTTTTTATTTTTTAGGTTTCGTTGTTTTTTTAATGTCTACTTCGTTGTAACTTTTTTTTAATGTTATGTGACTTTTTATGTTATTTATTTTAATTATTTACTTATTTAAAAATTAGAAAATAAAAAATAAATGGTGACCAATAGGAGTGGATTACTACCCAAGAAAGACTACCCCCACACCATTGGGTAGTCCTCAAGTTGTCTAAAACCAAGGCTGCCTCAACCACACCACATAGTATGTGGGAAGTTTTGCCGTCACATCAGCAAAAAGTGGGCCGGCCTTGGTTTTAGACAACTTGAGGACTACCCAAGGGTGTGGGGGTAGTCCTCGACTCCTATTGGTCCATCATTTATATTGTATTATATTAAAATAAATAATAATCTAGAAGAAAACAGAATGATCAGCCATCTCCTCCAAACATACCTTATTCTCAGTTGTCCCTCTCCACCTTCAACCACCACCATCACCACTACCATATCAACACCTGCCTTCGCCTTCCTCCACCACCACCATCAACCTCTCCTTCCTCCTCTTTAAACCCTAAAAACTCAAATTATGAAGAAAAAAAAACAAAGCAGATGGTAATTAGAGGGAAAAAGAGAACAAAGGGATGAAGAAGAGAGTGTTAGAGAGAGAGAACTGAGAGTGGAGAGAGAGTAAGAAGGCAGGGTTTCTGATGTTATTATCTGAGTTAGAAGGACCCACCAAAATCAAACAACCAATCCCATGGCCCGTCTCAAACGTACGAAATAGGACGAGTTGGACGGCCCGAACACATGGGGGGGGGGGGGGGTTGGCCAGACCTGGACGTGGTCGACGGGCCGATGTTGCCCCCACACTACATGGTCTTAAATTTATCAAACTAAACGTTATACTATAGCTTTTGAAGTCTGAAGGGACACTAGTTTATCATTTTAAGTAATAGTAGTATATTTTTTTATAATAATAATAATAATAATTACTTAGTAGTTATTATACTTAGGGATGGTTATCTTGAGAACACTAAATATCGTGAAAACCGAGTGAACAAACAAAAAATCAATCAAAATCAATATTTTTTTTAATACAAATAGCATTATAATTAAAATACAACATTAAGAAAATAATTTTTCTTTCCAAACAATTTATCTTTTCTATCAAAAACACTCTAAAATTAACTTTTTACACATTTACATGAAATAGTTTACACATGTATAAACACTAAATTTACACTATAAACACTAAATTTACACATGTGTAAAAACAATTTATTTTTGTATACGCTTAAATTTTTACACGTAAATTGTGTTTTTTATATTGTATTTTAAAAATAAAGATAAGCGTAACAAGAAATTTTGAATTTGAATGGTTTTAGATAGCGTTATCGTGGTTCGCACGAAATATATATGTTCTTAAATTAACTTTCAGCATGCACTTATATATGTTTATTGATTTATTTTAAACGGTTTTAATCACTCTAAATCTATATTAGGCGGAGCTTAAAATCATTACCTCTGAAGAAACACGAGTCCAAGATCACCGAGTGAGTGCTGATTTTGGTAGTGGTTCTACGGGGTATTTATAAAATGTGTGTTTATAAAATGTGAGGGGTCTAAGGATAAGACCAAGGACGTTAAGAGACAACAGATTAGAAGAGTCGAGCCTCTAAACGTTAGTAAATAAACAAGGGTTAGAAAAGTACGATGTGATCCTAGTCTTTTCAATGAAAGTGAATATCGGATGCCAATAAAAGGAGAATGGGCTCCTCCTTTTATAGTACCTCGGCGTTCGAATTCCTCAACCCATCCTCTACCCTTGGTGGGGCCCGGCCCAGGTAGAGGTGTCTCTTGGTTTCCGGCCCAAATCCTAAAGCCCAATTGGTGCAAGTGGCTTTGATAAAAAAAGGAGAAAGGGGGGATATTACCGTCCTGAGAAAGATATACGTGGGGTCCGTTGAGTGGACGTTGATGGGCGGAGAACACGTGGCGTCCACCTATTGGCTAATCCAGGGCGGTGGGTAATCATCCCTTCATCTAGAACCTGAGACAAGTGGGGGATGCAAAAGTATTCTGTCAGAGAGATATCTTGGTTGGGGAGCTGCCACGTCATCGTCCTTTCTGGGTGTCAGGTTGGGTGCAACCCTTGATTGGTTGAAAACTCTGACGGGCAACCTGCTGCGTCAGGAACAGTTGTCCAGGGCAGAACTGCCCTGGGGTGTGTGTCTCGGTGCTGCCCTGAAATGTATCTTTCAGTCGTGTCGACGAAGGTTCACTTATCTTGATGAGGAAGCTTCGTTGTGCGTCGACGTAAAACGGGCGGGTGAGCGTACGTCCATTGAGTCATGGACGCATGGTAATCCGCTGACGTAAAACGGGCGGCAGACCGTGTGCCAGTTGGGTTATGGGCGCGTGGTGTTCCGCTGACGTAAAACAGGCGCAAAGCCAGCGTCATGTTTAAACGGACGCAGCTTTGTGTGAGTTGATTTGTGATATGGTTTTACTAGTGTTTGTTGCCATTTTTGATATGGTGTTACTAGCATTTGGCACCATATCCTTAAAACCTCAAAAATAGCAATATCTTAATTTCGCGATTACCCATATTTTAAAATCTATTAATTTTCAACAAAAAAAAAAAATTATTGAGGATGCGACCATTTTAACGCGTCTTTTGTGGAATATCTAAATATTTTCTATCAACCATTAACATTGGTCTGGTCTATTGAAAAGACATTGTACAATGATATAACTATAAACAAATACATGGAAGTTTCTTGGTTGTTAAGAAAGTTAGACAAGTTAAAATCATCTTAATAGGCACTTTCGTCAATTCCATCTTCATGAAGTACATCCAAATTAGTTATTTAATTTTTAATATAAACAAATTTTATCTATTAAAACAACTACACTTTAAAAATGTTTTACAAATGCTACAGCACAGAGTACAAGTTAACCTCTACTTTTGTTTAGCAATCCACGCGTGTCCCCACTGTTGCCCTCACAAAAATCATTGCTTAAATCGTTCATTTACATGCAAACCACTTTCTGCTGGAGTTTAATTATTGGCGACAAAGAAAGGTGTGAAGGTAGTGACAATCACAACTAAGAGCTAACAGATTGTACGCCCATTCGATTTTCTCATCTCTTTCGTCGTTGTTGGTACAATTTCAGGCTCATTCATCCAAAGGGTTGCAGTTGACAGTTGTGAATTGTTTGATGTCATGAGTGAAATGCTTAACCTATTTTTTTTGAAGCATCTCTTTGAAGCAAATGAGTATTTGATATTAGGCATATGAATTATCATAAGTGTTCTTGATTACTCATCTTTATTAGTGCTATTGGTTACATTATAAGTGTGCCATATTTTTTACCTACTTCATATACTTGGTTACTAATGTAATTGGTTCCAGTTGCACCTATTATAGCATTATCACTAATTTGAAATTGTACCAACATTAGTGATTTTAAATATAGCCACTGATAGGGGTGTTCTTTTTACCCGATAACCAATAACCGAACCGAACCCGAAGTGACCCGATCCGAGAAACTACCTTACCCGATTAACCCGAACCCGATTAAGTGCATACCCGAACCCGACTAGAGTCTTTAGGGTCGGTCTTCGGATTAGTTTTGTATAATTCGGATTGACCCGAATAACCCGAATAATTCAAAAACAATAAATGATCCAGTTTCCATATTTTTATGTATATCGGAGTAGTGTTTTTGTAGCCAAATTTGCAACTAAATATTGTAGCTCATGTTGTGGTTTTATTTTACACATAATGTAGCCCAAATTGATATAAAATGCGCAACCCAAATGGTTGAAAATATGTAACTCAAACACCCGAACCATTAAACCGATAACCATTTAACCCGACCCGAAAAACCCGAACCCGATTAACCCCATAACCGATAACCATTTAACTAGATTGGGTCGGTTATCGGGTAATATTTTCACAACTGAAAACCCGAATAACCCGACCCGAATAACCCGATAACCGAAAACCAAACCCGATGAACACCCCTAGCCACTGATCTTTAAGTGATCATTCTTTTTGCAAACCACTAGCGAGAAATTGCCCTTACACCGATCGTAATAAGACTTCGACTGTACAACACTTTTAACGTAACAACCGATGCCCTTGTGGAACAAACGTTGCGTTGCCCGCTGCGAAGCGCTGGCTTACATCAAACTCTAGTTCATAAGTAAAACCAAGATGAAATAAATACAGGGTACTATTATTTCGACACCCTCCAATACGATCCGTATAAGTTATATTGGGGCAATTTTTACCCTTATATGGTCCGTATAGGCCTACATGGCAGTTTTTACCCTTATATTACCCTTTTATACACTTTTGTTTTATCCATTTTTTACACATATACGTGCGTATATACGAAAGTACATGCATATATACCTTTATTAATATCAATATTTATAATTTATAAAGATTTTTATTTATTAACCTTTTCTAAAATCATTTACCAACTACTACATAATACGATATTGGAGTGCAAGTGGAAATTGACTTGTCAACATTATGAAGAGGTTGGCAAACCACCAGAAAGCAAACTAACCCCATATGGAAAACTTGTTATTCGGGTGAAAATACGCTCATCGACAATAAATCAAAACCTATGTGCAGACTTGGTAGAACATCTTTGCGCGGATCTTGTTGAGGATGCGATGAAGACTATGGTAATGATGGCACCGCCAACGAAGGCGGTGTAGATTTAGATTAGGATTTTTAGGTTTCTATTTTTATGTTTTAATTTTGTTATATTTTTCATTTAGTTGTTTTAGTTTTAGTTGTATTCATTTATTTAATAATTTATGTAAATTAGTTAAAAATTAAGATTTAAATAATTGAATAATGATTAAACAAATGATTAAGGTTGAGTGAAAACTAGTGAAACCAAAACAGAATGTATTGGAAAAAAGTAAGTGAAGGTGGTATAGTGATATGACGTAGTGAAAAAAATAAAGCATAACAAATAGCCTAAAGAGTGTTTCGGACAATTTTTGTGGTTGGGGATACATTTTGTTGTAATTTTAGATTCTTGAAATAAAGTAAAATATATAGAAATACATGGCATCCACAGGGATAATCGCTTTTTATCTTGTGTGCATATAGTTGGAAAAAGGTACCAACAGAATTATTTGTACAATTCTGTTAGGTGGGAACACAAAGATAGTCTAATAACAAGTCGTTTCTGAATTTCGTGGAAATGCAAATGCAACCTAGAGGTGTGATTGATAAGTATGTCGTACTTGTAAAATAAACTAGATGAACTGACTCAGAGTTATATGGTAGTATTTGCATTTAACTAATCACTGTAGCACACATCCAAGTCCAGTAATACCAACATTGCTTACTATCACTTTACATGTTAATACCAGTAATTAAGTCGATAAGAGCTTTAAAATTATCGATCAAATCAAGCCTGGGTTTTAAAATAAAGGTTTAATCTAACTCAAGTCGACTTGCGAGTTTTATTATTTCATTAAGCTCGAAGTAGATCACGGGTCAAATCGACTTAGTTTGCTTACGCCCTTAACAGCAATGGGTAATGCATACAACCCTACAAAAAAGTTTCATGGTATGTCTTATATGCAATTCGTACAACTCTTCAAATTTTAATAAAATCAACTTTTCTAATTTGTATGTATCTACAACATATTAAGTAAAGGGGTTGAAGTCTAGCATATCAATGTGTGCTTGACAGATGTTCTTTATCTCAAGTTAAGGATTCAAGTCCAATGATAAACAAAAGACGTATATTTAGGAGAATGCTCCTATTAGATGATGTGTGTTCGTTGTTCAAAAAAAAGTTAAAAAATATTAAACACTTTAAGTCGTTTGAGTAAAAAATGTTAATAAAACTAATAGATTATATATTTGTATTATATTTGAATTGTAAATATAGATAGTATTTATCTTTAATTTGGTAGTTATCTCTTCCCTAATAGATGGGAATGTAACTTGTATATAATCATGAATTCAATGGAATAATAATCAATCAATTGAACCATAACATTCTTCATGGTATCAAAGCCTTAACCCTATTTTTTTTTTCTTCCCAAACTGCCGTCACCTTGCTTCTATTATTCTCAGAACCTTTTGTTTGCTTCTATTCACATCATAATATTATTTGTTCGACCTACTGACATATTCTTTTTCTCCCTATTTTGTCCTACTCGTGCCTCTCTTTTACCTATTGATCATGTCTCACATCACCATCCACCCTGCAGTTACCGTAACCAACATCAAAAACTTTGTCCCTCTCATTCTAGATAAACAAACCGAACACTACAACACCTGGGCTGAGCTATTCATCATTCACTGCAAAGCGCATGATGTGTATGATCACCTACTACCCCGAACCACTGCCCCATCGTCCTCGGCTGAAAAAGAACCCGAAACCACACCCAAACCCACCCACCTCGAGTCTTGGGAACGCATAGATGCCATCGTCCTTCAATGGATTTATGGCACTATCACCAAAGATCTCGTTCACACCATCATGATTACCAACACCACCGCCTACGACGCTTGGTGTCGCTTGAAAAATCTTTTTTCTCGATAACCAAGCCGCTCGCACCATTGCTTTACAAAACAAATTTTTTAATACCCGTCTTGACCGTTTTTCCTCAATGTCCGATTATTGCCAACACATGAAACTTCTTTACGATCAACTCATTAGTTTGGGCGCCACTGTAACCGAAAACCAACTCGTTATGCAAATCCTCACCGGGTTAAACGAGCAATATGAAAATATTTCTCTTATCCTACAACAAACCAAACCCCTACCCGATTTTTATTCAGCCCGTTCTAGCCTGTGCCAAGTCGAGGACCAGAAAATAAACCAAGCTCAACTCTCCGCTCAATCCTCGGGTACCGCCCTTCACACAACCACTCCAACACCCAACCCCACACCCGATACCCAACCTCAATCCCAGCCCGACAACAACGACACCAACCGTAACCGAAGCCGTGGCCGAGGACGCGGAAGGGGTCGTGGCTCTTATGGCCGTGGTCGCTACCAACAAAATACTTGGCAGCCAAACCCTTGGCCGAACACCTTCTGGCCTGCCCCGACTTCACAGCCCAACACCTGGCCTGCCCCAACTTCACAGCCCAACACCTTTAACCCCTGGACCCCTAACCCCTGGAACTTTGCCCCATGCCCATACCCCTCTTTTCCCACATACCCGAACTCCACTGGCTTCCCATTTACTCCAGCGGCCCACCAACCAAACAACACACAACAATCCCAACAACCACCTAAGCCTAATTCAGTGGGTATTCTAGGCCCGAAACCAGCTACCTCCAACACAGCCCAGTCCTACTCTGCCAATTACTCGCCTACGGACATCGCTCAGGCACTCTACAATTTGGCTCTTCACCACAATGACTCCTGGACCATGGACACTGGCGCAACATGTACAATGTCTCCTCAATCTGATAAGTTCCCCTCTATTTTTAATTCTAGCATTATTCGCAACATTATTGTTGGGGATGGTAAAACCATTCCGGTGTTAGGTCAAGGCAATATTACCCTACCACCACCATTCCCACCCTTCAAACTAAATAATGTCTTATATGCCCCTAATTTAGTTAAAAACCTTATCTCTGTTCGTCGGTTCACAACCGACAACCAATTAACTGTTGAATTTGACCCTTATGGTTTTACTGTGAAGGACCTCCAGACCAGGAAACCTATCCTACGATGCAATAGCTCGGGGGATCTCTACACACTCAGCCCATCCAACATCACCAACCTCTCTACTGCCTCCACCTACGCTGCTATCTCTCAAGACATTTGGCATCAACGGCTTGGCCACCCAGGCCCAGCTATTTTAAATTCTTTAAAGACTTCTAGTTCAATTAAATGTAGTTCTTTAAATAATAAAGTATGCCGTGCTTGTATTTTTGGTAAACACACTAGACTTCCGTTTTTTGATTCTAATACAAGTACTGTTATGCCATTTGCTCTGGTTCATAGTGATGTGTGGACCTCACCCATTGTCTCTAATGGGGGTCATTGTTATTATGTTTTATTTTAGATGATTTCACCAATTTTTTATGGACCTACCCCATTGCCAACAAGTCTGACGTCTTTGCCATGTTTACCAAATTTAACAACTTTGTCCAAACCCAATTTCACACCAAAATCAAACAATTTCAATGTGATAACGGTCGTGAGTATGCCAACAATCAATTTCATAAATTTTGTCACGATAATGGCATGCACTTCCGCTTCTCTTGCCCTCACACCTCATCCCAAAATGGCAAAGCCGAACGTAAAATCCGCACAATAAATAACCTTATGCGTACCATCTTGGCCCATTCTTCCATGCCCACTACTTATTGGCCCCATGCCCTTGAAACCGCTACCTATTTACTCAACATCATTCCAAGTAAAATGCACAATTTCCAAACCCCCACCCAACGACTCTACCATTGCATACCCACCCATGAGCATCTTCGTGTGTTCGGGTGCATTTGCTACCCACTCATCCCACACACCACCATTCACAAATTAGCCTACCGATCTCATCCATGTGTTTTCTTGGGATACCCCTCCAATCATCGCGGGTACAAATGCCTTAACCTAAAAACCCGCACTATTACCATTAATCGTCACGTACTATTTGACGAATCCGTTTTTCCTTTTGCCAAATCTCACAAAACCACACCCTCTACCTATCAATTCCTAGATGACCAACCATACCCACTTTACCTTCGGCCTACTACTGTACCCACTCCTGACACACAACAGACACCCACCCCAACGTCACACTCACACACATACCCCTCCTCACCCAACCAAACACCGGCCCACCAAAACACCGGCCCACCAAAACACTCCAATCCCAGGCCCAATAGACCCAGCCGCTAATCCCTCTACCCAACACCCTACGGCCCACCAGCACTCCACTTCCCCACAGTTTCCTGACCAAGCCGATCCAGCCCCGTCCACTGCCTCACCCACACCAGCCTAAATTCCGGACCCCCACCTATCCCACAAACCCGTGCTCATACCCGTTCCATGTCCGGAATATCTAAACCGAAACATATTTTTAACCTTTCCACCACTACCATTACCCCTATACCAAAGAACCCCAAAGATGCCTTGTCTAATCCGGAGTGGCATGACGCCATGCAAACCGAATTTAATGCTCTAATTAAAAACAAGACTTGGGAACTTGTCCCGAGACAACCTGATATGCATATTATTAGGAGCATGTGGCTTTTTCGTCACAAGTACAGGTCGGATGGCACTCTCGAAAGATACAAGGCCCGTTTAGTTTGTGATGGTCGTAATCAGGAAATTGGGGTTGATTGTGGGGAAACGTTTAGCCCGGTTGTCAAACCGGCTACTATACGTACTGTCTTGAGTTTGGTGCTTGCACGGTCTTGGTCGATTCATCAGTTGGACGTTACCAATGCTTTCCTACATGGAAATCTCACTGAAACCGTCTATATGTATCAACCTATGGGGTTTCGTCATCGGGATTATCCCGATCATGTGTGTCGTTTAACAAAGTCTCTTTATGGTCTTAAACAGGCACCGCGGGCGTGGTATCAACGGTTCACTGACTATGTCACCTCCATTGGCTTCTTACAAAGTAAATGTGATAACTCTTTATTTACATACCACCACGGGGGTGACATTGCTTATTTACTTATTTATGTTGATGATATCATCCTCACCACTTCTTCTGACCCACTTCGGGTTCAACTCATGGGCAGCCTCGCGGCTGAATTCGCTATGAAAGATCTTGGACCACTCAGCTATTTCTTAGGGATATCTGTCTCTCGCACAGGTAACCAGATGTTTTTGTCCCATCAATCATATGCACAGGATATTGTTAGTCGGGCAGGTATGGAAAATTGTAACACGGTTGCGACTCCGGTTGATACTAAACCGAAATTGAGTGCCACTTCTGGCGCTCCGTTCGAGAATCCTTCCTTATACCGCAGCTTAGCCGGTGCTCTTCAATACCTGACTTTCACAAGACCCGATCTTACTTATGCAGTTCAGCAGATTTGTATTCACATGCACAGTCCCACGTTGGATCATTGGAACGCTCTAAAGCGCATCATACGCTACGTTCGTGGCACAGCATCCTATGGTCTCACATTATCATCCTGTCCAGATGTTTCTCTTCGCGCATACACGGATGCTGATTGGGCTGGATGCCCTGATACTCGTCGCTCTACTTCGGGTTATTGTGTCTATATGGGTTCTAATCTCTTATTCTGGTCGTCTAAAAGACAAACCTCTATTTCTCGGTCTAGCGCCGAAGCTGAGTACCGTGCCGTAGCTAATGTTGTTGCTGAAGTTTGCTGGATTCGCAATCTACTTCTTGAGTTGCGCCGCCCGTTGTCTACTGCTACGCTTGTGTATTGTGATAACATCAGTGCCATCTACTTATCTAATAATCCCGTTCAACATCAACGAACCAAACACATAGAGCTTGATATTCATTTTGTTCGTGAACATGTTAAACGTGGAACTATTCGGATACTGCATACCCCGACTCGTCTTCAGATTGCGGACATTTTCACCAAAGGTTTACCACGTATCTTATTTGATGACTTCCGCTCCAGTCTCAACATTCGCCCTCCTCTTGCTTCGACTGCGGGGGTGTAATAGATTATATATTTGTATTATATTTGAATTGTAAATATAGATAGTATTTATCTTTAATTTGGTAGTTATCTCTTCCCTAATAGATGGGAATGTAACTTGTATATAATCATGAGTTCAATGGAATAATAATCAATCAATTGAACCATAACATTCTTCAAAAACAAAAATATATAGAGTTGAAAAAGTTTGAAATAAACATTAGGACGTTAGAAATCCTGAACACCATAAACAAAGTTTTTATAAACTTGAAAATCACAGCATCTCATTTTTTTTTAGATTAAATATATAATGTATTCCCTAAATTCAAAAAACACTTGTTTAAATAAGAAAAAAAATGTTAAAATAGAATGCAGGTGGGTCCCGCGAAACACCATAGTGGTGTACTTTTTTGAACGACGTTAACTTTTTAGCTAAATATAAAGAGCCAACAAAAAGCTGGAAATTGAAAAAAAAAACCCTCCAAAACAGAAACAAAGATACACGAAACAAACAACATCAAAATTCATCCAACTGGCCCAAGAGAGGTTTCGGATCTTCGCACGGTGGGTGATCCAAAAAAAGGCGTCTTCCTATATTAAGTCCACCAACGCTTGCACCGGGATGAAGTTTATATCGAAAACCATAGCGTTCCTAGCCAACCAAAGACGCCAACAAGTAGACAAAATGATCGTATACACCATCTTTCTCCATTTCTTCGAGCCCGGAACCTTCTTACGTAGTGGTGTACTATATTACGTTGGGAGATCCAAAAAAAGGCGTTTTCCTTTATTAAGTCCACCAACGCTTGCACCGGGATGAAGTTTCTATCAAAAATCATAGCGTTCCTAGCCAACCAAAGACACCAGCAAGTAGCCAAAATGACCGTATACACCATCTCTCCATTTCTTCGAGCCCGGAACCTTTCTCCATGGTGGTGTACTATATTACGTAGACAATGTTTTTTTATGTAACGACTTTATTTTGGTTAAGATACATTTTTAACGGCTGATTTCCTCTCTTTCTCACACCCTTTTTTTCATCTCCTTTTAAATACACCATTTTTTGTCTCTTATGAGGCTTGAACTCTCAACATCCCCTTTAGAACCCCAACCTCCCCTTTGGGTTAAGATTAGGGTTAGGGGTGAGCAATGGTCCAAACCCGACCCGACCCGAGACCTACATAAAATTAGAACCGATCTCAGACCCTAAAACCCGGTTCGGTCCTCGGTCCATTTATAGTCGGGTCCTTCGGTCCTTCTTCCCAAAACCGACCCTATCAAAAACCTTCCATTTTGTGACAATTTTACTTAGTAATACAGTAATTCATTATACTTCGCCACTGTATACAAGAGAATAGTAATGATAAATTAGGACTGGTAGCAAATTCCCTAAGCAAATGTGTGATAAGACTAATAGCAAATTCCCTAATGCGTTTTCGATAACTAACCTATATAAATTCCTTAATTAAAAACAATTGAAATCTGAAACTACTTGTGCACAGTGCAATATTGCGATAGCCAACTGCCAAGTGCCAATACCAATCTCCAAATTCATTCACTCCTCAATTTTGTGAATCCATTTTGTGTTCTGTCTTAAAACTTTATGGTCAATTTAATGGCAGATATCAAAGTTGGTTCTGAACAAAAAAAAAAATTATCAGAACTCATACACAAAGCAAAAATAATAGAGTTAAATGCCAAAATGGCCCCTGTGGTTTGACCCAAATTGCCACTTTGGTCACTTTTTTGAATTTTTTGCCAAAACCACCCCTCAAGTATCGAAAAGTGCCAAAATGGTCCATATTTAACTGAGTTTTTAACTGAGGATGGAAAGTCAGTTAAGTATTAGGGGCATTTTCGTCATTTCATCCCAACCCCCCTCTTCTTCTTCTTCTTCTGCAAATACAAGCACCACCCATCTCCACAACCTTCACCAGCCACCACCACCACCACCACCACCACCCTTCACCCACCACCACCACCACCCTTCACCCTCCACTCGACAGTCGACAATCAGGATAATAACTGGAAACTTGAAACAATGTTAACATCAGTTATCAAGCAACAAACCAAAACATCAGTTATCGAGCACCCGAGGAAAAGCGACAACCAAAACCATCCATACACGACCACCTTACCGGACCGCCACGAGCACCACCTCCTCCGCCATCCACCTTCGTCAGTCCCTAAACCACCATAACTGTACGACCACCATACCCGAGCCAGATCTGACATAACCCATTTCAAATCGAGACCTGAACCATCAACCTGCTGCACCCGAGCCCCTAACACAACCGGCACCACTCGACCTTAATCCGGACCACTACAGCCACCCCTGACCCGACCCGATACATCACCACTACCTTCAATTTCTGTTATAACAACCTGCTCTCGAAGCCTTGTTATCGCGTTTGACTTTTTCTTTGACCAAGCATCAATCACGTTTACGTATCTTGTAAGTTTGCTTTCTTTGTTGGGTTTTAATCTTCGGCACATGACGAACAATAGCCCCATGAATCCAGTGGCTATTGGTCTCTAATTGGTGTGATTGAAGGATTAGGGCTCGTATGGTGGATTTGGGGAAGAACACGTAAAGGTTTCAACTTCGAATGCTATGTTGAATGTATACTGCTTGAATGATTTGCCAATTGAAGCAGATAAGCTGTTTGAGACTGCTTGTAATAGTGGTGGGCCTGCAAAGGGCCATTTTGGCACTTTTCGTGTGTTTCTGTGTACATATAATATTTAGGTGGTTGTGTGTGTGTGTTTCTGTGTACATATAGGATGGTGATGAGTTATATGATGGTTCAAGTTAAGGCTGCAGAAACAACCAGAAATTAATATAGCATTGGAAACTTTTTTCCAAAGCTTCTTTTCTCTTTCATGAACTGCTTATGTCTTGTCTGTCTGTCTATGTGTGTGTTGAGTGTGTGTTTGTGATGGATTGATGGGCCAGAAGAGGGGGGTTGGGATGAAATGACGAAAATGCCCCTGATCTCAGTTAGAAACTCAGTTAAATATGGGTCATTTTGGCACTTTTCGATACTTGAGGGGTGGTTTTGGCAAAAAATTCAAAAAAGTGACCAAAGTGGCAATTTGGGTCAAACCACAGGGGCCATTTTGGCATTTAACTCAAAATAATATAATCATCTATAAATTCATCAACTTCGAATTCTAACCAAATTGTTTCAAGTACACAACGTGAATGTTTATATTATCAAGTTCAATACTGATTTATTAACCATTATATTAACGGTTAATATTAATAATGTTTGTATTGGTACTATATTACAACAATTTTACTACAGTAATTCATTATACTTATTTTCGGTCCAAAGGTTTTTGTTCGGTTTCAGTGTTGTTCTGGACCGACCCGACCCGAGAACCGGGTGGTTCAGATTTAATGGACCGAGTCCAGAACCTACATTGCAGACCCGGTTCGGTTTTCATGTATTTTAGGGTCGGTCCTCGGTTTTTTTTCGGTCCGGTCCAAATATGCTCACCCCTAGTTAAGATACTTAACTTTCCTTTTTTTATCACTTCATTATTTTGAATTCATAAATATTTGTTACATATATTGGTTAACTTTTTTATCACTTCATTATATCCAAACCATCTTGCCGGGATCACTGATCCGGGCCATTACGTCCGCTTCGTTACATTAGGACCATCTCGTATAGGTTATCGCATTTGGACTAACTGAACATAGTAGTAGCAAATTCACACCGCATGCCCTTTCTCTTTCTCTCTATGTTGTGACACTCGGGTTAGAACTGTATGTATCTAACTTACTATATCTCATTGTAAAACACATTAGCCTTCGCATAACATAAGGATAATCTTATTTAGTACAACACATTTACTTAGCATTGGAAGTCAATTGTCTTTTTTAAAGGTTACGCAATATTGTATTGGTCTCTATTGGAGGGCAAAGGACATTTCTCCTGTATACTTTATACTTTATCCTTCTTGTTTGATGAATAAAAAGGAATGAACTTAAAATTATGAGTTTTTTTTAAACAAAACTTTAGTTATTAATTTAATCGTATATAAAAATTTAAAATTGTTTTGAAACTTATTAACAGTATATTTAGTCATACATGCTTTTAACCCATAACCCAATATAGGTTGATGTAGATTATAGAAACGACTATTTAATAAAACTATTTAATAAATATCAGCTTCTAATATGTCCTTTTCTTATAAATATGTAATCTAGTCACACAATTCTTTTTTAAAAAACACTCACTTTTGTAAACTATTGTGATTTATACCTAAGGGTTAGTTTAAATAGCCGTTCAAAAAAAAAAGTTTAAATACTATATTTATCTTACACTTCAATAAAAATTATATTCTTAAGAAGTATTTACGACATGGTTATTTTTAGGTATGCAAAACAAAAGGAAAAAAATATAACCATACTTCATATATTTTGATAGAAACTTTAATAAAGTATTAAAATAAAAAAAAGTTTAATAAAGTATTAAAATAAAAAAAAGTTAAAAAGTACATATAAATTTCGAATATATAAAAAAATAAATTTAAATTTTACTGGAATAATGGGCTTTATGCTTTATTCCGCTTGGATCTTGCGTTCCTTTCACATTATGTCATGATCACATTTATTTATGACATCTTAACTTTTTATTATGTGTTTTACTCATAAATAATTACTTCTATGTCCTTCTCATAGACAAAGAAAAGCTCGTTGTCAATATAATATTATATAATAACGACAACTATATTATTCCATGTGTCATGGTTTTCTTTTAAGTTCGTTAAAGTATATTATTTACACAAGAGTACCCACTTAACTATAGGTGTAATCTCATGAGTGGCTAGAATGCGTGGATATATATTCTACATTTCGAGCTTAAATATAACGATAAAGGAAACTTCAATGTAGATGATGTCTAAAGTCTAAACGACGAGTGGATTAGTTGCTTAGCTTTCTTTTTTCTTATATTTATTGAATATAATAATAATTTAAGGTGCTTGTAATTAAACCCCTCAGAAATTATTTTTATCCCTATATTCAAGTGATACCTATTATTTTATGAAAATTCGAGAAAGGGTAAGTGGATGTCCCACAGTCCTAACTACCACTAAAATCGATGATACACACTCAAAACATGTCTTCTAGGGTTTGATTTTTCTTTCACTTTGCCTATCCATTTGAGGATGATAAGCCGTGCTAATAGGGGGTGTAATTGAGCCGAGCCGAGCCAGGCTAAGCTCGAGCTCGAGCTTGAACTTAAACGAGCCATCTCGGCTCGTTTTTTTGGTCGAGCTGAAAAGCCGAGCTCGAGCTGGTTCGAGCCAGGTCGTTATTTTTTTTAAATATTTATAAAATAAAAAACAAAATAAAAATAAAAATAAAAATAAAAATAAAAATAAAATTACACATATACATGTATATTTTTTTATTTTTCTAATATTTTAATGAATGAAACACATACTAAAAGTATTATTTGTTCTATTATTTTTCATATTTTATTGATTAATTCAAAGTATTATTACGTATATAAAAGATGTTTATCGAGCCACCGAGCTGAGCCATCGAGCCAAGCCACCGAGCCGAGCCACGAGCCAAGACCCCTAGCTCGAGCTTGGCTCGATTTGTAATCGAGCCGGCTCGGCTCGATAACAAAACGAGCTTTTTCGAGTCGAGCTTTTTTCGATGATTTTTCGAGCGAGTTTCAAACGAGTTGTGAGCCGCGAGCATTTTGTACACCCCACCCCTACGTGCTAATCAATAACTTCGTGCCCATTTGTGTTTGACACTATTTCATTGACATAGTCATCGGCCATTTTCTCGGACGTATATGTTTCTTTAATAGGGAAGATCATTTTGTATTTAGACCTACCTTTTAGCGATTAATCTTGAAGATGGAGGGTTGTAGACATGCCACCTAAGAGCATTCAAGCCCCTTCCATCATTATCTACCGTATAATTTAACTAAAAATCACAGTTTTAAAAATCTCCCTCTCATTTTAAAAACCCGCCACATCCTATTCAACACTTGTATCTCTATCTTACTCTCAAACACTTATTTTATTTTGTTTATCGGTTTTACACACTCAAACAATTTCATGGATGATGAATAGTAGCTTTTCATAATATAGCTATTTTTTCAAAAACATAAGGGTGAGCTAGAGAAGTGGTAGATGGGAAGTACTTAGCTTGTAGTAGATTTTTTTTTCTCAACAAAATTTATAGATAGGGAAGGGGTTGATAGATGAGATGTAAATTCTCTAAGATTAGAGGGAATTTAAATGATGGAAAGGTACAATGGTAATTGTAGTATTCTCTCCACATTAAAGTCATTTGTTATTTCCCCAGTTTTTAAACATTCATAACTTTTTTAATACGTCATTATTTTTTTTCTAAATACACTATTGAAGGAACAGCGAGTATAATTACCTAGAAAAGAGGTAATTACGGTGGAGAACTCGTGGTTGCTGCAGGGTATAATCCTTTGCACACACTAGTGAACTCGAACCAACCTACACGAAAGGAACAAAAGGGCCATACGAAGGGAGGTGACTGCTAAGTAATCGAAATCGACTCAAATGTACAGACACAAAAATGATGTTTGCTTACTAGTGTAACATAACGTGTCCATACAAAGAAAGGGTGACCCTCTTTATATTGGACATGCATGGGTCAAACATCACTAACCCTTAACCTGTCATGGGCCTGGGCCCGAGTTAAGGGGTGCCTCTCTTCGGCCCGACATATTAGTACATGAGCACGTGGTAATTAATGTTGATATGAGAGAAATAGTGTACCGCCCTTTTATAGAGCCACGTGGACCAACTGGAGTGGCTGCAGGCGGGTACTTTATCTGACGGGCGGAATGGTTTGACTTGTGGAGGCATCTGACGTGACATCTGACTAGTGGCATGGTGACGTGTAGTGTACAGTACTCTGACAGTACTGTACACAACAGGGCTTCAGCATGTTTAGCATGGAAGCTGTCACATCGTTGTACCTGGGCAGGGTGGTTGGTCCAACCCTGATACGCGTCATCCCCTGGTTGATGAGCATGCGCACAGGCTCTGACCAAATCTTTCTGAATCAGGATCTTCCGTACATCCTCGTACTTATATACGATGTTGCCGGTTTGTCCTGCGCGTGTGTCCACGCGCATAGAGTCTTTATTATTGATGACGTCCTTCTGCGCTAAGGGGAGCTTACGCATCATGGTATTCATGCGCATGGGGAGCTCCACGGACTTTTGGTAGTTTAGTTGTTTTATGGGATAGGATTAACCTTATCTGCGCGAGGATTTGGGACCATATCCCTTCAACTATAAAATCAAATGTTTTTATCTTTCCAACGAGTATACTATTCATATACTTTCTTTGGCGTTTTTAATTGGACCTTTTATGGTGATTTTTCATGAAACACCAAATTTAAACCGCGTTTTCTATGGCGTTTTTATGTTGTTTTCATGGTGTTTTTATATCGTTTTTTCATGGGGTCTTTGCGTCATTTTCATGGTGTTCTAAAAGATTTTAGGGTTTTAAAGATTTTGTTGCATCTTTTCACTTTAACTCGATGTATTTTATGATTTTTTACGGCGTTTTTTCTATGTTTTTATCCATAAACATCTAGTTCAAAAAATGCCATAACATCCAGTTCAGAAAACACCATAAAATGTCCAGTTCAAAAACAATATTCAAAACACAGTTCATCAAAAGAAGTTTGTGCGTATGTTTAAAAACAATATAAAAAACACAGTTCATTGTATACTCGTTAGAAAGATAAAAGGCGTTCGATTTTATGGTGCAAGTTTAAAAAAAAAGTTTGTACGTATGTGTGCGGTGTATGTGGGGTGGGATATGTTTTGCATGTGACTTGCATTTGCATATTTCTTGTAAATTTTCATAGATGCACTAGTTTCTTTGAGCTATTTTGCCCCTTGCACCTTGTCTCCACTTTGACCCTATGTACTAGTTTCTAATATCTTATTCTAGATATGTTTTGTAGTTGGCAGTTGGTATATGTGAGTGCTTTTTTCATCAATCTCACGGCTTACTACGCATTCTAATTTTATATTTTGAGTTTGAAATACTTTTTAAAAAATGATAAAAATTAGCAACAACTCACGTGTACATAAAATTTCAGTGTCATGGCTAATTTTAACATTAATACAGGCCTAAGGCCTATATATATAATCCAAAGAGCCTTTTATTAAACGGCCCATTGGGAAACGGAAGAGTAGAGGATTGGGCTACAAAATGTACAACCCATTAAATATAAATTACAAGCAAGTAGGCAGTACTGCAGTAGCAACCAATGATTCAAAAATGAATGTATTGAAAGCTTATAACTTGTCGTTAAGAGGTGTAAAAAAATGTCCTGAACCGCTTAATCAGTAACCGACCTGGTGGTTTGGTATAGGTTCGGGGATTTTGTGATGAGAACCGGTTGGATTTGGGTCGAAACTAAAAAACAAAATAACACAAGTTTCAAAGGGTCAAAGCAGTTTTGAACCTGACCCTAACTAATCAGTTTTGAGTGGGTTGGACTGCCGCCCCTGAACCCGATTTCTAAGCTAGGAAAAAAAAACGGACTGAGTTATAACCTGAAGCGGTTTTAGCCCAAACCAGATTTTGTAGACCACTAATTGTTGTCTAGTGGCATCGATGATTGCTTAACATGTACAGGTTGGTTGAATAATATTTAGGAATAAGAGAATTGGCATTCAAAAAAAAAAAAAAACTGAATGTATTGGAAGTCATGTAGTTTCTAAGCTTGCAAAATCAAAGTCGCTGACACTCTTTCCTGGTGGTGCTTTCGGGGTGCAGTTCGTCCACACTAATAGTTTACATAGTTTTTCTTTAATGAAAAACTAAAAAAAATACCTCCAAATGATGAACCAACCAAACTGAAAAAAATAAATAAAGAACAAATCAAATTTATAAAAACACCACAAAAAAATCCGATTTCAAATGTAATCTAAATCTTCTTGTTGGTGCTCAAGAACGATTCTGGCGAGTGCAAGTCTATAAGCCGTTGATCTTAGATTTCTTGTTAGAACATATATTTCCTTCTTCCTTTGCTTCAAAGACACGGAACTCCATTGCTCATGTCTAAGACGAGCGAGCAAGACTGCATCACAGAGACCCCCTGCCAATGGTTTCTTGCTGCAAGTCAACAAGAGTCATTTCAGTCATATTAATAAATAAGAATAATGTAATCAATACAACAGCAACCATCTTTAATATCTAATGTCTCTAAAAAAGATATGTAATCAATTAAATTAAAAAGGAAATGGAAGTTATTAATGTAGTTGATGGCTTAATTTCATGTAGAAAACCGCACACTAGTGTTGGCTAAAACATGGGAGAAACAGACGATTATACAATTACATAATCACCTATTTATAATATATCACAGTTGCAATACAGTTTTCACAGTTAATTACTTAAAACTGGTTCTGTATAGAACGACCCGTTGTAATTGATAACTTGACATTGCAAGGAAAATGCAAACATGGTGATTAAACCATGCAAACATATATTTTTCTGTTATTAATTTGTCGAAAAATGAATGTTAATTCGCAACGGATGTTTTACCCAATAAGTCAAATGCATTTATGGACAAAGCTATGACACATTTATACAAACCTTCCTTGAACAAATCCTGAAGTGACAAAACCAATTGGCCACCTATTAGAGTCCATGGCTGCAGGATCCTCAGGCACTTGAAATTCCCATTTACCGGAATCTTGTTTCACAAAGTATGTTGCTATTGATGACTGAGGTACTTGAAGTTCACCCTTGTTGTTTGAACTGCATCAATTCACCGATTATCGTCTAGTTAGGACCAAAAGAGGCATGGCATTAAGAACTTGAATGTCATATAGGATATGTAGCCTAACACATGGTTTAAGACAATCACTAGAGGTGTAGTCTAAAATGGTCCAAGTCACTTCGAGTTAAACCCACTGGTTCACGGATTGACCATTACGTATTATTTTCGTTTTTTAAATGTCTTTTTTATGTAATAACTTAATCTATTTCGGTAGTTCTTATACCAAATTTTAAAAGTTTAGAAAAAAACTAGCATAGTTTGAACATACTTGCTTCAACAAAACAAAAATGTTATGTAAATTTTAATTCATTAATAAGCGAAAAGGTAATAATTATTTGCTGGTTAAACGGGTCGTGCCTGTGTCAACTCACAAAGACACATGTCGTGTTCAAGTTCATGTGAGTGACATGATTTTGGCATTTGTGTCATGTCCGGGTTCTTATCAAGTGCCCACCCCCCAAGCTGCGAACACGGCCCGTTTTAATATCAGCCCTAACAATCACCCAAAGTGGATTTAAAATAAAATCTCATAAATCGTTTTAATAAAATAAATAATATTTATCAATATCATAAAATGCTTTTTGTAATGACAATCAGATGAACACTAGCAAATAAAGACGCATCAGATTTAAAGTTGAAAATTTACCCTGAAGTCCAAAGTTTAATATCAGCCAAACGGGGTGCACAAACAACAGCCCCATCCTCGATAGCACCTTCTTTATAAGCTTGAAGAATAACTCTAACAAAACACACCTTTCTACATCGATTTCCCAGAAAACTATCGGTAACTGGGTCATGATCGAGTATTTTCTCATCCTTCATGATTTTAGATAAGCACGTGTTTTTATCAGAAAAATGTGGGAAAAGAGGCAAACGGCCATCGTTTATAGCGCTCAAGAAAGCAGACAACATTCTTGATGACCTCGCTACAACAATATCATTGTCTGATAATGCCGGTTCAGCAACTGCATCAGATTCATTAGAACAGATTTGAGTGGTTTTTGATTCATTAGGATTCATTCCGAAAGCCAGACGAACACAGTTCCATGGAGGTGGAACTGGAATGCTAAAAGTTTTAACAGAAGCAGGACGAAGAGCTGCTTCTTGATCCATGGCGGCCACTTCAGCTTCCATTAAAGAAGAGTAAGAATCACATTCAGGAAACTCAGATGGAAAATTTGGTATCCCAGCCTGAAAATATGTAGAAGTTTTAAGAAATGTTAACTTTTCAAAAATTTTAAAGTACTAAATTGAGGTGGCAATTTTGACTTGTTTATTGGTCAACGGGTAAACTTGGGTTATACTTTGTATTTAACGAGTCAAATGGGTAAAAAAAAAAATCTTTAAAAAAAAAGACAATTGGGATAGGTTGAAAGTCATCCATAGTGTACTCAAAATGCATACAGCCTCCAAAATAACTGTTATTTCAAAACTTTGATTAATATGGTGATATATTTGACTTATTGATCACTTGGAACAACTCAAGAAAAGAAAAGAAAAAGCTTGTGGGTAGGCCCGGCCCATTTTAACCTGTATTGTGAAACTGATTACCTTAACCGGACCCGTTTGGACCTATTACCCGACCATGTGCCCTGTAAGTTTAGCCCTATTTGTTATGTAAAAGCAAATGCATGTAACTTACTTCACAAGAAACCCAAGACATCTCTCTCAAACCAATGGCTCTAGCACCAATTGAGACAAGAGGAACCCAAAATGCTTTGACCCAGCTCAGAGGAAGTATAATAGTCCACCTGAAAAATCATCAAACAATGGAGCAGTCAGAGGTTTGGATCATGGATATTTAAATTAGGTTGCAGTTAAGTGGGAATGATAATTTATGTGTTAACGACATCGATCTGGGTGTAATTTGCCTCTCTAAAAGGTCAAATGGATAAAAGCAATGGTTAAAAAGAAAACGGGCCAATCAGGTCAAATGCGTAGAATTACTCAATACTTAAAATGCATAAAGCCTTGCAAATCAGATAGTTTCAAAAAACAGATTATTGTGCTAACTATATAGTTATATTAATAATATTCAAAAATAAAAAAAAAACAAAAAAAAAAACAAAAGGCACCAGTACTGTTTGACTTGTTAACCAACCCATCTGCCTCGCCCATTTTGCCACCTCTATTTTAAAATGACATGCATTAATGAAGTAGCCGTGTGAATATTCTGTTAAAATCATGAACCTTGTAACTGAGTCCATAAGGTTATTCCGTCTTAAAAGCATAACGGGGCAAATTCTTGAAGAATGGATCCTGGTTGAAGCATTAATGTCAGCCAAAGTTTTTTCAGTAAGACAGAATGACAGAAGACGTTGATGGTGTTTTTCCATACAAAGAACACTTTCTTCTACTGGACAGTACAACCCTTTTTCAGCATCCCATAAATCAGTATAATTCGCGTCAAATGATGTGTTCTCCTTGGTCAGAGCACGCGGATCATCAACGGTAAGAGGAAATATCCCTGAACAAGGGATGTGTTCTTCAACAACTTCCATTGATGAACTATTTCTCAAAATAGAAGATTTATCAGACAAGCTGCATGATCATCAACAACATCAAGGGACTATTACAATAATATAATAAATACTCATCATCATCATCATCATCATCATCATCATCATACTCAGTTAATCCCACCTATAGCAAAGCTAAGGTAGGGTCTGAGGAGGGTAAGATGTAGACAGCCTTACCTCTACCCCTAAGAATAGAGAGGCTGCTTCCAGTGAGACCCCCGGCTCGATGTGGTTTGGTATCAAGCCTTGGACATAACGCACATAACACTTAGCAATCGGGACAAACCCGATCAGTGCATGTACCCCTTTGTCTTTTCGCTATCAACGCCACCACATGATGCATGATTAACCGTCCGTCGATTTTAACGTTATTTTCACGAAAGTAGTAAAATAACGTTAAAAAAAGTGCAACTTTACTTTTGCCCACCGAGGGCCGCACATATATACATTATATGCACACACCGTAAGTGGGGCGATAATATAATAAATACTAAATTTAAAAATAAAATGCATCAAAGCATTGGATGACTCACCTGCTAACTGGATGTAATATATTTTGAAGAAGCTGAGATGCTTTTGAACCCATCACTTCAATGGTTCCAAATTGTCCATCAAGTGAAATACATCGAACCGAGGCAAAATCCTCGTTAGCCTGAGATATGAATACATATGGTTACGACATCAACCTTCAACAAATAGATAGGCAATTTTGACCCATCTACTAATGAATAGGTCGGTTTCTGTTATATTTTTCTATTGAATCAAACGGTAAGGTATGGGATCTTCTATTTTAAAAAATAATATTATTATTTAAAAATAACCTTTGTTATCAAATTTGAGACGCTAACTACATATACATGTATATGAAACTTGAAAAATAAGGTGTTTCGCTGCAACCCAACCCAACCCAACCAAATTTGACCGGTAAAAAAGTCACCCAATTTGATCTGCTGCCTCCAGCAAAACACAATAAAAACACAGTAGCATAGTTGTACATGAGACGTTTCTACACAAGATTAACGTAAAAAAAACTAGTTCCATATTTCAAAGAATTAATGAAAAAAATCAAATTCTACCTTACCCTGACTTTCACAAGCACTTTTCAGAGCATTGTAACCTTCAGTTAATGCAGCTGCATGTATCCATATCCATAGCTGTCTGAACCCCTTTGTTCGATCACATTCTAGCTCACCATCCGTTGACTGCTGAATAGGCCTCCACATATAAATAACCGGTGCAATAGTGCGTGAATTGATTGCTTCAGCATGATGAAGCTGCAAAAGTGAATACAGTATCGCCAAAATAGTCAACAGACAGATTAATCTTGTGTGAGTACATGTGTATACAGAACCACATACCATTGAAGAAGCATAAATACCACCAGAAAGTACGTTTTCAGGATCTGATGAAGGAAAAGGTGACATTACGGTGCTAATAATCGCATATAAAGAATCCTGCAAGCAGACAAATAACCATCAGTGCTTACTAGATATCGAAAATACACATATAATCATATGAATCTTCACCCGAGAAACAAAAATAAGGAAAAAAAAGGAAACACAACCTGTGTACCCTGCAGTTGAACAGCACTATAATAACTTGCATCATGAATAACAGTTCCATTTTTTAACCATTTTAAGAGTGCTCTTGAGCCTTTTCCTCTGCATTAAACAAGCCATAAGTTGGTAATACCCAACAAAACTTATATAATTAGATATATACAGCCTACCTCGTTCTTTATTAACCTAGTTACTGGCTTACTGCTATCCTACCTTCAAATGTGAAGATATATGATTTTCAGATAGCTATACCTTTAACAAGCACTAATATGGGGTTAAGTCCTTTCTTAATTTCTTTTGCAGAAAAAGTGGACACCATAGACAAAATAATGGTTACAACATGAGGTACAATGGCCAACAAAGTAACTTCTATAGTTTTGATTCAATGGTGGTCAAAACATATTTTACTAGGCCCAACAAATATTTTTCTTCCTTTGTATTCTTTTAGTGCTAAATAAACAATGCATGCAAACACATGTTATATTTGATATACCTACACGGGCAGCTATCAGTATACTATCCCTGAAATCACCTACAACAACATACAAACGCTCATATCTTTGTAATCTTTTATTGCTTTTTTGGCCCATTCAGGTTATGTTTTAAGCTCTAAAAGGTCAAACAAGGTACAATAGAAAATATTAGCTAAAAGGAAATGTGTCATGACACAGGTGCAAAGTCGCCCATAGTGTACTTTTAGAATATATATTAAAGAAAACGAGACTATTAATGGAATATTATACTTTTTGTAATTATATTCAAGTATTCACTAGTTCACTATACTAACTATTTCTTGGAGAAGTTGCATTTTTTGAGCATATATTGTTCTAGGTCAACCTAAACTGACCCATTTCAACACGTACACAGTATTACCTTTTCTGACTAATCACTGCCAACCAGCCCGACCCACCCATTTTGTCACCTCCTCTGTACATGAATGAGTAACATATGTATCGCAATTAATATGTGTACGTTGGCCAGATAAACTAGTCATTACCTGCCATGCAAACCAAGAGGAAGGTGGAAACCCCAACGCTTAATCATTGTAAACCGTTTTGCATGCCAAACATGTGTTCTAAGCCTCTTTGTCCCATCACCAGACGAGCCAAACCCACTTTCAAGATTGTTGTTAAGCTCCTTTTTACGCCTAATGTGACGAGGGGGTGCCTTACTAACAATTTTCTCTAAATTTTCATCACGTTTAGGTTGGTTCAAAATTCCCACTTTTTGCTTAGTTCTAAATCTAGTTTTAGAAGCCCGATTGTCAAAACTAGTAGTTCTCCTCCTTTTATTTCTCTGAGATCTAAAATCGTTGTTCAGCCGGGTAGCAATTGTCGAGTAGAGGGAATCAAGTTCAGGAGCTCGCGACTCCGTAAATTTCTGCACAAGAAGTTCACCTGGCGGTATAGCATGGCATTTGAGATGTTTGCTTCCATCATCAGTAGTCATTATCAGAAGACGACGATAACCTACAGTCAGATGCAACAACACAGCAGCTATTAAAACAATCTTGTTTACCTGCCTGCTATTAAGAGAACTAACTTGTTTAATTACAATAGTTGACAGTTAAAAATGACTAATATATCTTATTTCCTGTTCGAGGAGTTTATATACTTGAAAATGAAACATTTCTTCAAACAGAGTAGTTATAAAAAGAAACACATAATAAAAAAAATACTAAGAAATAACAAAGATACTAATGAGGTGATTATGTAAACATTGATATTATTAAAACTAATAATGCCACTGGTGTTCAGGGGTTCGGTTCGGTTTGACGGTTCGGGTCAGGTACGGATCATCGCATAATAAAAACAAGTAAATGAACCCCGCTAATCGATAACTAATTTTTGTAGTGACCACGGTATATTGAGAGCAATAAGATCCAATTTGAAATGCCTATAGCTAATCTGTTTTAAGTAAATTTTGATGGCAATGATGATGATTTTAGGGAATAGGACTTGATGACTTAAAGTGGTTCGGGTCAAAATGGGTAACTATTTTAGTAACGGCTTAACGGGTGAATTGGATATTCATAATCAATTTAATATATAGTGCGAAACCGATTATCGCCACATAAGAGATTATTACTATATAATTCAAACACATAGTAAAAAATATAATTCAAACGCATAGCAAATAAAAGGCATAGATACTTTTGTCTGCAGTACCTTCGTACGTTTTGAAGACCACATTATTGAAACAGATTATGCAAATGATGCCTACTACACTTAGTAAAGAGGTTCATGCATATATCTTATGAGAGATTTCAAATGCAATCTTAGAGCAGAATATTTGTTAATGGCATCAAATGAATCACTACACCGAAACAGAAACAGAAACCGAATTGGATTTATTGCATTATGCATCGCCTAACAATAGTATTTTCAAATTCAGAATCACAATTGACCTAAAGTGGAATCAAAATTTAGAAATAGAAACCATACCTGTATCGATCGAATTATGAATTGCAGCAATGTTTGTTATGATTCAAAACAGGAGCTCAATTAGTTGTTTAAAAATGCGATTTATTGGAAATCCTCAAGATATACCTGAGAATAAGATTAAACAACATGTGATTTACCTGACAACAATAATCCATTTTATGTACAAATTGTTTAATCTATGAACAAAGAGCACAAAGAAAAAAGAATGAACAATGAATGGACAATAATAATAATAATAATCAACACACCTGTTAAGGAGGCTGGAGAAGACTAGACGAGAGGAGCTATGGGGAAAAACGAACTGAGAGGATTGGGAAGACAGAAGTGTGAGGGAGGCGACTTGTTTCTTTTCTTAATCAAACCCTAAAGTGGGTTTAGAAAAAAAAAAAAAGAACAAAAAAATGGTACCTTAAGGATTCGAACCGGGGACATTTTACGAATAACATAGGGGCTTCAAAGTGGAACACTTTGCATTTTTAGTTATAGATTCCTTTCCAATTTTTCTTATGGGTTCATCTCCAATTTTATATATCGATTAACACTATAATTTTCAAATTGACTGGGTTCCCGAGAAGCCAATAATAAGAGGGTGTTTGGGATTGAGTTTGGAAATGCAAAAATACTTTTGGTTAGAAGTCCTTATTGGCTTATGACTTTTTTGAAAAAGAGTTTTGAAAAAAAGTGTTTGGATTATCTTTTGTGATGAGACACGTCAAAAAGTCAATAGATTGTTTTTTTATTGTTTCATTTAACTTATTGTGAAGATTGGTTGTATAGATGGTAGATTTGTAATTTTTTTCCAAAAGCCAAAAGTTAGAATTTCTGACTTCTTAAAAACAATTTTTCCACCCTTAAAAGTCAAAAGTCAAAATAGAAAGTGCTTTTAGATTACACAAACAGCTTGTTGACTTATTTGCTTATTGGAGAAGTCAATAAGTTGTTTTCAAACGCAATCCCAAACACCCTCTAAAGAACATTATTGTATGAAAATTACAAAGAATCTCGTTGGGGGATGATGGTGGAGACGTAACAGTGGGCTGACGGTGGAGTCGAGGGTCGTCGACGGAACACTGTTTCTTTGGAGGAAGGGCCAATTAGGGTTTACCTCCGAAGTTTTGTAGCTTTGTAGAAGGACAGTCAACATCGCACCCAATGAACTTCAAAACCAACCTAAACCATAATAAAAATTTCAAGGTCTAAGTAATATTATTCTGGTTGCTATATACCCAAAACCTTTCTGCTAACTCTATAAGACGGTATAAACCCTCACCATTTCACAATTCTAATCGGACATTCTCGCAGCCCCAATCATCCCTAGCCAAAGCTCCACGATCGTCGTTACCTCCACCGTGCCCACCGCCGGTCACCACCGCGGGCAACACCATAACCAGTCACTACCTCCCACCATTATTGGAATGAACACCAACATCGTGATCGTCTTTGACTACCCGTAGCTAAACTTCACCACAGTCACGACCACTTCTCGACCACTACCGTACACAATCTCGCCTCTGCAACCACTCAACTACAAAATGCCGAAGACGGAGATGGCGCACCTCTTCAGGAACCCGCAGCAACAACAGCCACGAACCCTAAGAACTGAAGGAGATCAAGAAGCAAACCTAATCTGCTTGTTTTCTCATCCACGGCGGCAATAATGAAGTAGGGTTTGCTAGTCGATGGTGGTAGCCTAGAGCATTCACATCCCATTCACCATTTTTCACCTTATAATTTAACTAAAAATCATACTTTTCAAAATTTATCTCTCATTTTAAAAAACCTCCTACATCCCATCCACCATATTTATCTTTATCTTACTCATAAACACTTATTTTATTATATTTCTCGTTATAATACACTCACAATAATTTGGTGTAGGGTGAATAGGAGCTTTTCATAAATGAAAAGCTCGGATAACATTTTTTCATAATATAAAGATGGGGTATAAAATGGTGGATGAGCTGTGATGTGTTTTTAGTAGGTTTTTTTTAAATTTTAAAGATGGGGGAAGGTTAGGTGGGTGGGTTATGAATGCTCTTATATATGTAGAAGGTGATTTAATCAAAATGTTACAACAAGGCCCTGTGTCTTCATCTAACTTGTCGCTTGTTTCCAAAGTTACATAATCACCTTTCAAAACGACCACCAGATCCTTTACATACTTTTAAGACAAGATGTAGGCGTCAAACTCGCTTATCGACCCAATAAGTACTATGTTGCTTATCAAAACTCGTTAACGAATCTATTTTATATAACTCGAATACTCCATACTATATCTATATTTTTGGGATGTTACAAACATGTTTAAATCGTGTCAACTAAAAAGTTTGTGAGTTCGTAGATTGTTGACTCAAATAAACAGTTTGTTTTAAAGATGGTTTATTGTCAATGTACAAGCAAAATATCACCATGAGCCCATAACCAAACCCCGACTTTCTGTACGTCCCAACCAATGCCTTATCACAGAACATTGAAAACATGGATAATATGCAATCATTTGATAACACTCAAGGTTAGCACGACTAACCATGAAAGGGGGTGTCAACCCAAATAGTACTATTCATATAATCCAAGACTTATCGCTAAGCTAATGGTTATGTTGTCCGGGGAATTTGAATGTGATAATGTTGTCTAACTCATGTACCATATAATGTAATCATGTACAAATGTATTCACAATCATGTTTTCCCCAAAACGTAAACAAGTAAAAAAGAGGCCACGAAGTTCACCTATGGTAGTCGATAGCAAATGTCCGTGAATGTCAATCGATCTATGAGTGTCCTATAATATCAAGGAAACTGAGGTCAATGAAATGAACTTATCGTATGTGTTTGGCGATATGTATCAAGTCCCCTACCTAGCTAGATAGTAAAAATGTTTGAATGTTTGAAATACGGCGAACCGTTGGTAACACTTTTAATGATTCTTGAAAGTATATTTATTTCATAAAATACATGAATATATATGTTGTGCAAAATCATGACCCGTGTTAGTATTCAGTTTTGAAGACCGTACTCAGGTTTATATACAATGATTTGTAGTGACCTGAGAACCAGCACAACTCCTTTGGTATATATATATATATATATATATATATATATATATATATAGGGGAGGATAAATTGAAACCTCCTTAAGTTGAGAAAACTTGGAAAACCCATGTAAAAACCATCTAATTTTTTTATACACAAGGTAACATACATGTTTTTAAGCGTTTTGGCCCAAAAAGCGCCAATGAGATATTTTAAAAAAAATAAACAAAGTTTGCGCTGTTAACATATGTTTTCAGCTTTTTAACATATGTGAATTTAAAAAAAAATAAACAAAGTTTGCGCTGGTAACATACATGTTTTTAAGCGTTTTGGTGGTTTCTGTGTTTTTTTTTAACTGTTGACTTTAATTGATAATGGTTGTAATGTGGTCACTTTAATTGACAACTTTTGGTTAATTAATGAAAATATGATGGGTGTTTTGTTTAAGACCTAAGTTAAATCAAGTATTCATTTGTTTGCGATCATTTATTTTTTTCATCTATCTTTCTCTAAAAATACAAGTTTGAAATGTGAAACATAATACATCTGCTAAATTCACAAACTGAATTCAATATGATCTATTGCATTAAAATATGTTATTGTAAAAACTCTGTAACTACAAAATCTGTTCTATACTACCTTGTAAAAAGGTCTCTAAAACTCCAAAGTCTGTTTCTAGAACAGATGTGGAATAAGAAATGTTAGAACATGTGAATATTATAGAACATCATCCATTTTTTTACAGCTATTAATAACTTCAAAGGTCTTTTCTCATCCAACAGTCTGTTGCTATAACAGACTGTTTTCAATGTTGTTTGTTGCTATAAACTCCGTTGAATTTGACCTTTGTTAGTACAACATCTATCACTACTATAACTGTTAAATGGTTTCCAAGAGTGCAATCTCTGTTAATACAACAATTTTATACTCTACATTATTACACCATTTATTATTTATTATACAAAACATATACAAAAAATTGAAAACATATACAAAGGTGCCATCATTTAACAGTTATATTCTACAACATATGTTGTATAATAGATATTGCAACAGCTGAATATAAAGAGAACGATTGACTAATACAAAAACCGTTGAATAACAGATATTGACCAAAATACTTGAAAGGTCTTCTTTGTTCCAAAATCTGTTTTACAAAGCCTAAAATATGTGAACTAAAACCAAGTTTGGAACAACAGATATTATATAACGCATGTTTTGTAACAGTTGTTCATAACATATGTTACTATAAGTCATTACAACAGGCTCCTAAATTTTATAAATGTCTTACACTAAATTTTCATAACAAATATATATATAACATTAATAAAGTCATTTATATTTAAACGCTATGTATAAATATTGAAACCTCTTCAATCTCACTAAGCACATCAACATGCTTCTTCTGGCTTCAACTCTGAATTCCTGAAAAAATGGATATACAAACAGATATACAACTAATTAAATCTTGTTCTGCATATTCATTCCACATTTTACATCCCAATATATTAACTCTACATGAAAGAAATAGAACCATAAATATAAAACAAATACAAAAATTTTATACACAACATTATTACGCGATTTATTATTCCAAACCATCATTAAGTTTGCAATTTTATCAATAACTAGTGGTATTGATGGGCGCGCGATGCGCGCCATTTAATTTTGTTACTACCGAAACGTAAATCCGATCTCTTCCATTAAACATACTACTCTTTCAAAACAAACCCACCCAAAAACCATAACATAAATTCGCCTACCAACAAAACCAAAAAAACATAGTTTAAACCATCATTGAAATAGATAAAAATAAAAAATACGTTTTTGAATTCACAACCATTCGAAAGAGGTCTATCATGCGATGATAAAACTAAACTAACTTGCAAACTATTTAGAATAAAAAATATAAAATCCCAAAGTCTTGAGTTGTAACTAAATGGAGGTTCACAAACTCATTTTGTGTGAATGCATTTCTAAGTCATGTCATCATATGGGTTCATTGCCAAACCCATAAAACACAGGTGGTAGCTTCTCATGTGAATGCAGAGTTCATCGTCACCGAATAAGTCTATAGCACAACATAAATTGCAAACGTTGTTATCATATCGAAAAAATCCAAGAGTTAATTAAAGGCATATAATGCACAAAAGCAAGCAGCCTTTGGATGTGCCTCCGAAATCCTAAAAACAACCAAGTGTAGATTGAATTACCTTTTAGACATGTAATAAACCTTATTAGAAAAACATAATCCAAATCTACACATATAAGTTAAACTTATAGGTTGAACATATAAAAACAACATTTACACACCTCTCGCCATAATGAGGACACTCGAATGCCGACAACCACAACCGCAAAACAAAATAGGCACCATACGTTATTTTTCTAAGAATTTTGTGAATCAAGTGAACGTCCCATGACTTACCTCCGTAAAGTGGGGAAAAGCCTACCAACTTTTTTTATATGAACCTGTTTTGACCCATTATTCAAGTCGTCTTATAACATAAAGAAAGCATCCTAATTGGTTTGAAACCAATTTGCAACCGAGCTTTCAACTACTATGTTAGAAAAATAAGGCTCCATAACAGCCAATAGTGTATATTAAAACCCCTTTTTGGGTGTTCATTTATCAATCCCTAAATATGGTAGGAAAAAAAAGATTTAATGGACCAATCAATTGATAATACACAATGCATTAACTTTAATTATACCTCAGCCCTTTCCTCCTTAGGAAGATGAGATACCATAGAATCAAGCATCATGGATTAAACAGTGAACTCGTACACCTTCAAAAGCCCAAACACAAAGAATCAAAACCCCTAAAAATATAAGCAACCATGATTAAAAAAGGTTAAATTAAGAATAAAGGGGTTTGGTACAATTAACAGTATGAATCCAATACATGAGATAGCTGGTTGTCCACAAACACTAATAATTAGAAACATAAAGAAATAAGGTGGAAGCAAATGACATTGGTGCATAAGTGTGCTGCTTACCAGAGAACGTAAATGGAATTAAACCAGCTGTTAGGTAGTAATCGTGTAACCCAAAGCCCAGAGACAACAATGGGAATTCAGAGCTGAAGGCCAACGTGTAAGAGGCCAAATTAATGCCGCAATGCTTATCCACAACGCTGTCTCAGACCTATAAATTCAAATAAACGTGAGCGTTAGTTGCAAATCAGTTACCATAAATCAACCTTTAATTTTAGTAATCGACAGCATAAAAAAACACAAACGCCACCACCCGAGATTATAAAAAATAAAACTCTATAGCACAAACAATTCATTTATAACAACACTCATGCTATAATAAATATAAAAACACCAAAAAAAAAGTAATCAAATCAAGACAGATGAACTCAATTGTTTTGTTGTTCAAATTTCTCAGAATACCTTTTTGCGAACAAAACCCCCCCTTAAGTTTTTACATACTTGTAACAGAAGTACACAAATTTCAATTCATTTATGAGAAAATAAAAAAATACAAAAATAAACAAAAAAACCACCTGCACAGAACCGGTTCTAAAGTGACATCCATGGCTGTCCCTAGATCCAGAATCACCATCATTGCCTTCTCAAATCGTTGGTACATTCAACACTCTGACCCAGGGCACGCACCGGGGGCTGGTCACTGGCGTCGAGGCCCTTTTTCTCTATCTTTCTGCTCCCTTTTTCTTGTTTGGATTGACGTCGGAGAAAGTGAAAACGCAAAAGAAGAAGACAAGTGTGCCAGACCAATGTAAGTTGTGATGCCGAACCAAAAATCAAACAAACTTACATTAGAGGACGACGTGGGAAGCGGTCGAAGACGGTGTTTGAGGCAGTAGAGGAAGGTGTACGAAGCGGCGGAGGTTGGTCGAAGAGGCGGAAACCCTAATCCGCTAATTAGAGGACGATGTGGGAAGCAATCGAAGACCGTGTTTGAGGCGGCGGAGGAAGGTGGACGAAGCGGTGGAGGTTGGTCGAAGAGGCGAAAACCTTAATCGGCTACACGCTCACTCTCATCTAGCTCTCCATACCATCTAAGGTTTCTCTCTAGATATTTATGTGTGTGCTTTGAACGAAACACGTGTGATTGCTGGTAAAGGTGGACTTAGTTCAAAGAAGACACCTGTATACATGTGTAACAGGGGAATAAAACATCCTTGAAAGGTGAGATAATTACAATGATGCCACTAATTTACTGTTCAAATAAGAAGGTAAATTATTATAGTTAAATTGATTGAATTCAATTCAATCAATAATCTATTTACTTTAAGGCATCAATAAGAAAGTAAACTGTAAATTAAAGAATAATAGACAAACCAAAAGACAACAGTTTCTTAATAAAGCCTTGAATCTTATCAACTTGAAAATAACCATAAACAAAACATGAAGATAACATGTATAATTAATTAAATTAAATAAAGAATAATAGACAAACCAAAAGACAACGGTTTCTTAATAGAGCCTTGAATCTTATCAACCTGAAAATAACTATAAGAGAAAATTGCTTGAATAGTCCCTGTAGTTTGTCCAAATGTCACCTTTAGTCCCCAACTTTTCAAAATTACATCTATAGTCCCTAAATTTTGGTGTCACTTAACTCGGATAGTCCCTGAAGTGGATGGAGGTTAAATAATCCAGTTAAGTAGGTGTGAAATTACTAAACTACCCATGTTATTAAAAAAATATAAAAATAATTAATGTGGGACCCACCTACTTCATCTTGTACCACCCTACCCATTAATATAAAATTGGCACCATTGCTCCCAACTGAAACTCCATTGCTTAGCTCTATTACTTATCCATAGAAAACATATTGTTTGTATCTCACCTAAGATCGCCACATTGGCCAATCCTATCATAATATTGTCTGTATCACCTTTCATTTGTCCACACTAATGTCGGTGCTCCTATGAACTTCTAGCAAATCACGAGTAGAAAATGATTTTAGTAGGTAGTCGACAACAGGAGCTTACCATTTGCCATGTAAGTATATAACAATTGCAATGTATTTTCACAAAATCATTGTGTTTTGGAAGGTGATAAACTTATAATAATGCTAAAGCAAGAATGGAGAAATAAATTTTATCATAAGTCTTTGCACATCCATATACATATAAACTTACTACAATAGCATCCTCTCTAAGTTTGAGTATCTGACTTCGGTTTGTTTGAGGGCAAGGGTGGTTTCACGTTTCATAAATTAAAAAAATGTGACATTGGAAAGAATTAAACTTGGGACTTGTTATGTAGAACTAAGAAGACTTAACCATCGAGCTTCCATCGAGTTAGCTAGTTAATATTCGATCTCCCCGGAACACTCAAATCATTCTGCTTTCCTTCACCTCGTCTTCTTTTCTTAGGCCGATTTTCCAAGATTCCTTTCGGAAAGGTTCTGGAATTGGCACAATATCATTTATTAGAAGTGGACAATCGAGTGGTTGTACCAGCCAAAAGTCATCTACGTATCGCTGGACCGCCCCCGCCGACGAATAATATCTTCAGTTTTCTGTTGTGGGTTCACTTGGAAATTATCTATGGGTTCGCGTGAACCCGCACCCTCATGGGTAGATCCGCCCCTAATAACGTGTAATCCAATGACATATGGTTTTACATAAAACATAAACATACAATTTAGATAAGTTTTTCTTTGCAGAGAATTTTACTATGGCCAAATCTATTCTACAACCTCAAGTTTTTGAACCTTTGAAATTAATAAGGACTCATTTTTGTATACCATTTAAAAATTATAAATTAAGTCTTGATCGATAACAATTTTGCAATGTATGTTGTGATTGACAGAAGTCATTGTTTATACACTGTAGAGGATTATTTTTGTTGAAAATTAATGGTTGAAAATGTAAAAAAAAGGGTACACCGCAAGGCTTATTTTGTTGAAAGTTAATGATTAACGACTGAAACCAATAACAACAGCAACAAAGAACCACCACATAAAAAATACCAATTACATGAAAGCAAAAATAACACTAATCTCTAGATAGGAGAGGCCTAGAACTAAACTTATTTTAAACAAAACGAATCCCATGATGATGTAGGGTGAGCATTGGGACAAGCCCAATAGCCCAAATAGCCAACATCATTAGTTAATACTCCCTCCGTCCCAATTTAAATGTCTTAGTTCAAAAAACACACAAGTTAAGAAATATTTTGTTTGTATGTGGTGAAATGACAATAATATCCTTAAAAGTGGTGATTGTGTTTTGTCTTTTATGGGCGAAACTGGAAATTACATTTATATTTTTGGAAAGGGACATTTAATTTGGGACAAACAAAAAAGGAAAGTAGGACATTTAAAATGGGACGGAGGGAGTATATTGGGTCAAGCCCAAGCCCAACAAACAAGCCCATTAGGGTTTTTACCCATCTTCCTCTATAAATAGAGGGGCAAACCCTCACAACAAATTAGATTGGTCTCCCATATCAGGCCTCTCTCACTCTTTCTAGACTTTCTATTAAAACTCTCAGCTGTGCTGAAGCCTCCAAGTCTTTGAGCATACGAGCTGCTGAAGTACCTTACTAGCAGCTCACCATCATGTTGGTTCTTACAACCACAGGTATTCCCACAGCTGCGTCAAGCCACCGAGTTAGGAAGTATGATATCGCAAGATTATGCACGAAAAAGCTCAACAAACCTATTCATCTCCAGATGAATGGCAACGCAGGCTTCTCCAAATATTGAAGGCTTAGCCCCGTTCATCACATTACACATCATAACTAGCATTTGAAAACTCTATCCGATAGTCATAATTGTAGCACATCGTGCGAATCGTCTCCACGCACTCTATCCTCGCGGGAATAACAAACTCTAACACTGGAACAACACTTGTGTTCAACATTTTCTTGAGTTTCTCGGATTGCTGTGCTAACACGTCGATACCTATGTTTAGACCTTCCCCAATTAAGCCAGCCACTCTTCAAACAAACTGTTATAATATTTATTATAATGGATACTGTTAGGTTTAAGAATTAACAACTCAGTAAAAATATAATATTTATTATCATATAATCTTACTGTTGTCTTTCATCGACAGACCTCTTCTATTAATATATTTCTTGATTTTGTTATACCTCATCTCGTTCACCCTTCGAACTCTTTCCGCCTCTTCATTAACTCTACGATTCTATAATCACATAAATAAATTATCTTCTGCATCACAAGCGATTAACAAATAACATAATAATCTATCGACTGAAAAGAAAAACTTACTTCACATACGACATCATGGTTGCCGTAAGAAGCTATCGGTGCACTGAAGGGACAATGCACACGGCTTTTTAGTCTCTTATCTTGTCTTCTATGCTTGGGTTTACGAGCCATGGAAATTAGGGTTTGTTTGAGATATGTGAAGTTATTATTTTATTCCAAAACAGGTATATATATATATACCGGAAAACAGTTCATGTTTGTAGTCATTTGGTTGTTACAGAGAGACAAAGAGGGAGAGAGAGAGAGAATGTGTATATATATATATATATATATATATATTATATTTAGCCTATTTTAATATAGTTTATTATTAATAACTAGTTTGTCTTTGCGTGTTAAGGTTGACATTCTATCGTTATTAGTTCGATTCATTACAATATTAGTATGGTAGAAAATCATAATAACAAATGCCGGTACTCATATCATTATTAGTCGGTCAGAGTTGGTTTGATTCGTAATATCCATCATCTAACGTTAAAAGCTCGATAAACTTAGTAAGGGAGATGCAAATAGCAAAAATTGTCTCCTTTAGTTTATTTTAATATATAGTTTAGCCGGGCATGTCGCAGAAATCGAACAGATTAGTCCAAGCATTATATCATGTGTCGACCATACGAAAACTCGTGTTTCGATATGTTCGAATCAACTCAGTGTAACCGATATTAACATTTCGGTTGAATCAAAACGTACAGTTAATCGAATTCGTGTCATACAATTATAACGTATTATACGTGACCCGACTCATCATAGGAAAGGTACCAAACAATCAAGCATAAAGCATGTATAAAGTAATAACTAACATGTGTGTTTAGAGCAGGCTTATTATAGCTTAAAAAACATATTTGACTACGAGGGTCTTACAAAGTGAAAAGACCAAAGTCGGGAGGTTTAAACAACAACGACCTTGATTTTTTGTATATATTTAATTTTTTTTTTAAATAACTAATATTCATTTCAACAAAAGGGGCAAATTACATAAGGATAGCAGGTAATTTTTCATGTCTGCATAGTGATGGGGTCGAAACCTAGAGTAACTTTAATTTATAAAGTCGAATGAAAATCTATGATATTTATCCCTACTCGGTTTGGAACAAAATGTACGTCAAAAGATAGACCAACTGAACACGTACATAAAATAAGCACGAAAACGTATTATATTTTAGCAAACTCGTGGACATAATTGAACATTGGTACTCTAGCAAAGTATGCATTCCATAGACGCGTGTCTCCTTCCACTTGACCCCAACTGGTTTCTTTGCTCTTCCCCAATCTTTCTAACTTGAGCCTGCTTCGCTACTCAGCGGATGATAAACTACCATGTGCATGTTTTCGATGTCATTGCACATCAATTAAACGTACTACTTTACATTAACTTGAATGAACTGATTATGAAGAACATTAGTATCAAAATAGGTCGAGGTGGAGATTGTGTGGTTTCTTTGTTACTTGAGCTCCCTATGTCTAAAAGATCGCGTGAATGTGGATGTTGTGTGGTTTCTTTGTCACTCGAACTCATGGTGTTTGAAAAGGAATGTGGAATCGGTTAATATAAATGAAGGTAGGGAGTGTTTACTTATGTGGGATATGTATGTAAAAATGTGTATATATTGTGGGTTGACTAAAATTTAAAATAATTGTTTAAAAAAGAAGTCGTTTGGATTTATTTTCTTAAAATTGGTTAACGGTCGAATGGGCCCCACGATCTAAGGCCGGATTGAGTCCGCTATACGGGACTGGACCTAGTCCGCTTTGATGCGATAGAGATGCTCTAATCAACAAACTCTGTTACCGTGTGTTATATCACAAATGAATAACACTTTTTTTCTCATTAATTACTCTACCTCCTCTCTTTCGAGCCTATGCCTAAATTGATGTTGGTTTTGATAAAATTTTCTAAGGCAACCTTTTCAACTCAACTATAACAAATTATCCTAATAGCCATCTTAACCTCTTCCATCAAATCAGACTTTGAGAAAAAGGTACTATCAGCCTGAGATAGTGCTTTGAACCTCCGGTTGTGACTTTAAATTCATAACACTGTAACCTTTTTAAATTGTTACTCATAGTAATTTTTGAACACAAGTTTTACTTCAATCGGGTCAGTAAGCCATACACCTTATTGCATTTTGTTTTTTTAGTCTAAATATAGCTATTCATTTATTACTAACCAATGTAATAAAAGTTTAGTATTCTCATATTCATCTCTAGGCCAATTTATTTTAACCTTTTTAACATACAAGACTTCTTTATTTTCATTTTTTTGTAAGGCAACAATGTTTTGCACCTTGATTCCCATAAGTCAATAAATTGTTTTTAGAAAGTGTCAGGACTTAGCTTATTCATGTAAAATGACAAAAAAAGCATTCTTATATATTTAGAACCATTTACTACTTTTACATATAATATTATAGTGGAAGTATATAGAGAAAACCCTTGTTATATGGTAAACTCTGGAAACTCTAACTTTCCGATTTTTTTTTATGAAAATTTTAGGGTATGTAATATACATTTTTTAAGCATTTTGAGCAAAAAAAATCGAAAAAGCGCCGAACGGTTTTTTTAAAAAAATAAAAAAACGTCTACTGTTAACATATAGTTAACACCTGGTTAACACGTGTTATTTTCGCTTAACGTGTGTTAGTCAAATTTTTATTTTTTTTTTTAAAAAAAACTACTCGGCGCTTTTTTAAAATTTTTTTTTTGCCCAAAATGCTTAAAATCATGTATATTACTTGCCCCATTTTTTTCAAAAAAAAAATAAAATTGGGAAGTCAGAGTTTCCAGAGTTTACCGTATAAGGATGGGTTTCCAAAATATCCTAACCCTAATATTATATACATAGCAATTATTTTGGACAAAAATTATAATTAAGAAAATACATAATATATAATATAAGTTACTTCTATATGTGGAATTAACTGAGTATGATGATGATGATAAGTTACTTCTATAAATTTTGTAGTTTCTTGATTATACCATATGCTAACCCTAATGAGTAATAAAAGAAGTAAATGACGTGTAGATTAGTAATTTGCTATTCAAAAAGCTAAAACCAGTTTCAAAAACTAGGTTTTAGTGGCTTTTTAAAAACAGTTTTTTAACTTATAACAAAAAGCCAAAACAAAAAGGAGTTTTACGAAAGCCAAACAACTTATTAACTTATTAGGTTTTGGAAAAACAGTTATTTCTAAACTTAATCCCAAACATGCTTTAAGTTTGTATGAGTATATGAAAATTTAAGAATGTCTTCTCCATTTGAGTGGCTCTTCCACACTTGTTGAATAAAATCATCAATTCCATATTTTTTTTATTGTTACTTATTATGGATGATAAGAAAAGTAGTTAAATTACAAATGTATCTTGATAATTGTCCATGTTCATTTAAATCATCCACACAGTATTCGAAAATCATTTTATGTGATTTTTATAAACACCAAAATGTGGACATTTCACCAATCGAAAATGACAAATTGAGAAGACAAAATTACAGAAAACGTCCTTTATGTTTACCCAAAGTTGCAGGTTTAGTCCTTTATCTTTAAAAGTTGCAGGACACCTCCTTTATCGAGGTTTTTGTTGCAGGTTTCATCCTTTACACTAACTCTGTTAGTGTTTGTCGTTAACTCCCCGGGTATTTTCGTCAATTTGTATTTAAAGGACCTTTTCTGTAATAAAAGTCAATTTGTATATTAAAGGACGATTTCTGTAATAAAAGTCAATTTGTATACTAAAGGACGTTTTCTGTAATAAAACAAATAACAAAAATATAAATAAAATATTATATATTCCGAAAACATTAAAAACAAATAACAAAAATATAAATAACAAAAATATTATATATTCCGTTCTATAGTATATATAAATAAAAACAAATAACAAAAATATTATATATTCCGTTCTATAGTATATATAAATAAAAACAAATAACAAAAATATAAACAAATAACAATATAAAATATTATAACTTTCCACAATCCAAAGTATTTCCTTTTTAGCTATTTTTTTTAAATACCCATTCGACCCATTACTAATAAAACATTACACGAATCAATTAAGTAATATATATTGAACTCCAACATGTTAAATGGATCGGGCCAGCCAATTTAAGCACATGAAACAAGTGTTCCTAGATAGCACATTATTGAAAAAATAGTTTCTCATATATGCAGTTTGTATATGTTTTGTTGAATTTTTGTTTTATGCTAAAGGTAGACAATTTAGTCATGTAACGGACAATTTAGTCGTTTACTAAAAAATACTATGTTTAGAATGTGTCCGCTTTTAGATAAAAAATGCTATGTTTTGTTTTATAGAAAGTTTGATGTTTTATTTGACTTCTTTGAGATAAAAAAAAATACAAAGCCCACCCATATGAATAACTGAATATGAAAACATATGAATCGTCTCAGCTCATAATTTTATTGTCATGGGATGTAACAACTGATTTTTTTATTTATATATACTATAGAACGGAATATATAATATTTTTAATGTTTTCGAAAGAGAAGATATTTTTGTTATTTATATTTTTGTTATTTGTTTTTATTTATATATACTATAGAACGGAATATATAATATTTTTGTTAATTATATTTTTGTTATTTGTTTTTAATGTTTTCGGAATATATAATATTTTATTTATATTTTTGTTATTTGTTTTTATTACAGAAAACGTCCTTTAATATACAAATTGACTTTTATTACAGAAAACGTCCTTTAATATACAAATTGACTTTTATTACAGAAAAGGTCCTTTAAATACAAATTGACGAAAATACCCACACATGCTTGGCATGTGAGGGGGAGTTAACGAGATAATTTAACACCGTTAGTGGTAAAGGTCGTTTTATGCAACCAAAAGTTCATTAAAGGATGAAACCTGCAACAAAAACTTCAATAAAGGAGGTATCCTGCAACTTTTAAAGATAAAGGACTAAACCTGCAACTTTGGGTAAACATAAAGGACGTTTTCTGTAATTTTGTCAATTGAGAAAAAGGATATTTTGTAAAATGAAAGGACAACTTGTTAAATTGAAAAGACATAGCTAAAAAAAGACATTTAACTATTTAGGTGTTTTGCAAATTGAATATAACGGTTTTTATAAAACATGTGACTGTTTTTATTATAAAATCCCAATATGTGGACAATATGAATAGATAGCATTTTCGGTATTGGTTTTGAAAATATGAGGATTTCAAAAGCTTGTTTACATTTTAATTGTAAGGGTTAATATCCTAGTAACTAATGAGATTTTCTCCTACACTTCTAAAGGTTTAAAAAACACAAGTATAAATGTAAATACATTAACCGCTAACCTTTTTAGAAAGTTAAACTAACTGATTCATTTATCTGTAGTATAATCTTGAAAAGTAGTTTGTTTTGTTAACAAATTAAAATAAATCAAATTTGAAAAGTTATATATTGAGAGAGAGAAAAAAAAAACATTGATAGTTAGACCACCCGTAATGGGGGCGTTATTGGGCTTTTTTTTAATATAAAGCGCCCCCCACACTGAAACACCCAGGCGCTATAGGCCAAAAGGAGGGGGGGGGGGGTTTATGTAGATAACGTCGGGTGCAAAGTCTTCCCTCCAATCGCCTCCTGCCACGTGGCACTTGGTCAAAATCATCCGGTCAACCTTTTTTTTTTAATAATAATAATAATAATAATAATAATAATAATAATAATAAACATAACAATATTAATAATAATAATTTTAATAGAAAATTATTTAGATTTAATAAAATAATAATAAAAAAATAATATTTATTAAAATTAATAAAAAAATAGATTATATAAAAAAATTATATTCAAACATTTGAATTTTAAACGGTTACTGTTCAAACCGTTTGAAATTCAAATTTTCCCCCCAAACGTTTGAATTTCAAATTTTGAAATTCAAACGTTTTCCCCCCAAACGGTCATATTTCTCACCCTATAAATACCCCCTTCATCCCAAATCTCAGTCACACCTCTTCTCTCTTTCTCATCCTCAACACAATGAATAACATGGGCGGTTTTCAACCAGGAGCTGCCGGACCATCTAATGTCCGGCAGTACACTCGCCGGGTCTGGGGACGAGGACGGCCCCGGACTCTACCATTCACCCCCTCTCCTCCTCCTCCTCCACAACCTCCTCTTCCTCCTCCTCCACAACATTGGCTAAATATCCCTCCTCCTCCTGCTGCGACACCACCAACTCATCCTGAAGTCGATGATCCCTGGAGGGATGATCCCTGGACGGATGAAGAATGGGCTTGGGCCATGGATTATACCATGGCTACTTATCAATTGGACCGACTGATGTTGTCGGCACCACCAACCTTCACCCCTCCTCCTCCTACCCCCTACCACCAACCTATCCCCACCAACCAGACTACCCCCTACCACCAACCTACCCCCACCCCCCAGAATACCCCCACCCCCTACCACCAACCTACCCCCACCCCCCAGAATACCCCCACCCACCACCACCAGACCACCCCACCTCGTGAATATGGGGACCCAACTCCTGAGGACTTGGAAGCCCTCAGGGAAATTGAGGAGCAGGAGCGCCTCTGGAGCATGCCAACCCCTCCTCGTGAGTACTACTACTTCCCATCGGATGCGAGGTCCGATGGACGGGACAGCTCACGTTCCCTATCCCCCGAGTACTACACACTCGAGGACTGGGACTTTTAGGATTATATTATGTGTTTAATTAAGTAATTTAGGAATATGTAATGTTTAAATAAGTAATTTAGGAGTTGTGTATTTTTTTTAATATTATTTGTAACTTTTTTTTTTAATATTAGTAGTGTGTTTTTTAAGATTATTTGTAATTTTTTTTAATTTTAGTTGTAACTTTTTTTTTAATATTAATTGTGTGTTTTTTAATATTATTTGTAATTTTTTTATATTTATTTACCTTTTATTTTATTTATTTTGAGTTAAAAGAATAAAAAAAATAAAATCCACGTGGACCAATCAAATTCAGGGGCTTTATATATAAAGCCTACACCCCTTTTTCAGTTTCTCTCTCCATGCTGACTCAGCAGCCACATGAACCAATCAGGAAGGGGGACTCTATATATAAAGCCCCCCCACTATACATGCTCTTATAATATTAAGTTAGCTCATGAAGTTTACCAATCATATTATACATGTAGAAAGGAAAACTAGGCTTGCAAACAAATTGAAGGAATTTCAATGGCGTATGTTTATGTTAGCTTGTTTAACTTTAGTAGAACAAATGATCACACACGAACGATTAAATAAACGGGGCTTAATGTGATTTTCCTAAAAAAGCACTTGTAATATTTAACTTTTCAAAATCTTGTGGTTGTATAGCGTTTTTTGGATTTCTAACGTCAATTTTGTATAAGAAAAACAAGTTACTTTGAGTTACGGCATTTTTATCGGTAAAAAATGCATCGTTTTTAAATAACTTGGTTTTTAACTAAATTTATATGGTAATGTAAAAAAAAACCTATGTATTTAGAATTTTTGGAAAAAAAGTTAAATATTAAAAGTGTTTTTTCTTTTTGTTGGAAAATCACATTATATGCTAAATTAATTTGAAGGAAAAAATAAAGATAAATTAAAGGATATTTGCTAGTGTGAGGAGTTGGTGTCCATGATAGATGTAAGAGATTCAGTTGGTGTCCGGGACGTTCTTTGGGACATTTTAAGAAGGGTTGGGATCTCAGCTAAGAAAGAGGCTCTTGCGAATTTCCTCTCGGACCCCACAGAAGGGAGATCCACCCTACGTCCAGCAGACCTTCTTGTCTTTGGGTGGGCCGGGGGGAAACACGCTTGTGTCGATCTAACAGGTGTATCTCCCCTTGTTGGTTTGAGGGATACTGGTTTTGTAGCAGGGCAAGCGGTGCGGAAAGCAGAGGCGAAGAAAGTTGAGAAGCATGCTAAAGCTTGTGAGGAGAACCAACACGTTTTCGTACCCCTGGCATTTGATACCTTTGGCTCCTTGGCTCCGGAAGCCATCCGTTTCCTGACCAGAGTCCAACGGGTTATCCATAGCAGTGTCTCGACTTTGGGGGGGGGGGGGCAGGGGTTCGTTTTTAGTAGGCTAGGGTTTGCCGTCCAGAAAGGGGTGGCGGCGCAGCTTGTTGCCCGCTTACCCGTTATCTTGATGTATTTTTTCGCGACTTTGGATGAAATTTACCTTATTAATTAGTGAAAAAAATAAATAAATTTACATGACATTAACTAATATTAAATAATTCAATTTTTTTTCCATTACTTATCAACCTCTTAGACTAATTGGTATGGTGTCGGTGAGGCTCCTCGGGGAGATGATGTGGCATCGGCACCGAGTTTGAACACCGTACCCCCCGATTTTTTTCGGTGAACTCGGGGTTATCTCCCCGTTTGTCCCGAAGCATTTTATTGGTTCATTTTTTTTAAATCAAACTTTATATAATAAAAAAAGGAGGAATAGGGGAATTGAGGGAAACCATTTCCAAACTTTGAGAAAGAAAATAGGGGAAATGATGTGGCGCTGATGTGGCACTTGGGGGGAATATGGTACCACACCATGTAGTCTTAGCACACATGCATGGACTTCCCCTCTCTCTATAGTCTATCCTCCCTCTGGCATGTACTTCATATGTGGTCAGTGGCGAGGCTTTGTTGGGGCGGGAGGGGGCGGCCGACCCCCCCGAATTTTCGTGCAGAAGTTCTGATTATATAGTATTCGTATAGAAAATTTTGTAAATATAGGGTTTCGACCCCCCCGAAACTGGTTTTCGACCCCCCGAAACTAGTGACTTCCGACCCCCCGAACCTTCGGGTCAAGCTTCGCCACTGTATGTGGTCACGTATCTCTTGGTTTCCCTCTCCTCAACGTTGGCACCACATCTCTCACAGACAACCAAAAAATGTCTTATTGGGATGCTCTTATTGTTTTATTAGCTTAGAAATGAAAGAGACTTTCAACTTGTAATTTATTTTTTCGTATAGAAGTATCCCAAAAATGAAAATAGAGTTGAGCCTTCGATCATGACGGATTTGTCAGAAGCTTACAAGTTATGTTATACGTAAAAATCTTGCATTGGAACAAAATACACAGCTCGTGCCAATCGTTGTCACACCTTTCATGTCAATTTCAATTCGGCTCGTGCCGATTGTTGTCACACCTTTCATGTCAATTTCAATTCTTATTATTGCCAAATAAATGCATTTTCGTCCACAAAAACCCATGCAGTGTTGATATACATTATAAACGTGTCTATGTGCTTAGCTTTTCATTTTCTTTTATATTGGCAAGATTTCTTACAAACAATCTAGTATGTCAAAATATAAGGCAAACAGGCAACAGGTTGCGCCACTATTCCTACATCGGAATAGAAGGAAAACGGACAACAAGCTGCGTCACTAGTCCATTTTGAATGGCATAAGTGAAAACATAATTGGTTTTAGCGACATTATCCTAAGTCAAAATTTTCCTTTAAAGCATTACGAAATGTTAACGATTCTAGTAATCGATATATTAAGTTCGGTTAAAATAACTAGCACACCAACTATGATCTTAAATGAAACAAAAAATATACTCAAATATTAGAGTCAGTCAAGTTAACTAGTATTGCTAAATCAACTAAAACAAAGATTAAAACCATCAATCATAAATAAATAAAAAATCTTCAAAATCTCTATTGGTTATTTTATGTCTCCCATGACTACGTGTATTTTGATAGGTCATGTTCTCTAGAGACAGGGAAAATACATGGTTGGAGACAAGAATAAAGGGTAGTTTATAAAAAAAAAAAAAAACATTTATTATGCTTGTTTAGATTAGTTATGTTGTTAAATACAGTTCATAATGTTTGTAAAATGAATTATTTACTTGGGCGTAACACCAAAAATGTTGATTATATTAGACTCGTAGTTTATTGGATATAACGATAAGTCTTTTGAATACAAGATTATTCTAGACCGAGTAATTGGTAGCAACATATGAAGGAAGGGAGGGAGGGAACTAAGGCTACATAGTGTGATGACGTGGAAATGGGTTGTAAAGCCTTTCTATGCCAGCCCACCATCCCGTAGCCGGCGTGGGGCAAATGCAATGGAAATATCCATCGACGTGGGGCAAATGGAGAGATTAGCACGGACGGTTCTGATTCAGTAACGGTCACGGTGATATTTTATTACCGTTGCCCCCAACGGTTGTTTTTTAAATTACACCAAACACATTAACTTTTTACACTATGTGTAATCCAACATTTTATTCTATTTACCCCACACCTTACCCTACAATTTTATTCTATACCACACACCACAAATCCAACAAATCGTTCAACAAGCCAATTGCCAACCCGTGGACCGAAAAAGAAAAGCTAGCCTTAACTTTGAGCAGAACTAAACGTACAAGAGAACACTAGAGCTCTAGTATGCTTCGTTCAGTCCATTTTAAGGTAAAATCTTGGTGGAATTCCGGGTTCTCATGGACGGTCAAACAAAAGGCCATAGTGATGAACTTCTAAACCACCATAGTGATGAACTTCTAATTAGGGACATCGAAACAAAGTGTGAGATATTTGAAAAGAGGTGACTCAAATGGATTACATTTTTTAGTACGATGAGGAGTTTAAGTATGTATCGTCGTGACAAATGCTACGACCGAATTATATCTAAGTTTTAGTTTATGTGTTTTAAATTATTTTTTTTTTTAAAATGAATTGTTTTTTATTTCATTGTAATGTTTTTTTTTTTATTTTAAATTGTTTTAGTTTATGTGTTTTTTATTATATTTAAAACAAAAAAAAAATCAAGGGTGAGGTGGAAGCCATCCAATCATTGTCCACGCCACCATCACCCCATGCATAATTGGTTGGGAGGGTTCAATGAGTTGGATCCATGTATTGTGTAGTCTTATCTAATTTATATTATCACACCGTATAGTCTTATCTAATTTATAATAACTATTATCTTTATTTTTGGTAATAACTATTGTCTTTATTTTTGGACTACTTAAACAAATTATGATAGTAGATAAAGTATTTGCACAAAGTACCTTAAAGTAAAAAGTGTAGGAAGCCACATGATAATGACACCTGTAAACCATAGTTAGGATTAATAAACTCAATCCTGGTTGATTACATGGGTAGTTTAGACATTTTGTTTCTTCAACCTCTAATTCAAATACAGAATCAAACATAACAATATGTATTTCAATTACGACGTAATCATATTCGATTGAAGAAATTTACGACATTCCAGTAGTTAACAATAGTTTCATAATTTTTTTTATCATGTTTTTGCAGATTTAAACATAACTGATATTGATTCAAACCTAGATCTCGATATAACTGTTATTGATTCAAACCTAGATCTCGATAATCATGTGATGCTCTATTTTTTCATTCATTTTTATAACGTCTGTTCACGATTGATAATGAGTGTTGATCTCATGAGTGATTTAGTTTTATTTGTTGATTATATCTGTTTATTGAAAAACAACGATCATTGGGGTAGTGAAGAGAATTAAGAAGAAGAAGATTTTTGATGATCAATAAGAATATGAAGATGAAGATGAATGTGCGTTTTATGATTTTTGGGTGCTTTTTATGATTTTATGGGTGATTACATAAAAACGACGATCAAGGTAGCATGTGTTTTTTGATTTTTTATGGGTGTGTTTTATGATTTTATGGGTGCGTTTTTTGTTTTTATGAGTGCGTTTTATGGGTGTAGGTCTTTGAGTGCTTATTTTGTTGTTCTACCTTTGAGAGATGAAGGTGCGTTTTATGATTTTTATGGGTGTGTTTTATGATTTTATGGGTGCGTTTTATGATTTTATGGGTGCGTTTTTTGCTTTTATGAGTGCCTTTTTTAGTTTTTTTTTTTGTAGCTCTGTTTATTAACCATGCTCTGTTTTTCGTTTATAAACAAAACCTGTGTTCATAAAAGTTTTTTACAACGATAACGCACGTTTATACATTTCATCTTATTCATTACGTTTAGATGGTTATTCTTTTATTTTGGAGTTTTTTTTTCAATATCAGTATCATGCTCTTTTTTTTTTGTTTAAAAAAACAGAGCATGTTTCAGAGCAAATCGACTGATCGCTTGTTATGAAATGAGAATTGCAAATCTATCGATTGTCTGTAAATGTAATCGTTCTTAAGAATTAATGAGATTTGGGTGGTTTAATTAAAAAAATTAATTGATTATTGTAATTTGTCTAATTTACCCTTCGACTATTTAACTGAACATTAATCATGTTTAGATATTACGATCATGCCAGCTCTAGTTTTTAACCCTAATCAATAGCTGAGAATCCTTTTTACGCTTTGTACGTTAAGAATACTTTGTACAATAGTCAATACTCTCTGTGATAGTATTAGTTACATATGTGATAGTATTAGTTACATAAACTAATCATTTACTTTTCTAAGTTTTCTCGTATAGCAAGTTGATATAACAAAAAAGGAGCACATCTCAACATTACCCGGAACACGTGCATCTAATAATAGGACCTTCGGATTCCACATCAACCACTTGTATGAGTGTTACCATTCCTCTTTTTTTTTTTTAATCAAATATTCAATTGATAATTTATAGGACAAATTACTCAAGGAAAGAAGGTAGACGAGTTAGAAACTGTGCCGCAATTTTCTTCTAAATACAAAACCGTAATCTACTGAAAACGAAGCCTCGCATTTGAGGAGTCAAAAAGTTGTTGTGGACCAAACGCTGAACTCTAGCCAATAACTGAACCGTCTCGGGCGACAAGGAGCCAAACGTGTCAACGCCAGGGGGACGAAGGCATGCTGATTATCTTCACAAGCTTCGCATGCTTTTCCACCTTCTTTGACTTTGCATTCAGTACCGCTTGCCTCCACAAATCCATTTTCCCGAAACCTGGCTAGGGGGATACACCTGTAAGATCGACACAAACATGTTTCCCACCCTCTTTTAAAACCATCTTTCTCTGTTATTTACGGTTAGATTAAATTTAAATAGGAGCAAATTTTGTTATAAATAATATAAACTTTTATGAGAAAAAAAAAACTATGCTAGATCTAATATCTTTTTAGTTTTATCAGAAAGGTGGATAGTTTAAATCCCTGAAATGTACATGTATTTGTGGTTGTCAATGATCTCCAGCCTAGCTGGTTTGAGGTGGGAAGGTTTACCTCCTTGGAGGGTTCCTGCCCGGGTTTGGTCTCAGGTTCGATTCCCACGTTCCACCGAAAAAATAACCGTTGGGTTTGAAAGGAGAAACCCGTGTGGTTCCTATGGGATTCGATCCTGGGCAGTGGTCGCTTTACAACACGGGATTTACCGCTGAAACACTACTCTCAAAAAAACATGTATTTGTGGTTGATAAAGTGATATGATTTAATAATTGCAAGTATCAAAACAAACACAACTTACTTATTTAGTAAAATCTAGTTTGATTAAAAGGGCTCATAAATTGTATTAAAATATAAGTTTTTATCCAATAAGCTACTAGTGGTAGCACTTATAATAAAATCTGCATTTTTTTTTCTAAGTAAAGTAATACAAGGCCCCTTTGATTAATAAAATTCATGAAATTGACATTGGAAAGCTTTCCATTTGAATATTTGTTTGGTTAGTTAACTTAGGAATTTGAATTATAATTCATTCTCTTCATCAATGAAATTCAATATCATTTAGAATATGTGGTGTGGTTTAGGCAAGGCTTAGGAATCCTTGCTGTCACGTCATAAAAAGTGAGTCTCAAATGATTTTAGAATAATATTATATTCATAAATTATTAAATAAAATAAATAATAATAATTTATGAGAAGAAGAATCATCTCTGTCACCAAGCTTCCATGTCCAAACATCTCTGTCACCAAGCTTCGGTGTACAAATGCCTTCAACCACCATTATCACCACCATAGCAGCACCTCCCTTCCATCACCATCACCACCACCATCAATCCCTTTAGAAGAAAAAAAGCCACAACAAAGAATGAGGAAGAACACAGCAGAGAGATAGAGGAAGAACCAAGAGAGGATAGAGAGAGGAAGGACAGTTGGAAAAGGCCCATCAAAATCAAACAACCAATCACAGAGCCCCGTCCAATCCGTCCAAGTTCATCCGTTTCGGCCGGCCCTCTAACGTCAGGGGCGGTGTTGGCCGGGCACGACGGGCCTAAGCCGCCCCCATACCGTTTGGTCTTAATCATTTATCTTTCCTTCACTTCACAAAGGAATTCAAAACATTGCATTGGAATATTTAAATGAGGCAATTACATATATCCCCCTCCAAACTTCATAAATTACATATATACCCAAGTCAAAATTTTATTTACATATTTCCCCTTCCCAAAAACTAAAAATATTTAATATACCCATTCTATTATTAAGCACATCATATCATTATTTACATGTTATGATGAATGTAATGATATAAGGGCTTAGTAATGATTATGTAAGAGTGTTAGAACACTCGTTTCGATGAAATCAAGTCGTAGGATGCATAGGAACATTTTGCATGTTACATGTTCTTGGTGTTCATAACTTGCTAAGTTAGAAAGATCGTATGGGATATAAGTTGTAGAATGCATGGAATGTGTTGTATGATTTGTTGTGAATATAGTTTAGTAAAAGAATTGTGGCAACATAGTTATTTTCCAATGTATTTTTAATATAATGGGTATATATGTAAGGAATAATGGAAATAAATAATCCTAACTATTGGCCAATAACAGTCCCAACTACGAAAATCACCAATATTGGTCCCAACTTTCGATATATTGGAAACCAACGGACCCAAACTAACGGAGGCTAACTCTGTTAGTGTTATGCTAACGTGGCATGCTTAGGTGGCAAGGTGATTCTACGTGGCAAAATGATCATACGTGGCATGCCACGTTAGCATCACACTAACGGAGTTAGCCTCCGTTAGTTTGGTCTGTTGGTTGCCAATATGTCGAAAGTTGGGACCAATATTGGTGATTTTCGTAGTTGGGACTGTTATTGGTCAATAGTCAATAGTTGGGATTATTTATTTCCATTATTCCTATATGTAATTATAGTTGAAAATATGGGGATATAAGTAATTAATTCATAAAATAAAAAATTCATTATAAGCTTTTAATTATGCTCATTTTAGTCATTTTATATATTTTTATTAAAAGCTCCAGCTACTTTGCCAAACACCAAAATATATTTAAAAAGCTACAGCTACCAGCCACCAGTTAGTTTTGCCAAACATACCCTAAGAGCTGAAACAAACAACCCCTTAATCAGTTAACCTGGGACGAGTCTGCCTTAAAAAAACACACAATTTTTTATGTCCACAATACTAATTTCTATGTTTATAATATTTGAACATGTATCTTTTTTTATTTATATTCATATTTACATATTTTGTTACAAATATTAGTAAATTATGATAGTTGACATCTATATAATTTCCCCAAAACTAATTTCTTTAAAATTTATTATGTCCGAATACTATCCATTTAGGCTGAGTACTCGCATCTTTTCAATCGACCGTTGTGAGAGCGCCTAACGAATTCTACAAACATGTTGAGATTTGATTTATAATTTCTCATGGCTTGTAAATTGGAAACCACTATGGCTTTGTTGGCAGATTGAATTAATATTTAGGTTTGTGCTTTGTTTAAAATCTGAAAAAAAAGCTCATAATACTTCGAACATGAGAACCTGTAAAATGGTTTGACTGACCTAAGCACGTGTCACACTTCTATTGGTTCAAATGTCTAAATTCTATGTTTTTATTCCATTTATAATCATGTAACGCGTAAAGGTTAGCTGTTAAATGGTTAGTATTTACAAGAAAAGAAAGGATTAAAGACATATAGAGGAAGATAAAAGATGGCCATGCACGTGACTAGTAAGTGGCTGTTAAACTCAGACAGCTCATTCTCATGTTCCTTACTCCACAACTTTCAATTTTTTAATTAATAAAAGTTGAATAATTGTAAAACCATTATTATGAAGTTTTATGTTAATTAGTCTAATTCATTATAATAATTTCGGGATTAAGCCTGATCAACTTAAACTTAAACTCGGATTCAAACTAGTTTTAACTTAACTGGAGTCGACCTTTCGAAGACCTTTTTAACTCTTACAGTTTACATCTTATCTGTTTATTATCGATAAACAGATAATTTAGTAAAAGAAGAAAATCTTTCGTAACAAGTAGACCTGTCCAGATTGTAAACCAGACACTTGATCTATCTGACTAGAATATGGTTAAACTGATTTTAAATTTTTTTCCTCAATATCAAATTTACATTTACATGTTCATTTTCTACATAATTTGATTCTTAGGGGGTGTTTGGGATTGATTATTCAAAACAAATTATGCGTTTTGGAAAAGCAGGGGTGGAGATGCTTATAGATTATTGCGTTTTGGTAGCCTAAAAAACTAATTATCTGCGTTTTCAAAACGCAATCCAAACACTAAAAACTGATTATCTGCGTTTTCAAAACACAATAATCTAAAAATCATATTTAAAACGTAATCCCAAACACCCTTTTAAATCCGGTTCAACCGATAATAATTCAATATCCAATTTGGTTTAAGAAATTACTAAAGAAGTAATCAAAACCAATGTTTTTAGAACTGGACTTTCCGCCGGTCCTACCCGTCCAACCGGTCCAAAGAACCAGCAAAAATTCGAAAAAAAATCCAAAAAATTATAAAATTTCCGGTCCAACCACCTTTTTGCCCTGTCCAACTGGCTGGTTTCACAGACCGACCACCGGGTCACCGGTCCAACCACCAGGTCAATGCATGTCCGGTTCAACCCTTGACCCAGACCAGTCCAACCACCAGTTCCCGCCAACTGGTCCAATCAGCCGATCCGGTCTAGGTCTGAAAACACTAATCAAAACCAAACCGACACAAAGTGCCACACTTTTACCATCTGTAGTACTCATTTCAAAAATAATATCCACGTGGCACCACCAGATGGATTATTTCTCTACGTGTGAAAATTAGGATTTCAAACATCAAATTACCCACAATTAATACACAACAATGGGCCCCACTTACCCTCCTTAACCTCTTCTCCCTCACTCCTTTATATACATACAACCTTCCTCCATCCCTTCACCACCATATCTAATCTAAACCTTCACACACACACACACACAGATATAGTTACAGGATGACGTCATCAACGGTGAGAGTAGATCTGGACGGAAATCCGATCAAGCCGTTAACGATATGCATGATCGGTGCCGGAGGATTCATCGGCTCACACTTGTGTGAGAAGCTGATGTCTGAAACGAACCACACTGTGTTGGCAGTAGATGTGTACAATGATAAGATCAAGCATCTCCTTGAACCGGACTCTCTTCCTTGGGCCGGTCGCATTCAGTTCCATAGGATTAATATTAAGAACGATTCTCGCCTTGAAGGCCTCATTAAGTGCTCCGATCTGGTATTATTAACAATTATTCGCCTTGTTTTTATAGATTTGTTTTTATTATTGTTATTATATCGGTTTGGATCTGCATTTGAGTGAGAATTTTAGTGATATTAAGTGTTGAGTACTTTAAGGCTCTGATAATATAAAAAATATTATATAATGATTTTGTTTGGTGCTTAAAGTGTAAAATACTGAAGTAATACATTAGGATGTGTTTAATAAGGTGCTTATCTGTTCCTGCATTTGATTTGATTAGTTTAGTTTGGTGATTGTTTAGGTGTCGGTGATTTGTGTGTGTGTTATTGATCTGTTTGGATCTGTGTTTTTAGTGTTAAGTTAGTTGATTATGTGTTTGTGAGTGAGGATTCGAGTGATGTTAAGTGTTAGGGTTTTGGTAACAGAAATTTTGCTTATGTACAGTGCTTGAAGTGTATGTTACTGTAATAATACGTTAGAATGTGTAACTTAAGGTTAGTTAATTGCAGAGATCACATTCGATAATGAGCATTGATCTATTTAGTTTTAGCTGTCGGTGATTTGTGTTTTCTGTTATCGATCTGTTTGGATCTGCATTTTTGTGTGCTGAATTGCTTCATTCTATGTTTGTGAGTGAGAATTTGAGTTATGTTAACTGTTAACAGAAATTTTGCTTGTGTACAATGCTTAAAATGTAAGTTACTGAAATAATACGTTAGAATCTGTAATTAACAGTTTGCTAAGTGCTGAGATCGTGTTCAATAAGGCGTATCTGTTCTGGTTTTTAATCTATTTAGTTTTAGCTGTCGAAGTTTTGTGTTTTTTAGCTATCGATTGTTTTGGATCTGCATTTTCGAGTTCGGTTGAGTGAGAATTTGGGTGCTGTTAAGTTGTTCTATGTTGCCACTGTTCAATACTTTAAGGGTCTGGTAATTCAGTGCTGGAAGTGTAAACTGCTGAAATGGTACAATAAGAATGTGTAATTAACATTTTGCATTTGATTAATTTTGTTTTTTGTTTAGACTGTTAATCTGGCTGCGATCTGCACACCGGCGGATTACAATACCCGTCCCCTTGATACGATTTACAGCAATTTCATTGATGCGCTCCCTGTGGTAAGCTTTATGTTTTTATAGCTTTGACTTCACGTTTTTATAGCTTTGATTTGACGTTTTTATGTATATTATAGACTATTCTACTGTTTTTAATGTTTTATTATATGAAGTATTCTATGATTTATGGATCGCTAAGTGTCATCTTCTTCTCGTAGGTCAAGTACTGTTCGGAGAATAACAAGCGTCTCATTCACTTCTCCACTTGTGAAGTGTACGGGAAAACTATCGGTAGCTTTCTCCCCCCGGATAGCCCTCTGCGACAGGTAAGGATTCCGATATGTTTAACTGTTTAACTCAATTGCTTATTAAAATAGTGCTTCGATGCAAACTTGCAAACACAAATCAGGAACTGATTGGTCCAAACACTCCCAAATATCAACTGTGATTCCAAAATATTAGGATTCTTTTAAATCTTTTTTGTTTTCAGTATGTACCTTATCTATAATATTTGGTTGATAAGCATCTGTTCAGAGTAATCTATAAAATTTGTGGTAGTTAATTTAGTTAATGCTGACAGCTCTTCTTGCTGAAACATGTTTGTTTTACGCAGTTGGTTCTAAGGTTATGGTGAGAGTTTTGATCAGTTAAGTAGTTGTTAAGTCTCTTTTGTTATAACCATTTACAGGATCCTGCTTACTATATTCTCAAAGAAGACACATCCCCTTGCATTTTTGGTTCAATTGAGAAACAAAGATGGTCTTATGCATGTGCAAAACAGTTGATTGAGAGGCTCATCTATGGTTAGCATACATGCTTTCGGCTCACTTACTGATAACATCCACTGTTGCATGCTCTCATTACTTTGATTTCCTTTGCAGCCGAGGGTGCTGAGAATGGTCTTGAGTTCACCATTGTAAGGCCTTTCAACTGGATTGGCCCTAGGATGGATTTCATTCCTGGGATTGATGGTCCCAGCGAGGGTGTTCCAAGGGTTCTCGCATGCTTTAGCAACGTATGCCCAGTTTAATCTTTTTTTAATTTCAAAATTTTCATAAACTTGTGCCGTTTGATCTTATTTTTCCTGACAATAATTTCAGAATCTGCTCAGGCGTGAGCCTTTGAAGCTTGTGGATGGCGGTGAATCACAGAGAACCTTTGTTTATATTAAGGATGCTATTGAAGCTGTTCATTTGATGATTGTATGTTACACACTTGATTTCCTTTAAAAATTCTAAACATATAAAAACCAAATTCTTGACCATTGCCGTTGTCATTATCAGGAAAACCCTGCTAGAGCTAATGGTCATATCTTTAATGTGGGTAACCCTAACAATGAAGTTACCGTACGACAACTTGCTGAAATGATGACCCAGGTAACATTATCCCTTTTTGCTCACATATTCATTGATCAAAAGGGTATTGTGAATGAAATGTTCTTCTAGTTGGTTTGATTCCATATGGCCTAATCCACAATATCGTATGGCAGGTGTATGCTAAAGTTAGTGGAGAAGAGTCAATTGAGACTCCAACCATTGATGTAAGTTCTAAAGAATTTTATGGTGAAGGATATGATGACAGTGACAAGAGAATTCCAGACATGACCATCATTAACAAACAATTAGGTACCATGCCCACCTTATCCTTGTTTCTTGAGTAATATTCCATGAAATGGTACTATTTGCACTCTGATGGGTTATGGGCGGGTTTGTTAATTGGTCGAAACGGGAGTGATGTTCCATGAATGGTATTATCAGATGTGGTGATAGGTTAGACTGGTCGGTTAATGGTTCGAAACGAGAATAATGAATGGGTTTTTACTAGTTGGATGATGGGTTTTTAATGTGGTGATATGAGCAGGTTGGTTAATGGCCTGAAACTGGAGCAAAGTTTCATGAATATTATTGTTAGTTTTTAAGCGTTGGGAGATGGGGGCGGGTCAGGCGGGTTGGTTATGTGTTGAAACGGCGGTAACACTTCATGAATTGTATTATTAGGATATTTTTAAGATGTGGTAATATGGGCGGGTTGGTTGATGGGCCCAAACTGGAGTGATAATGCTTCATGAATGGTATTATAGTTTTTAGACGTGGTAAGATGGGCGGGTTGGTTAACGGATCAAAACGTTGCAAACATTTATTTACAATAATGATTTGTAAATGTTTGTATGGCGCACAGGATGGGATCCAAAGACATCACTCTGGGACTTGCTGGAATCCACACTTACCTACCAACACAGGACTTACGCTGAAGCAGTGAGGCAATCCATTGCAAAACCACTAGCCAATTAAAAGTGTGGTTCGGGTTCTGGTTCTTATAATCTATGTGCAGTCCTTCTACTGTTAAGACTTTCGAAGAAACTGTTGATTATGTGTTGGTTTAATTTCATCCTGTGAGACTTGCACCTGTAATGTGTAGTAAGGGAACTTTGCTTGTATAATCTGTTGTGTACACCACAAAGATACCAGCTCGGTTTTGTTTTTCGTTTGTTATGTTTTGCTAGTATCGTATTCTTTTTTAGGTCTCGCGGACCCTGTCGTAATTTAATAAATTATATTCGTTTGACCTTATTTATTAAATTATAAAATATATTTGTGTATGTATTATTTCCATGAATTATCTTTATAAATATGTTAGTCAAAATAACAAATATGAAAAAATAAACCGTCAAAATTATGTTGTCAAACCAGACGGTCTAGCCAACCTACCCAAACAGGGCTGGTTTGGCCTTGTGCGTGTTTCTAGACTGTAGTTAGTTGTTTGCTATGAAACTTTTGTCAAAATCAGACTAACCATTGCGGGAAAGTCCACTTGTTGATCGAATGATGACATGTCACAATGTAAGTAGATTTGCTTGAATGACTACATATCAAAATGCAAGTATTAAGCTGTTAAAGTAATGGTCTAGCTGACCTACCCAAACCGGATGGTTTGGCTTTGTGCGTCGTTTCTAGACTATAGCTAGTTGTTGGCCTGAAACTTTTGTCTAGACTGGACTAGACACTCAGGGAAAATCCACTAGTTGACTGACGGCATATCACAAATGTAAGTACTCCATCATTGGTTACTAGCTAGGTTTTACAAAAGCATTAACCCTTGGGGTACATCTCCATAATGTTTACTATTGGTTTTCAATGTGTTACACATACATTCTTAAATCGAGACGAGACAAGCTAACTAAGTTTAGATTTCACAGCTATGTCCTTGTTTGCAACTTTCAAATTAACTTTTTACACTATAAATAATGGGTGATACTATCTACACAACCCCAAAAAAACCCTAAACAACCTTTATACGGACCGTGGAGGCCTTGATGGGCCGTTCTGGCCAAATCAGGGAAAATTGACGGGTCGTGGAGGCCTCCACGGCCCGTCATAATACAAAAAAGTGAAAAATGACGGGCCGTGGAGGCCTCCACGACCCGTCAAGATACCAGGTACGAGGTGTCAGTCTGAACTCCCTGCAAAAGCAGGGAGTTCAGACTGAAAAGTCTGAAAAGGTGCTTCACGACGGCCCGTGGAGGCCTCGACGGCCCGTGAAAATGTATTAGGTTTAGACATTTAATGCCTCGACGGCCCGTGGAGGCCTCGACGACCCGTAATAATATCAGATTTAACCAAAACGTGATCAACTTCTTCCCCATTTCAACCAAAACTTAAAAATCACCACCACCAAAACCCTCGTCCCATCTCGACTTCCCGGTCTCACGATGTCATATTTACAAAGCTTTTCAACCGTTGACCTGTCTGAGAACGAGTCTTACGTCTTTGAAAGCGTAGGGTATGAACCCAAGGTTCAAGTTGTGAACAGGAGGTTAAATCCGGGGTTCGTGGTAATGACGGGAACATGCTGCCCGATCTCAACCAGGAATATGTGGAGGAACATGAGTCATTTTTCGTGCCACCAAGCTACCCGCAGTACACGTACGGGAGTTACCATTCGCGCGGGAGTGGTGCTAAGGACTTCGAGGAAGATTATAACGGCTCTAACCAGAATGATGATAACCAGAAAGATGATTATGAAGGTGTTAACATAAAAGTTGAACATAACCCGGATGTTTCGTATGAAACCGAGCATGTGCATTTATTTATTTACACTAGTATATCTTTACACGTTTTAGGGTTTGTTTGATTGAACTAGTATATATTTACAGTAGTATATAATTTAGAGTAGTATGAATTCAGACTAGTGGGTCGGGTCCAGCAGTCAGCCGGGTGGGGCGTCCACCAGTCAGCCGGGTGGGTCGGCTCCTTAGTTGTACATTTGAACTCAGTATGCTTTATTTTGTATGTAAATGTTTGAATATTATGCTTATTATGCTTTATTTGGTTTTATTGTTCGTATCTTGGGTTTTGTTTAGTTCGGCAACATAAACGTTAGTAAAAAACCAAACATTCATTCATATTCACATACATATAAAAAAAGTCATATTATACAAATTAAAAACCAAACATTTATAAAAAACCAAACATTTATTGTTCGCATCTTGGGTTTTGTTTAGTTCGGCAACATAAACGTTACTAAAAAACCAAACATTCGTTCATATTCATATACACAATCATATAAAAAAGATCATATTATACAAATAAAAAAAATAACATTTATAAGAAACCAAGCATTTATATTTACATCTCAAACCCATTTTAAACACCCACACTACACTTATAAAAAACCAAATAATCATCACCTAATCATTGCCAATGATTACCAATGATTGTTATTGATTTGGATGCTAGTGCACAGGTCGTCAAGACCCCAACGGGCCGTCGTTTTTAGGGTTTAGGGTTTTTGACGGGCCGTCGGGGCCTCTACGACCCGTCTTTTTGGCTGTTTGAGCCTCCACGGGCCGTCCAGGCCTCGACGACCCGTGGAGAGGTTGTGCAAATAAAAACCTTAGTTGTGTAGATATCCGGAGCCTAAATAATATATACTTTTAACCTAATAGTTTTATTTTCCTCCTATAATTATCGTTCGTTAATTTTTATTACAAAAATCAGATACGTTTTCAATTACAATTTATTAAAAAACAGGTCGCTCCACCAGGGAGTGCCAGTGTAAGCCACTAGTTGTCTAGTTGTATATGGACTGAATTAAATTTTGTCGTTAGGCGCTAGTGGGTGTGGAGACAAAGAAAATGTTAGTCTCAATGTCACGTAGGATGTCATCTCAACATTTGGATGTCTCAAGCATTTTGAGACATGAGTGGGGTGTGGAGACACCAACACACCATGTCTCAAGTAAAAAAAAAAAGAAATTATCTCATTGGCTGCTACCCAACGTTCACATTCAAAAAAAAAAACCCTATTGGTCCGTCCGTTTGGTCTCAAGGAGGACGAGGGACGGGGGAGGGGTGGGACGGGGGGAGGGGGTGGTGTAGACGGTCCGAGACAAGGAAAAAGTGCAGGGACGGGAGTGTTTTTTGTCTCCATAGTGGGTAGCCTTACGAAAATTACTAGAAGGTTCTTGTTTCACCTTAAACTTTAAAACCTTAAATAATAAAAATATTAGTAGTAGAAAAAAGGGTCGAGTTTTTAATAAATTGGTGAAGCTTCCTGTCTCATGCGATCGCTGCACTTTTAATTTGACCGAACAATTGCCATGAGTAGAATGATTTACCGACCCTAAAATAACATCAAAACTTTGAAGATCTAGGATAATAAGAATATGGGTAGGGATCTTAAGAGAACCAACACGCCCCACTTACGGCGTGCACATATAATGTACTAGCTTTTATCCCGGGAGCGTCCCGGGGTTGAAAAAATATAACAATTCTAATAATACCAATAATAATATTTATAATTATTACTCTTGTAATTAAATAAATAATAAAATAACCTTGCTATGAGGTGATACCATGTGTTGCAGTGTTGCGCGATTCTTTCTCCTAGCTTCTCTTGATGAAGTATAACTATGCATCTTTAAAGAGTAAAATTCCAATGTGCATGACAATTGGGCTGAATTTCAACATCGTAGATAAGAACCTGGTTTAAAATAAAAAACATGATTAATGAATAACCAGAACACTTTGTATTTTTTTTTCCTGTATTAACGAAATTCCACAAAAAATAGTCGTTTTTTCTCCGTTTTTTATATAGCACTATGGTACTCGTTGGAAAGATAATAAAACGCTCGTTAATTTGGTGTAATTTTTTTCTTTAAAAACTCTAGTATATAAAAGATATTAACGTTTAAAAATTATAGGAGAAAACATAAAAGAGAAAAATTTAAATTTGTTTTTAAATTATTTTTTCTAAAATAACTAAATTTAATTTTAGTAGATTAGGTTTTATATTATATTATTATTTGTTTTTTTTAATTTGCCACATGGTATATATATATTTTTAATAATAAATTTAAAAATATCACCTTAAGGTGCCACATGGCACATTCAATGGGGGGTTGAAGGCTCCATTAAATGCCACCTCATACAAACTCAATTCTTTTATTATAAGTTATAGATATATGTGTGGCCATTGGGGGGCAAAAGTAAATTTGCACTAGTTTTAACGTTATTTTACTATTTTCGTGAAAATAACGTTAAAAACGACGGATGGTTAATCATGCATCATGTGGTGGCGTTGATAGCCAAAAGACAAAGGGGTACATGCACCGATCGGGTTTGTCCTGATTGCTAAGTGTTGTGTGTCTTATGTCCAAGGTTTGATACAAAACCACATCGAGCCGGGGGTCTCACTGGAAGCAGCCTCTCTATTCTTAGGGGTAAGGCTGTCTACATCTTACCCTCCTCAGACCCTACCTTAGCTTTGCTATAGGTGGGATTAACTGAGTATGATGATGATGATCTTAAGAGAACCAACCCCTATTTGAGAACTGAGAGAACCATTCTGGGCCACACATTTCATATAAAGGCAAAAAAAAAAAAATTTTTTTTTTTGCTTTTATCGCACATTTTTATGCAAGGAAAATTTTTTTTATTTTTTTTGAATTTTTTTTGAATTTATACATATGTGTATATGTCAATTATACATATGTGTATATAGCAATTATATATATGTGTATATAGCATTTTTCAGCTATACATATGTGTATATTTCAGTTATACATATGTGTATATTGCATTATACATATGTGTATATTGCATTATACATATGTGTATAATGCAATTATACACATGTGTATACTGAAAAAAAAAATAAAAAAAAAATAATTTTTTTTTTCCTTACATATAAAGCAGCGATTTTTGCAAAAAAAAAAAAAATTGCCTTAGAGAAATGTGTGGCCTAAAATAGTTCTCTCAGTTCTCAATTTGGGGAAAGGTTCTCATTTGAACCAAATCCATAAGAATATTATAAAAAAATGTTTTTTAACTGCTTGATTTATTTATTTATTTATTTGATTTGAGTTAATGCAGATGTTATTAATACATAATTGAAGTAAACCTTAGTAATTTAAATGTTAATTAAATATATGGTGAGAAATAAGTAAATAGGAGAAGAGAAACAATGATGGACCTCCAAACTAGGAAACCATTATCTTAATAACCGATGATTATTTTAACCACTTTTGCCGATCACCTTCTTCGATCAAACTATCTTTCTCTCTCTTGCACGGCTTTCAACCACCGAACAACCACCAACATTCAAACCATCAATGTAAGGTTTGGTACTTGTTGATTTTGTAATTCATTAAGATTTAATTTAATTTAATTGGTTTGCATGGTTCCATGTTTATAAAATATTCTACATTCTATTTTATCAAAACTACTTTATAAGCTTTTAGGCATGTTATTAAAATGTCTATATTTGAATTTCTAAAGCATCCTAAAATTTGTAGCTTAAAATATGCAAAGAGTGCTATTGTTAGATTGTACATTGAGCATATTATTATTAGGGAGCTACATTTTGATCGGTGATCGAATCTTGTGAAGCCTAGTTATATGATTGTACATGATGCTACTCCGCCTCAATGGAGTGTTTAGTTATAGCGGATGATATATAAGTATACTATACAAACAAACGTACCCAGTAATATCCCATTTGTAGAGTAGGGTCTAGGGTGGGTGAGTGAGGGCAGACCCCTTACCTCTATAGGAGATACAGAGGTTGGTCCCACTGGGACCCCGCCTCAACAAACCTTTTTAATTTATCTAGAGTACAAATAAAATAAAATGTATGCTAGTAACCAAGAGAAGACATGAAAAAGAATCACAAAGCACTTAGAAAGTACCTAGCAGAAAGAACACTATGTGTATAAATTTATGATGCCTCTAATTGTACTTCTTTGGTGAAGTCTTGATTGGTAGTTTAGTAAGGGGGAAGGGACACTCAAGGGTAAGTACTCTAGCCCCAACCACTCCCGCTCCGCCATGTCAAAATGAACCCAAAGTACCCTAGAACCGCCAGAACACTGGCGACACTCTAGGGTACTTTCTCGGCAACATGTTGCGATGACATGAAATCTGCAACTTTGCCTATGTTGCTCCAAGGCAATCAAACCAATTTCCCCTTGCCGAGCAGTGCCCCGTCCCCCTTAAGCATCATAGTATGACATATTGGGACTTGGGAGTAACAAGTGCTCATGACATTGTTGAATTTCCTCCTAAAATGTAGAAAAGTGTTGTTTATGTGGTCAATATACCATTAATCATATGATAGTGATCCTGATTCCTATCTTTTAGCATATAGTTTTCTTATATTTGAATCTGCAGTACTAATAGTTTTTTTTTTTTTAAGTTTCACAGTTCTCAAATGTGGTATTAAACATGCAAATAAGAACAAGCAATGCAGATGGTTTCAGGATCAGTGTTTCAAGCACACCTAGTTGTTCAAATCATACTGCTGGAAGTGGTTATGATGACATAGAATCATTAGGAGATATTTTCCTTTGGGGAGAGGTATGGTCCGATGTTGGTTCTACCGATGGATCCGTAAATGCATTTCCGTCAAAAACTGATGTTACCATTCCTCGGCTCCTAGAGTCGAACATAGTTATAGATGTCCATAAAATTGCTTGTGGCGTTAGACATTATGCTCTTGTAACAAAGCAAGGTGAGCTTTTTACTTGGGGAAAGGAGTCTGGTGGCAGGCTCGGTCATGGGCTCGAAAAAGATTTTGGTCGCCCACGTCTTGTCGAATTTCTTGCAGTTACTAATGTTGATCATGTTTCATGTGGTGAGTTTCATACGTGCGCTATATCGACTTCTGGTGATTTGTATACATGGGGGGATGGGTCCCACACTGCTGGACTTCTCGGCCATGGCACTGATGCCAGCCACTGGATACCAAAAAGAATTTCCGGACCTCTGGAAGGACTAGTGGTTTGTTCAGTTGCTTGCGGCACATGGCATACCGCACTGGCAACTGTTGATGGTAGGCTTTTCACTTATGGTGATGGGACGTTTGGTGGTTTAGGGCATGGAGATCGAGAGAGCTTAAAATATCCGGTGGAAGTTCAATCGTTAAACGGATTGAAGGTGTTAAAAGTTGCGTGTGGAGTATGGCACACTGCCGCAATTGTGGAGATCGCAAATCAACATGGTGGACATTCGACATCTAGAAAGCTCTTCACATGGGGTGATGGTGAAAAACATAAATTGGGTCATGGAAACAAGGAAACTTACTTGAAACCGACGTGTATATCCGCTCTCATGGACTACAACTTCCATCAACTCGCGTGTGGAAATACCATGACCTTAGCTCTTACTACATCCGGCCATGTTTATTCTTTCGGTAGTACCGCATTTGGTCAACTAGGGAATCCACAATCTGATGGGAAATTACCTGCCTTGGTGCAAGACGAGTTGGTCGGTGAGTTTGTCGAAGAAATTGCATGTGGAGCATACCACGCCGCTGTTTTGACATCAAGAAGCGAAATCTTTACATGGGGAATGGGTGCAAATGGAAGACTAGGCCATGGGGATTTTGAAGACCGCAAAACGCCAACTTTGGTTGAATCGTTAAAAGACAGAGTCGTTAAAAGCGTATCTTGTGGCGCGAGTTTCACTACTAGTATATGCATTCATAAGTGGGTAGGTGGAGCAGATCAATCCGTTTGCTCTGGATGTAAACAAGCGTTCGGTTTCACTAGAAAGAGGCATAATTGTTACAACTGTGGGCTTGTACATTGCCATGCTTGTAGTTCTAGAAAGGCTCTAAAGGCAGCACAGGCTCCAATTCCGGGAAAACCTCATCGCGTTTGTGACTCGTGCTACGCGAAACTTATAAAGAAGCCCCCTGATGTTGGGATTGGGATTGGCAGTACATCAACTTATTACAGGAGATTTAGTAACCAACCGAGCCAAGATGGAAGTAGAGGACCGGGCCCTGGACGCACTTCTAGGCTTTTAATGTCGCCCAACATTGAACCAGCCAAATACCTTGAGATCATGTCAGCAATGTATGGGCCAAAATCGGATTCTTATTCTTCAGTAAGATCGTCCCAAGTTCCGTCATCTCAACAATTAAAGGATATTACATTTCCGAGTTCAATGGGTAGTGCTTTCAGACCTTCGGTCACAGCATCATCGTTTCAGATGCAGCCACCGTTTCTGCCATCACCGCAGCTGCAACCTCAACCTCAACCTCCACCTCTGCCAACCAACAGCAGACCCGCTGCACCGTATTCCAGAAGACCAAATCCTCCGTCTTCTGCGCCTCCCATGTTCTCGAGGGGTGTCATTGATAATCTTAACAAATCAAATGAGCTCTTGAACCAACAAGTGTCCAAGTTGCAGGGCCAAGTATGTACTGTTGCTTCTTTTCTTGGCATTTTCTTCGGGCAGAGCTATATAAACACGACTGACACACCATCTAGACACCACTAATATCTCACTATTGACACTATCCGTATGGCCCATACGACAGTGAAAAATGGTCATACGGGGTCTTATGAGGGGCCATATGAGATGGCGGTCACCAAATCATATGGCCCTGTGATTTTTTGACTGGCAAAAAACCCACTCACATGACAATGACAGTCATACACAGCCAATATGACCATTTTTCGACCAATCATATTTTTCCGGCATGGCTCATTTGGTGTATTATACGCAGGGGTGGACCTAGTGTATAAGTTAGGTGCCGCGTCCGTTGCTGCTCAACTTCACGTGCGTAGTGGAAATTTTGGTTTTTTTTTTTTTTTTTTTGAAATTTGGAAAACGTTGCTACTAAAATGAAAAAAATGAAAAACGTTACTACTGAAATTCATTTTTAGATCCGCCACTGATTATACGGCAAGCACAGTGGTGTCTATATAGCACCCCCCCCCCCCCCCCCCTTTTCTTCTATACGTGTTTTTTCCACTGGAAGTGACATACTATACATTGTTTTCATGAACTGGTAGGTGAAAACTTTAAAGAAGAACACCGAACGGCAAGATGCAGAGCTTCATAAATTGCAAACTTATGCTGAAGAATCAGCTTCATTAGCATCAGACCGCAATGCCAAGTGTCAAGTTGCTGTGGATGTCCTCAAATTTGTTAGATCTCAGGTATAAGAATTTGAAATACCTGTTTATAAACAAGTTTTTGATGATATCTATTTATAAACAAGTTCTTGATGAAATGTGCCGGTTTTATTGTTATATGCTAGTTAAATACATTGACAGAGAAGCTGCCTCCTGACGACGAAAGCATAAAAACGTTGACTTTTAAAGTCGATGACTTCCTAAAATCAGCCCCATCAAGGAAAATCCGAAGCAAAAAGTATCCTAAGGTTGAAGAGAACAATGTCGGTGAAACAAGCAAAGACGGTAGCAAACATAGCGAGGAAGAGAAAGAAGTAATTGAACAATTTGAACCAGGTGTATATGTAACTATCATCCAACTATCAGACGGTTCCAAAATATTCAAGCGAGTTAGATTCAGGTACATAACGCTTTGATTCTCATGATTCCGTTTCAACTACTTAGAATTGTCTCATCTATATATCTAAAATGCAGTAAACGAAGGTTTGTGGCGGAGCAGGCTGAAGAATGGTGGAAGGAAAACAAAGAAAAGGTGTTCGAGAAGTATAGCCGGACAAAGTCAAACGGTGAAGCGAGTACATCTGCAGCTCAACCACCACCTGACCAAGAACCATCCACATCTACCTAGCTTAGTCAGGCCCTGGATATCAGGACTCAATTTTGATGCAGCGCGTTGCCCTTCACTAGATTAGATAATTTTATCATTTTTTTTACTAATTTGGTTCACATGTGAAAGAGGCGGCAGTGCGGATATACAATGTTGTATTTCTAACATGATAACTAGCTAGTTTATAGCTAAAATATAAAAAAAGTTATAACCCGAGGACCATCATGTTACTACTGAGTTACGAACGTGAAAATAAAATATCTGATACTTTTATATGTATGTCTTTCGCATGATCGTTATTCTTTAAATATTGGCGTAGTCTTTGCAGTTGCTTTCCTGCTAAAGTCTTGTGCTATTTAGTGGTTACTATGATGGTTAAAACAAAGTATTATGTATGATGTTATGCATAATGCTTCGCCCCTGCGCGTGCTTTGGCAATGTATGTTCAGTTTCATCTTTTTTAGTTCAAAATTTTAATAAATTTGAGCTTTTTTATCAATTTTTTTTCCTGATAATCCTTTCAGAATCTGGTCAGGAGCGAGCGTTTGTCCGTTTGAAGATTGTGGATAGCGGTCAATCAAAGAGAACCTATGACCCTTTGTTTATAATAAGGATGCTATCGAAGCTGTTCAATGCCAGTAGCCATAACAATGAAGTGACAGTAAGACAACTTGCTAAAATGATGACCAAGGTAACATTATCTTTTCACTCAAATATTCGAGGGTTAAACGGGCATTGGGATCAGGAACGAAATATTCGTCTAGTAGGTTTGTTTAGGTGTTTTCACGGTACGCTTAGTGAAAGAAAAACCAAACTTCCCTGGTTGGTGGGATGACCCGGTTTACCAGTTTGGCGGTTTAACGGTTTGTTTGTTATTGTTTTTTAACGGCTAAATGTTGCTCCAAAGGGGGGTTGAACTCACCACCTCCAAGTTAGAAAGTTAAGGTGTTAGCCAGCTGTTTGCTTTTCTTTTGCAGTTTGAACTGATTTGCATATTTCAGTAATTAAAAAAAAAAATACATAAATCATGAAAGTTAAATGACCGCTGCAAAATTTTAAACCGACCGAACCGCTAAACCAACAAGCCTTACCGTTTGGATCTCAAACCGGCCTACTTGGTTCTGGTTGGGTAGTTTGTTTGATTTTAAGGTTTATAAACACCCCTTGGTTCTCCATATGGTATTATTACTTGAATGATTGCTTTTTAGACGCATTGAGAGAAGGGCGGGTCAGGCGGGTAGCTTAATGGGTCAAAACTGGAATGATGTTCCATACATGGTAAAATTAGTAGCATGATGGGTGTTTAGACGTTAATTTTGGTGGACGTTCCGTGCATGTATCATTAGTGGTATGATGGGTGGTTTCCGGACATGGTGAGATGGGCAGAGGTTGGTTAACGGGGCAAAACAGGAGTAATGCTCCATCTTTGATATTTTTCGGTTGTATGATGTGTGGCTTTTAGACGTGGTGAGATGTCGGGTCAAACGGGTTGATATGGGCTGGGTAGTTTTGGCCTTCTTGAAATACTAATATGTAAATGTTTGAATGGCACAGCGTCAGATCCAAAGACATCACCTTAGGACTTGCTGGAATCCACACTTTTCTACTAACACAGGACTTATGCTGATGCAGTCTGGATATGTCCCAACCCGGTATAGGGTTTGAACCTGATTTTTGCACCTCTAGTACCCAGTTTCGTACCTAACGCCTAGGCGTGAGGCGCAATGCCTGGTGCCTTAGGTAGCTATGCCTAGGCACTTTCCACGAAGCGCAGAAAAAGCGCGTTTTTCAGATTTGTTTTTGGTTTTTTTGGCCCGGAGGCGTGCGCCTCCTGTACCCCATGAGTTTTATGCATAAACATGTTTTACCTTGTTTTTTTTGGCTTGTACGTATAGGTAAAATCATATAAAAACCTTATTGATAGCTATATTTTGGGTAAAGGAAGCTAAAAACCTATGGGATATATAAAAAAATTATATAATTACTGCACACCTCGGGTACGAAAAGCCCACCGCTTGCGCTTGGCGCTTCACGCCTAGGGCTTAGACTCCGTCGCTTTTGTGTGCCTATCGCTTTTAAAACCAAGGTTATACCCGACCCGAACCATGAAAACCGGGAAAAAAAACCAATTAGTTCCTCACCAAACCCTACCCGGTTATTACAATACCCGGGTTTTAACATTTTTGACTGTTGCTACAACAAATAACTGTCTAACGTTGGTTTTGAGTCACAAGGGAGGTTCAGGGGTTCAAGGGTTCCACTCTGCCTAACGCAGGTCGTGGTGTCCTTCTACGTTGCAAACGTAGAAGGAGGTTCAAGGTTTGTATTTATTGTTTTATATGCTTTAAGGTTCTGGTTTGAGATAAACTCAAAGCCAGAAGTGGAAGTTCTTGAGATCCCAGTGAAGAAGATTGTTCTTCCCACGTGAGGGACCAAAAGAATAATAAGAGTGAAGTGAGAGTGATTGAGATGGTGTATCCAGGGCTGAGAATCAGTCTCAGATTTATAGAGAAGAGAGCACTCTATAAGGAGAAAGCATATAACCTTGATCTTTGTTGCAACTAAAGGACATGCCACAAAAAGTAAGTGGCTGCTATGGACCTGCGGTCTATTGACTGATGTTACTCCATCAGTTTGTTTGTTTTGCTCGATGAAAAAGATGACGGGACAAGTCATCTTTTTGACTTAGGATGCTGCTGGTTGTTTGAACCCTTGTAGGCTCCAACCCTTTAAGCATCGTTTGGTAATATCGTTTATTTATTTACTAGATTATACCCCGGGAACGTCCCGGGGTTGAGAAATCTAATATGACATATTAATTTTACATATGAAATAGAATGATGCGCTTTACAGTTACATGCAGGAAAGCTTCGGATAGCACCTAACCTAAAACAATTAAAAATGTATCTCCAATGTTAACGCCTAACCTTAAACAATGTATTCTAATATTTATATCTAACTTAAAACAATGTATAACTCCAATGCTAACGCATGTTGAAAATAGAATTCATATTTACTGATTTCAACATAATTAGTGACTTGCCTATACATGATTAATTATTTACCTGGACACTTTGTGTTTTTTTTCCTGTATGAACGAAACCACAGTACCACACACAAAAATAGTCGTTTTTTCTCTGTTTTTTATATAGCACTATGATACTCGTTGGAAAGATAATAAAACGCTCGTTAATTTGGTGTAATTTTTTTCTTTAAAAAATCTCGTATATAAAAGATATTAACGTTTAAGAATTATGGGAGGAAACATAAGAGAGAAAAATCCAATTTTGTTTTTAAATTCTTTTTTTTCCTAAAATATCTCAATGCCACATGGGATGACACATGGCACACTCAAGGAGGAGAATGCCTCTTTGAGTGCCATGTCATTAAAATTGCTTTGGTTTATTATATGTATAGATTTTTTGCTTTGAGCTACCTACGTCATCATTGACCATACCCATAACCGGTTTCAACCCGATGATACGGCCCAGTACCTGATTTGTGCACCACTAAATGAATTGATTATAGTACATTAATTCAAGAAATTTCACCACAAGAAATATGGTGCTACAAAACAATTCTATGAATACCAATAGCAATCCAAACAATATTTGAAACAAGAAATAATATATCATAAGTACGTCTATACTTTGTCTATGCATACTTCAACAAAGAGTTGACCAATGCTATATGGAATGATTAGAAAGCCTTTGTTAGGACGTTTCGCACTATTTGTGTAGACCTCCATAAGAGACTTCACTGAGAACCGTCCCTCTTTGCATCTAACGGTAAGTTCATAGACGAAAGATTTGTCTAGCGTTGGGAGTCCAATGCAATTAACATTGAAAACTCTTCCAGTTTCTTGAATCACGCCATGGTTAAGGATGGAGATCGATCACACCATGATTCTCTTCTTGAAGAATCATGTGCTTGTGACCTATTTCGACGAAGACAGAGAAGGTGTACCCATAAGTGAATGAAGTAACATGATGGTGGCCGAGGACATGATCGTGTATCTTGTTGGAAGAATAAGCAAAGGTGCACACTGGACAAAAGCATAGGGTGTAGCCACATCTTATTTCGTGACCAACTTTCTTACTGTGGATCAATGTTTTGCTACATCCAAAACATTTGTTTTCTTGACTAGAGTATCCATAGCTTTCGATTGGTTGTTGCGACCCCACGTTGCATGAAAGAATTCAAAAGAGCTGAAAAACTATATATAACAACAAAAAAGTATATCTGTCTATATAGAGAAACTAGGTTACACTCCCGTGTATTATATGAGTTAATAAATATAATATTATATAATTAGTATTAAAAAATTTATGTTTTTAAGACAACATATGCGTTGGATGGTTGAATAAATTCGTGTACTACACTAATTGAATAACATAAATTGGAATTTGTAAAATACACAGTCGTCAATATATCTATTTTAAAAATAACTATTGACGCTTGTTTTGACATTTTATTGTAAGGAATATAATTTCAAAATAATTTCCTTCATTTCACTAAAAAAGGTGGGAAAACCACATGAAGATCACCCAGTGTGACATGTGACCCCATTTGATTTCTTTTATTATATGGTATACATATAGATATAGATTAGTGTAGGGGATGGTTAAAATGGAAACCACAAAAATATGAGAAAACCTTATAAACCCAATCTAGACCATTGATCTAAAGTGATCAATGGTCTAGATTCATTCTATATTATTTTAATATATTTATGTGAGTAGATGACAAAAAAAGGGTACAATGGTCAATTGGCATTTTTCTGAAAAGCACATATGACAAGTGGACCCCACACATGTCACATCATCTCTCTCTTACTTTTTTCCCATTGTTATATAAGCTGTCAGATGCCCGTGTTACATATGTAACATGTGTTGTGTTACGTAGGTTAAAACTGAGTTGCCAGTTTATATTATTTAAAAAATGCTGATTTATTAATTTTTTTTATTAGACAATATTTTTTTTCGTTTTATTGTACCAGCACCAGAAATTGTTGCATACGTAACAAGAATTGATATGGTTATAGGCATTTTGTTACTTAAAATGCTACTTACAAAGTGCTAAAAACAAACAAAACGGTCATTACAAAGTGCTACAAAATTTATAGATCCAAAAACATTCAAATGTACACAAGAATCGTTTCTTACAAAGTGCTAAAAACAAACAAAACAGTCATTGCAATTCAACAAATGCTAAAAAAACTATCATAAATAAAAAAAAATTGTCTACACTTCATTCTTGATAATCATCTTCATCTTTAATGCAAAAAATATGCTCACCTGCAAAAATAAAACAAAAATCATCAATTTACTTGTAAAGACCCCCCCCTGCTTAACGTATGTTAACCAACTGGATTACAAAAAAACATACGAAAACTGATACAAAAAAACATTGTTTTATACATTTAATTATCAAGATTATCAAAACTTAAAAAATCAAAACTTTGTATCTAGTAAAAAAAACAGAAACTAATTTATACCAACTTAGTGGTGCTGTTACATACGAAACAGACGCAAACATAGATTTCATCCCAATTCTTCCTCTATAATATGCAAAAAATCAAACATGTATCTGGTAAAAAAAAATCGGTAACTAATTTATACCAACTTAGTTCTGTTGTTACATACGAAACAAACGCAATATAGGAAACAGATGCAAACACACATTCCACACATTATAATACTCATACAAACATACACATGCTGGTAAAAAAACAAAATCAGACATATTGTTGCATATGTTAAGAGACATTAAAATTCACCAATTTTGATTAAAAAAACATATTAATAATAATAACATATAAAAAAGGTTAATTAATAGCTCAAATTTTCAAAACCATCACAAAAAACTTGTTTTTATCAAACACTAATTTATACCAACTTAGTGGTGCTGTTACATACGAAACAGACGCAAACATAGATTTCATCCCAATTCTTCCTCTATAATATGCAAAAAATCAAACCTGTATCTGGTAAAAAAAATCGGTAACTAATTTATACCAACTTAGTTCTGTTGTTACATACGAAACAAACGCAATATAGGAAACAGATGCAAACACACATTCCACACATTATAATACTCATACAAACATACACATGCTGGTAAAAAAACAAAATCAGACATATTGTTGCATATGTTAAGAGACATTAAAATTCACCAATTTTGATTAAAAAAACATATTAATAATAATAACATATAAAAAAGGTTAATTAATAGCTCAAATTTTCAAAACCATCACAAAAAACTTGTTTTTATCAAACACTAATTTATACCAACTTAGTGGTGCTGTTACATACGAAACAGACGCAAACATAGATTTCATCCCAATTCTTCCTCTATAATATGCAAAAAAATCAAACCTGTATCTGGTAAAAAAAATCGGTAACTAATTTATACCAACTTAGTTCTGTTGTTACATACGAAACAGACGCAATATAGGAAACAGATGCAAACATACATTTTCAAAACCATCACAAGCAACTTCTTATTACCAAACACTAATTAGCTCAAATTCAAACTCTAAGCATTAATTGTTTTCTAACCCCTTTCAAAATCATATTAAAAATGTTTTCTGCTGTTACATACGAAACAAACGCAACATAAAACATAGGAAGTTTCAAACTAGAGGGCAACAAACCAAATTCAAAAAACTTTATTACTTCAAAACGATAAAAGCTTCGTATCTCAACAAAATACCCTTAGACCCAAAATACCATCTCAAATCAACATAAATCATATAAATCACAAATACAACATTATTCTTCAAGAAAAAAAAATACTTTAAAAAAATTCAAAAAATACTTTAAATTCATACACAACTTTATAGTCCATCAAACAAAACCCATTAACATTTAACCCATTAAGCCCAATAACCGCTATTAATCGGCATTTTCAAACAGTACACACACCACACTGTCGACTTGTTCACTGACGGATTTTAGGTATTTTTTTTCTTTTAACTATTTTCTCTAAATTTTACTTCATTGTTTGATTATTTGTTACGTGCTTCATATTTAGTCTAAAGATGGCTTGATTATTTGGTATTAAATGCTTCTTGAAATCATGTTTAAGTTTAATAAAATTGTTGCTTTATTTTATTCATATATGAAAAAAAACGAACAAAGGTCTGAATTAAAAACCTTGAATGGAGAAACAGATGCAAACCGTAATGGAGACTCTGTTCTCTTCGTCCTCTCCGTCACCGGATGGGTTGTTTGGATTTTTGTTCGAAATCAGAGCTGTTGAGGCTGCTAATCGGAGCTGTGGAGGGACGATGTCGGACCTGCCTGTGGTGGTGGTGGTTTCTGTTCGAAATCAGCCTGTGGTGGTTTCTGTTCGAAATGGTGGTTTCTGTTCTAAAGGGATGGGTTGTTTGGATTTTTTATATGGGGGGAGGGGTTAGGTGGTGGTGGTGGTGGTGGTGGTGGTGGCGGCGGTGGCGGTGGAGGTGGTGGTGGATGAATCTTGAAGATGGTGGTGGAAGAAAGATGAAGAGAGAGAGAGAGAGAGAGTTGTTTATATAGGAGGGGGGTGGGAAATTTCAAATTAGAAAAAGAGTGGGAAGGGTAAAAATACTAATTTACCCTTATTAATTAAAATAATAGAGGGTGATGTGGAGCAATGTGGTCCACTAGTTGGGTTTTTAGGAGTTTTCTCAAATTTTTGGGTTTTCTCTATACCTTTAGCCGATTACTGTATATGGGGTTTTTAAATACAAGTTGCAATGCATGCTTTTCTGTTGATTATGTATGGATAAGTATAATTTGCTTTATCTTATATAAATTCGGGCTAAAAGAAACCGCTCTCATGAAAAAAAAAAAATAGTGTTATTTATACGTTAAAATCTTATTCACCCCTCATAAATATTTGGTTAAGCACCACAATCACCCCATGAAAATAATTCTTGGTCCGCCAATACACATATCTGAATATATATAACAGTTACCTCATAGATGGGCCCACACAATCTGTGGCTGCATATTCCACAATGGAGAATAAGATTTGTGAGATAGACCCGAAGTTGTTCTCTTGTTTTGTTTTGAATAACTTTAGTTGCATCTTCTTCCGTTGGTGTCGATTGAGGTCGGTGGTTGGATTTGCAGCCAAACAAATGAACAATCGTAACATTGAAACAAGTCTTCTCACAAGAAAGTTTTGGTTGTGGTCGGCCATTATTAATTAGACAATTAGTGATTGTTTTCTTTCAGTGTTTGTTAATCTTACTAATGAAATTTTTTTAACAAATTAACATCTCCTATAATATTACACCAATAATTCTAAATTACAACACGCTTTAATGATTGAACCTTTGACCTCTTCTCTAAGAAGCATATGACTCCACCAAGTGAGCTAGCCCACATTAGCAATCTTACTAATGAATTCAACGATTATTTATAGTTAATTTATTTTCTAGCACATGTATGGGGTTTTGGTGGCCATATTTTGTTACCAATTAAAAATTTCAAACTCCATTCCTTAAATATATATACACTTCCTTAAAAATGGCGGACAATAGTACAACACTTCTAATTAAAATGCATCATTACTCGATTATAAAAAAAAATAAGAAACAACACATTACCATACCACAATTAAGTATAATTTGACTCAATAGAGTTATATCCGAATTCTTGGGTGAGCCATCAATTCTCATAATTGGTCTTTCAGTGTGGTTTCCGACATTGATCAATCGAGTTCTACCCGCCCCCTAACGAGAGTTAGTTCACCTCGATTGACCAACGTCGTAAACTACAGGGACTTTCTAACAAAGTTGTTCAATAACTTCAACACACATAAACTTCAAAATTTTAATTATGTCAATGCGTTGAGTTTCTAAAAGGTTGTTCAAAACTTAAGTGCATCAATGCATTGACTTTCTCATCAAGAGTTTTTTGCTAAAATAGTGTTATTTTCAAGGAAATTTGTGTAAGTGGTAGGTGTCAGAACCAACTTTGTACAAATGGGAGTCCTGCAATCTAAGATTGCGGGAATGCATGACATGGCAGCCACATTGGACGACGAAGACAACCTGTTGGACAACGTGGAGAAAGCTCGAGGCAGACGTGGCATTCCCGCAATCTGAGATTGCGGGATTAGCTGCAAATTAATGGCAGAAGTATTTCGTTGATCTGGGTTCAAGCAATTCGGTGCGTAGATATTGTATAAATTAATATCCCCCATCTCAAGCCATGCTTTGCGTGTAACATTGTCACACAGCTCAGACGAAGAATCACTAGAAAAATTACAGTTTTTGAAGAGGGCATCATGTGTTACATCTGAGTATAAAGCATGAGTCCACCAATAATCGTAGATTCCTTTCGCAGTTGTTTCATCGTCAATATCTGCATTCCCTATCTGCAAGTTTAACAAAATTAGTAATTTTACTTGTTCAGAGTATAAACCTGCATTTTGCCATGTTGTCTGAATTGAATCCGCAATCTTGGATTGCATAATACCCCATTCCCGCAATCTTAGATTGCGGGACTTCCACATAATACGCCACGTCATCGACTCGTCCAACTCAGCTGCCCCTCCTTCAAGACCTGCCTAGCTGGAAGTCCACGTAAGCCAATCCCGCAATCTAAGATTGCGGGACTACCATTTACCTAAACTACTTTCTGACACCTACCATTTGTACAAAAATCCTTGAAAATAACACTACTTCTGCAAAAAATTCTTCTCACCAAACCTTCTCTTGACCCGTGAATATGTTGATCCGCGAAAACAGTGATCCACATGACGTGACCAAACTCGATTAACCCAACAATCATGTTGTTTCCTTAATTGATTTAAGACTTTACAACAAAATATATGGATGGGCATAAGATAATATGATAAAAATATATAACAATACTTGTAGCTAGAATACTTTAGCTAACAAACCAATGGATAATAACTCAATACTAAAAAAACAGATACATATGTGTTAATAGTAAAACTTAACAAAATAACAAAGCATGGTTCATGGTGATCGGCTAGGAAACATATTCATGAAGTCTCTAGCTAGGCCTTGTCTATGCATACTCCAACAAGGAATCGACCAATGCTGGATGGAATGATTAGAAAGCCATTGTTAGATGTAGGGGTCGTCGTATTTGTATGGACATTCGGTATAGACTCCATCGAGAAACATCCCTCTTCACATCTCACAGTAAGTTTATAGATAAAAGCTTTGTTTAGCGTCAGTGGCCCAATGCAATCGACAGTAAGAACTCTTGCGGTTTGATCTGGAAGCACACCATGTTTAAGTAGAAAGACCACACCCTTATTCTTTTCTTGAAGAATCAAGCGCCTCGGACCTAGTTCGACAGGGACACGGACAGAGAAGGCCCTTCCGTATGTGAAAGTAATTATTCCATCACGATGGTCTCGCACATGATCGTACAACTTGTTGGAAGCATAAGCAGCATAACATACCGGACAATTACATATGGTTTCCGCACATGATCTTGTTTCGTCGTGGGCTTTCTTACCATGCATCAATGTGAGAAGTTTGGTTTTGCACTGGACATATGTTTTCTTGACTAGACTTCCTTTACGAATTGCTTCTGTTGTTTTGTTTTGAATAACTTGAGTTGCATCTTTGGTTGACTTGGATTTGTTTGATGGTAACATAGTTGAAACCATGTTTTGATTGCCTTCAGCCATTCTTTTGTTTTTCCTCTCAATGTTTTGTTTGTGAAGAACTCAATGGTTGGTTGTTAATTTATAGTGATTTTTTTAAGCATATGGGATTAATGTGATAAGAGGATATTCATGCCGACTTACTTCAGAATCCATTCCTTAATTAAAATAAATATTTTGAGAACTTTTAGATAACTTTTAGAGGTTCATTATTGTTTAAAAAAAGTCTCGTTGCATCGTTTAATAACCTCCTCCGCAATTCCACCTCCTCGTTTAAGGGGAAAGAGGCATATCCACATTTACAACGTGACTTGATATAACAATCGTAGCATGATGACCCGTGCCTATACGTACACTACAATATTAAGTAACAATAAAATTTATAACCGAAAACGAACAAACGAACGTATGTACGTACATCATTCATCATCGTACATATGGATGTTTGGGTTTTTTAATTGAGTTTCAGGTTATTCGGATTTTTTTGTTGTAGGAATCTTACCTGTAACCCCACCCAATAAAGATTCGGGTATAATTAATCGGTATACGGGTTTTTAAATACAAGTTGCAATGCATGCTTTATAATTGAACTAAACATGATTAGTATATATACTATTAATTAATAGTTGAGATAATTGAGTAGTGTTTTATGTAAAGTATTGAAGACTAATTCATCCCAAAGATAGTGATTCATCTGTTTGAAGACTGAAAGATTTGTTGAAAAAGTCAAACCTCTGTTGATGAAGAGCAAAGCTCTGTAAAACAGCCTGGAACAGTGTTTGTTTCAACAGAGTCGGTAAACAGATGTAGAAGGTCTTAAAAACAGGGGTTTAAGATTATCAGAAAGCTTGACTTGCGCGGACGAAACACAATCTCTCAGTCTTTCTGTTCTCTTCACCAGCTGTCGTAGACGATTGAGAAGACCATAGAGAAACAGGATAAGACCATTGAGAAGCGGTGCATTTTTAGAGAGAGAAACAAGAGAGAATAGTGGAAAGGAAGCATAAGGTACAGTGGTACACACGCCCGCTGCACAAACGCCTTGCTGATTAAGTATAAACAGTTGAGATAATTGAATAATGTTTTACGTAAAGTATTGAAGACTAATTCATCCCAAAGATAGTGATTCATTTGTTTTAAGACTGAAAGATTTGTTGAAAAAGTCAAACCTCTGTTGATGAAGAGCAAAGCTCTGTAAAACAGCCTGGAACAGTGTTTGTTTCAACAGAGTCGGTAAACAGATGTAGAAGGTCTTAAAAACAGGGGTTTAAGATTATCAGAAAGCTTGACTTGCGCGGACGAAACACAATCTCTCAGTCTTTCTGTTCTCTTCACCAGCTGTCGTAGACGATTGAGAAGACCATAGAGAAACAGGATAAGACCATTGAGAAGCGGTGCATTTTTAGAGAGAGAAACAAGAGAGAATAGTGGAAAGGAAGCATAAGGTACAGTGGTACACACGCCCGCTGCACAAACGCCTTGCTAATTAAGTATAAACAGTTGAGATAATTGAATAATGTTTTACGTAAAGTATTGAAGACTAATTCATCCCAAAGATAGTGATTCATTTGTTTTAAGACTGAAAGATCTGTTGAAAAAGTTAAACCTCTGATGATGAAGAGCAAAGCTCTGTAAAACAGCCTGGAACAGTGTTTGTTTCAACAGAGTCGGTAAACAGATGTAGAAGGTCTTAAAAACAGGGGTTTAAGATTATCAGAAAGCTTGACTTGCGCGGACGAAACACAATCTCTCAGTCTTTCTGTTCTCTTCACCAGCTGTCGTAGACGATTGAGAAGACCATAGAGAAACAGGATAAGACCATTGAGTGCATTTTTAGAGAGAGAAACAGGAGAGAATAGTGGAAAGGAAGCATAAGGTACAGTGGTATACACGCCCGCTGCACAAACGCCTTGCTGATTAAGTATAAACAGTTGAGATAATTGAATAATGTTTTACGTAAAGTATTGAAGACTAATTCATCCCAAAGATAGTGATTGATTTGTTTTAAGACTGAAAGATCTGTTGAAAAAGTTAAACCTCTGATGATGAAGAGCAAAGCTCTGTAAAACAGCCTGGAACAGTGTTTGTTTCAACAGAGTCGGTAAATAGATGTAGAAGGTCTTAAAAACAGGGGTTTAAGATTATCAGAAAGCTTGACTTGCGCGGACGAAACACAATCTCTCAGTCTTTCTGTTCTCTTCACCAGCCGTCGTAGACGATTGAGAAGACCATAGAGAAACAGGATAAGACCATTGAGAAGCGGTGCACTTTTAGAGATAGAGAAACATGAGATTTTAGAGAGGGAGAGAAACAGGAGAGGACAATGATCAATCAAGCCCCCCCTCCCCCAATGAGAGTTAGTTCACCTCGATTGACCAATGTTGTAAACTATAGGGGCTCAGAGAACCAATTCTAGGAATTGGGGGCTCACCCGACAAAATGGGTATAACTACAGGGACTCAAATTGTACCTAGCTTTATTTTAAAAGCTTAAGAGAAATGCACGGTTATAGACCTTTATATTACATTTTGTTGCATTAGTAGAAATTGCATCGGATAATGCATTATATTTTGTATCTTAAAAATCATCTTGCATTCGCTCCCTTGAAATGTTTCGGTTTGACAAGATTAGTGTTATTCCGGAATTTATATTGATTAAAATATATATTTTTATTGAACAAATGTATGTTAATTCCAGTAGGTCCGTAAAGAACCGAACAAACAAAAACAAAAGCATGTTCGTGTTCATTCATTAACTTTAACCGAACACGAACATAAATATATAATCGAACACGTTTTTTGTTTATCTTCCTTCACTAAGAAAATGGGCATGTTCGTTTTTGTTTATATATGTTCATTTGTTTAAAACCAAAACGAAAAGTTCATGAATAATCATTTTTCATTTGCTTTTCTTTACTCAAATCATTATGATATGATACGGTATATACAATACTTATTTCGAATTTTTAGAGATGTCATATATATCTACATCACAATCGGTGGATTTTATATTCATGACACTATATAGTTATGATGGTCTAGGTTTAAGGAATGACATGGATGATATAATCATATAAATCTTAAACCATGTTATATTTATGAAATTGTGGTTCAGTTCGGTTTTGAAAAATCCCCATTAAGAAATTAAGAAACAATAATTTATATGGGGAATGGGACCTAGGGATGCAGGGTATGTTTGACAAAACTAGCTGGTGGCTGGAAGCTGTTAGCTGTAGCTTTTTAAATATATTTTGATGTTTAGCAGAGTAGCTGGAGCTTTTGATAAAATGTATAAAATGACCAAAATGGGCATTAACTAAAAGCTTGTATGCATTTTTTTTTATTATAGAATGGGTATTTGTGTCATTTACTCATTAAAAGCTTGTATGAGCTTTTCTTAAATGCTAGTACTAGTAGCTTTTCAATATAGAGCGTTTTCTCCTAGCCTAAAAGCTTTAAGCTCATTCAACCAAACAAAGCTTTTTATTGACTAGTAGTTTTTTCTTAAAAACTTGAAACTCATAAAAGTTTTTTGCCAAACATACCCGTAAAATGATTTATTCTCAATCTATATTGATTAGTTTTTGGGTTATGGGTTTTATACACCCGTGACATCACATTTTAAGGTGCGTGACATCACATTATGGGTATGTGACAGTCTCCAATTGATGTATGATGTGGACCAGGATGTATGAATTCTAATTTAAGGATGTATGATTCCTAAATACCTTAGTTTTCTTTTGCAATTATATTAGACTATTTTTTTTTTGAACGGCAAATTTCTACTCCTTGTGGGACTTGAACCCATGACCTCTCCCTTAGGTGTTCCTAGAAGCTTTGCTTCTACCATTGGGCCACCAACCCCAATGGCAATTATATTAGACTATTAGTTGTGGTTTATTGTAGTTATGTCTACATAATTAAAAGATGTGATTTAATGATGTGTTGTAATTATTATCATTGTATTCTGATTGTAACACAGCAATTAATATATGGTGCAAATCTAACCATAAAACTCTTCTCGATTATAGGTCGACTCATGCATCCTAAACAAAAATCACTCTTTTTAGCATGATAAATCCTTATCTTATTCAGGGATGGAGGGGCATCACACTTGAATTCATTGAAATACCCTAATTTCTATCAATCCAGCACTGTCACATCACTTCACTGACAGCACTACCTTAAAATAAAATTCCCCACAAAAGCCTGCAAAGTTCATGAGTTCTACTTCACTAATTCACTACCCAAACCCACTACCCCTGTCATTGGCGACAGTGTTACCGTGGGTGTAGTGGGGTACCAGCTCCATTTGCTGGTAGTGCCCCGTCCCCTTGATGCAACCACAAACAAACACCTTTCCACTTCTTCAATCAAGATCAAACTCAATGATGACGTACCCTGCCTAAATCCTACAATTTTCTTATCAAGTTTATAAATAAATTCTGATCGAAATCATCCTTTCAATGTCACCCCACTATTGTTTAGACCAGCTGATAGCACAAATGTTCATATCTCTAAACCAACACTCATGTTGTTTCATTAATTGATTTAAGTCTTTACAACAACAAAATATGGATACGGGCATAAGATCGATAATGATAAATATATTTAACAATATTTATAGTTATAATAGCTTAGCTAACAAATCAATGAATAATAACTCAATACTAAATAAAACAGATACATATGTGATGATATATAGTCGACTAATAGTAAACGTAACAAAATATTCATGAAGTCTCTAGCTAGGCCTTGTCTATGCATACTCCAACAAGGAATCGACCAATGCTGGATGGAATGATTAGAAAGCCATTGTTAGATGTAGGGGTCGTCGTATTTGTATGGACATTCGGTATAGACTCCATCGAGAAACATCCCTCTTCACATCTCACAGTAAGTTTGTAGATAAAAGCTTTGTTTAGCGTCGGTGGCCCAATGCAATCGACAGTAAGAACTCTTGCGGTTTGATCTGGAAGCACACCATGTTTAAGTAGAAAGATCACACCCTTATTCTTTTCTTGAAGAATCAAGCGCCTCGGACCTAGTTCGACAGGGACACGGACAGAGAAGGCCCTTCCGTATGTGAAAGTAATTATTCCATCGCGATGGTCTCGCACATGATCGTACAACTTGTTGGAAGAATAAGCAGCATAACATACCGGACAATAACATATGGTTTCGGCACATGATCTTGTTTCGTCGTAGGCTTTCTTACCATGCATCAATGTGAGAAGTTTGGTTTTGCACTCGACATATGTTTTCTTGACTAGACTTCCTTTACGAATTGCTTCTGTTGTTTTGTTTTGAATAACTTGAGTTGCATCTTTGGTTGACTTGGATTTGTTTGATCGTAACATAGTTGAAACCATGTTTTGATTGCTTTCAGCCATTCTTTTGTTTTTCCTCTCAATGTTTTGTTTGTGAAGAATTCAATGGTTTGGTTGTTAATTTATAGTGATTTTTTAAACATATGGGAGTAATGTGATAAGTGCATATTCATACCGATTTACTTCAGAATCCATTCCTTAATTAAAATAGATATTTTGAGAACTTTTAGATAATTTACTAACAACCGATCTTAAATGCTAGTTCAATTAAGTTATAATTTTTGTAAATAACATCTATATCTACATAAAAGATAAATAAATAAAACTAGTTTGTATAAAATCACGCGCGTTGCGCGTTTTACAATCGAGATTTAGATGAGGTGTTAATCAATCAATGAATTAAACAATCGATATTCCATTTTGGTTGTAAACGTTAAAAAAAAAATAAAGAAACCTACATACAAGGTAACACATGAAATTTGTAATGAAATTACATAAGATTATGTTATTTATATTAATAGTATATAATAAAATAATTTTTTTGAATAAAATAATATGAATAAAATAATAGTATATAATATAATAAAGTTTTCAAATAAAATAATAATATAAATAAAATATTAATGTTTTTACTATTCATTTAAATTACTATTCAAATAGGTTGTATTATTAATATAGTGTATAATAAATAAATCTTTGTAGATGTTAAAAATCAACAGTTATCCAAATCTTTTAATTTTTTTGCTTTCTTTTTAAAAAAGATATATCAAACCAAGTTTGGATTAAGCATATTCATATGCGTTTCTTTCTTTTCGGGAGATGATTATTATTATTATTATTATTATTATTATTTTTTTTATTTTTTTTTTTGGAAGGCATTATTATTATTATTATTATTATTATTATTATTATTATTATTATAATAGTTTCGTATATTACGTGGGTTGAATATTAAAAACGTTATAATTCAAATAACTATAAATATTTTAACCCTTCACCAACCTCTTCACCGTCTTCCTGGATTGTCCGACCCGCCACCGTCTTCCTCCTCCATTCCCATAACCATTACCGCCTCCATCCCCACAACCACCACCGCCTCCAACCTGTAACCCTTCACCGTCCTCCTCCGCATCCCACCGTCCTCCTCCAAACCCCACACCCGAGCCGCCACCGTCTTCCTCCTCCACCCCCACAACCACCACCTCCTCCGTCAAACCTTCAACGGATCTTTTTCAAAATTTCCATTCCTAGCCGTTACCCCCTTCGGTTCGTCCGTTTTTCTTCTCTGGTTCGTCCGTTTCTCCTACGTTCGACCGGTTTTTTCCTCCGTTCGTCCTTCTTTATCGCTGATTCGTCCGTTTCCTCTCCTCCTTCGACCGTTTTTCTCTCCGTCTTCCACGTTCGACCGGTTTTTTCCTTGGTTCGCCCCCTCCTTTTCACTTTCGGTAGTTTTACATTTTCCCCTTTTTGAACTTTGTACTACACACCACTATTATAATAATAATATAATAATAATAATAATAATAATAATACTAATGGGGTAAGGAATTAGGTGGGGTTTCGTTTAGAGGGCGGGCAACCCGTGTTTGCTACCCTCTCCGCCTTGTAACGGGTTTTTGCTCGCCGTTTCCTTTGCCCCCCAACTCACCTCGAGTTCGGCGGTTTACTTTTCGCACATGGCCCCTGCCAGGAGGGTTCGGAACGTCAAGTCGCGAAGTTCTGCGCAAGGCTCTGCTAGTGGCCTGAGGACCTGCCCCTTTAAACTTTTCCACGATTGTAAAGATGGTAAACGGGGCATGACGGTTTTTTGCGCCTCCTTGGACACATCCAAAGCACCCACCTCAACACAGAAAACCGAAGGCTTTCTCTGAAGGAGGCTATCTCGAGGGATCGGGACCTTTTTCTAGATGTCGGGGAAGTTCTCAAGGAAGGAGATAAATGGTTATGTGGGAGGTGCATGGTGATGCATGCTCTCAGTAGGGGGTGCAAGCATGACGATGAGGTTGTATCGTTTGCCGTGGTCTCTGAAGATGTCGAAGATTTCATTGTTGGGATACGGAAACCATGTCCATCGGTAGACGATGCAAACCCACGTCACCCAACCGGGATGGTTGGGGATGTTGCCCTCCTCGAGCGTGTTTTTTCCCTCCCTATTCAAACTGTTAAAAGCATCCCCCCTAGTTGTCGTCTGAGGTTTGCTCAAGCGTTAACAGGTGCTTTACGCAAAGTAGTGGTGTCGCCAGGCTCGGTTGACAATTGGGTCCAATTGTTATTGCTTCCACGGTTAACCCTACGGGTGGTCAGACCGTCCTCCAGGCAAGAGAGAAGATCAGGGAACAGGAAATCCCTGCAGTGTAGTAGCATCATGCAAGCGTTAGGAGAATGGAAAGATGGGTCTGGGTTTGTGGTCTTGGTTTCTTCCCTTTTGGATAGCGCGGGGGAGATCTCGGTATCTAGGGGAGAAGCCAAAATGGGAGAGGACAACGAAAGCGAACCTAATATAAAACAGTGTCTTCAAAAAGTCAGGGACGGTCATTTCACGGCGGCGGTAAAGGTGTTGTGCTCTAGTGGAGTCGCCCCTCTATGTGAATCGACCATGAAGGCCCTCATTGATAAACACCCAGTGGTGCCGCCTCCATCCTTTCCTTCTAAACCTATAGCCCAACCCGCTCTATCGGTAGATGAGGGTTGTGTGCTTAAATGTATCCGATCTTTCCCTAAAGGGACATCCTGTGGGAGGGACGGGATACGTGCCCAACACCTGTTGGATGCTATTGGGGGCGAAGGTTCTGTGACTTCCTCGGGTTTGCTAGCGGCCATCACTGAAGTTGTCAACCTATGGCTTAGGGGGGCCTGCCCTAAGACGCTTGACGAGTTCATTGCATCGGCCCCCCTCACCCCCTTATTGAAGCCCGATAATGGAATTCGGCCTATTGCTGTGGGGGGCATTTGGCGAAGGCTAGTTTCTAAGGTGGCAATGAAGAAGGTCGGGAAAGACATTGCCCAGTACCTGGGGGACTTTCAATTCGGAGTAGGGGTACCAAATGGGGCAGAGGCGGTGCTCCACAGTGCCAACAGGTTCCTCAACTCTTTTCATGCGGATGGGTCTTTGGCTATGCTTACAGTAGACTTCTCCAATGCCTTTAACATGGTCGACCGTACGGTTTTTCTCCAAGAGGTTCACCATCGATGCCCGTCCATATATCCGTGGGTCTAGTTCCTTTATGCCCAGCCTGCTAGGCTGTTTGTGGGCAATGATTGTATTGGGGCTACCACGGAGTGCAGCAAAGAGATCCTTTGGGGCCCCTTCTCTTTGCCCTTGCCTTACATCCCCTTATCATGCGGATTCAAGAACACTGTAACTTACCGTTTCATGCCTGGTATTTGGATGATGGGATGATTATAGGCAACGCAGTGGAGGTTGCTAAGGCTTTAGACATCATCAATGTGCATGGGCCATCTCTGGGGCTTCATCTCAATATTAAGAAAACAGAGGTCTTTTGGCCGACGTGTGACGGATTGAAAAGTCAGGACGGGCTTTTCCCGACAGGGATTGGTAGACCAGAGAAAGGGGTTAAGCTCCTTGGTGGGGCTGTTAGCCGAGATCCTACCTTTATTGGGGAGTTGGCAGGGCGGCGGGCTACGAGTGCGGTTGCCCTTATGAAACTACTGTCCCGCCTTAGAGATCCCCAAAGTGAACTCCTGCTGCTCAGGTCATGCATAGGGGTCGCTAAGTTAGTTTTTGGGTTGCGAACTTGTCAACCCCACTTCATGGTGGATGCGGTATCCCTTTTCGATGATGGTCTCCGTGAAGCTATCGAAGATATAGTTGTGTGTGGCGGCCCCTTCTTCGAGGACCTCCAGTGGCGCTTGGCATCCTTGCCGATGCGTTTAGGTGGTTTAGGCCTCCTGTCAGCTCGAGATGTTGGGGTCTATGCCTTTGTGGCGTCCAGAGCTCAGTCTTGGGAACTTCAGGATCATATCCTCCGGAACAGTGGGGTCATTGGACTAGACCCAGACTATCAACAGGCGCTCGAACGCTTAAATGTCTATCTCCCGGACTTCGATATTGGCGGTTTTTCTAACAAGGACACCGCCCCCCAAAGCCACAAAAAACTTTGGCGAATGCTCTTTTTAGCAAAACTGCTCAGAGCCTGGGAGAAGTTTTTGAGTTGTCCTCTAGCCAGAAGGCGGTGATTGAATGCCTAAAAGGCCCCCATGCTCAGGATTTTTTGACCGTTATCCCGATTGAGGGTTTGGGTCAATGCATGTCTGCAGTGGAGTACAGGGCTATACTCAAGTACCGATTGATGATCCCTATGTACCCGGAAGATGAAACATGCCCCATCTGCCGTAAAACTTGCATGGATAAATACGGGGAGCATGCAATTCATTGCAAAGAGCTCCCTGGTTTCAAATATCGGCATGACTGGGTGAGGGACGTTTTGTGGGATATCCTGAGAAGAGCTGGGATCTCTGCCAAAAAGGAGGCTCCTGTAAACTTCCTCACAGACCCCACGGAAAGGAGATCCACCTTGCGACCCGCAGATCTGCTTGTCTTTGGTTGGGAGAGGGGGAAACATGCCTGTGTGGACCTCACCGGGGTATCTCCGCTGGTTGGGTTAAGGGAAACAGGGTTCGTAGCTGGGCAAGCATCAAGAAAGGCGGAATCAAAGAAAGCAGATAAACACGCTAAAGCTTGTGCAGATAACCAACATGTCTTTATCTCTCTGGCCTTTGACACCTTTGGCTCCCTGGCGCCAGAAGCTATTCGCTTCTTGACCAGGGTCCAACGGGTCGTCCACAGCAATGTTTCATCCCCAGGGGGGCAAGGATTTGTCTTTAGTAGACTAGGGTTTGCAATTCAGAAAGGAGTGGCGGCGCAGCTTGTTGCCCGTCTACCTTCTATTATGATGTAATTTTCGTATTCACAAAAATTAACAATATAAATTAAAACAGTACTATAAAACATATTGATTCAAGAAAGTTTTGAATTTAATTTTACATAATAAATTCATAGGTTGACATGAGAACATTGTTATTCATGTGAAAACCCTCCTAAAATTACAAAATAAAAAACAAAGTCATCAAAATTTCAAAACAATATTATATTGTTATTCATGTAACTCACTCTATTGAAACAAAGTAAGACAATTACAATTAAAAAAATATAAAATACATGCAACAACAATCACAACATAATACGACGACAAGAGACATGTAACAACGATCTCAATCAAAGCATTCTAACCTATTAAAACCCAGTAACATTGATGAATGTGTTGACACCATGACTTTTTATATCAGTAATACTTAACACACAAAGTAGAATAAGCGATTAAGAAAGAGGAAAAAAGATTTAAATGCCAATTTCGTTCCTGAGGTTTGGTTCAGTTTGTCACTTCAGTACAAAAAAGTTTTTTTTTTTTTTTTTTTTGAACACCTGAGGTTTGGATTTTTTTGCTATTTTCGTCCTTTTCACTAACTCAGTTAAAAACTGACGTTAAGGTCAGGGTAGGCTTGTCATTCTCCCACTTAATGAGGGACAATTTAGACATTTCATCCTATTATTATTTTCCCCCCTTTTTAAAAAAACCCTAACCATTCTCAACCACCATTCACCATTCTCTGCACCAACTCCACCACCATAACCACCACCTCCACCACCACCACCCTCTCTCTATCGATCTATCTCTCTCTCTCTCTATCTCTCTCTCTATTATTATTACTATTATTATTATTATTATTATTATTATTATCCTTAATCCCATCATACCCATTATCCCTATCACCCAAAGTTTGAAACTTTTTATGATCAAGAACAGAGGTTGCACCTAACATAACACAATAATCAAGTGTAGAACCAAAACCCCGCCGCCTTCCATTTCAACAAAACATTATCTTCTACACTCAATTCACCACTAGGAAGCTCAATTTTCAAAACCCTTATCTCATTAAAGTTTTTAAGTACCTATGAAGGAGAATGATGGGTAACAGTAACCCCACCTAACTGTTCAACATCACCGTTACCGTTACCGTTACTGTTAACTAACGATCTTATATGGGTAAAGAACTGTCGAATGGCTTGAAAGGGTTTAAAGAGGATTAGAGGAAGGAATAATAATAATAAGAAGAAGAAAAGGGTGTGCGAGATGTTTTGGTGATGGAGGGGTGGTCGTGGGAGATGACGCAGTCGCAGGATCGACGACGTTTTGGACTTGTGGGATTAAGGAAGGGAAGCGTTTGGAGAGTAGGGAGCAACGGCCTAAGGATTTGATGTCGGTGATGTTGTTGAGGATTAATGAGAGGATTGGGTCTGGGAGTGTGTCGAACGGGTCGAGGGTGCAGAGTGGAGACATCATCGGTTAATTGGGATATGGGGTTTGTGGAATTGTGGACGGTAGATCTGAGTGATTTTATGGAGAGAGGGGGGGGGGGGGGGGAGAGAAGGGTGGGGTGGGCCGGGGTAAGGTAAGGTAAGATTATTTTTTTTTAAAAATTTTAAATTGCAGGTTTATATTAGTTGTGGTTTACTGTAGTTATGTCTACATAATTAAAAGTTATGATTTAATCATGTGTTGTAATTATTATCATTGTATTTTGATTGTAACACAACATAATATGTATGGTGCAAATCTAACCCCAAAACCCTTCTCGATTATAGGTCGACTCATGCATCCTAAACAAAAATCACTCTATTTAGCATGATGAATCCTTATCTTCTTTTGGGAGGGAGGGGCGTCACACTTAAGTTCACTGAAATACCCTAATTTCCACAAATCCGGCACTGCCACATCACTTCACAGCACTACCTTAAAAAAATTTCCCCACAAAAGCCTGCAAAGTTCACGAGTGTACTTTACTAATTCACTACCCAAACCCACTATCCCTACCACCGGCGACGGTGTTACCATGGGAGAAGTGGGGTACCAGCTCCATTTGCTGGTATTGCCCCGTCCCCTTGATGCAACCACAAACAAACACCTTTCCACTTCTTCAATCAAGATCAAACTCAATGATGACCCTGCCCAAATCCAACAATTTTCTTATCAAGTTTATAAATAAATTACACAATTAAACTAGAAAAAATATAATTATACTAGAAAAGATAATTAACTTAATTTATGCCTTAACATCTGCTATGCCGAAACATGGTCAAAACTCTGGTCGTACCTGTATGTATACACGACTTGGGTGACTTTGATTGCTACATCATTGGCTAGATCACTTTCCTCATCTGTGGTCTCTTTGATAAGGTTGTCTCATCGTTCACACTTATTATGAAGATATGTCCACTTTCGGGTAAGTGAATCATCGCTACAGTTAGATTCATCAACTAGCTGTCGAAATTATGCCAAAACGTTATTTCAATATGAAGACATGCCTAGTTTCTTTGATTCTTAGATGTCTATCTAAGCCGTTATCAACACAATTTCTTCTTCAGTCTAACGTGTTATTATGAAGATGATTAGTTGATATGTTTAAAATGGCAAAAAAATTTAGAGAGAAATTGTGGTTAGAATTGGTAAAAATGGTAGGATTTTTTGTAAGTATGTTTGAAAGAATTTATTGGAATTTATAAAGTGAAAAATTATTTTTTTTAATTTGTTTTTAAAAGATGCTTTTTAAAGGTCATGTAATTATCTTTATTTGGATGTATTTTCTTTTAAATTTAAATGACACAATAAAACAATATTAAACCTAAATAAAATAAAATTTCTGTGGAAATGGTTGAGAGTATAGTTGCCTCTAAATTGGTATTTCAGCCTTTCAGAATAGTAGATTAGTGGGGTGATATGACGGTGTAGGATTTAAGGAAATCAATCATGATAGTTTGGGGTGACGCCCGTCCCCCACCCCCTTTAGTATATCAACGACCAGGGTCGGCCCTGATGTTGGGATCGGTTTGAGCTCTTATCCTGATTACTAGAAAGATTTGCAGCGGAAAACAAGAGTAATTAGGATTAGTGACTTGAGTTATGGACTTTAAACTCCCCCTCGAAACATACTCTCACAACAGTGTAATTAACAAAGCAAATGTAAGTGAAATGCGTATAAGTTACTTAAAACATTTGTTTTATTAATGGCAAATGTTCAGATGTATTGAATACAAATGGCCAAGTGCGAGTTTAGAGGTAAACATTACATGGGTATTTATAGAACACATACCCTACTGTAAAGTTGCCTCTAGATCTACAAAATACATAAACAATACAAAAGCAAATACAACTTGAGATAGAATAATAACTGCTGCAGCTTTATTCTGACATCTGATAAAGTAAACATCTGAGAATCTTGTTAAACGTCTGATGAGGTTTACAACTGCTGATGAGTAAATCATCAGCAGTTGTTCTTCAGTGGTTGTAAACTCTGATGATCAATAAACTGCTGTTGTCTTGTAAACCTCTGTTGGATTGTCTCTTCAGTAGTTGTAACATCTGCTGGTAACCTCTGTTGTAGCCAAAGTGCTGTTGGGCTACAACAGACCTTCTCAGCAGACTTTTGGTAATCAGTAGTTTCAATCCTTAACATCTGTTGGTAACCTCTGCTGTGGCCTAAGTACTGTAAGCCTCAGCAAACCTTCTCAACAGATGTTTGCTTCTGTCAGTGGTTTCACTTCTTCAATAAACATCTGATGCTAACCTCTGTTGTGGCCTAAGTACTGTAAGCCACAACAGACCTTCTCATCAGATGTTTGCTTCTAGCAGTGGTTTGGTTATCAGCTGTTTGACCATCAGTGGTTTGGTCCATCAGTGGTTTGGTCTAACAGCTGTTTGATCTTCATCAGTGGTTTGTCTCATCAGTGGTTTGGTTAACAGCTGTTTGATCAAACAGTGGTTTGGCTCAGCAGTGGTTTGATCTAACAGCTGTTTGTTTACTTCATCAGTTGTTTCTTTGGCAGCAGTTTATCTTCGGTACTTCAGAACTTGTTCTTCAGAAGTTGTCTGGTTTGTCTTCAGAACTTGTTCTTCAGTACTTTCAGTTGTCTTCATTTTGCTCTTGTTTGTTCAGTATTCTTATTAACTACTGTGGATGGTTAGCTAAGGTTTCATGGACTTTTAGAGTCTGCCCTTGTCAGGACCTTTTAGCGCTTCATCAATTCTCTTTGACCCAACAATCTCCCCCAGAATTGATGAAGCCAAAACCTTAGCTAACAGCTTTAGCCAGTCTTTGGGCTTTTTCAGCTTTATTATCCACTTATTTGAGATCCAGCCTGTTCTTGATCACATGTCTGATCTATCTTGCATTGTCTTGGGCTTTGATCTCATTTGGCAAGTTGGATGCTTCTAAGCCAAGTATGTAGAGATCATGAAGATATCTTTCTGACATATTAAGCATATCCATTGCCTTCTTAAACACCTGTCTTGCACCATCATCTCTCTCAATTACCATAGTAATATTTTTGTAACCTAGGTGATACCACCTAGTTATCTTTCCATGAGAGGTTGACACAGATGATGTTACATGGACTGTAGGTGCTGGGTTTTCATAAAGCATTATTTGATTGCTTTGTGAAACCTTGGGAGAACTAGGCTGTGGGATTTCTTGATCCTTCACAGTAGACCCTGCTGCTTCTTCAGAAATTACAAATTTCTGCTTTTTCAGCTGATGAGTATGTGATTCTGGGTCCCTAGTTTCCACATTTTGAAGGATTTCTTGATCCTTCACACACCTTGGAAGCAACCTTTTCAGACCCTTGTGGTGGTGCTGGAGTTGTATGATGGGACCTTTTAGTAGAAGACTGAGCTGAGAACCTACTTGAGTGTTGTTCTTTTAACTTCTTGTAGGCATTCATCAGCTCAGCTTCACTCCATTTCACCAACTGCGTTTTGGTACCACATTTAGCAGCCACAAGTGAGTCAATAAGCTGTCTTTTCTTTTCAGCATCCTTCTTGCTCTTGAGCATGATGTTCAGCTTATTGACTCTCTGTTGAAGTTCTTTGAGGGAGAGGTTTTTGAGACTGGCCATCTTTGTTCTTGAATGCTTAACAATGTAAGATATGGCCTTTTCCTTTTCTAGTCTTATCTCCTATTCTTCAGCTTGTGTCAACTCCTGAAGTTTCTCCCTAAAGACTTTTAACCTCTCTTGGTCATCCTTCACACCCAGTTCATTCACCATATCCCAGGCTAAATCTTCCTGAAGAGCTCTCTTCTCCAACAAGAGCTTTTTCTCCCTTTCTTCAGGTGTAGCCTGTTCATCCCTATTCTTTTGAGTTTGGATCTTGTCTTGTTCAGGGGGATCAGGGATGGATGGTTTTGAGAAGGTAGGGGTTGTCTTCTGAATCTTTGCAGCCACTGAAGTTTCAGCAGCTGTTTCTTCAGTGACATGTGTAGTCCCCTTTGTCTTTCTCTTCTTGTACTGAAGTTTAATCTCCCTCTTTGGATCTTCTGTAGAAGATGTTGAGGGGATATTTGCTTCTCTGGGTTTAGGTGAGGAGTCCTTTTCCAAATTCCTTTCTAAGATCTGCCCATGAATCTGCTGGTCTTGTGATGCCTTGACTTTAGCTTCATTTGCCCTGTATGAAGTTGTTTCTAGATCAATCTCTTCATTTGCCTTCTCCCCCTTTTTAGGTGCCTTCTCCCCCTTTTCAGGTGCCTTCTCCCCCTTTTTGGCTTCATCAAATTCAGGGGATGAGACACCTGTTAAGTGTTGAAGTTGCAATTTTAGATCTAGAATTTGTCTTGTCAGCTCTGAGACCTTGAGTTCCATGGTAGTCTTAATCATCTCTAACTGATTGGCATGTTTCAGCTCCATCTGTTCAGTAACGGTCTTGAGATGTTTGTCTAGGAGAGACTGGATCATTTGGTAGAGAGGGCATTGAGGGTTGCACAAGTGGTCTAACCTTATGCTCTCAGAGCCTTAATTGGCAGGATTTTCATTTGAAGGTTGTGTGTTTAGGAGATCCTCAATATGAGAGGATGCCACTTTTGGGATGGATTGGGTTAAGTGGACTTCACCTTGAGCCTTATTGGTGATCAACTTCTTGAGTTGGAAAACCTCAGACTCAAGACCTTCAACTTTATCCGTCAATTCAGTAATTTTTGATTCATCAACCAAACTAATGGTATCATCTGAATCTCTGTTCTTTTGTAGAACAGTTTCAACATGACCAGTGTTCAATACTGTTTTGTCATGTGCCCCTTTTTCTTGGTACTGGGGACTTCCTGCTATAGGTTTTATTCCTATATTTGCAGTTGCCATAGGTGAAGTCTTATTGATGTTACTACTGTCCTCTAGTCCACCACTGGGTGGTAAAAGAGTAGTAGCAGCTTCACCTATTACCTGATCTTCCACAATTGGATTGAGAGACCTAGGTTCATCCTCATCTCTTTGGTTTAAGTGAGTCACATCCAAATCCATAGCTTCAGTGGGAGATACCTCAAAATTGAATAGAGGTGAGCTAACATTGGTTTGGACTTTGGTGCTCAACTCTTTGAGAGCATTGGCATTGATGAGTGTGGAGAAGGTGGTCATATTATCATTAGTAGTGTAGTCTAGTGTTTCACTCCCGGGCAGTGGAGTGATAGTCCATGTTTCAGTTTGAGACATAGCTACTAATGGATCCCTTTGAAGAATCACTGTGTCCTGTTGAGAGGACACATGCATTATGGGTTCGGATTGAGATGAAACAAGCAACTGTGAGGATGTGCCAGCTGCTGTTTGGTCAAGTACAGAGTGTACATTGACATCCACAGGCATCTCATCTTCCTGTGGTGTCCTTTTGGGTTGTGGAGTGGGTTTAGGCTTTTTGGTGGAGGTCTTCTTGGCCTTTTTAGACACAGAAGCCTGTTGGGTGGATGATGTGGGTTCCTTGGGGTCTGATGGTGTAACCCCTTGGTCATCAACAGCCTGTATGGCTGGGGTGTTATGTCTTGAAAATGTTTGGACATCTATAGTTTTAGACTTAGATGCTACCCCAAGTAGTGCATCATTACCAATGGTTTTAATGAGGCACTGCATAACAAACCTGGGGTAAAGTAAAAACTTAAATTTTTCTTTAGAATGATTTACTAATAATTCATTGAAAAAGTAAGTTGATGCTCCAAACTGTTTACTTGCAGCAATGGAATGAAAAATTTGTTGCAAGTCAGATGGCATTTGATCCCAACCAGCAGTTTTAGGACTTAAACACATTACCAGGTAATGAAATAAAAGTTTAAACTGGGGATCAAAATACTTTTTGTAAATGGTTGCATGAGAGAGTTTACCTGTATACCTGCATGCAGTCAGTATGGCATGGACTTCACTAGTGGGGATGGATTTTGTATCCTCAATATCATTCAGTTTTAGTACTGTAGATAAGACCTCAGGAGTGATTGCCACAGCTTTTCCATTTACGGTGGATATAAGGGCTATTGTTTTACCATTGACATCTTTTGTCTCAGCATTAGCCCAGAACTGCCTTAGGGCATCCACATGGATTGGTGGATCGATGGTGAAGGCAGTGTGATACTTAGAGTTTACTATAGTATCAATTATTTCATGGTATTGATCCCACTGATCATCTTTATCAAGATATGCAATCAGATTGTGAGTGGGTTTCAATTGGAGGTCCATTTTATGAATTTAGGGTTGAGAATTTTTAGTTAATCGCTTTCGGGGTTTGAGAGAGGGAATTTTTGATTTGAATTGTAGTAAATGAATCGAATAGGGTTTCAGAAGTTATAATAAATATAACATCTGATGTAAAAGTACTGATGTACCCCTGTAGATAACTACTGATCACCAAAAGTTGTTCATCGAAAGTTATCTTATTCAACTCATCAGTAGTTTCATAACTACTGACTACAATTCTATCATTTCCCTTTTTGCAAACCACTGATGAATAAACCAATCAGCGATTTGGCAACTCTCCAACAGATGTTGTGTTTTTCATTTTAAGAATTTAGTATTTTGTCAAAACTTTGAATTAAAGCAAAAATATATACAATAACTTTTATTCAAGATTTGACATACCTGACTTTGTTACTCCCTTGGTTCCTCTGAAATATGAGTGCAGAACAGGAACTGAAGTTTAAAGCCTTTTCCTCTTGTAACAACATCTGAGGCCCCTCATCACCAATGATTTACAATAGGGTGATCCTTGCAACTAACATTCTCTTTAAATGACCCTCCTTTTGAGTTATACCATGAATTGAAAACCACTGATGTTTATGACCTCATACTGAAGTTGAGTTCTTTTACATCAGTAGTTAGGTGGAAGTTGATTTCAAGCTCTTTAATGAATTTTGTTCAATATCAATTTTTGGATCTTATCCAGGGATCTCTTATTGATATGATTATATGAGCTTGATCAGGTTTTTAAGTACCCTTTACCAACTTTTGGGTGGAACATCTGATGACTGTAGTCAACAGATGTTTGAAAACAGCTGTTTTATCTGATCAGTAGTTTGAACAGATTTTTCAACTGTTGGGTGGAACATCTGATGACTGTAATCAACAGATGTTTGAGAAACAGTTGTTTTATCTGGTCAACAGATTTTTCAACTGTTGGTGTAACTACATCTTTTCTTGGACACTTCCTTTGTACAAGATGCTTGTAACATCCTGTGGTAAGTACCTGCACAATGAAGCAGCATTTATTTCCTATTAGGAACCCAAACCTTTTTGGTATGGGCCTGCTTAATTGAAGTAGATGTAGTTATGGTTATCAGAATTTGTACCATACTTATCAGCAGTTAAGTTTTCTACTGATGAGGATGGTCCAGCTTCTGATTCACAAGTATTTTGTTATACTTGTGTGAATTCTGTTTATACCTTTTAGACTGCTTTTGAGAAGTTACAGCTAAGGTATTATAGAAAGGTTTTGTTAAACACAGATTAATTTACTAATTTTAGATTGGAACTTTAAACCCCATTAGTTATCAATTTGTGTTTTTGGCTTGTATTACCCTTTCTATATTTACAGAATTCAGATATGATACCAATTGTTGGACATATCTCTTGTGGAACAGCTTTTATCTTTTGATTCACCTTTTGATAAATCTTTTGGTAAAAGCAGCTTGTTAACAGATTTATGGAGATTTGTCTTCAGCAGTTGTCAGGTTCTCAATCCCTGTTGTAGAAGCAACTGCTGAGGAACTACTGTCAATAGGTTTGGGTTAATTTTATCAGAAGTTATGATATTCCTTTTATTAATGTATATCACAAACTTTTGATATATTGCCCAATGAGTTTTACTCCCCTATTAGTGAAACTTTTGAGGAGTAAATTAGTTGGAGGAAATGTGTGAAAAGTCCTAGTTCCAAAATTACATCTATTTATGAACACAGAGTAATACATGGTAATCTTGACACTCCCATTTTTCACAGTTGACCTTGGAAACTTTAGAAATCCAAACAGATCTTTATTTGGTTTCTTTTACAGTTTCCAGGTCATTTTTCTGTGTTGGGATCAAGATTTTAACTAGGTCTTTTAATCACACATTTATATCCCTTATTTTAGCAAAAGAGTTTCTACTTTTGAAATAGAAATTAATTTGCTAAGGGATTTGTTGATACCTGAGAGTCTAAGGATAGTCATGTCATTTCACCTTTTGGGTAAAAGTTCATGACTATCCTAGTAATATTTTGACCTAACTCAGGTATGTATCAGTTTACATCTTAAATATGAGGAGGCGGTGCCACTTTTATGTGCATGATGTCTTAACTGACTTTAGATGAACTTCCCTTTACAGATGATTCATGCCAGAACTTCTACATTCTCTGGCATAGTGCCCCAACTAAAAACACTTGTTATCATCTTATGATTGATTTTAAGTACTGGGAAAAATTCTTCTTGCTTTCTAAGTGATTTTATTACATAGAAGAACCGGCTTAGAAGAATGTTCATCTTTTGATATCTTCACTGTTGATATGATGTCAGAAGCATTACTAAGATGAGAAACATTTTATATAATGTCAAAAACTATCTCTAGGATGAGAAACATTTTATATAATGTCAAAAACTATCTCTAGGATGAGAAACATTTTATATAATGTCAAAAACTATCTCTAGGATGAGAAACATTTTATATAATGTCAAAAACTATCTCTAGGATGAGAAACATTTTATATAATGTCAAAAACTATCTTAGGATGAGAGACACCTTATCAACAGTGAGATTTACCAACATATTACATTCTGTGAATACCTATAATGAAGATATTCCCAGTTATGATGTCTATGTGGTCTTCAGGTCCAAACCTATTAAAACAAGTCATATAGGACATGTCTCAACAGGGTTGTGCAGCCTGGTAAGTTGTGAGAATCATATCTTGTCACTTTGATACAGTTGATTGATTAGCAACTTATCTATTATGTGAACAAGATGTAGTATGTTAGTTTAAATCGAAATAAATCACATACAACCGAGTATCAATGATTATGAGCTGATCTCTTATGCCAGGTTGATTGTTAGATCAAATCTGACTAACCAGGCTCTGATACCAATTGTTGGGATCGGTTTGAACTCTTATCCTGATTACTAGAAAGATTTGCAGCGGAAAACAAGAGTAATTAGGATTAGTGACTTGAGTTATGGACTTTAAACTCCCCCTCGAAACATACTCTCACAACAGTGTAATTAACAAAGCAAATGTAAGTGAAATGCGTATAAGTTATTTAAAACATTTGTTTTATTAATGGCAAATGTTCAGATGTATTGAATACAAATGGCCAAGTGCGAGTTTAGAGGTAAACATTACATGGGTATTTATAGAACACATACCCTACTGTAAAGTTGCCTCTAGATCTACAAAATACATAAACAATACAAAAGCAAATACAACTTGAGATAGAATAATAACTGCTGCAGCTTTATTCTGACATCTGATAAAGTAAACATCTGAGAATCTTGTTAAACGTCTGATGAGGTTTACAACTGCTGATGAGTAAATCATCAGCAGTTGTTCTTCAGTGGTTGTAAACTCTGATGATCAATAAACTGCTGTTGTCTTGTAAACCTCTGTTGGATTGTCTCTTCAGTAGTTGTAACATCTGCTGGTAACCTCTGTTGTAGCCAAAGTGCTGTTGGGCTACAACAGACCTTCTCAGCAGACTTTTGGTAATCAGTAGTTTCAATCCTTAACATCTGTTGGTAACCTCTGCTGTGGCCTAAGTACTGTAAGCCTCAGCAAACCTTCTCAACAGATGTTTGCTTCTGTCAGTGGTTTCACTTCTTCAATAAACATCTGATGCTAACCTCTGTTGTGGCCTAAGTACTGTAAGCCACAACAGACCTTCTCATCAGATGTTTGCTTCTAGCAGTGGTTTGGTTATCAGCTGTTTGACCATCAGTGGTTTGGTCCATCAGTGGTTTGGTCTAACAGCTGTTTGATCTTCATCAGTGGTTTGTCTCATCAGTGGTTTGGTTAACAGCTGTTTGTTTACTTCATCAGTTGTTTCTTTGGCAGCAGTTTATCTTCAGTACTTCAGAACTTGTTCTTCAGAAGTTGTCTTGTTTGTCTTCAGAACTTGTTCTTCAGTACTTTCAGTTGTCTTCATTTTGCTCTTGTTTGTTCAGTATTCTTATTAACTACTGTGGATGGTTAGCTAAGGTTTCATGGACTTTTAGAGTCTGCCCTTGTCAGGACCTTTTAGCGCTTCATCAATTCTCTTTGACCCAACACCTGAGCATGAGCCGGGTGATCACTGGCTCATCGATTAAGAATTCAGGTTCATTGTTTAGATCTGGAAACACAATTAAGAGTAAGATCACGATCCTTTCAATCTCATCCCCAAATTGTTTAGACCTGATAGCACAAATGCTCATATCTCTAAACCAACACTCATGTTGTTTCATTAGTTGATTTAAGACTTTACAACAACAAATATGCATATGGGCATAAGATAATGATAAAAATATTTAACAATATTTGTATTTATAATAGCTTAGCTAACAAATCAATGAATAATAACTCAATACTAAATAAAACAGATACATATATGTGATGATAGTCGACTAATAGTAAACGTATAACAAAATAACAAAGCACGGTTCATGGTGATCGGGTAGGAAACATATTCATGAAGTCTCTAGGCCTTGTCTATGCATACTCCAACAAGGAATCGACCAATACTCGATGGAATGATTAGAAAGCCATTGTTAGATGTAGGGGTCGTCGTATTTGTATGGACATTCGGTATAGACTCCATCGAGAAACGTCCCTCTTCACATCTCACAGTAAGTTTGTAGATAAAAGCTTTGTTTAGCGTCGGTGGCCCAATGCAATCGACAGTAAGAACTCTTGCGGTTTGACCTGGAAGCACACCATGTTTAAGTAGAAAGATCACACCCTTATTCTTTTCTTGAAGAATCAAGCGCCTCGGACCTAGTTCGACAGGGACACGGACAGAGAAGGCCCTTCCGTATGTGAAAGTAATTATTCCATCGCGATGGTCTCGCACATGATCGTACAACTTGTTGGAAGCATAAGCAGCATAACATACCGGACAATTACATATGGTTTCGGCACATGATCTTGTTTCGTCGTAGGCTTTCTTACCATGCATCAATGTGAGAAGTTTGGTTTTGCACTGGACATATGTTTTCTTGACTAGACTTCCTTTACGAACTGCTTCTGTTGTTTTGTTTTGAATAACTCGAGTTGCATCTTTGGTTGACTTGGATTTGTTTGATCGTAACATAGTTGAAACCATGTTTTGATTGCCTTCAGCCATTCTTTTGTTTTTCCTCTCAATGTTTTGTTTGTGAAGAATTCAATGGTTTGGTTGTTAATTTATAGTGATTTTTTTAAGCATATGGGATTTATGTGATAAGAGGATATTCATGCCGACTTACTTCAGAATCCATTCCTTAATTAAAATAGATATTTTGAGAACTTTTAGATAATTTACTAACGACCGATCATAAATACTACTCCAATTAAGTTATAAAATTTTGTAAAGTAACATCTACATCTACATAAAAGATAAATAAATAGAATAAAATCTTTGTAGATATTCATACTGAAAAATTATCCAAATCTTTTAATTTTGAGTAAGTTTACTATATAAAGTATAGAGAAAGTGTAGGGTACAAAGTCTCTTATCCTACAAAGTGTAGGAAGCCACAAAATGATGCCACGTGGAACTTGTCTGTTATAACTCTATAACTGATTAGAGGGGTAGTATAGTCAATTGGACATATCAATTAATCACGTTTATTATCAAATCCCTATTTTATTGTTCATCAATATTTCAAATTTCATAACTGATTCCATAATATACCATTATCAATTCTTATCATATTCAAAAATCTACAATCATAGTCGATCACTGGTTCAATTTTTTTACGAAAATCATAATCAATTTGCCGAGTTCTTCACCATGTTCGGTATGTACTCTGTTTTTATTGTTTTCAATTAATCGTGATCTTACTCTTAATTTGTGTTTTCAGATCTAAACAATGAACCTGAATTCTTATTCGATGAAGAACATGAAGTTGTTGATCCTCATAATCTCAATTTGAAGGTTAGTTTCTACTGTTTTGAAGTTTTTTTAGATCAGTGATGTTACAGAGGTTGAGCATTCCATTAAAATTTTTTATGTAGATATTATACATGAAGATGTAAACAACACTGGTGAACATATTGGTGAGAGATTTGATTTCATGGTTGAACACAAAAGGATGCAAGGTATTGTTTGATGTTTTGTGGTTTTGAAGATAATCATTTGCGTTTTAGGATTAGTAACATGCGTTTTAATGTAACTGGTTGTATGATCGTATTGATAACATTTCTGAATGCGTTTTAGGATGTTTTATACATGCGTTTTGATGTATCTGGTGATATTATGTTTAGGATAACATTCAAATGCGTTTTAATATGTTTTAACATGCGTTTTGATGTATCTGGTGATATTATGTTATTGATAACATTCAAATGCGTTCTATTATGTTTTAACATGCGTTTTGAGATCCTTTTTGTTGTTTTATGAATACATTAAATAAAAAGTTGTTTATGGTGTTTTTTATCATGTTGTTTTATGGCAGATCTATCTAACAAAGATGTTCCAATTGATGATCAAACTCCAATATACATACCTGCTGTTGCATCTTCATTGAAACCAGAAGTTGGTATGGTTTTCCCAAGTATTGATCATGCTATTGAGTTTTACCAGCAGTACGCCAAGGCTTCTGGATCCAAATGTTAATCTTACAAATCAAGCTTACGGATAACACTTGGTTGACGGATATGTTTAACTTGAAAACAATGTGGATTCCAGCATATTACCGTGATGAACCCATGTCTGGTCTAATGCGGACAACATCTAGATCAGAGAGTGAGAATCATTTTTTTTGTCAAGCGGCGAATTCCCAGCTGACGCTTGTCGAGTTTTTGAACCATTTCGAGACTTCAATGGAAGCTCAGAGGTTTAATCATAGGAAAAACGACCATGATTCAAGGCACACTATTCCTGATTTCTGGACTAGTTTTCCCATTGAGAAGGAAGCATCTCAAATTTTCACGAGGTCTATATTCCTTGATATACAAGAGGAGATTTATGCTACCTTTGATGGTTTGATAGGTGTTCACACACAAAGGTGTGGTGAATATTTGAAAGTCTTTGTTGATGACCCCAAAGCATACGACGAAGGTTTTTTAGAGGCAAGTGCGTTTTATGAATTTTATACATGCGTTTTGTTGATTTTATTAAAATCTGATGAACTGCTGATGAAGTTAATAAGTATTACTGATGAACAGCTGATGAAGTTAATAAGTACTGCTGATGAAGTGCTAAGGTTAATAAGTACTGCTGATCAAACCACTGATGGGCTTATAACCACTGATGAATGATAACCACTGACGAGTAACTAACTATCAGTGGTTGTGCAGTACTTTCATTATCAGTAGTTAACTTCTTCATCAGTAGTATCAATCAGCAGTTCATCAGATTTTACTCCTCTATTTTATACATGCGTTTTAGTAGTTTTCATTTTTTACCCATTTTAATGATCCAATATATGTACATACATGCGTTTTACAATGTTTCAAATGCGTTTTAATACACGAGTATACATTTTTTTTACAGGTGCTTTTCAAGAAGGATGGTGATGATGTCACTACATTATGCACGTGTAAAAGGTTTGAACAATATGGTTTACTATGTAGGCATATTTTTCTAGTTCTTCGGTCATTTAGAATTCAAAGATTCCCGAAGAAATACATTTTGAAGAGGTGGACAAAAGATGTTGTCCCGAATGAGATAAACCATTCATTTGAGTTACATGAGTTTGGTGATGACAAAAGCAAAGAAGCTAGAAAGATTGCTAGGGAAGTTGTTTTCGCCGGTGAATACCTTGCAAATAATTTGATCACAGACTTAGAGGAATTAAAGCTAGTCAACGAGCAAATGAAAGAAATGATCAACAAGGTGGACGAACATCGGTTTAGTAGACCAAATCAAAAAAAGTACGATCGATACTCTAGTTTGCTTGGGTATGACAAGCCGGCGGATACTATTGTCCGTTTGCCAAATGGTATCAAAAATAAAGGTCGGGGTTCACACAAGCGAATTAAATCCAACAAAGAAAAAGCTATAAGTCGTATGGGTAAAAGGAAAAGAACATGTAACATTTGTGGGGAGGTAGGACATGATCGTCGAAAACACAAGTTAAAAACCACAATGCTACAAGATGAGAATGAGGAAGATGAAAATGCAGAAGACCAAGGAATTGATCATCAAGGAGTTGAAGACCAAGTGGATGAGGACTGATTTTTATTATTATTAATGCTTGCGTTTTAGTAATAATGAATGCGTTTTAGCCTGTTGTACCTACTTTGCATAAAAACTACTGACTTCCAACTGCGTTTTATATTTCATTCAAATGCGTTTTACTAAAGTTGCAGATTTAATAAATATACATACATATATTTTCTAAATGTGTTTTATGATCATATCTAATGCGTTTTACTAATACCAAACATATATATTTCATACATTATACCAAACATTTTGACAAAAGCTTGTCAAGCTTTTACATACTAAACAACCACAGTTACAAACATCATCAAAACATACTAAACATTCTACCTTAAAACCAAAAGAAAAACCCACTGCCAAGAGTTAAGAACAACAACAAAAAACTACCCTGTGATGAAATGCACCCATCCTTCATAAAAGTTTCATTCTTTTTTGTTTAAAATCTCATCCCTCCCCTTCCTTTTATCTGCCATGTTCGACCAGATGGTTTCTTCTGTGTTCTTCAAGCTATGATAGATTAAATCATCAAAAGCTTCTTGTTGTTTGATCAGCTCTAAAGCTTCATCCCTGAAGCTTGATTTTGGTTCACCAAGTAGCATCTCATGGACATCAAGGTTTTTTTTCGCCTGCCTGAGTACATCCTGTTGAACACCCATAACAGAACAAGATGCCTTGATATCATTCCTTACCTCAGTTGAAGAATCAACCATGATCACTGTCTTCACTTGGATATTGTTGATCAAATCATGACAATGCATGCGTTTTGTTAAATAACAAATGCGTTTTACTATAGGTATGAACAGAAACTTACTATAGGTATAAACAATGCATGCGTTTTGTTAAATAACAAATGCGTTTTACTATAGGTATAACAAAAACTTACAGTTAACATTGCTATCGGCCCATTGTACTGAAACTTCAAAACATCAATAACAATCAGTTACAATCAGTAACATTCGTCCAAATTAAAACAAAAAAATTATCTAATGCATTACTAAATTCATAAAACGCCTATACTAAAACTTCAAAACGCATCTGCAACTATAGATCACCAAAACATCATCCTAATCAGTAAAATTAGTAAAACGCATTCATAAACACTTAAAACGCCTTTACAATCACATTCGCCCAAATTTTCACACAATCAATAACCTAAAACATCATATCCATCTGTATTATACTTAAAAGCCTTCATAAACTTATAAAAATCCTTTGTAATCATATTTGTTCTACTTTAAAACACATACATCATCAAATCATCTCATGTATCAATAATCAGATAAAACGCCTTTATCATAACATCTAAAACGCCTTTACTAGATCCAAATGTTAATCTTACAAATCATCAAAAAAACTTCTAAAACGCCTTTACTAATTCAATCAACCATCTAAAACGCGTTTAAATCATACCTGTAATCCTTGGTTTTGAAGGCCTGTCATGATATTGCTTGCTTCTTCTTTCACGTCCTTCACCTGTTTTAGGTTTTTAAAATTAAGGATTAACATCAATTAATAAAATACGATAAAAAAATAAAGTAAAATCATGAACAATTCCTTACCTGATTTGCGTTTTGGAGGCATATTTGTTGATATGATTAGTGTTTCTCCGGTGCTCTGTTTTTTGTGTATCGGTTTGTGGACTTCGGTGTCAGTTTTGATTTTTGGAGAATCAATCGCACGCATACAAAGGAAGTAACCGTCAATTAATGAGGTTGATTTGGGCGCTGGATTAAAAAATTCAAATTATTTTAGTTTGTAATTTGTCTGTTTTACCCCCACATTGATAACTGCCATTAATGACAAACGTGGGTAATTAATGTACGAGGTTTTCCTTATAAAACGCAGAAGGTGGGAGATGGAGGGTCAGGATCACTTCTTACACTTTGTAGGTTAAGAAGGCTTTGTACATTAGCCGGCCTCATAAAGTATATTAGCGTACAAAATGTATGAAGAAATAGCAGCCATACACGTGAAAGCGGTTATCATGATTACTTCGTATTTAATTTTCCATTATCGAGGGTATAATTGACCTTTTTCGCATTTTGTCAATTTATGTTCTATTCGTTTTATCTCTATTTCAATATCAAAAATTACAAAATCCAAAACACTAACACGGCGTTAAAAGGTCTAATTAAATTAGATTCCATTCTCTATTTTCTGTTGAGAACTTTATGAACACGATCCATCAGTTCGTAAGTCTAAATCATAATCGTCTTAATCAGTTCGTTCATTTTTTTATATAGTTCTTAGGGGGGAGGGGCACTACCCCTAAACATTTTCAACTTCACTGATTTCTACCAATCCTACACTGACACATCACTTCACTGATTTACTTCACTGAAACCGTTTTTTAAAGGCAACACTCCACTGATTCTTTACCCAACAATAACATATTAATAATAAAACATTATGAAGATGAAACATATAAAGGAAAGTAAAAAAAAATAACAAATATGAAACATATAAAGGAAAGTGAAAAAAAAGAAACAGACAAAAGAATGAAGATGAAACATATAATTATGGTCTTCTTTGTCTTCTTCACTTTCTCTCTTCTCTCTCTTTCTACCCGTGACCACCAGTCACCACCATCACCATCGTCTCCGCCGGTGGCTAAACCACCCACCCTCACATCACCAGTCACTAAACCACCCACCGTCTCCGCTGTTGTTGATGATGACGTCATCGCTCCTAAATCATCCATGATCGAGATCTGATCTATGTAGTGGTGGTCAAAGGACGGTCAACAGAGAGAGAAAAAGAAAGATTGGATCTTTGCATTGAATTCAGTGCTTACCGTGCTTTAAAAGAACCAGTAAAATGGTTCACGGGACCACTACTAGCATGGGTGGCGGCGGTGTTACCGTGCTCCATTTCAACAAAACATTATCTTCTACACTCAATTCACCACTAGGAAGCTCAATTTTCAAAACCCTTATCTCATTAAAGTTTTTAAGTACTTATGAAGGAGAATGATGGGTAACAGTAACCCCACCTAACTGTTCAACATCACCGTTACCGTTACTGTTAACTAACGATCTTATATGGGTAAAGAACTGTCGAATGGCTTGAAAGGGTTTAAAGAGGAAGGAATAATAATAATAAGAAGAAGAAGAAAAGGGTGTGCGAGATGTTTTGGTGATGGAGGGGTGGTCGTGGGAGATGACGCAGTCGCAGGATCGACGACGTTTTGGACTTGTGGGATTAAGGAAGGGAAGCGTTTGGAGAGTAGGGAGCAACGGCCTAAGGATTTGATGTCGGTGATGTTGTTGAGGATTAATGAGAGGATTGGGTCTGGGAGTGTGTCGAACGGGTCGAGGGTGCAGAGTGGAGACATCATCGGTTAATTGGGATATGGGGTTTGTGGAATTGTGGACGGTAGATCTGAGTGATTTTATGGAGAGAGGGGGGGGGGGAGGGGGTGGGGCGGGGTGAGGTAAGGTAAGATTGATTTTTTTATTAAAATTTTAAATTGCAGGTTTATATTAGTTGTGGTTTACTGTAGTTATGTCTACATAATTAAAAGTTATGATTTAATCATGTGTTGTAATTATTATCATTGTATTTTGATTGTAACACAGCATAATATGTATGGTGCAAATCTAACCCCAAAACCCTTCTCGATTATAGGTCGACTCATGCATCCTAAACAAAAATCACTCTATTTAGCATGATGAATCCTTATCTTCTTTTGGGAGGGAGGGGCGTCACACTTGAGTTCACTGAAATACCCTAATTTCCACAAATCCGGCACTGCCACATCACTTCACAGCACTACCATAAAAAAATTTCCCCACAAAAGCCTGCAAAGTTCACGAGTTTACTTCACTAATTCACTACCCAAACCCACTATCCCTGCCACCGGCGACGGTGTTACCGTGGGAGAAGTGGGGTACCAACTCCATTTGCTGGTAATGCCCCGTCCCCTTGATGCAACCACAAACAAACACCTTTCCACTTCTTCAATCAAGATCAAACTCAATGATGACCCTGCCCAAATCCTACAATTTTCTTATCAAGTTTATAAATAAATTATCAAAGCATCCTTTCAATCTCATTCCCAAATTGTTTAGACCTGATAGCACAAATGCTCATATCTCTAAACCAACACTCATGTTGTTTCATTAGTTGATTTAAGACTTTACAACAACAAATATGCATATGGGCATAAGATAATGATAAAAATATTTAACAATATTTGTATTTATAATAGCTTAGCTAACAAATCAATGAATAATAACTCAATACTAAATAAAACAGATACATATATGTGATGATAGTCGACTAATAGTAAACGTATAACAAAATAACAAAGCACGGTTCATGGTGATCGGGTAGGAAACATATTTATGAAGTCTCTAGGCCTTGTCTATGCATACTCCAACAAGGAATCGACCAATGCTAGATGGAATGATTAGAAAGCCATTGTTAGATGTAGGGGTCGTCGTATTTGTATGGACATTCGGTATAGACTCCATCGAGAAACATCCCTCTTCACGTTCCACAACAGGCTGAGACAGTTCATAAGCTCCTGTATTTCCAGCTCGTTACTTGGTTGCTGCTTCCAACCCCAGCTAACACAAACCGGACTGAAAGTACCCTGCAGCCGCTCATCAACAGTGCAGCGCTTGTTTTGTTCAAGCCTAAACAACGCAGGAAATCAGTCCTTCAAGGGTTCTGTACACAGCCAAGGGTCTATCCAAAATTTTAAGGAATGACCGTCGCCTACCACCCCTTTAAACCATTTGACAATTGTGTTACCTTCAACTTTGAGATTATACCCGGCCCTTACCAACCTGGACCATGCTCCTGCGAAACGATTATTGCATGGAATTGTTTCCCATCGTCTAGGGGAATCATGTATGGCATCCACCACATGTCTCCATAACGCATCATTGCAAGTACGGTACCTCCATAACCACTTCAATAAAAGAGCGTGATTAACATCTTCCATCTTCGACAAACCCAAGCCTCCATCTTTAATGTTTCTAGTGATTCTCTCCCACGCCACCCAATGTATTTTGTTTTTGTCTTCAGTGCCGCCCCACAAGAACCTTTTGATAATTATCTCCATCTTGTTAGTCACCGCAATCGGAGCTTTATATATAGAAAAGTAATACGTTGGTAAACTTTCGAGAACCGCCTTTATAAGAGTCACTCTCCCAGCCATAGACACTACACTAGCCTTCCAAGAAGATAAGCGTTTTTTGAAAATGTCCAAGACCGGGTCCCAGTTAGATATACGATTCATGTTCGCGCTCACTTGTATGCCCAAGTATTTAAAAGGAAAAGACCCCGAGCGACAACCCATATCACTAGCAAACCTATCCACCTCCTCGGGACTCTTTCCTAAACCGAACAAATTAGATTTGTTCAAGTTTATTCGGAGACCCGAACACATATGAAAAATGCGCAGAATCCTCTTAACAGCGTTCAAATTATCAAGGGACCAATCACCCATAACCAAGGCGTCATCAGCATATAAAAGATGAGAGACTACCGGGCCGTCATTATCCAACCGAACTCCCTTAAACGACCCATTATTACAAGCCGTCCTGATCATAGAAGAGAGACCTTCCATAACGATCAAGAAAAGAAAAGGAGAGATAGGATCCCCTTGTCTAATCCCCTTCTCGCAATTGAACTCGAACGTCGGGGAACCATTCACTAACACCGAAGACCGGGCCGAACTGAGAATCCCTTGAATCCAATTACACCATCTCTCCGGGAAATTCATTTGCCTCATAACGGAAACCAGGAAGTGCCAGTTTACGTTGTCGTATGCTTTTTCAAAGTCAATTTTTAAGAAAAACAAATCTCTCCCCGTCTTCTTTGCCCAAGATAAAATCTCGTTGATAATAAGAGGGCCATCGAGAATATACCTTCCCGTCAGAAAAGCCGATTGAGTCTCGTGAATTATACTACCCATCACCTTTTTTAAACGGTTAGCGAGCACCTTTGAAATAACTTTGCTGATTGCCCCAATCAAGGTTATGGGGCGATACTCATTCAAACTCACCGGGTCTTTAGTTTTAGGAATGAGGGTGATAAAAGAGGAACCCACCCCGCGACTAATCTGACCTGTATCAAAAAATTCCTGCAAAACTTTGAAAAAATCATTAGCAAAAAGCGGCCAGAACCGCTTTAAAAAACGAAAATTGAACCCGTCAGGGCCCGGAGCCTTGTCACTCCCACAATCGAAAACGGCCTCCTTTATTTCCGATTCAGAGAACGGAGCAACCAGAGAGTCTGCGTCGGCTGAATTTAATTTCTTTAAACCTTGACACTCCAAAGCCGGTCTAACACCCATCTCTTCGATAAACCGCTTCCTGAAAAAAGAGCAAACCTCCCTCTTTACTTCCTTCGGTTTAAATATCCATCTACCGTCAATATTCACGCCTGGAATATTATTAGACACCCTACGCATACAAACGTAGGTATGGAAAAATCTTGTATTTTCATCCCCTTCTTTAGCCCAACGAACCCGGGCTCTTTGTTTTAAATCTTTCTTGTTCAAGTCTCCCAATTCCTTTAACCGGTTTTTAGCTTCCTCGAACACCCATAACTCGGCTTCGGTCAAGTCTCTACTCTCTAAAGCTTCATCTAGAACACGGATGTCAGCTTTCAAATTATCCATTTCCTCCATCTCACTAGTCTGCCACTTGCTCTTCCACTCCAAAATACTATGTTTCAACAATCTAAATTTTTGAAGCAAACCCAACTGGAAAGAACCGTAACCCATATCCATCACAAAGTCTTCACAAACCTTTTCCACCACTTGATTTATACCATCTCTATTCAACCATGAATCAAAGAATCGAAATGGTTTCGGGCCAAAATTACGAGCCTCAATTTTCAACACGAGAGGACAATGATCCGATTCCTCCCTAGCTAACGCCCGGTACTCCGCGTTAGGCCATTCGTTTATAACATTTGGCGAGACCAAAATGCGGTCTATGCGACTACATTTGTTCCCGGAAATGAAAGTGAAGCTCTTTCCTTTAAGTGCATATTCAAGAAGATGCACTCTATCTATAAAGTCATTAAATTCATTAGCAACTCTAGCATTAAACTTCGAATTTCGGCGCTCTGACCGGTCCCGAACACAGTTAAAATCCCCCGCCACCACCCAAAAAGCATCATCCTGAGTGATTTCTCTCTCAAGACCCGCCCAAACGAACCGTTTATCGCTTAACTTCTGAGGGACATAAACATTGATAATAGACAAAAACTTACCATCATCTTTGGACATGCCATGGATACATAAAAAATGCCGATTCTTGACCACCCTAGACACCGTAAATCTGGTAGGATCCCATAATGAAACCAGACCACCGGACCTACCTGTCGCTCCCACCCATTCACATTCAAAGTTGCCTCTACCCCAGAAATGGCCTAAATCCATACCATCGAGAGACTCGAACTGTGTCTCTTGAAGTAAGATAAAGCCGATTTCATTAACAACCCTTAGATTTCGAACCCATTTACCTTTGTCTTCATTACCCATACCACGAATATTTACCGAAAGAAGGTTCATTGTTCAATACCTTGAAAGCCTTCATTAACAATTACCTGGGTTAGCTCTTCTGAGAAGCTATCCAAATTTCTCACTCCCAAAGATTTGGCCATAGAAATAGTGTGATCCCTTTCCTTGCTTACTGTAATAAGCTCCTCCACCCCGGTGTCGTCATTATTATTATTCCTATTCGAGGAATCACTAATACCCCCTGCCCCTTCGCCAATATTAGACCCATTAAGCCTTCCATCATACACTTTCTCCAGAACCGTTTGACCTTTGTTAACCGCATAAATGAACCTATCTAGGTCGAACAAGTCCTCACCCTCACGCTGTCGTTTTTTCGGTCTATCATTTCCCATCGGTGAAACTGATTTATTCCTGGAACCTTTTTTTCTACAAAAACCTTTTCTTTTTTTTATCGCCGGGCTACCGTCTCCAACTTGCATTTGAGTTGCACCTTCGGGTTCCACAGAAACTTCGGCTTCCATTCCATCAACTTGAATTCTATCTTCATGAACAACATTCAAATCAACCAAGTCCTCCCTCTTGTCTGACACACCATCGTCTATAAAGCCCTCCCCGTCTTCTACTTCCTCCAAGTCTAGCAGACAATCGGGAATCCAATCCGCCGTTTCCTCTTCAACCCACACATCAAACTTGGACGCCTTCCACAACAGAGATACTTTCTGGTTTACCCTCTCCGGATCTTGACGAAGGATACCCACACATGCAACAGATAAATCACCGTCCTCCTCCGGAAATATCGAAGACTGAATAACCGTTCCGAACTTTCCAGCGACATCATCAAACACCTTAGCACACGATAAACTCAACGGGACTCCACGGATTTTAATCCATGCAACCCTAGGCACGTTGAACGTCTGACCATACCACTCTTCTAAAAGTTCAACATAGTCGGTCCATGCAGCTTTTTTCGACGTAAACTCGATCTTATTATCTCTCTTTTTGAACACCAAGATAGCACATAATCCACCAACATACTTGATTTCAACTTCCTTGACGTTTATCTTCTTCAGCCAAGCTTTCATAGTCGTCAGTGCCTCTAGGGTTTTCAGATGAACAATAATAGCACGATCGTACCAAGACCCGAAGGCTGCCACCGACTGATCCACCTGAATCTCCACTGTATTTACAACCCTATTTTCCGGCTCTTTATTCAACAAAGTGTCTTTGAACGATCTACCATCCTCCGTTCTAACATCCAAAGGAACCGAACCTTTCTCACTCGTCTCCCCCTTGTCCTCCTCTTGCACTGCCTTCCCCTTAACCTGTTGCCAAACCTTCTCCTCCTTCCTTGGAATCTCTTTTCCATCTACGAATCTCGCTGGTACTATAAAAAGTTTGTATGAACCTATCCACACATCTTTCAGGGCTGCTTCCAAGTCGTCCATGTTCCTTCCCTTGTTAAAAGTAACGAAACCAAACCTTTTACCTAGCCGATCAAACTTTCGAGCGATGTACGTACCTTTGATTTCACCGAACCCCTTCAAAACCCTAACAAGATCTGCCGAAGCGCATCCTTCAGGAAGATTAGAGACGAAAAACTTAACTCCCTGATCCTTTTCCGTCGTGTGCTGTTGATTACGATTGCCCTTATTCTTCTTTGATGGAGCGTCGTACCATGTGTCTTCTCGAAACCGATCTCTTCCCGACATTGTCGGAGAAAACCCTAATCGCCTTATGTGTTTAGCTGATCTTTACTCTTTACAAAAATAGATATTCAAACCAATAGATAAAATAAAATAAATCTTTGTAGATATTCAAAATGAACAATTATCCAAATCTTTTAATTTTTTTTCTCTCTTTCTAAAAAATATATATCAAACCAAGTTTGGATTAAGCATATTCATATACGTTTCTTTCTTTTCGGGGAGAAGATTATTATTATTATTATTATTATTATTATTATTATTATTATTATTATTATTATTATTATTATTAATGCTTGGATTTTTTAGAAGAGCTGGGATTTCTGCCAAAAAGGAGGCCCCTGTAAATTTTCTCACAGACCCTGCAGAAGGGAGATCCACCCTGCGACCAGCAGATCTACTTGTCTTTGGTTGAGAGATGGGGAAACATGCTTGCGTGGACCTTACAGGGGTATCTTCTTTGGTTGGGTTAAGGGAAACAGGGTTTGTAGCTAGGCAAGCATCAAGAAAGGCCGAATCGAAGAAAATAGATAAGCATGCTAAGGCTTGTGCAGAGAACCAACATGTCTTTATCCCTTTGGCCTTTGATACCTTTGTCTCCCTAACGCCAGAAGCTATTTGTTTCTTGACGAGGGTCCAACGGGTCGTCCACAGCAATAGTTCATCTCCAGGGGGTCAAGGATTTGTCTTTGGTAGACTAGGGTTCGCTATTCAAAAAGGGGTGGCGGCGCAGCTTGTTGCCCGTCTACCTTCTATTGTGATGTAACTTTCGTATTTTGTTTTAATGAACTTTATTAGCACCTATAAAAAAATATTATTATTATTATTATTACAGTCCCGTATATTACGTGGGTTGAATATTAAAAACGTTATAATTCATATTTTAATTTTTTATATTCAATCGACTCTTGAAAGTTTTGAATTTAATTTTACATAATAAATTCATAGGTTGACATGAGAACATTGTTATTCATGTGAAAACCCTCCTAAAATTACAAAATAAAAAACAAAGTCATCAAAATATCTAAACATAATTACATTCTTATTCATGTAACTCACTCTATTGAAACAAAGTAAGACAATTACAATTAAAAAAAAAAAAATACATGCAACAACAGTCACAACATAATAAGACGACAAGAGACATGTAACAAGTAACAATGATCTCAATCAAGGCATCGTAACCTATTAAAACCCAATAACATTGATGAATGTGTTGACACAATGACTTTTTATATCAGTAATACTTAACACACAAGGTAGAATAAGCGATCAAGAAAGAAGAAAAAAGAGTGAAATGCCAATTTTGTCTCTGAGGTTTGGTTTAGTTTGTCACTTCAGTACAAAAAATATTTTTTTTGCAATTGAACACTTGAGGTTTGGATTATTTTTTTTTTTGTTATTTTCATCCTTTTCACTAACTCAGTTAAAAACTGACGTTAAGGTTAGGGTAGGCTTGTCATTCTGCCACTTAAATGTGAGACAATTTAGACATTTCATCCTATTATTATTTTCCCCCTTTTAAACAAAACCCTAACCATTCTCAACCACCATTCACCATTCTCTACACCAACTCCACCACCATAACCACCACGTCCACCACCACCACCCTGACCCCACCCCACCCCCACCCCCCTCTCTCTTTCTATTATTATTATTATCCTCAATCCCATCATACCCATTATCCTTATCACCCAAAGTTTGAAACCTTTTATGATCAAGAACAGAGGTTGCACCTAACATAACACAATAATCAGGTGTAGAACCAAAACCCGCCTTCCATTTCAACAAACATTATCTTCTCCACTCAATTCACCACTAGGAAGCTCAATTTTCAAAACCCTTATCTCATTAAAGTTTTTAAGTACCTATGAAGGAGAATGATGGGTAACAGTAACCCTACCTAACTGTTCAACATCACCGTTACCGTTACTGTTAACTAACGATCTTATATGGGTACAGAACTGTCGAATGGCTTGAAAGGGTTTAAAGAGGAAGGAATAATAATAATAATAATAATAATAATAATAATAATAATAATAATAATAATAATAATAATAATAATAATAATAATAATAATAAGAAGAAGAAGAAGAAGAAGAAGAAGAAAAGGGTGTGCGAGATGTTTTAGTGATGGAGGGTTGGTCGTGGGAGATGACGCAGTCAACAGGAACGACGACGTTTTGGACTTGTAGGATTAAGGAATGGAAGCGTTTGGAGAGTAGGGAGCAACGGCCTAAGGATTTGATGTTGGTGATGTTGTTGAGGATTAATGAGAGGATTGGGTCTGGGAGTGTGTCGAACGGGTCGAGGATGCAGAGTGGAGACATCATCGGTTAATTGGGATATGGGGTTTGTGGAATTGTGGACGGTAGATCTGAGTGATTTTATTAAAATTTTAAATTGCGGGTAAAAAGACAAAACTACCAATGACTTAACGTCAGTTTTTAACTGAGTTAGTGAAAAGGACGAAAATAGCGAAAAAATCAAAACCTCAAGTGTTCAATTGGAAAAAAAAAATTGTACTAAAATGGCAAACTGAACCAAACCTCATCTCAGAGACAAAATTGGCATTTAACTCAAGAAAAAAAGTTGAAAGACTGAAACAAAATCAACACCTTTAAATTCCATTAGTTACCTATAAGTAAATTAGTTGACGAAGATGAAACAGCAGTGTGCCATCAATATCACATTCTGTAATTATAGAAATAAATTTAAACTAATTATATGATACTTATTTTAATTATGGTTAAACATGGTATGTTTATAAAAAAACAAAACATTAATTAGTGTTTGTTAATCAATGTGGTTGGCGACTCATTGGCAAATACAAAATATATAGGAACACATAGTTTTGAGGTCTTAGACCACTTGTAGTGGTGTGTTAAAAAGGCGTGAAAGGGCAAATTCGCGCCCAAACACCGCCCCGGAGGGCGCTAACGCTCACGAAAGGACCATGGCGTGAAATATTTCACGCTTCTTCATTGCTTCTCTCGTCCAATCAAAATCCACCACAGTCTCCTTCGTCCGGTTACTTCTTTTTTTTTTTGTAATTCAATTTTAATATCTGTATATACACCCACTCACACCACACCACCTTTTGTGAAATTCAAGCCCCCAGTAGGACACACATGACACTTGTCAAAAAATGCTCAAGTGAGGGGCTACAAATTTCACCCCACTACACATGGTCTTAGGTTCAAGTCCAATGATGAAAACATTAATGAAATTCACTGTTGTTTTGTTGTTGTTGTTGTTGTTATTATTATTATTATTATTAATTATTATATAATATAACAAAACTTGAAACTAGGAGTAGTGATTTTTCGTGGTTTTGTCTTGTGGTCGCCTTTTGGTCTTAGGTTTAATACACCACTGATGTCATCATTATGTCAGCACGGAATCATACAACATTGAGTTGTAAAGTAAACTCTCGTTTACTAAACTAACGTATACGACTGTTTACAGTAAAATCCAAAAAATGACTAACTTTTTTGATTCGTGTATCTCCAATAAAGCTAAACGACAGTTTATGTTCTTTACAAACGATCGTTTACAGCAAGCTTCAGAAAAGAACACCAGCTTTTCTATTCGCGTGTTCCTTAGGGGGGACGAGGCGCCACCCGAATTGTCCACGGATACCAACTACCAGCACGGTATCACCGCCGCCATACACGCTGGTAGTGGTCCCGTGGACCGTTTTGTTGATGTTGTTTACCGTGCTGGTACCGGTTGGTTTGTGTTTTTTATAAATGCAAATTTTTCATTTTACCCTTCGTTTGTTTTAGTGTTTTTTTTTATTTTAACCGTTTGTTTTATGTTTACCGTTTAAAGAAATAAAAACATAAATACAAAACAATTCATTAAAACATAAAAATTAAACATAAATAATATTAAACATAAAATATAAATACATTAAAACATAGATAAAAAAAACTTAAAGTTGACGCAACAATCGCCATGCTTCGACATGGTCGAAATCGTTGTCCTATCGCGCCTCATACTCATAGTTAGTGAAGCTGATAGCCAACTCCTCATCAAGCTCCAGATCCTCCCTCACCGTTTGCTCGTATAGGGTGGTCCACCTCTAACACTTGATGTTGAGGTCGGCCCACTTGAGCTGGAGGTCTTGGACGGTCTTGATGGTGTTGCCGCCAACTTGCTCGATGAAGTCGCTATAAACCCGATCCCAAAACCCCTCCGGGGGGGGTAGTTGGAACCTTCCTCCCGAGGGAGTTGTTGAATCTCTGGGTCGTTCGACGCATCCTTGTGGCTAACCACAAGGGCCATCTCTTCCTCGTCGGTCCACGGGTTCATTTTTGGTGTGTTTGGTTTTTTAAACCGTGGTAAATTGTGACTTTTAACCCCACCGTTTGATCACTTTATATACAACGACGGTGGCACGGTTGTAATAGTAGAAGTAATTAACTGACTGTTTAGGTGAGCAAAATTCAATTAACTCGACGGTTTCCAAGATAAACAATTAAATTTGGTTGACCGTTTGGTGGGACGGTTGAAATAGTAAAATTAATTGTTGAACCGTGTAAAAAAAAAAGTTTGGGTATTAAAATGAAAATGAATAAAAAGAATCAGTGGAGTGCTGCCTACAAAAAAGAGTTTTAGTGAAGTAAAGCAGTGAAGTGATGTGGCAAAGCAGGATTGGTTAATGAAGGGGTAGGGTACCGCTTCTCAGCGCTTGCATGCGCACCCTACCCAGCGTCCAAGAAACTCCGCCTACACAAGGCCAAACAACACACTAAAGGAGATAAAGCAGCAAGCGCCTAACCGCGCTGCTCACTCCGCGCAGAGACGCCACTTGACAGCGCCGGATACATCCCCCTTGGAGTTCAACTTGCCACTTCTCATCAGGTGTCAGCTGACAACTAGTCAGCCGCCTGACACTTCCTGACAGCAGGAGAAAAAGAGACCTTCTGCAGATCCAGCCAGAAGGCGCCACGTGTACCAACGGCAGGGCACCGCCCAGCCATCCAACCACGTAGCGCCACGTGGCCCAATCAAAAGAAAGCCTCCTCAACTTGGATCACTTTACCTAACTAAGGGTTGAGATCCAACTGAGTGGGCTCCTAAAAGCTCTCGGGCCCAAGCCCATCAGCAATCAAAATGGGCCTGATTACCTCAGGCCCACATACCTCCTATAAAAGGAAGACTTCACCTCCTTTCTTAGGGTAGTCAATTCCGACCAATTAGAAACAATACACTTGTATCATTACTTGTATTTCGTATTTATAAAAGATCATATCTTGCCAGTGGACGTAGGTCTTACAGGACCGAACCACTTATATTGTTGTCCCTTACGTTACCCTGCTTGTTTGTGCATATAACCGTAGATTAACCATCGTTGTGAGCCAAGGATTATATCCTGCAGTGAACACGAGTCGTTATACCACATCTCTGTTACCCCCGCCAATACTCGTTGTTTCTTCAGTTAAAATCAGGAAAGAAACTTAAAACACTAGGAGCACCCCTTGTCCCCTTATAAAGCTAAACGGCAGTTTATGTTCTTTATAAACGGCAGTTTATGTTCTTCATAAACGACAGTTTACTTTTCATTAGTTTTCCCTCAAAAAATTTCAAAAATTTTCATCTATCTATTGCTTCCCACCTTATAAAAAAGAAACAAACAATTTGTACCCAACTTACTTTTCATTAACATAATGTTACTTTTCATTAACATAATCTTTTATTAATTTTAGTTTATAACGAAATTAAGTTTTTCATTTCGTGAAACCGAAAATAAATTTTTCATTTCGTGGTTTATACTTATCAGATAATTCCATATGCAAATAATTATAAATAATATTAAACAATATAAAAGTTTATTAATGTATTTAAAAATTAATAATTTTGAGAACAACTCAATGGTATATACACTGCATGCACTAGGGGTGTTCACGATCCGGTTTTCGCGATTTTTGGGTCAAACTGTGAACCAAAACTAAACCGTAAAGAACTTAAACTTAACCAAACCAAACCGTCAGTGATGGTTTGGTTTCACGGTTTCGGCTTGGTAAGCCTTATTTGCCAAAAAGTTAAAATAGAACAAAAAATTAAAAGAAAAGAACACAAGTTGTCAGATTCTAGAATATCATTATAGTTAACCTAATGCTTAAATTAAGTTTTTCAAATTCCACATAACACAAGTGCCATCTTTGTATCTTGAATATGCAAAATGGGTTGAGCCGAATTTTAATTTACATCAATTTATACAGATTAAAACATAAAACATATTTGATTTATCTAAATATGATTTATCTATGTGTATAATATTGTCACACCCTCAAATTTCTACATGCGGAGTTCTACCGCGAGGCATGTGACATACCAGGATCCAAGTCAACGGTCACAATAAACGACAACTATATGTAAAAACATACGTAGAAGAACCATGCATAATTTAAAACCATCATTTAAAAGTGCGGAAGCATTTAGGTTTACAAAAGACAAACGGAAATAGAAGCATCAGTTCAAAAGTTTTATCATCCCAAAACATGCATTATGATCCTAGACGTGAGTACGACTCCAGTGCGACTCTGTGCGCCTAGCTGACAGCTGCTACCTTAGCGACCTGAGAAAACATGCTAAAAAGTCAACATATAATGCTGGTGAGTTCACAGGTTTTATTAAGCGTTTAGTCCAATCCTTTGAAAAACCGTTACCGTTACTACTATGCTTGTGTGAACGCTAGCTAGGCGTTATGTAATATTACTACTATGGGTGAAACCATTGCTGACTGTGTTTTAATGTGTAACCCTTATTTACGGACTACCGTCATCACCGGTAGGCCTTGTGTGTTTAGAGACAATATGCACCCGCCAGGCCTCCAGCCGTCGAGTGGGGTTTGTCAGTTCCCAATAGCGCTATCCACATTTCCCCGCTACATCCCCGTATTAGTGGTTTCTAAGGGACTTGGATGAACCGTATAGTAATAAGATGTTAGCCATAGTATAACATGAGAATGTGTGATAAAAGAGTTTAAGCATGTTTCTCCCCCGAAAACAAAACAGTAAAGTGTAGGGCCGTGAACTCACCTTAGGTTGTGTCTTCAGTTAACAAGTAAACCGATATGTGTATGATAGCCCCAACTAGTGGCGACCTATCATAAGATGTGTGTGTTATGTTAGACTAATAACCCGTTGGGTTCATTAGTCCCTAAATGTCCAGTCCAGTCCATGACCATTATCCGTTTGAAAATACGTTTGACTGATAACCAGACTACGCGAGACAAGACTCGACATCCCATTGGTGACCCGACATCCCACGTGTTAATCTTATACAAGGTATCATGTAACATATGCAAGCAAACACTTAACATGCGTAAAAGTTCACCAAGTCTAGCATATAGTTCAAATAACGCATAAACAAGTCCGAACACGTGTTACCGAGTTATTAGACATGTCTCGGGGTTCCTAGCATGTTCCTAGGTGTCAAATCAGGTCCCGGGATGTCAAAATACACTTACAGCAGCAGTACATGCGATTAGGAGAAGTCAACTAGCATTTAGAAAAAGTCAACTAACATTTAGGAGTGTAATCGCCTATAGCTATTGGCATTTAGGCTCCTAATCGCCTTTAGCCTTAGGTGATTAGGCCTATCCACGCTCAGTATAGGCAATTAGGCTATCACACATGCATTTAGGATCTAACTAGTGATTAGGATCGTAATCACGTTCAATATAGGCAATTAGGCCCCTAATCACCTTCAGTACAGGCGATTAGGCCCCTAATCACCTTCAGTATAGGCGATTAGGCCCCTTATCGCCTTCAGTATAGGCGATTAGACTTCCTAATCGCCCCCTGCAGACCTGTTCCGCTTTTTCGCGCGTTTAACCCTCCAAATCAGATCCGAAACACGTGGAAGCACCCAATATCAAACCCAAAACATTAATAAACCTATTCCAAGCAAAACCCCTAAATTATCATCATTCTAACAGTCCCGAATGCAAGCGTTTTCCCAAAATAGCATACTTATCATGTAAACATCACATCAACATGAAAAGTTTGCCCTAAACGGCAAATATCCATATTTCATCTCATAACGACGTTGTTCGATAATACCCTACTGTTCTAGCATCAACCTATAGCAAACCCTAACCTCAAACAATCAACAAAACACATCATACTATCATCAATCCTACATAATCATTCAAACGGGTCAAAACGCCTATTATCAACAATACACAACTATAACCTCCAAACTCCTAGGTTAACATCATAACAACTCATACAAGTCAGAATAATATCAATAACACAAGAACAATCATGTTTCAATAATAAAAATCCTATCTTTACATGAGTACATCACATATAGCAAGCATAGAGGTTTGGGTTTGTTTAGAAACTGTTTTTAATAAGTTTTCAAAGACACAAATGTTTAGAAATCAGGTCTGGACCTTTAGGGAGCAAAACAATAATATTACAAAGGTTTGTGGATGAAGAACACACCTTGGATTTGTAAGGAAATGAGGTGTAAGGCTTGGAAAGGTGATTTCTTGAGCAAAATGTGTTCCAGAGGGTGTTTGTGGGTTGAGAGAGGTTATGGGACGGCTAGGGTTGCACAAATGATGTTTTACAAGTCAAGGGTGGTATTTATAGGCGTTTCTAGTCGTTCAACACACGTCAGGCGATTACGCAGCAGTATAGGCGATTAGGGTTCCTAATCGCCTATAGCTATTGGCAATTAGGGCTCTAATCGCCTTTAGTATAGGCGATTAGGGTTCTAATCGCCTTCAGGTCCTCCCTAATCGCCTTCAGCTATTGGCAATTACGCGTAATCACCTATAGCTATTGGCAATTACGCGTAATCACCTATAATGTCATGCAATTACGCGTAATCACCATTTTAACACATATAAACACGTATTCATTCACATACCGACAATTCACATAATGATTATAAACACATAATTCATGAAAACAAACACGTTCACATTCGTTCACCAATTCCCGGGACTCGAGACTTGTGTGTGTGTGCATAGGACCCGGCGATTCTACAAATCGCCAACAACCGGACTCATACCTCATGTGTGCGTGTTAACCCCAATGATCCTCCGAATCATTGATCCCTGGACAATAACTTAACGCGGCTCGACTCAACTGACCCTGTTATGTGTGATGTATATGCGACTCGCTAAGGTAGGCTTACCGGATTTTCAAAAGTTACTAACCGGAGTTTGCCGGGTGTCACATCATCCCCCTGTTGAAAGAATTTTCGTCCCGAAAATTTTCCGTAGTCAAAGAGAACGAAACGATAAAAAGAAAAATTTTCCCGGTCGTCACAAATATAATTATGTATACTATTAAATATTTAACAATAAATAAATAAAATCATACGGTCCAGTCTGGTTTTTTGCGGTTGGTTTTTGCTATCAACCGTAAACTAAACCGTTGGCTACAGTTTCAAAATATTGAAACCGACTGACTGAGAGATCAATAAAAAAAACCAATCGTGAAACCGAACCATGAACACCCTGAGCATGCACATTGCTATTAAATACTAAAAAATAATCTACATTGAACAAGTTAATGCATGCATAGATAAAGTCGAGGTGGAAAGTAAATGCACTATAAATATCAGTTTAGAGTGTGTAAATAAACGGTCATTTGCTCAGTTCCTGCAAAATGCTGCAAACTCTATAAAAGCTATTATAAACTGCAGTTTGCTAAACATAAACGGCCGTTTGCAGAAGTGGTGTATGGATCCTAAAGTACATGGTGTAGTAATCCTGATTCCCTTTGTTTTTTGCCTTTAATTCATTTTGATTTGCAGTGAGTTTGTATGCGTTTTACATTAACTTGCGGTATAACTTTGTATTTGCCTTTGGCTGAGTTTTAAGTCACGTGGCATAGAAATTTGTGTTTTTGCTTCACTATTTTCCCCAGTTTTGTCATCATTTGCTTACTACTTAGCACGGTTTTACGGTTGCGGTGGTATAAATTCGAGTATATGTTTTACAATTTTCTCCAATTTTGGTCATCGTTTGATTACTACTTAATATGGTTTTATGACCCGCATCCGCAACACGGGGTCAACATCAATTGTACATGTATTTGTTTTTATAGTTTTCAATCGATGTAAAACACTTACCGATTGCTATGTCCGGTGTAAGTATCATGCTGGTACTGTAATGAACTGAATCAATACTTACTGAAAATCCGCTGCGAAGCGCAAGAGAATCCCGCTAGTTATGTAACAAACTTGAAGCCACTTATGAATAGTGTTTCTATTTTTGTCTTGATTTTTTTTGTCGTGAAGTGAGTTTGTCTGTGCTTTACATCAATTTGCAGTATAAGTTTGAGTATGATTTACGTCGCGTATGGTGTAAATTCGTTCTTTGTGCAGGTACCACTACCTTAATAAACCAAACCAATACCAAAAGCGTGGTTCCGTATTCAATTTTACTGTTTTTCTCAATGTGGCGGCATACTATTTTTCCTGGTATTGTAAGCTAGATCAGTGCAAGCACTACATTAACAAACCAAACCAATATCAATCGAACAACACTGGTACTGGTACATGTATTCGTATGTATGGTTTTCAATCAATATAAAACACGTGTCGATTGCTATGCTGAGTGTCGGTATCATGACGGTATTACCATAAACCGAACCGACAATGACCATATTATTATTATTGTTTGGTAAGCCTCTTAATGAGGCTCTGAACCATTCAATGCTGAATGATTCAGCATTCAGTGCGTTTGTTTCAGCTTCTGAATAGAATGGTTAAGGCTGAACCATTAAGGTTTGAGATGTTGCTGAACCATTAAGCATTAAACTAGGCTGAACCTTAATAAGACCCTCCTACCAATGTGGGACCAAAAAAAAAACTAACTATTAAGATATCAAACTTAATAATTCAACACTTAATCATTCAGACCCATTCAGACCTCTTAATGATTAAGCGTTTAATCATCAAAGAGGCCTAATTGTCCCACTATGTACAAGAACTTTCTTTACAAAATTAGTAACCGTTAGCAGCAAGAAGCAAATATTTAACCCAAACAACAAGGACATCAACTAGTTAACTTTAAACACATACCATAACCAGTATTATTATTCCAGCAGCAGCAGCAGCAGCAGCTGCTATTTCGTCGAACAGAAACCCTAATAATCTGGACTCTTCTCAACAAGGTACCATTTTACTTATTATTCATCAATCTTTTTAAACATTTATTTATTATTAACACTTTCTTGTAACCTCATTACAAAAAAAAAAAAAAAAACACAGCAAGCTTTGTGTAAATTATGCTGCTTTATGTATCTTTTTACCTTATAACATTCAATTATTAATTTGTTATTGCATCAATGTTAATTGAACTAGAATTTACAACACAGAGGAATGAAAAGGAAAGTGTATGGTGGAAAGGATGATAATAATAATAATAGAACAGGGAAAAGAGGGTTTTTCTTGAATGATGTGGCGGATTCGAATGCTGCGAAAATACTGTCGTCTTTTCGCGGGTCGAAGAATGTGGAGGATAGTGTTTCTTCTATTGCAGCTGAGGTTATAAACATGGAAGAAAGTTTATATGGGTTAACAGTTGGGAGTTTTTTAAATTCGGGTTATAGGAATAGTTGGCGGAGACGTGTTGAGGAAGCTGCAAGTTTGAGTGAGATTAAGGCCTACTTGCTTGAAGTGAGTCTTTTGTCTCTGCTTTGTTTTGTAGTAAATGATGAGATGATTACTTTTCCTTTGATATTTGTGATCATAATGTTTGTCTTTTAAGTTATGTTGGTGCAGTTTCGGTGAGACAATAGATCAATTCATATGGCTTAGGTGACTTTATCGTATCTTAAAGAGTTAAAGTCACATGAGACCATGCGACTTTGACAAGTTCGCATGAGGTCAAGCCCATGCCAATTTAGTCGAGTTTAATGTAAAAGTCGCATGCGGTGGTGATGGTTTAGAATCACTTGTAACCATGAATATGATATGTTGGGTTCATTTGTAGTTAAGTTTCTGAGAGCGTGTTAGACGTGAGTCTCCAACCCTAGCCTAGGGGAGCTTACCTAGGGTTGGCATGGTGCTTAAACGTTGAGATGTATACTCTTTTGGTTTGTAATCCGTGATGACTATGAACGAAACGAGTTTCTACATCTATCTATCCTGATTTTGTTGTGTATGTTTGACTCGCGTGCTCCCGTCTTTAAATGGTATGAATGAAGAGTGAAGTTATTGTATGATGTACGACCATACCGATCCTACAACTTAATTTGAGGGGTAAACATCTAGGTTAAGCTCTTGGTTTTCTTCAAAAAAATACTTTATTTTTATAGGCCATTATAAGTGCGCTAGAATATGCATGCCTTTTGTGAGAAGTCGGTTGAAAAATTAGTATAGAAAATCAGAAATCTGTTATTTTTGGTAGTTTTTTTAGACGAATCATCACTTTATCCATCTTCTAGAACTTTCCCATTTAATGATCAGGCTTATTTGTATGCCTTCTGTTATAAGCAACGTCTTTCCAAGTAGAGGCGTAGTCATGCGATTTTAACTCAATTGAGATGTACATCATAAGATCTTATGGAAATGGATATTGTTGGATGTAATGACTCTTTTTGCCTAAGTTGGGATGCCGAAATTGTTAATTTCACTTGAAACCATTTTTGCTTCCTTCAAATTAAACAACCAGAAATTCTAGCACATTATTAAGTAAAATGTGTGATGCTAAAGGTGCGGTCATTTTACCATTTTTTATCCATTTCCGTTCTCTACTTTGACTTTTAATTTCCTATTAAGGTGATTTTCATTTAGCAAACTGCAGACAATCCAACTCTAAACCTAGTGTCATTTGGAAAAAAAAAATGAAAGAGATTTATAAAAGATGTAAAACGGAGATGCATTTAGCTTATTGTTATACATTTATGTCATGCAATTATTGATACGATCATATTGTTTGTATATAGCTTGAGAGGAATATCCGCGACATCGCTTTTTCTACGGATTGGATCAGGCATGTAGATGATACAGACTCAGAAATTCAACTCAGTCAAAGTGCTAAAAGTGTGGTCGGATCCGTTAAAAAACGTTCTAGAAAACCATCTATAGTAAGACGTAAAATCCCTTATGCTGATGTCAAAGATTTGTCAACCGATTTTGCTTGGTGGCGAGGTGGTATGCTTTCTAAGCGCATGATTAAGCATGCTGCTCAACAAGGTAAATTTTAAATTTCAATCTTGGCCAGTGTTGTAAAAGGCGGCCTAGGCGGCCACCTAGGCGCTAGGCGGGACCAAACCTTGGAAATAAGCCCTAGGCGAGGTTCTGGGCGTTTTGGCCATTAGGCGGGCCTAGGCGGTGGGTTTTTTTTATTTTTTTTAATTTTATTTTTAAATTTCTAAGTATTTCTAGGTATTTCTTAGTATTATGTGTATATATCTAAGTATTTCTAAGTATTATGTGTATATATCTTAACATATTTTCAAAAAACACCTAAATTTGTGTGTATATATATAAAATACGTATAAAATACCAAAACGCCTAATTTTCGCCTAGTCCCGACTAGTCCCTAGGCTGGACCTCACCGCCTGCCTAGCGCCTAGCGCCTTTTGCAACCTTGATCTTGGCCATATACTGAGGTGGAAAAATGGGAGGGTCCCGTAACTGATTTTTTTAGGATTGTAAGCATTTGCATACACATTGGACAGCTTTTCAGCCAGTTTGCCCCCCTTGCTTTGTTTAGCTACTTTTTTACATTTTTTATACTTTCATATAAAATGGATTAAAAGTTTGAAACTGACACTTCTAGACATGTAAAGTCCGTTGCTACTATAGTCGTGTTACCTTGTGATTATTGTTTCGTTGGTCACTAATGATGTGGTTTATAAATGAGTTTAAACTGATTTTTTTTTCATTTATTTAATTAGGTGGCTGTAAAAAAATAAATGGTGTGCATTATGTTGATAGCCGTGAGGTTCTTAAAAGAAGCAAACAATTTATCTGGCGAGCCGCAGTTGACTTGAGCCAGACTGCATCAGAACTTGCTCTTCAGGTAATCCTTTAAGAAAATGCTTGCTGGGAACTTAGTTTTGTACAGGTCGATTTGTGTTGGGTTAGTTGACCCACAAACTTTTTACCCATTCAATCTTTTTTAGGAAATGAAAGGATGCATTGTTACAAAGTTATCTAGATCTTTGAATATAATGATTTAGGAAGCTATATGAATCAAAACTAGACTTTTACAGTTAGACATGCCATTTTTTTATTCTACATGTTGCGATCAATGGATCTTAAGTTCTTAACTGTTAATAATCATTTTTCGTGAATGGGACAGGTTAGGTACCTAGACCTTAATGTGAGATGGAATGAACTTGTTTATCCTGAACAACCTCTTCAAGATGGAAAAGGTCTAGAAGCAGAAGCTTCTGCTTTTAGGAATGCTTGCATTATTGATAAGAAAAAGATGGGAAATAAACTCGGTTATGGTGTTGTTTTTGAAAACCAAAAGCATCTTCCGTCACGTGTTTTAAAAAAAGTATTGAAAGTAGAGGAAACTGGAGATAAAAAGTCGAAAAACTGGTTTTTCGAGATGCACATTCCATTATATCTTATCAAAGAGTATGAGATGGGAATGGCTGGAGCTGTAAAGTTGCCAGCATCTGATATTAAACATGTGACAAAATCATCAAAATTGAGCAAAAAACAGTTAATGGCTTCTGGCAAGAATCTATTTTCGTTTCTAGAGCATAAGAGGGAAAACATGGGGAAGGTTTTTTGTTCGTTTTGTCAACATGATGTTTCGTTTGGGTAATGTATTTTCTCCATCAACCACAATGCTTTTTTGGAATTTGTTTTAATACTCCCAATTTATATTGTTTTCTGTTTTGTTTGTCTTTAGGGTTGCTGCAAGGTGCAGTGCATGTCAGGGTATGTTACTACAGTTGTTTACATTCCACTCATTGTCTGTTTTAGATGTGACCATTTTGACTCGTTTACTTATGAATGGTTGATTTGGGTTGTGTTAAAACGGGTCAAATAATAAAAACTTGCTAAAGTAGGAATGGATCAAATTGGTTGAATGTCAATTGAATTTCGTTTTAGTGCATACAACCTCATAAAACAATTTTGTTTAATATTTAGATTTTGTATTGTAATATTATTGATTTTTCTATTCATGAATTATCACATTATTTGTTTATATAATTTTAGACCAACGATTTGTTACCGATTGACCCATATTACTAATGACCCATTTCACCATGAACCTGTTATCTAACCTTAACCATTTTGCTACTCTTGTCTTTGGTTTTCTTTTCTGCATAAAATGAAATATTTAGCTTTTATTCCTCATACATTTCTTTTAAATTAGAGTTTAAAAAAGTACCGAGTTTCGGTATCTTTAACGTGTTAGTTTATGGTTTAGTATCTATCTTTTAATACACTATCAAAATCTACGTGTTTTTATATCCATCTTGTTCTTGAGATCAATCTCTCTGTTGTCTCAGGTTATTGTCACGACCAGTGTGCTGTTGGTACATATAATATTCAAACAGCTGCCCGGATCGAGTTTGTAGTCACTTGTAAACGGTGTTATGACGCTGAAAAAGACGTCACCCCTACAAGTGAGATTGTTGCCGATTCTCCTACTAGTCCTTTGCTATCGAAAGGTCAAGAAAGTCAACATTCAACATCACTCATTCAGGTGGCAAAACAAAACGGTCATGAAAGACCATTAGAATACTCCAATCCGATAACCATTGAACCAGAAATAGGTGCAAGTGGAGACGAAAATAGTAAAAACCAGCCTCTGCAACCATTAGAATGTTCCGATCCATTATTCAGTAAACCAGAAGTAGGTACAAGTGGAAAGGAAAATAGTAAAAGCCAACCTCTGCAATCTGTTGGTCAAAGGCCGGAAGTTTTTAATTCTAGTAAGGGGTCAAAAAAGAAAAGCAAGGTATGTTTGGGGTTGATTTGGAAGAAACGGAACCCAAATGACACCGGAACTGAATTCAGGAAAAACAATATACTTTTGAAGGGCGATCCAAACGGGCGTTTGCTGGCACCTATGTGCCACCTGTGTAAACAACCGTATAACTCTGACTTGATGTATATTCTATGTGAGACATGCAATAGTAAGTTTCTTAGTTATTGTTAACATGACGTTTTTGAAATATTTTTGTTGTAGATTTTAACATGATTATGTGCTTTTGCAGACTGGTTTCACGCCGAATCTGTTGACTTACAAGAGTCAAAAGTTATGGAAGTGTTTGGGTACAAATGTTGCAGGTGTCGAAGGATCAGGGTACCCATTTGTCCTCATACGGATCCTGGAACCCGACTGAGGATAGAGGAAAAAAAGGAAGCCAATGCAAAGGCTCAGATGAAGAAGAATTTAGGATACAGTTCTGATCTTGATCCACTCCGGTTTTTTGACTTGCCCTAAAGCCAGCACCGATACACATACATACACTAAACTTCACACACATATGTGTCGTGTGTGATGATCTGATTAAGTGTTTTAAGTAAACGCTCAGATGCATTTCCTTCTAGGAAAAAAACCAAGGCGCGCTATGCATGTTGTACTGCAACGATGAAAGAGTTGCACACTGTTAGACTAATCTTGCAAAACGAGGATCAAAGCAGTCGTACTTATAAACTTGGGTTTTTATTTTAATCTTTTAACTGAAAGGGTCGTACACAGGGATGCTAGACGATACTTGGTTCAATAGTGTGACTGGGATTTGTTGCTTAGTTTCGCCAACATTTTTAGCCTTTTAATTCCCATAAGTAGCAGACTAGTTATATGTATTGTCAAGTGGCAATCTTTTGAAGTTAATTAGGCAAATTAGCCCTATAGAATTATGTGCTTTTATAATTTTATAGATGCTAATGTTCTTGTTTATGGGTTGGTAGCTTCATGGTACTAGTTTTGCTTATATATAAAGGTCAACTTTTTTTTAAAAGGCAACACAATTTTATTTTATTTTTACATAAAGTTCAACTAGGTGTATGGTATATATTTGTATGTGGAAATTTTTTGTATAATTTTATTATATATATATATATATATTTAATATAAAAATCACTTTTTTATAACCGCCGGTTCTTGTAGAAACTGGTTTTTTTACGAACTGGTTCGGTTCGGTTTTCCCGGTCCCGGTTCTCAAACTGGTTTTTCTGATCACCTCTAGATGAATCTAACTAACCCATATTGACTATCATTGGCCTCTAATACGTGCATGAAGCAAGCACACAACCCATGCACTAGACCCATCTCCACATTATAGATTGAAGGAATGACAATAAGGTAGAGAAAAATCGATGCAAAATTAGTCTTGTTCTTAATATTTGTTTCTTGGAGATTAGTCATCTCAAATCGCCTTACTAACAGCCTCATTGACCAATATTGACCCATATCGACTCTAAGTAAGCATTGTCGACCAAAGTTACCCCTAGTTATTAAATATCGACCCCAACTAGCCATCATTGACCCTAACTAACCACCCTAATTGACCATCGCCAGTCAATGTTAACAAAATTATCCATTGTATTTATTCTTTTCACTTTATCATAGTCTTGTCAACCTTTTCAAACTCGAATAACGTAGTATGAACATTTTTATTTTCATTTTTGTTTATTGAGATTTTATAGGATCTATCGGCAATACCTAATGACACTTTTTTTTTCTTTTTGGATTTAATCCAACCATCATTCCATCCATCAATGATACTCATTATTCTAGTAGCATTACTACTATTTTTGTTTTACAAACAATATTTGTGCCATCATTAATAACTCTCTCAAACAACTGGGTTTGTGAGATAAATAGAGACTCATTCTGAGCATGTGTCTATACCAAGTAGACTAGCCTCACATTAATGATTAAAATCATTATTGAACTAATGGGGTTTGTTGTCTATTGGTAAAGACAAAGCCTTTAGAAACACCTATGTTTGAATCTATTAGATTCAAGTCTCATAGAAGACGAAATTAAAAAATATCTCTTTATAAAAATCACTATTGAAACATATCAATGCATCAATGAAAACATAAGACACTTGAAGTAACTTAATTTTTTTTTTTTGGCTAATTGTAATAATAATTAGTTGATGAATTTGGTTATTTAACCACTTACCTTAAAATGGAAGAAAGCACCTATCAGTCACTTTAGCTTTTTGTAGATTCTTTTGTACATGAATGATGCATTCTTTGTTCCACTCCAAGAGATAAATGCCACAATTAATAGTGGGTCCTCAATATTTCATTTCTCAAATTTGGTATTTTCATTTTGTTGATCAACAAAGCCAAAAATATATAAATATTTTTTCTTTTCAAAATCCCTTCTATTGGGCTTCGGCCACCAGCTTCTCACCCGATCTTCGTAAGGAAAGACTTAACCCAGCTCCAACTCCAAGTACCCCACCAGTTAACTTCACGGTTCAGTTTTGACAGTTTTTAAGTGAAACTATGATTCAAAACGTTAATAACAATTTTTAATACTTTTTTTTTTGGAAGGTGTGTTTCAGCGGAGAATCCAAACGACGCACAACCCCTCAACCCCCGTTCGAATCCAGGCCAAACGCGGGTGTTGAATTTCTCACCCCTTAGTGCGAGTGGGGGGACTCGAACCTGAGACCAAGCCCGGGCGGGAACCTCCCTAAGGAGTAAACCCTCCCACCTCCGACCAGCTGGGCTGGACATCATTGGCACAATTTTTAATACTTAAAACCAGAGCACTGTAAAATAATTCTGAATCATACAAAACCGTAAAAGTTGCAACTTAAAAAGATTTGACTTCGTGTACCGTATTGTTAAGCAAAACGTAATTATGTCTATAGTTCATCTAAAAAATATTACATGTTCCGATCATATATAATAGTTACATAGTTCAAATCTTACGCTTGGTTTTGTTTTTACTAATAGCTTTTGAGTACACGTGATACGATTTGAAAGCTTTTCAACAGTGATTAAAAAAATCACAAAATGGGTTGACAGTTTCGTGGTTTTAAACTTGACCAGATACACCCCTACAATCGTTCTTATACGCTTTCATCTAAATAACTCTCTACACACCTCACTATACTATACACTTATTCATCTAACTTGTGTATTTTAAGAGTATACTTATAAAAAACAATATAATAGTAAATTATTTGTTTGTTATACTTAGTACTAGTACCGTATTGAGCCAATCCGAACCAAACAACATCGGTATCGGTATCCATTTATATGAGTTCTTTTTGTTGCGATATGAGTCAGTTTCATTATTTTTGATAGCTTTACACTACTGGTACCAAACCGGTGCGTAACTCTATTGTTTTGTGTATATACTGAATTCCTGTCGCAAATCATGAGGTATTCCAGAGTCTTGTAATGTATGCATTTATATACATTTTAGCAGAATTATACAAATTGATGTTTTGATCTTAGATAAAAGCAAACTCTTCACAAACATTATGGGGAAATCCTTTAATGAAGGAGATACATTATATATAACTTACATTTACAATAGCTTCTTACCTACAGTAGTAGCTATCTTGACTTGTAGGTGACTCAGAGAAGCAAATCTATTGGTCCACGTCCTTTGTTTTTACTTTACCTGAATCTTACTACATGCGTATTTCCAATAGCTCCATTTACAAGTTAAAATTACGAAAATGCCATTGAAAACGTAAATTACATTTACAATAGCTTCTTACCTACAGTAGTAGCTATCTTGACTTGTAGGTGACTCAGAGAAGCAAATCTATTGGTCCACGTCCTTTGTTTTTACTTTACCTGAATCTTACTACATGCGTATTTCCAATAGCTCCATTTACAAGTTAAAATTACGAAAATGCCATTGAAAACGTAAAAAAAAAAAATCTGCATGCAGATAGGTACGTGGTATTGTGGTAAATTGTTTCTTTTGTCTGTTTGTCTCATGCCCATTACTAAATTTCTTTTTGTCTTTTTTCCATAAGAATAAAACAAAATTATTAGTTTTTTTTGTCAAAAGGAAATTAAGCTTTTCACGATTTATATATCAAAAGATAAAAGGGGTTTGCGCTAGGGGCTTTCGTGCATTTTTTAACCAAAGTTGTATAATTTTTATTTTGAGCTCCTGTGTCCAAGAAGCTTCGTGTTTTGACATAAATCAATAAAAGCACAGACATGAAATTTTGTGAGCCTATGTTGGTACCGTTATCGGTATGTTTTTATTGTTTAATCATTGTAAAATACGTGTCGATATCTATTTGGTCGTAACACGACCTGAACCATATTGGTATTCGTTTTTATGATTTTCGATCGATGTAAAATACGTTTCGATATTCCATGGTCATATTACGACTTTTTTTTCTCTACTTTGGTTGTTACAGTGATTATTGGTACCGTAAAGTACCTGACCTGACCGATACCGACATAATTCCTACCATCCACGTTTTACATTTAAAACTGGTTAGTGTCGGGTTGCCCCGCCGCGAAGCGCGGGTGTAACCCACTAGTTTAGTTACATTTTGAAATAAACTTTTATTCATATATATCTTTTGCAAATATGTTTTTAAAATTTTATCGTATATATTATATATGTATTATTAGAGAGTGTCATGAATAGTGCCAGCCCCTCTCCCATTGGTTGAGAGGGGCGGTGGCCTTTATATTTTTTTTTTTTAAACTTTGTTATACCATATATATTAATGGTTTCAATTGATAAACAAAGTGTGTTGGTGGTGGAGTGGTATTGTGGTGTGGTTTGTTGTGCAAGGTCCCAAGTTTGACTCCTTGGGGGAGGCGGGTTGCTGGGCTTTTTTTTTTTAAACTTTGTTAAACCATATATATAAATGGTTTCAATTGAAAACATAATGTGTTGGTGGTGGAGTGGTTTGTGGTGTGGTTTAGTTGTCCAAGGTCCCAAGTTCGAGTCTTGGTGGAGGCGATTTGGTGGGGTTTTTTTTTTTTTAAACTTTGTTAAACAATATATATTTATGGTTTCAATTTAGAATATAATGTCTTGGTGGTGGAGTGGTTTGTGGTGTGGTTTAGTTATCCAAGGTCCCAAGTTCGAATCTTGGGTCAAACACTTTATTTGTTTTTTAACCTTTGTTAAACAATATATATTTATGGTTTCATTTCAAGAGACAAGATGTGTTGGTGGTGGAGTGGTTTGTCGTGATGTTTTCTTAGCCAACGTCCCAGGTTCAAACCTTTGGGGAGGTACTTTGTTTATTTTTCCATTTTAACAAGTGTTTTTTGTTTTTTAAATATTACATCAAAGTCAGTGACAAAAAAAAACGTAATTATTATACCTAAACAATACGGTGACCGTCAATGTCCGGAAATGTATTACTTAAATCCAATACAAACTTCCGTCGGTTTAGCGCGCCGCAACGTGCGCGGAAGTAATACTAGTTTATTTTGATTTGAAACATATTTAATTACCCTCGTTTATAGTTTAAAATTACAAATCTTGTTTCTAATAAATAATTTCAATTAATATCACATTTTCTAACAAATGATTTCAATTAATGTCACGTGACACTTTCATTTAATTTGTAAATAATATTATTAAATTATTAATATCTAATTAATAATTATAGTCTTTATATTTATCTTTACTATATAATAAATAAAAGTATTTTAGAACACATATCACTTTCCGGTTTTCCATCACCTTTATTTTATCGTTTCTCGTATTAAATAATAGTTTTCATGTTTGCCTCTCCTACTAAATAAAGGGGGTGCTAAACGGGTCAGGTCAGCGGGTTGGTGGGTTCAACCCGACCCGACCCCGAAAATTTTACATGAACCTGAACATGACCCCAACCCGAAAATTGTGTCATACATATGAATCGGACACGACCCGAATATCCACGGGTTAACCCGAACACGACCAGTACTTCAAGCCGAAATTTTTATTTCTTTTTTAAATTTTTGTTTGTAAATTAATGTATTATAATTGAAATTTCACTTAAAACGCATATTTAGTTAAGAAATCTTATGTCAATTTATCTTTTAAGTTATAATTATGACATAAAATACCTAACTTTAATTTGTGACATAAAACATATTGTAAAAAAATAAGATATAATATAGATGGGTTAAACGGGTCAACCTGCCAACCCGCTCAGGTTGATCCGAACCCGACCCATTTAGCTAAACGTCTTCGCAGGTTCTACTTGAAACTGACCTGAACCTATCTAGACTAAACCTGAACCCGCAAATTTCATGTCATATCTGAAATTCACACCTTAATAATTATATTTTTGTTTTCATTTTTCTCACATGTTAAATAAAAATATAAAAGCATAATTTTTGCACTTCTCTCTTATTTGTTTAATATTTCTTTATTCTAACTATTTATTCTATTTTTTCCTGCTTGTTTGTAACCATTTTTTATTGATTTAACCCCGTGTATGTTTATAACCTAAGTAAAACGTTATAATAATTAATAAGTAAATATTATATCAAAGTTTTTTTTAAACATGTCTTGAGGACTGTATCTGTTAACCGATTACATTATATTTAGTCAACACATGTTTATTCATCCCATAATACACGGATTTTTTAGGATATAACTTTTTATAACTTAGTATATAAAATTACTTATACTCAACCCGTGTAATACACGAGGTTCTAACCTAGTTTAAATAATATGTGATAAACAATTTCCTGTTTAACTAGGTTATTTGCCCTCTCGTTACGGCGGCACATTACCGTGGCATTTGATGGGCATCGTTTTGGTTTGTTACAGTACTGATACGATACATGCACTCGCTATAGAATCAACAATTTTTTACATCGACCAAAAGCGATAACAATCAAACACCCATACAAACACCAACATCAATGTTGTTCAAACGGTATCGTTATGTTCAAATCGTCACAGTACTTATACTTATAAATGAAAATTTACTCACACCGGAAACCATACAAATAAATACCTGTATCGATGCTAACGTTATTCAGTATAGTACGGTAACAATACATTCTCAGTTTATCGTAAACATTTTCAATAAAGTTAGACATATAAATTCTTGTTGAAATTAAAAAAAAAGTTGTATATATATAAATACATATTATTTTAACATTAATTTTATTTTACATTTTTGGATTTATTTATAGTAATTTTTTTTTGTTGGATTTTTTTATAGGTATCTTTCGTACCTTGTTGGAGTAAAATTAAAGAAACGAATGTAATCTTTTCCTTTCCTTGGATCCAATGCATTTCGTTAACCACACGCCACTTGTTGGACAAATATCCTCATAAAACACACACACAAACACTAAAAGACACATACATATGTTTGAGTGTGTGTCATGTGTATCATCTGATCAAGTGTTTAACTACTAGCGGTGGTTGTGTTTTGTCACTAATGCTTGTTGACTCAAAAGCACCAAGAATCTTCAAACCATTTATACCCATTTTTCTTTATTTCCTTTATTTTTTATTATTATTTTTTATAAAAATAATAATATATGGGACCATTTATGTAGCTGGGTGGTTGTAATTAATTGATGTTGGGTTTGTCCCATGGCACTCCAATAACTTTTTTATATACAAAAACAACCCCACAAATACAAAACACAAAACAGTGAACAACAAGACACCATTATTGCTTTCTTTTTTCTTTTTTTTTAAAATTTTTTATTTAGTCATTTGACCCGACCCGACCCAGATGAGTTTAATGACTTGGTTGCTTAATTGTTTATGTTTTGTCGGTTATCTTTTTGTGAGTGGTGTGTTGTTTCAAATGAGAATAATTTTGAAATTAAAGATTTCAAGATTTTATTTTATTTTTTGATGTTTTTTTTTTGGTTTGGGAAAGTGAAGATCATTCATGGCTCCTGCTGGGAATGCTTTAAGATTCTTTCTTGAAGCAAATGAGTGGTAAAGTTTATATCTTTATTATATAATTTAAGTTTTTGATTAATGATTATGTTGGTGATCATTGCTTTGTTTTATAATTTGCTATATGTTCATCCGAGTTTATACAAATTAGAATCTGAATTTATAGGATATAGTGCGCGTTTGGTTCGCGGAATTTGTTGGAATATATGGATATTAGTTAGTTTACTTGAATTAAATGATAATAATTAATATCATTATATTGTGATGTTTGGCTGAAAATTTTGGTTTGTTTGGAGCAGGTTTTGTAATGCAGGTTTGCCAAGTGATATAACTATTGTTGTTGATAATGTGAAGTTCCATCTTCACAAGGTAACTTTTCCTCATATTATTTGCAGTTACAGATATCCACATTTTTGTATTGCTTTGCATTTGTTATGAATTCAAATAAAGTTACTGACTTTGTCGATGAAAATTGGATCATTAGAAGCTAGAGGGTTGTAGTTTTGACCCATTTTGAATGGGTCGATTTGGGTTGTGTTTTATGGAAATATTTAGCTAAAAGATGTTCAAGTCGTTGGTTAGCACATAAATTACGTGTTAATGACTGCTTACGGATCAAACCAGCCCGAACCATGCTAAAAGTGATACGTTTTAATTCAAACCCGTATGGCCCGTTCGGCAACATGCTCAACTTGTTAGCTTTGTTAAAGATCATATTTTTTCAAATAGTTTTGTGTGAGCTCATTTTGATCACAAGATTAATGCATTTATTATCATTAGATTTTTGTCAACTTCTTTGATCCATCAAATCTAATACTCTCCTACAAAGTTGCTTCGAATGCTCCACAAACTATGATCATTCTATATTGCATCGTATCTACTTCCTTTGCATCTGGCCTTTAACCTTAGCAGTGTTGCAAAACTCGGTTTGGGCTTGTACTCGGCGACCTACCCTGGAGCGAGTACTCGGCCTAATCGGGAGAGTACTCAGGCTCAAATCGGCCTATGCGGGGAGTACTCGGCCAACTCGGCTATACTCAACTACCTACCCTGTAGCGAGTACTCGGGGAGTAATCGGTCAACTCGGCCTTGTTTTGCAACACTGAACCTTAGAATGGTGTCGGGTTACTGATACCAGATTTATTTGTTGTTTTTCCAGTTTCCCTTATCATCAAGATGTGGAAAAATAGAAAAACTAATCGAAGAAACTCAAAGTATCGATCAAGGCTCTCGCACCATTACCCTAGAAAATATTCCTGGTGGACCAAACACATTTTTAGTCATTGCAAAATTCTGTTATGGTGTTCGCGTGGAACTCACACCAAGAAACGTCGTTATCATATATTGTGCGGCAGATTATCTTGAAATGTTTGATAACTATGGTGACGACAATTTATTCGTGCGGGCCGAGAATTACTTCCACAAAAATGTTTTGAAAAACTGGAAAGATTGCATGGTTGCTCTTCAAAGTTGTGAGAATGTTATTTCACACGCGGATAATTTGCAAATAGTTAATAAATGTTTGCATGCAATAGCGATGATGGCTTGTACAGATCCCAGTTTGTTTGGATGGCCGATGATGATGTATGGTCGACTGCAGAGTCCGAATGGCAGTATTTTATGGAACGGGATTAATACGGGTGCAAGAATCCGAAGCTTGGAATCAGAGTGGTGGTTTGAAGATATTTCTTATCTTAGTGTGCCTTTATTCGAGAGGCTTGTCAAGACTATGGAAGCTAGAGGCCTCCGGCCCGAAAAATTAACAGGTGCTACGATGACCCGTTCTTTTAGCCTAACCTTAGAAAATTATTATGTAAACGGGTCAAAATTCGCACTTCTGTCCTTTGACATAATTTGGGATTTTTCTATTGTTTGCAGGAGTTATTATGTACTATACGAGAAAGCATCTTCACGGGTTAGGCAGATGGCAAGGCGGACAAAATATCAAAATCAAATCAATTGCAAGTTTTAGCATGAAACCCGCGATTGTTGATCAACGGGTTCTACTAGAAACTATTGTAAAACTTCTTCCTGAAAAAAAAGGAAAATCCTTTTGTCGTTTCTTGTTGGGACTTTTACGGGTTGCTTTGATTTTGGGTGTTAATGATACGTGTCAAGATTCTCTCGAAAGAAAGATAGGAATGCAGTTGGAATACGCTACACTCGATGGCCTTTTGATTCCTACGTATTCAGATTCCGATACTTTATATAACAGTGACTGCGTTGAAAGGATTATTAATCATTTTTTGACATCTGAAGAAAAAGTTAGTGTTCTTTCGCCAAGATCAATCGTTTCAGAAGTATCGCCGTCATCTGTACCGTTGAGGAAAGTTTCAAAGCTTGTGGATAATTATATGGCAGAGGTTGCATCTGATGTGAATTTGAAACCTGAAAAGATGAAAGCGCTTGCCGAAATTCTTCCTGATTCTGCAAGATCTTTGAATGATGGGCTGTATAGAGCTTTGGATATATATTTCAAGGTCTGTATCTTAAACTAGAGGTGGGAAAATGGACGGGTCGGTAGGGTAGGTAACGGGTCAAAACAGGTAGTTTTGGTGCGGGTGAAAACGGTATGGTCTGGTTGGGTTGGGTTGATCTAGGTGCAAAATAAGTTTGTTACCATATCAGATTTTTTATTATAATTATCTTTTATATATACCGGTTCAAATACAAAGTCTTCAAAACGTGCGAAGTATGCGAAGTACATGATAATTACGTAATGATAATTATGTAATGTTTTTGTCTGCTCATGAATGTGTTTTGTCTGTTCACGAAAGCATTACGTAATTATGTGTTTTTCATTACGTAATTAGGAAGAACATATTACGTAATTTATGTCATTCAAAATATATGTCTTTATCATTCATTACGTAATTAGTTCTATATATAATTGTATCATACATTACATAATTATGATGTACTTCGCACACTTCGCACGCTTTTGTTACTTTTTACGATTACCCGCCCCTATATATATATAAGTCTTGATTGAGTTACATTTATGTAATAATAATGCAGGCCCATCCTTGGTTATCAGAGAGAGAAAAGGAAGAACTTTGCAACACTATCAACTATCAAAAGCTCTCTATTGAGGCTTGTGCTCATGCTTCTCAAAACAATCACCTGCCACTTAGAGTTATCCTTCAAGTATTATTTTTTGAGCAACTTCAGCTAAGAACAGCTTTAGCTAATGTAGCGGACGACGAAAATGCGCCTACTGGTCCAATGAGTATAGTGCCAAGTGGCGGCACAGGTGCAGCCGGCCAAATTGTACAAAGAGATGGATGGGTGACAATCGTGCGTGAAAATCACGTCATGAGAGTGAATATGGAAAGAATGAGGGCCAGAGTTGTAGAACTTGAAGAAGAGTTTAATAGAATGAGGGAAGAAATGAAGAGAGTAAGTAGAACACATAGTTCTTTAGAGTCTTCTTGGTTTCTTTCTAGAACATTTGGAAACTGCAAACTTCTTCTAGATTCATCAAATGTTCAAGAAGATGTTGTGGCAAGCACGGGCCCCTCTACGCCACGTGGGTCAGTTGACCAGCCACGAACCTCGCATCGTGGGTCGGTTGACCATCCACGAACTTCGCGTCATTCTAAGCAACGCTGACTTGGACAAGAATTTCAAGAACCAGAAAAGACGCGAAAAGGTCTGTTTCAAGTTGAAGTATAGAATCTCTGTAAGTAGTTTATATGGTTTATGACACCAGAAAATCCATCGCAGATGTTCGGATATTGATGACGTGGACATCTGTTATGGATTTTTTTTTACCCAAAACGCGTATATCGTCGGGTAATTAAGCCCGTTTCGTGCTTATTCTTTTGTGAAATACTGCAGCTGCAGTTTTAAGTATATAACACAGGTTTGATGAAATTGTAATGATAAGTTTTATTATAGCTTGTACATGTTCAATACCAACAATGCATGTAAGTTTTTTGTTTATTTAAATGGTAATATATGTTTCTTTGTCCTCTTTACACACACAAAAGAATATAATGTGCAGTTCAGTTGCCTAAGCCCACATTTCATGGCTAATATTGTAATTAACCAATTCATAACTTATTGAAACAATTCAACTTTGAAACTGCAATTGGCATTCCTACAGTTGCCACATCAGATTCAGTGCCACTTGACAGTGGCGGATTTAGAAATGAATTTCAGCAGTAACGTTTTTCATTTTTTTCATTTTAGTAGCAACGTTTTCCAAATTTCGTAAAAAAAACAAATTTTCCACTAATTATACACTAGATCCGCCTCTGCCACTTGGCATATATGACAAGATAATAATGAAAGGAGTAAAACATGAAGATCAGCAACTTGAATATCTTTAAAAACCAACAGTCAATCGAATACGACAAACAATACTGAAACATCGCTCATCTATCGTGGCTCTCGGGTGTACCATCCATCACATATCACTATCAAAATGGTATACATGCTCCCCACAAAACCAAAGGGGAACTGAAAACAAGTATAATGAACCAATATCTTTGCAAATGTGATATAATCAAACAAGGTACACCAACACTTTACTAAATAACCCAGCCGCACCCCTCTCCGTGAGCAGATATGTACATGAAGTCATAAACAACAGCAATTTGTTAGGGATTTGAGGGAGAAAGACGCTTATGTCCTTGATCGGATAGGAAAACTTCACTAGCGCCACTCTCGACAGTTGCCACATTTCCAGCCTGTTTCAGGCTCCCAAGACGAGTCTTCCTCCCATGGCGAGCAATCCTGGTGCAGCCACAAACCACAGTTCTGGCAGAACAAGTCTGGGCACGGGTCGGTTTGTGAACACACCTTACAAGGCACCATTTCAAGCCCAGATTCTACGGAAAACATGGGCTCTTGTTGATCATCAGTAATGCCCATTTGGTACTGCTCAGCGTTATAATCGTCTGTTGATGGTCCATTCACGTCTCCAGGTGGGTCCCTAGACCCACCTCCATCTGGCGGTGGAACACTGTCATCGGATGCAAGCAATTCGTTGAAGGAAAAATACGTTTGTGGTTCAAATTCCATGTCTTCGTAGTTTAAGTCCCCGTAATCAAACATCATATCATCAGCGACCCCGTTAGTAGGGGCATCCCATTCCACAGTAGGAGTTGACGATTCCCCTGCCGCGGGGTTTGGGTTGTTGATTCCCGAGTATGTGGCAGGAACTTCAAAACCGACATCTGATTCGTTCTCCGGTTTTATAAGTCTCCTGACAGGTAGCTTCTTAGGCCCAGGTCCAAGTCCGGAGTCCGCTTCAAGCTTGTCATCGTTGACCTGGTCAACCGTTTGAAAAGAATAGAAAGGGTTTTCGTCTTCAACATTTACAGCCTCTTCTGAGTCGAACAGCTGAGTGGAATCAAGATCCCAGTCCTCCTTTATTAACTCATCATTGGTTTCAGAGTCGGAATCCAAATCGGAATCAGATTCTAAATTCTTCTGCCTTTGAACTTTTGCCATGGCGTCCTTTTTAGCCTCTAACTTCGCTCTGGTCTCGGGATCCGTATAAGGACAAATGGGTATCCGGATCCTTCGACACCTACAACATTTGTACCCAAACAATTCCATAATTTTAGACTCTTGTAAGTTAACAGAGTCGGCATGAAACCAGTCTGCAAATGCACATAATCACGTTAAAATCTACGAAAAAATATTTAAAAAGAAAACATGAGATTAATAACTACAAAAACTTACTTTTGCATTTCTCACATAGAATATACATCAATTCAGGGTTATACGGTTGCGCACACAGTTGGCACTTAGGTGCCAGCAAATGCCCATTCGGATTGCCCTTCAGAAGTATATTGTTTATCCTGAATTCAATTCCCGTGTCGCTTAGGTTCCTTCTCTTCCAAATCAACCCCAAACATAACTTGCTGTTTTTGCTGTCTTTCTTTTTGGACCACTTACTAGAGTTTAAAACTTTCGGCTTTTGGTCAACAGATTGCAGAGGCCGGTTTTTACTTATTTTCTTTCCACTTGTACCTTTTTTTGGTTGAATGGATATCGGATTGGAATATTGTAATGGTCTTTCATGAATGTTTTGTTTTACCACTTTAATGAGTGATGTCGAACGTTGCGTTTCTTGACCGCGCAATAGCAAAGGACTAGTAGGAGAATAGCCAACAATCTCTTTTTTAGGGGTGGCATCTTTTTCAATGTAACACCGTTTACAAGTGATTAAAAACTCGACCCGTGCAGCCGTTTGAATATTTGTACCAACAGCACACTGCTCGTGACAATAACCTGAGACACCAGAAATATTGATCTCAAGAACAAGATAGATATCCATTTTATTCAAAAAAAAAAGAAGAAGAATAAAACTGTCTGGTTAAAAATATATAAACAAATAATGTGATGATCATCAATAGAAGATCAATAATATTACAATATAATAAATCTAAATCTTGAACAAAATAGTTTTAGGAGGTTGGGCACCAAAATAAACTTTGATCGACTTTCAACCCATTTGACACGTTCTTAGTTTAGAAAGTCATTTATTCATTTGAAAATTGAAATCAAACACAACACAAATCAACCCACATTAAGTAAACGAGACAATGGACACGGAAAAAAATATTTGCAACATAAAGAAATGTAAACAACTGTAGTAACTAGTAACAGACCTTGGCATGCACGGCACCTTGCAGCAATCCTAAAGAAAATATCACGTTGACAAAAAGTACAAAAACACTTCCCCGTGTTATCCCTCTTCTGCTCTAGAAACGAAAATATGTTCTTGCCAGAAGCCTTCAACTGCTTTTTGGTCAATTTTGATGATTTTGTCACATGTTTAATATCAGGTGCTGGCAACCTTACGTCTGCAGCCACTACCGTCTCATACTCTTTGATAAGATATAATGGAATGTGCATCTCAAGAAACCAGTTTTTTGATTTTTTGTCTCCAGTTTCCTCTACTTCCAATACCTTTTTTAAAACACGTGACGGAATATGCTTTTGATTTTCAAAAACAACACCATAACTGAGTTTATTTCCAATAATTTTCTTATCAATAATGCAAGCATTCCTAAAAGCAGAAGCTTCTGCTTCTAGACCTTTTCCATCTTGAAGAGGTTGCTCGGGACAAACAAGTTCATTCCATCTCACATGAAAGTCTAGGTACCTAATCTGTTACGTCCACAAAAAAATGGTTATTAATAATTATAGTCCAATGATCTTCAACGGGTCTAATATAAAAAAAATGGCAGGTAAAACTGTAAAAGTCTAGATAGCTTTGTAACGATGAAGCCTTTCATTTATTAAAAAAGTTTGAACGGGTAAAAAGTTTGTGGGTCAACCAACTCAACACAGTTCGACCCGTACAAAAGTATGTTCCCAGCAAGCATTTGTTGAAGCATTACCTGAAGAGCAAGTTGTGATGCAGTCTGGCTCAAATCAACAGCAGCTCGCCAGATAAACTGTCGGCTTCTTGTAGGAACCTCAAGACCATCAACATATTGCACACCATTTATTTTTTCACGACCACCTGATTCAATAACATTTTTTACAACTTTTTTTAAATTGATAAAAAAAAAAGTAACCAACTTTAATCTGTCACAGGACCCACCCATTTTTTTCACCTCAATATATGATCAAGATAGAAATTTACCTTTTCGAGCGGCATGCTTAATCATCACTTGAGGTAATATCCCTTTTTGGAATATGTGCTTAGAAAGCATACCACCTCGCCACCAGGTAAAATCGGTTGACAAAACTTTAACATCAGCATCAGGGATTTCAGGTATTACTATAGCCGGTTTTCTACCAGGCTTGCCCGGACCACGCTTTTTAGCAGATCCCACCATACTTTTAGCAATCTGACTGGGTTGACTTTCTGAACTCGTATCATCAATGTGCCTGATCCAATCCGAAGAAAAAGCAATGTCGCGGATATTCCTCTCAAGCTGCATACAAACAATATGATCGTATCAATAATTCTGTACTAGTTTAATAGTTTTTCAACCAACTTTTCACAAAGACATCCACTTTGCGCGGTTAGAACGGCTACGGCAAACACTATTGAGATACTTAAAGCAAAAATATAGCCATTTCCTCTACTATAAAAGAGATCTATCGTAGATAAAAGAAAATAGAGACAAAATACTCACTTCAAGCAAGTAGGCCTTTATTTCACTCAGAGTTGCAGCTTCCTCAACATGTTTCTGCCATTGATTTCTAAAACTTGAATTTAAAAAAGGCCCAACAGTTAAACCATATAAACTTTCTTCCATGAATATAACGTAAGTCGCAATAGCAGCAAGGCTGCCCTCCACATTTTTTGACTGACGCGAAGAAGAAAGTATCTTTGCAGCACCTTTAATGGCATTTGAAGCAGCTGCATTCAACAAACACCCCCTTTTGCTATTAACTACAGCTTTACAAGAAAGACACCAGCCGCATCTTTCTCTAGAAACTTCTACGAGTTTCTTTTCATAATTCGGCCAGTAAAAGCGTTTAGCAGCAAGTGAAAATGCTTTTGCCTGAAGTGAGTAATTAGCAGTCATAAATTTCCTATGGTTGCTTATTGAAGATTGAGTTTGTGTATCCATCTTTTCTTCTGCTGATAAAATAGCTAAACTAGCACCGGCCGATGCAGCAAAATCTCCATGAATGTAAACATTTAAGTATGCTTGTGGTTTAAAAGATAAACCCATGTAAGATTTGGCTAAATTAGCTTCTTTCTTCTGAAATAGCAAGTTAGGCAAATTATACGTGATGTTTGTACTACTGATTTTATAATGGCTATTCCCGTTTTCGGAGATGAATGCAGGAGGTGCAGGTGCAACCAAAGATTTACATTTATCTTCGCATGCACTTAACGAATCCTTTTTTGAGTCATTATCAGCAACACCATTAATATTTCCAGCATCGATTACATCCGGTGCATTACCAGTGTTATTATCTATTTCAACTGAATCAGGCAGAGAAAATATACTTTCCGGAATTTCCCAATGTTGCAAAATACCCTTGCAGATTTCCATGTATAAAGATGTATGCTCAACCGAACAAGTAAGTGCATGCAAAACTTTTGGAATGTCAGCAGATGAATAGTATCGAATATGTGAGCCCGAACCTGTGGAAGCTTTCATCCTGCATTCATTAATTAAATTCAACATACAATAAAAAGTCGATATAATGATGAGCAGATTTAAAAACAAAGATTAAGGTTCTGGAAACATACACTAGTAGATGATCACAAGAGCCCAAAAACACTTGCTCGTAAGGATCAATACCGAAAAATTCAGCTCCTTTTAGAGACGTTTTCTTGGTAACAATTGGTCCGATTTTGTTAATTGTACACTCCGGACAAAACCAATCTCCTTCAGGAATGAACATTTTCATTATTCCTAGACATCTGGAGTGATATGCTGATGGACATCCATCACAACAAATTAAAGTCCCGTCCATCCCACATAAGCGGCATTCATCACCATTACCATCGTCATCATCGTCGTCTCCATTATTTGATGATCCAGTAGTTTTCGAAACAAGAGGACTTGGCGTAACAGATGTTGCGCTAGTATGGCTTTCAGAAACATCTTTTACGGCTTCTTCGTCCTTGGGCAATGGATTTTTACGAGGACGGCCTCTTCGAGGGATATTTTCATTACTGACAACAACTCTATCAGCAACTCTGTCAACAACTCTATCAGGATCAGGGCCAAATTCAGATTCTTCACGATTGTCTATTTCTGCCATTAGTTCCGCAGAATTTGATGCATCATCACATAACAACTGCAAAACGGTTAATTTTCTACCTGCCGATAGAGTATAGTAGTCTTTCTCCAAAACCGTAACATAAAAATCTTTCCATTCTTTCCCTTCTGCGTATCTCATAGTCGTTAGATATTGGACTACAAACACTGGCCAAGTTAACGAATCAAGCAAGCTCCAATCCATGCTTCTGAGCAAAAGAAATAAACAAATTTGACGATAATTAAAGAGAAAGAATATACAAATATTATAATGAAACTAATCACAAGCGTTACATGACGCACTAATTTAAAAGATATGACTTTAACAAATACCTGAGACATTTCTGCGCAAGCTCCGAACCGTTTGAAGAGAGAGTTTCCACATAACTCTTCAAAGCACGAATAAGAGCAACATGAATAGCATCCAACAGCGTATTATGAACAGTACTATTAAGAGCACCAACAAACTCATCAAGTCCAAAAGGACTTAAAAACAAACAAACACTAAACGACCGCAAGAAGCTATATACAGAAAGAAGGTACGACACATCCTCCTCACGGACCCCAAAATTTCCTGAAGAAGGCGGCAACTGTGGCGGTGGGACACAAGGACGCTCAAGTTCAACCTCCACCACGTCAACCAACTGATCACAATCACTTAAATCACTCGATGACTCAACGTCCCCCTCAACCTTCTCACCATTGGCTAACCCAACACCGTTATCACTAACAACGTTTTCAACCTTCTTATCCGAAACATCCGATTTAACAACCGCCGACTCCTTTTCCTTTTTCGCCCGTTTCGCCAAATACGCATCTAACGACTTCTTCCTCTTCCGAAACGCAGCATCCATCTCACTATCCTGAACAAGAAGCCCTTTCACTTCCTTCGTTTCCAAATCCTCGAAATCCCCATCCTCATAATTAACCCTATACAATCCCTTATCATACGAAACAATCTTCCCCAAAAACTCCCCACTCTCCTCAAACTCCTTCTTCACATACCGCCCGATAAGCACCACCGCCTTCCCGACCACCACCGCCTTTTTCGCCTCCTCTCCCCCCTTCCTCTTCCTCTTCCTCCCCCTCCTCTTAACCACCTCATTCTCCATTAACAAATTGTCAAACACTTTCAATTAACAATTAACAAATTCCACAATCCAATCCAATCCAATCAAACCCAATCAAACCCAGTTCAGATATTGAATTAACAACTACAAAAGTTTCAAGATTTACTCAGATCTCATACACAATAACTAATTAATATAATGTTATAACCTAAAACTATCCATAAATCAATAAAGCAACAAACTTTATAAAACTTTATGCATTTTTATCATCTGGGTATCATCTGTAAATTAATCTTGGAACAGATTGATCTATGCATACCTCGTTATAAAAAGTTAGCCGCCACAAAGATCTTGATCTAGGGTTTGGTTTGTTTAAGGATGCTTGCGTGTATATGTGTGTGTATGTGTATGTGTGTGTGATTTAGCCCTAAAGAGAGAAAGATATAGAGAGAAGAATATAATGGGTTTTTCAGTACACACTCTTCTTCTATGTATAGATTTTAGATTGAATCGTCTGAGTTGGACAACTCGTGACTCGTCCGAGTTGGGCTTTTTTTTTTTTTTGATTATTCATGTTTTTCCCTCCTTTTTGTTATAAATTAAAGTTCGAGATTGTAAGATTTTTTTTATTTAAGTTACTCGATGTCGAAAATTTTCATTAAAATTAAAAAGATCATGGGACACTAAAGTTTGTTGAGAAAGTTTGTTGAGGGCCTAAAGTTTCTTATGGAAGACTTGGGTTCAATTCCCACTAGTTACATTTGAGGACATTGGTGGAGGGGAAATGAGGGATGACCCGGCCATTGGCTTGGGTTCGAGTTCTGATCCCGACCGGTTTTACTGATTATTTCACTGTCGTGCATTCGGGCGGGTGAGTGATCGGGTTTTCCCGAGAATTGGTGGCAATTGGTGGCCCGGGTACTCTCGAGTACCTGATTCGCCAAAAGGGTGCCATAGAGTACTCGAAAATTGATTCGTTAGCCGTTAAAAAAAAGATCATGATTTACCAACCCTATTTTTAAGATTAAATTATTTACCTTAGCACATCAATTGTAACAATTAAGACACGACTAGACTTTTTTATAAAAAGTATATTATGTAATTTTATTTTAATTTTATAAATAATTAAAAAATCTAGGAGGTTAGGTTTGATCATTTATTATTCTTTGGTATATAAAGTATGCAATTGTGTTGTAGAGATGTGATATAAAGCAGTTAAACGAGTTGTATTCATGTTTGATATTTGTGATAATTGTGACGTCTCTGACATATTTAATAAGGTTATACATGTTTTGCTCGCCCTATTTAAAAGTGTAGAATAGGGTAAAAACGTGTGACACCCGACAAACTCAGATTAATACTTTTATCAAACATATAAGTCTACCTTAGCAAAACATTCATAAAACATACTTAACTGGGTTAGTTGAGTCGATTCGATGATTCGGGGAACCATCGGGAGTCGATTCGATGATCAGTGGGATCATCGGTAGTTGGTTTACACACATATGTCCAAGGGTTGGTAATTCGAAGGATCATCTGGTAGAAACGCACGCACGCGAGTCTCAAATCTCGGGGGTTGGGGAAATAACATACAAGTGTGAATTGTCGGGTATTAAATGTTTTACAATCATTATATAACGTGTCGATATGTGTATACGTGAAATTATGTGTTAACGTTACTAGCTACTAGATAGCTAGCTACTCGTGTGCATCAGGATACTGGATAGCTAGCTACTCCGTATGCATCATGTACTAGATGGCTAGCTACTCGCGTGCATCAGGATACTATATGGCTAGCTACTCGTGTGCATCAGGATACTGGATAGCTAGCTACTCGCACCCTGCAGGTGCTAGTCGCTTGGAATTCCAGATACGACTAGTAATAGCTATAAATATCATACTTGACTTGATTTGATTTTCATCATTTGTGCAACCCTAACTCACCCCAAAGTGCTCCCTTATTATCCTTAACCTCTGTACACCGTTTTTGCCCTATATTCGTCATTTCAAAGCTTTAACAACCCTTACAAGCAAAGATCTAAGGTGTGTTATTCATCCTAATCATTTTTTAATTCGTTATTTTGAACCCTAAAGGTCCAGGCCTAGTTTTGATGTGTTTCTATCAATGAAAACATTTGAAAAACAATTTCTAAACTAGATCTAAATATTCCTATGAGTTTTTGATAAACATACAAGCTTCAAATGGTTTTGATGATCTAAAACGTGGGATTTCTTGTGTGTTTGTTATTGAAATGATTTAGGGAAGTTGTTAGGATGATTATCTAGGAATTTGAAGCTTGTTTGATGTGTTATATGGTTTTTGTGAGTTTTGACCCGTTTGAGGAATTTGGTAGAACCTATGATGAAATAGGATGATTTGATGCTTGTAACTCGTAGGGTTTATGTTAGAATGATTATACAATAGCTTGATGATAATTGGAACGTGATTATGTGATGAAATCAAATTATTTGCCATTTAGGGTAACATATGCATGCACTTGATGTGACTTACCCATAATATTATTCATTTTGGGAAAAACTTGCAATTAGCATGATAAACGAGATGATAATTGGGGTGTATTGATAAGGTTGGGTTGTATGAAGATTATGGATTGATTGGGGGTGTTCCAATATGTTTCGGATCTGATTTGAAGGGTTCGCGCGCCAAAAAGGCCAACAACCTGTAGAGTAGGCGACTACCTAGCCAGTCGTCTGTCAGAAGGCAACTAGCCTAGCTAATCATGTGCCCTAAAGGCGACTAGCCTAGCTAGTCGTGTATTTTGGAGCCCGGTATCGTGTCTTGACACCCAGTAACCTATTTTGAACCCTGTAACGTGTCTAGAAACCTCGTAACACGCATTGTAACTCATACATGCATTACATGAACTATATGCTAGGTTTTGTGAACTATTCGTTGTATAAGGAGCGTGATTACATGTGAATGCTTGCAAACTTACACTTAACTATTAAACAGGTATATCGGGTCACCAACGGGATGTTCGGTCTTGTCATGTGTGGTCGTGTCAAACGTTACAAACATACAAAGTCATGGTCTTGGAATTTGACCCTTTTGGTTTTCTTGTGAAGGATTTCAAGAGCCGGATGCCTATCATCCGGTGCGACATCAGCGATGATCTTTACAGCTTCTCAACCCAGGCCAAGTGCTTTTCCACCTCCATCGTTGCTGCTCAATCCTCCACTCTTTGGCATCAACGCCTTGGACACCCTGGCCCGGCGTTACTTCAGTATCTTAAGAATTATAATTCTATTGTTTTTAAGTCTTTGAATAAAAACGTGTGTGAACCTTGTGTGCTTGGGAAAAGTACTAGACTCCCTTTTCATGCTTCCTCTAATGTTACTTTACAACCTTTTGATATCATTCATAGTGATGTTTGGACCTCCCCAGTTTTAAGCTCGGGTGGTCACCGTTATTACGTTTTATTTCTTGATGATTACACAAATTTCCTATGGACATACCCCATATCAAACAAATCCAATGTTTTTACAGTATTCACCACATTTGCTAAAATGATTAAAACCCAGTTTCAACATACAATAAAATCATTCCAATGTGATAACGGAAAAGAATACGTAAATACATCCTTCAAAAATTTCTTTGAGCAAAATGGCACTCTTTTCTGTCTATCTTGCCCCTACACCTCATCCCAAAACGGGAAAGCAGAGCGTAAAATCCGCTCCATAAACAACATCATCCGCACCTTACTTGCCCAATCAACTCTACCCATGTAACACCCCAAAAATGTTAAAGTAATGGTAGTATGGTAAATATATATATATATATATGTAAGTATGAGTATGTATGTATGCGTGAATATATATATATATATATATGTATGTATATGTTTGTACCCCTAGTTGTAAGTAGTGCATTGGTAGTTGTACATTTAACAAACATAAAATTTACCAAGTTAATTACTTGGGTAAAAATGGTGGAAGTTTACTTGATAAAGAGAGGGATCAAACATGAGCTAACACTCATGTTGAAGGGTTGTTTTGGAAAGATTAGGGGTGGTAGTAAATAAGGGATTAGAATGAAAAATGGGGATTAGAAAGAAAGAAAAGAAAAGAACGCAGAGAGAGAGGGGGGAGACGGAGGTGACATAGGGAGCTCTCCAAATTGTCTCTCCAAAGCTGAAAATTAAAGCAAGAAATCATCCCTAAATCCCTGCATGTCCATGAATTCATAACCATCTAGTGGCACTAATACTATTGGTAAGTTGTAGAATCAATTTTAATGGGTTGGAAGTGGTATGGTAGGATTTCATGGTTATGTTATAATAATTATCTCTTGTGGTTTAGGAAGAATGCGATTACTATGTGTGGTAGAGTAGAATTGATGAAGTTACATGTTAATTTGGAGATGTTAGGGCTGAATTGAGAATTTGTTAAGTGGGTGTTGGAAAGAAGGTTTCCTGTTGACTTTTAAAAGTCAAATAGGACCTCAACACCAAGAAAACTCTATTGATTATGTATTGTTGTTAATTAGGAAGGTAGATTGTAAATGCTAGTATAGAATGGGAGATGTTGCATCATAGAATGGTATGATCACTTGAATGTATGGAAATGCACACCAATTGTATGATAAAATGCCTAGCACCTTAGAATAGGTGAAATTGTGAGAAATGCATGATAAATATGATGGTAGAGGTTGTAACTATGAGATTATGTTAGCTTATTCACCTTGAACCAAGAATGGTAATGGGTAAAGTATGAAAAACTAAAGTATGGAATTCCTTCACTATGTAGGTGTGAAGGTTGAAGGTTCAAGTGGTCACAAGGAGCAAGGTGCACACGACAAAGGTAAGTTGGTTACTACCAACTATTTAGTTTAATGAATATATTGGTCATAATTGTTATGTATGTATTGTTGTGGTTGAATTTGATGGAATGAAAGTAGTATGAAGTACCTTTGTGGCTACACAAGGGTGCAAATTAGTAGAATGGTTTAAAATGGTAGAAGCACCCTTAACGGGTCAATACGGTAGAAGCACCCTTAACCGGGTCAATACGGTAGAAGCACCCTTAACCGGGTCAATACGGTAGAAGTACCCTTAACGGGTCAATATGGTGGAAGTACCCTTAACGGGTCAAAATGGTAGGAATACCCTTAACGGGTCAAATGGTAGAAGTAAGGATTTTATCATGGTTCCATGGATTGTTTGGTTTCCTTGGACAAGATGGTGATATTGTTTTAGCATACTAAATGTTTGCTTTGTTTGAATTGTTAATAGGTAAAGCTCACAAGTGAAGATCAAGTCTCAAGGGAGGTCGAATTATGCGCGCTCAAGTTCTTTTGGGTTGGGTACCATGGTAGTATTAGGATCTTTGAGTCATTTAAACAAGTTGTTAATGTTTTGTGTACATGGTTTTGATTATGGGTCAAAGATTCACATGGTAGCCAACTTGGGCATTGTCTTTTGTAAATGTAACTAGTGTCGCCAAGGCTGTTGGTATGTCGTTGGACAAGACGTTATGGGTATGTATATATAATGGGTGTTTATATATTATCTACATGTTTTTTAAAAAAAAAATCGAGTCTTACAACCCAATAACTTTTGGAATCATGCCCTCGAAACTGCAACCTATCTTCTTAACATAATCCCTAGTAAACTTCACCACTATCGCACCCCCACACAACTTCTATATCACCAAATACCCACCTACAACCTGAAAGTATTTGGGAATTGAATGAATCATATTATTGAGATGACAATGTATTTATACACATACAATTAGAGTTGTACTAGGAAACCTATACATTATCTAATCAAATCAATTCCTCTGTATCATTATCTACACTAATAATAAGGATATTTATCTAATAATAATACAATTATTATTCCCGGTTAATACACCCCCTCAGTCTGAGCAGGAAAAGACTGAATGCACAGGCTGGACTTGAACCGCTGGAAAAGCTGGCGAGGGAGCCCCTTTGTAAATATGTCAGCATATTGAAAATCAGCTGGAACATGGAGAACGCGAACCGCACCAAGTTTGACCTTTTCGCGAACGAAATGTATATCAAGCTCCACATGCTTTGTTCTTTGATGCTGCACTGGGTTGTCAGACAAGTATACAGCTGAGATATTGTCACAATACACGATAGTTGCCTGAAGAGTAGGAATGTGTAGTTCTGTAAGAAGATTTCTGATCCAGCTTGTTTCGGCGACAGCATTTGCAACTCCTCTGTATTCAGCCTCAGCACTGGAGCGTGAAATCGTAGGTTGTCGTTTAGAGGACCAAGAAACAAGGTTCTCACCAAGAAAGACACAATAACCTGATGTGGAGCGACGGGAGTCGGGACAACCTCCCCAATCAGCATCTGAATAAGCAGTCAACTTTACTGAACGAGAAGGACGAATGAACAAACCCTGATCCCGTGTGCCTTGTAAATACCGTAGGATGCGTTTAAGAAGATGAAAATGCGGCTCGCGGGGATCATGCATGAACAAACACACTTGCTGCACAGCGTAAGCAATATCAGGGCGAGTTATTGTTAAGTATTGTAGAGCACCAGCTAAACTCCTGTATAAAGTGCCATCAGACACAGGTGGACCAGAGTCAGCACTTAACTTGGAAGCTGTGTCAATAGGAGTCGCACACGGTTTGCAATCAGCCATATTTGCCCGAGCAAGAATATCAACAATGTATGACGACTGTGAGAGAAACAAACCACCAGCTTGATTTGTGACCTGGATTCCTAAAAACTGATGCAATGGTCCCAAATCGCTCATTGCAAATTCTTTAGATAAAGTCTGAATAACTTGCTGAAGAAAAGTAGGATCCGAAGCAGTAAGAATAATATCATCGACGTACAGTAGGAGATACGCCATGATGTTACCAGATTTATAAACAAAAAGTGACGTGTCACTCCGAGTGCTGCAAAACCCACACTTAGTAATAAAATTAGCAAACCGTTGGTACCAAGCCCGTGGCGCCTGTTTCAAACCATACAACGACTTACGAAGGCGACATACGTGGTCAGGCCGATTCGGGTCCTTAAAACCCGGAGGTTGATGCATATAAACGGTTTCCTTGAGATCACCATGGAGGAACGCGTTTTTAACATCAAGTTGATTTATAGACCAACCACTAGATATGGCGAGACTAAGAACAGTCCGAATTGTTGTTGGTTTAACAACGGGACTAAACGTTTCATCACAATCGACTCCAACCTGCTGTGATTTCCCATTAACGACTAGTCTGGCCTTATAACGCTGCAGAGAACCGTCAGAACGAAACTTGTGACGGAAAAGCCACATACAACGAATCACATGAGCATCAGAAGGACGGCTAACTAATTCCCAAGTATTATTATCCATTAATGCTTTAAATTCATCATTCATGGCTGCATTCCAATTAGGATCCGATAAGGCAGTAAGGTGAGAGGTAGGTAATGGGGATATAGTAGGTGGAGTGGAAGTGTGAAGGTTGATGTGTGGTTTATTCGCTCGTGAGCGAGTAATCATAGGATGGGTTGGTTGAGGTGTGGGAACAGCGAGGGAGGGCTGGACGGGTTGGGAAGTGGTGGTGGTGGTAGGTGTAGGGCGCCGGTGGTATGTGATAGGCGGTGGTGGAGGGGGTAGTGGGTGAGACGGTGGTGTAGGGTCCGGAGACGATTGTGGAGGAAGTGGGCTTTGGGTAGGGGAAGTTTGGGCCGTAGTAGGATGATCCGGGGGTGGTGGTGGGGGATGTTGTGTTGGTTGGGCTGAAAAGGTTGGAAGGGATGCCGGGGACAGGAGTGGAGACAAGTCAGTCTCCAGAAAGGCATGGTTTGGGGCAGGTTCAGTGGTGGAAAAAGGGAAGACCGACTCATCAAAGGTGACATGTCGGGAAAGGATAACCTTCCCTGTGGTAAGATTGAGACACCGGTACCCACGGTAGTGGGCTGGATACCCCAAAAAAACACAAAGGTTAGATCGTAGGGTTAATTTGTTTGGGCGGGTAGCCGAAAGATTCGGGTAACAAGCACACCCAAAAACCCGTAAGAGGTCATAATCAGGGTGGCGACCATATAAGGAAGCCAAAGGGGTGAAAAACTGACGGTTTGGTGAGGGTAGGATATTGTGTAAGTATGTGGCTGTGTGGAGAGCTTCAACCCAAAAGTTAGAAGGCAAGGAGGCATGAGTTAGAAGGCAAAACATGATTTCGTTCAGGCGACGAATCATGCGTTCAGACTTGCCATTCTGTTGAGATGTATGTGGACATGAAAACCGAAGTTGGATGCCATGTTGAAGGGCAAAGTTTTGAAATTGATGATTTTGAAACTCACCCCCTAAGTCACATTGAAACGACTTAATAGGTAGTTTAAATTGGGTTAGGACAAATGTATAAAATTGAGTAAATTTGGCAAAGGTTTCTGATTTATACTTTAGTGGAAAAACCCATGTAAAATTAGTAAAATCATCAATTAAAACCATGTAATACTTATACCCGGATTTACTAACAATTGGAGACGTCCACAAGTCACAATGAACAATATCAAAAGGCAATAAAGTAACTGAAGTAGACTGATTAAAAGGCAAACGTTTATGTTTAGATAACTGGCAAGAATGACAAAGTACTGAAGTAGAGTATTTATTACAAGAAACTAAATTACTAGAATGAAAAAAATTCATAATATGAACGCCTGGGTGGCCAAGACGATCATGCCAAAAGTCTTGAGAGCTGGTAGTTAAGAGAGCAGTGGCGGAAGCATTATTTGTGAGAGGATAGAGCGGGCTGGAACTATTGTGTCTGCTCAGGATCATGCCAGTTGGGTATTCCTTCACAGAAAAACCAAACGGGTCAAACTCAACAGAAACATAGTTATCTTTTGTAAATTGTTTGACAGAAATTAGGTTTTTGACAATATGTGGTGAGTATAGGACATTTTTAAGGTGTAAGGGTCGGGTGGATTGGGTAAGGGTTGTGTTACCGGATCCGTGGATTGGTACGCGATGGCCATTACCGACAAAAATATTATTAATGGGACAATAAGAATTAGGAGTAGTGAGCATACCTGAGACCCCAGTGATGTGGGAAGAAGCACCCGTGTCCATGTACCACTGCCCAGTGGTTGGTTCAGCACCATCAATTGCTAAGATCTGAAAAGCATCCTCCAAGTGCGCAGGGTCTAATGGATTAATCTCGGTGAGATGAGCCTGCTGCTGATTTTGTTGGGCTGGTGGATTCTGCTGTTGCTGGGTGGGAGCCTGCTGCTGCATAGGAGGTTGTTGTTGTTGCTGACCTTCCTGGGGGCCGTATGTCCATGGGCTGACCCATCCAGCTTGTGTTGGGTAAGGACATGGAGGCATCGACCAAGGAACCTGTGGTGGATTGGGCTGAGTAGGCCACCACATCGGCCAAGAAGGCTGCTGACCAGGTTGGGAAGGCCACGTAGGCGCCTGACCCGGACGAAACTGAGGAGGCCTGGTGGCAGTCTGAGAAGCACCACCACGACGACCCCTTCCACGACCACCCCCACGGCCACCACGGCCACCACCTCGGCTGTTAGAGGGCTGAGGAGCATCCTGAGTGGCAGCCATGACAGTAGGAGGGGAAAGAAGGTCACGGGCCTGTTGGCGCTGAGTGTCGTTGCGTAACATGTGACAAGCGTCCTCCCAAGAAGGTATTTGCTGATTAATCATGGATGCTGTGGTGTCGTATTCTGCGGGAAGACCTCGAACAAGCTGCAGGACCAGCCGCTTCTGAGTAACTGGATGATCGATGTCATTAAGCTGAGTGGCCAGATCTTTAAGTTTCTGGCAGTAGGCATCGAGAGAGGGCATAGACTTGAGGGTGAGATTAACAAATTCATGCTCCAGGGCAGCAGCACGAGCACCTTTGTTGCTGTGGAAGATGTCCTTGAGTCGTAACCAGGCTTCCAGGGCAGTGGATTCGGGTTCAATAATTCGGGCAAGCAGATCATCAGAGATGGTCGCGTAGACCCACTGAAGAACAATTGCATCGACCTCCATCCAAGCTGCGTATGAAGGATCGGTATCCGGAGGCGGTAGGGTTCCGTCAATGTGATCGGTAACCTTATAACCTCGAGCATTCAACTGAAACAGACGAACCCAGCTAGAGTACGACACCTTGGTGCCATCTAGGGTTCGGACCTTGTTCTGAATGTTGGTCACGGTGTACACAGGGTGCAGCGCCGTGGGTTTGGATTCAGAAGCAGAGGGGGAGTCAGTCTTGTTATCGCCGGCCATTGAGTAGGAGCGATTTTAGGGATTCTGAAAAAAAAGAGGGATGTTGACCGTGGTCAACTGTGAAGAAGAAAAAGAGTTAGTATAGAGCTAGAATAGCTCTGATACCATGAAAGTATTTGGGAATTGAATGAATCATATTATTGAGATGACAATGTATTTATACACATACAATTAGAGTTGTACTAGGAAACCTATACATTATCTAATCAAATCAATTCCTCTGTATCATTATCTACACTAATAATAAGGATATTTATCTAATAATAATACAATTATTATTCCCGGTTAATACAACCATCTTCGAGTTTTTGGCTGCCTCTGCTATCCCCTCATCCCACCTACCACCATCAATAAACTAGCTCACCGGTCATACCTTTGTGTTTTCCTCGGGTATCCCTCCTCACACAGGGGGTACAAATGCATAGACCTTAACTCTAAACAAATCCTTATTTCTCGTCACGTCGTATTTGACGAGTCTAAATTTCCTTATGCCCACATTCGTTCCTCCTCTCATACTACCTCTTACAAATTTCTAACATATAACTTCCCTCCCTACCTCTGGCCCAATGTTTCCTACCCCCCTCAAACAATTCGGCCCAACAACCAAGCTCCACTCCTCAACCGACCCACACCTCACCCTCACCCTCCACAACACCCGTCTCCCCACCAGCCCACTGTTACACCCCTCGGCCCAAAACCCAACCGGCCCAACCATCCTACAAACTCCACCGAGCCCAATGGCCCACACCGACCATCCCAGTCCCATTGCACCCACCACGTCCCCTCCTCACATTGACCCTCGTAACACCACCGTTTCAGGCCTAACACGTACGATGCGTACTCGGGCCATGGACGAGATTCATAAACCAAAACAACTCTTTAATCTTAACACCTCTACCGTTATCCCCGTCCCCTAAACTCCCACCATTGCGTTGTCCATACCGGAATGGCGTAATGCCATGACCACCGAGTTTCATGCACTTATTAATAATGATACATGGGAGTTGGTTCCACGGGATCCCCACATGAACATCATTCATAGTATGTGGCTATTCAAACACAAGTACAGGTCGGACGACTCTCTTGAAAGATACAAAGCCCGGTTAGTTTGTGATGGCCGCTCTCAACAGGTTGGCATAGATTGTGGGGACACCTTCAGCCCGGTTGTTAAACCGGCCACTATTAGAACAGTATTATCTATTGCTTTGTCCAACTCTTGGCCTGTTCATCAGCTTGATGTAACCAATGCTTTCTTACATGGTAATCTTAATGAGACTGTCTACATGCATCAACCCATGGGGTTTCGCAGCATGGAATTTCTTGACCATGTTTGCCGACTCAGGAAGTCTCTTTATGGTCTCAAACAGGCCCCTCGTGCCTGGTACCAGCGGTTCACCGACTACGTACGCACCATTGGCTTTACTCAAAGCCGTTGTGACGCCTCTCTCTTCATCCTTCACAATGTCGACCACATAGCATATCTTCTCTTACATGTAGACGACATTCTTCTGGTTACCTCGTATACTGAGTTACGTGTGCATCTCACGGGTCTTCTCTTCAAAGAAATCGCCATGAAGGACCTTGGCAGTCTCAGCCTCTTTCTTGGCATACATGTCACTCGCACAGGTGACACTATGTTCTTATCCCAGCAGAGCTGTGCTTCTGATATTATTGAGCGTGCAAGCATGTCTTCTTGTAAACCCGCCGCCACCCCAGCTGACACAAACTCAAAACTCAGTGCCAACTTTGGTATTTTGAGAACCCTACTCTATACAGAAGCCTTGCAGGTGCGCTCCAGTACTTGACTTTCACGAGACCATATATCAGCTACGCCGTTCAGCAGGTATGCATGTACATGCATGTTCCCAAGATTGACCACTGGAATGCTCTTAAGCGCATTATTCGATACATTTAGGGTACACTGAGCCTCGTCCTCACCCTCGGATCTCACAAGAATCCGAGTCTTCTTGCCTATACTGATGCTGACTGGGCAGGTTGTCCCGACACCAGACGCTCCACTAGTGGTTGCTGTGTTTATTATGGTGATTGTCTTATCTCTTGGTCATCCAAGCGCCAGCCTACTATTTCTCGCTCCAGTGCCGAAGCAGAATACCGGGGTGTTGCCAATGTTGTTGCTGAAATTTGCTGGCTCCGGAACTTATTACTTGAGCTTCATCGCCCTCTCACCAAAGCCACACTTGTCTACTGTGGCAACGTTAGCGCCATATACCTATAAGGGAATCCAGTACAGCATCAGCGTACCAAGCACATAGAGCTTGACATTCATTTTGTCCGTGAACAGGTACAACGTGGACAGGTCCGAATACTTCATGTACCTACCCGCTATCAGATCGCTGATATTTTCATGAAGGGACTTCCCCGTGTTCTGTTTGAAGACTTTCGCTCCAGTCTCAGCATTCGGCCTCCTCTAGCTTCGACTGCGGGGGAGTAATAGACGATATCATCGCCGTAAATATATTTGATGTTATTGTCATTAATTGTAATTGATTGTATCCTTATTTACGAGATCCAAATTGATCTCATCTCATTGTATTTATACCAATTGATATGGAATGACAAAGGCATCGATTGAACTATATTCTATCATTCGTATTATATCATCTAGAGTTGGACAACCATTTGACATTGATTCATACCAAATGTGATTAGTATGTGGTTTTACGTAGCATCCACTTGCTTTTTAGTGAATGTATCCAAACTTGTTATAAACATAGCCACAAATAGATAAAAATTATTCCTTATATTTCGCATAACTTATAATTATAATAAGTTTAAAGAAAAAAAACATGTTAGAATAATAGTCGGAGAAAAATGCTCGGATGGTCCTTGTTGTTTCCCTACATTTCACCTTTAATCCCCAACTTTCTAAAATTGCATGTATGTTCCCTAGTTTGACAACTTGTTATTCGGATAGTCCCCTGACCGGATGGAAGTTAGTTAGTGATCGGATGTCAATGGTCCGGTCAAATATAGTATTTATATGTGTTTATTAGTACCTTTAATTATATAGATAACGTAAAAAATGTGTTGAACCACGAAGAGTTTGTGGTTGGTGATTTTAGGCTTAGTTGATCAAACATGTCACTTATGAAGATGTTTTCCTTTTTGAAGTTTGCTATAATTTTAATTAAGAAGTTGTTTTAAAAGAATTGGGATCAATGGTATGAATCCGAATTGGTTTTTATGAAAATAAATAAGAGTATCAGTTATCACTTGAAAGATAAAATGTTGAATTAAAAGAAGTTGTAAACAATAATATATTAAGAGATCATACCCGGGTTCGGTTTAACAAGTATTCAAGAACAAATCACATAAATGAATTGAATTCAATAATAGGACGATTGGTGTTAAACGGGTGATTGAATTTCTAAGTTATAGGCATCCGAGTTCATCAACAATAATCATGGACAAAAGTGTGCTTTATGAACAAGAATTAGAACAAACCCTATAATTGAAATGAAATCAAATAGTAGTAATCATCTTACAATATCAATGATGCAAGAATTCTTAATAATTGTAAGTTCAAAACACTACCTAAAATCAAACACATGCACAATCAATTGTTTTTCAAACCAAATAATGTTATGAGAAACCTAGAATGCTTGCAATCTACACTCGGTGTGAATAAGGAGAACTAGCCAAGTATGGTGATGGAATTCATCTTTAATTCTTCAAATTCTTGTGCTTTAATCTTTAATTGGGTTGATGGAAGTAATTATGAATGATTAGAATCAAATTAAATTGAAGGATAATATGATTTAGGGGTCTTATAGTTGTTTTTATTTGAAAGAAATCAAAACCCCTCAAACGAACATGAACAAATGTAAATCAATGAACGTTCACGAACACATTTGAATGAACGCACCTTTATTCGTGTCCGTTCATTTATTCAACGAACAAACATAAATGAACTTCCAATCAAACGGTTTACGAACTATTCACTAAGCATTTAGTTCGTTTACAACCCTAACCAAATACAATCACAAGAATAACTATGGTGTGTTATATTTATATTTGAGAGCTTATCACACAAGAGATATTGGTTTTTTTCATGTATATAGTTATGTCACTAAAATTGTTTAGTAATATACTTACTTGATCAAAATTTACTTCTTTTATTTATACAATGAATATCTACTTTGTAATTTTGTATCGCTTGTATTTTCTTCAAGAAATGCGTCAAGTTTTAACATTGAATGATACTAATGCTATGTGTAGTGGTTTAGCTAAAGAGTGCATAATATTGTCACGTCACTATTACGTAAACAATGGACTTTAACTAACTCATCCTTAAGTATTATGTTATAGTTTAACCAAACAAAAAAAATTGTGATCGGTTGATGCACATGTGGATCCCATCTCACATTCTTTCAAGGGCGTTACGAGGTAACACAAGGTGAGGTAGCATGGGCTTAACGTTATTCAACAACATATAGAATAATATTGATATACACATATTTTTTTTTTTAAATTAAAAACCCAAATTTGTTCGTATATTGTTTTTAAGTTATAACTTAACCTATATATGTTTATTTTTTATGTAAAGAAATTATTCCCAAAATTTAGAAAAAAATGTAATTATCTTAAGGTGTGATTAAAATATTAATCAAAGTTAAAAAGAAAAGTTGTGATTTCAATTAAGTTACGGGAACAATATTCCTACAATGCGACTCAAGCATTCTGAGTCAACTCGGATTGATGCTACCGTTATCAACAAGGGTCTTTTTTATATTTTTAAATTTCTGTTACAAACAAACATTTTTTAGCTACGAAGGCAGCAAGTAACTATCATTTTGGCGGGAGCAATGTAGGTGTGTAATGTTAAAAAGAAAAGTCGCCTCGTCTTTTATTTTATTTTTGATGAAAAATAGAAAAATGGATATTATTTTAAATTTATTAAGTATTACTATATTTTTAGAGTAAATATCAAATACAATTTGGCTTAACATTAGAAGTGAAAGGGGGATTTTTTTTTATTTTTTTTTCTCATCTGCTTAAACATGTTTTTAGATGAATAATATAAAAAAAATTATATTTTTTAGCGTAATTACGTTAAATACAATAGTTTACACTAAAATAATTACTTAAGTAATTACGTAATTACTATGTACTATGAAGAAACAACGGGTATAACCTACCCTAAAAGATGAGTAAGTTTGGTTTAATACTCGGGTTCGCTCAGATTATAATCCTTCGCTCACACAAAATAACCGAAACCGAACCCTCGTAGGAGATAAGTAGTGTGAAGTGTGTGTTGTATGTAAGAACACAAAGATGTAAGTGGTTCGGTCTAGATCGACCTACGTCCACTATGAAACGAGATATCTTTATTGCTCTAGAAATACAAGGATGATTGTTACAAGTATTCTAAAGCTATCCCTTTCTTTGTGCTATTCTAGCATGAGTTGTTCGACCCTTTGCAAAGGAGAAGTGATCCCATATTTATATGGAAAGTATGGGTCAGCTAACGCGGCCCATGGTATAAGTGATAATCTTGGGCCTAATTCTCGGGTCCAAGGTATCTTCGGCCCATGAAATGGGTGGGTAGCTTGTGGTAATTAATGCTGATGTGAGAGAAGGTCTGATCTGCCTTGCTGGAAGTCCACGTGTCGCAACGTGATTGGGCGCAGGCGGTGCTTCTTTCTGACACAACATGGTTGACCGACTGGTGGTGTCTGACGTGACGTCTGACAGCAGGTGGAAATGCCTGCATAGTGTTCTGACGTGTACTTGTTCACAGCAGCATAGGGGAAGCATGGAAGCAGTCATATCACTGTACGTTGTCAGGGGTTGTTGGCCGACCCCTGACACGTGTTGGTGTCTGGTTGGCACAGAGCTTGCTCAGCGTCTGACCGGATCCTCTTCATTCTTGATCTTCCGTACATCCTCGTACCCAAAGCAGGTGCTAGTCGAATATTCCGCGCGTGGGCTCACGCGCGGAGATTCCTTTATAATGGTGACGTCACACAGCGGAAGTGATCCCGCCCGTAATTATGTTATCTCGCGCGGTTCTTGCTACGCGAACGTTAGGAGATTGACGTTGCTGTTGGAATGAAGTTGATGTCCGCGGATTGGGCTTCCGCAACCTCTTGTAGTTGACGCATTTTATGGGATAGGGTTACAATCCGCGCCACAACTCACAACACCGTTGGATATAAATAAAGTTTCACACAGAAACAATTCACTAAAAATAAATATAACTTGTAGTTTCACTTAGAAACGAACCAATTTTTTGCCACTCCGTTTTTTTAAAACTCGATCAATTCTTTACTGCTTTAATCTTCTAGGAATTCACCAGAGAATTCTTGGTAGCTTCAATTACTTCTAATTCACTGCACTCGGTCTTCGTCTTGATCTTAATTGGCTTTGATACCAATTGTTGGAACCAGTTGGATACTTATTTTCACAAAACGTGAGTATACATGAGCCCTTTTATTTTAAGTAGTATTGGGTGTAAACATGTGCCTATGTAACATACACTATTACATGAACTTTACATTTTACAATTACAAATCCATCTACATGTTCTTAGATACATTATGCTTATGTTCACATGCTTGTTACATTTGTTCCTTGCAAATTCATTAACTTTGATCAAGCCAACCTTAATATGTAGAGCGCTATAGGATTGAAAACCGCCTAGTTATGCCTTGGTGAGAGGGATAGTCATGGTCATGTTAAGTATAATTTTTGACATAGTATTACAATACTAGGGTATGCTTTGTAACTTGCCTCACACAAACACGTTTATGAAGAAACAAGAGATAATGACACAAAGACTTTTCTTATTAATCAAACCCACACATAATACAATGATCCTACCCCTCTATTTATACTAATATATAATACTCAATATAATACTAAATAATTATCTCTAATTCACTAAGAATTATCCTTTTCTTTTACATTTATTTTCCCAACTTTTAGATATGAATCGTTTAACTCTATTACAATCAAGATTAATTTCAACACTACTATGATACAAGAAATCAAATCCTTAGGATTTTTAAATACGTCTAAATTATCCCTGCTAGACTGGGTTTGATTGATGTAATTTTAATTTCTTGCAACATTTCTTGTTTTGTTTCTTATTGCTAGTTTCTTGTTAGCTTTAATAACACCAGCCTTTAAATATGTCTAAATTATCCCTCCCCGCCTCGTCAATGGTCTGCGTTATTCGTGTCTTCATTGATCAAATAACGACAACGAGCAAAATGAATCCGTTGGGTGGGCACGATTTTTGAGGCGAAAAGAGCCGTTGGGGTTGGGTTTTAAATAAAACAAAAGTTTTTGCAATTTACTATATATATAATTCAAACCATTTCAGAATTACACAAACTTCTACACAAAAACACACCTTCAAAATCCACACTCTCTCAAAAGAAAATATGAATCCTTGGGATCCAAGACACCCGTTTTTTGCAAACATTTTGCTCGATGCTAACAAAGCATTTTTTTGCAAACACACAACCAAACCTGAAGATCCAAAAGTTAGACCGTACCTCGTGTATGAGGAAGAAGATAGTAAACTTGATAAGATCTTGTATGAATTGGACCTGCAAAACTAGCAGACCGTTAGGCTCGTCACAGGGGGGCAGGGAGGGCCTCTCTGTGACCACCCTCCGGCGTGAGGATAAGTATTTGTTTTAGAGAGATAAAGAGAGTTTAGAGAGAGAGGGAGGTTCGGAGTGTGTGTGAACGTGTGTTACCTGTACTTTAGAGGGGGTATTTATACTAGTCAGAATATTTGTACTTTGTTCCGTTCTAGTTGTACTATCCCCCGGTATTTGTGACCTCCGGTCTGATGACTTTAGTACGTTCGTGTCATGTTAAGTCGCGTCTTATTAGTATGAGCCGCGTCTAATGAAGGGACGAGGTTCTATACCTCTTCATGTCCCCTTAAGTCCCTAAGTTAATTTTTAACTTAGTGGAGTTCGGTCGTGCTTTCTGTTGCCTGCCAGCTGTTTTTTATGGTCGCGGCACGTGGAGGTGTCCCAGACCATGTCTTTTGGGATGGGACGTGGCGGTTATCTCAAGACTTTGTCGACCGTCGATCACTTTCTTACTTCGTTGGGATTGCGACACGTGTCAGTACTTAGGGGTTTCTCTTTTTCTCTATATAAGGCGGTTTTTTCATTTATTTTTCACTTTTTACTTTTCCCCAAAAACTCTTTCACTTCCCCTGCCATTTGAAAAGTCTCACCAGATCGTTCGTTCGTCTCCTTCATTTCTTCACTGTTTTCAGGTTCGTCCCCTTCTCTCTTCCTCTTTATTTGATTTAAAATGGGGAAGGATAACATGAACGCTAGTTTCTCTACCCTAACCCAGGATAAACTGAACAAGTTTTTGAGGGATTATAGGATTCCTCTTGACTTGAATCCTGAGTTGCCTGCTCCTGATCGTGCCATTTACCCTCCTTTACCTGGCAAGTTTGCCTTTTACACCCGTGTGTGTGATTTTGCAAACTGTCGGATTCCTATGACCAAATTTCTTTTCAAAGTTCTTCTTTTTCATGGGGTTCATTTTTCTCAAATGAACCCTTTCAGTTTGGGAAGGGTCTGTCACTTCGAGTTGAAGTGCAGGGCTTTACGATCGAAGCCTGACCTTGATGTTTTTCGAGCTTTCTATAAGTTGAATCAAGCCGGGGATTGGTTCACTTTTGAGAAGAGGAGGAAGAAGCCTGAGTGTCATCTGAAGGACACTTCTATCTTAAAGAACTGGAAGACGCAGTTCTTTTGGCTGGACGATCGCTGCTTGCCTAGGGAGATGGTCTCTTTGTGGAGGAAAGATTTTGAGTCCTCAGAGTGGGAGTTGCCGCAGGATTTTGGTTGTGATGCGGCTTTGTACAATAAATTGGTGACTCATAGGTGCAACATAAAGAAGTATCCGGAGCATGTCTTAGTGCTGGGTGGGGTTAGTAGGATATGGGATGAACCGGACCGTTGGCCGATTCTGTTGTATAAGAATAAGGGTGAGCGTTGCTTGTTATCCTTCGTCCTTATTTATGTTATAAAGTCTGACCTTTGTTGTTTTTGTTTTGTAGAGATGTCGCTGTTGTCGGGTTTAAAGTTTGACGACTATGATGATGAAGACTTTCAACCTTCGAGTGAGCCCATAGGTTCAAACAAGCCTGTGTTGGAACAGACTTCGAAGCTGCAGTTCCCCATCCGTCCTCCTGGTTCGGACGAGAATGTGGAGGAAACTGAAGGTGCAAGCCAAAACAGGGATGAAGGTAGCGTCGGTGGTGACGAGACTGGTGGTGTTGTTGGCGAAGGTGGAAGTGGTGGTGATAAGTTGGATGTTGGTTTGGAGGGGGCGACTGTTGGTCATATTTTTCCGAAGCCGGTGCCCATTCGATCTGTTGATTCATCCGGAACGTATGTTACTGAGGACGAGGGTGTGGAGGATGCGTCCCTTGATTTGAACGTCCAAGCTCGTAAGAGGAAGTCGGAGTCTTCGAAGGCTAAGAAGAGCCCTAAGAGGGTGAAGTTTGCTTCGACTGGAGTCCTCCCCTCCCCCAAAGGTAATATCATGGACGAATTTGACCTTCATATTTCTGGGGGTAAATCTTCTCGCGACAGTGACCCAATTTATATGGATGTTCCAGGCAGTGAGCAAGGTGGGTTTGATGTAGGGAAGTCTAACATACTTCCGGAGTCGGGTGAAATTCCGGACCGAACTTTGGGAACTAAGGATGCTGGTGGTTTTTCCTTGTCTTCTCCGGGTAAGTTTCCAGGTCGCATCTCTGTCTTTCGTGCTAGTGGGGAGAATGAGTATGGTGCATCTTATTCTCCTTGTTGGTTCGTGACAGAGACAATGACTATTTTTAACATTGTAGATCCGTTGGACGACGTGATGGACGTGGATCCTTCGACCGCGGAAGATGTGTTTGTCCCGGACTGGGATTTGAAGAATGGTTCAAGGGTGATTGATGCCTTGTCCTCAAAAATGATGCTTTTCAATTTGCACACTCCTGCTGATCATGCTTTCTACCGGAGGATGAAGGATAATGAGCTGGGCGATGCTCTTATGGTGAATCAGGCCCAGTCCAACTTCTTGGTCTCCGAAGTTTACCAGCGGTGGGTGGACTCAGAACTTCAAAGGGTCAAGTTGGCTAAGCGTGCAACGGATTGTGGCCATGGGAATGTGGTGGAGCAGTTGCGGTCGACTCAGGCTTCTCTCGCCGTTGCTGGTGAGGAACGGGACTCCTATCAGAAGGAGACTGTGGCCCTGAAGGAGAAGCTGCAACTTGCTGAGCAGGCCCATGATACCTCCAAGCGAAAATATATTCAATCTATTGAGGAGCTGGAGAAGTTGCTGGAGAAGACCAAGGATGCTGCGACCGTGTTGGTGAAAGGTATGTTCTTTATTTTCTTTGTGCTTCCCTTAATTTTGTTACTTATGATTTTTTGGCAATTCCCTTCTTTACACAGATAAGGATGCGGCTCAGGCAGGTGAGAAGGAAGCTCTGAAGCTCGTGAAAGAGCTGAAAGTTGAGGTGGAGAGGTTGAGTGGTGAGAAGGGTGGATTACTGAAGGAGGTGGAATCTTTATTCGGGCTGAAGCAGTTTATTCTATCAGAAGGGATGGAGTTAGTTTCTAACTATATCCGGAACTGTCCTCAAATGAAGACTGCTGTTGCTGGAGTGAACAATGCTATGAACGGCATTGGGTACAACGCTGGGGTGAGAGCTGGTTATGCTGCGGCCTCGAAAGGAGTGCCTATGAATGAAACCCCCAAGCTGATCCCTAATGCCAAGCAGCAGCTACTGGAAGCAGTGAAGTCTTATGATGAGGTTGTGCTTCCGTCCATCTCCAAACTTCAAGATTTAATCTCCGAGCCTTCTGAAGCTGTTGTGCAAGCCTTCAAAGATTTGTCCATTTCTGATGACGCGTCGCAGGGGCTTGTGAAATGATCGTTCCTCCTCCTAGGCGAAGTAGACATGCAACTCCTTTCCTCCACATAGGTTCGGAGGTCTACTTTGCCTTAAAAAACTTTGTGAAGCTTTTATTAACCCTTGTATTACCCGTTCCTTGTAGGTTCGGTGTTTTATGAATTTCTTTAGAATCTTTGTATCCTCCGTCCCTTTATAAGGGTTCGGAGTTTATGGAATGGTAGTCTATGGTTGCACGTAGTGCATCTGTTTTTGTAAGGATATATTGTGGCCGAAGCTTATTAAATGAGCGGCCACACATTTTGAAGTAAATGGGAATTCTTAGTATATTATCCTTGTGTTTCGGATGTTTTTATTGTTTTTATTTTTTCTAAGTATAGACTTGTTTATGTGAGTTCTGAAGTTTATGTAGGCTTCAGCTCGTACTATAGAAACTTGATCATGCGTCCATGATTTGCTAAGTCTCGGTTAAAAGATATGCCCTAAGTGTTTCAAGATTTTTTATCTCTAACTGCTTTATGACATTCGAAGTAGAACGTTCGTTTTTCGCGTTTTGTAAAAAAGGGTGCTACGTAGTCTTTTTTATGGGATATCTCTTAAGTTCGGCATTTTTTGTTCCTCGAACCTGTACGATCAAGAAGTCCGGAGGAAAGGGCCTTCGACACCCCCATGCCCTAATTCTTATCCCCTCTTCTAGTGCTGAAGTACTTTTACTTCTTGCACCGAAGCTTGCATATTGTTTTTTCTTTTTCAATACACGTATAATAAATGTCATGTGAATGGGTTTTATAAAGATCGAACTTTTATTATGATAAGAGACCGGCCGCGTCTCGTCTAGTAGGTACGGAGAATTTCATCATTCCGTTAGTACAAAATAAAAGGAAATTAAAGGGTGGGGCATTCACATCCCACTTTTACATTAAAAAATAAAAAGAACTATTTTATTCGTCGATCTTCTCTTCTAGATGAAGCATTTTCTGAGATGGATCCCATTCCATGTTCGGGGGACTTCATCACCACCGAGAGTTGCGAGCTTATAAGCTCCTTTTTCTCCTGCTGAAGTAACAATGTATGGCCCCTCCCATTTAGGACTCATTTTTCCAGGCTTTTCCATGCCACTGGCTTCGTTACTCCGCATGACGTACTCCCCATCCTTGAATTTCTTCTCTCGAACCTTGGAGTTGTAATATTTCTCCAAGGTTTGTTTGTACTTTGCTTCTTTTATGGCTGCGGTCTCTCTTCGTTCTTCTAAAAGGTCCAGATTGGACCGCAGCTCCTTTTCATTATCACCTTGCCTTGTAACCCGGTGGGTTGGCACTCCGATCTCTACTGGGATCATTGCCTCCGTCCCATATGTGAGACTGAAGGGTGTTTCACCGGTGCTGGTCTTGTTCATCGTCCGATAGGCCCAAAGAACGTTTGGCAACTCATCTACCCAACCACTTCTTTTCTTTCCAAGTCGCTTCTTGATGCCCTCGACCAAGCTGCGGTTGACTCGTTCGACTTGTCCGTTAGCCTGGGGGTGGGCTACGGAAGCGAAAGCTTGTTCAATGCCGAGGCTGGTGCACCATTTTTTGAACGGGTTATGAGCAAATTGCTTACCATTATCACTTACTATGGTCAGTGGTAGGCCGAACCTACAAACCACGTTTTCCCACACGAACTTCTTAACCTCAGCACCTGAGATCTTGGCCAGGGGTTTGGCTTCTACCCACTTGGTGAAGTAGTCTACTGCGACTAGCAAGAATTTGGCTTGTCCGGATGATACGGGGAAGGGGCCTACGATGTCAATCCCCCACTTCTGAAATGGCCAAGCTGCTGACACCGGGATTAATTTGTTTTTTGCTCTGAGACTTACTGGGGCATGCCTTTGGCAGTTTTCACATTTTTGAAGTTCCTCTACTGCATCCTGATGCATGCCCGGCCAGAAGTATCCGGCATTCATTACCTTGGTTACAATCATTCTTGGTCCAGCATGAATGCCACATATCCCCCAATGAACTTCTTCTATAACATACTTGGCCTGCACTGGATCTAGGCATCGGAGCAGGGGGCCCAAGAATGTCTTCCGGTATAACGTGCCATCAATGACTTGATATTGTAGGGACTTTACTTTAAGCTTTCGAGCTTGAGCTTTGTCAGTTGGAAGTTCATCTTTCGTGATGTAGTTCAGGATGGGAGTCATCCATGAGACCGAACTTCCTTGGATCATGCATACTGTGGCTTCGGCTGTTGATGGTTCGTTCATAACTTCAAGTTTTACTTCTTGTGACATATGATCCGGTGTGTTTGCTGCAAGCTTGCTTAAAGCGTCTGCTTGTTTGTTCTTCGATCCAGGCACGTGCTTTACTTCACACTTTTCAAATTCTGAGATCAAGCTTTTTTCCTTTTGTAGGTATAGGACCATATTAGCCTCCTTGGCTTCATATTCTCCGCTTATCTGACGTGCTACCAACATAGAATCCACGTGTGCCACTACCTGTTTCAAGGATATGGCACTTTTTAGATTACTTATGACGTTTAAGGTTTCTCATGGAGAAGAATGATTATTTGTTGTAAAGGTTTATACCTTTTGAGCCCCGACCTTTTTTGCCAGTCGGAGCCCAGCTAAAAAAGCTTCGTACTCAGCTTCATTGTTGGAACTCTTGAAATTGAGACGAATTGAGTACACCAGTTCTTGTCCTTCGGAATTTTTGAGTACAACCCCGGCTCCGGATCCCTCGGATCCGGAGGCTCCATCGGTGAAGATAGTCCATTCATCTGGCTCAGAGGGTGTGGGTATTTCAACTTGTCTCATTGCTAGCTCGGTGAGGAAATCAACCACGACTTGCCCTTTTACCGGACCTCTTCTTTTGTATGAAATTTCAAAGGCTCCAAGCTCGATTGCCCATTTGGCTAATCTTCCAGAAACTTCGGGTTTTCTCAATACGTCCAGGATTGGTTGGTCCGTCTGGACTTCAATTTCGAAGGCTTGAAAGTATCGTCGGAGCCTACGTGATGCGTGCACCAGGGAGAGTGCCAATTTTTCTAAGGCTGGGTACCGCGTCTCGTAATCACGTAAGGCTCGGCTGACATAAAAGATAGGCATGCCTTTGATCTTGTTACCATTAACACCGAGCTAATAGATGCTTCCGAAGCTGACAAGTAAATGATGAGGGTTTCCCCTGGTTCTGGTGCAGTCAATGTTGGTAATTCTGCCAAACATTTCTTTAAATCATTGAAGGCCATATCAGCTTCAGCTGTCCAATGAAACTCTTTCGTGCTCAAGTACTTTTTTAGCACAACCATGAAAGGCAAAGTTCGTTCAGCTGCTTTGGATAAGAAACGGTGTAATGCAACCAGCCGCCCGTTGAGGGCTTGTACCTCTTTTAAGTTTGATGGGGGTTGCATGGTTAGGACAGCTTCGACCTTCTCTGGGTTTGGACGGATACCATCTTTGGACATTAGGAATCCCAAGAACTTTCCTTCCTCCAAGCCGAAGGAACATTTCTTTGGATTGAGCTTCATATTGATCTGCCGGAGCTTGTCAAAAGTTTCGGTGATGTCTTTTAGCAATGTTTCTTCGTCTGAGCTTTTTATCACCACATCATCAACATAAACTTCCAAGTTTCGTCCAATTTGATTTTTGAACGCTCGATCCATCACTCGTTGGTATGTGGCTCCTGCATTCTTTAGGCCGAATGGCATTTTCTTATAACAATATAGCCCTTGGTTTGTGACGAAAGTTGTTTTATCTTCATCGGCCTCAGCCATTTGAATCTGGTGATAGCCCATATAGGCGTCTAAGAAGCATTTCAGCTTGAAGTTAGCCACGGCATCAACTTTGGAATCTATTTCTGGAAGTGGATAACAATCCTTGGGACATGCATCATTCAAGTCTTTGAAATCGATGCACATCCTCCAGGATCCATCGTGCTTCCGCACCATGACTGGGTTGGATACCCAAGTATGATAATTTATCTCCCTGATGATGTCTGCATCCAGCAGTACCTTAACGTCATGAGCTATGGCTTTCACTCTATCGGGGGCCATACTCCGTTTCTTTTGTGCTACAGGCTTCTTCTCTGGACTAATGTTCAGCTTATGTTCAGCCAAAGTTCTCGGAACTCCGGTCATGTCTGACTGCTGCCAAGCAAATACGTCCAATGACGTAGACAACAATCTCCATAATGATCTTTTTGTGTGGTCCGGCAGTTGGGCACCGATGGTAATTTTTTGTTCTGGGAAGGTTGGGTGAATGGACCATTCCTCGGTAGTTTTGACATCTACCGCTGCTTCTTTTAGTGGAGGCTGTCCTAAGGACTGACGGACCTCTGCAATGCATAACTCAGATTCTGTGTAGAGTGTGGCTACCCCAGTTTCAGTAGGAAACTTGATGGCACCATGAACTGTTGAGGTGACCATGTTGAATGCTTTCATTCCCGGCCTTCCCAGGATTATGTTATGAACTGAGGGTGCTCCGACTACCAGGAATGTCAGGATGACCGTACGTTGGTTTTCCTCCGTCCCTAGTGTTACAGGAAGACTGAGTTGACCCAACGGATGTATTACTTCTCCAGAAAAACTGATTAGAGGCATTTGGACGGAGACGAGTCTGTCTTTAGTGGCCGGGGCTAGCTGTTGATAACATTGGTAGTACATTATTTCAGACGCACTACCGTTGTCAATATAAATACGTCGGACCCTGTGTCCCGCGACTACCCCAGAGACCACTATGGGTGCTTCCATGGCCTCTCTTGGATTGATGGGTGGAAAAAATAACAACTGTTCCATCCATGGAGCGATATGATCGTGACTTCTCTTAGTGCCCTGCTCTGAACCGACCCGAATCATGTGAATTCCCGTTTGGTTGTTCGGGTTTGCTATTTGTGTCGCAGCTGGTTTTCCTTCTTTCAGATCTCTTATTAGGTGAGACAGCTTTCCTGCTTTGCAGGCTTTATCTATTTCTTGTTTAAGAGACCAGCAATCATCTGTATTATGACACTTCGCTTGGTGATATTCACAATACTTTTTAGTGTTTCGGTCTGAGGTGGGCTTCTGCTTTGGAGGTGTTGGGAATCGTATTTGCTCAGTACTCAAGATTTCGCTTGGGGTTTTACTGAGGTCAGAGAAGCTGGTGCTTCGAGAAGAGCGTCCGGAGTTGGCCTTATCATTTCGGTCGTTCCTTGAATAAGGCTGCGACCTATGCTTTGACCAGGAATTGTTTCTCTCAGGCTGTGCCGGAGCGCCTTTCTTCCATGAGTTTCCTCTCGGATTTCCCTTGTGATCGCCATCACTTGTTTGACCGCAGGCACTTTTGCCCCTAGCGAAGGCTCTTGCTCTTTCCATTAAACCTTCCATTGTCTTTGGTAAGTCTTCATGAAGCTTTTCCACCAGCTGATTGTTGCGAACACCATGGCAAAAACCCGATATCCGTAGCTGGTCAACAGCTCCGGATATTTGCATACTTTCTTTGTTAAAACGATCTATGAATTTCTCTAGAGATTCTCCGTCTCTTCTGCGAATGTTGTGTACTTCGGTAATATCTTTTGTTCAACGTCTTTGTTGAGAGAAGTTCTGCAAGAATACCCGTCGCAATTCTTTCCAGTTTGCAATTTGCCCGGCTGGGAGCCCATCGAACCACACTCGTGCGGCTCCAGTTAACGTTTGAGCGAACATGTGGCACCATGCTGGCATAGGCCACAGCTCAATCTCCGCAGCTCCACCAAAGTCAAAAACATGATCGTCCGGATCCGTGGTTCCATCGTACTTCTTGACCGTTACTGGCATTTTCAGCTTCGACGGTAATGGGGCACTGGCTATCCTTGGGGTGAACTTCGAGTATGAAGTCATATATGCTGGCCGGTATGGTGCGGTAAGCTCGTCGTCTATTGAGTTGGAGCTGGCTTGTTGCTTAGCTGGCATTACCGGGTCAGTAGCAAGTGGCCCGGTGGATGAAAGACCAGTTGGCAATGGACCAGTGTACCCGAAAGGCATTAGATATCCATAAGGAGTTTGGATAGGAACCGAAGTAACAACAGTTGAATATGTTGGGAGACTAGCTGGAGTAGACATTGTAGTGACAGAGGTGAGCCCTTCCGAAGGGAATAAGTTCACTTGTACACTGCGGAGTCGCTCTTCTTTGCTTTGCTGATCCCTCAGCCTTAGCAAGAGTTCACGATTTCTTTGGAGGAAAGTCTCATCAAAATCCACAGACGAGGTTTGCATCTCAGTGGTTGCAGTGACCAGCTCTGTGGAGACAGCAGTAGCGTCGAATGACGCCCTGAGATGATCAGCTGTGTTTTGTTCAGATGTGTCGATATCAGCGTCTTCTCTGTTGGTGATATCAACGATGTGTAAATCTTCCTTAGCCATTCCAGATCTGTTTGGAGAGAGTAGATCTGCAAAAGGATGGCGCCAATTGAAGATCCAAAAGTTAGACCGTACCTCGTGTATGAGGAAGAAGACAGTAAACTTGATAAGATCTTGTATGAATTGGACCTGCAAAACTAGCAGACCGTTAGGTTCGTCACAGGGGGGCAGGGAGGGCCTCTCTGTGACCACCCTCCGGCGTGAGGATAAGTATTTGTTTTAGAGAGATAAAGAGAGTTTAGAGAGAGAGGGAGGTTCGGAGTGTGTGTGAACGTGTGTTACCTGTACTTTAGAGAGGGTATTTATACTAGTCAGAATATTTGTACTTTGTTCCGTTCTAGTTGTACTATCCCCCGGTATTTATGACCTCCGGTCTGATGACTTTAGTACGTTCGTGTCATGTTAAGTCGCGTCTTATTAGTATGAGCCGCGTCTAATGAAGGGACGAGGTTCTATACCTCTTCAAAACCCACACCCGATGAATGATGTAAACAATCCTTCTAATCTCTTTAATCCAAGATTCTAGGCTGTGTATTGTCCTACACAAAAAAACCAACACTAGCTAAAGTCCAAACTTGGAATATCATTATTTTAGCCCAATACCATGTTTGCATGTTCTTGTATATATTTTGAGTGATTTCTTTTCAGCCCAATAGGTCGAATTGTATGTTTCGTCTGTTACACTTTAGCCCAATACAATTTTTTTTACATGTTTTTGTTTTGGTTATAGATTGTTGGTTTAAGATCATATTAAAGAGCTCATTTATTTGAACTTGTTGTAATGTTGCTATTGCCCCGAAACATAAAGAGAAACCAGGTTTTTTCTACTGATTCGTGTTTTGGAAACCGAACCATATTCGGTTTGATTTTGATCAACCAAAATTTAGTCGAATCATTTCTAATTTTGACTTGTTACTTTTTTTTTTGAGTAATGGAAATAAATAATCTAACTATTGATTATTAGCCAATAACAGTATCAATTATGAAAATAACCACTAGCGGTCCCAACTTTCGACATATTGGCCACCAATGATCCTAGTTAGTCTGATCACTAACGCCGTTAGTTGCATGCTGATGTGGCGTCACATCAGCAACCCACGTCATAAAAAATGTGTGTTAAGTTATGACACGTAGGACCCCACATCAGCAACCCACTAACGGCGTTAGTGATCAGACTAACTGGGACCATTGGTGGCCAATATGTCGAAAGTTGAGACCGCTAGTGGTTATTTTCGTAATTGGGACTGTTAATAGTCAATAGTTAGGATTATTTATTTTCATTACTCTTTTTTTTTGTCTCAAACCAAGTAAACCGAATGGGGCAACTCAATTCTCAATTTAGTTAGACTGTTTTCTTAAAAAAACAAGGCTTTTGGACTAATATGTGACAACTTACTGTTGATCTTCTACCTATCAAGAAAATCTATTTACGTAGAAATTTAGTAAAAGCATAAGGGGGGACGGGGCGCTACCAGATTTGGTCACGGGTACCCCATTACCAGCACGGTAACACCCACGCCACCCATGCTGGTAGTGGTCCCGTAAACCAATTTCTAGTTCCATCTAACGGATGTGAACCCGTGAATTTAAATAAAATATTATTTCTTTTTATACCACCATCATCACCACCATCTATAACGATCATCAGGGGCGAAAAATTAAAAGGAGAGTTCAAAAATGTTACCGGAAAAATTGTCTGGCGTCATACTCTTGCAGCGGCAGTTTATTTACCCTAAAAAGCCTTGATGTTGATGATATATGTTTGGGCTTGTTTAATTTCACTATAATGGCCCAAGAAGAACCCATTACCCATTATAAGTTAGACATGGGTTAAATCCACTAATCACTTGTTTTTTCAATTTTTTGATAAATGGGCTGTTATAAAAAGAAAAAAAATATTTAAATATATTATTTATTTAAATGAAAATAAATAAACAAATCAGTGGAGTGCTGCCTACAAAAAAGTGTTTCAGTGAAGTGATGTGGCAGTGCAGGATTGGTAGAAATCAGTGAAGTGAAAACACCTTCAGTGGAGCGCCCCTTATGCCCTAACATATAGCTTTAGCAAAATGCAAATGAATTGGGAAAACCGGAAAAAGAGTGAATAATAATGTTGTTATGAATTGGGAAACCAAATGACTTAGGTCCCTCCAGCTTCTGTTTGGTTTTTGGTTGAAGTCTAGATCTTGTGTGAATACGGGTTTCTGGTCCATCCCCGTCCCCCATCATACCACTTCTTACCCCATTGAGGAAGCAGATTTAATGAGCGGTTATGGCGAAGATGGTTTCAAAGATGGAGGGAGTTTCCGGCGAATGCCTGCTGATAAAGAAGATGGGTGGGTTGATGCAGCCGACCGGGAAAGCGGGGAGATCTGTCCGTGTGCAACATGGTTGATCGAATACGACGAATTTAAGGAAAGATGGAAATTGAGTTATCAAAGGATGGTATTTATATATTATTGATAGTGCTACACTGCTACCACGTTTTGCATAAGCTGGCTAAAAGATAAACCCATTGTTAACACGTAGCACTGGGGCTTTAACACCTATCCAAACAAGCTATCCTGACGTGCAAAAATAATGATGCATCGATACTGCTATTTTACTTTTACCTTTATTTGCATTTTATTTTCACTGTTTTACCTTCACACTATTCATCTAATCTTAAAATTAATACATAGTTAATAATTTTAGTTTAACTTATTTCAACCAAATTTTTTTGGTTAGAAACCGTTATCTAGTAGTTTTGTCCTGCTTAATAGTCTTTTACTAAAAAAGAAAAATAATAAATTTTTTAAATAGGAAATAAGTATTTTAGAAAGAAACAATGTCAATGTTTCAAAATAATAAAATTACCTAAAAATCGTTCAAAGATGGTGGCTGTGGGGATCTTAAGTCTTCCCCCTTAACCACTCGGGCAAACCACCTTTTGTGTCATTTGATTTATTTGTATGCTTATATTAATATCGTCCCCTGCCGGTTTATTTTAATTTGACACCTTCTCCCCCTTTTCAGCATTTGGCATCCATATTGGAACGGTAGTCATGGCTATCATTGTTACGGGGTCCAGACTAACCCTATATGTACTATCCATATACGATAATACGGACATGATCACCGTGTTCCTTTCAATCCTCGAAAAATTCAAGATCATTTCGAGCTATATATGTTGTCTTCGACTCAATTCTTGTATATTTATTTCTCTCGCTTTCGATTGTCCTAGTTTGGTTTTAGCATGATCAAATCGTTTTCATAGCTTCATTATTACATTTTAAAAGAGTTCTAAGTGATTCTTGATCGATCTATAGGTTTTTTTTTTTTACTATCTCCTTGAGCTATACGACGATTGAAAGTTTAAATATTTGTGATAACCTTATTAAATCTTCAAATTATGCTTATTATTTGTCAGTTTATAAAATCAACTTGTTTCATTTTTTATTTGTTATATGCATAATGCATTTACTCATAAAAAATGTTAATATGAACTTAATTTTGATGCAATCCGCAATTATACTTGAGAAAGTTTGTATAATGCCAACAAACGTATGAGAAAAAAAGTTGTTTTGGATTTGGATAAGGGAAGAACATGATTTTTTTTTCCCGTTAATTGCTTTGTATAAATGAAACTAGGAAGAATAAAAGATGATTATTCGGTAATGGAAAATTAACTTGAAACAAACTATGAAATATTTTTTTTTGGAAGGTTTGTCTCAGCGGTAGAACCAAACGACAGACAACCAAGCGACGCCAGTTCGAATCCGGAACCCCACAGGTGTGGGTTTGCCCGTAGGACTTACAGTGTTCACAGCGATTCGACTCGGTAACCCCGGGCGGGAACACCACGAAGTGGGTAAACCCTCCCCCCTCAGAATCGAACCCACGACCTTACGGTTGTGTTTCCGAATCCTCATTGGAGTGGCAACTGGGCTAGCCCAGCTGGTTAACTAACTATGAAATATAAGTTTCAACTTTGACGGAAACTAATTAAGAAGAAAAAATGTATATAAAAAAACCAAGTAAGATAATTTTGATATAAAAAAATAAAAACAACAAAGATTAATTTCAACCAAGGACATAGTAGACGAGTGCCAATAGCCATTCCATCTAGAAATGTTTATTTGAAAAATGTATAATTTAAAAGACGGTCGGTTTGGTTCACACTGGACAAAAGTTTTAAACCGAGTCATTTAACTCGGTTTAAATAAAAAGTACCAGATTGTACAAACCCCGAACCACCTAAATCGATAAATCTGCCTCAATTTAGATGGTTTACGTAATCATGTGTTATGTACAAATGATAAACGTGATTATATATGGACAATCATGCCCTTAGTCTAAAGTATTGTGTCATATTCCAGTGGCTTCCTACACATTGCACACTTTTCCCCTTTGTACATGATCTGTCCATATATATAGAAACTAATTAATCAGACATTAAGTATCATGTTCGACGTCTAATTTAGCAATTAGCATCACCAAAACACACACACACACACACTGCTTCGAAAGAATCTTTTAGATTGGTGGCCTTTTAAGTTAAGTTGAATCATTTGACACATGCACATGAATTTAAAATGTATTTACCTTGCAACCTTCCTCAACATCTGCCTTCTGGTTTGAACTAAAATCCATCCATACAAATGCACTATTGGGTAAACTTAACAAATTGATCTAATATTGATTAGATTTTTTTTTCTTTTTTTCTGATTTTGTGAGGAAGAATGTAAAATTAAAAGAAATAAAAGTAACGAAAACAAACGAGAAGAACAAATATAAAGTGGAAATATGTGGTAGTACCTCTAAACTCATAAGCTCATAGCTTATGTACACATATACTAAGGTAATTCAACATACATAGAAACACATGTTTTTAAAATCCTTCAAGAACTCAAAATTAAGAAGAAATGACCTAACATGAATAAGAAGATTATGTCAGCAAGACAAGGAACAACTTGCTTCGTAAATAAAATAAGGTGTTACATTCCAACACCGTGAGGTGTGACGAGGCAAGTCATCCTTGGCTACCAAACAAAAACTCTTCTCTTCATGTAAGAGCATATCTTCAAGTTATGTTATCAATATTGGTGTGAACAAATATTAGTAAAACTACCTATTTATAGCCTATGTTTACTGACTGGCCAATGGAATCATATGATTCTTTTCCTTATCAGTTTAGTTTCCAACTTTTTTCCATTATTAGCATCTTTAAGAGAATATGTAGTATGGACCTAATTCTTTAGGCACGCATAAAGGAAAAAAATGATGAAATATTGGGCAAACAGAATATAGAATACCGTTCTTTACTCTTTAGTCAATGGCCAAAAAACTAGCATGTGAATTGAAATTGGCGTCCTTGAAGATTTAGATACATTATTCAAGCCGTTTATAAAAATGCCCCTCAAAGCGAAGTTTTGAGTTGTAAATGAGTATTGGCCTTATAAATGAGCCAATAAGTTTTTGAGTTTTAAAATAAGTTTTAAGCTTAAAATGAGTTTTATATTAAAAAAGCACACACGCGCGCGCATGCGCGCACACACACACACATAACATATGCATATAGGAATTTTATAAAAAAAGTGTGCCCTGAATAAAATGAGCCTAGTGTGGGTCATCCCCGACCACCCTAACCATGAGTTGACTTAGGCTACTTGATGCCTCCTTGAAAGATTAGATGAAATATTTTGTAGGTTTCAAAATCTAGCATGTAATGAAGTATAATGGGTCTATTAAATTATTCGAGTTACATATATCCATTTTGATTGTTTCCCTTTGTTATTTGTACACACACCTATATTCGTAAGAATTTTAAGGAAAGCTTTGAGACGCATATGCGTAGGCTCATTTTGATATTTCACATCAATCTCAAAGTCAATTTGACTTTCAATATGAGATACACAACATGCCACATGCACACAACTTTTATAAACATATCTTATTGACGATTTGACAGTTATTTGCATTCCTATTGAAGTCAATGTAACAACCGGCCCCTCTCACCACCAATATTGTCCGCTTTGCCCCGATGGGTTGCCCATCCAGAGCTCACGGATTTGTTTTTGGTTGCCCTGGTGGAGACTTCCCAGGAGGTCACCCATCCTGGTACTGCTCCCACCTGAGCACGCTTAACTGTGGAGTTCTCCTCTCATCCACTAACATTAAGCCCAAAACGCGTTGGTGATTTAAGAGGCTTTGGATTACTTATGAACCAAGGATCTCTCCTGGCCACGGCCGATGTGGGATTTGCCTAGGGTGTCATACAATGGTCCATGTTAATCTTCTCAGAAATCAGTACTGTTACAATCACCCCCCCTTAGGGACTCATCGTCCTCGATGAGGTTTGCCCCACCATCCCGAACGACACAGGAGTGGCTCTGATACCATTTGTAACAACCGGCCCCTCTCACCACCAATATTGTCCGCTTTGCCCCGATGGGTTGCCCATCCAGAGCTCACGGATTTGTTTTTGGTTGCCCTGGTGGAGACTTCCCAGGAGGTCACCCATCCTGGTACTGCTCCCACCTGAGCACGCTTAACTGTGGAGTTCTCCTCTCATCCACTAACATTAAGCCCAAAACGCGTTGGTGATTTAAGAGGCTTTGGATTACTTATGAACCAAGGATCTCTCCTGGCCACGGCCGATGTGGGATTTGCCTAGGGTGTCATACAATGGTCCATGTTAATCTTCTCAGAAATCAGTACTGTTACAGTCAAAGCATCCTATTATGCTTTTACCAGAATATATGCACCTCAAATTCCTCAACGTCTGCCTTATGCCTCTAATATTATCAGCAGAGTCGGTCATGAGGATTTAAGTGCCTTGTACGAGTTGAAAAAATTGCCCTTAAGCCCTAACGGGTTATATAAACTAATTTTTTAAACATTATACTTATGTGTATATATATACACACACACATACATATATAATGTTAGTGGCGAAACCAAAAAACTAATGATCTAGTGGTCAAAACATATATATTTTTTTACTAGATTACGATGATTTATTTTTTAATTAATAAAGATAAACCTAAAAAATCAAATAAAACAAGTCGAGTCAAAAGAGGTCGGCTAAAAACAAGTTGGTTCAAAACGAACCGCCTAAAACAAGTTGAATTAAAACGGGTTAAGAAAACAATTCGTAGATCATTAGTCTACACAATTTAATTAGTTGTTAATAAACCTATAATAAGGTGTTAACTATATGGTTGTTTGAAAATAAAACAAAATCTAAAGGTTTGCTATGTAATTTTACTTTAACTAAAGGGGTTAAAACTTAAAACTTCTAATATCTAAAGTTAAAACTAGAAATAGTGACAAATACAACTTCTTCTCTGTCTTTATCCTTACACTTTTCACTTCATCTTTCCTATGGTTTCTCCATTAAAGCTTGCTGAAGCTTTCAAGTCCTCATGTTCATTCAGTTTTCTTTTCTTTGTAGATGACAGGGTTCCTCATATTTATCCGCACATTTGCGAAAGGGGCTTTCTAAAAAAAACTATTTTTTTACTTCTAATAAGTTGAATCTCACGAGATGCTTGGGTACCTTCTTGAGAATATGTATATCGTCCTAAGGAAGAGTTCATTGCTTCACATCTAAGATGTCATGAAAATTCTTCCAATACTACCCTTATTTGCAAAAGCAACTTGTACATTTTTTGTGATATTGAATGAAATGGTTAAATGCACCTTGCTATAAATGTAGAAAAACTCTAAAGGTTGCCTACACCTTCTTATTTATGTAATTCATTATTCCATGTTAAAGAAATTATTAATAAGGTTAAACACCTTATATATAAAAGTTATCAATTTTTTCGAAGGATTTTGTTTTTGAAACAATATTCATAAAGTTATTTATTAAATTTTGATAGCATCTTAAATTATTATATTATCAATCAAAACTTCAAGTTTTTTTAAAGCTTGTGGTTATAAAATCACATATATTATTATATAGTAATTAGACTTAAGGAATAGAATGTTATTTGGGAATCAGATCTGAAGTTTAGAATGAATCCAATTTAGATTTTGTTCAATCACAATCATTTGGAACAACTGGGGTAGAAGTTGTTTTTAGAAATTTTGACGTAGTGGTTGGTGAGAAAACAGAAATATACATGTTACATATTTATTATTATTATTATTATTATTATTATTATTATTATTATTATTATTATTGTCTATACTACATTATAAAGGAGGAGACATGGACAAATATGTTAAGATGGTATACCAATGGTTTCTTTACAGTTTCCTAAATTTTACCACTTTTCTTCCCTAAATGCCCCTAGAAGATAACCACGCTATCTGTTTTCCCATTATGTTCATTCATGCGTTAAAGTGATTCTCCTTACAAGGGTTTCTCCTTCAATCGGTTACAAACTATATATAGCTCGGGGCAGACAAAAAGTTTATAACGCCCATTCATCAATATTAATATCATATCAATCATAATCCTTTAATTTCACCAATAACAACTATCAGGTATAAGGAAGCGAAGTGCTAGAAAGAAACTTTGTTGTGCGTCAAGAAATGGAATCTATGAAGGTAAACTGCATACCCAAATTTCAGGTTTATATTAAAAAATAACTCCTTATCTTTACAAGAATTTGTTTTGCTTTACAGAAGATTGATTAGTGTGTTGGTGACACAGAAGCAGATGTCGATAACCTGTCCTCAAGGCTGAGCAAGATGCACAAGTATCTATCGACAGTTGATTGTAACAAAGTTTTCTTGTAAATGGCACACTGAAAGCAAATATATTGAGGTTTATTTTGTAATTTCAATATCAGAAAAGCAAGCCTAATAAAACCTTTTTGGTTAGGAACCCTAATTTGGGAAGTTCAATTTTGCATAAACTGACATGTTATTTATGTCTCAGTTGATATCCCTCGACATGGGTGCCCTCATTGCTGGATCTAAATTTCCTGGAGAATTTGAAGATCGGCTCAAGGCAGTAAGTATTAAAGGAAGTCAGGGAATCAGATGGGCAGTTAATTCTTTTCATTGATGAAATCCATACTGTTGTTGGGCCAGGTAACTTTTAAATGCATTTTTAGCTTATCTAGCATGTTCCATTTTAAAATTTGAGTATCTTTTTATAAACTAGTTGACCAGAAGAACAAGATTGTTGTGTTCTTTTGACTGTTAAACATTAAAAACAGACAAAGTAGCAGAAGGGCATATTAGGTGGTTCATGCCTAATTAAACCGGCATGGATGCTGTTGGTAGGTTTTAAAGGATGCCCGTTTGTCATTTTTTAAAAATTCCCAAGCTTTAACAAAGTAAACATCTTTAGACAAGTAAATTTGGCTTTTTGGGCCCTTAGTCAACCCCTTCAAAATGTGTAATATTGGGAAGATGAGTATCATAGGCTTGGACTTCAAGCATATGGAGCAAAACACATGGTGCAGAATCATATTTTAGAATCAAGATTAATAAGTAAATTCAGGTAGACTAAGTTTACTCTAATTTTCTTTAGACATGAGTGCCGTTTCCAAACCTTGGATCCATATGACATCCTGAAGATCCAGTTATCTTGTAATTAATGGACTAAAATGTGCTTGGGCTGTTAGTTTAAGGAAAAACATTTGAATAGCAATCAAATTCCTTGTCAACAACTATTGATCTGCAAGTTCATCTTCCAGGTTAAACTTGATTTGTTTATTAAAATAAATGTCTTGTTGATACTTCTTTACTTCTCTGTTTACTTGTTTATACCAATATCGAATGGTTATGTTTTGGTTTATCTGCTATGTTTTGGTTTCTATGCTCATATTTGGTTTTGAGTTCATGCTTGACAATACGTATCCATATGATGGTTTAGTCTAAATTTTTGGAAAACTATATAGAAAGATTTGGGAATAAAAATTATCTATGCTAATATTTGGTTTTGAGAACGGTGCTGATGACTGAATTTTGATGTTCAAAGAAGTTCATTTTCATAATAGTGAAATCATTTTTAATACTTGGGTGTCCTGTGTACACATCATCCCTTTGATGTTGGAAGTTAAGGACATATGGTTGGACAATTTAGATAGTGTGGCATGAAAAGTTATAAGAACTTATATGTTGGATCTAAAAAATATAGTTTCTTTTCAAAGTTTAAACAATGAAGAGAAATGGATTAATTTCATATACATCGTTTTGCATTCAAAGACAATTTCATATGCATCGTTTTGCATTCAAAGACAATGGAATGAAGACAATATGTTTTTACACTTTTCCTACAACTTGGAGGGCTAATAGGCTATGCTTGTGCATTGTTCAAAAAAATCTATTTACCTTAACCGTTCCACAGCAACGCGCGGGTTTTCCACTAGTTATATTTATATAATAAAAAAAAGATTGGAATGTTGGAATATTTGAGTTGGATATAAATTAACAAGTTACCAAATGGTTGAGGATAGGAGTTCGTGGAAACGTATGATTAAGGTTAAGGACCTGTTAGGGGTGTTATCTTGTGTTAGTGTTGTAGGAGCGCATTTTTTTTTGGTAACTTGTGCAAGTTATCATTTAACTATGTGTGGATATGATGTGTTATTTATTTTATCTGTATTATTTATGTAGTTGTGTGTTGTGGTAAGTTTCCTAACTCTCATATCTGGGTGTCTTTGGAGCCGGGGGTTTCAGCGGAAGCAGTCTTTCTATCCCTTGGGATAGAGGTAAGGTGTGCCTACATCTCACCCTCCTCAGACCCTACCAATAGTTTTTATAGCTATGGCTGGGATTATATTGTGTAAGATTGATTGATTGATTATAAATTAACAAAACAAACACCATTGTAGTAAATTTGATGTGTTTGTTTAAGGCTCTGTACACCGACTCAATCACCACGAAAAGCGTATTCACAAAATCTTAGCAATAACCAGTCATTTGATTTGCTTGTTTCACTTTGGACCTCCATACTCTGCTTTCAAGTCCCTGCACAGTAAACATTCGAATTTAAAGCATAAATTTGTCCCCCTGACTTTTGATACTTTTGGCTTCCTGGCACCAGAAACTATTCATTTCTTGATCAGGGTCCAACGAGTTATTCATAATAATGTCTCGAATCCAGGGGGACAAGGGTTCGTTTTTACTAGATCAGAGTTTGCCATACAGAAAGGGGTACCGACATAGCTAGCTTGTTACCCACATGTCTGCTATCTTGATGTAATTTTTACAATTATAAAATCACGTGATAATATGAAAGAAAAAAAAACAAATATACATCGATCTTGCTGAGTAGCATAAGTTATCATGAAGTTAAAAGTTCCACAAACAAGTCAAGCTATATCTCAAGAAAGAATGTTTAAACACATGTAATGTAATATATTGCATTACTATCAGGATTTAGTATTTATATTAATCATAGTAATTAGCTGACACTTAAAATTAAAATGGACCATGACAAAAAGATCTAAAACACTGAAATCTCCTTTCTAGTACATTAGCAAAAGTCCCCTGACCCGTTTACAACTTTCTTATTTTAGAGATTTCGAACAGCTATAGACAAAAAGACAAAAAGAAATTGTGTACAAGTCATCTGTGCATACATGAATAGGTAATAGTAACGGAAAACCAGCATCTTTTAAGAGACTTCAAATAGAAAGTTAAACCATTTGACACATGAGCATGGATTGGACATAATTTACCTAGCTTGAACAAGGATAACATGAAAATAAGGGGTAGTATACTCTAATATCATAGTTAATGTACGCACAACTTAAAATATGTTTCCACCTACAAACACATGTTTTTGGGATCATTGTAGAAATCAAAAGCGAGAAGAAAAGGCCTAACATGAGCAAGAACTTCATGTCAAGTAAGCCAAGGAGCGACTCGCCTGAAGAATTACACAAGGCGTGACTTTCCAACACCTTGAGATGTGATAATTAGGCAAGTCATCCTTGGCTACTAAACAAGAAGTTTCTCTTCATGTAAGAACTCACTTCCAGTTATGTTTTTAGCTTTGGTATGTACAAATATTACTAAAACTGCCTATTTATAGCGTATGTTGATTGTGTGGCCAATGGAACTTCATGATTCTTTTCCTTATCAATTTAGCTTCCAACTTTCTTCAATTATTAGCATCTTTAAGAGAATATATAGTATGGACTTAAATCTTTATGCCTGCACAAAGAAAAAAAGGATGAAAAATTGAGTAAATGGAATATCGTTCTCAAGTCAATGGCCAAAAATCTAGCATGTGAGTTGACTTAGGTTAGTTGATGCCATCTTGAAAGATTTGATGGAATATTAATGACTTAAGGTCTTAGTGAACATTATATTATTTCACATTGTTTGTAGAATGTAGATGTTTTTCATAGTTTGTTACACGCATGCAATTTGGGTAATGTATTTGGAATCACAATGTCCTTAAGTATGTGATCTTTTGATACATATGCAGGTCACCCATGCATTGGAACAAAGTTTTCTGGAGATTTCTTGATGATTTTCGGATTCCTTTTATAAAGTCAAAGAATTCTATCATGATCGTTCATGGGAACCAATTGGAATATATGCATGTGAAGATCTTCAACGCTTTTCCTCTGTACTGGATCAAGTTGTGCCTATGGTCTAATTCATTGATTTAATGTAGTAATGAGAAGTTCACTAACTTATTTTGCCATTTGTAAGCTTGCACCAGGTTCTTATAATATAATTTTAATAAAAGATAATGGTACATGAGGTTTATCAATAGGGAAAATCACAAATATAAACATTTACCAACCCACAATTATAACCAAAATAAACTTACAAAAAGTCTTAAGCTCTACTCACACTATCCAACACTACTCAGAATCTAACATATGTATCAAGAGTCTGAAATAAAGACTCTTTAGCTTGTACCGGTCCCACAAACCAACCAATTAGATGATGACATGTGGGTGAAAAAGGCTATTAGACGCTTGAATTTTGTAGAGTCTTTACCCTAGACGCCAAGTCTGAAGAGTCTTTAACAAACTCTGAAATGTCTATGTCAGTCTTAGCGTCTTAGCCGCAAAGACGCTATTGTTTGGCTCTGGTCTCGATTTAGACGCTTCAAGAGTCTCGGCTAAGATGCGAGCCTTATCTTCAGACGCTAGACTTGGCTTAAGACTCCATACAACTTAGCTAACACTCTAGACATTTCCGTACGTTTTTAAGACGTTTCGTACAAAACAAAGACCCTTCTGTACAACATTAAGACTCTAGACAACTATATAGACGCGTCCGTACATTTTTAAGACTTTTCATATGAAACAAAAACCATTCCGTACAACACTAAGACTCTAGACAACTATAGACACGACCGTACGTTTTTAAGACTTTTCATTTGAAACATAATTACCAAACAAACAAAGACCCTCCCAACACCCACCCACCCGCATGTCCAGATTCATCTCCCTACCACAAAGTGATGGTACTGCACCCTTGACGACGTCTTTGACAACCCCATCCGAATGTACATTTTCAATTACATGTGCCGATCACTTATTGCAGCTTGCTAATACAAACACCTTATCAGATACCAAATACCCTGCATAGTCACAGACGACAGTAAAAGCATTGAGGCGATCCTGTTTGATCGAGCAGCTAATCAGTTACTCAAAATGTCATGTGAACAAATGAAATCAACTACTGACGTTGGTCAAGAGATTGAAAAAATAACCGGCAAAGCACAGTTCCACATCACAATTCAAAAGGACAAGAGAGAGGTCATTTGTTGCACCATTAACAAGGCATGTTGCATGGAAAGCTCAACTCAGGAAGAATCGCCCTCGACTACACAACCATCAACACCAGCAGGAAAACCACCTCTTGCACACACTGTTAGAAGAGCGCTAAGGTTGGCACAAGGTGAAGAACCATCCAGCAAGAAGAACAAACAAGCCCAGGATTAGGCAGCTTTTGTGGCGTGACATACCTAGCGCATTTTGCCTCAGCTTATGAACTTGCACCGTTGTAGAGGCATATTATGACTAAGATAAATAAGCGTGTTAAATTTTGGAGTGAATAGCCAATATCGTCCTTGAGGTTTGGCCAATTTTGCTAGATCTATCCAAAAAAGTTTGTTTTCTCAACTGGACCACTATGGTTTACATTCTATTGCTAGATCCATCCAGTTAACTAACACAGTTAAAAACTAAAGTTAATTGAGGGGTGTTTTTGACATTTTACATATATGTTTGATTTCTAATTTTTTTTCTTATTATGATATGTATTAACATCTTTTGTGTTATGAATTAATTCATTTCACATGGCTTGTATGGTGTTGGCAAACCATTGATTGTATGCTTCTAGTGTCATTCCAACTCCAAATAGTTCTATGGAAAGTAGATGCAACGGAAATACAAATACTTGTTATGGCATCATTCACAACCTCATAAGCAGATGAGTTTTGATGAATCATAAAAGAATCCTACTCCAACTGGAGTCTCTAGATACATGTTTTCAAAAAAAAAAAAAATAATAATAACCCTTGTAATTTTATTAATTCATCAATCTTGTAAAGGGTATAATCTTTTTCATCACTAATTATTTTACCTGTGTTCCATCTACTAACATGTTCTGTGTTATGAATTCATTTCACATAGTTTCAATTCATTTCTTACCTCCGTTCAACCAAAGAACCAATGACTTTGAAACTGGATCAACTTCATCTTCAACAAAATAGTAGAAAAGAGATCTCTTATTCTTTGCATCTACACTCACATAACCTGAAGACTGTTGAAATGTAACTATTGGTTGTCCTGGCAACTTTATAGTCTTGTCAGATTTAGCCAATGAAGTTTCATTCACTGCCATGAAAGAACACACTACAAGCAGAAGAAACGTTGCAGCCATTGGCATCCTCCTGACCAAAGATTTAATGAGATGAAAAAATAGTGGCAATGTTTCTTATTAATAGATATTATCATAATAAGAAAAAATTAGAAACAAAACAAATAAATATGTAAAATGTCAAAAACACCCCTAAGTTAACGTTATTTTTTAGCAAGATTAGTTAAATGAATGGATCTAGCAATAAAATGTAAACCATAGTGGTCCAGTTGAGAAAAAAAACTTTTTTGGATGGATCTAGCAAAATTGATCAAAACTCAGGGACGATTTTGGCTATTCACTCTAAATTTTGGAAAACAACAGTTATTTATATACAAGACAAACACGCATGTTGGTGCACTAAGTTAGATGCCCGGGTTTGGTCTCAGGTTCGATTCCCACGTTCCACCAAAAAAATAACCGTTGGGTTTGAAAGGAGAAACCCGTGTGGTTCTTATGGGATTCGATCCTGGGCAGTGGTCGCTTTGCAACACGAGATTTACCGCTGAAACACTACTCTCCAAAAAAAAGATGCACAAAGGTATTAAATGCAACAAACCATGAAAACGTTATGATGCGCTAACGTGCAAACTGTTGTAGTAACACCTTAGAAATAAAAAAAATCAACAACTAATTAATCAAGCATTAATTCTTTGTTCACAATCTATTTCGTCATTACAGATTGATATGAATACAAAGTAATTGAAAACTGAGCAAAGAAGGAACAATCAACAAGTAAACCACCAATTCTTTATTAACCTCATCACAGATTGATACAAATACGAATGAATTGAAAACTGAAATGAAATTACACATGAATCAAATGAATTCGATATTTGTAGTTGATTGACCATTTTCACCCAAATATTAAGCCCTAACAGACTTTAACGAACTCAAAATTTTTTTTACAAGAATGGTCCTTTAACTTCTCCACTTATTCCCTTTTATATGAAACATAAGAAATAAGAGAATTGTTAAATAACCAAAAGGCCCCGCAATCACACGCAACACAAAGTGAGGTAAAAACGACATACCAACCTGCGCAGCGCGCGGCTATCAAAACGCCTAGTTCAATTAATAGAAACAAAAAGCTATGTTCATGAATGCCTAGATGGTTTAGTTACAAGTAAATTAATTAAACATTTAGTCCCGGTAGTATATTCATATTACGATTTTAATACATATTTATTGAAAACTAGAGCACTCGTCCTAAGTTATGTGCGCATACACGTAACATTGGTGGTCCCTGCTCATTGATGAGGTTATATTGAAAGATAAATGTTCATGTATGCCTAGGCGGTTTAGTTACAAGTAAATTTACATTTAGTCCCTTTAGTATATCCAAATTACTATTTTAATACATATTTATTGAAAACTAGAGCACTCTTCCTAAGTTATGAGCGCATAAACGTAACATTGTTGGTCCTTAACCTCATCAACAGGCCGGGACCAACCATGTTATGTTTATGTATAAATTGGGCCCAATGGTATAGTTTTCCATACAAATACGTATAAAAGTCGCAATATGAACATACTACAAAGACTAAATGTGTTATTAGTTCTTACAAATAAAAGAAGAGGAAAGGAAAATAAATGAGAAGAAAAAAAGATAGAAGTGGAAATATGTAGTATGCTCTAATCTCATAGTTAATGTATTAAAAAAATGTTTCAACCTACAAATTAACCAATGTCTTTGAGAACCTTGTTGAACTTAAAAGCGAGAAGAAAAGGCCTAACATGAGCAAGAAGTTCATGTCAAGTAAGCTAATTGGAGCGACTGCCTAGTGAACCAAACATGACGTTAGTTTCCAACACCTTGAGGTGTGATTAGGCCGGCAAATCATCCTTGGCTACCAAACAAGAACTCTTCTCTTCATGTAAGAATTGCTCTTCGAGTTACATTATCATTTTAATTTGGTGTGAACAAATGTTAGTAAATCTGCCTATGTTAATTGAATGGCCAATCGAACCACATGATTCTTTTTCCTTATAAATTTAGTTATCAACTTTCTACCACTATCAGTATCTTTAATAGAATATCAGAATATGCTGTGAAGTGTGAAGTGTGAACGGAACACCGTTCTTCGGTCAGTGGCCTAAAATCTAGCATGTGAGTTGACTTAGGCTAGTTGATATGCTACATTGTCACCCATGCTTTGGAATAATAATGTTTTCTGTAGATTTCTTAATGACTTTCTGATTTCTCTCAGCAAGTCAAAGAATTCTATTAAGTTCTATTATACCTTTTTCATACACACCAGTTGGAATATATGCTAGTTGTATTGAATCAAGTTGTGCTTGCAAGTCATTGTATCTGGTATTCTGGTTTTCTTCATTGATTTAATGCACTAATGAAATGTTCATTAATTTCTTTTGCCATTTGCTCTTGAGCCTGCATTATCCATAAAACGTTGCACCTAATTTGTAGGTACCCAATTCTAGTAAATTGATTTCAATAAAAGAGAATGCAACATGAAGTGTATGAATATGTTATATGTTAATTTCAACCGAGTCTAGCAAATTTTAGTGTTATTTTTATGTAAAAATCTTGAAGTCCTCTAATAAAAGCTTAGTTAAGCGGCCCAATTACTCCATGAAAAAAGTCCTGGGACCACTAATGATTATATATTAAAGGAGTAGGATCAAATACAAGTAAAAAAGGTAGGAACAAATACGAAGCCGCCACGTGAAATCTATCTAATTTATAGAGGACACTTTTGTATTTTATTTCAATGTGTATTTTGATAATTCCTATTTTCATGTTGGTTATCTTTTTTTTGTTAATGATGATTACGTTTTCCAAATCTATTTTCAAAATTGATTTATGAAAATTAATTCAAGGTTGCATTTTCAAATCAAGTAATCATTTTTCGTCAAAGGTTCTTCAATCTATTAATCTTGCACCCTAGCACACACAATATCAAAACCAACACAGTAATAACCAACACAAACAAATTCCAAAGTAGTACAAACAAAACCAATACAAACAGGCTTGAAATTAGCACACACAATATTAAAACCAACACATACAATTTGACGTTAGTACATGCAGAACCAACACAAAACAAACTCGAAACTAGTACACACATAACTATTAGATTCAAAACCAGCACATAAAGTATTGAAGTGCTATTTTTAGTATTTTTATAAAAAGAATGTCATTTCATAAAATAATATATGGCAATATTGTACTCATATTAAAAGATAAAAATATGTTTGATTTTATGGTATCTGTTTTAAAAAAATTAAAAAGTATGTAAAAGTTATTTTATTTAAAACAATATTGGTGGAACTAGTAGGAAAAAGCCAAGTTTTTTAATTTTAATCTTTTTATTTAATATAATTATCACAATTACTAAAACACCCTTAAAACTACTAATTATCATAACTAATACTAAGGGGATGATGTATAATCCATACCATCCATTGATTAAAATTTTAGACGAATCATATTTGTTCTAACTATTTTTACAATTAACATGGTTTATACGGGATCTTAACTCCATAGTACAATATACTAAACTAATTATAACATTTTATTTTTCTTAAACGCAAGATGTAAATTATTTTTAAACTACTAACTAGTGGCAAATCCAGGAACTCACGATTTTTCAAATCATACAAGGTTCTTACTAATTTTTCTGTCTTTTCCAATTCCAAACCGAGCGGGTTCCTATGAACCCACAAAAATAGGTTGGATTAGTAACTCCTACTAACATATATAACGAAGTACGGACAACACGTGTTTTGAAAGTTAAAGTGTTCTAGCTAATATATACTCCCTCCGTCTCAATTTAAATATTCTAGTTGAAAAAACACACATTTTAAGAAATATTTTGTTTGTATGTGGTAAAATGACAATAATATCCTTAAAAGTGGTGATTGTGTTTTGTCTTTTATGGGCAAAACTGGAAATTACATTTCTATTTTTGGAAAGAGACATTTAATATGGGACAAACAAAAAAGTAAAGTAGAACATTTAAATTGGGACGGAGGAAGTATATGTCATCGAGAAAACCAAATGATGTTGACTTACGTATAAAGAAATTTTAAATTTTTAAGTAATTTGTAATGTAATATTTCAATTATTTTTGTGACAATCTTATATCTATAAAACGATATGAAATATATACAATGAAATGATAAGCAATGAAATATGATACGTATTTTGAGATTAACTACTAAATTCATATTTTGTTAATCGTTAAAACTAACTAATGTAACATTCAACTTTATACTTGACTTTCAATTACACTCGTCTCTTGGAACGAATCTATTAGATTGAATGCATGTCATTTTAAGTTAAGTTGAACATTTCACATGCACGTGGATTGGAAATAATTTACCTTGAGATTGTTCCTCAATATCTGCCTTCTGGTTTCAACTAAGATCCATGCACACTACTACAAAATAACTGACGGACTGAGACTCTCACTAATTATAGACGGACTTCATTAAAGTTAATAATAGACGTTGAAGCACAAAGATAAAGTGTATATATGTGGTAGTATAATCTTATAGCTTATGTAGACTTTAACATGTTACAACCTATAGTGTTGTAAGCCGATTCGAGATGGCTAATCTCCCAAATGACCTGTTGAGCGGGTTAGACTCTAAGAACAAGATAAAGAAGAGACTAAATACTTTGCTTTAATTTTCTCATATCTTTTTCGATGCAAACGTACACCACCTAAATTAGAAACAAACATGCAAAATTAGTTAAGGTACGTGGGAGATAATGGAATAATGGAAAAACTAGTTTTTCTCCTCCTAAATGCAAACATGGAAGTTAAAAGGGAACGTGCATGGTGGAATGGTCTTTGGCAAAGTGGGTACGTATCATATAGACACATGATTTAAAGATCCTACTAGAACTTGAAAGCAAGAAGATCATGTCAGGGAAGCCAAGGATGACTCGCCTTAGGAACCAAACAAGGTGTTACTATCCAACACTTTGAGGTTTGATGAGGCAAGTCATCCTTGGCTACCAAACAAGAACTCTTCTCTTAATGTAAGAATTTCTCTTCGAGTTATGTTAATCGGTGTGAACAAATGGTAGCAAAACCGCCTATTTATAGCCTGTGTCAATTGAGTGGCCAGTGGAACCAGTTGATACTTTACCTTATCAATTTAGTTTCCAACTTAATTTCTACCATTATGAGCATCTTTAAGAGAATAAATAGTTTGGACCTAATTCGTTATGCCTGCATAAAGAAAAAAGAGGATGAAATGCTGAGTAAACGGAATACCGTTGATCAATCAGTCCCCAAAGTTCTTGCATGTGAGTTGACTTAGGGGGACGGGGCGCTATCAGAATTGGCCACGGGTACCACACTACCAGCACGGTAACACCGCCGCCACCAGTGCTGGTAGAGGTCCCGTGAACCAAATACGGGTTCTATCTAACGGGCTGGTAAGAAGAGTTAATTAATGCAACGGTCACTTTTTTTAATATATTTTATTACTTTTTGACCGTTTGGAATTTATTTAATTGAAACGGTAATATTTTGTTGACCGTTATTTTTGAAATGGTATAAATTGTGCACGGTTTAAATTAAAAACACAACCTACATTAACCAAACTACTTAAAAACACAACAAAACAAATGGATCCAAGGAAAACAAAGAGTGTTTCGAGGGGTGCGAGGGGAACCTCGAAATCTAGGGGTCGAGGCAAAGCTTCGAGTTCGAGATCAGCTACGGTTGAGCCGTATAGGCCCGTGCTCAATTTTCCACCAACCCAACCCCAACCCCAACAACAACCGTTTTACTCACAATTCCCACAAAGCCAAACACCCATGTTGTATCAACAATATATTACGCCGCCTCAATTAACAAATTCCCAACTAGAAGACTTCGAGCTCAACTTAGAAGATGAGGACGATGACGAGGAGGAAGTTGTGCTAGAAACACTGTTCGAGCATCATGTAGATGAACAGATAGACGAGGAAGCGGATGACGCGCTTAAGGTTGAAGTTGAAGAACTTGAAGCAGGGGTGAAAAGGAAATATGCAAACCGTGTGAAAGCTGTGAAGTGGAATACGGCACAAGAGGTTCCTTTGGCAAAAGCTTGGTGTTATGTGTCGGAGAACAGGGAGAAGAGTAACCAAAGAGGCAAGAGAAGTTTTTGGAAAGCGGTCCAAAAACATTACACATCACTGTTGGGTTCTTCCACCCGAACGGTTGATCAAATTACTTCTAAATGGACCGCCATGAACCCACAAATGAATGCGTTCAATGAACTTCATCAACAAGCGGTAACAATTATGATATATTTAACTTAGCGTTTTATTTGATTAAACGAATTTCACTAAGTTATATTTCATTGACGGTTCTATTTAATTATATAGGAGCGCCTATGTGGGAGTGGATGTAGTGATCTAAACGTCATGCAAACGGAGTTGAACGATTATAGAAAATCCCATCCTTCGGGTTTTAATCATCAAGCAGCATGAGAGATTGTAAAAGACCACGACAAGTGGAAGAAGCAAGTGTTGATGGGTGAAGAACCGTCCGACAGTCATTCGGACAAGAGACGAAAGTCTTCGGAAAACGGCAACTATCAACCGACTGCCTTTTCCACACCGGACGATACCACCCCCACTAGCCGCATGCCGGACCTTAACGAAGATACCAACCCAACGCGACCCAAACGAAAATCCAAGAAAGACGCCGCCGCCGCCGAGTCTTCCGGCAAATCATTGGTTGACGAACTCGGGTCATACCGAGCAATGAAAGAAGACAAACTCAACCAGTTGGTCACCCTACAATCTCAACAAGGCGAAAAAACAATGGCGTTTTTAGAGGAACAACGCGAATTGTTGAGACAACGGCAGTATGACCACGACTTGAATATTTATACAAAACCACACGAGCACCTCAAAGGTAAATCTTTGGAGTTGGTTTTGAAACGTAAAGCTGAAATCGCGGCGAAATACGAATGGGAGCATTATTGGGTTGAAGACGACGCGGATGATGAAAGCGACGAGTAGGATGAAGGCGTTTGTATTTTTATTTTAGTAGATGTTTTTTGTAATTTTTTTTATTTTAATGGGACAGTTTATTTTTAAGTTTTACAAACGGTAGTTATAATTCAAACGGTCATTTTTTTAGTAAAAACGGTAATTAAAAAAAAAGGAAAACTAAAAATAAAGATTTCAGTGAAGTGAATCAGTGAAGTGCTGCCTACAAAAAATTAAATCGGTGAAGTGATGTGTCAGAGCATGATTGGTTAAAATCAGTGAAGGAAAAACAAAACTATGGTAGCACCCCTTTTCCCCTTAGGCTAGTTGATGCCTCCTTGAAAGACTAGTAAATTATACTCCTGAAGACTCTCTGGATCACCCATGCTTTGGGAACAAAGTTTTCTGCAGAGTTCTTGATGACTCTTGGATTCCTTTCAAAAAGTCAACGAATTCTATCATATGCTTTTTCATTCGCCCCAACCGGAATATATGCATGTGAAGATCTTCAATGCTTTTCTTCTTGATTGATTAATCAAGTTGTGCTTGCAAGTCATTATATTTGGTTTTCTCCAATAATTTAATATGGCTCTGGATATTCACACAAGGTTGCATTTTATTCACACAACCCTATACGGCCCGTAGAGGCCTCTACGGGCCGCATGGATCAACTTTTGAACAATCTACGGGCCGTAGAGGCCTCTACTAGGGCTGTTCACGAGCCGAGCCGATCCGAACGGAGCTTTGCTCGTGCTTGGCTCGTTTACAAACCGAACCGAGCGGAGCGGCTCGTTTATAATCGAGCCGAAAATCGAACGAACATTCTTCGAGCGAAAATTTTCTGAGCGAGCGCCGAGCGAGAATCGAGCAGAGAATAATATGGACGATTATAAAATTGGGATGTTTCCTTCGATGTTTTCATTTTCGAGTGACAACTAAGGTCAAAATGTCCGATGATAACACTAATATTGAGATCCCAGTGTCAAAGGATGAGGCTTAGATTGAGGCTGGTGAGGTGATGAGCATACGTCAGACAACAGTTGTTGCATTGTGACGTAGGTGTGATATCAAGCGATGGACGACGATTAACATAAAGAAGTCAAGACTATCACCTCATGACTTATTGTTTTACTATTAAATCTAGTGTTAATTTTTTTTATTGTGTTAAGTGGGTTGGTTATATTTTGTTTGCATATACTGACTCAAATCCAATAGAATCTTATATATAAAGCCATAAATTTATCTGTAAATTGTGTATATATTTATTATTTAATAAATAAAAATTTATTCGAGCCGAACCGAGCCGAGCGTACCTTTGCTCGTGCTTGGCTCATTTACAAACTGAACCGAGCCGATCGGCTCATATACAACCGAGCGGAAAATCGAGCGAGCAATTTCCGAGCAAAATTCCGAACGAGCGGCGAGCGATCGGCGAGCGCCGAGCATTTTGAACAGCGCTACCTCTACGGCCCGTAGACAAACATGAAAACATGGCGGCCTCTACGGCCCGTAGACAAACATGAAAACATGGTACGAGGTTCAGTCCTGACTACCAATGATTGTGATCCCCTCTACGGCCCGTAGAGGCCTGTACGGGCCGTAGGTAAAGTCTGATTAATTTGGAGATCAATTTGGGTGAGATGGATGGGTTTAGATGGGTGTGTAATGTTATTTTTTTTATAAAAAAATGTTATATGCAAATTTTTATTTTTATGTAAATTTTTTTAAAATTTTGTTTTCTATGTAACTATAATTAGAAAACGTGTTGTTTTTACTAAGGTCGTCTCGATAGATGTGTTTTTTTTCTTATAAAAGTGGATGGGCCATGGCTGTGTCTCTGCACAATTTGGTTTTAATTAATGCACCCACCAACCCTGTTATCTACGGGCCGTAGAGGCCTCTACGGCCAGTAGAAGGTTTACTTTTTCAGACTGACACACTGCAAGTCAGTCTGTTCATTGATTGTCCTCGTACCTCGTATTACCTACGGGCCGTAGAGACCTCTACGGGCCGTCTAGGGTTTAAATGAACTCCACCAACCCACCTCTACGGGCCGTAGAGGACTCTACAGCCCGTAGAGGCAACCCTCATTTAATGCACTGACACCCTCTACGGGCCGTAGAGGCCTCTACGGCTCGTAGAGGGTTGTGCAAACCTATATTTTTTTTGTGTAAATAACATGACTCTTTAATATACCAATAAAATGTACATTTTATGTTCTTTTGCCATTTGCTCTTAGGCCTACCATTTATTTATAATATTCTAAAAACCAAAGCTTTTATGCAATGGTGAGTTGTACCCTTTGCATCAGTAGTGTTTTGTGCTTTGCTTGGCTGTACATGTTGCTTTCTTTTGTTGTACCCCTTTGCCACCAACTACCCAGGTGCCCCTCTCTCTCTCTCTCAACTAGATCTACTGCTTTTCTACTCTCTCTCTCTCTATGTCTCCAAACCCCCACCACAACCACCGGTTACCACCACATCCACACAACCATATCCACCATGCCGGCCACCACCACGACGTTACCAACCAGCGTCACCCACCTCTTCTTCCCAAACGGCGGTATTAGGGCAAGGTTAGAGTGAGAAAGATGTTCTAAAACAAAACCCTTGCCCTTCCAAACAAAAAACACAAAGTTCCTCCAAAACACACAGACAACTCCTCTGTCCTCCTCCTTCTCGACTGCTCCTCCCCCTCCTTCCCTGCCAGCGGCTGCCGCTGCCATCCTCCTCCTTCTCGACTTCAAACGCTAATTTGAACTTTGCAAGTATTATGTTTGACTCATACAACCCATACATGAGAGTATAAAGGATATGGGTTATGCAATTATTTTTTTTTACTTAATTTATCAATTAGTTGTATGATCTAGAACCATCTCATTTTTTAGTCATTGTATATTTATTATGAACAATATTTCAATTTGTGTGTTTGTATATTTGTCTATTTATTAAGACTAGGTTATGATTTTTGTTTGTCAGGCCTGCTCTGTTTCTTTAGCCAATATTTCTTTCAATGATATGAATGTGCGCTTAACAGGAGGAGTTTGTTTCTTATTTTTTTAGCATGATTATTCATGTTTTGTATCGTTGCTTCAATTTGCTTAAAAGTAGGATTAGGAACCTTGACTTTGTGATGCTTTCGGAAGCCATGGGGATAGGATTGGTTCTGGCAAGAAGAAAGGATTGGTTCCAGAAACGTGCGACCATGGAATTCCAGTTATATTAAGCTGCATCCTTTGGTTATATCACATTTTCTCAATACTTTGGTAACTAATTCTAACCCTTAACTTGGTATTTAAATCAAAGCCTTTACTCAACTATGAATGGCTTGAAATTACCAACCTTGCAGAGATCAGGTCCAAGACAGGCATGATATTTGCAGCAAGTAGGATTTCCGAAGACAAACGGACAGATTGCTTTAACGAAAACAACATTCTTGACAAACCAAAAATTTTACGCTCTTTTTTTATCTCTTTATGTATAGAATTGGTTTCATAATTAATTTTGGTAACTTTATTATTCTTATTATTGGAGAAGAGTTGAGTGGTTCATCAACCTGGCAGATAATACTAAAGCCTTCCTCATTCAAGAAACAAATGAAGACAAAAGGAGTAGAAAAAGTTATGGACTTGAATCATTATGTTAGCAGTATGACCACACTGATGAAAAAGACCGACTGATCATGTTTATTGTAAGCACCTGTTTCAGTATGCTTACTATCACTCTTTCTGTTATTTTAATTCATTACTCCTGGTATTAGACATGGACAAAAAAAACCGGTTTTGAAAACCGAACGGAAAAAAAACCCGGAAAACCAGTTTGGAAAAAACCGGTTTTTGGTCAAACCGGTTAGAAACCAACCCACATCTTCGGTTTTGGTTCGGGTTGGGCATTTGGAGGTTCAATAGGGTAGGAAACCGGTTTGGGTTAGAAAACCGGTTTGGAAAAAAACAGGTTCAAAGAGCATCATTTCCCTTCTAAATTCCTTTTTTGAGTCTTGGTTGTCGTAAGATACTAATACCTCCGTATCTTGCAGCACTGCTACTTCTACAGGTGCTTCGGTGATCCTTTTGACCCAATTGTCCGAGATGTGGATTTGGTTATCTTAGCTAAAGGAGAGGCAGGGTATGTAATTTAAATCCTTTATTAAGTTCTTATTTGCAATCTTAATTTGTTCTCCAGCAGGTTTAAAATTATGAGTTCAGATTCGGATTGCTAGCTTGATAATGTGGTTACACTTTTATAAACGCATCAGGTGCATAAGAGGCAGTGAGGTAACCTGTTTTTCATGGCTCCTATTTCATATACTATTGTAATTTGTAGGTGAATACCTATTTTACACCTCTGGCCACTGTAACAGTAGTGTGATGGTTGGCTATTTTGAATCAGAAGAAGGAACTTGATTTGTTATGTTGTTTTAAGCTTTATAGTTCAGTAGGCCTTTTTTACCTTAGGTAAAGCTTGAAGCAATTTAATAATGATGGTTTCATAACTTTGTTAATATTAAGACGACATACTTTGATCAGTTCGTTGTTGATAAACAGATTTTATTGCAATCTTAATCTCATTAATGGATATAAATAACTCAACTTCTGACCTCAGAATATAACATGATATCTGTACAGGTTGTTTAACATTCTTTTTGGCATAAAACACGTTTTTTCCACATTACACTATTCGAGGGTGATCGACATCTTTTCCCGGCATGTGTCTTCACCACCCTTAGTTTTCGTTATGCAGGTGACTTTTTACCCTGGTTTACGTTTTCTTTTGTTAGGATGTACATGTTTCTTTCTTCTCTTTTCGCTTTGACATTTTCTTATTTGGATTTGTGGGTGTATAACTATGAACTAAATTTGTTGGTTTATGAATCACCTCCGATTACCTACAAATGGTTTAAAAAGCCATGCTGCATAGCAGGAGAAAAAACGACCAAGCCAACATGGCAAGGCTTACATTTATGCACAGGCAGTCATCTTCAAGATCCACTGAAAGGTATTGATGCATTTAAGTTGTTTATATCCAGTTTCTTGGTTTTGTTATTTCTCAGTTACAAGGATCATTGTGATAGAATCCTTTTTCTTTACGTACTTTTCGTTATCGTTTACGGTTTCCATCATCAGGTTTTATATAAATCCAATCCTGTATAAATGAGTGATCTATATTTCAGTAGGCAATTTGAGAGAAATCTGTTGACAGAGATTGTAGCGTAAAAGAAAAGAAGACGAGAGAAACAAATGCAGTTAAAATATATATCTGATACACTTGATCTTAGTTCATATTTTGTGCTTTTCTTTTGTAGTTGCAAAGTTTGTAAATAGTTGGTCCCTACTGCAGGTACATGAAAAGGGTAGGAAATTTTCGTATCAAATTGGTTGTTGCTCAAGTTATATTGAGATTTTTTGGCATGTTTGCAATTGTTTTGTACACTGATATCGGTATTAAAGTTAGTTAAGCAATTAGACTCCGTTTCTGCGTAACTTTGAATCTGGATGATGTTCAAAGTATTTTTCTTTATTTACACTGTCTACAATCAAAAGTTATAATGAGAATTGTTAGCGTGTTTTGTTTGAAATTGTTTTGAACATTGATATCAGTATTATACGAACTTTGTGAATACTATGTCCCGCCGCCGCAACGCGCGGCGGGCAAATATCTAGTATAATACTAATTAGCAACTGATTTTTGCAATGCGAGTTGTACTATATGCAGTTTAGATTGTACGGTGGTTTTTGCTTTAAGCAAGACCGACTTTATAAAACAATGGGCTGGTACACGTGTTGAGTAGCTGATCATCCTTGCTGTTTGTCTGGTACACGCGTTGATTTCGGGATAACTGATGTTTGATATGTCTTGGCTTTTCTTTTTTCCTCTTTCTACCTTATCTGTATCTACACCCATACAAAAGTGAAGGATTTCACTACCCTCCGGCTTCATCATCACCGTCCTCGCTACCGCTGCCATATCCATAGCAGCAATGACACGTAGTAGGTGATGAAGTTTAGGGCTTCGTCATGATAGAATGTGACGGTGGCGGTGTTGCTAGAGTTGATTACCGGCGGCGACGATAAAGGGTTTTAAGGGAGAGTCGGTCGACGGCTGAGGGGGTTGAATCGTATGTGTGGTTAGATGACTAACGATGGTGGATATGATTCAAGATACCGACGACTCGGTGTTGCTAGGGCTCCGACGAGATTTACGGGTAGATCTTCAAAAATTGAAACATAAAAAAGTGTCGTCTAGAGATGTTGGTAACAATTCTAATACTTAGTTAAAAGTTAAAACCTGAAAGGTATTAACAATGCTATTGAATATAATGTTGTAATAGTTGCAGGTGAATGTCTCTTTATGAACTACATAATTTGTCAAAAGCATTTAGATAGAGCCCCCTACAAACAAAGTTGTGCCAACAAGCAACCATCTTTTCGTCAAGATAGAGATAAGGTGAATTGTTTATGTTGTTAAAGCATCATAAATACATATTTCATTTGTTGACAATAATGTTCTAAATTTAGTTACCATTATCATTTTTCCAGCTCAATGGTTGTTGTAAAAACACTACATCATAATGATCATGGAGGTATTATTGCCAAAAGAGACAAAAGCCATCACATGGAAGCTTTAAAAAAGCACAGGTTTAATATGTTTTTAATGGTTTTTTATTATTTTGTTTCTATCTTTGTCTTGGTTTTTGTTCTTGATTATTTGGAATTTATGCTAAGGAGGGTTTGTTGTTGAATTCTGTGATTTGGTTTGAGTGACATTTTTTTTTTTTCGTTCTAACTGTTTGTTGGTTGGTTTTTGGATGCTGAGCTTCATCAAAAGTGTAGACATAAAGGTATGCCTTCACATGTCAAACATTTTCGCGTAGGTTTTACATTTGCATACAAATCCTTGAAATACTTGATTAAGAGTGTCGTATGACAATATATTTATGTGCTTCTTATTTATTTGTGCTTATGATGATTCTGTAGGTTGGCTTTTAGTCTAAAGGACTGGAACAAGTCTGCCTGGTGCGACAGATCTGAATTTTTCCTTTCAGCATAAATCGAAGTTAAAGGTAACCTCTAAAATGAAGACTTTTTTTGGCGAGTTTTATGATATGGATGAAAGTTGATTTTTAAATGATGTTCGCCAAGTTCGTCATATATTATAGTTATTAGTGTTGTATCTCTAACTTGAGTATTACAATAGTCTTTTTAGTTTTAACATTATGATTAGCGAATTATCTTTACTATTATTAGTTCCATTAAAATCTTGAATCACGTTGTCGAGTTGTTCTACAGATCGTTAAATTAGATAATGGCTTAGAAGTCAGCGGTGAAAGTATAGTACAGGATGATGATAGAATAGGAAGTAAGAGCTCATGTTTTCCTTTAGGGGGCTCCACAGGTATGGATTTTGTTTTTATGTATACAATCTTTGATTAGATGAAGTTTATAAAGAATTAAAATAAAATTCAAAAGTTAAGTTTGACCTTAAAAGTCAAAACATGTAATAGTGGTTTTTGCATGTGCATTAGTCTGAACTGAGTTTGTTTATTTAGTATAGCCAAAAGTCACTGAGTTTCAGATCTTATTTATATGAGTTCTTTGAAATATAAAAAAACTTCAAAATCTAATTTTCATAATCTGAATTGGATAATAATTCGGAAAGAAGTTTGTCAAAAGAGTTAGATCAAGTTTATAAAAGGGAGTAGTAAGCCTACACGTTTATTCACGCGTATTTAGTTCAACACGAAGCGGTCATAACTCTTGAGAGTCAGTAATCGATTGTCGATATTCAATCACAAACATGTGATAAGAAAATCCATGTGGCAAACAATAGTTTTCCTGATAATTATCAAGAACATATAGGAAATGATATAATTGTAATTTTAGCTTTTTAGTTTGCTTTTTATTTTATTTATTTAAATGTAACTCTCAATGAATATGTAAGAATGTGCAACTTGATATGAACAGCCAGAAGAGATGGGATGGCAACATTTTAACAAACAAAGAGGAGGATGCCATGTTGTTTGGTAAAAGAGAAGCAACTTTGAAGATAGAGAGAATCAAATAGTATGCATTGAACCACATGGTATGTATGTTTCATTTTAAAGTTGAAGGTTTGGCTTTTAAATTCGAAAGTCAGAATTATGATTTTCAAATTTATATATTGATTTGATTTGTTCAAATCCTGATATAAAAGTCCATTGATTTGATTTGTTCAAATCCTGAAGGTTTGGTTTCTCATCTTTTGTTTTGGGTTGTGACTCATTTGTGAAGCATGCTATATTGACAAGTTCGCTAAAACTATCAAGATCTCCTTTGTAAAGCTAGGTCATCATAGACCCATTTTTGTACACATAACTCAGGATGTTAATGTTACCTATCAAAGCATGTAATCAAATTCTATACTGCCAGGTAGACAGCCGATATATAATATCCAATCGCCTATTAACAAAATCATGATGACTAGATTCCCCCGCCGCAACGCGCGGGGGACGCAATCTAGTTCTACATAAAAAGTAGCACTTTATTTATAGACACCCAATATATTGTAGTAATTTGATTTCAATAAAAGAAAATGCAACTTCTATTTTCTCATTTTCCCCTAGCTTTGATTTATCCGTATCAACTTTTCTGCCTGTGATTGTGTAGTTCGTTGTTTCATTACTAGTACCTTTTGTGACTAAAACTCCTTTTCAGTTCCAGATGTTCATATCTTTATCTTTTCAAGAAGTTTGATTATTGCAATAGAAGACATATTAAATGACCATATATTTTTTTTTAACATACAACTAAGTAGAAGCCGGGTACTTAGTACGTGGCTCTCAATGGCCAAGGAGCCCTAGCCAGCCTTTACCGAGACGGACGGAGCCCCTGGCCCACTAGTCACCAGTTCCGGGTAAAACCCGACCATCCACCCACCCGAAGGCACGACAATGGAATAATCGGTAAAACCTGACGCTCTAAAAAATCGAACCCATGACCTTTCAACCATAGGTCTTCTTTCACTGAGCCTCCATACCACTCCACCATAAGGTGGGTAGTAAATGACCGTATATTAATCATATTTATTCATCCAGTGATTATTGATCTTCTTCCAATAATCTAATTCATCAACAACCTTCTCCTGACATGCCAATCGGTCCCCATGCTGGTCGAATTAAATTTCACGCATTAATCGTCTCCATTGAATGCAATTCGCATTAGCCTTACAAATCTCCATCTGGCCTCCTATAAGTACAACCCTCATATCTAACTCTTCTTTTCTAATGGCGCTCAAGGTAAGTTTGAATATCCATTCATACGAAATTAACCATTTATCTTATCTATTATACGTGTTTTCTTACATTTAGATTTTTTTTTATTGTTTTAGTAGTTTGAACATTGTGAAACCTGCTAATTAGACTTTTAATTGGACAGTCGATGAGCACAACAAGAAGTAGTTCTCGTATTTTTCTATGTAACTCACTTTTTTCTTCCTCGGAGATACATTTAGGGGCTGTTTGGTTGATTAAGTGCTGGATCATTAAGATGATCTGAATGGTTAAGAGGCTCTGAATGATTAAGAGCTGAATCATTCAGCATCCCTTATTAGCTTAATGGTTCAGTACTTAATCATTCCATTCAGATGCTGAAACAAACAGTCTAAATGTTGAATGATTCAGAACTGAATGGTTAAGAGGCTACCAAACAACCCCTTAGTGTTGTTGTGGAAGGATAAATATGATATTATGAAACTAAAAGTATATATATGAAAATTTGAACTTAATAGAATTTTATGTATATAAATAGTTATGTTTGTATCTCGTAGTGCATAATTGTTGTCTCCTACATGTCTAGAGTTCTTTCATTTTATTATTTTTTCAGTGCAACAACTAAGGGCTACACAATAGAAGCGTGTATTAAGTAGGTCTTTGGTTCTCTATTTGAATTTTTAAGTTATATTAATAAATTAAGCCAAGTTTTCTTTGAATATGGACTGCTTACATTCATGGTCTAAAGCATGCTTAAGGAAGTTTTGCTAAAAAAAACTTAGACAACACTGGAATGTTGCAAGGATAATCTATCTTATAGTAATTCCTATACATTTTCTTAAGTTTCTTCTTATGTTATCTACACAGCCAAAGTATGTCCCACACTTCATAAAGTAAGCAAATTCCATCTAATCTTGATGTTAAGTGGGTGCAACTTGGATTGTATAGAAGCTTATGAATTTGCTTTTACAAACTTGGATTGAGATGAGATTGTCATGTAAAAAGACGCTGATCAAGATGGTAATGATAAAGAAAAATGTTCTGGGTTGCCAGAAAAAGCTCTGGTATTCACAGCAGAACTAGAACAAAGATGAGAAAAAAAGCTTGTCATTTTTCACAAGAAACCAACAGTTAAGTGAAGAATTATGAAGTTAGTATTTCTAACTATATGTAATATCAACTTAGCAAAAAAGAATGATTAGTTACTCATAAATCCGAATTAATTAATGTAGTATAGTGATGGACTTGTGTTTGTACTGTAGTAGAAATATATTTTCATTTCTATTTATTTTATGGCAAGAAGAAGATCTACACTGTGTTTTTTTTATTGTCCTTTATTTTTTAGTCTGGATATTGTTACCATTTCAGGTTCAAATATATTTTTTTATTGTCCTGTATTCTTGCAATTATGTTGTTAAATTATTAAAAATTAGATCTTTTTTCCAAAAAAATCTAATTAAATAATTCGAAGGTTCATTGCTCGTGCTTAATTTTGTTCTTCTGTAATATTGCTTCTTCAGATAACCATTTGACATAACTGTCAGCGAGTTATTTGATAGACATAATCGATTAACTATATCTTACAATTTTCTATAGTTGTTGCTTGTAAACTTACACATTGCAGGTAACGATCATTTCACATGGTAATTTATATTCTTTGTTTTTTTTTAATCTCGAATTTCTGTTCATGATTTGAATCGGTCATCGAAATTTCAAATCAATTGTTTTTTGATTGTCGATTGTTATCAATGACATTACCGTTTCGATAACTTGAATCTTTGATATATGAATAGAAGAGGATTTAGGGTTGCAGCGGCTAGGGTTCAGGCCTCCTTGGTACAAAACACAAGACGAAATAACATAAGCTAACCATTATGTCATTTCTTTTTTTTGTTTTCACTTTAAGTATTTTTTCCTCATCTATTAATTTAAGCATGTTTTCTAAATTGTTATGACAAGTGTTTTTTTGATTATCGATTGTTATCAAATAACATTACTAAACATGATGAAATGACAAGTGTTTTTTGATTGTCGATTGTTATCAAATAACATTACTAAACATGAGAAAGGAAAAAAGGAAAACAAATCTTCTCATCTCTTTAAGTTTCTTGTTCTTTTTCCCTCACTTCAAGTATTTCTTTTGTCCTCTTTAATTTAAGCATGTTATTGTTTTCTCGATTGTTATGACAAGTGCTTTTTGATTATCAATTGTTATCAAATAACGTTACTAAACATGTGAAGCAAAAAGAAATTTTTTTTTCTCATCTATTTAAGCGTGAATTTTAGATGAAAAATATAAAAAAATATATTATTTTTTTGTATAGTTACCTCAGTAGAGTAACTATAGTAATTACTCTAGAAATTCAAGAGTGATTATTGTAATTACTCTAATAGAGTAGCTAAACTATTTTTTTAAATTTTAGAACTAAAATGCATGTTTAATAAAACAGGGAAAAAAAATCTCATTCACTTCTTACATTAAGACCTATTAATAGGATAAAACTCATTTGTATAAGAACTTTACTCTCTCTCTCTCTCTCTATATATATATATATATATATATATATTTATATAACTAAAAGTAAACCAAATTTTAATACGTTTTAGTTATATTAGTTTAGAGTAGTTCAAAATTAAAACAAACTCTTAAGATTTATTAAAAATTATAATCAAAATAACTCTTCTAAGGGCTGGTGTTCCCAAAACGGGGCCGGGTTTCCTATCCTTTACCCGGCTCCCACTCTATGTGCTCTAAATAGGTCGTTATGTTTATTGTGAGTCTAGCTACTTTCCTAGGAAGAGCTCTCCTTGGGTTGGATTGGAGTTTAAACCGAGTGTGTGTGTATGTATGTATGATTTGAATATGTGATGATTGTTTCTATCAATAAAATCACATAACTATTAGACAAGTATATTCAACGTGATCGAGAATCACATGGTTGTGAAATATAGAACACGATGAAGATAAAAACAAATAAGCATTGTAACAGTGATTTGCTAAACAGGTTTAATTGATACAAGGTGGATAGGTCAAGGGCTATTACTATTAGTTCCTTTGATCGATGAAATGCATTTATACACATAGATGCAGATGCTTACAACTTAAACGATGCGACGATTCAGTAACCGCCTAACCCTAATCGATAATTAGGATGCCTAGGATAACATATACATAATACCAAGTTTTAACTCATAAGTTTAGATAAATATAAACACACACCGGCCAATTAATATAATATAACTAGATTTTTGTTTAAACATCAACATCCCAGGCCCTAAGGAAAAGTCCCTTTAGTAGAGGTCTAAAATCTTCATCATCGAGCTTAAAACTTCAACCCACCATGAAAGCACTATACGTAGCAAGCTTTCTTCATCACCAATGATTATTTTCCTTCCTTTCATGTGGATATAATACCACTCGATCACTAATATCCAAATAAGAATATAGACCGAACTTATTTGTACAGTCAAGTTTTGATTATGCCTTGACTTCATACAACTTTTCATCTCGACTTACCTAACTTACGTATCCGCCCGCCCATTGCTTGAACAACCATATATATATATAAATCAAATAGATCAACAACTTGTCTATTTCTAATGGTTGGAGGCATAGTCCGTTCGGGTGTAAACTTAGCATAATCAAGAAGAAATGCAAAACATTTATATTACGACCACTCAGTTTAAAACTTCTAGTTCCACTAATATTATTGTCTTGAACCCTGTTACTCGCCTCATCTTTGCTTTTCCAACTAGAGTATAGTTTAGCCTGCAAATAAGATTCCAAACACCAAAAAGTATATGCAAAATGGTTAGAGGTTTACCAAAGTACTTCATTGCAATCATCACTACATGATATCATTAAAAAAATTTATACACACTTCCGTTTCTCTTTGCGGTCTCTAAGACCATAAGCAAAATGAATAGAGAGTGTCCCTTCACGTATTGAAGAAGCATCCAACAATAACAATTTGATAAGACCAGTGACATGTACATTTCGAACCAACCAAGGTGTGATTGCTGGTAAATGAAACAAGGGCAATGTTGTTGGCCGATTTACGAAGAATAACCGCAAATTGATAATACAAACTGATAAAGAATGATAATAATTGTATTGATAGATTGAAAGATTACAAAGTGTTTGTGTTTTTGGTTATGATACTTGATAACCGTAAAAGTGAAACAGACGTATTGTATATATACATATGATAACTAATCTAATCGATGTGTTGAAGACCCGAAGAGTTGTGTCCATTAGATGAATCGTTGCGTCTTGTCTTTGAACCGGTTGATGTTACCGGTTGGTTGATGTTACCGGTTGATGTTTACTTGAACCGGATGAATATTATCTAGCTTATAATAATATAACGTCCAATACCCTCCCTTAAGCTAGATTGGTAGTACATTTAGCATAGTGCGTAGTCTTGTGAAGTCCTTTGGTTGTAAAGCTTTGGTGAAGATATCTGCTACTTGATCTTTGGTGTTGCAGTATTTGATCTCCACATCTTCAGTTTTGATTATATCTCTTATGAAGTGATATTTGATCCTAATGTGTTTGCTTTTTCCATGATAGACCGGATCTTTTGAGAGGTTTATGGTAGATTTGTTGTCGCAATATAGGTTGATTTTCTTGTTTGTGTTAAATTCCAATTCCTCTAATATACCTTTTAACCATAGAGCTTGGCATCCAGTGAGTGATAGAGCTATATACTCGGCTTCTGTTGATGATAATGCTACTACCTTTTGTTTCTTTGATTGCCATGAAATTGCACCTGATCCTATGTTGAATATGTATCCTGATGTACTTTTGCTATCATCCATATCTCCTGCATAGTCACTATCACTGTAGCCTTTTAATTCAAATGTGTTTCGCATGTATACTATTCCATATTCTGATGTGCCCTTTATATATCTCAGTATGTGTTTTCCTGCTTCCCAATGAGATTTCTTTGGTTGATCCATAAACCTGCTTATCTTACTGACTGCAAACATAATGTCAGGTCGTGTGTTGGTTAAATACATAAGACTTCCGACTAGGCTTCGATATATGCTTGGATCCACGTTTTCTTCATTGTTATTTTTGATCAGCTTGAGTCCATATTCCATTGGAGTTGATGCCTTGATGCTGTCTGCCATTCTGAATCTTTCGAGTATATTTTTGGCATATTTAGTTTGAGAAATTCTTATAGATTCCTGATCGTAGGTAACTTCCATTCCTAAGAAGTAATGTAGCTTTCCCATATCTGTCATTTCGAATTCCCTTTGCATGGATTCTTTGAATGATGTAATTTCCTCCATGCAGTCACTAGCTATAATTAAGTCATCTACATATAGACAAACTACTAATCTGGAAGTTTTTGTTTTCTTTAAGAATAAAGTATGTTCAAATGTGCATCTTTTGAAATTATGTTGCTCGAAATATTGACTGATTCGGCTATACCATGCTCGTGGAGCTTGTTTCAAGCCGTATAGTGCTTTCTTAAGAAGACATACTTTATTTTCGTTCCCCTTTTCTACAAATCCCAGAGGTTGTTCTATAAAAACTTTCTCTTTTAATTCTCCATTCAGAAAGGCTGTTTTCACATCCATTTGATGTAGATACCATTTGTATTGAGCTGCTAAGGCAAGTACTAGTCTTACAGTTTCGAAACGTATTACTGGTGCGAAAACTTCCTGATAATCTATCCCATATTTTTGCCTATAACCCTTTACTACTAGACGAGCTTTGTGTTTATCTATATTTCCATGTTCGTCATATTTGGTTTTGTATATCCACTTTACTCCTATAGGTTTCTGATCCTTCGGCAAATCGACCAATTCCCAGGTTTCATTTTTCTTTATAGACTCTATTTCCCTTTTCATTGCATCCTTCCATTTTCCATATTTGCTAGCTTCTTCATAATCGATTGGATCTGAGTCAGTATAAAATGCGTAGTTTGCGGCCTCTTGATGTCTTTGGTATAGATTTCGTACTTCTGGGCTACTCATTGGTTGAGTTCTATTGTTGATATCAGCTAATGACCGTATCTTCAGAGGTGGACTTTGACTGGATGTTGTGGCGTCCAGATTTTCATCTTCAATTTGTGCTTCCAGTTCATCTTCTCTCTCACTTCCCGCAAGATTATGTATAGGTGAGTGTTCTTCATTTCTGGATGTTACATTATGTGTATTGTTTTCTTCGTCTTCTGTATTTTCATTTTCTTCTAAGGTTACAGTATCTTCATCTTCACTTTCTTCCCAGACTTTGTTTTCATCGAATATGACATCTCTGCTAACTATGATCTTCTTTGTAATAGGATTGTATAATTTATATGCTTTGCTATTTTCGCTATATCCAACAAAGATTGTCTTTTCGGTTTTATCATCAAGCTTACTTCGTTTTTGTTCTGGAATGTGTGCATAGGCTAAACACCCAAAAATTCTTAGATTTGACACATCTGGTTTTATTCCAGTCCATGCTTCTTCAGGGGTTTTATCACTAACACTTTTGGAGGTAGTTCGATTCAAAAGATATGTTGTACAACTTACAGCTTCTCCCCAGTATTCATTTGGGAGTTTCTTTGTTTTTAGCATACTTCTGCTTAGTTCCATTATGGTTCTATTTTTGCGTTCGGCCACTCCATTTTGTTGTGGTGTGTAGCTTGTGGTTAGTTGATGATGTATTCCATGTTCTTGTAAGTATTCTTGGAAGGCATTTCCACAATATTCACCACCTCTGTCAGTCCTAAAATATTTGATCCTTTTGTCTGATTGATTTTCTACCAAGGCTTTAAATATTTTGAAGAAGTGTAATGCTTGTGATTTTTCTTTAAGGAAATATATCCAGGTTTTTCTTGTAAAGTCATCTATGAAGGTGATGAAGTATCTACATCCTCCAATGGTCTTGGTTCTCATAGGTCCACATATGTCTGAGTGAACGAGTTGTAGGGGTTTTTCTGCTCTCCATTTTGCTTGTTTACTGAATGGTTTTCGTGCATGCTTTCCTAGTGCACATCCCTCGCATACATTTTCTGACTTGTATAATTTTGGTAGGCCTTTTACTGCTTGTTTGTGTTCCATTTCAATCAGTGTTTCATAATTGATGTGTCCATATCTTTGATGCCATAAATCGGGACTAGTCTTCGCGAAGGTGTAAAGGATTTTAGGTAGGTCTCGATTTGGATATAAGGGAAACATCTTGTTTTGGGTCATGTGGCTTATTGTAATTACTTTTCCTTCTTGATTTTTTATGGTACACATTTCTTTTCCGAATAGTGCACTGTAACCCCTTTGTAATAATTGACCTATACTTAGAAGGTTATGTCTTAGTCCTTCTACATAAAAGACATTTGGTATCTTATTCACTTTATCATTTATTCTTATACATACTTCCCCACTGCCTAATACTTGTAGTCTCTTATCATCACCTGTTCTAACTTCTCGTCTATCCTGATCATTGAATGTGATGAATATATTCCTATTTCCTGTCATATGATTGCTACATCCACTATCTAGATACCAACAGTTTGTATCCTTATCTTCTTCCATGTTAAATATCATAAACATGCTATCTTGTTCTGTTTTATTTTCTTCTTTACATACCATAGCGGATTCCTCTTTTTCACTTTCCTCCTTGTTTGGACAATTTCTTGCTATATGACCTAAACCTTGACAATTGTAACATATAATGGGTCCGTATCGCCCTGATCTACCTCCTCTTCCTCTTCCTCTTCCTCTGTAGCTGTTATTATATCTGTTTCCTCCTTTATTTCTAACTTGAGTCCCACTTTGTACTTGGAAAGCTTGATCAATGACGTGTGTGTCATATTGCTTAAGTCTTAGTTCATGGGATTGTAGTATACCCATAAGTTCTTCAATTGATAATTCTTCTAAATCTTTGGACTCTTCTACAGCTACTACAACAGACTCGTATTTTCTGGTCATACTACGCAATATCTTCTCAACTACTCGCTTATCACTTAATTCTTCTTCGTTCATTCTTAATTGGTTAACTATTGTGGTAACCCTGTCAAAGTATCCTTCTATTGTTTCTGTTTCTGACATTCTTAGGATGTCAAATTCGCATCTGAGGGTTTGTAATTTTACTGTCTTTACACGGCGTTCTCCATGGTATGATTTGTATAAGATTTCCCATGCTTCCTTAGATGTTTTTGAATTGGCAATTCTTTCAAATATTGTTTCATTTGATGCTTGAAATAGATAGTGAAGTGCCTTTTTATCCTTTTTATTTTGTTCTTTGTGTTCCTTTCGCAAGGCATCACTTGCATCATTTGGCAATTCCCTAACACCATCCTCTACTACATTCCATAAATCTTGGGATTCTAATAGCACTCTCATTTGAATGTGCCAATGGTAGTAATTTTGCCCCAAAAGTTTTGGAATTTGGGTTTGTACCCCTCCTTGTGTTGCCATGATTTCCTTTCTTTATTATCTTATTGGTGTGTATTGGAAATTTGTTTCTGATCCCGAAGTCAAGAGAACAGTCCGAAGAGACTTTTAATAAATCTGTTATATTGTTGTTTGTTTTTTTCGGGATTTTGACTTTTAAAAGTCAACAACCTTAAAATGATAATAATAAACTAATTTATCCTCTGTCTTCCTTCCTAAGATGCGAAAGTAACAATCTGGATAAATCCTAAATATACTTTCCAATCTAACCGTATGGAATTCTATTGTAACCAGGCACCGTTGAATGATCAGTGTGATATGTGCCTTATTCTATGAAAGAAAAATAGACTAATCAAAAACAGAATTGAGTTTAGGGATTTTTTACAGGCGAATTTCTTCGTGATTCGGCAAAAGACTCCTGTTAATATGATTTGTGTGAATCCCCTTGTTGTTTTTGATTCTATATATTCCTTGATGACCGATTTGAGGAATCCTCTGTTTTGGTGTGAAATGGGATAACCGGATCGTTAATGGCGTTTGGATGATTTGTCGTATTTCTTCCGATGATTGGATGTATAATTCTTCGTTGAATGATAAGTGAGACCTTTGTGTTCTTGATTTGTTCTTAGACAGAATATCCAGACGTTGTTTTATGATGCTCTGTTTTTGTTCGAATCTGACTGAGTCTAATTCGTGATTAACTTCAATTGATTCTTGAATTTCTTGGCTCTGATACCAGTTTGTTGGCCGATTTACGAAGAATAACCGCAAATTGATAATACAAACTGATAAAGAATGATAATAATTGTATTGATAGATTGAAAGATTACAAAGTGTTTGTGTTTTTGGTTATGATACTTGATAACCGTAAAAGTGAAACAGACGTATTGTATATATACATATGATAACTAATCTAATCGATGTGTTGAAGACCCGAAGAGTTGTGTCCATTAGATGAATCGTTGCGTCTTGTCTTTGAACCGGTTGATGTTACCGGTTGGTTGATGTTACCGGTTGATGTTTACTTGAACCGGATGAATATTATCTAGCTTATAATAATATAACGTCCAATAAATGTGCCATCACTTTGAGTTGCAATGCAGGAAGTCACAAACGGCTACCAAACAATCTAGAAAGCACGTACTTTGCTTCAAATTGACGGCATTCTAATCATTTCTGGCATTTTATCATCTAAAAATTACTACCGTTGTAACTAAGAACACAAGGCCTAACATGAGAAAAAAGAGCCTGTCAAGTTAGCCAAGGAGTGACTGCCTGATAAGCCGAAAAGGTGGTTATAACTTTCTATCACCTTGTGTAAATATAAGGCAAGTCATCCTTGGCTACCAAACAAGACTCTTCTCTTCATGTAAGAACCTCTATTCTAATATTATCAATGGTACCTGCATTAGTTGTCTGAGGAAAAAGTCTATTTATAGAGAGTACTACACATTGGTCCTTGAAATTTCATAAAGCGACCTTTAGCAGAATATATCCAATTTCTAGAGTAAATGAATCCAATTCTATACATTTATAAGAAAAATACAGAGTAAAAAGAATACCATTCTTCAAACGTGTCGCCCATGTACAATCGATCTTGAATCATAGTTGACCTCGGCTACTTGATGCCTCCTTTAAAGATTAGGGTTATCCATTCCACTTGTGATCTCAATGATTAGTTTATTTTAGCATTCTTTCTTGGAATGAACTTAGCATTCATGGAGCATTATTATTATTGTTTGTTAATATGTCAAAAACTTAACTGTCTTAATCATATGGGCCAATATAGGTCACACCTAGCTAGCTTACATGACAAATTGACAATTATTGCAGTAACATGTTTGTTAGTTGTTACCTATAAATACTATTGTACCGTGTCATTTGGATAATGAAAGTATTTAGTGTCGTAATATCACTGCAGATACAACGATTGATCATGCATTGGTGGCGTTCAAGTCAATAGCTAGTTCAGCTAATTAGTTGTAACCACATGGTTCGTTTGATACTTCTTGCCAACACTACCTTTTATGACATAGATTTGAGTTACTGGCTACTTTTTATATCTCACATGTTTAGCATTTACATACATGGAGATGTTAAGGAGTATCATCAGTACGTTCAATGGGCCTATATTAATAAGTTACATATCCATCTTGATCAATTCCCCTTGTTATATGGGCCATTGTTTATTTATACTGAAAATTTTCTAAAGAGTTTAAAAGAATGCTTTGAGATTCATATAAGTGTATGCCGATTTTGATTTTTTACATCCATCTTGTAGTTAATTTCACTTTCAATTTGACATATACAACATGCCACAAACACCTTTATACATATCTTATTGAAGATTTGATGATGATGCTTGCATTCCTTTTAAAGTCAAAGAATCAGATCGCGCCCATGGATAGGAATATATGCATGCACTTCAAATTCCTTGAATGTTAGCCATGTATCTAAGTTGGCATGTTGCACTAATAGCATCCACAACGCTGGACTGGTCCAAAATTCCAGATCTGCCAACATCAGCATGTCACAACTTTCCAAACTCACTTTTTTCCTTCAACACTAAACCATTCGAAACCTTCGCATCACACCACAATTTTACACACATAAACAAATAAAAAAATAATGCATGTGTGTGCGGCCCCCACCCATTCCAAACCGGAATGGTCCGGTATAGCGGACCAACACCTTTTGGACCACCTAGCTAACACATCACTCGTCCGAATGATGAGGTTTGGAATTCTAAACCATCTCCACGCTAGTGCGTTGGAGGTGCTCTAATAGATGTTTCTTTCTGAAGTTTATATTAAAAAAAAAAAGAACTAAAAAGGCTAACTACATCCGCTTCTATCTAGATCAATCAAGAAAAAGAAGTGAATGTGTGGCTTTCTGGCTTTATCTAGGGTCAATATTCTGTCCATGTGCATGGACAACATACTAAAATGCTTTGACTTCACATTAAAAAGCATCTAATTAAGAACCTATACCAAATCTGCAAAGATGTTTGTTCGGTACTGACACGTTTGCATTTGTAAAAACAAAGAAAAAAAAAAAAGAAAACGGCTAACAAGGAGATAATCAAGGATATCAAAACGATAAAAGTACCAAAATTAAGGGTGTTATTTTTTTAACGGCGGCGTAGTCGAGCTTAGTGGTGTGCCTCTCATATATAGCTCAGGTATATATCCATACCTCAAACGGAATATTCCATCCATTGTTAGTTTGACGCTCAAGGATGGCGTCAAGATTTGAACCTGGGTCTCACCCTTTGAGAGAAACATAGAGTATCGCTGGACCACCACTACGCTTACTCTATCCTTATCTATTTGCCATGGATGTATCTCCTTTATGCTATACTTGATAATCCCATTTTATATGATCGATGTGAAAATGTACATGTCTAACAAATTCACATATTTATATTTTTGCCGGGTCTTAAGTGATGTTTAATTGACATCACACGATCCGGTCATTAATCAATTTTACATGATGTGAACGAACGCAAATACCCTTGCCCATAAAACCCACACACATACACATGTACTTGTGTCACCTCCTCATGATAGCTTCCTACTCTTTTTTTAAAAGGTGTTTGTATGAACCAACACGATTTATACACACACAAGTGGGTCCATCTAAACATAATGAGTTAATGACCACCATTAGATATATATAGCATTGACGGGGAACACTTCAGGCCCAGATCCTGGCCAGACACCAGATATGTACCAGACTTGTAGTTATGGCTTTTAGTTAAAGCCAGAAGGCAAACATTGAACATCGTGAAGTGCATATATTCCAATCCATGTGCATGCGTCAGATTGTTTGACTTTACTATAAATGTATTGCAAGTTGCATCACCAAATCCTAACAGATTGGTTATAAAGTGTGTGCAACATCTGCAATATCTCAAATTAAATGTTTTTTTTTAAGTTTATTGGTAGGACATGTCTAATGAAAATGCCTATTAGATACCTTATTTTTGTTTACCAAAATAAACACCTTCAAAGGTAAGTTGGTCAAAATGATACTTTATTTTTGTTTAACAGGCAGCAACGCCTTGGCTAACTTCAAAAATGCATTTATCTCATGACAAGCCTCTCTTCTTTCTTCATCTTTTTCTTTAACAAATTTGATACCCAACTTAATTATAGAGGCCACAAGGTTATTATGTCTATTAACATACAAACTATGAATATCGATCGTTTCTGGCTTGCCAAAAATGTGGTTATAAACATGGTGCACATGGAGTGCTTACTAATGGACATTGTACATTTAGTTACTCTAACTCAAACTATGTTAAACCATGTTGCCTTTTCAGAAAAGCTCAGGAAGAGGAGACAAGTGGAGGCATGAGATGCAGATAGACGTTGAAGACCACCAAGCAATTCTGGGGAAATCATGAAAACAGTCATGCTCGCGATAAAATTAACAAATTAAACATTGAATTTTAGCGTGTGCTAAAATAGGCATGTTCAAACCAACCAGTCAACCACATACGAGATCACAAATAGGATCCACCGGCTAAGATGAGTAGAACATAGCCAGCACCAAAAACCTTGAATAATACAATAAGGTCCACAAAAAACCATTCAAAATAGCACATGTGTAAAAGTGGATCAAATTTAGCTGGCCAATGAAACAACGGAGGCTAAAGCGCTTGACTAAAAATTGCGAGCTAAATAAGCCGGTGGATGAAAAAGTGGGGGCTAAATCAGTCGGGAGATGAAAAGGCGGGGGATAAATTCTAGCAGCCAACTAAGTTTAGCCCACACTTTACATGTGTTTCAATCTGAATGCTCTTATGTGGACCCCTTTGTAATTCATCATGAGTTTTTGTGCCAGTGAAGCCCTAGTTATCTTAGCTAGCAGATCCTATTTGTCGTCTCTTGATTGACTCTTTTGGACATGTCTATTTTTGTTATTTTCCACCATTTAGTACAAAGATATTACTTATAGTTTCTTTTTTCTTTTGGAGGGAATTTCTTCACTATAATGACTAAATAATTATATGGTTTCTTGCACACGACAAGAGGTGAGCCTATGTTTCAATGTCTTGGCAAGCTAAGGTAGAACCGTCTAGTACTTTTTTATCTTGTACAAAGCACTTATACATTACCTTTCTTTAGATCCATGATCTATCTATTACATTTGAAAGAATTTAGCTTCCGATATATATCTCATCAAAAAGTCACATGGTTGTTCCTCGACTCTAGTACATTGTTGTGTTTGCTGCTTTCAAGACACCGAACTTGCCTACGAAACACTTATCACTTCAAAAGCCCATAGGTTGTCATTTAATTCATATATGTCAAAACCAATCTAAACATCATAATAATGGAATTAAGATTTAAAAAAGTTCGCAGTCGCGTAGCAACAAAGGACTTTCCAAATGCTATATGATATATCAAGTAGATTGTTATAAAAACACAGTGAAATCAAGAACAATAATGAAAGATTTTGAATGAATATTATTATTAAACTTCAACCAGAGGAGTAATTGCGAAAAGATTAAAAGATTACAAATCAATTGGAAAGATCCCAATTTATAGACCTACGAAACCCTAATTGTATCCCTAAATCTCGTAACAGATTACTAACGGTCATATTTTCAGGTTAACATAATTAACCCTTCAAATGTTTACTTTTAGTCCTTCGGGTTTCAACATTTAACGTTTTAAGTCAAAACTCTTTATCAGCAGTTTGATCAGAGTTTTGAACATCAGTAGTTTGAGACTACTCTTCAGTACTTTGTTCTATCAGAGTTTAGAACAGAGCATTGAACAACTACTGATCAGAGGTTGATCAGAGGTTTACTGAACAGAGTTTTAGGTTATCAGACTTTAGCTTCATCAGACTTTTGATTGGTTTAAGCTTGATTATTGACTTTTATCAACAATCTCCACCTAAGTCATCATCAAGCTTCAGCCTAAGCCCACAGCATCAACACAGAACCTAAACTTTGGTCCTGGTAGTGCTTTAGTCATCATGTCAGCAGGATTTGCATCAGTTGCAACCCACTTGACATTCACCTCCTTTGAAACAATAATGTCCCTGATCCAAAACATCTTAACCTTGATGTGTTTGGTCCTTTCATGGAACACACTATTCTTGGATAGTTGTACAGCCCCAGAATTGTCACAATTCACTTCTGTATCATCCAGACTAATTCCCAAATCAGTCACTATCCCTTTGAGCCACAATGACTCCTTCACACCTTCTGTTAGAGCAATGTACTCTGCCTCAGTTGTAGATAATGCCACAACATGCTACAACTGAGCTTTCCAACTAACAACATTGCCTAGAACAGAAAACACATATCCAGTTAGAGACCTACCACTATCTCTATCTTTTGCAAAATCTGCATCTACAAAACCTCTGACCAAATTGCCCTTCTGGTCAGATCTATCCTCAAATCTCAAACCAACTTTCTTAGTACCTGCCAAGTACCTTAATATCCATTTTACAGCTGCCCAATGACCTTTTCCAGGATCAGCCATATACCTGCTAACCAAACTTACTGCATATGCTATATCAGGTCTAGTGCAGACCATGATATACATCAAACTGCCCACAGTGTTAGCATATGGCACTTTACTCATGAAATCCTTTTCTTGATCAGTCTTAGGAGCATCACTTTTGGACAACATAAAGTGTGCAGCAAGAGGAGTACTCACAGGTTTACAATCTTCCATCCCATAGCTCTTCAGCACTTTATCAATATAGGAAGATTGTGACAGATTTAATACCTTAGCTTTCCTGTCCCTGTTGATTTCCATCCCTAGTATCTTTCTTGCTTCTCCTAAGTATTTCATATCAAACTCCCTCATTAGCAGCTCTTTGGTTTCTTTGATTTGATCTTTGTCTTCACATGCTATCAACATGTCATCAACATACAAGAGCAAATAGACAAATTTACCCCTGTCATACTCCCTATGATATACACAACTATCATAAGGACTTCTATTGAACCCACTGCTCACAATATACTCATCAAATCTCCTATACCACTGTCTAGGAGACTGTTTGAGCCCATATAATGACCTCTTCAACAAACAAGCTTTATCTTCTTGACCTTTTACCTCATATCCCTTTGGTTGTGCCATATAGATCTGCTCTTCTAAACTACCATGTAAGAAAGCAGTTTTAACATCCATTTGTTCTAACTCCAGATCTAATGTAGCAACCAAAGATAAGATGATTCTTATAGAAGTGTGTTTGACTACAGGAGAGAATATCTCATTATAGTCAACACCAGCCTTCTGTGTGAATCCTTTTACCACCAGTCTTGCCTTAAACCTTGGACCTTCACCTTCTTTCACTCCTTCTTTCAGCTTAAAGATCCACTTGCAAGACACCAGCTTCTTATCATGAGGCTTATCTGTCAATTCCCATGTATCATTCTTATATAAAGACTCCATTTCTTCATTCATGGCCTTACACCATTCTTCTTTATAACTTGATACAACAGCTTCCTCATAGGTCAATGGTTTATAGATGCTTTCAAACTCAGCTGCTGTGAATGCAACAGCTGAAATACTGTCCTGGTGATCCCTATACCTTATAGGTACCTTGATCTCTCTTCTTGGTCTGTCTTTGGCAATACTAGACCCTGGATCACCACTACCACTATCATTATTTCCAGAAATACCCTCAGGTTCAACTTCCTTTTCTTGTACACTCTCCTTGGGCTCCACCTCAATCTGAACACCCTTGTTTTCATCAAACAACTCATCATTATCTTTCAGATTCTTTCCCAACAAATCTCTGTACAAGATATCTTCCTTAAACCTAACATTTCTGCTATTAAACACCCTAGGTTTACCACCATCCATTCTCCACAACCTGTGACCCTTAACCCCATCAGTGTTTCCCAAGACAACATATTTAATGGCCCTGGGGTTAATCTTTCCCTGACTTACATGAGCATAAGCCAATGATCCAAAAACTTTTAGATCATTATAGTCACCAGTGTCTGGTTTTACTCCTGTCCAGACTTCCATTGGAGTTTTCATATCAATGGCTGCTGAGGGTGATCTATTGATTAGATAAACTGCAGTGGTAGCAGCTTCAGCCCAAAACTGCATAGGCATCCCTGCATGACTAATCATACACCTCAACCTTTCACAAATGGTTCTATTCATTCTTTCAACTACACCATTTTGTTGAGGTGTTCCAGGAATAGTCAAATGCCTATCTATTCCATGAGACTTACAGTACTGGTTGAATTCATTATTACAAAATTCAAGCCCATTATCAGTCCTAAGCTTCTTTACTTTCTTGCCAGTCTGGTTCTCAACTAATACTTTCCATTCTTTGAACTTCCTAAAGGCTTCACTCTTGTGCTTGATAATATATATCCATACTCTCCTAGAATAATCATCTACAATGGACATATAATACCTAGCACCTCCAAAAGACTCAGTTTTAGCATGACCCCACAAATCTGAGTGTACATATTCCAATATACCCTTAGTTGTGTGTCTGCCTTTGGTAAACTTCACTCTTCTATGTTTACCCATCACACAACTCTCACAGAAACTAATATCATAGTCACTGTTTTTCATATCATCAATAACTTGTTGTTTGTTTAATTCAACAAGTCCTTGACTACTTATGTGTGCCAGTCTTTTATGCCACAAAAGAGCAACAGAGTTACCTTGTTCAACTGCTGCAACAGAAACTGTATTAGCCATCATCACTGTTCCATCCAACAGGTAGGTGTTGTTCCTACCTCTTGTTCCTGACAAAATCACCATAGAACCCCTTATGACTTTGGCCTTTCCTTCTCTTAGACTGACATGACAGCCTTCTTTCTCAAATGTACCAAGAGACAATAGGCTTCTTCTCAAATTTGGAACATACTTCACATTGTGGATATCAACTTCCTGTCCATTACTCATCTTCACAGTAATTGTGCCTGAACCAACAAGTTTACATGGTCTATCATCACCAAGCTTCACTGTACCAAGATCCTCCATCTTGAGATTCTTGAAATACTGGCCTTTTCAGGCACCATGTGAAATGAATACCCTGAATCCATGACAGGAATTTCTTTTTCACTTGTACTTGTCACACAAAGTACATCTGAACTTTCATATCCCTCAGACAAGTCATCTTGGGCAACATGACTTGACTGACCCTTGAAACCACCACTGGTTTCACTTCTTCTCTTCTTGAATTCAGGACAATCTTTTCTCAAGTGTTTATCAGAGTTACAGATAAAACACCTTCTCCTCATCTTGGATTTTGATCTGTTCTTGAACTTTGACCCAGAACTCTTCTGTTCTGGTCTTCTTCTCACAAACAGACCATCTCCACCATCATCCTTCAAATCAGACCTCTTCTTCAACTCTTTTGAATTTAGAGCAGCCAATACTTCTTCCATCTTTAAAGTCTCTCTCCCATACATCAAAGTATCCATAAAATGCTCATACGAAGATGGCAATGATGTGAGAAAGATGATTGCCTGATCTTCATCATCTAATACCACTTCAATGTTCTCAAGATCCAACACTAACTTATTAAATTCATCAGTGTGATCTTCCAGAGACTTACTAGTATTCATCTGAAAAGTATACAATCTTTTCTTCAGATACAAACGATTAGCCAATGATTTTGTCATATACAGATCCTCAAGCTTAGCCTACACCCCTGCTGCAGTAGCTTCTTTTGACACCTCTCTGAGAACTCGATCTCCAAGATTCAGGATAATAGCACTATGTGCCTTTTCCAGTATATCCTTCTTCTCCTTATCTGTCAAATCTCCAGGTATGTTTGCTTCCCCCAATAGAGCATCACTTATGCCCTGATGAACAAGCAACGCTCTCATCTTGACTCTCCACAGACTAAAATCATTCTTGCCATCAAACTTCTCTAATTCAAACTTAGTCGACACCATTGTTCAACAGATACAGCGGAATTAATCACAAGATTTCAATCAATTGAGCCAACCTGGCTCTGATACCAATTAATTGTTATAAAAACACAGTGAAATCAAGAACAATAATGAAAGATTTTGAATGAATATTATTATTAAACTTCAACCAGAGGAGTAATTGCGAAAAGATTAAAAGATTACAAATCAATTGGAAAGATCCCAATTTATAGACCTACGAAACCCTAATTGTATCCCTAAATCTCGTAACAGATTACTAACGGTCATATTTTCAGGTTAACATAATTAACCCTTCAAATGTTTACTTTTAGTCCTTCGGGTTTCAGCATTTAACGTTTTAAGTCAAAACTCTTTATCAGCAGTTTGATCAGAGTTTTGAACATCAGTAGTTTGAGACTACTCTTCAGTACTTTGTTCTATCAGAGTTTAGAACAGAGCATTGAACAACTACTGATCAGAGGTTTACTGAACAGAGTTTTAGGTTATCAGACTTTAGCTTCATCAGACTTTTGATTGGTTTAAGCTTGATTATTGACTTTTATCAACATAGATAATCTGATTATTGCATTACATAGATTAATTAAGCAAACTAAAAGATTCCACTGCTATGAGTGACTTATAGTTCAAGCTAGAAGGCAAATTAACTTTGATGACCATGTGGTATCCATATCCATGTAGCAGAAGAATCATATATTTATCCACTTACTTTATAGGAATGCAAAAGGCATAAAAACTGGAATAGATGTAGTATTAAATAATTGATCATGGGCATGAATTATCAATTGACAAAAGGCATGCGATTGGAGGATAAAATTAATAAATCCCCTCAGACCATTGAAGTTAGTGATTGGATAATACAGAGGTACATATGCCTACATAGAAATTGCATAACTATGACTAATCTGAGCTCAGAGAAAATAAAGATGATAGAAAGAGCATATGTTAATGTAACATGAGAAGAATAATGCAAAAGTATCCATTAGGATAGTCTTGATCAATAATAAGTAGAGGTAAAGAAGAACTAGTTTGCAGGGTTGTTACCGAATAAGGTGGTTTGCTTAGAGTATTTTCTGTTTTGCTTTGTTGAATCATTCTTACATTTACTTGTATGTTCCTGCTATATATATAAGCAGTCCTTTGCATAAAAAAAACTAAAGAGTGTTAATTCTTTTGGTATCACAAGTAAACTAACAGAACGGACAAACTTGGATGCGTGGCTGACTGTTCAACATTGTGAGGTGTAGGATTGACAAGAATTGAATATCGCGAGCGTTTCGGATTAAAGGCGGAATCAATAACCCGATTAGTTGTTATAGGTGAGTGCTTATGGATAAGATAAGGATAAGCTAGAGAGCACATACATAAAACACACACAAAGGGTTGCACTTGTATTGAAAATGGTAAAAGTTATTACAAAGACTAAGGCACTGGGTATTTATACTAGCTTGCCATACACCTCCTTATATTGCACATGTATGGCTCTCATACATGTGCAAAGCGCACATGTATGAACCCAATGGGAGGTGTATGACACAAACATGTTTCCCAACCCCTAAGCCTACATAAACATCTAAACAACTCTGAAACGACTATACAATCATGCCTACGACTAACCTATCACTAGCTGGGGATATACACGAAGTGCACTAACATGAGGATATTTGGGTGCATGCATTCCGGTCCATGTGGCATGGGTAACAAGATCAAAAACTAATTTGACTTAAACAGGAATGCAAGAATCATCATCAAAGCATGTTGCATATTTCAAAGTGAATGTCATCCAAATGGACGTGAACAAATCAAATTAGGCGTATGCGTATGTTCTTAGAGCATTCTATAAATTTTTAATGATACAAGATTGTAAACAATTTTTCCATATATAATAATGAAACAATCAGGATCAATATATGTAACCAGTATGTTTTCAATAGGTTCACTAAACACTTATTCAAATGCCAACATGAACACTCTACAAACATTTGAGATATAATGAGCTGTTTAATATTCTTATATTCAAATGCATTATTAAAATAACAACTTAACAATGAGTAGCTAATCTAGGACTTTAAAATAGTACCGACACAAGAAGTGTCTAGTGAACCACGAAGTTCCAACTTATAATTAGCAGAAATCTTGACATGAATGCAACTAATGAATGATGAAAGAAACTGTTTATTGGGATCACAAGTCAACAAACTTATGTGGATTGGAAAGCCAAATGGAATACTGCTGATATCTCAACTAATTATCTTTCAAGGAGGCATCAAGTACTGAAGTCAACTCTAATTCAAAACAAGAATATAGAATTGGATTCTTTCAAATCTTGTATCTGGCTATATTCCGAAAAAGGTGGCATATCTCATAGTGAGTTGGAAAGATGAGGAAGAATATCATCATGAACTTTCAAGAACCAATGATAAGCGGTAGACTATAAATAGACGGCTTCCTCATACGGTTTCCACAGACAAATAGTGCAAGTAAACTTGACAAGACAATAAGAATAGAAGTTCTTACATGAAGAGAAGAGTCTTGTTTAGTAGCCAAGGATGACTTGCCTTATATCAATACAAGGTGATAGTAAGTTGTACCACCTTGTTTGGCTTATTAGGCAGTCACTCCTTGGCTAACTTGACAGGCTCTTTTTTCTCATGTTAGGCCTTTTGTTCTTAATTACAATAGCACTTGTAGATGATAATAATACAAGAACCGAATATTGTGTAGCAAACCGAAAGAGAAGTGATCTCTAGCTTGTTTGGTAACCGTTTATGACTTCCCCCGTTGCAATGTAAAGCAACTATATATCTTGATGTCTACTGATGATAGTAATGAATTATCTTGAATTAATGTTTAATTTCAGTTTGCTAAATCCCTAACAAAATTGCATATATTTTTTTGTGTTTGGAATTTTATTTGTAGGCTAGACTACACTCTGGTTTGAAAGAGAGTAAATATGATGATGGACATGGTTATCTATAGATGAAGCCGGTTATATATATATTTTTTTTTTGAACGGCCAACGGTACACACCCATAACGAAGCCCCGCACCCTTCAGGTCCGGTCCCCGGGCCCCTCTAAGGTCCAGCCCCTCATTTTAAAATAACCTTACTCTGAGTGAGATTCGAACCTGTGACCTCCCAGGGCAGGAATCACACAAAGTAGGTAAACCTTCCCACTTTGGGTTGCTGAAGATTTGGTTTTTGGCCTGAAGACTAGACCTTGATTTTTTTTTATTTGCTACAAAGTGAGTTTCTCAGCCCATCCATTTCTCACAGGCTTTTACATTGCCATTTACAATTACATCAATATTGGTCCCAACTTTCGACATATTGACTATTGGCCAATAACAGTCCCAACTACGAAAATCACCAATATTGGTCCCAACTTTCGACATATTGGAAACCAACGGACCCAAACTAACGGAGGCTAACTCCGTTAGTGTGATGCTGACGTGGCATGCCACGTGGGATCATTTTGCCACGTGGCATGCCACGTAGGATGCCACATGGGATCATTTTGCCACGTGGCATGCCACGTATGATGCCACGTAGGATCATCTTGCCACCTAAGCATGCCACGTCAGTATCACACTAATGGAGTTAGCCTCCGTTAGTTTGGGTCGATCCGTTGGTTTCCAATATGTCAAAAGTTAGGACCAATATTGGTGATTTTCGTAGTTAGGACTGTTATTGGCCAATAGTCAATAGTTGGGATTATTTATTTCCATTTTTCCTAAATTGAATCAAATAATCTAACTATTGCATCATATAAATTAAGCAAACCTAAACTTCCATGCATGGCTTATAGTTTAAGGCATATGGTTAAAATTTGAGGATCATGATGTATCAATGTGCAATTAGCAAAAAGATCATATGTTTATCCACTTACTTTAGAGGAAGACAAGAAGCATAAAAACTGAAAAGGTGTTCTTTTATGTTTCTTCCTCCTCATCATTTATTATTATCTCTATTACGAATAGAGAATACATATTCACTTAATCCATATTCCTTGTGTAGAAACCACTTTTTTATTAAAACAACTAGCAAGGAACCCACGCTTTGCAGCGGAGTCGACAATATACAGCGAAAACGTAATTCAAATCTTAAAAGGATTAAAAGAATCAATATGCAAGGTGTATGTTTGTGTGTGTAAACACCTGTGCTTCACAGTGGGGTAGTTTTTAAAGGCTACAAGGAGACATGATAGCATACTAAGTTTTATATATCGTATGCAATTTCGCCAACATGCCGGTAAATAAAAATGGAAGTAGTGGTTTGATTCATTAGCAATTATTATTATGCTAATAGTCCTACTCAATATGTTGAAAGTGCCAAATCTAGAGAGATTGTCGAGGATAAAAATTATAGGGACCTTTATAAGATCCACACTAAGAGGAGGTTGGAACGGCTCATATGTAATCAACCTGCAAAGAAGCATACCCATAACTTTTTCTACATGATAAAAGCAATGCAATACAGCTGCTAATCAAGTGCACCATGAATTTCTATCAGTGGCATCAGAAAGTGAAATTGGAAGTTAGGTTAGTTGAAAATATTCCATATAAGACATCCCAACCTGAGAATTTTATAGACGTGCACAGGTTCTAGGAACTAAACCTATTCCAAACCGCTTCGTGTCCAAACCGGTTTTGGTTCGGTTCGGCCCCGGACGATTTGAAAGACCGGTTTCGGTTCGGTTTCTTTTCGTGAAGCAATTCATGCGCACATTTTTTTAAAGAAAAGGCATCACAAAATTATTTCTTTTAGGTAAAGTTCAATTTTTATTGATTTATACAATCTTTTTAAGGTGTATATGTATATATTTATATGTGTAGAAACCTTTTTTTGTATAATGTTGTTTTGTATATTTTTTTTTATATAAAATTGCAATTTTTTTAATAAAATGTAGTAATTACTTAATTTTGTTTACTACCCTTCTCAAATGCTTTATAATATAATATAGATTACAGATTATAGATGTAGATTAATGGTAATGGGAGGTTATGATAAAAGAATGTGTACAAGTATGTTTTGCATAAAGGGTATAAAGGGAAAAAATACATGATATTTTGGTTTTAAGTATGAGATTTTTCCTATGCATCTTAAAATTCATGTAAAATGACATTTGTAGACATATCTCATCCTTTATAATGTAGTATAGATATAGTAGCCAATAAGAGCATCTCTCATCATTTGAATTCTATATTGCAGGAGGCTGAAGAGAATGAGCAATTGTTATTCTTACCTTCAGGGCCGTCTCCAAGAAATGTCAAAACGTTTTGGGCCTGGGGCCACTAAAAATAAGTCGTGCCCACATAATTTAAACCTAATCATGTATAAAAAAACATAATACGACAATAATTGCTATAAAAATCATCAAAACAAAAATATGGTAACAGTTAACAACAATAATTGTTTTAATCTTAATACTTATATCTATACACATGCGCAAATTATCATTGATAAAACAAGGAAATAAACTAATAATCGATTTTACAGTTAATTAAAGTGAAAAGTAAAAAAGAGAAGTAATACTTAATAGATGAAAGTAACAATTAAAGTCTCCTCAACTAACCTTTGAGTGTTGGACTTTTATGTGTATCTATAATCTATAATACATTATAAAGGAGGAGCAATGGGTAAAGATGTCCAACTTGACAAAGTTAAGATGGCATTTGAAAAGCCACAAGCTTAGACCCCTAATTTTTAGCATTTTCCTTCCCTTTATACCCCTCCCCTGCCTTTGTTTCGTTCAGAATAGATGGCTTGCAAGATTGAAACTGCTATCTTCAATACCAATTAATGATCACCATCAATTCGTCATCCCTTCGATTCCCCTGCCTTTGATTACACTTTACATCTCTCTAGCATGTAACCCCTTCGTAAAGACTTAATCATAAACACAATAAAGGCTACATAAGTTACAATCTCTTCCATCCCTTTTTATTATGAGTCAATTGACTTCGGTTAAAATTCCATTGAAACACCCAAAAGCCTGCTTCCATCCTCTTCCTTTATATACTTACCAATACCAATTTCATAATGGTCCAGTTAGTTTTGTCAGTGTTTGACGTGACTGTCTCTCCTTCCAATCTCTTTGCTATGCTTACGTTATTTTCTACGTTCCTTCTCACGGTAATTATAGTATTTAGTCAGTTTCTTTTGTTAATTGTTTTACTGATTCATTTTTGTTTGTGGCTTTTTATTTTGACTCGAATTTGAACAGTTCATGTGGGGTTGTCGAGGTTAAATCATACCCAATTCATTTGAACAAAGGTTTGTTGATAATAGATTTTATTTAACGGTTTCATCAGTTGAGATCATTGAATTTGGAGTTCGTTTTGTGCCAACTAAAGCGGATGCTAATGCGGTTACATATAGGTTACGTTTACTTACAAATGAGTCAAATCGGAATAAAAAAGTTTACCTATTGGTCGGTTTAGGTTGTATTTGATCCCCACACCTACATCTACATCTTTGGTTTTGTTTTTAAACTGATATCAAGGTTGGTTCTGTTAGATATTGATGACAAATTACTGTTTTCATGTTACCGTTTTACTGCCCTAAGAAGCAGTCAAATTTACTAGACAATAGATCAAGACATAAGTAGTACTAGCAGCACATGCTTTAAAAAACAACTTTGCACATTCTCTATTAATTGTCATTTAGGTTGCTGCTCATTTTTAGGTTTTAAACTGTAACTAATTTCTCTATTAATATATATTTAGAATGGTGCCCATTTTAGGCTTTAACTACAAAATAATATTTGTTCGGATTCAAGATTTATGAAAAACCAATAAGATTAGGACATTGAGTAGTGCATTCAGATATTGAGTTACATTAAAAAAGAGTTTTAGATGGACTCAATGGTAATTTCATTCACTTGCTAATCTTCTAATGCTGGCATGCTTAACTTTTTTCTAATATTTTAAAATAAAAGCATTACCTATCTACTTTTAATTCACTTCATCAAGGTTGATCCTATTTAATATTATGATATTGCCTTGGGGCAATGATTGGAAATTTGGGATTACAGATTGAAGTCAAATTAGTTATGCATGCAACATGCTTATAACATAAGTGTCAACTCCCCTCTTTCTTTTTCTTTAACCATCTAAGAAAGTCATTGTGGTGTACCAACCTACTTACATTAGTACATTATTTTTTACATAATGTAAGATTACTTGGTTAATTACGCTTATCATTTCCCCATTATTTATATAATCATAGATTGATTAAAAACTGTAGTGGTTAATTAGGGATAAAACAACCAAACTCATAGTAGAATGTGTTCTAACCAACAGTAGTGTTTATTTGGACTAAACCAATTAACCAAACTCACATTAGAAAGTGTTATAATCTTATATTATATATTGTCTATTGCAGGATTATTTCTCCAATGTTGCATTTGATGGTGGTAGGTTGTATTGTAATTGTTCAATTTTAACCACAGGCGCTACCTCGAAGGGAGTATTGAAGCTAATTAAGGCTCAGGGCTTAATATTTAAGTTTTCTTTCTGGTAAACTTTTTAATTTTTTTTTGCTGATGTAAGCTTCTTACTTCAAGGGATTTTGTTCTATTTCGTGGAAAATAATTTTTATTTTAAATGCAGGATACCGGACAACTAAATACGAACCCGAGCGTTCATCAGAAAGTAAACATAATATTTCTCTAAAAGTTTTCTTTTTGTCATAGTTTGTTGTCCATGCATCTGTTATTTTCACTCTGGCTTTGATACATGTGACATTAGTGTTTGGATGTGTTTTCGGGAATCAAGAAAATAGCAAACACATGTAACATAGTTTGGCAATGTTTCAACCCATTTGTCTAAAATGGGTTGATTGGGGTTATATTTTTCTAAAAGCTCTCATTGTAAAACTAATCCGGTAATTGTCCATTGCCTGTCAATATGTTTAGTGTTTCACGTCCATATTCCAACTCTATTTAAAGCAAAGTGTAACTACCTATAAGTTAGATTTTTAAATCTCATTTGTGACTTCTTAAACATTTAAATTTATAAATTATGTAACAAACACGATATTATTCTTTGTAAGTTCAGGATATCAGTTCCTAACGTTCCACAATATTTGGTGTATCCCGGTTAAAGTTGATTTGTTTGAGGGCTTTTCAACTCCTTAAACTATGTGTAATGGGTTAATGCCTCTTGTGAGGTGGCAACTTTGTGGATGTTAAGGGCTTTAAACACCACGCTCCTAGGGGCGTTAAAAGAGACGTGAAGGTGAGGAAGGTAAGGATCGGTAGCGTTAAAAGAGACGTGAAGGTGGGGAAGGTTAGGTAGATGACGGGCCTGAGCAGAACGTTTGTGGACCCCCACCAAATATCAACCAATATAATTAATTATTTGTTTTATTTAATTTTACCGATGTAAATTTATTTTAATTGGGTGGTGGGTAGTGAAAACTATGCTAGCTAGCTCTTGCTACGCATGGACTTCACTTTTCAATTATGTGAAAATGTAATTGTGTGGCTATGTTTTTGTTGCATATTTGTGCGCGATGTTGAAAGACGGATTGATGATTTCATATTCATTAGTTTTGTCTAAACAAAAAGCTCATAACATCATATCTTAATCCATGATGGTGGTTGTTCAATTGTTCATATTTTGACAATATTAAGAGTTATGTAATACTGGTAAGTGTGATATAATTATACATTACTGCAATTGCTTATCTATATGTTTAGCTATTCGATAGTGCAAGTTATCATAAAACTTTCGATGTAGGTGGTGTTTGGGTGTTTGTGTTCTCCGCCTCATCAAGCGGCTATATTCTAGAATAGATCGTCATTAAGTGCTTACCTTAATCTCGCATGATAACAACTACTAGGCGACAAAACAGACGCACCCGCTGCAACGCGCGGGTATTCCCACTAGTATAATATAGGTAGAGTGTACTTGGTCTACAAATTTTAAAATATACAAAACAAGTCATCTTCTCCTTCACACTCTAAAACACCATCTCTCTGCAATGCCCTCATTATCTATCGGAAAACATCCGGTGTATTTATTTTTAGTTTTGTTTAAGTTTTGGAAAAGGTTGTTCGGGCCCTCGGGAAAATCGGGCCTGGGGCCGTCGCCCTCATCGCCCCTAGCCATAGCCGGCCCTGCTTACCTTCCTGGCTTAATAGCACCACTGACATCATTTAAGATAGTTATCTTTGCCATATTAAACTTCAGACGATGTATTATGACAATATCCTGTTAGAGAAACATAAAGTATTTATTTGGAACTTAGATAATAGATCAAAGAAGATATCACCAAAAGACCGGACATGAGAACCAAATAACCAATCCTTTAACTTTCTTTAATACTTTGAATAAAATCCTAATTCATAGCAAGTGACACAAGAAAGTCATAACTGTATACAGATTTTGTTTGATTCCTTATAACTACTACATTTTAATTAGTTTAAAGCTATAACACACCATTCTGGCCCATGCGAGCACCATAGTAGTGACTGTAGACTGTAGTGCCATAATTATTTTATAACAATAACCTGGTAACCCATTCGGAGCAAAAGGTAACAATGAAAAAATATGTAGTAAGCTTTTTTTATCAAGATAAAGTAATAATGTCATCAAATTAAATTAAAACAATAACTTTTCTCATCAATGGATCATTGATTTCTTGGAAAGTGAAAGGTGGGAGGGTATTATGGGGATGAGATTTTAGTTTTTACTAAAAACAAAACACAAAATTACTATCATAACCTCCAAAGTGTCTTAATTGTCACAACTATGCTTATAATACCTTTAAATTTCTTGCTTAAATATGTTGTACACGTTGCTTGTTAAGTTGTACGGAAATGAAAATGACTATGTTGGCCATCACTCCTCCTTAATAAGATAATATAGATAACTGAAACATATAAGAATGATACTTTATTTATTTATGGGAAGATTCAATTAGTACAATACTTATTCAACTATGATTAAACTTAAGATAAAATACAAATTTAACTAAGTAAATTAATCCAAACGGTTGTCTTGAGAATAACTTCAGCCGCATCTTTGTACGAACCTTCATTGCAAGAATATAAAAAATATCATTATTGGTTGCAATTGAGGATTGTGTTTGACACGAGTCCCTTAAAATAGATTTTACACCTCTTATTTGACGTATAGAAGAAGCAGATAAAACAAGGATAATATTATCGAAGAAAGGCTGATAAATTTATGAGTAAAATAAACATTACTTGAGAAGCCCTATAATAGGGATTTTATAAATTTAGCAGATTTGCCACTTTTGAAAATACAAATTGACTGGAGTAGATTGAAATTAATACTACAAAAAAATGTAAATCACATTAATAATAGATTGATATTAATACTACAAAAAAATGTAAATCACACTAATAATGATTTGTGCATTATTATCACCTAAAAAGGAAAGTATGACAAATTTGGGAGAAATTAGTTCCTTAAATCATGAATTTGGACTTGACTGTTGCGTCAAACCAACTATGGTCTTTGTCACATAATCTAACTCGTCAAGACCTTTTCATCGCCTACTCATGGGCCACATAACTCCAATAGTAGTACAAGTTATGTTTGTTTAATGTTTGGGTCATTTTCGTCATATTTCTCCTTGTCAAGTTTCCTATGTAAGATTCCGCTAGTTCTTGGACCTCTTTCTCATCATTCTTAGATGAATGCATTTGTCTCCCAACGCACAAGAACCGAATAGTATGTGTACTGCTAGAGATGGCTCTCGTACCCAAGATTTTGTTGTTGGTCAAAAATTTGGAAAAAGGGTAAAGGTATAGTGTGGTACAATTTAGATTAGACTACTCTCCAAATTTATTGTGAATGTATGATGTTCTCATCTATCACGAAAGAACAACAGTTCATCTATATATGCACACCAAAGTCATCATACAGTTAAGCTCATATAATCTTGTAATAAACAAGATATTACTCTTGTAATAAATAATATAACTTTTTTTTGAAAGTTAAACTTCATTACCAAGGAAACGAGAACCTCATGGATTTGAAGTGGTCAACGTTGTCATTCATGACAGGAGTCGAAACAGTCTATCTCGAAGCAGCCACTTGAAATAATTGAGCGGGCCTAACAAATGATTATTGTAGCAAACAACTGATCTGATCTAAATTGCTGACCAAAAATGTTATGGCCCAAAACAACTTATCAGTGCAAAAAACGGTTGGTTCGAACCACTAATCAGTGGAAACAGTGGTTGTTGTATATACTTTATAAATACTGATATTTAGTAAAAGGCAAACAATGCATTATTTAGAAATAAAAAGTGTCTTGATTTCATCTTAGTTTTTTAGATCTTAATAGATACGACCAAGTATTATTTTGCTTTAAGATTCATTGAACTTTTAGTTAAAATGATATACATATACAAAATAATATGATGAGTTAAGTTGAAGCAATGGACACATGCATGCACGGATTTGAAATAATTTACATTGAGGCCTTTCCTCAATATTTGCAAGCAGGTTTGAACTACAATACAACAATACATGCATACACACACACACACACACATATATATAAGTGCATTGTGTGGTAGTCTTAATAGATCTGTCTAATTAATGCATTGATTAGATTTTTTAACCTGGGGAAACAAATAACTAAATTAAGGGAAATAACAAGCAACATGCATGGATTCCTTGACAGTTTTAAAGAAAGGTGAAATAAGAAGAACAAGGATGAAAAGGAAATATGTTGTAGCATACTCCAATATCATAGTTAATGTACACACATTAAAATATTTCAACCTACAAACACATGTTTTTGAGATCATGTAAAACTCAAAAGTAAGAAGAAAAAGGCCTAACATGAGCAAGAAGATCATGTCAAAGAAGCCAAGGAGCGACTTGCCTATGAATAAAACAAGGTATTACTTCCCACACCTTGAGGAGTGATGAGGCAAGTCATCCTTGGCTACCAAACAAGAATTTTCTCTTCATGTAAGAACTTCTCTTCGAGTTATGTTATTGGTTTTGCTTTGAACACATATTAGCAAAATGTCCTATTTATAGCCTATGTTAATTGTGTAGCCATGGAACCACGTGATTCTTTGCCTTATCAACTTAGTTTCCAAATTTCTACCACTATTAGCATCTTCATGGAGAATATATAGTATGGACCTACTTATTTATGCCTTGCATAAAGAAAAGAGGATATAACACTAAGTAAACAGGATACCGTTCAAATGTCAATGGCCAACAATATATCTAGCATGTGAGTTGACTTGGGCTAAATGATGCCCTTTAAAGTTTAGCTGAAATATTGCATAGCTTTACATTTGGTATATTATACCTCTTGGCTCTTAGGATTCAATATTGGATCAATGACTTACAGTCATGATAAACGTTTACAATTTTCAATATGATTGTAGTCATTTCACATAGTAATTTGTACTCTTACGGGTCCAAACATTTATATCTTTCTTTTCAGTGTTACTATCTACACCTTATTGCTTTGAAATTATAGCTCAAGTGTAGTGTGCTCAACATCATGCTAAAAGATATTATGAAAAGATCTCAACAAAAATAACACTTAATATTTTGTTTCTCACAAGACTACAATGTTGAAACCTTGCAACATTGTGTATTGAAATGTAAGGGTGAATGTAAGGATGGGATGTCATGGACATATGTTCATCTTGGGATCAGGAATGATAAAAAAGAAAATGAGTGATAATGAAACCTTTGTTACTTGAATATACACACACCAAATTCATCATATTCATCTATATATACACACCAAAGTCATCATAAAGTTGAGCTTATTTAATCTTGTAATAAACAAGATATTACTCTTTTAATAAACAATATAATTAAGTGTATTATATATATATATATATATATATATATATATATAAATTAAAACTAGTCATGAATAGTGCTAGCCTCCCCTCATTGGTTGAGAGGGGAGGTGGCACTTTTATATTTTTTTTTCTTAACAATATTATTTCATCTTAAATATAGTTTGTTTCATAAAAAATCTCAACGTTAGATTGTGGTGTAGTGGTTTAAAGTGGAGTTTTTTTAACTTGACTATACAAGTTCAAGTCCCTCTTATGGCATTAAATTTCCTTTTTCATTTCAATAGCTTTATATAAGATTAGGTATAATTAGTTTCATTTTAAATCGCAAATGGGGTTAGTGGTGTAGTTGTATGAAGTCATGGGTTCGAATCTGATGCAATGCATTTATTTACAACATATTTTTACAGTTTTATTTGATAATATATAGAATTGGTTTCAATTTAAAACCAAAGTTGCTTTGGTGGTGGAGTGGTTTGATGTGCATTCCACATGCATGAAGTCATGGGTTCGAATCTGATGCAATGCATTTATTTACAACATTTTTTTTACTTTTCAGTTTTTATATCGTAACAAAACGATTTATATTCGATCAAACTCCCGTTGCGAAGCGCGGGAGAATCCCCTAGTTAAAATGAATTTGAAGTTGTCAAAGTTTCCATTCATGATAGGAGTTGAAACAGTCTATGTCGAAGAAGCCACTTGAAACAACTGATCGGACCAAACAAACGTTCAGTGTAGCATACAACTAATCTGATCTAAACTGTTGACCAAAGCAACCAATTGTTGTGGCTCCAAAACAACTTATCAGTGCAAAAATAGTTGGTTCGAACCACTGATTAGTGGAACGAACAGTTATTACAAATAATTCAACTTAACCTACTGCTGAGCTCATCACCAGCACTTGATGATGTCAGTAGGCACTACTATTGACATCATCAGTTGTTCCAGACCCACGAACCTGGTTCAACGCTACCGAGCCAAGCCAATGTACCACACTTGAGCCCATCAGACCAACCGTCAATAATACATAGACTGCCCATGGTGACATAAGTGTGTGAAGTGCAAAGTGCGCCCTAAAAGCGTCACATTGCCAAAGCCATGTGCAAGTTAGGGTACTCTGTAGGTTCCCTGCTAGTATTTGCCCTAAGGAAACAATTTACAATGAGTTCTTATCTGGCCTTATATACCACTTCAATCTCACCTATGTGTGAGAAATTGACAAAACTTAATTCATCTATCTCATCTTTGGTTATTCCAACCATACCACTTTAAGCACTGATATCTGATCCACCTTAGCCCCGTTTTGGACATGGTTTGGTTCATTGTGATCATCTAACATAGTAGTACGCAAACCCACAAATAAATATTTATACTATACATGTATAAATATATTTATCTATGTCCAAAATTAGTGAAAAACTAATTTTCACTAAAAAATTTCCAACGTCTTTTACTATCATTAACACCACAAACACAACAATTCATGATTGACATGAATTATCAAACGATAAAGGTGAGCCTGGTTCAATCGAGACTCAAAGTACATTAACAAATCAACTTAGGATCAAGACCAAAGAGTTCACAAAAATTATTGACAACCCTACTAGAAAAATGTCTGAATACCGTCAACAATTATTGGTTGGAATTCTGTCGAAAACAGGTTGAAAAGTTTTCAACCAGTTCCAACAAAAAGGGGTTTGTTGGAAAACATTTTTCCGATAATTTTCCAATGAAACTAATTTCCAACTTTCCAAGAACATTTTTTATTTTTTTAGTTTTCTAACCATTACTTTTATTTTATTTTACTTTTACTTTTAAAATATCTCTGGAATTTTGTTGCTAAAATAAGGAAATTTTTGGGTAAGAAAATGTTAGTTTTCTAGTATTACCGGCACAAATGTTTCAAGGAATAATATTGAGCTTCCGTCAGATAAGAGCTGCAAAGTCAAATTAAGTTGGGAAGGTGGGAAACATGCGTGTGTTGATCTTACCAGGTGTCCCCCCTAGTTGGGCTTCGGGATAGTGGGTTTGTGGCCGGGCAAGCGGTCATGAGAGCTGAATCCAAGAAAGTGGAAAAGCACGCTAAAGCATGTGAGGATAATCCGCATGTTTTCGTTCCCCTGGCCTTCGACACATTCGGTTCCTTGGCACCGGAGGCGGTGCGGTTTTTGGCTCGGGGTTCAGGAGTAGTGCACAACAACTTTTCCACCCCCAAGGGCGGGGGTTTATTTTTAGCAGATTGGAATTTTCTATCCAAAAAGGGGTGGCGGCGCAGCTTGTTGTCCACCTACCTACTATCGTTATGTAATTTACCCTTTATGAAATGTATGAATTTAAAAAAAAAAACTTACATACGTACAGTTGCATATGTTAATATTCATAATTGAAGCTCAAAGCATACAGAGATGATAGAAATTAAGAGCATATGTTAGTGCAACAGACCAACTTAATTGGATGCATGACTTACTTCAAGAAAGAAGGCAAACATCAAGGAATTAGAGGTGCATATATTCCGGTCCATGTGCACGATTAGATGCTTTGACTTTAATAGGAATACAGGAATCATCATCAAATCTTGAATAAGATATGTTTAAAGGTGTTTGCGGCACGTCGTTTGTTTCAAATTATAGTCAAATTAACTTCACAATGGATATGAAAAAACAAAATTGATAATCTCATTTTGCAACATATTACCGACAGAATACCAAGGTTACTGACGACCATGTATACCGACGGGTTGTTACCCCTACGGATGGACTGACATATCATTGAAAACTTCTGTAGTGTCGTCCAAACGTATAGTTTCCATTGTTACCCCTCTGGTTGTTCTTCGAGACAATGGTTTTGTGGCTGGGCAAGCGATTAAGAAGGCAGAGTTGAAAAAAGTCAAGAAGCATGGCAGGGTCTATTAAGAAAAACAACACGCCTTGACCCATTGGCTTTTGGTACCTTTGGTTCCTTAGCACTGGAAGCTATCCGTTTTCTTACTAGGGTTCTACAGGTTATCCATAGCAATATCTCGACTCCAAAGGTACAGGGTTTTGTTTTTAGTAGATTAGGTTTTGCGAAATTGAAAGGGGTGGCGGCGCAACTTGTTACCCATCTACCTGCCAGCTTAATGTAATTTGCATGTTTGAATAAAAAATGGATTAGTTATTTTTATTGAAATCGCTGCTGCCGATAATTCGGAAAGAAAAAACAAAGGTTTCGAAATTTAGAGGAAGAAATAAATATCCAAGTTCAAGAAACTTTATCTTCTAACTAACAGTTATATTTTAAGTTTGAATTTATGCTTATTTATGTTTATCGGTTTGCTTATTTAATTGATTTATTAGTTTTCACGTTATGATTGGCTTAATGTTTAGAATAAATATATGGTTATGTAATTCATATTAGATGGAGCCGGACTTGTCATTGCTTCAATTATCTTGCGGTTTTCATCTATTTTCGGTTTAATACAAAAAAAAAGGTTGTAGCACAGCTTCGTGCCCGTTTACCTGTCATCCTGCTGTAAACTTACTTTTATTGTGAAATGAAATAAAAAAGAAAAAAAAAATACAATTGATATTCCAACAATTGCAGGAAAAGATAAAAATGAACTAATTAACTGAACTATTGACATAAATCTAAGATTCAAGCAACAGGCACTTAAAAACCCAACAGGTTCCAACTTAATTAGCTGAACTATTGACAAGATGCAATCATTGAATGATTAAAGAGATTGGTCAACTCTATCACAAGTCAATAATATATACAGCATAACTTATGTGGATTGAATAGCTCTCAGCTAATCTTTCAAGGAGGCATCAATTAGCTGAAGTCAACTCGATCCAATTCAAGATTACGGCCACTCGTTGAAGAATGCTATTCCTGTGCTAGTGTAGTAGTGTACTCAATATTTTGTTCTGGTATCTTCACATAGACATTAAGAATCGGATTCTTTTAATCCAGCAAAATCGACATATTCTTTTAAAGGTGGCATATATCATGGTAACTTGAAAAGATGATAAGAAAAGGAAGATGATAGTTGGAAATTTCAAGAGTCAATGATAAAGGATATCTATAAATAGCAGGTTTCCTCGGATACCTAAGCAGGTAAATTCGATAAGACAATTAGAAGAGAGGTTCTTACATGAAGAGAAGAGTCTTGTTTGGTAGCCAAGGATGACTTGCCTCATCACACTTCAAGGTGTTGAGATGTAATACATTGCTTTATTAATGAGGCAAGTTGCTCCTTGTCTTGTTGACATGATCTTCTTGCTCATGTTAGATCATTTCTTCTTGATCTTTAGTTCTAGTGGCTTAAAAACATGTGTTTCTCTTGGTTGAATCAAGGTAAGCTATTTCCAATCCATGTGCATGTTTCAAATTGTCCAGCTTAACTTATCATATTAATTATTTTGTATATGTATATCATTTTACCTTAAAGTTGAATGATATGTGAATAATAATTACTTATTTGTGTGGAGACATTTAATTAAAGTATATGACTTTTAGGGTAGAGTAAGAATGTGTCTAAGTTGTTTTATGGATTTCATATATCTTTGGGTGTGGTCTTTGTATGTATCTACTTGTAGCTATGTATATATGTGATTTTATGGTGTTATATTTTTCTCTTCTGTCACCATGTCTTTTGTTATTGATAGCTTCATATTATTATTACTATTTGATAGTTCGGTTTATCTACCTGATATTTTTTTTAGCCGGGGTTCTCTTTGGAAGCAGCCTCTCTATCCATAGGATAGAGGTAAGGTCTGTCTACATCCCATCATCCCCAAACCTTTTCATTAGCTATGCTATTTAGGGATATATAGAGCTCGATTATTATTGTTTGAATCTATTATATGTAAATATAGACTCTTTTAACTTGTGTCTTGTATTGTTTGCATTTCGTTAAACAATTTCAGTATTTATAAAGTATTTACATAAAATATTAAATGACAAGTTGATGAAGACTTAAGGGGTAGTTTTACACAATTATAACCAAGTTTTCGTATTGACATTCCAATAAAGTCACTCAACGTGTATTATGCACTACTAAACAATTGGGTATCATTGACGGTTAATTACTACTGATTCAATCATGAAATAACCAAATAAATTAAATATATAAAAAAAAACACTATGTATATTTAAAAATAGCGTCTGTTTTGCCTTATCAGACGATCATTCCTTGAAAAAAAACTGCTCTATGTAGAAAGTTACAACACCTCGTTTTGGCTTACCAGGCGGTCATTCCTTGTCTAACTTCATAGACTCTTTTTTCTCATGTTAGGCCTTGTGTTCTTAATTTATTCTTAATTTCAAGACTATAAGTTATTGTATATGATGGAATTGCAAAAGATGATTAGAATGTTGTTGCTTTTTAGCAATATGTTACCGTACGGGAACTTACAATAATCAGTTTTCTCATGAACACTTGTGAAATCTTAGCTTCTTTTTGGTCAAAAATTGCTAAAAATAATCTTAGGTACCTGAATGATTTTTTGCAGAATATGTAAGAAACAAAAAAGTAGAGTAAATATATTGAGATGATTTCCAAATGCACGTCCTGGATTTCATGTTCTCATGTCAATTTTTGGGTTCTTTTTTCATTCCTAGTATAAAGGTTGTATCGAATTTTGCTTAATGGGGAAAAGTAGATTCCTAAAGAATTTGCACAGAACTAGTTGCCCACATGGTTGAAATCATTATGGTATGGCTCTATAATCAATTTAGTTTCCTATTTCAGAACTCAATTGACCTTCCAAATTTGGTTAAACATGATTGTAACCTGTATTAGTGGGATATTTGTGGTTTAAAATATGCTTTTGATAAATAAATAAAAAAGTGTCTGCTTGTTATTCCTTTGTTCCATCAACATTGAAAACTATTATTTTTTGTTTTAAGTTTATGATAGGAAGTTGATTCAAAAGTTGACAGACTCTTCTTACTTCCTCTTCTTACCTCAACAAGGCGTAAGTTCATTCTCTACACAAAGGTAGCTTCCCCCTCCTTCACGAGGTGCATTCTTCCTACTACTGAAGATACCTTCTGCTGGCGTTTGATATCAAAGATTGGATATTAAGTTCCTTTTATATGTTTTTTTAAAGGTATGGACCAGTGGTTAAACCCTTGGCTCTAAAGCCCCCTGCCCAGGATTGAATCCTCCCACAAGACCGATCCTTTCAAAGTGATGGGTACATTTTTTGGTGATAGCGAGAATCGAACCTAAAATCTCCCGAGGGAACCATGCAAACGTGTAAACCCTCCCACCTCTGACCAGTTAGACTGGAACTCACTGGCTTTCTGTTTATATGTACAAACATAAAATTTTGATTTCAGCAATTCTTGTGTCTATTTAGGAAGTCAAATTTATCTTAGGCAAATGGTTTTTCAATTTTCTATTTTTAGTACAAACTACTGAGTTACATACCCGCGCTTCACGATAGGGACCACTCGGTTTTAATAAAATTTAAATGGACTCATAGACGCAATGGTAATAATAATGTTAGTGATGGGAATTCGATCAATGTTTGTTTCTAAAATTAAAAGCTAACGGGGAAGAGGATGAAATTGACAGAAAGTAAAGAATGGGGAAAATGGTGTTTGAGAGAAGGTGAGGGGTAAGAAAGAAATGAGAGAATGCAGGTAGATGTGGTGGGAAAAAAAAGAATCGAAAAAGTTAACACCGTTAGTAATAATAGCGTTAGTACAAACGGTGTTACCGTTAATAGTAACGATGTTACCGCCGTTAGTACTAACGGCATTACAGTTAGTATTGTTCCTCGTTACGTTGTGTTTTAGTATATAAAGTAATTAGACATATATAGACTCATTCTATTAAGGGAGATGTAATGGTTTGGTGTTGAATTTTAGAGAACTTGAACAAGATAGAATAATCTTATATAGTAGTATGGACGGTAATAATAGTAAAGCTTCATACAATTTCACTTTTTTAAGTACAATATACGGTTTCAATTTTTTTAAGTGAAGGATGTGTAGCTAAATTTATTATGGTTAGTTGATGTTGTAAATTTTAATTATTATACTTAAACGTGTGGCTCTTCAAATAGCTCATGACTCAAAAATAATTTGCTTGAAATTATCTCAGTTTTTTTTTTTTTCGATTCCTGAAGAGCATGAAATGTCTCAGTGTTTTGGTTTTTTTCGATTCATGAAGAGCTTGAACTCATAAGCTAGCTAGCTCGCTTGCTCAAATAAGTTTAATTTCAATTTTATTGTTATGTTTATTTTAACTCGATATCAACACAAATTAGAACACCTAGACTAGGTGGCAGTGTGCACACTTGAAAATCCACAAGTTATGGGTTTAAACCAGCTCACCTACGTCAAAAACGCCTCCAAGTAAGAATCAACGGGGTATCTAATAATTCCTAGGAATCTAAGCCTTCTCCATAAGACAAAAAAAATTGGTGTATGTAGCCTATGAAAAATAATCATATATGTTTGGCAATGAGCTTTTAGGAGCTTCAAGCTTTTAAGAAAAAGCTCATACTTAATAAAAAGCCTTGTTTGGTTGAAGGAGCTGGAAGCTTTTAGGTTGAAGAAAAAGCTCTATAGTGAAAAGCTACTAGTACTAGCTTTTAAGAAAAAGTTCTACTAGCTACAAGTTTTTAGTTAGTAAATGACACAAATACCCATTCGAGTTTAAAAATAAAATAAAAACCTTCTTTAAAAGCTTTTAATTATGTCCATTTTGGTCATTTTATACATTTTATTAAAAGCTCCAGCTACTCTGTCAAACACCAAAATATATTTAAAAAGTTTCCAGCTACCAGTTTCCACTTGCAGCTACCAGCTACCAACTACAGCTACCAACCACCGTCTAGTTTTACCAAACATACCCTAGATTTTGTAGATGATACTATACATACATAACATTGACACCGATAAAATAGAACCAACGGTAACCATACATTTTGTTATTATTACTTATTATTATTATTATTTTATTAACCGCCAAAAAAAACCATGCTCTCCGCCGGACTTCCCCTCACCGGACTTCTCCGCCCGTCCAAACCACTCACAACCACTTCAAGCCTCAAACAACTTGACACGTCATCACCATCATCATCATCATCAACGGCGGACGATGACGATCGTAAACTGAGCTCTCCGGTGACCGGAACGGCGTCGTTTCCACCTCTAAAGGTCGGAAAAAGAGTGGTTCTGGTGAGGCACGGGCAGAGCACGTGGAATGCAGAAGGTAGGATCCAAGGAAGCTCTGATTACTCGATACTTACTCAGAAAGGAGAGGCGCAAGCTGAGACTTCCCGCCAAATGCTTGTTGATGATTCCTTTGATATTTGTTTCTCCAGGTTTATTATCATTTCATTCATAATAATTAATATGATGTTTGTTTGAATATTATTAGTACTAATTCGTATGGATTTGTTTAAGTTTATTATTATATGGAGGTTTAATAGGGGTGTTTATTTGGTTTCGAAATGTTTTTAGGCCTAATTTATAACTGAACTTATCCGAATTAGAAATGTGTCTAACCAAACGGATTAAACCTGTTTTTGGTTTATTCGATTGAATTCGGGAGGTTATCCGAATAAGCAAGATTTTTGGAACCGGGCACTAAAAATCCCAAACCGAAAACCGGTCAAAAAATCGAAGCTAAAACAGGCCAAACCGAACCAAAACCGTTTTAGAAAAAGAAAAGAAAAAAGAAAAAAACTGTTTTGGCCATAAACACAAATAAATTTATGTTTTCTTTGTTTTGTATTGATTTTCAAATTTATTGTTTCAAAAAATCTATAAGTTAATAAAACTTAAATTTTATGTAGTTTATATGGTTTTAAAATGTTCACACATGAACCGGAATGGAACCGAAACCGGGTCAAAAAAACTGACTCTAAACTAACCAAGCCGTGGTGGAACCAGTTTGGGTTTGAAAAAAAAACGGTTTCTTCATCGCTAAACCAAACTGATCCGAATTAGAAACGTGTCTAACCAAACTGAATTTAACAGATTAAAACGATTTATTTGGTTCGGTTATCAGATTAAAATTGTTATTTGGTTTATTCGATTGGATTCAGTTCGGTTATCCATATAAGCAAGATTTGTGGAACCGGAAACCGAATTCAGAATTAGGTATTTAGGTTTGGTTTTTTGCACACTCCTAAGTAGGTAATTCTATCTGGCACGTACGAATAATTGAAGGGTGTGTAGGGCACATGCACATCATATGGATAGTCATATCACTGTCACATTGGTCTTTTTTTGTAAGGTCCAACTTTCATACGGTCGTATGATGTGGGCGAAACACACTCTCATACAGGTATAGCCCTCTCATAAGGGTTGTATGGCCCATATTCGCCTTGTTATACGGCTCGTATGAAGGTTGGTGCTGGTTAACATGTCATTAGTATACCGATATCAGCCTCCTAATTGTATATTCTAAAGCATAAGTTCAGATGCAGATTTTTTTAAATGAATGTTACATATTTGCAGTCCCTTGAAAAGATCAAAAAGAACTGCAGATGTTATATGGGGTTCTCGGAAAGCGGAGATCCTTACAGATTATGACTTAAGGGAGATTGACCTGTATTCATTTCAAGTTAGTTTGAGTTTCTTTGAAGATGCAAATATATGTCATGGTTATTGTAATACTCAAATTATAGGGTTTATATAGGGTCTCCTGAAGCATGAAGGTATAGAAAAGTATGGTCCGGCTTTTCGTCAGTGGCAAAAGGATGCTCCAAATTTTAATATAGATGGTCATTATCCGGTGAGGGAATTGTGGGATCGTGCTAGTAGCTGCTGGAAGAAAATATTAGTTCATGACAGCGGTTCTGTTCTTGTGGTTGCTCATAATGCTGTTAATCAGGCTCTTGTTGCTACAGCAATGGGTAAATTACCTTGCTTTTTGTGTGTGTGTGTGTGTGTGTGGTATGACATGAATTTTTATATGAAATGGTAAATTTTATTTTCGGAGGTGGAAATCTGACAGGTTGAGTGACATGTAAAACGGTCTGGTCAGTCTGACCCATTGTTGGAAATTATAATCAAGAAATTATGTTGACTTGAGAAAGTCAAACGACACAAATAAAAGGCGCCAAAGTTGGAAAGGTTGTGTCGTTTGTTATTGTACAAGTCGTGTCGGTTAAGGTAGAAAACGGTTATGTAACCGTCAATGTAAAGGCCTATATAAAGCCTCCTATGTATCATTTCATTTGTGTGGATAATAATATTAGTTTGCATATTATCAAACTTCCTCCACCCTCTGTTCCTTCATCACCGAGTCACTGCACAATCTTTGTGCATACTCATGTTCATCCTAATCCTTTAACCAAGTCGTACAGATGCGAAACAGGGAAAACACAACACCCATTAGTGTTTCTTTTATGGATTTCTTTTTGTGTGCTTTGTAAATTTTTGCTCATCTCATCTTCAGGCTTAGGAACTGAGTACTTCAGGGTTTTACTTCAAAGTAACTGCGGTGTTAGTGTGCTAGATTTTGTCCCACGACCTGATGGTGGATCTCCATATATATGTCTTAACAGACTAAATCAGGTAAGATACATATATATACATATATTCCTAAAACAGAATGCGTTCTCATTAATATATGATTTGTAAATTGTTGGTTGAAGTTGGAAAAATCCATGGTTTGATAGGCAAAACATTCATGTACAGTTTATATTTGTCTAGTTCCTTTTAATAAAATTATGTGCTTTGCTACATGATCATACATAATCACTTAATCTGGTATTATTTTGCAATTTTTCCAGCCATAATTATGGTTTTGTACTTAAGGTAAAAATATACTATGTACAGACTCCAGGGTCTCCTATTGCTGGTGGAAGTTCTGCAGGCAGGAAAGCCAGTAAACGGATCGTACTAGTATGTCATGGATCAACTCAGGTAAATCCTGAAGTAGTATAGTTTTTCATAAATCTCCGAATGAACATTGATATCTTACCATTCCTTTTCTAATAATTTTTTTTAATAGCTTTTATGCATTTTGAGAGAGCAACAAACAAAATTAAGATACTTCGATAGTTCGATATAGAAATCCAGTTCCCCCTTAACACATATAATGTAACAAAAATGAAATAAGTTGTAGATTTAAAAAAAAAATTTGTCCAACATCACCATCTATTCCTTTGGGCTGGTATATTACCAAGTTAATTGGTTCTCTATGTGGCAATCTCGACTCATTCGTCCTAAATGGGACAATTTACTATTTTTTGTGCCTCATAGATCGTTAAAAGATGGCTTTTTATCATGTTTGGGTCATTTGATGATAACTGGAAACCATGTAACAAGTTTAAATGCAAAGTTGGCATGATGATATGTCAATTTCTTGATTATTTGTCACTTACCGACATCTAAAAGTTCTGATGTGGTATTCTCAAACAAGATTTCTAAATAACAAAAATTCCACATCAGCAGTTTGAATGACAATGGATGCCAAATGATCAAGAAAATGAGTCATCACCATGCCAACTTAGCATTTGGACCTGCTTACCCAGTTTCGGGAAGACTTGTTTTATATGCTCTTAAGGCATAAAAGAATAGTATAATGTCCCATTTGGGACAAAAAGAATATTTTTTTTTTGGGTAAAGGGTCCGGCACCCTGGTAAAGTTTGTTAATAATAAAAAGTATTACTAGGATACGCCCCAAGGAGTAAACACCAACCCCAAAAACGAACGGGCTAAGGCCTAACAAAACAGGGAGTTCGCAGACTCCCGGCCTATAGCCATACGAATAATCAAACAACCATCTGAACTATGTTTGAGACCACAAACAGTGCAAACAACTAACTCCAAGCCTGTCTGCAAAGCAAAACCAAACAATAGACAAACACAAAGCAGTAAACAAAATACATAAACGAAATGATAAAGCAAGTAACGTCTTCATCAGCCGCTTGGGACAAATGAGAGTATATTTGTATTCTGTGTAAAAGACCATTGAAATATAATTAATAGGGAAAAAATCAAAAAGGAAGAAAGTGGCAAAATATATATTTTCAATTCATAAAACCTCCTAAACTGTTCTATACATAAAATTCGATTATTGTTAAATAGTATAATCAGTTCTTTGTGATACTCTTCTCATTGTGAAACTTATAACTGTAAAGACACTATTCTTAATATACCTTGAAAGGTAGATCAGAAGAACTATTTTCATTGAATAGTGTTACAAAGTCTTGTTTTTATAAAATAGAGATCCTAAGATATGTACATTAAGATACCATTGTATTTACCTCATGGTACCCTTAGGCTTGGTACGGTTTAGTATATGACTAATACACTCTAATAATTCTTATCAACAGGCTAGCAATTCTGATGCTGATGACACATCAATGGATATGCTTGGTACCATTCAAGTAAACAGATTTTCTTATATATATATATATATATATAAGTTGACTATATGTAAGAGGGCATCCTCTAATGTCTAAGCCATTGTTTTATGAATAACAGTCACAAAAAACAGCAGAACTGCTTCTTGATTTGAATGTGAAATCAATAATTAGCAGCCCTAGAGTCGCGCCAACTGAAACTGCTAATGCTATTGCTCGTGTAAGCCTCATCCCCAAATTCCTTGTCTTGTTAACCAAATCATTTGGTGTTTATAGCATTAAATGGCTAATTTCATAATATTGAAGGTTCAAGAAGCTGCTGATTGTCTTGGAGCTGATTGTGTGCCACGATATGTGGAAACAAAGCAGCTGAAAGACCTCGATGTTCATGATATTCTTAATCATTCAAAAAAGGCAAGTGGTATACATTTTATTTTTACAAGTGTTTTAGTCGATTGTTTGGTGACAATGTTTGTTGCACTATATTAGGCTTTTTTGACTCGTTTACTTGTAACTGGGTCGACTTGGGTAATGGTTTGTCCTTAACAGGTCAAATAGGTCAAACAGAAAATGTTGGCTAAAAGGGAAGAAACTAGCCAACATGTATTTCTAATGCTTACAATCTCCTTAAGATAATTATTAGTAACATAGTTGGTCTCCTCATAAATGACGCATCAGCTAATTATAAAAATGTGAAAAAAAAAAAAAGTGTTTGTTGCTCAACCTCACCCCTACCCATTTCAACTAGTACTTAAAACAATCGGGTTAATTTTAACCCGAACTGTTTTGACCCATTACCCGACCCGTCTTACCTGCCCATTCTTCTCCAGTAACTTTATCTAAACTTACGTTCTCGCTGCTATGATTCTGAACCTTTGATGGTTAAAACTCAAAAAGTCTATGTTAATTAGTGCTTTGGGTAAATATTTGTAATCTTTCATTAGAGGCAACATTCCTTACACGAGGCGACCACGACCAAAAAGTTATCAGGTTTTGGTTTGGCTGATATAAGTTATAACCCGTTTAATCAACAATTCAATCCAACGCGATTATTTGTATAATAAAGATCCAAGACTAAGCCTCTTTCCATTTCATATAATATTTCCGTTTTCTTAACAGGAATCAGTTAATGCATCAAGTCTACAATCTGGGTGGGTGAATGAATTCGAAGATGAATTATTAACAGAAACATGGGACCGATCAGGAACAGCCTGGAAATCTCTATTAGACGAACTGTCTAACGAATCTGAACCAGACAACATCGTTGTAGCAGTTGGTCATCCAATAATTAACATCGGATTATTAACACATTGCCTAAATTTAACAAAGGATTGGATGGGATCATTTCATCTTGATGCTGGTAGCATTACCGTTATTGATTTTCCTGATGGTCCTTTTGGAAGAGGTGTTGTTCGATGCATAAACTATTCGGCACATCTGGGAAGGTGGTCAATCCCCATTACTAGGCCAACGCAAGATGATGAAGAATTCTAGTTCCTAAGTGCAGGGGGGTGTACATTATAACACTGCGTGACACTAGTAAAAAAAATTATGCGTTATATGGTATATAATTAATGTTCTGCTTTTTTGTGTTGTATATGTATCTAGTGACACCCGAACGTTTGTGAAGAGCGACCATTCATGGGTCTGCTGATCGAGTATGTGTTCAGGCATTTTCATGTTGTAATCGCGCATACGTATACGTATACGCATACCACTTGATAATGAATCATGATAGAAAATGTAGTAGCATGTTTATGTTTCAGGGGTTATGTTAATGTTGGATGAACTTGCAGAAAAGTGATTATCTGGATGATTGCTAGTTGAAGTCATGATAATAGTTGATATGTGTAGTTGAAGTTATGATTGCAAATATAATTATCCATCCTCACCAAAAGTTTTCGTGGTTAACATTATTACTAAAAGATCATGATATTTGGAATTATATACCATGATAATTTGACAAAAGAAATTGTTGACTATAGATTACATTTATGGGTTAGGATAAGTACATACCGAAAGAAAAATAAGAAATTGTAGAAAGGGTACTTAAAGGAGTCTGATTGAACTCATTCAAGTGGTATTGGAATCATCATCATCGAATCCTACACGATCTTAGTTTTTAAGTTTTCGTTTTTTATTTTATTTTTAGCTTGTAGTTTTTAAAATATGTGTTAGATAGTCTTTTATGTAGCATTGTGTCTTTTTTTTTGTTATTTTATTTTACGATTCATTGTGTTTTTTTTTCTTTAGCATTGTATTTTTTTCTTCAACATTATGTTATATTTCTCGGTATTATGTTATGGACAAAAGATCAAATACAAACAACTTTTTAGTACGAACTGTACGAACTGAAGGGAACAAAAAAAAAAAGTGGCGGTGGCATTTTCGTAAATAATGACCACCACTCTTGTTGATATAATTACTCTAGTTATATTAATGACCACCACTCTTGTTGATATAATTACTCTAGTGTATATAATTACTCTAGAGTAATTACCCTATAGTAATTATATAATTACTCTAGTTATATAACTACGCTATATAATTACTTTAGAGTAATTTTATAATTACTCTAGTTATATAATTACGCTAGTTATATAACTAGAGTAATTATATAATTACTCTAGTTATATAAAGTTTCCAATATTTACAGAAATGTCACCGCGTGTTTTTTACTTCAGTTCGTACTGTTCGTACGATAAAGCTATTTGTATGTGAACTTAACACTTATGTTATGTTATATTTCGTGAATGTTTATTCTCATATATTTAAGCTTGAATTTTCAAGAATCTTTATTCTATTATAAATTATTCAGGTCATTACTTTAAGGTTCTAATATCAGAGTACTATTTTGAGTAATCTTAATTTAATTCAAGTAATATCACGTGTTTGTTCTGTTTACCGTATCTATAGTAGTTTTTAATTAATAAAACTGGTTATGTCATTTTATGTATTGTCTTTATTAGTTTTTAAAATAATCAAAATTTATCATTACTTCAAATAACTAACTATTTTCCTATTAAAATTTCAATAGCAAACATTTCTACCCAATATTTTTTCACGTGCATTGGTATATTGTATCATATTCGATGATTTAATTGCGATTATCAATGTCACGTAAACAATTTCAATCCACAAATTCAAACACAAAAAAGTATACATAATTAATAACCAAACTAGCATGTTTATTAAAAAAATCCACAAGTTCCTCATACAATCATCAAATCTCTTGAAAACACAACTAGACTGATTATAAACATTCTTAATTTCTTCATGTTTGAACTTGCATTCAGTCGACTCGTGTGACCACACGTTAAGCGGTTGGAGGCTTGACTACGACAGCCGGGAAATCAAGAAGAACGATCTTTTCAATCGCGGCTGAGAATGTCGCTGAGTATTCGAGATGGTTCGGGTGGGTTTGAAAAGCATTGAAATCATCCTTGGAGTTGAATGTTATCATCAAAGCATGAGTGAATCCTTGCCTTAGCATCTCCATGCTTTCAATATCCTGTCCCCTGTGACATCAAGTGCTAGGATTGGTTATTTATGTTACTAAGATATTATATTATGCTATAATGACCAATCCAACTCATTTGAAATTTCTCAATATTAATATTCTTGCACTAATTTTTAATATCTTAGTTCCTATAAAATAAATAATTTAAACAATTTAACTATATTTATTTCTTGCACTAATTTTTAATTGACAATCCCAATTCCCAAACACCCTTTTAATAGTTATTGCCCTATTAAAATTTAATTAGCCATAGAAAAAAAACAATTGAATGACTACAAGGAAAAAAGAATAGTTTTTTTAACGGTCAACAAATCAAACCCGAGCATTCTTGGGACACCCACTAGATAAATCGAGTACTAGCTGAGTGTAACCTGAGTTGTCAAACACCAATTTCGGAGAAAACCCGGTAACCCACCCGTCCGTAGACACACCGGTGAAAATACCGGTAAAACCCGTCTGGCTCAAAAATCGAACCCAGGATTCCCTTGGTCTACTATCATTGTCTACCAATGCTTCTATTATTGCACTACAATAGTATTATCATTGCACTACAATAGTACTAGGAAAAGAGAATAGTTTTAATGAACAATTCCAAACACCTACTATTAAAACGTAATAAGCCATAAAAAAAAGTTAAAATAAAATAAAATGAATGTCCCCATGAAAAAATATACATTTTTTCATCCTCATTTACAAAATTTAAATCATTTAGCTACATTAAATGAAAAATTAAACAAATTTTATTAAACGTTTCTAACAACAATTTAATAGATAGTTAGCCAAACGTTGTGGCAACGGAAAACACTATATACGTGATACCACAAAGGACTTAAGTTCTTTTGAAAATTTTATATGTATTGAGTTCAGCCCCAGCAGATCCGTAACTTTCAACCCCCGAAAAAAAATTAAGCTCCGTCACTACTTAAGTTCGTTCATAGTGGAGAAACTGGTTCAGAAACCAATTTGTAACTTGTAACATATGCAACATTTGTAAGTTGTAACCTAGGATTTTGCAGCATAACATGTATTACCTATAACATCTTACCATTTTGGTAATTAGAAAACATATATAAATCCTTTTAAAGATTATACGAAAACTTATACATAGTGACATGGTGTGTATGTACACATTAATTACATAAAAGTGCGTGCCTCATGCATCATCTTAGTAGTAGTACTGACATGTACATTAAACTTACCAAACAAAGGATTTGACACTATCAACTTCAGACACAAGCTTTTCCAACCCTTTGATAATATCCTCCACCACCACATCTTCTTTGAATTTCACCACCACCAAGTGTACGAACTCCGCCATCTGCCACCGTAATCCACCACCACCACCACCACCACCCAAACACTATATATGTTTGTGTATATAACTAACTATGTGTGTGTAACATACATAATATATATACACAAACAAAGTTAGGCTCTTAATTACATATAGCATGTGACACACACACTGACACACACATTTGTAGGTTGAAATAATATTCTCGGTGTGTACAACCCCCAATGCACGATGTACAAGTGGGTCAATAACCACAAGTCAGCACTTCCGTCGCTGCGTCCCCACAGTCAAACCCACCGACACCATTGTCGGAATTGTGACATATTTTCGAGTTGTACGTTTTGCTTTACTTCTTGTACCACTTGACCTGGTCAAACTCGATTTTTTTTAACAGGGAAAATCACGAAATTAGCCCTTTGACCGTTTGAATTACGAGAATAGTCCCCTCCCATCTCTTTGAGAGACGGTTCACGGTTCCCAACGACTCTGAAGCGTCTCCCGAGAGCTTTTGGTTTCCAACCTTTTACACCTTCTAAAACTCTTTTTGTTACCGGTACATTTATATCTTACATGTAAGGTTGTGTGGTATAGGGTCGGAGGAAAGGTTGGGGAGGTTACGTGGCTTTCGGCCCCATTGCCAAATACCCCTCTAATCGAGGATGGTGGAAACATCCCCACCTCACCGAGCCGCTACAAGTGCATGAATTAAATATTGGACCGTTGGCAACGGTCGCAATTTTTAAATATATATTATTTTTTACCTATTTAAACTCATAACATGTTACCTTTTTTCATTCACTTCACTCTTTCACACAATCTGAAACCATTCAAGCTTTAAAAAAAAAATATTTGTTCTTTCTCAAATGGCAAGACGGGTTTGGACCGACAAGGAAGAATTCGCTCCTCGGGTTGATGCAAACTCATGGTGGAGTGATTTACTTAATGAATTCCGTCAGCAAATGGGTGAAACCGATTGTAACGTACACGTACTAAGTTCCAAATAGAGGCTAGTGAACCAAAGTGTCACGATATTTGAGCAAGTCTTCTTCATACGCTCCATGAATTGCGAAGACCTAGTAATTGAGGATGAGGCTATAAATAAGGCCCTTTGTGCATACCAAACCACACAAAGTCATGACTTTAACCACGTTATGTCGTGGCAAATGCTAAGAGTTGTTCCAAGTCAGTGTGCGGGTCATGTCTTTATATTCGAGTATGACACCTTAGTATTCTAGATAATTTCGAGATAAGTTTAAATAAAGTGTGTTAGCATATTACTTAACCCAGTTCGAACACATGTTTAAAATATAAGGTAACTATTCAAATACATAAAAATACCATTATAAGGTGACTTGGTTTAAAATTATGTCGTGTATTATATGTTAAACAAACGAAAATAAAAGCCTAAGTTTGATGAAGTTAAAGTTTTTAACGCAAAAATAAAATTATGAACTCAAAACTTATGTAACATTTTTATATGCATTTTAACAAATACATACTATATCAACGGAATAAACTATATCAATTCACAAAGATTAGTTTTGTTGCAAGTTGCATGTACGTACGTGTGTAAGAAAATTTAAAAATATAGAACTTTTGTAAAAAAATGATTTTAATATAATAAAATAATAGAACTTGAATTATTGGTTGCACGTGTGGAGCGTCTCTTGCTCCTGCAACAATTTAGAACGCTTCATATGTAATGTCTATATCCTAACAATAGTACGTGAGCATCCTGAAATAGTGAAAAGGATGCATATTTTATCACACGAGACCTTATCAATACCCAATTACCCACAAAATATCGGGTTTACGGTGTACATAGACCGTAACCAAAATCCTATGGATGGCATCTTAACTAAAGGGGCAGATAAACTTTTATTAAGATGAAGATTACGTACAATATGAATTTGGTATAGACACACTAACCTCTTTATGAAAAGTTTTACTGGACCAACACTTTATGGTACATTAGACCTCATGAATTGGTCTCGTTGAGAATGGAGGTGACAGTGTTATAATGGTTGTGTAACATTTATATATATATATATAAAAAAAAAGACAAAGTTTAAAGGTGTGTTAATTTACTTTTTTAAGAGGACGGCCAACAATCTCTTCCTATGAACACCAGCGTGATTAGGTGCATTTTAAAAGTGAGAAAAAATAAAAATAATAATAATAATATAATATAATAGGTTTGTGTAAAATAACCATACTAGTTTTCTTTTAACAGCAAACTACACATTTCTTTAAAATATATATCACTTGTCTCTAATGGGACTTAAACTCTCACAGGGGCACCAATACAATTATACAACACCATACCATTCACCTACCAACCTAACACCATACCATTAGTCTACAAGCCCTTGGTGCTTAGCACTGGTGGATTCAGAAACCTTTGATTTTTCAACACCATACCATTCACTCGTTATTTTTTTATAGGTTTTTTCAAAATCATACAAGATTCGCACGAACCCACAAAAGTGGGCTCCTAGCCCTGGGAACCCACAAAAGTGGGATGGATCCGCCACTGGTGCTTACTAATTTTTTTAAACGAAATAATCTTATAAAGTTAAAAAAAATAATAATAAATAAAAATAACCGGCCCAAATAGTCCTTAATTAGAAAGCTAAATTACGTCATCTACTAGCAATGGATTATCCTATTAACTATGGAAAACATCTATAAAATTAAGAAATTGTAGGGTAAGGTACTTGATCTATCAACAATTTAAATACCAAGTATTAATACAAAAGTATATGTCAACCGTAAAATATATATTTGAACAGTTTTTTATGCATGCACTATTACTTAATCGTGTTGGATGTTGAGTTCTAAAGAAAAATAACAATTTTACAAATATTTATATGATAATGTTCATGTATAATAACTTGCATTCAACATTGAATACGCATGTTGTTTAATTTTGCTCTCAACCTTTCGGTACAAAGTTTGTTAAAACGAAGTTGTATTCAAAGTAGAGTATATTTTGATCTCGTAAGCTATAGTGATTGTTGATACCATACCGGTACAATAAGGAACCGGCCTATACCAATATTGGTTTTTGACTCGTATAAAACACGTGTTGTCATCCTTTGAGGATGCGTTTGATGTACCGTTCCGGTGTCGTAATGAACCGAACCTACACAAGCTGAATATCCGCCACATCGCGCGAGGATCTCACTAGTAAATATTAAAACAATTGCCTTCCAAATAAAAATATATTAAAACAATTAGTTTAGTGATTTTAGTAAAAGGGGATGTATGTGGAAAGTGTGCCTCCATTTCCTCTCAAGCATGATGTTGAAATGTTTTTGAGAGGCATGTGGGGTTTGTGTGGATATGATGGAGATATCCTCAAAAATGTGTATTGTTCTGTTTGTGAGCTATCGACTTACCAATCTTGATAAGATATGGATCCCAGGGAATATCTTGTCTAGTTAACTTTTTTCCATCTTCATCGTATATGTATCTAATAGTCTTATCTACACTACATAATATGGTATATATTATTATCCAGTGTGACTCTAATATACAAATAAAACATCAATTTTAAATTTTTAATAACATAACAGAAAACGTAATAGTCTAATACTATCAATCGTGTATTCGTGTCAACGTAAACTGAATTAAATATGAATTGCAACTTAGACCATGTGTAATATGGTGGGTAAAATTAGGTGGGTGAAGGCATTTTTTTTACACTTGGCAATGTAGGGTCACTTGGTGGGTGAAAGGGACTTGAAATGGGCAAGGGTGTAATGGTGAATGAAATTTGGTGGGTGAAAGGGGGTGAATATATAATGGTATTAAATTTGAATTAAAAAAAAGAAAAAAAATAAAAATGAAGTGTTAGCCATTGATTGGCCAATCCAAGTTTTAACCCACGCGAGATATTTCGTGCAGGTATGGTTAGCGCCCATTTGGCTTTGTAGGGGCCGGTGTTCCTGGGTTAGTGGGGCGCTAAATGGCCTCTTTCACGCCCATTTAACAGACGATTACACCTGGTCTTAGTGTTGTAAAATGTAAAGTCTTTGGTGACATATTTTCTATTTTATAACCTTTTCAAATATTGTCCTCACTATAAGTCTACAACGTTTGCCATTTTTTTGGGATAATGAATATGATCAAAATTAAAGGTTGATATTGCATCTAACAAGATTGCAAAATTGGCATATAGGGTAAGATTTTCACTTGCCCTTTTCTATATTATATTCTGTTTTATACATACTCACAATAACGAAGAGGATCTACAATTCCTTTCTTTGATTAGCCGAAGTGATAGGTGAGACAAATCGGTAGATGTCATGTGGTATCTACTATACTCTTCTTTCTTCCCCACATTCACTTTGACATAAATGTATATGGACCAAACGGATAGTCGGGTAGTTGTCACACCCTCAAATTTCCACCTGCGGAGTTCTACCGCGAGGCGTGTGACACACCAGGATCCAAGTCAACGGTCACAATAAACAACACTATATGAGACATAAGTAAATTTAAAACACAAGTTCAACCATTTTGACATAACAGCGGAAGCATAGTTTTACAAAACGAAACTCAAAAGTATCCAAACTTGTTCGATAACAAAACCATTAGACCTAAACTAGACGCCGTGCAGACGCGTGCGCCTAAGCCCTGAGATGCTGCTACCTTAGCGACCTGAGAAATCATGCCAAAAATGGGTCAACATATAATGCTGGTGAGTTCACAGGTTTTTAAGTTTACAATTAGTTTCCATGAGTTACTAGTTCTGTCACAAAATACCATGTCGTGAAATGTGTTTAATAAACTAACCAGCGTTTCCTTACTACTACGATTGTGTTGCTGAAACCATTACTGACATCGTTCCTTGTGTTGCTGCCCATGTGTGAGTTGCTTGTGTTGCTAAAATAGAGACAATATGCACCCGCCCGGCTCCAAGCCGACGGGTGGGGCTTGTCAGGCCCAATAGATCTATCCACATTTCCCCCGTTGTGCCCAGCACATTCATGGTTTCCCCCAGGGACTTCCTTTTTTCATCGTATAGTAATCAAAAGAGTTGCAATTCAAAAGAGTTGTGTTTCAAAAGCATTGCATTCCAAAAGTGTTGCATTCCAAAAGTGTTTCATTCCAAAAGTGTTTTATTCCAAAAGTGTTGCATTCCAAAAGTGTTGCATTCCAAAAGTGTTGCATATTTATGATATAAACGTTTCATTTATTAAATCGTGTGGCATGTTTCTCCCCCAAGAGAAAGTGTATAAAAGAGGCGACGTGAACTCACCTTAGGTTGCGTTACTTCGAAAATGATTAAAATCAACAAGCTATGCTAGCCCCGTAAAGCGGCGACCTAACATATGACAGTTACAAGTACTTAGACTAATAACCCGTAGGTTAGTTAGTCCCTAGATGCCCAGACCATAACCAGGTTCGTTTGAAAACACGTTGACTGTTAAACTGACCAAATGCACAAGACTCGACATCCCATTGGTGACCCGACATTCCACGTGTTCATCTCATACTCAAACATACACCAATCATGCAACTTAGTACTTAACATGTGTTAAAGTTCAACGAGTCTAACACATAGGTCAAATAATGCACAAACAAGTCCATACACGTGTTACTATGTTACTAGGCATGTCACGGGGTTCCTATCATGTTCCTAGGTGTCGAATCGGGTTTCGGAATGTCAAAATACACTTATAACAGCAGTACACGCGATTAGGAACTTAGCATGCAATTAGGAAAAGTCAACTGGTGATTGGGGATGGTCAACGGGCGATTGTGAGGCTAATCGCCTACCTTAGCATGCGATTGAGGGGCTAATCGCATGCTAAGAGGGCTAATCGCCTGCCTTAGCATGCGATTGGGAAAGCTAATCGCCTGCTAAGGAGGCTAATCGCCTGCAGCTGCTGCGCGACGCAATTTCGCGCGTTTAACCCTCCAAATCAGATCCGAAACATGTGTAAACACCCAATATCAATCTTAACACATTAACAAACATATTTCAAGCAAAACCCCTAAGTTTTCATCATTCTAACAGTCCCGAATGCGAGCGTTTTCCCAAAATAGTAAACTTAACATGTAAACATCACATCAACATGCAAGAACTTGCCCTAAATAGCAAATATCCAGATTTCATCACATAACCACGTTGTCCGATAGTATCCTACTGCTCTAGCATCATCCTAAAGCAAACCCTAACATCATACAATCAACAACACACCTCATAGCATCCTTAATCATTCAAAATCATCCAAATGGGTCAAAATATCAAATATCAACAATACACAACTAAAACCATCCAAACCCTTAGAACATCATCATACTAACTCATAACAGCCATAAACACCTAAATAGCACAAGAACAATCATGTTTCAATCCTAAAAATCCTACCTTTAATCACATATAACACATATAACACGCATAAAGGTTTGGGTTTGTTTAAAAACGGTTTTTAATGGATTTTCAAAGACAAAAACATTTATAAGTCAGGTCTGGACTTTTAGGGAACAAAATATAATCATTTAAAGGTTTGGGTTTGAAGAACACACCTTGGATTTAAGAGAAAATGATGGATAAAGCTTGGAAATGGTTGTTTTGATGTAAAAACGAGTTCCAGGGGGTGTTTGTGTGTTGGTATGGGTTATGGGACGGCTAGGGTTGCACAAATGGTGTTTTAAAGGTCAAGGGTGGTATTTATAGGCGTTTCTAGTCGTTTAAAACACGTCATGCGATTGTGCAGCAGGTACATGCGATTAGGGCCTAATCGCCCCCTATGGCATGTGATTAGGCCTAATCGCCTGACATTTCATGCGATTGGGGCCTAATCGCCTCCTAAGTCATGTGATTAGGCCTAATCGCCTGATACTTCATGCGATTAGGGCTAATCACCCCTATCAGCATGCAATTAGGGCTAATCACCTCCTATCAGCATGCAATTAGGGCTAATCACCCCCTAAGTCATGCAATTAGGGCTAATCACCCCCTAATATCATGCAATTACGCGTAATCACCTATAATGTCATGCAATTGCGTGTAATCACCGTTTTAACGTATGTAAACACGTATACACATACCGATAAGTCACATAATGATTATAAACACATAATACATGAAAACAAACACGTTCACACTCGTTCACCAATTCCCGGGACTCGAGACTTGCGTGTGTTAAAACCCCAATGATGCACGACTCGACTCGACTGACCTTGTCATGTGTAATGTATGCGCGACTCGCTAAGGTAGACTTACTAAGTTTTCAAAAAGTTAGTTACCGGAGTTTGCCGGGTGTCACATCATCCCCCTGTTGAAAGAATTTTCGTCCCGAAAATTTCCCGAAGTCGAAGAGAGAGAACAAATAAGAAGAAAAATTTTCCGGGTCGTCACATCATCCCCCTGTTGAAAGGAATCTCGTCCCGAGATTCTTTCGGTTTCAACAGTTATGCGTGTCGACCTCTGTGTGTGCCTAAGTAACGTTTCCCCAAAATACGACGAGTGAAGGTCGTGAACCAAAACGTGACGGTAACAACCGGGAAACCACTTTTCCCCAAATGTGAATATAAGACAAGAGACCCCCCCCCCCCCGATCGAAGGCCCACTGGAGACTACTATAATCGGTATAACTAACCCACCGGTACCGTCCAAGTAGCATCCCCAAAGGACCCTCATCGACCCACAGAATACGAAGCGGTGACCAACACCAAAAAGAAAACACTCAAAGATACAAATTTCACAACGATGTGGATAAAGGTAAAACCAAAGAGTAACGGAAGAAGGAAAAACACACCGGTAACAGTGTCTGGATCCTCACGGGTCTTCCCTGAGCCCAAGACGATCGCACAAGCATTTCGATCGCTACCTCCGTTGTCTCTGTCACCACCAGCTGCCTCAACACCACTCTGAATCCGCTTTGGGCAATCCTTCTTAAGATGCTCCAACTGACCACAAAGAAAACACCCCTAAATTTCCCGAGGAGTACGAGCAGCAATCACCGCCTGAGTCTGTTTCGATCGGGAGTTGACCCTGCAGTCCTTAGCCACATGACCTATTCGCTTACCACGCTTGCCATGGAATTCTTCACAACTACCATAGTGATGGAACCCACAGAGATTGCACTTCGGTTGTTTCCCGATATACCCATTCTTGTTGTCCAGCTGAGGGTTGGACCGACAATTCTTGGCAAGATGACCATTACGATGACATTGGCTACAACGAAACGTATCGCAACTCCCCACATGATGGTATCCACACATGATGCACTCCGGGTGCTCTCCGACATATCCTCCTTGCTTCTGACTAGAAGATGACCCTGAAGCTTCAAGCTTTACTTTCTGCTGATGCACTTTGGCTTTGGCCACATCCTTCTCGACACTCTCCCGTTTCCTTTTGTTGCTTTCAGTCCCTCCAAAGATGTGGGGCTCACACTCCATGAACACCTTAAAAGTACACACCTGCTGGCCCAGAGGAGGTGGTGGTGGAGGACAAACGACATTCCCACCGACGCCTTGCTGAGCGACCTGTTTAGCAGTAAGAGCAGCAGTCACATTTTGCTGGATTAGATTCTTTAGCTCTTCTGGGGTTAAGTTGATGCTTTCACGACTCCCATCACCACTGTGTTCACCACGACTTCCAGACATCTTCTGCCGAAACAAGAACAAAACTCTCATACCCATTACCAACGCTAAACCAAGAGAATACGAAAAGTCCAGGATTGGGTCCAAACGACTCAAAAGTATGTGACCGTCTAGTGTGTGAGACTCGGCTATAGTCTAGACTCTACATGCAGTCCTAGTTCACTATAACCATTGGCTCTGATACCAAGGGGGGGGGGGGGGGTAATTTTACTACCCCCTCTCTCCCAATTTAAATGTCCTTATTTCCTTTTTTGTTTGTCCCAAATTAAATGTCTCTTTCCATAAATAGAAATGTAATTTCCAGTTTTGCCCATAAAAGACAAAACACAATCACCACTTTTGAGGATATTATTGTCATTTTATCACATATAAACAAAAAATTTCTTAAAATGTGTGTTTTTAGACATGGGACATTTAAATTGGGACGGAGGGAGTACTAAATAACAAAAAGCATAAGTTATGAACAGTACTAAAAAATAGGTTACGAGCAGTCTCGGTAAACTATTTTTTTTTAAATAATACTCCCTCCGTCCAAATTTAAATGTCCTTCTTTCCATTTTTTGTTGTCCCAAATTAAATGTCCATTTCCAAAAATAGAAATGCAATTTCCAGTTTTGCCCATAAAAGACAAAACACAATCACCACTTTTGAGGATATTATTGTCATTTTACCACATACAAACAAAAGATTTCTTAAAATGTGTGTTTTTGCACCCATGACATTTAAATTGGGACGGAGGGAGTATGTCATTTTTCATTTAATTTAGTTTTTTTTTGTGAAAAAAAAATCTATATACATAATTATGTCAACATCCCGATATAAATTTATTCAAAATGGAGTTGCATTCAAAATTAGTTATTTTCTTGGTATCGTAAACTATAACGAGTGCATGTATCATACCGAACCGAACTAATACCTATCAAAAAACATCAGTACCTGTATACGTTTTTATGGTTTTTGGTTTCGTATACTAACAGTCCTTTCAATCTCAATGTTATAACCAAAGCCCACCATTTAGTCATTTACTTCATGATTCTAATTCATTTGATTTGTGTTGGTGTAATACTGCCCATTGAAGCCCACCTCAATATTAGGGGGGTCGGGGTGTTACCAGAATTGGTCAAGGGTACCCCACTACCAGCACGGTAACACCGTCGTCACCCATGCTGGTAGTGGTCCCGTGAATTAGGGATGGCAATGGGTCGGGTTTGGGACGGGTTTAGGTAATCCCAACCCCATACTCGATTAGGTATGCTTGTCCCAAACCCGTCCCAAAACCCGTCGGGTTTATGTCGGGTAATTACCCATCGGGTGTCGGGTATACCGACGGGTTTCGGGTAAACCCATTAATTTTTAAAACTTACCCATCGGGTATATCCGACCATAAACCGGTCGGGTATCTATTGGATAACTACTAACCAATTATATTTAGAATTATTTAATATACGTGTAAATGATCATAATGTATGAATATAAAATACTTAACTCATATAAAAACACTCTAAGACATATATAACAAATAGTATACACTATTTTTTGGTAATTTCTAGCACAAGATGGTAATCTAGATGGACAATTAGATATATTATGGATACATATTTAAAAAGATATATAAGAAAACATATTGGGTATCTAATCGGGTAATTGGGTATACATTATCGGGTAATCGGGCCGGGTAAACGGGTATATCATCAAATCCCATACCCGTTCCAAACCCGCGAAAAAAATAAAAACTAATCCCATACCCGGACCCATACCCTATTACCCGACCCAAACCCGTCCCAAATGTGTCGGGTTTCGGGTTTACCCACCGGGTTCGGGTTTGATTGCCATCCCTACCATGAATCAAAATCTGGTTGTAGTTAACGGGCTGGTACCCGTGACTTTCTCTTTCCCTTTTGTCTTTTTGTTTATTTTATTTTCAGTGGAGTGTTGCCTCTAGAAAACTGTTTTAGCGAAGTGAATCAGTGAAGTGATGTGGCAGACTGGCAGTGCAGGATTGGTAGAAATCAGTGAATTTGAAAAAAAAACCCAGTAGAGCGCCCCGTCCCCCTTATAACGGAGCCATTGAGGGTTTTGTTAGTAAAATACTAAAATAACAACTATGAAATTAGAAGAAAAAAAAAATTCTATATACTTTTTATTTATGTTGGTACCCATTCGATTCAAACGAATAGGATATTTTTGCCTTTTGAGTTTTCAATTCGAAGTTCCTGATAAACATGTTATATCAGCTCTAGCTTCTACGATCCAAAGGAATAGGTTAAATCTCGGTTTCTGCAATTCTAACAAACAAGTTGTCTTTGCCCGAATGTATTGATAATATACAGAATTTTTATCGTATCTTAAATATACATTTTTTTTTATTTGAGTGTATTGAGTTGGAATTGATATTTCTTATTGCTACAAATATACAAATTTTTATCGTATCTTAAATATACCATTATCGAGCCGCGGGGTCTTACTAGAAGCAACCTCTCTATTCCCACGGGGTAGATGTAAGACTGTCTACATCTTATCCTCCTCAGACCCTACTTTAGTGGATTAAGTGAGTATGATGATGATGATGATGAATGTCGAAATCAGTTTGTAATCCTATACTATGAACCCATCAAACTAGGGATGACAATCAAATCCGAACCCGATGGATAAACCCAAAACCCGACACATTTGGGACGGGTTTGGGGTCGGGTAATAGGGTATGGGTCTGGGTATGAGATTAGTTTTTATTTTTTTCGCGGGTTTGGGATGGGTTTGGGATTGGGATTTGATCATACACCCGTTTACCCGGCCCGATTACCCGATAAAGTATACCCATTTACCCGATTAGATACCCAATATGTTTTCTTATATATCTTTTTAAATATGTATGCATAATATATCTAATTGTCCATCTAGATTACCATCTTGTGCTAGAAATTACCAAAAAAAGTGTATACTATTTGTTATCTATGTCTTAGAGTTTTTTTTATATGAGTTAAGTATTTTATACTAGGTTAGAGTCCCGTGGGGACCCACGGTTCACCCGAAAATAAAATGAAAAAAAGTAGGAAAATAAGAATTGTATTATCGATTTGTTTCGGTTACTAAATGTTTGATAATGCAATATGTATGATTTTTGATGTTAAATGCAAAATGTCATCTAACAGTTTAATGTAACGAAATGATGAATATATTGAGTAAGTAAAGTTTAATTTGACAACTGCAAACTACATAGCATACTATCACAATATCACACATTACATCATTTGGGTAATATCTATATTCTAATCATAACTAAGCTTAAGCATAGTACACTTATCATTTAGTTGGGGCTTAACGAACTTCAACCAATATCACACATTACATCATTTGGGTAAGGGTAATATCTATATTATAATCATAACTAAGCTTAAGCATAGAACACTTATCATTTAGTTGGTGCTTAACGAACTTCAACCAATGGCCCATTTTCATTACTTCAATCAAAATCTTCCAACTCTTGCTCATTGATAGTTGATTTTTCACATGTCGAATAATGTTTGCAGCAAAGTTAGAGCTTCAAGTGTGTTTTATCATGGAAACAGACGTTGGTTCTACATTACGTATAAATATACTTTTATGTCCATTTAGAACAGTTTTAGACACATACCAACAAAATTCAAAGTTCCCACTTCCCCTTGGATGCCATTTGCTATGTTATATACATGTGTATACACGCAAACTTGAATAAATTATCAAGACTTTTTATTAAAAAAGCGAAAAGAGACACATCCCAAGGACTATATATTAGGTAAACAGGGCAAACTAAGGTTAGATAATGGTTCAAAATGAGTAAAAATTTTACAGGTTGTCAGGTTGACCCGTAACACGTTTTGTCGACCAATTTTTTTATATATAAATAGTTTTAAATATTTATAAAACATGTCATCAAAAGGCATATTCATATAACTGAAACACAAAGTCATACACAGACAATAATAAAGAGAACAAACTTACTTATGAAAACATCTAATCGAAAAACATATATGAAAACATCTAATCGAAAAACATAAGCGAATATGAATAAAAAATATGTAAAAGTATATCATAATACAAATAACAACACATATATGAATGCATATCTAAAACATCTAATTACGTTACGATTAATAAAAACCTAAGCATCTTCAAAATATGTACATCTTTATGCCCCTCTAGAACTTCCTTTTTTAACAAAAACATAATTCACAATCACAATTCACCAAATATGGAGTCAAAATCTGGAAACAGACACCATACCTTATCAGATTATGAAGCATGAAAAGGTTGATTGTAGCAATCGATGAACCAATTGAAGCCTGAGACACATTTAGAGAAAGAGAATCGTTTATTAGCTATGGAAACCATACCCATAAGAAATAAACTACAATGAACTGCAAAAATCTGCAATTGTTAAGAGCTCTATATGATTAACAACTGCACTAAATTGACAGCAATAAACTGCACTTTTTGACAGCTCTATATGCCTAAAAATTGCACTAATTTGCTAGCAGATAACTGCAAAAAGTATGCATTGTTTTGACAGTTATATATGCATAAAACCAAACCAATTTGACAACAATTAATTATAGAAATCAGGGCTGTTTTGACAGCTCTATATGCATAAAAAACTACGCTACTTTAATAGCAATAAACTACACAAAACAACAATATATATATAGTAGCTAGTAGACTATAGGTAATCAGATAAAACCTTTAGAGTACTTTCATCCTTAGCCCAACTTCTTTCAAGAAGAAATACTCTGAAACCCACATTGAGCAACCTATGACCTGCAACTCTGATAACAATCGCTATATTGAAAATCAAAGTGACAAAACATGGACTATACAATCAAAATAAAGCATTAAAAATCATATGTAGACGAAAGTGAATGAACAACACTATCCATTCAAGGCTGTTATTCATTCAAGTATTCTATGTTAGTTTGAAGGCCAAAAGCTTTCAACAAATATGAACATTTATTCTTCATGATATACCAAACAACGTATATATAAATCAATAATATGCTAAACCGAACAACAAATCTATGTATAACATCAGTCAAAATCAACAGTTAACTATAATCTAATAAGGATTGCACATATATAAACAACCTCAGAAAAATTAACGGACAACCCCGGGTTAAAACACCGTAAACAACATCAGAAAACATTAATGGATAATCCAATAACGAATTCATGGAAACACATCTTTAAAACACCAAACTCTAATTCCAACGGATATATAGAAAGAAAATCATAAATAGGTCTGAACATTTATCCATTGAACCAGCCAAAAAAGGGCTGAAAAGATTACCCGATATGTATGTGTGTGTGTATATATAATCAATAATAGATAATACAACTATAAATCTTAAAATAATGATAGATCTAAAAACATAACAATCTAGCAAAACAGATTTGAAACATATGTGTATTTAAATTGAAACCCTAAAACCGAAAGCCTAAATTGAGAAGTCATCTATACATATAAACCCTAAACTGAAACGCAGATCTGTAAAAATCCAAGCCATCAACGATTGTATGACGAAAATCATATATATTCATTCGATTTACCTGAAGACGAAATCGAGTATACAATAAATCGATGAAATCATGATATTATAATAGATGCGGCGCAATGTAAGAATCGTTACCTGAAATGCACATAAACTCACGTAGATGAAAGAAAAGAGTCAGAAACTGATGTGTAAAAGCAAAAATCGATTAGAATATATTATCAAAATTAAACAGAGATAGCCGATTGACAAGAAAATCATATTTAAAACCCTAAGCAAAAACATCAGCCAAATCGAAAAGCTAGATCAGGGTGTGGGCCTTTGATTGTTGAAGGTGTAAGTGTTGTAAAGAGAAAAGAGAAGAACACGGTTGAGGCTGGTGTTTGAGGCATGTTAGGGTTTGAAAGAAGTCGGGTATAGTCGGAGCTCCATTTTACCAAATAACTAAGTTGGAGGGTGACGTGGTGTCACACCCTCAAATTACCACTTGCGGAGTTCTACCGCGAGGCGTGTGACACACCAGGATCCAAGTCAACGGTCACAATAAACAACACTATATGATAAGATACGTAAAATAAAAACATAAATCCAAACCATTTGAATTAACAGCGGAAGCATTGTTTTACAAACTAAATCCCAAAAGTTTCCAAACTTGTTTAATAATAAAACCATGAACCTAAACTAGACGCCGTGCAGACGCGTGCGCCTAAGCCCTGAGATGCTGCTACCTTAGCGACCTGAGAAATCATGCCAAAAACGGGTCAACATATAATGCTGGTGAGTTCACAGGTTTAAGTTTACGATAAGTTTCCGTGTGTTGCGCGTTGATCACAAAATACCATGTCATAAGATACGTTAAACGAATAAACAAACGAACAAACAAGCGTTTCCTACTACTACCACGACTGTGATGCTGAAACCATTACTGACAGCGTTGCTTGAGTTGCTGCCCGTGTTTGAGTTGCTTGTGTTGCTAAACTAGAGACAATATGCACCCGCCCGGCTCCTAGCCGACGGGTGGGGTTGGTCAGGCCCAATAGATCTATCCACATTTCCCCGTTGTGCTACCCCGCACATTCATGGTTTCCCCCGGGACTCCTTGTTTCGTCGTGTAGTAAACAAAAGTGTTGCAAATCAAGAGTTGTGTTTCAAAAGCGTTGCATTCAAAAGTGTTGCTTTCCAAAAGTGTTACTTCCCAAAAGTTTTTCAAAAGCGTAGCGTGTTTACAACAAGTCACTTCCCAAGAACAGTTACGTATTCAAAATGAGTAAAGCGTTTCCAAAAGAGTTACATGTTTATATGAAAACATTGAGTTTGTTAAATTGCGTGGCATGTTTCTCCCCCGAAAGAAAACGTATAAAAGAGGGGCCGTGAACTCACCTTGGGTTGCGTTACTTCGAAAGTGATTTAAACCAACAAGCTATGCTAGCCCCGTAAAGCGGCGACCTAACATATGACAGTTACAAGTACTTAGACTAACAACCCGTAGGTTAGTTAGTCCCTAGATGCCCAGACCATAACCAGGTTCGTTTGAAAATGCGTTGACTGTTAAACTGACCAAATGTACAAGACTCGACATCCCATTGGTGACCCGAGACCCCACGTGTTCATCTCATACTCAAACATATACAAATCATGCAACTTAGTCCTTAACATGCGTTAAAGTTCAACGATTCTAACACATAGGTCAAATAACGTACGAACAAGTCCGAACATGTGTTACTATGTTACTAAGCATGTCACGGGGTTCCTATCATGTTCCTAGGTGTCAAATCGGGTTTCAGGATGTTAAAATACACTTACAACAGCATTTCATGCGATTAGGGACTTAGCATGCAATTAGGAAAGTCAACACGTGATTAGGGATGGTCAACAGGCAATTAGCAGGGCTAATCGCCACCTATGTTAGGTGATTAGGGCTAATCACATGCATATCAGGCGATTATGGTCATGTGGTATGCAATTCAGGGCTTAACTAGTGATTAGGGTCACAATTGCATGACTTGCTAGCAATTAGGATCACAATTGCATGACTTGCTAGCAATTAGGATCACAATTGCATGACTTGCTAGCAATTAGGATCACAATTGCATGACTTGCTAGCAATTAGGAACTTGCTAGCAATTAGGGTCACAATTGCATGACTTGCTAGCAATTAGGATCACAATTGCATGACTTGCTAGCAATTAGGGAGCTAATCGCATGCAACATCACACGAGTAGCCCATACATCAGGCGATTATGCCCCTAATCGCCTGATACATAGGCGATTAGGATTGCTAATCGCCTGCAGTGCAGCAATTGTGGTTTTTCGCGCGTTTAACCCTCCAAATCAGATCCGAAACGTGCGTAAACACCCAATAATCATTCTAACATATTAACAAACATATTTCAAGCAAAACCCCTAAGTTTTCATCATTCTAACAGTCCCAAATGCGAGCGTTTTCCCAAAATAGCAATTAACATGAAAACATCACATCAACATGCAATAACTTGCCCTAAATAGCAAATATTCAGATCTAATCACATAATCACGTTGTCCGAAAGCATCCTACTGTTCTAACATCATCCTAGAGCAAACCCTAACATCAAGCAATCAACAACACACCTCATATCATCCTAAATCATCCAAAATCATTCAAACGGGTCAAAACATCAAGTATCCATAATACACGACCAAAACCATCCAAACTCCTAGGACATCATCATACTAACTTGTAACAGCTATAAACATCATAATAACACAAAAACAATCATGATTAGATCCCAAAAACTCTATCTTTAATCACATATAACACATATAACACATGTAAAGGTGTGGGTTTGTTTAGAAACGGTTTTAAATGGATTTTCAAAGACAAAAACCTTTATAACTCAGGTCTGGACATTTAGGGAGTAAAACATAATCATTTAAAGGTTTGGGTTTGAAGAACACACCTTGTTTTTAAGAGTAGATGATGGAATAAGCTTGGAAATGGTTGTTTGTGTGTAAAAATGGGTTCCAGAGGATGTTTGTGGGTTAAGATATGTTATGGGACGGCTAGGGTTATGTAAATAATGTTTTGGAGGTCAAGGGTGGTATTTATAGGTGTTTTTAGTCGTCAAACATGTTGCAGGCGATTATGAAGTTGTATCAGGCGATTAGGGTGCTAATCGCCTAAGAAAACAAGCTAATCGCCTAGGAAAAGGTGCTAATCGCCTGTAAAAACAAGCTACTCGCCTACAGGAGTAAGCTAATCGCCACCTGGACACAAGCTAATCGCCTGACTGATCAGGCTAATCGCCTGTCAGTCCAGGTGTTGTGTATTTGGCGCGTTAAACTCCGTTTTAACATATGTTAACACATTTTCACCTACCGACAAGTCACATAATGATTATAAACACATAATGCATGAAAGTAAACACGTTCACACTCGTTCACCAATTCCCGGGACTCGAGACTTGCGTACGTTAAAACCTTAATGATGTGCGACTCGACTCGACCGGCCTTGTTTTGTGTAACGTATGCGCGACTCGCTAAGGTAGACTTTACTAAGTTTTCAAAAGTTAGTTATCGGAAGTTGCCGGGTGTCACATCATCCCCCTGTTAAAAGAATTTTCGTCCCGAAAATTTCCCGAAGTCGAAAAGAGAAGACAAAATAAGAAGAAAAATTTTCCGGTCGTCACATCATCCCCCTGTTAAAAGGAATCTCGCCCCGAGATTCTTTTGACCCCAACAGTGATGAGCGTCGATCTCCGTGTATGCCCAAGTAACGTTCCCCAAGGAACAGCGAGTGAATAAGAGACAAGAGACCCCCGATCGAAGGCCTACTGGGGACTACTGTGATCGGTGTAACAACCCACTGGTACCGTCCAAGTAGCATCCCCAAAGGACCCTCATCGACCCCAAAGAATGAGAAGTAAAGACCAAACCCCAAGGAAACACCCAAAGACACGAACACACAACATTGCGAAAGAGTAAAACCAAGGCGTACAAGCGTAACAAGAGATAAGAAAGAATACGTACGGGTAACAGTGTCTGGGTCCTCCTGGTTCTCCCTAGCCCCAATAACATAAGCACGAGCAGCTACACCACCGCCCTGGTTGTTCCCTCCATTTCTTGGTGTGCCTGCCTCTCCCTGATTCAGCTTTGGGCAATTTCGCTTGAAATGCCCTTTTTCACCACAATTGAAGCACCCTTGATTTCCCCGAGGAGTAGGAGTGGGGGCAACTGCTTGAACTTGTCCTGCCTGAGTGCTGACCCTACAATCCTTGGCCAGATGGCCATAGCGAAGACAACGGTTGCAACGAAACGTATCACAACTCCCAACATGATGGTACCCGCACTGGTTGCACTTAGGGTTCTTTCCCGTGTACCCACCCTGATTCTGAGTCGACGGTGACCCCACCGCCCCTAGCTTCCTGGTCTGCTGCTGTGGCTGTTCTTGAGCCGAACTCTTCCCCGAGCCTTCCAACTTGCGCTTGCTGCCCTCTGGAGCCTTGACAGTCGAACCACGAGCAGGTAAAACACCTTCATTCACCTTCAGATTAGTCATCCGATGAGCCGATCGAACCACCTCTGCATAAGTAGGAAGATTTCCCGCAGCCACCAACCCCGCTATCTCTGGTACTAACCCTGAAATGTAGTGCTCGATCCTCCTGTATTCTGGTACGTGCAAGTCAGGACACAGCACCGCCAACTCGTTACGCCTCACAGTGTACTCTTCAATCTCAGACCCCACCATCTTGAGGCTCCAAACCTCATGTTCCAATTTTTGTACCTCCTCCCTGGGACAGTACTCCCTTTTCAATAGCTGCACAAAGCTCTCCCATGGCATGGCATAGGCTTCACCTATACCCATGTTCTTAGTGATGTTGTTCCACCAAGTCAGAGCAACATCTGTGAAGAGGCCAACAGAATACTTCACCCGATCCTCGGGAAGGCAATTGCACATTATGAATACGGACTCCACTTTCTCTAGCCACTTGAGCATGCCTACAGCCCCTTCAGTGCCAGAGAACTCATGGGGCTTACAATCCCGAAACATCTTGAACGTACACATGGCTGGGGGTGGGTTAACAACACCGCCTGAAACGAAACACGTAAGAAAACCACAAAAGAAGGATACCATGCTCACAACGAGGCAAAACTGATAGCATCAACTCACCGCCATGAGCATTGTGTCCTGCCTGAAAGGCAGCCTGCAGCAAGGTGTTCAGATCCTCCTGGGTTAGGTTCACCCCTCCACGACCACCGCCACCATTGCGTCCGCCAGTACGACCACCGCCTCTACGTCCACCGCGAATTCCAGACATCTCCTGAGAACGACAAGAAACAAACACTCAGACCCAACACCAAAGTTAAACCAAGAGAATACGAAAAGTCCAAGATCGGGTCCAAATGTGACCATAAATCCCAACACGAGATCCACCAAGTCTTCCATGCATTTCAACTTATGATTTCGTGTGCACCCGAAATGATAAATTGCTCTACATGGTCCTCAAGGCGTGCCCCGAGCTCGAACCTCAAGTCACTCGATACCCACACCTTAGGAAGACATAACCAACTCAGAAGACCAACACACAAGTTCCCACGACTGTAAACCCGAAGGAGAAGATAAAGTGAAGCTAGGAATAACCAAGAATGAGATAAGCAATGTGACACCGTGTGGTAAGGATACCGACACCCCGACAAGGTTAGTATGTTTACCAAAAGACACGACTCGAATGTATGTGACCGTCTAGTGTGTGAGACTCGGCTATAGTCTAGACTCTACATGCAGTCCTAGTTCACTATAACCATTGGCTCTGATACCAATCTGTCACACCCTCAAATTACCACTTGCGGAGTTCTACCGCGAGGCGTGTGACACACCAGGATCCAAGTCAACGGTCACAATAAACAACACTATATGATAAGATACGTAAAATAAAAACATAAATCCAAACCATTTGAATTAACAGCGGAAGCATTGTTTTACAAACTAAATCCCAAAAGTTTCCAAACTTGTTTAATAATAAAACCATGAACCTAAACTAGACGCCGTGCAGACGCGTGCGCCTAAGCCCTGAGATGCTGCTACCTTAGCGACCTGAGAAATCATGCCAAAAACGGGTCAACATATAATGCTGGTGAGTTCACAGGTTTAAGTTTACGATAAGTTTCCGTGTGTTGCGCGTTGATCACAAAATACCATGTCATAAGATACGTTAAACGAATAAACAAACGAACAAACAAGCGTTTCCTACTACTACCACGACTGTGATGCTGAAACCATTACTGACAGCGTTGCTTGAGTTGCTGCCCGTGTTTGAGTTGCTTGTGTTGCTAAACTAGAGACAATATGCACCCGCCCGGCTCCTAGCCGACGGGTGGGGTTGGTCAGGCCCAATAGATCTATCCACATTTCCCCGTTGTGCTACCCCGCACATTCATGGTTTCCCCCGGGACTCCTTGTTTCGTCGTGTAGTAAACAAAAGTGTTGCAAATCAAGAGTTGTGTTTCAAAAGCGTTGCATTCAAAAGTGTTGCTTTCCAAAAGTGTTACTTCCCAAAAGTTTTTCAAAAGCGTAGCGTGTTTACAACAAGTCACTTCCCAAGAACAGTTACGTATTCAAAATGAGTAAAGCGTTTCCAAAAGAGTTACATGTTTATATGAAAACATTGAGTTTGTTAAATTGCGTGGCATGTTTCTCCCCCGAAAGAAAACGTATAAAAGAGGGGCCGTGAACTCACCTTGGGTTGCGTTACTTCGAAAGTGATTTAAACCAACAAGCTATGCTAGCCCCGTAAAGCGGCGACCTAACATATGACAGTTACAAGTACTTAGACTAACAACCCGTAGGTTAGTTAGTCCCTAGATGCCCAGACCATAACCAGGTTCGTTTGAAAATGCGTTGACTGTTAAACTGACCAAATGTACAAGACTCGACATCCCATTGGTGACCCGAGACCCCACGTGTTCATCTCATACTCAAACATATACAAATCATGCAACTTAGTCCTTAACATGCGTTAAAGTTCAACGATTCTAACACATAGGTCAAATAACGTACGAACAAGTCCGAACATGTGTTACTATGTTACTAAGCATGTCACGGGGTTCCTATCATGTTCCTAGGTGTCAAATCGGGTTTCAGGATGTTAAAATACACTTACAACAGCATTTCATGCGATTAGGGACTTAGCATGCAATTAGGAAAGTCAACACGTGATTAGGGATGGTCAACAGGCAATTAGCAGGGCTAATCGCCACCTATGTTAGGTGATTAGGGCTAATCACATGCATATCAGGCGATTATGGTCATGTGGTATGCAATTCAGGGCTTAACTAGTGATTAGGGTCACAATTGCATGACTTGCTAGCAATTAGGATCACAATTGCATGACTTGCTAGCAATTAGGATCACAATTGCATGACTTGCTAGCAATTAGGATCACAATTGCATGACTTGCTAGCAATTAGGAACTTGCTAGCAATTAGGGTCACAATTGCATGACTTGCTAGCAATTAGGATCACAATTGCATGACTTGCTAGCAATTAGGGAGCTAATCGCATGCAACATCACACGAGTAGCCCATACATCAGGCGATTATGCCCCTAATCGCCTGATACATAGGCGATTAGGATTGCTAATCGCCTGCAGTGCAGCAATTGTGGTTTTTCGCGCGTTTAACCCTCCAAATCAGATCCGAAACGTGCGTAAACACCCAATAATCATTCTAACATATTAACAAACATATTTCAAGCAAAACCCCTAAGTTTTCATCATTCTAACAGTCCCAAATGCGAGCGTTTTCCCAAAATAGCAATTAACATGAAAACATCACATCAACATGCAATAACTTGCCCTAAATAGCAAATATTCAGATCTAATCACATAATCACGTTGTCCGAAAGCATCCTACTGTTCTAACATCATCCTAGAGCAAACCCTAACATCAAGCAATCAACAACACACCTCATATCATCCTAAATCATCCAAAATCATTCAAACGGGTCAAAACATCAAGTATCCATAATACACGACCAAAACCATCCAAACTCCTAGGACATCATCATACTAACTTGTAACAGCTATAAACATCATAATAACACAAAAACAATCATGATTAGATCCCAAAAACTCTATCTTTAATCACATATAACACATATAACACATGTAAAGGTGTGGGTTTGTTTAGAAACGGTTTTAAATGGATTTTCAAAGACAAAAACCTTTATAACTCAGGTCTGGACATTTAGGGAGTAAAACATAATCATTTAAAGGTTTGGGTTTGAAGAACACACCTTGTTTTTAAGAGTAGATGATGGAATAAGCTTGGAAATGGTTGTTTGTGTGTAAAAATGGGTTCCAGAGGATGTTTGTGGGTTAAGATATGTTATGGGACGGCTAGGGTTATGTAAATAATGTTTTGGAGGTCAAGGGTGGTATTTATAGGTGTTTTTAGTCGTCAAACATGTTGCAGGCGATTATGAAGTTGTATCAGGCGATTAGGGTGCTAATCGCCTAAGAAAACAAGCTAATCGCCTAGGAAAAGGTGCTAATCGCCTGTAAAAACAAGCTACTCGCCTACAGGAGTAAGCTAATCGCCACCTGGACACAAGCTAATCGCCTGACTGATCAGGCTAATCGCCTGTCAGTCCAGGTGTTGTGTATTTGGCGCGTTAAACTCCGTTTTAACATATGTTAACACATTTTCACCTACCGACAAGTCACATAATGATTATAAACACATAATGCATGAAAGTAAACACGTTCACACTCGTTCACCAATTCCCGGGACTCGAGACTTGCGTACGTTAAAACCTTAATGATGTGCGACTCGACTCGACCGGCCTTGTTTTGTGTAACGTATGCGCGACTCGCTAAGGTAGACTTTACTAAGTTTTCAAAAGTTAGTTATCGGAAGTTGCCGGGTGTCACACGTGGACACTCTCAAAAGCCTTTATTCAACCCAAGTTAACCTCAATTATTATATAGATAGATTACACGTTTAAGATATTGTAATTCGTATTGAAAAACATAATAGTGGCTACCTTGTTTTGTACCGGTTAATATCTTCAATATCCCCATTAATGAACAGTCGACTAACGCGATCTCCAAAAGAATTAGAAACATACGGTTTTCCTATATAAAACAAATATTAGAAAAAAAAATCTAAATAATAATAATAAGAAACTATAGAAGTATAAATATAATTTATAATACAAATATAATCTAAATATAAATCTAAATATTTAATAACAGTAAACAGCCATTATAAAACTTCAAACGGCCAAACTACAGTATTATTATAAATTCTTTCTCCATTTGATGAGTTGCAACATATTTTGACATCTCCATGGCATAACTATCCCATAATGTTACATAGATGTTCAAACCCCTTCAAAAAGTTAAAATTATTTTAGTATAAAAAACAAACTATATACCACCGTTATTTGCTTGCAGTTTGTATAAAATGCAAAAAATAAAAACAATACATACTCGATATCTTGGATTTCCATGGTTAACCTCTTCTTATCAGCGACAACCTTTTTATCTTTATCATCATTGCTGAAGAACTTGTTAACATGTCCGATAACATCTAAAATCAAATATAAAAGAAACATTAATGTAACATCAAACCAAACAATATTATTATGGTTTCGTTGTAATGAAAAAAAGGAGATATTGATGAAATATACCTATTGTAACATATTCATCAACCTCCCTATCCAGAATTCTTTGATAGGGCACAAAAGAGAACCCAAAATCTGGCCGGTGTCACTCCAGCATAATCGGAAACTTGAGTGCTCATATTCAAGCACAGTTTGTTTGGGTTTGGAGCATACTTGTACTTAGAAGAATTGAGCCTAACTCCTAGATTTCTTATAATAAGAGAAGCATTTTCCAACAAAAACCTCTCAAATCTAAAAAACAACCGCTTAAATACATTCGCTTGAATCCTGTGACCCTGTTAATTATAAAAAAAACAATATAACTATGCGCGTAAAGAATTGACGTTTTTAATGTACGACTATAAGCAAATTTGTAGTCGAAAAATATTAAATAGTGTAAAGTTAATAATGAAATATCCAAATAAAAGGCTTTATTAAAACTTGTAGTTGATATTTACATTTTCATCACATAGGATCATTTCAATTGAGTAGACATCATTAGGATTGCGACGATCGGGTTGACGCCAAACCCGAATAATCTTTAGCTTTAAAGCCACATCGTTTCGGTTGACATGAATTTGGTTAACCATTTTAAACTCGTTTGCTTCTACGGCAGCCATTGATCTTTTTGACTGTTAAAAAAAGGTTAAATTCAAATTAGTACTTTCGAAACAAACTGTAGACAGCATAAGAATAATGTTTGTTATCGGGGGTAGCTATACATTCGAATGTATGGCAGCATACATCCATGCGATTGATTGAACAGAATGCATGCCAAACATCTATCTAATGTATTGAAACATAACAAATAGAAAAAATAACGGTTATGTATCTAAATATGAGAAAGAGTAAATCACCTAAGAATATATGTATGCGATTAATCAAAGTGCAAGAAATGTGTGGTAGCATAATCGTATGAATGGTGATTTGACGTTTTTATAGCTATTCGATCGATAAGGAATGGATGTAATGGTGGAGTGAAATTAGCATTAGCATAATTGTATGAATGGTTTTTTTAAAGTTATCAAAATAGATGCACTACTTTCAAATATGGAGTAGAATTAGGACTTCAAATTCGCATGTTTAAGTATGAAATTGGTCAGACATAATTATGGAGTATAATTAGGAGATCACATTCGTTACATAAAATTAGATTGATTTCATTTTGAAATTGAAACATAACATTAGATTACCGAATTTGATCCGAATAATAGCCAGAAACCAATTGTTTGTACATTTGATCGGAAAAATTCAAATGGTATTATACCGGATTTAGATGATTTATGAAACCACTTTTCATACACTTGATCCGAAAACTTAAATTAAGGAGTATAACTATTCCATCACATTCGGATGTTTATGTATGCCATTGGTCAACATAATTATGGACACAATTTGATTAGTATTAATTTCATATTTATTTGAATGGTTGTTTTATACAATTAATGTAATTTATATGGAGTAGAATTATGACTTCAAATTCGCATGTTTAAGTACGCAATTGGTCAGACAAAATTATGGAGTATAATTAGGAGATCACATTCGTTACATAAAATTAGATTGACTTCATTTTCAAATTGAAACATAACATTAGATTACCAAATTTGAACCGAATAATAGCCAGAAACCAATTGTTTGTACATTTGATCCAAAAAATTCAAATGGTATTATACCGGATTTAGATGATTTATGAAACCACTTTTCATACATTTGATCGAATCCTTAAATTAAGGAGTAGAACTATTCCATCACATTACGATGTTTATGTATGAGATTGGTCAAACATAATTATGGATACAATTTGATTAATATTAATTTCATATTTAATTGAATGGTTGTTTTATACAATTAATGTAATTTATACGAAAGTTCCATTTTACACCGTGTGTAATTAATGGAAGTCAAACTCAAAATAAATAATAAATACATTTGATTCATATTCAATTAATGGAATTTGTGAAATTAATGAAATTACACCGTGTGTAATTAATGGAATAGTTGTTTTATGCAAAATTCATATTCGTTTTAAAATTCAAAATTTACAAGTAAGTCAAAGTCAGATTCGACAACTTAAATTAATGAGTAGAATTAGTACATCACATTCGAATTTTTCCTTATGCGATTGGTCAAACATAATTATCGATACCATTTGATTCACGTTCAATTTATATTGAATTGAATGGTTGTTTTATGCAATTAATGGAATTTATAAGAATGTTATGAATTACAACGTCTGCAATTAATGAAAGTCAAACTCAAAATCAATAATAAATACATTTGATTCATATTCAATTATATTCACTAAATGGAATTTATATAATTAATGGAGTGACACCTAGTGTAATTAGTGGAATGGTTGTTTAATGCGAAAATTCCTATTAAATTCCAAATTCGAAATTTATAACCAAGTCAAAGTAAAATTAGAAATTTATAAGGCAGTCAACTTCAAATTAAATTTAATCAATTTACAATCAATGGTATAATTATATATTTATATTTATATCCTTATATATACCATATAAATTTAGATACATATTTATAAGAAGTCAAAATCTTTATAAGGAAGTCAAATTCAATTATTTATAATCAATGCTATAATTATTATATCTATATTTAAAAGTCAAATTCGTTATAAGGAAGTCAAAGTCAAATTCGAAATATAAGGAAGTCAATTCACACAATCAATGGCATATATTTCGAATTCATTGAAAAATTAACTTTACAAGGAAGTCAAATTTGTTATAAGAAAGTCAATTCAAATTCAAGGAATTCCTTATATATACCATATAAATTTAGATACATATTTATAAGAAGTCAAAATCTTTATAAGGAAGTCAAATTCAATTATTTATAATCAATGCTATAATTATTATATCTATATTTAAAAGTCAAATTCGTTATAAGGAAGTCAAAGTCAAATTCGAAATATAAGGAAGTCAATTCACACAATCAATAGCATATATTTCGAATTCATTGAAAAATTAACTTTACAAGGAAGTCAAATTTGTTATAAGAAAGTCAATTCAAATTCAAGGAATTCATTAATTTTGATTATGGCATTCATTGTTAATGGACGTAAATTTTGTGATTCTACATTTAACAGTCAAATTCGTTACAAGTAAATGTTAGTCAAATTCATTATATAAGGAAGTCAATTGACACAATAAATGGTATAATTAACGAATTGATTTAAAATCTTTATGAGCAAATCAATAATAAATACATTGAATGTTACGAAATTTAAATTCATAAATCAATAACTTCTTGTGTGTCAACCTTGGTAACAAACAGCCTTTGTTGGTCTGAACACCATTTGAAGACGCAATAGTCATCAACAGAAATATCTTCTAATTCAAGCAAATCATCCCATCCAATGACAGTAAACCTTAAGAAAACAATTACATATACTAAATAGATATAATGGGAATGTCTGGATGAACACGTAAAAAATAGCATTAAAAAAAGAAATAATAAATTTTAATATAAAACAAAAAATAGAAGAAGCCATATTTAGATGAAAATAAGATTCATACCAAAACTTTTGCGGAAGGATCATGAATCACCATAAAGAATTGGTCACCCTTGTGATAAGCCATAATCGAGTTTCTTTCTTCTGATGGAATCCTGTTCTCCAAATGAAAAACGAATATGTTAAATCAACCCATAAACCTAATATAAAAATTGTACATTTGACCCGAAAACCACTTTAATCCATCAGAAAAAAAAACGAATCAAAAAAAAAATCAACCATAAAATAAATCATTACATTGGAATAATTTTTAAACTTGAAACATGTAAATTCACAATCACGATATTTTTCGGATTTTCATTTCATTATCGAAAAATGGACAGATACAAATCTTTGTATATGATATCGAAATCAATTAATTCTTCAAAATCTATCCACTTTGTTTTTATAAATACCGCTGTTGATTTATGGATTATAAATACAAAAAACGAAATCAACTAATTTTTTTGTATATCTGATTCGAAATAAACTAATTATTCAAAATCTATCCAGTTTGTAATATAAATACCGAGATTGATTTATGAATCAAATGAGAAAAAAATCCAAACGTTAGAGGTAAAGCAACAAAGTAATAACATAATAAATCTGCTTCCAATGTTATAAGTCTATAACATGGAGTAAAGCAAGAAAGTAACAAATATATATTTCTGCCTTCTCTGTTATAAGCCGATTTATACAATAAAATCATCCACTTGAATCGGCCGACTGCCCGAAGGAAGATTAAAGAATGAATAAAAAAATTATCATGTGTTTTCAGAATGAAGAATGCTAAAATCACTCACTTGAATCGGACAGTACACACTAACCATTTACATATCGAACATAATCAATAATGCAAAAAAAAATATGGATGTGCGATGGTATGTTTCAAATAGAATACATACCTAGAATCAAGAATGCAAAAGAAGAAGAAGGATGAATGTTGGTTGGAAGATTTGTTAGAGAGTATGATGGAAGAATGTAGTGTAGATATTATGTTTAGAAAAGAGTATTTATAGTCAATTAGTTGGAGCTCCATATACAATATGGATAGCTCAAACACTCTCTAAGAGCTCCATTCAACCCAAGTTAACCTCAATTATTATATAGATAGATTCATACATTGTAATCATTTAAACGGATATTAATTAAATAATTCTAAATAAAATTGGTTAGTAGTTATCCAATAGATACCCGACCGGTTTATGGTCGGATATACCCGATGGGTAAGTTTTAAAAATTAATGGGTTTACCCGAAACCCGTGGGGTATACCCGACACCCGATGGGTAATTACCCGACATAAACCCGACGGGTTTTGGGACGGGTTTGAGATAAGCATACCTAATCGGGTATGGGGTTGGGATTACCTAAACCCGTCCTAAACCCGACCCATTGCCATCCCTACATCAAACTCAAACTGAACCGCCTAAAACATGGACAAGTCGGTCACACCCGACCTTTTTTCCAACCCGAACCGGTTTGCCCTAGAACCCATCTCTTTACTAAAACTACTCATATAATGTTCCTAAAAATCATTCACTAATATGAAAAAAAGCCCAAAAGCCCATTAAAAAAGCCCAAAAGTTGACCCCAAAATTTTGCATATACCCACCCAAATTCGGCCAATTCCGTCGTTAGGTTATCATCTATCGATTCTCCATTTCTGCCTTTGCATCAACACCTTCAAATTTTTATAAAATCTCAGGTCAGTTTTATACAACTGTTATATATATATATATACACATACGATTTGCGTAGTCTCGATTCATTTTCTAGGTTTGAGATTGAGACTTTTTTTGGATGTTTGGTGAGATCTATTAGCATGATGAGTTGCCTGATGTTATTGATCTAAAACAGAAATAATATTAAATTTGTGTGTGCTAGTGTTTGGAATATATTATTGTTGACATGATTTGTTGACTGTTTGTTGTTTTGCTGAATTGCTGGATCTAGTCAAGTATGAGTTTTGTTAGCATAGTTTAAAAAGACGGTTGAGGCGGTAAGAAAAGCGGCGCCTCAGCGGTTTCGTTGTGTGTTTTTGATGTCTTAAATTTGTAGTGTCAATTTCAAACATTTTGTGTTATTTTTATGTGTGTTTTTGTCTTTTTGATGAATCTGATGATGAAATTAGTTATAAGTATTTTACTTTTTATATGATATATAATTTTTTTTTTTTTCGCGATGAGGCTTGATTCCTTTTTTGAAACTTTGGTATGTTGATTTTTTTACAAAAGTTTGAGTTGCATTGATCATCGATCGTTTGTTTATACAGCTTTTTTAATAGCTGTTGTTGAGAGTAATGCGTTTGATACGAGTGGATTTGTTTGTTCAATGAATTGATAGTATGAAAGGATTTGTTACTAGTTATATGGTTCATATTATAATCCACTATCTGTTATGCAATTGATAATTGTTATGTAAACAAAGATTTATTAGTGGAAAATGATGCACCGTCGTTGAGTTTACTTATTAGTTTATATCTCTCTAGACCTGCAAATGATGAATCATTTCTTTGTATTTTAGAAATCCATCATTGATTTCTAATGTTATAAGGTTGAGCGGGGAGTTACCCAGGACTCCACTGGACTACCCTAATTTTCCACCAATACTACACCGTCACATCACTTCATTGATACACAAATTTGGAGGCAACACTACCTTGAACTACCCAACCCATAAAAAACAAAAACCCTCCACACACCGTCCGTTAACTAGGACCCGTGATTGCTTCACGAGACCACTACCCGTGCCACCGGCGGCGGTACTGCCGTGGGGGTAGTGGCCTACCCGTGAGCAATCCGTGAAGCGCCCCGCCTACCCTAAGTTTTATGATTGCATTTTCTGAGTTGACCTTACTATGGACCTGCCTTTAGTTTTGTTGATTCTTAGTTTTATACATGTTTCTTTAAAGCGTAATAACAAACTTGGAAATCTTGATATTGAGATTAAATTTGGTTCAAATTCATCTTCTTTGTTTAGTGATTTATATAGCTTGGTTGTTGAAATGTGGTACGCAACACTGCAACAGTAAGCTTACGTTCGTTACTTAGTTGTGTGTTGAACTGCTTAAAATGTTGCCACTAATTTTTAATATTTTACGAAAATATGCAAAGATTTAGTTGTGGCTGTTTCCGCTGCACGGTATAAGTTTTTATTGTTTGTGTAGTATAAAGTATAAACATATTTTTTTTCATCACCTCGAATGTAGATATCTTTGACGATAAAAACTAAAAAATGTAATGGATTGAGAATTGTCCCAAAGTTCAACCTTGGTACTAATTTGTTCAGTTTACAACATCAAACATTTAGCTATTTTATGTTAACAAAACATGTTACTATTATAACACGTGTTTCTTCCAAAAGAAGCTAAACTCTCATCGGTTGTACCGTTGCACCAGCACATGATACTAGGGAATTTAAAATTGTGATTTATGTTATTTATCTTATTTTTCTAATGTATAATATTGCAGGATGGTGGAGGAAGCACCTTTTAGACCAAGAGAGCAGCTTATTGAGAGGCAAAAATTGTTCCAAAGCATTCACAAACATACCCATTTGAAAGGTCCGATGGACAAGATCACCTCGGTTGCAATCCCTCTTGCTTTAGCTGGTTCTTGCATGTTTCTCATTGTGAGTTTTACTTTCTGTTTCAGTTGGCAAAACGGGCGGGTATGAGGGTAGGGTAGCGAGTTTAGCTAACTTGAAAAACACAGGCTGGGTTGACATAAAACTATTAATGTCCATATTTTTAAAGTGTTCTTTTTTTCTTCCAATAAATAAGCAGCGTGACAGATATCACTAAATGATTTAGGAGATTCCATGCTTAAAAGAACTTAGGGCCACTTTCAAGCTTCAACCCTAATGACATACAGGGATAAAACACAACCCCGTTGACCCATTTTTTTAAGTATTTCTTGATTTGCACATTTGTATAGGGACGAGGAATCTATAACATGTCTCATGGGATTGGAAAGAACGAATGATAATATGAACCATGAAGCGTCTTATTGAGGGTGCCTTAACGGTTTTCTACTTTTGGAATTTCTATTCATATTTAGACCCTCATGTTGTTTCAAGTTTCTGTTTTTATAAATCTTGAATAATTACTTGGTGGCAGACATGTTGCTAACATTTGTGGTTTGATACTTTGATATCAGCTTTCAGCAATCAATTATCTGTTTGCATTTTGTTAAACCACTGCATCAGTGTATGTTAACATAGATCATGAGTCTGTTTAGAGTAATCAAAGTCATAAATTAGTTGGTTTTGCAAACAGTGCAGTTTACATACTAGTTTGGTTAATTTTGTTATTAGCCAACTATAGTCTAGCTGCGACATATTTTTGGTTCATTTACACGAACAGGTGGTGAGGCCATATGACGGTTTTGGATCAGTTTTTGGTGGAGTCGTTGGACCCTTTTAATCTACTCATCCCAGCATTTTATGTATTCACTTCAATCTCTCCCGATCAACGCTCCTACTTCTGTCAGCTCTGATTGTTTGGATACTCAACATAGCCGTAGAACGTCACGATTAGCAACCTCATGTTCCTCATGCATGTTCCTTATGCTCCTTCACTAGTATATCTCGCTACAAGCTGAACTCTGAGTTGTGATTTTGTCAACCATGGTTAGGGTGTGGTGATATGAACGATGGTAAGGTGTGGTGTTATGGTATTAGGCTCGTTGAAGCATGATTGCTGACCAAAGGGTCTTTGGCCTTGTGGTACTATGGTGTGAAAATGATGTCTCTGTGATGTCTTTCCTCACCAGGTCGAGGGTTTGAGTTCCTTGGTGGGCAATGATGTAAATATATGAGTAAAATAGCCTGTTTAACGCAATCTAGTCTAACTTTTAAAAAATAGTTGCAACTAACTAAATAAGTGTAACAAGATGTTAATTAGGTCAATCCCTTGCAAAATGACCATGACATTTGAAACAAAGAGAGATAGATTTAATTTTCAAAAATTAACCAAAAACATCATTTACGCTTTACCGTGTAGACCCTCTCGTCCTCCTAATTAACTTGCGAGTTCAATATATCATCAATAAAACCAGTTGGAATCTAGCAAGGTGCTAGAACCAGCCAAAGTACATATCTTAAATCTTAGAACCGCGAAACTAATGACAATAGTAACTACTCGGAACTCATTATTTAGAGCATTCACATCCCATCCCCCATCCCAATCCACCAAATTATAACTTTCTATACATTTATTATTATATTTTCTTTCTCATTTACTCACAACCACTTTTAAACATATTAAAAAATAAACCGGGGGGGGGGGGGGATACAGATAAACAACAACTTTTTCTGTCTCCTTCATTCACACCAACTCAAAATCACTTTTTAAAATTATGGAGGATATACTTACAACCAGTTTTGCAAAAGTCAGTTTGGGCTTCTACTCGACGACCCACCTTGGAACAAGTACTCGAATTCATCGGGGGAGTACTCGGGGGTCAAATCGGCCTATGCAGGGAGTACATGGGCTAATCGGTCAACTCAGCTATACTCGACGACCTACCATGGAGCGAGTACTCGGGGAGTAATCGGTCAACTCGGCCTTGTTTTGCAACATTGCTTACAACATTTTGATGGATAGGATGTGAATGCTCTTAGGCTGGGTGGTGCAGAATGGAGCCCCTAGGTTTTATTTTCCCCTTCCAATAACTACTAGGAATAGAATAACACCCCTATAATTAAAAAAGAGAAAATAAAAAAAATGTGATTGGTTGAACAAAGATGGCCCACCAAACCACCATAATAACGTCTCTTATTGCATTCACAATTGATAAATGGCGACCCCCCCCCCCCCCCCCCCCCCCCCAAGGAACCCAGGAAATAAGGGAGGGGCACCATTTTTGAAGAAAAATTTGAGGTGGTAGGGGATGGCGCCCACTACACCACCCAGCCTTAGGCTAAATGGTGTGGAATTGAGCCCTCTGATACCTTAGCGCCACATTAGCGTCACGTCAAAATAGGGCTCCATTCACTCATTCCAATAACACCATTTATCTTTGTTAACCGTCGTTATTGTGCTCACTATCATGCACCAGCGTCCCATATCCCCTACAATGGCACCTGAGAAATAGAATGGAAGAGGACACTCTCTATTGTTGACTTTATTGCAGAAGTAGTGGAGGGGTGTTATCTAGCGGTGCACAAACTAGATTTTTTCAATACCCGGTTTCGGGTATGGAACCGGTTCCGAGTAGATTGGGTATCACTTCGACCGGGTATTGAAAGAACCGGTTTCAATTCCTGGCATAAAAAACCATAACAGGGTCCAGTTTTTTACATAAAAATCTATTCCTTATACGTATCCGACAGGTAAGGTCGGATACGATTCCAGGTATAAAAAACCGGTTTCTTTAATACCCGGTTCTGGTGTTTTTATGCACCTCAAGTGTTATCTCCGGTTCTCTACACTGGTTAGTAAAACTACAGGGACAAAAGTTGAACAAGGCAAAAGATACTTAACTTCCTCTCAAAACCCAACCAGAGTCATCAATCAAATCCGCCATTTTTTGTTAACACATCAAACCGTCAACCGAGCTCTCCTCTCTCTCAAACAGCTATCAGAAAACAAAACCTCATCACAGTTATGGTTTTAAGCTCAGATACTCAGATATCACTGTTTTCTATCTAAAATATTTACCGTTTCCTTCACCATATATAACATCATCATGCGGTCAAAAGACAGAATTTCATACTTCTACGATGGTAACTTTCTCCTCTTCCAGTTTTACCATCATATATTATTATTATTCACTTACAATTACTAACTAACTGTTCTTACAATATCCTAATTCTTTTATTTTATTTTTATATCTGTTTTCTCTTAATTTACTTGTGGTTGTTTACTATTCCCAAACCCTAGAACTAGTCTACTTTTAACTTCAATGTTTTAGGAGCCTGAACTTAACCTTCCACTCGTTAGACCGGATTAGGTTGTAGTAAAGATTATACAAATAAATAAGATAAAAAGGGAAGAATTTAATCAATTTACGGTTCAACCCTGGTTCCTGGTCTGACCGACCGGTCAAATTCAGAGCATTCGCATTAGGATCTCTATCTCCGTCTTTATAATTACATTACAAATCACTATATTTTCTCTCTCCTTTTCAATTAAATAATATTTTTTTATACTTTTGTCATTACCTTTTGTCTCTCGTCCATTCACAACTACTTTTAAAAAGTATTAGAAATTTATATAAGGTAAACATTGCTCTTTCAAATTTACTGATGAACAGTAACTTTTCTCTCTCCTCCGCTTACAACCATTTACTTCCACTTATCAAAATATGGAGATTTAGTTCACATAAATATAGAGAACCTAGGCGCACTCAAGGCGCATAGGCCGAGCCTGGAGCCTAGGCGCATAAAAACGGGAGTTTTTTTATAATTAGGCGCTTAGTATAAAGTACATTTTTTTGGGATTTTAGAGATGTTTTAGGCTTGTTTAGGGCTACTTTAGGATGTTTTAGGGTTGTTTGTTTAGTACCTGTTCATAGCTAATTTATGATTTTTAGAGGTTTAGGCAACTTTTAGCTTGAATTTGGCCCAAAATCAGCCTGAAATAGTGCGCCTCAGTGCCTAGGCGCGCGCACCTCATAGGGCGCAGCCCACTTGGTGCGCCTCGCGCCTAGGCGCGCTTTTGACAATATAGGTTCGTATACCATGAACCAACCTGTCCAACCCCCGTTTCCCGGTTCGACTGGCTGGTCCCTTCCGGTTTCAAAAATACTGGTTACGATGGTTGTGTGTTTTGATAGGTAAAAATGGAAAATGAATGAAGTAGATTATATTTAGCATTTGTTTAATAGATATGATTATTTTGCTAATAAGTGGTTAATAAAATTGGGGGAATAATGGAGTTTTGCAGGGGATGTTGGTAATGTTTACTTTGGACCGAATCATCCAATGAAGCCGCATCGGTTATGTATGACTCATCATTTGGTGCTTTCGTATGATCTTCACAAGAAGATGGAGATTTATGTTAGTTTTTTGTGTTCTTTTTTATATGGTTTTTGGTTATGAGGTTGATATGTTGTCTTGATGATATGAAATGTGGCATTATTGAATGCAGAGGCCGCATAAGGCGTATCCGGTTGAGCTAGCGCAGTTTCATTCAGCTGATTATGTGGAGTTTTTGCAGCGAATAAACCCGGACACACAGCATTTGTTTCCGGAAGAAATGGCAAAGTGTAAGACATCTGTTTGGTGATATGATTAAGATATAGTTATATTTACATTGCCCGTTTTTATACTGTTGAGTTTATCTAACACTTGTTTGATATTTAGTTAAGCTTGGAGAAGATTGCCCCGTCTTTGATGACATGTTTGAATTTTGCCAGATATATGCTGGTGGAACAATTGGTAAAGCTTCATCTTAAAAAAAATATTTTTTGTTGAGACTCGCATTTTATGCATACGTTGTATTCTTGCTTGCTCGCAGATGCTGCACGTAGATTAAACAATCAACTTTGTGACATTGCTATAAATTGGGCTGGGGGGCTACACCATGCTAAAAAGTGCGAGGCATCTGGATTTTGTTATATCAATGATTTGGTTTTGGGCATTTTGGAGCTTCTTAAGTATCATGCACGAGTTCTATATATCGATATAGATGTTCATCATGGTGATGGTGTAGAAGAAGCCTTTTACTTCACTGACAGGTAGCATCATTCTTCTATTCTGTAATTTTCACTTTTGCCTATAAAAATATAAAATAGATGTGTAGATTTTTTATTCACCATTATATACAAAATAAGCTGAAAATTTGGATAAATAGCTTTAGTTACCGATGTTACCTATATCAAACCACCTACACTTATCAGTTTTCAAACAATGCTTTGTTGGGAATTGATTTAGTGGGATTATTTTAAAAACATATTGCTGTGTCTGTGGCACAAATTTTGACCTTTTGTTCTTTGACTCTACAGGGTGATGACTGTTAGTTTTCACAAGTACGGAAATCTGTTCTTTCCTGGATCAGGTGATGTTAAGGTATTATACACTCTATTCATCCTTATGCTCGCTATCATAGGCCTCCTTATTTATTTGTATTGTATTGTTTATATTCTTTCTTTTTGTCCTGAATTTGTACTGAGATCATTAGAGGTCCATTTGTTTATACATATAAATAAACCTGAACTGGAAAACTGGATCAAGTCAGTTTTCTTATAATTCTCCTAATTGTAAATCTTACTACTTAAGAGCAATCATGTTTCTTTAATACATATAAATATATAGGCGGCGGTAACCATACAATGAAATGGCAAATGACCACATGATTAGAAGCTAAAGCTTTTGAAAAAAAAATGCAGTTCAAAGTAATATATTATAATTCGTAAACCATACGGAGTTATGGACTATTTACAAATGTAAGAAACTGTTTAAATTTCTGCTCTATTTTGATCTAAATGATGATACAGATGGGTTACATAGATTATCCAGCGTTCAAATGATTTGGATAAAATGTTCCTGTTAGTGGTTGCTTAGTATTGTTGACATAAGAATATAAGAGAGGCAACATAAATCATGGATAGTGATAAATCAATTCAGTTACATTCCTTTGAAATTCGAATGTATTTATACCATGAATATTTTTGGTTAGCATGGTTATATCTTAACTCTAAAGTATAACACAGTAGGATCAAGTGAATAAACCATTAAGCCTGAACTAGGACCATACTCATGTATCTCATTGTTTTTGTAGGAAATTGGGGAACGAGAAGGTAAATTCTATGCAATTAACATCCCTTTAAAGGATGGCATAGATGACACCAGCTTTACTCGTTTGTTTAAAACAGTAAGTTTCGAAATGAGGTATCTTTTTTGTTTTTCAATATTTGGTTGTGCGGGGGGTGGATTTCATTTTTTTTTTCCAAATTTTGTAGATAATTTCGAAGGTTGTCGAAACATATCGACCGGGTGTGATAGTTCTCCAGTGTGGAGCAGACTCACTTGCTGGGGACCGCTTGGGCTGCTTCAATCTCTCTATAGATGGTGCTAATCTTATTGTAATTATATCCCACTTGGTTATTATTTTGCGAGCATTTGCATTATATTAATTATATCGGGTTATCTCGGAAAAAACACAACTTTTACTGAAAAAGCGATTTAAGTCCAACATTTTATTAATTATATACATGGATCTGGTTTGCTATTTGATTAGGGACTTAACAGCTTTTAACGTAAAAGTCATGTTTTTTTCTTTTCTTTTTTTTTTTTCAAAAACACGGGAGGGACTTACCATATTATTAAGTGAAAGCACATAGGTTTTTATTTTTCCAAATTAAGGAATAAAAGGTAAAAAATGCCACATGTGCAAACTTTTCCTTACACAACTGAATGCAGGTAAAAACTAAAACTATACTTTTTGGATAGATGCATTGACTAATGTTAGAATGCTTGCTTTTTGTTACTTTTGACTTATTACAGGTCATGCTGAATGTGTTAGGTTTGTAAAAAAGTTTGGCTTACCCCTGCTGGTAGGTCTATTCTGATGTTCTTAAATATAATCTTTTTTGTATTCTTATATGTTGTCTAAGTAGACACTAATGTGTAGGGTTTTCATGCAGGTAACTGGAGGTGGAGGATATACCAAAGAAAATGTTGCTCGGTGTTGGACTGTTGAAACAGGAGTTCTTTTAGACACTGAGCTTCCTAATGGTATTTATCTTAATTGGTTCCCTCGTATGATTCTGCAAATTACTTGCTTGATTAAGAAAGATTAAGATTAACCGGGTTGACTACTTGACTTGCATCAACTAAGGAATATCTCATAATTGTAGTTAAATTAGATAATGAAGACGATTGATGATTGCATAACTGCAGAATCTTATATATTATCTGCGTTTTCAAAACGCAATCCAAACACTAAAAACTGATTATTTGCGTTTTCAAAACGCAATAATCTAAAAATCATATTCAAAACGCAATCCCAAACACTCTCTTAATTCCATTAACTTCACCTAACCATATTTGTTTAGTGGTTTTCGGTTTAAAAAAGGGAAAACATTAATTTGAACTTTTATCATCCCGTTAACATTCTTATTATTGAGTCCAAATATTAATCTTCTCCATTCTCTGTTCTTAGCTATGAATTTTTGTAAATGTTTTACTGTTTTTTTTCCTTATGTCTATAACTTTTGTTTTCCTTCTATTTTTGCATCTTATATATTAACCTTATAAATGTGTGATTAATGCAGAGATCCCAGATAATGAATATATCAAGTATTTTTCTCCTGAATGTTCATTAAGGATTCCAACTGGTCATATTGTATGTCATCGCTTTATTTTTTATTTTGTGTGGTAATCTTGGTTTTAGCTAGAGATGGCATTTTCAACCCATTTACTTATAAATTGTCAATTTGGATTATGTTTGATCTCCAACGGGTTGATGGGACAAATAAAAAGTTCAGTTGAAAAGGAAATGGGTTCATCGGTTCATGAGTCGCTCGAAGTGTGTTTCTATTCTAGTGCACTTTATTAAAAAAAAGAATGATATTGTAATAATGTAGCTTTGCATTCACATATATAACACATCACTTATTCTTTGAAAACTAAAATATACATTTGACAAAATGGATTTCTGGTCAACACGACTTGACCCCCGTATCCAAAATACCTGTTTTGACACATCACCTTGCAGTAATCTCATACTGGTATATACTCATAATTATTTTTTGTTGCTTGGACAGGAAAATTTCAATAGCAAGTCATACCTAGGTACTATAAAGATGCAAGTTCTAGAAAATCTTCGTTGCATTCAACATGCCCCAAGTGTACAGATGCAAGAGGTAATTAAGGATTATAAAAACAAAAAGTAATTTTAAATTTGGTTTTTCTGTAGTTATCTTTATCGAAAGGGTATTATAGATCGTTGACCAAATAAGCCAAAATGTATTTTTCATACAATGCGCCCAACCAAAACAATACTTTTTATATTTATCTAGATTCGTATTACAGATTGAATAGGGTTTGTCCTTAATTGCAGGTTCCACCTGATTTCTATATCCCTGATTTTGACGAAGATGAGAAAAATCCTGATGAACGTATAGATCGTAAGTACAAACGCAGCAAAACCTGTATTGTTTACCAGAGGTCCAAAGAGTTTCGGGTCAGAATGAGTAAATTTATACGGGTTGGGTGTAATAATAGTCTGATCTATTTTAAATAATAATTTTCTTATATATTATCACCAAACTACACTATGGATGCAATTTAGGTAACTTCCAACCCGTTATTGTTGCAAAGTTTTCAAAGTTCACTCATTAAATTAAACTGGTTGACCCGTAATTGTTGTAGATTTACTTGGCTCTTATAGTTGCTTTCTTTCCAACAGAACACACACAAGACAAGCATATTCAACGCGATGATGAATACTATGAAGGAGACAACGACAATGATCATAACATGGATGATGTTTAGAAACTCAGATTGGCATTTGCATTTTGTTTTAAGGTAGATAATAGAAAACTATGGTTCATTTGAACCGGGTCGAATTACAAAGAAGCAAAAGAGACAAATCCTAGGTCATGTTGTGTTTTAGATTTTAGGTCTTTTACAACAAATGTGGGCTTCTTGTCCTAGCAACTAACTGTGAAGTGTCAAGGAGATTGTTGATATTGTTTTTTGTTGTTTTGTTAGAAAACACACACTTATGTAAAAGGCTTCTAATGCATGTTTTAGGGTATAATTTTCTTGTGGTACCCCTCTAATTTTATCAATTTAATTGCAAATCAGATGAATGCTATTTGAAGCTGTATACAAATATAAAACCAAATTTCTGTTTAATTTTGTTTTATGGTCATATGCACATAAAACATAGAAGAGGTATTGCAATTGAATGCATAATATGACCATTATTATTTTAGTTCAGAGATAAAAAAAAAAATATTACTGTATCTTTCTTACTTTAGAATCTTTAGAAACAAATACACACAATAATCCAACAATTTTCCATTAAAGTTTCATGCATTTGAAGATAATGGTTTGTACAATGTAATTAGGTAGCAAGTTCAAAATTAATCCTAAAATGATTTGCTTAAATTTAAAAGTGATTAGAAGTACAATGAAGCTACCAATGTAGCAATTGCATCTTAACAATCATATTTCCAGGGTGCTATTTATACAACCTCAAAAGAAAATGGAAATGGGCCCACTGATGTTGCAGTCTATGAATCTGAGATATGATTGTTTTCAGCCAAAATGCTGTCCAAAAGTGATTCACAGGCATCCTCAAGCAAATCCAACACCTGCCAGAACAAAACAAACAGTCAAAATGCTTGCACTCTAGAAATGGTGCAATTTGTGGGTCCTAATTCGGTGATAAGTTGATAACATATAGGGTTTAAACGAGTTGTCAAATCGAGCTGAGCTCATCATGTCTGAAAATAAGCTTGTTTAATAAACGACCACATGTTTCATAACTGAGCTCGGCAAGGCTCGCGACCCTAAACATGCCTATTATAGTATTATGTATATAACTACGCGCACAAACACACACACACACAGAGTAATGCAACTTAATACAGTGAAGGGAAGTAACTTTTTGTTGGTCCCATTTATATCGTTTATGAATGAGGAAGACTGTTGGGATATTTAGAGGGTGTTTGGGATTGATTTTTCAAAACAGATTATGTGTTTTGGAAAAGCAGGGGTGTAGCTGCTTTTAGATTGTTGCGTTTTGGTAGCCTAAAAATTTATTACAAAACTCAATCCCAAACACTAAAAACTAATTATTTGCGTTTTCAAAACGTAATAATCTAAAAATCCATTTCAAAACGCAATCCCAAACACCCCTTTAATCTCATTGTCCCATTTAAACGTAGATAAAAGACTTCAAGAGCAAGGTTACCTTCTCAAACCCTTGTTGTCCACCATAGTAAGGATCAGGGACTTCGGTTTCATCATGTTTTTTGCAGTAAGAGCACATCAACTTAACCTGCATACACGTATCCAAAATCCAGTTATATAAATAAAAGATTTGAAAAGCATCCGATGAATATTCTTCCAATCTTTCTACATATACCTTATTGGCTGCATCAGCTGGTAAGGCCTCCCTAAACCTCCATCTCTCGAAAGCATTAATTATATCCTCTGCAATCCACATGAAAATTAAACTCAAAGTAGACAAAATGACAAATTGAGTCAACAGTGGATGCATGCAGTACGATATTAAATAATTAATTTCTAGTAAATGATTTTAGGGTAACTCAAGATAACATGAGCTTTTAACTTGTAACATTTGGGCCCCCCATACCAACAAATATTGTTCGTTTTGCACGCAAGGAGCTCAAAAGTTTGTTTTTTGTTACTTAAGTGGAAACTTCCCAGGAGGTCACCGCTCAGGATTGCTCCCACTAAAGCACGCCTAACTGTGGAGTTCTTCCCTCATGCACAACCAATGCGTCAAAAACGCATTAGTTGTGTTTGAGACCAGACATTCCTTAAGAGGTCCATAATATGTCTCGTCCACGGCCGCCGCGGGATTTGCCTAGGTTACCTAACATATGATAGCTACATTCCCAACATAAAAAGGCATAAGAAATAAAACACAAGCCACGAATTCCATGCCTTAATCACAGGACATGATTTATGTGCTGCCATAAGTCCATAACAAATCTTTTTAGGGGATGCACTAAAATAATAATATGTATTCTTAACCTACAAAACTGTACATCTTTTCTTTTTCGATAATGTGTTTAGACGCCTCCGAATATTCCACATTTACATTAGGGATTTAGGGCGACCATAACTCAAAACTATTTTATTAGTGATTTCTTCAAAAACGCCTATCAACATGCCCTCGAAGAGATTTTTTGTGCGCTTTCTAGTCACAAAGAGGTCAAAAACATAATTAACTAAAACTTTAACCTTCTAAACCACATTGGTAGTGATTCAAAACCATAAGCTCCTAATAAGTCCTTGCTAAGTATAGTTTCATTCATTAAGGTTGTGTTTGGGATTGCATATTAAAAACTGCTTTTCCTCTTAATGCTTTTTTCATTCATTAAGTTTTTAATATGCACTCCAAACACAACCTTAACGAATGAAACTATCGTTAGCAAAGACTTATTAAGAGCTTATGGTTCCGAATAACTATTCACTACCAATGAGGCACAGAAGGTTAAAAACTCAGCTAACTATGTTTTTGACCTCTTTGTGACTACTAGAAAGCACATTCAAAATCTGTTCGTGGGCATGTTGATATGTGTTTTCGAAATGATTATTGCAAATTCAAGAATACGAATAATACAATAAGATGATTAATCAAAGGATAGTCAGGTAATCTTACATTTCTCCCCAAATATGATTAGTTTATCAATTTATCCCAAACAATCAAACATCATATTTATAATACTGAGTATCATTGAACCAACATCTATATGCAATTTATTTTAAACAAATCTCACCTTTGTTTTGCTTATCCATGGCAAGAATGAGATCAAATTCTTTAAAATCCGAAGGCCTTATTGGCCGTGATATTGATGTGATTTCAATGCCCCTTCTTTTAGAGGTAGCTCTCATTCGCGAGTCTGCTGGACCCCCCTTCAAGTATTCAAGATAGACATAATTTTCATATATCAGAACTCAAAAAGATATCTATGAAAATAGAACACCAAAAAAAAAAAAAATGGGTACTCTAAATCCTTCAAAAAGCATAACCTTTTTTTGGCAAATAAAGATAATAAATCCCATCAAAAGTCAACTTAATTCCAAAATCAAGAACAAATGGAGGCAACCCATGATGTAACCATCCCATGGTTGTTAATAGCGAGCATAGCACCCGCTATAGCGAATAGCGTAGTGATAGGAAATAAAATACGCAACGGATAGATAATTTGAAATCAAAACGAAACGGATACATCTAATGGTCTCTTGTGATACAGAAACACCACACAAGAAACGATCAGGGCAAACTAACCGAGAATCAAGATACAGATAGTCAGATACACCACTTGACTCTAGTCTAGGTTCCAAGAACACCATTCAAACGTGCCGGGTTTGAAATAGCATGGAAATCAATTAATTCATCTCAAAATCCATTGAGAAAATACCACTACGTATAGGAAAAATAAAACTACCACTAAAAGAAACTGAAAAACAAAGTGCTACACTACTACAAACTAAGCTAAAAAGACAACTACAAAAAGCATGAAAATTAACTGCATGAGGACATGGAAACGTGGAGACCAAAGAAAGGAATGATGGCATGAACTTCTTTGTGATGGCACGTGCATGGTTGTATGCTTTCATTTGAAGAACAATCCAGTTGACTAATTGGAGCAACCTATTCATCATTTCATCCATATGTATATCACGTAGCGTAACGCTCCTGTGTTGCTATATAGTTGGTTGTGGAACATAGCGAGATTTTTGTAATTTTTTGGTAAAATATACAATTATACATATAAAATATTTCTAAAACTTTCTTCTAGTGTATGCTAAACATGAAAAAGCGCCCGCTATTTCATCGCTCTTGCTATGTAGCGTATAGGTAGCTTGCAGCTATCGTCCGCTATTCGCTATTGACAACTATGAACCATCCACAAACCTCATGATAATTGATGTACAAGCAGAATCAGTGACAACATTGTAGAAACTAAAGATCAAATCACAAATGGGTGCTCTTAAATTTTTTTAAAAACTAAACCATTATTTAAAAGACAAAAAGATAACAAACACTATCAAAAGCACATATAATTCCAAAATCAAGAACAAATAAAAGAAACCCATAATGTAATCATCTACAAACCAAATAACAAATTGATGGTACAGACAGAATAAACCATAAATTTATAAAAATTGAATATCCAATCATAAATGGGATAATCTTGAATTCTTCTAAAAATCAAAACTTTATTTATTATACCAAATAAAGATCAAAAACAAAGGAAACCCATGATGTAACAATCCACAAACCTCATGATAATTAATAGTACCAGCAGAATCAACAACAAATTTGGAAGAAAGATTCCTCTTTTTAACCATATCAGTGAAGACACCTTCAGCAGCAGGGCTTCTGCATATGTTACCCAAACAAACAAAGAGAACAGAGAAGGGCTTTTCTGTAATTTTATCTGTTTGAGCTGTGGAAGCCATTGATGATGTGATTATGGCAATTGGGTTTTGTTTGGTTTTTGTTCTTGGATTAAAAAGATTTGAACTTTGAGAAAGTGGGTATGGATTTAGAGGAATAAAGGTTACAAGATTGAGGGATTTGGGGTGGCAAAATGGTAATATGTTTGGGATTGTTGGGAGGCTGCTAATGGTGTATAGTGTTTTCATGACTTGATGCTAGTTTGGTAGAAGAAAAGGGTCAGTCATGAGTGAGCACTAGAAAAGTTTTTTTTTTAAAGATTCTTTTTTGTTAGATTTTTATTGGTGTGATTATATATTCACCACATAATAAATCTTTGAAAGAAAAAATGTATAATTGGTATTTAGTAAAGTTTTTATGTTTATTATTTTACTATTAATATAGTTTTCTTAGATTTTATGAGTATTGTATTAATAATAAACATTTTGTTATATTGTTCACTATATTTAATAATGGAGCATCTTAAGTGTTTATTAAAGTCATTCAATTTAAATATTCTATTTTCATAGTGAAATTTATATAACATGGTTTGGAATAGTGACACAAGTTTGTATTTCGATGGCAACAATGTGAAGCTCATAACATGGGTCTAATCTTATTCCATTGTCATGCCACATGGTATTTTTGTACTTTCAAACATATGTTAAAAAGTAAGTTAAAAGTTAGCTATATGAATGAGAAAAAAAAAATGAAAACTCAACTTTCACACAATTTCAGTCTTCACCAACCACACTAATACCAATATTCTTATTGTTAGTTATCACATACTTCAAATTAAACTTAACTAACACATTCTAATAAAGGATGCTTCTAAACTATTGAATGGCATACACCTACTAAATCTCCACAAACAAAAATATGATGATTTAATTATAATAACATGATAATTTTTAATAAAGTATCCTTTCATAAATATATATTAAAAAATTAGATGTGACAAGAAACTTAAAAGGTAGAATTGTTTGAAAATTGAAAGGTGAATGTAGATTTAATTATAATTTAGTGAAATTATAATTATTAATTATGTTCTTCATGTGGTGAAATCAAGACAAATAAAGATACTTTATGAGGCTTGAATAGAGTTTTATGGCTAATAAAGAAAATTTAAGTCTCTAATTATGTGAGACTTTTCACTAGCCATGGTTCATGTATATATATGAGGCTTTGTACCTCATTTTGTGAGAAGAAAAATATACATGAAGAAATTCTTGAAACACACATACACTAGAAACACAACTCGAATACATAGCAGTAGCAACCAAGTTCGATTATTTTTCAGGCAAGTGGGATAGTCCGGCAGTGCACCATCACCACTGTTTCGAACCGGTGTACCCTGGGAACAGACGAAGAATCTGTTTAAGGGAATTGTGTCAAACACAAGCCCGGTTCACTTCTATGATTTCGTTTTCTATTACAGTTTATTGCAACAAGTACAGAGACTCGAAAACCTACGAGCTTCATGTACGAAAGGCGTGCGGTGATTACAATGTAAGTTTTCTAACAAACTTAAACAGATTCGTGAATAAACTTTCGTGTTCTTCCTAAGGAATTTGAGTTCGCGAAAGTCTGTACATGTTTTCTTTTGGTACATCGAATTGGATTACATTCATGATGAGAATGCAATCTTTAATCCGAATGTTTGTTTGACAAAACGAATTTTTTGATTTAATTTTCGGATTCATGGGTTTTAAGTTATGTTTAGATAAACCGGACTATTAACATTTCTAATATGTGTTTAAACATTTTTTTTTTGAAATATTTGATTTCTACTGATAGTATTAGAAAAGACATATTAGTTGAAAACCCATGTAAACTTGGTTGATCACGTTTTCTTTCTAGTAAGCGTATTAGAAAGATAATTTCAAAGTATTTGAAAGGTATACATTTTCTAATAAGAGTATTAGAAAATAAAGGGTTTCAAAATATAAGGTTTTGAAACATGTATTTCTAACAAGCGTGTTAGAATCGACGACGTTGAAAGAATAACGTGTCATGAAACATTTCTAATAAGCGTATTAGAAATTATTATTTACAAAATAGTAAGTTTAATTTGTAAACTTATATATTGATTTCTCTAACGGGCGTGTTAGAGATTTATGATTTTGTAAGGACAAAATAAGATGTTTATATTTTCTAACAAGTGTGTTAGAAAAGATTATTGCACAAAATACACAAAAGTGTTGGAAGTTTGTATTTTGAAAATTTTGTGAAAATAAAAAAGTTATAAACTTATTTTGTTTTATTAAAGGTTTTAGTAAGAATACTAATTAAAACTTCAAAGTTGAAACTTAAAATAATAAGAATACCATTAAGTTGGGTCAAATATTCTTAAAGGTTTTAATGGAGTGTTTCAACTCATGGGTTTATGGAGAATTGGGTGTTTCAACCTTTTTCAACATTAAACCGGTTTGTTTAATTTGACGGTTTCTAACGAGTGAGTTTGAAACGGGTATATTTTGGAAAATCCAAAGTTAATACCATTTATGTAAATGGTTTAATTTTCTAACGCGGGAGTTAGAAACGGTTTATTTTATGTAAACCAACAAGGTCTAAAACGATTGTCATAATCGTGTATTTCTAACAGGCAGGTTAGAAACGGTTGAGAATATAAACCATTGACCTTTAAAATGATTTTGGTAATCGTTTATTTCTAACGGGTGTATTAGAAAAAGGTTTATTTGATATAACCAAAATCTATATGATGAAACGTGTAATCGTTTGCATTCTAACAAGTATGTTAGAAATGGTTAATTTTTAAACCGTATATGTTTATATGGTACACGTATAGTTTCTAATGAACAAATTAGAAATGGTTAGTCATGAAAACCATATACTCTAACAAGTGAGTTAGGAATGGTTTAAATAATAAAACTATATTAGAGTTTATGGTTTTGATGTGTAATCAAAACATAAATATGTATAGTTTATGAAAAATACTTGTGAAAGCAGAAATGTTTTGTCTGAATAAAACATGTGTTTTGCAAATTATATATGGTTTGATACTTGTATGAGAAGTATGATGACTTGAACCATATAATAGTCTAGAGAGACTATTTAGTGTAAAACAACTTATATTGTTTTGGGCATATTAACTTGTTCGACTACTTGTGAGTAGTTAAGTATAAACAACGTTGTTGTTTTGAACAGCGTATTGAGGGAGTACCTCGAAACATGCCACGAGACGATATAATTGTTATTATTTCGTCGAACGATAAAGTGTTAAAGAGATTAACACTTTGAGATTTTATGTTTATATATGCTTATATGAATCCGGTTAAAGATATATGTAATATGTTATATATATTTTGGATTATATTGAAATTATAATTTGGTAAATTATAATTATTAATTGGTAAAACTCTTCATGTGGTGAATTGAAGAAAAACTCTTTAGTAGAGTTAATTTATTTATGACACTTGATTATAGTTTTAAGACTAAATTAAGTGTATAATTGAAACTCTTGAGTAAAGTTTTTAATGCCATTTGATGAGGTTTTATTTCACATGGTGAAACTCTTGAGTAGAGTTCTTAATGCCATTTGATGAGGTTTTATTAGAGTCTTAATTAGAGTCTTAAGTCTCTAATTAAGTGACTAAGAAGAAAAAAAAAACTCTTCATCCATCCCCATTGAGATAAGCATGATCAACGTGGCAAGTGTATTGAAGTTAAATGCACGAAAACGAGATATGTCATCTAATGTTGAAAGCATTTACGTAGAAATGCACAAATGTAGTTTTGATGACTATAACATATGACAGGAATATATGTTATTATTCATAAGTCTTTGAGAAATATTGTGAGATTTATTATAAAAGACTTAGAATATTGATGGACGTGTAGAGTCTCTACAAACCATCAATGTTGGTTGAACTATATGGAGGATTCGTGATATATTTTGGGAGAGTCACCCAATAAATAGTATCAACAAAATATATACATATCACTTAGGCATATGTGAATGTCATGCCGTCGAATGTCAATCTAATTGACTTGTTGATGATGAATATGTTCATCAAAGTGACTTATATTAAGACTTATGTTTAAGTCCTAAAGAATCAATGGTGAAGCCTTGGAGATTAAAGGCAAACGAGTCTTGATCCTAATGGATGGAATTAATTATGATTTTGAAGCATTCTTTAAACCAAGGTTTTGGAATGGTAAACAAAATCTCATTTTGTGTCTAAACTAAGACGTGAATGTTATGAAGAGATAGTGAGTTATCTCTTAAGGCTGTGAAGAATCAGAATGAGGCATCTTCTGTTCACATGCTAAGTATTCGTAGTCTAAAGCATGCTAGACTAATACTTGTTAATTTAGATGCTCCACGGAGAATAAATTAACTTTGAACATTCAAACATATGTGACGACATAAGAATGAATTTTGTAAAATCAAATATATAATTCATTAAAAAGGATGACTCGAAAGAACCGAATAAATAGTTCATTGGTTATGATACTATTTAGCCGAATATGAGGAAAACTTATATAGCTCAGAAAACGGTTCGTGTGAGAAATATGGGTTGAGTAATATAATGGATGACCTCAATAAACACAAAGATATAGATAGTCGCTATCTTATCACGGGTGTCTAATGTCATCATGAGTGATATTACTCAAACTCAATCAAAGTGCAAGCAATGTGGGGGGAAGAGCCATTTAAGAAACAATCCGTAAGGATGTAAAAATGGCACTTGAGAAGTTTTCAAACTACATATGAAAGGAAGAAACTTTCATCACCCCATTTGATAGTTATCCAATAAACACATAAGTGTGGAGGTGACTTGTATTTGAAAATAGAAGGTTTGATACAAACGGATGTGATTTTGGGAAGTACAAATCACACGAACCTAGAACAGACTTGTTATAAGTCAGTCCTATTATGTGGACAAAATTCTTGAGAAGTTCAATGGATATGACTCTAATGTGGCTAGAACTTTCATTGACACGAGTCAATGTCTAGCTAAGAAACGAGGTGAGCCTGTTAACCAATTAGAGTACTCAAGAATTATTGGCAGCCTGATGTATCTGAGAAGTTGTATCAGACCAGACTTAGCAAGCAAGCTAAGTAGATACACGAGCAACCTAAGTTCAATTCATTGGAATTACGTGACACAGGTGCTTTGGTAATTAGGATACATACGAAACTACGGGCTGCAATATAAAAGATATCCAACAGTTATTGAAGGTTACTGTGATGCGAATTGGATATCTTACACGAATGATTCCAAGGCAACGAGTGGGTATTTGTTCACACTTGGAGGTGCCGTGATAACATGGAAATCATCTAAGCAAATGGTTATTGCTAGATCCATGATGGAATCAAAATTCATCGCTTTAGAGGATGAATTGGCAAAATGGCTACGTCAATTTGTTAAGGATATACCTAGGTGGCCGAAGCCGGCATTGGCCTAATGCATACGCTGTGATAGTCAATCGGTAATTGGCAGAGCTCATATCACAATGTGTATCAGTAAGAATAGGTATATAAGACGTAGGCATAATATGGTACGACAACTAATCTCTACATGAGTTATCATTGTTGACTACGTGAAGTCAAAGGATAACATCGCGGATCCGCTAATAAAAGGCTTAAGCAGAGAGTTAGTTTAGAAGTCGTCAATGGGAATGGGACTAAAGCCCATGAAAGGCTAGGTTCATGCGAAGGAAAACCTAACTCAGCTGACTGGAGATCCCAAGATCTGAGTTCAATAGGACAACCTAATTGTATGAACTGGCGAAGGTCACTGTGGGGAAGAGTTGTTGGAAATCCCACATTTTGAAAAGGGGAGCTTACTATAAATTAAATAAGCTTCCTAGTCCATTCCTAAAAGTGACAAGGTTGAGGTTAAGCCTATGGCTTTTAATGATTTGACTGAGGTAACCAGTCCCAGTAGATCACCTATGTGAGAGAGAAGTGGGGTCGCTTCGAAGGGTATTGTTGGGGCACAATACTTAAGAGCTCTCGCAGAACCAGGCACGTGTCCATGACCATAACGGACACAACTATGAGGACTTGACGTTGTCAGGGAGAGTCTTGTGTGAAGCGTATTGTCGTCCACACAAACGACAGACGAGTTCAAAGACATCGCGTTCTACTCAGAGCCAGTGGGCTAAGTGCGTTTCATAAGCGAAGGTTCAAAGGGTCACACCTACCTATCGTATGCAAAACTCAACTGTTGAAATTTAATCAGAATGAGGTTGTTTCTGAATGACTCCTATTCATGTGAGGGTTTGTTGGAAATTTTGTGTGTTTTGATAAATCTCCATTCATGTGGGGGATTGTTGGAAAATTGAAAGGTGAATGTAGATTTAATTATAATTTAGTGAAATTATAATTATTAATTATGTTCTTCATGTGGTGAAATCAAGACAAATAAAGATACTTTATGAGGCTTGAATAGAGTTTTATGGCTAATAAAGAAAATTTAAGTCTCTAATTATGTGAGACTTTTCACTAGCCATGGTTCATGTATATATATGAGGCTTTGTACCTCATTTTGTGAGAAGAAAAATATACATGAAGAAATTCTTGAAACACACATACACTAGAAACACAACTCGAATACATAGCAGTAGCAACCAAGTTCGATTATTTTTCAGGCAAGTGGGATAGTCCGGCAGTGCACCATCACCACTGTTTCGAACCGGTGTACCCTGGGAACAGACGAAGAATCTGTTTAAGGGAATTGTGTCAAACACAAGCCCGGTTCACTTCTATGATTTCGTTTTCTATTACAGTTTATTGCAACAAGTACAGAGACTCGAAAACCTACGAGCTTCATGTACGAAAGGCGTGCGGTGATTACAATGTAAGTTTTCTAACAAGAATGTAGTTCAAGTTCATTGTTCTAACTTGTGTGTCCACATCTTGTGGGCATGAATGTTAACAAAATCTCAAGCTTGTACACAAGTCGTGTATTTCTCTAAACTACTATATCTTTTCAACCGAGTTTTGATTCTCTAAACTAGTATGATTCTTTGTTTTTTGTAACTAACCCGAATTTAAATCATTAATTTATTTAATTGCACACTCATAATCACCCATTCATTAGAACATTTAACTTCAAATCGTTGGTCTATAAGCCAAATCCGGGATTAATATGCCTTCCAAATCATCTGTAGTGGATGTTGCAGTGTCTGAGAATTCACATTTCTCCAAATCGTTGGTTGCGGATGTTTTTTTTTTTTGTTTTTTGTTTTTTTTTTTTGAAATGGCACAACTAGAACATAAGGTAACAACAGATGGTGTAGAACATTGATGTGGCTTGTTAGTGAAAGAAACAAAGAGAAGAAGAATTCACACACAACAAGCTGGGGAATAACCTCCCCTGCCTAACCCTTTTATTAACAAACTCTCATAACAGCTGTCAACAGCTTTTCCCGCCCACAAACTAATATTCAAACACTATTACAGAATTACACAATCAGTCCCTGAACTATACTATCTATTACAAAATGGTTCTAAACATTTTTTAACATATCAATACTTTCCCCATGGTAAACATCTTTGTCCTCAAAGATCATTCAACTGGAAATCAGGGAATCTGAGTTGAAATTCATCCCTAAATTCCCAAGTAGCTTCAGTAGCATCTTTTCCTTTCCATTGGATCAAAATCTGTCCTGCTGCTCTATTGCCCCTTCTCACTACCCTTGATTCCAGTACTTTAGCAGGCTGCAGAGAAAACCTTGGAGCCAGTGGCGAAGCTTGACCCGAAGGTTCGGGGGGTCGGAAGTCACCGGGGGGTCGGAAGTCACTAGTTTCGGGGGTCGAAAACCAGTTTCGGGGGGTCGAAACCCTATATTTACAAAATTTTCTATACGAATACTATATAATCGGAACTTCTGCAAGAAAATTCGGGGGGGTCGGCCGCCCCCTCCCGCCCCAACAAAGCCTCGCCACTGCTTGGAGCTGATGGAATAGGAATAACCTTTGTTGGAGGACCAGAGGTTGCTTTCAACAGAGACACATGGAAGGCGGGATGAATGTTTGCATCAGGTGGAAGGTCCAGCCTATATGCAACTTTCCCAATCCTCTCTAATACCAAATAAGGTCCATAATACTTGGGGCACAACTTGTTGTAGTGAGACTTTCTTATGGAACTCTGAACATAATTGTGAAGTTTAAGATACACCCAACTTCCCACCTCAAATTCTCTCTCAGTTCTGTGTTTGTTTGCCATCTGAACCATTCTATTTTGAGCCTTCAATAATGATTCCCTTAACATCTTGACAGTTTCTTCTCTGTTTACCATATAATCATCCACAGCTTCCACCAAGGACTCCCTATGCACATAAGGAACATGCAAAGGAGGAGCATACCCATATAAGGCTTGAAATGGAGTAGTACCAATGGAAGTGTGATAATTGGTATTATACCAGAACTCAGCAAGTGACAACCATTTCATCCATGAAGTTGGTCTGTCCATTGTCATGCATCTTAAGTAGGACTCAAGACATCTGTTAACCACTTCAGTCTGACCATCAGTTTGAGGATGCTAGGCAGTGGATAGAGACAGATTTACCCCTTGAATCCTTGTGAATTCCTTCCAAAAGTTGCTCAAAAATACTGAATCCCTATCAAAGACAATTGTAGAGGGCCATCCATGTAACTTGTACACATTATCAAGGAAAGCTTGTGCCACATGCACAGCAGTAAATGGGTGGCTCAAGGCTACAAAATGAGCATATTTTGTTAGCCTATCTACTATCACAAAAATAACTTCTTTTCCCTGGGACTTTGGCAACCCAGTGATGAAGTCCATACTGATGTCAGACCAGACTTCAGTAGGAATGGGCAATGGTTGTATAAGACCTGGGTAAGCCACTGACTCATGTTTGGCCTTTAAACAGACATCACAAGATCTGATGAACTGTTTGATGTGTTTAAGCTGCCCCTTCCATTAAAACATGGACTTCAGTCTTGATGGGTAGCATGCATTCCAGAATGGCCCCCCATAGATGAATCATGACATAGTCTGATCAAATAATCTCTCAACTTTTTATCTAGACCCACCACTAACTTCTGTTTTCTTTTTAATAACCCTCCCACATATTCAAACTTATGTACTGATTGACCCATCTTTAACTTTTCTACAACCCTTTTAAGAACAATATCCTGTTCCCAACTTCTTTTAATCCTTTCTAACAATAAAGGGTCAAAGGAGGACAAAACCATCTGAAAAAGAGTAGCACTTTCTAGTCTAGATAATGCATCAGCAGTGACATTATCCACCCCCTTTTTGTAGTGGATTTCATAGTCATACCCCATAAGTTTTGATAACCAGGAATGTTGTAAAGGTGTAATTATTTTCTGAGTTAAAAGGTGTTTTAAGCTTTTTTGATCAGTTCTTATTATAAAGGGTTTGGCAACTAAGTAATAGTGCCATTGTTTAATAGCCATTAAGATGGCTAACAACTCTTTTTCATAGACAGAAAGTGTTACCTGTCTGGGAGACAAAGCCTTGCTGTAAAAAGCTAAAGGATGTCCCTCTTGGAGTAAGACTGCTTCAATTCCCTTTGATGATGCATCTGTCTCAACCACAAAAGTCTTAGTTAGATCTGGCAATGCTAATACTGGTGCCTCTGTTAAAGCCCTTTTTAACTGCTCAAAAGCCTGTTCAGCATCATGGTTCCATTTAAAACCTTCCTTCTTTAACAATTCTGTCAAGGGCTTTGCTATGCTTCCAAAAGATCTTATGAACTTCCTATAATACCCTGCCAATCCCAAAAATCCCCTTAACTGTTTTACATTGGCAGGAGGAGGCCACTTAATTACAGCTTCAATTTTCTGAGGATCAGTTCCCACCCCCTCTTTATTGATCACATGTCCTAAATACTCTATTTGTAATCCAGCAAAAGAGCATTTAGACTTTTTGGCATACATTTTCTGTTGTTTAAGGACCGTTAGAACAGATTTCAAATGCTCCAAATGTTGGTCCACATTTTGACTGTATATCAAGATGTCATCAAAAAAATACTAAAACAAACTTCCTTAAGAATTCTTTGAAAGTCTGATTCATTAAAGCTTGGAAGGTTGCTGGAGCATTGGTTAAGCCAAAAGGCATTACCAAAAACTCAAACAAACCTTGATGTGTTCTGAAAGCTGTTTTGTGTATATCAGGATCATACATTCTCACCTGATGATACTCAGATCTAAGATCCAGCTTGGAAAAAATAGTAGCACCATGTAATTCCTCTAACAGCTCATCTATCAGTGGAATAGGGAAACTATTCTTCACTATTGCTTCATTAAGCTGTCTATAGTCCACACACATCCTCCATCTACTATCCTTCTTTTTGACAAGGACCACAGGAGCAGCAAATGAACTAAGGCTGTTTCTAATTACCCCAGAAGCCAATAGTTCATCTGTCATCTTCTCAATCACATCCTTTTGAAGGGATTGGTATCTATAAGGCTTCAAGTTAATGACCTTGTTCTCATTTTTTAGAACAATCTTATGGTCACAACTTCTAGAGGGGGGTAAACCCTTAGGCTCATCAAACACCTCCTTATACTGTTCTAACAATTCCAGGATCCTAGGGTCCATTATCTCTTTGGTCACATTGGTGCTTTGACTGTTTTGCCCTTCAGCAGTCAAGAGTTGCAGACTAAACATTTGGGTCTGAATCAACTGGTTTGGACAGTTGAGCATGTGACCCATCTTTTCAATTGTACACAAATTTACTGCATTATTACTGATCCCTTTAATGACCTTTTTGACCCCGTTGACCATAAACTCCATGGTCAATTTGTTAAAATTCCACACAATATCCCCAAGTGGTGCTAACCACTGAATTCCTAAAACCATATCATAATTTTCTAGGGGAATTACAAACACATCTGCTTCAAACCACATGCCCTGCATCATCCACTTAAAACCCTTACACATTTTGACACATTGAATCTGATGACCATTGGCACAGATACATTAACAGAAGGAACTTCAATGGTGACACATTGAAATTTTTCTGCCAATCTTTCACTAATGAAATTGTGGGTAGACCTGGAATCAGTCAGTATAAAGATCTTTCTTGTACCAATAGTTCCCACAATTTTCATAGTTGAATATGATGGAATCCCATTCATAGCAAGAATTGAAATCTGGGGTTGACCCCATATTTCAGTCAACTCAGCAGTATCAACTTCTTGACTGATTTCAATATCATCCTCATCATCCAATATTTCAATGATGTACAACTGTCTATTTTTACATCTAAGGGTAGCACTGTATTTTTCAGAACAAAAGAAACACTCACCTCTAGCCCTTTTCTCATCTGCTTCTTTATTTGTCAACCTTCTAACTGTCCTCCCCCCCCAGAACTATTATTATTATTATTATTGGTTTTTGGAGTTGGCAGAAGAGGGGGGTTGGCTGCACTCACATTTAGTGGTTTAGGTGATGGGTAGTAGTTCTTGTTGTTATAGTTGGTGTTAGACTGACCACCATAATTCTTTTTCACATCCTTATTCCCAAACAAGGTACTATGAACCTTGTCCTGCTGTTTGGCCATAGCAATGGCTTCTCTCAAGGTTCTTGGCTTAAAAACCTTGACTAAACATCTTATTTCAGGCCTTAAGCCACCTACAAACAGGCTAGCAGCATATTCTTCAGACAAAGTTACCTTGGTCATTAATGAATCAAAAGCATTGCAATACTCATCCAATGAACCAGTTTGCTGCAAATTCTTAAGTTCTTCCATTGCATCCTCCCACAAGTTCTCAGAAAACCTTTTTGTTATGGATCTAACATATTCATCCCATGAAATCTGTTCAATGGGTCTGTTAGCACTAGAAAGATAACCCTAATGCCACTTTAATGCAATACCATCTAAATTCACCACAACATAATGAACCTTAAGATGGTCAGGGGTTCTGTCAATCAAGAAAAAATGGTTACATTTGTAAACCCATCCATCCACATCATCTCCACTGAATTTGGGAAAATCCAGTTTTCCCAATCTTGCAACCCTTTGATCATGGTGTTGATTATTATTATCATTATGAATCAAATGATTGTGGTTGTTGTGTAGGTGATTACTATTATTATCATTATGTTTCTGCAAATCAGTAATCTGTTGTTTCAGATTATCAAACATAGTTTGCAGATTTAGGGTTAATTGGGCTATGGCGGTTGCATTATTTTCTTGAAGGGTTTGACTGTTTCTTATTGATTATGAATGTTCTTTAAGTGTTTTTTCAAGTTTTTCCATTTCCTGTTGACGAGTATTGGTTGCCATAAAAGATAGAACTGAATTCGGTTAATAAGAAGAATCTGATCACAAATTGATCGAACTCAGGAATAGATTGATCAGCAATGATCAATCCAGGTATAGAAATGAAAAGATGATGGAAAAGAATGGAGAAAAGAAAAGAAAAAAAATTTGATCGGAAAAGATGGTGGTTCACGGTGGTAATACGATGGAATATGGTGGTTAGGTCACCGAAGCTCAGACCGACAGAGCTCTGATACCAATGATGTGGCTTGTTAGTGAAAGAAACAAAGAGAAGAAGAATTCACACACAACAAGCTGGGGAATAACCTCCCCTGCCTAACCCTTTTATTAACAAACTCTCATAACAGCTGTCAACAGCTTTTCCCGTCCACAAACTAATATTCAAACACTATTACAGAATTACACAATCAGTCCCTGAACTATACTATCTATACTATCTTATAAAGCATTTCACAAGGACCTCTTAATTTTTAAGTAATACAACTACAAAAGCTTAAAGTACAACACATAATGCATATAATAACTACTTTTTAAGGGTATTTATGTCTTTTCAAACATAAGTTACACATAAACCCCTTATTAGTTACAATTTCCCCCCTTTATCTATTTATACTATATTATAATTTTATACAATACTTACATATTTGCCCATCAACTTTACTTAATTTTTGTTTATTTAAATAGTAATTACACTTTTGCACCTTTATTTTAACTAACCACCACCCACGATTTTTAAAGGTTCATAACTTTTTCAGACGATAATAGTTTCTTAATATTATTACACCGTATAAAAGAGCACTTTATTCTCTTTAATTTGAGTATAGTATTGATGTAGTTTTTCATATAATATGATAGGTTTAAGTAATAACTGGAATGAAAACGAACTGGATTAGACGAAAAATAATAGTTACATGTTTTCCCTTGTTTTAAGGAAACTACCCCCATGATTTTTAAATGGCCATAATTTTTTCATTGGTTAACTTTTTTTTTAAATTATCTTAAAAACGAGAATTTTATTCTCTTTAATTTGAGTATAGTAATGCTAATATTTTTTTGTAATTTTAAAAAGTTGATGTATTATGTGATTTACCAGGCCACTTGACCATTTTAGGGGCATAAAACAAATTTTAAATTTTAGGCACTTTTAGCATAATAGAGACCACAGTAAAAAAATGCAACAGAAGATAGTTGGACTTTGATGATCGTGATTTTACGATTCAAGTATACGACCTTTCACCGTTACTACACAGTTTGATTCGATTTCCATTCCTCACTTTCCCGCTTTCATTTTTAACCTAACCTTGTTGCCTCTTTTTGGAACGAGCTACGATTCTACGATTCAATACTACATAAACAAATTCGATACAAAGATAACATAGCATCATAGAATAGGGCCCCAAAAAGATGGGGCACTAAGCTCATGCTTTAGTACACTGATACTTTGACCAAAGTTTAGTTTTGGTTATTAACAAATTAACTTAACTGGACTGAAAAACGACAATCTTATCAAATAAACAGAATCAATTAACCAATCGGTTAATAAGATTATTTAACCGTTGAATTGAACCATGCATACCGGTAAAAATAACTGTGTTCCCCGCCGCATCGCGCGGGCACACTACTAGTCTATTAAAATGGTTCTAAACATTTTTTAACATATCAAACATAGAGTTTTGTGAGGCCAGGAGTTATCGTTATTTCCAGCAGGCTGTTCTAGATTGATGGTTGCCGACAACTTGTGGTGGCATTGTGTGTGTGTGTGTGTGGGGGGGGGGGGGGGGGGGGGGTTACCAATACCGAAGAGAACTTGTGGTTGTAAGTGTGGTTATGATGTGAAGAGAGAACCCCTACCCTAGGTGGCGTTGTCTAGGTGTTTTTATAATGCAATATGTTCGTTTTCTTTTAATCAATTTAATGATAAAGTTACAATATTACATCCAATCTGACAAAAAGATTTTTTAACACACATCCATACCAGAGACGATAAATGTGTAGATAGAGTAAACAATACGTATAGTCGTGTTATAATTTCTCACAGTTAAATGCGAATGATGAAATTTTGACATGCCACATTCATGAGTAGCTTTACTTAATTATATAACCAATGCTTCAGAAAAACATTTTCTTGTGTGTCAAAGTTAAAGAAACTTAATATTGAGTAATTAGGTGAGTCATGAAGTTAAGGTTGGCAAAGATTAGTTGGGACTTTTTAACACTCAAAAAGTGTTTTTAACAACCAATTTGAATAGTAGTGCACAACATGGGGTTGCCACACCCATCGCGTGCGGGTACGATTTTAACTGTTATGATCAATACATTTTTTGGTTTCTAGAATTTGTTTATAGTTGGAATTTGAATTCAAATTATAAAGTCACACTATAGTTTGTGACAAAATAAGAGAAAAATACATGAAAATCGATAATAAACTGACGAAACTTATAATTCCTTAGCCGAATAGAGACATATCTAGCATCAAGTCCTGAAAATAGAAACATACATATTGATAAAAGAAAGTAAACAAATGCTTAAAGAAATGAATCATAAATATTGGGACATAAGAGAGAGCTTACATCATCAGGCTCCTCTTCCTCTTCAACTTTCTCCTCTTTCGTCGCTTCTGCAGGGGCGTCGTAAGTAGGTTGAGCTGCAGCCGTGAAACCACTGCCAACAGAAGGAACCGACGCCAGCCTCTCCTTTCCAGCAGCAATCAGTTCTGTGATGTCTTTACTCTTGACTTCACTTAATAGCAACTCAATTCTATTTTCACTTGCATCAGCTCCGACTGCAATTTAAAATCATTAACATTAACAACATGAACAAAAATTAATGAATTCATCGTCTAAAGTTATAACAGTCGTCGTATCCATTTTGTAAAAATGTAAACTATACCTGAACCGAATATGTTCTTCAAATCCTCTATAGAGGGACAAGTGTTACCTCCCAACCGAGCCAACAAATACGCGGCGACAACCTTCATTCTGCTACAACAGTTGAATTAAACAAACAAATAATAAAAGAATAAGAGAATACCTGTTATGTATCATGTGGGTTCAGTTTATAAAGAAAACTTCTTTACTAGGCTGCACTTGATGCATTAAATAATGGGCCGGCCCAGTAGTTTGATCTAGATCATGAGTTGAAATAACACTCTCTGTGTAACATGTACATGATTTTTGCCTTTAGAAAATTGAAGTTTAAACATAAAACAAAACAGTTAAACCTTAAAATGTTACACAATTTTAAACGCCTCAAAGTGTCCCTTGGCTTTCCAATTTAACACAATGTCCGTCTAAACATGGGCGGTGGCGCTCATGTTTCACAGTCAGCCGCCCGTGTTTATGTTCAATACAAATCATACCATGTGTTAGAAACACCCATAGATTTTCTAACACCGATGCCTTGACGGTGTTTGTTTGGTTAATGTCTCTTTTCTTTTACTATAGCCAAGAAACTGTCAACATACAAAACTTAAAAGGACAAATGGATGTTAACACAGTAAATAGAGTACAATAAATATAAGTTACAAATGTGACTTCATATGATATCATACAGAAACCACATTAACAGCAATAGGACTCCTAACCATATGAACATCATTTCTCCATGTTAATGATCCAAACACAAAGCTACCATTGCTGCTTTTATAAGGAACAAAATCAATCCTATAAGTCATCTTCTCCCCCGATTTCGTAAACCTTAGAACATCAGGATAAACCCAAGCTTTAACTCCTGCAATGACTTCAAGTTTTGAATAATAAACAGTTGGGCCTTCACCAACATATGTAACAGTCCTATAAACCGATACATTTCCAGCCATATTAGCAACACCGATCGATGGATAGTTGAAGTTATAGGAGGGTGTGGGAGGATTCTTGCAGTAGACTGGTGTGTCGGTCAAGTTCTTGAGTTGTGCAACGCTTGCTCCATAGCTGCAAAGGAGCTCAATGAGATTGTTGGTGTCAAAATCGTAAATTAGTCCGGGATCTATTGCTGCAGCTGGATTTATATGTCCTGATCCGTAATCAAAAGGAGTCGCAATTGTGGAATCGTCGTTTCTTATGAAATTTCGGGTGTTATCAGTGGTGGTAGCTGTAAGAAAATTGATAGTATTTTGTAAGTAAATGGCAGATCATATGTAATAAGAATTAAGAACGATGTACGTGTTTATGACATGACAGTGTGACATAACTTAGTGTTCGGTTTTGGTGTTTTGAACAACCGTGTTCTTTGTTTTTTTCAACTATAGTAGCTCGCAAGATTAACTGTGACCGAGTTATGGTCGCAAATGAGGCTTAAGAAACTACAGATTTGTCTAACTTACTAAGCAACAACCTAACCTGTGGTCATTATTGCAGACTTTATCGCGGCTGGGCTCCAATAAGGATGAACTGATTTTAACAGCGCAGCCACTGCAGATACATGTGGACACGACATAGAGGTGCCGGAGATTATGTTATAGTTGATGTTATTGCCAGCAGTTCTTTTTGTTGATACAGGTGACCATGCAGCCAAAATGTTCACTCCTGGTGCGGTAATATCCGGCTGCGCGCATTCAAATTCACAACATGAATTAGAGTTCAAAGTTTCATTTGATGAAGTTTTTTTTTTCCTTTTCATAAATGGGCCAAAGGCCATTGGTTAATCACTTTAGGGGCCAATTTGGATTTGTTTTTACAAAAGGAGTTATCGCCAAATGATTTAGTGAGAAGTCCTAATCGTCACGCCAAATCATCACCAATATTTAGGTTGTTGCATGCAGGTCGTTACATGTCACCCTATCGCGAAATGAATTGACGAGAACCTTCTAAAACCTGTACAGATAGCCAATAGCCAAATTGGCCGCCTAAAGTGATTAACCATTAGTCTATGACCCATTTCTAAAAGAAAATATTTGGTAAAAGAATATAGATTGGAAAGACACTGACTTTGATGATATCTGGAGTTATAAGGTTCGGTCCCTTGGAGGAAAAGATCGCCATCGCTGGTGCTGGTTTAGTCCCAACATTTGTTACTGTTCGGTAGATCCTAGCCGTCGGATTCCTAGAATCACGACGAATGGCTCCGTTTAGATCATCATCATATAAAACCATTTTTTTGTATAGAAGTTATGTTTCAATGACTTACTTTTGTGTTTTCATGTACTTGTGAAGCTCTTTAGCTTCTTCTTCTCCAATGAAAACGCTTTGAATTACTGATTGACGCAATACATATTTCGCAAGGGGATCAATAAGGATCATCCCGACACCACCTCCTTCTTCTATTGCAGTTAGCTTCTCGAACCTGTCATCAGTCAGCTCCTCAAGCATACAGACCACGATTTTTCCCTTGATCGAGTTTGAATCCAAGGTGTTTCTCTTGCAAAAACTAGAAGAGTCCAAACAATAAATATTTGTCTAGTCCAAACATTATATAAAAACCTTGGTTTGTTAAGAATACCTTGCATTGATAGAGGGGATTCCTGACGCTGCAGCATCGCCCCCGGATATTATACCATATTGCTTCCCTTGATCTGGTTTTGTGTTTACCCCGAATGCCTTCAACCGTTTAAGATTCCCAAGAAGTATGTATGATGGAAACTCGCGATCGATTGTGCTAGCACCAACAGTGAGGATCCATGGAGCCACATTCGTCGCTGTGCTTGGAAAGAAGCTGTTACCAGCTGATGCACTTACAACAATACCTTTCTGAAACGCGTGAAATGAACCTATAGAAATCGCTTCTTCAAAGTAAATTTGTTGGGGAGGATCTTGACCAAGAGATATAGAAATAATATCAACACCATCATGAATCGCGTCGCTAAATGCTGCAAGAATGTCGGCATCTTCACAATCATCGAACCAACAAGGTTTGTATATCGACAGTCTAGCGCTTGGCACACCTCCTCTTGCAGTGCCTGAGCCTAGTCCGTATAGGCTGACATTGGAAACCTTTGATCCAGCAATAGTAGATGATGTATGTGTCCCGTGGCCGTCACTGTCTCGTGCTGATCGAAAGAAAGTTTGGTTACTGTTCTCTAGAGGACCAAATACCGCTTCGTATGCTTTCGAATAGTATCTAGCTCCTACAAGCTTCCTGAAAAAACGCCAATCGACATAGATGAAATCGAGAAATAAGAGCGGTCTCGTGGCGTAACACACAAGGAAAATCCATCACCAACGATGGTTAATCTTTGCGACTACCTGTTGCAGTTCAACCGCGTAAAATTTTGTCCTAACACACATTCTCCTTTAAACCTGGTCGGCACAGGCCCTAATCCATAGTCATTGAAGCTTTGTGATTCAGGCCATACACCTAAATCGAGCATAACTTTTCATTAGTGCACTAACCATGAGATAGTGATGTGGACAGGAACTAGTATTTGTCACAAGTACCTGAATCAATGACACCAACAATAACATCTGACTGTATATCTGTAGGAAGCTTGTTATACTGTGAAATAGAATCTATTCCTAAAAATTTCCATGAATTGGTTGTATGCAAGCGATTCAACCTGCTCTCAAACACCGAAATAACATCTTCATTTTCTGTAAAACAAACCAAACTGTAAACTGTTATGAATAGTTACAATATATATCGTGACGATCTAAAAAGTTAATTTGTAGACAATATATAACATGGTATAAATAATAGTCGAGCTCAACTCGGAGAGATATATGTGTGTGTGTATATATATATATAGTTTGAGTTTATGTTGTGTTTAAATTATCAAGATCAAGCTCGACTCGTATGTAGATTTTCAAGCTCGAACTCCTCACAGGACTCAATACTTATAAATTTTAATTAATCACCTTATTTTTGTAAAGTCATCTTATGTATATCTAATCTAAAGTTGTTTATATACCGAACATAAGGTATATTATTTATTTGGGTTTTTTTTTTCATCATACTTCTATATTAAATAATATTCATAATTATATATATATGTAACAATAATAACAATAATAATAATAATAATAATGGTTATGTTCATAGGGTAGGGATCCTAAGAGAACCAACCCCTATTTGAGAACTGAGAGAACCATTCTGGGCCACACATTTCATATAAAGGCAAAAAAAAAAAAAAAAAAAAAATTTTTTTTTTTTTTTTTTTGCTTTAATCGCACATTTTTATGCAAGGAAAATTTTTTTTTTATTTTTTTTGAATTTTTTTTTCATTTATACATATGTGTATATGTCAATTATACATATGTGTATATAGCAATTATACATATGTGTATATAGCATTTTTCAGCTATACATATGTGTATTTTTCAGCTATACATATGTGTATATTTCAGTTATACATATGTGTATATTGCATTATACATATGTGTATAATGCACTTATACACATGTGTATACTGAAAAAAAAAAATACAAAAAAAATAAAAAAAAAATTTTCTTACATATAAAGCAGCGATTTTTGCAAAAAAAAAAAAAAAAAAAAAATTTTTTTTTTTTTGCCTTAGAGAAATGTGTGGCCCAGAATGGTTCTCTCAGTTCTCAATTTGGGGAAAGGTTCTCATTTGAACCAAATCCTATGTTCATAATTATTATAAAAATCATGTGTTCATTTAGATTCATGAGCACTAGTACACCTAAGTCTATGTAGCTTGAGCTCATTTATCAATGGAAGCCCAATTTAGGCTTAACCTCGTTCAAGCTAGTTTGACCCGTTTATGCTCGGCTTGTTTTAAGTTTTTTGGGAGTAGATTTGGAGTATCTCATGACAGCTTGGCTCGTTTACACCTTTAATCTCCGTTAATATAACATTTTCACATTATACATACTTGCTTATCTGGTTCTAGACCTTGTCTCATTCAACCGGTATATATATAATTTCTTTGTGTCACTAAAGCTATAGGTTAGTATTTTTTTCAAGATCTGTATCAATAAAGCGCTATAGGTTGGTTAGAAGTATGTTAAATCTAGGCCTGTAAACGAACCAAACGTTCATGAACTGTTCGTGAACTGTTCGGCGGGAAGTTCGTTTATGTTCGTTTATTTAAATAAATGAACGAACACGAACACAATTTTTTGTTCGTTTAATTAAACGAACGAACATGAACACACGTTGTGTTCGTTCATTTATGTTCATGAACGTTCGTTTATTTTCGTTCATTTATGTTCGTTTATTTTTGTTCGTTTATGTTCGTTTAATTAAACTTAACTTTATTTTTATTATTTATTTCCTTTTGTTAAGTAACCTTAATTCATATGTTCTAAAAACTTAACCCTAACCCTAACATTCTAAACATATCACTTATCAGCCGCTCTCCATACTTCAAAGCCCCACACTTCACAGCCGCTCTCCACCCTAACCTTAACGTTCATTTATGTTCATGAATCACTATTAACTTGTTTTTGTTTGTGTTCGTTTATATTAATCACTTGTGTTCGTTTATGTTCATGAACTGTTCGTTTAGGTTTAAATGAACGAACATAAACGAACACGAACACGACAAATTTCTTAATAAACGAACATGAACACAAAAATGTGTTCGATTATGTGTTCGTGTTCGTGTTCGTGTTCGGTTAAAGTTAAATGAACAAACACGAACACGCCTGTGTTCGTGTTCGTTCGGTTCGTTTACAGGCCTAGTTAAATCTTCTTGCCATAAAAGATACTAATTTTAGTTGGAGCTTGTACTATTGGTGACGGCACAAATGTCATTATTATTTATATAAACCAACAAATGGTGCCAGCCAATTTTAATCTATTTCTTCTAGCAAACAAACCTGAAAGTTTTGATGCTTGATCGCGTGTAAGCATTGCCGAGAAGCCTCTGAAGCTTTTAGTATAATGGTGGATTGTTGCTTCTTTTGCTCCGTTGTAACTGCAAAATAAAAAAGTGGTTTGTGGTTAAGGGTTTTGTTCAAGGAGGTCCCGTCTGAATATATATATTCAGATGGGACTTCATGTATAAGGTATAGTTGTACGAATATAATGAATAAAAACAAATGTGTTTATATAGATATAACTATAGTAATGCATACGTGCTTGCCTTTCGAGAACTGATGCAAGCATGTCATGGTTAGCCGAGATAACAGACTCTGCACTAGGGTGCGAGTGTTGTCCCATGTAGACTATGTAATGCTACACATTGAAAACATATAGACGTTAATGTAACAAGAACTTTTTAACTATAGGGTCACAAAAGTAATGTTTTTAGTTGTTCGGTTTCATGGCAAACTATAAGGATATGACAATGATGATGGATATCATTACCTTTCTATCGGTATTTTCATGGCCAACCGCAAGCGTAGTGAGCAAAACAAAACTGAAAATTCTTACTATTTTCATACTTGTTGAGCAACCCCGGGTTGCCTTTAGTAGAAAGTTGTTTAGTTAGTAGATTTAGCAACTTGCAATTGAATTTGTACGGTTTATATAGATGAAGTCATTGAGAATTTGAGAGCTATAAACAACTAAGTTAAATACATTAAATTAATGAAAAAAAATGAGTTGAAGGGTATGCAGCATCAATGAGCCGGCTAGTAATGTACTCTCAGAGACGGCTTTTGTTTTTTTGTTTTTGTTCAATGAAAATTGTATACTTTTTAATGATATAATTTGATTACTAATACTTTGTTTACTTTAGATGTTGATGAGATTTTGGGGTTCAAGTGGGATGAAGACTCTTCAACATCATGGCAAAAACTTAAGGTGCTCATATGGGTTGCTACCTAGACTCGAAAATGGCCCCAGCGGGGATATATTTATAACATAGATTAACAAACAAAAGAAACGCTTCTTCGCTCACATAGAGAGATTTGCTACGAGCCACAACCGACGCTCATGATGATGTTATTTATGAGGATAGTGAAAATGACAAAATATATATGTTGTTTTTGTATGTTGTACTCTTTTTCTAGTATCTAGGTGGGCTGCATTCAGTGGCGGATTCAGAGGGGGTTCCGAGGGTTCCTGGGAACCCCTCGATTTAGAAAAAATTGAAAATTTTAGTGGCTATATTGACATGTAATTAATCATCTTAATTTAAATCCAAGTTTTATTTTGCTTTGATCATTTTTGTCCTCCTCAGTCCTCAGGGCATGTCCTTTGTCCTTTGATGGGTACGGTCCCTTGTTTGTTATGTAATTCTCTTATTTCTACAAATAAAGTTTTTTGGGCTCTGCCCTTACCTAAAATAACTAGTTTCGGATGATTAATCATTTTAATGTTTAACTTAATAAAAACAAATTACATTGGTATAGTGGGTAAGTTGGCAATAAGTTGCGCCGCTATCCCCTTTGGAATCGCAAAACCTCTCTATTCTTAGGGGTAGAGGTAAGACTGTCTACATCTTATCCTCCTCAGACTCTACCTTAGCTTTGCTATAGGTGGGATTAACTGAGTATGATGATGATAAATATAAGGGGTGGCTATATATATAGCACAACTACTATTATAAACAGCAAAAACCATGTATTGGTTTCGCTTTAACTGTTCCCATGGATGATGGTATCGGATCAATGATCAAACAAAGAACACAAGAACAAATATGGTGAATGTATGAATAAAACATTGCAACTAACATAAAACGGTGATATGTGTTATTAAGAATTTGCAACAGCTAGAATGCAAACCCTTTTATGTTATACTTACATAACTGACAAAATCTAACTTAAACTACGTACTTAAACGACTAACCGTGTTTAACTTATGCAACCGGACTAAGCATACACACGTAATAACTGTTCGACTAATAACATATCATAATAAATATTGTTTCTAATGTAAAGTTTATTAATCTGGCACTCCAATTTCTTTTTTTTCTTTCATTTCCAAGAAAGACATTTCCATACGAGGAAAAATACATGTTTAGTAGATCAATTTTTTTTAATGAGTCCAATTTATTCCATAACTAAGAAAATTACATTAAGATAGCGGGCAGGCGGGCAACAAGCTGCGCCGCCACCCCTTTCGGAATAGCAAATCCTAATCTACAAATGTGACTGACTACATATGATGTTATACCGAAACCACATTAACAGCAATAGGACTCCTAACCATATGAACATCATTTCTCCATGTCAATGATCCAAACACAAAACTTCCATTGCTGCTTTTATAGGGAACAAAATCAATCCTATAAGTCATCTTCTCCCCCGATTTCGTAAACCTTAGAACATCAGGATAAACCGAAGCTTTAACTCCTGCAATGACTTCTAGTTTTGAATAATAAACAGTTGGGCCTTCACCAATGTATGTAACAGTCCTGTAAACCGATACATTTCCAGCCATGTTAGCCACACCGATCGATGGATAGTTGAAGTTATAGGAGGGTGTGGGAGGATTCTTGCAGTAAACGGGTGTGTCGGTCAACTTCTTGAGTTGTTCGTAGCTTGCTCCGTAGCTGCAAAGGAGTTCGATGAGGCTGTTGGTGTCAAAATCGTAAATGAGTCCGGGATCTATTGCTGCAGCTGGGTTTAGATGTCCTGATCCATAATCAAATGGAGTCGCAATTGTAGAATCATCGTTTCTTATGAAATTTTGGGTGTTATCAGTGAGGGTAGCTGTAAGAAAATTGATATTAGCTTATAAATAAACCTATACTACATATACAAACACATATAAAGTAATTTACACCCAACCCTTAGGAAATGAAGCCCCTTATGGGTGAAAAACACCAAATTAATATCGAGAAGGGTATAAATACCATTCGGATATCAGAGTTTTCGATAGTTTTTTTATTCGGATATAGGATTGGATTTTTGGATTCGGATATTAAGTGCAAGTGTGTGTTTTTGTTTTGTCCATGTTTCTTTAAGAGTCCTTGCACAATATGTGCATACTTATATGGTTTATCCAAATTATAACACTGATGTTGGGCAACAGGGACAAGATATCCGTAGTACCTAGCTTATTGATGTTTCGATTTTCGCAAATAAATTGTGACCGACTTTTGTGGCAAAGGAAGCATAAGAAAGTACAAGTGTGGTGTGTCTAAATGTTAAGCAAATGCAAATTCACCTCACCTGTGGTCATTATTGCAGACTTTATTGCGCCTGGGCTCCAGTAAGGATGGGCCGATTTTAACAGTGCAGCCACCGCTGCTGCATGAGGACAAGACATAGAGGTTCCAGAGAGAAGGTTATAGTCGATGTGGTTGCCAAGTGTATTTTTAGTTGCGAGAGGTGACCATGCGGCCAAAATGTTCACTCCTGGTGCTGTTATATCTGGCTGCAGTAATAAAATTTATGACACATATTAGAATTCGATCAGGTTACAATATTTGGTAAGAAAAAAAGTTAATATGGAATGGAGGATACAAACTTTGATTATGTCGGGAGATATAATGTTTGGTCCCTTGGAGGAGAAGATCGCCATTACTGGTGCTGGTTTAATCCCGGAACTAGTTACCGTTAGGTAGATCCTAGCTGTTGGATTCCTAGAATAATTAGGATGAAACAATTCTGACTTAAAGTTTATGGTTTAGGGCTTAGGGTACGTTAATAGAATTACATTTTTTTTAAACTAGATAATTTATGATTTAGTGACTTACTTTTCAGTGTCCATGTATGATTGAAGCACTGCAGCTTCCGCTTTCCCTATCAATACACTTTGAACAACGGTTTGAAACAACACGTATGGCGCAAGAGGATCAATGAGGATCATCCCGACACCACCAGCTTCTTTTATTGCAATTGCCTTCTCTTTCCGATCATCATTCAACGTCTCGAGCATACAGACCACGATTCTCCCCTTGATCAAGTTTGAATCTAAGGTGTTGTTCTTGCAGAAGCTAGATAATTAAGAGGAATTGTACCTTGTTAAAAACATGTTTAGGTTCAAAAAGAAAGTGTCGCGCGCTATGTTGTGAGCGACAAAATGGTGCCACATGTGATTCGATATTTTGGCTACTACCTTTTGTGACAATTTTGGTTGAAAAAATAACATTAGTTGGAGACAGTTTAACATATTAAGATCGTATTTCACTTTTTATGACGTTTCTCTTCTTGGCTTTTGTGACTAAATTGGCAAAGTTTGTTAAGGGTACCTTGCATTCGTGGAGGGTATTCCTGACGCTGCAGCAACGCTCCCGGATATTATACTGTACAGTTTCCCATGATCTTGATCGGGCGTCGTGTTTATCCCAAAGCCCTTAAGTTGTCTTAGATTACCGAGAAGTAAGTAGGATGGAAACTCACGATCGACTGTGCTAGCACCAACAGTAAGGATCCATGGAGCCACATTGATCGCTGCGCCTGGAAAAAACTTGTTACCAGCCGATGCGCTTACAACGATACCATTCTGAAACGCATGAAATGATCCAATAGAGATTGAATCTTCAAAGTAAATTTGTTGAGGCGGACGTTGACCAAGAGATATAGAAAGAATATCGACACCATCGTGAATAGCGTCGCTAAATGCTGCAAGAAGGTCGGCATCTTCACAACCACCGAACCAACACGCTTTGTACACGGACAGTCTAGCGCTTGGCACGCCTCCTCTTGCGGTGCCTAAGCCTAACCCGTATACGCTAACATTGGAAACCTTTGATCCAACAATAGTAGATGATGCGTGGGTCCCATGGCCATCACTGTCTCGTGGTGATCGAAAGAAAGTTTGGTTAGTGTTCTCTAGAGGACCGCTTACGGCTTCGTATGCTTTGTTGTAGTATCGAGCACCTATAATCTTCCTGAAAAACAACAATTGAGTAAGAAGTAATAAGATCATGTGGCTTTGCACACAAAGAAAATAATCCATCATGTGACATACATATATAGTCGTAAGCCAGAAACTAATTTATGAATTTCGTTATCGTTATTGTTATCAGTCGTGTAATGCTTAGATAGGCCAAATGACATGACAACAATATAAAAAATGGGTGGTCTGCAGTGGCGGATCTAGAAATGAATTTCAGTAGTAACGTTTTTCATTTTTTTGATTTTAGTAGCAACGTTTTCCAAATTTCGTAAAAAAAAAACAATTTTTTCACTAATTTTCCACTACGCGCGCAAAGTTGAGCAACAATGGACGCGACACCTAGTTACACACTAGGTCCGCCACTGGTGGTCTGGCTTTTTGTTCTTAAACGTGAGTGACTACACCCTTTAGCGACTCGCAAAAACATAGTGACAAGATTTACAATTTTTAGCGACGATGTATAATTAACAATAAAGATGGTTAATCTTTAGCTACCTGTTGCAGTTGATACGTGTGAAATTCTGTCCCGATACACATTCTCCCTTGAACCTTTTCGGAACAGGCCCTAATCCATAGTCATTGAAGCTTCGTGATTCCGGCCATATGCCTAAATTAAGTGTCGTTTTCGTTAGTGAACTAGCTATGAACTTTTGTGTTTATGTCCCAACCGAAGAAGTGGGGGCGTTGCTAAAAAGAGTTTATAAGAAACGAGTAATTGTTACAAGTACCTGAATCAATGACGCCAACAATAACATTCGATTGTACATCTGTTGTAAGCTTGTTATATTGTGGAATAGAATCTACTCCTAAAAATCTCCATGAATTAGTCGTATGTAACTGATTCATCCTACTCTCAAAGACCGAAACAACATCTTCATTTTCTGTGACACAAACCAGACTTTAAACTGTTATAAACAATAACATTATGACTATATATCTATGATGTTGAATAGGAAAAAACTGTTAGTAAAGCTGTATCTCATGATTATTTTAGATTTGTCTTAGTTAAGCAACAGGTTAGAATTTTAAATCTAGCTAGCTATATGTGTCATAAAAGATGTTGAAAATTGATTCAAACTTAGTCTATGCATGCACGTGCATGGAATAGCTGGGTCAAAGTTGTTATGTTATTTCATTGTTTTCAGTAGTTTCCTTTGAATTGTTTACGTTAGAAGTTGTTGAGCTAGTTGTTTGTTTCTTTCTTTAAATAGATAGGTTGCTTTCCATTTGATGTATGCACTTTAATTTACGAATTCGGTGAATAAGAGCCAAGCATTTTCAATCCAAAGTTATTGTGTTTGTGTGTGTGATATTGCTCTTGAACCAACAGTGGTATTAGAGGTAGCTTGTGCTTCTTACTGTTTTTATTTTAATTCAAAATCTGAGTGTGTGAGGAATCCTCTTATCTAATGAGGAAAACTGGTGGTACAATGATCACTATTATGGTTGCTAGAAACAATATGTTCTTGATGGATGCTTCTCATGCTGAATCCAGTACAACTCCTGTTGTTCCTGTTGATGATGAGGAGTCAAGGCTATGGCATCTAAGGTATGGTCACTATCACTTGCATGCTTTAAAGAGTTTGTATGACAAAAAGATGGTCCTTGGTATATGCCCCGGATACATGCTGTGGATGAGTGCACAGGGTGCATCTTTGGAAAGCAAGTCAAAGCTTCTTTCAACTCAAAGTTGTGGGGAGCCAAGAAGAAACTAGAGCTGGTGTATGCAAATGTGTGTGGATCCATGCAAGTACCTAGCTTGGGAGGTAGTTACTACTATTTACTATTTGTTGATGATTTTGTTAGAATATATACTCTTGATTTAAGTAAACTTGTGTTAATATATTACTGTACATATGTTAGAAACAATATTAGTTAGATATCCTAAGTCTAGGATCATAATAATTGGACCGGTATGTCACTAGTTTGACAAACGGTTATGATAGTTAAGAATGGTCACAACGGTTTAGACACAACCGTTCAATATGTATATATAGGGACCGATGTATTATTTCATAAGTGTGTATGTATGTTTAGTTTTCTTATAACTAACTTACAAAATTCCCTCTAATCTTCCTACCCTCTTTTCCCTCCAAAACCGTTCATATACAAAACCATCAATCAACACATCAAATTCAAACATGGCATCAGAGCCAAGATCCAAAACCTGTGGCATATTTGATGTTGATCAAAACTCCGAAGATGTTGGCACTATAGGGAGAAAAGACGCATGGCCGTTAGTCCCTAGTAGTTTGTTATGTGATCATGCGGATCACAATAAAAGGGCCGAGAAGGCACCAATGGAAGACGAGGATTGTGAGTATCCTCCCAACATCAAGTTTTCGAAATTCAACATAGGATCTTCATCCAAGACCCGAGAAGATAAAGTGGTTAAAGCCCAAAAGGAATTCAATAGGCAGACGAAGTACAAGAAGGATGTCCCCGAACACCCACCAACAATGTGTTGTAGTAAGTGTAAACAACCGTTTCACTTTAGAAGAGAATGTCCAAGAAAGATGGGGAAGACGGAATTCATGGTGAAGGGAACCGATGAGAAAGGATGGGACGACATATGGTTTGCAAGTTTAACCCGTAAAGAACACGGATGCGGTGATAAAAATCAATATACTTTGTTTAGCAAATCGTTTGGTGTAGAAGGATGTCCATCCGGGTATAGGAAGGAATATTTTAGAGGAAAAGGGACGGTGATCATCACGAGTGGAAACCAGGTTCACAAGATAAAATCTGTGTTTTACATACCCACTCTAAGGAGAAATGTCTTGAGTATAGAAAAGTTAACATCCGAAGGCCTAGAGATTGAGTTTGAAGGGGACGTGTGTTACATAAGAAGGCCGATTATACAAAAGACAAGAAAGATCATTACATGCCGTTTGTGTGATGGTGATGATCATTTTACTTTCAAATGTCCCGAAAGAAATAACGTGGTGCAGAAAATTGGAACCGGAAGTGCAGGAAGCGCAAGTGAGGCGCAAGACAGAAATAAGACTCGAGAAACGTATGGCACCGGTTTACAAGAAAGTCTCACAGATTTAGATAAGGAAAGGGCTTCGGTATTCAAGAACTTCGAACAGTTTTCAATCAATAAGGATAAAGCCGAAAGCTTCATGGAACAAGGACCCATTTTGTATCCGACCCAAGGCACAAGGCTAAATGATTGTGTGGTGTTCATGGACTTAATCCACATCACCACTACGGTTGAGAGATACAAACGGAAATTCGAATTGGAATTCGAAAGGACCATCGAGTGGTTCATGCAAGACTTTCTAAAAATCAAGAACAAGGCACCCATGCCCCCTAGAGATGGATACGGCTATCCAATAAACTTGTTAGATCTTTACACAAAGGTTCAAGTTTTCGGAGGGTATAACAAAGTGACGAACGATGACAATTGGGCAGTGATTGCCATGTCAATGGGATACGGGAGAGGATTGATATACGTTAAAATATACATATTTAAATCCCCGATTAAACTCCCAAAATACGCGTTTTCGACCCTAATTGCACGAAATTGGTACTTAATCGCTTTATATATTTATTTCAGGTCTTAAACGGCGCCTCGAAGACAAAGTCGAAGAAACCGGGCTAAAAACGGACAAGACGGACAACTTCTACAAAATTGCCCAAATCTGGAGGTTGTGCACGGGGGTGCCAAATCTGTGCACCCCCGTGCGGGTCAAGTCAGCTCGGGAACAGGCACTGCACACCCAGGTGCACAGGCAGTGCACACCCAGGTGCACGGTCGTGCACAATGTTGGCACCCCCGTGCCAACACAAGATATTTTCAGGAGCACACCAGCCACTTGCCCACTAGCCCACTTGCACGTCAAGTCAACAAAGCAGCAGTGCACGGCCAGGCGCACGGCCGTGCACCAGGCCGTGCACACCTTCGAAACAGCCATAAATACAGAGTTTTGCCCACTGTTGAAATTATTGGGTTTTGGAGACAACTTTGGGGTGATTTTCTGGACGAATCAAGCTGCTGGATAGGCGTTTTACAAGCTCGGGAACTCATCCTAATCGTCTAACATCATCCAATCCTTCACATTCAAGATTTATGGTTTGATCTATAAACTTTAAGTTTGTTCAAATCTGAATATTTTGGCTTGTTTGTGTCGTTTATGTATTGTAATATAGTCTACGGACAATATCTAGTAATCGTTTGTAGTTAAAACAATCGTTTGTATGAAATCGCGTTTTGTATGAATTTGGCGCTTTTCATGTTTGGATCTTGATGATCATAGTGCAACCTTGTCTCGTTGTTGTTGGATTTATGATTATGTTTTAGTGACTTTGATGATTGTCGAATGTGTTAGGCGGATTACTTGTTGAAGAAACCGTCCGTTTAATCGTCCGGTAGTAAACTAGTTAACTTGTTGATAAAGTTTACACCATGAAACTGTAACCGGGTATTGGTTTGGTTAAAGTCGCTTGAATAATGATTATGAATGTTTACCGGCACGTAAAAGAGTTTTAAAAGCTTAATGGTGTTGTTACCAATCTTTGACACGGTTAAATATCTTTGTTAGTTATTTTGGTAAAAATAGCGATCTTAGTAGATTTGTGTTCAAAGTTGGTAAAATGGAATAGGTTGTGAAATGATCTACTTTATGCTAGTCTAGGTGGTCGTATTGTGTATTCGATATTGCTTTCCCGAACTAGTGCGGTTGAGGACTCCCGAAAGGTGATACTAACCTTTATTTAAAGATCCACATGAGATTATATCAGCTGCTCGCTAATGAACAACTTGAAGTGGTTAGCGTGTGTATTCGTGTTAGCTTTCTGTATAGTTGTCATGTTAGGATGCCTGAGAAGGACACTAACTGTTGGAAAATGGGAATGTTGATCACACGCCTGTGTTTTATATGATTTGTAGATGACATGCTAGGATTGTGTTTATAGTTATATTTTATATTTGGAGTCTTATATATGTTATTTACATGTTTTAGAATTAATTTAGTTTTAAACAAAAACCCAAACTTATCTTTTACCTACTGGTAAATCGGGGATAGAGTTTTAGTACCATTGCTCCGCGCGCGTCCATGGATCGATACTTGGTTCTTATCTGTACTTACTACATATATGACAGGGTACACTTGCCCTAGTGTGTGTGTTTTAATATGAAGGTCGAAACCATTTTTATAAACATTAAAGCAAAACGTGTGTTAAAATCCATTGTAAATTATGTGTATATACGCACACGTCAAGTTTTTGGCGCCGTTGCCGGGGACGCGACGAGCTTTAAGAACAAACCGAGTCAACTTTTTACCAGTGTACATGCTTGTGAATACTTGTTTATACTTCTTTGATTCGTTATTTCATTTATTTATTTGCATATATGATTCTTTTATTGTTTATTTGATTTATCTGTCTGTTGATATTTTGGATTGATTTTAGATTGGTTTATAGGTTTGCACATGGATTCGTTCATTTATCTGCTTATAGGATTGTTTGATTGATTATTCGTTCATTAGGATTTTGATAGATTTAATTGATTGATTATTGGATTTGTTGGTTTGTCTATGAATTTGATTTGTTCTTTATTTGATTGATTAGATTTATTTGTTCGTATTTGAACTAATTATTTATTTCATTCTTTGGATAGTTTTATGCTTTGTCTGTTTGTTTCTGTTCATTTTATTGATTCTATTGGTTTTTATTTGATTGTTATGTATATATACTTTTTATTTTACTTAAATATACAATGGAAGTCTGGGTATGCTATGTTTAAATTTGATGGTTCGGATGCTTTTATGAAAGGTTTGGGTTAAGAAAAATTGGGAAATTTATTTAATATAGAAGTGGTTTTAATAAAAATAATTTTCTGTGAAAAATGCTTCCTTGCGATTTGCAAAGAAGCTGGGCTTATGGTTCCGCTTTAAGCGAGTTCCTAATTACCCCGGGTTTTATCTTTTATTGTTCGCGATACGCGAACAGGATCACCAGAGTCCTTCGCGTGACGCGAATAGCCGCTATCTTCCGTTTTTAACTCATGTCATTGGCATCCATCATCATTTCTATCCGTTATCTTCCGTTATATTATTTTTTTCGGTGAAAAAGGTCGTTTTCGCGCAAGCAAAAAGACGGTCTTTATCTTGTTGCAACGCGCGTGCACCTTGAGTCTATGTATTCACGTGCGCCACGCGAGAAGCGGTCTATACTTCTTCGCGATGGACGAGCGACTCTGATTTCGCTAAAAAATTTTTTTGTATATTTTCGTATTTATATATTTTCATAATTTAAGTTTAGTATATAGTTTTTGGTATATTGATTCGTGTATATCTCTTCCTTTTTTCTTAAATCGAGTCTGTAATTATTTCTTCTGTAATTATTTCGTACATTGCGTCAGTTTAAGTCTGGGGATGGCCGATGTCTGTTATGGCTCGATCGATCTTCTCGCCCGTACTCAATCTCCATTCGGGCGAAAGCGATTTTAAAGAAAATCTTTTATGAAAACGGCCATTCCTAGAAGTTTAAAGTCCAAGTTGGACTTAATTTGAAAGTCAACAGGACTGTCTCGATCGAAAATTCAGAGGGTTTGACTTTCAAAGTCAACGGTCATAGATTAAAAGTCTACATTAACGGACCGGTTGACCAATCCGTAGAGGAAATCGATCTCTACGCCCCACACGCTTGATAAAGTGTGGGGAAGTGAGTCTAGCTAGCGACTCGATAATAAAATTAGCACAGCGCGTATGGGCGCGCCAATTGGGGTAGTAGGTAATTGTTTAGTTAGTTAGTTAAATTTTTAACTTAGTTTAAATTTTCTTAGCTTTAATGTCGTTTCGAGTTTTGTGCAGGTTCATACAGGTTTGATCGAAGCCGGAAGGAGTAATGAAGCGCATACAGTCGCCAAACAGGTTAAACTTAGCTAAAATGATGTTTTCAGACGAGTTGGAACAGCTGCGCGCGAAACTGCAGCTTGCAGCCTCAAAACTGCAAGTCTGCAGGTTTGGCACGGTCAAGCGCACGCCCGTGCAGCTGACCGTGCACAAACCAGTGCACTGGGGTGCACAAAGGAGTGCTAAAGGATGTGCACGGCCAGGAGCACGGCCGTGCACCTGACCGTGCGGGCCAAAAAAAAAAAGCCCAGTTTTTTCACATGGGTATAAATACATCCTTAACTTCATAACCCTAGCTCTCTTGCACCCCCAAACCGTTCCTCTTTGCGAAAATACCCGAAATCATCACTTTTTGGCTAAAAATCTTCACTCCTCTCCTTCTAACCAACTAAGGTATGAATCTCTTCATAAAATTGCACTCCTTTTACGTATTTTTAGTTTAGAACTATTTCCTTTTCAGTATTTTGTTTTGAACTATTTCCTTTTCAGTATTTTTATCGCTTTCAGTACTTTAATTTAGTTAATTTGGTGGATGTGGATGAATGGGTTTGATGAGTTTTGTTTGTGTCGAGGATGTTGGTTGTGCAGGTACCTGGCGAGCACCGTTGTCGATGCTCTTGCCGTTCATTTACTCGACTATTTCTTCGACACGAGGGGAGTATTATTCTCCTTTTTCCCACTATAGATAGCTAATTCATAAACGCTTTCTATTGTCACATTGGGGACAATGTGAAGTTCAAGTGTGGGGAGGGATTATATCTTGATGTTTGTCCTCTTGTATATATATATATATATTTATAACTAAAAAAAAAAAAAAAAACCTTTAAAAGTACATATATGTATATATTCTATTATTAAACATCAAGCCTAACTAAATTTTGATAAAGATAACTCGAGGCGCGACAAACAGATGAGATACGAGCGTGTTAGATTCGTACACTTGCACCAATTTCCTACCGGTTACGTGAGCATTTGAGCCTTATAGTATAATATTATTTCTTTGACATGCTTTCGAGTGAGCCGGATGTTTTGTGTAATTTAGAACTTGTCATTAGCATACTTGTTTAGATCAGAAACGTGTGAGACTGTATGAATATGATTGAGGCATTTAGGATACCCTTTTGTTTTAGCCTTTTCTTTTCGTTTTATCTGTTTCCCGCACCCAAATGTTATCCACTAGTTAACCATGTTGAGCCTATATCCGTGTTTTTTTTCTTACTTAACCCACAATTTCACCACTAAACCAAATTTAGCCTTTTTCTTTTAAACCTTTTGTGTTGGAACTCGGTTTAGGTTATTGTTTGACTTGTTTTGTGTTATAGTTCATGTTCGGGCTTTTAGATACCGTGTTTTGTATTTATTCTCGTTATAGTTTTCAGTTATATTCAGTATTGTAAGCTTGTTATTAAAAAGAAAAAAAAAAGAAAAAGAAAAGAAAAAAAAAAGAAGAAAAAGAAAAGAAAAAAAATCAGAAAAATCCAGAAAAATAGTATACCCTAAAATAGGGTGAATTAGCAATGTTTGAGCAGTTTTCAGGGCTTGAAGGTTAGAATTTCATGGTTAGCTCGAATTAAATAAAATTCGCCTATGTCCGCGTGTGTTTTGTATAGTTGTGTTTGTTTCTGTTTAGTTAGACTTAACCGCCGAGTTTTAGCCGTTTCGTCACTGTAAATATCCATTCCACACCCTTACCTTTTCCTAACATTACAACCCTTATAAGACCTCTTGATTTGTGCTTTTTCACACGTTAGTTGGTGAAGACTAGATCTTTTGACAAGCTTATGATATTACACGATTCATTGTCTTGGCGATGGAGCGATTTACACATACACATTACACGTATGTTTCATAAATAAAACCGAGTGTGTGTGAACATTGTGAGTCGTGTACGGGTTAGCACGCTTTGTGGATCGGATGCGAGTCGTTGCTTTTGAGTATCTTGTCCCCTGTTTATATCTTATGTGGGCTTTGATTATTATCATTTGTACAGGTTATATTTTGTCTTTGTTGCCTTTTGGGCGAGTTTTTCGTTTCTTTATGTTTTGTTGTTTGCTTGAGGACAAGCAAAGTTCAAGTGTGGGGAGGTTTGATATACGTTAAAATATACATATTTAAATCCCCGATTAAACTCCCAAAATACGCGTTTTCGACCCTAATTGCACGAAATTGGTACTTAATCGCTTTATATATTTATTTCAGGTCTTAAACGGCGCCTCGAAGACAAAGTCGAAGAAACCGGGCTAAAAACGGACAAGACGGACAACTTCTATAAAATTGCCCAAATCTGGAGGTTGTGCACGGGGGTGCCAAATCTGTGCACCCCCGTGCGGGTCAAGTCAGCTCGGGAACAGGCACTGCACACCCAGGTGCACAGGCAGGTGCCAACACAAGATATTTTCAGGAGCACACCAGCCACTTGCCCACTTGCACGTCAAGTCAACAAAGCAGCAGTGCACGGCCAGGCGCACGGCCGTGCACCAGGCCGTGCACACCTTCGAAACAGCCATAAATACAGAGTTTTGCCCACTGTTGAAATTATTGAGTTTTGGAGACAACTTTGGGGCGATTTTCTGGACGAATCAAGCTGCTGGATAGGCGTTTTACAAGCTCGGGAACTCATCCTAATCGTCTAACATCATCCAATCCTTCACATTCAAGATTTATGGTTTGATCTATAAACTTTAAGTTTGTTCAAATCTGAATATTTTGGCTTGTTTGTGTCGTTTATGTATTGTAATATAGTCTACGGACAATATCTAGTAATCGTTTGTAGTTAAAACAATCGTTTGTATGAAATCGCGTTTTGTATGAATTTGGCGCTTTTCATGTTTGGATCTTGATGATCATAGTGCAACCTTGTCTCGTTGTTGTTGGATTTATGATTATGTTTTAGTGACTTTGATGATTGTCGAATGTGTTAGGCGGATTACTTGGTGAAGAAACCGTCCGTTTAATCGTCCGGTAGTAAACTAGTTAACTTGTTGATAAAGTTTACACCATGAAACTGTAACCGGGTATTGGTTTGGTTAAAGTCGCTTGAATAATGATTATGAATGTTTACCGGCACGTAAAAGAGTTTTAAAAGCTTAATGGTGTTGTTACCAATCTTTGACACGGTTAAATATCTTTGTTAGTTATTTTGGTAAAAATAGCGATCTTAGTAGATTTGTGTTCAAAGTTGGTAAAATGGAATAGGTTGTGAAATGATCTACTTTATGCTAGTCTAGGTGGTCGTATTGTGTATTCGATATTGCTTTCCCGAACTAGTGCGGTTGATGTAACAGTATGGGTACTAGGCCCGAAATTTTTCGTGTCTAAAAATGTTATAACGAATGAACCATTTATTATGTATAGTAAAATACGAAGCTGAACCAGTAAATTACATAATTAAATTAACGAGGAAAAATAATATTATACGCGTTACTAAAACCCGAACCATGATATTAAGTTATTATACACGAAGGTATGTTACGTCACCGAACTGATACGCAACGCGAGACCAAACTGACACCCGTTAACAAACCCACCCGGTTTCCCCTAGATGAGTCACTAGGGGAGGACACTTGTCCTCCCCATAAGTTCACAACACACCACACCAATCTATGGGTGGAGTAATGGTTTTATTGAAAACCATTTACACAAACCTTATTATAAAAACCCAAGCCCACCCTATTATTATTCCCTGATGAACACCCCACATACAAACACACACATACATACGTATACTAGAGAGAGAGAGACCCGGAGGAGGGCCTCTGGCCACCGTCTACGGCAGAGATCCGGCGAGTTCCGGACGACACACCACCCAACCCCAACCTCCTGTTATACGTACACAGCTATACGAGAGGGAGAGTGAGAGGGAACTGTAGAGAGAGAAACACCAGAGAGAGAAAGAGAGATCAGGACGACAGAAGGGAGATCGGGAAAAGGGCCGACCACCACCACTGTGGTGGTGGTGAACGGCGGCGCTACCTCAACCACCCACCTTATACCCCTATTCTAGAGAGAGATAGAAATGATTAGAGAGAGAGAGAACAGAATCGGAGAAAGGATGGAAGAGCAACAGAGGAAGAAGAGAAGGAAGCAGAGCGGCGGCGGCGACTGCTCGATTAGGGTTCCGGTGAAGGTTAGGGTTTCTCTAGGGTGGCTGCGGCGGCGGCGGTTCGATTAAGGGTTGAACTGGTCAGGTATGTTGTGGCTATTTAATAGGTATTATGGTGGTGTTCTGATGATGGTTAGGATTGTACAGGTTAGGTGAATGATGAACGATGAAGGGTGTTAGTGGTGGTGGTTATAGGCTGTGATGATGATGGTTTCGGGTGACAGTGGTGGTGATGATGTTTCAATAGGACGAAGGTTATGGATGGGTTGGTATGGGTGTTAGTCACAGGTGGTAGTGGTTGTATTGTTACGGTGGTTGTCAACAGTGAGCAGGGGCATGGTGATGGTTGATTGTCTAGTTGTGGTGTTATGTGTAGGAAGTAACCTAGTGAAAGAATCAAGAAGAAGATGGATACACAAGACCCGAGTCAACCTTGACTCAGTTGACTGGGTCAACAGAAGTCAACGGACAGGAGGTCTGGTCAAACTAAGGACCCGAGAGGTATAAACTTAAGGACTCGAATTATTGGAAAGACATAGTATTATTATTATTATTGTGCGGACCGACACGTGTGGGACTTGGATAACGTATTGGACCCGAATCGACTATGTAAACTAAATAATGGACTAATATATGTATATATATATACATATATGAGAATATTGTAAATACTTGACTTTGCTTAGATAAGAATACCAAGGTTGATTGGATTATAAGATGGACAAATAACTAATTGGTTATAACTTTGATAATAATAGATATTAGTTATTGCTAGTGATTTGGACATAAGGACTATGACAACTTGGACAATTTGTGAATTGGAAGGTTGGACAAATGTTAAGCTTAGGATCTTGGTACATAGGCGCAACAAAGGCACGTTAGCTAGAGTACCCTTGGAATATAGGAAAGTTGACAACATAAACGGAAGTAGGACTCATGAGACATTATAATAAACAATTATGTGATTACTAACTCGACTCGACACTCGGAGCTTGGAGGACTATATCATACGAATATTAATATTATAACTCGTTACTTATAGATTACATACTAAAGACAAATCGGACAAAAGAGGATAAACCCAACAGTTAAAAGATTGGATTAAGGACCTAAGTATGCCCACACGTGTAACCGCGATATTGGTTACACGCGCTAATATTTATGAACTTGTATAGGATCATGCTAATGATTGGAAACGTAACTTGGGACACTATGTGACCGTGTGAATGCAACCAAAGGTGAGTCCCGTGTACCACTCCCCTTTTTCTGTTTTACTATTTGGGGTGAATGCATGCTTCTGTTTTATAAACTATTGTGATGTGACAAGATACTAGCTGCCGGATAATACTGACACTCATTAACTCATAGGTGAGCCACTTAATATATGGGTAGTACTACTTGGGGAAACCCCCACGCAAAGTGGACTCGGGACGTAAGGGCCCGGGAAACCCTCCACGACGGTTATGGAACCATTGCGGCATATATTTTGCCAGGACCTATAATGGCAGTAGATAGAGTCCACGTTAGGGTTGAGGTGTTGCTTGTACATCACGTGTTTTGAACTGTGTTAAACTGTGTAACTTGGCTTTTGAAGCGATAAACTGTTTTTGGATTCATTGATTACTTACACGGACTCACCGGCATACTTTGCTGACCGACTCTTTTTAAGCATGTGTTCAGGTACTGCATTGGGAAGATATTGAGGACAAGGTATATGTTGCTATTGTGGATTAGAGCTTCTAGAGTTATGATCGTATAGAGATTGGATCGACTAGCGGATACACTGCTTCGACGACCCCCGCGTCTCGTCCCTGCATAATTTATTAGTTTACTTATTCTTTAAGTTGTGTAATTATATTTTTGGATTAGAATTTGTATTAAAACAGTAAATAATTATTATCGTTGCTTCCGTTGTGCAAGTCTGTTACCCAACTGACGTAACGTCCAGCCCCCTCCTGGTCGGGTTGTTACAGTTGGTATCAGAGCAACGGATGTACCGGAATAGGATATCTCCAGATATCCTATGCTACACCAGGACAACTTAGAGAACTTAGCGTTTAAGGCTCTAAGATTACCTAGCTAGGGAATGCCTTTGAATTATATAAGAACGACCGGAATAAGGAACGAAATAAGTCGAGACTTGAGTACCTGAACACACTAGAATGCTTACCGGGACATAGAACTAGTGTGAGTAAGTATACGGACTATGTATGATACGTGAATAAATGACTACGACGGAGATTACTAGAATAATTCCGTGAAGTAAATTGACGATTACACTTGACGTCATGTAATTGTGAATTTACAGGCACGAAAAAGTTCTAAGAAATCCGACGAGTCACCTAGGTTAGAAGTGTCAACCGGGATGACCATAAACTTGTGTGAGGAAACGAACTATGAGGTGTAGACAAATACATGATAGACTTGGTTGGCTATGGTAAAGGCTTCGAATTAAACACATTTGGTATGACTTGGCTTATTAGGATAACGGACCATGTTAGAAGTGTAGACAAGAGTGCGATAGGCTTGCGTGCCGTAATAAAGATTGTGAACTTAAATTAGTTGATACGGTTGGTATATTTCGAAAAGTATGTATATAAATATATATGAGCACTAATGACTACGCTAATATTTATCATTTTAAATTTTGTATATGTATGTAAACAAATATATATGTGAGTATGAACCTACATAAATAGTTTTATTGTAACTAATTTTTCTAACCAAATTGTGAGTTAACCATAAGAATTAGGTACTTCACCAAGATTCGGCGCAACAAGTTGAAACAAACCAAAATACCAAGGCGAACTTTGAATGACTTAGCAAATGCATAACACGTAAGTTTTCTTCAAATCAATTATTGTAAGATTCCTATTATAGATATAAGTTGAATTTTAGACCAAAGATAAGATATTAAAACCATAGATCCTAAATTATTTCATTTGAATTCGATTAATAACAATTTCGACAGGGTTAAGTCAAGTATCGTATGTAGAATTCGTAATCACATAACAAGTGCTAAGATGATACAAGGATACTAAATGGAAAGGCGGTAAGCTAGACTCAAGGATGTAGCAAATACATGACTATTCAACATCCTCGTTAACCAGATTAAAACTAGGAATGAATGCTACATGAGGTATTCTTAAGATCTAATACATGTTTTGTTATCTTAATATCCCGAGTTTTCCTTAGGTATCGATCAAAGTACTAATGAACAAAGATCCGAGGAGATTTGTACACCGTGAATACTATATCTAGTGATTTGAAGAGACTAGAAGCTAACACTACATAAGTTAACTATAGGATTTAGTATAAGTTCCATCACTTTAGTACCACAAGTTGTCTCTCAAATAGTGACAAAATTCGGGAAAGTTACCTAACCTTGTAAAGTAGCGACAAATTATTAAGAATGAAACCTGGTTGGAAAGACTAGGCAGGCTCTAACGGGGGGAGTAGAGGTGTTCGTGACAACCATTATAAGGATTATTGGAGATGAATAGGAAAGCACCAAGGATAGTAGGAAAATTTTATGTACAAGGCCATTTTGGTCGTGCGATAAGATAAGACTTAAGATTCTAAAAGGAAAGTTATGTGACATTGAGATGGTTAAGGTTAGTAGAGTGTGTTAGATGGTTAGCTTTCTTGATTATTAACGTTTCATCAAAGTATCCTACATCATGTACCATAGAAATTATGAAGGCTACCACTTCCACAATCTTGTCGATAGTTGATATAGAACTTAACTGTAGCATTAAGCTTGGAAACTTCTAGAATAGCATGTAACTCTAAGTTTATTGGAGGATACTTATTTCGGTAAGTTAACTCACATTAGAATTTAGATTTTTAAGGATTAGTAATTTTCGAAACTCACATAGGAATTTTCAATCAGTTACATTTACAAATACGTTTTCTATCCAGTTTTTTTTTTTTTTTTGGGGAGATTTTCAGTACATTTACGAAGTATCATTGGTGTGGTGGGTTAGCTGCGGTACACCCTATATACAAACACCAATGATGCATTGGAAACAAGACTAAAAATCAAACCAAAAACAAAACTAAACCTCTAAAATTTCTAGCACATTTTCGAGGTTATCATAGGTGTGGTGGGTTGGCTGCGGTACACCCTATATATAAACACCTACGGTGCATCGAAAATGGTACTGGAAATTAAATCAAGAACAAACCATAATATGTCAAGCGGTTAAGTTATTTGTTTAATACATGGTAAGAGGCTTAGTATGGAACCACAAAGATTTATGAGTAAGTTTAAGAAAACGATTATGTGTATACCAGTATTTAGACCTGGAAGTTGAATCCGAGTATGAAAAATACTGGATTGCAACGACGGATATCTCGAAAAGAATTCCGGGGACGGAATTCCAGTAACGGGGGGAGAATGTAACAGTATGGGTACTAGGCCCGAAATTTTTCGTGTCTAAAAATGTTATAACGAATGAACCATTAATTATGTATAGTAAAATACGAAGCTGAACCAGTAAATTACATAATTAAATTAACGAGGAAAAATAATATTATACGCGTTACTAAAACCCGAACCATGATATTAAGTTATTATACACGAAGGTATGTTACGTCACCGAACTGATACGCAACGCGAGACCAAACTGACACCCGTTAACAAACCCACCCGGTTTCCCCTAGATGAGTCACTAGGGGAGGACACTTGTCCTCCCCATAAGTTCACAACACACCACACCAATCTATGGGTGGAGTAATGGTTTTATTGAAAACCATTTACACAAACCTTATTATAAAAACCCAAGCCCACCCTATTATTATTCCCTGATGAACACCCCACATACAAACACACACATACATACGTATACTAGAGAGAGAGAGACCCGGAGGAGGGCCTCTGGCCACCGTCTACGGCAGAGATCCGGCGAGTTCCGGACGACACACCACCCAACCCCAACCTCCTGTTATACGTACACAGCTATACGAGAGGGAGAGTGAGAGGGAACTGTAGAGAGAGAAACACCAGAGAGAGAAAGAGAGATCAGGACGACAGAAGGGAGATCGGGAAAAGGGCCGACCACCACCACTGTGGTGGTGGTGAACGGCGGCGCTACCTCAACCACCCACCTTATACCCCTATTCTAGAGAGAGATAGAAATGATTAGAGAGAGAGAGAACAGAATCGGAGAAAGGATGGAAGAGCAACAGAGGAAGAAGAGAAGGAAGCAGAGCGGCGGCGGCGACTGCTCGATTAGGGTTCCGGTGAAGGTTAGGGTTTCTCTAGGGTGGCTGCGGCGGCGGCGGTTCGATTAAGGGTTGAACTGGTCAGGTATGTTGTGGCTATTTAATAGGTATTATGGTGGTGTTCTGATGATGGTTAGGATTGTACAGGTTAGGTGAATGATGAACGATGAAGGGTGTTAGTGGTGGTGGTTATAGGCTGTGATGATGATGGTTTCGGGTGACAGTGGTGGTGATGATGTTTCAATAGGACGAAGGTTATGGATGGGTTGGTATGGGTGTTAGTCACAGGTGGTAGTGGTTGTATTGTTACGGTGGTTGTCAACAGTGAGCAGGGGCATGGTGATGGTTGATTATCTAGTTGTGGTGTTATGTGTAGGAAGTAACCTAGTGAAAGAATCAAGAAGAAGATGGATACACAAGACCCGAGTCAACCTTGACTCAGTTGACTGGGTCAACAGAAGTCAACGGACAGGAGGTCTGGTCAAACTAAGGACCCGAGAGGTATAAACTTAAGGACTCGAATTATTGGAAAGACATAGTATTATTATTATTATTGTGCGGACCGACACGTGTGGGACTTGGATAACGTATTGGACCCGAATCGACTATGTAAACTAAATAATGGACTAATATATGTATATATATATACATATATGAGAATATTGTAAATACTTGACTTTGCTTAGATAAGAATACCAAGGTTGATTGGATTATAAGATGGACAAATAACTAATTGGTTATAACTTTGATAATAATAGATATTAGTTATTGCTAGTGATTTGGACATAAGGACTATGACAACTTGGACAATTTGTGAATTGGAAGGTTGGACAAATGTTAAGCTTAGGATCTTGGTACATAGGCGCAACAAAGGCACGTTAGCTAGAGTACCCTTGGAATATAGGAAAGTTGACAACATAAACGGAAGTAGGACTCATGAGACATTATAATAAACAATTATGTGATTACTAACTCGACTCGACACTCGGAGCTTGGAGGACTATATCATACGAATATTAATATTATAACTCGTTACTTATAGATTACATACTAAAGACAAATCGGACAAAAGAGGATAAACCCAACAGTTAAAAGATTGGATTAAGGACCTAAGTATGCCCACACGTGTAACCGCGATATTGGTTACACGCGCTAATATTTATGAACTTGTATAGGATCATGCTAATGATTGGAAACGTAACTTGGGACACTATGTGACCGTGTGAATGCAACCAAAGGTGAGTCCCGTGTACCACTCCCCTTTTTCTGTTTTACTATTTGGGGTGAATGCATGCTTCTGTTTTATAAACTATTGTGATGTGACAAGATACTAGCTGCCGGATAATACTGACACTCATTAACTCATAGGTGAGCCACTTAATATATGGGTAGTACTACTTGGGGAAACCCCCACACAAAGTGGACTCGGGACGTAAGGGCCCGGGAAACCCTCCACGACGGTTATGGAACCATTGCGGCATATATTTTGCCAGGACCTATAATGGCAGTAGATAGAGTCCACGTTAGGGTTGAGGTGTTGCTTGTACATCACGTGTTTTGAACTGTGTTAAACTGTGTAACTTGGCTTTTGAAGCGATAAACTGTTTTTGGATTCATTGATTACTTACACGGACTCACCGGCATACTTTGCTGACCGACTCTTTTTAAGCATGTGTTCAGGTACTGCATTGGGAAGATATTGAGGACAAGGTATATGTTGCTATTGTGGATTAGAGCTTCTAGAGTTATGATCGTATAGAGATTGGATCGACTAGCGGATACACTGCTTCGACGACCCCCGCGTCTCGTCCCTGCATAATTTATTAGTTTACTTATTCTTTAAGTTGTGTAATTATATTTTTGGATTAGAATTTGTATTAAAACAGTAAATAATTATTATCGTTGCTTCCGTTGTGCAAGTCTGTTACCCAACTGACGTAACGTCCAGCCCCCTCCTGGTCGGGTTGTTACAGTTGAGGACTCCCGAAAGGTGATACTAACCTTTATTTAAAGATCCACATGAGATTATATCAGCTGCTCGCTAATGAACAACTTGAAGTGGTTAGTGTGTGTATTCGTGTTAGCTTTCTGTATAGTTGTCATGTTAGGATGCCTGAGAAGGACACTAACTGTTGGAAAATGGGAATGTTGATCACACGCCTGTGTTTTATATGATTTGTAGATGACATGCTAGGATTGTGTTTATAGTTATATTTTATATTTGGAGTCTTATATATGTTATTTACATGTTTTAGAATTAATTTAGTTTTAAACAAAAACCCAAACTTATCTTTTACCTACTGGTAAATCGGGGATAGAGTTTTAGTACCATTGCTCCGCGCGCGTCCATGGATCGATACTTGGTTCTTATCTGTACTTACTACATATATGACAGGGTACACTTGCCCTAGTGTGTGTGTTTTAATATGAAGGTCGAAACCATTTTTATAAATATTAAAGCAAAACGTGTGTTAAAATCCATTGTAAATTATGTGTATATACGCACACGTCAAGGATTACCGAGTATAGTGACAAAAGACGAAATTGCAACGACCCTAAGGCAAGTCTATGTCCGATACCTAGAGATGATGGAATGGTATCATTTAAAATACAAAGGAAGAGAAATGGTAGTTCAAGTCGATGAAGAGGACGCTTATGATCAAGGAAGAAGAAGTGCCGAATGGAAAGATCAAGACCTCCCACCAAAGAAGAGATCCCGAACATCGTCAAGTGAAGAATCAAGCTCTTATTAAATCAAGATTAGGGGCGAGAATGTTAGAATATATAATCTTGATTTAAGTAAACTTGTGTTAATATATTATTGTACATATGTTAGAAACAATATTAGTTAGATATCCTAAGTCTAGGATCATAATAATTGGACCGGTATGTCACTAGTTTGACAAACGGTTATGATAGTTAAGAATGGTCACAACGGTTTAGACACAACCGTTCAATATGTATATATAGGGACCGATGTATTATTTCATAAGTGTGTATGTATGTTTAGTTTTCTTATAACTAACTTACAAAATTCCCTCTAATCTTCATACCCTCTTTTCCCTCCAAAACCGTTCATATACAAAACCATCAATCAACACATCAAATTCAAACAGATTTTACTAGGATGTGTTGGGTTTATTTTATAAAAGAAAAATCAAAGCTTTCAGTAAATTCAAAATCTTTAAAGCTCTAGTTGAAAAGGACACAAAACACTCTGATTTTACTAGGATGTGTTGGGTTTATTTTATAAAAGAAAAATCAAAGCTTTCAGTAAATTCAAAATCTTTAAAGCTCTTGTTGTGTTTGATGTTTTCAAGCCTAAACAACACAAAACATCATTCCTAGATTCGAAGGATGATGTCTACATATCAATTATTAATCCTTGTTACACTTCTCACGAAATAACCATAAACTCACACTCTTTCACACAACTCACTCTCTAATTTCTTTTCACTCCTATTTTTTTCTTTAGTTTTCAAATGGCAAGACACTGAATCGAAGAAGAGGAGATCGCATTGGCTACGAGTAGGGTGCCTCTTGTCAAGCAAATGAGGGCTGAACCATCGTTGTCATTTTAGAACTCCATTTTAGCACAATTCCGTCAACATGTCATCTACCTTACGTTTATAAGATTTGAGACACTTTTCAACCAAGTGATGAACAACGAGGAGGTATAACGGAGGATAAAGCGATTAACGCGGCCCATCAAGAGTACCAATGCCGCAACGGCCGACAATTTGCTCACACTTCGGCGTAGCGAATTTAAGAAACTATGTCGGGTGGAATAACAATCTTTAAGCCGTTCGTATTTTAATTATGTATTTTTTTTATTTTATGGATATATTTTTATTTTAATTATGTAATTTTTATTTAAATTATAATGTTTACAAATTTGATATAGATTTAAATTAAACTAAAAAACATGATTGTAAATGAATAAAAGGGTTTTATTACACAACACCTTAGTTATGGATGGGGTTTTAAAGTCCACTGATCTATCTACATGACAATTTGAAGCACGAAAGGGCTTCATTCCACACCGTCGCCTTGTTATGATATTTTTTTAATTCGATATTACTGATATTTTAAACCATTGACCTCCTACTTTTATGTTACATATATATATATATATACTAGCTGATTACCCCGGGAGGATCCCGGGGTTGAAAAATATAATCATTCTAATAATACTAATACTAATAGTAATTATTACTCTTGTAATTAAATAAAAAAAATAATCTTGCTATAAGGTGACACCATGTGTTGAAGTGTTGCACGATTCTTTCTCGTAGCTTCTCTTGATAAAGTATATCTATCCATCTTTAGAAGAGTAAAATTCCAATGATAGCATGACGATTGGGCTGAATTTCAACATCGTAGATAAGAAGCTGGTTTAAAAGAAAAAACATGATTAATGAATAACCTAAACACTTTGTGTTTTTTTTGTTTCCTGTATGAACGAAACTCCACAAAAAATAGTCGTTTTTTTTTCTCCGTTTTTTATATAGCACTATGGTACTCGTTGGAAAGATAATAAAACGCTCGTTAATCTGGTGCAATTTTTTTCTTTAAAAAATCTCATATATAAAAGATATTAACGTTTAAAAATTATGGGAGGAAATATGAGAGAGAAAAATTTAAATTTGTTTTTAAATTTTTTTTCCTAAAATAACTCAATCTCTTTTAGGGTTTTATCTTTTTCTTTTTTTTTTATTAAAAAATCAAAATAATTCAAAATCACTAAAATCTTTCAATTATAATGCCACGTGGCAGTTTCATGGAGGAACCAATGGCCGCCACGTCAGCAAAAGTCTTTTCTTTTATATATATATATAGATATATGCACAACACACACAAAGTAATTATAAATTAATGTAGGTAAACAAAATAATAATTAATAATATAAATAACAAACCGGCTGAGCTCGAGCAGTTGAAAATTATTACGAGCTTAGGTAGAGCTTTAGAAATAAAGTTTAAACGAGCTTATCTCATAAATTAAAGGGAAAATCACAGTTCTAGCCATTAACCGAGAAAAATCACCAAAATAGCCCTCTCGAACGTCTTTGGAGAGACGGTTTCCAAATCCTGAGACGTCTCTGTGAGACTTTAGTGATAGACCAATAGTTGATTGCACGTGTCAAAAACATAATAAAAAAATCTTCACACTTTCCCAACTCTCTCTCCTCACTTTCTCTCTCCTATAATAAAAAAATCTCCAAGCAACTCTGTGACGCCTCCAAACACCTAAAACGTCTCTGTGACGTCTCCACCGTGTCGGAGGCGTCTCTGTGACGTCTCCCAACGCCTAAAACATCTTTATAACCGTGCCGGAAGCGTCTTTGTGACGTCTCCCAACGCCTAAAACATCTTTGCAGCCTCTCTATTCCCATTATCAAGGAGAGAGAGAGTTGGGAAAGTGTGAAGATTTTTTTATTATATTTTTGACACGTGGCAATCGGCTATTGATCTATCACTAAAGTCTCACAGAGACGTCTCGGGATTTGGGAACCGTCTCTCTAAAGACGTTTGAGGTGACTATTTTGGTGATTTTTCTCGCTCAATGGCTAGAACGGTGATTTTCCCTAAATTAAATGCTCTTGTTAGGTTGGACTCTAGGCTACCAGTGACAAATGTTGGTATTCGTTTATAAGCCAAAACTCGGAATTTTTTGCATAAATGGGCAAATTTTTTAGTGGGTAAGTGTTTCTAGGTAGGGTGGGAAAAAAAAGCACAAATAGGTAAGTATGAAACCCTTTTGGCGACATTGATTGGATTTATTTGAATTTGTATTCATTGTCGCTAATCTGATTAGATATCTTCAATTTTTTTATTGAATGTCGCCAAATGGGTTTCATACTTTCAAAAATCTTTATTCAATGTCGCCAATTGGGTTTCATACTTACCTATTTGTGCTTTTTTTTCCCACCCTACCTAGAAACACTTACCCACAAAGAAAAATGCCTATTTATGCAAAAAAAAAATCCAAAACTCGTGCCAGCCGGTTATAATCTATATATTTTTCTAGTAAGGAGACCTGAAAGTTTTGTTGCTTGATCGGGTGTAAGCATCGCGGAGAAGCCTCTGAAGCTTTTAGTATAATGGTGAATTGTTGCTTCTTTTGCTCCATTATAACTGCAAAATGAAGAAACCATTTGTCACAAACCTGAGTTTTTTTAAGGTCCCATATGTGTATAACGAGGGAACTATAAAAAATAGCAAATGAATATAACAAACAAAAAAATGTCGTCTAGTCTTGTATATGTGCTTGCCTTTTGAGAACCGATGCTAGCATGTCATGGTTAGCCGAAACGACTGACTCTGAGCTCAGGTGCGAGTGTTGTCCCATGTAGACTATGTAATGCTACATTGAAAACGTAAGTTAGCAACAAATCCAATGTTTTGGTAAGAAATGCCTTTAATGTAAGACTTGCGAACGACATATATGAAGCTGACAACGAGTTTAGTTACCTTTCTATCAGTATTGCCTTGGCCAGCCGCAAGAGTAGCGAGCAAAAGAAAACCGAAAAGGCTTATTAATTTCATGCTTGTTGAGGAGCCAAAGGGTAGCGTTTTTAAGAAAGTTATGTAATAACTTGCTCAGCAGATTTAATTGGCAACTGAACTTGTACTCTTCATATATAGATGAATTCGTTGTAATTTTGAGAGCTATAAAGTTAAAATTTAACTTATCTAATTAATTAAATAAACTTGAGCTTAAGGGTAACATCAAAATGAGCCGGCTGGTAGTGTAGTTTAAGTAGCCGGCATTTGTATTTTAGTTTTTGTTCCAAGAAACATGCATTGGTGATCAATGACAATTTTAAGAAGTCGAATAAGTTTAGAATTAATTCGTCAACTCGGTGATTGATCATGATCGAAAGTCATATGATGGAAATGAAGGTACTAGAAATGTCTTAGTAGAATTGTGAGAACTTTTGGGTGGCGCATTGGAATGTTCAAGTACTATTAGAGTATCCACAATAAGAAGCACTAAAAACCCTTAAAACCTATCCAGTTAGCTGCCATATTAGAAAAGCACTCATTCTTAAAAAACACTAAAAATCCTTAAAAACATTGCCACATTATCACCACCTTTTACATTCAATAAAGTTTTTTTTATAATAATATCCCAACCCCCCACCCGGACCCACCTCTAAGGTTTTTAGAGGTTTCTTGTGAAAAACCTCCACCAAAAACCATCCCCACAATAGAAACCATATCAAAAACCTCTTCTAGAAACCCCTAAAAACCCTTATTGTGGATGCTCTTATCGGTGAACTTGAGAAGTGTTATGGTGTTACACCATTTTATGGAATGTTCAAGTGTTACGTTGGAAAAATGATAGTGAAATGATTTTTCACGAATTTTGGACTTAAATAAATGTATTTATATATGTGTTATATAAATAATTATTTCCGGGTTTGTGGCTACGTTATGAGAAGAGCACAACGAACCAAACCATGTTCAAAATAAAGCTAAGATGAATGAGATATCGAAGCTTGAAAGTTGTAGGTTGGAACAACCAAAGATAAGAAAATGGATTATGTATTGTCAACTTGTCTCGCATTGGTTGGATGACAAAACATGAAGTGGTTTATAAGGAGGAGCACTACTTGGATAATATATAGCTTGAGCCAAACACTAGTGGGCATGGACGTATGGGTGTAATGTTGGGTTTTAATGGCGTGCTTTGCACTTCGCACACTCGCAACGCCGCGAGCCGCTTGAGAGTCGCCTTTGTATTTTTGATCTCGTGCATGCGATCTGGTACATGGCGGATGACAAGGGAGCGTCCTGGTCTGCGCGGTTGACGTAAATTGTAACTACAAGTGGCGCGTGGGGGGCTGGGCTTTGCGCACATAACCAGTATCCTGATTGGCGCGCATGACTAACTAGTCTGTGATGTACGGGATAATGAATGTTCAATATTATGCCCAATTGTGTGTTTTTGTTGATTAATTGTGATGAATATGATGACTACGTGAGATTAGAATGTTTCAGGAATAAACGCGAGAATGGATGAAATTAGCGTGATTTGGAGGATGTGTAGTGACAAAGGATGAAATCTTGAGGATATTGAAGTGTTCGGGTTACTAAACGTGTGGAAACGAGGATAATAAGGCCACGGATGGTAAGGAATGAAGCTCGGGAAGTTGCTCGGATTGGAATTGCAAGTATGGAATTAAAGATGGGAGAATTGAGGATCACGCCGTAGGCTACGACATTATGGTCGTAGCTTACGGGTCTTGAAGGTTGGAAAAGGAAAAGCATCAGAGAAGGTTGGCCGTAAGCCCCATATTATCACCGTAGGGGTTCGGGCAGTAAAACAAACAAAGAGCATCCAGAAAATGTTGGTCGTAACCTATGGCAAGGCAGTCGTAGGCTACGGCGGTGTTGTGCAAAAAAAGAATGGTCAAGGACTGTTGGTCATAACCTACGGCCGGAGGGGCGTAGGCTACGACGGTTATCGGCAATTTAAGGAAAGTAGGTATTTTGCTAATATAAAAGATCTTAATCCAAACCCTACTCATCTAGGCCGTGTGATCGATTATTATCATCTTTTGGAGGATTTTGGAGCCACAATCATCAACAAACATCATCATACAATCATTCATTCGATTATTATCAATATGCTCGGTTTCAATACTCAATACTTTGTTATGTTTCTCGTTACTATGAACGGCTAAACATTCTTGTAATCACCTCTGGGTGTACGGTTCGTTTGTGAAACCCTTAACTTTGTTTGATTCGGTTAATGGATTGTTTTTCAATTGCTTGAAAGATATTTGTGGTTTTGATCATTTAAATAATTCCTGTGTGTACAATTGATTATCTTTTAATTATTCGCATTCGGTTTTCTTGCATCGTGAGCAGTTTGATTATCGAGAGGGTAATTGTTAAATGTGGGTTGGTAATTGAATTGTACAAGTTATTATTAAAAACTTGTGTTTGATTATCACTTGACTTAAAACCGTTCAACAAAACCATGTCTATGTGGTATTGTAGAATTTTATGATTCTAAACTAAGATCAACAACCACCAACACAAACTACAACTGAACAAAGAACATCAAACAACAGAACAAGAGAAATAGCGACAAAACGGTGACCAAAATCTATTATTAACCCAAACCAAAAAAGTACCCACCAAACCCTAAGTTTCAGTAAATCACTGAAACTTATTAAAGAGATTACAAAGTACAAAGAGGATCTGCTGATTATTAGAATCAGCAGATCATAACCAGAACCAAAATACAAAGATTACCTAAACAATGGTAATCAGAAAATACTGAAACCCTAATCGCTAAACAAGAACAACAAAACCAGACGAATACAAAGAATGAATAAAAATAATAATAACAATCGTTTATATAATCAGCTCCAGAAGGTTCCAACGAAGATGCCAAATCAACGATCCAGATGAGATTAATCCAACGGCTCACAACTAGCTTCGAGAATACTGAACAACAACTTTAACTAATAAACCAGTTCAAACACTTATGAACCGGTTCATAATAGAGTTCAATAAACAAGCCCAATTAAGCTAAATAATATTTAGCCCATCAGGAGAACCATAAGCCCAACAAGTATTAGGGCCAAGCATCAAATTAGAATCCGGACACATAATTTCAACATCCCCCCTTAATTTGATTGCTTGAACATGTCTATAAGACCAAGTTTACTGCACAAAAACTCATGCTGAGCACTGTACAGACCTTTGGTCAATATATCAGCTACCTGCTGATCAGAAGTTACTTTAACAGTTTGAACAAAACCTGAACTGACTTTTTCCCTTAAAAAATGTAAATCAATTTCAAAGTGTTTCGTCCTATCATGAAACACAGGATTCTCTGCTATAGATATAGCAGATTTACTATCACAAAACAGACTTAAAGGAAGTTTACTTTCAACTCCCAACTCACTTAACAGATTAGAAATCCATATTAGTTCACACAAAGAAGTGCACATAGCTCTATATTCAGCTTCTGCTGAAGATCGAGCTATTGTGTTTTGTTTCTTGCTCTTCCAGGAAACAAGATTTTCACCCATAAACACACAATAACCAGTAACAGATTTCCTTGTAGTAAGACACTTAGCCCAATCAGCATCTGAAAATGCTGATAAGGTCAAGTCTTTACCTTTCTTAAACAGAATACCTTTACCAGGTGACTGCTTTAGGTACCTAAGCAGTCTCAAAGCTATTTGCAAAACATTCTCAGTTGGTTTATGCATAAACTGACTGAGAAATTGTACTGCATAGCTTATATCTGGCCTAGTTAAAGAAAGGTAAATTAACTTACCTACAAGTCTTTGAAAACCAGTAATGTCATTTAAATACTTAACATTCTTGGTATTTTTGACAGATAATATATAGTTTTGTTCAATAGGAACACTAACTGGTTTACAACCAAGATAGCCAAAATCACTCAAGAGATCTAAACAGTACTTCCTCTGATTCAAACAGACTCCAGATTCAGAATATAAGACCTCAATACCAAGAAAATATTTCAATTTACCTAGGTCTTTGATTTGAAAACTTTCTTTTAACATGACTTTAATATTTTCAATTTCTTTTTCACTGTTTCCAGTGATGACAATGTCATCAACATAAACAAGTAATACTACAAACACATCTTTATTTGACTTTACAAACATAGAGTGATCACATCTACTTTGCATGAAACCTATACTGATCAAAACATCAACAAGCTTCTCATTCCACTTCCTAGGAGCTTGTTTAAGTCCATAAAGAGACTTAACCAGTTTACATACCTTAGAACCTTCACCTGAAGAATATCCCTCAGGAAGATGCATATAAACATCCTCTGTTATAGACCCATATAAGAAGGCATTGTTGATATCTAACTGAAACAAAGTCCAATTGTTTTGAACAGCCAAGCTGATCACACATCTAACTGTGACCATCTTGACAACAGGAGAAAAGGTTTCTCCAAAGTCCAAACCTTCTCTTTGACTATATCCTTTAGCAACTAACCTAGCCTTGTATCTATCAACCTCACCATTAGATCTATATTTTATTTTATAGACCCATTTACACCCGATTGCCTTTCTACCTGGTGGTAGGTCAGCAACAATCCAAGTGTTGTTTCTATACAAGGCTTCCATCTCATTATTCATAGCCTCAATCCAATTGGGATCTTTTGAGGCTTGATAATAAGATTTAGGTTCTAAAGACTTATTAACACTAGAGACAAAACAAAAATTTTCAGAGGACAGACTAGAATAGTTAACACATTTTTCAACACCATACTTGACCTTCCCCTCTACAACATAATCACTAAACTTCCTAGGCATATTAGACACTCTACTAGAATGTCTAATACTTCCCTCAGATTGGTTATTCTCATCAGGTACAGGTTCAACATCCTGGCCAACCTCCTCAGGTCCACCACATCCTGAACTGCAAGGCTGCAATTCATCAGGATGATGATCTACCCCCCCAGCAGTTCTGGGAGTAAGACCTGGTTGCTGACTAGTCAACCCTGTATGAGTACAAGTGGTTCCCCTTTCATCATTGGGAAGGTAGTTAGTCACATCAGAAACATAAGTCTCATTTGTTTCAACACTATCAAAAAAATTTAGATTTGTAAGATTTTTATCAATATGATCAAAATTGTCACTTTGTAAAACTTTTTGTTTAAAAGGAAATATATCTTCATAAAACCTAACATCTCTAGAATATAAAACAGACTTAGTTTCAAGACACCACAACTTATAACCCTTTTTAAAATTTGAATACCCAATTAACACACATTTATCTGCCCTACTAGACAATTTATCAGAATTATCCAAAATAGTGTTGAAACAAAGACACCCAAAATTCCTAAGGTGACCAAGAATGGGGGGGAACCCAAACATTACCTCATAAGGACTTTTACCAGCTAATACAGACGAAGGAACCCTGTTAATTAGATATGTAGCAGTTAATATACAATCAGACCAGAACCTGAGAGGCAATCCACTTTGAAATAATAAAGCTCTAGCCATATTAAGAAGATGTCTATGTTTTCTTTCCACCACACCATTTTGCTGTGGTGTATAGACACAAGATGTTTGGTGAATAATACCTTTAGAACTACAAAATGACTCCATTTGTTTATTAGTGAACTCAGTGCCATTATCACTTCTAAAAATCTTTACCCTTGTTTTAAACTGAGTTTGCAATAACTCATAAAAGGCAACTATGTTTTCAAAAACTTCCCCTTTTCCCTTCATCATATAACACCACACAGTTCTAGTGAAATCATCTACAACAGTCAAAAAATATTTATAACCTTCCCTACTGGTTACCCTGTAGGGACCCCAGACATCTAAATGAATGATCTCACCTATATCTTTTGTTTTATGTTCACTGATTGGAAAAGGGACTCTTACTTGTTTTGCCTTATGGCAGATTTCACAAAGTTTTGAATCAGTTTTGTTTATTCCTAAATCATCTTTTAAGATGGCTAGAACCTGATCAGAGGGATGCCCCAATCTACTATGCCATAAATTCCTATCATTAACACTGTTAAAACAAACATTACTATTACTCACATTATCACCAACAAAGTACAAGCCATCACTCTGTCTACCAGTCACCAGGATTCTCTTGGACTTGGAATCCTGGACATAACAACTATGTTCATCAAACAGCACAGATAACTTATTATCTTTAGCTAGTTTATGAACAGACATCAAACTAACACAATAATCAGGAACCAAAAAAACATCTTTTAAAACCACTCCTTCTGCCAATTTAACATCACCTATCTTGGTTACTTTGGCACAAGTTCCATTTGGATGTTTAACTTGTATATCATAGTCTCCTACATCTATACAGTTAAACATACATTCATCACTTTTAGTCATGTGCTGATTGGCACCTGAATCAGTGATCCAGCCATGACTAATAGCATATTTTACAAAATTAGAACAACTAGACCAGTTTTCAAAGATGTTTTCTAACCTAGAAAGTTTAGACATACATGAAAAACCAGAAATGATAACACTCTCACCTCCAGTTTTGGAACTCTGTGACTCAGTTCCACCTTTCTCACTGATCAGACTCATCAGCTTTGAAATCTGTTCAGGTGAAAAAGGAACAGCAGAAGAAGCAGCACTAGTAGTAGTTTTATTACTAGACACATTACTAGACATATTAGATTTACCAGATTGACTATTATTAGACCTATTTGGAACCCTTTTCTTAACACCAGGTGGATAACCTACCAACTCAAAACACCTGTCTACAGTATGACCAATCATATTGCAGTGTGAGCATTTCAAGTTGGGATTAGGCCCTCTGTTGAAACTCCTTCTATTGTCACTAGTCTGGTTAGCCTTAGAAACAAATGCAACATTTGTTCCTTTGGAACCAGTACTAGTTCCCCTATGTGACTCTTCTCTAGACACAATAGAGAAGGCAGTTTTAACAGATGGGAGGGGGTCTTGCATCAAAAGATTTGATCTAACTTGTTGATAATGATCATCTAAACCCATTAGAAACTGCATCAATTTTATTAGACTATTAAAATCATTAAATTTTCCAGCAGCAGAACAAGAACATGTGGGCAATTGGACTATTGAATCCAATTGTTTCCACATTGTATTTAACTTGTGATAATATTCAGACACTGAAGTTCCATTTTGAGTTAATGAATTTATCTTTTGATGCAAGTTAAACACCACAGACCCATCCACCTTATCATATGTTTCTTTAAGATCTAACCAAACATCCCTAGCAAGTTTTGAAAAAACTTGACCTAAAAATAGTTCTTCACTGACAGAATTTAACAACCAAGTAAGCACAACAGAATTACACCTATCCCATTGCTTGCCTAAGACATCATCAGTACTAGACCTAGCAACAGTGCCATCAATGAATCCAAACTTGTTCTTGGCTTCAAGAGCAAGTCTCATAGAACTAGACCAAACAGAATAGTTTTCTGTTCCTTTCAACTTAATACTAATGATAGACAGAGTACTAGTATCACTTGGGTGGATGTACAGAGGGTCCCCAATATCCAACTTACTAATCAAGGTATTGGGGTTCTCTGGACCACCACCACCAGTGCCACCACCAGTAACAACATCACCCATGGTAACACAACAAAGAACAAGATAAACACACAAAGAACAGAAGACAATAACCAATCAAATGAGATATAAAACCTAATCAGAACGAAGCTGTGTCAGTGTTCAGATAGTGGGTTCATCACTCAAGGTGCCCACCCAGATCTTAACACAGGAGTTCTGTTATTAACTATAGTATATATATGCCAATAATACGTAATATCAGACAAACACAAAAAACAATCTAGACAGATAACAACTAACAAGACAAATACTCAAACAATCAATAGACACAACCAAATACTTGAGCCAATACCGGTCCCCCTAACCCGGTCAGTGCTCCTAGACTCAACAAGCAAGAAACCAAAGAGAGAATGGAACAATCTCACCAGAACTCGTAGTCTGTAACCTTCACTTAGGGTTACACGACCAGAGAGCAACAGCACAACAATCCAGCTCACTCCACAGCCAGAATCACGATCCAAAGCCTCCAGCCAACAATGGTTGACAAACCCTAGATCTACAAACAATACCAGACAAAAGTAATAGACAAGATCTACAAAGATCAGATCTATTACTACAAATACCAGACACAAGATAACAGACAAGATCTAGAGAGATCAAATCTATTATCAAGAAACAGGAGTCAAGATCTACAAATCAAGATCAAAACCCTAACAGACAGCGGAAGACTAAACACAGAATCAGAGAGCCTTTGGCTCTGATACCATGTAGAATTTTATGATTCTAAACTAAGATCAACAACCACCAACACAAACTACAACTGAACAAAGAACATCAAACAACAGAACAAGAGAAATAGCGACAAAACGGTGACCAAAATCTATTATTAACCCAAACCAAAAAAGTACCCACCAAACCCTAAGTTTCAGTAAATCACTGAAACTTATTAAAGAGATTACAAAGTACAAAGAGGATCTGCTGATTATTAGAATCAGCAGATCATAACCAGAACCAAAATACAAAGATTACCTAAACAATGGTAATCAGAAAATACTGAAACCCTAATCGCTAAACAAGAACAACAAAACCAGACGAATACAAAGAATGAATAAAAATAATAATAACAATCGTTTATATAATCAGCTCCAGAAGGTTCCAACGAAGATGCCAAATCAACGATCCAGATGAGATTAATCCAACGGCTCACAACTAGCTTCGAGAATCCTGAACAACAACTTTAACTAATAAACCAGTTCAAACACTTATGAACCGGTTCATAATAGAGTTCAATAAACAAGCCCAATTAAGCTAAATAATATTTAGCCCATCAGGAGAACCATAAGCCCAACAAGTATTAGGGCCAAGCATCAAATTAGAATCCGGACACATAATTTCAACAGGTATCTTATCATTTGAACAAGGGTTGGGTGACTCATTGAACTGGAAGCTCGGAGGTTCTTTAATATTATTGTTTACAACTTTTAAACTCTGTTTTCTTAAATCACAAAACAAACAACAACTTAGTTATGTTTAATTTATTAGTTAAGAATCATAGAAAACTACAACTGTCCACCAATTCCCTGTGGAGACGACTCGCTTTCATTATACTATATTTTACTTATTTTTGACCGACCAAACGACATCGATCAAAATGGCGTCGTTGTCGGGGAATTGGTGCACTTAGTTAGTAGTTTTAATTGTTTTTATCAAAAAAAGAAAAAAAACAACCCAAAAAGATTTTATTTTTCTCGCTTAGCTTAGCTTAATTTTTTGTTTAATTCTCTTTGGTTCAGTATTACGCAAGGTTTGCTTGTTTGTGTTTGTGCAAGTAATTGATTTGCATGCATCATATACAAGTCGTTCGGGCAAAGCTTCACCATTAGTTTTTTGATCCAGAAATCGAGAAAACAGCTAGAAGAAACAGAGCAGCTAATCAATAAAGAGCAAAACCAGTCATGAGCCGACACAAAAGTCAAAGTAATCACGTCAATCAACCACCACCTGACCAACAACCACCACAACAAGGCCCGTTAGGAGATCTGCCTCCACCACGTACTCAATTCCCACAACAATTCCATTACTTTAACCCAGATCCCAATGCAGGTAGTTCTAGACCTTCACAACAATTCCCCAAACCCAACCCCAACCCCAACCAGACCACCCCTACAATGGTCCGTTAGGTAGCCATTGTTGATGCTCTAAATGTTTCAAATTTAAAGTTTATTAATTGACACTCCCCCTTTTCTTTCATTTCCACGAAGACATTTCAATACAAGAAAAAAAAAACAAAAAGATGTTCAGAAGATCAAAAGTACAATAAATATAAATTACAAATGTGACTACATATGATATTATACCGAAACCACATTAACAGCAATAGGACTCCTAACCATATGAACATCATTTCTCCATGTCAATGATCCAAACTCAAAGCTTCCAGTACTGCTTTTATAAGGTACAAAGTCTATCCTGTAAGTCATCTTCTCCCCCGATTTCGTAAACCTTAGAACATTAGGATAAACCGAAGCTTTAACTCCTACAATCACTTCTAGTTTTGAATAATAAACAGTTGGACCTTCACCAACATAGGTAACAGTCCTATAAATAGATACATTTCCAGCCATGTTAGCGACACCGATAGACGGATAGTTGAAGTTATAGGATAGTGTGGGAGGAGTCTTGCAGTAAACCGGTGATCCTGTCAAGTTCTTAAGTTGTGCAACGGTTGCTCCATAGCTGCAAAGGAATTCAATGAGGTTGTTGGTGTCAAAATCGTAAATTAGTCCAGGATCTATTGCTGCAGCTGGATTTATGTGTCCTGATCCGTAATCAAAAGGTGTCGCGTTTGTGGAATCGTCGTTTGTTATGAGATTTCGGGTGTTATCAATGGTGGTAGCTGTAAGAAAATTGATATCTGTTAGTTATGCTATAAGTTTTAAGAAAGATGGTATATGTGTCCACACAATTTATTCGCAAAATGTCCCGTTATTTAACATCTCTAGTTGCAAAGGGCTAACCTGTGGTCATTATTGCAGATTTTATCGCGGCTGGGCTCCAATAAGGATGAAGCGATTTCAGCAGTGCAGCCACTGCAGCTACATGTGGACACGACATAGAGGTGCCAGAGATAATGTTATAGTTAATGCTATTGAGAGCAGTTTTTTCTGTTGCAACAGGTGACCACGCAGCCAAAATGTTCACTCCTGGTGCTGTTATATCCGGCTGCATTCAAAATCATAACACCTGTATCAGAATTCGGAGTTTCATTTGTTAAAATATTATAGATTGGAAAATGGAAAGATACCGACTTTTATGATGTCGGGAGTTATAATGTTTGGTCCCTTGGACGAGAAGATCGCCATTACTGGTGCAGGTTTAGTCCCATAGTTTGTTACCGTAAGGTAGATCCTCGCCGTTGGATTCCTAGAATCATGACGATCATTTCCGGTTAGATCATCATTTTTTGAACCATCTTTTGTATAGAATAAATGATTTAGTGACTTTTTTAACAACACTTTTTTGCGCATTCTAGGATAAATACACCACGCCTGCGGTCAATAAGGTTTAGTGACTTACTTATCTGTTTTCATGTAAGTTTGAAGCTCTTCGGCTTCTGCTTCCGGGATTAAAACGCTTTGAATTACTGTCTGACCCAATGCGTATTTCGCAACAGGATCAATGAGGATCATCCCTGCACCACCGCCTTCTTCTATTTCAGTCGCCTTCTCATACCTGTCATCACTCAGCTCCTCGAGCATACAGACCACGATTTTCCCCTTGATTGCGTTTGAATCCAAAGTGTTCTTCTTGCAGAAACTATGAGTCAATACAGCAAATAAATTTTTAGGCTCAAAAAAAAGTGTCGCTATGCGCTGTGCGTCAGTTTGTTAAAAATACCTTGCGTTTCTAGAGGGGATCCCTGACGCTGCAGCAACGCTCCCTAATACTATACTGTATTGTTTCCCTTGGTCTGGTTTTGTGTTTATCCCAAAAGCCTTCAACTGCTTAAGATTCCCAAGAAGTACGTATGATGGAAACTCTCGATCGAGTGTGCTAGCACCAACAGTGAGGATCCATGGAGCCACATTCGTAGCTGTATTCGGAAAGAAGCTGTTACCAGCTGATGCACATACAACAATACCTCTCTGAAACGCGTGAAATGATGCAATAGATATCACATCTTGAAAGTAAACCGGTTGAGGTGGAGGTGGACCAAGAGATAGAGAAATAATATCAACACCATCTTGAATTGCATCGCTTAATGCTGCAAGAAGATCGGCATCTTCACAATCATCGAACCAACAAGCTTTGTATATCGACAGTCTAGCGCTTGGCACGCCTCCTCTTGCAGTGCCTGAGCCTAGACCATACAGGCTAACATTGGAAACCTTTGATCCAGCAATAGTAGATGATGTATGTGTCCCGTGGCCATCACTGTCTCGTGCTGATCGAAAGAAAGTTCGGTTAGTGTTCTCAAGAGGACCTCTAACCGCTTCGAATCCTTTCGAGTAGTATCTAGCTCCTATAAGCTTCCTGAAAAACACCAATTGAAATTTATTGGATTCTAGTTCACCTCCATAGAAAAGCTAACAGATGTGTCACAATATACATGACATGTCCTATTAATAAAACAAGCGTCACAACGATTACCTGTTGCAGTTGTGTCGTGTGAAATTCTGTCCCGACACACATTCTCCCTTGAACTTAGTCGGCACAGGGCCTAATCCATAGTCATTGTAGCTTTGTGACTCAGGCCATACGCCTAAAAAGAATATGGTTTTTGGTTAGGACACTAAACATGAGCTTGTGGGTTTATGTCACAACGAGGCGCGGCTAAAAACAAGTTTATAAGAAACTAGTGCATGTAACAAGTACCCGAATCAATGACACCAATAATAACATCCGACTGTACATCTGTAGGAAGCTTGTTATATTGAGAAATAGAATCTATTCCTAGAAATCTCCATGAATTGGTCGTATGCAAGCAATTCATCCTGCTCTCAAACACCGAAATAACATCTTCATTTTCTGCAATACAAACCAAACTGTTAAAAAAAAACAATTAAAATTGGGACGAACTTAAAACTCGTCACAATTAAAATAGTAGATAGAGATTGTTATAGTTGTCAATAAAAACCAATGACTTTATACATTTTTAAGATCTATAAGGAGGTGTAAGATCTGAGTCGAGCTCCACTTGTTTTGAGCTAGATGTCTAAAGCTTGAGCTCGGGTTGTTTATATTTTTTTCAAGCTCAACTCACATGTAAATTTTTATGTTTGAGCTAGACTCATCCTAAGACTCAAACTCAATATTTTTTACTAATCAGTATCACTTTATTTTTATATAGTCATTTTATCATAGTTATATATATAATAATATTCATGATTATATATTATAAAAATTTATTATGAAATTAGGTGTTTTTTATATCAAATAATTTTTTTATCTTTGTATAAACTATATTTCTGTTTAGGCTTGCATGGCATAGTCAAACTTTATATAAGAAGCCTCGAACTCGTTTACTAGACAAATTTCAATTTAGGTTTTAGCTTGTAAAATCTCGGTTCAATTCAAGTTTTTAGCGAGTCGATTTTGAGTATTTCAGCTTGTTTTCATTGGGGGCAATCAAGGGGACCGGGCTTAATCAAACTTTTAAAGGGGGACAGCCCGGCCCCCTTCATTTGAATGTAGGTATGCCACATTAGTACAAAGACCTGAAATTTTTGTTGCTTGATCGGGTGTAAGCATCGCGGAGAAGCCTCTGAAGCTTTTAGTATAGTGATGGACCGTTGCTTCTTTTGCTCCATTGTAACTGCAAAATAAAGGAGCAGTTTGTCACAAACCTTAGTTTTGGTTTGAGGTCCCATTCGAAATAAAGATATGACCTATAGAACATAGTAAATGAATGTTTATATATAGATAATATAGTTGTAGTCTTGTATATGTGCTTGCCTTTCGAGGACTGACGCAAGCATGTCATGGTTAGCCGAGACGACAGATTCTGAGCTTGGGTGCGAGTGTTGGCCCATGTAGACTATGTAATGCTATGCATTGAAAATGTAAGTTAGCAACAAATCCAATGTTTTTCGAAGCAAATATAAGGTAAGGTAACTAGAACCTTTCGAATTATGGGTCACATAGAACTTTTTTTTTTTAATGTCCATTTCATTCAAATACTCTTACTCTACTGATGAGACGATTTGAAATGTAAAAGTACAAGGAAGTGATAACACACGATACTTTTCGAAGGGAAAACCGTTACCTTTCTATCAGTATCGTCATGGCTAACCGCAAGCGTAGCAAGCAAAATAAAACTGAAAATTCTTACTAATCTCATACTTGTTGAGGAGCCAAAGAGTTGCCTGTTTTAGAAAGTTTTATAAAAACTTACTTGGTAGATTTAGCAACTTTACAACTGAATATATATGATTTATATAGATGAAGTCATTGAGAATCTAAGAGCTAAAAAAGGTATATTTGAATTTATTTAAATAATAAACTAAAAACAAATTGAGTTCGAAGGTAGCATCAATGAGCCGGCTGGCAATGTGGTTTCTATAGCCGGCTTTTGTTTTTTTGTTTTTGTTCTAAGAAAACTGTATTGTGATTATATCATTTGATTTACTAATAATGTGAAAAAAAAAATTGTTTTTCTGATGAAGCTCAATATACATAAGATAACTTTACTTGCCTTAGTTTGATTTTGACAGTGTTTGTTATGCGACAATGTGAGAGATAGGTAATTGATTTTGAATTGTTGTACTGATAGCTTTCATTACAAGAATATATAAGAAATACAACGGCCAAGATCATGGCTAATATCAAGGAAATGTCACAACAATAATGGACAATTTATTTTCTATACATAAATACAATTAAGACTAGAATATATGTAATAAATGTGGAGCTTAATCTTTGCTAATACGCCCCCGCAAGATGGAGGATTCATTGGATACGCCAATCTTGAAGTGGAAGGATAGAAATGGTGATCGTGATAATGGCTTGGTGAGCATATCGGTGAGCTGGTCCTTAGAGCTAATATGAAGAACTTTTAAATGACCCATGTTGACTTGTTCACGAACAAAGTGGTAGTCGAGTGCAACATGTTTCATGCGTGAGTGGTATACGGGATTGGCACAAAGGTCGGGTAGCACCGGTGTTGTCACAAAAAAGGGTTGGAGTACGCAATGTGCGAAGGCCAAGCTCTTGTAGGAGATTTTTAACCCATAAGATTTTCGTGGCGGCATTGGCTAGTGCCTTGTATTCTGCTTCGGTTGAAGAACGGGAAACCGTTTTTTGTCGTGACGAGCGCCAAGAGATAATATTGGATCCCAAATATAACAGATAAGCTGTTGTTGATCTTCCTCCATCGTGTATACCTCCCCAGTCTGAATCTGAAAAAGCTTGTAAATCAAGTGAGGACTGTTTATTTAAAAATAACTCATGGTGCACTGTTACTTTTAAATAGCGGAGAACCCGTTTGAGTGCCTGCCAGTGTGACTGTTTAGGACTGTGCATGAATTGAGAGAGTTTGTTAACGGCGAAAGAGATGTCGGGTCGAGTGAAGGCAAGGTATTGTAAAGTGCCAACCAATTGGCGATAAGGAGTAGGGTCAACGGATGGAGAAATGTCATTGGGAATGAGAGGATCGGATATGCTAAGGGGGGTAAGGACTTCTTTAGCACCATCCATTTTGAATGTGGTTAAGATATCTTGAATGTGTCGGTGTTGTGAAAGAAATAAACCTTTTGGTGTTTGAATGACTTTGATGCCTAAGAAATGATGAAGTGGACCAAGATCTTTAATGGAGAATTTGTTACTTAAGGCATGAACAAAGTTGGTTAAGGAGTCGTGGCTACCTGTGAGCACAAGGTTGTCTACATAGACAAGGAGATATGACGTGATTCCATGTCTGTTGTAAATGAAGAGAGATGGATCGGAAATGGATTTTTGAAATCCGAATTTGAGAAGAAAGGTGGTGAGCTCATTATACCATGCTCGTGGTGCTTGTTTTAACCCATAAAGAGATCTTTTTAGTTTGCAAATATGGTTTGGAAATTCGGAGTTTGTGAAACCCGGAGATTGAATCATGTATACATCTTCATGTAGAGTACCATGAAGAAATGCATTGTTAACGTTGAGTTGGCGTAAGGTCCAACCACGAGAGAGAGCAATGGAGAGGACGGTGCGGATAGTAACCGGTTTGGTGACGGGGCTAAAAGTGTCAAAATAGTCCTTGCCATACTTTGGTGAAAGCCTTTTGCGACTAAGCGGGTTTTGTATTTGTCGAGGTTTGATGCGAACGACCCATTTGCAACCGATGGGATGTTGGGTTGTGTGAGGTACGAGCTCCCATGTTTGGTTTTGGAGAAGGGCATTAAACTCAAGGTCCATGGCTTGTCTCCAAGCAGGATCGCGCATGGCTTGAGTATAAGTGGAGGGTTCTAAGGTGGTTGGAATAGGATGACGAGTAGTGGAATTTATGAAGTTTTGTTTAAAATATTTTGGATTGGTTTTTGGGTTTGCGACGATTAGGTGAGGCAGGAGTGGTTTCGGTGGCAGTGGGTGTGGTGCAACCGGTAGTGGTTGGTGGGTTTGAGGGAGGTGAGGTGTGATTGGTGGAGGAAATAGGAGATATGGTTTCATAGTGATCGGTGTTGGATGTAGAGGAAGCGGTGTTGGAAGATGAAGTGGGAATGGTAGCGGTTGAGTCTTGATTTGTGGGTGAGGTTTGGTGTTCAGGTGAGTGTTCTGATGGTGATTGGTTTACGGGAGAGGAGGTGCTACTGGTTGTAGTGTGTGTCAACAGAATGTGGGGTAGGGTGTGAGGTAGTGGGAGTGAGTTTAGAGGAGTTAGGAATATTTAGAAAGTATTCATAGGAGATGGCAGTGGGTGTGGGAATGGTGTCACGAAGTGGGAAGATATGTGGCATAAACTCAACATGGCGAGAGTGATATAACTTGTTAGTAGTGGGATTGAAACATTTGTATGCGGATTTAGAAGAGGAGTAGCCAAGAAAAATGCATGATGCGGAACGTGGTTGGAGTTTGGAAGTGGTGTATGGTGTAGCCAAGGGTAGCAAAGACATCCAAATGGTTTGAGTTTTGAGTAGGTGGGAGACATGTTGAACAATATGTCATATGGGGATTTGTTATTTAGAATGGTGGTGGGTAAGCGGTTTATAAGGTAGGTTGCGGCTTGAAAGGCATGAGACCAAAAATGTGGTGGTAAGTGGGCGTAGTGAAGTAATGCGAGACCTGTTTCAACAACATGTCGATGGCGTCGTTCGGCCACGCCATTTTGCTCGGGTGTATGGGGAGGGGTGGTGTAGTGTGAAATGCCATGAGATGTGAGAAAAGGCTTAAGGCCAATGTATTCTCCACCATTGTCGGTAAAGAGGGATATGATTGGTGTTTGAAAAAAATTTTCCACTAGCGATTTAAATTGTGGAAAAAGAGTGGAGACATCGGATTTTTTCTTTATTGGATATAACCAAATGTATTTGGAGAAATAATCGACAAAAATGACATAGTATTTAAATCCATCAATGGAGCTTTGGACCAGTCCCCATACATCCGAGTAAAGAAGTTGTAATGGTTTGGTAGCAACAAATGAGTTTTTACCAAAAGGAATTTTGTGACTTTTATTTAACAAACAGGATTTACAATGAAAAGACTCGTGGGACACATTATTACATTTAAGTCCTAATTTAGAAAGTAAAGACTTGAAAACTTGAAACGAAGGATGTCCAAGGATATGGTGCCACGCGAGTAGAGATCCTGTTGAGGTTGAGTTGATTTGAGGAGAGATTGTAGTTGGTCCATAGTAAACGTCATTAACGTTCACGCCCCGCATGAGATGCGCCCCCAGCGTAGATCCTTAACCAAGAAATGATATGGAAAAAATTCAACAGAAACACGGTTAGTACGGCAAATTTTGGCAACGGAAATAAGATTATTGCGGAGATTAGGAGCAATTAAAACATTGTTTAAGTAATAGGACGTGAAGTAGTGCGAATGGTGGTTTGACCGGTGTGTGTTATAGGAAGCGATTTACCGTCACCCAAGACAATTTCATCCGGGCCTCCGTATTCGGAAAGAACATGCACCGAATTATGATTTATGGCCATGTGGTCTGAAGCACCGGTGTCCCACATCCATGACGGGTTGGAAGGTGCGGCATGAGGAGAGGTGTGATTCACCACAGGATCGGTGGTTGTTGATCCATTAGTTGAGACTTGATGTTCACGTTGAAAACGTCCAAGCTTGCGGCACTCTTTTGTTTCATGTCCAAGAATGTTGCAATAGTGGCAAAAAGAATTATTTCTAGTGGTGCGGTTTGTGGGACTTAGTGATGGGCTGTTTTGTGACCATGAGGTATTTCGGTTTTGGGGTGTTGTAGGTTTAGTTGAAAAACGGTTGGTCCTAGTATCATTTCTGAATCGGTTGTATGAGCGGTTTGTAGAGTGGCGTTGGGTGTAGTTAACAGTGGTGATGGTAGGTTCAGGTGCGGATTCTTTGAGTGTACGCTCATGGTCAAGTAATTTGTCAAACAGATTGGAGAAAGCAATGGTGGTGTCACGCGTTTTGAAGGCAGCGACTAGGGTAGCATATTCGTCGCCTAATTGATTCATAACGTGAACCACAAGATCCTCTTCGGGAATGGGGTTTTGGGTGATGGAAAGTTCATCAAAGATGGATTTCATGTCATTAAGATACTCGGTGATAGAGCGAGAGCCCCGTGGGTTTTTGGCGAGGCGGGACTTTAGGGAAATGATGCGAGAACGCGAGCCACTCGTATAGCTTGAGTTAAGGAGATCCCACGCTTGTCTTTGCTAATATTTGTCACAATTTATATGATGATAAATTACCAAGTAAATTAGATGCTACAAGTAGAGAAAGAATCAAATTATAAAAGAAAAAACCAAATCGTAGTCAGTTGAGAAACCAGTGGTTCGGTTAAATCTCCAGTGGCGAACCCAAAATTTATTTTCTAGGAGGGTGATCGGGGGTTTAATTGAATAGGTCTGTCCCTGTAAATCTCTTTTGATAACTAAGTTTAACTATTCATGTGTTTAGAATAACCCAAGTACCAAACCAAACAAACATTTATATTTCTATATTTTTGTAAGTAATATTATTGTTATTAAAGTTTTGTTATAACTTATATAACTACTAGAAAGGTGTTCGCAAGATGCATCAGGGAACACATCTATGTTGCACGGGAACTGGTACGGGAACGAGAAACGGGTACGGGTACGGGAACGGGAAACGGCAAAACTCAAAAAATCAAGAAACGGGTACGGCACGGGTACGGAAATAAATACATAAAAAATAAATATATATTATAGATAATGTACCACAAACCCCAAAATATATTCATACGTTGATGTAAACTTGAAAATTCATACATCTTCTAAAGCATAGGTAATCAAATATTATCAATCAAACCGTTTTCAAGATCCGGGTCATCTAGTGAAAGATCCGCAAACTGCAAAAAGCCTACATCTTCCATCGAGTCAAAAGTATTTCCACCAAAAAATACCCCTGGACTCAGTGGCGGAACTTGAAACTTTTATCCGGAGGGTCAACATATTAAAAAAATTAAAAAGAATGACAAATTTTAAAACTTGACATTTTATTTAGCTAAATATAAAATGAAAGACTTGTTTTAACTATTATTTTTTTTATTAATAAAATGTTTAGCTACTCTTGTATCTAAAAAGTAGGAACAATAAAAAGAGTGGTATGAAATGATCTTGACCGGTGATAGTCTTTGACTCTATTTATTAGATATATAATGACAATAATACCCTTCCTTTAACATCATCTTCTTCACACACCACCCTTTCTTCACTTTCATCTCTATAACTATCCCATAAACCATTAACCTAAAATTTTCTGTTAGGCACCTTCTTACACTTTTCTCTTATTTTCGTTGTAATTATCCTTCAACTAATAACGTCTCCAAAACTAGAAACGGTACAAGAAACGCCCGTTGACTTATCAAAGCGGTCAAAAAACGTCCCCAAATTTTTGGAAACGGCCAAGAAACGTTTCCAGACGTCCCCATAGTCGTTTCCGTCCCCATCGAGTTTCTGGTACAGGGTACGGTGCCTCTTAGGCGTTTCCATGCATCAGAGGAACACACACTTTTAAGAGTGTGCATAGTTCAGTTGTTAACCTCAACCGAAACAAAATTCATCGGTTAATTGGTTCGGTATATTCAGTTAGATTGTCGGTTTTCAGTTCGGTACAAAATTATACTATTATATTAACCAAATGAACTCATTGGTTCATTACCCTCCATATGGAGAAAAAGTATTGATTTCAAATTTCAATACACAAGATACAAGTCCCTGAACTGTATTATTTTTCCATTTATTGTACAGAAAGATAAACTAGAGGGAAAGCAAAATACAAGACATCAACAAGTAATGTGGGCAAATTCATAAATATATTTTTTACATGGCCAAAACAAACATTTAAAAACTTAATAACACCTTGATTTTTCGTTAGTTCAGGATTAAGAAAACATGATATTTTTCGCCTGGAAAAAGCTTGAACATGCTCAAACTTGTACAATAACCCAACAACACAAATTAGTAATAATAAATTTCACATGAACAGGTGCATGCAATTCGCCATTCTTTTAACCTTCTTCCCCAAACTCTTTGGTGAATCTCTCGTGAACCTCAAGGTCACTTTTGCTCACAGTTGGCCTCTGCCTCGCAAGAACCTTGTCAAAGTCAGCTCGCATGATGGGCGGTGGACTAATCTGCAATAATTTTCATTTTTATTTATTATTTTCTTAAATAATCAGAAATTTCCAAACACTCAAACAGCTATCAATTATTTGATGATTACAGTTCTAAACAACAGAAGCACATTATTTCATCTTGATTATTCAAAATCACCAAAATAATGATGAGTTGTGACTTGTTTATGTAAGCATTTGAACACACCTTAGGGCCCGTTTCATTTTTAGATAATTATTAGATTTTTTAACTGACCGACTATATGTAAATGGGTTGAAACTGTCACCTCTACTAACAAAATTTCTTCGATTGGCTAACAATCTGATCGAGATAGAAAATTCGTTACCTTTGCAGCCAACCCTTTTGCTGCGAGCTCCTGCATGGTGGTTTGCACAGCCCCACGTTGTTTTGGACCACATGGGACCCATAAACCGTCAGGTGTGTTAATAAAAAACATGGCATCCTGAGTTTTACGTACGGGTTCAAATAAAACATCCTTAACCTACAAAAGCCATAATATTATTAGAGTAGGCAGATATAGATATGTATTCCAAAATGTTATTGTGGAATCTTTGAAGTAAACCTAAAAGCTGCACTTACACAAACAGCAATATCCGAACCGGAAAACCCTTCAGTCTTACGAGCCAAGGCTTCAAAGTCGCTTTCAGTTAAGTTATTTGGTGTATCTCCTAAATGCACCTGCATATCAGCTCACAAGTTATACATTGTTCACTTTCCATAAAGTTGAAATACAGCTCGGGTGGCAATTTTGGCCCATTATTTACGACTGGTTTGATTTTGGTTATGTTATACCTCTTAACGGGTCAAATGGGCAAAATATTAAAAGCCTTGGCTAAAAGGAAAAACTGTTGAATGGGTTGAGCAGGCAACCTCTTAAATCATCTTACTTAAATTCACATTATTTATAATATACTTGTAATCACATAAGACGAACTAATTTTTCTATTTTAACAAAAAAAGGGAGAAGTCTATCAGAGTCAGCCAACCCAGACCTGACGCAAAAAAAATACACGTTTCGACCAAAATTGTTTCGACTTGTTACCCAACCCGTCTGACCGCTCACTAATGAGATGGTACAAATCAAATTTCAAGGAAAAACATAGTTTATATCAAACAAATACTCAAACAAAACGAGCTACAAAAATTGAATATAATTGTAGAGGGCCTTCAATACTTTAAACATGTGTTGCCGGGCCTTCATATCTGGTAGCGGAATGTATATACGCTTGTCAAAACGCCGACGGATAGCCTGCAACAATAATTTAAAAATAATTTTTTACCTGATAAAAATTAGTTTGTGGTATGAGTTACTATATTTCAAAAGACCTGATCCAGAGAGTAGGGTGTATTTGTTGCTGCAAGTACAAGAACTTTATCATCATTGTGTCCTACACCCTGAAAGTAACAAAAGTACGAAACCGTTCACAACTTCATACCACTGCTGATTAATATTAATTTATATGCTTTTTTTTTGGATTGGAAGAATAACCAATACCTGCATCTGAACAAGAATTTCAGTTTTAATACGCCTTGAAGCTTCACTCTCATTGCCTTCTCCACGTTGACCACTGAGAGAGTCAATCTCATCAATAAAAATGATTGAAGGTGCACTTTCACGAGCCATTTCAAAAAGATTTGAAACCAGTTTTTCACTTTCTCCCATCCACTTTGAAACAAGATCTGAAGAAGAAACACTGCAAGAAAGCACAAGTTGGCACTTGCCAACTTATTGGTCTAAGTTCATGAAAAATAAACCAAAATATATGGAAAAACCATTTAATCAGAATTCAAATATGAATAAAACGATTTAAGGGGCTTTCAACCCAGGCATTTGACAGATTTCCCATAGCTACTTTTCATTTCACTAATGTGAGTCATTTAACCCAATGGAGATAAAAAGTTAAAAACACAACCCCATATCTACTAGCTAATAAGAATATGGGTCGTAAATGCCACTATTATCTTTTATGGACAAATAAGCTATTTGTCAATATGTCATTCAGCAAAAGCATTAAATCCGTAAGTGCAAATGAGAACACACAGAGAGGTTACTTCAGTTAAAACACAATTATCGGTACTTAAAAAACCTAAAGCACTCTTTAAATCATGCGTGCTTGGCATGAATGCATGATTAACTCTTCAACTCCTTATGTATCACCGTCCTAAACTTCAAGTCATGCATTTCAGAATTTTGATATTTCTTGTTTCAATTCAATCATTTAACGTCATTGTCTTTTTTTGTTTGATTAGAGTTTGAAACCTCTTTATAGATAACCACTAGCACCATGGAGGTAGTGAAGAGTGATTTTGAATCTAATATTATCTATTGCTTGATCTACATCCTCCTCAGAGTCATTAAGCATATTAAGTCTAGAGAAATAAAAACTTTTCTCTTACGCGTAAGCTGCTGCCTATGTCTAAAAAAAGTAATAAACTATGAACCTAAATTTAACCTTAAAAATCCACAACTGAAACACCATGAAACTGAACAACAATTAAATAGCACACACAATCAGCATATGTACACATATGCATATTGGATATCATCTTGGTTTTAAAAAGCGCGAAGCGCATAAAAGCGACGAGGTCTAAAACCGAGGCGCAAAGCGCAAAAGTGGTGGGCTTTTCGTACGCGAGGCGCAAGACAATTATATATTTTTTTTATATATGCTATAGGATTTTAGCATTATTTACTCATAATATAGATACAAATAAGGTATATATATGATTTAACTAAAATGTACAACCTTTTTAGCTACATGTATAACAATTTTAAGCACAAAAACGTCATGTGTACAAAAAGCGCGCTTTTCTAGCTTTTTTTTTCTTGCTCTTTTCGTACACTGCTTGCCTAGGGTTACATAAGGCGCACATATTTGCGCCTAGGTGCGCTTTGCGCTTAAGAGGTGCGCTTTTTAAAACATAGGATATCATCAAACACATTTTATATATTTACATACATGCATTAATGCATATATGTGTTTATCAATATATAAGAATGAATGAATGCATGTGTGTATGTATAATTAGTCTTTAATCTGATTATGACTAATCACAGTTACCAGCATCTTGTATAAACAAACAAACCTAATGATGAGGATTCCATTGTATGTAGGATTGTAAACTAGGAAACAATGAATTAAAGTTCAGAAGTAACACCTGAAAAATGTAGAGTCTGCCTCTGTGGCAACAGCCTTTGCTAAGTATGACTTTCCGGTCCCAGGTGGACCATATAAAAGAAAAGCTCTCCAAGGCCGCCTTTTACCTAACACAAAAGTTAACAAATTATCAATTGACAACACGTGTTATACTTATAGCTGAATCAATGATAATAAGTAATAACCCGTCTGTATGTAGTTATTCGGTTATTCCCCATACAAGTTAACCTAACCTGACTACCCTAAAATAAAGAGCTAAATTCATGAAAAATACATTAAGGGGAGTGCAAACTACTTGTGTAAGTTATTTAATTCACAAACATTGCCACAAGTTGTAGATACAACTGTTCCATTATGTATTAAGTATTAGCATGGTATCAATCAAATCAAATTGGATGCGAATTCAAATCCCCTTCATAATCTCAAATACTATTCGCTGAACAACCCTACTTCGAATGTAAGACATAAAAAAACGACACATTTACTGTAAATTTTGATACAAGAAAACGCTTTTAAACAAGACTCTTTAAGTTTAAGCTAAGCAAACTTCAGAAATATGATAATCAAACACAGAATCGTTGCAGAGCTTCTACTAATATCACATGTTAAAACGACACATTTACTGTTAATTCTGATACAAGAAAATCGCTTTTGAACCAAAGTTTAAAAGAACAGAAACGAGCCTCGAGGCGTTTTCCCTTCGCCTCATGAGGCTTAAAGCCTCGAGGCGAACCGAGGTGTACGCCCGAGGCGCAATCAAAAATAAATATAAAAATTATATATCTTATAAAAAATAAAATAATTGACCTAGAAAAGTCTGAAGCATAAAAAACACACATAAAAAATTAAATAATTGACCCAAAAGATCTAAAACATCAAAAAAAACACATCAAATACACCCTAAACCACCTGAGGTGCACCCGAGGCACGCATTTTCTTAGAGCCTCAGCCATTCGAGGCGTATGTACAATCTGAACCCCATGAGGCGCGCCTCCGACTCGTTTTCTTAGCGTTTACCTTGAGGCACGCCTCACCCGTTTTTTAAACCATGTAAATTTGAACAACACTCTTTAAGGTTTAAGCTAAGCAAACTTCATAAATACGGTAATCAAGCACATAATCGTTGCAAAGCTTCTACTAATATCACATGTTACAAAAACATTATACATTTGCAACAAAACTAAAACCAATTTCGCTCACCAATTAAAAAGGTAAATCTTAAACATTTAAGCCAACCAATACGGCAATACCATAAACAATCAACTAACAAAGAACGAACCAACCACTGATAATCAATCATAACCTCTAAAAAAACCCTAACCAGGTAACATTAAGCAACAATAACATAACTAACAATGCTCAATACAAAACCTTTAAACCTATTAATACTTTGATCACCACAAAACATAACTAACCAGTAAAGAACTGCGGAAACTTAACGGGCAAAATAACGGCCTCCTGCAACGCCTGTTTCGCACTCTCTAACCCCGCCACATCATTCCACTTCACATTCGGCTTCTCCCTAACAATCGCCGAACTCAACCCGGCCCTCAGTTTCGAACTCTCCTCCCCATCTCCCCCACCCCCATCCCCATCTTTCGGTTTCGTTTTCGGCTTGGCCGCAACCGCCCCATCGCCCCCATTAGCCGCAGGGCCCGACCCGCCTTCATCGAGAACCGCCCTGATCTCCTCAGCACGACGCAAATACTCGGTAAACTTCTGGGTAATAGCTTCACGAATCTTGGGGTTTTTCTCGTACTTTAAATGGGTTTTGAAGTACTCTAAAGCGTTCATGTATAAAGGGAAGGCTTTGGAGTAGTTGCCTGCATTGTCTTCTTGTACGGCTTGTTTTACGTACTCGATTGCTTGTTCTTTGAAGTTGCTGTACATCGCATGTGTTTGGGATTATTAGGGGTTTTGATGATCGATTGATTGATTGGTTGGTTGGTTGGGAGATTAAATAACGAGATTGATTGGGTTTTGAGGGTTTGATTTGGGGGAAAAAAGGAAGGGAGAAAGATGATGTTGAATGGAGTAAAAGACTTTTAGGAGATGAGATGTATAATACGCGATTGAGATTGAGATTATTTATTAGACTTACCACCCGAAAACGTCCCGGGGTTGAGAAATCTAATATGACATATTAATTCTACATATGAAATAGAATGATTCGCTTTACAGTTACATGCAAGAAAGCTTCGGGTAGCACATAACCTAAAACAATTAAAAAGGTATCTCGAATGTTAACGCCTATAACCTTAAACAATGTATAACTCTAATATCAATATCTAACCTAAAACAATGTATAACTCCAATGCTAACGCATGTTGAAAATAGAATTCATATTTACTAATTTGAACATAATTAGTGACTTGCCTACACATGATTAATGATTTACCTGAAAACTTTGTGTTTTTTTCTTGTATGAACAAACCCCCACAAAAAAAATAGTCGTTTTTTTTCTCCGTTTTTTATATAGCACTATGGTACTCATTGGAAAGATAATAAAACGCTCGTTAATTTGGTGTAATTTTTTTCTTTAAAAAATCTCGTATATAAAAAATATTAACGTTTAAAAATTATTGAAGGAAACATAAGAGAGAAAAATCTAATTTTATTTAAAAAAAAATTTCCTAAAATATTTCAATGCCACATGGGATGACACATGGGACACTCAAGGAGGAGAATGTCTCTTTGAGTGTCATGTCATTAAAATGGCTTTGGTTTATTATATGTATAGATAATTAAAGGGAAATGGAATTAAATAATCATAATTTTAAAGGATTAGAAGACAATAATCCTAACTTGAAAGTTGTAAACTAACAGTCCCAACTTGTCTTGTATTTTGTTCCATTGGGCCAAAACTAACTGAGGTTAACTTAGTTAGTTATCTGTTGACGTGACATCTGAGGTGGCAAATCTGTACAGTTGGAACAAAATGTGGGCCCATAATGAAGATGGTCTTTTTTAATCTATATTTTATACACACATATTATATATACACACACATATAATTAAAATCCATATTCCCACTTTCCTTCTTCTCCACTTGCCAACAACAACCAACAACCCACTGTAACCACCACCTGTCACCACATCACCACCCACTGTCACCACACTATCATGACCACATGTCACCACACCGCCACCCACTGCCTTTCACATCTCTCTCTACCCCCTCTCTCCTTTGTTTTCCCTCTCTTCTTCCCCAATCTCTCTCTCTCTCTCTCTCCCTTCTTTGCTTCTGTTTCTCTCTGACTCTGTCCCTCCACCTTCATTAACCATCACAACAATCTGAGCGGAGCCCTAATTTGACAGGGGAAGAAGACAAGGAGAAGTAGAGGGGTCAGAGCCCTAATTGTTTGCTTCTTGTGGTGATGGTTATGGTGGTAGTGGGTGGTAGACACAGAGAGAGAAAGACGGTGGTACTCTATTTCTTGAACGCGTTTGATGGTGTTTTGTGATGGTGGTGCTTGTGGTAGTGGTGGTGGGTGTCGTCGGAGATGGCGGTGGTTGACAGTGGTGGCAGGTGGCTGTGGTGGTGGAAGGTGGTTGTGGTGAAGATGGTGAAGATATATATGTGTGTGTGTAATATATGCGTGTGTGTATAAAATATAGATTTAAAAACAAAACAAAAAAGAAACATCTTCATTATCTCAGATGCCACGTGGATTGTCAAGTCAGCAGATAACTAATTGAGTTAAACTTAATTAGTTTTGACCCAATGAAATAAAATACATGACAAGTTGGGACTGCTATTTTACAACTTTCAAGTTCAGATTATTGCCTTCCGATCCCCCAAAGTTGGGATTATTTAATTCCATTTCCCCAATAATTAATAATTAATTATTATGATTATTCAACTTGTACCATAGTCGACGAGCGGGATGAGACTGAAATTTGGTCGGTATTGATTTGTTATAATACTAGTAATTGTTATAGACTAGTCATAGTATCTGAATGTGAAAACTTTGAAAATGAATGCATGATATACTCAAAAGAATATAAGACGTGATTTACATATATTGAAAACCATAAAAATGAATGTCGGTACCGATTTTGATAATACTTGTACCTTTACTCATCTTGTTTGGTTGGAATTGGTTCGACTAGTTATGTTATATTGCTACAGGTATGGTACCGACATTCGTATAACTTACAATACAAAGCAAAGGCTATTTATTTTGAATTTCAACAAGTGTTATACCGGAATGGTAGAAGAAAAAAGAGTTGCGTATTTAGATTAAAAAAACAACTAGATAACACACGTAATCAAAGAACAAACAAATTAATATATACACACGCGTGTAAATTGTAACCGCAATGAATCATAAATAGGGTAATTATAATATATTATGCGTGCCACTCATGAGCATAACACTCCCCCAAACACATGTCCATTCATTATACATACACTATTAACATTATATTGTTGGATAATGTAAGTTTGACTCTTCAGGACCGATATAAACTGATACTACATAATCAGTTATACTGCCTCATTAAAACCTTATTAAGAAAACTTGGTGGGACAAAACATAGTCGAGAAAAAAAAGTACAGCGTGTATTTTACTCTCCCTCAATTTAATATGTATCCTTCAATATGTAGAATTCAATCTTCTATTTTAAGCGCAAGACTAGGATTCCACACCTTGTGTTTGATGAGGAGGCCTTTCAAGTGTCACGTGATGGTGATGACTTAAATGGCGGCGTAGAAAATCAAAGGAGACGAAAGACAAAGAGCTGTAAGTTTTTCTCTGCTATAGCCCAAATCCCGCTTAATCATGAAGGTCGGATACTCGAATTAACACTTGGGATGAAACAGACGTCACGTGTGTTGAAGTCAATCATATAATAACTTATCTTGCAAAGCAAAAAACGGTTAAGAATGTAACCCTTGTAACTAGTGGCATGTTTAAGTTACCCCTATCTCTCTTTTTCCTCGACCAATTGACAGTGCTACATTTGTCTTTATATGATCTTCAAAGTTCACCAAAGCTTGACGGGTTTTTATCCCTTACAAGCTTGGTTATGCAAGATGTAGACACCACCACAAAGCACACTTCTACATCTCCTTTCCGATTACCCATCATTGAAGAGCCTCTCTTTGATAAGGTTCTTCCATTTGTAATGTGTTTTATCTTTAATATCACTTTTGTGTAATCGTTTCGGTTATGCCACAAATCAAAACCAAAACCTAACCTAATCTTTTGTTAATCGGTTAATCGAACCGCTGGCTGTTGATAAGAACATATTTTCTACCCGTTCTGTCCATTAAGTCTTTAGCCCTCCATACCATACTAGCAAAGTTTCATTGGGTGTCCATCAGCTCTGATGCCACTTGAAGGACCGTTTGAATGATTTTTTTGGCTAATTTTTGCTACAAAATCACCCCCGTGATACTCGGCTCTAATGCCACTTGAAGGACCGTTCGAATGATTCAGATATCACGGGTTTGCGCAAACTCATGTGCGGAATCCTCATGTTTCGGTTTGTAAAAAATATAAAGATTAAAACACGTCAAATGATTCTTTGATTCATAAACATAGCTGAAGTGAATACAAATGAAGATCTAATCATCTAACACACCAAATACACTCAAAATGACAACTAAATGACTAGGGTTTGCAACTTTTGCTTAAATAGTTGTTGCCACTCGCCCATGCCCTTGGGACGAATGGCTTTGTCATGGCGAAATGAGTGGGGACGAATGGATACTATCCATTCGCCCTGATCCCTACACGAATGTCATTCGTGTATAGCAAAGCTATTCACCCAGACAAACTACAAAATTACCCTTAGTCATATAAACGAGCTATAAACGATGTACAAACACCTATACTAGGCTAGGGACATTATAATGAACATGTACTAACACAAAGAAAAGAAAGAAAGCAACCAACGTGATAATCATGACGGAGTTATGGAAGATTTGGGGTGATAGAAACCAAAGAGTTTTTTTATGGAACAAGGAACTGGAAAAGCGAAGTTGATGGATGAGATGAAAGAAAACACGTTCTTGAACTTGAAGCATAACAGCCAATGGAGAGATTTGAGTTTAGACAAATGGTTAAAATTCGATGTAAACCTTTTTTTGGGTGATTTAGTGTTTGTCTCTTTGACATTGGATGTAACTGTTTTCTAGCATTTTGCTAGAGTTATATACAATCTACTTGTATGTTCGAAAAAAACTAGTTGTGGTTTATAATAAGAATAAATTTTGTACTGAAAAGATACCGTACCGACCCCGTTCTGGTACCATACCATACTGTACCAACTGAACATGGATAGAACGATATTTGGTTTTAAATATAAATTAATTTTTGTAACAATACTATGCGGTACGGTACGTACTGGTTTGAGACTTTTAATGGTACCATACCATACTGATACCAACCGAACATATACGATACAATATTCGATTTTAGTTTTAGCTAAACTTCAATATGAGTACAATGCGGTGTTATAACAGTACCAATCTCATTCCTGGTTTATATATTACTTTAAAGTTTAAACAAGACACTAATCGAACGTTTGTCACTAAATTGTAAGTTTTGTTTTTCTGTCAATGAAACTTTGATTAATGATTTAGATGAGACTTATATTATTCTTGTTTAATTTTATTACTTGGTTGTATTAGTTTAAAGTTTGAACAAGACTCTCATCAAATCATTTGTCGCGACTAAAATGCTCCAGTTCTATTATGAGCTATGTGATTTTCTTAAAGAAAATTATCATCCTCTAGTAACAATCCGTCTAATTATATATCTCATTACATATCTCTATTCATTGTATGCCTAAACTTGTTGATTTGGATACAAATATCCGACTAAGATACACTAATCTTAGATTACAACCTCAAGAGATATGTACCCGTGCATGCGCACTACATCTTCATACATGTCAGTAGGAGCGTCAAGCAAAGCTTCTGGAAGCCTGCGCACGTTTCCTAATACGTGCCAGCTGTGACACGCCAAGGAAAGGGACGTGCAGCCAATCAGAGGCTGTCATTCCCTGCTCCACGATCACCTACAGGTACGAGGTACAGAAAAGGACATAAAGGACGATTGCAAATTACATGTGGCCAATCACAAAAGGACAACAGCTCGGCTACAACGGTTGACAACTACGTAGGACCCATGCGAGACAGTTGTCATTCCCAATGGGCCAATCAAATCAAATGACACCTTCTAAGCCTATAAATACGCTTCTCCCCCAAGGGAGAGGATTCATTTTGTTTTACACACATAATCATTTAGAGAATTCTGTAATAGCTTAGAAGGAAATATTATAGTCGAAATGTTGTATTTCACTTATAGTCGAGTTCAGTGTAATCGTTCCAGCAAGCGTTAATAGAATACATCTTCATTGTGCTCATCTTATTAGGTGTTTAATCCAGTGTTTCTTCACTACCCAAACTAAAATAGACTAAATAAGAAGAAAAATATTAATCAAAAGGACTTTGTCGTGATTTTTTGAGTGCTTGCATGGTAGAAAAATAGACTCGCGAACGCTGCTAACAAAAGTAGTCAAGTGCATAAAATACTTGAAATTACAAGTGTAAGATGAAATTTATTATATCATTTTTTTTCTTTGAACGGCTGGAAATTTATAACACACTAGCAAGATGCGAAGGAAAATGAACATTAAAACAAGAAAATGGGTTTTGTAACCACGACATCCATGAATGTTCACTTTTATGTTCCTATTTGCAAACCATGATTACGAAAAAACTGATAAAACTATAAAAAATGTGATCCCAATACTCGTTAAGAATGAACAACACATTGTTTCAAAGCCACCAAATCACCCACCAATCACTCATGATAATTTGCTCCAACATTATTTATTAACCTTCGATTTTTTTTAGAGAAAGTATACGATATAAAGTGTTTTAACGTGAGAAGCAATAAGAAGCCACCAGGGGATGACAAGTGTCCTATTAAGCAAACCCCAGTTAACCTAACCAAACTATAATAAATCTTAATATCAGTTTAACCCAAGGGCATTCCAGACTTTTTCACATGTAATCAGTTACGTGAATCACGTTCGTTATTTTTGTAAACGATTGTTTCAAATCAGAATTTGAATTCTAAAAAACCAGACGATCTCACACACACACATTACGTTTCAATCCAATTACGATTCAATCTCAAATTGATTATCACGATTACAGTTTAATCGATCAATTCATCATGTTCGGTACGTGTATTCGTAGTTAATTAATCCATTTTTCATTAGTTTTTTGTTTAATTTTTGTTTTTTTTATCAGATTTAAACTTGTCTGTTGAAGAGCAGAGAGTTTCTGCTGAGAATTCGAATCCATTGCCTGATTATAATGCTTTTCATGGTATGATCATCATCCTCTGTTTTTTAGTCAAAAAACAGAGACCTGTGTTTTGATAGATTTGTTAACATGATGTTTTTATGTGTGTTCAGACTTGATTGAAAACACTAACCAGGATGTTGATGTTCATAGTTTGAACCTCATCAACGAATTCAGAGTTCAAGGTATTTTTTAGTTTTAACCTATTACTGTTACTGATATGAATGCGTCTGATGTTATATACGAGTGCGTCTGTCTTTAAAATGTAGTTGATTATTGCTGGTACTAATACTATATGAGTGCGTCTAATTTTATTAAAGAGTGCGTCTGGATTTTGCAAACTTTTTTTTCCTAAGTGCGTTTGAATTGTCAATAAGTGCGTTTGTTTTGTTTGAAGGTGTTGCAACTGATGTTCCTGTTGATGACCAAGCTAGTGATACATATATCCCTGATGTACCTGATTCTCTCAAACCTGCAAAGGACATGGAGTTTCCTAGTATTGACCATGCACAAGAGTTTTATGCAAATATATATATATATATATATATATGCAAAGGCTGGTGGTTTTTCTATTTGAAAGGGTACGTCAGATGTGCGAAAAGGTGTTCTAAGACTTAGGTACTTTATATGCTATAAGGAGGGTTTTAAGCCAGTCCAAGTAGGTGAAGAGAGTTCTAACAAAGATGCTAAGTCAAGGAAAAGGCCTTCTATCCGGACTGGATGTCTGGCACATATTAGGCTAACTTCTAAGGATGGAAAAAAATTCAAGGTTTATGGCTCTTTAGTGAAGGCCATAATCATCCTTTTGTACATGAAAGTGACATTCATTTTCTAGCAGCAAATAGGAAGCTGACACATACTCAAGAAGAGATGATATGTGAGCTGTCTTCATTGAACATGGGTCCTGTCAAAGCTTTTAACATTATGAAGACTAACTATGGAGGTTTTTAGAATGTAGGTGCAACTGCAACTGATTGTAAGAACTTTAAAGGTGGTTTAAACAGCTTCATTAGTGAGTTTGATGCAGATATGATTGTGACTAGACTTAGGGATAAGAAGAAGTTCCTGCCAGATTTTTCCTTTGAGTATTCTGTGGATAAAAAGGAATTACATGGAATTTGGAGATGTGATTTCGTATGATGCAACATTTAACACTAACAAGTATGTTTTAAATTTTGGTTTTTAAGCTTGATATCCAACTATTATATGTTTTTATTTTTTTTTAAAATTATTTTTATTGGTTATTGCAGGTACAAGATGGTTTTTGTGTAACACCCCAACCGATGGCGGAAACATCAAGGTGTCACATAGTGACGATTGCTCAATAGCTCATGGTACTAAAGTGTAAATTTGAATACATTGAATTAAATAGTTTATTACATTGAAAGGAGAAATACAATAATTCTAAAGTGTCAAGTCTATCTAAAATACAATAAAATCAAAACTTATATTAAATCCAAAAGCTTAAAAGAAGCGTCTCAAAATCAACCTGAAACATGTACAAAATAATTTTGTCAACACATATAATGTATTGGTGAGCATACCCTGTTTTGAATACATATAGTAGAAAAAGTGATTAGCAATTCATGTGTTGTATACCGTTTGCAATTATGTATTTAAGCAGTATCAGTCAAAACCAACCCTAAGACAAGACAACACTTTAAAAACCATTTTTGAGTATAATGAATCACAAGACAATGACCAAGGTCTCTCAACAGAGTCACAAGGGGTATATACCATAGTACTATTCATTGAAATGCAAGGCCACAACGGTTAATGATTTTGACAGCCATAGATACACACAAATTAACATAAAGCAAACACACATGAGAATTGCATTTAGTAATAGAATAACATTTTGTCATAATGTACATGAATAGCCCCAAAAGTGTAAAACATGAAAAAGGGGAAAGATATACTCACAGTTTTGCTAAGCGTATCCAATCCAACAAAACTTGTCACAAGATTAATTTGGGAATTCCGAAGAATTCAACCTATACGTATAAGCATACTAATGAGGAAAGTGTCTTAAAAGTCTAAAGCATCTAGAATCTAAGGCATTAGGGTTTGCTAGACTTATGTAGGGAAGATGAAGTTTTATTATCTCTTGAATTTAATAAAAATGTTTAAATAAAGTATATCGTGATTTAATATTTAATACGTGACGAAGCAATTATAATACTTACGTTTCCACACATAGAAATATTTTTCTATTTTCTAGAAAAATATTCATAAAACATATTTTAATAATTTACATTTAACTAAATAATTAATTATATCTAATTAAATGTAATTAAACTAAAAATACAAGATATGATCCAAAAATGATATTTTTATGAAAAATAATTATTTTCTGATGTATAATAATGAAAATAATTTTTCCATAATTTTTCTCAATTTATTTGTATTCAAAATAAATTTAATGAGTTTAAATCATGTTTAAATAATTAAAAATAGAAAAATTAATAAAACTAAATGTTTTCTGAACCAATAATTTTTATATAGGTTCATGATCATTAAAAATAATTTTCCAGAAAATTTGGAATTAAAATCATTAAAAATGAATTTTTAATCAATTATTTATGATTAAAATTATTTAACTTAATAAAATTATGAAAAATAAATACTTTTCAGCAACTGAAAATATGATAATTTTCTATAAGTTGTCAAGAAGCTACTCCTAAATTTTCATAATTTTTGGGTCAAAATTGGATTTATTATGAATATTAGAAGATTAATGTATTTAATTAAATAATAAAAAGAAAGTTCAAAAAAAGAAAAAAAGAAAAAAAAATGTGGTCAGACCCGCTGGCAAGAGGGGTCGAACTCGGGTCCATTCAAACAAAACCCAACATACAAACCACTACACCACAAGACCCAAATGTTGAAAGGTTTTAATAAAAATTGTATTTATAAAATAATACCAACTTCATCTTCTTCCCCAAATGTCAACCAAGAACCCTAACCCTAACCCCAAATCAATAACCTGATACAACAACGATTGGACATCTGTTTTAAGTGGCTTTCGACCAGGAGAGACTAATAACAAAAACGGCACAAAAATATAAAACTTACAATGCGTTTTTGGACCCTATACGAAGAAAAGAAAACCGAGAATAATGAGGTTAATATCAACAATTCTGGACGAGTTTGTGAATAATTTAGAGTGGGTTTAAGATGCTCAGGGGTGCAGAAATCGTTTGGTATGCGAATTTATAAGTTTCAGAGGACCAAAACGCTTCATGTGATGGTTCTTTAAGAACCCGACGGTTACACCAATTAAGACGATTATGATCTGTTAAAAACGTATAGAAACGATAGAAATAGTTTGATTAAAGTGGAGAAACGTTAACCCAATCATTAAAACGAATCAAAACGCTTCAAAAACCCATAATTATTCTCGCCGGAATTTAAGGTCGCCGGAACTCCTGCCGGATCCGGCCATGCCCTCGCCGGAACTGAGCAAGGAGGGAAGGAAAGTTTAAAAAAAAAATTTAACTTTTCATTCTGACATAAATAGTCCCTACAGTTTTGTTTGTGTAAAAGTATTATAACTTGGATAACTTTTCTTAATAAACTCTAACTGTAACTTAGTTAACAAAATGTTTCTAATTTTTATAAATCTTAAACTTTCAAAACTCTTTATTGATTTCACTAAATCACTGACGTGCCAACAAATATAAAATGCATTCATATACGCGTTCGGTTAAAATGTAAACATTTTCAAAGAAAGAAAATAATATTAATAATAATAATAATAATAATCAAAAGAACTCAACTTTTATTAGATTCTAAAACATAGGAAATACATGGACTAGATTTGACAACTTGCTAAAAGATAAGGGTGACAGTTGTCACAGTCTCCCCTACTTTAGTAAATTTCGTCTCGAAATTTCTTTCAAGTGGAGGTTTCTATGAAACAAAAGATGTTGTAAAAAGACAAGTATGATTTTAAAATTGCATCAGTTATGATTTGACAAAATTAAAAATAGTTATCTAATATTCAAAGTAAAAGTTTCAAAATCTTTGACAGTTAACCCAAAGTTAGAAAGTTGAGAGTTTAAATGAGAAAGGTTTTGGGAATGTGTAACAGGTGAGGGGCAGAGGTACTAATGAAGCAGTCTCCCCTACTTTAGAAATGTTATTAGAGTATGTAACAAGAATTCAATTGATCGAGCGTGTAAGGGCATACAAGGTTTGTGTTTTCTGTATGGGTGGTCAAGAGGAAGACTCTAGGAAAACGAATGGAAGCTCGTGTAAAAACGTTCTCTTCGAAAATTCTAGTTATTAGTCAACGATCTAATGAAGAGGTAACTATAAAGTAATGGGTAGGTTCTTGGTCAAACTCCTAGTCCGTTCCCGCAGTATCGTTTATGCTTATATATAGGGTGTACCGCAGCTGACCCACCACACTCCCGATACTTTGGACTCGTACTGATTGTCTACCAATAGCCTAAATAGAATTACACACCACCCTCATGTACCTGTAAGCCCATGATTGCGTTCCGGACCGTAATCATCGATTTACCTTACACTAGGGTGTTATACTTTTCCATAACCCTATCCTAAGTAATACAAGAAACAAATGCGTGTAATCAATATGTAATAGCCACTGTAATGAAATAATGTTCAATCATGACATGGTTAGAGGTCCTTCCCTTCCGGGTTTTCCCTTTAACCGTAGTGGAAATAACATGTAAGTATAAGACATGGTTAGAGGTTCTTCCCTTTCGGGTTCACCATTAACCGGTAACTCCTGTTCACATCGTTGGCTTTAAACGCTCATATCGATAACTCTGAGGTTTACACCGTTCCCCTCGGATTAAAGAAATACTTTAACCCGAGTCGTACGTGGGCACTGGCTTAGTCTCATACAAAATTATCAACTAGTATGTTCATTGGCCATGATGATGAACAAAATAATGTAAAGTATAACAGGGTTTTGCTCAAAAACAGGAAAAATATGCATACAAAATATGCGTCAAGTATATAGCATAAAATTTCGATTGAAAGAATAGTATAATATAAATCAAGTAAATCGCACAATTTTCACAAAATGAAAGTAAACGAGTTAAATTAATGCTCAAAACCAGTTTTGTAAGAATGACAACTAATAATTAGTGCGAGACTGATTGCAAATAACGCGTGAGGATAACCACCAATAAAATAGTAATACAAGAATAATCATAAATATGATAATACACGAATATAATAAAATAAAATGATGTAAGAATAAGATAATGGTATTTACTGCAATTGAGAGTAGACGGAACATACATATAGTCTACTGATCATGCAGGTTTAAATATATGCACTATATGTTAAAAGACATTTAGCAACATTCCGATAAGGATAGGTCCAATGTTTAGACCAAAAGTTTTGCGACTGAAAGAGTGTAAGTGTAAATGATAAATTATCGTTTATAAAACAAAACGTAGTTTACTCGAACTTTGTGATATAGTCGAAAGTATAGTAGTGATGCATGAGAATAACTTTTTAGATGCAAAATAGCTTCACATTAAAAGACTTCGTAACTACACACTTTCATGTGTTTACAAGAAGTCGAGTTGAAAATTGTCATAAGGCATATTATCAGTCGCAAGTTTCTTTTCTCGAAAACCATATAAATCAAATGTGTTTCAAAAGACCAATACTTAAATAGCAAAAATGTTAAAAGTCAATGTATTTAACATGAATAGACTCCAAATGTAAAAAGTTTGAAGTTTCGAAATAATACCAATGCGAAGAGATTGTCACATAACCTTTATGAAAATATACCACTTTAAGTTTTTAAAAGAATGATCGTGTCACAACAACTGATATGGTAAGGTTTGTGAGTAACGTGTAAGTTCCAAATCTTAAGTGTCTGCTGGTAACCTAGCTTCAAAAACCCAGTTCAACGTTAAAAGTCCATTATGCACAATTTCTCGTGTTACGTTGATTGAGTGAATCAGCTCGGTATTTGATAATTTTGGTATAAGTTTATGAGTTGTTTGAAGACAATGGAGAATCTGATTTGGTTTGGATTGATTCTCCTTGATAATGATTGAAAGGTATGGGTAAGACAGGTAGAAGATTGCATATAGTCCCGAATGCCTTGACGAATTTTGAGAAGTAAAACTTTACTGTATTAAAACATTCCTTCTGTTTACAAGTTAAAATCCCATTAAAGTTGAAAAATCTTCCATATTTATTAAATGTTTGGGAAAATCCGAGTGTTACCCATTTTGATTAAACTTGAAACCTTGAATTGTCATAACGTTACGAAAGTTATACGTTGAAAAAAAAATCGTTTGTTTGTAAAAGTTGTTAAGGCATCTCTTTGGGCTCATAGCACGCTAAATGTTTCAAGACATAGGGTGTGCATAAGATGTGCTAATCTGATGAATGAGTTCCTCCAAAGCTGGGTATTTGGGTTTTGTGCTTTAATGAGATGACAACATAAGGTAAATTGCTAAGGTAATCGCTTTAGAGAGTAGTGTACTGGTGTGTGTTGGATAGATAAGCATTTATGATATTGTGTATATTGTAGAGACACAAGGGAATAGTTTAGAGATATACTGTGACATTGATCAAGTAAATTTGTAAACATGATGATAATAACAAGACGATTAATAAGTTTGAAACCACATTCGCGTTTAACTGTGCAACGTTCAAGAATCAAAAGCGTGATCAAAGTTAAACAATAAGCTTAAAAATTTGATTCATAGGAAAATGTTTTTGAACAAGAAATAATGCGTTATAAAAATCATGAGACATAAATGAAATAGTGTAAGTTTTAATGCGGTAAAATAGCGCATAGAAGTTTTAGTAATGATGATGAAAGGCGAACGATCAATGAGTATATAAAACAACCGGTGATGGAACTTAAAATCCAAATGTTAAACAAAACATAAGAATTAATAACAGAAAACGGAAAAATGCACTAATAACGATAGCTATTAATAGAGAAAACTCAAAAGAGATAATAACTTCATTATACAAAATTATGATAAAAGTTTGAAACAGCAAATGGAAAGTATACCAATAATGAAATGTGATACTAGAAATATTTCCAATGAAACTGGTGACTAGCCAAAGATATTGAAATATTATTAGTGACTTATGGGGAGTGTACTTAAACCTATGAGTAAATGGTCATCCTTCCCGATTGCACGTACGCCGTCACTGGTAAATTTCAAAAACTTTTAGCGAGACTTTAAAACGAGATGTAGAAATAGATCCTTGAGATGTGGATTTCACTCCTAACTCAAAGATGTATTTCAAAATTGAAAACAATTGAGGAATGAAACCAATCACTAAGTTAAGGATATCACTCCCAGCTTAGTGGTTAAGCTTCTTTTTGAAGGAAATACTCTTTGAGGTGTGGATGTCACTCCTATCTCAAAGATATATTCCTAAGATAAATAACATATAGAGAAGTGAAACTAATCACCAAGGTATGGATGTCACTCCTAACTTGGTGATATCGTTTCGTTTGTGAAATACGAGTGCCTTCTTCTCCAAGCAAAATATCGAAAGAATAACGAGAAAGAATCACAGCGAAAATATCTTGAAAGAAAATATAAGAAATAAGAGAAATATACACGAGAGGACTCGTGAAAGTAGGCTTAGTTATAGACTAGGCTAAAAGGCATTCTAATAACCTAATTCCCTATAACCATGGCTATGATACCAATCTGTAACACCCCAACCGATGGCGGAAACATCGAGGTGTCACATAGTGACGATTGCTCAATAGCTCATGGTACTAAACTGTAAATTTGAATACATTGAATTAAATAGTTTATTACATTGAAAGGAGAAATACAATAATTCTAAAGTGTCAAGTCTATCTAAAATACAATAAAATCAAAACTTATATTAAATCCAAAAGCTTAAAAGAAGCGTCTCAAAATCAACCTGAAACATGTACAAAATAATTTTGTCAACACATATAATGTATTGGTGAGCATACCCTGTTTTGAATACATATAGTAGAAAAAGTGATTAGCAATTCATGTGTTGTATACCGTTTGCAATTATGTATTTAAGCAGTATCAGTCAAAACCAACCCTAAGACAAGACAACACTTTGAAAACCATTTTTGAGTATAATGAATCACAAGACAATGACCAAGGTCTCTCAACAGAGTCACAAGGGGTATATACCATAGTACTATTCACTGAAATGCAAGGCCACAACGGTTAATGATTTTGACAGCCATAGATACACACAAATTAACATAAAGCAAACACACATGAGAATTGCATTTAGTAATAGAATAACATTTTGTCATAATGTACATGAATAGCCCCAAAAGTGTAAAACATGAAAAAGGGGAAAGATATACTCACAGTTTTGCTAAGCGTATCCAATCCAACAAAACTTGTCACAAGATTAATTTGGGAATTCCGAAGAATTCAACCTATACGTATAAGCATACTAATGAGGAAAGTGTCTTAAAAGTCTAAAGCATCTAGAATCTAAGGCATTAGGGTTTGCTAGACTTATGTAGGGAAGATGAAGTTTTATTATCTCTTGAATTTAATAAAAATGTTTAAATAAAGTATATCGTGATTTAATATTTAATACGTGACGAAGCAATTATAATACTTACGTTTCCACACATAGAAATATTTTTCTATTTTATAGAAAAATATTCATAAAACATATTTTAATAATTTACATTTAACTAAATAATTAATTATATCTAATTAAATGTAATTAAACTAAAAATACAAGATATGATCCAAAAATGATATTTTTATGAAAAATAATTATTTTCTGATGTATAATAATGAAAATAATTTTTCCATAATTTTTCTCAATTTATTTGTATTTAAAATAAATTTAATGAGTTTAAATCATGTTTAAATAATTAAAAATAGAAAAATTAATAAAACTAAATGTTTTCTGAACCAATAATTTTTATATAGGTTCATGATCATTAAAAATAATTTTTCAGAAAATTTGGAATTAAAATCATTAAAAATGAATTTTTAATCAATTATTTATGATTAAAATTATTTAATTTAATAAAATTACGAAAAATAAATATTTTTCAGCAACTGAAAATATGATAATTTTCTATAAGTTGTCAAGAAGCTACTCCTAAATTTTCATAATTTTTGGGTCAAAATTGGATTTATTATGAATATTAGAAGATTAATGTATTTAATTAAATAATAAAAAGAAAGTTCAAAAAAAGAAAAAAAGAAAAAAAAATGTGGTCAGACCCGCTGGCAAGAGGGGTCGAACTCGGGTCCATTCAAACAAAACCCAACATACAAACACTACACCACAAGACCCACATGTTGAAAGGTTTTAATAAAAATTGTATTTATAAAATAATACCAACTTCATCTTCTTCCCCAAATGTCAACCAAGAACCCTAACCCTAACCCCAAATCAATAACCTGATACAACAACGATTAGACATCTGTTTTAAGTGGCTTTCGACCAGGGGAGACTAATAACAAAAACGGCACAAAAATATAAAACTTACAATGCGTTTTTGGACCCTATACGAAGAAAAGAAAACCGAGAATAATGAGGTTAATATCAACGATTCTGGACGAGTTTGTGAATAATTTAGAGTGGGTTTAAGATGCTCAGGGGTGCAGAAATCGTTTGGTATGCGAATTTATAAGTTTCAGAGGACCAAAACGCTTCATGTGATGGTTCTTTAAGAACCCGACGGTTACACCAATTAAGACGATTATGATATGTTAAAAACGTATAGAAACGATAGAAATAGTTTGATTAAAGTGGAGAAACGTTAACCCAATCATTAAAACGAATCAAAACGCTTCAAAAACCCATAATTATTCTCGCCGGAATTTAAGGTCGCCGGAACTCCTGCCGGATCCGGCCATGCCCTCGCCGGAACTGAGCAAGGAGGGAAGGAAAGTTTAAAAAAAAAATTTTAACTTTTCATTCTGACATAAATAGTCCCTACAGTTTTGTTTGTGTAAAAGTATTATAACTTGGATAACTTTTCTTAATAAACTCTAACTGTAACTTAGTTAACAAAATGTTTCTAATTTTTATAAATCTTAAACTTTCAAAACTCTTTATTGATTTCACTAAATCACTGACGTGCCAACAAATATAAAATGCATTCATATACGCGTTCGGTTAAAATGTAAACATTTTCAAAGAAAGAAAATAATATTAATAATAATAATAATAATAATAATAATCAAAAGAACTCAACTTTTATTAGATTCTAAAACATAGGAAATACATGGACTAGATTTGACAACTTGCTAAAAGATAAGGGTGACGGTTGTCACATTTTGTACCATTTACTGGAATTGATAACCACTGCCGGAATGTCACACTTGGTGCAGGTTTGTTGTCATCAGAGACAACTGAATCATATACATGGTTGTTACAATCGTTTACCAAATGTTTTGGAAAGCATCCCAAAGTGGTTGTAACTGATCAAGATCCTGCTATGAAAAATGCAATCCAATTGGTTTTTCAAAATAGCAGACACAGACTGTGTATGTAGCATATCATGAAGAAGGTTTCTGATAAGGTTTGTATCAACTTTTTATTTTTATTAATGAGTGTGTCTGTTTTCTATACGAGTGCGTCTAAATAGTGTTACTTTGTAAGATATTGCACTGAGTGCGTCCAAACTTATCAATGAGTGCGTTTGATAGATTTTATGTTTTCTAATGTGTCTGCGTCCAAATTTCTAATTCAGTGCCTTTGTTTCCATGTTTTTTTGTGTTTTTGTAGGTGTGTAGTGCATTGTGCAGTGATGATGAGTTCAAAAGGAGAATTTGTGCAATTGTGTGGACAGATTACATCAGTTCGGAGACTTTTGATTTTGAGTGGGTGTACTTATTGTTGATTACAAATTAAATGAGAACACTTGGTTGTCTGATGTCACACCACGCCAACGGCGGAAACACGTGGCGCAACGCTCGAAGGCATATCAAAGTCAAGATTAACACAAACCATATTTAATTAGAAAAGATTATTTTTATTAAGATGTCGAAAATGAGTACCCGGTTACAACATTTCACAAAACCACAAACAACAAGTTTCATACATGGGGTTTTTCCATCTAAGTCCCTACCCAATGGAAAATGTTGATGAAAACCCGACAAATATCCGACATCCCATATTTCCACCGCACTAGCCTCATATCTACTCAGCACTTAGTTACCTGAAAGATATGTTTAAAAAGACGTCAATACAAAAGTATTGGTGAGTTCACAGGTTTTCATTTTTGCTTACTTACTTTCTTCCTTAAATAAAATCAGTGCACATAACATAAATAAGGTATGACAATATAGGATTCCAATCCCAATGTCGATGGCGTTCCCATGAGCCCATAACCAAAACCAGACTACTTACTTTTACCCCGCAAGTTGTTTACATGGCAACAACAACAAATTTAGAATATCGTAACACCCCTTGGTCCATCCGAGTTGACGCTAATCAACCGGGGGTGGGTCCCCGTCAAGGACCGATAGTACTATCCCCATATTCTACGGCTACATCCCTTTGTATAAATGGTTACAGTGAACTGCGGAGACTGCACATCCCATGTGACTTTATACCGTTACCCATGGACCCATCATATTACCTTTTCGTTCTTACTTACAAGTTACTCCACATTTTTAACCAACATATCTTTCCCCCAAGTTAAAAAACATTAAAACAGAAAAGGGGCCATGAAACTCACCTCAAACGTTACACGCAATCAGAAAATAGTCTTTGCCAAGTCCGTAAAACCACCTACATGTGTCGTAATTTAATAAGGCACTGGTCTTAAAGTGCGTGTCATACTGGCAAGTTGTATTTCCTCAACTCCCGACACCACGTTTATACTTTCTGTTTAATTAGGAATATACCCTAGTATTAGGTCCGTTGGTGACGAATTATCCCGTTACAAGTTTCACGTAACTTATATATTTATATTATAACTGTTGATATTAATTACCAAGTTAGTTGGTTTCGTCGTTGCGAACCCCGATCATTGCCCGTTTCCTTACACGTCATGATCTTTAAATATGTTTACCAACATATATTTACTAACTTGTACTAATACTCTGCTTTATCTTCCGACTCGACTCACTTTTAATATATATTTATTTCCCCATAAAAATAAATATACAAAGATCTTGTCGAACGAGATTCATTTCATGTTAAGTGTTTATTTTTCTCATAAGTATATATATATATATACTTATAATAACAAACTAAACTTATTTTATTTCTTACAAATTCTCCCATTTTACTTTCAACACTTAGGAAAGTGTTTATGTATATTTTTCACCCTTTATCATCCTTACATATATCCTGTTCACAAAATATATACATATTTTCTTACTTGGAATAATTAGTCCGTAATCACCGCAATAACGTATACTCGTATCTTGTAGGAAGTTATACTTGTATAGTTATCCGTCCGATTTACTTTTTGTCCGATTTATACTTTGTTCGTTTTACACTTTGTCCGATAGCTCGTCGCATTAACATACGTCCGCTTCCCCAATTTCTTAACGTGTGTGTGTATATATAATATATATATATATATATATTGTAGGAAATCATATTTCTTGCCGTTTTACATATTTTCCTACTTTCGAAAATATATACACATATATATTGAAAATATATTAACTTGGATATTTTATTCCTAAAACTTCTTACAACACTTTTACATCCCCATAAATGTAAAAACGCTCATTTTATATAAAACATCCCAAATTATTTAAATTATCATTTTTTCTTACAAAAATGTTAGTGTTTATATTTTCCAACACTTATGGTAAATTTATATTTTTATAAAATAATTTTTATAACTATATCATTCTTACAAAATAAAATATTTGTGTAAGTTTCCTCACTTTTACAAAAGCACCCTTTTAGAATCTAACTTTTCATTCTTAACCTTTTACTTTCCAAAGTTACATTTTTCAACATAAAGTTTCCAAAATCACATTTTCATCCATGGGCTTGCCAAAGTTACTTTTCAAACATGTAACTTTACAAAGGTTACATATTCCTCCCAAGACTTATAAACATGACAATTTCTACTAAATCTAATAAACTGTAACATGTCAAAATTTACAATAAGTGTTATTTTTACCATCCAACACTTTTATTAGCCACATATAGTCATTTTAAGTCTACTAACATGATTGATTTAAGTCTTGGAGTCCATTTGTTCATACTCCTATTTTTAAAGTCTACAACTTTATTTTTTGTGATTTTAGCTTCATTATATTTTGTTACAAACATTTCATGTTCCAATGCTTCCATTAGTCATAATATGATGATCAAAACCATTTTTAGGTGTATTAGGTGTTTCTTTATGTTTTTCATTCAAAACAACTTCTAAAAATATTAAAACATACAAACTTTTTGTAACAAAATAAAATCACCAACCACCCTAAAACTCATGTTTATGAACATCTTTGTAAGCCTTTCATTTTATTTTTTTAGAAAACACACAAAACCTTGTTTACAACATTGGTAAAAAGCACCCCAAAAACAACTTGCAAGTTAAGCACATAAGTAAATAAAACTTAAACAAGATGAGTTTTACGAAACTTACTACTAGCACAAGGCTAGGGACGTCAAATAAACACAAGATTAAGATGGGGTTTAAGTGTGTCTTCCAAGGGTTAAGCTCCAAGCTTTCAAACACACTTGATTTTTGGTTAAATGGATGTGATTTATAAGGTGGTTTGTTTGAAAAAAAAAATAATAATAAAGAAGAGGGTGTTAGGCCGTAACTTTTATGAAGGGGATGAGTTTAGTTTTTGTTGTTGAAGTGTTTTGATATTAAGAACTTGAATGGTTTATAAGGCATTAATTAACATGTGTTTTAATTATAAAATTATAAAAATCCATAAGCATGCTACAACAAATGATTATATGTAGAACTTTTGAGAGCATTCACATCCCATCCACCATTTTTACCCTATAATTTAACTAAAAAATCATACTTTTTAAAATTTATCTCTCAATTTTAAAAACTTCCCACATCCCATCCACCATTTTTATCTTTATCTTACTCACAAACACATATTTTATTATATTTCTCGTTTTCATACACTCACAATAATTTGGTGGAGGATGAATAATAGCTTTTTATATATGAAAAGCTATGATAACAAATTTTCATAATATAAAGATAGGGTATAAAATGGTGGATGGGTTGTAGTGTGTTTTTAGTAGGATTTTTTAAATTTTAAAGATGGGGGAAGGTTTGATGGGTGGGTTGTGAATGCTCTGAGACCACATGGTGGCTTGAGCCACTTTAAAAAAACGGCCATATGGCCTTGGGTGGGTCCTACCACTTTTCAAAAAAATATCTCCTAACTATTTAGTTAGGATTGAATCGATTTGGCTAGGGTTTTTCGGGTTTTAATCGCGTTCTAATTACGAGTTATTCCGGACATTTATTTAACTCCCAATTACCCTTAAACATAGCCTAGTTTAAGTATTGGTAAGTTATTTAGACTCTTACCGGGTGAAATTATATATTTTACGCGCATCGGGTGCGATACACGAACTTTATTCGCTACCGGGAGATTTTAATTTGGAGTTTTCATTTATAGTTTTGGGGCTCCACAACACTTTATATTTCATAAAAATACCCTTTATTTTATATCCTGGGCATTCGGGATTATTTTCGGTTATTTAATTATTACCGGGTAATCACCAACGTCCGTTTCGTACTAGTTTATTCTTTTGCGATTCCTTCGCATTTCTAATTAAACTAAGGCATTCCTACGCCATCTATTGGACTCAGCTATTTTCCGAATACTCAATTATACTTAATTGATATTAATCTTATAATAGTTAATTACATATACTAATTACGTACGGAAACGCTTCGATTTTTGCCGGATGTCACATCTGACATGTTTGACCTGAGAACGATGTGGATCCCTGTTTTTTACCGGGATGAACCTATGTCTGGGCTAATGAGGACAACATCAAGATCTGAGAGTGAGAATCATTTTTTTTGCCAGGTGGCAAATTCTCAGTTGACTCTTGTTGAGTTTTCAACCATTTTGAAACGTCCCTTGAAGCTTAGAGATTTAATCATAGGAAGAATGACCATGATTCAAGACATACAATTCCTGATATGTGGACTACAGACCCTATTGAGCAAGAGGCTGCTAAAATATTTACACGGACTATCTTCTTTGATATCCAAGAAGAAATATATGCCACTTATTGTTTTGGTCAAAAATTATCTAGTAAAAGTAATCTTGTATTCCAAATTAGAAATTGTGAGGTAGTGTGCTAAGAATGTGAATTTGCTATTAAAACCAATTATATTCTGAAAAGGGTTAATCAGGGTGCAAAAAAGAGTAAATTAGTAACAACTATGTTCGGGATGGCTTAGGTTTGTTTCGGGATGGACAGTTATATCCTCAGGATGGAACTGTTTGTAATGAACGAATAAGTAAGTAAAACACAAAGAACAACACTCGATATACGAGGAAAGCCCTTGATCAATAGTAGATCGCCGGCATAAAACCTCGGGAGGAGACTAGGCCCCTGCCTTGTTTGTTAATATTAATTTGGTAAAAAAGTACAAGTTTGGATGAGTATGTGGACGAGTGTACTAAGATTACAATGATTGTGTATGTGTCTAAGTGTTTAGTGTGCAGCTATAATGTAAGCAATGTGTATGTCAGTGTCCTATACTCGTCCCATACTCCCATATATATAATACATGAGAATAACTAAAGGATCCCAAGAGATCCGCTAAGTAGTTAAAGCCTTGAAGTCTCTAAATGACCGTTGTGGCAGTTTCAAGTCTGCTTGATGTAGTTCCAGCTGTTTCCACATCTTTCGCCTATATTTAATGAACATCGCTTACAACTTTGACCTCATCTTTGTCTTTGAACCATGTCTTCGCATGAGTTACACTTTGACTTCTTTTCTTGAGGGTTATAATATAAACGTTGCCAAGCATTAATCCATATTATAGCTTGATTGTACATGCATTTGCGAATAAGAAATATATTTTGTTAGTCCATCTTCAGGAAGTGCACATGCTGAATTATAGTTGCATCCCGAAGTCAGCAGAGTCCTTTAGCATCCTGAGGATGCAATATCAGGGATATGTGGTAAAATCATGTTGAGGATTTTCACCCACAACAACTGTCCCAAAAAATATGTTACCGTTATCTCATAATGGTAAAAATATTTTTCCCAAATGATGTATCATTCTTTCCAAGTTTCAAGACCCTAACGGCTATTTTTTAGGCTAATTGTTTGTGATGACCGTTATGCCATATCGTATCCTGCCGTCTATATCTAGGCTTTTTCTTCCTTCTTTATAATCAACTGAGATTATCAAAAAAGGTAACTAATTCGCCTCTTTTCTCATCTTTTTCCTTTCATCCCTGCAAAAATTTTTCAAAACAATTTTTTAGAATGAGTAAGAAATTAACAAGAGCTTTCGGTAGTGTTGGAATCCCTAAGGATTTCACACCCCAAAACTTGATCAAAGATCCTGATCAAGAAATCTGTACTTTTAACGATAAAGACATTCAAGCCCTTAGGAAATCAGGGGCTTTTCCTGATTCTGCCGTTATTCGGCCTTTTGATCTGAATGCAAAGTCTGACTTTGCTTCTTCTGTCTGGGAGTGTTTTTTCCTTTTACCATTTCAGCTTGGTCTTAAATACCCATTCCCTGATTTCATCAAAGAGTTCTTTGATGCAACAGGAATGGCTTATGCCGAAGCTATGCCTGAGATCTGGAGGATCTTGATACTCTATAACAAGATCATTCAAACTCATGGTATCCAGATTCAGATTGGCGACCTGTCATACATATATAAGTTAAGGACACATGGGTCCTGCCGTTATGTTCTTCAACTTATTGATGCAGAACCTCCTTTTCTGCACGGCGATGTGAAATCTGATAGGCCCTGGAAATCAAAGTTCTTTTTTGTGAGAAGGGATTCCATTCCTTATGGGGATGTTAATAGTTTTCTAAAATTTTATTATTCTTGTAGGTGTTTGTTTTGCCAAACTTGTTCATTCTCTGATAGACTCTTTTATCAGATACAAGGCAGTACTAGAACTTCCAGCTTCAGTAAAGACTTTTGGAGTAGAAGAAAGCTTTTCTACAAGTCGTGCCACTGAGATGTCTGGTAAGTTTTGTCTTATTTTGAGGATACGCCTATCTTGCCTCTTGTGTTAACCTGTACATGATTTCTTTGTTTCAGCAAAGAAGCCTGACTATTTTGATCTTGATGAGATCGATAGCCAAAACATTGATCCTCCCAAGATAACTTCTCCATCCAGCTCCAGGATGGCAAGTCCTCCTCTAGCCCCAAAGGCCAAAGCTGCAGCTTCTTCTAGAAAGAGTAAGGCTGCCATTACTTCTACTCAAGAGACTTATCCTTTTGATGGCCTCAACTGTGATGCCATCTTGGGCAAAATTTCTCAGTTTGTTCTTCAGGTACGTTGTTTATCCTGAGGATGGTTATGGTTATTATTAACATATAATAGGGTTTGAGTACTTACCTGACTCCTTTTCTTCTATAGGGACACGAATATTTGATGAAGTCCCTGGATGACATGAACAAAGACTTTGCTGACACTAAGGCCAAGCTTGAAGATGTGAAGAAATCTGCTTTTGACAAGACCAAACAGCTTGAGAAAAAACTAGGCAAGGTGAAGACTGAGCTGAAGGTTGTGAAGTCTGCTCAAGCCAAATGCATGAGGGATCGTGAGAAAGAGATGGAAGAGTACAAACAAGGTTTGATGAAGTCTACCACCATCTCTGTCTTTCAAGCTAGGGTGAGAATGGCTCTACAGGCTAGGGATCCCAACTTCAAGATGGAAGACTGGGACGTGGAGGCTTGGCAGGAGAAGATTCTTAGTCTGGGTGGAAAGGAGGTGGCATCTGAGTCCGTCCCTGTTGCTGATCCTCAGGATGCTGGCAAAGAGGCTGAGGTGACAGAGGCTAAGGTGATCAAGGAGTTTCAGGTTGAGGTTCCGGTGGGCAATGAAGGATGTGATGATTAGGCCAGAGCCCACTTTTCTAGAATTTTGGAATGGTAGTTTATGAACAATTTTATATTTTTATTTGTGTAAATGATGAAAGTTTCGGGGTGGAGGGATCTTGGTTTTCAAGACGACGCCCCAAATCTTTCTCAATTCTGACTTTGAAATGCTGACCCATGGTGGATGGGTCCTAGTTTAGGATGAAGCCAGGGGTTGGCATTATTTTCGGTTTTTGATGAATAATATGACTTTTAACGTTATTCTCTTTATGCTTTTTATTTCCTTTGATATTCTGCAAACATTAGCAAACACTTAGGTTGTAAAGAAATAATCTGAAATAATACCTTTTTGTGTTGAACAATTCTTCTGATAGCCCTTCTCATCATCAGGATGGTCTTCATTATCCTGATTATGTCCCCAGTTTCTTCTTCATCTTTGGGATAGTTTTGCATCTTGAGGATGCATCGGGTTTCTTTTCCATCCTCGGGATGGTCTTGCATTTTGAGGATGTCCCCAGTGTGATACTTTCAAAATAGACTTTGTAATCTTTCATAAGAAAGACTTATGTTTTGACAATATCCTGCAAAGGAAGATTTTGTTATTATACTGAGACTTAGGCCTTTGGTTTAATCCCGGATCAAAAACCTTTTTGTTATATCTTGGTGATAAAACCATTATGTATCATCTTGAGAATAACTGGCGGCAAGGCCTTTAGGAATAACTGGCGACAAGGCCCTTAGGAACAACTGGCGACAAGGCCCAAAGAGACGTTGAAAAACGTCTAACCATTAGAGACATTGAAAAATGTCTAAACCTTAAGAGCTCCATCGTATATCTCAAAGATAATGAAATTGTCAGCCACTTTTACATGGACTGGTCCCACCATCCCGAGAATATACATGGGCATCGTGCGCTCCAGGCGAGGGTTGCTAACCCAATGTGAAAGGTGAAAACCTTTAAACCTTAGGAAGGTGTCAGACACCTTAACGGAGGAGAGGGTGGCCAGCCCCCTAGTCTTCTAAGCATTCCATCTTCAGGATGGTACTGCAAAATTCTCAGGATGGACTATTTCTAGACCATGTATAGTGAAAATATAATCGATCGAAATAAATCAAGGATAAGTACTTACGTATGGGGATGATTCATCTCTATCAGCCTTCACCTTCATCCCACCTGTGATTCAGATCATGGTTTCTCACATGCATCCCTAGGCATGCTAGTATTTCAAGTGTATAGCATTCCAATCTCTTGGTAGAATTTCTCATTCCATTGTTGACAGCCGATATGCTCCTTTCCCTGCTTCAGAATCGATTAAGTATGGACCTTCCCACTTGGGAGCTAGATTACCATCGCTTGGTTTTGTTGTATTTTGGAAGGCTTTTCTCAATACCAAGTCTCCCACTTGAAATCTTCTTATCCTGATGTTCTTGTTGTAAGCCTTAGCAATCCTATATTGATATGCTGCCATCCTTAATTTAGCAGCATCCCTGAGTTCATCCACAGTTTCTAAGTCTTGCAGTAATGCTTCAGAATTAGTAGTTGCTACCTGAAGATGCTTCCTTGCTGTAGGCATGACCATCTCTGTTGGAAGCATTGCTTCTGTTCCAAAGACCAAAGAGAAAGGTGTTTGACCAGTAGCATTCTTCGAAGTAGTCCTATCAGCCCAAAGTGCAAATGGAAGTTCTTCTGCCCATTTCCCTTTCTTTTCCCCAAGCTTCTTCTTCAAGTTGTTAACGATGATTTTGTTTGAGGATTCTGCTTGTCCATTAGCTTGAGGGTGGACTGGTGTTGAAGTTACCATCTTGATTCCCCAACTTTCACAAAAGTCAGTTGTTCTTTTGCTAATGAATTGAGAACCATTGTCACAAATGATTTCAGATGGTACTCCAAATCGTGTCAGGATGTTTCTTTTGATGAATGAGACCACCTCTTTATCTCTGACTTGCACAAATGCTTCAGCTTCAATCCATTTCGAGAAGTAATTTGTCATCACTAGCTAGCATGAATACCTTTCCTCCAGGAGCTTTGGGTAGCTTTCCTACTATGTCCATACCCCATTTCATGAAGGGCCATGGTGAAACAATAGGATGTAGTGGTTCAGCAGGCTGGTGAAGTATGTTGATATGTCTTTGGCATGCATCACACTTTTGGGAATACTGCATGGCATCCTTCTTCATAGTAGGCCAATAGTATCCCGTCCTCAAAGTCTTCGAGTAGAGAGATCTTCATCCTGTATGATTTCCACAATCTCCTTCATGGATGTCTTTGAGTACTTCGTTTGCTTCGTCCTTGTCGAGGCATCTCAAATATGGACCTGCAAGAGACTTTCTATACAAAATATTGTCTATAATTGTAAATTTAGATACCTTTATCCTGAAAGCCTTTGGATTTTCTTCATCAGGAATGACATCTTCTTGTAAGTATTTGATTATGGGGGTCATCCATGATGAATCGTGTTGTTTCTAAGTGGCTAAAACAGTGATACCCTCAGGATGGTCTGTTTTATCCTCAGGATGTGCCTGGCCAAATAGAAGAAGGTTCATAGGTTGTATTTTATATTCTAAAAGTTGGACGTGAGGGAAGAATTGGGATAAGATTTTAGGATGTGAGGTATTGGATTATGCTAAATTTACTATTATACCCTTCTAAGAGTCTTAAATGTCCATAAAGTTCCAATTATACCCCCATTATATAAGCATAATTCAATTGTACATGTTGCTTAAATAGTTAGATGTTTGACAAAATTACAATCTTAGCCACCACTCCTCCTTAATAAGATAATATAGATTAAAAAGACAGAAACTTAAGTTGATTAACTTGCGGTTTACTCTTTTTATTCTCTCATCTTGGACACATATACCCTTCCAATTATCTCCGATGGCTTTATAGGATTGTAAGAGAAAATTGCTCGAATAGTCGTTGTGGTTTGCTCAGATTTCACCTTTACTCCTCAACTTATGAAAATTACATCTGTAGTCCCCAACTTTTGGTGAAACTTAACTCGGATAGTCCCTGGAGCTAACGGAGGTTAAATAATCCAGTTAATTGGGTGTGAAATTACTAAACTAGCCGTACTTTAATACTCCCTCCGTCCCATTAGAAGTGTCCATATTCCCTTTTTTATTTGTCCCATTTCATGTGTCCACTTTAAAAAAATATTAACCATTTTCCAAATTTACCCTTAAAAACCCAACTAAAATAAACAAATAATATGATGGACCCACATATGACAAGGGTATTATTGTCACATGGCAAGCAAAAAAAGCAATTATTTAATATGCCTAAAACTTTGTGTTTTTCAAACCAAGACACTTCTAATGGGACGGAGGGAGTACTAATTAATGTGGGTCCCACACTTCACCTTCCCCATTTCATCTTCCCCACCTCATCACCTCTACAAACCACCACCACCAATCTCCACCCTTCACCACCACCGACATCCATCAACCACCATAGCCACCACCCACCAACAACCAGTACAGCCCCCACCCACTTCATCTTCCTCACCCACTTTCACTGCATACACACACCTCCTATTATGTTTTGGGTTCAACTTGGGTGACAAGTGACCAAGATCGGGTTCTTAATGCCTGTAAATCTAAATTTTGTACTTAAGGATTAAAACTAAGAGTTTAAAATAAATCTTATAATCTTATATATAATGCAAATCTTTGTAAGGAACAGAGTACCACCACCATCATCCCTGTCAGCAAATCTTTGTAAGGAACATAGTACCACCACAATCTCTTTTAACGTTAAGAACAGTAATATCTCGAATAAAAAAAAGAGTGTCGGGCCGAACTCCAGTGAACCATTAACAAGAGCAGCGGTTAACGGATTCAACAAAACGGTTCAGTCCCAATTTCTTTTAACGTTCAAAAGGAATCGAATATCAATATTAATTGTTCGAAATCAAAATCAAAATCAAATCTTCAAAGCCTCTGTTTGAACCGGTAATCGTTCAAAAATTAAAACAAAACCAGTGTTGAAGCCGCTTGTGTGTAAGTCTGGGCTGAAGAGGTTCAGAATTCGAGCCGAGCCCTGTTTGTTTGGCTAAAATGGTTCAGAATTTCATCAAAGGTGGATGGTGGTGAAAGGTGGAGATGGTGGTGAGGAAGAAGATGAGGTGGGTGGGAAGGTGGTAGTGGTTTGGGGAAGATGAAGTGGGTGGGTCTCATATTAATTCTTTTTATATTTTTTTAATAACAAGGGTAGTTTAGTAATTTCACACCAACCTAACTGGATTATTTAACCTCCGTTAGCTCCAGGACTATCCGAGTTAAGTTTCACCAAAAGTTGGAGACTACGGATGTAATTTTCAAAAGTTAAAAACTAAAGGTGAAATCTGAGCAAACCACAGGGACTATTCGAGCAATTTTCTTAGATCGCAAGTATGTAATAAACTAATAATACTAGTATTTTACCCGTGTCGCGCGTTGCTGCGACAATCTAGTACTTACGACTTTGTTACACGCACCACGATGAAGACAATAGTGTGCGACTTTGTTATGCACATGACGTATAAAGTTTATAATTATTGTAAGATCCATGTGAAGCTCCCAAAAAAACACCATATGACCTCTCAAAAACTATAAACCATACAACAAAAAAAGCCGTTTGTAACGATGCATCATTTGTAGCCGTCACGCGTAACATATCATGGCCGTCATCACATCTTTGACACGCGGGCGTTGCCCCGCAAGCACGTATCTAACCCGGTAAGCGTAAATATAGCTGGGAAAAAACATCATGTGTGAGACGCGAACCCAGGACCACGTAGTCAAGGGGTAGGCGCTCTACCAACCGAGGTATAATAATTTTTACACACAACCATGTAAGAAAAACAATGGTCGAAACATGATTCGTACACATATCTAAAAGATTTGGTGCCAAGAATCAAACTCAAAAGCTAACCATGAGTGGTTAAAGCATCTGCTTGTGAGCAACCACAACTAAAAGGAAAAATACATCGTTAAACAAATTAAAATCATTGTTTTTGAAAATGTAAAATCCATATGATAATCCTCTTTCTATTTGAGTATTTGACCATAGTCAAAGTAATGTGCAACTTCACATGACCAGTACAGCCATTATAGTAGCAAGTACCTTCCCCATAAGAAACCTCTTCCCAACACTCCACCTTCTACCTCCACTCTCTCTTTCTCTCTCTCTCTCTCTCTCAAAATAACACACTCAACAGTTATAATAAATTACTGTGGTTATTCGTTGCAGGAAGCTGTTTGCAGCCGTATGTAAAGTTTAGGTTTTTGATAGTTTTAGAGCTTTATCCGGCGTGAAGGCTGGTGTTCAACTGTCCTCGTCTTTGTCATCTGCTGTTGTGCGGTCCTTCTGGCAACAAAAGGTTTGTTCAATTCTCCGCTCTCCTCAAAATCAATTTCATAATTTTGATCTGTCTCTATGGAATTCAAATTTTACCACAGATCCATCATCTAGTTTTGTTGATATGATTGATTTCCAAGATTGCTTCTTTTTAAGGTTTTATCTTCAAAAAAAAAATAAAAAAATAAAAGACCCCCTTTACCCTTTTTAAGTTCGATTGATAGTTAATAAGTAGTCAGTTTTGGTTTGGTGTAGGAAGCTTTTCTCTTTTCAACTAAGGGTTTGTATCTATAATGAATTTTTTGTTTTTTTGAATTGTGTTTATTACGCTTATTTCGTATGATTTTAAACAAAATTTATCTTAAACCCGCATTTACGCTTTACGGTAACTACTTTTGCAGTATTGCCTCAACAAGAATAGTTTGGGATGGAAGCGAAATGTTTGTGTTCGGCTATGATAAATGACCTCCCTCCACCCATAATAGAAACCATCTTATCTCTTCTACCATTTAAAGAGGCAGCAAGGACAAGTGTCCTCTCTAGGGAATGGAAATACCACTGGACCGGAATTCCCAAACTCGAGTTTGTTGCAAAGGCGGTCAAAGTATCAAGTAATAATGACGAGCTTAAGGAACGGTTAAGTCAAGTAAAACGTGAACTTTTTTGTGCTATAAAACAAGTCATGTCAATTCACCAGGGTCCAATACATGAGTTTTCTCTATCCACGTATGCTGCACATGGCCCCTGTGCTGAATTCAATCTTATAATAGATAATTTGTCAAGGAACAACGCCGTCCAAAAATTAAAGCTTGACATGCCTGGGTATTGGTTACCCGAATCTCTTTTCTCCTTGCACGAGTTAACGGACTTGTATCTTGATCGTTGTCGTCTTGATGTTCAACCAACATTCACGGGATTTGGTAGGCTTGCAAACTTATACATGGAAAACGTAATCATCACTAAAAAAATGCTTATGCTTTTCCTGTCAAGTTGCCCATCACTTAAGACCGTCATTCTGGTAAGTTGTTACTATAATATAAAATCGATCATCATGGTTTTATTTGAATGCCGTAAGTTGTTGCAGAATCCTGATTTCGGAAGATTGCCAGCTATTGATGATGATTCCACCATTATTGAGCTGTTCGAGTGTTTACCCCTGATTGAAAATCTGACAATCAATCTTCCAACGTTGAAGGTAATAAATACCATTCACATGTATGTATGTAATTGGTTGTGCTTATGATTAATTTGTGTTTGCTATGGTTCAAGTATTTTGCTCAAGGCAGAGTTCCAAACAAACTTCCAGCCGCATTAGCCCACCTTAAATACTTATGTATCAGAGATACACCTACAGCCGATGAATACAGAATTCTTTGTTATGCTTTTTTGATCAGAAGCAGCCCGAACTTGGAGAAACTTAAACTGGTGGTAAATAACATAAATATATATTCTGTGTATCTTGTTTGTTTACAAATGCATGCATATATGGCTGGCTACGCTGACATAAATAATATTTCTTGTAGATTTTTTGTGATCTATGTTTTGGGATATATGGTAGAAGGGAAAATTATTCGGATATGTGGTTGGGACATTTGAATGAATTAGAGATTGAATTATGGACCAAGAGAAGCTATAGGATGGATTTTGTGAAGCTTATCTTGGCCAGGTCACCTGTGTTGAAGAAGCTAAAGATACTGCTTTGGAACAAGGTTACTAAGGCAGAAGAGTTGAAGTTGAAGTTGGAGATTTCACGAATGTTTTTACAATCCCCACGTGTATCGCCGGTCGTTGAAATATTTGTAGAAAGAGGAGCTAAGTTTTGTAGGCCTTTTAACCGAGGACTATAGACAGACTAGTAAACATATATTTAATGTTTTCGACATTGTATTTAATTTAACATGTTGGCTGGCTGTTTAAAACTTTTAAAATATTAATTAATAGGTGTTTTTATGTTAACATTTTTATTAGTTAGCATCTTTTGGTTTAGTGCTGCTGCTTTAAAACGCAAGGCTCACTTTGGTTGTTGCAACACTTTTACTACGCTAGTTTGTTTGATCATAGGCGTCTGGAGTAGTTGAGTGTGATTTTACCTTGGTTAGGTCCATTCTTCTTCGAGTTTCCACCCAAGGTACGATAATCTGATTCCTATCTTTGTTTACGTTTGTTTAGTTCAGACCTATATATATATAAAGCATAAAACATCATATATAAATATTAGTAGTAATATCAAGAGTCAAACACTCAAGAATATTATAAAGCGTAAAACGTATATATCATCATCTTGCCTGGGCTTGACGCTACCGTGCCCCTTCTCATTTTATTATTAGACCACTTGTAGTCATGTGTGAATGGGGCTAAGGGGGCATTTTCGCGCCCCTTTCACTTGCAAACACCGCCCCTGTGTGGGTTAAATGGGCGCTAAGCCGGGCATCGCTAAAAATTTCGCGTGGGTGAAATGTGGGTCTGGCCAATTGGAGCTTGACACGTGGCGGTTTTAAATAAATAAAAAAAAGGCAAACGGCATTATAGTAACGGTCAAAAAAATATAGCCGTTGGCTATTTAAAAAAAAAATAATTTACCTTTCCAATATAAATAAACCTCAACCTTTTACATTTTTCACTACCATTTTCACTCCATTTTCACTAAAATTTTTATACAATCCTACTATTTTTTAAACCATCAATCCAAAAAAATGCAACCATGGCGCCAACCTTTCGGTGTACCATCTCGCCCGAGCAACCCAAACGTTATTCGCCCAAATACCACCCAACCTCAACAACCGTTTAACTTTCAAGATGTGGACACGAGCAACATGGGGTTTTCGCAGTTAAATACTAGTTTGTTTATTTAAATTTTAAAAAAATAATATAAAATGGCATGTGGCCCACATGCCACATGTCAAAAAATGTCTCACTCCAAATTTCACCCATCATTAAACCTCTCGCCCCTTTAATGCCTCTTTCACCTACCAACATGGCCCCACATGCCACATGTAATAAAATGCCCATTTAACCCACCATTACACATGGCCTTAGTAGCTTTTGTTTAATGCCTAGTTTCTAAAGTGTCTTTTGCACGTTATGGCCATTTTGAATTTGCCACTACATGAAAAGATCCCACTTTTCATTAAATGGTATAACAAAGTCATGCACACGGAAGTTCACTTTGAGATTATGTCCATGCATAGGTTCGCGAGGAATGAACAGTAGAAAGTTGCGACTTTCCCATCTGTTTTCCAATTTAAAGACGCACCACATGATAAGATGACTCCTGATTCGTTGTACTCTGTGGTTGGAATCTCGTAATCATGATTCATGAGCCCAAAGAATGGCTCGTATGCAATACCAACCCATGTCTCCAAGAACTCCAAGTGAATCAAGATTAGGGTTTACACGAATATTATTCCTTAGAAAGCCTTCCTCTGCTAAGTATGTAAATGTTCTATGGACCTGTCAAAATTAATATATTAGGTAGCTATCAAATGATTTATTGTTAATGTGTCGGTGCATGATATGTCCAAGTTGTTATAACGTGGGGTGAAACGAGCAGAGAGCTACGCAAGCTTGGCTCGAAAATAAAACTCAAAACAAGCCGAGCCTAACCGAGCTCGAGCCTAAGCCTGAAAATAAGCTCGTTTAGCAAGCGATTCCGAGCTTCAGTTATCGAGCTCGAGCGGCTCGTGAGCCTAAACTAGTCTACTGTATATATAATTCTTATTTAATATATTAAATATATATTTAAATGATAATTACTATTTACAATATTATGAAAAAAAACAGCTAAATTATATATAAATAAAATAATATTCATAATTATTATAATTAACAAATAAATAATAAACGAGCCGAGCCCGAGCATAAAAAACTACCTACAAGTAGTGTTGAAGCATTATAAACAAAGCTCGAATCGAGCCAAGCACGAGCTCGAGCTTTCACAACCTAAACAAGCTCGAGCCCAGTCAAGCTAGCTCGGGCTCGGCTCAACTCGACTCTTTTGCACCCCTAAGTTATAATATAACTAGACATGATAGTGTAAATTTTATAAATAACGAAATTTGTTCATAGCTTAGTTTTTTATTTTCTTATATTATAAGGTTGATTAAAATGAATAATTTATTTTGTTCAGAGTATTCTCGTCAAAATGGTTTTCTGCCTAAGATAATATATACCGCTTTAATTAGTCCAAATCGTTGTTCATCATAAAGGATTTCCTTCATCTTTGCTGTCCATGGATGATGCATCCATATGGTAACATCCATAAACTAGATATGGTTCACTAACGTTCAGTGCCCCACAGGTTTCTCAAGCAACACATGCTTCTTTTCGGCGGCTAGAACCGCCCAACGGACATGGAGGCTTGTTGGAAGAGGAACATAAACCGCGTCAACATTCGGGTCATCTAGTACAGCTTTGTAGCTGCCATAAACCTTAGCGGATTCAGGAAAATGGTTTTCTAATGCGAATGCAACCGCCTTTTCTAGAGAGCGGCTGCCTATGACGGAGATGGTTGCGTTAGCACACCCCGGTATCCCAAATCGGAGTTGGGATCCCGTCATTTTGAGTATATATGAAGCAAAAATGGGACTTCAAGGTCTACAATATATATAGTTCTACTAGACATCAAAATATATTATATCGTTTATTTGCTTTTCCTATTTCAATGCTTTCGATCCAGTTTGTGCCTTCATCTACGTATGGCTACAACTGCGGGGCGTGTTAAGCCGAGAATCATTCCCAGCCAAGAATCATGCCCAGCGACAATCATGCTTCCATATAATCTTCACTTACTGATAGTCAATGTAATTATTTGTATAATTCTCCTCCATGATTTCAGCCCTTCTTTGTATTATATATTTGTACAGAATGAATAATAAACTCAAGGCATTGTAGTGCTTTACAATAACTACAGTCTAAACAGGGGCAACATGTAAAATAAAGGTGTTACCTTACCTATCATGTGGAGACGAAGTCATAAGAGTAATTTATTTATTATATTTTAGTAGAACTATAGCATAAGGAAGATTTAAAAAACTTAAAAATTACATACTGTTATCTTAGGACCAACTTGGTTCAATCCATGTATGAGGGTTACAATGATGTATAGTATCCGATAAAGTGACACCGAAACTTTCTTGGATATTTTTGTCATCGAGTGTGTGAAACCTACATGTTTCAAGAGAATAGAACACTATCTTCGTGTCGTTGCTATGCAATACTCCTGGAAAGTAGATCTTGTTCTCCATTACTGATGATTTAGCTTCAAGGCAAATACATGATGCATAAGAAATATAAATCATGTGTTTTCCTAAACTATCTACTTTCTCCCACTCTTTTGTAGCATCGTTTAGTTTGAACACCTCAACGGATTCTCTAAACTTACCCGCGACAACAAGTAAAAGATGTTGATCACATTTTGACAAGAAGTACTCTGTCGAAGATGTGCCGCAACTTCTAGGGACTTTGTCTGCGACAACCACCTTAGAGTAATCATTTAATTCACACATGTCCCTAACGACTTCAATTCTTTCATTGTTACACAAGACATACATATCTCGGCCATCAAATGTTGGAACGGGATAAAAATATAGATTCTTACTGCAAGAATCCAGTTCATATCTACGCCATGATGGTTCCTGGGATACAAAGTGGATGTAGACGTGCAGTGTCGCAAATATAGCAACAATACAATCAGTTGAAGTAGGAGGCGCTGAAAAACAAATGCTTGCCGGACAACAAGGCACCGCTGGAAGCTTACGGATATTACTTGTAAATGGGTTAAAGAACCATAGATTGGGATATTTATGAATCAACAACCAACCATACCTGGAACAACATATTTTGCAATCACCCTTTAGTTCTTGAGGTGTATTTATAAAATACTTGTCACCGAATATTGGATCTATAAAAGTGATTATGCCTCGACAAACGTCTAACACCATTAGCCATGGTGAAACTACTGAATGCTTCTGCCATCTTCTTAGTGTTGTTTTGTTGCTCCATTGAATCGGAGGTGATGCTAAATAACAACGTTTGCATGTAGTACGAATCTTCATATATTCGACACCAACACAGCGCTCCATAATCATTTCCAAAATATGAAACGGAACATTGAGCAGGCGTGACTGAGTTGTTATGCTATCAAATTCAGTAACATCAGGCTTATTATAAGGTCTTATGACTAACTCAATGTCATTGTCATTGTCCTTGTCTTTGTCATTTTCTTCTTGCTTAGATTCAGGATGATTAACATTAAATCTACACAAACATTATCTAGCTAAAATAAAAAAAAAATTTTAACATATACCTTAAATAATGAAAAAAAATAAAAAATACCCGCTTTCAAGCATCGTCCACACTAGCACTTGGCTTTGTTGTACGCTACATGAGATTGAGGAGATAGACATGGTTCTATCTTTGACATAGAATGAGTATATTGTTTTGTCCATGTCATCTAGAATATGTACATAACCCCCTATCTCTGAGGCAGCTACAGACTTGTAGAAAACCGAGCATGTAGATAATTCAACGAAAAATATAGCGTCTTTGAGGTCTTCGACCCTCTCCCACATCATACTAGTCATATCATGTTTACACAAACTCACGCCACCAATTCTCGTTTCATCTATCAAATATACTTTAATGTAGAACAGTTCTGTGCAAGATCCTTTCAAAAAAGAACGTGTGGTGTAAATTCCGTTACGCGAAGGAAAACGACTATACAAAGCACGATTAGGGGCTTCCACAAATGGCAATAGACTTATCACAACTTCTGTACCTTTAAACACAATGTTAAACTGTATGACAAAGTCATAATCCACATCATTGGTCCTTGCATATACCTTACCATTGTAACAAGTTGGAGATACAAGTTGGACACCATTTATGCCGCTTATGGTCAAGAGTTGTTTAGCGTATGACATTTCAGTCCATTTTAATCTCTTTCTTTTACGGTCTAGTTGACAAAATACAATGGTAGGAATTGTGTCCGATAACAATAGGAAAACCGAACCTTGGTCACCAGGAGGAGAAGACAAACAACATTCGTACGAATCTCTTTCTTTAAACGTCAAAGGTGGGAGACGGATCAACTTAGAGGTGCGTGGGTTCCAAATAGACCATAGGACGCTATCATGGTTAGAGAGAATCACCCAGCCATGGAAACACGCTCGGATTTGTCTCCCCCGAAGCTCATTGGTTCCGCACTGGTTAAGAGATTTCAGGTTCTGAGTAATAAACGACTGGTATCTTGCAGGCGGGGAAGTTGACTGATCACAAGAAATCGGCTCCATCTAAGATGTTCTATCATAATAATAATTCAAACTTAATAATCATAAAAAATCATCATCATCATCATACTCAGTTAATCCCATCAATAGCAAAAGCAAAGGTAGGTTTGAGGAGGGTAAGATGTAGACAGTCTTACCTCTACCCCGTAGGAATAGAGGCTGCTTCCAGTGAAACCCCCAGCTCAATAGTGGTTTTGTATCAAGCCTTAGACATAAGGCACATAACACTTAGCAATTGGGACAAACCCGATGGTGCATGTACCTCCTTGTCTTTTGGCTATCAACGTTACCACCTGATGCATGATTAACTGTCCGTCATTTTTTTAACGTTATTTTCACGAATTAGTAAAATAACGTTAATATTAGTACAACTTTATTTTTGGCCCCCGAGGGCCACACATATATACATTATATGCGCACAGCCGTCCGTAAGTGGGGCTTAATAATCATAAAAAAAGAGAACAGATTTTGATATATTCAAACAAATCTTTTAAGGAAAAACTCCTTAGACACTCTTTTTCGACCAATTTTTGAATAAGACTCTTTCATACAGTAATTTATGGATGTCAACACATATGAGAGTTTGTTTTTCAAATCAGATAATAGTGAAACAGTTACCTACCTGGATAAAGAATCGAAAAGCAAACCAAAAGGATGACAGAAGGTAATGGAATCACAGCGTCTTCTAGATGATGTCAATGTCGTATAACATCAAAGCATAGCATTCGTAGCTTAAATAACCATTAACGAAAGTATCTCACTAAAAAATAATCGGTTTCCTTCGATTTTAATTTATTATATTTTTCTCTCTTTCCTCATTAAATTCAAATATATTATTACGTGCGTATCTCACTAAGAATATAAAATCTTGGCTCCTTTAAAGATTTTAATTGTTACATTTAATTTTCCTTCTCAATTTCTTTATCATAACAAAAATTATGCTAAGAAGATGTGTAGTGGTCATGTGAAATCACGTTAAAGGGAATTTCAAGCCCCAAACACCGTTTCTGGGTGTGAAAGGGATCTAAATTGTGAGAGCATGAAATAGTTCACTTCATGCTCTCTTTTCCTTGTCCAATCATTTGCTGCCACCACACTACTTTTTTTTTCTTTTTTTTTAATTCAAACTTAACATTTTTATATACACACCACACTACACCGCTACATCACTTGTTAATTTTAAGCCCTTTCAAGCCCCTAGTGGGACCCACATGTCATTTGTCAAAAAATGTCCAAGTGAGGGGCTCCAAATTTAAGGCTTAACACAAGGCCGGCCCTTAAAGGGTGCGGGGAGGACTCCCGGCCCGAGCCCAATTTCTCGGGGGCACATTGACCCTCCGGCAATCCAAGTTTTCTTAACAGTGATGTCCTTAATTCGATGGATTTTTGTATGTTTAAGCCCCAAAATTGTTAGTCAAGTATTAATCAAAGTGGCCATTGGGGTTGGTGGCCCAATGGTAGAAGCAAAGCTTCTAGGAACACCTAAGGGGAAGATTATGGGTTCAAGTCCCACAGGGTGTAGAAATTTGCCGTTCAAAAAAAAAAGTATTAATCAAAGTGAATGGTAGTTAATATAAAACAGAAAGTAAGACATGTTGAGATATGTTAAGAATTAAAGAAGAAAATGAAATGGTTTGAGAAATAAATTGCAAGTTTATTAATGAGTGTAGGACTAGAGAGGATAAAGAATATGAAATGAAAAGGACTCACACTTAGTTGTTTTTCCTTTTTACCGATTGGTTATAACTTCCTTTTTAACTTTTATTTTAGTCATGAAACAACTTTTTTTTAATTACCAAACTTTCACCCATTTATATGTTCACCCTTTGTGGGATTCGAACTCCCAACCTCCCCCAAGAGGGTTTGTTCCATCTACTGTTAGACTACAACCTAAATGGAAAATAAAATTTGATCCATCAATTTGATATTACTTTAATCGTAGCTTAAAAAATAGTTTACATTATTTATTTCGTTAGAGACCTAAAGCTAAGGCTAGGGTACAATTTTTTCAGGTTGGCCCGGGCACCTGAATTTTTAGGGTCGGCCTTGGCTTAACATACCCCATCCTCCCTCTTAGTTGTCATACAAAGTACCATATTCGCAAATATCATTCCGTTTGATGTTAAGGCCATGGGGTGTACCTTCACATCAGGGGTGTTAACGGTGACGTGGCATTTTAACTTTCATTGTACACCACTCCCTTCCCATGTTAAGGGGCATTAAATTGGAACTAAGGCCTTAGGGTATACTTTAATCCTTCTTAACTCCACCTAGATGCCACATCATCCATTTTTTTCCATTTGACTCCACTTCACCTTAAGGAAATAGCTTAATCTCATTAACTTCACCTAATCATATATTTTTAGTGGTTTTTGGTTCAAAAAAGAAAAAAAAATTAATGTAGACTTTTAACATCATGTTAACATGTTAACACATAACCTCTTTAACACCCTTTAACACAAGGAGGGAGTGGTGTGCAATGCAAGTTAACATGCCATGTCACCTTTAACACCACATATGTTAGAGTATACCTCATGGCCTACGTTAACATGACTTAAAAGAGAGAAAATTAAGGGAATGAGGTAGAGTTAAGGGGAGTTAAACCATTTCCTTGAAGTGAGCTAGTGTGAAAAGAGACAAAATGAAAGATGTGACATCTAGGTAGAGTTAAAGATAGTTAGAGTATACCCCATGACCTAAGATCAAATTAATGGGCAGAGACTCAAAATCGTAAGGTTTTTATAAAAATAAACATTCAACCAACTGAAAGCAATAATTATTTAGGTTTTTAAAGTCTCACCTTAGAGATAACTAAAAAACAAATCTGTATATATAATAAACCAAAGCCATTTATCCTACATAGTATTCAAAGAGGGCATCCCCCCTCCCCTTGAGTGTGCCATGTGGCATGCTTATGTGGCATTAAGTGATTTTAGGAAAACAAATATTTAAAAACAAAATTAGATTTTTTTTTCCCTTATGTTTGCTCCCATAATTTTTAAACGTTAATATATTTTATATACGAGATTTTTTAAAGAAAAAAAATTACACCAAATTAACGAACGTTTTATTATCTTTCCAACGAATAACATAGTGCCATATAAAAAACGGAGAAAAAAAAATGACTATTTTTTGTTTGAAGTATTAGTTGTTAGCATTGGATTTATAGATTGTTTTAGGTTAGGTATTGAATATTGATATTGATATTAGAGTTATGTATTTTTTTTAGTCTTTATGATAGGTGTTAATATTAAAGGTATACATTATTTTAGGTTAGGTATTGAATATTGATATTAGAGTTATGCATTTTTTAAGCCTTTATGATAGGTGTTAATACTAGAGTTATACATTGTTTTATTTAGATACCAATATTAGTATCTTAGACTTGTATATTTTTTTAGCCTTTAAAATATATTTTAATACATTGTTTTAGAGTTACATTAGAGTTATACATTGTTTTAGGTACACCAAATTAATGAGCGTTTTATTATCTTTCCAACGAGTACCATAGTGTTATATAAAAAACGGAGAAAAAAAACGACTATTTTTTGTTTGAAGTATTAGGTGTTAGCATTGGATTTATAGATTGTCTTAGGTTAGGTATTGAATATTGATATTAGAGTTATGCATTTTTTTAGTCTTTATGATAGGTGTTAATATTAGAGTTATACATTATTTTAGGTTAGGTATTGAATATTGATATTAGAGTTATGCATTTTTAAGCCTTTATGATAGGTGTTAATACTAGAGTTATACATTGTTTTATGTTAGATAATAATATTAGTATGTTAGAGTTGTACATTTTTTTAGCCTTTATGATATATGTTAATATTAGAGTTACATTAGAGTTATACATCGTTTTAGGTTAGGTGTTAGCATTGGAGTTGTGCATTATTTTAGGTTAGGTATTTATATTAGAGTTATACATTTTGTGGGGTTTTGTTCATATAGAAAAAAAAACACAAAGTGTTCAGGTAATTCATTAATCATGTATAGGCAAGTCACTAATTATGTTCAAATCAGTAAATATAAATTATATTTTCAACATGTGTTAGCATTGGAGTTGTACATTGTTTTAGGTTATGTATTAACATTAGAGTTATACATTGTTTAAGGTTAGGCGTTAACATTGGAAAGACATTGTTAATTATTTTTGTTTAGGTGCTACCCGAAACTTTCTTGCATTTAACTGTAAAGCGCATCATTCTATTTCATATGTAAAATTGATATGTCATAATAGATTCCTCAACCCCGGAACGTTCCCAGGGTATAATCTAGTAATTATATTGTATATATATCATTTAGTAACTTCCGCCTCACTCACAAAAACTACTGTTCCTCTACAGTAGCATAAAAAGCCTTAGGCTTACAAAGTAATTGCGAAGTTGCCATTTCCAAACATGTCAAGACTCCAGACCAATACTACGACATCATCTTCGGCTGAAAGTCGCTATCTCCGGCCAACGTCGGTGCCGACGCTTCCCTTATTTCTTAGGGATGCTGGTCAAAAACACATTTCTGTCGTTGCTCTTTTGTCGAATTGGCCTTGGTTTCAGCCGGAGATGATGCAGACGACGGCCGGCGGCTACGGCTATGACGGCTGTTTCCGACGATTCAAGGAGAGCCGAAGAAATAGACGCCGATCATGTCGTCGTCTGATTCCGATTACATATCCGGCCAAGATTCTTATAAATACCAGATCTGCATGTTGCCGGGAATGTTCGCCGCCATTATCCACCGTCACCGCTACTTTCGTTGTTAAAACCACCCACTCTAGCCTCCATTTCCAGAAACGTCAAACAATATGGCGACATTAAGGTCTTTTTTTCTTCCTGCTACCGGATCTTTCGGCTCCGTCACCGACGCTGCAGTCAATCTACGGTAGCTTTCAGATTGGAACTCACCTGCTAACGATGTGCCAGACTGCCAGTAAAAGACGGAGGATCAGGAGGGATGTTGTCGTTATCGCCGCCGCCGGTGGCTGCATGGCCGGATGTCATCTGTCAATGAAACTGGTAGAGAAAGAGAGTTTTTATGTGTGAAGCATAAAGAAATACAATACGGTTGCAGTGGTATCGACGGTGTTGGTACAGATGGTTGTGGCGGGTATTGTGGTGGTGTGTAGAGAGGTTAGAGAGAGAAAGAGGTAAAGGAGATGATGCATTCATTTTGCATTTTGAAGTTCACATTTTTTGGAGACATTGGTTTGAAAGCTTACGAAACAAAGACATTCAACAACCATCCTATATAAAAATAGAAGTGATATGTTAACTTTAATTCGTGGTTATTCCCGGTACCATAACAAAACGAGTGCTATACCATATCGTTACTGTCACGAAACAAACCGATACCGACCTAATACCTGCTGCAATGCGCGGGTAATACTACTATTTAACTTAAGATGCGTACATGTAATCTGTTGGATTAGTGCCAAAGTACATGATAAATGCCTCAATGAACGGTTAAAAATGTTTACCATCACCGGTAACATGTTTTACATAAGGGTATAACAAGGTCGCATACTAATGCCATCATCGTAGTGCAATTGCGTTGGTGTTTTTGTTTGTTTGTAATTGTTTGTTTGATACGTCACAAGCCTTTATGCTTTATTTTTTCCTACGTTCTCAACAAAGATAAAATATGGAAAGTAAAAGCTTTTTTGTTTGCATAAATTTCATATTTGGTTTGAACCTAGACTTGCCGTTTCGCGTGTCGGCTCAACGAATTGATACGGGGATGAATTTACGTTAAGCGTAATACGTAGTCTAATCCACCGCACGCTAGAGTCACAACACACTACATGTTTGTTTAGAACTATGTTTGCGCAGCGAAGCGCGCACGGGTATGATGCTATTATTATTGTGACACCCGGCAAATTCAGGTTAACAACGTTGTCTAGATTAAAGTCTACCTTAGCGAGTCACGCGTATATTATACTTAACTGGGTTAGTTGAGTCGTGTTATGGTTCGGGAACTGTTATTTTAGTCTAGAGGATCATGAGATGTCCGTCTAGAGGATCATTAGATGTCAGTCCTTAACCAAGTGTACAAGGGGTGACGATTCGTAGAATCATCAAAGCATAGGGAACATACAAGTCTCGAGTCCCGGGAATTGGTGAACGAGTGTGAATGTGTTTGTTTGCAAGTATTATGTGTTTACAATCATTATGTGACTTGTCGGTATGTGAAAATGTGTTAACATATGTTAAAACAGGGTTTAACGCGCAAAATACATGGAACCAACCCCTATAGGCGATTAGGGAGGGCTAATCGCCTATAGGGAGGCGATTAGCTAAGCATGTTAGGCGACTGGGGAGTTGTGTTAGGCGAGTAGGGGGCTAATCGCCTATAGGGAAGGCGATTAGCAACCCTAATCGCCTGCAAAAGCTGCATAATCGCCTGCAACGTACCTGGCGACTAAAAACGACTATAAATACAATACTTGACCTCCTAAACTTCATTATAACAACCCTAGCCGTCCCACAACTCGTCCCAACACCCACACAACCTCTGGAACACGATTTTGGATCAAAATACACGTTTTCAAGCCTACTACATCAATCTTATCATAAAACTAAGGTGTGGTTTTCATTCATGCAACCTTTAATAATGTTTTTATTGAATCCCTAATGGTCCAGACATGTTTATAAACGTATGTGTCTTCTGAAATTCGTTAATAATCGTTGTTAATTGGATTCTAGCTATTATGCATGTTATATGTGTGTTTATAATTAAAAGATAGGATTTTTGTGATTCAAGAAGGATTGTTAACATGATATTAAGGTAGTTACAGATTGATGATGATAGCATGTTGATGAAATCTGAGTAATTGTTCATTAGGGTTACGGTTATGCATGTTAATGTGATGTTTCATGCTATGTGTATTGTTTTTGGGAAACATGGTTGCATTCAGGGCTGGTAGAACGAGGTTAAACGAAGGATTTTGATTGAAATATGTTTGATATGGTTGTTTGATTGATATTTGATGTTTACATACGTTCTGGATTTGATTTGGAGTGTTAAACGCGTGAAAAACCGGAACAGCTGGGCTGAAGGCGATTATGAACCCTAATCGCCTATGCTATAGGCGATTAGGAGGCTAATCGCCTGCTAGGACACCCTAATCGCCTATAGCATAGGTGATTGGGGGCTAATTGCCTTCGTTGCATGCAATTGTGATCCTAATTGCTAGTTAAGTCCTGAAATGCATGTCTTATGACCCTAATCGCCTATTGAAGAAACAACGAGTATAGATGGGGGGTAGTAGGTGTGTGGTACGACTCGTGTTTGCTGCAGGATATAATCCTTGGCTCACAACGATGGTTAATCTATGGTTATATGCATAAACAGTAAGCAGAATAATGTAAGAGACAACGATATAAGTGGTTCGATCTCGTAAGATCTACGTCCACTAACAAGAGATGTTCTTTTATAAATACAAAGTACAAGTAATGATACAAGTGTATTGTTTCTAATTAGTCAAGAATTGATCGTGCTAAGAAAGGAGGTGAATGCCTCCTTTTATAGGAGGTACGTGGGCCTGAGGTAATCAGGCCCATTTTGATTGTTGACGGGCTTGGGCCCAGGAGCTTTTAGGAGTCCACTTAGTTGGATCTCAACCCTTAGTTGGGTAAAGTTATCCAAGTTGAGTAGGCTTTCCTCTGATTGGGCCACGTGGCGCTATGTGATTGGATGGCTGGGCGGTGCCCTGCCACTGGTACACGTGGCGCCTTCTGGCTGGATCTGCAGAAGGTATCTTTTTCTCCTGCTGTCAGGACGTGTCAGGCGGCTGACCAGTTGTCAGCTGACACCTGATGGGAGGTGGCAAGCTGAACTCCAGGGGGGATGTATCCGGCGCTGTCAAGTGGTGACTCTGCGCGGAGTGAGCAGCGCGGTTTAAGCGCTGCTGCTTTATCTCCCTTAGTGTGTTGTTTGGCCTTGTGTAGGCGGAGTTTCTTGGACGCTGGGTAGGGTGCGCTTGCAAGCGCTGAGAAGCGGTACCCTACCCCTTCAAGTCCCCCAAGTCCAGGGTGTCTCCTGCGCTTGCTTAGAGTGCTGGTGGGGCGCTGGACTAAAATGTGTGGCGGGGTACTCTTGTCCTGCATTGTCTGTATGTAAAAGAAGGGTGCTGGAGGCACCCTTATAAAATAACTTAGGGAAAGTGTGGGCCTTGTTACTTTGGTGGCATGTGGAAAGATAAAAGCGTCCCTTTATCTTTGTACATGGCACCTGTTGTAAAGACCCGGCGTCAAGTAAAGACTTGGCGGGGGGGTTATGAGATAGTAAAGTCAACCTAGCGCCAAGTGAAAACTTGGCAATCTGGGTGTAAGAGTAAAATTTGGCGGAGAACGTCCTTTAGATTTTACGTCAACCTAGCGCCAAGTGCTGACGTGGCAGTACCAGGTGTTTAATGTGGAATTTGAAAAATGAAGAGGTTTCCTTGAATTTAGGAAACGTGCTGAAGAAGCTGAGACGGTTGGTGGACGTGTCAGGGTACAGAAAGGATGTCTGCACAGTTGTCAGTCAAGTCAGCACGTGGGTGGGCAGTTTTTTCGTCGTGTGTCAGGCGAGTAGCCGTACACGCGCGCGAGTGGGGCAGTGTCAGGGTAACTGCTGTCATGTGGCAGGTGAAGAGTTGTCCTTCCAGCAGACGCGTGTACTCACGTGCCTCCAGACGACTGTTTGCTTCCAGCTGTCTGCCACGTGTAGCGTCCAGATCTGCCCTCGTCTGGGAGACTGAAAAGTTTCTTGCCAGCTGTGCCCATTGCATTAAATGCGATGGGTATATATACTCGAGGAGACTCCTTGGATTTCTTATTATTTCACCGTTCATAACAAAAATCCTCTCAACTTCTGCTCTTCAAAACTTCATCTTCTCCGGTAGACCTTCAAGTTTTCCGGCGAGTTCCTGTTGAAGAAATTTTTATTTTTCTTATATCGTCATGTCTGAGGGATCCACTGTTGGGGGCAACCCAGAGAAAGCTGCTGAGAAGTCAAAGAAACTCATACACAACACTCCCTGTAAATGGAGTGAGAAGACGTTTGCTAAGTTTGTGAAGACCATGGAGTTTGATCCTTCATGGGAGGTGGAACTTCCCACTGGGAAGAACACTGCTTTGGCTCCTCCTCCGGGGAAGATGAGCCTGTATTGGGCCCACTTTGCTCTTTGTGGGTTCCGTCTTCCTGCCACCAAGTTCCAGGTGGACACGTTGGTGAAGCATGGTGTCCATGTTACCCAGGTTAGTGGGTTTGGGATGCTTCGTCTGGTACACTTTGAGGCTTGTTGCAGGGCCTTGGACATTGAACCGTCTTTTGAACGGTTCAATGTCTTTTATATGATGACCATGGAGCAGTCCTGGTTTAGCTTTGTCCCTAGGCCACATATACCACCGGTTGGAACCACCCCTCCTAAGTCCCTTCATGACTGGAAGGAGAAGTTTTTCTACGTTAAGAGGGGGGTCATACCTGTGGATTTTGCTTGGAAGGTTATTGCTGAACGTCAGAAGGTGCCTGATCATCCTGTGATGGAGGGTTTCCGAGAGCAAGCATGGTTCAAGGACTTGGTGGCTCATGCTTCCCCGTTTGACACGGGCAGTTGTTCGGAGGCCATGTTGGCCCTGTTGGGTATGAGCCGTGTGCAGCTGGTGGAAGGAAAAGAGCCTGTGGTTGCCGTTTCTGGTAAGTTTATTTGTTTCTCTGTTGCTTTGATTTTTGTGCTAATCTCATGTTTGACTGAGTTTGATCTTGAGTTGCGCAGGGATGTCAAAGTTTGCTGCATTTCTTTTGCGCGATAAAGCGCCGTTGGAGTGGAGGGATCCTGCGCAGGGTGGTGTGTCGGTGATTGACCAGATGGTGGATAGGTTTTATTACCCATACTTGGAGTTCAAGCCCTCTGGTATGATTATCTCACGTGAGCACCCTATAAATCCTGATCCTTTATCTTCAGTTCCACATGAAGAGAGCCCTTATTTTGTTGTTTCTTCTGATGAGGAATCAACTGGGTCTTCTGTGGAACTGGTGCATCCGCCGCCACCTCGTGGTCGTAAGAAGAGTGCGCCGGTAATGCATAAGCATAAGGTGCAAACCGAAGTAAAATCTGCGCCTTTGAGTGCAGGTGGTGAAGGGCCATACTATGGGCAACGCGACAAGACGTTGGAGTCTTCGTCCTCCGCTCCTGAAGATGTGGAGACGCCTGAGAGCCCTTTGAAAAAGAAGCGGAAGCTTGGGAAGGTTCAGGGCAAGAAGGCTGTGTCTTCAAAGGCTGGCGGTGCGGGTGGAAGTGGCGCGGGGCCCTTTTCTTTGGAGATCAGTCCTCCGCCGGAGCGTCGCCCCTTGTTCCAAAAGACTGTGAAGAAAGTTACCAGTAAGTTGGCCTCTCTTTGTTTGCTTTTGTTGTAGTATTGGTGACTGATTTTTTGTTTTATTGCAGTTGTGTCTCCGCAGACCCAAGGCTCCGCTGGTCCTACCCCTTCTGAGGTGGAGGCCACTCAGAAAAGGCAGGAAGAGGTGAGGGTGGCGGCGGAGGCGGAGAGGTTGCGCTTGGAGAAGGAGGCAGCTGAGGCGCAGAAGAAGGCCGAGGAGGCTGCCGCCAAGAAACGGGCCGAGGAGGCCGCTGCTAAAAAGTTAGAGGAGGAGAAGGCTGCAGCCGAAAGGCTGCGTATGGAGGAGTCGGCCAGGAAGGCCGAAGAGGAAGCGGCAGCTGAAAAGCTGCGTTTGGAGAAGGAGAGGTTGGAGGCGGAAGCCAAAGCGAAGGCTGCTGAGGCTGCCTCAAAACAGGTGGCGTTTGAGGGTTCACCTGGTGGTGATACTGGGGTGATGGGTGATAACCCTTCTGGTGGAAGGGTAAGTGTTGAACGGGGTGACTCGAGTTACTCCGCGGGCGATGTAATCTGGCGCCCGCACTGGAGTATTCGGGAGAATTCCCGCTTTGCAAATCCTCTTACCGCAGAGGAGTTTGTATCCCAGGTAGTACCTCCTAGGGAGAAGCTGTACCAAGACAGCTTGCCGCGCGCTCAGCTTATCACTGATATATGTGTGGGGCAGGCGCTTCAGATTGCTGCTGTGGAGTCGCTGAAGCGACGTGATGAAGCGTTTGCCCGTGACATTGCTGAGTTTAACTCCCGGCGGTCTGCGCAGGCGCAGAGGGAGGAGAAGCTGAAAGCTGATGTGGAGAGGTACAGGGAGAGAGCGTATAAGTCGGAGGATAAGGTGAAGGCGTTGGAGCGCGATCATGCGCTAGCTCAGAAGAGGTGGACTGAAGCCTGCCAGGTGACCAACCAAAAAATGATGAGGCTGGAAGAGCAGATCCAAGTGCTGAAGAATGAAAATTCTAAGTTGCAAGAGACTGCTGAAGGTCATCAGAAGGTGTTGGCCGAAAGGGATTCGGTGGTGGCAGGCTTGCGCTCTGATTTGAACGCGAAAGATCAGGAGCTTTTGAGCGCGTCTACCCAGTTATCTGAGCTGGTTGGTGAGAAGGAGGGTTGGTTGAAGGAGAAGGCTGCGCTAACGGCGGAGAGGGCTTCCTTAGAGGAGTCCTTAACTGTGTCCCAGACAGAGGCTGAGAATGCAAAGACTCTGCTGGACGAAGCCGCCGTTGCGGAGCAGAAGGCCCAGGATTCCATTCGTTGGGTGATGACCCAGGGTATCGCCGGGGTAAGTTTTGTCTCCTTTATTTAATTTGTTTGTGTATGGTACTTTGTTGACTGTTGTGTCCCTTTGGTTGTAGATTTTCAAGAGGTTCTGGAATGAGCCAAATCTCGGCGATCAGGTTGCTGCTATTGCTGGTGCTGCACGCGCTGCTGGGGAAGCTGAGGGATTTGAGACTGGGTTTTACCATGCGCTGAATCAAGGGCGTATAACTGAAGGTGCGCATTATGGTAAGCCCAGGGAGAAGGAATATGAGGCTGAACTTCTGAAGTTTGAGCAGATCAAATTCCCTATACTCAAGACAGTGGAAGACTGTAACGAGTATGCTGACCCTGCTGGCGCCCTCCGTTACTTTATGGAAGAATCAGACCGCTTGGGTGCGGAGGCGCAGAAGACCGCGAAGCAGGCGACTGGCGAAGGGACATCGGGTGCAAGTCCGGAAGGCATGGAGGAGCAGCTTGTGGACTTTGAGGGGTCTGGTGGAGATTGATTGGTTGTATGTTTTGTTTTTATGTGTTTGTAAAGCTTGAGGCAGCTTGAACGCCTCTTTTTGGTTGGAATGAAAATTTTCTAAGTTTGTTTTCTATATATTGTCTAATCTTGTAGTGTGATGTATTTGGATTTGAGTATTGAGTCCGGCGATAGTTATGTTTAAAATCTATGCCTTGAAGACCCAAAGATCCGATGACGCACACATAAAGATAAGCGTTATGCAACTTTATAGAGAACTTTTTAGAAAGGGACTTAGGCATGTGTAGCCCAAGTAGTTTTACAAGTACATTACATGTAACAGAAGCGCAACTGAGCCGCGTTCCATGAGCGTGGAACAGGTGTGCCATCAATCTTTTCCAGCGCATAGGCGCCTTTGCCTAGGATCTCTTGGATTCTGTAAGGTACTTCCCAGGTTGGGGCAAGTTTGCCCGGCTTTTCTGCGTTGGAAGCGCTATTGTTGCGTAGGACGTAGTCACCAATGTCAAATTCGTGGAGTTTGACTTTCTTGTTGTAATAGCGTTCCAACTGATTTTTGTATCTAGCCTCCTTGATGGCGGCAAGCTCTCGGCGCTCTTCAAGTAGGTCTAGGTTCAAGCGCAGCTCTTGGTTGTTTTGCCCCTTGTCCGCCATAAGTACTCTGGCGGAGGGGCATCCAATTTCTGCTGGGATGACGGCTTCGGATCCGTAAGTTAGGCTGAATGGTGTTTCGCCATTGCTGGATTTTTCGAGGATGCGGTTTGCCCATAGGACATGGGGGACTTCATCCACCCATCCGGTTCGTTTGGTTCCCAGTCGTTTTTTGATCCCTTCGATTATGCTTCGATTTGCTCTTTCGACTTGACCGTTCCCTTGGGGGTGGGCGACTGACACTACGCCAAAATAGGCCTATGGCCACACTTTTCCTAAAACTGTCCTGCCACACTTTCGATTATATGTGTGGCTAAAGGTCATTAATTACATTTCTAAACCTTCTAGCCTACTTTTAGCAACACATTTTATTTACTCATGTGACCATTGTATATTATTTCAAAATTTTTAGCCACACTAGAAAAGTGTATCAAAATTTGATCTATGGCCACAATATTTGTTTGTTTTTTAATTCATGTGACCAAAAACACATATTTTTTAAACCTTTAGTCACACTTAACGAAAAAAAAATGTGTCATTTAGTAGCCATACTTTAAAAGTGTGGCTAAATAGGATCTACAGCCACAATATTTGTTTTATGTGACCAAAAACATATCATTTCAAAATATTTAGCCACACTTCAAGAAAAAACTGTGACATTTGTTAGTCACGCTAGAAAAGTGTGCCTAAATGTGACCAACTGCCACATTGGTATTTGTTTGAATTTATGTGTGGCTAAAAGTGATAAATGATTATAGTAAAATCTTTTACGTGTGGCTAAAAGTAATAAATGGACACCCTTAAAATTTTTATGTGTGGCTAAAAGTAATAAATGAACACTTAGAAGATTTGTATGTGTGGCTGTCTAATGGGGTTTCAAAACTTTGTTTTCCAAATGACATGATCACTCTTGATCTCTGACCTTTGTCTCCCGTATGGTCGTCCTGTATTCGGCCCCTCGTCAAAACCACCATCGTATGCAATGCATCCTTCACCTAAATTCCCATCATTTCCTCTTTTAAACCCCATTCTTTTATCCACACATCAATAACACAATTAACATCAATGGCATCCATACCTTGTTCTTTTAATTTTACTTCCCCATTGTTCAGTTTCTCTAAATCAAACTGAATCCAGTTGCCTTCTTGTCTCTCTGTTTCTTGTTTTGGAACCATTCACTTCTGTCAAATCTTTATTAGGGTCATCAAGTTCAGGGCTTTTCCAACATGGGTTTGCTCTAAAAGCTGGAATCTTTTCTGGGTTTTCTTCTTATTCTCGATCTGAGTTTGGGGTTTTTGCTACAGCTGCCACGGGAAAGACTATTTATGATTTTACTGTTAAGGTACTTTCTTTCATCTATGTTTTGCACATTCTAGCACTTACTTTTGATGATGAATATCAAATCCAACCAATGAAATTACTAAAGAAATGTTTTTTTATGTGTTCCCCGTAAGAGATGAAATAACTAATTTTGCTTATTATTAAAATGATTTTACATGAAATAGATTGTTAAGAGAGAAAGAAGGTGTTAGCTTATCTGTTTCTTTTCCGATGGTGAGCAAGACAGTCAGTAATCCGACGGAATCAAAAACAGGTAGAAACTCGAAACCTGATTGGGCAAAAACTGGTTTGGACTTAAGTTGAGTAAAACCGCTTTCCGAACTGTACCCAATATAGAAACCGGTTTGTAACCTGAAACTGATCCAATATTAAACCGGTGTGTAACCTGGAAGTCTGGAACTGTCCCTATTTAGAAATCGGTTTTAACTTGGAACCCACTCTATATAGAAATAGGTTTGTAACCTGGAACGACCTACATAGAAACCGGTATGCCTCTGTATATCTTATTTATGTGTTTTTGAACAAATTGTGGACGGGTTCATCAACGAAGATGGCAAAGAGGGAGAGAGAGAGAGAGAGTGTGAGTGAGGCGGATGAGGCTAAAGACAACAATTCTGATGCTGGCGTCAATGTCATGTCATGGCCATGGGATGAGGCATCCTGCGTACGCCATGCACCCTGCTCATACCGTCAAACAACTGATTACGTATCAGCTTTGTTCGTTTTGTATTGAGTCTTTGCTTCAATTAGTATTTTTTTTTTTTGCTTCTAATTGATTGTTTTAGTGTTATCTGAAATTTATTCTCAGTAAACTTAATTATTGATTATTGTTAACTTTTAATACAATATAGTTATATAGTCATTGATTATTGTTGATTTCAAATGCGATATCATGGTTGTTCAGTTGTTCAAGTAATAATGCAATATTTATGACATGAAATTAGATAGTGAGCACAAACTGTATGGCTCCAGATGGCTTAGACAAAAAGAAGGAAATATCAAGAATTGAAAACAGTTTCAACATATAATCTAAAATGTTAAGGATTGTTATAATATGCAAAAACTGTTTAAAGAGGGAAATGCATCAATAAACTTGTACAAATTGTTCCAGGTGTGTGTACCAATGGAAGTTGCAAATATCTTACTAGTTGATGCTTCTTGATTTTGGGGCAAACAGGTACGTAATAGCATTCTTGATGCTTCATTTCACATTTACCAGAGTCCTGTGTCGTCTGAATATCTTACTAGTTGCTTTTATTTTTGGGTTGTGAATGGGTCGATTTGGGTTATGTTATGAATGATTAAAAGGAAATGGGTCAAAAGTCTCCTAAAGTGCACCTTAATGCATTCAATTCATTGCATTGAACCTTTTAAAAAATTTAGATTGCTATTGAATAAATAACATTTGTATATCATGTTTGACAAACTAATTTGAAACGAGCAAACAGAGAGATCAGAAAATAGTTGAAGCATTTTTTCTAAAGTAAAGGTGAACAATTAAACATTCATTAGAAAGAATAATAGTCTTATCATGTGCTTTAGAAGACATTGTTGGTTCAGGCCCCAGAAATACACACACTCAAAACACACTTTTGGAACTCTCTTTCTGTATTATTAAACTTCAAAGAAATTACAAGAGTTGGGGTACAAAACTAAGCTACTGCTAACCCTATTTATAATTGAAATAAACAAATGAAAACACATGCTAAAGTATCAAAAAACAACCCACGTAACTTCATGACTTATTCCTCCTACATACTTGGTCAAGTCTTTAACGTGCTTCCTTGAAACCAGGTCAATCCTAGACCAATTCTGCAGTTACTAACAATCTTTCAGACCCATTTGACCCGTTAACTTGCTTACCAGGTTCTGATCTGACCAGCTGACCCGTAAACAAAATCGATTACCCAACAGACATCACAGTCTCGTAACAATAGCAAAAACAATAGCAACAAATTTATGCATGGTTTAAGGTGCATGCTACTGCAGGAAATAACACCTGCCACAATTTATTTGCTAGAGATAAACATATGGCAGTTATGGAGCATGATTCAGACTTCAATCAGCGTATGAGTCCGACCAGATGATGTTCAAAAAGGTTGCAGCAATTTAAATGGTTGTTTACTAAAAAGTTCATTGAGAATTCACAGCATACATCAAGAATTATAGCAATAACCATGAATGAAACCAAATCAATGAACCACCACGGTGAGTAAATTTCTTATTGAACAAAAGCATAAAGGATCTAACATCAAATATTGTTCTTCAAGCAATGCCATATTCTGTGCTGGGATAGAGTCTTACGTGAACTGGAAGTGATAAAAGTGCTAGCTATGTTCTACAAACGTCTAAAGACAGCCTAATAACAAATGCGCTTTACTCATTTGCAGAATAACTTCAAGTACAGAGTCAAAAGAGTCAAAGTAATGGGTCAAAATGGGTGGTGTGTGCATTTAAGTGTGGATTCAATGCTTGAAGCGTTGCTCATTTGCAGAATAACTTCAAGTACAGAGTCAAAAGAGTCAAAGTAATGGGTCAAAATGGGTGGTGTGTGCATTTAAGTGTGGATTCAATGCTTGAAGCGTTGCAGCAGCGATCAGATTCATTGCAGCTTGAAGAATACAAAGACAAAGACAAACAGCAGCTTGAAGCGTGTGCATGCGCATGTAAGTGTAGATTCAACGCTTAGAGACTTGCAGCCGTTACAGAGACAGCAGCAGGTTGACATGTTCCAAGGACCGCGACGTGATGATGACAAGCTGCATAAGAAAAGGAAGCCATCATGTTATTATTCAAGTGTCCCCAAGAAGTCATCAGTGCCTAAAACGCAAGAAACGAGTAACGGAATTACATTATTGGGTCAGTATTATGGCAGAATTGACGAAAAAGCTTGACTCGTTTATGTTTTGATTTGGACCTTATTTTGTCAGTTTACTATCATTTATTTTTTGGGTTTGTTTTCATATTCATTTAACACTACCTCTTTGTTGGAATGTATATATTCTAAAGGTACGGTTGCCCTTTTTTTTAAGTTGGTTTTTCCTTGTTGACCCATAAAGTTGTTAACCTTTTCAGGTGAACCAATTTAGATTCATGGACACCGGATCAGTTAAAGATGATGAGCTTTGGTGGCAATAATTGTGCGCAAGTTTTCTTCAAGCGACACAAACGTGGACATATATTATTGAGGCCAAATACAACTATATGTGTATTGTTAAATTGTATAAAGTTATAAAAAAAACTAGCACACATACCTGGTGATCGAAATTGATTGAGGATTTAATGACGGGGATCGAAATAATGGGAGGCAAAAAATGGCTTGGGGATTTAATAATGGGGATCGAATTAGGATCGAATTTAATAATGGGGATGAAAAAATTGCTTCTGTTCTAATGTTCTTTTTTTTTCATTTACTTAAAGTTATATTAAATGGGTAGTGGACTTAAAATTGTTATGGGTTAATGGTATTGGTATTTGGGTTATTTTATAATTTAAAAGATGTGTTTAATAGGCCCAAGTTTAAATGTTAAAATGTTTTTCAACTAGGCCCAACGATGATCCATTGGACTCAAGAATGGTCAGTTAGATACAATAATGGACAACTAGGCCCAATGGTGGTCCATTAGGCTCAATGATGGTCAATTAAAACCAATGATGGTCACCTAGGTACAATGATAGTCAATTAGACCCAAATGATGGTCCATTAGGCTTAACAATGGTCAGTTACATACAATAATGGTCAACTAGGCCCAATGATGGTCAGTTAGAACCAATGATGGTTAACTAGGTCCAATGATGGTCAATTAGACCCAAATGACGGTCCATTAGGCACAACAATGGTCAGTTAGATACAGTAATGGTCAACTAGGCCCAATGATGGTCCATTAGGCTCAATGATGGTCAACTAGGTACAATGATGGTCAATTAGACCCAAATGATGGTCCATTAGGCTCAATAATGGTCAGTTACATACAATGATGGTCCATTAGGCTCAACAATGGTCAGTTAGATACAGTAATGGTCAACTAGGCCCAATGATGGTCCATTAGGCTCAATGATGGTCAACTAGGTACAATGATGGTCAATTAGACCCAAATGATGGTCCATTAGGCTCAATAATGGTCAGTTACATACAATGATGGTCCATTAGGCTCAATGATGGTCAATTAGAACCAATGATGGTCAAATAGGTCCAATGATGGTCAATTAGACCCAAATGATGGTCCATTAGGCTCAACAATGGTCAGTTAGATATAGTAATGGTCAAACTAAGCCCAATAATGGTCCATTAGGCTCAATGATGGTCAACTAGGTACAATGATAGTCAATTAGACGCAAATGGTGGTCCATTAGGCTCAACAATGGTCAGTTACATACAATGATGGTCCATTAGGCTCAATGATGATCAATTAGAACCAATGATGGTCAATTAGACCCAAATGATGGTCCATTAGGCTCAACAATGGGCAGTTAGATACAATGATGGTCAACTAGGCCAAATGATGATCCATTAGGTTCAATTAATGTTGTAAAACAAGGTCTCGGAGCCTGAGTACTCCCCGGATACTCTCCGACTAGGCCAAGAACTCCCCGAGTACTCCTGACTCCGACTAGGGAGCGCATAGCGACTTTTGCAACATTGGGCTCAATGACGGTGAATTAGAACCAATGATGGTCAATTAATCATTATGAGCCTAATTGAACTTCATCTAGGCCAATTAACCATCGTTGGACCTGAACAACCCTTATTGACCACCATTGAGGCTAAACAGCCCTGATAGTCCTTATTGACCATCGTTGAGTTTAAACAATCATGATTGGCTATCATTGGGCCTAAATGATCCTAATATACCATCATTAAGCATATATAACCATCTTTGAGCCTAATGTATGCTATCGGAACTGTGTGTGTATATATAAACAATAATCAATTATATATGTCTTAGTGGGCTATACCGGGTCTTAATAGACCTAAAACTTGGTACCGGTACCAAAAAAACTGGTACGGTACGGTTCAGTACCGATATTCACATGTAAATGTCGGTAAATACATATATCGTATTGAACCGGTAGCGAAAATGATCTAGTACCAGTACCGGTTCAGTATCAGGACCCGATACCATTTGCTAATCTCTAAATAAAACCAATCAAGTAATAATATATTTTATGTAAGTTTTAATTTCAGATTAATATATATATATATATATATATATATATATATATATATATATATATATATATATATAGGGAAAGTATAACTAGAAAACTCCTCCCAGTTAAAGAAACTTTGAAAACCAAATGAGTGGCTCTTGTTAACCCACATCACCTCTTTTGTTATAAGCTTTAAGGGTATTTTTGCCATTTAACTTATATGCTCCTCTCTCTCCTCTGTTGTCTCCTGACAAACTTCTCTCATCTTTTCACCATTTTTAATTATCATCTCTCATTCTCAACAAATACATGGAAGCTCTCTCTCCTCTCTCTCTCTCTCTCTCTCTCTCTCTCTCTCTCTCTCTCTCTCTCTCTCTTCCGTTCTTTCACCATCATCTTCAAATGAGGTTGATCTTCAACATCATATTCAGTGTTGGTGATGGTGGTGTACAAGGTGCACGGTGGTGGTGGTTGGTGTGGTGGTTTGAACGGTGCTCATGAGGTGTATGGCGGTGGTGGTGACCCAAAACGTTTCCAACAGTGGTGAGTAGTGGGTTTTTGTACGGTTGTAACAGTGATGATGTAGAAAAAATAAAGATTTTTTTCATGGAATAATAGCAAATCTAGGTTTGTTAAATATTTTTTCCATGGAATGTTAATTTTGAAAATGGTTTGAGAAGAAGTGTGGAAGCTTTTGGTACTACAATTGGAACTTCATATACATAACTTTTTTTGTCTTATCTTGTCTGATTGTGGGTTCTTGTACAGCAAGAACTTTGGAAAGCTTTTGGTATGAATTTGCTAATATATATATTTTTAATTTCATTGGATTCATTAACATTAGCAAATATTTTAAAATTACAAGCCATGTAGGAGTACAAGCAACGTCAAATATTTAACTTTTCTTGTTCAGTTTATGTGCTTGTATATTATCTCATTTTTAAATACATTTTTTATTTAAATATTGTTTTTGTTAAGAGTATGTGTTAAAGTGTTTCCTAGATGAGGACCTTTTATTACACAGTTTTTTTTAATACTCTAATCTTGTTTTTTTAACATTCTAATTCATGATAAAAAAAATCAAGTTGTGTTTATTTAATTTAAAATGACGAGTTTACAAAGGAAACCAAGCTTTTATCTCAACACCACCATATAAGGGAGTTGTTGGGTTCTTTTCTTTCTCAACACCACCAAAACCTTCGAAGGGCTCACTCTTCTGGTTTCTGCATTGACACCAACTAGCTTCATCTTGTAACAATGTTACTACCTTGTTACAGATGGCTCTTGTAACAATGTTACTATCTTGTTATAAATGTATCTTCTTAATCGGTCACCAATTAGGTTCATCTTGTAACAATGTTACTATATTTACTACATGTTACAATGTTGCCATATTTGTTTGTTACTATATTTACTATGATGTTACAATGGTACACGATACACCTTATAACATACTATTTTCAAATATGTAAATACTATGTTACCGGTGTAACAAATAATGTTGGATACAAAATGATTTTACATACAAATTACAAATATAACATTTTTTAAGAAAACATTAGACATGTAACAACGAATGTCACATACAAAGTGATTTTCTATACAAGTAAATCATAAGATTAGAAGGGTTGATTTAATTGTGAAAAGAAAATAAGTAAATCAATTAAAAATAAAAAAAATGTCGTGTATGTAAAGGAACAATTTTTAAATGGAGATTTTGGAGAGAGAATGATGGATTTGATGGATGTGCACATGGTTGTGTCATATATAGTACCAACTTTGTAAGATGTTTTTTTACTGATTTACCCCTTTTGTACTTTATGACAAACTTTTCCATATTTAATAAAGGTTAAAATATGATATTAAATATGAACCATTGATCATAATTATTGGATGGACAAGATTAAGTTTTCAGAGTTTCTTTAACTGGGGAGGGTTTTCAATTTATCCTTCCCTATATATATATATATATTTTATTTAAGTTTAAAGGAATTTAACATTTTATACCTTAATGTACTACTTTAATATAACATTTTTAGAAGAATTTAACATTTTTATACCTCTAGGTATTACTTCCCTAAAAATTTTGTTTTCCCTCCCAAATTTTACCTACATACCGCCGTTGTTTCTTTAAAATTTTTGTTCCTTCATTATAGCCTAGTCTCTCTGTTTCCCTAAATACACAAGCATTAGCCTTTTACCCGCTCATTGTTACGAAATCATCAGCCTTCTACCCGCTCATTTGTTAGCTCCCTAAAATTCTATATAACCCTAGTTTCTTTCTTTTAGCCCCATCACACACCCTGTCTTCATATTTTTCTCCTGCTCTCCATCACATAGAAGATGGAACCCTACCAAGATGGAACCGAACCACAAATCAGGTTAGGAATCATGTTTTTTCTTCATTGTGATTGATAGGCATTACGATAATTTTCTTTATGATAATCTGATTTTTATAACCTGCTTTTAATCATCTTTTTGCTTTGGGATAATCGGATAATTTTCTTTCTGATAATTCAGATTGATAGTTTTTTTTATAAAAGTTTTCATTGTAATCAGTATGCCTTTGTGCCCTGCTGCACTCAAGGCAGTTTTGTTCTGTGCATCGCTTAGGCACGTAGGGGCACGTTGTTAGCGTCATTAACTACATAGTATTGCTGTTTTATTTAAAACAATGCACGAAGGACACACTGTCCTTGTATTAGACCTGGTCCTATAATCAATAACACAACTATTAATAATTATATCTCTAATGAAAATCATACAAACCATTTATGAATGCTACCAACAACAGTAGCTATACTTGTATCACTTAAGTTTTATAATCAATAATGAATAGGTGAATAACTTATCTAATTGAGTACATAATAAACTATGTATATCTCATAATCTAAAGATTAAAGCAATGTACACACAACATCATGAATAGGTTTTTGGCTGGTTCATAATCCATACAAGATTAAAGCAATGTACACACAACATCATGTATATTATTTAAATATATATTTAATATAGTAACTAAAATTATATAAACAGTGGGCTCGTTTAGGCTCGCGAGCCTGCTCGAGCTCCATAAGCGAAGCTCGGACTCATTTACTTAATGAGCTTGTTATTAGGGCGGGCCCCGGGCTCGGGTTGTTTCAAGCTTTTTTTACGAGCCAGGCCCGGGTAGCTCATGAGTAGCTCGTCTCGTTACATTATTTGATCTAGCATCGATAGTTACTACTAGTTATATTATTCAATTTAGCTTAAAGGCTTTAAACACATCACATGTCAAATGATGTTTCAGTCATTCTGATCAACTCATCTTTCACATTGAAAACTATAATTCTATATTTCTATTAGCTTAGTTGGAATGCAGGATGTATTAAGATTGGTGGCAACATTTCTGTAGCTATGAGCCTATGATTTAGTTAAGTTCATGTCAAAACCAAAATTTATAAAATCACTAAGCATAACCAAATTTTAAGGGTTGGCTAAGTAGACGTTTGAGCACATACTGTAACATCACTCAAGCATATCAACTACATTATTTAGCATGTAAAAAAGATAAAAGTAATAAAAGCTTAAACGAAATATGTACTCAACTTTAAGAGGCATAACACCATCACCAAACACTCTAATAATCATTGATCTCCATACTACTTTTACTTAAGTATGTGTGCTCAAATTAATAAAGTTTAATACCAATAAAGCCTGCAAAAATAAGTTCGAAATCATCTAACTCATTTTAAGGACAAAATGCAGAGGTTAAACACAACTCATGTTCTAGTTTTAGTGCAACAAAAATGGGCGGGTCAGGGGCTGGCTAATGGATCAAGACTGGATAACATGTCGTAACTGGTTTGGTTTCAGCAGTATACACTATGTTTATGCAGTCCGCATCTGATGCTTCCTACTAGCGGCTGCTTATGTAGTCCCCAACAGTAAACGACCCATCATCAGGGCCCTCCCATCTCCATAGGTCACAGTCCGTTCTCAACTGTACACTATTCATCAGCGACATCAGCTGATCACACTGCAGCGTTTCTTTCGTATTGTTTCGTCCGTCGCAATCTGTTTCGTCTCCACAGGTCACATTCTGTTTCGTCTCCACAAGGACATGGTTCGATTCTGAATAGATAAACAGTTTAGGAATTTTGCAGTTTGTTTGTATTTAGTATGGGTCCCGGGTCAGATTGAGAGATATGAAAATTAAGTGGATATTTATCAATCAACATTGAATGAAGTCGCTTGTTATAATCTAAGGAATCCGGCCAAATCTTGTCATGAATAACATTTGGCATGAATATATTTTCAAAAGATGTAAACATATCCCGTTTGTGATCTTGAATCATCACAATCAGTCTGGAAGCTGGCATCAGTATAACACTTAACTGACAGCTCCTCATCCAGTCCTCCATATATTAAGAGATGTCAATTGTGTAGGATTCGGAGAAATGTCTTAGCATGCATTAATCAAATCCATGTCTCTATCTTTCACAACTTTACATGGCTGTATGCACTTGTCTAGCTAGTGTCACTTTTAGCTTAATTAAAGCCCAAGTGAAGATGTCCTCCCTTTCATTATGCATATATGTGAAAGCTATACAAAAGGTCTTGTTGGGAGGTTAGATTTGTTTGTGTTTTATGTGCCATAGATGATCAGCAGCCATACTTTTAATTGATTTAGTTACTGTATTCATGACAAGATTTTCAAAAGATGTGTCATCTACAATGTAATTGTGAAACTAATATATTAATTCAGGATGAACATCTATTTTGCAATTTGTTAGGAGCAATACAGTAGCAATACAATGTATTGCGTAACGGGTCAGATCCAAATATTTAGCTGATTGCATAACGGGTATATATGTATCTGTATACAACAGCAAATAATTATACAGTGTATTGCGTAACGGGTCGCAAAGTATACAACAGCAATACAGTAACGGGTCAGATCCAAACAGTTGTAATTACAAATACACTTTTAATTGATCGCTTTAAATGTGCTGATACAACAGCAATACAGTATATAGTGTATTGTGTAACGGGTCAAAAAGATATAAAGTATTGCTGCTGTATCGGCACATTATTCGGACTAAACCCAAACATCAGCCTTCATTAATCGACCAAACCCAAGCACTGTATAGTGTATTGCTGCTGTATTTTTTATGCCTGTTTATATGTCAATCATTACAAGTTTACAACATTTTGTCAAACTTGTTTTCTAGCCTCATGGACATTGAACAAGAAAGTGATAGCTCGGATATGGATTTGACAGACGAATATGAAAGCGGTGCAACAAGAAAAGCTAATAATGGTATGTATCTGACAATTTTCTTTTCTTAATTTTCCACATGGTTGCTAATTTTTCTTACGTCATTAATTGATTTTTAGGGAAGTGTGAAAACTAGAAGAAAAAAGTATTTCATCTATGCCTGAGACTCCACTTCTTAAAACGCCATCACATTTAGAATCTCAAGAAAATGTTCCACAGGTATGTATTGCACAAAATGCAAATACATATTGACTTTAACTTTATCATGTTAATATTCCATATTTTTTTAGACATTTAAGTGTGTTTTGTATTCTTGTCATTTGACCAACCGTGTGGCATATGGTACAATTTACTATTCAATGGAAAATCAAACCATTCATGGAGTTCCATTACAAGATAATTACTATAAAGTTTCTTTTGATGAAGCTATTAAGGAGGCAACATATTTACCAATTCAAACCGGGGAGTTAGAAACAGTTGGCGAAGCATTAGGCTCTTTTGTTCCTTGGCCAAAATTTCTTGTCAAATCCGACGAAAAGGTTAGTTTTTTAATTAATCTTGAATTAAGTATAACTAAATTAGGAATTTTTATATATGTTTTCTTGTTTTTGTTTCTCCAGCTACCAGATTTACCATCCAATCAAACACAAAACACCACAACTAAGTTCGCCAAGAAGCAAAAGAAGGGTTTTACAACTATAGATGGATTAAAAAAATTGCAGCAAACGAACAAGAAGATGAAAACCATATGAGAATTAGATTTTTTAGTATTTAAGCTTGAAACTTATGTATGGAATTTGGTTTATTATTTTTATAATATCATTGAGTTTTCTCATTTTTAATGGCTATATAGAATCACAAAAAATATGTGTCACCAAATGTTAGAAAATAGCTACACATAAAGTTATAATATTTCATGTGGTTTTATATAACAATTATGTGTGACCAAAGGTTAAACAATAGTCATACTACAAATTATAAATTTCATGTGGCTTTACATAACAATTAGCCACACAATCTTAATTTTGTTTATTTTTGTGTGACGGAATGATAGCAATTGACATGGGTAAAATGAAATAGTGTGACCAAATGTTGGACAATAGTCACAAATAAAATTACAATTATTTCAAGTGGCTTTATATAATCATTAGTCACACTATCCTCCATTTGTTTTTTTTGTGTGACGGAATGATACCAAATGCCATGGACAAAACGGATTATGTGTCACCAAAGTTAGGCAATAGCTACACCATTGTCACTTTTTTTATGTGACAGAATAATAGCAAATGTCATAGGAAAAAAACATATGTGTGACCAAAAGTTAGAGTATAGTCACACATATAATTACAAAATTGTTTCGTGTGTCTATAAATAGTTTTTGACCACACTTACAGTAAATTCATGTGACTATATAATAGAAACGGTCACACTTACACTAAATTCATGTTGCCATTCCTACCCTTTAGCCACAGTTAATAGATAGAAAGCTTATTAAAACAATCAATTTTGCCACATATTTTTTTAGTTGATGTGGCTAAAATAAAACTTTTAGTGACTATATAACTAAAATGGCCACACTTAGAGTAATTTCATGTGGCCGTTACTACCCTTTTGTCACATTTAATAGACAAAATGCTTGATTTCAAAAAGAAATATTGGTATCCTTTAGCCACACTTTTTAAGTGCTACGGCCACTAAATGTGAATGTGGCCGTATGATACCTACGATGACTCGACCTATGGTCACACTTGATCTGGAAAAAAAAAGTGTGGCGAAAGGCATATGGTCACACTTTTTTTGTGTGGCCGTAGGCATATTTTGGCGTAGTGTGATGTAAAGATCTGTTGGACCCCCATTTGTGCCAACCACTCTTGTAAGTGTTGGTCTGTGAATTGGGTTCCGTTATCGCTTATGATCTGGTACGGTAGGCCGAATCTGCATATGATAAACTCCCATATGAATTTCTTGATGTGGGGGCCGTCTATCTTTGCTAGTGGCTTTGTTTCGATCCATTTTGTGAAGTAGTCGATGGCCACTATTAAGAACTTGACGTTTCCTGGCGCGGTGGGGAATGGGCCAACGAGGTCTATCGCCCACTTTTGGAATGGCCACGCCGCTGTGACGGGTACCAAGTCGTTTTTGGGGCGCAAAGTGTTTGGCGCATGGCGTTGGCAGGATTCGCATTTGCGTAGTTCTGCCACTGCGTCTGGGTGCATACCAGGCCAATAATAACTTGCGCTCATTAACTTAGCCACCTGTTGGGTCTAAATTTGGTAGTCTAATGTTATCAACAAGTTAAAGTCAACAAGTCAAAGTTTGGTCAACGAAAGTCAAAGTCGAACGAGTCGAGAAATCCGGATAATAGATCGACGAATGAAGCTCATGTTATGATCAAGAAAGGCGCCATGGATAATAAATATATTTTGTTTAGACAAAATATATTTATTACTTTAAAAAATGGTTTTTCTTGTTTAGTGAGTGTTTTTGTATTTTGTTAACCTTAGGGACTTAAAGTGTAATTAGCCTAAGCATGTTTGGGCTATAAATAGATAGAGATTAGGGTTTTATGAGAAACACACATTCTAGTAATTTGGGGGCTTTGATTGCTTTTATCTTATGCAAATTATTAGTGGGTTTCATTGAATATTTTTTGTGTGTGTTCATCTTTATATCTTCAACATAATCAGATTTAAGCTCGAAATCGATCCTACAGTTTGGTATCAGAGCTTGGTACTCGAATTTGGGATTTAACTATCTACAAATTCGTTTTTAAATCTGATTTTTTGTTGAAGTTTTTAAAAAGTTTTGAAGTTTTTGGGTTTTTCACTTTTATCTACTTTTTCTTTAAAATCTAGATCTGAAATGGTTTAAAGTGTTGTCTGTTTATTGAAGGTTGATTATGGTGTGTTTTTAGAGATCTAGAGTGGTTTATCAAATCATTTGTAGTCGTTTTTGTACCAGATCAGAAGGGTTTTTAACGAGTTTTCGGAGTTTTTAAACAGATCTGGGCGTATTTGTTTTCCTGCGCACTTATTTCATGTTTTGCGCACTTATTTCATGTTTTGAGCACTTATTTTTGAAGATTGCGCACTTATTTCATGTTTTGCGCACTTATTTTTGAAGATTGCGCACTTCTTTCATAGTATCTGCGCACTTGTCTCATATCTTCATAACTGAGAAACCCTAGCTCCTGCGCACTTGACCTGCGCACTAAAATCTTAAACGAGAGTTTAAGTGTCTGCGGGCTTATTAAGTACGCAAATTGATCTGTAAAGGCACTAGGGTTACCATGCCCGAGTCCTGACTGATCTGCTCACTTAAGTTTATAATCTGCTTTGACTCTGTTGACCTGCGTACTTGATCATCAAAGACCATTTTTTGGCCTGCGTACTTAATTAAAAAAAAAAAAAAAGAGTAGAAAGAAAATCAGATCTAAGGGTTATTTGGTTTTTGTTCACTGTAATCACTCTCAAATATCAACATCCTTCCAACCTCATACCATCGACCACCCATAACCGGTAAACCGTCACCACCACCGCTCACAACCTTCAACCACCCGTTCACCCACTGCCGTCAACTAACATCCAGCACCGAACACCGTTCACAATAACACCTTGACACCATCGTACACACCGTCGCGTCACCATCCCCAACCCAATTCGGACCCTACTCCGACTACCAAACACCACTCAGATTTCTTCATCCCACATTCTTGTTAGTATCTTTGAGAAAAGTGTTGAAATAGATCAAAAATAAATGATACTTACGTTGGGAGAGAGAGAAGAGGCATTGTGTGCCTGTGTTTATTTTGAAGTTGTTGGTTGATGGTAGCGTACAAACAAAGCCAAGGACATAAGTTTGGTTTCTAGAGTCTCACAAAATTAAATAATGAAAGTTGATGCCAGCTTGCAATTTTGAGTATACCTTTTATTCTTTTAAAAAGGACACATTAAGGTTTTTACATATTAAAAAAAAAAGTGTATAACACGACAAAAAAGGGTTGCACTTAAAAAAAAAAAATTCAAAATTCCAATATAATTCGTGGGATATTAAATCTGGACAAGCAAGATTGTGGATCAAGTTTGGTGGGCCATAATTTTAATTCCTATATGAGGTTAGATAATTATGCTATTTGGGTAGGGTATAATAAATTTTCTTGTGAGGCCTAGAATATTAATATAATCTGGGCCATGTTTTAAAGTTTCATTTTACGGAACTAAAGTATTGTTTGTTTTTAGGGGCCGGGTATTAAAAGTACTAAAAAAATGGGCTTTGAGAAAATTGGTTTGGAATTAAAAAAAAAAAAAAAGGTGTTACAAGTTTAAATTGGGCTTCGTGTTTAAGAATTTGTTTGGGTCTACATATTTTAAAACTTGTGAATTTGTTTGGGTCTACAATTTGGAAAGGGTAGAAATAGAATTGTGTTATTGTAGTTTGTGTTAGATCCAACCTCACCACAACCGGTCGTCACTTTCACAACCTTAAACCTCCGTCGCTTATTCAGAACCACCACCACTTAACACCGCCGGACCACCACTGTCCAGCCCAACTCCACAACAACCCGCCACCGTACTGCTTGTTGCTCACCCCATTAACCATGACAACCTGAAACTTTAACCAACACACGCCGCCACCCTGTTACCTCCAAACCCCATCTCCACTATAAATCCACCGATACCCACCGATTTTATCAATCTCACGTCTTTACCTTCACAACCATAGCTCCACCATATCTCCCTTATCCCCACCGCAACCTACAACCGTACACCACCCTCGAACAAAAAAAAAGTAGAAGAAAAAACATTAAGATTTGTTTTGTTGTGTGTTTTAAAAGAGAGAAACCAAGAGAAAGGATAGAGAGAGAGTGAAGAGTTGGGTGGATTTAAGTCAAAAATTCTTATCACTCACGTGAATAGGACAGTAGTACTGACCATCATCAAATGAATTAAAAAAAAAAGTTTTGTACAAAATTGTATTGGGAACATACAAGCGTGTTGACTTTCTCAGAATTTATTTTTTCATATTTCTAGAAGTGAAGGCCAATATTTATTATAATATATTTTTTTTTTTGATCGAAACTAAAAAAAAATGAATAATTGCTCCATAAATGGCATTATTTGATCTTAACTTCTTTAAAATTTCATTTTTGAGCCTAGTATTGATTTGTAACAGCCGTCTATCATAAGTACTAAAATTTTTGGGCCCCTCAAAATTTGATTTGGTCCAACAAAATTTGTCACAAGTTTAAATTGGACCGGATGTTTAAGAATTTATTTGGGCCTACTCATTTTTAAAAACTTGTGGTATATCAAGAAAAGAGTCAATACGGATTTATTTTTAGTGTGATCCTAACCATGTTTTAAGTAGATCAAAAAAAAAAAAATTTGTTTGGATTAAAATCTTAAAAAAAAAATGTCTCTAAGAAACATGCCACAAAAAACCCAAGCTGAACTTGAAATCGGAACCGCAATCATACCTCCACCAAAATTGAAAGGTGCTCAAGACTTTCGGACTTGGAAAAACAGGATGAAAGCATTTTATTTTGTCAATGATTACACTCAATGGACTTCTGTTCAACTTGGGCCACATATCCCAATGAAAACCACTGATGCTGGTGAGGTGTGCAATGATGATCCACCAACATTCACAGAACTAGACAAGCAGTTGATTGAACGTGATCACAAAGCCTACGATGCTCTTACCATGGCTCTGTCGAATGATGTTTTTAACATGTTCGAAGAGTATACCACTGCTCAGTCTCTGTGGTATGCCTTGTGTGACTACTATGAAGGAAATCAGGACATGATTCAGAAGAAGCAAGACATGGTTCAAAAGGAGTATGACATGTTTGGAAGCATTCGTGGTGAAAGTTTAAGCAGTCACATCGATCGTTTCATGAATATGCTCACAAAGATGAAGAAAGTCGGGATTCCTGTTAACAACCGCAATTCAATCAAGAAGTTGTTCAATTCGCTTCCAAAGGAATGGAGCATGAAATTCATGACGGTCAGAGAGGACTTTATGATTTTTCCAACGACTTTGTCAGATGTGATAAATTCCTTAAAGTCATTTGAAAATGATGTCACAAAGGGAGAGATGAATCAAGTCGGTTACGTTCCAATATCAAGTCCACCAACATCAATATCTAGAAACATGGCTTTCACTGCTCCTATAAGCATGAAAAGCTCCAATCCATCCTCTATTTCAGTTGGGACTCTTCATAATCTCTCAGCAAATTCTGGAAATGAGATCAAGCCTACAAAAGGATTAGTGGCAGTAACCGACGAAAATGGGGCTGCTAAAATGCAAGCACCAAAGGCATTGACTGAGGACGACTGTGACTGGGGTGAAAAAGTTGCAACTGCAAAAGTCGACAACAACAAAGATCTTATGGGAAAGATTTGTACCAAGGGCATGGTGAGCCAAAAGCAGGATGTGGATGAAAAAGGTAAGAATGAAGCTGTGGAAGAAACATTGATTGCTGAAAAGACTGAAAGCAGCAAGACTGAAAAAGGCAACATGACAGGTAAAGCTGTGAATGAGGAATCAAACAAAGATCATGCGGAGAAGGATTTGGTAAAACGCATTCCTCTTGAAATTAAAACAAAATTGTGCACACCAAGGTGTGTCACAGCAGTTGCTTACTGTTTGTTCCACAATCGAAAAGTTTTAAGAGAAAGAGATGATATTCAAAAAATCAACAATGAAATGAAAGAAAATGAGTTGGCATATCAACGAAAGTTAAATGCAACTCTCGCTGAAATGCAAACTCTTAAAGAATTTGTCCTTAGAAAAGATTTTTTAATAAATGATTTAACAGAAAAGTTAGAAAAATCAAGAAACGAAACAAATCATCTTCAAATTATTGTGGACAAATGGAATGTAAGCAAGAAGGCTCAAGCTGATCTAGTGGAGTGTTCAAGGCGTTCTTTTGTTAAAGATGGAATTGGATATAAGGATAAAAATGGGATCGAAAGATCTTTATTTTTACCCCTGAGCAAAAGTGAATATATACCAATTCCAAAACCTCATCCTAAAAATGATCTGTGTGAAAAGGAATGTGTCAAACCTGAGTCTAGTACTAATATGATTAAAAGCAATGCAGAAGTGACACAAAAGACGGATGTGGAAGATCATGACAGTTGTGGTGGAAAGACTTTGGGGTTGGGTCACCCGGGAGCCAGTTACTCAACAGTTAATTGGTTTATTTGGAATAATGAAAAGACTAAAACTGTTTTAAATTTGGATGACTGTACTGGACCTAGACCTAATGTTGATTCGAATGGTGTGGTAAATGTTTGTGATAGGCAGAAACCTATCTCACGTTCTGATGTTTGTCATGATGATATTGTGCATGAATGTGCTTATTTAAAATCTGCATTTTGTGATGATAAAACTGTTTGTGCTCCACCTGTTTTTGTGCCCGCTCTTGAGAGTAACAGGTTTGGAAAGTTCTTAACTGAAGAAATTCCAGAGTTTACTCCATCAACATCATGCGAAGATGATTCACAAAGTGATTCGGAGTTTTGTTCATCTAGAGAATGGGAAAGCTCAAATGACTCGGAAACTTCAGTGTTAGAACTTGATGATAGAGTTGACACTACAAATCAAGTCCATCAAGATTCACTGGAAGAAGATCTGTTTATAGAAGATTGCTCAACTTCATATGATGAATTAGTGATGAATGAAAATCACAAGGAGTTAAAGATCACAGAGTCAAAAGGTGATGTAAAACTCAATGTTTCTCAACAAGCCGAATCAAGCTCAAAACAATCTACATCCCCAATTGCATCACACGGGACAATAAAGCATCAAAAGCCATTCAAAGCTTGCTTTAGGTGTGGTAAAGAAGGTCATGTGCTCAAGCAATGTCCAGAACGACACAATCCAGACGGTAAAGGCAATGCGGATTGCTTCTCCGGATCAAAGGATAAAATGCACACATCTTTGAATGTTAGGATGACACATATTCCATCAAGATCTCCACATATGAAGCCGGTTTCATATGATTCAAAGATGAAAAGGACCAAAGCATCAAAACCACAATCTATTCCTCCAGATCTTAAACAGAAAATTGTTTCAAAAATTAAATCTTTTACAAACAATTTTTTAAAACCAACACAAGTTTGGCGAATCAAACCAAAAGTTGAAAAAGAAACTAATGAGGGAAAAGGTATGGTGTTTCAAGAAGTTAGTTATATTAATGAAAAAGGACAATCCAGGACCACGATGGCCTGGGTTCCACTCTCTAATTAATTTACTTATGAGTGCAGGAACTACCATGGAGGACTGTTAGTAACACGGTTAGTAACAGTGGTTGTTCCAAGAATAGGTTTGGAGCAGAAATTTCACAGGTTTGGTTATGGTATCTAACCTGATTGCACAATTGACACCGTTGTCACACACTCATTTTCTTGTTGATATATGTTTATGTGTGTCTGATGTGGAAGACTTTATTTTTCTTAAATATTTTTTAAGAAAATACAAAAAAAAAATTAATTACAAAAAAAGGGATTGTACAGAAATAAAAGCTTAAGGGGAGTATGAAAATATAGTCTCGGCCATGAGATGTGATTAATGCATATAATCCTGATCTTATATGGGAAATGATAGAAACTAACTTGTTTATGTCTGCACACGAATAGGATCTAAAGAACGTTATAGCTTCAAGTTAATGATGTGTCGGTAGGTTCAGCCTCCAAATTGAGTAAACTGCTACTAGGTGATTAACAGTAAATCTACACGGAAATCTGGATACCCACTGTGTTTTAGGTCTGCACAAGCTGAGTCCAATCATACATAGGTTGAGAGATCAAAAGACACAGAAAATTTTGTGCATATATAATCATAAGACACCTAAGAGTGCAAGCTACCAATGCGGGGCTATTCAATCAAATGAGCAACAAAAGACACGCAATGTCAGTGACGTGCAAACAAATATAGATAGCTCAACAAGCGATCAGATGATCATCTTCTCTGTTATGGGAACATAGACCTGAAGCTCTCATCATCTGATTGATATAATGATCATCTTCTCTGTTATGTGTAAACATAGACCTGAAGCTCTCATCATTATATCTCAATAAACCTTGAGGATTGGTAGGCTTATACCTAGCACAAGTGGGGTCCACAAAATTTTCGTCAATATTACCAAAAACATGATAATCTCATCACCAAACGTATGTTGAAAGACGAGAGGTATGGACTTAAGAGGACAAACATACCGACAATCGTTCTTGGGTTGTAGCTATCCTCAAGAAAGTTGAAGCGTGGCTAGGCTTTTCAAGTTAGTGTGATCCCATATCTGATCCCTTCTGTATCTCGAAGGTTGATGGCTGTTTAAAAATAAATAAATAAATAAAAATAAAAAAACTAAAAAAAAAAACTTTTTTTGTGTACAGTTATTTTTAAGTCTTCCATGTCACATTATTTGTGTCTCAAGCCGTTTGAGATACTTACTTGATTGCACACCACAGATGAATACCGTTTTGTCTGTATATTGAATCTGTCTAAAGAAATTTCGGAGTTTGTTTGTGATTGTGGTTAGGTTTCTTCGACTACTTGCTGCAATAATGGCCGATCATCAGTTGAGCAAGATACCAAACCAAGCACCTGTTGCCTCAAGCTTGCAGAAGATCAGTGTTAGGAATCCTCCTCCTACGTCTTTTAAACCACTCAAGCTACCGAGAGTTGAAAAAGTTTGTTCTTGATTGTCAAAGATGATGCATGCAAAAAGGGGGAGATTATGAGATAAGAGTACTCAAGGAACAAAGTGACAAGAACACCTTCAGCAAAGAAAATTTGGAAAGCATCAGTCTAGGGGGGGTATTGTTGGGTACTTAATTTGAGACTGAAGCTTTGCCATATTAGATGATCACAATATGTAGAGATTGACGGTTCTGAAAATGATACAAGAGATTGATAACATTAGACTAAGGGGGAGATTGTTGGGTCTAAATTTGGTAGTCTAATGTTATCAACAAGTTAAAGTCAACAAGTCAAAGTTTGGTCAACGAAAGTCAAAGTCGAACGAGTCGAGAAATCCGGATAATAGATCGACGAATGAAGCTCATGTTATGATCAAGAAAGGCGCCATGGATAATAAATATATTTTGTTTAGACAAAATATATTTATTACTTTAAAAAATGGTTTTTCTTGTTTAGTGAGTGTTTTTGTATTTTGTTAACCTTAGGGACTTAAAGTGTAATTAGCCTAAGCATGTTTGGGCTATAAATAGATAGAGATTAGGGTTTTATGAGAAACACACATTCTAGTAATTTGGGGGCTTTGATTGCTTTTATCTTATGCAAATTATTAGTGGGTTTCATTGAATATTTTTTGTGTGTGTTCATCTTTATATCTTCAACATAATCAGATTTAAGCTCGAAATCGATCCTACACCACCACCATTCTTGGGCCGGCATGTAGTCCGCAAATGCCTTGGTGAATATCTCTAATGAGGAAGGCGGCTTCCTCTTTGTCGACGCACCGCAGTAAGGGGCCCAGGTATGATCGGCAATAGAGGATTCCCTCTGTTAGTTCATAGTGAAGGGCCTTGTGTTGTAGTTTCCTTGCTTCGGCCTTGTTGTCGGGTAGAGATCCGGATGTCAAGTAAGCTTTTAGTGGTGCCATCCAAGATATTGTACCGGTCTGGATGATGTTTACTTGTCTTGGCGGGACCGATGGCTTTTCTTGTAGCTCAATGCGAACATTCTTGGCCATGTGGTCGAAAACTGTTGAAGCCATTTTACTTAACGCATCTGCGGGTTTGTTTTCACTCCGGTTGATGTGTGTGATGGTGCATGAGGCAAATTTGCGCATGAGTAGCTTTGCTTGTTGCAAGTATAGGGCCATTGTCGCGTCTCTGGCGTCGTATGTGCCGTTGATGTGGCCGGCCACTAACAGTGAATCGACGTGCGCTTCAAGGTGGGAGGCTCCCAGTCGGTGTGCGATGCGCAGGCCTGCTATTAGCGCTTCGTACTCTGCCTCATTGTTCGTTGCGGTGAAATCCAGGCGAATGGCATATGTATGCTCTTTGTTGTTGGGGCTGATTAAGCGTAACCCCGCACTTGCGCCGTCGCTGTTTGAGGCGCCGTCGGTGTAGAGTTTCCAACTTTCATTGGAGGTTGGTGGCGCGGGATCTTGCTCGGCGAGGCATTCCGCGATTTTATCAGTTGGTATTTCGGTGGCGAAGTCGGCGAGGACTTGTCCTTTGACTGCCGGTCTGGGTTTGTAATTGATGGTGTGCTCACCCAATTCGATTGCCCATTTTGCTAGGCGTCCGGAGGTTTCAGGCTTTCGTAGCACGTCGCTGATTCTGTAATCTGTGAGGACGTTTATTGGGTGACCGTGAAAATATCTGCGTAGTCTGCGCGATGCGTGAATGAGAGCTAGTACTAGTTTTTCCATTGTGGAGTACCTAGTTTCCGCATCTAGCAGGGTTCTGCTTATATAGTAGATGGGTGTCTGGACACTCTGGCGGTCCACAAGGAGTACCGCGCCGATTGCCCTTTCTGTGACAGAGAGGTATAATGTTAGCGGTTCCTTGGGAAGTGGTGCGGTGAGAGTAGGTAAATTCATAAGACATTTTTTCATTTCTTGAAAAGCTTTCTCCGCCTCAGGGGTCCAGCGGAAATTGCTTTTTTTCAGACAGTTTTTCAAAGTGTCTACAAAAGGAAATGACTTGGAAGCGTAATTTGACAGGAAGCGATTGAGAGCGACAAGGCGCCCCATAAGTGTCTGGACGTCCTTTATGGATGTTGGTGAAGGCATTCGTTCGATGGCTAGGACTTTGTCTGGATTTGCGCGGAATCCGTCTCTTGTGACAACAACTCCTAGGAACTTTCCTTCTTCCATGCCGAAGGAGCATTTGCTGGGGTTGAGCTTCATGCGCACCTTTCGAAGCTAGTTGAAGGTTTTCTGAATGTCTTCTAACATGTGGTCCTCGTCTTTGCTTTTGATGACGAGGTCGTCGACGTACACTTCCAAGCGTACGCCTATCTCGTCAATGAAAGCGCTGTCCATGAGTCGCTGGTATGTGGCTCCCGCATTCTTGAGGCCAAAGGGCATTTTGGTGTAGCAAAAGATCCCCGTGTCCGTGCGGAAAGCGGTTTTGTCTTCGTCCTCTTTTGCCATTTGGATTTGGTGATAGCCTTTGTAGGCGTCAAGGAAGCATTTGAAGCGATATGGCGCGAGTGAATCCACTTTTAAGTCGATTTCTGGTAGAGGGTAACAATCTTTTGGGCAGGCTTTGTTTAGATCCTTGTAGTCAACGCACATGCGCCATCCGCCGGTTGCTTTCCCTACCATGACTGGGTTGGCTACCCAGGTTTGGTATCGGATTGGGCGGATGATGCCTGCGTTGAGGAGCTCGTTGACCTGTTCATTCATCGCCTTTGTTTTCTCCGGCCCCATTTTGCGCATCTTTTGGGCGACTGGCTCGACAGATTTGTAAGTGTTGAGCTTATGTTCCGCGATTTCTCTTGGAACACCTATCATGTCGGATGGTTGCCAGGCGAATATGTCTATGTTTTTGACCAGGAGTTGCTTGAGGTGCGCCGTTGTGGTGTTGGAGATTTCATGGCCGATGATTACCGTTTGGTCCGGGAATTTTGGGTTCAGTACCCAGTTTTCCGGCTCTGAACGGGCCTGCGCTTTTTGTGGTTTTGCCACCTCTATTGTGTGGCATTGTTTGTTTCCTCGGATTATGGCGACGCCGGTGCGGGTAGGGAAGCCTACCATCTGGTGAGGCGTGGAGGCGTTGGCGTTAAACTTTGCCAAGCCTTCCCGCCCTAGTAGGACGTCGTGGTGTGAAGTTACCGGTAGTACCATGAAATCGCACATTTCTGTGCGCTCGTGGGTACCATCTATCAAGGTGACCGGGAAGGTGATTATGCCGCGGGGCATGATGACTTCATCGATGAAGCCCGAGATTGGTGCGTTGACTGGAACGAGGCGGGCTTTGTCATCCTCGTCCAGTTGTTGAAAACACTGATCATAGATTATGTCAGTGCTGCTTCCGCCGTCTAGGAACATGGATTGCGTTCGATAATGCCCTAGAACGGCAGTGATGATTAGAGGCGCTGTTGCGGACGGTCCGCCTCGTACCCGAGGGAGAAGGACGTCCACCTCCTTCCAGGAGTCGTCAGTTTGTCTTGGGCGCTTACCAGTGTGTTGGCGTGTTCCCGCGTTGGAGAGCATGTTACAATGATGGCGCGGGGCGTATTGTATGTAGCTTGTTTGGAGGTTCCGGATTTGTTTACCTCCGGTGTCTTCTCGTTTGACTTCTGGGTTGGTGTTGCGTCCGCCTTTGTTGACATTTTTGACGAGGTGACCTAGCTGGCCTGTCTTTAGGGCCGCCTCGATCTCTAGTTTCAGACTGTAGCAATTGTCTGTCAAGTGGCCATAGTCGTTGTGGAATTCACAGAACTTGGTTTGATCGACGTTCTTTCTTTTGCCCAACACTTTGGGCTCCTTGAAATTGATTTGTTCCGTCTTCAGTACTTGTGACGGAGTTTTTGTGAGCTGGGTCCAGTCGGTATTCTTTTTTGGTTGGGGTCTCTGGTCCCTTTGTTGTTTGTTGTTGATTGTCTGCCGAGCATCGTTGGCGGGCGAGTACTTTCCTTCGTCCGTTGGTCCTGAGATTCGCGACCAGACGGACTGTTTCCCCTTGTTTCTGTTGGAGTTATTGGCTTGGCTGTAGCCGCGCTGCTGTTTGATGGAGCGTTCCGAGGATGCGTAAATCTTGGAGGCTTTGATGACTTCCTCCCAGGAATCTGGGATGCCCGTTTTTCCGGACAATGTTTTCATCAAGTCCTCACTGCGCACCCCGTTGATAAAGCCTGCGCGCATGAGCTCTTCTCCACAGCCGATTTGTAGTGCCTCCTTGTTGTAACGCACAATGAAATCTTCAATCGATTCATTGTCCGTACGTTGACAGAGGAGGATGTGGGATTTATCTCTTTTGTGGCGCATGAGGTGGGAGAAGTGATCTTTGAATTTCTGGATGAGGTCGTCGAAATCCAGAATACTTCCCACCGGGAGGTTGTCGAACCAGACTCTGGCTGCGCCCGTGAGGGTCTGTGCGAAGAGGTGGCACCAGACTTGCACGGGCCAGAGGACTGTGGTTCCTGCGCACTCGAAGTCGTGTAGGTGATCGGTGGGGTCTCGCAGGCCATCGTATCGACCGATGCTGCTTGGGAGTTTTGCTTGTTTTTCAATGGGTGCGGTGGCTATCCGCTGGCAAAACTTGGAGCTGAGGGCGAACGACTTAGGCCTATATGGCTTGTTTAAGTCGTCGTCCTCCTTCTTGTGTGAGGATGCGGAGTGGGTCTTTGTCACCTTTCGCTTCTTGCGTTTGGAGATCTTTGTGTTATCTGAATCGCTGGTTGGTTCGTAGCTATCAGATTCTGAGGTTGTGCCTGCGGGGTCCTGATCGCGCGCAAGCTTGCTGCGATCTCCACCCCGAGACTTGGGACGTGTGGCTTGCTTTTCTTTCCCCCGACGGCTGTGTTTTGCCGATGGCGAAGCCTTAGACTTATCGGTTTGAAGTTTGGCTAACATGTTTTGATAAATTTTTGTATTCTTGAGTTGTTTGCGAAAAAGCCACTCGTCTGGATCCACTGGTGTGGTGGGTGTGTCGGACTCGGATGAGTCTGAGCAGGAGACCGCCTAGGGCGGTGTTTCCTCCCTTGTGGCTGCTGTTGCTATGCCCTTGTCCGGAGTTTGGAGCATGCCTGCTCCCGTAGTCTGAATGACTGCCGAAGGGGATGCTCCTGCGACTCCGGCCGGTGTTAGATCTGCCATTTTAGTGAGCTTAAAGGATAAAGGTTTGAAAGTTTAGTGATTCTTTCAGCCGACACGGATGGCGCCAATGAAGAAACAACGAGTATAGATGGGGGGTAGTAGGTGTGTGGTACGACTCGTGTTTGCTGCAGGATATAATCCTTGGCTCACAACGATGGTTAATCTATGGTTATATGCATAAACAGTAAGCAGAATAATGTAAGAGACAACGATATAAGTGGTTCGATCTCGTAAGATCTACGTCCACTAACAAGAGATGTTCTTTTATAAATACAAAGTACAAGTAATGATACAAGTGTATTGTTTCTAATTAGTCAAGAATTGATCGTGCTAAGAAAGGAGGTGAATGCCTCCTTTTATAGGAGGTACGTGGGCCTGAGGTAATCAGGCCCATTTTGATTGTTGACGGGCTTGGGCCCGGGAGCTTTTAGGAGTCCACTTAGTTGGATCTCAACCCTTAGTTGGGTAAAGTTATCCAAGTTGAGGAGGCTTTCCTCTGATTGGGCCACGTGGCGCTATGTGATTGGATGGCTGGGCGGTGCCCTGCCACTGGTACACGTGGCGCCTTCTGGCTGGATCTGCAGAAGGTATCTTTTTCTCCTGCTGTCAGGACGTGTCAGGCGGCTGACCAGTTGTCAGCTGACACCTGATGGGAGGTGGCAAGCTGAACTCCAGGGGGGATGTATCCGGCGCTGTCAAGTGGTGACTCTGCGCGGAGTGAGCAGCGCGGTTTAAGCGCTGCTGCTTTATCTCCCTTAGTGTGTTGTTTGGCCTTGTGTAGGCGGAGTTTCTTGGACGCTGGGTAGGGTGCGCTTGCAAGCGCTGAGAAGCGGTACCCTACCCCTTCACCTATAAACTCATGAATTGCATACCACATGACCCTAATCGCCTATAGTAGAGGCGATTAGCCTTCATAATTGCCTGTTGACCTACGTAATTGCTAGTTGACTTTTCCTAATCGCCTGTACTGCTGCTATAAGTGTATTTTAGCATTCCGAGACCCGATTTGACACCTAGGAACATGCTAGGAACCCCGTATCATACCTAATAACTTGGTAACATGTGCTCGGACTTATTTATGTGATACTTGAACATGTGCTCGGGTCACCAATGGGATGTCGAGTCTTGTACATTGGGTTAGTTTAACAGTCACAGTGTTTTCAAACGAACTTGGTTATGGTCTGGACATCTAGGGACTAACTAACCTACGGGTTATTAGTCTAAGTACTTGTAACTGTTATATGTTAGGTCGCCGCTTTACGGGGCTAGCATAGCTTGCTGAATTTATTCATATTACGAAGTAACGCAACCTAAGGTGAGTTCACGGCCCCACTTTTAACTGGTTTCACTTTTTGGGGGAGAAAACATGTGTTAAACTGATGTTTTGGTAACAACTGTCATACTATGGGTTTCTATGGTTTGCTATACGATCTTTGGAAGTCCCGGAGGGAAACCATGAATGTGCGGGTTAGCACAACGGGGAAATGTGAATAGATCTATTGGGAGTGACCAACCCTGCTTGTCGGCTTGGAGGGCCGGGCGAGTGCATATTGTCTCAAACAGGAACAGGTTTACTGTAACATTTCGCATTTATCTTTATGTACGTTTCGACCATCGTTAATAAAACGTTGCATTTTCTAATCCTTTTTGTACGTTAAAAATATTCCACGACACTTTTTGCAATTGTCTAACCATATTATAACCTTAAATATATAAAAACTAGGTAAATACTTAGCAAAAAAAATAAAAGCTCGGGCTGGGACTCGAACCCGAGTACCCAGCCGAGTCAAAGCTTTAACACAAACTCAACACCAACTAGGCTACACTAACTTTTGGTTCTAACCCCACCTGCTTTAACTTTAACACAACCTTAAATCATCTTGGTTGACTAACACGAGTCAAACAGCCGGGTTTTGATCAAATTCGTGCACAAACGCGTGATTAAGATTATGGAATGTATCACACCGACACCCTAACTTCTCCTCCACGGATTCCAGCGTTTAAAACCTTCCAATTTGATGATTATACGCGTTTAATTAATTAATGGGTCAATAATTTCCATATAAACGAATACCGATTATTATTATAAATTGAACCCTCATTTACAACCTCTCTGCACCGATAAACAATTCCCCATCACAAATTTCTGTTAATCGTTCGTGGTTTATTCGAATTGATCGTGTTTTGACCCTTCTGTTTGACCAATCCATTCGAGGCTCTAAACGTATTGTAAGTGTTAATTCATGCTTTGGTTTTGTTTTTCGGCCCTTAACAAACAATAGCCCCATCATCACAGGGGCTATTGCTTATCAAATCGATCGATTGATCAACTAGGGTTTTCATTCGTTTTGGGGATTCATGGTTATTCATTGTTATAATATAACTATAAAACGAAAAGGATCCAGACACCAACTGATGTACAGATCAGTTGGTAGTGTTTGTTGCTTAAAAACCATGAACCGGGTTACACCCGGGTTCGATTCCCACACACGTTTTTTTTATTTCCTTTTGTTTTATTTACTTTTTAATTACTTACATATTCAATATTAAATTTTAAATACCAAATATGGTTTATAAAATTCTATAAAATTTATTTTAAATTATTCTGATGATAAAGTTAATTATCCAACTTTTAGTTTACAAAAATTAATTACTTATTATTTATAATAAATATTACAAGTTTATTCAATTTTATTTATAAAATTCTATAAAGATATCAAAACGATTATATAAATTTCCACAAAAATTATTCTGAGTTTTTATAACATTATACTTTTCTGAAATAATTTTTATTTCTGAAAAATCATTTATTTAACATTTTTAATCAATTTTTGTTAGTTTTAATCATAATTAAATCATAATAAATTCAATTTTTAATATTTTTGCACCAAAATTTTATATAAATTATTCCTGATTATTTAGAACAGAAATATAATTTTTAAACTAATAATTCTTTAATTTTAGTATTTTTAAATATTTAAGTTAAATTTTGATAATTTGTTATAAATAGAATTAGTATTCTATTTTAAAGAAAATAATTTTATAAAAATTATTTTTATACTTTAAACTCATTAATGTGACCATCTTAAATTCAAACTTTATAAAAAGATTCTTGTTTATTTATTTACTGAAATTCTCCCAATTATCAAACATTTTTATTATTAATCAAACGGGCATTTATCCCCAATTCGAAGCCCTAGAATATATACATTTGTAGACTAGATAGACTTAGACATATTTGTTACCTTATACATAGGGTAACACTTGGCATCTTTGGGGATACGCTTATTCTATTTTCTTTTTGAGACTTAAACGCTTTGCTAAGGTGAGTTTACGTAACCTTGTTTATGCAATTCTTTATACTTGAAACTTTATACTTAAGCAATTCTACATACATGTCTAGTTGTAAACTTTGATGCCTCATGACTTAGACAAAGACTATTAGACTTAAACTTAAACTTGCATAATCATTAACCCTGATCAAGCCGGCGGTATACAATGATAGATCTATTGGATTGACAATCCCACCCAGATTCGTTGACCATCTTTTATGGGGAGCGCGGGTGATTGTTATCGTTCCAACGTGATATTAAGGTGAACCGTGGATGACGGGATGGACCTAAACTTTGTCGGAGGTTTGATTATGTGCATACTATACTTCATGTTTAATCATGTAGACTTAAACTTACATTAGACATATGAATTGCTAAACCTTTTATACTTAAACTATTTGCTTAACATGACTTATGTATTCTCACCAACTTCTAGTTGACCCCCCCCCCCCCCATTTTTACAACTCAACAGGAAATAATGAGGCATGAAGATTAGAGTACTAGCATGAGAAGATCTTTATTGAAGTTTATGCTTGTTTGGATTATTTGATGTTCTAGACTTTTATTTAAAACTTTGTTATGTAATTCGACTTTGGATATTTTGCCTTAATTATATTTCAATTAAAATTTGTCTACCATGTGCTACTGAACAATCATTCTTACGTGACACCTCGATGTTTCCGCCATCGGTTGGGGTGTTACATTTACTATTCGGGCACAACATCTGGTTTGCGAGTTAGTAATGGTTTTCCAATCGTAGTAGTAACAAAATATACGCCTAGCTAGCGTACTTTGGTTTACAATTTGATATAGTATGGACAGGTTGAACTTGGTACTTATTTTACAAATCTGTGAACTCACCAGCATTTTTGTGCTGACGTAACTCTTACATGTTTTCTCAGGTCGCTAAGGTAGCACTACGGAACTAGGGCGCACGCGTCTGCACGGCGTCTAGTTAGGGTTGCATGGTTTTCAAACATTGAATACGTTGGATTTATATTGGTTATGTTTTGAGAATAAGCTTCCGCTGTATTTGGGAATTTTAAACTATGTTTTTGAAATTGCATATGTTCATTTAGACTTGTTTATTGTGATCGTTGACTTGGATCCTGGTTTGTCATGCGCCTCGCGGTAAAACTCCGCAAGTGGATTTTGAGGGTCTGACAGTTATAATTCCTTTCCTTTAGTAGCAACCGTTATTTTATCATCGTTTGTTGTATACAAAGCGTTGCCCTATTAAAATATTTGAGTGAAGCGGTGTATCTTCAACCTTCATTAAAAATCAAAGTTGCTTTTCATTAAAGACAATCTACCAATTCAATTAGAATATTTACCCCAGTGATGTTGGTTTGGAGGATATACAAACGTCTCAATTTAAAGCAGTGTTTTTTTCATTTAAATGAATTTATATGCTTATTTCAATATGAATAATCACAGCCAAATCATATTTTCTTACTACACACATGTGTTGTATGCAATTCATACCGGTAATTTGCTAATTGAATGATCTGTGATTTTAATTTTGAGAAATTGATTTTATGTATTTGGTTCTTAAAGACATTTAAGGGATTGGATTGAACCGTTGTTTCGATTTCGTGGTTTCTACTCCAATTTTGACTTCGTTTTATTAACGCCGGAGATTTCTGTTTTCATATTAGTTTTTAGAAGAACGTTTATAGGCTTCTAACTCAGCGACCCTTTCTAATCAACAATCAAACTTCACGTTGTTGATTTTGGTTCCAAATTGCGTCCGGATGCGCCAAACAAGGGTTGATTTGAAATGGTGGTAGGCTGTCCGAATTGATCAATATTGATCGGATTATTCTTTGTATTATTAGAGGCAGAAACAATCAAACAAACACTTTGATTGTTATTCTCTTCTGATCGATTAAACTACGTGCCGAATTAATCAATATTGATCGGATCATTTTTTTGATTCACATGTTTCTATGCGTTTCCTTTGGAAGACACCATGTGATGGTTGGTCGGAAGTCATCATACACCGTAAATGGAGTACGTACGTTGTGCTGTAAACCATACTGTGAAACGACGACTACAGACGACAAGTAAGAGGGTAGAAGTTAAAAGCTAGCGATGTGATGGTTGGTTGGAAGCCGTCATAAACAGTAAAGCCATAAACGAAGAACGCTGTGTCGTATTGTAAAAGATGGCAATAAATGAGAAAAGGTCGGAAGGAGTTAAATGTGAAAATGGTGTTGTCATGGATTTTGTTTTCAAAATACAAAGATGAGGAATCAAAATTATTATTGTGGCAAACACGTGATTCGGCAGAGATTACAACGCACTGGTAAAACACGTAATTACATAATGGTATACAACTACATAATATATTGTTGCTAGCGGATTTGGATTTTAATAATCCAAACTTTATCTCGTTGACTGATAATAATTAGTACTTAAGAAATTCACCACAACAGTCCCAACTTTTAAAGTATTTTTCCCCAATAAGCTTTTGTTAACTAAGAACTAACTTAGTTAGTGGACGCTGACATGGCATGTCATGCCATGTCAGCGTCCACATCAGCATTCATGTTTGCGTGAACATGCCACGTCCTCATCCATGCATGCGTCAACATCTACTAACTGGGTTAGTTCTCAGTTAACAAAAGATCATTGGAGAATTTTTTTTTTGAAAATTGGGACTGCTGTGGGGAATTTCTTAAGTACATATTATTGTTGGCCAATGAGGCAAAATTTGGATTATTAAAATCCAATTCCCCTTGTTTTTATAATTAAAAAAATTATAGTAGTATCATACTCAAATTCAATACTCAAGTTCAAGAGAACAAAAATGTGTGTTTTTTATGGTGTAATTATAAAAAAAAAGTTATTGACGTATAAAAATGTTATGGATGTTGAGAAATCGGGGACTTACATGTGCTATAAAAGATTTATCTTTAAGTGATTGTGTCATATGTTTTACAATTTACTAGTGGGGAGCCCGCGCGATGCGGCGGGATAGACAATTACAAGCCTGCTTGCATTAGGTAACATACACTTTGCGGTGGTAGTTACCCGATTCTAAGTTAACCTTTTGAAACTCGATGAGTGACAATTCTAAGTAATTGTTCATGGTAAATTAAGATGTAAAGCAACCAACAAATAAAAAAAAGAGCAGTGTCACATTAAAAATAATTCAAAGTTCTGTATATTTTTAACTAAGTAATTAATATAAAACATATAAAAAACTCATTATGATTTAATCTAACCTAGATAAAGAAATATTCAAAGAAACTAAAATTGGACAAAAGAAATATAGTAAAAAGACATGTTAAAATAGAAAAGAGACATGTACATACATAAGGAAACAAAAGAAAACCCAATCTACATACAAACTACCACCCATTACATTCAAGTACAAAAGTTAAACGTACACCATTGTGCCCAATCTAAAGACACAGTTTTGGAGCGGTTCTTGACCCATAGAAACCCATGAGTTTCATTTCATCAAGTAAATTCCTAATCTCCACCTTTTAATCTGAATACTGCTTCATTACTTGACTTCCATAGTGACCAGCAAGCTGTTAGGATGGATTGCACCATACTAAATGAGCTGTATATGAAGTATTGACTTTTTGGTTCACTTCGTCTGGCCTTCACTTTCACTGTTCAAAAGACAAATGCTAGGATGAGATCAAATGCATTAAGTTAAGTAGTTAAAACAAATGTCAAACCAAATGATTACCAAAATTTTCAATAACAGACCAATGGAGTAATAACAATACAGATCCAATTTACAAACCCCTACGACAATTTCTAAAACCAATCATTGGGAGTAATAATCTGAGAAAGGTAGTATGTTGAACTTTGTTTTCAAAGGCATGCTTAAGCGCGAGGCGACATGAGGCGCGAGGTCCTGCACCTTGACATAAGGTGCGCAGTGTACAAGAAGCGCAAGAAAAACGAGCTTTTTTGGACAAAAATCCCCTTGAGGCACGAAGTTTTTGTACACAGGGTGCTTTTGTGCTTCAAAATGTTATACATGTAGCTAAAAAGGTTGTATATTTAAGTTAAATCATATATAAACCTTATCTATATCTATATTTTGGGTAAAGGATGCTAAAAACATATAGGATATATAAAAAAATTATATAATCGTCTTGCGCCTCGCGTGCGAAAAGCCCACCGTTTTTGCGCTTTGCGCCTTGGTGTTAGACCTCGTTGCTTTTGTACACTTCGCGCTTTTTAAAACCAATATGTTGAACAAAAAATGCATTCATGCCTACATCATCACATAAACAGGTATGTTGCTCTAACTTGACGAATTATCCTAAAAATTGGTAAATACAACTACATATACATGATTGTAACACAAATGTTAGTTATCTTTGGATTTAAAAAGAATGTCCATGTCTCTGGGACACGTGTGAAATTAACCAAAAGTAAAATAAAATATAACATAGAGAATTTAAACCTGCAGCGGATATACAACCAGGAAAGAAAAATAAACACCCCACATTATCGAAATCAAATTAACAATAAAGGGCATAATGCAGTTACCGATTTTGGTTCCGACTCACGTTAGTAACAACTGCAACATTCTGTAAAAGTATGGACCGATTTTGGTGTTGACTCGCAGTTACCGGTAGACACTCACTTGAAGGTGGAGTAGCAGATGATATACCAAACATAAAAATGCAATTTAATGTTGAAGGAACCTAAGTACAGCCAAATCAACTCATACCATATAAATGATTCAAGATTATGGATGGCAAGTAGAAGACCTCAAGGACCATTAGAGAGCTCATCTAGCATAAATGAACATTTACCATGTTAACACTCAATCCTCAATGAACTTAACACTCAATCCTCAATGAACATCTAACATTTTAGTGTTTCCTGTAGCGACTGAAAGTTAGCTTGCGATCTTGCTGTTTGATCCTGCAAAGCCAGAGGCAAATGAAATTTTGGGGTAACATTAGTGTTTCTCAAGAGATGTACATGTCAAATTGGCAAACTTATATTGTTTTAAAATTTGTAAGTGATTAATCGTATGATGTTGTGAAAGGATTTTTAACAATGATTAACCTCCTGTAGCCATTTGGCATGTTTTGTTTTTACTTGTTTTTTTTATACCTTATCCATTGACCCGTTGTTAATAAATTTGAGATAAACTTACTTGTTCCAATATACATTAGTTATACAGTTAAAACGGTCAACTGCAACAATTAACTGATTGAAAAAGGGATAGAAGTACCTTATTAGCAATGATCCCAATATTGCACCGCTAAAGTTCATGTTGGGTTAATCGGGTTTTGTTCACGGTCATGGGTCTTTAATTGGTGTCTGGGTCATAAAATAGTGTTGGTTTGCATGCTTATGGACAAGGTTTAAAAGTACGGAATCGTGCCTCGAGGCGTAAGCCTGAGGCGGAATTAAAAAATAAATATAAATATTATATATCTTATAAAAAATGAAATACTAACTAATTTCATCCTCATATTCATCAAAAACATAAAAAAACACTCACTAAAAGGATATGGAATGCTTGAAATTGACACAAAAAGTCCAAAACATCAAAAACCCCCGAGGCGCCTCCGAGGTGCAATTTTTGTTACCGCCTCAGCTCTATGAGGCGCACGTACAAAATAACACCTTGAGGCGCCGCCTCGGATTCGTTTTCTCATAGAATCGCCTTGAGGCGCGCCTCGAGGCGTACGCCTCACCCGTTTTTTTAAACCATGGTTATGGAATAACGAAATACTTCAAGGTTTCAAGTGCACATGATTGGATATTTGGAGTGCACATGGCTAAAAGCTAGAATGGACTTGGTAGATTGTTTGACCGATTTCTTTGGACATGTAGTTGAGAAAGTGTACGTTGGAAGCTATAATGGGTCATAGGTTATACCTAGTCTTTAAGTTTATATGCAATTTTATTGGTTTTGCATCTTTCCCAAGTCTATATGTGTAAGGCTATATATAGGCCATTTTCATTGAATAACGATGCAAGCTTTTCTATAATCTTTCTCCGCAACTTTCATATACATCTATTCGACTTAGTTTTTAGCAGCAAACACATTGAAACTTTTATACTTTAGTGTGTAGTCGGGATTTGAATCTAGAAACATATCCAAAATAGTTTTGACTCTAATATAATCCTAATTTGAGCTAATCTCTTAGCTTAGAACTGAATACACTTAAACCTTGAATAGACTAAAAAACATGACTTCACTTTATTTGGAAATAAAACTGCAACTTTTTTGTTGCCTATTTATTAGCACTAATGTATTAGAAGTAGCAAAGTTGTGAATTTTGAACACTCGGTTTCAAAACTATCCATGGGTTGACCCTAAAATACGTTTTGTCTTAACTACAAAATCTTCTTTTGTCTAAACATTGAGTACAAAAATTGGATGATTTTACTATAACTTGGATAACTCTCCACCCACTTGATATGTTTTTTTAAGCTAACTTAAATGATTTCACTGTCCTAACCAGTTAAAGATAAAATATAACTTGAATCAAGGTATTTATAACTAAATGGGTCGAAATCCCCACCTCTAATTTCAAGTCAAATACTGAAATGAAAACTCAAATCACCATCCGTGGGGATTCACTTATATACATCTCTACAAGAAAAGATTGTGGAGGTTGCAAGAGTATGAGTAACTAATAACACCCCAACCTTACTCAATTAAACAATTATGGGTAATATTGTAAACATACCTCTCTAAGAGCAAGAACCTGAAAATTTCTAGCGAGCTGCAATTGTGTATAGACTTCGTAGAAGTCAGAAAGACTTTCAGCATAAAAATTGAAAAGAAAACTGAATCCTGCAATTGAATAATGAACTTAATTGAAGGAAAATTAAGAGTTAGAGCAAGAAACTACACATTATTGCAAATATATTCTTTAGTCCAATTAACATGTAAATACACATTTTCATCACTTTATCAGTCAAATATAAAATCGTCGCTCAAAGAAAAAGAAAGATTAACTATGCAAATTTAGAGAGAAAAATAGATACTTGCATAGATCAATAGCTTGTTTCACTAAATCAATAACTACAAAATAATTTATAAAGAGAGTAATTGATAATACATTATACAAAGGTTAGAACTTTAGGAATTGAAGTACCTCACTTTATAAACTACTCTCTTCTCTTGCACTATAGGCTCCATTTTGTTTTTCTGCAAATTCTCAGTAGTATATTAGCATATCATTAAAACCAATAAGAATAAAATTACAAATAAAAAACCATAGATGCGAAAACAGTTAAGCAAATTGCACATAATAGAGTTCATGATAAAAGACATCTAAATTTTAGAAGCCAAAAGACTCGATTTGAGTTTAAACCATAAATAAATAGAAAAACAAAAACCAAGGTCCTTGAATATAAAAAAAGAACCAAAAACTTATCACAATTTAACTCATCGCAAAGATGAGCACACCAAGAAACCAATATGTGTTTTAAAGGCCCACAATACAAAAACATTCAAGAAGAAATTCATTTATAGAAAAACAATGAAAACAAATTGAGGATTACTTTAGAAATATGATACAATCACATTCATCATGATCGGAGTATAAAAATAATAAACTACAAGATGATGCATCAGAACTCAAAAGAATTTAGAGTGGTTCAACAAAAGTTAGGGCTTGTTACAAGTACCTTGGAATGACCAATTTAGATTTTAATCATGAGGTAGGAAAGGCGATTACTGATTTTGGAGACACGAATGGAACTGAAACCGTCACTCCTGCTAGGATTTAAGCCCTACCGATGATGCTCGAATCCACCTAAAATAGTTACGAATTGGTGAAATTCAGATCATTAGCATAAAAAAAAAACACATGATCCATATCACGATTCATTCTAAAACAAACTTACCGCTATCACCGAACAAAAGGAGCTTAACCAGGTAACCACAATATGCCCGTGCTCTTTCTGGGGTAGCGGCCATTGAATATTCAAAATCCAATCGAAATAAAAATCCCTAAAAAGTAAAAACAGGTTTCATGTATATGTATACCCACTTACCTCATTGGTCGTCGTTTCTGAAATGGTAGGGGTTACCTGAACCTTACCTCCTTATCGTCACTGGTCAACCCAAAAAAAATTTTACATACAGTCTGCATCCACATCCGTTGTATCCAACGCCTGTTGATAGAGCCATTCGTAGCATATGAAGACAACCTTAAGATGAGGAGATGAAAACAAGCTTGAATCCTTGATATGAGGAGATTTCGGTTGATTTGAAATTTGAATCCTTCATATCAGGAGATTTGGGTAAGGATATAAAAAAACAAATTTGCTTTAACTCGTTTGACATCTTGCTCCTCTCCCACATATTCATGCTTTACAATAGGATTGTATAACCACCTCTTGTAGCTTTGCTTCTAGAAGCATGTTTATAGTTTAGGTTGTTTCACCCTAACTAAAAGACATATTTGCCCTTAAAAAATCTTTATTATGTGCATTTAGTGTTGTACCTTAAGCAATTATATTTGTATTGTTTAAATTTTAAGAAGTCCCTTAACACTAGTGGGGTACTACCCGCTCTGCGGTATATTCGAAACATAGACAAAAATATGCAAATCGCAAATGTGATGATAAAAAATCACATCGCGATGACATATTTAAAATTTATAGAAAACTTATGTCGTGTACGAAAACCGAATTATTTAAACAAAATTTACACCAAAACATATATAAGGATAAACATGATGGCCAAGCATTACAATTAATTGGTTGATTTAAATATATATATAAATATGCCGTAATGGTGTATTTAGAGATGAGCGTCGTTCAGGTTAAAAAAAACAAATGGTTTTATAAAAAAACATTTAAAACAACCAGTTGGTTTAATAACAATACTACAAACATTCACAAAAATAAGTTCGTTTAAAAAGTTAATTTTTTTTACTTGTAAAAGCAATTATAATATATTACAATAACCATAAATTCACTCAAGTACAAATTATTTACTCTAAATATAAAAGTCGTAAAGTATATACAAATATATGATTTAAAAATTTGGATATTGTATCGGGTGTTAAAAAGCCGATATTGATATACGGTATAACCGGGTTAGATATACGGTATAACCTATTTCGGGTATTTTCAGTATAAATAGGGTACGGTTCTAGCTATGGATATTGAGCTCGAAATGTATAACCTTTACATACTAACGGGTGGGGTTGGGTTCAATCACTCATTGCAAAGAACATGTTTGTACGTCAGGTCATGCTCTTTATTATCATAGCCAGGCTATAAAATACCCGAGGACAAACAAATCAGTTCTGGATTGTTTGTATACTAGCAATGTTTTAAAATCCGTTTTTTAATTATACCGGATTTGGCTAAAAAATAGTTCAACCAGTTGAACCGCGTTGTACTGGGCGGTTCAACCTAGTTGATTAGTTAGCTATATAATTTCATAAATTAAAACATTAAAACAAAAAATAATCTAAAATTACATAATTACATAGTAAAATACTATCAAAAAGTTAATCAATAATTAAAAAATAATCCAAAAGATAATCTAAAGTTTTTAATTTTTTAAAAGTTATAATTTAATAAAAAAATAATCTAAAAATAACCCAAAAACTAACCTATGCAGGTATCGGTATAGCGGTTCAAACCGGTATACTGGATTTTACCGGCGGTACAAAATCGATACCGTTTCCCATATTTACCAGTGTGTTTCGTACCGGATTTCCATCTGAAAACAGTAATACCAGTATAACCGGCCAGTATTTACCGGTTTTTAAAACATTGTATACAAGTGTAACGTGTTTTTTGTGCAACTCTATTCTTGCGTACGGGGATTATAAAGAAACAATATATATTTTGAGAAAAGGGGGACAAAATTTTTATTTTGCTTTGGCCCCAAATGGTTAGGAAGGCACTGCACGTCAGGGGCGAACCTAGTGTATAACTAAGTACCGTGTCCGTTGGAAATTTAGTGGAAATTTTGTTTTTTTTTATGAAATTTGAAATACGTTGCTACTAAAATGAAAAAAAAAATAAAAAACGTTACTACTAAAATTCATTTCTAAATCCGCCACTGCTGCACGTTTTAACTTTTAAATATGTTTTCAAGTAACAATTGAGAAAGCATGAAGGACGTGCATCATTAAAGTACTTATGAAGATTCTTAGATACCGTCTTTCGATTATTATGGTGGTGGGTGTGGTCATAGAGTACCCAAATGGTTAGGAAACTTTTATGTTCAGTTAGGGTTGTTCAAATCGCTCGCTGCTCGTGGATCGCTCGTTCGGAAAATGCTCGAAAAATGCTTGCTCGATCTTCCGCTCGGTTGTATATGAGCCGACCGGCTCGGTTCGGTTTGTAAATGACCCAAGCACGAGCAAAGGTACGCTCGGCTCGGTTCGGCTCGAATAAATTTTTATTTATTTAATAATAAATATACACACAATTTACACATAAATTTATGGCTTTATATATAAGTTCTATTGGATTTAACTCAGTATATGCAAACAAAATATAATCAGTCCACTTAACATAATAAAAAAATTAACACTAGATTTAATAGTAAAACAATAAGTCATGAGATGACAGTCCGAATTCTTTATGTTAGTAGTCGTCCATCGCTAATTGTCGCTTGATATCACACCTACGTCACAATGCAACAACTGTTGTCTGACGTATGCTCACCAGCCTCAATCTAAGCCTCATCCTTGGACACTTGGATCTCAATATTAGTGTTATCATCGGGCAATTTGACCTTAGTTGTCACCTAACAATGAAAACATCGAAGGAAACATCCCAATTTTATAATCGTCCATATTATTCTCCGCTCGATTCTCGCTCAGCGCTCGCTTGGAAAATTTGCGTTCGAAGAATGCTCGTTCGGTTTTCAGCTCAATTGTAAACGAGCCGCTCCGCTCGGTTCGGTTTGTAAACGAGCCAAGCACGAGCAAAGCTCCGTTCGGATCGGCTCGGCTCGTGAACGGCCCTATGTTCGGTCATATGAAATTAGAAATCTAAAAAAGTGAACACAGTGGACAAAAATCCTAGATCCGCCACTGAGTACAAGCAACTCTGACCATCTTTGTCATCACGTAATTCCCCACAACCACTGACGACCCCGACAATCACCTCCCTCGACCTCTGTTTTCTAGGGACTTCTCATCCTCACCAATTCGGATTTACCTTAGTCTCTTTGAAAAATTTTCCAAGACTCAACCGTTGTAGAAACTGTATAAATATCGTGCTTCTTAAAAAGTAACACTCTAACCAAAGATAGACAGATAGTCATTTATGAAAGCATAACTTTTAAAGTGCTCGTAGCTCCAAACTAAGTCAAAAAAAAAAAACCCACTCAAAGTTGGCTACAATAGTTTACGAGCCGAGCCGAGCTAGCTTGATTACATTCGAGCATGGGTAAACTCACCCGCTCTGTTAAGTCCGAAAACTGTAATCTTTTATAGCCAAGATTAGCAGCCCAATTTTTATCTTTATAGCCCAAGTAGTCAATCCAGATCCAGCCAAATCAATAGTCCAATTTCTTGTACCTAACCTACCTGCCTGCCTGTGTATGGGTTAAAAAGTGGTGCCCTAACTTGCATTTAGGTTAGGTTTCAGCAGGCTGCATCTTCTCTATCGTGCGTCAAACGACTACAAACTGCCTCAAATCAAACTGGTAGTGTTCTGAACTTGTACTTATTTACTCCAAATCAAACTGCATTTTCATATCTTCAAGTATGGTGAATTAGGGAAATCTGTAGCATGAAAAGTTACACATCAATTTGTTTAGTATATTAATTACTTTATTTTGTCATTACCAAGAATAAAGAATTAGAAGAATAATTTTAACTTTGTCACTTGGAAAAATAAAAAAATTATTTATAGCATAGGTATGTTTTATACTTTATTATTTAACGTTGTGATTAAGAAAATGTAGGGTAAGTTAATTCACTTTGGGAAACAATACATATTCTTAAAATTCAACTCATTCTTCTTTGTCAAATATGTTATTTAAAATACAATAGAGAAATATATATAACTTCTCAATTACATATGTAAACATTAGGGTTCATGTTATCCTACACAGTGTAACCGAAATGAGAAGGGTGAAAATGAAACAAAGAACACAATAGATTACGAAATATGACACAATGAGCCATAAAATATAATGAAACGCAAAAATAACACAATGATGAAAATAAGAAAAAGACACAATACTACATAAAAGACACAATGATATAACATAAATTCTAAAAACTACAAGCTAAAAATCCAAAAAAGCGAAAACCTAAACAATAAGATCGTAGGGTTCGATGTGACGGTTCCAATGTCGCTTTAATGGTATCAGTCGGAGTTCGTTTGATACCATTCCTACGACTTCCTATTTTTCTTTCACTGTTTATTTAATCCTAACCTAATACGTTGATTATAGTGACCTGAAATTAGGTAAGCTATTTGAAAAATAATAATAATCCTACATCAACTTACATTATTCAAATGAAGTATAAAGCCCCTGTGTTGAACAAAATCTGTTTTCACGGTTGCTAATATTGCAGTGTCAAGTCAATTCAACAGGAATATACCCTGAGATGGACATGTTTAAGAAGCTTCCTCACAGCATAATAGAAAACATTCTATGCCTTGTACCGATTAAGGAGGCGGCAAGGACAAGCATCCTTTCTAAGGAATGGAGGTACCATTGGACCAAAATCCCTAAACTTGTACTTAACGAAGATACGTTTGAAGTACCAAATTTTGTGGAACCGCCGCCTCTTAAGGAAAGGGTTCACAACATACTAAGTCAAAAGGAAGGGGAAAGCTATTGGTGTAAAATATTCTACGCTTTTTATCAAATTTTGTTAAAGCATGAGGGTCCAATACATGAGTTCACCCTTAGGTTTTGTGAAGACGAGGATTGTGTTGAAATCGAACTTATATTATGTTACTTATCGAGAAACTTCAGTGTCAAGAAATTAACACTTGACCTTTATGGGTTGTATGTGTTACCCTTATCTGTCTTCTCGTTTTATCGGTTAACTGACTTACGTCTCAATTACTGTGAGCTTGGCGACGGAACAATAACATTCAACGCATTTGATAGCCTTACAAACTTGTGTCTGAATAATGTACACATTAGTAAAAAGACGCTTCTACATCTCCTATCTAATTGTCCATTGCTTAAGAGTTTGACTTGGGTAAGTTCTTGTAAAAATAGAATATTGATCCTCACATGCTTTCATTATATACCTTATAATTGCAATTTGTTGCAGGTTGAAGATTCACAAGATGATTACAATCCTGAGGGTTACACCATTACAAATCTATTTGAGTGTTTCCCTACGGTTGAAAAACTGTCTATCTGCTTCTCTATTATTGTGGTAACTCATTCAACTCGGGATTTTATTTTATTTTCTTCATTTTATTATTATTATTATTATTTGTTATTCTTGTTTTTTGGAGCACCGGACTTTGTATTGGCAACCACCGGTCCAAACTAACAAAATGTGTGCTGATGATCCCATCTTTTAATATATTATCCACCAACGAACCAAAACTAACAGAACACTAAGAGAGAATTTAGCACGCAAGCATACCATGTCATTTTGGATAGGTGACGACATTGTTAAAAGGTGGGCAATATGTTAGTCATGATCCGTTGGTGGACAATATGTTAAAAGGTGGGACCGCCAGCACACATTTCGTTAGTTGGGACCGATGGTGGCCACTAGCTGATAATTGGAATTGTTTAAATCTAATACTGTTTTTGCTATTGTTCAAGTATTTTACTATAGACAGAGTTCCACAAGCACTTCCAACGAAATTAAACTACCTCAAATACGTGTATATTATTGAGATGAGTTTCATGAACGACTATGGGTTACCTTTCCTTCTCTTTTTAATTAGAAGCTCCCCAAACATGGAAATGCTTAAGCTACATTTGAATGGTTATTATTGGGATGATGAGGATCCAATTCTTCAGTCTAAAAAATGCTCTTCCACACTAGAAGGTTTTTCGGATATTTTGTTGGAGCATCTAAACGAATTAGAGATTTTAGATTTGATAGGCAAGAACAGGATGGTCGGGTTGGATTTTGTGAAGTTTATCTTGGCCAAGTCACCAATGCTCAAGAAAGTGAGGATAACTCTTCCGAAAAACGTTCACAAGGATGACGAGTTGCAAGTTGTTCTCTTATCGTTGCAAAGGGCATCACCCATGGTAAAAATCATTGTTGAAAATGAACTTAGCTCACATATAGACCCTCAAGATGCAATTTAGTTGTAAAGAATTGAATGTTAAACAATCAAGTAGAAATATTTTAATGGACTTATATGATTATAGGCATAATGTTTGGTGAAGCAGGCCTAAGTTAGCATTCTATGGTTCGGTCTATGCTCTTTAAATTTCTTGGTTGTGTCAAAGACCAAGCTAACCTTAGTAGGGGGTGTTCATTGGTTCAGTTTTTGGTTTAGTTAGTTATAATTTTTTTAGGTCGAAACCATGGTTTAAAAAAACCGCCAAGGCGTGCACCTTGAGGCAAGGCGGTTAGAAAACTTGAATATGGCGGCGTGCCTTATGGGGTTCAGGTTGTACATGCGCCGTTAAGGGCTGAGGCGGTAAGAAAATGTGTACCTCATGGGTTTTAGGGTGTTTTGATGTGTTACTTTTATGTTTTAAACTTTATGACCTTTTGATGAGTGTTTTTTATGTTTTTGACTTCTTGGGTCAATTATTTTATTTTTCTTATAAAATAATAAAATATATATTTTTTAATTTGGCCTCCGGCTTACGGCTCGGTTGGCCTTGGGCTGCTGGCTCGGTTGGGCTCGTAAGGCAAATGGAAAACGCCTTAAGGCTCGATTCCGTTCTTTTAAACCTTGGTTGAAATTGAAAACCTTACCAAACTGAATTCCAAAAGTTCAAAACCAAACTAAAAATCAAATGAGTTTCGCTTTTCGTGTTTTGATTCTGATTTTGGTTTTTGTCTGAATAAACCGAATAACTTTTTTTTTATTGTGTTGGGCTAAATGTTCTTAGCTAACATTGTAGTTACATTGAGCTAAATGACCATACTTAAATAATTGTTATTTGATATACGATTTATTCTGCTTCTTCGGTTCAAACCGATTTAATATAATATGGTGTTTGCTCCTCACAAAGGTGACATAGAGTGCAAATTTTTGTAAGTACAGAGTTAGGTGGCATTAGGTTAGGTCCAACTCTTTTATAAAACACCTAAAGCACAAATTTGCATCTCCAGACTTTGAACTTTGAAGGCTCCCAATTTCAAAGGGTGTTTATGGCACCTAGGTGCAAGGATAACACTATACACATTCGAATAATTAATATGTACTATAACTCATTTGAAACTTTATGAACACCTTTGGTGCATTGCAATTGTCGGTTTTCTTAGGAGAAAGCAGATCATATGGAACATTATATGTTAGTATTAAAAATGCATAAGTAAATATTGCAACAGGTCTAATGTACCACATACCAGTATCTTAGAGGACCAACTTTATTCAATCCATGTATGAGGGTTACAAGGAAATGATGTTCCGAGTAAACTGTCACCAAAACTTTCTTGGTTATTTTTGTCGTCGAATGTGTGATACCTGCATGTCTCGAGTGAATAGAACACTATCTTTGTATCCTTGTTGCGTAATGATCTTGTTGGAAAGTTGATGTTGTTCCCTATTTGTGGTGATTTGGCTTTCATATGCATATAATAACTTGGATGATATCTTGGAAAGTAGATCTTGTTCCCCATTTTTGGTGATTTGGCTTCAAGGCATATACATGATGTTTTGGAAATATAAATCATGTGTGTTCCTAAACAATCTATTTTCTCCCATTTTTTTGTAGAATCATTAAGTTTGAACACCTCAACGGATTTTCCATACTCACCAACGATAACTAGTAAAAGATGTTGATCACATTTTGATAGAAAGAAGTTCGTTTGAGGTGTGCAATAACTAGTAAGCGCTTCGTCTTTAACAACCTTGAAAGAGTAATCTCCTCTACCAATGTCTCTAAAAGCACCAATTATTCCATTGTTACACACGGCATAAATATCCCGGCCACTAAATGTTGGACGGTGAAAAGAATACGGATCACTAGTGCCACAAACCAAACGATACCTACGCCATGATGGTGGTTTCTTAGACATAAAGTGGATGTAGACATGATAAGGCCCGCGTGTTGTGAATCCAACAACCATACAATCAGGGGAAGTAGGTGGTGCGGAAAAACAAAAGCTTCTAAAAGAATAAGGCTTTGCTAGAACCGGAAGCTTATGGATTTTACCTGTAAATGGTTTACAGAACACCAACTCGCATCTACGAATGTTAAGTAACAACCAACCATACCTATAACATAATATTATGCAATCATCGCTGAGTTCTGGAGGCGTTTTTAAAACATACTTGTCACCGCTCATTGGATCTATAAAACTGATAATGCCTCGATGATTATGTAACACCAACAACCATGGTGAAGACATATGTGGTCTCCTTAATGGTGCTGCTAAATAACAACGTTTACATGTAGCACGAAAATTCCTGAACTCGACACCATGACAGTGCTCCATAACCAATTCCAAAATATGTAATGGAATACTGAGCAGGTGTGATTCACTAGTGCCATCGAATTCAGTCTCATCGCGGTTTTCAGCAATTAACGACTTGTAACTTGCTGACTGATCACAAGAAATCAGCTTTAGCTCCATCTAAGACATGATAATTATAACACAAACTTAATTAAATCATGGCTTTATAGTGACCATGCCAAATCATCAAAATAAGCTTATTTAATCAAGAAAAAAAATATACTATTTTTGATGTCTAGTTTTGTGATAAAATTCAATGGAGAATGCAATCTTTCAAACTAGATTAAAACACACACACTTTTTCCAAACAGATTTTAGGAGTAATTATTTTTTTTTTCTTTTCATAACTAATAATAATGAAACAGTGACTAAATAAATAGTATATAGTTTCGACCTCAAATATGTATTAGGTGGATAAAATATTGAAAAGCAAATCGACTCACGGAGGTCTAGCGGCTGTCGATGTCCGCCAATAACAGCAGAGCAGCTACGGCACTTGATATGCAGGTTGATGATCGAATGAGCCTTCGTAGGTTAAATAACGAAGGCAACCGTGTTAAACAAGGAAACTAAATCGTTCGTATTTAAAGATATGTTTTTTTTAACTTCGTATATCTCTTTCGTTTTGAAATATCTATCTATCCGTTCAAAAAAAAATATCTATCTGTCTATAATGTGCGAATATTGTTAATAAATCTTTAGCAAAATAAAATATTAATCTATGAATGGAAAACAAATGATATTTGTGAGTAACTCTTCATGAAACTCAACAAAATAAAATATTTGTGAGTTGGGATCAAACTAACATCGATTTGTGATATGTGGATAGAGACAGATGTATAATTGCAACATGATATTTGTGAGTAACTCTTCATGAAACTCAACAAATGATACACAAATCTTTCAAAATCAGCTTGGCAATAAAATGTTCCAGAACTTACCCGACGCTTCCTCAACATATACCTAGATGTCAGGTGTTTTTAAGAAACATCACAAAATGTTGTTCATGGAGGAAGCAGACAAATCCCAGGTGTCACCAAGTGGTCATTATGGGTAAAAAGTAGCAGGCAAATTACCTTTTATTTTATGAAATAATGGAAATAAATAATCCCAACTATTGACTATTGGCCAATAACCGTCCCAACTACGAAAATCACCAATATTGGTCCCAACTTTCGACATATTGGAAACCAACGGACCAAAACTAACGGAGGCTAACTCCGTTAGTGTGATGCTGACGTGGCATGCCACGTAGGATCATTTTGTCACGTGGCATGCCACGTAGGATGCCACATAGGATTATTTTGCCACGTGGCATGCCACGTAGGATGCCACGTAGGATCATCTTGCCACCTAAGCATGCCACGTCAGCATCACACTAACGGAGTTAGCCTCCGTTAGTTTGGGTCCATTGGTCTCCAATATGTCGAAAGTTGGGACCAATATTGGTGATTTTCGTAGTTGGGACTGTTATTGGCCAATAGTCAATAGTTGAGATTATTTATTTCCATTTTTATTTTATTTGTTATGTTGTGAAGACTTTTTAATAATTAGTGATTTTTCGGATGCAGGTTAAGATTTAAGAATAGTCGCTTAGTTCAAATTGATGTCGCTTATGCTATTATGCAAACTTTGCCACTGAAGGTGTGTGATTGTTACCACATGCCTACGATTGTATTCAAATTAACCGTTATCAACATATATACTATACTATCTCATGTTGTTTTCACTTTTCTGCTGGTATATATCAAATGCTATCACTGTGCTACCACAAGTGTTATTCTAATATTAACCGTCATAAAGACTTAGTTGAAAAGATTACGAGTAGAGCTTAACCCGCCACAACGTGCAGGGTTTTGATTCGACGATTGAATTCTAGTTGGCCTAAATTTTGACGTGACGTAATGGGTCGATAAGAATCTATGCATTATCATGCCACGTATTCAATAAAACTTCGTCTACATTTCGAAATTTTTAGTTCGACGTGTGGTCTAGCCTCGTGAGAGGTCTGGTGGACTAGAGAATGAGAGACTAGTTTACTGTTTTCGTTCTAGACAACCTAACATGGAGTCGCAGACATTTATGCTCATAACTTGCTCTATAGGATCTAAAGGGCAAATGGGCTCTAACCTCTCGCACCCATTTATTTAGGATATTAAAGCCATTGTGCCTTATTATATAAGGGGCAAGTAGCGCGACAAGCAAGCATACAATGACACGCAGCAAATACTAAGAAACCGGAAAAACGTAACAGCTAGATGGTTTAGGATTTGGGACATTTGTCTACACTCAAGGTTGTCTTTTGATTACATTGTTCACTTGGGACTTCAGGTGCCACATTGATAAAAATGTGGTACCCGAAGTCACAAGTGTCCGAGATTTGATTTTCCAGCGTAGGTTAGAACAGAATGTCTGTTCTAACATAACAAGAAAAACGGATAGAAAACACGCATACAAATAACTGTGCAACTTTGATTCTTAGTCATAATCCTTGAACAAAAATCTTCAACAAGATTCAATTCACCACAAAAAAAAACATGAATTTCTTCACATTATATGTTCACTTATACATCTTGTACACCTTCACCATTCTGTTACAGGTATCACTGATGACTATTTCCCTAAAAGGGACACTTACAATTGAGAATTCCACAAAAAAACAATTCATCATCAAATTCAAATATGAATGAACTACTTGTAATAACATGTATAAAAATGTGTCATCTATGTATAACAACAGGAGGGAACTTGAACTTATCTGAAATAAACGGCACCGCCTCAGGCCTCTCCACAAGATCCTGATACAAATCATATTCCGCTTGATAATCATGCAAATGAAGCTCCGCCTTTTGATTCGTATGATAATGATGCTTAGCTGAATCCGACTTCCCAAACCCAAAAATACTAACTTTTTCACAAATCCCTAATGCAAGCATCACAGCCTGCATACCCGACGAATAATGAAAATTAGATCCATCATGTGAACCCGCCCACTCCTCCAACGGCTTCCCAGTTTCTCTCACAAACCTAGAAACCGAATAATACTTCACAATCCGCGCACATAAAACATCAAACCGCGGGTCAGTTATCAACAAAGGCGCCTTGTGCGACGAATTACACACAGCATAATCAAGAAAATGTATCATTTGACACATATACATCATTATGCCCACTTTTTCGCCATACGGGTGACAAAAACACCTCTCTCGCCGCGCACACACATGCAGGATATTACTATTCACAAACGATAAACTCGTTTTCGAACCCACATTGCGTTCAAAACCACGCGTCCTCGCGTTATTTAACCGAATCACAAACTCATGGCTATCAATCACACTACCAAGATCAGATTTCAACAAGATCCCACTATTCCCCACCACAGCACAACTCTTATACTTCATACCCTTTCCATCATTACCCAAACCCTTAACAATATCAACCAAATCCAGCATTACATCAACCCGAAACCGATGGTTTCGCCACCAGTTTTGCAAAATTCTCCTAAACTCCAACCAAAGCCGGTAAAACTCCGGAGACCGGAGGTTTACCGGCACCCCCCGAGCCGACCGGGCTCGGATATCAATCCGGTTTTTCCCGGTCCATAAAAAAGACCGGTGTCTACCATTATTTAACCGTCTAAAGTCACCTTCAATCAACTGTTCCACATCTTGCTTTAATGAATCTTCAGCTAAATCAATAGCAGCAAATCTTAACAATGTTTCATTAAACACGGGTGCAGGCTTATGTTCCACAACGACGTCGTTTCGGTAACCGAATTCACCGTTGGAAACTATGATACGGAAACAGAGAGTGGCGGCGGCGGTTATAATAAAGATGCAACTGAATATTGGACGGACTGATGTCTTCATGTTAAAGTGTTTTGAGTCAAGAGTGAGTCAACTCAGATCCCGTGATGATTATTATTATTCTTCTTCATTGGTATAAAAACAATCAAGTTATATAAAATGTTGAATAATAAGATTGGATCGAAGGATATGGAGATTTGGTGAATGTAGCTATTGGGTGTGAAGTAGATGGAACATTAGTTGTATGTTTGGGGGTTTTTGGTTTAGTGGTTAAAGGGTGTGTGATAAGTGATTGGGATTAGATGGTTAATTGTCATTGTCTTTTTAACTTTTTTTTTCTAGTTGAGATTGATTATTAATTTAGCGTTGTATTATTTAAACCCCCCACCCTTCTATTTTAACCCCCTCAAAGCGCCTCGCTTAGGCCAAAGCGAGGCGCTTTGAGCTAACTTCGATGCCGTCAGTACGATAATCAGAAAAAGCTGATTTTCAAATTCCAAGCGCCTCGCTTAGGCCTAAGCGAGGCGCTTCAAGGGGGTAATTTATTTTGGTAGTTGTTTTGATGTTTTGAGTTGGTTTTTTTATTTTTTTTTAATTTAATAATTATAAAAAGTTAAAAAAATTTAAAAAACAAAGTAATAACCCTAATCATTGTCAATGACTTAAACTTTACATCATCAACCAACTTCAAAATTTCAACTTCCCGTTCATGCCCGATAACACTAGATTGATGATACCTTGTTCCACCCAAATCAAGGGATCTGCTTGGAGTCTAAAGCTTCGTGTGTCATCTTGGTCGAACTCATGTTGCAACATTCGTCTTGTGTGTGTTAGGGTCCGAAATTTTAGGCTTTTTAGTGAATTTTTCCATCTTTGTGTTTCCAAATGTTTTTTAATTAGCTTAAATCTCTCTGATCCATGGTACCTTGAAGACTAGATTCGGTGCAGTCGACGAACATCATTCAAAATTTCAACTTCCCGTTCAGGTGCTTAAGTCCACCTTGAAGACTTGATTCGGTGCAATCAGACTCTGAATGCGGTATGCGCGTTAAATTTCATTAAATGCGGCAATCAAGGGATCCGCTTGGAGTCTAAAGCTTCGTGTGTCATCCTTGTGTTTTCAAGACACAGGCAAGTCCTCGTCTGATCCACAAAACAAAACATCATTCAAAATTTCAACTTCCCTTTCAGGTGCTTAAGTCCACCTAGAAGACTGGATTCGGTGCAATCAGACTCCGAATGCGGTATGCGCGTTAAATTTCATTAAATGCGGCAATCAAGGGATCTGCTTGGAGTCTAAAGCTTCGTGTGTCATCCTTGTGTTTTCAAGACACAGGCAAGTCCTCGTCTGATCCACAAAACAAAACAATAATCTTGAAGTTTTGTTAATATAGCCATTTTCCCCTGGGTTTACCAGGAATGGGTTGAAAGTGTGTGTTGCACCGGCTTGAGATATGAGTTTGATTAGCTTAAATCTCTCTGATCCATGGTATCCACTTTTCAGACTGTCTTCATCGTTGACCGCTATCTCTCGGATAACAACTGAAAAAGTTGTAATTACAAGAAGATGATCAAGGATGCTACAACATAACTTGCACCGGCTTGAGATATGAGTTTGATTAGCTTAAATCTCTCTGATCCATGGTATCCACTGTTCAGGTTGTCTTCATCGTTGATCGCTATCTCTCGGATAACAACTGAAAAAGTTGTAATTACAAGAAGATGATCAAGGATGCTACAACATAACTTGCACCGGCTTGAGATATGAGTTTGATTAGCTTAAATCTCTCTGATCCATGGTATCCACTTTTCAGGTTGTCTTCATCGTTGATCGCTATCTCTCGGATAACAACTGAAAAAGTTGTAATTACAAGAAGATGATCAAAGATGCTACAACATAACTTGCACCGGCTTGAGATATGAGTTTGATTAGCTTAAATCTCTCTGATCCATGGTATCCACTTTTCAGACTGTCTTCATCGTTGACCGCTATCTCTCGGATAACAACTGAAAAAGTTGTAATTACAAGAAGATGATCAAGGATGCTACAACATAACTTGCACCGGCTTGAGATATGAGTTTGATTAGCTTAAATCTCTCTGATCCATGGTATCCACTGTTCAGGTTGTCTTCATCGTTGATCGCTATCTCTCGGATAACAACTGAAAAAGTTGTAATTACAAGAAGATGATCAAGGATGCTACAACATAACTTGCACCGGCTTGAGATATGAGTTTGATTAGCTTAAATCTCTCTGATCCATGGTATCCACTTTTCAGGTTGTCTTCATCGTTGATCGCTATCTCTCGGATAACAACTGAAAAAGTTGTAATTACAAGAAGATGATCAAAGATGCTACAACATAACTTGCACCGGCTTGAGATATGAGTTTGATTAGCTTAAATCTCTCTGATCCATGGTATCCACTTTTCAGGTTGTCTTCATCGTTGATCGGTCAAAGTCTGTTAGCAATGATAACGAAATGATCGTTATCTCTCGGATAACAACTGAAAAGGTGTCTTCAATGATTCTAAAAAACTTGAAAGTAATTACAAGAAGATGATTTTACTGTCTAGTTCTTTTGGCCACAGGTACTGTCTAGTGGTTGGAACAAGGTATGGATATGGAGAACATGGGAACAGACTGTCTAGTTCTTTTGATCATCTTTGAAAAGATTCCATAAGTAAAAGTCATATGTTAAAAGTATCAAGACTATGAAATTAGTAAAACAACTTTACAGTTGTTTATCGGAGAGATAACTGTCAACGATGAAGGCAGCCTGATAAAGGCTGAACACGAGTGTAATCAAACAAGGTGCTATGAAAACCACCAACGATCAATTATAATATAGTCTGGAAGTCAAAGATATCAATTAAACATGCAAAAATTATGTTTTGAAAAAATATGGGTATCGAATGTTTAGTCGGAGGACCACTTACAATGATTCATCAAAGTTGTACAAAGCTGGATGTTTTTACTGGAAAACCAAAACGAGCAATAAACGAAGAGAAACGGAGAGATATAATTTTCTTGGCTTGGAAACAACTTAAAAGAAGCAAAAATGAATTAAAATTATTTTTTGGTGATTAACAGATAATTTTAAAGAATTAAAAGAAATTCAAGTTTTTTAAAAAAAAGGCCAAAGCGCCTCGCTTTGGTCAAAGCGAGGAGCTTGTGGTCTAATCAAACCAGTCAAGCGCCTAGCTTTGGCCAAAGCTAGGCACCCAAGCGCCTAGCTTTGGCCAAAGCTAGGCACCCAAGCGCCTCGCTTTGACCAAAGCTAGGCGCTTTGGCCTTTTTTTTTAAAAACTTGAATTTCTTTTAATTCTTTAAAATTATCTGTTAATCACCAAAAAATAATTTTAATTCATTTTTGCTTCTTTTAAGTTGTTTCCAAGCCAAGAAAATTATATCTCTCCGTTTCGCTTCGTTTATTGCTCGTTTTGGTTTTCCAGTAAAAACATCCAGCTTTGTACAACTTTGATGAATCATTGTAAGTGGTCCTCCGACTAAACATTCGACACAACAAATTGTTTTTAATTCATATTTAAGTGTTTTTAATTACTTTTCGAGAAATGATAATTTTCAAATATTGCAGAGGTGTTACCAAGCATGTCAAGAAATGATAATTTTCAAATATTGCAAGTCCAAATCATTGTACGATGTCTTTTTTCAGAGGACCTCGACTCTTGAGATGTTGCAGGAGTTTGAAAAGTTTGAACTAAAATTTGAACTGTTATTTGGAATGTTCCTGTTTTCATATATTGCAGATCAAGGTGTTACCAAGCATGTCAAGAAATGATAATTTTCATTAACGCGGAAACCTTCGTTTTTGCAAAAACCTTCATTCCTTATTATTATTATTATTATTTACATTATTATCGTAAAGCAAATACGATAATAATGTAAATAATAATAATAATATGAATAGTGACCCTCTGGCAAACCTGCGTAAAGGACAGTGAGATTGATAACTGGACAGGTTAGCCAGGTGTTTGTCAAAAAGTTAGAGCACACCACTAGAGCAAAAAAGTTGTGTGTATGAATAGTGACCCTCTGGCAAACTGGACAGGTTAGCCAGGTGTTTGTCAAAAAGGTAGGCCACACCACTAGAGCAAAAAGTTGTGTGTATGAATAGTGACCCTCTGTCAAACTGGACAGGTTAGCCAGGTGTTTGTCAAAAAGGTAGGCCACACCACTAGAGCAAAAAGTTGTGTGTATGAATAGTGACCCTCTGGCAAACTGGACAGGTTAGCCAGGTGTTTGTCAAAAAGGTAGGCCACACCACTAGAGCAAAAAGTTGTGTGTATGAATAGTGACCCTCTGGCACACAACTTTCTTCAACCAAATCATTTCTTCAAGTTCATTTCACCAAAAAAAGCAAAACCCAAGAAAACAAAGATGAAACCGATTAATGTTCTAGTGGTGTGCCAGAGGGTCACTATTCATACGCAGGTTTGCCAGAGGGTCACTACTCATACAAATGATGTGATTTGTTTTTAGATAAGGAGGTATATGTACAATGATGAAAGAAGTTATCAATCTCACTTCTATTGTTTCGGGTTCCCTTTCATCGTTGACACATATCTCTCTGAGATGATAAAGGTAGATCATGGAAAGTTCAACTCAAGAAATAAGATTGATACCTTCTCTATGGAAGTTGCTAAAATAGTTAAACAAAAGCTGAAATTGAACAGTTATTTGGAATGTTTCTGATCATTACAGTAAAATTCATTAGCCGGCGTTTGTCAAAACGAACAACTAAAATAAACTTTTCATGCAAGCAAGTAAACTTTTCATGCAAGCAAGTAAAATTCAGTTGTTGGACAGTGAGATTGATAACTGGACAGGTTAGCCAGACGTTTGTCAAACGAACAATTAAAATAAACTTTTCATGCAAGCAAGTAAAATTCAGTTGTTGGACAGTGAGATTGATAACTGGACAGGTTAGCCAGACGTTTGTCAAACGAACAATTAAAATAAACTTTTCATGCAAGCAAGTAAAATTCAGTTGTTGGACAGTGAGATTGATAACTGGACAGGTTAGCCAGACGTTTGTCAAACGAACAATTAAAATATACTTTTCATACAAGCAAGTAAAATTCAGGAAAAAGCTGACATTTTGTTCCTTGTTGCAGAAAGAAATCAACAGTCGGATCGACGATTTTGTTTACCCTCCCATTGACATAAAAAATGTTTTTTTGAAAAACGTCTGACTTAAAAAAAAAAAATGTTAAACCTTAATCTCAAAAGACCAAAAAAAAAAAAAAAAAAAATATTATTCGAAGCGCCTCGCTTAGGCCTAAGCGAGGCGCTTTGGGTCAAAAATCAGCTTTTTCTGACCTCGTACCGAGGTAGTTAAAAACCAAAGAAAGCACCTCGCTTAGGCCTAAGCGAGGCGCTTTCAAGGGGGTGAAAATAGAAGCTGGGGGGTGGAAATAGACCATGCCTTAATTTATGCTAGAGAAAGAGAAAGTATACTATACAAAGTGTCTTAACGTACAAAGTGTAAGAAGGAATAATAGCCATACATGTGGATGACGGTTATTGTGGGAACCTCGTATTTAATTTTTCAGTCAAGGGGTAGATTAAACATTTTGTTTATCCCTGTAATCACGACCCAATCTTTTGATTCGTATTTCAGTTTCAAACTTGCAAAAACTAAACCGAATATTATGTTAAAATTCAAATCCAAATACAAAATCGTTTCATAGTTCATTTAATCGAATCATCCAGGGTTTTTTGCAACGAATTGAAACATGTCGATTTGTACGTTTAAATATGTTGGTATTTTATTTGCTTTTATTTTTGTGTTTTTATATGTTCTTACCATTTAATCGAATCATACATGCTTTTTTTTTTTGCAGTGAATTGAATTATGTCAATCGCCGGTTTAAATAATCATCATGTGAATAACATATGTAGACGATGAAAGTTGCTAATTGTGCTTTGTTTTTGAGGATTTCAAAATCTTTTGAGGTGAAGGGAATTTTGAAGACTATTGAAGGGTTCAGGGATATACATTATGTAAATCTATCTATATGAACAAGAAAACCTTATGTTGCGTTGGATTAGAATCATATTTGCGTTTATGATTATTTTGTTGACAAGCTGATATTTATTGTGTTTTGTTCATAGTATTTGTGTTTAACTTTTTACCATAAATGATACTTGCGTTTATTTTATTTTATGACAGTGATGATATTTATCGTTAATTGAACTTGCGTTATAATATATTATTTGCGTTATAATCATTAGTTTATACTCTGTTTCACAATCCATACTCTGTTTCCTCTCTGCATAATCGAGGCTACCCCTGCCCTTCTGCCTCCATCTTTTCTCTTTTTTCTCTGAAACTAATAATTTCAACCTACATTACACATATCTCTCTCTCTCTCCCTCTCTCTCTCTCTATCTCTCTCTCTCTCTCAACATGAACAAGAATATAACAAATGGTTTATAGTGGTTTTGATGGCGGTGATGTTAGATCATGGCTTATGTGATGGTGAGATATTGTTGTCGTTAGATTCCCACAAGTAGTTCCTTGAAAATTATTAATTTATAAAGAAAATCCTTATTAATTTAGTTAAAAACCTTATCTTATTTTTTAAATGTTTTGGAAATAAAATCAAATCATTCACAAGTTATAATATATTTTGTGTCTTAGTATAACGGTTTTGCTTATAAACAATATGAACAATCTGTAAACCTGCTTATATGTAATAACAAGCAAACATGTGTAAAAAGTTGATATTACCTACTTGCGTTTAAACATTCATAAACAATAATAACTTGCGTCTAAATGTAAAAACTTGATATTACTTACTTGCGATTAAACATTCATAAACAATAATAACTTGCGTCTAAATGTAAAAACTTGATATTACTTATTTGCGTTTAAACATTCATAAACAATAACAACTTGTGTCTGAATGTAACAAACTTGATATTAATAACTTACGTCTAAATGTTACAGATACCTAATAACTTGATCTATATATCAGCCTTCAAACATAAACTAGCATTTTCATAAACCAAAGATAAAACCATCAAATGTGTTTACAATACATAATGTTATTAATAAACCAACATATATCTTCTTTCTCTTCCCTTTTCCTTGGAGCCTGAATCTTCTTTGTATTATCCCTCTTCAACTTCTTTTTTGGAATTTCAAAATCATCGTCCGATTCAACAACCCTTTGTATTAAACACGCAAATTATAACGTATTAATAGGCAAGTTATATAATTTGTTCATTTTCCCTTGTTTATATCAATCACTATAAGACACAAGTTATTACTCTATATTTAGGAACAATAGTTTTTTTTTTTTTTTTGAGTTTTGTTTCTTTGTGAGGTGGAGAGCCACGAGGTTGGAAATCAATTTGAATCAATGTAAGAACAATAATAATTTTTTTTCTTATGTTTGTCTATTTTTGTGAGGTGAAACACACAAGTTATATTTTGTTTTGCTTTGTTTGTAAGTATAAAAAACTTGAATAATAACCGGAGGTTCGAATTCATCACCTTCGTTAACCTTCTTTGATATTCTTTCATGGTTTTGCTTAGATCTCCTTTCATCTGTACATTAACAAAAAATAGAGTTTTTTTCGTAAATAATTAAACTACACAAATGGACAATTAAACACAGCATGTTTGTTATAATTGTACACATTACCTGTATTCATATTCTTCGTTGCCATTGTTGGTTATTGAAAATGTGGGGCTTTCTTCTATGGAAGGTGTTCACCGGTTAATGAGAGATTTTAGCCCGCTTTTATTTTTCGTTTAATTTTAAATCCCTCTTTCAGCCTAATGACTAATTTGCCCCTCGCATGTTTTTTGACAAAATTAATGACGCAACAAATTTACAATCATACCCAGGTTTATCTCCTCTAATCTGACGGCTCTTGAGGCTTCTTACCCTTCTTACGCTAACCTCCTTTTTATATTAGCCTTTCCCTTATTGTTATTCATCTCTTTTGGCAGTATTGTGATAGAGAAAGAGATAGAACAAGACAAAGGTGCGTTGTGGGCACTTGTGGCAGAAATTCAATCGGTATCAATTTGGTTCATTACGATATTGACACACAACATGGCAACCGAAAGAACTTCAATCATTATAAATTTGGTTCGTTATGATATCGACACACAATATGGCAACTGAAAGATAAATAAAAGAAAACTAATTTTACCTAGAAATAGAAAAGGAGGTTTGAAAGTTGATAGATTCTAATAAAAAAATGCGATTATGTATGAAAATTTGGGGGTTTATGGTTAGTGGTTAAAGGGTGCGAGTGTGATTAGCTGGTTAATTGTCACTATCTTTTAACTTTTTTTTCTTCTAGTTAAGAATGATTATTAATTTATTATATTCATTCATTTTGGCAGTATTGTGATTGACAAAGAGATGAACAAGACAAAGGTGCGTTGTGACCGAAATTCAGTCAATACCAATTTAGTTTATTACTATATTGAGGCAACCGAAAGATCAATAAAAAGATATATAAAATAATACTAATCTATATTACATTATAAAGGAGGAGCAATGGGTAAAAAGGTCCAAAATGTCAAAGTTAAGGTGGCATTTCAAGAGTCTCAAGTGCAATTGTCTAAACTTTACCATTTTTCTTCCTTTTATGCCCTTATCAATGCATTAAGATGCTTGTACTATGTGATGCATTAAGATGCTTGTACCATGTGATGCATTAAGATGTTTGTACCATGTGCTTTAACAATTTTGGACATTCAATACTAAAAATCTCTTCCATTCCCTCCTTTTAATTCTCAACTCCTAAAGCTTGTTAATTACTTAATAAACTTAATAATTATGATTAATTACATGTTATTATTGCCATTTCTTCCCTTTAACCCATTCTATTTGAGACCGTAGCAGATACCAAATCATTAACTACAAATCAATATGATTTTCCAATATGAATCGATTTTGAAACAGCCCTACTCAATTTACTCTGGTCGGTTATTAATTTAATTTAAGATTTATTTATAATCATGTTGAACCGTCTGGATCGAGTATCGTCCACATGAAGCAGGTAGGTATTATCCTATTGTCAATTTTATGGTTTCCACTTTCAAATTCAAAACATTTGATTTGAAGTAAAAACTTTTGATGTGCAGAATTCAGGTTTAATCTATTGAAGCCTTAGGCCCAATCATCCTAAAAAAAGGTTCATTATTTGTTTTTAATGTTATTTTTGGTTCTATGTTGATCCTCTGATGTGTATTCTAACTATTGTTGATTTTATATATACTTATTTGACATGGAAGTTAGGTTTGTGATTGTTGTTCTAGACATTTGAACCTAGAACAAGAGAGAAATTTCCCCGACATCATCACTTTGGAGGTATGTTGGGAATCTCTTAAAGTTGATTTTCATTTTCAATTGTATATCTTTATGAACATATACGTATCATATGCGTAATCACCTAGAAAGTTTGAATGCTCTTGTAGTGAAATTTATTTATTTTTCATAGCTTTTTGTTGCATATTTTGCAAGTTTATTTCTTCTTCCTTTTAGACTTATACGATTTATCCAACTAACTTGTCAAATTGGGGAAAACCAGATATGGGCGGAGGAACAACTTGTTGGAATGTACACGAAATGGGCTAAGAAGCAAGGTCCGAAGGGAAGAATAGTTGAGAAACTATTTATGTCAAAAGCAAAAGGAGGTATCAAGTCTACCTCTAAATAGGATGAGCTTGTTTAACCGTTGTTTCAAGCTTTTAGTGATATCTTAAGTAGCTCATGCGTGGCTCTCGGTTTGTCAGTACTAATATAACGAGCTATTCTAACAAATTATTTGTCATTTCCTCTTTTTAGGTGACAATAGAGAGGTAGAAAGAGCTCTCTTCCCTTCTAAATTTTCTTGTACAAAAATGTTTATGTTTGTACCATTGTCTTGTATTATTCAGATTCTGGCTATTTCCAACCACATATATTCTCACATAATATAAATAGGAACCACAAATGAAGACGATTAAGGGACTGAAGCAAATAGCAGCTATTACCCATGTCAAATTTAGGTACACTTGATTAACCACATCTTAAAACCATACTCATAATTCATGAGAACATGAAGAAATGAAATGATATTAAAGAGAATGCAAATGAGCTTACATGGTAATAACTTTTGTAAAAACCGACAAGAAATTGTTTTGCTTCATCAGTCAAAAGTTATTGTACTAGATGGAATCAAGTATTTTATTATTTTTTACTAATAAGGATCCTATACTATATTGTTTTCTTTTTAACTCTATATTAGTTTCCCTCTTAAAAATCTCTTTTATGGAGGCTTGTTTATGCATAGTGTAGTTTTATAAATGTCGAAATACCACACAGTTATACTAGGTTGTTGCTTTCTACATACTACATGTCACCATAACGAATCATCTACAAACGTCATACACACACTACAAACTCAGCAACAACTACGAGGTTACAAAATAAATATACCCGCAGCAACGCGCGGGCATTCATACTAGTTTTACTTAGAAATAGAAAAGGAGGGTTGAAGTTCTATAGATTCTCATGAAAATTGTGATTATGTATGAAAGTATGGTTAGAGTGGGTTTTACCCGTGTTTCGTGATGGGGGCAGACATGTTAAACAAACCTGAGGTTACATCCGTTTCCTGACCAGAGTCCAATGGGTTATTCATAGCAATGTTTCAGCGCCACGAGGGAATGGGTTCGTTTTTAGCAGGTTAGGGTTTGCCATTCAGAAGCGGTTGGCGGCGCAGCTTGTTGCCCGCCTGCCCGCGATCTTAATGTAATTTTTCACGGTTATGTTAAATTGCAAGAATTAACAAAATTTATAGTAAAAAAAAAAACTTTTAAATTGTTTCAAAAAATTCAATGATAAAAAGTTTGAGCACGTCCATTTGTTGTTACTACTGGGGTGCCCGCATATTACGGCGGGAGTACAACACTTAGATTGTTATTTTATGATGGGACAATTCAGTTCAGTTTTGAGCCACAACAAACCAAGTTAGTTATAGAGCATGGGACTTTAACCTAGTTAGTTATAAAAATAAATAAATAACTTCTATCTTAGTACTTAAAACACTCACTTTTTTTTCTAAGAAGTTGCCCCATCCGAGCTTCTGACCAGCCGCATTAATGCAAGCCAACGCCTCTGTATTTTGAGAGGAATCGGTTTTGTTTCGTACCATAGGGACACAATATCAGTTTTTCGATAAAATACAAAGAAAGAAGGTATAAATTTCTACATGCACAACTTGCCTAAAGAAGAATATCGATGAGAGTTTAAAATTTATCAAAATTCAACACAAAAGTTTCTATGTAGTTTTGAAGCACTATAATACCTTTGTCTTCTATTTTGTCAAACATCTACTCAAATATCGGGATGATCCACTCTTCAAACTTACGGTAGTTATCATAATTAGGCACCAATAGATTACCAATGCAATTTAGTCCATTGAAAGCAAAGAACCGCCTTTGTATTCGTCTGCAAGGTATTTTATGATATTTTCCTCAATGCCACCAATTGTAATCATGATCACATCAGCTTTGATTTAATCAAACATACGCTCTAAAGATTCATCATCATAAATATGAAGCTAGCTTATGTGCAAACTAATACACATGTTAATGGTCACATAGCCTTGAAATGCTAACCATACGATGTTGAGCTAGATACTTAATAAGGTCTTTAACACCAGAAGAAATAAGGTTTGAAGTGAAGTTTAGGAAAAAAAATCATCTAATAGACTCTATGGAAGTTGGGTTCTTCTCCTCCTCATTGCAATCTTCTATTACTTGATCATGAGAAAGTCGTCCTCCAATCTAGTTTTAGCCATCAAATATGAAAACAAGACAAAGGTGCGTTGTGGCAGAAATTCGATCGATACTAATTTGGTTTGCTATGATATCATTATCGACACACAATATGGCGAAAACTAATTTTACCTAGAAATAGAAAAGGAGGCTTGAAATTTTATAGATTCCAATGAAAATAGTGATTATGTATGAAAATAAAGTAAAAGTGGGTGAAAGTGTTTCGTGATGGGGAATGTTGGAGCAATTGGATTACAAACACAAATAAACAACCGGATTTTGTGAGAAATGCACTCACGACTCTTTTATATTTATTAAATCAAAATCACTATACAAAATAATAAAACATTGAACCCTATTTATACTAGACACAACTTGATCACCAAATTATCAAATCCTAACCTAACTAGACCATGACACTTAAATAAATATATAACATAATACCTATAATGTTATATAATCGGGTTAAGATCAAATACACAAGACATTTTTTTCTAGGAAGGGTGAGAAGGATTGTGATCCATTGATCTTATATTTCAAGGGTTGGGATTAGTTTGTTTGAAAAAAATAAACAATAAATTAGAGGAAGGGCATAAAAGGAAAACCACATTTGTTGACTTTCTCTTTCCACATGCAATGCACATGTCAATTCTCGCTATCATTTTAAAACGTCTATAACTTTTTCATACGATATTTTTTTTTAAATTTCACCATATTAACGAGCGTTTTTTATCTTTAATATGGGTACCATATTGCTACATTAAAATTGAAAAAAAAATCGTGTTAAATGGGTTTTCTTCTTCGTTGTGTCTTCTACTCATTCATTGTGTTATAGTATGCACGCGTGCTTTATAAATATGTTATTTGTGTTTTTTTGGTCTACACATGATTTAACTTTGTCCATTGTGTTTTTAATATGCTTTCCATTGTGTTTTACGCAAACGAGTTTTGTATTTAGGTGTACATTATGTTTTATTATTTGTTCATTGTGTTTAAGTATATTATTCATTGTGTTTTAGTCTTCTGTTCATTGTGTCTTTAGTATGTCGTCCATTGTGTTTCATTAGACTGTTCATTGTGTTTTATACCCTATTGTTTATTGCATATTTAATTGGTACTCGTTGTGTTTTACGTTATCTCCAATGTGTCTTACGCAACTGGGTTTTCAACTTTTTTTTTTCAAAAGTATTCATTGTGTTTTAGTCTTCTGTTCATTGTGTCTTTATAGAGTTTTTGGAGAGCGTTTGTGGTTATAGCTTAGACCAAAGATTTTTAATCTGCTATAACCTTTGCTCTGATACCAACTTCTGTCACACCCCGACAGCGCACAACGGAAAGCAAGTCGTGAGGTAACGGAAGTTGTTACCATAAAGTTTAGCAAATCACTTGAGGATACGTATGGACATATTGCACCCACCCTCTAGCCCAACACATTTAAGCTTTTGGTCTTAGAAAGTTTTAAAAATATGTCATAGCCAAGATGGAGCGAAATTATATAAATTGTGTTCTACAATTTAATTAAACAAAAAGATAGTAAAACATAAGTTTCATAGTTTAAGGTCCCATCAACATGTCCAAACACAGTGTATGCTAAACCCACTCTCTCAAAAGCTCCATCCATTCATACCTGAAAAACATGCTTAAAAACATCAACATAATGTTGGCGAGTTCACAGGTTTATGAGTAATAATAAACTTTCAAGTTTTGTAATAACATATGATCGATTAGTACTATAATAGAATCAAGTAAAGTCGTGAAAGTCCACAAGTATGATGTATCCTAAGACTCTTAACCAATCCATAACTTTGTTCCCGGGGTGTCCTTATCCAAGAGGAACTTTTCGAAGATTATGTTCATTTTTCAAGCAGATTTCGATCCAGTCAAATCATGAAAACGGGGGCATCAACCCAATAGTACTACTATAACATAAACAACGGCCTTTTCTGAAGGCTAATGATCAAGATGTGCGGGGAGAGTGAGTGGCAACCTGCCGGTTGATACTGGTGTTACGCTATAAAAATGTACCACCGGTACACAAACCAAAGGGCATCAAATATTCTGAATTTATAGTATATCGTATCATATAAGCATGTTAACCCCCTGCTTTGTAAATCGTATAAAACATTTAAAAGAAATGGGGTTGTGAACTCACCTTATTGCAACAATTACAATGTCTTCAAATCTGTGTCACACTATTTTACCAACTAGCCCTAAATATTTATAGGGTTGTTTAGCAATTAATCTAAGTCAAATCAAGCATTTCACCAAACTTCCTTTATCCAGTTATCAACAGTTCCTTGTTCCATTTATATTCCACCCAATTATCCCGTCGATGATTAGATGTTTGATCAAACTTTAGGTTTCGTGTGTTCATATATAACAATCCATGACTCAGAAAAGATTTACGTTTTTCATCAAATCACATTAACCAAAGATTTTAGCCATATGTCCATACACATATTAACATGGTAAAACCTTTCACGTAGATTCACATAATCTACCCAATTTATCCACATATACCAAATTCATCGTCTTAACGCCTAGTAAGACATTTTTCTAGCACTTTCATCACATGCAAGTTCCCAATACCACATATCAACCCATGTACATTATATTAACTTAATTCCCATCCTAGGATCTGCATATAAATCACAAAACAAGACCAAATTTGCTGTTCTAAATCAGCCTCATAATCTAGCATTTACGTGCCTCAAAAACCACATTTTGGCGACTTCTAACACATAGTTTTGCACTGTAAGCGTTCGTTAACATGGCAAACCTATTATATATATATCCTAAATGATGAATTTTATACACATTTTAACACCATTCAAGTTATTTTACATCAGACCTGAAAATGAATATTTTTACCTCAATAATTAGTCGAAAACGTGCATTTTCGCGCATCTTTTGCAAAGATATTTAGGTTTTTACATTAGGACATTCATCAACACTTAATGATACATTATTTTCCCTCAAAATAACCCTCAAAAACCTGCTCATTATCAGATTCATAAAAACCCACTTAACAAGTTCATTTTACATAAACTATCCACTTTTTAGTTACTAGTCATCAATTAGAACCCATCAATAATCATTAATCGTCTATTACTTGAATCCTAACATGATTTTAAATCCAATTAATATTTTACATCAGATCTGTACTAAAACATAAATGGATCATCCATGCAATCATATTTCCATCAAAACAATCAACACTCATGTTCATATCCATCATCTAAACCCCATTTTAACTATCAAGCTTAAAAACCCATTATCTTAGTTGACTAAATAGTCAAAATAACAATAATAATCAGATCTAAACTCATTAAAAATCACCTTTCATGTATCATCAATCACATAATCTAAGCATCTATCAAGCAACACAAACAATCATACATACATACATAATACATATATACGACACATGCACACACACTTTTCACTCATTTTTCCATTTCCATTGTTTATTTTATGAAATCTTTTAACAAAACCCATTTTGTTTGGTGAAAGACTTGAGAAATCAAAATCAAAATAGAAATCTAAACAATATTTCATAAGGATTCTCACCTTTGAAGATCACATGATAAAAAAAATGGGTTTTGATGCTTTCTACAATTTCTTTCTCCAAAATCTTGTGTTTTCTTGAAAGATTGCTACTACAAATCATAAAACAAGGTTGAAACAACAAGGATCCAGCCATGAATCTTGAGGTATAGTGTTTGAAACAAGAGAATATGAGGGAGAGAGAGACGTACGGTTTGAGAAGGAAAAGAAATGGAGTCTTTGAGATGAAAATGTGAATTATAAATGAGAAAATGGTGTATTTATATACCCAAGGGTTATGTGATTGGGTTATAGGGGTGGTGGACATGCAAAGTGCAGATTTTGTCTCCAAAATCTCGAAAATGGGAAGGTGGGTATAAGGGTTGGGTAATTTTTATTATAACATGGGTATTTTTAGGTGATTTAGGGGTATAAAAATTATAAAAATTTACCCTAAACTAATTTGTTATTACCCAATAAATCATGAATCATTATTACCCACTAAACCTTATAATTTTTAGTGCCTAACCAATATATTAGGTATTCGATGCTTCGCTAGTTTGAAAATTGCCGGCTAAAAGCGCACATACACGCTATACAGAGCATTGCGCGACAAAAACCTCATATCAGCGTTTTTATATGTTTCGACTAAATTTTCACCTATAGAATATTATTTTATTATATTTTATGCTATTCTAATTAATTCATGGGTTTCCCTAGTGTATCGGGTCTCACACACACGTTAAAACGACAAAACACGCAAGTATTCGCCAATTGCGACACGAAAACTACCAACTATAGTTTTTATTATATTAGCTAATATTTTCACTCTTAAAATATTACTACATGCTAAACTAAGCATTATGGGTCAAAAATAGACTTTTTAAGGTTAACCGGGTCGTCACTAACGTCTGGTACGGGTATTTTATCGCCCCGCGATACGATAAATCCTAAAATTATCAATAAAACCTTTATAATACTCTAGATTTTACTTAATTTTCCCCCATGACTCTAATTATCACAAATTAAGTCCAATACGCATTTATATATTTAATATTTCATGTTTAATACCTTAATACGTATAACGTCCTAAAAAGCCTAGTGTCACATTTAAAAATAAGGTGAAAATGGCATGTGGCTTGCATGTGCATATTTTTTTTGACAAAATTACCCCTCACACATGTTTAATCCTTTGGACACATGTCATTTTCTAATGTCTTCTCACTTTTCTCATTTTTATAGCCTTTGTAGAATAACTCAACACCTAACAACCTGTTAAACATTAATGAAAAACTAATAATTAAATCAAGATTTAACCAACAAGGAAGACAACAAACTAAAACGAAAACGTTACATGCAATATTAAAAACACAATAGACGACATACTAGGTTGATCACGTCTAATTGTTATATACATCATTTTTCATTGTATGCCATAACTAAGAGTATATTTGTTGTTATACATTATTTCTAATTGTTCTCTAAATGAAAAAGTTTTATTCATTCTATGCTATAAATAACAACTATTATTAAGCCCCACGTTACTGCGAAGTGCATAAAACCGTACCAAATAGCATCAGTAACATTATTGTCAACTAAAAACAATGAAAAAACTCATAAAAAATATATAAAAATGAAAAAACCAGTGAAATGTAGATGTAAAAACGGTGAACCATGCACGCCTGTTGCATCGTGATAATGTGCAAAAATTAGACCGAAACTTAAAATACAACGTGACTGTTTGACGGGAAAAATAAAGGTAAAAATGTTGAATTACATATGCAAGTTGTGGCGTGTCAACTCGAAAATTTTGGATTGAAACGTAAAACTAAAAATCAATTTAAGATACATGGGATAAATCTGAAAGTAAAAAAGTGTAGGGTTTAATGTAAAATATGAAAATTATTAGGGTTAAAGGTAAAAAAACAAAGGTAAAATCTACAGAGCATAATGTACAACCCTTTCATACACAAAACACTTGTTAAGCATAATGTACAAAACCATAAAACACAAACCATTTATAAATTAATAATATATAAAATTATGTTTGTTGTTATAAATACTTTTCTAATTGTTCTCTAGATGAATAAGTTTTATTCATTCTATGCTATAACAAACAATTATCATAACTATTTTAGTTTTGCACACGACATATAAAAAACTAATTTGTTTAATTAAAATATAATAATAAACAAACTCAAATGAATAGTGATAAAATGAATAGTAATTACAATAATATTTTATTTAATTAACTATATTATTATTTTACTATATATTATTTTATTCATATTATTTTATTCAATTAACTATATTATTATTTTATTCATATTATTTTATTCAAAAACTTTATTATATTATATACTATTAATATAAATAACATAATATTATCTAATTTCGTTACAAATTTCATGTGTTACCTTATGTGTAGATTTCTTTATTTTTTTTCAACGTTTACAACCAAAATGGAATCTCGATTGTATAATTCATTGATTGATCAACACCTCATCTAAATCTCGATTGTAAAACGCGCAACACGCGTGATTTTATACAACTAGTTATAGTTTAGATTTGCAAATGGTGCAAATGGACTTCGAACGTTTTATAAAGTGTATTCCATAAATGGTGGCCCGTTTGGTGGTGGCATTGCGACGGCTTCTTCGACTTCACGATGCTATCAGTTCTCTTTATCTCGTATCTCCCTCTCTCTATTTATTTGGGTGTGCAGAGGAAATATGTCAACGAACGTGTAAATAGTAAATGTGGCAAGAACCAAAAGCATATGATAGATCTTCTAACTCTAGCTGTTGTCTGTTGATCAAATCCGACAGCCTTCACTTAAAAAAAACACTGTTCAAATAGTTGGTTTGTTAATAGATATTTTAAATTTGAAAATGGTGCAAATGGAATTGGAACGTTTTAGAAAGTGTATTTCATAAATGGTGGCCCGTTTGGTGGTTGCGTTGCGACGACTTCCTCGACTTCACGATGTTGTCAGTTCTCCTTTTTCCGTATCTCCCTTTCTCTATTTATTTGGGTGTACAGATGAAATATGACAACTAACGTGTAAACAATAAATGTGCCAAAAGCACATGATATATATTCCAACCCTATCTATAGATTAAATCGGACGATCTTCATTTAAAAAAACACTATTCAAATAGTTGGTATATTTGAGGTAGGATACTTGAATCCAAAATCACAAAAACTGTGTAGCGGTAGGATTATTGACATAGTGCTAACTTGTATTTTTTTATACAATGAATTAGATTAGAATCACGTGTAATCACGGGTTGGGTATAGAGATAAATAGTAAAAAGAGAAGACAATTGATTATAACTATGCAACTTATATTGATAATTACGTAATATATACTGATAATTACGCAAACCATGTTATAATTACACGCATACATGATTACACACCTTATAATAATAATTATGCAACTTATATGATAATAACGCAACATGGTTATAGTCAAGCACACACATAATTATGCATGATATACACACAACACATCGACTTTGAAAACTCATTTTTTAAGTCTAGTAAGACAATACTCAAATCAAAGAGAATAAAATGTTCGAATTTGTGGTGAAGTTTTTTTTTCTTAAATAATGTCAAACATATTAGTAATAGTTGTAAAGAAATACACAAGATATCCTAAATAAATGGAAAAAAATGAGAATAAATATGGTGGTGACACACGTCATACTTTAGAACCACATATTGTTATATAATAATAATAATAATAATAATAATAATAATAATAATAAATTTAAAGGATATCATAAATTATTGGAAAGAGTGAGAAAAATTAGTGTGGTGACACGTGACATTATTTGAAATAATTGATAATGATTAAGTTTTTTTTTGAAGATGTCTGTGGTTTGCTTGGCCAGTTTTTGACAAAAATATGGGTCACGACGTCAATTATCGTTTGAGGAATGACAAACAAAAACGGCAAGGTTGGGGGTCAGCCAAACAAGTCAATTTTACTAGTTTGGCGGTTTAATTGTTTGTTTTGAGTCGTTATTCAAAATGTTTAATGACTGATTCCAAGTTTCAAATTGAATCGAATCATTAAACAATGAAAACCAAGCCGTTTGGATCTCAAATTGGCCGACTTGCTTCAACATTTTTCTACTCACAAGTTTGAACCAAAACTCAATCATACCCCGTTTCTCTTGATTAGAAAACAACTTAAACATCTAAAACATGTTAGGCACAATATATTGTAAAGTAAACTATCGTTTGAGTCCTTGTGGTTTTGGGTGAAATGTATCTTGAGTCCTTATTTCTGTGAATTTCCTTTCTGAGTTCGAGAATTTTGGTCAATCGAGTCCCTACCCTTAATGGGTTTCTTCTTTTTGTTATAAGGAAAGTAAAAAAGACAATTATGCCCCCATTCCCTTACATCCTATGTTCATGTGCTTTGTTGTTGTCACTATCATGAGTCTCTCCTTCTTTTTTTCGCCCCACATACAAATTGAATCATGAAGCTGTGTAATAGCTTGTAAGGCAACAACAACACCAAAACAATATATTAGTTTGCACCAAACAACATGATTTGTTTGCACCAGACACCAAAGCATATTGCAATTTGCAACAACATATTCATTTGCAATTTGTACCAATTGTGCAGCATGTTACTTTATAATTGAATTTGTTGTACAAGAGTATTATTGAAACACGTGCAGCAAACACTTGTAGAATTTAGCTTAGTACAACAACAACAAACACTTTCAAACACTTGTAGAATTAAGCATAGTACAACAACAACAACAAACACTTGTAGCATAGTACGATCAAGGAACAAGATCTAATACAAAGACTAACATGATAAGAAGTAAGCGGAGTTCAGTTGCAACATGAGCACACTTAATTTTACAATTATCGGAATCAAGTAGAGTACACTTGCAGTACAAATACTAACCAATCACATAAATTAACATCATATCATTTATTAATTCATCGTTATATTAACCTTGATCATCAAAAAAACCCAACAAAAAAACCTGATCAAGTGTCAAGTTAAAAAGTATCACTACATAATATGCATCAATAATATACAATAATTTAGATATTTTCAACAATGGAGCAGAAGATCAACTAGCAATACATTTAAAAAGGGAGCAGAAGACGATCAAGATTCACATTGTGTTTTCAGTGGAGCCATTACCTCCAAACATTGTGTTTTCAATGTTGGTCTTCAATGCAAAAGTATTAACCATTGTTAAGATGATGATCGAAGTTTGCGTTGATGTCGGAAAATGATGATCGAAGTGTTCGGTTGAAGGAGGCTTGGTGCGGCTGCATAATTGATTGGGGTGTACGTGAAGGATGGAATTGGTTTGGGCTTTTGAAAGTGGATAATGAAACATGTATGGTGCTCTTTGTTTGTGAAAAGATCATTTTGCCCCTCAAGACAACTTTGACTTTAAGGGGGTGTTTGTTTTTTCCAAAAACCTCTTCCTAACCTCGTATGTTTGCGCGGTGCAGACCACGCACAGACGTTTGGGTCTGCAGCTTTTTTGTTTTTTGGAAGACATTTCACTCAAAAACCTCTTCGCATCCTCTTCTTGATGTAGACTTGGACCAAAGTCTTCTCACCTTTTCTGCTCTTCCTCTTCTTCTTCATCAGAACTCTCCTTCCTCCTCATCCTCCTCCTGCTTCTTCTTCTTCTCCTCCTCCTCCTCCTCTCCCCTCCCCCACCGCAATGCCCTTTCTCCCTCCATTCCTCTCCCCCGCCTCCGATGCCCTCCTCCTTCCCAATGTTCCCTCTTGCCACACATCCAGCACCAACAAATGAATCTAATTGAATATACTTTTACACAAGGTGAATCTAATTGAAAGGTTTTATGGTTGGTTATGGTTATGGTGGGTTGTGGTGGGTTATGGTTATGGCGGGTTATGGTTTTGGGTGACAACAGAGGGTGTTTGTTTACGGTGGAGGGTCTCCGTTATGGTGGGTTATGGTTTTGGGTTACGTTGCAGACATTAACAAACAAACAATCTTCTTCTTACAAACTGCATATATTTGGTCCACCTCTTCTCCTACAATGTCTACAGATCTGGTCCGCAGACTGTAGACATTTTACCTCTTAAAAAATAAACAACACCTAAGTCAACTAACAGAAAAGAAGGCCTCCTTTAAAGGCAGGGACTTGATTGACAAAAACTGGGAACGTCAGGGGCTCAGAGACAAAATTAACAGAAGTAGGGACTCAAGCTACATTCCGCCCAAAACCACAATCACTCAAACGAAAGTTTACTCTTTTTAAAATTTTCATTTAAAGAATGGATATGGTAAGAGAAGCAAATGCATTTCATGTAATTTGGTATGCTGGGCAAAGAATCAAACACAATCTAGGATTTTAAAATATTTTCCAGAAACGAGTTTCAGAGTTGACATATTTACATTTGAAACCCTAATTTCAATCCATCTATATTAGAATATGACTTAGTGTAACAGTAACCACAATCGATTGATTATAACCACAACATAACAAGAGTATAAATCTTGATCTAGGACACTAATGTTAGGTTTGGCAAGTAGGGTTATCAAACTTGTTGATTTTACGGAAACATAGTGGGAACGATTGATTTGGAGACAAATACAGGAAGACATCTGGGAACGATTGATTTGGAGACAAATACAGGATGACACATGAAAATTAATCATTTAAAATAGTGTATATAACCATGTACGAATGTCTTTGATAAAATTTGAATCACCTTATGATTTTTTTTATCAATGAAGTTTCATTAGATATAAACTAATAAAGAAAAACAACCAATTATAGGTGACACGCATGTAAACGGCCACAAGCTATGTCGCTACCCCATATGAATGGTGAGACTGTAGCAACATCCATGCTAATACACATGTAAACCTATTGTATTTTTATAATTGTAAAATACACTAAGTAACATTCAAAATGATTTTTCTTTTAAGAATATGTTTCCAAACACCGGAAACTTCTTACCATTAGGGATGAGCTCGGGACGGTATCGGTACCGAACCGATACCGATCCCGACAATACCGATACAGATACCGATTATACCGGTACGGTATCGGTATCGGTTCGGTATCGGTATTTTACCTTAAAATACCGAACCGATACCGATCCCGTACCGATACCGATAATACCGAAACCGAAAACCTCTAAATGTGGGTACCGATACCGAACACCCTCGGTTCGGTATCGGTTCGGTACGGGATCGGTATTTTTTCGGTTCGGGATCGGTATTCGGGACCGGATGCTCATCCCTATATGCCATTTCTATAAACAAAAATTAATTTAAACTATTGTTTAGGGTGTTATGTGATGTGCCTAAGTGCTTGCACTTCTCGACACCTCATGGCTAAAAGGTTGAGATCGCTCCTATGACAAAATCTAAAGCAGGAGGAAACTAATAACTCGATTATAAGTGGGACAATATAATCGGTACTAGCATCCCAAGCCATTTTGAGAATAAAAAAAATCTAAACAAAACGATTAAAGTTCAAATGGTTCATAATATTATAGATTATTATATTTGTCCAATAATATGACGTAATGAGGAGACCTACAATGAACATGCTAATAATTGAATGGGTAACAAGTCATCAAGGTTGTTGATTCAACTGTAAATCTTATTTTTGAAACATTACTAAATAGACATTGTCGTGATTTTTTCTTTTAGAAAACCAATTCATGGTTTGAATTTTAAACTAAATAGGCATTGTATGGTCACGATCTTAATTGATTTATCTACCAATAGTTATAGATCTTGATTGCTAGTACAGCTTTGTTCATCGACATCACACATACATACACCAAAAAAGTGATATTAACATTACATCTCACCGAACCATCTTTTTATGGTCCACAACTCATTTAATAAGTAATTATTTTGTTTCTTCTCGTATAATGTATAACATATGTGTATTAATTTATAATTAAAATTAAATGTATAATAAGTTTTAAACTTGTAGATTTTAGTTAAGATGTTAAAACTGTTCTAAAGAAACATGACATATGACTATATGAGTATATAATTTAACGCATAGTTTTTATACATATTAATTTATAGCACATAATATATGTGATGATTAGTTTATTTAATATTCATTTGATATATTTATAAAAAAATAAAAAAGCCTTTTTTTATACAAATGATCATGACTCGTATATAATTCCTTTTAAGTATAGCGTGTTTATGCGATGACAGTAAGAAAATAAAAGATTTATTCTTGTCATGAATTGTCATATTAACCCTCCGTCATCCCTCTACTTTCTTTTTTCTTTGTTTCTCCCCCTTAAACGCCACCACTCTAACTCACATTCCCGCATCACCATCTCTCACCTTTCACCTTAGACCATCTAATCTCTGTATGTGGCATCCTGTCCTGCACCATCCTTACTCCATTCGCCCCATCCTAATCAAATCAATAGATTAAGACTACACGGTTGGGGGCGTGGAAGGGGTGTTGTCCCTTGAGGCTTGAAAATGTTCATTGGCGTGGGGCAAAAGTAAAGGTGGGGTGAATAATTATGATTGGTTATTGGATTATGAATGGTTGTGATTGATTTTTTTGATTAAAAAAACCCTCCACACCACTCTCCCACGCCACCACCATTGCGTGATTTTTTGGTCTTGAAGGAGACATCCACATATCAATCCTTGTCCTCCTCAAATGCATGACCACCCTATATGCCTAAGTAACCCATTGATATTTTTCATTAATTATTTATCCATATTAAAAATTTACCTAGAATTTCCTAAAATAAATTTAAAAATTATAATTTTTTTTATAATTAAATTTTCAAAAGAATAAATAAATAATATTTAATTAAAAAAGTTATATATTTCAAACGGACAAAGTAGATTGTCCTCAACACTTCTATACCCTTCAGGAAAAAAACACTCTTTTCGATACTCACTTCAAAACATGGCCGATGTTAATCTCACCACCACCACATCTCCACCGCAACCACCACCGGAGCTACCCACTTCCTCCCACACCCCACCACCACCACCACCACAAGACCAAGAAACCCCATATTCACCACCACCACCACTACCTCCTATAACAGATACAGAAACCACCCTTTCACCACCACCCACCACCACCACCATCGCCACCATAGCTGACGTCATCGAACACCCAGAAAAACCCACCACCACCACCAAGACCCCTGAATCCATGGCTTCTTTCAAAGAAGAAAGCAACCAACTCAAAGACCTTTCACCTTCACAACAAAAATCCCTTCAAGACTTCAAAACCCTAATCCAACACTCCTTAACCAACACCCAAGACTTCACCTTTTTACAAAACCAACACCAACCCATTTCACATCTCACCATTTGGGGCATACCCATTTTCCAAGACGACCGAACCGACGTCGTTTTACTCAAGTTCCTCCGTGCCCGTGACTTCAAAGTCAAAGACTCTTTCACTATGCTTAAAGACACTCTCCAATGGAGACAAACATTTGATATTGAATCTTTATTAGACCAACACTTAGGTGATGATCTTGATAAGGTTGTGTTTAATCATGGGTTTGATAAAGAAGGCCACCCAATTTGTTATAATGTGTATGGTGAGTTTGAGAATAAGGAGTTGTATGAGAAGACATTTTGTGATGAGGAGAAAAGGTTGAGGTTTTTGAGGTGGAGGATTCAGTTTCTTGAGAGGAGTATTAGGAAGTTGGATTTTAGGGCTGGTGGTGTGAATACTATTTTTCAGATTAATGATTTGAAGAATTCGCCTGGACCGGGGAAGCGCGAGCTTCGGATTGCTACGCGGCAGGCGCTGCAGCTCCTGCAGGATAATTACCCTGAGTTTGTTGCAAAACAGGTGAGTTTGTGGTTTGTAAATATGTAGTTGTGTAGATTAATGTATGCTGGTGAGTTTGTTAATAAAGTTGAAGTATTTGTAGTTCATTTAGGGAATTAGGGGCAGTTTGGTAGCCTCTTATTTAGTGATTCCATTAATAGGCTACGTTTGAATCAGTCAACGTTAAGTGTGTTTGGTTTACGGGCAGGACATGGTTAGTAAACATCTTACACATTAAGAGGGTGTTTGGGATTGATTTTTCAAAACATATTATGCGTTTTGGAAAAGCAGTGGTGGAGCTGCTTTTAGATTATTCCGTTTTGGTAGCTTAAAAATCTATTTCAAAACTCAATCTCAAACACTAAAGACTGTTTATTTGCGTTTTCAAAACACAATAATCTAAAAATCCATTTCAAAACGCAATCCCAAACACCCCCTAAGTTTCAAAATGATGCTTAATGAAAATGTTACCCCTTAATCCATTCACCCGTGTTCATCACCCTCTATTGACCACTCAAACACCATCTCCTCGGCCCACCACCACCAACTAGTATGGCCGAGCCACGTCAAGCCTTGAGTCTCTTACCCAATCAGGCCTCGTAATGGCTCAACACTTACAGGCGCAAAGGTTGTCGAACAGCCCCTTAGATTGGTGCACACCTGCTGATTAGTATTACTCTCATTGATCAATTGAATCTTGTTAGATAATGAAGGATGAAAGATGAGATTGATTGCATTTAGGTTCAAATAATCAAGTTTGTGAATTTACCCATCTTAACATGTTAGACGACCCATCTGCTCCGCCCTTTTTGCCACCTACTTTTCATGCAATAATTGTATGTGTGATTATTGATCCTAGCATCTTCTTTGAAGGTTTTCATCAATGCCCCTTGGTGGTATCTGGCTTTCTATACAATGATGAGTCCATTTATGACTCAAAGGACTAAGAGCAAGTTTGTTTTCGCTAGCACTGCAAGGACTCCCGAAACCCTTTTCAAGTAAGTTCTGTGCTTACTTTGTTTGTACGGCTGTTACTCTTTGATAACTGTTGATGCAAATTCAACCCATTTATTTGTAGTCATGTTAATCTGGTTTCTGATTCAGCCAAATTGGCAATATAGATTTTTTTAAAACATTGCATACTACCTATTAAATTGGTTCATACAAGAAGTTTAATGTAAAATGATTGCAAAAAAGTTTGTGGGTTAAAACATTATTTTCCCAAAAAGAACGGGTCAACGGGCAAATATCAAAATCAGCCCAAAGTGTATTCTGAAGGCATACGACCTTTGTTTTAAGAACATGTGAGGCGCAAGGTGCGCGAAACGCCTTAGGGCCTTGAAGCGGCTTCATGTACACGTGGGTCAAATTTTGGTCATATACAAGGTCTGGAGGATGCTGATATATGAAAATGACCAAAAGGATGAAAGATTATCATTTGTGTACTTGATTAAAATGCTGATATTTAAAAGAGATGAAAAAGATACAACTTTTGGTTGTACATAGAGCAATGCCTCGTGTACTAAAAGCTCTCCCCTCAGAGCATTGAGCCTTCTTTAGAACCATGGATACCCAACCCAACCCAACCCGCCTGACCTGCTTTTTTTGCGACCTCGGTTCCTTTACTGCTTTAGATTATAAGTTGTGTTGTTTTAACAGGTACGTGAGTCCTGAACATGTACCAATTCAGTATGGTGGGTTGAGTGTGGATTACTGTGATTGCAATCCAGAATTCACAATTGATGATCCGGCTTCAGTGGTTTCCGTTAGACCAGGTACCAAGCAGACCGTGGAGATTATAGTAAACGAGGTACGTTTTACATTCCATTTTGCGTTCCTAATATGACCCGCTTATGTGGATGGTTCTCGTTCCTGATAGTTGCTCAAACGGGCAAATTGTCGCAGAAATGCTTATTTGTATGGGAGCTACGCGTAGTTGGTTGGGAGGTTAGCTATAGTGCGGAATTCGTACCCAATAATGAAAGCCATTACACCATAATCATACAGAAGGCTAAAAAGATGACTCCAATCGATGAACCGGTGATAAGCCATAGTTTCAAGATCAGTGAGCTCGGTAAGATACTTCTAACCATTGACAACCCGACGTCGAAGAAGAAAACTCTGCTCTACAGGTTCAAGGTGAGCCCACTTCCTGAATAGAGAGAACTTTACATCAAGGAGTTATATATGATCTGAGCATCAAGTGTTTATTTATTTATTTATAGTTTTGTTGTCAAATGTTGTAGCTTGAAGGTGGTGTTTGTATGTTGTTTTTGGTTTGGTATGAATTTTCTTTTCTTTCTTATGTTTATGTTTTAAAGGCCTGTATGGTTTGAGAAATTATCATTTTGAGGGTAGCATGTTCAGTTTTCTTCTTTTTGACATATATTAATTGAAACCTACTAATGAAGTGAAGTCCATGAAAGTTGGCCCATAGTTTTCAATTCCATAAAATACATACCCAAACCATATATGGATTCTAATCTGAAGTCTGAACCTGACTCTAAAATCGGTTCACTAGAGCTAGAGGAGACTGAAGTGATGTTTTTAACCATTCAGACTTAAGATTACCTTTTCAGTGTATAAGAGGATATGAACCACTAAGAGGTAGCCCCTTAATCATAGTTAAGACATGAGATGCTACCAAACAGCCCCTAAGATTATAGAGTGATCAAGTGACTTGCTAAGTTTTTTGCAACTCTACTTTCTAAATTGACTGCTGTCAGAAAAAATAAACTCGTTTGTTTGACAAGAACACAAACAAACTGATAAATCTTTATTCAAAAGAAATCAAACTCAAAGTTTAAACAACAAACAAGAAACAAACTAAAGAACACAATACAGACTCAAAACCTCAACCAGATCTATGACTCACTCACAGATCATAAAGAGATGATCTGTTTACAACCAACAACTCTTCTACTTGACCTAAAACAAACAAAGATCAACAACGAAGAAACTCTACAAGATCTTAAGAACAGATCCTTTACACAAACCCTAGATATAACGACTAGGAAACAAAGAGACTGACTCTCTCAAGAACTCTCTAGAGACACACAATAATAAGAGACAATTAACCCTAATAAAGATCAGGAAGCTCTCTATTTATAGAGAGACAATTAGGGTTATGCATAAAAAGAGACTGGGCTTATGACCGACTTATAAAAGGTCATAACCCATTAAGACTCCAAGCCTGCTACAAGCCCAATTCCAGAAGACAGCTACAGCCCACTTCAACAGCTATAGTCCAGCAAACCACTCCAAGCCCAATCACGAACACAAGTCAATTTAGCTCAACATGAAACACAAAAAATAAAACACAAAAAAAGTGTGTAAGTTACTTTGAACATTTAACTAGTAATTGAATTGAATAGAAAGTCAAAGTCAAATATTGTAACCAATATTATGACCATATTTTCACACCCCCCCTCAATTCAATTACCAAATTCATCAAATAACATAAGTGATTCACATACCTGAGCATGTTGACTTACTTGTAGTCCTTTTGTGAAGACATCAGCTAATTGAGACTTGGACTCAATAGACTGCAAACTTATAATACCACTTGACACTTTTTCTCTAAGGAAAAACAAATCTATTTCAAAGTGTTTGACCCTGTCATGAAAAACAGGGTTTTCTGCTATTGCCAAAGCAGAACTACTATCACAATATAACTGAATTGGTAAATTCACATTTACACCCAATTCTTCTAACACATTTTTTAACCACATAACTTCACAAGTACCTGCACACATTGCCCTATACTCTGCTTCTGCAGAAGATCTAGAAATGGTACTTTGTTTTTTACTTTTCCATGAAATCAGAGAACTACCCAAAAACACACAGAAACCAGTTATGGACTTCCTGGTTTCTAGGCATTTAGCCCAGTCAGAATCTGTATAAACTTTTAACTGAAAATTATCTGATTTAGTTAACAATACTCCTAATCCTGGTGATCCTTTTAAGTATTTTAACAACCTTAAAGCTATCTTAAACAAAGCCTTAGTGGGTTTGTGCATGTATTGGCTCAAAAAGTGAACAGAATAAGAGATATCAGGTCTTGTATGTGAAAGATATATTAATTTTCCAACCAATTTTTGATAACTAGTAATATCTGATAAAACTGTTTTATCCTGATTATAAAGTTTCATTAATATATAATTTGGTTCAACTGGAGTACTCACTGGTTTACAACCTGTGAGACCATATTCTGCTAAAAGATCTAAGCAATATTTTCTTTGAGATAAACACAAACCTTTATTTGTTTTTATAACCTCAATACCAAGAAAATATTTTAACAGTCCCAAATCCTTTATCATGAACTTTGTTTTTAACAAACTTTTTACTTTTAAAACTTCATTATCATTATTACCAGTTATAACTATATCATCCACATATACAAGTAAAGCAATAAACACACTCTTATCTTTCTTTACAAATAAAGAATGATCACACTTACTTTTTTCAAAACCTATATCAACTAAAGTAGTAACTAACTTTTCATTCCACATCCTAGGAGCTTGTTTAAGCCCATATAAGGATTTATTCAATTTACAAACCTTATTCTGTAAACTAGACTCATAACCATCAGGTAAGCACATATACACTTCTTCATGCAATTCACCATATAAGAAAGCATTGTTAATGTCTAACTGATATAGATTCCAGTCATTTTGAACAGCAAGGGCTAATACACATCTAACAGTCACCATTTTTACAACTGGTGAAAAAGTTTCAAAGAAGTCAATACCTTCTTTTTGATTAAAACCCTTAGCTACAAGTCTTGCCTTGTACCTTTCTATCTCCCCATTTGACTTATATTTAATTTTATATACCCATTTACAACCAATGGGTTTTCTTCCTATGGGCAAGTCTACTATGTCCCAAGTATGATTTCTATGTAAGGCTTCTAGTTCATCATTCATTGCAATCACCCAGTTGTTATCATTAACTGCTTCATAAAAATTTTTTGGTTCAACATTTTTATTTAAAACAGAAGCAAAACAAAAATTTTCTGGTGAGAGATTAGAATAATTGACTACCTTTTCTAGACCATACTTTACTTTTCCTTCTACAATAAAATCATTCAATTTTGTTGGAAAAGTAACATTCCTAGTAGACCTCCTAAGGACTGAACTTGGTTCCAACTGTTCACTATTTTCTCCCTCAGAAGCACTACTTTTTTCATTGTCTAATTCACCCTCAACCCTACCAGTACTAGTTCCTATATTATCTGGTTGCTGTAAAACAGCCCTCCTATGATCAATACTAGGATCTACTACTGGTTGTTGAGACCCATGAACAGACTCCTTCCCTTGTGTATGTTCATCATTGGGAGGAGTTGGTCCATTTTCAGAACTTAGATTGTCTTCATTTTGGTCAAAAAAATTACTATTTGTTATTGTGTTATCAGTAACACAATCTTGTTCAGAAAAAAACTGTTTATCATTAAAAGGAAACACATTTTCAAAAAACTTAACATCTCTTGAAAATAAAACTTGTTTTTTATCAAGACTCCATAACTTGTAACCTTTCTTTTCATTTGAATATCCTAGTAGAACACATTTTTCAGCATGACTACTAAGTTTATCACTATTATTTAAAACAGTACTAAAACAAAGACAACCTATGACTCTCAAATGACCCAACTCAGGTTTGAAACCATACACAATCTCATAAGGGGACTTACCTTTTAAAACAGATGAAGGGGTCCTGTTTATTAAGTAGGAAGCAGTTAGTATACACTCTGACCAGAACCTTAAAGGGAATTTACTTTGAAATAATAATGCCCTAGCTACATTGAGCAGATGTCTATGTTTTCTTTCCACAATACCATTCTGTTGTGGTGTATGCACACATGAGGTTTGATGTACTATACCATTATCATGGCAAAATTTAGACATTTGATGATTAATGAACTCAGAACCATTATCACTTCTGAAAGTCTTTATAGATTTCTTAAACTGATTTTTGAGTAAATTAAAAAAATGTTCTAAGTTATAGAAAACCTCATCTTTAAACCTCATGAGATACACCCACACAGCTCTAGTATAATCATCAACAATTGTTAGAAAGAACCTATAACCTTCTCTACTTTTTACTCTATAAGGGCCCCAAACATCCAAGTGAACTAATTCACCCATTTGTTTAGTCTTATGGTCACTAATAGGAAAGGGTTCCCTATGCTGTTTTGCCCTATGACATACCTCACAGGGCTCAACATCATTATTCTTTTTAAAATTTAAAGTGTTTTGTAAAACATTTAGAACAGGTTCAGAAGGGTGTCCTAGCCTAGCATGCCATGTTCCATAGTCACACACAGAACTACACACCTCAACAGACACAGAAGAGTTTCCACAGAAGTACAATCCATCATGTTGATTACCAGTCACCAGAACACTCTTTGTTACAGAATCCTGAATATAACAATGTTTTTCATCAAAACACACAGTCATCTTACAGTCTCTAGCAAGTTTGTACACAGAAATCAGATTAACACAGTAACCAGGTACAACAAAAACATCATATAAAACTACTTTGTCACTTAGTTTAATGTTTCCAATTTTAGTTACAACTGCACTTGTACCATTAGGGTGTTTAACTCTTATATTAAACTCAGACACATCAATTACATTTATTAAACCATCATCAGTCATAACCATATGCTGATTTGCCCCTGAGTCTAAAATCCACCCCATTTCCTTTAACAGGCCAACAAGAGAGTTAAAACAGAACACTCTTTTCAAATAATCACAGTTTGTACTATCTGTATTAACAAAACTATTAGAACAAAAAGGAAAAAATGTCCCACCTGAAAAATTACTACTTTGAGGAACATCAACAGCAGGTCCACTAATCAATTTTAACAACTTTGAGACCTGCTCACTTGTTAAAGAGTTTAAAGCCATAGAAGGAACATTATCATCATTCAGTGTACTACTATTCACCTTAACATTTTTCCCTGTACCATTTTTAGACTTCATCCATGGAGGATAACCAACAATTTCATAACACTTCTCAATAGTATGCCCAACCTTGTTACAATGAGAGCATTTTAAATTTTGATTTAGAACTCTACCAGATTTCTTTTTATTATCAAAAGATTGTCCAGTTTTAGCAAAAAATCCCACATTATTATTATTACTTTTAGACACATTAGAATTCCTATGTGACTCTTCTCTTGAAACCACAGAGAAAGCTTCTTTTACAGTAGGAATAGGATCTCTTGTTAACAAGGTTGTTCTAACAGACTGATACACACTATCAAGACCCATGAGAAATTGCATCAGTTTGATCATACAACTAAAGTCATTAAACTGCTTAGATGCATTACAAGTACAACTAGGCAATTGTAAAATTTCATCAAGATGTTTCCACATACCATTTAACCTATGATAATATTCTGAAACAGAAAGACCATTTTGTGTAAAAGAATTAATCCTTTGATATAATTCAAACACCACAGACCCATCTATTTTATCATAAGTTTCTTTTAGTTCCTTCCACACATCAGATGCTAACTTAGAATAGACCTGACCTAGATATAACTCTTCTGATATTGAATTAAGAATCCATGTTAACACAACAGAGTTACATCTTTCCCATTGTCTACTTAACACATTATTATCCACAGGTTTAATACATGTTCCATCCACAAAACCTGTTTTATTTTTAACTTTCAAAGCTAACATCATAGCATTAGACCAGACTGTATAATTATCAGTACCTTTCAATTTAATACTAACAACAGTCAAAGCAGTGGAATCACTAGCATGTAAGTATAATGGATCACCAGCATCAATTTTACTGACTAAAGTTTCATTATCATTACCATTACCATTATTATTATTATTATTATTATTACCACCACCTCCAAGATTAACAACACCTTGATCATCCATATTAATCAATCAATCACACAGAAGTACTTCAACAGTAATAACAACAAACTACACAACAGTAACAATACCAACAAAGATTATCTACCACAGAGTAATAAGAAAGCAAAAAAAAATGATAACAAGACAACACAACAAGGCGAAGCTACACCAGTGTTCCAGATAGCAGGTTCGTCACTCAAGGTGCCTGCCCAGGTCTTAGTGTAGGAGCCTCCTAGACCTAGACTCAAGAATACAAAACCAAGAAATAACCAGAACAATCTCACCGAGAGGGGTTCCCAAGTTAGGGTTCGCCTAAACTCACAGTCTGTCCTTCACTTAGGGTACAGTACTGTGAGTTGCAATTGAAGCTGTTTATAACTCCAATCCAAGCACTCCTTCCTAGCTTGCTTCCTTGATAACGTCCAGATCAGAGATCACCTCCAACTAACCAAACAGACACAAACAGTAGACCAAATCTATTGAACAGATTAGATCTACTATTTCCTCACACAAGAATGAACAGATCTAAACCCTAACTACCAGATCTAGACCTATAACCACCACAAAGATCTAAAACTCACAGATCTATACTACCAGACAAGAAGAAACACAGCGGAATAAGAGAAACCAACGTTTTATAAAAAACTTTCACAGAACCAGAGCTAAAGCTCTGATACCATGTCAGAAAAAATAAACTCGTTTGTTTGACAAGAACACAAACAAACTGATAAATCTTTATTCAAAAGAAATCAAACTCAAAGTTTAAACAACAAACAAGAAACAAACTAAAGAACACAATACAGACTCAAAACCTCAACCAGATCTATGACTCACTCACAGATCATAAAGAGATGATCTGTTTACAACCAACAACTCTTCTACTTGACCTAAAACAAACAAAGATCAACAACGAAGAAACTCTACAAGATCTTAAGAACAGATCCTTTACACAAACCCTAGATATAACGACTAGGAAACAAAGAGACTGACTCTCTCAAGAACTCTCTAGAGACACACAATAATAAGAGACAATTAACCCTAATAAAGATCAGGAAGCTCTCTATTTATAGAGAGACAATTAGGGTTATGCATAAAAAGAGACTGGGCTTATGACCGACTTATAAAAGGTCATAACCCATTAAGACTCCAAGCCTGCTACAAGCCCAATTCCAGAAGACAGCTACAGCCCACTTCAACAGCTATAGTCCAGCAAACCACTCCAAGCCCAATCACGAACACAAGTCAATTTAGCTCAACATGAAACACAAAAAATAAAACACAAAAAAAGTGTGTAAGTTACTTTGAACATTTAACTAGTAATTGAATTGAATAGAAAGTCAAAGTCAAATATTGTAACCAATATTATGACCATATTTTCACACCCCCCCTCAATTCAATTACCAAATTCATCAAATAACATAAGTGATTCACATACCTGAGCATGTTGACTTACTTGTAGTCCTTTTGTGAAGACATCAGCTAATTGAGACTTGGACTCAATAGACTGCAAACTTATAATACCACTTGACACTTTTTCTCTAAGGAAAAACAAATCTATTTCAAAGTGTTTGACCCTGTCATGAAAAACAGGGTTTTCTGCTATTGCCAAAGCAGAACTACTATCACAATATAACTGAATTGGTAAATTCACATTTACACCCAATTCTTCTAACACATTTTTTAACCACATAACTTCACAAGTACCTGCACACATTGCCCTATACTCTGCTTCTGCAGAAGATCTAGAAATGGTACTTTGTTTTTTACTTTTCCATGAAATCAGAGAACTACCCAAAAACACATAGAAACCAGTTATGGACTTCCTGGTTTCTAGGCATTTAGCCCAGTCAGAATCTGTATAAACTTTTAACTGAAAATTATCTGATTTAGTTAACAATACTCCTAATCCTGGTGATCCTTTTAAGTATTTTAACAACCTTAAAGCTATCTTAAACAAAGCCTTAGTGGGTTTGTGCATGTATTGGCTCAAAAAGTGAACAGAATAAGAGATATCAGGTCTTGTATGTGAAAGATATATTAATTTTCCAACCAATTTTTGATAACTAGTAATATCTGATAAAACTGTTTTATCCTGATTATAAAGTTTCATTAATATATAATTTGGTTCAACTGGAGTACTCACTGGTTTACAACCTGTGAGACCATATTCTGCTAAAAGATCTAAGCAATATTTTCTTTGAGATAAACACAAACCTTTATTTGTTTTTATAACCTCAATACCAAGAAAATATTTTAACAGTCCCAAATCCTTTATCATGAACTTTGTTTTTAACAAACTTTTTACTTTTAAAACTTCATTATCATTATTACCAGTTATAACTATATCATCCACATATACAAGTAAAGCAATAAACACACTCTTATCTTTCTTTACAAATAAAGAATGATCACACTTACTTTTTTCAAAACCTATATCAACTAAAGTAGTAACTAACTTTTCATTCCACATCCTAGGAGCTTGTTTAAGCCCATATAAGGATTTATTCAATTTACAAACCTTATTCTGTAAACTAGACTCATAACCATCAGGTAAGCACATATACACTTCTTCATGCAATTCACCATATAAGAAAGCATTGTTAATGTCTAACTGATATAGATTCCAGTCATTTTGAACAGCAAGGGCTAATACACATCTAACAGTCACCATTTTTACAACTGGTGAAAAAGTTTCAAAGAAGTCAATACCTTCTTTTTGATTAAAACCCTTAGCTACAAGTCTTGCCTTGTACCTTTCTATCTCCCCATTTGACTTATATTTAATTTTATATACCCATTTACAACCAATGGGTTTTCTTCCTATGGGCAAGTCTACTATGTCCCAAGTATGATTTCTATGTAAGGCTTCTAGTTCATCATTCATTGCAATCACCCAGTTGTTATCATTAACTGCTTCATAAAAATTTTTTGGTTCAACATTTTTATTTAAAACAGAAGCAAAACAAAAATTTTCTGGTGAGAGATTAGAATAATTGACTACCTTTTCTAGACCATACTTTACTTTTCCTTCTACAATAAAATCATTCAATTTTGTTGGAAAAGTAACATTCCTAGTAGACCTCCTAAGGACTGAACTTGGTTCCAACTGTTCACTATTTTCTCCCTCAGAAGCACTACTTTTTTCATTGTCTAATTCACCCTCAACCCTACCAGTACTAGTTCCTATATTATCTGGTTGCTGTAAAACAGCCCTCCTATGATCAATACTAGGATCTACTACTGGTTGTTGAGACCCATGAACAGACTCCTTCCCTTGTGTATGTTCATCATTGGGAGGAGTTGGTCCATTTTCAGAACTTAGATTGTCTTCATTTTGGTCAAAAAAATTACTATTTGTTATTGTGTTATCAGTAACACAATCTTGTTCAGAAAAAAACTGTTTATCATTAAAAGGAAACACATTTTCAAAAAACTTAACATCTCTTGAAAATAAAACTTGTTTTTTATCAAGACTCCATAACTTGTAACCTTTCTTTTCATTTGAATATCCTAGTAGAACACATTTTTCAGCATGACTACTAAGTTTATCACTATTATTTAAAACAGTACTAAAACAAAGACAACCTATGACTCTCAAATGACCCAACTCAGGTTTGAAACCATACACAATCTCATAAGGGGACTTACCTTTTAAAACAGATGAAGGGGTCCTGTTTATTAAGTAGGAAGCAGTTAGTATACACTCTGACCAGAACCTTAAAGGGAATTTACTTTGAAATAATAATGCCCTAGCTACATTGAGCAGATGTCTATGTTTTCTTTCCACAATACCATTCTGTTGTGGTGTATGCACACATGAGGTTTGATGTACTATACCATTATCATGGCAAAATTTAGACATTTGATGATTAATGAACTCAGAACCATTATCACTTCTGAAAGTCTTTATAGATTTCTTAAACTGATTTTTGAGTAAATTAAAAAAATGTTCTAAGTTATAGAAAACCTCATCTTTAAACCTCATGAGATACACCCACACAGCTCTAGTATAATCATCAACAATTGTTAGAAAGAACCTATAACCTTCTCTACTTTTTACTCTATAAGGGCCCCAAACATCCAAGTGAACTAATTCACCCATTTGTTTAGTCTTATGGTCACTAATAGGAAAGGGTTCCCTATGCTGTTTTGCCCTATGACATACCTCACAGGGCTCAACATCATTATTCTTTTTAAAATTTAAAGTGTTTTGTAAAACATTTAGAACAGGTTCAGAAGGGTGTCCTAGCCTAGCATGCCATGTTCCATAGTCACACACAGAACTACACACCTCAACAGACACAGAAGAGTTTCCACAGAAGTACAATCCATCATGTTGATTACCAGTCACCAGAACACTCTTTGTTACAGAATCCTGAATATAACAATGTTTTTCATCAAAACACACAGTCATCTTACAGTCTCTAGCAAGTTTGTACACAGAAATCAGATTAACACAGTAACCAGGTACAACAAAAACATCATATAAAACTACTTTGTCACTTAGTTTAATGTTTCCAATTTTAGTTACAACTGCACTTGTACCATTAGGGTGTTTAACTCTTATATTAAACTCAGACACATCAATTACATTTATTAAACCATCATCAGTCATAACCATATGCTGATTTGCCCCTGAGTCTAAAATCCACCCCATTTCCTTTAACAGGCCAACAAGAGAGTTAAAACAGAACACTCTTTTCAAATAATCACAGTTTGTACTATCTGTATTAACAAAACTATTAGAACAAAAAGGAAAAAATGTCCCACCTGAAAAATTACTACTTTGAGGAACATCAACAGCAGGTCCACTAATCAATTTTAACAACTTTGAGACCTGCTCACTTGTTAAAGAGTTTAAAGCCATAGAAGGAACATTATCATCATTCAGTGTACTACTATTCACCTTAACATTTTTCCCTGTACCATTTTTAGACTTCATCCATGGAGGATAACCAACAATTTCATAACACTTCTCAATAGTATGCCCAACCTTGTTACAATGAGAGCATTTTAAATTTTGATTTAGAACTCTACCAGATTTCTTTTTATTATCAAAAGATTGTCCAGTTTTAGCAAAAAATCCCACATTATTATTATTACTTTTAGACACATTAGAATTCCTATGTGACTCTTCTCTTGAAACCACAGAGAAAGCTTCTTTTACAGTAGGAATAGGATCTCTTGTTAACAAGGTTGTTCTAACAGACTGATACACACTATCAAGACCCATGAGAAATTGCATCAGTTTGATCATACAACTAAAGTCATTAAACTGCTTAGATGCATTACAAGTACAACTAGGCAATTGTAAAATTTCATCAAGATGTTTCCACATACCATTTAACCTATGATAATATTCTGAAACAGAAAGACCATTTTGTGTAAAAGAATTAATCCTTTGATATAATTCAAACACCACAGACCCATCTATTTTATCATAAGTTTCTTTTAGTTCCTTCCACACATCAGATGCTAACTTAGAATAGACCTGACCTAGATATAACTCTTCTGATATTGAATTAAGAATCCATGTTAACACAACAGAGTTACATCTTTCCCATTGTCTACTTAACACATTATTATCCACAGGTTTAATACATGTTCCATCCACAAAACCTGTTTTATTTTTAACTTTCAAAGCTAACATCATAGCATTAGACCAGACTGTATAATTATCAGTACCTTTCAATTTAATACTAACAACAGTCAAAGCAGTGGAATCACTAGCATGTAAGTATAATGGATCACCAGCATCAATTTTACTGACTAAAGTTTCATTATCATTACCATTACCATTATTATTATTATTATTATTATTACCACCACCTCCAAGATTAACAACACCTTGATCATCCATATTAATCAATCAATCACACAGAAGTACTTCAACAGTAATAACAACAAACTACACAACAGTAACAATACAAACAAAGATTATCTACCACAGAGTAATAAGAAAGCAAAAAAAAAATGATAACAAGACAACACAACAAGGCGAAGCTACACCAGTGTTCCAGATAGCAGGTTCGTCACTCAAGGTGCCTGCCCAGGTCTTAGTGTAGGAGCCTCCTAGACCTAGACTCAAGAATACAAAACCAAGAAATAACCAGAACAATCTCACCGAAAGGGGTTCCCAAGTTAGGGTTCGCCTAAACTCACAGTCTGTCCTTCACTTAGGGTACAGTACTGTGAGTTGCAATTGAAGCTGTTTATAACTCCAATCCAAGCACTCCTTCCTAGCTTGCTTCCTTGATAACGTCCAGATCAGAGATCACCTCCAACTAACCAAACAGACACAAACAGTAGACCAAATCTATTGAACAGATTAGATCTACTATTTCCTCACACAAGAATGAACAGATCTAAACCCTAACTACCAGATCTAGACCTATAACCACCACAAAGATCTAAAACTCACAGATCTATACTACCAGACAAGAAGAAACACAGCGGAATAAGAGAAACCAACGTTTTATAAAAAACTTTCACAGAACCAGAGCTAAAGCTCTGATACCATGTCAGAAAAAATAAACTCGTTTGTTTGACAAGAACACAAACAAACTGATAAATCTTTATTCAAAAGAAATCAAACTCAAAGTTTAAACAACAAACAAGAAACAAACTAAAGAACACAATACAGACTCAAAACCTCAACCAGATCTATGACTCACTCACAGATCATAAAGAGATGATCTGTTTACAACCAACAACTCTTCTACTTGACCTAAAACAAACAAAGATCAACAACGAAGAAACTCTACAAGATCTTAAGAACAGATCCTTTACACAAACCCTAGATATAACGACTAGGAAACAAAGAGACTGACTCTCTCAAGAACTCTCTAGAGACACACAATAATAAGAGACAATTAACCCTAATAAAGATCAGGAAGCTCTCTATTTATAGAGAGACAATTAGGGTTATGCATAAAAAGAGACTGGGCTTATGACCGACTTATAAAAGGTCATAACCCATTAAGACTCCAAGCCTGCTACAAGCCCAATTCCAGAAGACAGCTACAGCCCACTTCAACAGCTATAGTCCAGCAAACCACTCCAAGCCCAATCACGAACACAAGTCAATTTAGCTCAACATGAAACACAAAAAATAAAACACAAAAAAAGTGTGTAAGTTACTTTGAACATTTAACTAGTAATTGAATTGAATAGAAAGTCAAAGTCAAATATTGTAACCAATATTATGACCATATTTTCACAACTGCTCAACAACTTATTTAGGTTATAGCTAAGCATAGACTTGAAGATAAAAATGGTATATTTATCTTGTATATAAAAATGCTATATTTATCGAAAAATCCAGATAAAATAGATTTACAAGCTCGTATTTTTAAAATGGTTATATGCATTGCGAATTCAAATATCCTATTTGACACGAAGATCTCACATACGAATTCGAAATCTAAATTCGAACCTAGTGCTTATTTGATTTGAAAACCAACTTTGAATTTGAAAATAAATTTTGCAGTTTTGAGTCTAATTGGAATACCGAACACTCCTAATCTCTACAAACAAGATTGAATCTTTAGCATACACACACACACTTAATAATCATACACCAAGGTGTGAGCGAGCTGAACAACTAATGATCTACTCGAGATGGCTAAATGCCAAAACTTGTAATTCAGTCAAAAACTAAAGAGAAGCACGATTTTTGACCAAAGTTGTTAACTTATAAACTTTTTTCACAAACAGATTTTACATGTAACAAAAGTGTAGGTATATGCCATATGAGATCAAACTTGAGAGGTAATGTCGGGATTTATGTGAACTCAAATTTCAAATAACCAAAGCAACCATCATCATCATGGCCGGAAAAAAAAAGCGTCGTCATTCATCTTCCTGTCCAAATCTCATATGCTCTAAATGTATCTACTAGGCCTCCGGTCAAATGGAGTTTCTTGTCCACCATTTTAATGAATGGGAGGGTGATGTCAGAGGCGGAGCCAGCATTTCATGATAAGGGGGGCTTAGATTATTAGAGTGAGCGTTAAAGGGGGCTTGATACAATTTTATTGAATTTTAACCTTAAAAACAGGGGGGCTTGATACAATTTTATCGAATTTTTACCTTAAAAACTTAACAAATTTGGGCCATTGGAGCCCCCCCCCCCCCCTAACTCCGCCTCTGGGTGATGTACAAGGCATATTTGATGATCAAACGTCATGTCACGTAGACAATCTTGTATGGTGATAATTTGCTTATGTTGCAATCAGTGTGGATGTATTGATCTATGGATTGAATGGTGGTTTTCATAAGTGTAGGGTTGGGAGGCCAAGTTGGTGATCCATGTGATGTTTGTGATCAATTTTCAAGATGGTGTGGTAAAAAAAAACACATATACACACACCAACAATGCTGCTTTGGAAGTTAAGAACTTTAGATTTGAGTTTGTTAAGCCCATGAAACAAGTTCTAAATTTATAGCTTTATATTGTACGTATCTTGTGTTTGTGTATAGATGTCATTGGGAATTTGGTGTTTTTCTTTGGGCTTCATATTGGGCCCGTGAAAGTAGGGAGTTTGTTTGGTATTATGTGATGGGCTAATGTTGGCCCGTAGGTTTTAGATTTTGATTCAAGCTTTAAACCCATAAAAGAAGTAGGCTCATGTTTTTTACTTTTTTTGGGCTAGTTTTGGGTTTGGGTTCATGTCCCAGTCCAAACTAGTGTCTTTGTTTTGGATAGCGACGCAACCTGTTACTTGTTTACCCATTATCCAAATGTAACTTTGAAAACTTATTTTAAAGAATCCTTAGAAAAATTTAAATACTGGATCCGCAACTTGTTGCTCATATTATGTGATGGGTTTATGTGCATTTTTCCCTCATTGAAAATGCCTTTGAAAACTGTACCTAGGTTGCAAATGAACCAAACATTTAGTGAGCAATTCGTGAAGTGTTCGGCGGGAAAATGAAGTTTTTTTGTGTTCGTTAGTTTAATAAATGAACGAATACGAACAAGAAATTTTGTTTGTTTAGTTAAACAAACAAACATGAACAGAAGTCGCGTTTGTTCATTTGTGTGTTTTTAGGGGTTTTAACCTTTTATTTTTAATTTAAGTACATCATAATTCATTTAAGAAATATTAGTGTATTATATATTAGTATTATCTCGGCTCTTTTGATTAACTATTATTTTGGGTGGATTAAATAATGGCTTAATTTTAATATGATAATTTGTGTTGTTTTAGACATTATTTTTATGGTAGTTATGTGATCAACATTTTGTCAAGTATTTTTGGATAACTGGGTTAACTATATTTTTGGGCAGATAATGTTTTTTATGAAAAGTGAAGACTTTATTCAAAAATCAAAATCTTATATAAGTGTTAGTTTGTGCTCGTTTTGTTCATAAACACTTGTTGAACTTGTTTGTGTTCTTTTGGGTTCATTTGTTTTTGTTTGCGTTCGCTTTTATCTGGTATCTAAAATTAACAAACAAACACCAACATGTTCATTTCTTTATCAAACGAACACGAACTTTATTTATTCGGTTCACTTGCAGCCCTATTTTTTACAAAACATCAAAAGGACCAATATGACCTATAATCAAAATTTTGGGAGCTATAAGTTAACAAAAAAAAAAAAAAAAAACTTATGTCAGTCTATGATCTTAACATGCTTTGAAGAAGCTGGTTGACCACACTTCAAAACATGTAAATCACTGAAACACTTTGCTCTAATTTCTTGACAAATCCAACAATTTTCTTGAAACCCTTTACAATTCTGTTGATTTCCCTCCAAACCCATCTTCTAGATCATATTATTATGGACCAAGTTCCTTTCTTTTTGCTGATCTTGATAACCCTAAATCTTGTTTTTACTCCAATTATAGCTTCATCATTTGATAATCGGTACAGTGTAGGAGATAATGTACCTTTATTTGCCAACATTGTTGGCCCCTTGAACAATCCCAGGTTAGTAATAATATATTAATTTGTGTGTTTTTTATTTGTTTCAGTTTTATTGGAATAAATGTCATATGTGAAAAATTATTGATTTTTAGTGTATTTCTTGTTTTGAATGATATATTATTCAATATGATGAAATTGATGCAAAAATGATATTGGTTTTGACTTTTAGGTCAAGAGGTCTAGAAATAAGAATATACCCATATGAAATGTGGTTATTTTTGACATTTTTATTAAAGGCGGTAGGCGCATAGGACTCACTTGGGGCCTAGGTGCAAAAAAAGTGAGGGCTGGAGATTAAAAAAAGGCGAACAAAGAAAAAAAATTTAAAATATATTATGTATTAGAAAAATAATACTATTCTTCAAATAAAATAAACAAAAGCTATTATATAACATTTTAAAAAGTTTTAAAATATTAGTGTATAAAAGTAGTTTTCGTTGGATAATTTAGAGAATTTGGCTGGAAACTCTGAAATTTGGGAATTTGCACCTAAACCATCACCTGTATAATTTAAGCGTGATTGCCTCGACTTAAGGCGCAATCGCCTTGCCTGAGAAATGGTCCTAGGCGCAAGAGGCGATGGCTTTTAACAACTATGGATCTTGATGAAGGGAATAGGGATTATGAATTTTACTTTTGAAGTTCAAATGACTTGCTTTTAGACTTTAATTAACAAGATTTGTGTAGAAAAAATGTGATAGCTGCATTGAGCTAGATGAAGAGTAGACCAGAAATGTGATGGATTTTGATATTACAAAACTATAGGGTTAAGTTTTTGAAATTGAAAGTGCAATATTTGGAATGTTGGGGATGTAAGAGTATTATAGTGGAGGTGTTTTAAGTTAATGATTGAACAAATATGGACATCGAATTGAAGTTTATATTTCTGTTCTTAAAGATTTTATGCCATTTGTAATGTGAATAATATGTGTAGTATATAAATGGGAAAAAACTTGTTGGGAATTCACTAATGCCATACCCTTATTTTGATTTTTGTCTTTTGGGTTCCGATTTCATGATTATGTATAAATCGAGATGTTTTAGTGTAATCTGTTACAATACCAAGATTCTGCAAGCATTGTTGTATACAGTTTAGATTGATTAACGCGTGTAAGATTTTTTTAAATATTGTTTTTGTTATATCTCTTGCAGTGAAACGTATCAGTATTACGACTTGCCATTCTGCCATCCAGGTTAGCATTTTGACCCATAGCAACCAGTGGCCAAAGGGTAATCATTGCCTACGTCGGTTTAGTTCCCAAAATTTTATAATATTTAATTTGTTCTTAAAGTCTAAAACTATTTAATCATGAAGTTTTCCATCTTAATACTAAATAGTTATCAATCTTGAATACCAAATGATTGTGTCATAGTATTCATTTTGTTAGTGGCGGATCTAGAATTTTTTTTATCTGATAGTATGCTATGCACCACCAGAACAAATGCTTTAAAGGGTATACGCTACAATAATAGTTCTTAACTTCTTATCTTAATTTTTCATGCTAAAAATCTTTTTTGGTTATTCATAGTTTCTTTAATGATTTTGTAGATCAAGTGATCCCAAAGAAGGAAACACTAGGCGAAGTTTTAAACGGCGATAGGTTGACCAATACCTTATACAACTTAAACTTCCGTAAAGATAAAGCTAACCGACTTCTATGCGATAAGAAGCTTAAACTAGACGAAATAACAAAATTTAAAACTGCTATCAATGCTGATTATTACTTCCAGATGTATTACGACGATCTTCCACTTTGGGGATTTATTGGAAAAATGGAAGATAAAAACTGGGCAGGTGACGGGTCGGGGCCCGCGTATTATCTGTTCAAACACGTTCAATTTGATGCTTTGTACAATGGTGACCAAGTTATAGAAATACGCGCGTTTAGTGACCCAAATCATGCTGTGGATATAACTGACAAAACTGAAATCGATGTAACGTTTAGTTATTCGATAAATTGGAATTCGACTACAAGTGAGTACAAGAACAGGATGAACAAGTATTCAAAAGCTTCATTGTTGCCAACACAACGTCAAATTCATTGGTTTTCTTTCGTTAATAGTGTGGTAATCCTCATGCTCCTGATGGGACTGCTTACGTTGCTGTTTATGCGTCATCTGAAGAACGACATAAAAAAGTAACGTGTTAGTTATACTTCTTCAATCAACTAAAATAAAATTTTTAAAACCCTTTTATTTGTTTTTATGTTTTTCATTTCATTGGTTTTTAAGTGTAGATATTCTAGTGGAGATGAAGAACAAGATAAAGAAGTTGGTTGGAAGTATGTTCATGGTGATGTATTTAGATGCCCTTCACGAATGGCTCTGTTTTGTGGTATCTTGGGCACCGGGACACAGTTATTGACCATGTAAGTCACCTTAAATTCAAATTCATAGATATGCTATCTGATATGAAGCTTGATTTGCATGCTAAACTGGTCTAAAGAACTCGCAAATTGGGAGGTTAGGTAACTAATCAAAAGTAGTCAGATCAATACAGGTAACTTTCGACGGGTCAGGTTAGGTTGAGTTGAGTTGAGTCGAGTCGAGTCGACTTGAAGCATATTCTATTTAAAGTTATTATATATTTTTATAAACTAGTGTGTCAAACCGTGAAACCAAACCGGAACCAAACCGTTAATGGTTCGGTTCGGTTCGGTTTTGGTTCACAAAAATAAAAAACCGTTACTAACGGTTCGGTTCACGGTTTGACCTAAAAACCGTGAAAACCGGACCGTGAACATCCCTACTTCTAGATAATTAGGTTATGTTTGGTTTATATACCATTGTACACCTTTAGTGCCATTTCTCCATTCCAAAACCCTCAAAACAGTGAGACTTCTTAGTGTGTTGACTATGAATACAGAAACTGTATTACTACAATACTGTCAATATAAATCTACTTTTGGGTTACTTTCGACCTATTCGACGTAATTCCCTTTGAACTATTCTTATATGATTTGACCCATTTGACCCGTTGAAGATAAAAAGAGTCAGATTTGACACCTCTGTTATTGTGTGTTTGACAGTTTGTGTATGCGGATAACAATCTTAACATATACCTTTGATAATATTTATGTTTTTTTACAGGATTTGCTTGTTGTTCGTGTTGGCCTTTTTTGGGGTCCTATATCCCTACAGCCGTGGAACTATCGGAACTTCTCTCATGGTGTTTTTTATTCTTACTGCCCCAGTAGCCGGATACGGTGCTTCTTCCTTTTACAGCCAATTTTTCGAGACCGGATGGGTAAGCAATTTTCTTACTCTAGAACAAATATAAAGGTACCCTTTGCTTGACCTATCCATTTTGCCGCCTCCACTCGAACAGTACCGGATGTTTGGTTTATAAAAGGCACGCGAGGCGAGCTGGAAAACGCCTCCCGGGCCTGTGGTGGCGCCTCATGTACTTCTGGGTTAATTTGGTCAGAATTAGGATTTGTAGGAGTTTAACATGTAAAAATAACCAAAGGGGTGAAGACATTATGAGATGTTTACCTTATAAAAAGGTTGATACTTGATATGCAAAACAAACGAGAACTTCTGGCCAGTGGTGGATATAGAAATGTTTTTCGGTAGTAACGTTTTTCATTTTTTTTCATTTTAGTAGCAACGTTTTCAAATTTCATAAAAAAAAAACAAATTTTCCACTACACGCGCGAAGTTGAGCTGCAACGGACGCGGCACCTGCTTCTTCATTAGGTCCGCCCCTGCTTCTGGCTATAAATAAAGCTTATTTGGTTGTACATAGAGCAACGCCTCACGCTTTTTTAAACCAAAAGTGGATGTGATGTTCTTTATTGCATTTATCTGCTTATTTGGTTGTACATAGCGCAACGCCTCATGCTAAATATGTTAAACTTTTGCAGGAGAAATGTGTTCTTTTAGCGGGCGTTCTCTACACCGGACCGCTTTTTATTACCATGTGTCTTCTTAATACAATTTCCATTTCAATTGGGGCTACTACAGCACTTCCATTTGGCACCATAGTGGTAATCATTCTTGCATATACATTCATCGCAATTCCACTGCTTTCATTTGGTGGGATTATGGGATATCGATTTAGATCCAAATTTCAAGCACCTTCTGCGACAAAGATATCCCCGAGAGAGATCCCTTTGTTGAGCTGGTCAAGAAAGACTCCTGGTCAGATGTTAATCTCGGGTCTTTTACCGTTTAGTGCTATTGTTCTTGAATTGCATAATCTGTATGCAACGGTTTGGAGCTATAAAATCTTGACTTTACCGAGTATTCTGTTTATGACCTTTGTTCTTCTCGTCGTACTTACATCACTTTTGAGTGTTGGGTTGACTTACATCCAGCTGGCGGTAGAAGATCATCAATGGTGGTGGAGGTATGTTATCAAGTTGACTTTTACTTCTGTGTCAAATGTAGTACTTTTCGCTTTCCAATCGATATTCGTAATTTTAAATTCTAATAGAGTAGCCCTGCTTACGGCTGTGCGCATATAATGTATATATGTGTGGCCTTCATGGGGCAAAAGTAAAGTTGCACTGATTTTAACGTTATTTTACTAATTTCATGAAAATAACGTTAAAAACGACGGATGGTTAATCATGCATCATGTGGTGGCGTTGATTGCCAAAAGACAAGGGGTTACATGCACCAATCGGGCTTGTCCCGATTGCGAAGTGTTATGTGCCTTATGTCCAATGCTTGATACAAAACCACTATCGAGCCGGGGGTCTCACTGGAAGCAGCCTCTCTATTCCCACGGGGTAGAGGTAAGGCTGTCTACATCTTACCCTCCTCAGACCCTACCTTAGCTTTGCTATTGGTGGGATTAACTGAGTATGATGATGATTAAATTCTAATAGAGTTAAAGAAAACATTCACCTAGTGGTATATTTGTTAAATCTTTGATTATTTGGCTTTGTGAAATAGATCCATTTGGCGTGGGGGATCGGTTGCTATCTTTATGTTCGGGTATTGCATCTACTACTATTCAAGGTCAAACATGAGCGGGTTCATGCAGTCAACATTCTTCTTTTGCTACAATTTTCTGTTTTGCTATGCTTTCTTCCTGATGCTTGCTACGATCAGTTTCCGTTCATCGTGGATATTCGTGCAGCATATCTACAATGCGGTGAAAAGTGAATGAAATTCCTTCTTTGTCCCTGCATGCCACACATCAACATGGTGGTTCTTTCTGATTTCTTCTACAAATTTTGTGAAAGTGATGCCATGTGATTTATATATGTCCACAGCCTATGCATGTAACTTGAGATACTGTGAGCTAAGGTTCAGGTTCGGTGCACAATGCCGTTAGCCGAACCATTAAAACCACCATCAACCCGTGGAAACTCGGTTAGTAAAAAAGCATGGTTGTACTATCAAATCGGTTTTGTTATTTTAGTTTAGTTTTTACGGTTATTTTAAATTTGGTTGGCTATTTAGTTTTTTACTCATATTTGATAATCGTCTTTACAATAACTCTCATACCCAGTAAACGAGTGGTTTGTCAAAATCGATGAAATCGCTCAAACCAAGTGGATGTTTTGGTCCATTAACATTGACAAGTGGTATGGTTTACTGTTCAGTTTTGCAGTTCACCAGTCTGGCTAAGGCTCCGAAACTTATAACTAGCCGTGTAAACCAAAACAAGACATTTAGCCTTTGTTGTTTGGATTTAGAATATGCAATCATAGAAGAAGAATCATGTCCGAACCAGGTCATCAGTTGTAACCAAAACTGATCAATTTTCTTGTCTTATAAAACCATAGTTAACGGTTTGACCGAGAATATTTGTCAAAACCGGACAGTGATCCATAACAATTCGTGCATTAAACTAGACCCTCCTTTACTGTACTTGTTTTACTGGTTATTCAACTCATACACTCTTTTAACTTTGCTGGTTTTGCTAGTTATCCAACTCATAAGACCGGCCCACTTAGCCGGCTAAAACATATATCATGAGTTTGAAACACAGAGGTTCTGATAATATGATCCCCAGTTTGGACCTTGTAATTTGGATTAAAGTCATGCCCAAAAACCATTTAGAAAATGCAACATTTAGTGAATTTGGTAACAATATCTCACCATGAACCAACATACATACTTATTAAAAAGATTCATATGGACTCTCTTCTAGAATCTTGAAAAGATGACAAAACAATCACAAAAGGTAACCAAAGCATACGCACGTTTCATTCTTCTTCGGTTGGTCTCTGTCCAAGACCTGGAATGTCCTCATACCGCTTCTGCATAAAAATGACAATTTGTTAACAAAACTTCATTTAGATTTGATTAACGTATAACGAACTTTAGGGGTGTTTGGGTGATTTTTTTAATACATCAAGAATAATCAGTCTTGAATAAGCAATCTCAAAACTGCTTATTGAAAACAGACTATTTCGTCCATAGATAAGCATAACTTTTCTTTATCCAAACACTCAGGTTCTCATCTGCTTTAAACGAAAGACAATAAGCAGATATGTTGACGGAATAAGCAAATCCCAAAAACACCTCAATTCACAGAATGAATCTTTTTGTTTTTCATTTTTTTGCTTTAGAAATTCAACATTCTTAATGCAGGCCTGTTTTGGAGTAAATTCCAATGACCTGGTGTTGTTTGAAGCCTTTTCACTATTAGATGTCTAATCAATGCTTGACATAGCAATAAGCATACATTCTATACACACGTAGCTTCAGACAGAAAGACGGAAACATATCCATTTGTCAATGTGTATGTATGAATGGATGTATACATTTGTGTCTTGTGCAAGTTCCTCATATATTCCCTCTAGACATTCCAAGTAGTTCGGACAATAACGTTGTCCAACTCCCAGGTATATGTTGATAATATAAGCATATAACACATTACGACATGAGTGATACAAGGTGAAAAGACAATACCTAGAGCTCAACAGCAATTGAATTACAACTAAATTGGTGTGGAATTTAGCCCGTCATTAATAAGAAAACAAAAGAGTTCATATAAAGTCAGACAAGTAAATGCTAAACAGGAAACATTACCCCAATATTGTTGTTTTCCCAGAGCTTACGAACTCCATAGTCCACCGCCTGAAACATGTAAATCCACACAGCTCCATGAGTCGATTAAGAAACATTATAAAATACTTCAAGATGCCATTACATCCAAAATTAGAACCAGCAACCTACTTCAAAGATAAACTTAATGCTACTACCGCTACAATTGTTTATGACCCTTTACTGTAATTACTAGGGTGTTCAATGTTCATGCAACGGTTTAAACAACTTTTGGCAAAACCGTCAGTAACGTCTCAAGTAGCTGTAAATCAAAACCTATCGTTAATAACTGAAACTAAACCGTTGGTCCGTAACTAATGGTCTGGTCGAAAAAAACTCAACAATTACAGGTGTGCCCTAATAATTGTCCATCCCGAATAACATGACCTTCTGGTTTCCCAAAAATATGAAAACCATAGTTGTTAAAAGCCATTGCCTCTTGCGCCTAGGCCCATTTTTTAGGCGAGGCGAGGCATTTGCACTTTGAGTAACTGCGCTTTAATTCTCCAGGTGATGGTTTAGGCACAAATTTCGGCTAGATTCCCAAATTCTGGAGAGTTTCCAGCCAAATTCGTTAAATTATGGCTAGATTCCAGCCAAATTTCTACTTTTATCTAAGGAAAATTACTTCTATACACTAATACATCAATATTTTAAAACTTTTGATACTAAATAGATGAAAAATAGCATTATTTTATATTTTCTTTGTTCGCTTTTTTATCTCAGCCCTCGCTTTTTGTGCGCCTACGCGCCTTAAGTGCGCCTAGCGCCTTTGATAACCATGATGCAAACCACATGGTTTACCTAAGGGAACATTAATTATTTAAGATCCTACATTTATATTATTTAGCTAACAAAAACTTATATTTTATATCATCATTCGGCAAATTAACGGAATGTAATGTAATCCATTAGCTTTTCTGTATGTTGACAAATTGATAACTAAACATGATCCTAAACTATGTATATGTGCTGTAACAAAATCATTCAGATGATATATTAACAGTATTAACTATTATTACCTAATAACTTACAAATCAAAACCACACACTGTTCCCTTAATCATAACAACTTATGAAATATATCATTTGTGTACGACGGAAAGAGTAATTCTTTAGATCTAAAAAAATCCTGAATTAAGTTAGTAGCAGTAATCAGAGATATGAATGTTTGAATAAGCAGACGTAATAATAAGCTAATTAAGTATAAAGGAAATGAAATGAGGGGAATATAAATAGATCGGAACCCTAACCCGTTCACCGATAAAAGCGCCGGTGATGACGAAGGTGACGTAAACGGAGTTACGACGCATAAGGACTTTGTATAGTCCTTCGAATAGTCCACCGCTTCTGCGTGCTGCCGGATTCATGGTGATTGGATGGATATTGACGAAAAGGGAAGAGGAGGAGGAGGAGGAATGCTTCTTTTTGTTTGTGTCAACGGGGCGATGGCTCTCGTTGCTTCCTTTACCCGATTTATATTGGGGGTATTTCAACCCTCTTAAATTATTTTCACCCTCCTCAAGAGCGTCTTTTTTTTTGCTAGAGCGAGTGAGCGACACGCTTAGAGTTACTTTTTCAGGTATTGGATATGTTTGGTAAAACTAGTTGGACGCTCTTGGTGGTGAGGGGACGGTGACTTCAGCGGGTTTGCTCTCAGCAATCACTGAGGTCGTCAACTTATGGCTGAGGGGGGTTTGTGTCCCAAGGTTTTGGCAGAATTTATTGCTTCGGCCCCCACTTACCCCTTTATTAAAGCCGGATGATGGAATTCGGCCCAGTACCTAGGGGACTTTCAATTTGGAGTGGGGACCCCCCGCGGGGCTGAGGCGGTGCTTCACAATGCGAACAGGTTTCTTAACTCGTTTCACGCAGATGTTTACTTGGCTTTGCTCACTGTGGACTTCTCCAATGCTTTCAACATGGTTGATCGCACGACCCTTTTGCGGGAGGTCCATCAGCATTACTCATCTATCCATTTGTGGGTTCAGTTCCTTTACACCCAGCTAGCTAGGTTGTACGTTGGTAATGACTGCATTAGGGCTACTACTGGAGTTCAGTATGGAGACCACCTTGGGCCCATCCTTTTTGCCCTTGCCTTACATCCCCTTGTTCTCAAGATACAACGGACTTATAACCTCCCCTTTCATGCTTGGTACCTGGACGATGGGACGGTTATTGGTAATGCCACTAAAGTCGCTAAAGCTCTAGACATTATTAGTTCGGAGGGGCCATCATTGGGGCTTAAACTTAACATTAAGAAAACTGAGGTTTTTTGGCCGACTTGTAATGGGGCGAAAGTTAGGGATGGGCTTTTCTTCATCGGGATTGGTAGGCCGAAGAGAGGTGTGAAGCTCCTTATAGGAGTTGTTAGTCATTATACTTGCTTTATCAAGGAGTTAGCAGGCCGGAGAGCCTCGAGTGTGGTTGACCCTATGAAACTTTTGCCTTGCCTTCGAGATCCCCAAAGCGAACTTCACTTACTTTGGTCTTGCATGGGGGTTGCTAAGTTTCTCTTTGGATTACGGACATGCCAACCCCCTATGATTGATGATGCGGTATCCCGTTATGACAATGGCCTACGGGAAGCCATTGAAGACATAGTTATAAGTGGTGGCCCGTTCTTTGGTGACCTCCAGTGGCGATTGGCTTCCCTGCCGACGCGGCTGAGAGGTTTAGGCCTTCTTTTCAGCTCAAGACGTCGCGGTTTACGCTTTTGTGGCGTCGTGAGTTCAGTCTTGGAAGTTGCAGGACCACATTCTGCGGAATAGCGGGGTTGTTGGCTTGGACTTGGGTTACGTGCATGCCCTCAAACACCTAAATAACTTTTTCCCAAAGTTCGATCTTGGCGGTTTCTATAATAAGGACACCGCCCCCTAAAGCCACAAAAAAACTTTAGCGAATGCCCTTTTTAGCAAAATTGCTCATAATCTGGGAGAAGTTTTTGGTTTGTCCCCCCGAGCTAAAAAGCGGTAATTGAATGCTTGCATAGTCCTCGTGCCCAGGATTTCCTGACTGTTATCCCGATTGAGGGTTGGGCCAAAGCATGTCGACGGTTGAATACAAGACAATTCTTAAATATCGTCTGATGGTTCCCATATTTCCTGAGGATGAAGCATGTCCGATTTGCCATTGCTACTTCCCACTTTGGAGGGCCATTGCTACTTCCCACTTTGGAAAGTCTTAGGCGAAGGCTAGTCGCATGAGGGACCCCCTACACATCTAACTGCACCAAGCCATAGTGACGTCAATCGCACCGAGATCACATAGAACACTTAAGAATTAGTGACTTGTGTCCTAATATAATAGATCATTTAAGTTTTTTTTTCTTTCTAAAAATATTCATACAGTACTAGAAACATAATAATAGATTTATCAATCCAAGTTTTATTTTACTTTCAAAACCAATGTGTGATACATAATCAATTTAAAGTAAGGAATTATGAGAACCTCATTAGACATCTATACATATCACTCTCTAGGTGACATATAATACATTTTTCTAATATGTGCTACATGTGCTTATTTTTCTATACGTGTTTACACAACAATTCTCATAATTTTTTTTTCCTAACTTAAAATAATTATTCTTTGAACCCCTTACACTTAATAGCCTTTGGTAACATATGCAATATTTTCATCAATTTAACTTTGTTTATTTATGTACTTTAAAACAAACAAAAAGAAAATTTATACAAAATATAAAATGGGTACAATAGAAGTTGAGTACTGGATCAAGACCAAGACCCAGGCCCAATTAGGGTTTCACCTTATTATTATTTAGTACTATAACACGGCCGCTGTTTTCCTCTTTAACTTCATCGGTGCTGCTGTTAGGGTTTATACCTAAGGTACACATCTTCTCTTAATCCTTCATTTCGTTAGCCTTTTTTTGTTATTTACAGTGAATTAGATCTTTGAATGATTATGTTTACTTTATTGTTGATGATGAAATTGATGGTTTCTTCTCTTATTGCAGACGTAAGGAAAACCTAACAAAAATGAGGTATGTGTTTAAATTCATCCATTGTAGTTCATCTGATTGATTAGACTAAGTGATATAGGATAATGAATAATGTGTGATATAATATGTGGTTAGATATAGGTTAGAGACTAACGTGTAATATGGTGTTGTATATAAACCTAATTGAATCATCACACAATAATACCTTTGCTGTTGATTTGTATGTGTTTTGTTAGTTTTTATCATTGGTTTAAACAATAGTTGAATAAAATTAATGCATTGTTGAATCTGGAATTTGTGATATGTGTATGTTCAGCTGTTATTCATCAAACAGTTTTTTTTTTTTTTTTTTTGCATCGGTCTATTTAACTGTGATGTTAAGTTGGTGCGAAACCGAAAGACAATGTTTTTTAGTTTAGTTGTTTTCAGTGGCAAAGCTTGACCCGAATGTTCGGGGGGGTCGGAAGTCACCGGGGGTTTGGAAGTCACTAGTTTCGGGGGGTCGAAACCCTATATTTTCAAAATTTTCTATACGGATATTATATAATCGGAACTTCTGCGCGAAAATCCGGGTGGGTCGGCCGCCCCTCCCCGCCCCAACTAAGCTGCGCCACTGGTTGTTTTGATTCGATGAATGCTTATTGTTTTGGATATTTGAGTTTTACAGTAAGCTTCAGAGTGAGGCCCTGCGTGAAGCCATTACTCAAATTACCACCGCTGCCAAGGAAAACAAGCGTAATTTCACTGAGACAATTGAGCTCCAGATTGGGCTCAAGAACTACGACCCACAAAAGGATAAGCGTTTCAGTGGCACCGTGAAATTGCCTCACATTCCTCGTCCTAAGTTGAAGGTTTGCATGCTTGGGGATGCTCAGCATGTAGAAGAGGTAGATTTCTTTTATTCTGTTACAAATCTTTTATAGCCGGTTTGATGTACGAATGGCTAAAGAATCATGTTTGTTGATGTTTACAGGCCCAAAAGATCGGTCTTGAATACATGGATGTCGAAAGTCTCAAGAAGCTCAACAAGAACAAGAAGCTCGTTAAGAAGCTTGCCAAGAAACACCAGGCGTTTTTGGCTTCTGAATCTGTTATCAAGCAGATTCCCCGTTTGTTGGGCCCTGGTCTAAACAAGGCCGGTAAGTGTATCTTTGAAACAAAGGCTAATGTATTTTGATTAAATATCGCGTTTTTATATGTTCAACTGTTGTCTCAAACTCAATATTTGTTTATGACGATGCAGGTAAATTCCCGACACTTGTTTCCCACCAGGAATCCCTCGAGGCTAAGGTGAATGAAACCAAGGCAACTGTCAAGTTTCAACTGAAAAAGGTGTTGTGCATGGGAGTTGCTGTCGGGAACTGCAGCATGGAGGAAAAACAGATTTTTCAAAACGTGCAGATGAGCGTTAATTTTCTTGTTTCGCTGTTGAAGAAAAACTGGCAGAATGTGAGTTAATTTCTTTCTAATCAAATCTTTTAGCGACTGAATAATTTTTTAGTGAATTGATCAAATCTGGTTCTATTTCTTTTAACCTGCAAAACCTGTTTCTTTATTACGATTTATGGATTGCGTTAGTTTGGGTAATAGGGGGTGGGGTCGGTTTTTGTAACTCTAGTCCCATACATGCTGGGTACCTTTTACTCAATACTGACTGGATTAACGTGCATAATTGTTGGTATCGGGTATACCCTCTTTATGAACTTTTTTGGTTTTAAAAAAGTACCCTTCAGGAAGCTCGTTACTCAAAATCCGATCCTAAACTCACTTTAAAACGACTTAATATGCTCGGTTACATTGACATCAGTATTATAATTTTTATAATTCCAAATTTAAGATTATATATTATGCTGGATAATCTGGGTACATTTAATAGCTTTGCTATTTATGAGATTTTATTGGGTACAGTTGGATAAACTAAGTACATGTAACACGGTGTATCACCTAATCTATATATGTTTAACAGCTTCCTGTGATAACTTTTATAAAAATTTAACAAATGCTATGGACCGAATATCTGTTTCTTGTCGTGAATGTTTTGGGTTCTCTTGCCAATTTATCTGATGTCCCTAATTTGTGATCTTATTATGTTTTTGATCGATTGCAGGTGCGATGTTTGTACTTGAAGACTACAATGGGAAAGCCTGTTCGCATCTTTTAGGTGTTTATCCTTGATTTTGCTGGAAGCCAGTTGTTGGAAGCATTTCCCTTTAATGGGTGCTATTGTTTTTGACTTGTTGGATGTTTGTTTTCTTTTTGTATTAGATGCTGTTATGAACATTATGTTTAATGGTTACAGACCTTTATTTTTATTTTTCTATGTTTCAACCATTTCCCTTTTTCTACTGTGGAACTTAAAGCAACACCCACTGCCACTAGGTCTAGAGGCCATCAGCTAATATAAATGGCTCGGTTTATTTAGACACCGCTACGCTCTGTATTGGCTAGTATGGAGCGTATAGGTGGCTTCCACAAGTCAACTCTAATTGTAGTTGTCTTTCAACACCAACCAAGATGCTCCGTATTGGTTAATATGAAGCATTAAGAAGCTACAATGTGTGGTCGACTCAACCGAATTTGTCCTATTTAAATTAAATCTATAGCCATATATTTGACGTTAGGCTCGTGTTATGTTTTCTTAACAAAATGTTACCTTTCTAAAAACTGAAACATGAATTTAATATGAAACAATTGCAACTTTGCAAGGATCACAAATTGGCATGGTAGTGGGCAAATTATTTGCAATATTAAATTTAACATATGAAACAATTGCAAGGATAGCAAATTGCCAACCTTTATTGAAAAGAGAAATAACCATTAGTTATTGTTAAGAGCCACCTAAATCATCTGTAGATACCCTTTTATACTCACTAAAAGCTGTTTTATGTATATACTAGATTATACCCCGGGAACGTTTCGGAGTTGAAAAATCTAATATGACATATTAATTTTACATATGAAATAGAATTATGCGCTTTACAGTTACATGCATGAAAGCTTCGGGTAGCAGCTAACCTAAAACAATAAAAAATATATCTCAAATGTTAACGCCTAACCTTAAACAATGTATAACTCTAATATTAATATCTAACCTAAAACAATATATAACTCCAATGCTAACGCATGTTGAAAATAGAATTCATATTTACTGATTTGAACATAATTAGTGACTTGCCTATACATGATTAATGATTTACCTGAACACTTTGTGTTTTTTTTTTCCTGTTTGAACAAAACCCAACAAAAAATAGTCGTTTTTTATTCGTTTTTTATATAGCACTATGGTACTCGTTGGAAAGATAATAAAACGCTCGTTAATTTGGTGTAATTTTTTTCTTTAAAAAATCTCGTACATAAAAGATACTAACGTTTAAAAATTATGGGAGGAAACATAAGAGAGAAAAATCTAATTTTGTTTTTAAATTATTTTTTTTCCTAAAATATCTCAATGCCACATAGGATGACACATGACACACTCAAAAAGAAGAATGCCTCTTTGAATGACATGTCATTAAAATGGCTTTTGTTTATTATATCTACTAGATATTTGCCCGCGTTGACACGCAGTTTAACAATGTACGATTATTTAGAGTAGTATAACGTATAAGAAAAATACAGTAGAAAAATTTTATTAAAATTTAAAAGCAACAAATACACATTTTATTCAAATATCGCTGAAAATTTCCTTATACACCACATTCATCTCTTTTGCCAAGTGGTTTCACTCGCGCTTTCTCCTTTTTGACATTCATCTCTTTCAGTTTACCTACAAATACAGACATTTATTATCAAAACAACACACATTTATATTAAGAGCACATGTTGATAAAGTCTAAGATAATCTTAACTAAACTTTAAGCGCATTAAAATTACTTGTGAGCTTCTGTTTGTTAAGTATTCCCATAACATTTTTTCCTTTTGGTTTCTCCTCTAGGCCATATATGTTGATATCATCTATAAAAACATGCAAAGATGTAAAATGTTGTTTGATTGAAAATATATTTTGCTCATAAATAATTTGATAAGTAGTTCCAAAAACACTAAAAAACAACTCTATATTGCTAACATCAGGAAAATTCATTGCGGCATACCTTCACGAAAGCTTTACCTAAGTCCTGATGAACATATAAATTCGTTAGTGTTAATGATTATAGAAAAATGTAACCATATCATAAAAAAATATTGCCCGTGTGAACACGCGGTTCAACAATTAACAATTATTTGGGACGATAAAACCTATAAACAAAATATAGTAGAAATGTTTTATTAAAATTTAAAAGCAAGGAATACACATTTTATTCAAATATCACTAAATATTTCCTTATACACCACATTTTTTGTTTTAGTCTTGACATTCCCATCACCACATGGTATAAGTAATTTCACCACTCGCCTGCTTTTAACTCTTGAAAATGCAACATAAAGTTGGTCATGTGAAAATACAGGGTCTCTTAAATACAATCCAACCTTCGATAAAGACTGTCATTGGCTTTTATTGATGGTAATTGCGCAACATACGGATATTGGGAATTGACGCCTTTGAAACTTCACTGGAATCTTGTTATCAGATGGTATTTGAGGAGTATTATCTAGTAAAAAATAAACAGTAGTGAAAAATATTAAGTATAATTGTTGCCATTATCTATACTATCTTATAAAGCATTTCACAAGGACCTCTTAATTTTTAAGTAGTACAATTATAAATGCTTAAAGTATAACACATAATGCATGTAGTAACTACTTTTTAAGGGCATTTATGTCTTTTTAAACATAACTTGCACATATACCCCTTATTAGTTACAATTTCTCCCCTTATCTATCTATACTATATTATAAATTTATACGATACTTACGTATTTGCCCCTTCAACTTTACTCAATTTCTGGTTAACTAAATAGTAATTACACTTTTGCACCTTTTTTTAACCAACTACCCACTCACGATTTTTAAATATTCATAACTTTTTCTGACGATAATATTTTCTTAATATTATTACACCGTATAAAAGAGCATTTTATTCCCTTTAATTTGAGTATAGTATTGCTTTAGTTTTTTAATTTTTAAAAAATTATATGTTAGGGTTAAGTAATAACCGAAACGAAAACAAAGAAAAAAAACGAACATAAATCATTTAAACTTTATTATAATACATTTCCCAATGATCTCTTAAAATTCAAATTTTACAAGTATATTGCTTAGAGTACAAAACACAGTCTACTTTTTTTAGGGCAAACATGTATTTTAAAAAATACTTACACATGTGTCCCTTCATCTTTACTCAACTTTTGGTTATTTAAATAGTAATTATACTTTTGCACCTGTAATTTAACCAGCTACCCCCATAATTTTTAAACGTCCATAACTTTTTCCTGTGTTAATATCTTCTTAATATTATTACACTATATAAACAAGCATTTTATCCTTTTTAATTTGAGTATAGTATTTGTGTAGTTTTTTATATAAAATTGATATGATAGGTTTAAGTAATAACTGGAACGAAAATAAACCGAATTAGACGAAAAATAGCAGTTACATGTTTTCCCTTGTTTTAAGGAAACTACCCCACGATTTTTAAACTGCCATAATTTTTTCATACGTTAATTTAAAAAAAATATATCATAAAAATGAGAATTTTATTCTCTTTGATTTGAGTATAGTAATGCTATTTTATTTTTTAAAGTTGAGGTAGTATTTGATTTACCAGGGCCGACTTGATCATTTTAGGGGCCTAAAACAAATTTTAAATTTGAGGTTTTTTTAGCATAACAGAGACCACAGTAAAAAAAATCATATCATTGTGTTCCCCGCCGCATCGCGCGGGCACACTACTAGTAGATATTAAAATACGAAATTATATACTTAAATACAACATTTAGTAGTTATTTATAAAGTTTAACTGAAATTTATCAATTCAAATTCTTGTATTCAAAATTTGAATTTTAACTTGTAACTAATTTGAGAAATTTATAACTAAAACTATTATTTTTTGTATTTTAAATATATTAGGAAATATCTAATTAGTATATCTCTATTTTAAAGGTAATAGTAGGATTGTTTGTTACAATTACTCAAATCATTAAAAATTCGATTTAAATGTTTCGAATTTTAATTCGAAATTGATAATTCATTAATTTACTGATTACGAATATAAGCTAAACTAATATTAGGATATATAGGGCAATTAATAGGATCAATTGATGTATTAATAAGAGTTGACACAACTTATGTAGGAATTTTGAATCATATTAATTGTGTAAATAAAAGGATAATTAGTATGTGTAATTTCTTACCATTATTAACCAAAACTCAAAATTTGAAATTTTATATAATTCGAATTTAAATATTTTGAAATTAAATTTGAATTTTGAAATTCAAGATTCGAAATTTAATCGATTACCAATATAAATTACACTAAATTTAGGAAATGAGTAATTTGAATGTAATAAGGAAATTTAATGAGTTCCTAATTTACGTCAGTTTCCTTTCTCATTCTCGTTTATTCAAAATACAAAAAAAAAACTGATTATTAATTATTACTGTTAATCAATTAAGTTGACCTCGTGATTTTTAAAATTCAAATATAGTAAATTTAAATAATCAATCTATTACACCAAATGTGGCAACAAACTTAGTAATCACAAACCAGACCAATCCAAACCCGCAAACACTATCCATGTCTAATCAACCGATATTGAAGATCAAAACCTATTATCCAACCGTTTCACAATCTTATTTCTGCATAACATAATATTGAAAACCGTATTTAGATTAAATCATACGAAAACAGTGAATATGATGAGAGAAAAAAAAAACACAATGAGTTTCTACGCTAATTAAGCTAGTTTGATAATTAGGATTGTTTTGAATCATAAATACTGGATTTATATAGGTGTGGATTTTTTTTGTAACGATTTTAATGCTTTGGTTTGCTGTTCTTTGGAAACCAATGTAATTTAGGAATATATTAATTTAGAATAAATCTACAACAAATTGTAGTCAAAATTTTAAAATCCTAACAGTTTTCCTTTATTTTCAAAATCTTGATTTTTTTAAAATAATTTATTTCAAATCATTGTCAAACTTTTTTAAGGCAAGTTTTTTTAATACTACAACTAATTTTATCAATAAACAAATCATAACACTTGTCTTTTCATTCCAAATCTCGTTTTTTCAAAAAATAAAGATAATTGTAGTCAAACTTTGTAAGGATATTTTAAAATTACAGCTAATTGTAGTCAAATTATTTTAAAAATAAAACAATGAACATTTCTTATTATTTTGTAAACCTAGGGTTTATAAAATATAAAACATATGAACATAAATTACTTGTGCTTCGCTGCTCATTTTATAGATCAAACCAACAAATCAGAACCATCATAAGTTATAGCTACACGGCTGTGTGAGAAAATTTAACTTTTTATTAATAAGTGATAATAAAAAAACATAATAACCAAATTATATAAATGTGAAGCGAATATGTATAAAAAAAGTCTCAGTTTTAAAAGTTGACTACTATATTTCAAATACAATAATAATACAAACCTTTAAATGAGCAGGGAATTGAAGAAATGAGAATTGTTTCTCCAGCCCATCTTTTCGAACAGCTTCAAACAATAGAAGATTGATTCCAAAACCCTACTGTTTATAGTTCGATTTCAAAAAAACGAATCACAAATATAACACTATATTGAATCGAAAAAACAAAGAACATTCATAAACTGATTCGTAAACCCTAATATTGAATCAAAATACTTCAAAAACCATAAATCATACCTGATTACGTATCAAAAAAAAACCTCCAAAAAAAAAACCAATCAAGAAGAGAAACTTGAGGCGTATGGATTCTGTATTAGTATTGTGATTAAAATGAGACAATATTAGTATTGTTAACTCGTATGATATGTTATCAATATCGAGCCACCTATCCATGCCATAGAAGATTAGTGATCTAGAACCATAACATTTTGTAGCAAAAGATAAAAAAAAATTACATAAAAATAGGAATATTATAAAATAAAACCATACATTTTACATGTTTGTAACTAACCTCAATTTGTAAGTTTTCTCCCTGTGAACAAAATCGAATACATTGTCTATATGCAACAACCAAATACTTATAAATAATACAACGCATCAAAACTAATAAACAAAAAGAACCTCAAACTCTACATGATTTTGCAGCGTCAGTTTTCAAATGGAATTTTCATGTATAAGATTAAATAACATAAGAGAATATATTAATCATAAAATATCATTGAAACAAACAACACAATTCGTAAAAGAAATTTTTAGGAGAATGGAAAGATGATACCTTGAAGAAGAAGGAGAGGAGACGATGGAGAATAATCGGTGGCAATGTTTATGTTGTGGTGGAACGAATGTTTGAGGCAGTGAATGAGAATGAGAAAGAATATAGATATAGAAGAATGAAAGAGAAGCGTACAAAAGAAGTCTTTGATTAATTAGAATAGTCATTAAATGTTTTTTATTTAAAAAAATTAAAAATCTGGATTATATTGTTTAGGAAAGTTATTAAACACCTTGACCTATTTTGACCAAAATAATTAATAATTTTCGATTTTTTTAAAAAAAATATTAATACTTACTTTGAAATTTGAATTAGAAGATCAAACTTTGACCTCATTTAATTTGAATTTAAATTGAGTTTAGGAAAGTGATTAATGGTTGATGGATGTTGACCATTTCTTTTAATGTATAGATTTTTCAATTTAAAAAAAAAGAAAATTTTATAAATTCTAAGGTTAGGACACATGGCACAATATGGGAAGAGAGAGAAACTGAGGTGAAATGAGGGAGTGCCAAGTGTCCTAATTGACTTTGTTTTATTAAGAGTATAGATATAGATTCTTTTTATTACTCAATACTCCTAGTCTCCTGTTAACATTTTATTTCCTTTTTCCTATATGTTTATTGTCATATACTGTACTACTTTAGTTAATTGTATAAATATTTAAACGAGGAAAAAAGTATAAGAGACATAGTTATGAGTTAATTCATTTTTTACTTGTTTTTTTTATTGGTTTTCTGTCTTGAATGTCTAGAACGTACCTATTGATAACGTATTTTGATAGATAAAAAAACCAAAATTGTAGATTTCAAATGAAGATAGTAATAGGCATAATATTCAATTCGAATTAAATGTTATACACCATTGAAGAAACACCGGCTAAACACCTAAAATATACGAGCAATGCAAAGAGATATTTTATTGATATGTGACCAGACGGTCACACAAGACTCGAATATAGATGAATACAAGTATTTCGACTGTAATATTTCTTTTCTAGTTTGCTATGATTCTCTAAGTTTAATAATTAATATGTATTGAATTGAATGACCCCTCTCTTTTGAGAGAGAGTTATTTATAGTGCAAGCAAACGTCTTATGATTGGTTATCTTCGGAATGACAACTGTTTCGCGCGGGCCCCACATGGTTGGCAACCATTAGGGAATTCAGCGCTGTCCTTCTATCATTGGCTGAGTGTCTTTTTCAATTGTCATTGTTGTCCTTTGTACATGCCAGGAGATCGTATAGCGGGAAATTCTTCCCTTTGATTTGCTGAACGTCCATTTCATTGTCTCCTCGTAGCTGGCATGTACTAGGTTTCGTGTGCGACCTTCTAGAAGCTTCCTTTGATTATTCTGATGTTGTCGCATGAGATCTAGGTCCGTGTGCACGCGTGGGTACATATGTCTTCTAGTCCCCCTAGTCCAGTGTTTTGTATGCGCTACATGCGGTACGCTGGACTTAATAGATTCTGTGATTTTTTATCTTGTTGTGCGTGGGGGTTGTTATCCTTGCTCGATTTTTGTTGTCCACCTTTCGCACAGTTGTTTTTGCGTTGGGCGCACATCTGCAATTAGTTTTCACATCAATGCGCTCAGGCGTGTCAGTTGAGAGGACAGGTTAGTGAGGCAAAACGTCGTGTGTCAGTTGTTTTTTCATAGACGACAGGTGGGGCCCCCTGTCGCTTCAGTCGTCCAATAGTTTCTCTGTCATACGTGGCAGCCAACGAGCAACATGCGTCTCACACTTACCGATGACATTAATTGCTCAACCTATGTAAATCGGTTCCTTGTTCTTCATTTCCTTTTTACCGTTTGAATTATTTCCCTAAATTATTTCAATTTCTTCAAGAAAACTTCATCTTCTTCACAGATTCTTCTTTACCCTTTAACATGATCATCTTCTTTTACTGAAACCCTAATATTTTCTCATAGTTTCGTCGTCATATGTGCAACAGTTAAAAAAGAAAGCTAAGAAAACTGAACCCCCTCTTGCTGGGGAGGTGCGATAAAGTGGAAACAACAAGATCTTGATGAACTTTTCTTAGAGTATGGGATTCCACCGAGTTTGAGCCGGAGCTCTCAGACCAGGCCCGTTATTACCAAACCTCCAGCTGGTAAACTTGGGTCGTACGCCGTGTACTTTACCCTTTGTAATTTTAGGGTTCCAATCACCAATTTTCTTGCATCTGCTTTAGATTATTACCAGATTAATTTGAATCCGTTGCATCCTAGGGGGATGGCACGTCTCGTATTTTTCGATTTTGGCTGCAAGGCGTAGGGGCTGGAGCCCCATATGGATATGTTCAATGCTTTTTATATTTTGACAAGTGCGGAGAATTGGTTTTCCTTCCGCCAGCTCCATGGCCCTAAGGCACAGTCATTGGCGGGTATTAGAAGTTTTTGGAGCTGGAAACCAAATTTCTTTTGGGTCGCAGAGGGTGTGGTCCCATTGAAGATGAAGCACAAGAAGATGGAGTTGAAGATCCTAGATAAGAGGGTTATCGACTATGAGGATTTTGACTGGTATAAGAGTCTTACCGCTGCTCCGGTTGATCTCTGCAACATTGACGAGATTGCGCTCGTATCTGTTGGGATGAGCAGGAAGTATGACCTGGTGGGCAAGAATCCTGTCTTGACTTCCAATGGAAGAGGTATTTCCCGCGCCTTGTTTAGTTGACTTCCTTTTTGTTTGAACTTTGTTTTTTATTGACTCTATCTTGCGCAGAGCTGTTTGCACTGGACTGCGGAGCTGTTTCTGAGGCTGGACTGGACTGGACTGCGAAGCTGTTTCTGAGGCCCAAGCTGCAGGCCAGTGTCCAGCAGGCGCCATCTGCGCCTACACTCCGGAGACAGATGCGCTTTCTTTGGATCATTTACAACGCGCCCCTATTAGTGCTTACATGCATGCGGGGCATGAATTTGTTGTTTTGTCTAGTGACGAAATTTCAAATAGTGCTGAATTTTCATCGCCTGAACATTTTTCACCCTCAGGTGGTGGTCGTTAGTCTCCGCATCCAACCTAAAGACAAAGTATGGAATAGCCTGGAAGCAAGGGATGATCTAAGCTTTGAAGAAAAACTTGTTAAGTACACAAAATAGCAAATTAGTTAGATTTGGCAACCCAAGCTCTGAGGTTGATTCTGATGAGAAGACAGAGGATGACATTGGGTGTTTCAAGAGGCCTTCGCGCCGTCTTGAATTTACACAGGGCGCTGGGGGTGATGATAGTTTAGCTGGCTATGATGATTTTGGTGGTGGTAATTTTAAATTCATTAAACGTGGCTCTGTTTCAAAAGTCGTTAATTTGGTTTAATTTTTTTAAATCTCATATATAAAAGTTAGAGAAAATTGCTCGAATAGTCCCTGTGGTTTGCACAATTTTCACCTATAGTCCCCAAGTTTCTAAAATTACAGGTATAGTCCTGAAACAATGACTTTTTTTAACTCGGATAGTCCCTGGAGCTAACTGAGGTTAAATAATCCAGTTAAGTGGGTGTGAAATTACTAAAATACCCTTACTTTAATAAAAATAAAAAAATCAATTAAATAATAAAATAGAAAGAGGACCCACATAACCCCTTAGCCAATCATGTGTCTCCAACAATCCTTAGTGGGGCCCACACACTTCATCTTCCCCACCCCAATCACCTTCATCTTCCCCATCCCACCACCACCACCACCATCACCACCACCACCACCGACATCCACCAACCACCACAGCCACCACCCGCCCAACAACCACTACAACCCCCACCGATCTCTCACTACAAACCACCACCACCACACGTCCCTAAACCACCAACACCTCCACAAACCACCACCACATCTCTCTCTTTTTCTCTCTCTGCCATCACCGGCACCCTAAACCCATCATCACTGCTGCCCTAACCAAACCCAGATCGTTCCTCTAAACTGCAACACATTAACATCCAAAAACTCCCCAACACTCTGTTTCTGTTTCTCACCATTATTACTCACATTAAACACAAAATCAATAGTTTTATCTATACTATTAGCCTGTTTTTTAACCTTCACAACCTTCCGCCTCAACGGGCGAACGACGGGAGCCGTGCCATTGGAACAATTAAAATCAAGTTGACTAATATTAAACGGATTGAAACTAGTATTGAATATACATGAATCAGTAGAGGGCTCCTGAAGGCTAGGGTTAGGGTTTTGGGAATAAGATGGGTGCGTGGATGATGATGGGGACTGGAATCCTTGGAGAGTGGGTGACATAAGTACGATGTTAAGGTTTGAGTGAGAAACAGGGGAAATGATAATGGAGAGTTGGTTTCAGTTGAGGTTTTTGTTCAGATGAATAGAGGAATTGATTGATGTTTGAAGTTTTTGTTCAGCTGAACAGAAGTAACAAGATTCAAGATCTGGGTTTGTTTAGGGCGGCGGTGATAGTAGAGAGAGAGAGATGTGGTGGTGGTTTGTGTAGGAGGTGGTGGTGGTTTGTGGAGATGATGGGGAGGTAGATGGAGTGTGGAAGGGTAGGGCCCACATCCTTTTTTAATTATTTTCAGCGGAGATGGGTGGTGGTGGTGGGATGGGGAAGATGAAGGTGATTGGGGTGGGGAAGATGAAGTGTGTGGGCCCCACTAAGGATTGTTGGAGACACATGATTGGCTAAGGGGTTATGTGGGTCCTCTTTTTATTTTATTATTTAATTGATTTTTTTATTTTTATTAAAGTAAGGGTATTATAGTAATTTCACACCCACTTAACTGGATTATTTAACCTCAGTTAGCTCCAGGGACTATCCGAGCTAAAAAAAAAGTCACTGTTTCAGGACTATACCTGTAATTTTAGAAACTTAGGGACTATAGGTGAAAATTGTGCAAACCACAGGGACTATTCGAGCAATTTTCTCTAAAAGTTATTAACGTTCTAAAATTGTGTGGGAAACATAAGAGAAAAAAAAAATACTTATGGATGAAAATAAAGAGGAAGATGTCATGTGGCACACACAAGGAGGGAAGATGGTCTCATTGAACACCATGTAGTTTTTTTTATTAATATATATAGATATAGATATAGATTAGCATCGTGCCATCGTATATCGTTTCTCTCTTCTGTTAGGGGGGACGGGGCACCACCAGATTTGGTCACGGGTACTCCACTACCAGCACGGTAACACCGCCGCCACCCATGCTGGCAGTGGTCCCATGGACCATTTTCTGGTTCTATCTAACGGATGTGAATTTGTGATTTTGAATAAAATATTATTTCTTCCTATACCATTATTTCCCCCAACTATCATCATCACCACCATCTGTAACCATCACCAGTTCACCACCACCATCTATAACCATCACCACCACGCTGAGAGATCAAAGTAAAAAACATATTATTGAGGTCATCAACAATAGCGGTGGCGAGAAGGCGGCGGGCGGCGTAGATAAGAGTGGTGGTGCCACGTTTAGTCTTTTTAGCCAAAATGAAACGATCATCGGAAAAGACGCCGCCGGGATAATAATATCGGGTTTGACAGTTGGCGTGGATAGAGATGATGAATGGATGTGTGATTATTTATTAATGTGGTTAAAGAATAATTGCCATAAATATTATTTATTTAAATAAAAAATAAATAGTCTCCAAAATGGTGTTTCAGTGAAATAAATCAGTGAAGTGATATGATAATGTAGGATTGCTGGAAATCAGTAAAGTGAAAAAACCTTCCAGGTAGTGCCCCTCCACCCTTTATCTTTTTTACCACTCGGTAATATCCTATCATAAAATCTATATATATAATAAAAGAAAGCAATTTTAATGACATAGCACTAAAGGAGGCATTCTCCCCCTTGAGTGTGCCATGTGTCATGCCATGTGGTAAATTAAAAAAAAACAAATAATAATATAAAACCTAATATACTAAAATTAAATTGAGTTATTTTAGGAAAAAAATTAAAAAAAATTTAAAATTTTCTCTCTTATGTTTCCTCCCATAATTTTTAAACGTTAATATCTTTTATATACGATATTTTTTAAAGAAAAAAATTACACCAAATTAACGAGCGTTTTATTATCTTTTAAACGAGTATCATAGTGCTATATAAAAAACGGAGAAAAAAAAACGACTATTTTTTGTGGGGTTTCGTTCATATAGGGAAAAAACACAAAATGTTCAGGTTATTCATTAATCATGTTATTTTATTATTTATTTAATTACAAAAGTAATAATTATTACTATTAGTATTAGTATTATTAGAATTGTTATATTTTTCAACCCCGGGACGCTCCCGGGATAAAATCTAGTTAATTATAAATAATAAATAGATTTTGTTGAAATGACATGAAATTGTTTAATATATATAGTTTGCTTAACGTACTACTCGTCTTTCTGCAGGTTCCAAGCGCCACCACCCCACTATATATATAAAAAAAAAACTAAACCCTCTCTATTCATTTCACTTAACCCTCGTTTACTCCGCTTCACTACATTTCTTTCTCCTCTGTAAGCTCATTCACTTTATTTTATTTATTTAATTTTTTTTTTTACTTTTTCTAATCTGATGTTATTACGCTATCTGTTTTAAATCGATATACATAGTTATCGCTGTAGCTTGTGTAGTGTGTGTTTCTGTTTATTTATTGTGTGATTACTGATTGATTGTTTCTGTTTGAGGTTTAGATTAAATTTTGTAAGGTTAGTTATTGGAAGTTGATATTGATATGAAATTATCGTTTGTATGTGTTTTTACGTTTTTAGGTTAGATCTGCTGTTTTATTGATGATCTGTTGGAAAATTGGGGAATATTTTTGTTAGGATAGGACCGACCGAACCGAACTGAACCTTCCATGCATGAGATGAGATGAGAATGGGATTATAAGTTGCAAAATTATATGGATGATGTGTTTGGAATAACTAACTATTTTGAAATGGCGTTGTGAATTGTGATCTGTTATTTAGAGTTGAGACGAATTCTATGATGTCAAAGGCGCATAGGCCTTGCGCGGAGCCTAGGCGCAAGCCGTGTAGTATAACAATATCATTTTAGGGGTTTGGACATGTTTGGAATGCTTTAGGTTGATTCTAGGTTTGTTTAGGGATAGTGTAGGCTGTTTTAGACAAGTTCAAACTTGTTTAGACGATTCATGGTCGGAACATGGCCTGAAAATGCGTCTGAGTGCCTGAGCATATGCTGCACATAGTTGGGGCGGGTAGGGGCGGCCGACCCCCCAGATTTTCGCGCAAAAGTTCCGATTATATAGTATTCGTATAGAAAATTTTGAAAATATAGGGTTTCGACCCCCTGAAACTAGTGACTTCCGACCCCCCGAACCTTCGGGTCAAGCTTCGCCACTGTTCTGCGGCTAGCTGTAGTGCTGCAGTGCTGCACGCCTAGTGTGTTTTTGACAACCTAGGCCAAATTCTTTTGAATTGGACTATCCGTTCCTTTTCAATTGTATGATTTTTGCGATGTAGACACTAGATACAACTACAGACTGAGCTGAACTTAGAACTCCTTTGAACCTGTGGTCTCTGCACTCTGAATTTCTGAAATTAGATTTGTTCACGGGTTTATTAATCATCATATGTTGGCTACTTTTTTGGTCTCTTAAAAGTTGAAGTTCAGCTATGTGTGTTTGTTTCTTTATCTTATTTTTGCATCCTGCGAAGGTGGCTCCTAATATCGTGACTCTTAAATATAGTTCAATGTCCTAGACATGTTACTTGTTTGACCATTACCATAAATCTTCAACTGTAAAGGAAAGACGTCCCATGTGTATATGCGCCAATTTGAGAGGAAAACTTGAACAAGTTTTGTCCAGTACTGTCTTTGAGATTGGTTTTTCATGTCTTAACGGTTGTTTGGATTTGCGTTCTGGACTGTGACTTGAAGTCGAGCTATAACGAGTTTCTAATGTTTGGATGAACAGATTTTGCTTTTAATTATCCTGATTACTCAAAAGTCTAACTGATTTTGGATAAATAGTTTCTTTCTGGCTACGTCATTATTTAAGCTTAACCTTATATAACATTATCGCCCCTTCTTTAACCTAACATGATGAACTTTTGCTCTCCTCACAAACAATGGCCTTTTTAGTCGTTTCGCATTTAAATTTCATAAATAATCAAAATCTATCAAAACGCTAAAGACTTCTGATTATGGATTATAACAGGTCAGCATGTCGTCCATCTCACTCTCTGCCCAGACCATGGTCAGAACCTCACCCCAAGCCATGGCCAGAACTACACCTCAAAACATGGTCAGCGCTTTTCTAAAGCACCCATCTACACTTCCATCGGTCAAGACCATCTCAAAAGCCTTTGGCTTAAAATCCGGGTCTTCGTTCAGGACAACCGCCATGGCTACATACAAAGTCAAGCTCGTGGGACCCGACGGAGAAGAAAATGAATTTGATGCACCTGATGATTGTTACATTCTTGACGCAGCTGAGAGTGCTGGAGTCGAGCTGCCATATTCTTGCAGGGCGGGTGCATGCTCAACATGTGCCGGAAAGATGGTTTCTGGTGGCGTTGACCAGTCAGACGGGTCGTTTCTTGATGATAATCAAATGAAAGAAGGGTACTTGTTGACTTGCATTTCGTATCCGACTGGTGATTGTGTTATTCACACTCACAAAGAAGGCGATCTTTACTGAGTTTGATATGTTTTTCAAGTCATGTTCGGTCTTTTGGTTATCTGAATGTCATCAAATGGTGTGAAACTTTGTTGTTTTAGAGTTGGATTTGTTTCAGTTTGTGGAAATGGCGAAAGGCTAGTTTCACTTGCTAGTAATAAGTTCTACATGTTCTTTCTCTTTTTTTTTTTTTTTTAATTTATTTATATTTTTTTAAGTAACGAGGATATTTCATTCCACAGTAAAAACCAAATTACATCTGGATAATGGGTAAGCGAGCAACAAGTTGCTCCGCTATCCCAGAACGAAACCACTGTCTCTCAGCCCCACCAATGGGGACGCCCCTGTGAGGTCGACACACGCATGTTTACCCCTTGCCTAGCCAAACACAAGGACAGCAACAAGTATTTTTTAATATTTACCACATATTATTATTATTATTATTTATTTAAATTTTTTTTTTGATATGTATTTCGTACTTTCGTAGGCTTCTTTTTTGGTTTCATTCAAAAATCCTTTAGACCATGAAAACAAAATAATGATTCAAAACTAGCATTCATAAAGTTACTAAGAACATGATCTCGTCTCTTAGGTGAGTGGACATCAGACTGGTTGTCCGATACACGTCCGTGATCAAAGGTTGGTTAGGTCTGACTCGCTCGATACCCATCGAAGATCTAGAGATCTACATATAATCCAACTCTCATCCGATTGTTATTTTAACAAGAGATAGATGAAGGCTATAAGATAACAAGAAATCAATTATCGAAGGCTATAAGATAACAGGAGATCGATCCAACTTTCCATCTACGACGAGAGATCTTCGGCGGCTGAGGTAGGGAACAATGAATGGGAGAAAGCCATAGAGGTGTAGACAGATAATTTCAATAGTCAAGAGGCCTTTGCCCAATGGCATCGATAATTCCCCTCAACCAAGTGGCGATGACTCAAACCTCGTTGTGGGTATTTAAAAGGTTTTTAGGTGGTGTAGAATTAAGGAGTGTGTGTCGTCGTTCTATAAAAAAGCTAATTTCAATAATGACATTGGGTAGTTTATCTAATAAAACAGGCCACTAGACAAATTCTAAGAAAATTGAGCCATTTAAAGCAAACTTGGATGCTATCGTTTTTAATCCGCTTTGACAGATCAAACCAATGAACTAGTAAGGCGGCCAATTTGATTACCAGCCGATTGGAGATAAGTAGGGGCCGGTTATCGACTATATCATATTAGGTAAATTACTTAATACGACATGACATTTACATCAACATCGATATAATACAATCATGACTTTCTCATCAGATAATGACTAGTGAGGCTCTTTTGACAATAGGTCGACCAACATAGCTCGTTAATGTGACAATAAATTGAAGCAACACATATATTTCAAACATACATTAAAGGGCTAACGTACTTGATTGATGACATGTTTTAATAATTATACTTAATTATATCCTTAGCTAATAGATTAGACGATAGAAAATTAGCATATCATGTTACCTCATAAGAGACAGACAAATTATATATCTATTTGAAATACGTTAAAATTACATCATCAAAAAAATGTCACAACAAACAATAGTAAGATGATAAAATATCAATTCAACATTTTAAAAAAAAGCAAAAGTATTCAATTGAAACATTATTGAATAAAAAGTGACCAATAAACTAAATAAATTTCTGTTCTCTATTACATTATTGCTGATTAAAAATATAATGTTTTGTTTTTTTAATTTACATGTACTTCAACTTGAGTGATGACATGTTTTTATAATTTTACTTTAACTATATTCTTAGAGGGTGTTTGGGATTGAGTTTGGAAATGCAAAAGTGCTTTTAGGGGGTGTTTGGGATTGCGTTTTGAAATTGATTTTTAGATTATTGCGTTTTGAAAACGCAAATAATCAGTTTTTAGTGTTGAGGGTTGAGTTTTGAAATAGATTTTTAGGCTAACAAAACGCAATAATCTAAAAGCAGCTCCGCCCCTACTTTTTCAAAACGCATAATTTATTTTGAAAAATCAATCCCAAACACCCTCTTAATGGTTCTTATATAGTACAATGACTATCATGTATACATATTCTAACAGGTGAGCCTAAACGTTTAGCTTATATGCGTATCGCACCCTCTATGTCAACAAGTAAATTGACAATATCACTTATTTAACAGGGGAAGAGGAGAGATACATTGAGTAAATGTCATAGAGATAGAAATGAGATACCTTTAGCACAACCCTACTCTAACTTTGCTATTAATATACAACATAAATTTTAGGAAAATATCAGTCATATTTTTTTTGAACGGCCAACAAATTGGAATCACTCACGGAACACTGGAGTATCATCGTGCCACCAATGTTACCACGCGATCATATTCCACCACCAAGTCACCAATTCAGGAGGAAACTCATAATTATGAGAAAACCCCTATGTGAGATTCGAACCCAAGACCTTATGGTCTCTATGTCTTATCTCACCACCAAGATGCCGCTGGGCTATAATGCCTTTGACAAAATATCAGCGATATAGTTTCAAAAGTTCACATCAATATTAATATGTTTGAATATTGAAGGATGGTGGGCCGTTGGCAGATGTGAGGAATGATTTTTTGAAAGGTGAATTGCTTTTAATTATGTCGTCGGTGTGACTTGAACCCAAGACTTTCAAACCTATTTACAAATGATTTTAGATCTATGATATACTTTTTTGTTTTGTACATAAAATAAATAAATAAATATTTTATACACAATTACAACTATTATACTCAGCATCTCATGTATTTACATGACAAATCATGCTTTGCATAATTGCATCAATATTTTGTAAAGTGTGGTGCTATTGTATTTATGACATCATGCTTGTCTCGGCCTGCCCAATCTGAACTTACTATATTCATTGCAATTGAAACTTATGAGTTATGATCCCATGGACTTGTTCTATAAATGGAAAATAGGATAAAGCATTTGATACATCAATATTAATGTAAGTTGAAACATTTTATCGATACTACAATAGAGGTATACTTATCAAGAATAGCTTAACATACTTAGAAAGAAATGTAAATCTTTGCAACATTTCGAAAGTATATGTCTAAATCTTATAAAATTTGTTGATATAACAATATCAAAAAAAGTGAAAGATGATATGTAAATCACTTTACTTTTCATAAAAATAGTAGTAATATGAAAATTTCAGCTCAATACATTTTAAGATACAAATATAACAAGATATAACTCTTGGAGAACTTCAAACCACATCATATAGCTGGGTGAATCATAGAATGAAGTCTGCAGGCTGGACATGGGAGTCGTGGAAGAGATTCGACGTACCGATTACTTGATCTTTTGTTTGTTCTGTTTCTAAATGTGGTGTACTTCTGGTGTTTCTTATGTTTGCGACTAGCACCTCCCTAGTCTGCAACTTCTGTATATATTTTGGGTGATATGAAATGAATTTGCCGTTCAAAAAAAAAAATATAACTCTTGATATCTAAATTAATACGATATAGATATATGGTCCAAACGGTGTTGTGCTAGAGTAGCTTATTAAACATCTATGAGCAAAGTGCTTATTTGGTTATTGAATGATAAATAACTATTGGCTGAAATCTATGCCCGACCTTGTTCTTGCCACTCGAGTCATCTTTACAATGTCTTGAATACACATTTTAAATTCTAATGACATGTAAGTTTTGCATCCAACTTATTGGCAAGGACAAAGCCAACAAATTTTCAAAGTAATACAAAAGAAAATGTTTTAATAAAAACTTTGGAAAAACATAAAAAATTAAATATAGTTTAGAATGTTTGGTTTACGTCAACAATATTAACTCAAAAGATAAATATATTAACATAAATGTAAGTATCTTAAATCTTGGATGATACGTTTTATTATTAAATTTTACATAATTATGTTTGGGAACCGAAAAAATAAAAAAAACTAAACGAACCATTACTAAAACCAAAAAAATCTAAAACCGAACGGGTTTCAAAATCCAAAAACCAAACACTTCGGTTACGGTTATGATTTTACCGTAAAACTAAACTATGCCCACCCTAGTTGTTTGTTCAAGACTTCTAGGCAAATTTATATATACAAACATATTTTATATGTTAAATTTTATCATCATCAAATCACCTCCTATAGTAAAAGCATATCTTAGGAGTTAAAAGTGATCATTCTTACTTCCATTTGAAGCATATCTTTAACTACTTTATTTTAATTTTAAATAGTCAATAATAATAGAAAATTCAAAAAAAGTGGTAAACATAATAACATACATTATTTTATATGTATATTAACTAATAGACAATTGATTACTCTAATGTTTAATCCCATTATATTAAAATTAAGTTAAATTCTGTCATTTTGCATATCAACAAATGAGATGGACTGTTAGTGTTTTCTTTTCCACCCAAAGCAGTAAGTTATCCAAATTTTATATAAAGAAGAGGTTTATATATACTTGACCGTGGCTAAGAAATTTATATTGAACTAGTAGAATTCCCTCACGTATTTCCGCAAGTTTTGGTTTTGCTCATTACGGTATTAGTACGATTACGGTATCATCACTCGATACAGTAACTTAAAGATAAAATTAATTATTAGCCCATGTTTAGTGGGGGACTTTAAATTTAAGGCCACATGTCTAATAATTGGAGCACGTAGTAGATATGTCAGCATGAGGCCTTAAAATGAAATGAAATGAAATGAGTGTAGTGGGGGGCTTTAAATTTAAGGCCCCGTTACCTTATTATTATTTTATTTTTAACTTAAAACAAATATCATTGGGAGAGATGATGTGTCAAGAGGAGATTGGTTTGGGTTATACATGCTTCCGCCTTAAAAATTTAAAGCCCCAACCTTTTTTTCACCTTTAGCGCCCCCTATGTAATGGTGTTGGGGGCGCCAAAGAGTACTAAATTCGAATTAAAGCCCCAATTAACGACCCACTATGCATGGTCTTACAAATAAATATGATATACTATTTGAATATAATAACCACGTTACAAATCAAATATAAAATTTAATCTATATATATATAATAAAAGAAAGCAATTTTAATGACATGGCATTCTAGAAGGCATTCTGTAACACCCCGCCCATTCTAGGGCTGACGTGTCACTATAACGGTAAACAGAATTCAATGCATCAATCCATTGATAATAAAAACTTTACAATTTCTAAAAAAAATTACAATACAAAACATTGATAATTTTTATAAAAATCCCTGTGAGTCTTTGTTCCCTTGAGCCCACTTCCATATCTTCTTAGATTTTTCCTGAACCTAACGTACATAAAACACATATGCACGCCTGAGTAAAATTACTCAGTGGGACAATAAAGATGCTTAAACTATATATATATATATATATATATATATATCATACAATACGTATAACATATTCGGTATTTCATATTCGGTAGCACGTTCTGTAACACATTCGGTAGCACATTCGGTAGCATATTCGGTAACACGTTCGGTAGCACATTCGGTAACACATTCGGTAGCACATTCGGTAGAACATTCGGTAGTCACCGTTCGATGCGGTAAATCGGTGGTCACCTTTTGATGATATCAATAACAATATATATTTATTCACAACAATTATTCATATCTATTAAACAATCATCACTATATACTTTAACAAATTTCAAATATCACACAATATCACTTTATAACGGATTTAAATTTCCAACTACGAGGTAGTGAAAGCCTAAACCCGTACACATAAATAGTTTAGAGTCCGTACCTGCGAAACAAAACGAATGGTCCGTACGCGTGTGAAACAGAAATTGTGGAAACCTACAATTAATATTGCGACTAAATTTCTCTAAACTGTGGTGATCCAAATTTATAATGGCTAGCATTAAATTTAAGAATACACCTTTAACTTTTGTATAGAGATATATAAAAAAAAAAACCGTTAGGAATGGAACTTAGAACATGTAGGTTGTAACAAAGGAACCAACCTCTTGATCTGAATATGCTTTTGCTTTATAACAGATCATAAATTTATTTTACTAACTAGTTCAGGTCATCTTCCCACATAAACTTTAAAATAGATTCCAACTTACATATCCAAATTCTAGTTCCAAGTTCCATGAATACGGTTAACAACTAAAACCTTAAAGCTTTGGTTCGAAAGATGAAGACAAATAAAATGGTATAAAACTTACTTCGAATCGGTTCGCGATTGACAACCGGTGGAACACTTGCCAGAAAACCCGTGACGGCGACGGTGGTATGACACCAGAACAGAGGGTGTTTTCGTGAGAACCAGGAACGGTTTGTGGATGTGTGTAGGTGTTCGACACCAACTAGCATCGGTATATATATAATGTTGTGGAATGTGGTTTCGGTGTGTCGGTTACGGGTTTCATCAAGACCCCATTAATTTTTCTGTTTCAACAATGATTGAGATTAATGGCTTCATCAGTTTTGATCCATGGTTCTCGGTTCTCAGTTACAAGTTCAAAGGAAAACATTCAAATGGGTTTGAATGTAGCCGGTTACGATTTTGAGTGGACTAGTGATGAAAGATGAAAGATGAAAATGAATAATAAATAAATAAATAACTTGACATGAACACCCCTTTTTATTATTATTTTCTTTAAAAACTTGAAACGGTTTATAAAAAAATAATAACAAACTATAAATGAATAATCTTTAATAAGACATTTTATTAATAAAATGACTTCTAAAATTAATTATATGAATCAATGCCTCAATATATTTAAGGTTTTGAGAATTTGGGGTATTACACATTCTCTCCCTTGAATGTGCCATGTGTCATGCCATGTGGCAAATTAAAAAAAACAAATAATAATATAAAATCTAATCTATTAAAATTAAATTGAGTTATTTTAGGAAAAAAGAATTTAAAAACAAATTTAAATCCTCCTATAATTTTTAAACGTTAATATCTTTTATATACGAGATTTTTTAAAGAAAAAAATTACACCAAATTAACGAGCGTTTTATTATCTTTCTAACGAGTACCATAGTGCTATATAAAAAAACGGAGAAAAAAATGACTATTTTTTGGGGGGTTTCGTTTATACAGGAAAAAAAAACACAAAATGTTCAGGTTATTCATTAATCAAGTTTTTTCTTTTAAACCAGGTTCTTATTTACGATGTTGAAATTCAGCCCAATCGGCATGCTATCATTGGAATTTTACTCTTCTAAAGATACATAGGTATACTTCATCAAGAGAAGCTAGGAGAAAGAATTGCGCAACACTGCAACACATGGTGTCACCTTATACCAATGTTATTTATTTATTTATTTAATTACAGGAGTAATAATTATTACTATTAGTATTAGTATTATTAGAATTGTTATATTTTTCAACCCCGGGATGCTCCCGGGATAAAAGCTATCATAATAGATTTCTCAACCCCGGGACGTTCCCGGGGTATAATCTAGTTATTAATATTCATATAGTCAGCGCTAGGTAGCCGACCTTTGGATCATGCATTTGGCCATTCTCATTTTACTAGTAGTAACCAAGAATGGAATGATGTTACGATAGATATATTTATTTTTTCTTTTCTTGTTTTTAATACTTAACGTATAACAAAATGTTTATATTAGTATACTTCATTTTTGTTGTTTACTTATTGATAATCATCGTTACATAATAAACTAATTAATGAGAAATGATTGGAAGGTGGCAGTTTTATATACATGTCGGTATGCTTGTATTCTAATGTTCTATCGCATTGAGTGATTTGGCAACCAAGTGAAATTATATTCTACTAGTAAAAACAATTTTGATAAAGCCTCGGTGAAAAATAATTGACATGTTAGAGATCAAACTTAGAGATTTTCTTTATGCTAGAATGGACAATCACAAGAAAACTGGGTGGCTTAGGATCGAGTTACGTGTGCAAAGAAAGACGGGGTTGGCCGGTTGGGTTTGTGTCCTTTGAAGACATCGAATTTGGCATTGCATTCAAAATAGAGATGGCGTTTTAAAGTGGAGTATACAATTATTGGAGGAGGTTTATAGGAGCGTTACGCTCTACTCCAAGAACTTGGCCAGTGTTTGAGTACAACAAGCGTTTGGCAGGCACTTGGGGTTACTGTTAGACTAAGATAAATTAGGTTGTCTAATTGTAATTTATGTAATCTTTAGGTAGTCTTTGTGTAACTATAGGGCCTATATATATTGTACTCCTAACTCCTCTTTGGGTATTGAATACCACATTAACATGGTATCAGCCAAATACTAGAATATTAAGTTTCCTCATTTCTTTTCCTCTTCTTCTTCCCTTCGCCGTTTCATCAGTTTCTTTCTGCCCTTTCCCCTCTTCGGTTCTTGTCTTTCTCTTTCTTTCCATGGCTTCATCATCCTCTAATCCCTCACCCATGAATGGCCTTGCCCCCATGATTGCCATCAAACTCAATTCTTCCAACTTCATTTATTGGAAACTTCAAATGTTACCATTACTTGCCTATCAACAGATTGCTTCACATGTTGATGGCTCTCTTACGGCTCCTTCTCCGACTATTCTTTCTGGTGAAAAGGAGGTTGACAACCCAGAATATCGAACATGGGTTCGTGATGAACAACAAGCCATCATCCTGCTAAATGCTTCGCTTACTGAGGAAGCCCTCTCTGTTACTGTGGGTTTCTCCACAGCCCGTGAAAAATGGGTTGCTCTTGAAAATGCGTTTTGCAATACCTCTATTGAACGCGTCCAGAATCTGCGTGACAATCTTCGCCACATTCAAAAGGGTGATAAATCGGTTGCGGATTATGGGCGTATTTTCAAAAGTGTGTGTGATCAACTTAGTGCTGTTGGCCATCCGGTTGATCCGATGGACCAACTTCATTGGTTTTTGTGTGGTTTAGGACCGGCCTTTGAAGGTTTCTCAACCAATATTCGTTCTGCTCGTCCCATACCTGGTCTCACAGATCTTGTTGCCAAGGCTGAAAGTCATGATTTTTTTGTTAAAGCCTTACATGGACCGGCATCCAACCCGGTTGCCTTCCCGGCCAATGCTCGGCCTGCCTATCGTGGGACTTCTTCTCGTCCGTCTAAGCCACCTACCTATCGGAATGCTAGGCCTAATCAGGGGACTTGGGTGAATCGGTCCCCTAACTCTTGGTCTCCTCGTCCTAAACGGCCTCCCACTTGTCAGTTGTGTAGGAAACAGGGTCACTATGCTACGCAGTGCTACCAATTACAATCGTTTGCTGCTGCTGGATCAATGTCTGATGCACAACTGGCTCAAGCCTTTCATGCTCAGTGCAATGTCCCTGATTGGACTGGGGACACGGGTGCATCTGATCACATGGTCCCTAACACTGCGTCTCTTCCTGATTCCAAACCTGCTCAAGGTAATTCCCGTGTCTTTTTTGGTAATGGTCAATCGTTACCAATTACTCATACGGGTAACACTAGCATTCTTGGCTCTCTTAAGCTTAAAGATGTTCTGGTTGTTCCTAATCTCACGAAAAATCTTTTATCCATTAGTAAATTAACTGAGGACAATCCTGTTGATGTTGTGTTTTCTTATCCTCATTTTTTTATTCAGGATCGGTTCACCAAGACAATCCTGGCCCGAGGGTCCCGTGAAGATGGTCTTTACATTCTCCACACCAACCCTCAAAGTTTTGTGGCTTCCTCCAAGTGTCCTACGGCGTCTTTTGAGTCTTGGCATTCGCGTTTAGGACATGTTGGCTTTGATGTTATTTCCTTGTTAAAGAATAATGGTTTAATTTCGTTTACTTCTGTTTTACCCAAACCGGGTGTGTGTGCGTCTTGTGAACTTGCCAAATCTAAACGGCTTCCTTTTGTGTTGAATAATAAACGTTCATCTTCACCACTTGACTTGATACATTGTGACTTATGGGGTCCTTCCCCGATTAGATCGAATGGCCATTACTTATATTATGTATCGTTTGTGGATGATTTTTCTCGTTTTACTTGGTTATATCCGTTAAAAGCCAAATCGGATTTTGTTGGTGTCTTATCTATATTTTTGCCATTTGTTCAAACTCAATTCTCAACAAAAGTTAAAATGTTTCAAAGTGATGGTGGTACCGAGTTTACGAATCATAGAGTTCGTGAATTATTTGAACAAAATGGCACGTTTCATCGTATGTCATGTCCCTACACCCCGCAACAAAATGGTAGGGTGGAACGTAAACATCGCCATATTGTCGAAACGGGTTTGGCAATGATGTTTCATGCAAAAATTCCAACACATTTCTGGGTCGATGCATTCTCATCTGCGGTTTATATCATTAATCGTGTTCCCTCTACTGTTCTTGGAGGCAAGTCGCCATTTGAGCTCTTATATAATCGGTCTCCTGATTATTCCATGTTTCGGTCATTTGGATGTCGTGTGTTTCCATACCTTCGTGATTATACCTCTCACAAGCTTGCACCTAGAAGTATTCCATGCATTTTTCTTGGTTATTGTTTTAAATACAAGGGATTTAAATGCTTGGACCCATCATCTTCTAGAGTTTATGTTACAAGACATGCCAAGTTTGATGAATTGTCATTCCCTTTTGTAACCGATGCATCATCAAGGCCAATTCAAGAGCTTGACATAACCACCTTTAATGATCCATCAATGCCTATTGATGAGAACTTTCATGTTTCCTCACCTCCTAATGTCCCAATCGATTCCACCTTCCCTCCCTTTAATGTCCCTTATTTTCCTCATCAATGCAACAATAATGATAATAATCAATCACCCATTACTTCATCCACTAACTCTCCCATTAATTCTCCACACACTTCACCTCCCACCACCCCTTCCAATTCGGTCACTACAACTCCCTCATCTACCAATTCTCACACACCAATTAACTCACCCAATCAACAACCAACTCCATCCTCCACCACTTCGGCACCTACTGAAGACCATTTTGCACCACCTCCACCACCTTCCTTAAACACCCACCCAATGACTACTCGAGCAAAAGCCGGTGTCTTTAAACCTCGTCATCAACTTGATCTCACTCACACTACTCAGCCACTTCATCATGCTCTCTTTGCCTCCACCGATCCAACGACCTTCCATATCGCTTCTAAAGATATGAAATGGGTCCGTGCCATGCAAGTTGAATTCGAAGCTTTGCTCAAAAACAAAACATGGACCCTAGTGCCACGACCTTCTCATGCAAATGTAGTGGGGTCTAAATGGCTTTTTCGAACCAAATTTCACTCGGATGGGTCAGTTGAACGCCACAAGGCTCGCCTTGTTGCTCAAGGGTTTACTCAAGTCCCTGGTTTGGATTATTTTCATACATTCAGTCCGGTTGTCAAAGCTGCCACAGTTCGCACGGTTTTGGCAATCGCGGTTATTAATGAGTGGCCATTGCATCAATTAGACGTTAATAACGCATTTCTTCATGGTCATCTCAATGAAAATGTGTATATGGAACAACCAAAAGGATTTGTTGATGCTCGGTATCCATCGCATGTGTGCAAGTTGAATAAAGCTCTTTATGGTTTGAAACAAGCTCCTCGTGCTTGGTTTCATCGTCTAAGCTTGTTCTTAACCAATTATGGTTTCGTGTGCAGTCGATCTGATCCATCTCTCTTTGTGTTCAACCGAAATTCATGTGTCATGTATCTTCTTGTTTATGTGGATGATCTCATCCTGACTGGGAATCAATCCACTTCTCTTCGATCTTTCATCTCTACTCTTAATTCTGAATTTGCTATCAAAGATCTGGGGAAACTTAACTATTTTCTAGGATTGGAGGTTACCTACACATCACGTGGTTTATTCTTGAATCAGTCCAAGTACACTAAAGATATTCTTGCTCGAGCAAAAATGTTGGAGGCGAAACCTGCCCCAACTCCTTTAAGCACTAATGTTTCTTTTGTTTCTGCAGGTGATCCATATTCAGATGTTACTCATTATCGTTCGATTGTTGGTGCTTTGCAATATTTGACCATTACTCGACCAGACATCTCGTATGCGGTTAATCAAGTCAGTCAATTCTTACAAGCTCCAACAACCGATCATTATCAGGAAGTCAAACGGATTCTCAGGTACTTAAAAGGCACGCTTGCATATGGGCTACATTACACTAGACCAACTCGTACTGCGCTGGTGGGTTATTCAGATGCTGATTGGGCTCGTTGTTTGGAAACTCGTCGCTCAACCTATGGTTATTCTATATTTTTGGGAGGAAATCTTATCTCTTGGAGTGCTAAGAAACAACCAACTGTTGCCAGATCAAGTTGTGAATCAGAATATCGTGCCATGGCGAACACCGCTGCTGAAATTGTTTGGTTGACACATCTTCTTCAGGAACTTCATGCCTTGCCTCCTGACAGGCCTACTATTCTTTGTGATAATCAAAGTGCCATTTTTCTCACGCAAAATCCTGTCTCTCACAAACGGGCTAAACACATTGACCTTGATTATCACTTTTTACGAGAGCTTGTCACGGCTGGGAAACTTGTCACCAAATTTGTACCATCCAAGCTTCAGGTTGCGGACATCTTCACGAAGAGTCTTCCTTCTCATCAGTTTGTTACCTTTCGTCAAATGCTTCACATTGGTCCTCCACCGTTCAGCTTGAGGGGGGATGTTAGACTAAGATAAATTAGGTTGTCTAATTGTAATTTATGTAATCTTTAGGTAGTCTTTGTGTAACTATAGGGCCTATATATATTGTACTCCTAACTCCTCTTTGGGTATTGAATACCACATTAACAGTTACCATAACAAAAGAGGAAAGGTTGGGAATGAAGGGAGAATCAGATTTTGGTTATGAAGTTACCAAAGGCTGTGTAATCGAAGAGAGTTGCAAAAGGAGACAAATGGTATTAGCCTTACATGGAATTGGAATAATTAGCCTAGAAACAATTTTTTCATAGCGGAGCTTTTCGATCTGATGAGTAAGTTAAATTAGTTCTAAGGCAATGATAAATGGGAATGGTCCGGGGATGATCCGAGTGTATTTTCAGTCGCCTCTATAAGGCAATTGATGAGCTACCGTAATTAAGGGATAGGGTATCAAATCCTAGGGCGGATAGGGTTAACCCATATCCACAAAGCCTTAAATAACTAATAAGGAACACCTGATGGTGCGCAGGCAACACTTCATGCGCCAGACAAAGCCTCTGGCGCAAGCCTGAAGCCGCGCACCACATGATGGCTGTGACAAGAGCTCCCAAGGCGGGATGCACATCCTCATGCATGTGCAAGGCCAGGAGACAAGCAATACATAAAAGGACGATTGTATACTAATGTCAGAATCAAGGGACGTGTGCCAAGAATGTGGTGCACGTCATGCCAATTAGAATGCTCCAAGAAGGAGATCTCAACGGCCTGATATCATTCGACCAATCAAAGCACGCTAACGTTGGATAGTTAATTGAAAAAACAATAAGTATGTCGGGGGTTAAGACAAATCCCTGAGTGGTTAATACTTATGTTTACCCAAGTACAATCCTTTACCCACACCGTTGGTTCAACCCGAAACGTAAAGAAAGAGTGAGTGTGTGTATGTGAGAGTAAGAACACGAAGATGTAAGTGGTTCGGTCTAGTACGACCTACGTCCACTGTGAAGAGCTAGTTGTATATTACTTTGGAGTTTACAAAGTGTTACAAGAATAATCTAGCTCTCTGGTACAAGTAGTAATTCTTGGATCCTTTGCAAAGGAGTTGAGGAGTTCTATTTATAGGAGACGACGTGGGCCTGGTGAAACGGCCCACAAGGAGCACTTCTGATCTGGGCTTAAACCTGGGCTTGGTGTAACTGGCCCAGTAAAATGGTGGGAAACCTTGGGCCATGCTTGTTGATGTCATGAGTGGTTGACCAGTTCCTGCGCAGATGACACATGGCGCCCTCTAATTGGACGCTAGCGGCATGCTGGTCTGACACGGTATGGTTGACTTACCTGCTGGTGTCTTAAGTGACGTCTGACAGCAGGTAAGCATGTCTTCTGAGTACCATTGACGACAAAATGGTGGAAGCATGGGAGCAGTCAAGTCGCTGTTCATGTCAGTGATAGTTGGACTGACTTTAACACGTGTGCCATATGGTTGGCGCATGCTCTGGCCCAGATCTGAGTGAATCTTCTTGATCCTTAATCTTCCGTACCTCGTACCAAAAGCTGGTTATGAATGAATATTTCGCGCGTGCTCGCACCCACATATATTCTCCTGAAGAAATGATGTGGATAAGGTTGGACCACATGCAAATTGACCCCTTTCGCGGAGTCAATTCCGCCAAAAGGTTCCGCAGACTGGGGATGTTTCCTGGCGCTGGCACCAGTTGGCGCCAGGATTGTTGTAAAGAGGGATAGGGATGCCGCTTCCGCGAGGATTAGGCTCCCTATCCCTTCATTAATGTCCCACAATCGTGCTAGGCACAGATGGGACAATAAGTACTATGTCAGCGTTGCTCGACCAATCAGAATGCAAGAAACCACGTCACCAGGAATCTCCACTAACGTTCAGTGACATTAAGCCAATTAGATCCCTCGGACGTATAGCGGTTTGATGTGCCTTTCTCTAATGAGAGGTCAGCGGTTCGAGACCAGGTAGTGGGATTTTTTTTTTCATTTTCACAACATTATTTAATGTTAGGTATGATTGCTTTCATATGAAATTACAATTTGGGTTTGTGGTCTGATTGTTTGGAGCGCAATTACCTAATGAGAGGTCAGTTCAAGACTGGGTGTGAGTATTTTATATTTTTTTCACATATTTTATCATAATTGGGTTAGGAATAAAATACAAGTTGGGTTGGTGTTGTAGTGTAGTTGTTCGAGGTGCATTTCCATAAAGGGAGGTCATAGGTTTGAGACTTGGTTTGAGGCAACTGTTTTCTCCGGAATTTTTTATGGCCGCTTAGGCTAACGCATTGGTACCATAATAAATCAAAATGATAATGACAGTGAACGCGTGACAATGCGCGCGAGAACCCTGCTAGTTTAGATCAATTATAGTTATTAGATGCTATATTGAATCGAAAATATATAGTTAAGTGTTTGGAAAACGAGTGACAAAAGTTAAATATCTTTCATTATTTACTGATTTTGACATTCAAACCTCTTTCAACATTTTAGAGTTAAGTTTGGTTATCTTGTGTAAGGTTTGCTCATAAAGTATAAAGGTCTATTTAGTATGGGGTAATAGAATAGATGAGGGAATAAAATGGAGAAGGTAATGGAATGGACAAAGAAATGAAATGGATGATTACCATTCCATAGTTTTGTTTAGTTACACGTAAGACTATATGTCCGAGGGGGGACCACCATGGCTCCTCGAATTGAAAGGTCCGAACGATCCACAGCCCCCACCGGGGGCCGACTATGACAAAAGCAAGAGAAACCTCATCCATCTCTTTCCTTTTTTCGGTCCCATGTCACTATTCGAATTGAAGATATAGCGTCATCATACGTTGGAATCAAAATATCTACGAGATCAACGGATGTTGACTGCAAGGGCGGTTCTTTCTTTAGGCAAGGGTGGGCCTACTTAGTTTTTCCTTTTGTGTTTTCGTAGTGTAATTTTTGCTCAAAAATTCCAAAAAATTTATATGTATTAAGTCTGACTCATTGCCTTCAAATTTTACCAAAAACCAAGCTTAAGAACCGCCAATTTCGACTGACCCATTGCTAATATTTTAATAAAATAAAAAAGAAAAATTTTTTTCTATAAAAGAAAATAAATTTCAATATTTTAATTAATTATTTTTTGATGGAACAAGTAATGAGATATTTAGCCACGCCTGTATTTAAGTCGGTAATGGGAAGCCAAAGAGAAGTATGTAGACTACATTTCTGCAAGTAGCCGTCACACGTGGCGTACACTTATTGGCTGGTAATCAAAACTACGCGGTCGTGCGTTTCTTATATAATCCGACAAATTCATTCTTTCTCAATTCCCTCTGAATTTAGAACACCGGAAGCCTTACCGGCGGTGAAGAAGAAGCGGCATAACCTCCAAATTTTTTATATATTAATGGCCGCTTTCTTCCCTATACTAATATTATTACTCCTCACTCTATCAGGTAATTGTTATAAACTATTATTCAATTATTATTCAGTTCAAGTTTTCCTTTGTTTTCTATGAGTTGTTTTTTTTTATGTAAATTCTTATAGAATGCATTGATACTGGATATTCAGTTTATCACTATAAAATACTGTATAAAAATGTAACGGAATAATAATTTGAAGTTTTGCTGTAGCTTAAAGGAATCATTTTGCTGATTGTCTTATCCATTGCTAGTTACGTTTTGTTTGTTTGTTTAAACCGTAAACTAACAGCTCCTAATCTATCCCTACCCTGTTAAGTGTTAACCACCAATACCAAACGAAAGGGAAACACCTTACCACATACCACCGCCCCATGCTATTTTTCTTTTTGATTTAAAATAGAGTTAATAGCCAAAATCGTCCCTGAAGTTTGGTCATTTTGCCACTTCAGTCCAAAACCCAAACCTTTTACATCTGGGTCCTTCAGTTTTATTTTTCTTGCCAAATTCGTCCCTGACAACGTTTAAGTTGTGGACTGAAGTGGCAAAAGTGACCAAACCTCATGGAAGAATTTAGCAAAACCCAAACCTTTTTTGGGACGAATTTGGCAAAAAAAATAAAATAAAACTGAGGACCCAGATGTAAAAGGTTTGTGTTTTGGACTGAAGTGGCAAAAGTGACCAAACCTCAGGGACGATTTTGGCTATTAACTCTTTAAAATATTATTAAATTTTAACTAACTTTTGAATTTGAGGTTTGTTAATAGTATGTGGAATTAGAGTTTGAATAATTAGCTTAATTCAAATTTGATTAAATGATATGTTTCGCAGAGTTATTTGTTGGGATCTTTAGCATTGGAGTTGGGGTGAACTATGGACGGATCGCGAACAATCTACTACCTCCATCTCAAGTATCAAACCTACTTAAATCTTTAAACATAAATAGAGTAAAAGTTTACGATGCGGATCCAAAAGTGTTGCAAGCATTTGCAGGAACCGATATAGAGTTAATCATTGGTTTAGGGAACGAATATCTTCAACGAATGCGAGACCCTCAACAAGCACAAACATGGATTCAACAAAACGTGCAACCTTATCTTTCGCAAACTAAGATTACATGTATCAATGTGGGAAATGAGGTTTTAGGAGGAGCAGATACTCAGCTAGCGGCATATCTTCTTCCGGCCATGAAAACTATGCAAGGAGCTTTGGTTAATCTTGGATTAAACAAACAAGTTTATATAACCACGGCTCATTCGCTTCAAATATTAGGAACGTCCTTCCCACCTTCGCAAGGGGCGTTTAAGGAAGACATGGTTCAGTACATAAAGCCAATTCTTGATTTCCATGCTCAAGTTGACTCGCCCTTTTTCATCAATGCGTACCCTTATTTTGCATACAAAAGTGATCCAAACAACGTGAAGTTGGAATACGTTCTTTTTGAACCAAATGAAGGGTCAGTTGATCCAATTACAAATTTGAAATATGATAATATGTTGTATGCACAAATAGATGCAGTTTATACGGCTATCAAGGCATTGGGTCATACCGATGTGGAAGTCAAAATCTCGGAGACTGGCTGGCCTTCTAAAGGAGATGAAGATGAAGCTGGAGCGACAGTACAAAATGCAGGAATATATAACAGGAATTTGATGCAAAGGATGCAACAGGGTCAAGGTACCCCAGCTCGTCCTTCACAACCGATTGACATATATATTTTTGCTCTTTTTAACGAAAATCAGAAGAACGGTCCAACTTCAGAGAGGAATTTCGGATTGTATTACCCTGATGGCACTTTGGTCTATAACCTTGGTGTTAAAAGCTATGTTCTTCCAAGAATTGACTATTCATCTTCATATAAAAATGTAAGAACCCGAACGCTTAACTTTACTTTATATATTACGTAGTGGGCTTATAGTGTTCTAATTTAGTAATAAGTTGTTTTCATGGTGTTTGGGCCGTTTATCCGAACTTCTTATCTGTAAGTGACAAAACACAATAAACAGATAAATAGTTTTAATGAGCAATCCCAAACACCCCGTCGCATGTTACAATACATATATGTTGATGAAATTTATATTCTTTCGAGTTTTTTTTTTAAATTGTTTTGTATTTGCAGGTGTTTTCCATCCCCAGGCTGCTCATTTTGCTCCTTGGATCTTACTCTTTGTTAAAGAGATGAATATATAACATAGAATTTAATGATAAATATACATAGGGAGCCAAAGTCCCTAAAGAGGATGGTCCTTCAAGGTAATTTTTCTCAACTCCAATCATGAAATATAATTAAGGGCATATTTGTCATTTTCATACATCATTCAATTATTCGTTACCAACCGTTGGTAACCTACCGATTAGTTGAATTCATAATGGTCATAATAGCGAAATATCTTCAAGGAATCATAAGATTATTATTTGAAAATGTATGCATCCATCAACAAAAGGCCAACACCACCATCTTTTTAAGATGATATTGCTAGGACCCCATTTACCACCAAATTTGTGGGCTCATAAGATTCAAATTGTCTGTTTAAAGTTTATAAAGTTAGATTTTTTTACATTCCATATACAATTTATTTAGAAAAAATATTCAACACTTGCTAAATAGCTTGATTTTTTTACAAAAAACAGCAATTTAGATACTTCTATATACATGGGTCCACTCTATTTATACTTTATGTTAGGAAAAGAAGCATGCTAAGTATTAAAAATAAATAAAATGTGTGAATACAACACACTTTTGGCTGCTGCTGTTACATTTTCAAAAACTGAAGGTATGGACACCATTCTTCATTCTATCTTATCTCAAACCACAATCATGGAATATAGAATCTTACTGTACAAAATTCTTCATTTCTTATAGCATACAAAAGGCCAAATTCTGTTTAATCAAATATTAGAAAAATGAGGAATAATATATGAAAGCTCATTGTTGTTGCTTTTAGTGTATTATTTTCATTTCTACACTGTATCCTCTCTGTCACTATTTCTTTTTGTTATATTAGATTATTTTGTTGATGTCCCTTTCTCTTTTTCTAAGCTCAAGGCTATTATATTATATGATAGTAATTGTATGCTATAACTTTAGTCCAAGTTGGTTATCTTTCACATTAATAACCTAAAAGAATCATACTTGCTTACGTATTCGCTTGTTTTTTTTTTTCTTACATGTTGAACAATATTTGATTGATTTTTAGCCGCGTCAATTATGATTCTTGAAAGTGGATTCTAACATCAAAAAATACGTTTCTAACTTTACAAGCTTTCATACCGTCAGCTTGTCCTTAAGACGATAAGATTGATAGGTAATTTAATTTAATTGACATTTCTTTCATAACCAACTGTCAACTTAGACTTGTTGATTTGACCCTCCTCCCACCACATTAGGTGGAGCCAAGAAGTTTTCCCACCATAGACTAAAATTATCCGGATATGTCGACTTTAGCAATTATACAAAAAACACCAAACCCTGCTTACCACAATTTCGTAGCCTTTCACGACCATGACCACCACCACCATCCCTACCCCTACATCATGTGCTCGGTTTAATCGATTGAAGCTAATGCCACATGTCCTGTTGTCATTGCATGTGCCATGTGTCATCCTGCCATTGGTTTTAAATTCCCATGTGTCTACCTTGGGTCCACTTGGTTAGGTTTGCAATGTTAAAAATGTGGTTTCATTCAGTATGCACTTTTTAGGCAGCCAATCTTGATTTTTGGTCATGATCCACTAACCTTTGTATTTAATTATGAATTAAAACATGTCAAACATGGCTATCACAAACCTTTTACTTTTCTTGGTCAATTAATCTAATGGTTTTGAATTTTGCTACCTAAATGTTACAGGTGAGAGTTTAAGGATTCACATTCATGGCCACACCAAAGTTTGCAGACCAGTAGTTGACTGTCATCTTCATAATTCACATATAGAGATTTCATGTTTTTTTTAGCTTATAAGAAATTTATAATTTTTATACACAATAAGTACTACTATTATATTCACGAATAAACCCAACCTGCAGCAGGGATCAGAAACGTCGATTTAGAGCCAGTTCAAAAATATTCTTGTAACATTTCATTTTTATAGTTATAGGTTTCTTTTTCGTATCGTCATATTCTTGTTGTTTTTTTCTGTTTTCTTGATTAGATTTTAAATTTTATACTGTTGTTTTGTAACTTTGATAAATATACTTGTTCCATTGTGGCCAGGCAGCTCTTATGTTTCTTCAGTTCTTTTATTATTACTATAACTGTATTAATATATTATTGTTTTTATTTTATTATTATTATTATGATTAGTATATGTTATCTGTTTTGTTTATTTTATTGGTAATTGATTGGGTGGATTAATTTTTTAATTAAGATAATAGTTGTGCTTGTACTATTGTTCTAGGTATCAATCATTCATGCTTAGAACCTTATGCAAGATTTATAATCAATGATTTGATACAATCCAGATTATGATCATGATCAGTTGCTTTTCCATGTTTCATATCATCAAAATCCTCAAACATGTGGGATCCATAGTTTTACTTTTTATTGGATTGCTTCTGGTACAATCTATCAGTCTTTTCTAGGTGTAGGGAATACACTTGCAGGAAAGTTTTTTTTATAGTTTTTACTTTATTGAAACGGTTTAAGCAAGTAATGATGCTTAATCACTAGCTCAAAAGCTCACGCTAACCACACGACACGAACCTATCATGAAATTAGAGGGTTTGGGTTTAATTAACCTAAATAGTTCTCGGTTGGCCTTGAGTAACACGTATGTAAATTGACCCTTTTATTTTTAGAATTGTATAGGGGTGCGTTATGGCAAAATTAAGTTGTTTGAGAGCATTCACAGTAGAGCCTCCATATTATTGTGAGAGGGGCCTCCATATTATATACAGTGTGTATAAGTGGTTGTGAGTAGAGGAGATGGAAAATATATAGAGAAGTTACTGTTCATCAGTAAATTTGATATGGAACTGTTCATCCTCCATAATTGTTTAATATTTTTTAAAGTGGTTGTGAGTAGAGGAGAGAGAAAAGGTAATGATAAAAGTATAGAATAAATATTATTAAATAGAAAGAAGTGAGAAAAAGTAGTGTTTTTAAAGTAATTATGGAGAAAATATGAAGAAGCTACCGGGAATGCTCTGAGCATATTATATTAAAAATGATTTAAAAGTTAAAAGAGAAATGTTAAAAGAGAAATGAGAGTCGTGTTGAAAATTGTTTTTACTTTTGTTTTATTTTGGGTAAATAGCAATACACAAAATAAAAAATAGAAGTTTTCAGCTTAAACGGATTGTGTTTATGTCAACTTTGTTCACGTGTGTAATATGATTGTTGGGTTGATGGCAACCAACACACGAATACAATCCGTTTAACTTTTTTTTTTTGTTTCGGATCGTGGGGGTACTATACAGATCATTAACGTGGCTCATAGTTGGTTACTATACAGGTCTCTACCATTAGAAAGGGAAGAATCTTGAGTTAACACGTAAGATAACACACAAATGATAATGTGTGAAAACACTTTTTTGTTACTTAGAAATATAAACTTTCTATTCCATTCTCCTTTTCAAGTAATCTCCTTTTCATGATGAAGTCACCTAAGATATGCAATTTTTGACATTGAATTTTTTTGTTGATGATTGTAAAGTTGGCTTTATGACAAGAAAGTCATGGGAAAACTAGACATTACGCAAAAGGCTTGAATTAATATGGTATCCTTCTCACTTAAAGGTGATTTAAAAGTTAAGCCTTTTCAACATGTAAAGCATAAGCATTGTGTGACACCCTTGAATGCCCGATAGCTAGCCATTACATCCAGTGGCGAAGCTTGAACAAATTTTTCGGAGGAGCTGATAGTCATGGGACCCTTAAATTAGGGCGGCCAGACTCGATAGGTATAATTTTTTCAGCCGAAATACTAGTAAATTTACATTACTGAGCAAAAAACAGGCGGGGGGAAGGGGGGGGGGGGGGGGTTCTAGCCTCTTCTATCCTTGCCCCATGATTACATCCCTCTTATGGCTATGGCCTATGAGTCACTAATTTTGTCTTGTCAAGAACTCCTAAAGAAATTGATCCCGACTCTCAACTAATGAGGTGCCAAGAAGTATATGCGGTTCAAACACACACATTTCCTTAATCGTTGGGGGCATCCCAAAGGGTATGAGAGAGTAAATAGAAACCCACACGTTTAAGCATGTTTTCGAGTAAACTCGATGTTAAAAAAATTGGTTAATTTGTCATATTAGGTATAAGTGGTATAAGTACCAACATCTTTGAACCACATGATGCTCAAGACGACTAGGCAATGGTTTATAATCAAACAATAAACTTGAATACCAGAATAAAAAACTATTTGAATGGTTTTAGTTTAAACCGATGAGGCTAGATGCAAATACTTGGTTTTCTTCTTAAACCATCTTACTATTTTAAAAGTTAAAGCAAACCAAACTAATCAAATTATGATTCACTTGTATCAGTTTTATTATTACTTTTTCTTCGTTATACTTCGAGCATACATATCCCTGCAAAATGTACTTCGTAATATAAGTTCACTTGTTTAGACAAATGAAACCGTAACGCCAAGTATCGTATAAATATGTATTTCCAGATGCTATATAAACTTAAACATAAAAGTTGTTTGTATTGGTATGTATCCAAAATGGGATAGTTTCGCTTACTTAAAGCTAAAAGGGACTTCGCCTACTACTGAAAGACTCGTTTTTGCAATAGTTGTGTTCTTCTATGTAAGATGAAGACTTAGAATGTACAAAAGTACATTGTACCATTACTTAATCAAGTTTATCTTATCCATTTAGAAATAGACTTTGTACCAGCTAAATCTAAATCAATATAGCGTCTTGCCTTCGCAATATAGAAGGAGAAATGTAGTTAATACTTTCACAGATAGCAACTGTCTAACGTTTAAGCGCTTCACCAATCTAGGTATTTCATCTAACAAGTCTTAGTACTATGTCCTTGTGGTTAGTGGAGAACAACCATCGGGCCAGATTTGTCGTAAAATTGAGATTCTTTCGTTTTTTTCCTTATCTGAGAGAGGCCCCCTTGTTGACGCGAATACCGTTATCAACATTGCAATATACATTTTATTCTTCTCAAAACCGACTTGTGGATATTAATATATACAAGGGATTATAGTACGTTATTTTAGTAATACAATATAATCTTTTTAAACTCCATAATATATTGTTACGACATGCTTATTTTTATAGAAGATTTGATAAAAGTTTTATTCAAACCACTAGAATATAGCTTGGTTTCTTCTTTACCGTGACCGTTTATACGTCTGTATCTATATCATATTCGTTTTTATCCTTTTCTCAACATGGTAGTTCAAATTCGTTGAAAGAAGAGTTGTATTCACGACAAAGTATTTTATTTTCTTTTTGTATTGTAAGCTGCAACGATTGCTAGTACATTAACGGTACCGTAATAAATCAAACCAATACATGCTAAACAATATCGATACTGGTATTCATTCTTATGACTTTTGATCAATGTAAAACACGTGTTGATATCCTCTTATACATATGATATCTCTTTACCGTGTCGAACCAAACCTATACAGAGGCAAAGTGCGTATTGCGTACTACCTCCAAAAACAGCAATAATAATAATATTAATAATATCAGATCCCGTCGTCACCGGAGAAATGGAGGGGAGGAAAGTGGCGGTTTCTGCTCTGCAGTTTGCTTGCTCCGACGATATCGCAACCAATGTCTCCACCGCCGAAAGGTTACATTCACAAATCACAACCTCTCTTTTATTCACTACTTCAAAAAATTAGGGTTATATCCATCAATTAGACCTTATTACATGCTTTATTCGTGTTTGAACTTGATATTTATCCTATTGAACTGTATTAATTAGTTGTACACCTTCCAATTTGAGTGTAAGAAGTTTAATTGAATTATTATAATGAATATTGATGTGATTTTGGTTAAAATAATGTGGAATATTGCAGACTGGTTAGGTCTGCTCATGACAAGGGTGCTAACATCATTCTTATTCAGGTTTGGTTGTTTGAATAATGGAAAATGAATTCAGTGTAGTCAAATTGAACATTTGTATGACGTGTATCGCGCATTTACAGGAACTGTTTGAGGGGTATTACTTTTGTCAAGCGCAACGCGAGGACTACATTCAGCGAGCGAAGCCGTATAAAGATCATCCCACCATTTTGAGGTTAACACATAACCATATGTGATGAATAATACATGATTACATCATAGATTAATTGTACTTTTTAGTTAAGCTTAAGTACATGCTATACAGGATGCAGCAACTTGCAAAGGAATTGGGAGTTGTTATACCCGTGAGTTTCTTTGAGGAAGCAAATAACGCGCATTACAATTCAATAGCGATTATTGATGCTGATGGTACTGATCTTGGAATATATAGGAAGTCTCATATCCCAGATGGACCAGGTATGGTTTATGTTTTGACGTTTTGTATGTATCACCATTCTGTACGCTGTTCCTTCAATTTGATTCCGAATTAACGTCTTTTTTTGGGTTTTCAGGATACGAAGAAAAGTTCTACTTTAATCCTGGTGACACTGGCTTTAAGGTAAGTTTTATACTCTTGTGTAATATTAAATATCCGCTTTGACTTTGATGGTCAAGTTCATTACTTTCCAGGTTGAGAACTAATATTAAATTGCATATTATCGATACTACATTTATTATATCTGAATGTGTTCATGTTTTATGTCAAATATTATAAAAGTTGAAGACAACTTTGAAGTAAATTAATCTATATGACAGCAATTGAAAGTTGACATATAATATGAGCTAATAGAGAGCATATTTTAAAATTTAGTCTTAAAAAATAAGCCTTTGTGTGCTCTCACCATACATTCCTTGGTGTTTATGTGTAGGTGTTCCAAACTAAGTTTGCAAAGATCGGAGTGGGTATGATTTTTTCAACTTTTGACTAATCTCTGGTTAGATTCATTCTGGAAGGGATGTAATTTGTACACAATCAAAATCGATTGACACACTACAAAACCTTTCAAATTAACGCTTTGCCCCTTTTTGTGTCTTATGATGTCAAGGCAGAGTTGTAAAATTTGAGGGTTTTTGTTGTGTATCAATAAATTTTGCTTGTAACTTTGTATACAATTCACCTCTATAGAGGTGGCGATTTTGATCCATTCACTTGTGGATGGGTCAGTTCCAAGTCATGTTTTATCTCTAATGGACATGCATTAAAAAATAGAACTATAGAAACAAACGGATCAACTGGGTTGAATGAGTCGCAAGTCACCCAAAGTGTATTTTAAGTGCATAAAGCTTTTTAAATCCTTTTATTCAGAAATTTAGATTAACATTGAAATGATAAAGTTTTATGCGATCATATTTTACACTGTTTTTCCACTGAAAATCACAGTATTTTTAACAAAAGTGTTTCGGGTCAACCGGACATGACCACAGTCCACACCCTTTAAACCTTTAAAAATTACCTGTTACTCAATTCCCTATTTTACCACTTCTAATTTTTTATTTGTGGCCGTCTCCAGAAGAGGAATGCATGGACTTGTTTTCTGTTTGCTTTAATTGATTCTTTATAGTGGTAGCAGCCCTTGAAAGTTTAATGTAATTTTTTGTCAGCAATATGCTGGGATCAGTGGTTTCCTGAAGCAGCCAGAGCCATGGTTCTTCAAGGTGCAGAGATATTATTTTACCCTACTGCCATTGGTTCTGAACCTCAAGATGAAGGTCTTGATTCACGGGACCATTGGAAGCGTGTGATGCAAGGTCATGCTGGAGCTAATTTGGTTAGTCATTTTTGAATGTTGAGCAGCTTCATGCTCAATGTCAAATTGAATCATAAGTTTTTTAATCTAAAACACTATTTATGTTTTTCAAGGTACCTCTTGTAGCATCAAATCGCATAGGTAAGGAGATCATCGAGACAGAACATGGAAAAAGTGCAATTACATTCTATGGCAACTCTTTTATAGCAGGTATTCAACTGTAATTAGTTATTATTTGATGTGGCAAATTGGGCTGATTTGTTAACGGGTCAAAACGGATTGGGTGGGCTTGACCCGGATCACTCTTATGCTTGTTTGTTTTTTTATTAAATAGTTGGTGACTTGGTGTCCAATTTGATTACAGAAATTATATGTTTTTCGTATTTATTTTATTTTAAAACAAAGTGGTTGTTCATGTTTTATGCATCAGAAATACACTGTAGTTCACTTTCGAGTTCTTTCACGTTTTCTTTTAAGTGAGTTTTATGATATCTTTTCACCTATTTGACCCATTAAATATAAATCATTATGAAGATCAACTGATTCCAAAGTAAATGTGTCAAACTTGCCACCTCTATACAACATTACACACCTGATGCCCTGATCTCTTTTATTCTAAAAACAGGACCCACTGGAGAAATTGTTGAAGTTGCTAATGACAAAGATGAAGCAGTTCTTGTAGCACAATTTGATCTGGATCAGATTAAATCCAAGAGACATAGCTGGGGAATATTTCGTGATCGACGGCCAGATCTATACAAGGTGCTTTTGACCTTAGATGGAAGCATCCGCTCTTGATTACAAGTTGAGTTTATCTATTTTTAAAACTTTTTAATAACACGACATCATGCTCTGTTTAACCTTACTTGGAAATCACGAGCATGAACTCATTCCCTAATTAATATTTAGAGTATTTAAGCTTTACAAATAATGATCGTTTTATCCTCTATTGAATCCCATATAGTAAAACAATGTGTGTCTTGTTATGGGTCTATGTCGTGTAGGTCTCAATATCACAGGTGAATGCTCTAAATTAAAGACACATGATCATCTACTTGTGGTTGTGTATAACTACTTTCTTGTGATGCTTTTTCGCTAAAGAAACATACATATCTATACATCGTCATTTCTTGTGATTCAATAAAGATAAATGCATCCCTTTATTGTTTTTATGATACTTTAGGTAATTGCATCTTTGACTTTCATTTGACCCTGCCTTGACTTGTTAATTGTCTTTAACATGCTCTTGAGATACACCTTAACATATCCCTTGATTTTTTTAACTATCTTTAACATGTTATTGATATCATTTCTTGTGATTTAATATAAGATAAATGCACCCGTTTTTAGTTTTATTGATATTTTAGGTAGTTGCACCTTCGACTTTCATTTGACCCTGCCTTGACTTGTTAATCGTCTTTAACATGTTCTTGAAATACGTCTTAACATACTCCTTGATTTTTAACCATCTTTAACATGTTCTTGAAATCCACCTTAACATATGCATTTTAAGATATTTTGAGAAAAAAGATAAAGATTATAAGTTGGTCCCCAACTTTTTATTGTTTTCATAAGATAACATGTGGCATAAGACATGTTGCTTTCAAGATCTTCATATTTTGATCATGTTTTGATATGGTTCATTATCCTCATAGAAAACCTAGGGTACTGCTACTTTCATTGCTATTTGTTTGGATAAACTGGTAAGGAGTTGCACCTTGTGCATATTTATTTGTACAAAGTATTCGGCCTAAGTTTTAAATCTGGTTTCTTAGAAGCTAGGTCTCTGCTTTAGATATACTACATATAAATAATTTATTATTAATTTTTTTAAACACCAAAAGCCTCAAGTACATGTAGGTCTCGCCTCACGCTCTGGCTTTTGTGGCCAACACTTGGAGCGTCTCACGTTTTTTGACATAAAATACCTAAAACTACATAAGTTATTATGTATCATTTACAAATTCAATTATATATAGAAATACAATGAGGATGATTACAAAGAAAGCCTAATCAAATCATATCTTCTAATCATGATAGGGATAATTACAATAAACCCTAACTAATGTTGTCTGATTCTTAAAACTAAACAAAAGAAAGATACAAACTGCTATTATATCTAAAGACTAAAAACATGGACGAAATGCCTTGGTTCGGGGAGTAGGAAATTGTCTGAAAATGAACATAACATGTATGTATATGTAAATAATTACATATACGAATTGTATTATTTGCAAGAGAGAAGTATCTTGAACTTTTACAAGTTGGCATTTGAATAAGCTTTGCTGCTTTTATGGTGATTCTTTCATAATCTCATTTTCCCCAGGTTATCATCATCATCGTCATCTTCCTTATCATCAATCTAATGAATACTGTCATCGTTATCATTACCGTTATCAGATTTTGCTTCGTTATCCTGCTTGAGCTCCATGCCATCGTCAAATAGAATAAATTGCAGCTTCAATCGACCGTCTTCTCTATATGCATGCAAGGTATCTTGTGTCGGTATCTTTTCCTCCTTAAGAACTAGCCTTCCGTCATACCTATAAGATTTAAAACAAACCTGCCTCCCGATTGAAGAAATCGGTGGCGGGATTTCCTTCCCGCTTATCCTAGACCTGTTTGGTTCAATCGAGATCTTGGTTTTTGCATGTTTTATTACGCTTTCGTGTCTTTCTTCCCATTCATCATTATAGTCTTCCACATCATCAAAGCTCTCAAAACCGAGAGCTTCTGATAAACTCTCGGAACTATGATCTGGAGATAAGATTGAATCAGATTTCTCGTTAAGACTGAATCCTGAAAACAAATTGGTGGGTGAACCATCGAACGGCTTCGTGGGGCTAATGTGTTTGCATGAACATAAGGGTGGTGAGGGGTCTAATGGGTGACCCAAGATGGGTTGAAGGCTTTCACAGGCAGCCATTGTTTTTGTTTCTTTTTCTATGATAAAAGCTAAATACAAAACAACAAGAGGTGAGATATAGAAAGTGAATTTAGAAAAAGGGAGATTGTGTTGTTAGAAAGACCAATTCATTAAGTCAAAATTCATAAGGGAGGGGTGATGCTATTAAATAGGGAGTGTGTGATGCCTTTTACTTTTAGGAAAACAAAAACTTGGTTACAATTTAGTGGTCACAGATTTATGTGGGTAGATATTTGTTTACATCCCTTTTCATAAAGAATCATGTTAGATTTTAACTTTTTTTAAAAAAAAATCATATGTTCTGTATTTTGATATTTTTGTGAGAGTAGAAGGGTAAGTTATCATTAGGCCAACCAGATTAAAATGCTGTATGCGTTAATTTAGTAAAACAAAGGCTTCTATTACTTTTGTTTTCTTGCAGTTCATCCCTTAGTTATTTTGTTCATCCCTTAAAATGTTGTGTGGGGTAATCTAGAAAAACATGCTATCATTGGCTATGAATCAAATGTAAAATAATATATAAATTTAAAACAGCAAATTGGGGAGTTTAAAAATAAAATTTTCTATTATTAGCTATGAATAATATAAAACTACTTGTGTAAAAGGTCCTGCCATTTGCACTCTTATAGCTTCCCAACGAAAGCATTATTTTGGCCATCCATGGAGACATGGAGCCAGAGCTGCTAGCTTCTTTCAAACTTCTATAGTTCTATTCGCTTTGTCAATTGGACTAGATAAAAACCATATAGTACCAAAAAAAAAGATTAAAATATTTTATTTTTATTTCAAATTTATAACTATTAAAATCTTAAACTATAATAATTCAAGTATATTAAAACTTGTTTATATTTTTTTGTTAAATTTTTATATATTAAAACTTTTAAACATTTAAATTTTTAAGGTTTAAATTAAAATAAGTAACTTTGTTTTGAGGAACTCTACGAAGATGCTATACAATATAAGGAAATATGAGAGAAACTTTGACATTGATGTGTCATACCGGGAAAATTGAAACAATTCCTTGTGCCCATTAAAAAAAATATAATTTATATGAAAACCATGACTGAGAATATGTACAACAAAATGATTTGTTTAATTGTCTAGTAATCAAATATGGGCGCAAACAGATAACCTGTGAGAAACAGAAACTAGATTAGTAAACCAAGATTCTTCTTTTGACCCCATCCTTGTGTGGAGTCATCAGGTGTAGGGTAAATACGGATGGTATCGGTTCGATTCGAATGGGAAGTGAGGTTTTACCGATCAGTCCATTGTCGTACTTTTCAGTGGGTGAAGGTCGGGTTTCTGCGCATTCTGAGAGAGCCAAGGGGCTGACGGCGGTTGAGTGGTCAACCTTAACGTTGTCACGGTAGTTAGCACATCGTTCCTTCCGGTAAAAAAAACCAAGATTGTTTTGAGTTTTGACCCTTTACATATTGGCAGCCCCCCTGGTATCCATGTTCTAAAGCACTTAAACTCATCTGACAAACTTTATTCCAAACCAATCTTTAAACTCAAATAATGTTTATTTAACTTTTGACATGATAGCTTTTATATATTCAAGTTGTTTTATGATTACGTACTCGACCTTTTACGTTTCACATGCAAATGCAAGCACACCTACAAAAGTGTTATTTTGTGAACCATAATACAACCATTAGTACATTACTAACATAAGTTATAAAATTTTGAATAGAATTACTTATAGAGTTATAGGGTTAGTCCTTGGTGATATATATAACTTTGATTAGCAGTGTAATTCCGAATCAATATGTATTAAAGTCGTAACATAAACGTATTACTTTTTTTTAAATAAAAACCCTTACTTAGCACTTATGTATACAATCTTAGAAAGTTCATCGTTTTAAACTATTGAATACACCAAAATGATCATAGGCCTGATGCGTGCTTTCGATATACAATTTATCTCTTTAAGTAATTAATACCACTAAAGATGTTTATCATCTGGCTCAATATTCCTTTTAAAATATCTTTACAAAATATATATATATATATATATATATATATATATATATGTATTAAGTTATAAGAGTTATCAAAATCTATTTTACCAAATAACCGTATTTCAGCCATTATTATATTTATATTATAATTTTACAACTCTTTAACAACAATCAATTTTATAGTTCTCTTATATTTAACCACTATTTAGTTTGTTTCTTTGAATCTAAACACCATAGGTTACCTTAGCTATTTGACTTTTGTGGAAGTGAATAATACTTTTGTTGAATTTTACTTTGCCAAATACGTTGATATATATAGTTGAAACAATTCGCCCCAATTATGGTGTGCGCATATAATGTATATATGTGTGGCCTTCGGGGGACAAAAGTAAAGTTGCACTAGTTTTAACGTTATTTTACTAATTTCGTGAAAATAACGTTCAAAACGATGGACGGTTAATCATGCATCATGTGGTGGCGTTGATAGCCAAAAGACAAAGGGGTACATGCACCGATCGGGTTTGTCCCGATTGCTAAGTGTTTTGTGCCTTATGTCCTGTGACATCCGTCACCTTCCTCTTTTATAAATGTACACGTTTGGTCCCTCATATATTATTTAAAACTCTTATTTAAATTTCGGGAAATAAAAATTGTGATTAATAGAAATTTATAATTTTTATGGATGGTCACATTTATTTTTCTAGCTTCCAAAAAAAAAAAAAATTTAATTTCTCCCGCGGACCGCGGGAGGGGTGGTAAGGCCCTCCGCGGACCGCGGCGACAATGCTGTCGAGCTGTTTGACTTCTGCAGCGTTTTCAGCCTCGAGCTCGCCAAATCCGCCCCCAATGCAACCTCAAGACGCGTCCCTAGTGTCCCCTGGTCAGTCCCTAGTGTCCCAACTCGTCCCACATGCCATTAATTGCACCAATTATCAATCTATGTCTTCAAATTCTTTTATAAAAACCCAAGTCCTTTGGCCATTACAATTCGTACCTCAAACGAACTCCTTAACTCAATTAAAAACACACACACACTCTCCCTATCTGGTGTATCATTTCTGCACAAGAAGCCCCGATTATCATTTCATATCCGTGACGAATTGGAAGCTTATTCTTTGGGTTTTAACTCGGTTTTCTTTCTTCTTTTTGAGCTATCAAAACCGTGAGTTTTTCCAATTCCTTTTACATGATCTTTCATTTATATCAGTAGTTTAAAAGCCCTCTATTTTTTGTAGCAAACATAGCCTCTAAGGGTTCCAATTGAAAATCTAAGGTTTAGGGTGTTCTAGGAATTTTGGGGATTTTACATTTAAAAGTTTTAAGGACTTTAAAATACCATAACTTGCTTATTAATGATCTAAAAATTATGAAACTTGGTAGACATGTTCATATTACTGACTAGAAGTTTTATAAAAAGTTTCGGAATTTTTAGAAACCGTTTAGTATTTTTAATCATTTTTAATATGCTTTAATCATGTTTAATTTATATAAATTCGAATATAAAGTATTTAAACATGAAAATTACCAGGAATGTATCTCATTATGTTAGAATAATTATCATGCCATTTTCCCTCTGTTTTGATATGATTTCACAGGTCATCTCATTTTCTTTTGTTAAATTAGTTTTTAACAAATAATATTCATAATAGATAGAATTTTACCAGAAAAATTCCATAAAATTTATTATGAGACTTTCCAAGTCAGTGGACTAAGTTTTTACAGAAACTTTTATTTTTAGAAAGTGTTCGATAATTATTTCGGATTTATGTATTATTTATCATATTTAATTCATATAAATTCGAATTTAATTCATTTAATTATGAAAATTGGTGGAAATATATTTTAACATATTATAAACATTTCCACATCAGTCTTACTCAGTTTTAAATTGTTTTCATACTATATCACATTTTTGGTTAATAAACTAGTTTTTAAACGTATAAAATCTTTAATAAATAGATTTTTATCAAGAAAAGTTTTACAAAAATTATTCCAAGACTTTTAAGTCGGACGAATAAGTCTTCACAGAAGATTTCATTTATAAAACTATTTTTATATTTTAACTCATTTTATCTCTTAAATTAGTTTTGAAACAATAAAATTTATATTATATAGATTTTATTCACCAAAACTTTTATAAAAATTATTTTCAGACCTTTAAGGTCAGAAGATGAAGTTTTCACAGAAAACTTTATTTTTACAACTCTTTTACATTTTATTCCAAATTTATGTCATTTTGATAATACAAATTAAGTTAATACTTTTATATATAAATTACCAATATTTTCTGAGTTAAATTTATTATTTTGTAAACTCAGAAAATACTATCTTTACAAACTCAAGGTTACTTATCATTTTTGTCATCTCCTTTATTAATGAATATGATTGTTTATGTTTAATAAAACAAATATAAACAATTATAGTTTTAGACTTATCAAAATCATTTCCAATATCATTACTTATAATATATATAACTTGGTAAATATTTTGCAATATTAAACTAATTTATACACATAAGGTTTTTCATAAAGTTACTACCACGCAATACTTATAAACTAGTTATTCGATTCGACGCATCGCAATTTCGTTATCAAACTTAAAAACCCCGAAGTCTAGACTTAACATCCTAGATGCCTTAGATTAAGAACCCTAGACTCCTTTAAGTACAAACACTTACGATATACCATAAACCTTAGGTTGAATCTTCGGGAATCACCTTGCTTCACTCACCGCTTAGCAAACTTAGCAAATGTGAGTATATCTTTCCCCTTTTTACTGTTTTACTATTTTGGGGTGACTCATGTACAATTATTATTAAACTTACGTATGTTATTTACAAGCAATGTGCTCTGGATATGTTTGTGTGAATTGTATGAACGATTTGTCAAAGTCATTAACCTTTGGGCCGTACCTAACAATGAGTAGTACTACGAATTATTTCCCTTGGTTACTTACGTGAACGAGGTAAGTCCTTGGTCAATGTTATGGTTTTTCTTGAACGATGTGTGAACGATTATTGAACGATGTTTGAACGATTATTGAACGATGTGAGGCTTGATTTTGACCCTTTTACATATTACATTATCATAGCACATATATTGCGAAACACTTTTCTATATGTTTTCAAAAACAGGGTATGCTCACCAATACATTTTTGTATTGACATATACTATTTTCGTACATGTTTCAGGTTATCTTTGAGACGTATTTTTCTAAGCTTTGGACTAGTAGTTTGGATTTTGTTTTCATTGTATTTTCAAGTTTACTTGTTTTGTTCTAGAACCTTTGTATCTCTCGTGTTTTCTTTCATGTAATAACTATTTAATCAATGCATCAAGTTACACTTTAGTACCATGAGCTATTGAACAATCGTCACTACGTGACATCCCGATGTTTCCGCCATCGGTCGGGGTGTTACAGATTGGTATCAGAGCCATGGTTATAGGGAATTAGGTTATTAGAATGCCTTTTAGCCTAGTCTATAACTAAGCTTACACTTACGAGTCCTCTCGTATATACTCTACTTTATCCTTGCATTTCTTTCCAAGATTATTTTCACCGTATCACTTTTCATCATCCTTTTCGACATCATGCTCGGAGAAGAAGACACTCGTATTCTACAAAAGAAGCTGATCACCTAGTTAGGAGTGACATCCATACCTCGGTGATTAGTTTCACTCCTCTATATGTCGTATCTCTTTGGAATATATTCTTGAGACAGGAGTGACATCCACACCTCAAGAACTCATTCCATCCAAAAGAAACTCTACCACTAAGCCAGGAGTGATATCCTCAACTTAGTGATTAGTTTCACTCCTCTATATGTTGCACATCTTTGGAATATATTCTTGAGATAGGAGTGACATCCACACCTCAAGAAATTATTTCATCCAAAAGAAACTTCACCACTAAGACAGGAGTGACATCCTCAACTTAGTGACTAGTTTCACTCCACCGTATGTTTTTGTTTTTGAAATATATCTTTGAGTTAGGCGTGAAACCCATACCTCAAGGATTTATTTCTACACCTCGTTTTAAATCTCGCTAAAGCCTTGAAATTTACTAGTGATGGGGCACGTGCAATCTGGAAGGGTGAGCACCTGTATCCTGAGTTTTCTGTCTAGGCCTGGTAATTCGTATAAATCCCAATCAGACGAGGGACCCGTTTACCTACCTGGGAACTCTCGGGATGAGCATTCACTCATAGGCTAAAGTACGCCCCCGCATATCACTATGTAAAGTTTCAAATACTTTAGTTAGTCACGGTTTCTTTAGAAACAATCCCAACTTATTGTTTTATTGAATTATTACGTTGCATCTTGTCTTTTATTATTTGAAGTTTCAATCCAGATGTTTTAAGGCTACCTTGACTATACTATACTAATTCACAAGTTAACATTGCATTATCATCGCTGTTGCATTTCCACTATCCGACTCAGCCCAAGTTATCATTTTCTTAAACCCAAAATCTTACACTTCTTGTTTTAACCTATAGACGGACAGCCGTCAACAACTCAGAAAAGCCTCCAGACGCAAAGCTGCCCGACGAGCCGAACGTCGCATTACAGCCTTAGTCACCAAGCAACTAACCACCATTCTCCCAATCATCATCACTACCATCATCCAAACTGTCAACCAGAACAATGACCCAAACACGGAAGGAGGAACTACCAATGGTGCCCTGACTCGCAAAGGCACCAAACGACCCGCTGAAGACCCCATTCCTGATGCCAACTCTAGTACCCACAACTATGTTAAATCCAAACCCCTGAGTCAGGTCCCTATCTCTAAGAAAACACCCCGAAGAGCTTACCGAGGCCCGCATCCCCAGTGTCCAAATTGTACCTATCACCATGCCACCACCATGCCTTGCCGTCACTGTGACATTTGTGGCAGGACGAATCATACCACTCCTTACTGTCATTCGACTGGTAAACCATTGACAAACCAGCAGCCTGCTACCAAGAAACGGAGTCACACCACCACCCAAATCAACACTTGTGACATGTGTGGCGATCCTAACCACCTCAAGAATGCATGTCCAAATTCTTCTAACCCAGATTGTGGTCTATCAACCAGTTTCCGAGGTCAACATCCATGAATCCCAGGATCACGCTATTAACAACAAATCTACCGGTACCTTCCTTACTCAGTCATTTGCATAACATAACTAACAAGAACCCTTGCCTTCTTAACAAGAACTCTTGCTTGCAAATATTTGTATTTCACCCTACATTGTCAAGACTTACATACTACCTTACGAGATAGTTGCCCTAACAGATTATCCTTATACCACTTGTTACACAATAAAACTCTTCTTTCCTAACCTTGGAGAAGCCTACAAACTGACTTAAGTTTTTCCTCAAAGTTTTGATATGAACTAAAACTTGGAAACACAAGACTTACACATTACTCGCAACTTTTTACTATTTTACATATTGACTTGATCTCTTCTTAACATATAAAATCTACTTATCAATAACACTAACGTCATAGACTTTTCCTTCCACACGATACCTAAAGTCTTAGCCTTTTTGGAAACACATATCCCTTTCACGATTATTTCACGAATTTGACTTTTTCCATATACATGTTCTACAATTTGACTTCATACAAACGCAAAATAATTATGCCTACGAAGTACTTTATCAAGACCTCATGATATCGTTTATTTTCTAAAACTATAAGACTTTTTGGCTTATCCGCCACTAAAAGGTCTATCACGTTCTAGTATGTATTTGTCAAACCATCAGATTTTAACACGCATGCTATTGGACTAACGCCTAATCTGCACACTCGCATTCACGAACAAGTTTCCCCTTATTGAGTTACCATTGACTTATAACTAAGCATTTCTCCTATATTACTCGATTTCCCATATGCAATCACGCAGTTATCCGATTTTTTTATCATATTTGTTCTTTTTATCATATCATTATATTACATACTCTTGTGGATGCATACTTTTACACGTATATTTTCGTTTTCGTTTTGAGCAAAACCCTGCCATGTTTACTTGTCATATAAATTCAGTACTAAGGCCAACAAGCACACCGATTGATGACTCATACGAGACTTAAGCCAATGCCCACGTACGACTCGGGTCGGAGTACTCCTCCAACCCGAGGGGAATGGTGTAACCCTCAGGGCCTATCAATACGGGTGTTTAAAAGCCAACAGTCTGAACTATATTTGACAAGTTTACTTGGAAGAACCAACCCGAAAGGAGAGGACCTTCCATATTATACATATTATCACAGTATCGACAGATCCACCTCGGTCTGAGGAGATCTATCATACTGGCTGTTATATATCAGGATTATCGTTTGTTTATTATGTGTGTGTTAGAATCGTGGAAAGCAAGACACCTCAATGTAAGGTAAATCGATAGTTACGGTTGCAAACGTAATTATAGGGTTTACAGGTACACGGGGGTGAAGTGCGATTCCACATGGTCCATGGACAACCAGTACAAGTCCAAAGCATCGTTAGTGTGGTGGGTTAGCTGCGGTACACCCTATATATAAGCACTAACGATACTGCGAGAACGAACTGGGAACCCACGTAGCCTATTGATCAACAAACAGTACGAGCCTAAGGCATCGTTAGTGTGGTGGGTTAGCTGCGGTACACCCTATATATAAACACTAACGGTACTGCGGGAACGGACTAGGACTTGATCAATAACCACATGGATTATTAGTCGATAATCAGTACGAATCCGAGGTGTCGTTAGCGTGGTGGGTCGGCTGCGGTACACCCTATATATAAGCACTAACAGTACTACGGGAACGGACTGAGAGTTTTGACCAAAGACCTGGCCCTACTTGATTGTTTACATGTTTACATTTCTATGGCTAATTGAGTTTATAGCATTGGACCTAACCTCTCTTATTAGGATCATTGACCAATAGTTATAACTTCTTTTACTTTATCAAATTGTTACCCAAAGCGTCAATTCGTCATCCGGGAACCTCCCTCTTTACCTCACACGCAAAAGAACACTCCTCATATATCCCTAAGTCACTGTTTGTTTGGCATTTTAATATTGCACTACTAGTAGTTTAGTCAGAAACTTTCTAAAGTAGGGGAGACTGCTACAACAGTACTCCTACCATCATTTCACAGTAAACTTTCACGTACTCACACCCTCAACGTTTTGCTTCCTAACATCAGGTTAAAATTTTCAAACTTGTCTTTTGGATCTTAAACGATTAATTTTTATCACGACTACTATATTTTGATGAACTAAACAAACTGGTATTTTACAAAACTCTGTTTTCATAATCCCTTCTATTACGACGCTTGTTGTCATAAGAAACCTCTATTTTGAAAAAAATTTCGGGACGAAATTTTCTAAAGTAGGGGAGACTGTGACATCCGTCACCTTCCTCTTTTATAAATGTACACGTTTGGTCCCTCATATATTATTTAAAACTCTTATTTAAATTTCGGGAAATAAAAATTGTGATTAATAGAAATTTATAATTTTTATGGATGGTCACATTTATTTTTCTAGCTTCCAAAAAAAAAAAAATTTAATTTCTCCCACGGACCGCGGGAGGGGTGGTAAGGCCCTCCGCGGACCGCGGCGACAATGCTGTCGAGCTGTTTGACTTCTGCAGCGTTTTCAGCCTCGAGCTCGCCAAATCCGCCCCCAATGCAACCTCAAGACGCGTCCCTAGTGTCCCCTTGTCAGTCCCTAGTGTCCCAACTCGTCCCACATGCCATTAATTGCACCAATTATCAATCTATGTCTTCAAATTCTTTTATAAAAACCCAAGTCCTTTGGCCATTACAATTCGTACCTCAAACGAACTCCTTAACTCAATTAAAAACACACACACACTCTCCCCATCTGGTGTATCATTTCTGCACAAGAAGCCCCGATTATCATTTCATATCCGTGACGAATTGGAAGCTTATTCTTTGGGTTTTAACTCGGTTTTCTTTCTTCTTTTTGAGCTATCAAAACCGTGAGTTTTTCCAATTCCTTTTACATGATCTTTCATTTATATCAGTAGTTTAAAAGCCCTCTATTTTTTGTAGCAAACATAGCCTCTAAGGGTTCCAATTGAAAATCTAAGGTTTAGGGTGTTCTAGGAATTTTGGGGATTTTACATTTAAAAGTTTTAAGGACTTTAAAATACCATAACTTGCTTATTAATGATCTAAAAATTATGAAACTTGGTAGACATGTTCATATTACTGACTAGAAGTTTTAGAAAAAGTTTCGGAATTTTTAGAAACCGTTTAGTATTTTTAATCATTTTTAATATGCTTTAATCATGTTTAATTTATATAAATTCGAATATAAAGTATTTAAACATGAAAATTACCAGGAATGTATCTCATTATTTTAGAATAATTATCATGCCATTTTCCCTCTGTTTTGATATGATTTCACAGGTCATCTCATTTTCTTTTGTTAAATTAGTTTTTAACAAATAATATTCATAATAGATAGAATTTTATCAGAAAAATTCCATAAAATTTATTATGAGACTTTCCAAGTCAGTGGACTAAGTTTTTACAGAAACTTTTATTTTTAGAAAGTGTTCGATAATTATTTCGGATTTATGTATTATTTATCATATTTAATTCATATAAATTCGAATTTAATTCATTTAATTATGAAAATTGGTGGAAATATATTTTAACATATTATAAACATTTCCACATCAGTCTTACTCAGTTTTAAATTGTTTTCATACTATATCACATTTTTGGTTAATAAACTAGTTTTTAAACGTATAAAATCTATAATAAATAGATTTTTATCAAGAAAAGTTTTACAAAAATTATTCCAAGACTTTTAAGTCGGAGGAATAAGTCTTCATAGAAGATTTCATTTATAAAACTATTTTTATATTTTAACTCATTTTATCTCTTAAATTAGTTTTGAAACAATAAAATTTATATTATATAGATTTTATTCACCAAAACTTTTATAAAAATTATTTTCAGACCTTTAAGGTCAGAAGATGAAGTTTTCACAGAAAACTTTATTTTTACTACTCTTTTACATTTTATTCCAAATTTATGTCATTTTGATAATACAAATTAAGTTAATACTTTTATATATAAATTACCAATATTTTCTGAGTTAAATTTATTATTTTGTAAACTCAGAAAATACTATCTTTACAAACTCAAGGTTACTTATCATTTTTGTCATCTCCTTTATTAATGAATATGATTGTTTATATTTAATAAAACAAATATAAACAATTATAGTTTTAGACTTATCAAAATCATTTCCAATATCATTACTTATAATATATATAACTTGGTAAATATTTTGCAATATTAAACTAAGTTATACACATAAGGTTTTTCATAAAGTTACTACCACGCAATACTTATAAACTAGTTATTCGATTCGACGCATCGCAATTTCGTTATCAAACTTAAAAACCCCGAAGTCTAGACTTAACATCCTAGATGCCTTAGATTAAGAACCCTAGACTCCTTTAAGTACAAACACTTACGATATACCATAAACCTTAGGTTGAATCTTCGGGAATCACCTTGCTTCACTCACCGCTTAGCAAACTTAGCAAATGTGAGTATATCTTTCCCCTTTTTACTGTTTTACTATTTTGGGGTGACTCATGTACAATTATTATTAAACTTACGTATGTTATTTACAAGCAATGTGCTCTGGATATGTTTGTGTGAATTGTATGAACGATTTGTCAAAGTCATTAACCTTTGGGCCGTACCTAACAATGAGTAGTACTACGAATTATTTCCCTTGGTTACTTACGTGAACGAGGTAAGTCCTTGGTCAATGTTATGGTTTTTCTTGAACGATGTGTGAACGATTATTGAACGATGTTTGAACGATTATTGAACGATGTGAGGCTTGATTTTGACCCTTTTACATATTACATTATCATAGCACATATATTGCGAAACACTTTTCTATATGTTTTCAAAAACAGGGTATGCTCACCAATACATTTTTGTATTGACATATACTATTTTCGTACATGTTTCAGGTTATCTTTGAGACGTATTTTTCTAAGCTTTGGACTAGTCGTTTGGATTTTGTTTTCATTGTATTTTCAAGTTTACTTGTTTTGTTCTAGAACCTTTGTATCTCTCGTGTTTTCTTTCATGTAATAACTATTTAATCAATGCATCAAGTTACACTTTAGTACCATGAGCTATTGAACAATCGTCACTACGTGACATCCCGATGTTTCCGCCATCGGTCGGGGTGTTACAGATTGGTATCAGAGCCATGGTTATAGGGAATTAGGTTATTAGAATGCCTTTTAGCCTAGTCTATAACTAAGCTTACACTTACGAGTCCTCTCGTATATACTCTACTTTATCCTTGCATTTCTTTCCAAGATTATTTTCACCGTATCACTTTTCATCATCCTTTTCGACATCATGCTCGGAGAAGAAGACACTCGTATTCTACAAAAGAAGCTGATCACCTAGTTAGGAGTGACATCCATACCTCGGTGATTAGTTTCACTCCTCTATATGTCGTATCTCTTTGGAATATATTCTTGAGACAGGAGTGACATCCACACCTCAAGAACTCATTCCATCCAAAAGAAACTCTACCACTAAGCCAGGAGTGCTATCCTCAACTTAGTGATTAGTTTCACTCCTCTATATGTTGCACATCTTTGGAATATATTCTTGAGATAAGAGTGACATCCACACCTCAAGAAATTATTTCATCCAAAAGAAACTTCACCACTAAGACAGGAGTGACATCCTCAACTTAGTGACTAGTTTCACTCCACCGTATGTTTTTGTTTTTGAAATATATCTTTGAGTTAGGCGTGAAACCCATACCTCAAGGATTTATTTCTACACCTCGTTTTAAATCTCGCTAAAGCCTTGAAATTTACTAGTGATGGGGCACGTGCAATCTGGAAGGGTGAGCGCCTGTATCCTGAGTTTTCTGTCTAGTCCTGGTAATTCGTATAAATCCCAATCAGACGAGGGACCCGTTTACCTACCTGGGAACTCTCGGGATGAGCATTCACTCATAGGCTAAAGTACGCCCCCGCATATCACTATGTAAAGTTTCAAATACTTTAGTTAGTCACGGTTTCTTTAGAAACAATCCCAACTTATTGTTTTATTGAATTATTACGTTGCATCTTGTCTTTTATTATTTGAAGTTTCAATCCAGATGTTTTAAGGCTACCTTGACTATACTATACTAATTCACAAGTTAACATTGCATTATCATCGCTGTTGCATTTCCACTATCCGACTCAGCCCAAGTTATCATTTTCTCAAACCCAAAATCTTACACTTCTTGTTTTAACCTATAGACGGACAGCCGTCAACAACTCAGAAAAGCCTCCAGACGCAAAGCTGCCCGACGAGCCGAACGTCGCATTACAGCCTTAGTCACCAAGCAACTAACCACCATTCTCCCAATCATCATCACTACCATCATCCAAACTGTCAACCAGAACAATGACCCAAACACGGAAGGAGGAACTACCAATGGTGCCCTGACTCGCAAAGGCACCAAACGACCCGCTGAAGACCCCATTCCTGATGCCAACTCTAGTACCCACAACTATGTTAAATCCAAACCCCTGAGTCAGGTCCCTATCTCTAAGAAAACACCCCGAAGAGCTTACCGAGGCCCGCATCCCCAGTGTCCAAATTGTACCTATCACCATGCCACCACCATGCCTTGCCGTCACTGTGACATTTGTGGCAGGACGAATCATACCACTCCTTACTGTCATTCGACTGGTAAACCATTGACAAACCAGCAGCCTGCTACCAAGAAACAGAGTCACATAGATCCGTTTTTTTTATGTTATATCTGTATGGGACGTATTAGTTTATATGAGTCATATAGATCCGTTTTTTTTTCTCTAAACATTTTCCTACAATATCTATATTAGGCTTATAAGTTTAGTTTTTTTTTACAATATTTTTATATCATATCTATATGGGTGTATAACTGGATGAGAGGTAAAGGTCTTATTTTTTTTTTTACAAAGATGTTTAAAAGATGTTTATACAGTATACTATCAATACTATACATATAGGCATATAAGAGATCTATACTACACTTACAGACCTATATATAACATATACTACACTTGCAGCCTTATATGAGACTTGAACTACACTTGTAGGCCTATACGGGACATATATTACATTTGTAGCTTTATACTATACTATATCAATAGGCCTGTATACCAATACTAGACTATATGATACGATACTATAGTATACTATCAATACCTATAACTATATGGACATACATTGCAAGTTGTCACCTATATGAAAACCCATATCTCATGCACAACAAATGTTTAGAACCCAATTTGAAAAGGGTTGTTTAAGTGATATCTCTAAATCGCATAATCACAAAGCATATGATAGATGACAAATGCAATCATACACATACTACAGTGAAATTGGATCTTGGTCCTTATGAAACGGAATTTAAAAAGTAAGATTTGTCTAGGTCATTTGCAACAAAGATCTCACATGACTACAACCACACAAATGGCACCCTGCAAAATCACTAAGTACAAGTCATGTATCTATTGATAAGTTATCGTAAATCTTAAATATAATATTGGATTTTGAGAGGATTGGTTTTGGGTTACTGAGAGATAGGTGCTAATCAAGATTAAACTATGATTAAAAATCACTCATACTCAATAATCTAGGCTACAATATGAGAAACTGAATTGTAAATTTTGAATTTAAAGGGGAGTAGGTGTAAAACCTAGAAGTTAACCATGGACTATAATAGGGACGAGCAAATGATACCGGTATTAGTAACAGGTCGATTTCCCATTCTGAATCATTTTCGCTGGTACCAATGATATCGTATCGTACCACACCAAGCATTTTCGGCACCAGTACTCATTTTGGCGATTTTCAATACCAATACCGGTACCGAGTTCATCCCTATATTATAAATATTGGAATTAGGAGTTCTTAACAGCCATATTGAACTAACACAAACAAAATGATTTTGATCTAGGTACAATTTTTGATAAACGGTTGCTGTCAAAATTGACTATCTGATATTCGTTTTTGATAGTATTTACAAGTATGAAAAAATATGAATCAGGGCTGCAAATGTGTCAGCCTTATATGTGGCTACTTGAGCACATTGGAGTATGGAGTTTTACAAGTTTGGGCGAAACATAAAGATAAACAATCGGGTTGGACGTGGGAGAATTAGGTAGCGTTTAATATACCCATAACTTAAGTAGGTGTGTCGACTGTATTGAGGATGTATTTGGGTGCCGATTGTATTGGGGATGTATTTGGGTGTCGATTGTATGATTGTAATTATCATCTTGCTTAATACAATCTTGTAAATAATCTTCGGTGAAAGAATAATAAGATTGAAATTTGTCAACTAAACAAAAATAAATAAACTATCATTCAATGAAACAGTTCTTTTGTTTATCAAAATCCAACTTTTCAAAAATTCATTTTTAAAATTTACAAAACCTAAAACAAAACAAAGACAACAACAAACAACATTATCATTAATCATCATTCATCAAGTAACAAACAACTCCAAATCAGATTTATTCTCCTGCTCAACTACATCAAGAAACACAGGATCAACCGTCACGTGACTCTCCACGTGCACCTTAAACTTATGTCCCCACCACCCCACTCTCGCCACCCCTTCAATATCCACCGTGGCATCCAACGTCATCTCCCGACTCCTGACGTCAGCAAGAAACTGCACACCATGATGAGCCAGCTCCAAACTTTTTAGCCGAGCCGGAAGATGCAACATCTGACACGACTTCGGCGGCTGCGACCCGGCTGACACCTGAGCCGACCCGAGTAAAGACCCGGAGTAGAAAATGGACATCTGGGTTGAGGAATAATGGATAGGGACGGCGTTAGGGTTGGTGACGTGGACGGTCAGGACTACCTCGGCGTCGATGAAGGGGAAGCCGAGTTTAAAGGAGGTTATGTTTATTGAGACTAAGTGGAATGTTGGGTCTTTGGGTTTGGCTGATATTATGGCGGCGGTGGCGGCGGCTGTTGCTGCGCCGACTAGGGCTGAGGTCCAGCTCCAATTGACCATTTTGCCCCTGCTGGCGGTTTTGGTTTGGATGGAAGGTGGGTTGAGAGTTTCGGGTGAAGGTGGGATGGGATTGGTTTTGGTGATTTGGTTGGTGATAATGTGGTGGATACTTGAGGGCAAATTTGTAAATTGGTATTTTATACCATATATATACACTTAATCCATTCAAAAAAAAATATATATATACACTTAATATATGAGTATATTGTGTGTAGGGAATTATTTGAAGAATATGGGGTATTTGGGATTAATTATACAAAACAGATTATGCGTTTTGAAAAAAGTATGGGTGGAGATGCTTATAAATTATTGCGTTTTAGGGGGAGTTTGGGATTACGTTTTGAAATAAATTTTTATATTATTACGTTTTGAAAACACAAATAATCAGTTTTTAGTGTTTGGAGTTGAGTTTTGAAATAGAGTTTTAGGCTACCAAAACGCAATAATCTAAAAGCAGCTCTACCCCTGGTTTTCCAAAACGCATAATCTATTTTGAAAAATCAATCCCAAACACCCTCTTAGTAGCCTAAAAAATTGATTCTCTGCGTTTTCAAAACGCAATCCCAAACACTAAAAACTGATTATCTGCGTTTTCAAAATGCAATAATCTAAAAGTCAGATTCAAAACGAAATCCCAAACACCATCTATGTATTGTGTTAATCATTGATTATATCATAGAATGTTTGTTATTAAGTTTGTTTAAAGACGTTTATTTGAGTTATAGTTCTGTATTGTACTTGTTGAAGACATGGTTGAAAGAGTGTAGTTATACTTGATAGATTTGCGTTGCTTTAACCTTACTTATAGCATCCATAAAAACAGACCAAGAAAAAAAATTTGTGCATTTACGAGTTGGTTTGTTGGTGGTCTCTGCGAGCGGACGGTTTGGTGGACAATTTTGTGGGGCCCTCATGTACTAATATTGATTAAATAATACTCCATCCGTCTCAATTTAAATGTCCCATGTTTAAAAACACACATTTTAAGGAAATTTTTGTTTGTATGTGGTAAAATGACAATAATATCCTTAAAAGTGGTGATTGTGTTTTGTCTTTTATGGGCAAAACTGGAAAGTACATTTCTATTTTTGGAAAGAGACATTTAATTTGGGATAAACAAAAAAGGAAATAAGGACATTTAAATTGGGACGGAGGGAGTAAAAAGGTTTTTTTGTGTGAGGAGTATAAATTAAACTAGTGTGTTTAAAAGCGCGCATTGCGCGCCTTACAATTTTGTCGTATCCAAAACACTAAAAAATTATTATCAACTAAGTAACTACCAATTTTCATACCATAATTTAAAAACGACATCTCACACAAACATGGGTATATTTGTATTTATTACTTAATAGCATGTTGTGAATAAAAAATGGAATCGCTCCTTGCCCTTCCCATGTTTCGAACCTAAGACCTTAAACAATATAAATGCATCACAAACCACTTCACCACTAAGCCATGTTGTTATTTATTATGAAATCATACATTAAAAAAGTGTTTGGACCTTTAAAAAGAAACTTTCACTTCCATGTTTTGAACTTGATCCCTTAGAGAACACAAATGCACCACAAACCACTATCCCACCAACCCATTTTGTGATTTATTATGGAATCATATATTTATTAATAAATAAGTGTTTGAGAGAAAAAAAAAACTTGTCCTTCCCATGTTTTGAACTTGAGACCTTAGGGAATACAAATGCACCACAAACCACTTCACCACCAACCCATTTTATGATTTATTAAAGAATCATATATATTTATTAATAAATAAGTGTTTGAGAAAAAAAAGTCAATGCTCATTATATTATACTTATATTTATTCATGGTGTAACGAAGTTACTATTCATTTACACCATGAATAAATATAAGTATAATAAAAGGAAAAATAGGCGATGAGGTGAAAGTTTGGAATGGTTTATGGTTGGGAGAAAAAGTGGGTTTGCAAGGGTTGTGGTTTGAAATGGTTTGAAATGATGTGACATGATGACGTGCCGATTTGGAGTGGTTTGTTGGGTGTTGCATTGTGGATGCTCTTATGTCATGTAAAATAATATGTCGTGTAACATTTAATGAGAGGAAGATATGAGGAGGGATAGAAAGAGAAAGAGGTCTTTGTGTGTGAGAAATAACGGTCCAATGACTCTATGAGAGGGGGAGGAGAGGGGGGGTGTGTGTGTGTGTGGTGGGGGGGGGGGGGGGGGGAGGGGCATTCAAGGATGTTTATCGGTAGTCAAGTTGTGATTTTAAATCTTTCTATTAACAATGCTTTCAAGTAGCACAAGTAAAGATACAAATTACTTTAAAATCTAAATCATCTATGATAGTTGTAAGACTGTCTTCAATGCGTCTATAATCCAACGCCTGTAGCAAGGTTTTTCGACGTGGACGATGAGGTGGAATAGGGAGAGACGTGGGGGGATAGAGAGAGAAGAGGTCTTTGTGTGTGAGAACACCCTTGTAACGGTCTAATGACTTTATGAGAGGGGGTGGGGTGGGGTGGGGGAACGAGGGGCATTCAGGACTTCTAGTGGTGGTGGTGGTGAAAGGTGAAGGAGATGGTGGGTGGTGGTGGTGGTGAAAGGTGAAGATGGTGGTGGGTCTGATTAGGGAAGAAAAGATTGGGGAAGAAAATGAATTTATAAGTGACTGGACGAAAATGCCCATGACTTAACGAAGAAAAGTTAACTGTGTTAAGTCGTTGGACGGTTTTGGTAATTTACTCAAGAATAAAATATAAAGTAAACCAAACTATTTGGTCAAATTTCTTTGAAACTGTGTTGCTCAAATGCTCAATTGCCCAAAGGAAGCGGCGCTATTTAATACATTTCGAACTTTTTCATTACAGTATGACAAAAAGTATGAAAATTTCTCAAGAACATATAGAGAAATTAAGAATTGGTACGCACTTTCAACACAAAAACTCAAAGACTCTTGGTACAGATAACAACAGAAAGTTTACATATATAATCTTCAAGAACAGTCTCTGTTGTACATAAATTAATCAAAGAAGTCAATTTTGATCCTTATACTTTACAACAATGCTGCAGCCCTTCAAGATCTTATTTCAGCATTACATCCCCAACTATCTTTATTAACAATTGCCATGAATAACAAATAAACATAACTTTAAACAATAGATTTGACAGTAATGGTTCATCGGTTAGTTCAAGTACCCTCTTTACAATGCCATTGACACATGACGCAGGTTGATTGAGATCAACTTTAAATTGAATTATGAGAAAATACAGATTGGAGGATGTCATGTAATATGTTTATGGTCAAGCTTGATTCTAGTCCTTACATCTTTATACTTATAAAGAGCATTTTGACAGAATGCAGGTACTCAAATAATTTGGCTTCTCAAACACCTGCTTCGTTTGCCATTTCATTCCAAATCCTCATCAAACTCTTCAAATTCAAATTAAATTTTAAGTATGTTGCAGATAGCCAGATATTGATGCTTATTTTGACATACCAAATTACAACAGATGCAGAAATCACAAGTTCTGCTACAACAATGATATCGGCAATGCAACAGCTTCAGGTAAATGTGAAGTAATACAGCTACCAGGAGTAGCATATCAGTATGGCAATGGAGTATCTAATATCGTCTCTGTTGCTGCTTCTATATTTTATTTCCACTGCCACCTTCATGTTATGAGTGGTGGTGAAAGGTGGAGGAGATGGTGGGTAGTGGTGGTGAAAGGTGAAGATGGTGGTGAGTGGTGGTCTGATGAAGGAAGAAGAGATTGGGGGAAGAAGATGAATTTTATACATGATTGGACGAAAATGTCTCTGAGTTAACGGAGAAAAGTTAACTGGGTTAAGTCGTTGGACTGTTTAGGCCTATTTTCTAAAAGATCAAAGAGTGTTCATGCAATTTTTAAAAGATTGGACTGGACAGACATATTAACCCAAACCACAGGGACGGTTTTAGTAATTTAGTCAATTAGAGCATTCACAGTAGAGCCTCTATATTATTGTGAGAGGGGCCTCCATATTATATATAGTGTGTATAAGTGGTTGTGAGTAAAGGAGATAGAGAATATATAGAGAAGTTACTGTTCATCAGTAAATTTGATATGGAACTATTTATCCTCCATAATTGTTTAATATTTTTTAAAGTGGTCGTGAGTAGAGGAGAGAGAAAAGATAATGATAAAAGTACAGAATAAATATTATTAAATAGAAAGAAGTGAGAAAAAGTAGTGTTTTAAAGTAGTGTTTTTAGAGTAACTATGGAGAAGCTACCGGGAATGCTTCGTTTTATGTTTGAGGAATTGGGCTTAATGCTGGTGGGCGGATTCTGATGGGCTTATGCTCGTTGCTGAAGAGCTAGTGAGTTTTTGGGCTTGGATGCACATTGAGCCTGTTAGTTTGGGTTTGTATTAAAATGGAAAATTGTTAAAACTTTTATAACAAAAGTACCCTTGAATAGTTGAATATAGCTACCCACTTTAATTCTTATTCATCATATTCATCCATCTATCTACCCACTTTTCTTCTTTACTTAAATCAAAGACCACAAAAGAACCCAAATCGAATATAGCTAGAACTTATCAATTAATATGGGTCTATTTAAAGTTAAAAAAAATAGTGTTCCATTTCATCCTACAAAATTTGTTGGAATTTTGGACTCATAAATAGTCTTGAAGGATAAAAGAATAAACAAATTGGAACCAGAAATACTTGAAGGATGAAAGTCTTGAAGGATAAAAGAATAAACAAACTGTAAAAAGTAAAAAATATGTAAACTAATATAACATAAATAAAACATTACATGTTTATGTTATGTTAATATGTACATCTAATCTAACGAACAAGACTTTCACAATTCACATTGAATTGCCAATTTTCTCTAACGTTAATCATATTAGATAGATGAAAACCATAATTACAAAAACACACTACCAATCATCAACCCACAACCTAAAACTTATAGCACCATTGCAACTACAAACATAAACATAAAACACACACCCCATCACTACAAATTAACCTACGAAACACAATAAGCATGCATGGGGATATTATATATCCTAACCAAAGTAGAGAACAATGATCAAGCCCAAAACACCACAACCAAGAGAAGGCACATGAGTGTGGTAGCCACCGTCGTTACGACGACCACCATGACCATGGTGGCCATACATCGGGTAAACATGAGCTGAACCATAACCTCCTCCACCCTTTCCACCGCCAGAACGACGACCACGACCACCACCTCCTCTTCCTCCACGCCTATCAACAGCAACGATTGGTTTTGACGACGCGTTAATCACGCAAACTAGTAGGACCATAATGAACATAATGATCATGATCTTCTTCATTTTTGTTTTGGTTTGAAATTTTGATGGAGTGGCTAGCTTATAGGCTTTGTAAGCGAGTGAGGCCAGTAAGGTTTTCTTTATAAGCCATATATATGGCAGAGTCGTAACATTTCTATTTTGGAGAGAATATTACCTTATGTAATTAATATTTACTTTTACTCAGGTTCACCTAATATAGAACAACGTAAAATTGACGGATAACAGAAATGATGACAAAACGACATAGTATCGATGTCACGAGCTTTTAATTAGGACTCACACGATTATGTATATTAGAAAACATAATTTGCATGTTTCAGTTTTTTATGTTTAGAAAAATATTGCATAAATTATGTTACTCTCGAAAGAAAGAAAGAAAAAAACGCTTAACTTGCATAAATGTGATAACTTTTTATAAGCTTGAAATTATGTAAAAAGACATAATCATCTAATTTACACGATTCTTAAACGATTCTTAAACTCATAATTCATATTGATAATATCATACAATTTGGACATTTACCATTTTTATTGGTGTTTTCTTATGATTCCGATGGCATGATTCTTAAATGTTTCGTGAGAATGGTCTATTGGTTCTGAACTATTTGTATAAAATACTATTTTCATACTACCTTGGTCAAAATAATTATTGGATTATTTTCTTTATTTTAAATGACATGTGGCAATGATTGCTTGGCTTAGTTGGCAATTGTTAGCTTGGTTAAGAGTGAGGCTAGGAAGATGTAGTGAGTTCTAATCATGCTTGTGGCAAGAATAATGAATAAACTTTCTGGAAGGCAAAACTCAAGGCTGAATTCTTTGCAAGACAGGGAGTATGATGCAGACGCATTGGAAGTTTAAATCACAAGACATTATCAGGAAATTTGGATTTCATTATATATCTTTCAGTTAGTTTTATCTCTAAATTTATTATGGTGTAGTATACATAATGATAATATTGTTCTCGGTCAAAGTTTACATTAGTTTTCGAGTTTATTGATTATTGTAAAATATATAGTTCTTTTTGAACCGTTTCTTTCTATTCAAGCTTTTGTTTTAATCTTAGGGTTCTTAGCCATTTAAATGCGCTAAAGATTAGGTGAAGACACGTAAATGAAAGAGAAGGACGGTGAAGAGATTTGCACAATTTGCCATATGAAGAATATATACAATATTCAGGAGGATGTGGCTTAACGTAAGGAATGCATCAAGAATTGGGTGATGAAGAACGATATGTATCCGATTTGTAGGACTAATGCTTTGTTTTTCTTTTCCTTGAGTTTTTACTTTTATTTTATGCTTGATTTCATACGAACTATAAATATTGTTATCGCAATAAGTTTTTGCATTAGTAGGTGAAAATCAAGATAGAAGAGTGTTTCTAGGTATTGCATGAAATAAATTATGAAAATAAGCGACCTTCAACAAAGAATTTGAAGCTTTTGAAGTAGATTAGCGACCTTCAAAGAAGGTCTCTCATTGAATAAGCGACCTTCATAGGTCGCTGATTGAGTCCAATATCTTCAAACAAGCTCGCTTAATCATTCGAAGACCTTCAAAGAAGGTCGCTGAATGGAGTAGCGACCTTCCTTGAATGTGTATATTTATGGCAAATGTCGATGAATGTTGCCGTTCACACCGAAAAATTGTCGATGCTACACATTTTTTCCTAAATTTGCTCCAAACCCTTTTCCATGCAACCTTCCTCTGTATATCCCATATATTTTCTATTCAAAATAAAAAAAATATACAAATTAAAAGTGTTAAAAATACACGGTTTTGATACACGGTTTTGATATTATACGGGTGTATATAAAGAAAAAAATGGTGGCATTTCATAAGTTTGAAATGAAAGTCTTGTTGGAGGCTGTGGTTTTTTAGTGTTGTTTGATCGGTGTTACATATGCATGAAATCACTTGGATCGATGTTACATCCGCATGTGGTATAGCATGTGTTAAATGGCAGTCTGGTCATGTGATTTCAAATATATTAATGTTGGAGCGTCCAAAGGTTGTAGAAGAATGCATCTAGCTACTTGTTTGCAACCCTAACAACTTCGATAGTGGTGGTTGGGGTGGTCTTCCAGCATGGCATGTCAAGGGGATTTTTTTATCAAATTTTGTCATGCCATGGACCCAAGACCCGCACTTTTTTCCAGGGAGTATGCATGATCCTGCAACTTCGGTAACAATGAAAAAATTGTGGGCTGGGTTCATCTTATTTTTGGATCGGTGTTACATCTGCATTGTTTTTTAGTGTTAGTATACATTTTGAAGGGGTAGGGTACCACTTCTTAGCGCTTTCAGGCGCACCCTACCCAGCGTCCAAGAAACTCCGCCTAGAGCAGGCCAAACAACACACTAAAGGAGATAAAACAGCAGCGCCGTCGCTCGCTCCGCGCAGAGACACCACTTGACAGCGCCGGATACATCCCCCTTGGAGTTCAACTTGCCACTTCCCATCAGGTGTCAGCTGACAACTGGTCAGCCGCCTGACACTTCCTGACAGCAGGAGAAAAAGAGTCCTTTCTGCAGATCCAGCCAGAAGGCGCCACGTGTACCAATGGCAGGGCACCGCCCAGCCCTCCAACCACGTAGCGCCACGTGGCCCAATCAAAAGAAGCCCTCCTCAACTTGGATCACTTTACCTAACTAAGGGTTGAGATCCAACTAAATGGGCTCCTAAAGCTCCCGGGCCCAAGCCCATCAACAATCAAAGTGGGCCTGATTACCTCAGGCCCACATACCTCCTATAAAAGGAGGACTTCACCTCCTTTCTTAGGTGTGGTCAATTCGGTCAATTAGAAACAATACACTTGTATCATTACTTGTACTTCATATTTATAAAAGATCATCTCTTGTTAGTGGACGTAGGTCTTACGAGACTGAACCACTTATATTGTTGTCCCTCACATTACCCTGCTTGTTGTTTATGCATATAACCATAGATTAACCGTCGTTGTGAGCCAAGGATTATACCCTGCAGTGAACACGAGTCATTATACCATACATCCATTACCCCCTCTTATACTCGTTGTTTCTTCATTGGCGCTAAGGACTCCTCTAAGGAAGCCCTCTCCTCCGTTAGCGCCGCCTTCTCCTTCACCCAGGCTTCTTTCTCACCCACCAACTCAGATAACTGGGTAGACGCATTCACAAGCTCCTGATCTTTAGCATTTAAATCAGAGCGCAAGCCTGCCACCACCGAATCTTTCTCAGCTAAAACCTTTTGATGACCTTCAGCAGTCTCTTGCAGCTTGGAATTTTCATTCCTCAGCGCTTGGATCTGCTCTTCAAGCCTCATCATCTTCTGGTTAGTGACTTGGCAGGCTTCCGTCCACCTCTTCTGAGCCAGCGCATGATCACGCTCAAGCACCTTCACCTTATCCTCAGACTTATACGCCCTTTCCCGGTACCTCTCCATGTCAGACTTCAGCTTCTCCTCCCTCTGCGCCTGCACTGACCTCCTGGAGTTAAACTCAGCAATATCACGGGCAAACGCTTCATCACGTCGCTTCAGCGACTCTACAGTAGCAATTTGAAGCGCCTGCCCAACACAGATGTCAGTGATAAGCTGCGAGCGAGGCAAGCTATCTTGATAGAGCTTCTCCCTAGTAGGAACCACTTGGGATACAAATTCCTCTGCAGTAAGAGGATTTGCGAAGCGGGAGTTCTCCCGAATACTCCAGTGCGGGCGCCAGATTACATCGCCTGCGGAGTAACTCGAGTCACCCCGTTCAGCACTTACCCTTCCACCAGAAGGCATATCACCCACAACCCCGGTATCACCACCACCACTTGGAGAACTTTCAGTCACCACCTGCTTGGAGGCAACTTTTGTGGCCTCAACAGCTTTAGCCTTGGCTACCGCCTCCGCTTTCTCCTTCTCCAAACGCAGCCTTTCAGCGGCCGCCTCCTCTTCGGCCTTCCTGGCCATCTCCTCCATACGTAGCTTCTCAGCTGCAACTCTCTCATCCTCCAGCTTCTTAGCGGCAGCCTCCTCGGCCTGCTTCTTGGCCTCAGCTGCCTCTTTCTCCAACCGCACCCTCTCAGCCTCCGCACGCGCCCTCTCCTCTTCCTACCTCTTCTTCGCAGTCTCCACCTCAGAGGGGGTGGGACCTAAGGAGCCATGAGCTTGCGGAGAAACAACTACAACAAAAACAAAATGTGATTCATCGACATTACTACAACAAAGACAAGGACAAGTTGAAAATCACTTACTAGTTACTTTCTTCACAGTCTTCTGGAACAAAGGACGGCGCTCCAGCGGTGGACTGATCTCCAACGAAAATGGCGCCGTCCCACTTCCACCAGCACCCTCAGACCTGGAAGAAACAGACTTCTTACTCTGGATCTTCCCAAGCTTCCGCTTCTTCTTCAGCGGACTCTCCGGCACCTCCACATCTTCCGGAGCGGAGGACGATGACTCCAACGTCTTATCGCGCTGCCCAAAATAAGGCCCTTCACCACCTGCACTCAAAGGCGCAGATTTAACTTCGGTATTCACCTTATGCTTATGCATTAGCGGCGCACTCTTCTTACGACCACGCGGTGGCGGTGGATGAACCAGTTCCACAGAAGACCCAGTTGATTCCTCATCAGAGGAAACAACAAAATAAGGGGTCGCTTCGTGTGGAACCGAACATAAAGGATCAGGATTTATAGGATGCTCACGTGAAATAATCATACCAGAGGGCTTGAACTCCAGGTATGGGAAATAGAATCTATCGACCATCTGGTCAATAATAGACACCCTACCCTCCGCAGGATCCCTCCACTCCAACGGCGCTTTGTCACGCAACAAAAACGCAGCAAACTTCGACATACCTGCGCCAAGCAAGACAAAACTCAGTCAACAAAAGTAAACATAAATGACAAAGCAGCATAAGGCCAAAAAGCTTACCAGACACAGCAACCACAGGCTCCTTCCCCTCCACTAGCTGCACACGGCTCATACCCAACAGAGCCAACATGGCCTCCGAACACATACCCATGTCAAACGGGGAAGCATGAGCCACCAGATCCTTAAACCACGCTTGCTCCCGGAAACCCTCCATCACAGGATGATCAGGTACCTTCTGACGCTCAGCAATAACCTTCCATGCCATATCCACAGGTATGACTCCCCTCTTAACATAAAAGAACTTCTCCTTCCAGTCATGAAGAGACTTAGGAGGAATGGTTCCAACCGGTGGCACATGAGGCCGAGGGACAAAGCTAAACCTAGATTGCTCCATGGTCATCAAATAGAAGACATTGAACCGCTCAAAAGACGGCTCAATGTCCAAGGCCCTACAGCAAGCTTCAAAATGCACAAGACGAAGCATCCCAAACCCACTAACCTGGGTAATATGAACACCATGCTTCACCAAAGTGTCCACCTGGAACTTGGTAGCAGGGAGACGGAACCCACAGAGAGCAAAGTGGGCCCAACACAGGCTCATCTTCCCAGGGGGAGGGGCTAGAGCAGTATTCTTCCCAGTAGGAAGCTCCACCTCCCATGAAGGATCAAACTCCATGGTCTTCACGAATTTGGTAAAAGTCTTCTCACTCCATTTACAGGGAGTGTTGTGAATCAGCTTCTTGGACTTCTCGACAGCTTTCTCTGGGTTGCCCCCAACAGTGGATCCCTCAGACATATTGAAACAAGAAAAATAAAAAATTTTCAAACGGAAACTCGCCGGAAAACTTGAAGGTCCACCGGAGAAGACAAAGATTTGTGAGAGCAGTTGGAAGGGTTTTTTGTTAGAAACGGTGAGATAGAGAAATCCAAAGAGCCTCCTCGAGTATATATACCCATCGCATTTAATGCAATGGGAACAACTGGCAGAAACCTTTCAGCTTGCCAGACGAGGAGGGATCTGGACGCTACATGTGGCAGATAGCTGGAAGAAAACAGTCATCTGGCAGCACGTGACTCCACACGTCTGTTGGAAGGACAACCTTTCACCTGCCACATGTCAGCAGTTACTCTGACACTGCCTCCACTCGCGCGCGTGTACGGCTACTCGCCTGACACACGACGAAAAAACCACCCACCCACGTGCTGACGTGACTGACAACTGTGCAGACATCCCTTCTGCACCCTGACACGTTCACCAACCGTCTCAGCTTCTCAAGCACGTTTCCTAATTTCAAAGAAACCTCTTCATTTCTAAATTCCACATTAAACCCCTGAGACTGCCACGTCATCACTTGGCGTTGGGTTGACGTAAAATCTAAAAGACGTTCTCCGCCAGATTTTACTATCTCACACCCAGACTGCCACGTCATCACTTGGCGCTGGGTTGACGTAAAATCTAAAAGACGTTCTCCGCCAGATTTTACTATCTCTCACCCAAACTGCCACGTCATCACTTGGCGCTGGGTTGACGTAAAATCTAAAAGACGTTCTCCGCCAGATTTTACTATCTCACACCCAGACTGCCACGTCATCACTTGGCGCTGGGTTGACGTAAAATCTAAAAGACGTTCTCCGCCAGATTTTACTACCTCACACCCAGACTGCCACGTCATCACTTGGTGCTGGGTTGACGTAAAATCTAAAAGACGTTCTCCGCCAGATTTTACTACCTCACACCCAGACTGCCACGTCATCACTTGGCGTTGGGTTGACGTAAAATCTAAAAGACGCTCTCCGCCAGATTTTACTATCTCACACCCAGACTGCTACATCATCACTTGGCGCTGGGTTGACGTAAAATCTAAAAGACGTTCTCCGCGAGATTTTACTATCTCATACCCACCCGCGCCAAGTCTCTACTTAACGCCGGTTTTTTACAACAGGTGCCATGTACAAAGATAAAGGGACGCTTTTATCTTTCCACATGCCACCAAAGTGGCAACGCGCACACTTTCCCTACGTTGTTTTATTTATCACAGAGATGCATCAAGCACTCTTCTTTACATACAGCTGCAGACAATGCAGAACAAGAACACCCCGCTACACATTTAGTCCAGCGCCCCACCGGCACTCTAAGCAAGCACAGGAGACACCCTGGACTTGGGGGACTTGAAGGGGTAGGGTACCACTTCTTAGCGCTTTCAGGCGCACCCTACCCAGCGTCCAAGAAACTCCGCCTACAGCAGGCCAAACAACACACTAAAGGAGATAAAACAGCAGCGCCTAACCGCGCTGCTCGCTCCGCGCAGAGACACCACTTGACAGCGCCGGATACATCCCCCTTGGAGTTCAACTTGCCACTTCCCATCAGGTGTCAGCTGACAACTGGTCAGCCGCCTGACACTTCCTGACAGCAGGAGAAAAAGAGTCCTTTCTGCAGATCCAGCCAGAAGGCGCCACGTGTACCAATGGCAGGGCACCGCCCAGCCCTCCAACCACGTAGCGCCACGTGGCCCAATCAAAAGAAGCCTTCCTCAACTTTGATCACTTTACCTAACTAAGGGTTGAGATCCAACTAAATGGGCTCCTAAAGCTCCCGGGCCCAAGCCCATCAACAATCAAAGTGGGCCTGATTACCTTAGGCCCACATACCTCCTATAAAAGGAGGACTTCATGTCACACCCTCAAAATCCACTTGCGGAGTTTTACCGCGAGGCGCATGACAAACCAGGATCCAAGTCAATGATCACAATAAACAATACTAAATGAATTTCAAAAACATAGTTTAAAAATCCCAAACATCAGCGGAAGCTAAATATCGTTACATAACCAAAATAAAACCAAATGTTTAATGTTCAAAGACCATGCAACTCTAACTAGACGCCGTGCAGACGCGTGCGCCCTAGTTCCACTTTGCTACCTTAGCGACCTGAGAAAACATGTAAGAGTTTACGTCAGCACAAAAATGCTGGTGAGTTTACAGGTTTGTAATCAAAGTTCCAAGTTTAACCTGTCCATACTATAACAATTGTAAACCAAGTACGCTAGCTAGGCGCATGTACCATTACTACTACTACGATTGGAAAACCATTACTAACTCGCAAACCAGATGTTGTGCCCGAATAGTAAACCTGTTCCTGTTTGAGACAATATGCACCCGCCCGGCGCTCCATGCCGACGGGTGGGGTTGGTCCTTCCCAATAGCGCTATTCACATTTCCCCGTTGTGCAAACCAGCACATTCATGGTTCCCCCCGGGACTTCCAAAGATCGTATAGTAACCCGTTTGAAAACCCATAGTATGACAGTTGTTACCAAATAGTTGTTTAACACATGTTTTCTCCCCCAAAAAGTGAAAACCAAGTAAAGTGGGGCCGTAAACTCACCTTAGGTTGCGTTACTTCAGATAACAGAATAAGTCAACAAGCTATGCTAGCCCCGTAAAGCGGCGACCTAACATATGACAGTTACAAGTTCTTAGACTAATAACCCGTAGGTTAGTTAGTCCCTAGATGTCCAGACCTTAACCAAGTTTGTTTGACAACACGTTTACTGTTAACATGACCCAACGTACAAGACTCGACATCCCATTGGTGACCCGAGGCTCCCCGTGTTACACTAGTATTCACAAACACATAATCATGCAGTCACCCTTAACATACGTTAAAGCCCAACACGTTCTAGCACATAGTTCAATTAACACATCATTGACCCGAACACATGTTACCGAGTTATTAGACATGTTACGGGGTTCCTAGCATGTTCCTAGGTGTCAAAACGGGTCTCGGAATGCTAAAATATACTTACAGCAGCAGTACAGGCGATTAGGAAAAGTCAACTAGCAATTACGTTGGTCAACAGGCAATTATGAATGCTAATCGCCTATACAGTAGGCGATTAGGGTCATGTGGTATGCTAATTTTTGAGTTTGTAGGCAATTAGGGTCATGTGACATGCATTTCAGAACTTATCAGGCGATTAGGGTCATGCAGCATGCAAAAACACAACATAGTAGGCGATTAGCCCCTAATTGCCTAAGGGGTAGGCGATTAGCCCACCCTGGTAGGCGATTAGCCTGCTAATCGCCTATCCCTTAGGCGATTAGGTGTGCTAATCGCCACCTGCCCAGCAGTTTCAGTTTTTCGCGCGTTTAACACTCCAAATCAACCCTAGAACGTGTGTTAACCTCCAATATCAATCAAACAAGTATCCCAAACATGTTTAGATCAAAATACATCGTTTAACCTTGTTCTAGCAGCCCTGGATGCAATCATGTTTCTAAAACATAACACAAGTATCATGTAATCATCACACTAACATGCGTAAACACAACCCTAATGAACAATCAATCAGATTACTATATCAAACCATCATCATAGATCAGTAACTACCCTAACATCATGTTAATAATCCTTCTTGAATCATAAAAATCCAATCTTTTAATTAAAACCTACACATACAACATGCATAGCATAGCATCTAGAATCCACACAACAATGATTATTAACGATTTACAAAAGGCACAAGTGTTTATGAACAGGTCTGGACCATTAGGGATTCAATAAAAACGTTAGAAAAGATTGCATGGATGAAAACCACACCTTAGATTATGATTGATTGATGAAATAGGCTTGAAATCAAGTTGTTTGATCCAAAATCGTGTTCCAGAGGTTGTGTGGGTGTTGGGACGAGTTGTGGGGCGACTAGGGTTGATGTTATGAAGTTTAGGAGGTCAAATATTGTATTTATAGTCGTTTTTAGTCGTAACCCACGTTGCAGGCGATTATGGTTCAGCTGCAGGCGATTAGGGTTGCTAATCGCCACCCCCTTAGGTAATTAGCCCCCTAATCGCCACCTAGGAAGGCTACTCGCCACCTGGAGGAGGCTAATCGCCTCCTAGATGCCTCCCTATAGGCGATTAGCTCACCCTAATCGCCTATAGGGTATGGTTCCAAGTATTTTGCGCGTTAAACCCCGTTTTAACATATGTTAACACATTTTCACATACCGACAAGTCACATAATGATTATAAACACATAACACTTGCAAATAAACACATTCACACTCGTTCACCAATCCCCGGGACTCGAGACTTGCCTGTTCCCTATGCTTTGACGATTCCCCGAATCGTCACCCCTTGTACACTTGGTTAATGATTGACATCTAACGATCCTCTAGGCCACATCTAATGATTCCCTAGACTCACATAACAGTTCCCGAACCATAACCCGACTCAACTAACCCAGTTAAGTACAGAATACGCGTGACTCGCTAAGGTAGACTTTAATCTAGACGACGTTGTTAACTTGAATTTGCCGGGTGTCACACTTCACCTCCTTTCTTAGGTGTGGTCAATTCGGTCAATTAGAAACAATACACTTGTATCATTACTTGTACTTCATATTTATAAAAGATCATCTCTTGTTAGTGGACGTAGGTCTTACGAGACTGAACCACTTATATTGTTGTCCCTCACATTACCCTGCTTGTTGTTTATGCATATAACCATAGATTAACCGTCGTTGTGAGCCAAGGATTATACCCTGAAGTGAACACGAGTCATTATACCATACATCCATTACCCCCTCTTATACTCGTTGTTTCTTCACATTTAGTGTTCCTTTTAAGCATTATATATATATTAATAGGTGAGATCAAATGAATAGTAACTTAACAGAGTTACTATTCAACTCCGTTAAGTTACTATTTAACTCCGTTAACTTTGATAGTTATTTAACGGAGTTACTATTCAACTCCGTTAAGTTACTATTCAACCCCGTCAAGTACTATTTAACTCCGTCAAGTTAACGGAGTTATTACTCAACTTCGTTAAGTTACTATTCAACTCCATTAAGATACTACTAGCGGGAAGGCCCGCACGTTGCCGCGGGTGGTTATGTTTTTTTAACTTAGCTAATCTATGAGATGAATAATAAAAGCGATATAACCTATAAATTGAGCCATGTTTTCGATTGCAACACAGAATACCTCAAAATGTGATGACTTAGAATGCAAATAAGAATAACCAATGTGGTTAGAGAAATGACATGTAAGGTGTAGATGAATGGTGTATACCATTGGATTCAAATAACATATGCCATCATATGAAACTATCACAAAACCGCGGCATCTGCAAGCTGTGTAGAAAGTTTGTATAAATCCACGCCAATAGAAGAAAGTAGCGCCATTATATGTCTTAATTGACATAAAAACAAGAAACGAAAAAAGTGGAAAGTAAGGAAAAGCTGTTTTGTACATTAAAAAGTCTTCCTCAACTCTCTTACAAATTTTTTTACAAGAAGTCTTATGGAGTCATGGAAGGGAGTTCATAATAAAGTCTGAACTAATTTGATCCCTATTAAGTCCTTGAGCGACAAAAGACTTCCATTGACAAAAATGTAATTTAGAATTCCTTTCCAATTCAATGGCTCTACTAATGCTAAACTAATCCAAATCTTCATCCTCACTATTTGCAACACAAGTATACATCCTAATCCATCAGGTATGTTAAAATGATATAGCCCATTTTACTTATAATTCAATTACTTGGGATTTTGGGCTCGGTAACATCAGGAGCCCACTAGGAGCCCATCTGATTGTTTGTTAGCCCATTGGCCTTTGGCTTGTGTCAAGTGTTTTCGATCTGGTTCATGAACCGGGTTATTGTTATATTGGTTAGTTGGGTTTTGTGTTTGTTTCACACAGATCAGTGAGCTGGCATTATTATGATTGTTGGATTAATCTCTTTCTGGCCGTTGGATTATTTTGTGGAAGCTTCGAGGACTCAGTATAAAAGGCATAGTGGTGTACGAGTTGATTTTTTAGTCGTTCTTTTCTTTTTGTATTCTCTCTTCATCAGTCTTCGTCTAGAGTTTATATTTTGTTTGTAAGTCTGTACTTTGTTCCCTTGTATTATTCATTCATCTATGATATGCTGATCCTTACAATCAACAGATCCAAGTGTATTGTACCTTGTGTTGATCTCAGTATTTGCTGACTGTTTTGGTTTGGGTTAATAAGATCTTTGTCACCGTTTTGTCGCCTACATCTTGTGTTCATCTTGTTGTTAGTTTGTGTTGGCTCCTTTGTTGTTGTTGGTGCGTTTATCAAACCCTAAAATTTTACATGGTATCAGAGCCTAAGGCTCTTGATCTTGGTTGTTTTTCCGCTGGTCTTTGTTATCTTGTATTCAAGGATCTGATCTAAATAATAGATCTGGTTCTTGATTATCTTGTTTAATAGATCTGATCTTGATTTGTAGATCTGGTCTATTATTCTTTGTGTCTCTGGTAATTGGTTGTACAGATTGTTGAAGTCAACATTTGTTGGCTAAGGGTTTGACGGGAGCTGTTGGATTGGAATATTATTACTACAATTGCACCCATAACCCAGTACCCTAAATGAAGGTGCTGGTTGTGGGTTTGGAGAAACCCTAACTTAGGTTCCCCTCTCTGTGAGATCGTTCCCTCTTGTTCTTTACTGTTTTGTGTGTCTAGGTGTCTTGACCGGGTTAGGGTGAACCGGTATTGTTTGATTATGGTGGTTTTGATTGTATTTGTTGTCTTTGTTGTTTCTGTGTTTCCTGTTTGTTATAGTGTATATATATATATATATAAATATATATAGCTAATAAAAGGGCTCCTGAGTTAAGAACTGGGTGGACACCTTGAGTAACGAATCCACTATCTGTACACTGACTCAGCTTCGTCCTTCTAGGGTGGTTTCTGTGGTTCTATTGATCTTTTTTGGTTATTTCTATTTGGTGTGAATCATGGGTGTTGTCGTGAATTCAGCAGGAGGTGGGGGTGTCAATCCTGGTGGTGGTGGCCCCAACCTTAGTGCTGGAGATGGTGCATTAGGCACTCTTGTTAGTAAGTTGGATATTAGTGATCCTTTGTTCTTGCATCCTAGTGACACCTCTAGCTTGTCTACTATTAGTATAAAACTAAAAGGCACAGAAAACTATTCTGTGTGGTCTAAATCTATGAAACTTGCTTTACAAGGTAAAAATAATCAATGGGATAGGTGTAACTCTGTGGTCCTTTCTTGGTTGATCAATTCTGTTTGTGAAGAGTTATACTTAGGACAAATGTTTTCTGAAAATGCTAGAGATGTTTGGTTAGATCTTAGGGAAATCTATGATAGAATTGATGGTTGTGTTATGTTTAGTATGCATCAAAAAAATAAATGGTTTAACTCAAAGTGGTAGTTCTGTTTCAGAATATTATAATAAGTTGAACACTATGTGGAAACAATTTGACTCTATTGTTCAGTTACTTGCTTGTACCTGTCAGGCATCTAAAGAGTTCAATGATTTTAATAGCCTGATTAAACTCATGCAATACTTGATGGGGCTTGATGAGGTGTATCAATCTGTTAGGACTACTTTGTTGACCAGTGACCCACTACCCTCAGTAAAATCTGCCTTTGCTGTTGTCTCTAGAGAGGAATCTCATAGAGGTTCTAGAAGTGGGTCAAAGGCAACCAATGTGTCATTTGTTGCTAAAACTAATCAAGGTTCTGATAATAGGAAAAGGTCCACTAGAGGACTCCAATTGACGCTTAAGACGGTTCCATTGCCGCTTGAATGAGTTCAATCAGAGTCCGTTTGATACCCTTTCTATGACTTCCAATTTTTCTTTCACTGTGTGTTTGATCCTAACCCTAATTATGCAATATGTATATCGGCTCTCCATAATGTTTGGATGAGAGCACATTAATGATGACGTTAACAAATGTTGTAGGATGTGAAATCACAATGTTTTTCCTTCTCCAACACGTCAAGAACCGCAACGAAGCGCGGGTACATATATACCATCAATAAAAGATGCATAAATTGTTCTATCACAAATGATTTTTAAACATAAAACACTTACTTTTCTTTTCATTTACTTCCAAACTCAGGAACACACGTTAAATAAATCTTTTATTTCTACTATCTCTTTTTTATCTCCTTAATTCTCTTTATTTTCTTTTCCTTCGTTTATTAAACTCAGAAACATAGCGTAAGAGTGTATTTTTGGGTAGTGAATTAATGGTTGACCCATTGTCCACTCGTGAATGTTTTTGGTTAAAGTTTTAGTGATATTATAAGTTTTGAGGTTTAAAACCTCTATTTACCTTCATCTATCTATAATCTATAACTTATAATAAAAGAATTGAATATTGATGAGGTGGCATTCAATGGAGGCCTCAACTCTCCTTTGAATGTGCCACGTGGCACGTTGAGGTGAGAGTTTTTAATTTATTTTTTTATTTTGTTTTGTTTTCATCCATTCTCCTACACTTATCTAACCCTAATCTCTTTAAGAATTTAAAAACAAATTTAGATTTTTTTCTCTAATGTTTCCTCCCATCAGTTTTAAACGTTAATATCTTTTATATACGAGATTTTTTAAAGAAAAAAATTACACCAAATTAACGAGCGTTTCATTATCTTTCCAACGAGTACCATAATGCTATATAAAAAACAGAGAAAAAACGACTATTTTTATGGGGTTTTGTTCATACAGGAAAAAAAAACACAAAGTGTTCAGGTTATTCATTAATCATGTTTTTTCTTTTAAACCAGGTTCTTATATACAATATTGAAATTTAGCCCAATCGTCAAGCTATCATTGGAATTTTACTCTTCTAAAGATGGATAGGTATACTTCATCAAGAAAAGCTAGGAGAAAGAATCGCGTAATACCGCAACACATGGTGTCACCTTATAGTAAGGTTATTTATTTATTTAATTAATTACAAGAGTAATAATTATTACTACTAGTATTAGTATTATTAGAATAGTTATATTTTTCAACCCCGGGACACTCCCGAGATAAAAGCTAGTTTAGCGTTAATAAAATAAAAAGATCCGACTTTTTCCTAAATTGAGGATATCCTAAATTTACAATGAATTATTACACCTTTTCATAAATAGTCTTAAATAATTTTGATAATCATAATGATTAAATAGTATATAATAATCTATAAATAAATAAAATGATTAAGTTAACAACATCTACAACGTTCGTTGACAGAAACCTCAACTTTTATATAAAAATATTAGATTATACCCCGGGAACGTCCCGGGTTGTGAAATCTATTATGACATATCAATTTTACATATGAAATAGAATGATGTGCTTTACAGTTACATGCAGGAAAGCTTCGGGTAGCACCTAAACAAAAACAATTAACAATGTCTCTTCAATATTAACGCCTAACCTTAAACAATGTATAACTCTATTATTAATACCTAACCTAAAACAATGTACAACTCCAATGCTAACACATGTTGAAAATAGAATTCATATTTACTGATTTGAACATAATTAGTGATTTGCCTATACATGATTAATGAATTAACTGAACACTCTGTGTTTTTTTCTTTCTATATGAACAAAACCCCACAAAATGTATAACTCTAATATTAATACCTAACCTAAAATAATGTACAACTTCAATGATAACACCTAACCTAAAACGATATGTAACTCTAATGTATAACTCTAGTACTAACACCTATTATAAAGGCTTAAAAAATGCATAACTCTAATATCAATATTCAATATCTAACCTAAAATAATGTATAACTCTAATATTAACACCTATCATAAAGGCTAAAAAAATGCATAACTCTAATATCAATATCAATATTCAATACCTAACCTAAAACAATCTATAAATCCAATGCTAACACCTAATACTTCAAACAAAAAATAGTCGTTTTTTTCTGTGTTTTTTATATAGCACTATGGTACTCGTTAGAAAGATAATAAAACTCTCGTTAATTTGGTGTAATTTTTTTCTTTAAAAATTTCGTATATAAAAGATATTAACGTTTAAAAATCATGGGAAGAAACATAAGAGAGAAAAATCTAATTTTATTTTTAAATACTCCCTCCGTCCCATTATATGTGTCTTAGTTTGAAAAACACAAAGTTTTAGGCACATTAAATGATTGCTTTTTTTGCTTGCCAAATGACAATAATACCCTTGTCATATGTGGGTCCATCATATTCTTTGTTTATTTTAATTGTGTTTTTAAGGGTAAATTTGGAAGTTAGCTAATAATTTTTTAAAGTGGACACATGAAATGAGACAAATAAAAAAGGAAATATGGACACTTCTAATGGGACGGAGGGAGTATTTGTTTTCCTAAAATATCTCAATGCCACAAGGGATGACACATGGCACTTAAGGGGGAGAATGCCTCTTTAAATGTCATGTCATTAAAATGGCTTTGGTTTATTATATATATATTAATATTATTATTATTTATTTTAAACAAATCTCTGTGCCGAGGTATAAATTTAGTGCCATTACAAAATATTATATAATGTCACAAAGGGGGTTTTCTCATAATTATGAGTTTCCTCCTGAATTGGTGACTTGGTGGTGGAATATGATCCCGTGGCAACATTGGTGGTACGATGATACTCCAGTGTTCCGTGAGTGATTCCAAATTGTTGGCCGTTAAAAAAAAACATACTATAGAGTTTTTAGTTTATGATGGTGCACGTATATTGCAAATATCGAACGCATTAGTCTAAGGGTTATGTGATGCGTTAAAAAATTTATCGGTATATGATCGGGTATGTAGTTCGGGTATTTGGGTATGTGGTTTCGGGTAATCGGGTCGGGTATCACCAATAATCGTTTTTTTCTTCGTTTTTTATATAACACTATGGTACTCGTTGGAAAGATAATAAAACGCTCGTTAATTTGGTGCATTTTTTTTCTTTAAAAAATCTCGTATCTAAAAGATATTAGTGTTTAAAAGTTATGGGAGGAAACATGAGATAAAAAATAATAAATGTTTAATATTTATTTTATTAGATTAGATTTTAGTATATTTTTGATCCATATGTTATTTTATTTCCTATTAAATAAATTATAATATCAGGTTTTTTTATTAATGATTAAAAATAGATTATAATAATAAATTCAATACTATCATCTCAAGGTGCCACATGGCACATTCAATAGGGGATTGAGGCCTCCATTGAATGTCACCTCATACAAACTCAATTCTTTTATTATAAGTTATAGATTATCCCGGGAGCGTCCCGGAGTTGAAATATCTAATATGACGTAATAAAATATCTAATATGACAACATAATTAATGACTTGCAAATATATGATTAATAAATATCAATATTATTATTATTATTATTTATTTTGAACAAATCTCTGTGCCGAGGTATAAATTTAGTGCCATTACAAAATATTATATAATGTCACAAAGGGGGTTTTCTCATAATTATGAGTTTCCTCCTGAATTGGTGACTTGGTGGTGGAATATGATCTCGTGGCAACATTGGTGGTACGATGATACTCCAGTGTTCCGTGAGTGATTCCAATTTGTTGGCCGTTCAAAAAAAACATACTATAAAGTTTTTAGTTTATGATGGTGCACGTATATTGCAAATATCGAACGCATTAGTCTAAGGGTTATGTGATGCGTTAAAAAAATTCACGGGTATATGATCGGGTATGTAGTTCCGGTATTTGGGTATGTGGTTTCGGGTAATCGGGTCGGGTATCACAAATAATCGTTTTTTTCTCCGTTTTTTATATAACACTATGGTACTCGTTGGAAAGATAATAAAACGCTTGTTAATTTGGTGCATTTTTTTCTTTAAAAAAATCTCGTATCTAAAAGATATTAGTGTTTAAAAGTTATGGGAGGAAAAATGAGATAAAAAATAATAAATGTTTAATATTTATTTTAGTAGATTAGATTTTAGTATATCTTTGATCCATATGTTATTTTATTTCCTTTTAAATAAATTATAATATCAGGTTTTTTTATTAATGATTAAAAATAGATTATAATAATAAATTCAATACTATCATTTCAAGGTGCCACATGACACATTCAATAGGGGATTGAGGCCTCCATTGAATGCCACCTCATACAAACTCAATTCTTTTATTATAAGTTATAGATTATAGATAAAAATAGTATTGTTTGTGTGTGTTGAGCCCTCCCATCAATCCGGACGTGGTCCGCAAGTGCAGACTTGACGGCCGATCGAATTTTGTGGCCGAACAGAAGTTGCAACACCATAAATAAGGACCATGCATATCATCTCTCAACTGCTGGAGGTGCTCTTAGTGGATATTTTGGTTTTAATATGAAAAAGAAAAATAATGATAGACATAGTGGTAGTTTCTTTTTAATCCCACAAACCCCATCTATGTTTCACATTTAATTGGTTATTCTTTTAAACATCAATTATGCATATTAAATTGGTGGAATGCTCTGTATGATGCAAGAAAATTTGATGAATATCGATTCGGTTTATTATAATAAGGGCACTCTCTATAAAAACTGACAGAGGAAAAAACTGATAAAAATAAATATGTAGAAACGGCAAATCCTGAATTTTGTAAAACAACATATTTCATATTAAAGGTTGTTAGAGAAAATAAAACTATAAAAACGAAAACATGAATCAGATTTGGCGATGTGCGCATTCGTGTATGATTACTTGTACATTATCACGCAATCGGTTTTGAATATAAAATTCATTGTAACCTAGATAAAGTTAAGCACATCGTAACACTACATTAAAAGTTTTATAAAACACCTTATTAACCATAATTAACGCCACACAATCAACCACCATTCCACACTACGACTACTCCACAAAGAATAATTAAGCTCAAAACAATAGTAGGTAGTGAAGCCATGTGGAGACTGCCACCGTTCCAACACTCACCACATGGCGGAGGAGCATGGTGGCCACTCATTTCATAGATTGGGATAGCACGAGCTTTTTTACGCCCCCCTTGGCCCTTTCCACCACGACTACCTTTACTGCGAGGCTTATCAACCGCGACACTATGCTCAAATTCGATATCATTAAAGGCAGCATTTGTGGATGCATGGAGATCACAAAGCAACAAAAATATCAACATCGCCATTATCTTCATCATCTTTGAAGTACTCATCTCCTTTTTAAATTACATGAAAATGATAAGAAAAAAAAACACAAACATTTAAGTGGATCAAAGGTACTGAAGATACATACAAATGGTGTTTTTATTTTCTTGTTAATTAACCCTAGTTATGATTCATAATTGGTAATATTCTTATTTACTTTTAGTTAATATCAACCAAAATAGCCTAATTAAGTGTATATATAGTCCCATAATTATAAAGTTAATTAATATTTACACATGCATCTAGCCAATGACTCCCAGATTAATTGTTTGTGAGGAGGCAAGCCCATTACTTGGCAATTAATGTAAAGATCATAGGTTTGATACTCACGTGGTGTAATTTACGCCAGGTGGCCAGTGATTTATCAGAGTGGGTCTTCGGGCTATGAGTTTCCCTAAACTAGTGAGCGGACCGGACCATCAATGTCGTCTGCGTTTGTAGGGCGTGGATGACCTTTAGTGAGTGGATTTACCCGGATAGCCGGCTTATCTAGTATTCATTATACATATACACACATCTAAAGTAATTTCTGTAGTGTTAAACTATGTAACTTTACATAATTGTATCAACCAAAACTCAAGAGGCCAAAAACCCATTTAAAGAATTGTATTCTTTAATAATTTACTAGGTTGTAGTCCCGTATATTACACGGGTTAAACAATAAACACTGCTTATATGCAGAGCACAATAAAACAAATAGAAAATGTTATTACTTGTACATATATAATCCATTTTGTATATAACCAAAAATTTATATGGACTTTTAAATTTTCATAAAATTTGGCTTTCGTAAGGTTTAACTAGAAAAATATTATTATTATTATTATAAATTATAAATTTAAAATATATTTAAAGCAATGACAGATTTTGTCGGAAGGTTTAGAGATATAAGATTGTAATCTAATAAAAATTATTGGTCAACCTAAAGATATATTTGAAGTAGATACGGATATTAAGGTAATAATATTAAAATGAACAACGTCGTCGATCTATGATATTAGCCCGATTTAAAAATAATAAAAAATCAATTTTGATTAAAAACAATTTTTTTAAGGAGGATATGGCGTTGACACACGACATTTTTTGAAATAGTTTATTAAACATAGGATTATCAAACACCTCCGGTGAATGTATATCAAAACCACGAAGAAAGTAGGGATGAGCTTAGTACAAGTACCGAAAACACCGATCCCCAAAATCTCTAAAGTTGGGTACAGGTGCCGAAATGTTCGGTTTCGTACGATACAGGTACAGTACGATATCTTAAAATACAAAACCTTCTAAAAAAACTTTTAAAAATACAAACTTGCTCGTATACTAATAATCATAAATAAGATATTGCAAATTCAAACAACATTCATCTTACGAACTATAACCATTACAAAGTATGAAACTTGTCTAACATCAGTTGTACGTGCAATAAATATGGGGTTTATCTATTTAGTATATTAATAGCTTCGTTAATTATCTTTTGAGTCAATTCAAGTTATGCTAGGAGTATTAACAGACAGTTCTTCACGGGTCCCTGGGATCTTATTTCAGGCCGAGAAGTTTTGAATCTGGAATAGGAAGTGTTTGGTATCGAGGCCTGCAATGGTTCTGTTGGCGCTGGAAGTCTGAAGGCAACAAGGAGTTTAGTGTCAAAGTTATTAAAGACCTGTTGCAGAAGAATCTGCATTTTGAAAGAGGTTTTGTGCTAAAATGAGTTAGCTAGTTGGGTTCCAATTAAACGTAATGTGTTGGTTTGGTGAGCGGAAATAAAGCGATTACCGGTGAAAAAAGAATTAGTTAAAAGAAATATCCATGTTGGGTCCTTGGCGTGTCCGTTTTGCGAGCGGTCAGATGAATCTACATAACAGCTTTAACGGGGTGTTCTATGGCTGTGGAGGTTTGGGATACGGTAGGTCGGTGGTGCCGATTGAGTCCTATTTTGACTTTCGGGATGAATGAACTCTTGGAGTTGTATAAAGATATCAAAAGTAGTAAATGGGGTAAGAATATTATCCACGGCATTATCATAGTGTCGTGTTGGCGCATATATGGTTGGCGAGGAACGAGAAGGTCTTTCAAGATAAGGTGACTTTGGGAAGACTAATTTTTGGAGATATCAAAAGGTTGTCGTTTTTTTGGTTAAAACATAAATCCATTTATAAGGATTTCTCTTGGGATAGTTGGATAAAGTATCCGCTGTATATGATGTAATGTTTTTTCAGCGGTCCTCAAATTGAGGACTTTGCCGTCGTGGTATGAATGAAATTGAACTTTCCAAAAAAAAAAGCTATGTTAGGGTATCTCTGGTTTGTTAACATATAAATAGATAGTTACAGCTGGCGAATTAATATTTGTAACAAGTTCATTTAATTGGTTGTGATTAATATAGTGTTAAGAACAGGTATCATAGTGTTGTTCGGTTCATACTAATTTTAACGTGGGATAAAGATTGCAACTTTAGTATGTGCATGTCTGTGTTATCTCTTGTTAAAATATATCATAAAATAAAAAAAAAGTTAGGAAAAATACCAAAATCAGACATATTTAATGATAAAGTTAACAAAATAAACACTGATTTTTATCATGTACCAAAATAAATACATCAGAAAAGGCCAATCAAGAGATGACAAAGAGGATTTTTCAGCTGAGGCACCTATGGTTAGCCAACATAAAAACTCATGACGAAATACAAAAGGTCCAAATAATATTCACTTAAATTGAGAGATGTGTAACGCGTAGACTAAATTTAGTAGTGGCTAGGATTAAGCATGCAATACAACAGAGTCAACCTTTAGCGGTGACCAAGGTCGCCGCTAAAGGTCGAAATTCTTGTAGTGATTAGCTTTTAGCTGTCTACCAGGACTTACCCACTTCTTTCTATCATCCGACTTGAATTCAGTTGAGGCCTTTTTATCCGCCGACTAAATTTAGTCAACAATTTACACGTGTACTGTTTTTTTTACCCGCATTATACATTTCATATTTTTTTTGTGCCAGCTAAATTCTAACCACTTTCACCGGCAGATCCTATTTCCCGCATTGTGATTTATTGGTTTGGACATGTTTATTTTGACACATGGTAAAAGACAACGTCTATTTATTAGTTTTGTCAATCAACATCCATTTTATTTTCATGATTTTCCCTGATTGGTTTAGGAAAAGTGTAAAGTATCAAGGTTGGAATGTTTAAAAAATATATAAGGATTTCATATTACAAAGAAATCAATCATCATATCATATAAAACGTATATATAAAGAGGATCTTAGATCTCTCATCTTATAAATTATATTACTTCTACACATGGCCGTACATGATTATGTTTTGACATGTTAATTTGCCAGTCGATACCCGTTTTCTTCCTTATTTCCTTTCATTTTTATATTCTATTTGCATCTTATAAAAAACACAACGAAAGTTCCATGATGCATGTAATCATTTTTCCCGACCAAATGAAGCATCCAAGGCTTAATAAGATACTTATAAATGATCACATATATTATCACATATCACCACATTCAATTCCAACATTTTAATCATGACAGGAATGGAAGAACACATATGTGTGCTCCTAGATTCATACTGGTACAAACACCACATTCTCACTAGCAATCCCCCAATGGTGTCGATTTCCAACAACAATAATGTGGTGGATCAAAATGGCTGCACTAGGAAGAAACCAAGAGACGATGAACTCATCGGGTTGACGATAATGAATTGTAGAAATGAAGTAGAGATGAAGGGTCTGCTTAGATTTTGGGCTCATTCTGTTGCTTCTGCTGTCTCCTAATTATATATCTTCAGTCTCCTTCCTTTTTTTTTCTTTCATTTTTCTTTCATTTTTCTTTTGTCTAATGATTTTTCACCCATTTTTTAGGGGTGAGAATTGAAGTTGGGTTTGGATTTTATTTAGTGCCAAATGTGCCCATAATATATTTAAGCATGCAACGAATCATTGTTAAATGTATGTGTGTGTGCAAAACTTAAGGAACATTGTTTTATTTGACTAATGTTATATCGACCAAAGCTTTATAGCCTAGCGGTACTCAGATGTATCGAAAAAGCGTTTCTCTCCAAGTAGTTGAGGGTTCATGTCACATAATTCAGCTAAATGTGTATATTTGTGAATAGGATTAGAGAGTGTCTGAGTTGCCTGGTAAAAAATAGGTTATGCCAAAAATCAAGCAACAAAATCTTAATCGCTAATATCCCTTAGTAACTTGACAATATAATTATATATCAATGGATAACAAGCTAGCATTTTAAGTCTTAAGATGAGCATCGAAGATCCGTTGATGATTTCCAAAGCCAACGAATGTTATAAAAAAGGATTTTTGTTTATATTGTTGGGTAATTAAGCTTGCTGCTGATTACCTTGTTGGTCTTGTCTTCGACTAAGGTTTTTGTGATGTTTGTATTTTTATATGTAACAATGTAACGTTGGTCTGCTGGACCTTATACCGTGGGTCATATGTTTGTTGGTGTACATAGATAAGGATAAGTTTTAATTTATTCATGCTTTTAATGAGAGGAGCTTAAATTTGCTATTAAAAGAAATTTAATATGGAAAACAAATCTTATAGAAGAAAAAGAACACAAGTAATTAGTTATTCACAACTTTATTAATGTTAAACATTAACGTTAGAAAAAAAGGACATGTGAGAGTCAACATGGACGTCGGATGATACTTGTGAGAGGGCAAAGATAGATAAAAGCCGTGAATCCGTCCGCATCCATGGGAAATATCGAGAAAAGGGATGGATAGGACGGACAACTACCAAGGTGAGGACTGAGGAGAGAGTGGTGGTTGTGAGCCCGTTGAAGATGTGCTTAACCTGACCCGTCATAATTATTTATCATATTTAAAACTTATATACTTGAACATGTCAAAATTAAAATAATTAAACCATAAGAATCATCTTTTTTTTTTTTTTGTAATTTAGGAAAATTGTGTTCCGAAAAATACTACATTCTTAACAAATAATCCACAAGCTTGAAAATTTCCACAAAAGGAAATGCTTCTTGATTTCTCATCTATACTTTCTAAAAAGTAAAATAAATTAATTACTATCATAACGAAGTTGTTGGTTCTATATTTCATAAGTTCACTATAGTAATTTATAAGTCCCAACTGCCCTTGTTGTCTTGGGTCCCTTCTATTAATTATGATCATATCCTTTTCCTTATAAATATATATTCTAGTTATTATTACATCCCATAAGATTTGGCTTTGTCAAATTTTATTGTATTTTGGTTTAGCAATAGCTGCAAAAAGATGATCATAGCTCGAGTCACCTTGTTAGCATTGTCTCTTTCTATGATGACCGGGTTCTCAATGTGCCATCTCTTGAAAAGTTTGGTTACATGCCTCGACTGTCCTACTGGTTCTGACCTTGCAGGTTTGGTTTCTTGACGTGTAATGCTCTTAAACCTTGTATGTTTAATTTGTGTGAAAAATTGTACAGGATTTTTTTGTATAATATTTTAAAAGGATGCATGAAAGATACTAATACAAGTCAATATGTATAATGCACAAGTTACTAAAGCACACATCTCTAGCTAACACCTTTATCATGACCCCCAATAGGCATAAAGATACAAGTCAAGTGCGACCAAGCGAAAAACTTAGCCATGGCTACAACCAATGGCCATGGTGTCTTTGAGGCACAATTACCATCAAGCCATTGTGAAGCCAAGATCTTGGGTGGACCCAAACAACTCTATGTTTCAACAAAGACTTTGGTCACTAGCATCATGAAGGTCCATGAGACTGACTCCTACATCACATCTCAACCATTGAGTTTCAACACATCTTGCCCTTTGTCAAAAAACCATGGTGGGAAATGTGGGACCGAAAACGATGTCGTAGGAAGGAACATCGGGTCGTCAAAGACCATTGATCTGCCTTTACCTAGAGAATGGGGATTCGCACCTTCTAGCTATTATGTTCCCTTCATCCCTATCATCGGCATCCCGTGATTTGATCATGACTTGTGGGCGTATGTTTAAATTTATTGCAACTTTTTTATGTCTCATAATATTTCATTGTCGTTAAGTTGTGATAGTGTGTACCACCTATCAAGTGATGTATATGTGTGTGTGTAATAAAGATGTATAATATGCTTAAGTTGTTAGTTAATTAATGTTTATAATATATGTATTTCTCTTTTCCTCTACCTTTCTTTTATACATTTAAGACGTCTTATTTTTAACGGCGATCACTTTATAGCTAGATATAAAGAGCCAGCAAAAAGCTGGAAGATACAGAAACACCACGGACGATTATTAATGTGTTGGAAGGTTTGATGAGACACTTGTTGGGACAAAGAGGATTGACGAAACCACCTTTTGATAACCTTAGTCTTTTCCATATCTGCCTAAGTATAGAACTGCTGAAGAACAAACAGAAGAAGTACTGAAGAACAAACACAAAGTACTGAAGAGTAAACTCATCAGAAGTTCTGAAGTCTAACCAGACATTTCACTGAAGAACTGCTGAAGACAAACTGCTCATCAGCAGTTTGTCACTCATCAGCACTTACCCTCAGAAGCTTCTAACCGACTGAAGATCAGCAGTTTTACATATTATATTGTTTTGTTAAAGTCTTGATTTCAAGTTTCAATGTACAGACTGATGTAAGCTTATCTTAGCATAATATCTTTGTTAAATATCTTAGATTACTTCAGACTTCAGTTTAGTACATTAGTCTATAAATAGATGAGTTTGTTCATCTATTTTGATATGTGATTTTGTGTAATATCTTTGAACTTATATTGAAATCCTTCGGGCTTTAAACTTATAATTTCCACTTCACATCTGAGAAACATAAACTGCTATTACTGCTTTGTACTTAGAACATTTATTGTTTCTCATTTATTATTCAGTCAAGGGGGAGTAATAACTCCTCATCAAAGTGATCTTTTAGACCTTTGAACACTTGTATTTCCGCTGCTTAATAACTCATATATAAATCTGATAAACACGTAAGTGTTCATATAAACAGCCACTGATCCAACAACACTTCCTATGGGGAGGGTCGGATGACGTAAGGAAAATGAGTTGGGTTTCGTGGGAGGTGGTTATAAAACCTATTCGTGATGGTGGATTGGGTTTAGCTAGTCTTGAAGTTAATAATAATGCCTTATTTGGAAAATGGTTATGGCGGTATTATACCGAACAAAATTCGGTGTGGAGAAAGGTGGTATTATACCGAACAAAATTCGGTTATGGCGGTATTATACCGAACAAAATTCGGTGTGGAGAAAGGTGATCGTTTCGATTCATGGTTCTAGTCGTTGTTGGGGCATTGTGCCGGTCAATAATTCTCTTACGGGGTTGTGGAAAACTTGCACTTCTTTCTGGAACAAATATAAGAAAGGAGGCGTTGGTTTTAATGGCTTGCTTCGTGGAAAAGTAGGAAATGGGCGGCACATTCGGTTTTGGTTGGACGCTTGGCTGATTTTGGAATCGCTAAAGGAGAGATTTCCATGCTTATTTTCACTAGAAAAAAACAAAAGGGTTGCAGTTTCTGATCGGGTTCAGACAAATGGTGAGACTCAGTCTTGAAAGTGGGAATGGAGGCGACTACCAGCGACACCCGAAGATGTTACCAGCAAACTTTCTTTAGAGGTGTTATTACAAGAGGTCACATTGGAGGATAGGCAAGATGGATGGGAGTGGTGTGACGGATCAAGTTTCGGATATAAAATTGCTTCGATTAAAAATGGATGGGGGGGGGGTCAATGTTGTCTGATGGTGGGTTCAAGTTTACATGGAGTAAGTGGGTCCTTCTCAAATGCAATAATTTTATGTGGTGTGCTTTCCTGGATTGACTACTTACGAAGATGGCTCTGATAAAACGTAATATACATGTGGACAATGATCTATGTGTCCGGGTAGCACAGCCTTATTAGGACATGACTCACCATCCTGTTCTAATAATTTTGGTTCTTTTGACCACATTGACATAACAGCTGGGATCTCATCAGATGGATCTTTCCCAGCTTATGACAATGAAGAACTAAGTCAAACTGCTGACAACATGTGTTTCATCATGGATGATTTAAAATATTTTAGCAGTGATGACTTAGAAGAAATGGAAATATTGCACCAACTGGCCTTGTTAAGCTTAAAAACTAACAAATTTTACAAAAGGTCAGGAAGGAAATTTCCAGGACTAAACAATTCAACAAACGTTGGTTTTGACAAATCTAAACTGAGATGTCATAAGTGTCAGAAGTTGGGACACTTTGCTAGAGAGTGTAGAAGCTCTAGCTATAACCAACCAATGTCCTCTGGAAATCAATATAACCCCTCATATAATAGGAATAATGGAACTAATGGGAGTGCTCATTTTGTACAGGCACAAGCTCCAAATGTTCAATATGTGCCACAAGTACAATATGTACAGATGCCTGCTCAACAACAACAGCAGCTCATGCCTCCATTTCCAACTGCTCAACTTCCTGCACAAACTCAACAACCCCCTCAGCAACAAAGCTTATTTACCTCAGGGTATGTTGACTGGAGCAGTCTTCCTTATGACACATCAGAATGCAGTCAGGATGCAGACAATAAGGTCTATGATGTCAACTGGGGAGAACCTGATAATGGCAGAAAGAACTTTGCCTTAATGGCTTTTGAAGGATACTCTTCAAATTCTGCTCTAACACAGGTATCACAACAATCTCTGTTAAAGCTTTGCACTAAATCCTGCAAAGAAACATTTGCTTTAATTAGAGAAACTAATGTGCATTTACAAGGCAAATCCAATGACATGGAAAGAAAATACACACAAATGAAGTGTGATTTGGAAAGAAAAATTATGTTGAAAAACAAAGAAATTTCCAAACTGAATGATAAATCCATTGAAACAGAAGCACAAATTAAAATCATGATAGACAGCCTAGGAAAAGTCAGACAAGAGCTTGCTGACACCAAGGTTGATTGTGAAAAATGGGTTGAGTCTTGTAAAGGGTATCAAATGTTACTTAACAAACAAACTGCAGCCAATGTTAAGTTTGGCATTGGATATACCCACACTGAATCACCAACAGATTTCACCCACAAAACTGATAATGATGGGAAGAAATTGATTCAAACTTCTGATATGGAGGAATGCACATCCTACCATCAGAACTTCCTCAAAAAGGGAAGTCCTGCAGAAGTTAAAACTACTGACAATAAGCCATCAGCAGTTTCAACTACATCAGGAGTTGAGACCCTGAAAACTGCTGATGACCTATTTCAAAAATCAGATTTTGTCAGTAAATTGCCTTCCAGTTCTCTTGATCTATCTAAAAGGAAAGAGAAGGCAAAAGCATGTGAAATATGTGGTCTGTTTAACCACATAACTGAACTTTGCAGATTTAGAAAGGTAAATCAGTTAAATAAACAAAGAAATCAACTGATTGTGGGAAAACAGATAAAACAAGATTATCAAAATACCTTTTTTCCCAACAAACAACAATCAAAAATAACCCTTTCTAAGAAGAAACCTTTATCTCAACAAAGGTCATCTTCTCAAAGTTCAATTTCAGAAGTTTCACCTAACTCATCAGCAGATTCACAAACTGCTGAAGTTAAAGATTTGATAAACCTGGTTAAACTTCTGATGACCAAAGTTGATGGTGGAAACCAAAAAGAACCCACCATTGTTCTTAATGAACAATCCATTGCCAAAAAGACATGGATTACTAAAAATGGTCCACAACAAGCTGCACCTGTTCTCAAGAGCAAACCCAAAGCCAAACTGGCTTGGGTTGCCAAAACTAACTAATTTGCTATCTTGTGCAGAGAGTCTCCAGAGGTTTGAATAGCATATGGTATGTGGATAGTGGAGGCTCAATGCACATGACTGGATGCAGATACCTGATAAACAATTTTATCAGTCAAAGAGAAGGATCTGTGTCCTTTGGGAACAATGCCAAGGGATATGTGCTAGGATATGGCAATGTATCCTCAGGCAAAATGCAGTTTGACAAGGTCAATCTGGTTGAAAACCTTGAGTACAACTTGCTGAGTGTCTCTCAAATGTGTGATAAAGGATATTCTTCCTTTTTCACAAAGACAGCATGCAAGATCATATCACCAGAAGGCCAGAAGTTGATAGAGAAGATCATTGAAGATCATACTTTGCTGATTGCCAAAAGATGTGGCAATGTCTATGCAGTGGACATTGAAAAAGACAAAGTATTGAACAAGACTGCCTGTTTCTTCTCAAAGGCATCAACTTCAGAAAATGATCTCTGGCATAGGAGACTTGGCCATGTGAACTTTAAAACCATCAATAAAGTCACAAAAATGGGCTTGGTCAGAGGTCTACCTTTGAAGGAATATCAGTGCAAAGAACACTGTGTTTCCTGTCTTAAAGGTAAACAGCATAAGTCCTCCTATAAGTCTATTGGAGAATCAAAAACAACTGCATGTCTTCAACTACTCCATATGGACTTATTTGGACCAGTCAAGATTATGAGCCTTGGTAAGAAGAAGTACTGCTTGGTCATCATTGATGACTACTCAAGATTCACATGGGTCTTCTTCTTATATTCCAAGGATGAGGCAGCTGAGATCATCAAGTTCTTTATTCTACAAGTAGAGAAGCAATACTCTCTATCTGTCAAAGTCATCAGGAGTGACAATGGGACAGAGTTCAGGAACAAAACTCTGGATGAATTCTGTCTGTCTAAAGGGATTGTTAGACAGTTCAGCATTCCCAGAACTCCTGAACAAAATGGTGTGGTAGAAAGAAAGAACAGAACATTAATTGAAGCAGCCAGAACAATGTTAGCTGATTCAGGCCTACCTTTGTATTTTTGGGCTGAAGCAGTCAACACTGCATGTTATGTTCAGAATAGAGTTCTTATCAACAAGAGACATACCAAGACTGCCTATGAAATTCTTCATGGCATTAAGCCCCTTATCTCCTTCTTTAGGGCTTTTGGATGTCAATGTTTTATCCTCAACATCAAAGACTCTATTTCTAAGTTTGCTGCAAAAGTTGACACAGGTTATTTTCTTGGTTATTCTCCTTTGAGAAAAGCTTACAAAGTTTTCAATTCAAGAACCAAGATAGTAGAAGAAACACTGAATGTCAAGTTCAATGAATCAAAACACACTCTTATTCCAGCAGATCCTGCTGAATTATTTGATCTTGACAGTTTTCATTTCGGACCTGAAAAGACTGTTGAATCATCCAAACCTCCTCAAAATGGTTTTCAAGGATTTGAAGATGATAGTCCTGCACCATGGACTCCAAACACAGTCAGAAGATCAACTATTAAACCTTCAGAAGTTTCAATAGCTTCTACTTCAGGAACTACTGATGAACATTTTGAAACTACTGATTCAGCTGAACCTAAAACTCCTGAAGTTCAAATAACAGCTGAACCAGATATTATCAATCTCAGTGGTTTATTTGAAGAACCTGTAGAGCCATCATCCAGTACAAGTTTGCAACAACTGATTGAACACAAGGATCATCCATTGGATCAAATCATGGGTGATATTGCATCAGGGGTACTCACAAGAAACCAGCTTTCCAACTTTTGCTTATTCTCAGCATTCATCTCTCAGTTGGAACCAAAGAAGTATCAAGAAGCCCTCAAAGACAACAATTGGGTGCAAGCAATGCAAGAAGAGTTGCTTCAATTCAAGAAACAACAGGTTTGGGAAATCTGTCCCTTACCTGAAAACAAGCAACCAATTAGAACAAGATGGGTCTTCAGAAACAAATCAGATGAGGCTGGTATGATCATCAAGAACAAAGCAAGACTAGTGGTACAAGGTTATTCCCAAGAGGAAGGAATTGATTATGATGAAACCTTTGCACCAGTTGCAAGACTTGAAGCTATCAGGTTATTTTTAGCTTATGCAATTTCCAACAACATTAAAGTTTATCAAATGGATGTCAAAAGTGCATTTTTGTATGGAAAAATAAAAGAGGAAGTGTATGTCTGTCAACCTCCAGGGTTTGAGGATCCTTCTCATCCTGATTGGGTTTACAGACTTGACAAAGCTCTTTATGGGCTAAAACAGGCTCCAAGAGCCTGGTATGAAACACTTTCCAACTTTTTACTTAAGAATCACTTCTCAAGGGGATCCATTGATAAAACTCTTTTCATAAAACATGTTGGAAATCATGTCTTACTTGTTCAAATATATGTTGATGATATCATTTTTGGTTCAACAAATTCAAAACTGTGTGAAGAATTTAAGAAACTCATGCAATCAAAATTTGAAATGAGTACAATGGGAGAATTGCAGTACTTTTTGGGACTGCAAATCAAGCAACAGTCAAATGGAACATTCATACATCAATCAAAATATGTTAAAGAATTATTGAACAAATTTTCTTTACAAGACTGTAAAACATGTTCCACTCCCATGACACCAATCACACAAGTTGAACCAGATGATCAAGGGAAACACATTGATCAAACCATGTATAGATGTATGATAGGTTCTCTTTTATATCTAACTGCTTCTAGACCAGATATCATGTTTTCAACTTGTGTCTGTGCTAGATACCAATCTGCACCAAGAGAATCTCATCTAATTGCAGTCAAAAGAATCTTCAGATATCTGAAAGGAACTCCTACTTTAGGGATTTGGTATCCTGCTTCAAGCAATACCAAGTTAACTGCTTTTTCAGATAGTGACTATGCAGGCTGCAAAATGTCAAGAAAATCAACATTTGGTGGTTGTCAATTCTTAGGAAACTGTCTGGTGTCCTGGCAATCAAAGAAACAAACATCTGTGGCAACTTCAACAGCTGAAGCTGAATACATTGCTGCTGCAAGCTGTACTTCACAGATACAATGGCTCCAATATCAACTGCTTGATTATGGAATCAAAGAGACCAAGACCCCACTTTTAGTAGACAGCAAATCTGCCATTAGCATCATTCAAAATCCTGTTCAGTTTTCAAAGACTAAACACATTGAAATCAGGTATCATTTCATAAGAGATTGCTATGAAAAAGGCAAGATTGAGGTGAAGCATGTCACAACAGCTAATCAAATAGCTGACATTTTCACCAAACCCCTTGATTCAACAACTTTTCAGAGGTTAGTATCCATGCTTGGGATGTTAAACTTAGAAGAAAGTCTGTAAGTGTTTCACTTTTTAGTTCTGCACATATTTTATTTTTCACTTACACACTTATCTATCACAAACCTCTGAAGACCAAAAATTTGAGAAAAGAGAAAGTTCTGATGAACAAATTTTGATAAACATCAAAATGGGATATTTTCAAAATGGATATAACTACTGATGAAAATCAGAAGTTAGAAAAGTGTTTTAAGAGTCATCTGCATCAGCAGTTGAAACTGCTGATGAGATAACTAAAACCACTGATGAAGAAACCTTTCTTCTTCAGCAGTTTGACTAAAAGGGTAAAACAGACTTTTCACTCGTCAGAAGTTAGACCTAGTCGGTTAAAAACTTCTGATAAATACCCTGTTCCAACACTTATCCATTCAAAAAGCAAAATTCCCTCTTTCTCTCTCAAATTCAAAGCAAAACCCTTTCTCTAACCTAAAAATCACTGTTCGATCAAAAACATCCATGGCTCTCGTGTTAAAACAGGGACACAACCAAAGAGGCTACTTTGTTAAAGATGAAGCCTGGTCCCAGTATGATGAGATACTTGATCTCATCATGAAATCCCAATACTATGATGCTTTCACCATTGATCCACCAATTCATGAAGAAACTCTTAATGAGTTCTGGGCAAATTCAGAGACGGTGAAGGTGAACAATGAAGTGATTTCCCTCAAATCTTCCATAAAAGGGAAACTGATGGCCATCTCACCAGAAACACTAAGCATCAGGCTTGGTTTGAAGGATTCTGAGGCACCTGAGCATATTCCAACCTCAGATATTCATCTGACCATGACAGAGTGTGGCTATCAAGGTACTTTGGCACAAGCAACAGTTTACAAAAAATATTTTGACCCACAATATAAACTGTTATTTCATTATATTATTATGTGTCTTAGTCCTAAAACTGGGTCAATAGATCAGATGCCTTCAACCTTTCAACCTATTTTTCATTCCATCATAAATGAAACTTCTTTCAAGGCATCAAAACTGTTTTTCAATGAACTGGTTTTACATCATGAAAATGATAAAAAGAAATTTTTGTTGTATCCAAGGTTTGTTATGCAGTGCATAATAAAAGAACTTGGAGAGGGAGTACTTGAGGGAAAAACAACAACTTTAAATCCTTTAACTGCTCAAGTATTCTCTAGGCACAACAAACCAGCACTTTTGCTAGAAGATGACCAAGGGGAAGAACAACCCATCCCCAAGGAACCCACATCTTCCAAACCCAAAAAGAAAACTAAAAAGCCTAAACAACAAAAACCAAAAACAACCAAGTCACGGAAAAAGAAAGTTCAGGAAGTGGAGAAACCTGAAACTATTGATGTGCAATCTGCACTTGAAAAGGAAGTGGCTGAAACATCCTCTCAGCACACTCCTTCTCCACCACCCAAAAGAAAACCTGTCACAGTTATATTTCAAAGAAAAAGATTTAAGAAACAAATAACTGTTGACCCTGCTTTTGAAACTGCTGAAATCATTCCTGAACCCACCCAAACTCCTGAACACCAACCCATAACAACTACTGAACCTGAACCCTCACATACAACCATAGAAATTGCCCAACTTCTCTCAGGACTTAAAGGAACCCATTCACCACATGTCACTCCCCTTACAACACATCAAATTGGGGAGATACCTTCAGAAGTTGACATGAATGTGGATCCCTTTAGCCCAACACAGAGAGATGAGGATGAACAAGAGTTTGTAAGCCCAAACTTGCAAACTTTTGATACTTTTGAGGCTGCTACTACTCACTTATCACCCAGTGGTGAACCTGAGGACAGTAGTAACATAGCTAAGACCTCAAACTTGGCAACTACTGACGAAGGCCTAAGGCCAGAAGTAGGAAAACCTCAGAACCAAGACAAAGAGGTTCATGAGACTACTGGTTTGGGTCCAGCTCATGATATAACTGATCCTGCCCTCTCTGAGGACACTATCAGGGATTCAGATGATTCCATTAAGTTGGTTGATGAATCAAAACTTCCACAAACTGAATTGACGGTTGACATTGAAGGTCCTGCATCTAAGGTCTCCAAGCTCAAGAAGCTGGTCACCAAAGATCAGGTTAAAGACCAGTTAGCCCAAAAATCCCCAAAACTGGCATCTTCAGAGCAATCTGAAGATCACCCAAAAAGCACCCCTTCACTAAAACAACCTACCCAATTCACTGGGCTTACAAGCATAGATCTGAACCAACTATGCAGCCCAGATGGTCCCCTGTATCAGGCACTCAAACAAATCATAACTGATCAACTCAAACCCTTCACAACTGCTTGGGAGTTAAAAGCTAACAATCAGTTTGGGTTGATCAACTCGAGACTTGCTGAGTTGAACAAGAAGATGGATGAAACACAAGATCAACTGGCAAGGTTGTCTGCTGCAACATCTCACTCTATTAGGCTTCCAGAAGTGGATGAAGCCAAAAGGGGGGAGATGATTAAGGAACCAACAGAAGTTGCTACACAAAGACAAACTCCTGATCAAGAAGCTGATAGACCAACACAAAGACCAGGAAAAGAAGTAGCACCAGAGTTCAAGTTATCTAAGGCATCAGAGGGAACTGCTGATTACATTTCTCAAACTACTGAAGACAATCCTTCAGCAGTTGTGACTCCAATTACCACATCAGCAGTTCTACCTCCTAAACCATCATCAGAAGTTCCTAAGGCAACTGAAAAAGAACCTACTCCCACTCCTTTGCCTACAACAACTTCCACAGCTGTCTTAAACCCTACTCCCATCAGCATGTCAAAAGATTTATTGGAGAAGAGTTTAAAAGAAGCTGCTAAGAAGGCAAAAGAAGACAGAGTATGGAACAGCCTAGAAACCAGAGAAGACTTGAGCTTTGATGAAAAATTGATCAAGTACCAAGAGAAACTTGATGAGCTTGAGGCTGAAGAGAGAGCACTTGAAGCTGCTGCTGAAGAAGACAAAAGAGCACAGCTTATAGCATTTATTACAAAGAACTCCAAATCAAAGCAAGTGGCCCTCAAAAGACTCTCAACACAAGAACTGACCAGAAGAGCACAAATGCTATCTGATAGAATAGCAACTGAAAATGAGAGGAAAGCCAAAAGAGCTGAAGTGATTGAAGAGTTAGTGGCAAATGGCTATGGTTCAAAAGCCTCAATCAGCAAATGGAAAGAACAAACTCTCTATGAGGCTTACAAGAAATTCAAAGCAAAGAAAGTTGCTGAACCAGAAAGATTTGAAAGCCAAGAAGTCCAAACAACTTCTATTGTCAAAAGACCATCTGGTACATTAAGAAGGCCAGCCACCAAAAGAAAAGCAGATGGAGATCCCATTGTCAAGACTGACTTCAAAATGATTTTGCTAGAAGGAGATCAGCTTGTACATGGTGATTTTGATGTTGAAGAGAAACCCATCTTGACCCAATTCAGAGACAAGGCTACCTATGCTTATCAGTTACAACAATCCATCCAAGAAGAAACACATACAAGGGTTGTTACAGAGCATCACCTGCCCAACATACCAATCCAAGGTGCTGCTGAATTACAAGGAAGTCAAGAATCTCACCTGAGAGTCACTGAAATAGAAGACATTCCTCAATCAGGTCAACCTAAGGAAACTGGCTTAATTTCCTATGCCTCTGACTTTGACAGGTCAAAGGTAAACATTGTGAAATGGTCATTTACTGAATCCAACTCAGTACTTGTGACCAGGAGAGACCGTTCAAGTAAGGTCTATAGAAACTCAAAGGAGTTGAGTGTTTTATCGTCCAAAGACCTTCTCACCATTCAACATTTAACACCTGAACTTGGTCCTCTCACTGAGCAACAAAGATGTACTCTTACCACCCGGATGACAGCAGAGATCTGGAGGATGCTAGAAGAGAGAAAAGGACAACAATAAAGGATAGATAAGGTTTTGGCTTCATCAATCCAGGGGGAGATTGTTGGGACAAAGAGGATTGACGAAACCACCTTTTGATAACCTTAGTCTTTTCCATATCTGCCTAAGTATAGAACTGCTGAAGAACAAACAGAAGAAGTACTGAAGAACAAACACAAAGTACTGAAGAGTAAACTCATCAGAAGTTCTGAAGTCTAACCAGACATTTCACTGAAGAACTGCTGAAGACAAACTGCTCATCAGCAGTTTGTCACTCATCAGCACTTACCCTCAGAAGATTCTAACCGACTGAAGATCAGCAGTTTTACATATTATATTGTTTTGTTAACGTCTTGATTTCAAGTTTCAATGTACAGACTGATGTAAGCTTATCTTAGCATAATATCTTTGTTAAATATCTTAGATTACTTCAGACTTCAGTTTAGTACATTAGTCTATAAATAGATGAGTTTGTTCATCTATTTTGATATGTGATTTTGTGTAATATCTTTGAACTTATATTGAAATCCTTCGGGCTTTAAACTTATAATTTCCACTTCACATCTGAGAAACATAAACTGCTATTACTGCTTTGTACTTAGAACATTTATTGTTTCTCATTTATTATTCAGTCAAGGGGGAGTAATAACTCCTCATCAAAGTGATCTTTTAGACCTTTGAACACTTGTATTTCCGCTGCTTAATAACTCATATATAAATCTGATAAACACGTAAGTGTTCATATAAACAGCCACTGATCCAACAACACTTCCTATGGGGAGGGTCGGATGACGTAAGGAAAATGAGTTGGGTTTCGTGGGAGGTGGTTATAAAACCTATTCGTGATGGTGGATTGGGTTTAGCTAGTCTTGAAGTTAATAATAATGCCTTATTTGGAAAATGGTTATGGCGGTATTATACCGAACAAAATTCGGTGTGGAGAAAGGTGGTATTATACCGAACAAAATTCGGTTATGGCGGTATTATACCGAACAAAATTCGGTGTGGAGAAAGGTGATCGTTTCGATTCATGGTTCTAGTCGTTGTTGGGGCATTGTGCCGGTCAATAATTCTCTTACGGGGTTGTGGAAAACTTGCACTTCTTTCTGGAACAAATATAAGAAAGGAGGCGTTGGTTTTAATGGCTTGCTTCGTGGAAAAGTAGGAAATGGGCGGCACATTCGGTTTTGGTTGGACGCTTGGCTGATTTTGGAATCGCTAAAGGAGAGATTTCCATGCTTATTTTCACTAGAAAAAAACAAAAGGGTTGCAGTTTCTGATCGGGTTCAGACAAATGGTGAGACTCAGTCTTGAAAGTGGGAATGGAGGCGACTACCAGCGACACCCGAAGATGTTACCAGCAAACTTTCTTTAGAGGTGTTATTACAAGAGGTCACATTGGAGGATAGGCAAGATGGATGGGAGTGGTGTGACGGATCAAGTTTCGGATATAAAATTGCTTCGATTAAAAATGGATGGGGGGGGGGGGGGGGGGGTCAATGTTGTCTGATGGTGGGTTCAAGTTTACATGGAGTAAGTGGGTCCTTCTCAAATGCAATAATTTTATGTGGTGTGCTTTCCTGGATTGACTACTTACGAAGATGGCTCTGATAAAACGTAATATACATGTGGACAATGATCTATGTGTTTGGTGTGAGAGCAAGGAAGAAACGGTGGAACACATTCTTACAGGTTGTGCGGTCTCGGCTGGAGTGTGGAACGGGTTATCTAGATGGTGTCGCATTCTAGATATTTATGCTTTTCATGTCAATGATTTGGTAAACTTACACGATCTTTGCGGCGCTTTGAGAAACGAGAAAGCGGTTATTCACGGGGTTATTATTATTGCGTGTTGGCGGTTATGGAAGGCAAGGAATGCTAAGATTTTTTTTCAAGTAAGGAGTCGAATGTCACGGACATGATCGTGGATATCAAGACCTTGGGTTTTCTGTGGTATAAACATAGGTTTAAAGGAGTTGTCATTGATTGGGAGAGGTGGTGTAATTTCGATTTAATGTAACTGGTTTGTATGTTTCGGTTTTTGCTTGCTATCTCTGCCTTGGTGATAGATTGTCCATTTTTGGTGGTTAATGAAAGTCATTTTTCAAAAAAAAAAAAAAAAAAAAAAAAGAAACAGAAACACCAAAAACGAAAAAACAAAATTACAACATCTAAGAACATCAAAATTGGCCCAGTTGGCCCACGATAAGGACTGAATTTTGGCCCGATGAGTGGCCCAAAAAAAGGCGTCCTCCTTAATTAAATCAACTAAAATTTGAACCGGGATGAACTTGTCTTCGAATACTTTGGCATTGGCACCATCCATAGCCTCCAAACCATAGCCAAAATAATCATATGAGTAAGTTTTTTTCCACCTCTTCGAGACGTTGTCTGAAGTGTTATTTTAACTATATACTATTATACCGACTTGGTCAACGTCGGCTAGTTACGTAGATGGGTTTTCCATTGTGTCATTCTATGCCCGTATTCAATAATATATTAATTGATACGGAACAAAGACAGCAACAAGCGAGCTCATATTTTGACCAACTTGAAAGAGGCAGGGGGATACATGGAGCCAAACTTAAAATGAAATAACTTTCATTACGTATGGAATTATGTGGCCCATAAATAATGGACGGAAACCTCTATTTGTCCCTACCATCTAGTCTTCACACTAGCTCCCCCATTTTATGTGAGTATGTCCCCAAAATTATATGGGATGGGTGTGAGTGGTTGTCTACTGTTGATCGGTATAATTGGGGTTACTTGGGAATCTTTTATTACAATAAAACTGTAAGGTGTATTTATTTTTTAGTATTTGTTGAAAGTAGTTGTGAGTGGATGAAAGAGAAACTGTAATAATTTTTAGTGTAATATGTGGTTGTGATTGGTTGTGAGTGAATGGGGGATAGAAAAGCTACTGTGAATGCTTAGTTTTATCATTTGGAGATCCTATTTCAAAAACTTTATGATTTTTCACTGATTTTCACAACCTTTAATTATCATTTTTTTTTAATTGTAAAACATGTAAATTTCATTGACTACGTTATTTTACACATCTATTACTTAGTTTTACTTATTAGTTGTCAATTATTAAAGTTAAAATGTAGCGGTACCTACCAATAGGGCTGGCAAATCGTGTATACCTGACCTGTTAAGACACGAACCTGTTAAGACACGATACACGAAACCTGACTACCTGTACACGACATGAAAATTTTTCGTGTCTATTTTTTGATACACGAACCTGTTAAATTTTTTAACAAGTATACACGAAAAGTACCTGTTAATGCCTGTTTGTGACCATTATGTTAATCGCATGTTTACGAACCTATTTAGTAAGAGAAAATTTCCAAAAGTTCACCAAAGACCTAGATAATACCTGTTTGCGTACCTGTTAGTACCTGTTTGTGTACATGTTAATACCTGTTTGCGTACCTATTAGTACCTATTTGTGAACATTATACTTAGGGATGACAAATCGTGTATACCTAACCTGTTAATACACGAACCTGTTAAGACACGATACACGAAACCTAACTACCTGTACACGACACGAAAATTAACAGGTAAATTCCTGTCTACCTGTTTAGGACACGAAACCTGTTAAAGCTATACATGTACCTGTTGAGATCATTCAGGTTCGTGTCAGATAATCGTGTTCGTATACAAAATTGCCGGCCTTACCTACCAAGTTTCTAAGTGCTCTATAAAAGAGAGGTTGATGACACAATAATATATCAAATTTTCACTTAAAGCATTTTGATTATTTGGTGTTTTTGCTTTGGTTAATTATTTTATTTTTTTAAGCGTAATAACCCTTGATTTTCATTAAAATGAAATATGAAAGTTAAATAGACGGGCAACAAGCTGCGTCGCCACCCCTTTCTGAATGGGAAACAAATTGGTTTCAATTCACTCCAAACATCTAGCTGGCAACGAGATTGTTAAGGTCTGGCCGAAAATGGCCTTTCGATGTTCAATACAAACAAACAAGTTTCTAATGAACGTCGGATACTCGATTTTAAGAAAGGGGTAGTTTTTTGCCCATTGAATACGATGTTTGCAAGTTTGCAACAAACTTTGCACCCATTAATAAAATTTTGTGACACAAGTATTCCAAAGGTGCTACAAAAAAGAGTGATTGAAAAACAAATATAGACTTAAAAAGAAGAAAAGAAAATAGTTATTGCAGCCGTTGAATCAAGTGAGGAAACAATGAAATAGCCAAACAGCTCCGGTACCAAACATGAAACAACTCCAAAGTACCTTGATCATAAACGTACATATTCCCTTTTTATCCTGTTATTTATTGATTTTTTTCTATTTAAATAAATATTAATGTAAAATAAAGTGTTAGAAATTATTTTTAATATTTCAATGATATGTTGATGATATTATCACACCCACTAAATGCCTAAACTTCAATAAAAACACAAAAAATGTGACTTGCTAGTTTTACATTTTAATTATGTGATACATTTCGCTCAAAAAAAATACCTACTAGAACTTGTGCAACTAATAAAGTGTGACAAGTGAACGAGGCTAGCCCAAGCATATGACTCTAAGAGTGGAGTTCTCGGGTTCAAACATGAGCAATGAATGAGTTTGGAATTATTTGTGTAAAGTAAAGTGAGAGTAGCATTTGTCGTTAAAAAAAACATGACAACACTGCTAGGTCGGACAAATTATCCGTCACCACTAGCTTTCACAAAAGAAAAACACCGCGGTAACCCAGATTAATACTTTTTTTTCTTCCTAAAACAACTGGTCACTCATTTTTTTCTGAAGACTCGAATACAATCATGTATTTATCTATTACCCGACTTAACTATTTACCAAACTTATATCGCCGTTGCCCCTCCCCCTCCCCTCCCCTCCCCTCCCCTCCCCTTTATCTCTTCTCGTATTATCTCTAAGGATCAAGATTCTTGTATTAAAAACTAACCACCCGAAGTAAATTATTTATATAATCATATAAATTTCTGAATTAAATGGTCTAAGATACTACTATACATATTATAAACACAAATGACTTAAAAGCAGCCCATACACTTCTTATTTTATATTGTAACCACCATTTGTTGTGGTTGAAGTGGAACTAGTTAACGGCAACAACTCCCCTCTTATGCTCTAATCTTCAACACAAAAGCACTTCACTTACTCGTATTAATTAATATATACTCATGTCAACTAAAAGCCTAAAACAAACCCACCATATACATATATATATATAACCCAACATCCCATGCTTATTCTCATCGGACCATTTGACACATATATATTCATATTCAAAAACAACATTACTCACTTCACACATATCCTAAGTTAAACTTCTTCAATGGATCTAAGTCGTTCAGGAAAAGAAAGTGGCGATATCGCGATCCCCGTAAGGGAGGTGGCTAAGTCCTCCAAGTCAGGGAAGGGTATCGCACCACCACCCGCAGCATCCACCATACGACTTGGCCAACAGTCGCCACCAGCTGCAGGGTGGAGGAGAGGTGTTGGAATTATTGATCTAATTCTAAGGATATGTGCCATTACTGCTACTCTTGCCGCGGCTGCGGTTATGGGCACTACTGACCAAAATCTCCCGTTTTTCACTCAGTTTTTTCAGTTCCAAGCTAGCTATGATGATTTTCCTACGTTCACGTAAGCAATGACTTTCTTAAAACGATGTTTAATTATCCTTTAAAGATCATGGCATGTGATATTTTACTATGGATCATCCATTGTTCTCAATCACAACGATCGAAAAACCTTAGAAATTATATCTGAAAATCGATTGATAATTCTTACTAGCAACTATCAAAATATTATCTTACCTTTTTTAAACGGTTAAATTTTTTGTCATCATTGACATTTGCACTCTCATCACATGGAAAAACAAAGCATAATACAACATATTGTCACCAATGGAATTAAAATATTATCTTTTACTTATTTTTTGATTTTTCACTTGCATAGAGTTATAAGAATTTTTTTATTTTTTACTTGTTTTGAGTTTTGACCAATATATCGTAGTGACTAAACCACATCACTTGAAAAGACAAAACCTTATTCAACACCTTGAAACCACTAGACCAAAGACCCTTTGGTTATACTTTTTATTTTATTGTTAGAAATTTGACTAATGCGTCTTTGATTTATCTATTGATCTTGTGCGCATTTTGTGCAGGTTTTTCTTAGCAGGAAACGCGATAACATGTGCTTATCTCGTGCTATCTTTGCCTTTCTCAATAGTTTGTATCGTTCGTCCACATGTTATAGGAGCTAGGATGTTGCTCCTTATTTTCGACACGGTATTATTTATTTATTTATTTTATTTTTTTTTAATAGAAAGGTTAATTTATTTCAATACGAAAATTACATCATAATAGAAGGTAGACGGGCAAGTCCATATTTCTAAAGAGATGGCAAAAGGAGTGAATAGAATGGTTTAAAATAATATCTATCTTTATTCGTATGGATTGTTACTTATTTTTGTTTTTATCATTAATGCTAAAGAAATGAAAAATATCATCTAAAACTATGTACGCAATGTGTAATTTCGACTTATACCGACCATTTACACATATTTATATTTTGCCACGTGCTTTATTTTTTTCTTTTTACAACAATCTTTTTAAAATTAAGTTAGTTAAACTTCTAATGATTTGAACCACACAATATTTGTGTGAGCAATCACCAATGTCATTAGATCATAAGGTCATGGACGTTACATGCTTTAATTTTAAGTAACAGTATCATTTTGGTTCAACAGCTAGCGTTGGCATTGACTATTTCGGCTGCATCCGCGGCTGCAGCCATCGTTTACTTGGCACACAATGGGAACCCTGGCACCAACTGGCCGGCACTATGCCAACAGTTCAATGAATTCTGCCCACGTGTTAGCGGAGCAGTGGTGGGTTCGTTCCTAGCGGTGTTGATTTTAGTGGTTTTGGTGATACTATCTGCCGCTGCTCTCCGGAGGATCTAATGTGAAATTGTGTGATCATTTTAATTCACAGCTAAATTGTGTTGTTTTATGTATTGTTATTGAGTTTGATTTGTAGTTGGTTTGGTGTTGTTGGGTGGATCTGGTGGATATTTATGTCACTTCACATGGACTACATGCATTGTAATTTATTGTTTATTCCGTTTGCAATGAAAAGTAGAACAACTAATTTGATATTTTGTATTGTGTTTTAAACGGATGATAGAGGATTTACTTCCCACCCTCTATATGTTATTTATTTCTAGATTTTAGAGAAGAATTTATAGAAACCATTGAAAACGCCTCTACATTCCATCCTTTATAAATGGAGAGTGATTTAGAGAAGATAAAAGTAAACCTCTATGATCGAGGCTCAAAACCAAACCTCTCTTACTTATTTACTTATTGTGAGTATATAAGAAAAAGAAAAAAAAATTATAAAATAAGTGTTTATGAGTAAGATAAAGATTGATGATGAAATGCGTGAGGTTTTTTAAAAATTAGCCAACTTTTGAGAAAAAAAGTGTGTTTTTTAATTAAATTATGTAGATTGATGATGAAATGTGTTAGGTTCCATAATGCCCTTTTAATAAAAACTTTTCATAATTTATTGAAAATGTGATTTTTTTCTTTTAGTTAAACTCTTTGGTTAAGGAGGTGAGAGCTAAATCCTCCTAGAGATTTGTTGTATAATACAAGACAAATTAATAACATCACAGCCGTTCAAATAAATAAAATAAATAAATAACACCACAAAACCATAACTTTTGTTTAATGAAGTAGTTTTTTTAACCCGCATGTGTTGTAGCAGTGCCATATGTGACATGATAACGTATAGACTACAATCAACTAAATTATGTTAACACGTAGACGAGCTCAAATTTATATCAATGCGTTCATAAAAAACGTAAAATTAGTTAAGGGTAAACACGAAACTTTAGAAAATTGAAGGGTATAAAGTTACACTTAAAAAGGGTATACCCAATATTATAATTTTCACTTTATAAATTGACCAAGTAACTTTGGAATTTTGCCACAAAGTTCTTTTACAATTCTTTCATATGTTAAACTTTGGCATAATTCCTTTTCCCCCTCAACATAAATTTTAATCGAAGCACTCTACTTCACTGTTTTGTTTTCTATATAAAACATCACACTATATCCTTCTTATTTTATTCGTTACAACGTCTTCTTTTTAGCTACACTTCGTCACAAATTTTATTTACATATTTTCCGTTAAAAATAACCACTACAACGCACGGCCGGTTATTTAACAAAACAAAAAAATAAAAAAATGGGTAACATGTGAGGAAATTATAAAATAGTAGGCGTATATATTCATTTTTAATAATCTTATTATTATTATATGCATTTATTAAAAAAAAAAAAAAACGTACACGTCTGAAGCGCACAATATTGACCCACTTCCTGGTTGGTTAATAATATTGTCAATATAACTCGACACTAAACCACTTCATCTAAGCTAAACAACCCTGAATCTAGAATCTTTAACAACAATATGGGGGTTGTTAAGGCAGCGATCGGTGATGGGGTGATGACTTTTATGTGGGTGTTTTGTGCATCAACACTTGGAGCTACTACATCGGTCATAGCTAAGGCTGTGGGCGTTCATGGACCGGCTTCGTTGGTGATAACAGTGGGTCTTGTGTTTATTCTGTTGCTTGTGTTTGGTATTATTGGTGATGCACTTGGTGGTGCTAGCTTTAATCCTACTGGTACTGCTGCTTTTTATGCTGCTGGTCTTGGTCGTGATACCCTTATCTCTGCTGCTGTTCGGTTTCCTGCTCAGGTAGTTGCTAATTTTTTTTATTTATTTTTTTTAAGTTGGGGTTTTTGATTATGTTTATTGTGAATGTGTGTTTATATAGTTTTATTAAGAGTTGGGTTTTATGTAGGGAATTGATTTGGAATTTTTTTTTTTTTTTATAATGGTTATATTTCATTGATATATAAAGAGCAAATTACATAAGGATAGCAGGTTGATGGGTCACAAGCTGTGCGGCCACCCTTTCTGAATTGAAATTTGTTTAATGAAATTAGAGTTTGAAAATATTGGAATGTGTCAAAGGAATTGGATTTTTTTTATGTATTTGGTTGACAAAATGATTAGGTGCGTCGGCCGCAGTGGCGAAGCTTGACCCGAAACTTCGGGAGGTCGAAAGTCACCGGGGGTCGGAAATCACTAGTTTCGGGGGGTCTAAAACCAGTTTCGAGGGGTCGAAACAGTATATACACAAAAATTTCTAAACGAATACTATATAATCGGAACTTCTGAGCGAAAATTCGGGGGAGGGGGGGGGCGACCGTCCCTCCCCGCCCCTTAAGAGCTGCGCCAATGGTCGACAACATTGTTTAAAAAAGCGGTTGAGGTGTGCTCAAAGAGGCGCGCCTTGAGATGAGGCGGCTTGAAAATGAATATGAGACGTCGCCTCATGGGGTATTTTTGTACATGCGCCTCATGGGGGGTTTATGTGCGTTTTTGATGTTTTAGACATTTTGTGTCAATTTCAAACATTTTGTGTTTTTTGATGAATTTGGTGATGAAATTAGTTGGTAGTTTATTTCTATAAGATATATAATTTTTATATTTAATTTTATTGGGCTTACGCCTCGTTGGGGACTTGAGGCAAAAGGAAAATGTCTCGATGATGCTCGATTCCATTTTTTTTGAACTTTGGGCAACGGTAGAGGTGGTAGAGATTTCAATTCATTGGGTTGGATTCCTTTACTTGATGGAGATTGAGGGAATTCATTTAAGCTCCAATTCATTGTCCAACCAAATATGTTATCATTTTATTTTAGTTTAAATGTGTTTTACAAACAAAATGGGTAAGGAATAGAGTTTGGATTCCAATTCTATTGAATTCCAACAAATTTTTAACGAACCAAACATCCTTATATTCCAATACTTGAAATGTATTTCACATTTGAGTAACTACAACTCTACAAGAGAGTATAGAGAGTGTAGTTTAATCTTGATGCATATAATACTCCGGTCATTGGATACAGGTCAAAGATGTGACTCAGTTAAACGGGTCATAAGAAAGCTTTTATAGTCACATGTTCCTAATGTTTTATTTGGGTCAAAATAATGGGTCTATGTCATGGTCTTAGTTGGTGGGTTAGTTTTGCTTACATAGTGTATTTAATGTAAAGTTTGATCATTAATGAATGTGTGAGTTCAAGTAGGAAAAAAACTCTTCAGATCGTGTGTTTTCTTTTTGTATACTGGAGCTTGAACCCGTCAAAGATAAACTAGTTTCACACGCACTAATGATCTTATTACAGAGCTTAAGTATTTATAGGAAAGGATGTTTCATTCAAACTAATTCTGAAGAAATTTGTATCCGTTTGTTAAACTCTTTCGTGTCCATGTTATATGCTATCTTTAGAAGAGGTTCATGTCAGATAAATAGTTGATTGCATCCGATATTGTTGCTTGTTGCTCGCTTACCCATCATCCGGATGTAACTTGGTTTTTACGGTGGTATGGAAATATAAATGAATTTAATGGTTAAAAACAATATTATTATGTTAATTATATTTTATATCATTCAAGATCTCTGATATTGATATTCACAATCTGTTTATGTTAAGACCTAAAAAGATTATTATCACAACTTCCAGTGGCGGATCTAGAAATGAATTTCAGTAGTAACGTTTTTTATTTTTTTTCATTTTAGTAGCAACGTTTTCCAAATTTCGTAAAAAAAAAAATTTCCACTACGCGCGCGAAGTTGAGCAGCAACGGACGCGGCACCTAGTTATACACTAGGTCCGCCCCTGACAACTTCTAAAATATGTAAAAAAGATGTTATATATTGGATTGAAATTCATCAAGTTTGACTCTTAAAGGTCAAAGCGTGTCTCTTTTTGAAAAAGTTACCAACTTGTTGCACCAAGAAATGAGCTTTGGCTTTCCAAGACAATATTTGAAATAGCATGAAACAAATGAAATTTGTATTCTTGGCAGGCGCTAGGTGCAGTTGGTGGTGCATTGGCGATTGTCGAATTGATGCCAATAGATCACAAACACATGCTCGGTGGGCCTTATCTGAAAGTTGACTTGCATACAGGTGCTATTGCTGAGGGGGTGATGACGTTTGTGATGTCGTTTTTGGTCCTCTTCATCATCATCAAGGGTCCTAAAAATCCATTAGTGAAAAATCTGATGCTCTCAGTGTCAATTATCTCTTTGGTTGTCCTTGGTTCTGGTTATACAGGTCCATCAATGAATCCCGCCAATGTGAGTACTAACTCTCTCCGCTTATTATCTATTCCCTTTTATAGTAAATTTATAAACCCAGGAAAAATGGATGGGTTAGGTGGGTTGGGTAACAGGCAAAACATGTAAACTGTTTTTTGAATAATATTTTAAAAATTGTTAGACGTTGTTTGGCCGCATTTACCTGTTGTAAAGTCCGTTTATGACTAAACGAGTCAAACTGCCAATTTTGTTACACACTTTTTTTATCGTTTAAATATGGATGTTTTGTTCTATTATGCAGGCGTTTGGCTGGGCATATGTTAATAATCGACACAACACATGGGAGCAGTTTCTTGTATACTGGATTTCTCCATTTATAGGCGCGATATTCGCGGGTTGGGTTTTCCGAGTGTTCTTCCCCAAACCTTCAAAGAAGAAGAAGACAGCTTGAAAACCAGACCAACAATTCTCTATTATTGGCAACTGATTATTGTTAGACTATACTACTTTTTATTGTGAATGTATGGTGATTTCATCCATTGGGGCATACAAATGCTTTGTATTAGGATTTTAACATTATATATTTTACTTTTCATGCCTTGCTTTACTTTTCTCATAAGTAACTTTGGCGGTTTAACTGTGAACCGTATGATGCATTTGTATCTTCTGCTTTAACTGTGATACATAAGACAGTCACACAACCGCCTACCCACGATTGCATTAAATCTTTCAATGCATCACATGTAAATGATTTATGCGGTTCTCACAGTTCTCAACATAAAATTGTTTCTGCAAACAGCTTGCTCTTCAAAAGTTTGCTTAATTTTTCAAGTGTATTTATCATTGAAATGACTATAATACCCCAGGCAGTAAATACTGTTTCTGTGAGAAAACTTAAACCTTTGATTTCATATATGATCTGAGATTATGTAAATTGATGTTAATCAGAAATGGTTATAATATCTTCAATTCAAAAAGATTGTTGATCCATTTTTATTACTAATAGAAGTCACACTGATTCTTCGGATCACACGCATTCTCATCTAATGACAGAATGCTGAAATGCGCGAGGCAGCAGCCGTATAATGAGTCCCTCTTGGATACACTCCATCGTTACCGTGGAGTTATTTTAATAATTTCGGTCCCACTTTTGATCATTTGCTTGGTTCTGTTTCTGATGCAGGCTGCTCAATCTTCGCCTAATGAAGTTTTTGTTTTGAATAAAAAGCATCTGCCTAGTTATGCCAGCCCTGTCCCTTTGTTGAAAAATTATGCTGTGGTTTTCGATGCGGGTAGTTCGGGGACAATTCCTGGCACGACACAAAAATAATTAGGTTTTGGGTTGTCATATGTAAACCTATTTAATAAAGTGGTCGTGTTTGGGTTGACCTTTTTGAACGGGTCATGTGCTGGTTGACCTTTTCTAACACATTTAGTTAATCGGTTTGTGTTTAGGTTTACCTGTTTAGTTCGTTTAATTAGACAAGTCGACCCACTTAACCAATGTTCACAACCCTCCGACCTGTTTAACCCATTTATCACAACTACCCAACCCATTTATCACGTTTATGTTGATTATATCTTTAAACATGGGTCAAGACTTAGAACCTAATCATGTTTATTCAATAAACATAAATGTCAAATGAGAAATACTTACATGTGGGAATGGTAAACTTAGCGGATGGTGGTGCAGACATGATTTCGTTATGATGTTCTTGGTTCCACTTTATGGTGTCTCTTTTTGATGGATTATTTTGAGTGTGTGAGAGTGTTCTTGTATATGGTGTTTTATAAGTCTCTCATGACACTTATTATGGACACCAAAAGGGCAACCCCTACATATTCTAACTTATGCCATTATTCCCATCAAATAATGACTTATAATTAACATAATAATGACTTATAATTAATGTAGGGATAGTAACATCATATTGGTTAATTAAATAATAAATGATCAATTAGGCCATAATTATGTAAAAGTCTAACATTCTCCCACTTGGCCGATTTTGATCATTTTATGATGAATGTTTAAGTAAGTTTGGCCAAGTCAAAACACTCATCAAGTTTCATGTTGGAACTATAGCAGATAGTTACAATCATTCGAATTGAAGACAATTCGAGACCCCCAACAGTCATGCTAAAGTCTCAATACAAAATACTTAATCATAAAACCAAAATGACTAAAATAAAACCCTTGCATAAGTTTTGTCCATAAGTGATAAGGTGCGCACAAACATTAGCATAGACAAAACAAAGCATTTGAGGAAATTATAATCGTTCATACACGCTATATGCTATTACACTAGGTCTTTATTAAAACCCATTCTCATTATAAGTTCTTGAAAAGTCTTGGGTGGTAGACCTTTAGTCATCGGATCCGCTAGCATATCTTTTGTGCTTATGTACTCGATACAAAGATTATTTTCCTCTACCCGTTCTCGTACGAACAAAAACTTTGTATCAAGATATAAACCAGCTCCGCTCGAACTGTTACTGTTCGAGAAACTAACAGCAGCTGAGTTGTCACAGTAAATCTTCAAAGGTCGTGATATGGAGTTAACAACTTTGAGTCCAGTGATGAGATTTCTTAACAACATCCCATGGCACGTTGCATTGTACACTGCAACATATTCTGCCATCATTGTTGAGGTGGTTGTTAACTGTTGCTTATGACTCCTCCATGAAATTGGTCCGCCTGCAAGCATAAAGATGTACCCCGAAGTTGATTTCTTATCATCTTTGCATTTAGCAAAGTCAGAATCAGAATAGCCCACTACTTCCAAGTTATCAGTTCTTCTGTATGTCAATTTATAGTCTTTCGTTCCTTGTAGATATCGCAACACTTTCTTTGCTGCTTTCCAATGATCTAGGCCGGGATTAGATTGATAGCGGCCTAGCATTCCAGCAATATATGCAATATCTGGACGAGTACAGACTTGAGCATACATTATGCTTCCAACTACAGAAGCATACGGTATCAATCTCATTTGCTCTCTTTCTACCTCTGTTTTTGGACATTGAAAAGACCCAAAAACATCTCCCTTAACTACTAGAGCTATTGATGGAGAGCAATGTTGCATGTTATATCGTGCAAGAACACGATCGATGTAAGCCTTCTGGGATAAACCTAATATCCCATTAGTACGATCTCGGTGTATTTCGATGCCTATCACATAAGAGGCTTCCCCAAGATCCTTCATGTCAAATGTTTGCGAAAGTAATCGCTTTGACTCATGCAACAAATCTAAACTATCACTTGCCAAAAGGATATAATCCACATAAAGGAAAAGTATAGCAAAATTTCTCCCACTCATTTTGAGGTAGGTGCATTGGTCCACTTGATTTTTGACAAAACCTTGTTTTTTCATAATTTCATCAAATTTTAAGTACCACTGTCGTGATGCCTGTTTTAACCCATATATAGATTTCCTTAACTTACAGACTAAGTGTTCCTGACCTTCAGGTTTAAAACCTTCAGGTTGAGTCATGAACACGTCCTCATGTAAGTCACCATTAAGGAAAGCGGTTTTGACATCCATCTGATGTAACTCCAAATCAAAATGAGCTACTAATGCCATAACGATCCTCAGAGAATCCTTCCGTGATACAGGTGAGAAGGTTTCTTGATAATCAATTCCCTCTTTTTGAGTATAGCCTTTAGCAACCAATCGTGCCTTATAACGTTCAACATTTCCATTTGGGTCTAATTTGGTTTTGAAGACCCATTTACAAGAGCATAACCAAATCCCTGAACCAGTTAATGAACCTGTTGAACCCGAAAATCAGCTTAGGAGGTCATCAAGGCCAAGAAGGCCCACTAACTTTGATGATTATGTAACATACCTTAATGAAGCTGATTTAGATTTAGGAAAGTATAATGATCCAACCTCTTATAATGAAGCCATTAATAGTGACAAATCTTTTTCATGGACTCAAGCTCATCAATCATAGCTATATTCCATTCAGAAGATTTGTCACTATTAATGGCTTCATTATAAGAGGTTGGATCATTATACTTTCCTAAATCTAAATCAGCTTCATTAAGGTATGTTACATAATCATCAAAGTTAGTGGGCCTTCTTGGCCTTGATGACCTCCTAAGCTGATTTTCGGGTTCAACAGGTTCATTAACTGGTTCAGGGATTTGGTTATGCTCTTGTGAGTTTGATGTGCCTTCATTATTAGGAATGTCAAGAGCATTACTTTCTGAGGAAACATAAGGTGGTGCAGTGCTATGTACAAGAGGTGTAATAGGAGATAAACCCGTCCCCCCCTCCTCTTGCACTTCTTGGAAATCAAATACTTCAGTTTCACTGCTCCCACTGACCATAGAGTCCTCTTGAAAATCAGCAATTTGAGCTTCTACTATGCGAGTAACATGTGAAGGGCAGTAAAATCTATACCCCTTTGATCGTTCAGGATATCCTATAAAGTAGCAACTGACGGTCCTCATGTCAAGTTTCTTTTTCACAGGATCATAAAGTTTAGCCTCGGCAGGACAACCCCATACTTTCATATACTCTAAGTTTGGCTTCCTACCTGTCCAAATCTCAAAAGGAGTTTTAGGGACAGATTTTGAAGGAACCCGATTTAGTATATGAACAGCTGTCTTTAAGGCCTCAGTCCATAAAAAATTTGGCAAATTCGAGTTTGCCAACATACTCCTTACCATATCTTGAAGGGTCCTATTTCTTCTCTCAGCGACACCATTCTGCTGAGGAGTACCCGGCATGGTAAATTGGTTCATTATCCCATGTTCCTTACAAAAATTAACGAAAGGACCAGGAGCTTGACCAATGTCTGTATGTCGACCATAATACTCGCCTCCTCTATCTGATCTCACGACTTTTATCTTACGGTTGAGTTGATTTTCAACTTCAGCCTTAAAGATTTTAAACATATCGAGTGATTCAGATTTTTCTTTAATCAAATACAAGTACATGTACCGAGAATAATCATCTATGAAAGTAATATAAGACGTATGACCAGTTATGCCAGGTGAAAAAGGTCCACAAATATCAGTGTGTATGAGTTCTAATAATCCAGAACTTCTTGTGGCACCCTTTTTATTCTTATCTGTCTTTTTGCCTTTAATACATTTAACACATGTTCCAAAATCACTAAAATCAAGATTTGGTAGTTCACCATCCTTCACGAGCCTTGACATTCTGTCTCGTGAGATGTGGCCTAAACGTTCATGCCACAACATGGATGATGTTTCCAAATCATGCTTTTGTTTTCGTTTTCGATTTTGTTTATTGATGTTTTCATTTACGTTATATGACAACAATGATTTTGAAAAGCTATCATCTAGTTTTAACTTATAGAGACTTCCATCCAGATGACCAAAACCAAGAACTTGGGAATTTAAACTAATAGTGACCTTTCCATGCCCATGTAAAACTTCATAACCATCATTGTCTAACTTTGGTACTGATACTAAATTCCGAGTAATTTTCGGTACATATAATGTATCATAAAGTTTAATACAATGACCAGTTTTCATAATAAGTTGCATGGTTCCTACGGCCTCAACTTCAAGTTCTTCCACTCCTCCCGTTCTAAGTGTTCTTTGGTTTCTTTCCAGCCTCCGGATTGTAAGGAATCCCTGTATGGAATTGGTTACATGAACCATTGAACCAGAATCAACCCACCATGTGTTAATAGGTACATTAATATTAAAGGATTCAATTATCATAAATGCATTGGTACCTTTCTTAGTCAGCCATTCCTTGAACTTCGGGCAATCTCGTTGCATGTGCCCTTTCTTATGGCAGAATTTGCAATGAGACTGACCCTTGGAGATATTAGGGCTGGACACAGTACTTGTATTAGCCTTTTGGACTTTAGAACTTTCGCCTTTAAAATTTCCCTTCCTTTTCGTTGACTTAGTGGTAGTAACGTAAGCAACCTCTGGTTGTTCTAGTTTCAGACGTTCTTCTTCTTGCACACAAATTGCTATCAACTCACTCATTGACCATTTATCCTTTTGAGTGTTATAGTTGATCTTAAAAGCATTAAAACGTGCAGGAAGAGAAGTCATAATGAAGTACACTAGAAAACCATCACTTATTTCCATGTCTAATCCCTTTAACTTATGGGCCATGTCACTCATCATCATTATGTGCTCACGCACACCACTAGTCCCTTCATACTTTGAGGTGAGCATCTTTAGAATCAAAGAACTCGCATGTGCTTTAGAAGATCCCTTAAATTGCTCCTCAACTGAATTTAGATACTCTTTGGCATTCTTCGAATCAGGTATAGCTCCCCTGATGGCATTTGAGATGGAATTCTTGATAACCATGAGAGACATTCTGTTTGACCTCTCCCACTTTTCATGCGCTAGTTTTTGATCTGCAGTGCTTTCAGCAGTAAGAGCAGCGGGAGCGTCATGTCTCAGGGCATAATCAAGATCCACCATCCCAAGAGTAAGTCTAACCGTATCCCTCCATGTGGCAAAGTTTGCCCCAGTCAGTAGTTCAATTCCAAGAGTAGGACTAAAAGTGGATGCTAGATCAATACAAATAAAACAATTGAAGTAAGTTTATTAGGGGTAATCAAGTAAAGTAGACGAAATAAGTACATTGAAGATAAAGTCTATTATAACACCAAAAAATAGACTAACTTAATGTTCTACCTAAGATTTTGGCTTCGCTTTGGCTCTGACCAAAATTTAGGCATTATGAACGTAAATAAAAATAATATATTGTCTTGATGTTCTACATTAACTTTGGCTTCGCTTTGGCTTTGACCAAAATTTATGTATTATGAACATTCATAATAGACCATCCTTATGTTCTACCTGAATTGTGGCTTCGCTTTGGGTTTGACCAAAATTCAGATATTATGAACGTATGTAAATAGTAAGCCAACGTAATGTCTTGTCAAAACTTTGGCTTCGCTTTGGCTTTGACCAAAATTTTGACATTATAAACATACATAAATTATGAAACGGCTTAATGTTCTACCTAAATTTTGGCTTCGCTTTGGCTTTGACCAAAATTCAGATATTATGAACATACATAACTAATAAAGTAGCACATAAATATGACATAACACCTTTGGGCAAGATATGAAATATCTATGTAAATCATGCTAATAATTCACTATGTGTATCATCAAACCAGTAACATTTGATAAAAATACGCATCATTACATAAAATGGTATTGTTTAAAATTTAATGTCAAATCAAATGATATTTCGATAGTTTAATTACTTTATGTCAAAACTTACAAGACATATGAGTAAATGAGTGTAAAATGTATGTCATTCACATATTAGTCACTGTTCAACAAATATACCAAATGGTTATCAAATACCAACAAATATGTATTATCCATTAGCAATACGAAACTAAATAAGAGAATAAGAATGTAAAATAATAATAACATTCATCCAATGGATTCTTGCTGGTAATGATATTATTGTCGTAAAAGGAAAAAGAAAAAAAATTAATTTACTATCAACATGAGGAACTCATTAATTTAATTGAAATAAGAATTGCAACATGGCTGAATATGTGAAACTCAATAGGCAAAATAAGGCCATTAACTAAAGCCACCATTAAATACTAATCAAGATGATGAAAAAAAAAAAACAGTAGCAATTCTTTGGTTCAAATTATATTCCATCGATTTTATTGGAAATAATTTTAATCAATTTGCTTTAAAACTAAAATAATTTACTTTGATTCAAAAGCCACCACATCCATAATTGATCACTTAATCCGAACCTAATCATAATCTCCTAATTCAATTTCCAAATTGATTTACTTGATTTTAGTTTCAAAACCAATTTGTATAGAAGATCAGGAAACGGAAAACATAATACATGACAACAAATTGATTGAACCGATATAATCAACATTGCTCTGATACCACATGTTGATTATATCTTTAAACATGGGTCAAGACTTAGAACCTAATCATGTTTATTCAATAAACATAAATGTCAAATGAGAAATACTTACATGTGGGAATGGTAAACTTAGCGGATGGTGGTGCAGACATGATTTCGTTATGATGTTCTTGGTTCCACTTTATGGTGTCTCTTTTTGATGGATTATTTTGAGTGTGGGAGAGTGTTCTTGTATATGGTGTTTTATAAGTCTCTCATGACACTTATTATGGACACCAAAAGGGCAACCCCTACATATTCTAACTTATGCCATTATTCCCATCAAATAATGACTTATAATTAACATAATAATGACTTATAATTAATGTAGGGATAGTAACATCATATTGGTTAATTAAATAATAAATGATCAATTAGACCATAATTATGTAAAAGTCTAACAGTTTATAACTAGATTACAGCCCGTTTCGCTTGTTTAGATAAATGGGTTATGTAATGTTTGGGTTGTACGTTTAAGTGTTTTCGGGTTATGGGAGTTGTCTGTGACACGAATAAAATCTTGAGACAATTGGGAACTGATGCAGCTGACAGAATTTTGACAGCAGTAAATATCGCGCAGTAAATTCTCCGCTTGATCTAAATTAAGAAATAAGTATGAAATTCTGGTTTGAACAGGTGAAAGATCTCTTGAAGGTTAAGAGCAGCCTTAAATCCGATGATAATTCGGTGACTGCTCTTGATGGTACTCAGGAAGGTGCTGATCAATGGGTAAGCCACTTAGTTTTTGCATTCAACAAATTAAAAATATAACATGAATTCATGTTTTACTGGGTCAGGTAATTTTGACCCATTATGTAATTTAAGTAGACCCAATTGAACACTTAAGCAATTTTTTTACCCCGATAAAAGTCATCGTGCCTGGTGTTTTAAAACATGTTGTGCGGATATTCACAGGTGACCATAAACTACTTGTTAAAAAGATTAGGCAAGACGTACAATAAAACTGTCGGTGTGGTTGATCTGGGTGGTGGGTCGGTACAAATGGCGTACGCTATCTCAGAGGCAGAAGTCGCAAAGGCTCCAAGAACATCAGAAGGAAAAGATACATATGTGAAGGAAATGTCCCTTATGGGAACAAAATAATACTTTTTGTTCACAGGTTTCTCTCAGTTAACAACTTTCCTCATGGTAAAACATCATTATTTTCTTTTGAAATGAATTACTGAATTTGTTGTTAATGATATTCATATGTTGTTAATATCTATCTTGGCAAAATTTATTTATGGCCAACATGGACTAATGGTTGTAACCCGCACAAAATTTACGTGTTTATCACCCCTAACCCAATTTAACCCATTGCCCAACTTGCACATTTCGGCACCTCCAATCCCGACGATTTGTTTTATGTATGAGCGACTAAACGTACTGAGTTGTTGCGCATTCAGCATTCTATTCATACTTTTTACTTGCTGTTATAGTTGAAACAACTAGTTACCTTTCTCCAGTCTCCACACATGCTATGATGCTATGCTTAAACTAAAATTAACATAATTCTCATCGATTGATAAATTTAAAAGTAATTTATAAGAAAAACTTTTAAACCACGATGGATTAATCTAACGTTTGATCCCTTAGATATTGTGTTCGATCATGATTCATGGTCAGCTGATGTACTAGGTGTGCTTCCCATGTGCTTTAAATTGTATTAATAACTTAAATGTTGATTCCAAGTTTAACTAGCTAGTCATACTAGAAGTCTTGTCCGGTTTCAAAGTTAAGATCTATAGTCATTATACTTACCATGGATTGTGATCATGTTTATCGTTTCAACAAAGAAAAACTAATTAATTAAATGTAGGTTTTGTTGTAGTTAAGAATCGGGATAAACTCACTAGCTATCGTATGATCACTCCCAGGTTAAAATACTATTTCAATTGTGGTCTCAAAATCTTGATCGGATAATCCATAAAAAATCAACAATGAGTATGAATTTTCTGTTATGAAAACATGGTGTTCGAAAATAGACAAAAGAACATCGTTTTATAGGTTGGGAACAATCACAACGATTGCTGAAACGACATAATGTTTCACGAAAGAATACGTGTTCTATTGACGGTTAATTTGTTATTGTCAGCAAGTTCGCTTTTAGACTATAAGGAGTGGTGGGGGAAAGAGGGGGATGAAGCGTCATGTGGCACTTGTGGGACCCTTGTGGGGGGAAAAAAATTGTGGGGAGTGGAAGGGGGGAAGAGGAGGGGAAGAAAATAATATTATATTGTGTTAAAGTTAAAAAAAAATAATACTTGACCAATCAAAAGGTGACACCTCACCTTCAAGCCTGTTGGGTTCAGTTGAGACCACAGTTACCAGAACAAAGACTTTTGGTAGCTTATTTTGTAGTTTGATAGTTAGAGGACTAGTTATGTAATTCTTTGTTAGTTTATGTGTAAACCCTAGAGTGTGAACTTAAGGGAAGGGCCCTGCGAACTTAATGTTAAGTTCGCAGTCCATCAGGTGCTCACTATATAAAGTTCACTCATATGCACACTCTAGGTTAGGGTTTTGGACATCTTTCATTACACAAGAATATTGTAATCCATGGTGCTTTGAAGATCTATTGTTAATGGAATCAAACGTTTTGAGTTTCTTGTGTGTCGGTTTTACTTTGTTCATCTAGTTTCTTTTAGTTTTCATAGATTAATCACTTAAGACACCTAAACAATAGGTGTTTCTAAGTGCTAACAATCTTGTGCACTTGAAGATCTAGTAATTTTGGGACTACAATTTGGTATCAGAGCCTCTGTGCTCGAGATTGTATCTATCTAAAGATATCAAAACCCTCCTTGTTAGTTTTTGCTATCAAGTTTTTCAAAAATTTTGTGTTTATCAAACTTTGAATATTTTCACTAGTTTTTGCCTTAAAATCTCGTGAACAAGTGTTTCTAAGGTGTTTAAAAGATATTATTTTCAGTAGAAACATCATTCAAGAACTTCAGATCAATTGAAAATCTCTTGGACATGTTTCTGATATGATTTGAAATTTTCACAGCCATAAGTGTGTACTTAATGTGCGAACTTAGCTCATAAATTGAGTACTTGTTTCTTATTTCTGAGTACTTGTTTCAAAAGTTGAGTACTTAGCTCATAAGTTGCATACTTATTTCTTGTTCTGTGCACTTAACTCAAGTATTGATGTGCGCACTTAACTCATAAGCTGTGTACTTATTTCTTGCTGTGTGCACTTAACTCATAAGTTGCATACTTATTTCTTGTTTTGTGTACTTAACTCAAGTCTTCAAAATCGTGTGCACTTAACTGCGCACTTATAAGTACACACCTGCGTACTTATAAGTACACACCTGCGTACTTATAAGTACACACCTGCATACTTAACTGCGCACTTGTCAAAGGGTGCATACTTATCTGGAGACAAGCATTTGAGTGTGTACTTGTTGACATTTACTAGGGTTTCTGCATACTTATCTGGAATTTCTAGTTGGGGTGTGAACTTACTGAAAAGGTGCATTTTCTGAGCACTTGGCTAGGGTTTCTGCGAACTTAAATCTTAAACGAGAGTTTAAGTGTCTGTGTACTTATACTAGTACGCAGGCTGATCAGTCAAAGACTGAGCACTTGTGCTGCTCTGACTTGGCTGAACTGCGAACTTAAGCCAGAGTGTGTACTACAGGGACTGCGAACTTAGTGACTGCGAACTTAGTGACTGCGAACTTAGTGACTGCGAACTTAGTGACTGCGAACTTAGTGACTGCGAACTTGTGGACTGTTTGAATTTTTCAAGGACTTTGGACTGTAACTTGCTAATCTAATTAATCAAAACCCTAAAATCAATCTTAAATCATGTCTGGTAACAACTCATTTCAAGTTAACCCCATAACTCAAGCTGAACTTGAAACCGTCACTATAACACGTATTCCCAAGTTGATAGGTGCTGAAGACTATGTTACATGGAAAAACAGAATGAAAGCTTTTTATTTTGTTAACGATCACACCCAATGGAACTCAGTTCAGCTCGGACCTCACATTCCCACAAGAACCACTGATGCAGGAGAAGTGTTCAACACTGATCCCACTACATACACTGATCTCGACAAACAACTGATGCAGCGAGACCACAAAGCCTATGGTGCTCTCACCATGGCTTTGTCAAACGATGTATACAATATGTTTGAAGAATACGGATCAGCGCACGATCTGTGGTTCGCTCTGAGTGAGTATTATGAAGGAAATGCAGAGATGAGGCAAAACAAGCAGGATATGATTCAAAAGGAATACGACATGTTTGGAAGTATCCGTGGTGAGAGTCTGTCGTCACATATAGACAGGTTCATGAATCTGTTGACTAAGATGAAGAAAGCTGGTATTCCTGTAAACAACCGCAATTCCATCAAGAAGCTGCTCGATTCTCTCCCAAAGGAGTGGAGTGTCCAATGTATGTTGATCAAAAAGGACTACTTGGATGCTCAGTCTACTTTGGCTGATCTTATAAACACTCTGAAATCGTTTGAAATGAACATCACAAAGAGAGAGATGAATCAAACAGTGTCAAAAGTTACTCCAAGGAGCTCTCTAAAGAATCTGGCTTTAATGACTCCAATTGGACAGAAGGCACTGGTGGTTGAAGACTTTGGCTGGGGAAAGGAAGCTGTTGCAGCTAAAGCAGATGTTAACAAAGCATTGATGGTAACGATATGCACCAAATCCGCAAATGGTGTAAACTCTGTGGAAGGATCTTCAGTGGGAGTGCCAAAAGGAGGAATGCAAGAGAGTGCGGGTCTGAAGAGTGTGTTGATTGCTGAGAAGAAGAAAGATCAGACTGGAGAGGAGGCTTTGATAGCTGAGAAGACACCCACTGAGAAAGCAGCTGAAAAGATGGAAAGTGCACCCAAGAAAGCTGAGGAGAAAGATATGGTAAACATTCCTCTTGAAATAAAATCAAAGCTGTGCTCACCTAGGTGCGTTACAGCTGTTGCTTACTGTTTGTCACACAACAAAAGGGTTTTGAGAGAAATGGATGATATCCAAAGAATTAACTCTGAAATGAAAGAAAATGAGTGGGCATATCAGCGAAAGTTGAATGCAACTCTAGCTGAAATGCAGACTCTAAAAGAATTTGTTCTCAAAAAGGATTTTCTAATAAATGACTTAACCTCAAAATTAGAAAAATCTAGAAATGAAACAACTCGTCTTCAAATCATTATTGACAAATGGAATGTAAGCAAACAGGCTCATGCTGATATCGTTGATTGCTCAAGGCAAGCATTTGTAAAAGATGGAATTGGGTATAAGGATAAGAATGGAATCGAAAGATCACTATTCTTACCCTTGAGCCGAAGTGAATACATACCCATTCCAACACCTCATCCTAAAAATGATCTTTTTGAAAACAAATGTGATGAATCTGAGTCAAATGCTAACATAAGTAAAAGCGATGCAGATGTGACCCAACAAGGTCGGGTGGAAGATGATGAGAGTTGTGGTGGGCAGACAATGGGGTTAGGACATCCAGGTGCCAATTACTCCACAGTGAATTGGTTCATCTGGAACAATGAAAAGTCTAAAAACAATTTGATTTCGGATGACTGTAATACTTTAATTAATATGGATGAATGTAATAGTTTATCTAGGATGGATAACTGTAATAGTTTATCTAGGCCAGATAACTGTATTAACTTGACTTCTAAACTAGATTTAAAGGGTGCTGTGGCCCCTGATGATAGGAAGAATCCTATCAGACGTTCAAATGTTTGTGTTAATGATGTTATGCCTGTTTGTGTTGATCTTAATGCTGCATTCTCTGATGATAAACATACGTGTAAACCACCTATGTTTGTACCAGAACTAAAGTTTAACAGGTTTGGGAAATTTCTCATTGAGGAAATCCCAGAGTTTATCCCTTCATCCACAGATGTATCAGGTTCTGAAGAATCACAAAGTGAAACAGGTAACTCAAGTTCTGAAGAATCACTAAGTGATACAGAGAGCAACATCAGCATACCTGACTGCAACACAAATGAAGAATCAAGTAGCAGCAAGGATGAATCATGTTCAAGAGAAAGCTCCTGCTCAAACAAGATCAAGAAAAGAACATCACAATCATCATCATCCAGATCTTCTCCAAAGATCAAGCCTAAACACTCAAAATGCTTTAGATGTGGAAAAGAAGGACATGTGGTCAAAAAGTGTCATTTAAAACCTAAACCACAAAATGATGTCAAAACTCAAAACTCTTTTTCTGATCAGATCAAAAATCTTCAAGAAACAGTAAAAAGTTTTGTTAAAACCACACAATTTTGGAAGAGAAAAGAGTCAATGATGGGTGAAAATCACGACAGATCAAAACTAAAACAAACTTGGATTCCCAAAGTCACTTGATTAAATGTCTGAGTCGTGATTGTACATAGATTTTCTTTAGTTTATCTTTGTATATTATTATTTTTTTATATAACTTTTTTTTAGTTGGATGCTGTGCTCATTTTCAGTCAAATCCCAAGCAATCTCATGAAACTGCAATCAAAAGGATCTTCCGCTACCTCAAAGGAACACCAAAGCTTGGTTTATGGTTGTAGAATTGATAAAGAATTTGTCTCTGGTGGTTGCAAATTTTTGGGGAATCGGCTTGTATCTTGGCAAAGCAAAATGCAGATAACAGTGTCTATCTCCACTGATCAAGCCGAGTACACTGTTGCGTCCAGTTGTTGATGTCAAGCTTTGTGGATCCAAAATCAGTTGCTGGATTACGGTTTGAATGTCAAGAAAACCCCAATCTTCATTGATAATGATGCTTGTCGTGACATCGTGAAGAATCCTATCGACCATTCTAAAACACTACATATTGAGATCAGGATTCACTCTATTCGCGATGCTCACGATAAAGGATACATTCAAGTGTTATCCATTCATACTGCTGATCAAAAGGCAGATATCCTCACAAAGGCTTTTGACAAAACTCGTTTCCTCCAATTGGTCACTTGGCTGGAAATGATAAATTTTGAATGAGCTCACATTATGTCATGGTGTTAAAAAAAAAAAAAAAAATCCTATTTTCATACAAAACAAGATTTTTGGGGGAGAAAGTATATCTCTATTGCAAATTAACAAGAAATGATAGGGACTAATCATATTTTGTCAGCATGTGAATAGGATCCAGAGGATGTTGCGGCTTCAAGCAACGACATGTCGGTAGATTCAGCTTGGAATCGAGTAAACTGCTAATAGGTGATTAACAGAATAGATCTACACGGAAAGCTGGATTCCCACTGTGTTTTAGGTCTGCATAAGCTGAGTCCGGTCATACACAGGTTGAGAGATCAAAAGACACAGAAAATTTTGTGCATATGTAATCAAAAGACACCTAAGTGTGCAAGCTACCAATGCGGGGCTATTCAAACAAATGAGCAACAAAAGACACGCAATGTTAGTGACGTGCAAACATATAGATAGCTCAAAAAGCAATCAGATGATCATCTTCTCTTCTTATGGGAACATAGACCTGAAGCTCTCATCATCTGATTGACATAATGATCATCTTCTCTGCTTATGGAAACATAGACCTGAAGCTCTCATCATTATATCTCAATAAACCTTGAGGATTGGTAGGCTTACACCTAGCACAAGTGGGGTCCACTAACTTTCCGTCAATATTACCAAAACATGATAAATCTCATCACCAAACGTATGTTGAAAGACGAGAGGCATGGATTTAAGTGGACAAACATACCGACAGTTTTTCTTGGGCTGCAGCGATCCAACGGAAAGTTGAAATGTGATCTGGCAGGTATGGTTAGTATGATCTTGTATGCAAAAGGTGAGAAACAGTTAACCCCTCCTTGTTGTGTTTGTTTTTATTAAAATGTAAAAAGTTTAGGGGGAGTATTAAAATATGTGTTAGAATGTGAGATGTGTTTATTGCATATAATCCTGATCATCATCCAGTCTGTGATCAAGAACAGTGCAGGGGACTAGATTGTGAGATTCTTCGATCTGGTAGATGTATTCATGTTTTATCTGTTAGAGTTGATGTAGCTGTTTGGGAACACATTCAGAGTTGGAGCCGGTTAGACACTGCTGGAAGAAGGAATGCTATTTCAAAGAGCAGTAGATCCTGCTAAAGAGAGGAAGCTGGAGATGTTAGAAGTTTTGGAAATGATCGAGGTTGCAGACAAAGAGAAGGAGCTTGGAGACAAAGACAACGAAATTGCTAACAAAGACAAAGCTGACAATTAAAGAAAAGCAGCCAGAAACTCTGAAGCTCCAGAAGTGATAGTTCCAAAACAACAAGTGCGGGTAAAGCAGGAAGAAGGTGAATCGAGTGATATCTCGGTTTGAAGCTAACAGATGAAGATCTGGTATCTGTGGTCTAGGGGGAGTATTGTTGGGTTCAGTTGAGACCACAGTTACCAGAACAAAGACTTTTGGTAGCTTATTTTGTAGTTTGATAGTTAGAGGACTAGTTATGTAATTCTTTGTTAGTTTATGTGTAAACCCTAGAGTGTGAACTTAAGGGAAGGGCCCTGCGAACTTAATGTTAAGTTCGCAGTCCATCAGGTGCTCACTATATAAAGTTCACTCATATGCACACTCTAGGTTAGGGTTTTGGACATCTTTCATTACACAAGAATATTGTAATCCATGGTGCTTTGAAGATCTATTGTTAATGGAATCAAACGTTTTGAGTTTCTTGTGTGTCGGTTTTACTTTGTTCATCTAGTTTCTTTTAGTTTTCATAGATTAATCACTTAAGACACCTAAACAATAGGTGTTTCTAAGTGCTAACAATCTTGTGCACTTGAAGATCTAGTAATTTTGGGACTACAAAGCCCCCCCCCCCCCCACGCCAGTGGACTTCTCCCCGCCCCTTCCACGCCAAGCTCGGGATGGTGTCCCCCCCCCCCCCCACTTTCCCGCTCCCCACTCCGGATACTCTTAACATGACCTTAGTTACTGCTGATGATTGGCGTCTATCAACAATGAGTTAGTTACTTTTGATCACACAAGTAGTACGTGTTGATTGTCCAGTTGTTGCTAATCGTCCAGTTACTATTGATCACGTAGTTACTACGGATAGCATAGCTAGTCACCTACTATTAATTAAATATTTTTTAAGGATGGATCAACTTCTACTTATGATCAATAAGCTATATATAAAGAAAAAAAAACAAGGCAAGTAGGCGTCACTTGGTGTTTGAAATTTGATCGTTTTCAAACGAGCGTGCATTCTACACCTCTTAAATCTTAGTTGCACTCTACCGGACAAGTTAGATTTTAAAAAGTTAAACTTCATAAGAGTGAAACCATAAGAATATCTGAAAGTTTGTAAGAAATGATAAAAATCTAAACGCTAAACTAGACCATACAAATGTGCATTTAATGAAAACGTGGTTTTCTCAATTCTAAAAGATAAAACTCACATGTTGGCAATATCGCTAATATGAACATAATAAGTTTTTTAATCCGGGGTGTAAACAGTGACGGATCTAAATTAAAACTCTAGGAGTAATGTTTTAATTTTCCATTTACCGTATCATACAATGTAAATGAAACAAAAATAAAACACGATAATAAATAATGTTCAATTTTTTTTACCAACCTCCTTGTATAAGCAATATATATTTTCTTGTTTAACGATATATTTTAACCAATGATTTATCAAAACATTTTACATCAACACTTCACTGGCCATTAGGATAGTTTGTCCATTTAAATTGATAACCTCGTGGTTGAAAAGTCTTTATAACAAGATACAATCTTCTTATGTCATTTATCCAATTAGGGTGATAACTATTAATAAGTGGGGGTTAAGTTCTCTGTTGCTTCTTTTCTTCTCACTCTTGATTCTCATCTTTTATTTTATTTGTTCAAAACTAGGGGTGCAAACTAGCCAAGCCCGAGCTCGAGCTTGGCTCGTTGGTAATGTCTCAAGTTCGAGTCCGACTCGTTTATTATTTATTACTTAACATAATCGTTTAGGCTCTCGGGCTCGATAGGTGAAAAGCTTGGCTCGGCTTGTTGGTAATTTCTCAAGCTCGAGCTTGACTCGTTTAATATTTATTAATTAATATATTAAATAAAAATAATATAAATAATAGACTCGTTTAGGCTCGCGAGCTCGATAAGTGAAAAGCTCGGCTCGACTCGTTTAGTAAACTACTTTAAATTAAGGGTAAATAATATAAAATACTAATAAAACTAATATTATGAGCCTGACGAGCTTCACATGCCAGACTCGTGCTCGAAAAAATAAACGACTTTTGTTTTAAGCTCAAGCTTGGCTCAGGCTCAATAAGGCTCGACTCGTTTCAAACTTTTTATTAAGCTGATCTCGACTAACTTGCGAGTTGTTTGGCTCGTTTGCACTCCTATTCAATACTTTAACTAGGGTCAATGTTATTGTATATTTTAATTAATAAATTACAAATGGAATAGGTTATAGCTTATAAATTTCTATCTATTTTTATGTTAGGCGTATATTAAAAACTTTGAGAGTGTGTTAGGTTTTAAAAAAATTGAATGGTAACGTTACATAATTTTTAGGGGTAACGCAATAAAAACATAAAAATGCGTGAAAATTAACACTACTTAGGAAAGTTGAGGGGTAGCAAGCGTCACCCCTCATCAAATGATACATCCGCCCCTAGGTGTAAATGATGCGCAATGGCTCGAGAGCTATTCGGTATCGGATTGGTAAAAAAAACTCGAATGAGCCGAGCATTAATAAGCCCGAGCTCGAGTTTGAAACATGACTCGTTTAGTTATCGAGCTTGAGCTTTTCATACAAAGACCGTTTAGGCTCGTGAGCCCAAACAAATTTTTATATTATTATTATTATTATTATTATACCTACTATTTAACATTGGCAAGTCAAGCCTGAGCCGAACTTTGGCTCGTTTAAGCTATCAAAGCGAACTCGAGCCGAGCTTTTAGCTCATTTTAAATTGTTGTAAAATTATTTCTAGCCGAGCTTGAGCCCTTGGGTTTTACTTTTGAGCCGAGTTCAAGCTCAAAGTATTTGGTTCGAACTGAGCCGAGCTCAAGCTTTATAAAAGCATGACGAGCCGAGCTCGGCTAGTTTACACTTTACACCCCTATTTGAATCATTAAAATGTTATGTCAATCACCATAAGCTCCATAACTATACGTTTTATAAAATTCAGGAACGAATACTATTAAAGAAAATAATTATTTTTAACATATTCATATTATTCGTATCTAACTTATTACTAACACGCTACCCGTCACATGTGTCGTTGAAAAATTCGAACCACACACACATAAAGAGATAATATTCCGATTTACAATCCTACCCCCTGAACTCCGGCACATGTTACGTTTAAGTTATGTGACACAAAAAGTTTAAAACTTTACTCAACCAATCGTATTCATACACACTTTGCGTATTGTCATTTGTCAACCTCATCATTCCTCCAATCATTGTCCAAAATATATCTCAAATCATCATAATCTCCTTTAATTAATTGCTAAATTCCTAAGAAGAATTATATAACATATCATTACAGAAAGGTATAACTTTTATTATATAATAACACGGTACCTTAACACATTTAATTTGCTATCTTATACTTTTCAATATCATATCGTTATATGTTAATCAATCATATTATAACTCATTCCACGGTGAACGTGACCGAGGAGACCAAAGGAACTTATTTCTCTGTTGGACGTAATTCTCAAGCACATGGGATAGACAATAGTGGGACAAACTGATCCGAGCATGTAGATTAGTATGGTTATTTGGTTAAGTTAATTAGAGATAAACTAAATGAGTAACATTTAATTTGTAATAGATATATGTTAGATAAACATGTGGGTTTATTCTATTAGTATCATTAAGAAGGTGAGTGACCAAACCATATCCTATATAACCTGATTAAAGTTGTGATTTAGGTTAAGAGATAAGTAATCAGTTTTGCGTTGTTTTCAGATTAATAAAAATTGAGAGTCATTCAATTTTAATTCTTTTCTTCTACTTTTCATTTTGGTTTGATTATCGATTGGGACTTGATTCTCTAGGTTAAAAATAGAGTAAAAGTCCCGATTTGGATAGATATGTTTAGTGTAATTTTAAGTTCTTAAAATTTCTTATGTAACCTAAAATTTTATCTAGCTCTTAAATGGTTTATATCTCTACAAATTTCTCACCTTGTTTATATCTCTATAAATTTCTCTCCTGGTTTATATCTTTATAAATTTCTCATCCGTTCAAAACAGACTGAATATTTTAGAACTCTTGTAAGATTTTTAACATGCTATTCCATTCGAAAATAAATAGAATATACTGAAAGTTGACCCATGTTAAATTATGAAATTTAGAATTTAAGATACGGTTTTAGTATAACTTAAGAAACTTGGATATTATATGACTTAAGAGTATTATATATTATCCATTGACAACATGTGTTTAAGTTTATTTGATATTTAAAATTTTTTAGAGAAAAATATGAAATTCTAAAAAATATATAAAACAAGTTTACAACTTTAAAACGACAAACCTAGGTTTTTTTTTCCAACCAAATAATATTCATATTCTTAATTAAACTTGTCAAATTACATCAAAATAGGGGGTAGACGGACAACAAGCTACGCCGCCACCACTTTCTGAATCGCGAACCCATAAACCAACCCGTTGAACCCTAGATAATGGACTTGAAAATAATTAAAAGTACTTGTTTGCCCATACGTACAATTCACCGACTATAAATATGTTTTGCATCAATGATTGAATACTTTTGATTTCTCTTTCTTTATCAATCCATGGCTAGCTAAAGACTTCAAATCTCTCGTCCAAACTTTTAGCTACAATGTTCATCTTTAACCAAGCTTGTTTTATGTATTATGCATGTAATGCCATTAAAGATAGAAAATATCAAGAATCAAAAAATAAATAAATATATAATACATGTACATATCACAATACTATATCAAACAAACCCTAAAAAAATACATGAAGTTTATAGTTTTTAGTCTAACAATTTCCTATCTAAGCTAAGTTAAACGCAATCACTATTCACCCTAAGATCTACTTAAAACAGACACTAACAAATGAAGTTTATATATATGAATACTATGAACAAAAAATAATAATAATTGGATTAATATTGCAACAATGAATCCAACTCTGAGAATGTAGATGGGTAGTCGTCATCATCGTCGTCATCATTGCAATCCCTTGTACTCAAATCATGTTCGGATAATATGGATGTCGATGATGTCTCAATACTAGTGATGGCGTTGCTCACTTCGATATCATTTGACGCGTTGATCTTCCTAACTTGGTTATATGCTTGAATAAGATGCTCCGCCTTGCGCTTGCCAAAAGTGTTATTCTTCTCTATCTTAAGGCCATGATTCGATGAGTAAAGTGTTGACTCGGATGTAAGATATGGTGGATTCTTACCGGCGTATTGGAGTTCACTCATTAATGAACTAGCTTGATACGTGTTGGTGTCGAAGTTATAACTGATAGAAGAAACAAGGATATTTTTGTAATCATCTTTCGGCAGTGTTTCATGTTGGTCATGAGAGAAGTAGGCATGGCCACTAGTAAAGCTCGGGTCAAAATTAAAACCCGAATGATCCATCAGTGGAGGTAAGTGTGGTGGATTAGCTACGAGCTCCTCGACAAAAGAGTTTAACCCATGATCGGAATTCGGGCTATTTTGTGCTCCCATGCGTTTGTGAGAAACGCGACAAACTACCCATTCGTCCTACATAACATATATAATATAACTAGATGATTAAGAAAATAATGTACACAATTTTGAATATTATAAAATGAAAATGGTACTATCCACAACTTGTTAGCTTATTAGGACGTAGATTTTTTTTATGAAACTATCGATACCTTTGATGTTCATTATTTGATCGGATTTGAAACTATCGATACCTTCGGTTTGCAAATTGAATTTGTGATTTTTGAATCCATCCAACCAGAATGTTAAAAAAAAAAGTAATATTTTTTTAACAAAAAAAAAACATATTTGTTTTATTTATTTTATATATATCTATATTATTTATGTTATTTTCTTTTTCATCACTATTCATGTTGTTCGAATTAACCTGAATTCAAGTTTAAGAATTCGAATGGGTTTTTGGAATTCAGTATTCCTATTCGGTTTCAAAATGTTCACATCGGTTCTAATAGTCCATATGGATTTAATGATTCAAGACTTGCATTTTCTATTTCATAAATACGTTCTGGAATACTAGTTGATATAGCTTGGTACACAAGTTATATTCTTTTTCCGTAAAGATGGATTTGTAGCATAAATGCACATTAGATGATTGGATAGACTGGAGAAATATTACTTAAATGTAAAAGCTTTGTATCTTTGAAGTATCTATTAAATTAAAACCAAAAAGTGAGTCACCTTTAATTAAAAAAAAAGTGAATATCATATAGTCAAAAGTTAATATGTGACTAGTTCAAAAGTTAAAAAGTACGTACTACTAAAATTACGTTCCAAACAAGCTGCCATTTAGGCTTGTTCATTTAAACTTAAAACACGCAACAATGTGACACACCGACACAGGTTGGATTGATTAATTTGTCATATTAATCAATCGTAACATATGATTGATTAATTTGTCATAATAAGATTACGTGAACGTTTATTAAAACACACTACTTCAATAATGAATTTTTTAAAAAAACCTGAAAACAAACCAATAATTAATTCAGTTGGTTTCACCGGTTTAGCTAAGCAAAATGCATCTTATTTGCATATTTTGCAACATGTTTTATATGTATGTAAAGTTGTAGTCCATTTTAAGCATTATGTGTTTGTAAAAATACGCTTAGCTAGGACATCCATTATTAGGACATTCATTTAATCAGTTATTTTTACAAACTGCATAGTATAATTTTTATGTCATTGAATTGGCCAAATTTTCTATTAGGGTATATAAAATTTTTATTTCACGTTGTTTGAACATGAAATTAAAAGTTAGTATTCAAAACTTTCTATTAATAAAGTATAAGAAATTTTTACTTTCGTGTATTTTAACTTGAAATTGAAAAAAAAAGTATATGAAATCTTTATTTTTGTGTAGTTTTAATTTTAAATTAATTTTTTTTTTAAATCTAAAGCATAAATATAGAATTGAGGTTGTACCTCATGAGTGGAAGATGTAGGCATGTTGTAATATGAAAATTTGCCTTCAAGTCTAAACTCATGCATCACCCAATTGGTCTTCTCACCTCTAGGAGCTCTTCCTTTGTAAAACACAAGCGTTTTCTTCATCCCTACCAATTCTCTAGCCGCTTTAAAAATCTCCTTATCTTTTCCGGTAGCTTTCCAGTAACCGGATTCCGTTGCTCGGTTTGTTCTCGTCCCCGTCGGGTACTTTCTATCTCTTTGACAAAAAAAGAACCATTCTTTCTCACCCATCTTAGCTTTCTCTGCACAATGTTTTCATCAAATGTCAAACCTTTCATGTTAAAAGAATTTAAAAGTAGCTAGTGAAACATTGTATTTGATGAATATTAACCAACTAACGATAATGATAAAATGTTATAACTATTCTTAATATTCAAAATAAAGATTAAAAAATTTCTAAGTATTAAATAACTAAAAACCGAGCTAACCAACATAATGATAAAACGTCAAAAGTTATCCTAATATTTAAACTAGAGATAATAATATTTTTGTGTGTACAAACTTATAATTTAAAAACCATAACAAACTATAAGAGGATGGCAGGTAAAACATCTTTTGAATTGCAATCCTATCCAGCTAAAAATAAAACTTGGTTCTTGACTGACGGAGAATTACTGAGATAAAAATAATAACTATAACAAACTTAACGAATGAATGACAAACAAAATAATAATTACTATAACATATAATAAAGGTAGTTAACATCATAAAATGATAATTGAACGTCTTAGAAGGTATAATTAAGATGTTTACTAGGTAACTCCCATGGTTCGGACTTGTTGAGATCAGCTTCTCCCATGGCAGCCGCGGTGAAACTGCGGTCGAGGACTTTGGGTGTAAGATAATGAGTGACGATTTCTTCATCGGTCGGATGGAACCTGAAACCTGGAGGAAGTCCCATGATCAATGGATCGTCTGATCCATCTGCCATTTGTGATATTTCCATATATGTATATGTTTACGATCAGAAATCGATTTGTATATTGATCGATTCGGAATAGTAAAGTATATTGGATTTCCGATTTGTGTTTGAAAATAGGGAGCTGAGAACGAAGAGAAGAAATGCGTGTTAAATACAAGTGATGCGTAGATGGAAAGGTACTTCAAGAACAAGACTCATGCTGTAGTATCAAATGTCAATATATGCTCCTATATTTAAATGAAATGAAATATAAAATAAAATAAAACTATATTATGCTGACATGTGTATTAAAAATTCAATATCTTTTTAACACACTTATAACGATATTTATGATGATAATAAATTAATTTGCAATTTTGTTATAATTTGATGTCAATTTAAAAATTGAAAATCATCCATTACAATATCTTTGCGGTTCTCAAACTTTTTGACCCCTAAAGTTTACACTATGTTTTGAAAAAAAATAAAAAAAAAATTAGTTACAAGTCTTTTAAATCATTTTACACCGGATATTTAGCACCTTTTGTGCCGTTACGTTGATCTCCATTTAGGCTAACTTTGTATGGTTGATTCAAACTTGAATTATTTAACCGGCCAAATATCATACATCATGGTCAAATAAAACAAATCGAAGTACTTAGAGCATGTACAATCTTCTAATGTTATGGAAAAAAAATAGATGGAGTGAAGTTCGTATAGCAAAGCACAAACCTCCGGCACTTTGACATGGATGGTGTTTAAAAGATAATCTTATCTTTTTGAAAATTGTTGAATGTTTTAGGTTTATCACTAAAGAAGATGACTATTATATAGTTGTTTATAATAGTTGTTTATTTTTATTTTAACTAACTTATTATAGAAACTTAAGGTTAAAAATATGGGTCAAATGTTAGTTAAGTTTTTTAAAGTAAGCAAGATTAATAGAATACTTTTAAACTGTGACGTGCGAATTATGTAAAATTCAATTAGTTTACGCGTTTTATCTGGTAAAGAGATTTTAGGACTAAGAAAATAAGATGTTACGAATATTCGTCATGTGATAATGTTACCCTAAAACACAAAAGAAAATTGTTACATGGTTGGAGATTGGCCGATCGGATGGTAGGTCTTCGGGAGGCAGAAGTAGTGTGGGACCCACTATATTCTTTTCGTGTTAAAAAAGGCTCCGGTTATTCACACAACTAGGGTTTATATTCACACAACCCCTCAACGGGTCGTCTGGGCCTGGACGGCCCGTAGAGGGCCAAATGGGCATGTAGACGGGTCGTCTAGGCCCAGACGGCCCGTTTAAGGGGTTAAACCCTAAATCCGACGGCCAGTCAAGGCCTAGACGACCCGTCAAAAAGCATCAGTTCAAAAACAATCATTGGTAATCATTGGCAATGATTAGGCAGTCCATAAGTCTTCTTGAGTCGGTGTTCACAAGACCTCTTACTAGTTGTATAATAATTTATCTTGTTGACCCCTGCGAGCATCAAATCAAGCGCTAGATGGGAAACCCTACCGATTACGTCTTTAAACAACGGTAGTTGATGTTCCCACATTCTTTTTGATCGGCTTTCTTCAAAGGAGTGCTTTATCGCTATGCGCCGTGACTCCATAACTTTGTCTATTTCCATCACAAGCGCGTGGAGCGAGCTGTTCGGGCCTTTTATGTACCTCTTAATCAGAGCATGCTGACTCTCGACCCTGTTGGTCGTAGTCTGACCGAACGTAAGGTTTTTATCTGCCCATGCTTCCACAAACATTTCTTTATAATCTCGGAGCCAAACTGACTCCATGTACTCGTAAACCCCTGTAAAAAACAGAATAGTGATGTCAATACAGAAAATATGTACGCTTGTAAAGCAAAATAAAGAATAAAATATATACCCGTTCGATCCTGCTCCCAAAGTCGTTTGTAGAGCGCTTCAAGATTCAATCTGTAAGCCTCTTCGTCAGGCGATTTACACAGTCGACCAAAATACTGCAAAAATATTTCCCATTCTTCTTTTGGAAATCCTGCTTTATGATATTTTGCAATATTTCGTTGAATATGATACCTGCAAAACAACAACAATAATATTAATAATAATAATAATAATAACAATAATAATAATAATAATAATAATAATAATAATAATAATAATATTATTATTATTATTATTATTATTATTATTATTATTTTGTTGAATATGACACCTGCAAAGCAATTTCGTAGCATCCGGGAAAACTGTAGCACATGCACTCATCAGAGCCAGATCTCTATCTGTAACAATTACACGTGGCTCCATACTCTTCTCCAGCAAATCTTTCAGCCTCTCAAGCACCCATATGTAGTTCCTCGTTTTCTCTTTAACGATAAATGCATGGGCGATACAAAACGACTGGTTTGTCGACGTCATACCCACAATTTGAACAAACGGGATTCTGTACTCGTTCGTTTTGTAGGTGGCGTCGATCAGCATCACATGTGGAAAGGCACGCCAGAGATTGTAGGAGACCCGGTGTGAAAAGAAAACATTCTCAACAACATCTGTCTCTGGATTCTGGTTGGTGAAGTAGGTAAATTTCTTTTCAACCAGGATACTCTCGAGTATCTGCATAACAATAATAATAACAATATTTAATATTTAACAACAACATAAATTAGTAATAGTCTATGACAATAATAGTAATTAATAATAATACCTGCATTGGGGTTTTATCGCCGTAAATTCTACGTTTAATCTTGCTCACTGTATTGTGTATGTCTCGTAGAATACATACATTATCCGGGTTTTGTGCTCTGATGGCCAAATGTATGTTCGCCGGTTCCAGGCCTTGAAAATAAAGCGTTTCCACCATTTTTTCTTCTTGTGGTGTCAGCCGCCTAGCAAAAGCGTGCCCCTCAGCATGTATAAAAGGGTCGTGGTTATGATTTGCGTGTTTAACCTCCAACTTCCAACCCTCTTTGCGTAGCCTCCCTATTAACATAAACGGACAGTTAAGCTTTTTGCTACCCGTAGACCTTACTGTGGCTGTAGTATGGTATTCGCCATAACGGTCGCATCTCAGGTCTATCCTAATTTTTCTTGCATTATTTCCACTGCCTTTTGAAACAGAACGTCCTGTCACTAGGACGTAACCGCTAGCAAGGGCTCTATCGTAAGCCCATTGTTTCATGTCTTCAACAGACCCGAATACCTGAAAATTTATACAAGAGTCTAGTCTAAATTCATACTACTCTAAATTATATACTACTGTAAATATATACTAGTTCAATCCAGCAAACCCTAAAACGTGTAAAGATATACTAGTGTAAATAAATAAACGCACCTGCTCGGTTTCATACGAAACATCCGGGTTAGGTTCAACTTTTATGTTAACATCTTCATAAGCGTCTTCCTGGTTGTCATCATTCGGGTTAGAACCGTTATAATCTTCCTCTAAGTCATTAGCACGATTCCCGCGCGAATGGTAACTCCCGTACGTGTACTGCGGGTAGCTTGGTGGCACGAAAAAAGACTCCTGTTCCTCTACATATTCCTCGTTGAGATCGGGCAGCATGTTCCCGTCATTACCACGAACCCCGGATTTAACCTCCTCTTCACCAACTTGAACCCCGGGTTCATACCCTACGCTTTCAGAGACGTAAGACTCGTTCTCAGACAGGTCAACGGTTGAAAAGCTTGTTAAATATGTCATCGTGAGACCGGGAAGTCGAAATGGGTCGAGGGTTTTGGTGGTGGTGATGTTTTAAGGTTTTGTTGAAATGGGGAAGAAGCTGGTCGTGTGTTGGTTAAATCAGGAAATCTCAACGGGCCGTCGAGGCCTAGATGGGCCGTCGAGGGAGTAAATGCCCTAACCTAACACGTCTCTACGGGCCGTCCAGGCCCAGACGGCCCGTCCTAAAGCACCTTTTTCAGACTTTTCAGTCTGAACTGCCTGCTTTTGCAGGAGTTCAGACTGATCACTTATTACATCGTACTTATACGGGCCGTCCAGGCCTGGACGGCCCGTCGTTTTCGTCTTTTTTGCACCCAAACGGCCCGTCGTGGCCTAGACGGGTAGTCTTGAAACCCTAATTTTGCTTAACGGCCCATCTAGGCCTCGACGACCCGTCTAGAGGTTGTTTAGGGTTTTTTTGAGGTTGTGTGAATAACATCACCCGTTAAAAAATGGTGATGTGAGACTAAGACAAATCTATTATTTTTTGCTTATATATCCGTTTAATATAAAGTTAATTTTTTAATATTTAAAATATATTACTTTTATACAGATGTGAAGAATTAAATGAGAAGAAACTTATTGTGAGAACAATAATAACTTTACCTAGTAAATCCCACAATTAGCACAGCTAAGAGTAGGGTCTGGGGAGGGTGGGATGTAGGCAAACCTTACCCCTATCCTTGCGGATAGAGAGGCTGCTTCCAAAGAGACCCCCGGCTCGACAACACAAAATCGACCAGCAAACAACACTAAAAAACTAATAAAGAGATACTGAATTTATATAAACATTGAAAGTGTCATGTATTAGAACAAAGTTATATATGCCATAAAAACAACATAACCCATATAAAAACATTGAAAGTGTCATGTATTAGAACAAAGGTATATATACCATAAAAACAACATAACCCATAAGCACCCAGAAAAACAAGTCACCCATACCAACCTCCTACCGGTGTAAGAAAGAAGACTAAGCTCACCATGCTATGATACAACCCAACCCTCCCTAATAATCCTTAACCTTAATCTTGCGCCTCCACGAAACCCTATCCTCGACCATGTCCTCAGAGAGGTGTATCTCTACTAAATCATGCATAACCCGCTTATTGTGAGAACAAAAAGAATAATTGAAATAATGGTAAAATATTAAATAGTTTAACTCTTATTACATTAATTATCATGTCTCTAATTAATAAGTCATTAACACTTTATACTACACATTATTAAAATTTGTCATACACGCATCAAAATTAATCCTACATATATCGAAATTGTCAAATGTTTATCCTACATATATCGAGATTATGATACGTTTATCTTAAACATATAAGAATTCATCCTACAAATATCATACACATATTTTAATTATCCTTTACTGGAAATTAGGTTTGCTATTGGAAGAATATATTTAAAAAATTAACTATGAATTTCATTAGTTTAACTAGTTTAAGGGGTTTATAAAAAAATTAATAATTAGCTTAACAATAACTATAATTATTAAATGAAATATTTCTGTTGGTTTAAATTTGTTTTTTTTTCTTCTTATAAAATATTTTCTTTTCATTTGAACTCTCCACTATTAGTTTATGTGTCTACGGCTTGACATAATTGTCATAAACTTTTGTAGCCCTTTAGCATCCTTAGATCATCTCTCTTTTACCTATCCTTCCTCCAAAACATCCCTCTCTAATCCACATCAGACATTCTCTCATCTAGCCTACTTCTCTTTGAAAACACACGTAAACTCCTCTATTGCGTTTGCTCGAACTCCTATGTTAGGGATTCTCTTAAAGTAAGCCCAAATCTGAATATGGGACCAAAAAAAGAGACAACCTCAATAGCTCTCCATCCAACTTGCCCATCTAGCAACCCTAAAACACCATTTCTTATACCCTTCACTAACATCAGCTAATTAACCCATCATTTAACAAACAAACAAAAAAGAAAAGAAAAAAACACCCTTTCTTTTTTTACATATCACATTTTCTCTCCCTTAAAAACACCATCAACCTTCAGTGTATAAAAGAGTAGCATGGTAAAATCTTTAGAATCTTAACAAATATTCGTCAAAACAGCTCTCATCCACCGACATTTGGGGAAGACGTATATAATTGTCCGATCTAGAATCCAAGTTGTTAATTAACAAAAAAATATATATTTGAACTAAAGTGTCAATCATATCGATTTGGCAAATTCAAGTATTTTGGGTTAAAATTGAAACCGCACATCATGACCCATATATTTATTCCTGTTAAGAACATCAACTAACTCAACCACAATTAAAATCGTCTCATGTTTCGGGTCATTCATGTTTGGCTCTCCATTTTCCACCTCATTATAACTTATGACTTCTCTAAAAAGTTAGTAAGTTAACAAAATGTGTTTGGCAACTCATAAGTTCTTAATGTTTTAACTTTTTATTTGTCTTTAATAAGTTGTTTTGGAAAAGTAATGGAGTTGTCACTTTTTGAAGCTCCATATGACTTATTGGGGAAAGTTACTCATCATGCCCTTATGACTTTTTAATGCTCCTTATAACTTATGTCATTTTTTTGGTCATTTTACATCAATAAGCTAAATCAAACAATTTTTACAAAACAACTTATTGACTTATTTGTTTTCTCCATCATATAAGCTAACCCAAACATTTTTTTAAATTCCTTTTAGAAAGTCATAAGTTTATAAGTCATTCTAACAAAAAGTCCTTTTAGAGCATTCACATCCCATCCACCATTTTTACCCTATAATTTAACTAAAAAATCATACTTTTTAAAATTTATCTCTCAATTTAAAAAACTTCCCACATCACATCCACCATTTTTATCTTTATCTTACTCACAAATACATATTTTATTATATTTCTCGTTTTCATACACCCACAATAATTTGGTGGAGGATGAATAGTAGCTTTTTATATATGAAAAGCTATAATAACAAATTTTCATAATATAAAGATAGGGTATAAAATGGTGGATGGGTTGTAGTGTGTTTTTAGTAGGATTTTTTAAATTTTAAAGATGGGGGAAGGTTTGATGGGTGGGTTGTGAATGCTCTTAGACCTAAGTAAACTTACCCAAACATGCCTACTGTTATTTACGAACAAGAGCATACCTAGTGACTTAGTAACAACCTATACATCCAATGACTCCATAGCATATGAATATAAAACTTTAATTGATGTCCTTTTAAATGTTTTTTTTATCTTTCATTCTTAATTCAAAAACTTGAATTTATGTATATATATAATCAATATAATTGTTTAAAAATGAAGAGTTGCTTAGCAGTTTGAGGAAAACTATTTTCATCAATGTATATAAATAGTTTTTAGTGAAAAATAAATATCAATGTATCGAATTTATATGTTAAGTTTTTTTAAATGTCTTTGTTTAAATTTAAATAGAACTTTTTTAAACATTGTGCAGGTTAACGACCAAGAAACATAACATTTTTGAGTTAGCCTGCTTAATAAATGGGTTAGACAGGGCTGGCAAAACATTTCTTATCGTGTTTAACAGGTCCATGACGACGTGATTAACACAGGTATTAAACACGAATATGGCACGTTTAACTATTTTATATATCATGTCTGTTATACAACTGTATGTTTTACATACCAAGAAGGGAAAGTAATGGAGTCTAACCTCCTAATTATCGATATATATAAAAAGGAACTGAAGGAATAGTACTTAAAGATGTGTATGATCTTGTTATAAATATATACTAAAACAAAACTCACTAACGAGGGTATTTAGTAATTTTAACTGTTTTTAAAATGTATAAAATCACACAGTATAGTTTTTATTAAACAATTTTTATTGTGTCTTAAACAGGTCAAGAATTATCATTCCTAGAATTAACTGACCCGATCAATAAAACTGTACTAGACATCCAAAATTAATCTAATTGTGTTTATGTCCAATATTGTGACATGAATTGTGTGGGGAATTATCACCATGTTTGAAGAAGAAAGAAATGAATTCCTTCACATGTGATATGATGATAAAGAAAATATTGAAAAGGGAATAAGACTTGAAGATACCGTTTAGGAGAATGCATCCCAAACGGCAAACGCTAGCTTTCAAACAGCTTTCAAGATAATCGTTCACAATTAATAATTCTACACAAATATTAGTGGGACCTTTACATGGATACGTTTGTTAAGAACAAATATAGTAATATGTTTTCATTTGTCTTTCTTACCTTTTCTTTTGGCACATCATAAAGTCGTTTTCCGAAAGTTGTCTTGTTAATTCTTTATTTGTTAACTAGGATAAAAAAAAAAACAGATTAATTTCTAGCATTGGTTAAAATGGTGAAACTTTTTTTTTTGAGTTAATAGCCAAAATCGTCCCTGAGGTTTGGTCACTTTTGCCACTTCAGTCCAAAACCCAAACCTTTTAAATCTGGGTCCGTAGGCTTTTCATTTTTTGCGACATTCGTCTCTGACACTAACCCAGTTAAATAAGTTAAAATGTGACACCGTTAGCAGTGATTTTTGAAGTTGAGACTGGTGACGCCTAATAACTCATAGTTAAGATTATTTAAATCTAATATTACTTTAGTTTAGAATTAGGTTCCTGTACAAAGGACATATTTCGTGAGAAGTGTGAGAAGGATTAAGAATTGACATGTAGGCATCATGTTTTGGATTTAGGAATGATGTTTTATGTTGTTTTAACTTGAAAAACACCAAACACAACAATCTAAAACACAATGCAATGTATTATAGTTATTAAATTTTAAAAACAACTAAAACACACTACTTAACACTTAAAACACACTGTTTAATGTTCTTAGCATGGTGTTTTAAGTTTTAAACCTAAAATACATTGTTTTTGGTTTTTAATTGTTATATTTGGTGTTTTGCTAGGCAAAACAATCTAAAACATCATGAATAAGTTCAAAAATTGATGCCTAAGTATCAATTTTTAATCCTTCTCACACTTCTCACGAAATATAGCCTTTGTACAGGAACAGAATTGATAGTTTTTAAATAAAACAATATAAATACAAACAACCTAATTGGTTTCTTAGTGTTTAGAGCAACGATTGAATTCAATTAATGGGATTAAGTAATTTTAAACCTATTAAAAAATCTATCAAAATTTTGAACATATACGTTTTCAACCAGTTAGTCCATCCAGTTTTAAACTTATTATTACAACTAGAAACCCTTAAAAAACACAAGGAAATAATATAACCAAGTAAAGTCCCTTTAAAGAAAGGGTCACCAAAAGATAGGAATGTCATATATGCGATTATCTTACTCGGATTATGGAAACTTACTATGCAGCAACATCAAAAGGTCACCAAAAGAAAGGAATGTCATATATGCGATTATCTTACTCGGATTATGGAAATTATGGATCGGAAGAAATGAAAAAGTCTTTAAAGATGTTAATATCGCGACTCCGAGGATGCTTGAAGATATCAAAATGGAATCCATTGGTGGATGATAAAAAGAGGTAAGATGTTGAACCTGGAAAAGGAGAAATGGTGGGAATACTCAATCTTCGATAACGGATAATAAAGAATTACGGGGCAGCGGTGACGGCTTTTGTTCTCTGGTTGAGATAGTAGCTACTTTAGTTTTTATTTGTATTGAATTTGGTTGTATGTTTTTATTGTAATGCCCGGGTAGTCCTCTCGCTAATTGGGCTTTGGGCGATTTTGTGGTGGCCTTTTGGTATATGAATAAAGTATCCCGTTTGATTGTTCAAAAAAAAAAGTAAAGTTCCTTTGTTTCCTCCTCGACAACCAAAATATCCTCGTTGTGAACACTCCAAATACTCCACCAAGCCAATATAAATAACTACCCAATCAAATAGAGTAGAGTTAATAGCCAAAATCGTCCCTGAGGTTTGGTCACTTTTGCCACTTCAGTCCAAAACCCAAACCTTTTACATCTGGGTCCTTCAGTTTTTTTTTTTTTTTTTGCTATGGGTCTTTCAGTTTTTTTTTTTTGCTAAATTCGTCCCTGAGGTTTGGTTACTTTTTGCCACTTCAGTCCATACCCCAAACCTTGTCATGGACGAATTTGACAAAAAAAAAGTGAAACTGAAGGACCCAAATGTAAAAGGTTTGGGTTTTGAACTAAAGTGGCAAAAGTGACCAAACCTCAGGGACGATTTTGGCTATTAACTCACAAATATTTTCTTGCTTTAATAAAAGAGGACGATTTTTTTAACGGCCAACAAATCAATCCCGATCACTCATGAAGTACCCACTGGACAAAGGAGTATTCCGAGAGTAACCCGGGTACGCCAATAATTTCACACCAGTTCCCGGGGAAACCCGGCCCACCAGCAGCATTTTGATGCCGGTAGAACTCGAACTCCCAACCTCCCCATAAGGAAAGCAGGGAGGGTGTCACTCCACCATAAGGGGATTGGCAAAAGAGGACGATTCTAACAAAGACATAATCGAGCTAGGAACTCTATAGTCTCAATCAAATTATAACATACCGAACACAAAATAGATTGAATTTCAAGCCCTTTGTTGCTTAAATTAAATCTTGTGGGAATATGAGACAACAACAAATGCCACACATGAAAGTTCATCTTTTTTTTGGCACAAAAGAATTCACCGTTTGGCATGCATACCATCCGGCAAAGTCATACAATTGACGAAATTTCTAATAATTTTAATCGAAAAATCATCCTCCATGCCCAAATTCCACACCATCTATCTTCATATTGGCTCAACTAAACATCTTCCAAAACCTTCTATAAAGCATCAAGTTGAGGTACCTCCACCCCACCCCTTGACGCACGTCTCCAATCCTAACACAAACCTAAAGAATTTAATCAGTCACCTAACAAGGCATACTTGTTAATTGCCAAATGTCTATGAAAACACGAGCATAATGGTGCATCCTCCAACCACACCTCGTGCAAGAAAAAGAGTTCGTTTCCACTCCAAAAGAATCTCGCCCTTAGTGCTTCTAGCTAGTTTACTTTTAATCTTAGCAAACATAGGTAATAATGACATATTAATAACACCAATAGAGCCAAGAATCAAATCGAAGACAAGAAAATTGCCCTATCTCCAATGGTCAACATGTTGGCTTTCTATTTATACAGACGACTCTTGAACTTTTCCAGAATTGAACTCCGGCCACCTAAACTATTCATCTAGGCTCGCACTAGGATACTCGAATAAGTAAAATGAATCTTTTCTACGTTGCATCGTACAATATTGGCAAAAGATTCAATCTCATATTGATCAACTCCAACCCCAAATAAAGTGGACTTATGAAAGGAAAGTATTAGACTAGATGATAGATAAAAACAATTAAGCACCATCATAATGTTTTGCAAATTGACTCCTAACCCTTCTCTCAATATAATAATATCATCATTATATAAGATGAGATAAAAAAAATCGATCTCTTCCTACTTTCGCTCCTTAAAACAAGCCCACCTGAATGACGTCGTCAATGGCCATATATAGCTCATCTAGAGCAATAATGAAAAGAAAAGGAGATAAATGACCCCCTTGACGGAGTCCTATCTCCAACTGAAATTCCCGAGTTAGGTTTCCATTAATCAAAATAGACACCCTAGCTAACGACAGACACACAACTATATAAATGACTGATAAAAAAATAATAAAATATATGGAATAATTGTATAAGAACTTAAAGGAAATGAATAAGTAAAGGGATTGCTAGTTTATTCTATGCTTATGCAACATATGTGTGTGTGTGTGATTTGTTTATTTAACAACATGCATACATTTTTTATTTGAATTACAAAACATATTTAACATGTTACTTGTTACAAACGGCTGCTTTTGAATAACTCGACTTCAAGTTCAACAAATGTTTTGATTGATGAAAATTGTAACATAATTTAATCTGTTTTATGTTGATATATACGTTCAGCTTATTGTTGGTTTATAAATGTTATCACTGGTCATTTTTATTTGATGGTGAGTGGTCATGCCATTGTCGTAAACATTTATGTAAATTTATTATGCATAACCTAAATCAAAACTTCGTATTGGGTAGAGAGTGACTATTTTTTAATAAAATAACTATTTGACCAAATATAAGTTGTCGAACCTATAATTTTTTTTTTAACGACCAACAAATCAATTCCGAGCACTCATGAAGTACCCACTGGACAAAGGAGTACTTCGAGAGTAACTCGGGTCCACCAATAATTTCACACCAGTTCCCGGGGAAAACCTGCTACCCAAAGGCCCACTGCGGTAAAACCCGGTCCACCAGCAGCATTTTGCTGCCGGTATGACTCCAACTCCCAACTCCCATAAGAAAAGCAAGGAGGGTACAACTCCACCATTACCTATATTTAATGAAGGAAACGAAGAATAAAATCCTAATTAAATTAGACGAATTTTGACCAATTTGCTCTAATTGCTTGGACAACCTTTCTCAAGAGTTTGAGATAGGCAATTTCACACATCATTACCTCAATGGTGTGTGAGATATTTGTGTTGGTAAAACTAACATACAAGTGAATAACAAAGCAAAAGTAGAGAAATGTTCATTTTTAAGTGTTTTGTCTTAATTTATTTGTGTTCTGATAAGTAACTTAGGGTTCTTTAGCCCTTAGAGAGGTGCTTATGCGACGTGGTGTGAAACACGGACACTAGTAATCACGTAACATGTTAATTTAAATAAATTAAAATATATTATATGAACACCATACTCATATTAAAGAGAATAAAATACTCGTTTTATTATTTAATTTAATATATATAAGAAAAGGTTATGGCCTTTTAAAAATCACGAAGATGGATAGTTTTAAAAGTCAGCAATGCGTTTTAAAAGATGGTACCATATATTTTAAAATTGTATTAGTTAAACTCTTATAACTATTATAAAACACGTGTATTTACTTGGTGTTTTCGCTTACTTAGTCTCTTCTATGTTCCTTGTAGGTGAAGAGTCATCAAAAGCTTGACTGAAGAAAGATTTTAGCTGTCTTATGTTAAGATGAAGATTGTGATGCTTTTCACTCTTATTCAGAAGACCAAGAATGGGAGCCCAGCCCAAATCTCAGATGGACCAAAGAAGCTCTACTTTGAATCAACAAGCCCATCTGGATCCGGGCTTAATAAACTATGTAAGATAGTAGAGATGCACAATCCCTAACTGGCTCGAGCTTATTGGGCCGGCCTAGTTCCAACTATAAAATCGAATTAATGTTTTAGTGATGAAGGATAAAACATGGAATTTATCTATAATAACATTTTGAGTAGCTTCTTATCTACAGTACTCAAACAACCACTCTTTTAAAACTTATTTACAAATATGCCATTTATTTAATTTCAATCTCATTTTGCATCACACACGAGAACAGAGTGAGAATGAGAATGAGATGGCAATAAGAATTGTTTTTATTCTAGTGAATTTTCTTTTTGTTTTTTTATTATCATGTAGTAGAGCGGAATTAAATTTTTAGTTTCTTAAATTTGTATTTTTCAGTTTTGCCCCTTCAAGTTTTACCTTTTCTTTTGTCTTTATATAAGTTTTCTCAATATAAATTTGAGTTTGTCGGCGTTTTACTCTAGCTTGTGGTATAAGTTTATATTTGTCTTTACCTACGTTTTACATCACGTTCCGGTATAAATTCACGTTTTTGTTTTACAAAATATTTCCCGGTTTTGTTCGTCGTTTTCTTAACACGGTTTTATAGCTACTCACCCGCAACGCGGGGGTTAAATACTAGTTAATTTTAAACTTCCTCAACCATAGGAGTTCTACATTCATTCAATATTCAGGTGGAAATTTTGAATCCCAAAGGAATTCATTTAATTTGAATTGTTTATAACGGCCAAATTATATGAAACATTCTAACAAAAGGGGTGTCCTGTATTCGGGTTACTACTAGCACCTTACTAGGACGCAACTATTTAAATATTTTTGGGTGAAATAAAATGAAGTTTGTCGATAAAAAAAATATATAAAACATTTGACCATTGTTTTGTTTCCCTTATGAAGTTATGAGTGGTGCTACATTAGTACCTTCGTGCCTTGTGCCACCTTTGTCAATTGTCAATATCGCATGCACGTCCTACAAGGATACTAATAAGTCGATAGTGAAACTGTCTATATTTCATTAGTTAATAGCCTAATATAGATTTTTAGTCACAACCTCACCCACCATCAAAGTTATTGTACATCTACATATATCTCAAAGATACTAAACCCAAAAGTGTAATGATGATAAGGAATTTTATATCCCTAAGCAAAGGCATAAAAGAAAAAGTAGTCGGTTGAGTTAAAGCTGTAAAGTAATTTGTTTTATTTTATTTTATACATTCTAGTTCGAAGTATGCTTGACTTTCATATGCTGTAAAGTGGCCTCAAAACCCTACGAATCGCATCATAATTGTCCCCCATGCTTTTCACTTTCTACCAATACTATTTACACTTGCTTTCTTTGTTTGAAAAGTTTTGGATTACAAGATCAACCATAAAAATAAGGGAAATTGGATTTTAACACCGTAAACTATTGACAATTGGCCGCTGACGCACTGAACTACAAAATTGACCAACACCGCACTGTACTTTTAACTTATTGGTCTGTATCACCCTCAGAATAACCAAGGTTATTTTTTGCTGACGTGGCATGGGGAATAAGCTGACATGGCATGGACACATCACCTGCCACGTCAGAAAAAATGGACACGTCAGCAAAAATTAACCATGGTTAGTCTGAGGGTGATACAGACCAATAAGTTAAAAGTACAGTGCGGTGTTGGTCAATTTTGTAGTTCAGTGCGTCAGCGGCCAATTATCAATAGTTCAGCGTGTTAAAATCCAATTTCCCTAAAAATAAAGTTAACAAATAACAATCTATAACTAATGTTAAAAACATTTTTGTATTGTTTTAAACCCTTTAGTGTGTGCATGTGAGTGTGTGTGATGACCTATAACCGCTTTAGCGGCCAGCGGCCTCTCGATGATGATTCGGGTTTCGTTTCTTTATTTTATCACGACGTCATGTTGAAAGTTAGTAAAATGGTGACAGCCTATACGTTAACATATGTCGGGTCTCACAGAATTTGATTCTATGCTTTATGCATAATATCAAGTGGAGGATTTGAATAACCGAAAGGAGGTTGGTCACTTGGTTGCATGTTTACTTGAAAAGGTTCCTATAATTTAACCACACTTTTTCCATCAATTTAACTTTTTTCTACTTTAATTTAAATTTAAATTATATGAAAAGAACTTTCAATGTTGAATTTCCAACAATTTTAATTTTTAAACCATTGGTGACTGATACTTAAGATTGAAATTGATTTTGTACCCTATACTTCGAAACCCATGAAACCTTATCCGTTGACGCTGAACAGGATTGATAAAAATGCTAGATACGTTCTAGCAAACGTTTAGAGGAAACCCACACGTGATGAAGTTTATTATAATATCAAAAGTTGTCCCCGAACATTACTAAATAAGACTTTATTTATAGCCTACTAGCTTTTATCCCGGGAGTGTCCCGGGGTTGAAATGTCTAATATAACATAATAAAATATCTAATATAACATAATAAAATATCTAATATGACAACATAATCAATAATATTATTACATTATTTATTTTAAACAAATTTCTGCCATAAGTTATCATATTCAAATATAAAAAAAAAGGAATCTCTGCCTATGAAGTTATGTTTATCGTTTGTGATTTATTAGTAGAGTAAAATATATTTGAAAACAAAACCCCACAAAAATAGTTGTTTTTTTTCTCCGTTTTTTATATAGCACTATTGTACTCGTTGGAAAGATAATAAAACGCTCGTTAATTTGGTGTAATTTTTTTCTTTAAAAAATCTCGTATATAAAAGATATTAACGTTTAAAAGTTATGGAAGGAAACATTAGAGAGAAAATTTAATTTTGTTTTTAAATTCTTATCTTTTCCTAAAATAATTATAATATATATAGATTTATTTAAAAAACTCAAAAATTAAAAAATCCTACATGATGCCACGTGGCACATTCAAGGAGAGGTTGAGGCCTTCTTTGAATGCCACATCATCAAAGTTCAATTCTTTTATTATAAGTTATAGATTATAAAACTTAAATTATTAAAAAAAAAAGGCTTATGTTTATCATCTGTGTATCTTTTTTTAACCCTTCTTCTGCATTCCCATTGTTTCATATACGGTTCCAAAATTTGAGTATTCGACCCCTCATCAACCATCCCCACCAAAATCCAAATTGAAACCCAAACCGTTTCGCCAAAACCACGTTATTTTCTTTAGCAAACGCAACTCGATGTCAACTGAAACTGGTTTGGCCCGGAAAAACCCATCACCTCTGGATAAAACACACTGATAATTGTAAGAGTTTGATATTTAAAACTCAAGGACAAAACTAGAGGACATAGAAGAAAAAAGTGACATAAAATAACACACAATGATAAAAGTCTATTTGTTTAGGAAACAAAAGCATAAAGAATAGGAACCTACAACATCAACAGAAGTAACCACTTATCTCATTTATAAATAGCCTCATCCCTCCCATGTTCATACTCACTTCTCCACATCAAAGCAAATCCAATTCAACACTTTTGCAGGGTAAAAAATGAGGTTTCTTGATCTGTGTTTACTTGTAGCCATCACCTCTGGCTCTATAACAACAATTGCCGCTCACGTCAAAGGTTCATGGTTAAGCGCCCATGCCACCTTCTATGGAGGTCATGATGCTTCTGGCACAATGGGTAAGCTCATCCATCCATCCATCATCAACCAAATCTGGCATTCATGTGTATATTTTTTCCTATCATCGATCCATGTACTTACAAATATATTGATACAAGTTTATACTTCGATTTCAAACGGGTCAATTTAAAATCACGTAACCATAACACAACCAGCGCAACACATTTGTCTAAACGAGTCAAAATGTTGACGACTTGACGCATGTTGTAAGCATTATAAAAAAACGGCTTAAACAACGAAACACGACTATTTCTTTGACATTTTTCAGGTCATGTTAAAAATTTCATTCCCTTAACTTCAGATAGGCGTTTAAAATATATTTGTGAAGCATACTGCGACCCAAATTGCAATTTTAAAAAACCTATACTGCTTATGAAAAAATAAAGTTTTTCAAACGCGTTAATTATTTTTTATCATACATTCATGTGTTAATGATAAGCGCCTAACCTGGCTATTTTGGACAGGAGGAGCATGTGGATATGGAAATCTATATAGCCAAGGATACGGTACAACAACAGCTGCACTGAGTACTGCTCTGTTCAACAATGGTCTTGCATGTGGAGCATGTTTTGAAATCAAGTGCTTTAATGATAAACAATGGTGTCTCCCAGGATCCATAATTGTCACCGCTACAAACTTCTGCCCGCCAAATAACGCGCTTCCAAATAATGCCGGCGGGTGGTGTAATCCTCCATTGCGACATTTTGATCTTGCCCAACCAATCTTCAAACACATTGCTCAAGAAAAAGCTGGAGTAATACCAGTTAAATACAGAAGGTAATATGTGTTACACAATTTCAACCAACTATTTATAATAAATTTTATAAACAAGTCGATTCGGTTCATGTTTTATTTCTTGACTTATTTCCAGCCCGTTATCTTGATGTAATTTTCTTTGTCCGGGAATAAAAATTTTGAGTTTTGGACCAAAAAAAAAAAATCCAGCAGGCCAAATGGTTGAAAGCAAAAAAATGGAAAAAAAAAAAGTAAAATACTACGTGTTAGTGGGATTTACTGGGTATGGTTGTTGTTGTTGTTTTACTACGTGTTAAAAGGAAACAAGACAGGTCAACAAATGTATTTTAAGTTAACCTAAAGTGTACTTTTGAATGCGCAAACCTCGTATATCATTTTATTAAAAAAGTTAGATAACTATTGAAATAATATGATTCTTGTAATCAAACTAGACACACTGACATACAAAGTTATAAACAGTTACCATTTGACTTGATCCCCACCCGCCCATTATTCCGACTCTAGTGTAGCTTCGACAAGACCAAAACGTACTAACTTGTGTTCATTGATCAATTTTGGCAGAGTTGCTTGCAGGAAGTTTGGTGGAATAAGGTTCACAATCAACGGCCACTCCTATTTTAACTTAGTGCTCGTGACCAATGTGGGCGGTGCAGGCAATGTGATTTCTGTCTCTGTCAAAGGCTCTAAAGGCAAGACGTGGCAATCCATGTCACGTAATTGGGGTCAAAACTGGCAGAGTAACACTTACCTAAACGGTCAATCTCTATCTTTTAAGGTTACAACAAGCGATGGCAGAACCGTTGTTTCTAATAATGTTGCACCTCCTAACTGGTCATTTGGTCAAACCTACACGGGAAAGCAGTTTTAGTTCGTCTGACTTAAAAGTCTCAAACTTCCTAACACAAGATTTCCAACAGATTTTAGTGTTGTAACTCAACTGTAATATAGAGACCAAGATCCAATTACATGGCCGATTTTTGAACGGTACAGATTGGATCCTAAACTAAAGGTCAATAACTTTAAAGATTGTTACTTGTTAGAAGTATGATTGGGGTCATTTTAGAAAATACTTAACATACAAGGCCAACAAGGGTTGGTAGTTGTGTGTCTTAGTGAACTAGTGGTTGTGTGTATTGTAACCATACTCGATTGCTCAATTTATGGTTTGAGCATATCATTTGATGTCTTAATGATCTCTTATTTTGAGTTTAAATTTATAGAGATTTAAACTTGTGACTTGATAATCATAAAGTATAAACTTGCAGCTCAAAATATCATGAATATGAACTGAACTATATAACTAAAGAACACAACAAACAGGTTTCAAACACTCACCAAATACTAACAATGGTTGATAACTAGCATTTATGAATCAGAGCCAAAACAATTCATCATCCGAGCAACACCTGCAAATCCAATTCAATGAAAAGATCAAAAGAAGACCATGTTTTCACTCTCTTCTGTAGGGATGAGATTGGTACAGGTACAACGTCAAAAACCAAAATAAAAAATGAGTAAAAAACACAAAAACAATACCATACCAATTATGGTGGTAAGGTATTGGTTCGGTATTGGTATCATTATCACAAAAAAAAAAACGAAACCGCTAGTACCAAGACCAAAAATCATAAAAATAAATCTTTGCTCAGTGCGGTACGGTACCAGCATACACATTAAAGAAATATTCATCCCTACTCTTCAGTTCATATCAAATACCGCCTGCCAATAGTATTCTGGGTAAAAAAACGTGCATGGCGCTGAGACGCAAGGCGCACTAAGGCGTAACCAACATCGCCTCGTCTTCCACAAAGCGCAAGTTTAAAAGAAGCGCACCTGATGAGCGCCTCATGTATTTTCTATATTTTTGTGCAGCAACATGCTTTTCAGGTTGTATGTAATTTCACTCTTAGAACATATATAATAATATAAACTTATCAAAATATTGGGTAAACGATGCTAAAAACCTATAGATAATATATTAAAAATTTGTATTATTATTTGAGCCTCGGTTACAAAAAGCGGCGCGCTTTTGCTTCTAACATTTGACACCTCGGCATTAGACCTCATCGCTTTTATGCGCTTATCGTTCTTTTAAAACGACGCAAGTGTTACTTGTATACATGATGCACCTGCAAAACAATCTATAAAAGAAACATCCTATACATATTAAAACAATTAATTTAATAATAAAACCTAAACATCAAACAATAATGTTGAATCCATATACTAATAAAATCCAAATTAACCAAAAAAACTAAATTAATTGCTTAATATTAAATTAAGATGATTGGTAAGCCCGCGGTGCCATCATCGCTCGATTAAAATCGAATGTATTGCTCCGGAAGCGGGCAGTCTTCATCGCGGTGACCGGACGGGGCTACGGAGGAGAATAGCGATGAGGTGAAGGGTAAGGTAATAACGGAGCCTCCTACAACCGTCAGACATCGGATTAAGATGCTGTGGATGGGTGGCTGTATCCGTTTTACTTCTCCGTCACCACCGTCAACCACCGCCGCCGTAGCACCGCTACCAGTACCGCTCAGATAAGATCAAGTAGTGTTAAACCCTTGTGTTAGGGTTTTGGGCTCCTTTTATAGGGAATTTAGGGATAGGGGATATAGTATGCCCTAGTTTTAAATGTTCAAGTATCACCCTTAGTTTTATAAAGTTTAACAATTGGGGTGAGTAAGGTTAACTGTGGGTTGGGTTAGACGGTTAATGAATCGAATTAACTGATAATCGAGATTTAGTGATGGTTATGGTTAAGGTTAATGTTATTTTATTGATCGGTAATTTGGTTAGGGTTATGGGTGTTTTATAACTGAACCTTGACCGAATTAAACAGAGCCGCGCATAACAAATATGCTTATGTAGAGTTGAATATATGTATATTGGTTTGGACAAATCTTTTGTAATGGTATATACATCTTTTTTTTTTTTGTTATGATCAAACCTTAACCGAATTAAACTGAGTCGTGCATAATAAACATGCTTATGTGGAGGTGAATATTTGTATATTGATTTGGACAAACCTTTTGTATTGGTATGTACAGCTTTTTTTTTGTTAGGATCATTTACGTGACGAACTTGTCTGTGGTAATGTAATGTCGCTGGACCGTAAAATAATGTTACTTTATTTTATTTGTTTTGTATAGTCATTTTGGACGAATGGAAAAACTAGAATTTGCAAAGAAAGGAAGTTATAGCTTTAGATAACACTTTAGTTCGGTTTATGATCATTGGTATTCTTAACGTAACATCAATAGATGATCTTAGTAATGCAAAGGGGTATGGGATCTTATTGACGTAACATCAATTTTTTATATTTTGTGATATTTTACATTAGACTTTTGGGAAGAAAAAAAAGTGTTATTTTTAACATAACAAAAATTAACCAAAACTAAACCATAACTGATTAATCAGAATCAAAGTCGGGCTTTGATTATAGTTAAAGAAATCTCACAACCGAATCCTTAACATGTTTATGCAGGCTTTGATTTTTAAGACGGTGTTTTTAGAGTTCTGAGACAACCGGGAGGCTGTGACTAGACCATAGTTATCAAAAGTCATCGCCATGAGCGCCTAGGCAACCAATTTCGTAGAAGCTAACAAATCTCGCTTTTCCCTCCTAGATAAAAAAAAGCCACGGTCGAATTTTTAAAACCTAATTCACTGACTAATATAATCGACCAATACGTACCAATTTAATCGACCAATATTTACCAATTTATAGAGATATATCTAAATTTCAATCAATTTTTTTTAAATATATTTGATTTTTAAAACACTTATAGATATTGAATTATTCTTCAGTATATAAACACCTCAACTCATTGATTTACACCATCAACTGATTTTGTCTACTACATAGTTATCAAAGACGTGTTAATCCTTTTAGCAAGTGTGGATAAATCAGTCAGTTTATATTTATATTATTTTATAAGATGATTGCTATTTGTAATGATTTGGTGATTTTTTTATTTGCGTTTTTTTTCTCTGGCCCACGTTTTTTTTGCATTTCTCGCCTAGGCCACAGGCGGAGCTTAAACGCCTTAAGCGCGCCTCACGCCTTTGATAACTATGAGTAAAACTATTAGAGAAAATCACAAAATAGTCATTTTCTTTTGTATGTCACCAAAATTAACCGATAATCACTTATTTACTTTTATTTGTGTATCAGAGCTTTTTATAACTGACTTAAACTAATGTGATACACGACAGCATGTCACATACAGATTCAAGGATGTATTGTTTAATGTTTATTCACGTATAGGTCATAGTCATCAAAAGCCATCGCCTTAACCACCTAGGCGACTGATTTTTTAGAAGCCACCAAATCCCGCTTTTCACTCGTAGATCCTTAAAACAATGTCAAATATTTAAACAACTAATCTATCTATTAGGCTATGGGGTGTGGGATGGTGAATGTGAGACGTGAACTAATATGGAGCTGAAGTGGATTCATGGCCACTAGTGAAACACCAACCACTTATTAGTGCCATGCTTATTTCAATAATAATAGATAGTTCCAATTAGGTGCGGTGCATAAACGGATAAGCATTTAGTGAACTACTTGAGATTAAGTTGTTAAAAGGTCTAATCAGGCCAAACTTAAACATGACTTTCAACTAAACCGACTTGATTCGTATTTGACAATTTAAACTCACATCCAAGTGTAAAATATAAATGGACATCAATATGACAAGCAATAAATCAGAGCAAGTTGAGCTAGAATGGGTTCCTCGTATTCTCAAATATCCAATCATTAGAGACAGTATCGAACTACTATATATGTGTTGTATTTTAAACCAACTCCCAGAACATGTACACGTAGAGGTTGCTGCCATAGCATAATGGGAATAATGCCATATAACTACAGAGTGGAGGAACTTTGGGATTTGCTGATGTCATCATCCTGAGGTGGCGGTACAGATAGTGAGGGGGACGAGACTGCGGCATGATAAGATGACGACGTGAGTTGAGCAAGCGCTGGAATTGCACCACCTACAAAATTTCATTTGATAACTGAGTCTATAGCAATAGAACTCAAAAACTAAAGAGAAAACATGGTAGAAAGTTGAAGTGCATGCTACATACATATGCATATGATTTAGAAAAGCCCCAAATGGGGTGTTTGAGATTGCGTTTTGTAAAAGATTATGCGATACAGAATGAAATTCGTTGTAACCAAACTAGTCCTTCGAGAGCGAGATATGGAATAGGGATGGGATGGGCTGGGGTGGCACGGTACAGGCGAGAAAGACGGATACCATGGGTTTAGGGGTGGGAGGGAAAAATGTAACGTGGCTAAGGGATGGGAAGGATGCTCACTGGCCAGACTTGTTTTGAAAACCGGATAATTTAAAACAAAAAATATGGAAACAGATGTCTTAAAGGTCCTACCCAAATGGAAGCGGTTTAAGAGTACTCAACCAGACCGGTTATGTAGAGAGTTACCGGTCTTGTTCTTCTGAGAGAAGTGGTTGTAACAAAGCGGGCTGTAGAGAATAATGTTTGGATGTGTTAAGGCTTATGCAAATCTATTAACCGTAAGGAACTAACCTGCCAATCCTGCACAAGCTGATGAGAAAACTATCACAGGTGGGGCCTGCATCAGAGTTGAGAAGAAATTAATTGAAGATTAACATTAACAGAAGATGAAAACAAATAACAAAGTTAAAAGATTTTGGGCCAGAAAGTAACAATGAAAGAAATTAAGAACAAAATACTAAACAGTATATATAATCCAGTATGTACTAATAAACATAAGAATCACTGATAATGGCATTTGCTGTTTATGTATTGTTCCTTAAATAATAGTGAATAAAATCAATATCCATGGAATCATGGATGATCGTAATTGGTGGCACATATGATGAAAGACTTATAAGATTAAGCACTGTATAGGTTGATGAACTAGAATGCTAGATAGTGGTGGCAATTTAATGAGCACTATACAACAACAATTATACCCAGTATAATCCCACCCATAGCCAAGCTACTGGTAGGGTTTGGAGAGGGTGGGATGTAGGCAAATCTTACCTCTATCCAAGGGATAATCAAATGGGCATTGTAAAGGCGTAAATATCTTTTTTTAGCTAAAAGGCAAACAGAAAAATCGCCAAAGTGTTTCTAATGGATACAATCTTGTAACTCACTTTACTAAAAGAACAATAGATTATTATATTATTATTCTAACAATAGCGTTTGGCCGTTTGCAATTATTTAAGCCAAATTAGTTTTTTAAAAAATGAACAAAACATGTTTCGGGTCAACCGAACCGCACCCGTTATCCAGACAAAAGATTACCCATGTTGTCTCGTTACCCAATATGTCCAACCCACCCATTTCACCACCTCTATGGCTCTAATTGTAGGGAATTGTACGTAAAGGAGATGTTACAAGCTCATACACTTAAGATTTAGACAAAAATTAAATGGATAATATAAACCAAGCTGTGGTAAGAACTAAGAAACTTACACCAATAAGAAAATGCAACCACATGGGTCCTCTTACACGCCTTTGAACAACCGGCATCACTACAACAAGAAAATGATTAAAAAAAATCATGGTTAATCTGTCAAAAACGTACCTCCTCAAATTTCAATTTTAGCGTCCAAGCCATAGTTATCAAAGGCGTGAGGCGCACTCAAGGCGCTTAGGCTCCGCCTGTGGCCTAGGCGAGAAGCGCAAAAAAAGCGCGGGCCTAAGAAAAATAAAGCGCAAATAAAAAAATAAAAAGATCACCAAAATCATTAAAAATACCAATCATCTTATAGATAATATAAACATAAATTGGTTGATTTAGCAATCCCTGCTAAAAAAATTAACACGCCTTTGATAACTATGTAGTAGACAACATTAGTTGGTGGTAAATCAATGAGTTTAGGTGTTTATATATGAAGAATAATTCAATATAACTGATTTAGGGATTGATATGCAGAGTTGTTTTTATCTATTAACTATTTTAAAATTAAATATATTTAAAAATAAGATTTGATTTGATATATATATATATATATATATATATATATATATATATATATATATATATATATATATATATAGTAGTGGTCGATGATATTGGTCAGTGTGCTAGGTTTTAAAAAATCAGATCGTGGCTTTTGTCTAGGAGGGAAAAGCGGGATCAGGTTGCTTCTAGGAAATTGGTCGCCTAGGCGGTCAAGGCGATCGCTTTTGATAACTATGGTCCAAGCGGAACAGGACACAGATCTTGCTCATGAATTGGTGTTTGAAATGCAAAAGGAAGCAGAGATAGAGAGAGAGAGAGAGAGAGAAAATAGATTGATGAAGAAGAGTGGGAAACTGGGAATTGCACATACCTAAATTAAATCCATAGAATGCACTTGACACACCACCAACAGCAGAACCAATCTGAATTATTAGCAACAAAGATGGAAATAAGGATACTATACAATTGACATGTTACTGTTAAATTATACTCAAACAAAATAACTTCCCACAAGACCACAATTGAGTAGATGTGTGCGCCTAAAAACGTGATATGTAGATTCTAGCATAAAAGAAGATCATTTTTGTCTTTACTTTTAAGAGGGAAGCAGAAGAGAGAATAGTTACCATAGAAAAGCTATCTCTAATAAGAGGTCCAACTGTCCAAGCACTGGTTTCCTGTCATCAATCAGAAACATATAGTAATGCGCACATAGACAGATGAAAACAAAGACAAGCAAAAACCATAGCATGCATGATTTTCAACAAGTTGCCAACATCCCACTTAAGGGGGGACGGGGCACCCCGTGATAAACCATTGTGATGGATTGTGACGGCGTGAAACACCACCCTGCCCCCCGTTTTCACGATGAAAACCATCGCGATCGTGAAGGAAGGATGGTGGGGTGGGCGGTTTGTTTGGGGATGAGGTGAAATGTTGTGGCTGGTTGGTTTTTTGTGATTGTGCACCCTTACTATATCTTGTGATATTAGTAAAACTTGAGAAACAATCAGAGGGTAATTCCTTTTACAATAGAATAACCGACATGTAAAAAATCATTTCAAGATCAAAATCCTACAAAAACCAACTGAGCCAACTTTTGAAAGTAGTTTATACATATAAAAAAGCAAGCTGAAACTATTTAATGAAGTTACCATCTCCTTGGTTAGAGGACCTGCACAATGCCTGCATCTCAAAGAGCTTATAGGATCTGAATCCCCCATATCTTCTTCGTGATGATATATCTTTGTTCCTTTTTCAGGATTCTAGAAACCTATAAGAAAATAAACATGACCACAAAATAGCGCGCTCTACTTCAGATGCAGATAATAACATAATATAACAAATCATAATTCACAACAAATGGAAACCAAATTCCCTATCTTGATATACGGTAGTTTGACATTAACGCCCGGAGTCTCCTAAACGGCAAATCAGTGGCAGGTCCAGGAATTTTTTCACTGGGTTCCTTTTTAGATGCTCTAAAGTCATATGACCGAACATAAAAAATTTCGGGTCGGTTTGACAGTTCGGGTCGTTTTAGGGGTTCGCATCTTGTATTCATCCGTGGTCTACATTGTCTTAAAAGTTAGGCAAAAAAGGATAGGCACGCAAGTAATTTAGAATTTTTTTTTTGTAAATAATCAGTTTAAAGTATTGTGACCGCTAAAATATAATCATAGAAGTAATCATAACTCGAACCACTTAATCCAGCCTTAAACTGATTATTGAGATCATAGTGATCAGAACAATTCCTAAAACTTGTAACTCTTTGGCGTTCTGCAGGACCCAGTGCTACCTGGATGTCTTCTTAGAGGCAGGGCCATTGGGCTAATGCGTATGATTGATCAGGTGCTTCTATCAATGATAGACAGGATTCAAATGCAGGTTCCTTTTCTACCTCCGCGATATCTAGATTCCTAACCTTGATAATTTGGTTTAAAATCACTAAAAATCAAAGCCTTATCCCTTAATTCGCTTATTAGGCCCCTTCCCTATCTCAGTTAAATGCTATGGGAAATTAAACAACATTAGGCAGGATTCAAATGAACATACTCACTTAAAATGCAAAGTAACAAAAAAAACAATATAAAGGAAGCAATAATTATCATCCAGAATACTGAAAAAATGGTCACAATGCAAGTGTTTTACATTAGTTAAGAAGATATGACTTATTGTGCCAATTTATCTAAGCCTAGTGTGTGTATGCTGTTGATTGTGAGTGAAACACACGTATCAAACCCTAAGGAAGGTAACGAATCATAGGTTCCTACTACACGTAGTAGAGACTAATAAATAAATTAATTAAATATAAGATGATTTATAGACCGTCGGATTCAACTCACCGTCTATTGTCGACGGAGTCTGTGGCCGTTGAAGAAGAAGAAGATCGTCGGCTGCAATGCGGTTGGACGGGGTGAGTAATAAATACAGTAAAGTTATTATGTAGAACCTTGTTTTGAAAGTAATTTACAAAACCGATCCCTAAATTATCTCTCAACATTCACTTTTGACCTTTTAACTTTTTTATCACTCCTAGATTTGTGAGGATTGAAGATACTGAGCTACAAACCCTAACAAAGTGTGTACCTGGTTTTTCTTTTTCATGTACCCAATTGAATCCCCATGAAAATAATGTGTAGTACAAAGTACAAACCAACCCGTTGCCTTAAATTAAAAGTCCATAATACCCGATAAATGCCACAAGCTATTCGTTCGGTCCGTGGTATAAATGGTTTTTTATGTTATATTGTTTATTATCGGTTTTAGTTTTTAAAAAACTAAGGGGTTGTTTACAACAAAATGTTTGAATTTTCGGGTCGGGTCACGGAACATAATTTGATGTAAATTGACACAATAGGGCTAATGGAAAGTCCTTTTGACAACATTCAGAAACAAACAACTATACAATTTGGCAAAATTGAACAGGACTTTCAACAAATATGTGGTGTGCATGTAGGTAACATGTTTGAATTAGGTAGTTAGTTTTGCAGCAGCAAGCCAATTACACTAGATAAAATTCTCTCATAAATAAATATCGACCTGATATTTTAGTCCGAATATTGTTGCAGCAAGTATACGTATATAATGGATGATTAAGTTGACAACATACCTCAATGAATCCTAATCAGAGGAGAAGGCAGGGGTGGCGTGGAGGAGAGGAGGATGAGGTGGGGTTTGGTTTGGAAAGGAGGCAGGGAGGGTCGATGTCGATGTGCTCTGTTAAACACAAACAAGCCCTAGGTTTTAAATTAAAAATCAAAGAAACGTTTGTGTGTGTGTGTGTGGGGGGGGGGGGGGTGTTAACCGATTTATATATGTGTGAAAAAAATCACAAAAACGTTATTTTGAATAAATTTTTGGCATTTTGGGGGTCTTAAGCGGTCACATTAAATCATTTATTAGGTTAGTTGGGTCGGTAAAACTGGTAAAAACTTAAGGCCATACGATTGTGGTCACACCTCACTCTACCACCATCACCACCAGCCACATCACTCCCATCATCTACCACCATCCTCCATCACCAAACCAGAGGTGTGGTGATGGTCCTCACCCTCAAACTAGCCTCCACATGTTTGGACCGTTACAATTGTGAGCTCCCTTACGGTCATCACACGTAAGGGAGAAGGGGGTGGTGTTAGCGTGACCTCACGTGGCTCATGGCCCTCTCACAAGGCTCCCATGTCCCCCACACCCATAGGCCTAATAGAGCTTGATGTTCATGTTGCACCTCTTCAGTGGAGCCCGTCAATGGTATTGACGGGGCTCCACGTCCCTCGTGTCTCTCCCTGGTCCTCATTGACGGGCATACTGGTCCTCATTGACGCGCCGATGCCCGGCAGCCTTAAGATAGTATAACAAAACAAAAGCAGAAGTAAATTACACAAATAAGTCCGATTTGATCTTTTGAAGTTTAACATTGATATCCACGACCATCGTTTTTCAAATTTGTTGAACCAATGATATTTAAATCGAAACAGACTCAATACATATCACAAAATAGGTTTCAAGACAAGTAAAAACAATGAAATGAAGATATAACTATAGAACATGTATACAAATCTCAACAGAAGCAACAAACCACCAGTCTACATGCCTCATTCTCTCTATACTGGTTTCTTTTCTTACATTCACAAACACACAACTTGATATGTTCTTCACTAGTTTCCGCAAAAACTGCAAGTTTATGGGTGTAGCGTCTCCTGAGGCGCGATCCATTGGCATTAACTTGGCACCCAAATAACCGATTCTTGGCATCAAAATCATATATAAATGGTGTGTTTTAAAGGCTGGATGAACGAAATTAGTAATCTGATCTTGTGGCTGTAAATTGGGAAAGAAGACCAGCTGCTTGAGCAGGTAAAATGTCACCAAACCTGCCCACTTGTCCCTCTGTTAGCATCGATCCTAGTTTTAATGTGCTCTCCCCAAACCGACTGCCAACCTGACATTCGAACAAGAAAATCATCTTTCAACACCGATCAAACATATAAATACGACAAAAGAGAGGCTAAAAGGTAGTAGAAAGTCACCAAAAGTGAATTTTGAATGTATAATACCCTCCTAACACATTCATTTAAAAAAATATCATACTTGAAAATATAATTATTTATTCTCGACAAAAGTATTTTCTTGAGTCCGCTACCATCTTTTTGCTCGCTAGTATGCTTAATAAATGTTTATGTATACATAAATGCTATTGTATTAACAAGTGTAATTTGAAGCTAATATTCCAATTTCCCATGAAACTTACAAGAAAACAGAGAATAAATATAAGTAAGTTTTAACCTGCATAAACGATTTTAAGAAAGGACTCGCGACTCCTAAACTTGCATTATCATCCATATCAATATTGCGGGAGAGCTCCTCTTGAGTAAAATTTCTCCAAGGATTCCTTGAAGAAACATCATCTATAGATGTAGATACAGGGGACTTGTTTGTCCCCTTAGCAGATAAAACAGGAGCACTGCATACCAGAATTCAAGATTAATACACGAATCAGAAGTACAGTTACAAGAAAAATCAGAAACTTAAAAAACTATAAAGAAAAAAAAAATGTAAGATGAACCTGATGGGAAGGTATTTAAATCGAGGAACGGTAGAGCATCTCATTATATTTGATTCAGAATGTGTAGGCAATTTTTGCATAGTATCTGTGTACAACCGGCGTAGCTGCACAAAGAAACCAAATAGGACAGCATGGCGCAAGTAAGACTGTTTCTCGTTCTCCATAAGGTATGGCTCGTAACTACAAACACAAAAAAAAATCATTACAAACAATGACCGAATTATAGTTGATAACTTGAAATTAAAAATTGCAATATCAACCCATTATGAATCTAACGTGCCACACAAGTAAAACAAATATTAGGTTAAAAACAAGAACAGGTGAAACCATGTCAAAAGTCGCTCAAATTATATTTTGGTGCAAAAAACCACGTAAATCATTTCATACAGAAAACTATATCCTCCTTCAAGTTATGCAAATTTTATAATTATACTTGATGATACACTATTATATATTATATAATCTGGGACAGAAAGTGTTCTCAGTCAAGCAGTACCAAAAGGTCCTATTACGCCAACCCGACTGATTTCTACCTCTAATACAATATATTAAAAGCTGAACCACAAACAACAATTACTAGTTTTATCCAAGTAAAGGTAACTAAAAACGTACGTGAGCCAGTCTATAGGGTCTAGCTTCTGTGAGAGGCGATTCACCAACCCATCAAGGCGATCTTTCATGACAGATTTTGCTTGTTGCAAATCTTGTTTGCGTCTATAAACTGTTTTTGTCTTTGATGTTTTTGGTACGTCTTCATTTCCACTTAAATCACCACCAGATAGAATGTCAGCAGCAAATCTTAGATCCAATAAGACTTGCAGCACTCCTTTTTCAGACACACTGTTTGAACTAGCCTCATCATTCAAGAGGAAATCAGCATATATATCAATTACCTACATCACCGTACAAGAAAAATATGATTACATCAGGATTGCTTTATATAGAGGTGGGCAGGTTGGGTAACTGGTCAAAGCGGGGGCAATTTTTCGTATAATGGACAATAATTTTACTTTTTTCGTGTGTACGAAATATAATAACAATTACTAAATCAACAGTAATTTAATATTTTTAATAAAGAGTTTAGGAGGCTTTATGCGTTAAAACATACCTTCCGAACCAATTGACCCATTTTCTTTTAAAATGCTTTACTTAATATATCAATTTACAACCCAAATTGATCCATTTATTGGTAAATGGGTTGAATTTGCCACCTTTATGGCTTTAGTTGAAACTTAATACAGAAACACAATCGCATGGCATAACTAAAAGTAAAAACAACAAAACTAAATTTTTAGCAGATAGAAATACCTTTTCTAATAATCTTGAAGCAAAATTTTGCAGGATTGGTTTGTCAAGTACATGACCCCCAACTCTGTGAATTTCTTCACAGGCTTGATATAAATATGAGGTGATATATAAGGAAGGCATGGAAGGAAGTGAGATTTTCATCTCTGATGGATGTTCGGCAGAGTCCTCTTGTTTAACTATTGTATCTTCCCAGCCCTGTTCAGTATACAAAAGGTAATTCAGATTTTATATATTTAAATAAAATTATAAAACGTTTATGCTATGAAAAAACTAATGGAGAGGATTCCCAATGCTTATAATCACTAAGATGGTAACATTTTAATAGATAGATTATAGATCGACTACTGTAAAAAGTAAATTTCATTTAGGATGGTAAAATTTGCTTCTCCGACTCTCGGATTCAAGAGGTCCAAAAAGAAACCAAAATAGATGAAAACCTAGAATATGGCTTGAAATAGAATCGTGGACCATAGAGCGACTAAATTACATAATTTTTCATGTGTAGGGTAAGGTAACATTAATCAGGGATTTGGTCCAAGATATAGACTCCTAGTTTCCTACATAACATCATATGTGCCTTATAGTAAGCTCAATGTATTATCCAATTTCCAAATCTGACAAGTTAATAAGTTATACATATTCAAATAATATTTCCTCAGTACATATACTTACAAGCCTGAGTTCCAATTGTTCAATATAGACATGTACTCTTTTTTAAATGGGGTACCATATAGATCATTTATATGTTGAATAGATTTGTCCTCAACTTCTATTGCAGTAGTGAAAAAATAAGTTTATTCTATCACACATTATTCTATCAATGCAGTCTATATATAGTTATCAAATATAATATATACCAATGTGGTCCTCAAATTCATAACATAAGCAGAAATTATGTTCTCGGCATAGTTATCAAAGGCGCTAGGCGCACTCAAGGCGCATAGGCCTCGCCTGGGGCCTAGGCACGAGGCGCATAAAAAGCGAGGGCCTGAGACCAAAAAAAAAAGCGAAAAAAGAAAATAAAGGAAAAATATATTAAAATAGTACTATCTTTCATCTAGCTAGTGTCAAAAGTTTTAAAATATTGATGTATTAGTGTATAGAAGTAGTTTTCCTTAGATAAAAGTAGAAATCTGACTGAATCTAGCCATAATAAAATGAATTTGGCAGGAAACTCTCTGGAAGTTGGGAATCTAGCTGAAATCTGCGCCTAAACCTTCACCTGGAGAATTAAAGCGCAATTTCCTAGACTCAAAGCGCAAGTGCATCGCCTTGCCTAAAAAATGGGCATAGGCACAAGAGGCGATGGCTTTTAACAACTATGATTCTCGGTGCCAGAAACTTAGAGAGATTTGCATGTTTAGTACTAATGGCCGACAATATATAGGAAGAACAACTCTAAAAGTATATTATGATGATAATAAACTTATAAGGGACTATTAAAAAAACCACTTACTCTCAACGAAGTGGTTGCTGATAAACTTTCATCATTTCTGAGACGGTGTTCGAGGATGGCTGAAAGTTCATTCGAAACCCAAGTTATCCACAAGTTATGAGCTTTAACACAAAGCTCTTGTGTTATTTTTCTAAATTCACCAAGTTGTGGGCTTGAACTATCATCAGCTCCAAACAACGCCGAAGCAGCAAGCGAAGATTGCCGTCTAGGTGAAGTAATCATTTTCTTGCCATGGTTTTCAGAACTAAAAGAATCAAACGTCCCACTAGAATACTTCGAAAGTGGCGATACCTTACCAGAAACTGCAGACATTGATTCATTCAACCATAATCGAGGAGAACCAAGAATAACAGGAATGTTTCTAGAGTACTTCTGGAACGCAAACAATAACCGTCCAATAAATAGTGACCTCTCAACAACTATAGCCGGAGACGATGAAGAATCACCCAACGCAGAATACAAAGATTCCAACTCGTTCTTGAGCTCTGTAAGTATAGTTGACATGCTTTCGTAACATTTGTTTTGTAAATATGGTGCTAGTTCCTTTAATCTTAAAGACGCTTTTGGAGACTCTAAGAAGCTTAACAAGTCTTCAAGTACATTCTTGCAGTGGTTATCCACTGCCATTCTAATACGACCAACTTCGTCACCAAAATAAGCGTCTAAACAGCTTTGAAAATCATTACCGTTTGAAGATACTTTAGGGCTAGTCGCTACGAAAGACTTTTTAGCAGCGGGCTCCATGAACCAAACTCCACCGCCCAAAGGAGATCGATTCAAGAAACCTTGAAAATCAACTTTGTCACCATGAAGTTTATCAGCCGTAAGAATCGACTCCTTCACATTGACGATATTATTCAATTCATCAAACCCAGAGCGAATTATCGCTTTCATTCTACTCGCAAAAGCCTGTTCGAAAATCTCATCCCAAAGATCATCGTCATTTCCTAAAACAAGCTCACGAGTCCTACTCCACGGCATTTCAATTTCGGAACCAAAAACGCTCTTTAACCACTCCAAACTCCCTCCCAACACATCTTTCCCTTCCATAGTTTCCCTAACCAACTTCTCCGCTACAGCAAGCTGTTTCCCACTACCAACCGCGTCAATCAAATACCGCCCGTTAACCTTATTAACAATCTCCTTCCCACAACTCCTTAAAAACTCCAAACACGCCTTACCAACAAACTCTCGATCCAACATCACCATTAACGATTCAAGCTTCTCCCTAAACAACTTCCACACCCTCACTTCCTCATCCGGATTCGGTATCCCACCAAACAACTGCGAAACAGGCGGCGAATCCAACACCGTCTTATAAAACAACGGCATATCCCCCAACACCTCCAAAAACAACTCCCCGACATGCGCCACGCTTACTTCAATCACCTTCACCACTTCACAAAACACCCTCACCACATCCTCACTACCCTCCTTACACCCACTTAACTCCCTCAAAACACACGCCCGTCTCGCCTCAAGCAGTAATCTCAACACCTCACCCGGATCAAGCTCGTCCACTACCGCCACGGCCGCAAGCGCATCCGCATAATCCTTGATCTCAATCTCACTTCCTAAACCCTGATCTAATAACCTCTCTCGACTACGCTGCGAAATCTGACCTTTAAAACTCTCTACTATCTGCCATTGATGCTGTAACAAAGGAAACTTTAACAACAAACCCTTACTACTATTATTACTACTACTATTATTATTACTATCAATAATATTATTATTGTTATTGTTAATTAAACAGTTATAAACTAATTTAGCACGTGTGAAACGCACAGCAGCATCTAAAAACATTAATTCATCCAAACAGCCCCAAATGTTTTCAGGTGTATCAACAATATACTTAATACGACAACCAATTGAGTAAAGACGAGTGTTAACAGGGTTTAGGGTTATGGAATTAGGGTTAAGGGTAGTAGGGGTAAGGGAATGGAGGATATTATTATGAATAGAAGAGATGTTTTGGGAGATTAAGCGGCAGGATGAGGTCATGCTGACGATGGAGTCAGCGGAGTCGATGAGGTCACGGTAACGGTTACCGATGAGCTGACGGAGGTCATGGCTTTTGGATTGGATTTGGGTTCGGGTTGTGGATTCGAGGGTTCGGATCTCGGAGATGGGTTTGGTGCGGAAGAGGGATTCGGTGTCGGGTAATGTGGATGGTGGTGGTGGTTGTTGGGATGGTTGTGGTACTCTCATGGTGGTGGTTGACGGTGGTGTGGTGGTGGTTGACGGTGGTAGATCTGGGATGAGATCTGGAATCGGGTTGGATATATATAGTTTTGTTGTCGTGATCGGAGGGTCTCGTGAAGAATCGAAGTTTTCAATGGATTTTGTTTCTTCGTGATGGGTGGGTGAAAGTAAAATCAAACCGTTCGTTTATTCGGTTAGTTTTTTTTTTTTTTTTGGTTAATTTCTGTTAATAATCAAACTGAACTGTACTTGGGCTAAAATTTTTGCTTAGAAATACATGAAATAAATGTATATATACATGAAATGAAGTTAGAAATAACTGAAAATATGAATAGTTCGGTTTAGCTTGGTTAATTTTAGTTAATGGAGGGTACAAAGAAATGATAATCGATCTTTGGATAATTTGGTTTTCAGTTAATTTAGGTTTGGATTCTTAGGTTTTCGTTTAACAGTTATGTGATTGCTCATTCCTAACCTGAATTATGGCGGGTTTGTCAAATGTATACGATGTAGACAATATACGCAAACATGTAGCATAAAGGGAAGGTGTATGCACAAATCGTGGCTTTATTGTTAAAGAGGATATATTAGTTAAGGTTTATCGCTATGGTCACATGGTGGATTGATATAGATTTAGAGGTGTGAGGTTGAGAATATGATTATAGAGTGTGTGAGTTAGTCGATAAAAAAGGCGCACCTAAATTATGGTTGCCTTGTCAACAATATACAATCTAGACGTCATAAAGCGAATGTTTACAGGCAAATTCCGACTTCATTATTAGGAGAATATATTAGCTAGGGTTTAATGTTATAGTAATTCCTAATACTAACATTTATAATTGTCTACAGTTCTAATTCCCTATTAGTCTATTTTATTTTTATTTTAAGCATTCTTTATGATTTTATTATATATTAGTTTAGGTTATATTTAGTTATAAAACCCCAACTAACATTTACTTATGCATTGGTCCATATTTTATTTTATTTTAATATTTTTTATTATATATTATACATTATACATATATATATATTATATTACTTATAGGTTATTTTTAGTTTAAAAACTCCGTGTTACGACACATAATTAATAAAAGCTTATTTTTATAGGCATTTCGGTGTGAATTTTTTCTACACGGTTGATACCAGATGTACGATCACAATTTATTTAAATTATTGTGTTTTTGCATCATTATGTTTCGATGTTAAGAGCCGAGATGCAGCGGCAAATTTAATTCTCATTTTTTTTTATTTATTCAACCTATTAAAGTTAAAACTAACTTCTAACTCTACACTAAACATGTTTACCCAACCGAGTGGCTTGCTTATTTTTTGTTGTTTAGATTCAACCCTAAATGGTCTAATATGAATTCATCGATATATCAGATAACAAATAAATTATTGCCAGTATCCACCTAAGACCCCGCCGCGAAGCGCGGGGTCAAATGCTAGTTATATAACAACCTAGCTAATATATTTTCTATGATATTATCCTTTGTATGTGGTTTACCCGATGACTAGGTCAGGTTACCCAAAACTACTAGTAATAATAAGTTTAATTATCTAAAGTTTTTTTGAAAGAGTTGGATATATTGCAAGTCTAAAGAGTAAATTTAAACTGCAATTGACTTCCAATGTTATATTGAGAGCAAACACATAGTTTTCATATTCCATGACAATTTTGCATACATGTTTCACGATAATCTTAATAAGCTCACAATATACAATCTCATTATCTGCAACATTCTATAAAGCCCCACGCCATTAATAAGAGTTTTTACCCGTTTAAAACTAAAGATTTCAATAAAAGAGGGAAATATTAACCTATTACAATACGATTTTATTTTTATATAAAACATGCATATAATGTAGTGTGTTTTGAATAACATTTATAAGGTTCATTAAGTGCACATTCCTCTTCCCTTCATTACATGTCTCCTTAGCCCTGGAATATGAACATTTGAGATGTAATCTCTCCAATCTATCTTCCCGACATCGAATCCAAACGTCTTCTTTTCTTCTTCAGACATCATCTCGAATAAATTTTGAGTGTTGCTATTATCAAACCTGCGAAAACGATTCAAGATTCATCATGCACTTAGGAGTCCAAAGTGCAAATAAACAATATTATAAGGACTTAAAGGAGTAAGTTTATTAAAGACCTAAAGTATTGTATGTTTTTACCTTCCACCATAAAATGTGTATGGTTCATATATGTTCGCCAAATACTTTGCTTGTTCCACTGATTTCTTGCAAATATTTTCAAGCTTAAGTGTTAATTTCTCATTACTTGTAGACGCTAAAGAAGTCAACCCGCTTCTATTCATCGCGTCTTTCCATATATGAGCGGAGAATTCATCCATGGACCGATAAAGTTGCATGATTGGTACATGAACCGGCTTTCCTTTTAAATCCAAACATGGCGACGAATTGAAGTGTTCATAAAGCAATCCTGCCAAATCCTTGAATACCAATGGGTTCACTACCGATGAAGCTATGTGATAGATGTAATTCTCTTCGGTTTTTCCATTTGCCATGTGTTTGGCCATGGCTGCCATGGTGGCATTAATCACCATGTCAGCAGGAACCTACGACGGTTTTTGCATTTTATTCATGGAAATATTTAGAGGTGTAAGACACGAAAACATATACATATAAAAAATCACTTACCACATCAAGAACACCATTTGGGTCAACAAGAAATCCACTAAGTTGTCCCTTCCCATAGTAAAGTACAATTGGATCCATCATCCTTCAAATAAGAGATATAAAAAAATCTTGAACATCAAGTTGTAATTAGTTAGCCAAAACTAAGTTAGTTTATTTTTTTTAATCTCTAACGAGTCAAACATGTGAAACTTTAAAACCTAAGTAAATGGGTGTCGAGTTAGCCAAAGTGTAATATAAAATTAGAGGATTTTAGTAGTAATATAGTTTCTAAATCGTACTTAAAACAATAATCACTAATAAGTTTTTAATCAAATGAACAAAAAGCATTGACAAGATGGCCCAACCCTTCCCATATATAAACTTTTGTTACATGCCTAATTTGCCACATCCAATCAAACACATGTACCTATTTCCTTCCATCCATCCTGGAAACGGTTCTTTGTAAGTGCTTTCAATGACACTTGGTCGAATTATGACGACGGGGATATCTCCTCGCATTTTGTCAATCATCATTTCTCCCATTGCTTTGGTAAAAACATACGTGTCTTGCCACCCGTATAGCTTTGCCCTAATCAAATCACATGATTAAGTGAAAAACAAGACATTTTGTAGATGATTTTAAGTGATCTAACAAAAATAAGACAAATAGTGTATGCAAATCCATTGTACCTCTCTAATCCAAGCTCTTTTAGCTCTTGGGCCAACGCGTTTTCTCCCAAAGATTTCTTTGATTCCAAAACCATTTTTATTTCATCTTCTACATTCAACTTTGGCATTTGATTCCCATATATGTGGCTTTCTCGTGCTATAGTCTCGCCTACACTAAATGGCCTTTCCATGATTCTTCCTTGTCTTTGTCCATTAACATATGCTGCAATTAAGAGAAAATGGTCAAATGTATCTATGTATGCATGTACGTGTATGTGTATACATACGTTTAGGGGTGCATTCGGTACAAAGTCAGTTTTAAGTAGAAATCACTTGCAGTGAGATATTAAGTTCCTTTAAGGGGGAAGTATTTTACCTGTAGAAACTTGTAGGAAGAGGTTTAAGTTTTTGCACCTTTTTGCAAAGCTCATAAGGCGACTAGGCCCGCAAGTGTTAGTGTCAAGAGCTACATCATATCTGCAATTTTTTTTTTATTAAAAAAAGTTAGTGAATCTTTAAAGTTTTGTTGCTTGTTTTCTAAGTAATTAAAGATTTAAGGAGATTAACCTTTCATCAAAAGTAGTATTAGCTGCAGAATTTACAATTATGTCAACATCTTTCGCAATCATGTCTGATGTATCCTCATCTAATCCAAGGTTAGATTCACAAACATTTCCAATCACAGGAACCAACTTGCTTAACATGAAAGATTGATACGATTTTCCGTAAGCTTGTTGGAGAGATTTGAAAAGTTCGGTATTGATTATCTGTAATGCAATCCTATATTAAATTTAAATTTTACTACTTAATGATAATGAGATAGATTATGTTAAAATGAAGCGACATATAGACAAGAGGTGGCAAGTGGCAAGTGGCATGTCAAGCTCACTGAATAACGGGTCAAAATGGATAATTTTAAAACAGTATGGGTTGGACCAGTTGACCCATCTTACCCCTTCAGACCATACCTTAGCTTTGTACTAGTTGGATTTACTAAGTATGATGATGGACTGGACCGGTTATGAACAAATTTTTTTTACCATCTTTTTAAACTGTTTATACAAAATTAATGCTTTTGGTATGATTATGAAAACAATATTATAACAGTAGTAATCTAAAGCTTTGTATTAATAATTTAGGAGGTTGAATGCATTAACAAATACACCAAGTGACTTTCAAGTTTCAACCCATTAAACCAATTTGATTTATATCCCATTTAGTTCATTTTTTATAACACGGCCATTCATAAGTAAATGGATCGAATTGTCACATCTACATGGGACTCCCTCTAACACAAAAAAGAAGAAAAAAAATTACGTACTTCGTTTTTCAATCTTTCCATGGCAGCATCCATGTCCTTTGCCTTGATTAAGAGATATATCTTCCTCACATCAGGAACTGTGCGTAGTATCTTCTCTATAAACACTACATAATCGATATGATATATTTTAGCAAAGGGTAACAAGCAAAAATATTAATCATTCATTTAGGCACCACATTGGGAAGGGTGGCCTAAGTATGCTTACCATAATTATGTTCATGTCAAAATAAAAATGGTTTACCAAAGTGATACTACACTTCATATATCCTTGTTTCCTATAAGTTCACGTTAGAGGTGGCAAAATGAACATATCAAGAGGTTTGTGGGGTAACGGGTCATATCAGGTCGGGTAAGGTTTACCCAAAACACTTTTTGAAATAACGTATTATATATACCTTGTGACATAATATACTATAACCATAATAATATAAAGTTTCGAATGAGGCGATTTATTAGGTTCTATGAATCAAATATATATTTCGGGCGACTATCTACATGTTTGATCTACCATATTCGTTTATTTTTCTTTTAGCTACTTCATTTTACCTAGTTGAACGATTAAAAATAAAATATCGCGTACATAAACTATTAACACCATGCAAACTTTCTGAATCAAGAACACTCGCGCCATGTACACAGCGCGTCAAAATCATCATGTCTAGCTTGTGCAACACATAGCTAGTGTATCAAAAACACCATGCATAAAGATTAAACAAAAAATGACATGTACCTTTGCCCAAGAACCCGGTTGCACCAGTAACAAAGAACCCTTTTCCTTTGAGTACATTAATAATGCCAATACCATCATCATTCACACCCGTTACAGAACCATTTTGTGCATCATTGTAGGAGACTAAATCCTTCCCATTGGGATTTAAAACCAAGTTTTCGCTATCCAAAAGCGCGGTTCCAGGATCCACATTGACCAAAGCCGATCGCTTGGTTAAAATAGAAGACACCCCATTATTCCTACCAACATTTCCTTGATCACTATGGCAATTCATCACATAGTAGTTGTTTTTCTTTGACAACCATGGATGATTCTTGTCACAAACCACCAAATTGGCAGCCCTTTTTTGGCGAATCGCGATTGTAGAACCGAGAGACATAGTCCCCATCATTTTGAAGAGAAATGTAAAGCGATTCGAGAAGAAAAAAGTTGCAAAATGAGAATCACACAAAGGGTAATTTGCAAGTTGGAAGATGTTGGTTGGAAAGTTGGAAAGGCTGATCTTTAGCTAATCGTCTCCTACAATAATAAAAGAAAAACAAATGCAAGAAGATTAAATAATAAAGAAACAAGTAAACAAACACAAGCACACACTGATGGAAAATAACATATGTGTTTGGTTGAATATTTAAATAAAGGAGATGAAGGTTAGGATTGAATGCAAGGCTCCCTTTTTGCCAACGGCTAAGATGGCGGGAAGTAGGTTTTTTTTTCTTTTTTTTCTGATTGTATCATTTAATTTAATTAAAATTGTGAAAATTAAAGTATTCATGTGGAAAAGGGCGTGGGATCGCTAAAAAAATTGATTTGATTTTTTTTGTTAACTTTTTTTTCTTTAATATGAACAATTACTTAGAAAAGGTGTTAAATGGTTTTACTGTTTTACATTCGCTAATTAAACTAAAGTACGTAGAAAAATGCCACTTATTTTCTGATTGATTTTTGTCAACATAAAAAATTAAAAAAAATTTAAAAATTCGGGATGTTATACCCAAATAGAATAAAATATAGTATTAAGTATTTTAATAGAGAAATTGGATTTTAACACCCTAAACTATTGACAATTAGCCGCTGACGCACTGAACTACAAAATTGAACAATACCGCACTGTACTTTCAACTTATTGGCCTGTATCACCCTCAGACTAACCATGGTTATTTTTTGCTGACGTGGCATGGTGACGTGTCCATTTTGCTGATGTGGCATGGGGAATAAGCTGACATGGCATGGACACATCACCTGCCCGTCAGCAAAAACGGACACGTCACCATGCCACGTCAGCAAAAATTAACCATGGTTAGTCTGAGGGTGATAGGGCTGTACAAATCGCTCGCCGCACGAGGATCGTTCGTTGCTCGTTCGGAAAACGCTCGAAAAATGCTCGGTCTTCCGCTCGGTTGTATATGAGCCGATCGGCTCGGTTCGGTTTGTAAATGAGCCAAGCATGAGCAAAGGTACGCTCGGTTCGGTTCGGCTCGAATAAATTTTTATTTATTTAATAATAGATACACACACAATTTATAGATAAATTTATGGCTTTTTATATAACATTATATTGGATTTGGCTCAATATATGCAAACAAAATATACCTAGCCCACTTAAATAATAGAAATTTAATATTAGATTTAATAGTAAAACAAAACGTCATGAGGTGACAGTCTTGACTTTTTATATTATTAGTCGTTCATTGCTAATTGTTGCTTGATATCACACCTACATCACAATGCAACAACTGTTCGCTGACGTATGGTCATCATCTAACCAGCCTCAATCTAAGCCTTATCACTGGACACTAGGATCTCAATATTAGTGTTATCATTAGACATTTCGACCTTAGTTGTCACCTGACAATGAAAACATCGAAGGAAACATCGCAATTTTATGATCGTACATATTACTCTCCGCTTGATTCTCGCTCAGCGCTCGCTCCAAAAATTTGAGCTCGAAGAATGCTCTTTCGGTTTTACGCTCGATTGTAAACGAGCCGCTCCGCTCGGTTCGGTTTGTAAACAAGCCAAGCACGAGCAAAGCTCCGCTCGGATCGGCTCGGCTCGTGAACACCCCTAGAGGGTGATACAGGCCAATAAGTTAAAAGTACAGTGCGGTGTTGGTCAATTTTGTAGTTCAGTGCGTCAACGGCCAATTGTCAATAGTTCAGGGTGTTAAAATCCAATTTCCCATTTTAATACCATAACTAGTATTTGACTCGCAGACGTTGCTCCGCGAACACGTATCTAACCCAAATAAATATGGTTGTGAAAAAACACCATCCGTGGGACTCAAACCCACGACCACGCGGTTAAAAGGTAGGTGCTCTACCAACTGAGCTACGACGATTTTCACGTAACCATGTAAGAAAAACAGTGCCTGACACACGATTTGTACACAATGCATACAACTCATTTTCGAAAACTTTAGGTTGAAGCGTGAGTATATTGTGTCTATGTCGAATGCGAAACGTGAATTTATACCATTTAAGTCGAAGCATGAATTTGTACGGGCACGTACCTAAAAATAAACAAGTAAGGAAATCGTCTTTTTTTAGAAGAATTAAATATGGAGTGCATTTACGAAAACATATTAAATTTTACCAGACTAATTTTCAAGAACTTTATATTGAAACGTGAATTTAAACTGTCTACGTCGAACCCCGAAACGTGAATTTGTACCGCTTACGTCAAAACTTAATGTTATACCGACACCTAAATAAAAATAAGCACGTCACGAAGTCTTTATACGGGTGAACTTGAAACGTTAAAAAGTAGAAGGGGTCTAAATGACATTTTATAAACTTGTTATAAATTAAAAGGGGTTGAAAGTGTAATATATACAAAATTAAGGGGTTTTTTTGTTGTTCTTTGAGGTCAATGTCACTTTCACCGACTTTCTACATAATATGTTTTAACCCATGTAAATAAATGTAACTAGTGGGTTGAAGGGCGCGCGTTGCGCGCCTTGTAATTTTGCCTCACCTAAAACGCAAACCTTTTCAATCGATTGAATCCAAATATAACAAACATAAAGTTGTTTAGTACAACTGAATAAAAAGGGTGGTGTAGCATTTAACAAAACATCATCACACTTCTTATTAAACATGTAGCCTTCAAAGTTTGCACAAGTGATCAAAATTACGCAGCCATACAGGGAAACCTGTGGAAAATTTCAAAGATAGCATTAAAAAAACGATGCATAAAAAAATGCAAAATTTGGTTTGCACCCAATACAGCATGTAAAATAGTAAATAAAAAGCGTACCTTGCAATGCGCATATGTGTGTTCATTGATTGGTGTTTGTTTGTGTTACATAGTGTGGCCTACCTTGTTGAAGATTTGTGCTGCAAAGGGGCGAAACCAGAAGCCACACAACCACACCACCAGACCAAAAGCATCAATAAGTGAAGACAACGGCAACAATCATATATATTTATGATAGCAATGGAGAATGAAACATAAAAAAATCAACCAACGGTACACATTGAGGTAGAAATATATATAGCCATCTTTTATGAGTCATTATTCATTTATTCAATATGGGCACCATTGAGATAGAAATGGTACTGCAAAGGGGCGAAACCAGAAGCCACACAACCACACCAGCAGACCAAAAGCATCAATACGTGAAGACAACGGCAACAATCATATATATTTATGATAGCAATGGAGAATGAAACATAAAAAATCAACCAACGGTACACGTTGAGGTAGAAATATATATAGCCATCTTTTATGAGTCATTATTCATTTATTCAATATGGGCACCATTGAGATAGAAATGGTACTGATTTCATAAGAATCGATGAATTATTATTGCTACTCATTATAAAAATTGTGCTGCAATATCATATATGTCAACCACATATTTTAATTATGCTACTATACCTTCAATGCGTATGTCCGTGTCCGAGTCTGAGATGATACAGGTATCCCAAAACTGGGAAAAAAATTAATAATAAGATTAAAAAAAGTCGCAAATAAATGATGAAGTGATGTTCTTAGGTTTAGAACTACTGGTAGTGTCTAGTGTGTCATATATACATATACACATCTTTCACTGACATTCCTAATCCGTTCAAAAGATCAAGAATTTCTATATATTATCATATGTCAACATAAATAGGTGACGAAGCATACGTGTGTGTATGATATGCGAAGACGAAACCGTTCCGAGTATGTTACTATTAACCATCAAAAGCAAGAAAGTACCTTTGATGAAATGATCACGTCGGTAGCAGGTTTGGCAAGTTTTTCCATACAACCATACAACCAAGCAGTGTCCACTCCCCCTTAATCCAGTTGTTTAAAGAGGCACGTTTCGCGCATTCATTTGCTGGATTCAAACTGCAATAGTAAAAGACATATAACCAGAACTTTGTGGTGGGTTAAAAGACCTATTAAATGATGATTTTCAACCGGTATTTATTAGACTCCTTTACTGCCAACATACACACATGACAAAAAAATTGATTTTTCACCAATTTTTGTTGAATGTCCGGGATTCAGTGGAAGTCGTCAAACCGTCCAATTTATAGTAGAGGTCTGCAAGGAGTATTTTAAGAAAGCAAGTAAAAAAAGAATATGAGACTAAAGGAAAGATTTACCCGTCTGCAAGAACTAAAACATGAATCATGTATTTCTGAAAAATGCCACTTTGCCTATATTAGATAAAAATATCATGCTGCACTTCAATGTTCCAAAAACATTAGCATATATAACAAATCTGCCCCAAAAGAGATCAATTCAAATATGTTTCAAGAGTGCACAATTCTTTTGTTTCTTTCTTTTATTAAATAAACAAAGTTTCTTCTTTTTTACCCATTCAAAAATAAAAAACACACAACATCAACAATTTTTTCATAACAAATTGTATTAGCAATTTACATGGTCTTGTATACAACAATTACTTTGAACTCACCATTAAGTGCACGGTTTTTTTTTTTCTTTATTTTATTAAATAAACAAAGTTTTTTTAACCCATTAAAAAATCTAAAGCACACAACATCAACAATTTTTTTTATAACAATTTGTGTTAGCAATTTACATGATCTTGCGTAAAATAATACTTTTAACTCACCATTTTTTGCCGAGGCTGCCGAATATGACTTAAGCATTTCAACAAATACCTGGTGCCCTGAATCGCATCAACCCTGCAAATCACCGGATCGAGACAAAAAGTATTTAAATAAAAAATTAAAATAAACATACATCAACTAAATAAAAAAATCAATACTTATACTCTGCTTCGGGATTGCAATATGCACATCTCCTTGTCTCATGTATTTTGAATCTCCATCTTTTTTCTTTAAGAAAGGAACATGTTGTAGGTGAATTTGTCATATCTAGTACCAAAAAAATGGAGTAAAAAAATCGTAATACGGGTTATTAAAGTATAGAATGAACCTGGAACTTGGCCAAATAGTCCTCAGCAACCCAGATCGTTCGGTAAGTCGGTTACCCAGCTCGTCGACGGAAAAGGTTGCCGTATTTATCATATCTAGCATAAAAAAATGGAGTAAAAATACGTATTACGGGTTATTAAAGTATACAATGAACCTGGAACTTACCCAAATAGTCATCAGCAACCCAGATCGGTCGGTAAGTCGGTAACCCAGTTCGTCGACGGAGAAGGTCGCAATCGGCAACCCAGATCATTAACCAACCAAACTATGGACCATAATCACCACCAACTCCAGAACCTATACAATCAAAATTTCAATCCAAATTCACTACCCACTTTCTCTTCAATCATTTTTAATTTTAAAGAAAGTACTGATAAAGAAGTTAAACTACTGATGAAGTAAACCTCTGTTGTCAACATCCGATGAAACCACTGATGAAACAAACCTCTGTTCACAACATCTGATGAGGTTATAACTACTGATGGCCTAAACCTCTGCTGATTCAAACCATTGCCGGCAGCAGTTGCTTTGTAAATCAGAAGTTGTGTATCAGTAGTTAGGCCAGCAGTGGTTTGAACACCACTATAAAAAAAGGAATTAACCCATAAAATCTATTATACAGATTCATAAGAAAATTTATAAGAATTTCATCTTTTATTTCGATGTTAAATATTGATATCCGATGATAACCATGTCTGAAAGTCAGAATCATGACCGTTGTGCTGAAATATATCAAAGAACAAAAAATTACAAAATAGAAGGATAACTGTATGTAAAAAAAATACCTACAACGGACAACAAATTGGTGGAGAAAAGCAACTTCACATCTTTCATTCTTATCATCATCGATAACCCAGATTAATTAATCATAAATTCTGCTCAAAACATAAACTCAAATACAAATTTAGATCATAAACAACTGAAAACCCTAAATGAGTGAAAATTACTAAGAATAACAAATCATGAACAATCACACAAAAAAAATACTTTACTGTTATGAAAAGGGGAAAGGTGCTATAACCAATCACTCTTAGTACCTACCCGCCTGAATCACCAGGAACACCACCAACCACCGTGTCAAACATTGAAACGACAGGGACGGTGGGCGTAAAGGTGTGTGGTAACGTTTCAAGCATGGTCATGGTTGCCGGAGGACAGGAAAAGAACAGAAAAAAGGGAGGCGGTGGTTTGTCGATGTTGGTGGATGACAGCCGAGACCAGATAAGATGGAGGGAGCAAGAGTATAGACATGGAGATGTGGAAAGAAGAAAAGTGTTTGGATGTGGCACGTAGACAAAACCGCCTCATCCAACCAATTACACGAGAACAACAGACAAAGAGCAGAATACCAGAAAGCCCTTATACTCAACAGCAAATTACAAAATTAAGAAAAAAAAAAAACTAAACAACAGGATTTGAACCCAGGCAACTCAATTATTCCACACAACAACACACCATCTGTGCTGTAATATTTTTTGATAACATGCTCAAACATAATAATACAAATACCGTTATCAGCAGCAGAGGGGGAAGAAAACAAAAAACACTATTCATGAAAGTTTGTAAATTAATATAAGGTAATTTTTTTCCCTATAAAAACCTTCTATTTTGTGTGATAAACTAGAATAAGAATTAACCGAAAACTTTCTATCTTGTGTGATATTAACTAAAACATTTTTGTGTAGTTAAATATAACTTCAATCTATTTGTTTATCAACTAGTTATCATTACATACTCGTATTGGGACATTTTATAAATATGATACACACCCATATGCTATTTCATTAATTTGTTACACCATATCTTATGAAAAACTAGAAATTGTTTAAAATATTAAGAATTTGGTCATTAAATCTTGCAACACTAGGGAAACATACGTGCTGCACATTATCAATTTTCACGTGAAGCGTCTCAACACTTAACTGCATATATGGGCATTTGGCGGTTGTGTCTGCCTGCGTGGCTGCGTGAGAGCCGCTATGCAACTAAGTGTTGAGTAAATGTTGTTTGATCTCATGAGTCTTCGAGTCTTTAAAAATTTCAGCGTGTGCAAACGAGATATTCAGAACAAAAAGAAGTTCAAATGCAACTCAACCGGTAGAGTTTCAACTTGGACGTTCCTCTTTTAAATACCCGACCATAACCTTTAACCATATTGTGGTCCAATTGTGATAATACCTAACAGTGTGAGTGTGAATACAGATTATGAAGAGTTATAAGCTTAGGAACAATGGAACATGGCATACATTTAATTTTTAGTTAGAAAGGTACATGTGTACTTGTAGAGAAAGCTATGTATTCCAACAATCCAACCGACGTTGCACAGTTCCTCTTTTAAATACATAATCATAACCTTCAACCATACATAACAGTGTGCAAACAAGATTCAAATAAAAAAGAAGTTCAAATGCAAATTAACTGGTAGAGTTCCAGTACGTTTCTTCTTTGGGGAATTGGATTTTAATAACCCAAACTATTTGAAATTGGCCATTGGCACTCCCAACTAAAAAATTAGCCATGTATAACCTGAACTATTGACTTATTGGAATCTAGCACCCAACTAACTGACGCCGTTAGTTGGGTTGCTGACGTGGCAAGAATTGCTGACGTGTCAATCCACATGTGTATTTAATAAAAAAAAGAAAAAAAAAAATCCACCTCATCATCCAAGTGTGCATTTCACTAAAAAAAAACAGATCTGGTATATCATATATGTTCTTCCCCAATCATCATCATCATCATAACATCATTATCTTCATCTTTCCCAACCTATTTTATGTAATCACTAAAAAAAACCTGACCCGTCATTAAAAAAACATATCTGGATTTTAATGATCATCTTCATCTTCATAAAACACAAACACAGATCGATTCCACTATTATCTTCATCTTCCCCAACCTATTTTCTGTAATCCCCGTTGGAACACCACCGGCCACCATCGATCCCACCATAACAACCACCAATCATATTGTATTTCGGTAACAATACTCGATTTCACCGATTATTATCAATGAAATAGAAATGGGTTTGAGGGTTTTACCTTCGATTGAACAACCATTCGTCAACCATCAAAACCAGCAACTCCTCTTCGGTCTTCCTTTTCCTCCTGCTCCATCTCTCTCTGTCGATCTCTCTTTCCTTCTCCCCGATCTCTGTCTTTCTCTCTCTATCTCTGCGTTTCTCTCTCTTTTTAATATTCTGTAGTGTATGTATGTGTGAGAGATGAGTGGGAAATGAAGATGATGTTCATATATACATCTGTTTGTTTTTTTTTTTTTTTTGAAGTTAGGGTTACAATATGTTCAGTGATGTTGAAGGAAAGAGATGAGTTTCTTTGATGATTTTGATTTTATATAAATATATATATAACAAAGTGCCAACATGGATTTATGGTTTTTATTTAGGTTTTTTAGTTTAAAAGTATAATAATACATCAGCAGCTGACTGGTTAAAATGAGTGACAAATCAGCAAGCCACGTCAGCAATCCTTGCCACGTCAGCAACCCAACTAACGGCGTCAGTTAGTTGGGTGCTAGATTCCAATAAGTCAATAGTTCAGGTTATATATGGCCAATTTTTTAGTTGGGGGTGCTTCTGATGATTTACACTATAATAAACTAAGCATATCATGATTTGCAGTTATGTGTTTAATTTTGGCTTAAATTGGCCGATAAATTATTTGATTTGTTTGGCCCATTTATAAATTTGTTATGTGTTAGACTGTGGGGTGTGGGAAGGGGAAGGGGTCGGGAAAGCCTACGTGGCAATCTCCCCGAAGGGGAACACCCCCCCCCCCCCCGAACCCACTTCGGTGTCCACGGGAGTTTCTCCCCGATCATCCCGTTCCATTTTCCCAGGAATTTGTTACCGTTGCTTTTTGAAGGATGGGCCACAACGGTCGTTTTTTAAATACCTGACCTTAACCTTTAGTTGGGGGTGCCAGTGGCCAATTTCAAATAATTTGGGTTATTAAAATCCAATTCTCCTTCTTCTTTTAAATACCTGACCTTAACCTTTAACCATATCGTGGTCCAATTGTGATAATACCTAAATGTGAGTTTGAACAACGAAGTATGACATATATGTTAGAAGTAATCTTAACATCAACATATGTTAACTATTGTATATATATGTGTTATATGTCTAGGTCCTAAGTTATAAACAAGAACCGATAAGTCATGTATATATGTGTCGGTTATTATTAGTTGTGTCGGTTAAAAGAACGATTGTGATGTTATATAACACACCGGTTCACAATGTATATATGGGTATGTATGTGTACAATTACCAATAAGAAAAGTTTGTGTCTAAATAACTACTTTTCAAACTCTCTCAATATTTCCCTCCTTATTTCCTAGGCCCCGAAACTTACAAACATCCACAAACCGAATCCAAGTCAAAATTCTATCATAGCATCAGAGCCAAGATACAGGTGATATATTCAAGAAAACCGAAGATGATTATTGTTGTGATAAGACAAACAACGGTTATGAACCGTTATTCGTTTCAAAGTGTGTTAAACAAGAGACAAGTGTCGAGAGGGCAGATTCTTGTTCAAGTTCGAATGATTATGACAATCATAAAGTGAAAGCCGAGAAGGTCGTTTCCATGGGAAATGAAGACCCATTGCATATCTGATTTGGAAGTTTCCATATTGGTTCAACATCTTTGAAGAAGAAGAAATTAGGAAAGAAAAAGGTTCAAGAAGAGAATGACTGGCAGACAAAGGAAGAGAAAGAAGTGTCCGATTATCCGATCACGATGTGTTGTAGTAAGTGCAAAGAACCCTTTCATTTTAGAAGAGATTGTCCAAAGGAAATTGGCAAAACAAAATTTATGGTTAAAGGGACCGATAACCAAAGATGGATTGATGTTTGGTACGCAAGTTCAACAAGGAAAGAACTTGGTTATGGAACAAGATCAATTTTCACAAACCTAAACAAATCATTTGGAGAATAAAGATGTCTGAACGGTTATAGAAGGGAGTATTTTAGAGGCAGAGGATCCGTGGTGATCACGAGTGGAGGACAAGCACACAAAGTGGATTCGGTATACTATATCCCCACTCTTAGAAAAAATGTGTTGAGTATTGAAAGATTGATGCAAGAAGGCTTCAAAATTGAGTATGATGGTGATGTGTGCCACATCTACAAATCGGTTGTGGAGAAGCCGAAGAAAATTAAGAAGGTCAAGATGATTGCATGTAGAATTTGCAAAGGAGAAGATCACTTCACATTCAAGTGTCCAAATAAAGATCAAGAGGGATGTAGTGGAACAAAAGCCGATTACAAGGCACATGTTGACAAAGTTAAAGGTTTATTTGGTGATGATGATCGTGCAAATTACATGACCGAAGCGGATGTTGAAAGAGCATCCCTATTTAGGCATTTCAAGCAATTCTCCATTCTAGAAGACAAGGAAGAGACCGAAAGGTTCATGGAGAAAGAAAAAGTTATGTATCCCACACAAGAATCGAAATTGCAAGATTGCATAATGTTCATGGATTTGATTCATGTTGGCACAATGCTTCAAAGGTTCAAGAGAAAATTCAAAATTGAATTCGAAAACATAGCAGAATGGTTCATGAAGGACTTTATGAAGATTAGAATAAACGCTCCTATTCCATCACTTGATACCAAAGGCTATCCGATTAGTTGTAACGCCCCGGTTTTAGGGCGAAAATATTCCGAACCAAACCCGAACCCAGCTCGTGATAGTGATTACTCACTCTTGGAACATGTGTCACCTTCCAATGGTGACACATGCCCCCTATCTTGTCTTAACACCTCACCACCCGGTTATTATAAGCACCTAGGCATACCCACATGGTGCCACATACTTTCATTAACTACTTTCATAAACACACTCACACTTATCCTTACTGATAGAGAGTTAAGGAGAGAGAACCAAAAGAAACCAAGTTTTATAAAGAGAGATTTTCGAGAAATAGAGAGAGAAAGGCGATGGTCTTCAGGTGGTCGTCCATGGCGGACCGCCGCCGTACTCCCAACTAATACAATCACAAATCTAGAGAGAGAGGGAGAGAATCAAGCAAGAGATAAAGGCGGTCGATGGTGGTGGTCCAGTACCAGTCACGACGGTGGAGATGGTGGTCCTATAGGTGGTTTATGGTTATGGTGGTAGCGACGGCGGTGATGTTAGGGATTCGAAGGGGACGGTGGTGGCTAGAGAAAGGGGTAGGATTCCAACTATAATTGTGTCGATGGGTTCGGTTTCGAAAGACGGGTTTGAAGATGATGATGAAGGATATATCATATATGGAGATGGCCGGTTTGGGTAAGGCTTCAGATCCATTTGGTAAATTGTAACTATTTAGTTTACTAGAAGATAGAGTTGTGGATTATGGGTCGTAATTATGATCCGAATTAAGATTATGGTTGCAAGTCTTGTAGGTGACTCTTTTAGTGGCGATTAAATATAGCGAGTGGAAAAGGATTTAGTCATGGTTGTGTTTTAACGGATGTCGATGGTGGGGACTGTACCGGGCGTTGGTTAGGTCTGAAGTTAGTAACAAAGGATAAAAGAAGCAGTAACCTATATTTCTTTTGAGGATAAAGGATGGGGTTATATTTGTTGTCTAGATAGAGAATAATATATAGATATGGGGTTGTGGATTACAAGGGTAATCAACAGTAAGTGATGTTGGATATGGTTGAAAGGATGAAAGACTTGATTGCAAACAAAGTCATGAACGGTATGGACATCTACTTTGCGACTTAGTTATTCCTATTGTATATATTATTCATGTGTACACGTGTGGGACTTTAACGCATTGAACTCGATCCGACCATATAGACTAGATAACGAATAACTATTCTTAATAAGTTAATATGTATATTAAACAAACTAATAATGGTAAGCATTAAGGCGTTGTCTAATACATGGGTTGGTCATATTGCCAAATAAAAATTAGGATATTAGCAAGAGTGCAAGATGACAAAGGCATTGGATGGAATAGACATATGGAGCACTAGAATAGAGACTTGAATATTGAATATAACATGGACATGGAAAGCAATAATAACTTGGTCATTGAACACACCTGGGACTTCGAACAATGGATGTGACGAATGAATGTTTAAATGAACTAATGAACAATTGGAATATTCAATAGTTAAGTTCCTAGCCGCCCACACGTGTAACCGCGATACTCGATTACACGCACTAATATTTATAAATATGAGTAGGATCTTGCCAGTGAATGATAGATGGGATCCCGACTTGTAATGCCATATGACAAGTGTGACGTGATGTGACACGTGGCCAAGGTGAGTTCCGTGTACCCCGACTCATTTATAAAATGTTTTACTTGTTAAACTGTTTGATGTACAAAATACTTGTTGCCGGATTGTTAAACTCGCACTCATTAACCCAAGGGGTTTGGGCCACTTAACGTATGGGTAGTACTAGTTGGCGAAACCCCCACACACAGTGGATCCGGAAGCCCGGAAAACCCTCCACTAGGGTCTGCAGACCGTTGTGACATATGTTTTGCCAGGTGAATCTATACGGCAGTATATAGATTCGGAGTTAGGATTGAGGTGTGGTTTGTACATCACCGTTATTGTTTGCATAAAACCACACACGGACTCACCAGCATTTTATGTTGACCCAAATCTATTTTTAGTGTGTGTTCAGGTACCGCTTGGGACAAAGATTGAACGCGAGGTATTTACTACATGTCACAATTAGAGATAATTGCTAAAAGATCATTATTACGAATTCTTGTGGATTGTCGGTAGAAGAATCAAGTTACAAGGATCGTGGTTTAGATAACCTAGAGCTGAACGCTGAATAGAGTCAGGATCGTCTTAGTGGATATCATTTCAACAACTGCTTCGACGACCGCTGCGCCTCGTCCCTGCATTAATTATAGAACGTTTATTTAGATATGTATGATTATATTTTCAAACTAGTATTTGTAAGAAGCAATAAATATAGTGCATATGTTGCTTTCGATGTGCAATTTTGGTATCAACCGCATCCCAACCGACACACCTGGATCGGGTTGTTACATTAGTCTATTGGAATTGTATGTGGTTGTGCAAAGATTCGGTGGATATCATAAGGTTACTAGAGACGAGAATTGGGCGGTGGTTGCAATAGTCATGAGATATGGTCAAGGAATGCCAAAGTTGACACCAAGAGACGACTTAGTGTTAACAGTAAGAAAGGCCTACGTAAGATACTTGGATATACTAGAGTGGTATCATCCTAAGTATAAAGGAAGAGAACTAGTGGTTGAGATTGATGAATCAAACGAAGAAGGCCGAAAGAGAAGCAAGAATATGTGGAGAGATAAGGAGTTACCCCCGAAGAAAAGATCAAGGACCTCAAGTGACGAAGATTGAAAAACAAGGCTGATCATAAAGATGTTACTGTTTAAGGTTAGGGGGTTGAATGTTAGAAGTAATCTTAACATTAACATATGTTAACTATTGTATATATATTAGTGTTATATGTCTAGGTCCTAAGTTATAAACAAGAAACGATAAGTCATGTATATATGTGTCGGTTATTATTAGTTGTGTCAGTTAAGTGAACGGTTGTAATGTTATATAACACACCGGTTCACAATGTATATAAGGGTATTTATGTGTACAATTATCAATAACAAAAGCTTGTGTCTAAATAACTACTTTCAAACTCTCTCAACATTTCCCTCCTTATTTTCCTTGTCCACGAAACTTACAAACATCCACAAACCGAATCCAAGTCTAAATTCTATCATGGCATCAGAGCCAAGATCCGAAACCTGTGATCTATTCAAGAAAATCCAAGATGATTATTGTTGTGAAAAGACAAACAACGGTTATGAACCGTTATTCTTTTCAAAGTGTGTTAAACAAGAGACAAGTGCCGAGACGGCAGATTCTTGTTCAAGTTCAAATGATTATGACAATCATAAAGTGAAATCCAAGAAGGCCGTTTCCATGGGAAATGAAGACCCATTGCATATCTGATTTGGAAGTTCCATATTGGTTCAACATCTTCGAAGAAGAAAGAAATTATGAAAGAAAAAGGTTCAAGAAGAGAATGACTGGCAGACAAAGTAAGAGAAAGAAGTGCCCGATTATCCGATCACGATGTGTTGTAGTAAGTGCAAAGAACCCTTTCATTTTAGAAGAGATTGTCCAAAGAAAATTGGCAAAACAAAATTTATGGTTAAAGGGACCGATAACCAAAGATGAATTGATGTTTGGTACGCAAGTTCAACAAGGAAAGAGCATGGTTGTGGAACAAGATCAATTTTCACAAACCTAAACAAATCATTTGGAGAAGAAAGATGTCCGAACGGATATAAGGGAGCATTTTAGAGGCACAGGATCCGTGGTGATCACGAGTGGAGGACAAGCACACAAAGTGGAGTCGGTATACTATATCCCCACTCTTAGAACAAACGTGTTGAGTATTGAAAGATTGATGCAAGAAGGCTTCAAGATTGAGTATGATTGTAACATCCGGCCTCTCTCACCACCAATATTGTCCGCTTTGCCCCTGATGGGTTGCCCATCCAGAAGCTCACGGATTTGTTTTTGGTTGCCCCGGTGGAGACTTCCCAGGAGGTCACCCATCCTAGTAATACTCCCACCTGAGCACGCTTAACTGTGGAGTTCTCCTCTCATCCACTAGCATTAAGCCCAAAACGCGTTGGTGATTTAAGAGGCTTTGGATTACTTATGAACCAAGGATCTCTCCTGGCTACGGCCGATGTGGGATTTGCCTAGGGTGTCATACAAAGGTCCATGTTAATCTTCTCAGAAATCCGTACTGTTACAATCACCCCCCCTTAGGGACTCATCGTCCTCGATGAGGTTTGCCCCACCATCCCGAACGGCACAGGAGTGGCTCTGATACCATTTGTAACATCCGGCCTCTCTCACCACCAATATTGTCCGCTTTGCCCCTGATGGGTTGCCCATCCAGAAGCTCACGGATTTGTTTTTGGTTGCCCCGGTGGAGACTTCCCAGGAGGTCACCCATCCTAGTAATACTCCCACCTGAGCACGCTTAACTGTGGAGTTCTCCTCTCATCCACTAGCATTAAGCCCAAAACGCGTTGGTGATTTAAGAGGCTTTGGATTACTTATGAACCAAGGATCTCTCCTGGCTACGGCCGATGTGGGATTTGCCTAGGGTGTCATACAAAGGTCCATGTTAATCTTCTCAGAAATCCGTACTGTTACAATGATGGTGATGTGTGCCACATCTACAAACCGGTTGTGGAGAAGCCGAAGAAAATTAAGAAGGTCAAGATGATTACATGTAGAATTTGCAGAGGAGATGATCACTTCACATTCAAGTGTCTGAATAAAGATCAAGAGGGCTCCAGTGGAACAAAAGCAGATTACAAGGCACATGTTGGCAAAGTTCAAGATTTATTTGATGATGATGATCGTGCAAATTACATGACCGAAGAGGATGTTGAAAGAGCATCCCTATTTAGGCATTTCGAGCAATTCTCCATTCTAGAAGACAAGGAAGAGACTGTGACGTGTGCGATACTACACATATAATTTTGCACTGATTTTAACACACGTTTGGTTTTAATATTTATAAAAATGGTTTAGACCTTAACATTAAAACACACACAAAAAGGCAAGTGTACCCTGTCATATATGTAGTAAGCTGAGATAAGAACCAGATCTCGATCCATGGACGCAAGCGGATGCAATGGTACTAAAACTCTATCCTCGATTTACCAGTATGAAAAGATAATTTGAAGTTTGTTTAAACTAAATTAATTCTAGAAACATATAATTAACATATGTTATACTCCAAATACAAATTATAACCATAAATACACAATAACACTAATCCTAGCATGTCATCTATATATCATATGATACAAAGGCATGTGATCAACATTCCCATTTTCAAGACAATTAGTATCTCTTTCGGGAATCCTAACATGACAACTATATAGAAAGCTAACACGATAAACACACGTTAGCCACCTCAAATTGTTTATTAGCGAGCAGCTGATATGATCTCATGCAAATCTTCTAAAGATAAGTTAGTCATCCGTTAAGACTTTTCTAACCTCACTAATCAAGGAAAGCAATACCGAATACACAATACAACCACCGCGACTAGCATAAAGTAGAGCATTTCACAACCTATTCCATTTTACCAACTTTGAACACAAATATACTAAGATCGTCATTTTAACCAAAATAACTAGCAAAGATCATTAACCGTGTCAAAGATCAGTAACAACACCACTAAGCTTTTTAAACTCTTTTACGTGCCGGTAAACATTCATAATCATTATTCGACTGATTTTAACCAAACCAATACTCGGTTACAGTTTCATGGTGTAAACTTATTAACAAGTTAACTAGTCTACTACCGGATGATTAAACAGACGGTTTCTCAACATGCATCCGCCTAACACATTCGACAATCATCAAAGTCAATCCAACATAACTACAAATCCAATAACAATGAAACAAGGTTGCATTATGATCATCAAGATTATGTCATGAAAAACGCCAAATTCATACAAGACATGATTAAACTACACAAACGATTGTATCTACGCACTACATACTAATGTTTTTGCCCGTAGGCGTACAATCTACTAGATAAACATCACAATTAGCATTCAAAATCATATTCAGATCATAAGGTGTTTAAAGAATGGGATGTTTTATAGAAGTTCAGGGCCTATGAGCGGCCGCTCACTTTACAAAAAGGTGAGCAAGTGGTCTGTGCATGACGTAGAGGTTCCAGAAGGTTGCCAAAAAGATCTGGAGGAGCGAGCGGCCGCTCATAGGACCTGGGGTCCTGTTTGCACCGAAATCTTCATTTTTCTTTTGGTTTAGTTTCCGGGACATCGTTTAAGACCTGAAATCGTAAAGATACCCAAATAAGTACCAATTCCTGTGTATAAGGTCAAAAACATATTAAAATGGGAGTTAAACGGGGACTTTTATCTGTGTAATTTAACGTATATCAGACCGAAAGGTTCATGGAGAAAGCCAAAGTTATGTATCCCACACAAGAATCAAAATTGCAAGATTGCATAGTGTTCATGGATTTGATTCATGTTGGCACAATGCTTCAAAGGTTCAAGAGAAAATTCGAAATTGAATTCGAGAAACATAGTAGAATGGTTCATGAAGGACTTTATGAAGATTATAATAAACGCCCCTATTCCACCACTTGATACCAAAGGCTATACGATTAGTCTATTGGAATTGTATATGGTTGTGCAAAGATTCGGTAGTTATCATAAGGTTACTAGAGACGAGAATTGGGCGGTTGTTGCAACAGTCATGGGATATGGTCAAGGAATGCCGAAGTTGACACCAAGAGACGAGATAGTGTTAACAATAAGAAAGGCCTACATAAGATACTTGGAGATACTAGAGTGGTATCATCTTAAGTATAAAGGAAGAGAACTAGTGGTTGAGATTGATGAATCAAACAAAGAAGGCCGAAAGAGAAGCAAGAATATGTGGAGAGACAAGGTGTTACCCCCGAAGAAAAGATCTAGGACCTCAAGTGTTGAAGATTGAAAAACAAGGCTGATGATAAAGTTGTTAATGTTTAATATTAGGGGGTTGAATGTTAGAAGCAATCTTAACATTAACAGAGGTTAACTATTGTATATATATATATTAGTGTTATATATCTAGGTCCTAATTTATAAACAAGAACCGATAAGTCATGTTTATATGTGTCGGTTATTATTAGTTGTGTCGGTTAAGTAAACGGTTGTGATGTTATCAAACACACCGGTTCACAATGTATATAAGGGTATGTATGTGTAAAATTATCAATAAGAAAAGTTTGTGTTTAAATAACAACTTTTCAAACTCTCTCAATATTTCCCTCCTTATTTTCCTTGTCCCGGAAACTTACAAACATCCACAAACCGAATCCAAGTCTAAATTCTATCAATATATTTAATTTTTAGTTAGAAAATATATACTTGTGTACTTGTAGAGAAATCTATGTATTCCTGTCAAAACCTAAAATGTGAATGATATAACTCTCATGAAGAAAACTGAAACAAAGAATCAAGAGTGACTAAAGATTAAAAACAAAAACTGTTCAGATAGATTCAAGATAAAGAGATCAAGGTTCAAAAAGATCGAAGACAAGGATCTCTAAGAAGACAAAGACAAAGAAAGACAAGAACATTTTCGAACCGAAGAAATATGGCGTAAAAGCTAGAAATATGGGACAATTAATGAAGAAACTAAGTCCGCTGGATTTTATAGTTCTTGTTAGGAAAATGATTAAAGGGCTATGGGCGGTGCTTCTGATGATTTACACTATAATAAACTAAGCATATCATGATTTGCAGTTATGTGTTTAATTTTGGCTTAAATTGGCCGATAAATTATTTGATTTGTTTTGGCCATTTATAAATTTGTTATGTGTTAGACTGTGGGGTGTGGGAAGGGGTCGGGAAAGCCTACGTGGCAATCTCCCCGAAGGGGAACACCCCCCCCCCCCCCCCCGAACCCACTTCGGTGTCCACGGGAGTTTCTCCCCGATCATCCCGTTCCATTTTCCCAGGAATTTGTTACCGTTGCTTTTTGAAGGATGGGCCACAACGGTCGTTTTTTTTTATTAAAAAAAAACCTATTTCCTATTTACCTTTTATATATATACACACACTTTACCTTCTATTTTTTCACTCCAAACAACCAAAACACACACACATTTTATAACCTTTCATCCCTTTTTTTATAAAAATTCATGGATCCAAGACGCCCGTTCGTCCCTAACACATCCGGTCACCCCACAAATCAACCACCATTCGGTTTTCCTTCGACACCCGGTACCCCCTCGTCACAACCTTTTAGCGGGTTTAACACCCCTACCGGGTTTAATCCTTGGCAAATGCAAGTTCAACATCACCAATGGCACATGCCACAACATCAATGGCAACCTCTACCCCAAACCCAAACCCAACCCGAGCACGATTTTGTTTCTTTGGCCTCCCACGATGATCACGTGCCCGAAACCCAAGTCCCTCCTCCCATAACCGAACCGGCCCGTACCAAAAAAACTACAAAAAAGGAGGAAAAAAACGGGCCCAAGATGAAGGTCCTAGTACGAGGGCGGATCCCATTCATTGGGAGCCCAATGAATTGGAGGCGTTGGCAAAAGCTTGGGTTATCACCTCTACCGACCCTATTCTAGGTAAAAGTTTAATTTTTTTAAAATATTTTGGATTCCCTTTTTTATAAAAAATTATCGATTTTATTTTTTTTTGTTTAAACCCACTGTTTTTATTTTATTTTTTTATTTTTTGTTTTTTTCGGTTTTTTTTTTAAAACCCACTGTTATGTTTTTTTTTTTTTTTGTTTTTTTTATCTTTCTGTTTGTTTTTTTTTAACTTTTTGTTTAGAATTTTTAATGTGTACTAACTTTTTAATAATATTTGTAGCTACAAATCGGAGAAGGGACGGCTTTTGGAACCAAGTGGTTAAGGAGTTTACAAGTTGTTACAACGTGAACAAAATCGAACCACGCGCTCGGTTAGTAGCAAGTGTAGGGAAATGATGGGAAAATGTCAAGGTTTTGCGGGTTACCATCAACATGCTTGGAATAATCGTACCACGGGTCAAAGTGATGAGAACGTGTTGAAAGTGGCTCTTGAAAGATACACCGACACATACGGGGCGTTTGGGTTGATGAAACCGTATGACATTTTCTCGAAGTGTGAAAAATTCAAAGTTGTGGAGAATGAGGTGGAAAAAGCAAAGAGGTCGAAAACGAGCACATCGGGGAGTTATAGTGGTGGTCGGTCGGATGCTCGTTGTACTATCAACATAAATGACGACCCGGAGTTTGAAGACGAGGCGCCTACACCGCGTTCCGTGAGGCCGCCTGGAAGGGACACCGCCAAGAAAGCGGCATCGAGCTCAAAAGGAAAGCGTCTCGAAACCGGTTCTGGTTCCGGTTCGAAAGAGGCGAAAGATAAGGCGGTGGAGAAAATTGAGTTGTTGCTTCAAAACTTTAACGAGTTTAAACAGGAGCAAACGGAGAGGTACTTGGAAAGAAAGAAGGAGAAAGAAGAGGCGAAGGCGAGGGATATTGAGAGGCTAAACATGGAAAAAAAGGCAAGGAAGAAACGGCGGCGAGGGAAGCGATGAGGCTAGAGTTGGAAAGAAAACGCCTCGAAATGGAGCTTTCGAGACAAGAAGCAACCGAGTTGGCGTTGATGCAAGCTCCTCTCGATAATCTTACGGAGGAGGAACGTAAGGTGGCGGCGAAAGTTAAAGACAACATTATCAAAAGATGGCTCGGAGGATCGTTTAATATGTAGTGTTTTTATTATTTATTTTCGGGGGGTTTTTTTAATTTCTATGTAATTTTCGATTTTTTTTTTTAAATTTCTATGTAATTTTCGTTTCTTTTTTAAGTTATATGTAATTTGTTTTTGAATTTTAATGAAAAAAATATTAAGCTAAAATAAAATCAATAAAATAAATAAAAAAAATAATAAAAAAAGGAAGGGGGGAGGGGAACCATTTCCCCTAGAAGGGGGAGGAAAAGGGAAAAATGATGTGGCGCTGATGTGGACAAGGGGAAGGGGAACCACACCCCATAGTCTTATAGACTTAGTGGGTTAAAAATAAAACTCATGCCCTAGTGTTAGGCTATATGGTGTGCCTCCCCTTTCCCCCAACTCCCCCAAGTGCCACATCAGCGCCACATCATTTCCCCCATTTTCTCCCCAAAAGTTTGGAAATGGTATTCCCCCAATTCCCCCTTTACCCTTCTATTATTTAAATGCAAAAAAAAAAAGCAACGGTTTTTAACACACACACAAACCCATTCTCCTCAACAATCAACCCATCTCTCTATCTCTCTCACCCCCCTTCATCTTCATCCCTTCATCTTCATCATAAAAAAGAAAACCCATCTTCATCACCCCTTCATCTTCATCATCTTACCAACCACCACCGCCTGTCTCCACCCGCACCAACCGCCGTCGTCTGCCTCCACCGCACCAACCGCCACCGTCCGCCTCCACCTGCAACAACCCCGCCACCGTCCGCAGGCTCTCTGGTTTGCAAGTGAAAGATATATATATATATATATATATATATATATATATTGAAAATAATGTTTGTTTAACGGTCAAATGATTTTTAAAATCAAAAAAATGGAACGGGGAGGAAGGGGGATTATCCCCGTTTGCACCGATGTTTGGCCGGGGGGGGGGGGGGGGGCGGTGTTCCCGATCAGGGAAAGGGCCACCTCACCTCCCCGAGTATCATCCCCGAAGGCACACGATATATTCTTATGGTTTGTGTACAGCTTACAGCCAACTTGTGTCCACTGCCATACAAAGATGTTGTGCTTTCGGCCACTAGCATTTTTATAATGATTACAATATTTTTTTTACATTTAATTTAATAACTATTCTTCTTCGCGGTTTTTTGAAATGATAGTTCATTAGTTTAGTTTATGTGATATAAATATCATTTTGTATTAAACTAAGTGGTTTCCCGTGCGTTACGGCGGGGATGGTGGTAATCGGATTTGTTTATGAAGAAAGCTAATCCACTTTGAAAGTTTGTAAAATGTTACGTTAAAAGACAACCGTTGTCCCTGTAAGCGTTGGCTACAACGCCTTTATTTTGAGAGCGAGTTCCCGTCATCGATGGTGGTGGTGATGATGGTTTTGTGTGATGTAGCGAAGGCTACAAGGGGGCAAAGGTGAGCAAGACAAGTGTTAGTTTTGCCATTGTAGGCTGTTGTGTTGTTGTGTTGATTGGATGTGGTGGTGGTAGCTGGATATGTTATTAGAAGAAATATATGGTGTACCTCATAATTATATTCTAATATGTATGGTGACTTTGGGGTTTGCATGGAGGTTCAGACGTGGAATAGTGTCAATAATAAGTATGCTTTTAGGAGTGTATATATATATATATATATCATGAAATGGCTCCACGTATATGATTCTTTAATTTATTAGATTCTTAAAAATAGTTTAAATTATACCAATAAGTTGAGTCGGTCAAGAAATGTTTAACGTTGGTCAACGTAGCAGTCAACTTTGGAAGGTAAAGAAGACAAAAGAAGCTGACCGTAGTTTAGTTAAGTATAACCGAACCCTAGTTAGATACTATTCATGGCCATTTTGTTTTGATATATAGTTAATTTATTTACTAAGTTATGTATTGAAAGTTATATAGAAATTCAAGCGGAAGCAATTTTCTATCTGGTTAGGTTTGTTGGTTTGGCCTTGCGGCAGGAGGCGGCTCGGTAACTAGCCAACGACTCTCAAAATGGCAAAGTGGTTTTTGTATAAGAAATGTATAGAGGAATATAAAAGATGTTATTTTGATTATAATGTTTTGTACAAACTAAAGGAGAATATTATCTCCTATAAATACATAAAGTGAAAGTACATAAAATAGGAAAATGACTAATCTTGGGCACAAATCATGGAGAGCTAATAATGGAGTTTGAATCAGCTTGAGTCATGGTGGAGGAAAACTAAGAAGAGGAATTATCTCCAATACTCCCCCTCAAGTTGGAGCGTGAAGGTTACGAATGCCCAACTTGCCAAGTGATATTTCTTATTTTTCGAACACTCCCCCTCAAGTTGGAGTGTTTGCTTTTCTTGTGGGCTCATAGATTTGGACCCGACTTTTCCCTTTGCGGGTTCAAGAAACCCAACTTTTCTTCTTACGAGTTTAATACCTGATGTTGTAGGGTACTCAATTGGGTCAAGCCCAATAGCCCAAGAAGCCAAAATCATTAAAAATAAGAGTGGGTCAAGCCCAAGCCCAACAAGGAAGCCCATTAGGGTTTTACTCATCCCCACTCTATAAATAGAGGGGCAAAGCATGCCATTCAACTCAGATTGGTCTTACCACAAGACCTCTCTCACTCTCTCTCCCTCTCTCAAACTCTCTCTAGAGTTATTCTTTTTAATAAGACTTTCAGCAGCAACAGGCTGAAGCCTTGAAGCCTTCGAGCTGCTGATATGCATTCTTAACAATCTACAACCATGCTGATTCCACATCCAAGTGGGCTCCAACAGCCACTATATGTGGAATCACACTCTTTTACTCGCAAGTCTCAGCCTTCCTCAGGCTTACGTGGTTCGTCCCTAGTTGTAACTTGGGATCAAGAGTTTCTTTCTTCAACATCATACTCTTATTCTTTATCTTTCCTTAAGTTAATCAATAATAACAACATTCTGACTTTGGGTTGATCCCAACTCAGAATCATAACAACTAAAATATCAAAACTCTTGAACCTCCCATCTACGTTTACAACGTAGAGGGACACCACGACTTGCGTTTGGTGAACAGAAACCCTTTAACCCTTTCTGACGAATTCTTTCATGCTGCTGGTCTAACCCTTTAAGCAGCAGACGAGGTCAAAAGCCTGACGACCTTGGAACGTTCAGACCCTCTCCGGACCTATATTTGTTGTAGCAACAAGTTGGCGCCCACCGTGGGGCCGTGCTACTTAGAACATAAATTCTTTGTAGTTCGGCTCCGTCGATCTATTTCCTATGTTCTCTCTACGTTTGGAGAAAACGTTCCTAGGAAGTTACTTCTACACCTCCTACATGCGTTTTTCACAACACTCGGATCTACGAACGCCACACCGATAACCGGGTTGCATATCATATACTCCCTTGGTTATAGCTAGCATCATCAGATCCGTGTCTACACGTGATGGCAGATCTGTGTCTACATCCTTCTCACCACGAGAAGTATAAACTTTCTTTGCTTTAAAGAAGTTTATGTACGAAATCACATACCGCCAAAACATTTTTACGGTTCAAAAATGATAAAACATAACTCTTTTCATCTCCACAAAAAGAGAAATGATAAAATAATAATAATGAGAAGACACTACTTTTTTTAATTGTGGGGCCCAAGATAACTTTGTTGTACATTTAGTCAACTCAACTTTATAAAAAAAAGAGGATCCAAGGCATATCCTCCTTATAATAATACAAAAGTACAAAGGCTCCATTTAAAAAAAAAAAAAAAGAGACAAAAATACATGTTTTTATCCAATGAGCAAAAGCATGGAACCCTTTAAACTTACTGTGCACAGAGCATCTTGCTTTTACCCAGCGGATAAACGTCTGAACCCTTTAAACGTACTGTGCACAGAGCATCTTGCTTTTACCCAGCGGATAAACGTTTGAACCCTTTAAACGTACTATGCACAGAGCATCTTGCTTTTACCCAGCGGATAAACGTCTGAACCCTTTAACGTTACTGAGCACAGAGTATCTTTCAGCTTTTCAGGCAAGGCTTATAGGTCTACTGTACACGGAAGCCTTTAAGCTTTTAAGCTATTACTCACTGCAACTTTATACATTACCGTTCACAACAGCTTTATAGCTTACTGTACCTACTGCAACCTTTTAAGCTTTAAAGCTACTCTTCGGCCTAGGTGCATAGGATACTGTGTACTACAAGCCTTTAACCTTTTCAGCTTTTAAGATATTAGTCACTACATCTACATAACATTTTTAGGTTGCTAACCACTACAACTCTTCAACTTACCGAGTTTTACGGCCTTTTAGGCTATGCTCATCAGAATTTCACAAGATTTTTAGGCTGCTACTTATCAAAGCCTTCAAGCCTGGCTGGCTACTGCTCGTCGAAGCCTTTAAGCCTTTTAGGCTACATTTACCAAAAATTTCACAGAACTTGGAGGCTACTGCTCATCAAAGCCTTCAAGCCTGTCTTGCTACTGCTCATCGAAGCCTTCAAGCCTTTTAGGCTTCACTCATCAAAAATTTCACAGAACTTGGAGGCTACTGCTCATCAAAGCCTTCAAGCCTGTCTTGCTACTGCTCATCGAAGCCTTCAAGCCTTTTAGGCTTCACTCATCAAAAATTTCACAGAACTTGGAGGCTACGGCTCATCAAAGCCTTCAAGCCTGTCTTGCTACTGCTCATCGAAGCCTTCAAGCCTTTTAGGCTTCACTCATCAAAAATTTCACAGAACCTTTAGGCTACTGACCATCAAAGCCTTCAAGCCTTTTAGGCTACTACTCACCAAAGCCTTTAAATCTTTCAGGCTACTGACCATCGAAGCCTTCAAGCCTTTCAGGCTACGGTTCTCTAAAGTCTTCCAACCTTTCAGACTATTGCTCACTCAAGCTTTAAAGTCATTTTGGCTACTATTCATCGAAGCTTTAAAGCCTTCCAAGTTGCTAATTCCTAAAGCCTTATAGCCTTTTCGGCTATTCTTATCAAAGCTTTAGAGCTATTTAAACTATTATCTATTAAATGTCTATAACTTCTTAAAAGTACATTAAAGCTTTTGAGAATTTTGTAAATTAAAACTTTTGGTCCAATTAAGCCACTCATAATCAAAAGTATTAAAGACTTTCATGCTCTCAACAATAAATACTTCACAGCCTTTTAGGCTAGTATTCGGCGAAGCGTTAAAGTTCTTTAAGGCTACTTCTCATGGAAGTCTTACATTAGAACAAGGTTGTTGTTGACTGCAGCCTTGCAACCTTTTAAGCTTTAAAGCCTTTTGGGTTACTATTTAATGAAACATTCACAGCCTTTTAAGCTATGGTTCATTAAAGCTTTAAAAGTCTTTCAGGTTTCCAATGCCTTACAGCCTTTTAGTCTATTCCAGCGGAAGCTCCAAAGACGTTAGGCTACCATTCAACAAAGCTTCACAGCCTTTTGGCCAAGTATCCAATGAAGCGTTTAACCTTTTTAGGCCAATTTTCATGGAAGTTTTATATCAGTTCTGGCCACTAATCCTCGAAACTCTACATCCTTAAAAGGTTGCTGCTCATCAAAGCTTTACAGCCTTTTAGGCTTCTACTCATAAAAGCTTTACAGCCTTTTAGGCTACGAGATTCATTAAAGACTTATAGCTTTTCAGACCACTATGCGTTGAAGCTTCACAACGTTCAAATTAATCATTGATGAAGCTTTGATCAGCTTCAACTTCTAACAGCTTCAAAAGCTACACATGAACCATTTATATTATTAACGACCAAGTCAAAACAACGTTCCTCACCAATAGCCACAAATACAGTTATGATGCAAACATTGTAACATTTTTTTTAAAGCTAAGATAAGGAAACGTCAAAATAAACATATGGTTCAAAACACCAACCTATGGATTTTTAAATTGCCAACGTTGCAAGCTTTCAAATAAGCTTTTATCCTATGAACGATCTCATAGATCTGAAATAAAAGCAACTTCAATCAAGGAGTTATACACATCTTGCAAGTAAAAGAATCAAATAAACTAGTCAAACGCGCCTCTAGCCATGAACATCTTTTACCAAGGGCTGATATGAATAAGTTGACATGCTTAAATAAAGCAAGTAACCCCCGAAGCAAATAAGCATATCAGCTCAGAGGGTTAAAGGATAACAGGGCAAAAGACTTCCCCTAACAGCAACCTATATAGCAACAAACCTTCAAAGGAGGAACAAAGAGGTTAGATGTACAACAACACTTTGATATCAGTCAGAATCACTCATCACCATGTCATGACTACTTCTGACTGGGGGGCTGGTGGCTCGTATGGACTAACCTACATTTAAAAGAAGTTGAGAAGCAAAGAAGCAAAACAGTTACACATGTCAACTTATTTACTCAAATGCTGAGATGCCTTCAAGCATCTTACCATAGCAAAGAAACACGATAACTCAAAACAACAGCCTAGCTACTTTCTTTCGCGGAAGTTCAGAAGCTTAAAGGCTTACTATATTGGGTCAACATTATTCAAGGAAAGGCAAACCCCTTATCAAGACTAACCTTGTGTTCGAACAAACTAACGTCTCAATGGGACACGAATGCCACCTAAAGCATATGCTTTTCTCCCCTTGAAAATATAAACAACTCAAGGAAGGAAAAGTCTCTCCATGCCAACAAGGTCACTTCAAAGGAATGAAAGAAAAAATCGTTGCGTACACAAATCAACACCTCCCATACATCCTCCCTTAACACCACCTTAGCTAAACGTGTGAACAAAGTTAGAATCGTTCATCCAAGAGGTTATAAACCTCAAAGGTCCTTACAAACTCTAACCATGTAAACACAAGCGGGTTTAAGATTTGTAGGTCCTCACAAACTGTAACCTCAGAAGCTTAGAAGGTTTAAACCTCACAGGTCTCCATAAGCCATGACCTTCAATGCTTAGAAGGTTTAAACCTCACAGGTCTCCATAAGTCATGACCTTCAATGCTTAGAAGGTTTAAACCTCACAGGTCTCCATAAGCCATGACCTTCAATGCTTAGAAGGTTTAAACCTCACAGGTCTCCATAAGCCATGACCTTCAATGCTTAGAAGGTTTAAACCTCACAGGTCTCCATAAGCCATGACCTTCAATGCTTAGAAGGTTTAAACCTCACAGGTCTCCATAAGCCATGACCTTCAATGCTTAGAAGGTTTAAACCTCACAGGTCTCCATAAGCCATGACCTTCAATGCTTAGAAGGTTTAAGCCTCGCAGGTCTCCATAAGCCATGACCTTCAATGCTTAGAAGGTTTAAGCCTCGCAGGTCTCCATAAGCCATGACCTTCAATGCTTAGAAGGTTTAAGCCTCGCAGGTCTCCATAAACCATGACCTCCAATGCTTAGAAGGTTTAAGCCTCACAGGCCTTCATAAGCCATAACCATCAATGCTTAGAAGGATATGGACTTCAAAGGTTATCAACCCAGAAGCCTGGAAGATTATAAGCTTCATGACGTACCCCCTCTTTTGACTACAAAAGCTCAACGACAAGTCAAACTCGTTACCAACACAAGTTTTATACCTCAAGGATGACAAAGGTCAAAATACATCACATATTCATGATAACATTGGTAGACTTGACACGATTCTTACATAAACTCCTTCGAACACGTCGTTAAAAGCTTCAAATACTTAGAAGTTTCAAAAATAGCTCAGAAGCTTCAAAATAAACAAAACAAGCTTTAAAGCTTCAAAGCTTAAACGCTTCGACTACGACAAGCTTAAAAGCTTATAAGCTTCAAATACAACAACTGAAGCTTAGAAATTTAGAAGTCTCAGATACAACAACTGAAGCTTACAAGCTTGAAAGCTATACAATAATAAGAGGAGGACAAAGAAGCTATACATATCATGACTTCTGCTCTAAAGCTGAAACGGATACAAGCATCTTGCTAATATGCAACATCTTATCAATCCTTGAACGAAAACATAGATTATCCAAAGCAACCTACTCAATCGCCGAAGCTCTTGTTAAAACATCAACGCTTCTCACTCGCACTAAGCGCAAACGCCTACCCGAAAAAATCTCTACCAAAAGCATGTTACCCAAGCTAAACATGAATACGAAGTCTGAAGCTTCTAAGCCTTCAACCATCTTTGGAGATTTAGCAACTACAAAGTCAAGACAAGCTAACCTAAATCAACCTAAGAAGCTTGTCAACACTTCAGCAACTCACGGAATCGTGAAAAATGGGGATACATAAGAACAGATTAGTAATCATTGATCTAACTTGGTAACACCAAGAACCACCAAGGATCAAGCCCCATAGAAGCATAAAACCGGAAGCATTGAAGCATCATGCTATAAACAAAAATTAAGGACAAACCAAACCGCAATGCTAAGGCGTTGAAGCTGTTGGCAAGATAACAAAGCAAACTACTTGGCGACAAAAGTAGATTTGTTAAAACACCAACACCTTGCCAAAGCACTTTGATACAACACATAAGAGTCTTCCTAAAAGACAACTTACATGTTACAAAAACAAAACCTTTGAAAGCTTGGCCCAAAATAGGATGAATGACACATTGTGCTCAAAGCTCACAATGGCAGATCCTACAAGCTTAATCGACCAAGAAGGAAAGAAAGTCCCAAAACATTGGGACGAGACCACCTTAAAAGGTTCAATGTAACCACAAATGGCCAAGAGATTTTCACCACTTCTTTGTGTAAACATTTAATTATCATATGAATGAATCATAGTATTCTCTATCAAGATTTGTCTTTCTATCCTATAATCAGGTTGAGGACCTAGCAAGAAACTCCATGGCAAGGGCCATGTAAGGGGATGAGCTCCCAGGCCATTTCGCTCAATAGGTTCAAGGGTTTAATGGACCTATATAAGGGGTGAGTTCCTAGATCAATCCAACTCCATGAGATAAACAAAAAACACTTTTATAAATCTCATCGACGGGTTTGAACAGCCTACACCAATCGTTCCTTAAGTTTAGAAAACAAACTTACGAAAACATATTGAAACACTTGTGTAAGTGTACATAGGATAGGTGGCGACTTGTTTGCCTAGACTACCTTAAGGATAGGTGACTGCAGCACTTAACCTTTTAAGGTGCTACCGGTAAAACATTCCCCAACAAATACAAAGACAAAACATGCAAGCATCCAAACATGCAAGCATCCAAACATCCAAACATGCAAGCATCCAAACATGCAAGCATCCAAACATCCAAACATGCAAGCATCCAAACATCCAAACATGCAAGCATTCAAACATCCAAACATGCAAACATGCACAATCACAAAGATACACTAAGGTACAATTCAAAAGTGAAACAATCTCACTAGGCCATACACAAAACAACATACATGAAAGTTAGTACAAATGGCCATGGTCGGTCACCATTCCTCACATCTCAAGCCCAAGCAGCTTGAAAGGTTCATCACATCTCAAGCCCAAGCAGCTTGAAAGGTTCATAATACCACAACCACATGATAATATTCTAGTCATCTAAGGCTAACACCAAATGGAACCCTACAAGGTTTCCCAAACAACGCAACGAATGATACTTTACCAAAATGATGCTAAATGTTCTCGTGTCGAACATCATCCATTATCACAAAGAAATATTGTTGCAACTAATGCAAAAAGAAACTTAGTCATGACAACAAAAGAAGCTCAACTTCATACAAACGAAGCTTATATACATCAAGCTTTGAACGAAGGAAGCTCATATCAATCTTCGAACGAAAGAAGCTTACAAACATAAATCATACGTCAAGTGTCGCATCAAAGAAGCTCGCTAGCAAGGTCATACACTCAACTTCCTATGAAAAAAGCTTGTGAATGAGAATCAAAAGCAAAGGTTCGTAAACAAAGAAATTCGCTATTTGACCTTGTTTGCTTCTGCTTACTTGATTCCATATCTTGTATCATAAGAAAGCTTTTATCACAAAACTTTGATAGCACAAAGAGTTAGGCTAGTGATGGATTTTATCCATAAGCTTAAAGGATGAAATCCACAAGCTTTTCAGCTATCAAGCCAAACTTCTTTAAAGGATGAAATCTATATGCTTTAGTCAACAAAAACAATAACTTTGCTTAAAGCCTTCGAAGCTTAGAACACATACCAGCTTTTTATCAAGTCAGGTCACGGCAAGTTAACCTTCAAGGCAATGTACTTCACCTTCATGTACAAGAAGCCTTCCTTCGTACACATGCAACCTTCCTTCTTCCACATGAAGCTCATTTGAAATCGACCATTCGGTCAATATAATAATCCACCATATCTCGGATTAACTTCTCGACATTTGTTCAAAAACGTGACTTGCTAAAAACCTCTGTAAGTGCATCTAGCTACAATCATCTAGTGATACTTATCTACCTTGTTGACGCTTACAAGCATTTAAACTGCCATAGTCATTTGATAAATGAACCATCTCCTAAAGGCTTGTGCCCAAAATAAAGATATTTCCAAAAAATATTTTACAAAATTATGGAAATATCGTCCAAAGGAGCATACATGTCGGACATAGATGGTTTTAATCACACAACCCGAGATAACTTCGCCAAAACAACAAACAAGCTTAGAAAATTAAGCTCAAAAGGCGAAAACTTAAAAGGTCAATAGCCGATATGCTGAAGCTAATACAAGCTAACAAGGAAAGAAGCAAGTAATGGAGAAATATCCAGCTCCATAGCTTCCATCCAAATAAGGGCTTAGCAAGCTGCAAAGCTTATCAGCTTAAATCCTTATAAGCTTTCAAGCTCCATAACTTCCATCCAAATAGGGGCTTAGAAAGCTGCAAAGCTTATCAGCTTAAATCCTTATAAGCTTTCAAGCTCATCAGTTGCTTCCACCAAACTAAGGGCTTATCAGCTTAAATGCCAATAAGCTTTCAAGCTCATCAGCTCAAACCCCCTAATAAGCTTTCAAGCTCATCAGCTCAAACCCCCTAATAAGCTTTCAAGATCATCAACTTAAACAAGTTTCAAATTTTATCGGTTTAAACCGATAACACATTCCAAAACTCATTATGCTAAGGTTTGTTTGTTGATATTTATCCTACCTACACGAAGGTCTCTACAAATAAACACTCACCAAACGCAAAAGTTGGAAGAAAGCGCAAAGATAATGAATAGTTTGAGTCTAGTATAATGTACATACATATATACATTAAACTAGACTGGGGGGCTGATGTTGTAGGGTACTCAATTGGGTCAAGCCCAATAGCCCAAGAAGCCAAAATCATTAAAAATAAGAGTGGGTCAAGCCCAAGCCCAACAAGGAAGCCCATTAGGGTTTTACTCATCCCCACTCTATAAATAGAGGGGCAAAGCATGCCATTCAACTCAGATTGGTCTTACCACAAGACCTCTCTCACTCTCTCTCCCTCTCTCAAACTCTCTCTAGAGTTATTCTTTTTAATAAGACTTTCAGCAGCAACAGGCTGAAGCCTTCGAGCTGCTGATATGCATTCTTAACAATCTACAACCATGCTGATTCCACATCCAAGCCGGCTCCAACAGCCACTATATGTGGAATCACACTCTTTTACTCGCAAGTCTCAGCCTTCCTCAGGCTTACGTGGTTCGTCCCTAGTTGTAACTTGGGATCAAGAGTTTCTTTCTTCAACATCATACTCTTATTCTTTATCTTTCCTTAAGTTAATCAATAATAACAACATTCTGACTTTGGGTTGATCCCAACTCAGAATCATAACAACTAAAATATCAAAACTCTTGAACCTCCCATCTACGTTTACAACGTAGAGGGACACCACGACTTGCGTTTGGTGAACAGAAACCCTTTAACCCTTTCTGACGAATTCTTTCATGCTGCTGGTCTAACCCTTTAAGCAGCAGACGAGGTCAAAAGCCTGACGACCTTGGAACGTTCAGACCCTCTCCGGACCTATATTTGTTGTAGCAACAATACCTAATTAAAATGTGAATTAGGATTTGTTTATAGTGTTAATATGTTTCTTCTTAGTGTTACCAATACCTCAGCAAATACTAATATTGAATAGTTATATCTTATAATAGGAACTTTGATGGTGCATGTTTCCACTGTGGACGATCTGGGGACTGGGCACAGGGAATCCATTAGGGCCCAAAGAGGCAGAATTCACTATTGGAGTATCCTCCGCCAACAAACCTGAGCATGTTAATTTATACAACTTTGTGATAAAATGAATTTATCTTCGGCCAAAAATGTTAGTATGATTATTCCTCCTGGGATCAGTGCAATAAGTAGCCACCTATGATGTTTTGACTTGTTTTAGTAGCCACATATGATGTTTTGACCTGTTTTATTCATATGAGGCCGAAAGGTCCACATCTTTATAGTTTAATTCGTTTGTTTTGTGTGTATTTGTGTGCAGATTTACCCGGAGTTAGATATATTAGCGAGAGTCATGGAAGAAATGCTTAAGATGCTAAAAAGACTATTTTACGAGCCTTAAGCGAGAGTACACGAGCCGAAACGGGAACCTACGCACGAAACGAATGAAAAACGATGCGGAAATAAGAAATCTGAAATTCCAGACCTGGCGCGGACCGCCTGGGAATTCTTAATTCCATAGCGGTCCGCGCGAACCTGAATAATAACCAGATTTACTTTATTCCCACGCGGACCGCGTGGGAATTCCTTATCCCACCGCGGTCCGCGCCACAACGAAATGCGATTCCAGTCTGTTTCCTTTCCAGCTTGTTCTGCACTCGAAGGTTTTTGTTAAAACCCACTCGCAAACGCCGGAATGAGGACATCTCCGCCACCTCCGACCACTGGTCACCACCCACGACCTTCGGGTCGTGATTTCCGGCCAAACCATGCTCCAATGTTGAAGATTCAAGATGCTAGAGGTGAACCCGAGCCTGTCATGACAAGCAGACGCGGCTAAGCTTCGGTGACGATTCTTCCCCGGGTGAAATGTTTTTATGTTTTGTATCTTGTTATTGCATTGTTACGAAAACTAGCATAATGACTACTTGTGTGTATTAATTAAACCTTGTTTGCATGAATCAAAGTATCTTATAATTACAGCCCTTCGTATTCGACCCGTAAGGAAGTTGGTGAGTGTTTGCGTAGGGATAACTAGGTTGACTAGCCCATATAAAAGCGTTCCCTAGTTATTATATTAATACTAAAAATCCAAGGCTTCGTGACAGGAAGTGTTTAGTTAACAGTCGTGACATGTCAGCAAAACATAGAAATATGATCCCGGGAGGAAACGTCATTCATAAATTTGCTATTGTCAAAGTTAGATTTTAGGAAAACAAAACCAAAACCGTGATCTTTATTTTTCCGTATATTTACTTTTCTCGCAATTTTACTTAATTGTCTATTTATATTTTTTGTTAATAAAAACTATACGAACAAATAACTAGTGCAAAACCGACCACATGCTCTTCGTAGGATCGACATCCGTACTTCCCTATCTACATTAGTTTGTAGGTTTAGAAATAGCTAAATATAAATTCTTTTGATTAGAGGCGTGACGACAAACCTCTATCAAAATGGCGCCGTTGCCGGGGAGCTAGTGCGCTTGGTTTTGTATTTATTGTTTGTTTGTATTTTTATTGAAAAACTAAAAAATAGAAATTTTTAAAAAATATATATATATATATATATATATGTATATATATATAAAATCTGAAAAAAAAATATGCATACAAGTGTTATTTAATTTTTATTAGATTTCACTTTGGGTATTCTAGCTTTTTGTGCAGGTTTCCTTCGCAAGCATAGAATACAATGGATCGAGCCTATTCTTTTTGTATAGGTTGTGGTAGCCCTTGCCATACTCACTTTGAGTGCCATGAGTATAGACGACAATTTGAAGACAATAGGAGGCGATTATATGAATTGGATGTCGAGTACGACGATGTCCAAGATTATTATCCAACTTGGGAAGATTTTTGTCGAAATGCCATGGAGTGTCACGATGAGCCTAATCATAGTTCCTATGACTATGAACCCGAGGAGACGTCATTTGTAGGTAACCATGAAATTAAATATTATGGAATGTCACAATATGGTTATCCTAGTATACGTGTCCGAGATCAATACCAAATTCCTTTTTATGAAGAAAAACACGAAAATGTCAAATATAAAAATAAAGAGGAAACAAGACTCGCTCGAATTGAACAATGTTTAATAAAAATTGAAGAGCGGTTAGCAACACCTAGCCTATCAATTCAAAAAAGAATTTATTATTTGAACTCAAAATGTCAATTGTTATCGACAAGGATAGCTCTAAACGAGTCTATGTCGCCCTTGCCCGATAACATAAGAACTCTTTGGCAAGTAAAGGATGAGGTTGTACCAAATCCTTCACTTGTTGAAGAGTTAATTTTGGAAAAGGTTGTTGTTAGTATTGATGTAGGTACTCCAAGTCAAGAATCTCACCATATTCATTCTGTGCCGATTAACCTCATAAACAAGGATCGGGATGAAGAGTCAAAGGCGAACATTCGAAGGGTGAGATTACAAGACATAGGAGTGAAGCTCATGAGATGGGTCAACCACAAACACATCGGCTCACTCAACATGCCAATCTTTAAAGGCTTGTTTATTTGGCATGTTCACTACCGAGCATACATTGGAAACTCGGTAGGCAAATGCGCACTTAGACCACCTTGATTGACAAATAAGGTAAAGTCCGGCTGAAGACTTTAAATTTAGCGCTTTTGGGAGGCACCCCAAGTTTAAATTTTAATTTTTGTTTGTTTGTTTTGTGCATTTTTGGCGTTTTTGTGTGTTTGTATTTTTGAGTGTTTTATAGGTTTTTAATGCACAAACGAGCATGGAATGGAGCCACAGGTATGTTGTAGTGTTGCAAGTTCGAAAAAAATTGTTTTCGGACATGTTTGGACGTGATTTTGGCGAAAACAGGTCGGAAATTTGGCTGTGCAGGAAGCTGCTGATGTGCAGCGAATTTCCAAGACTGACGCGGACCGCGCGAGGATGGGTATTTCCATCGCGGTCCGCGACAGGTTAAAAAAAATAATAAAAAAAAACAAAATAAAAATTAATCCAAATTTTCCAAATTATTTCATCTACACTTTGTATACTTCCATTTTCTCATCCGAAATTTTATAAAAAAAAAATAAAAAATAAATAAAAAATAAATAAAAAAATTTCGGATGTCCGTGTTCATTTTGTTTAATATTTGTGCATAATTTTGTTGTGAGTTTTTGTGTGATAGGTCACTTCGCTCGTACTCAATCTCCATTCGGGGGCGAGGATAAGGACACTTTTGGATTGCGAATGAAATGCTATACAACCAAAGTGGACTTTTGGACCTCACGACTTCAAGATTTCGGGGAGTCGTTCTATCCTTATCTTTGTTTGTGCGTGTGTTTTAGAAATTTTTGAAAAATAGTCCTTGTTAAGCACTAAAAACAAACATTAAAATTTTGTTTTGGTCAAATTTAGATCGTCCGAAACATAAATCCTTAATCATGCTTCAACTTGTGTTAGTAATATGAACCGTTTTCAACAAGTATTTTTAAGAAAATATATAGATTTATTTGATCAATTTTAACAATTTAGTGAAGACAATTATACGTACATATCGGCAACCCATATCCTACTTTGGTAAGATCTTGAGCTTTTACACTTTACATACACATATTTACATATATATTTTCATTTGTCGAGTGTAAAGCCACTTGTTACTTGTTATAAAATTTGTCTAGTTTATACATGCTTAATAGTATTTATGCACTTATTTATGTTAAGGCAAAACTTAGGAAGACCTTTTCATTTTACACCAATTTTTGTGATAAACCCGTTTACACATTTACATACCATTAGATAAACTCTTTTGAGCCTTTACCCTTTCATTTGTTAACCCACATATTACCTGATGACGTGGGTCCTAAAACGACGACGTTTAAACCCCTCGTCTAAAAAGATAAGCAAAACCGAGTTGATTAGGAGGTAGCCTGACTTATTGGAGCTGATACAGGGCAGCACACCTGCCATGCGGAAGCCTCTGGGCAAAAGCAAACAGTAAAAGTCTTGGAAATGACAAAAGTGGGTTTTGGCTTATTATCATGCAAGAAACAAAACATCACACAGCTCCATAACTTGTCTAGGAAATGATAAAAGCTGAAAACACCCAAAAAGGGCAAAGTCTCACTGCAGGGAGCCGATAGAGGGTCAAACACCACCAGGTATAGAAAGGAGGCTACCCTGAGGGAGCTCCTGGGCAGAATCTCGTTGCCTATATAAGGAGACTCTTGGGTAGACATTCCACACACACTCTTACTCATTCTCTCTACTCTATTACTCTCTATTTCATTATTCCCAACTTCAAAGAATAGACACTTATTCTCACGCCGGAGTCCAAACGCAGGAGGCCCCCTCCTGCGTTAAGGCTAACGGTGTCTGCTACCCTTGTGCAGGTCCTTCCAGGAGCTTGAAGACCCCCCAATCCTTCAACCAAATCTAAACCCAAAGCTAATACTAAACCTAAAACTTAAGTCCAAACGTAACATACCTTTAACCTATGATCCTAAACATCTCCTAACCTAATACCGGTCATTTTCCTTGTTGTAGCAACATTACCCAATTTACCCAAACCCATTTTGTTCGAAGTTATGAAATCCAAAAAAAAAATTATTTTTATTCCTATTTCTACATTGAGGACAATGTATTGTTCAAGTGTGGGGGTGGGGATAGTTTGTGTGTGTTAATTAATATATATATATATATATATATATTTGTTATTAATTCATATCATAAGTCGATATTCATTCGACAATGTTATAGTTCTAAGTTGTTCGAAATAAGGATTTATTCGACTTCACCCATTTACCCATTTTATCTTTTCAACCCTTTTTAACCACTTTTATCCTACCTATACCTAAAGCCCAAAACCATAAGTCCTTTTCATATTTTTGTGCATTTTTACATCTTAGTATGATAGCTTTACAAATTTATATTAACAAGTTTCAGGTTTGCTTTGGAGTGAATAATATTCGCACATTTTATGCTAATCCAGATATTATACTGAGAGGAGCGAATATTGTGAGGGGTGTGTACGCATAAATGAGTTCAAAAGATTATTAAACTTGATCAACTAAATCTAGTTTTAAAAGAAATATCTATTTGACTTGTTGAATTAACACATCTAATGCTTTCGCAATTAAGGTATGATTTTGAGTTTTAAGTAGGATACCTTTACACGACCATATTTATGTTTGTTTTATTTTGAAGTGTTTTTCAGGGACTGAAAAAGATAAGTGTGGGGGTGTGATGTGAGGCCGAAAGGTCCACATCTTTATAGTTTAATTCGTTTGTTTTGTGTGTATTTGTGTGCAGATTTACTCGGAGTTAGATATATTAGCGAGAGTCATGGAAGAAATGCTTAAGATGCTAAAAAGACTATTTTACGAGCCTTAAGCGAGAGTACACGAGCCGGAACGAGAACCTACGCGCGAAACGAATGAAAAACGATGCGGAAATAAGAAATCTGAAATTCCAGACCTGGCGGCGCGGACCGCCTGGGAATTCTTAATTCCATAGTGGTCCGCGCGAACCTGAATAATAACCAGATTTACTTTATTCCCACGCGGACCGCGTGGGAATTCCTTATCCCACCGCGGTCCGCGCCACAACGAAATGCGATTCCAGTCTGTTTCCTTCCCAGCTTGTTCTGCACTCGAAGGTTTTTGTTAAAACCCACTCGCAAACGCCGGAATGAGGACATCTCCGACACCTCCGACCACTGGTCACCACCCACGACCTTTGGGTCGTGATTTCCGGCCAAACCATGCTCCAATGTTGAAGATTCAAGATGCTAGAGGTGAACCCGAGCCTGTCATGACAAGCAGACACGGCTAAGCTTCGGTGACGATTCTTCCCCGGGTGAAATGTTTTTATGTTTTGTATCTTGTTATTGCATTGTTACGAAAACTAGCATAATGACTACTTGTGTGTATTAATTAAACCTTGTTTGCATGAATCAAAGTATCTTATAATTACGGCCCTTCGTATTCAACCCGTAAGGAAGTTGGTGAGTGTTTGCGTAGGGATAACTAGGTTGACTAGCCCATATAAAAGCGTTCCCTAGTTATTATATTAATACTAAAAATCCAAGGCTTCGTGACAGGAAGTGTTTAGTTAAAAGTCGTGACCTGTCAGCAAAATATAGAAATATGATCCCGGGAGGAAACGTCATTCATAAATTTGCTATTGTCAAAGTTAGATTTTAGGAAAACAAAACCAAAACCGTGATCTTTATTTTTCCGTATATTTACTTTTCTCGCAATTTTACTTAATTGTCTATTTATATTTTTTGTTAATAAAAACTATACGAACAAATAACTAGTGCAAAACCGACCACATGCTCTTCGTAGGATCGACATCCGTACTTCCCTATCTACATTAGTTTGTAGGTTTAGAAGTAGCTAAATATAAATTCTTTTGATTAGAGGCGTGACGACAAACCTCTATCATTTATTCAGGAAGTTGGCTTTCTACACTAGGCATGTAGGTTTCTACTGGCTGATTTAATAGTTTTGATCTTTGTAAGTTGCTATTTATGTTACCTTATTAAGGAGGAGACATGTCTAAAATAGTAATTATACACAAATTTTAAGATGGGATATCAAAAGACTCATGCTTTAACATAGATATGTCATGTAAAAGTTCCCCATAATACCCCTTATTGCATTATCCACTTGTACTATAACTATATAACCTACAAAATCACTTACGCATATACTATCCAGAACATAGATATGTCGTCATCATCATCAATACATCAATTCATAACGCTTCATTAAATTCTATCAATTACGTTTCATCAAAAACCCTAAATTCAATGCTGCCTATTCATAACAAGTTCGCAGGTTTGTTTTGCTTTACACGTTGTCATCTTCATCCGCATCAAGCACCAACCAGCGGTTTGTTTTGCGTTACACCCAAGGTACAAACCAACACTCTGTTCACTGAATTTTGGGTTTTAGGCCAAGTTGTTCATTAAATTTTGTAAATTTTTGTCTGTTTTTTCTGTGTACACAATGTTTCAGATGTTCGAAGTTGATCACACTGTTACAGATCCGCATCAAGCATCAACCGGCGGTTTGTTTTGCGTTACACCCAAGGTACAAAGCACCACTCTGTTCAGTCAATTTTGAGCACTGTGTATTTGGGTTTTAGGTCATCTTGTTCATTAATTTTTGTAAATTTTTGTCTGTTTGCTCTGTGTACACAACATGCTTGGATACATATTTTCTTTTGAGTTTGTGCTACATCAAATCCAGTTGAGAGTTTGTGTGTTGCAGTAGAGTAAAAGTAAAAACCATATTTTCTTTTGATTTTAATTATTTTGTAGACACGCTAAACATGCTGATGTTTTTAAAAAATAAGATTATCTTTGATATAATATAATTACTAAATCATAATTGGCATCTTATCTTCTTATAAAAAGAATTCAAAACAAAACTTTAGATAAAAGGGTGTATCTTCTGTTTTAATGATATTTGGATTTGATGGATGATGAAAGCATGGCAGAAAGGCAGCCTACCAAGCTCATACTAACACTTGCCCAGTTGACAAATGTACTAAGTCCTGCCTTCTCATACTTTATGTATTATTGTTGTGCAAATCTCTATACTCTAAATAAGGTATGCGTACAAATCAAATCAATTTTAATATCTTTGACTTTATTCCAGAACTTCGTGAATCTAAGGGCATGACAAACATTAAATTGCATCCTCATTGTGGGGAGCTATTGCCTAATGAAAGTCCTTGGGTATTGTTTATCATACGCTGCTAGCTTAACTTCCGAGTTGGCATCCTCGTTTGAAAAAGTTTGCCTCATGCGTGAGGTGCCCGATGCCTGAAGTGTGAGGCGTGCGTGACTGACTTGTCCTTTCTACAGAATTGTTTAAATGCAGCTGGTTTGACCCCCAAAAAGGTCAAACTAAGTTCTAGACTATTATCCTGAAATTGAAAGTATAAATATTTTTCTAAGGAGTTGTCCAAATGTACCTGGTTTGACCTTAAAATCAAATGGGTCAAATTAGAAAATCTAGGTAAACGGGTTAAACTTTGTGTAAAGTCATTTTATTGCAATAATGTTATCTTGATGCCTTTTAAAACTATTAAGGAAATAATATCTTGGTGACTCTATGTCTACTAATGAAATTCATTTACTTAAATATGTGTAGATATTATCAGCGCTGGTGATACGTGTAGGGCAGCTACGAGTTAGCGACTGGATTGGGCTGAAAGAACAAACTACGAGTTTGATTTAGCTACTATTACTAATAGGTGATGTGGAGGTTGTTTGTTTGCTGGTAATATAAACACAATCAGAGAAGTTCTTTTTTTTGGTAATACCATTGGCTTCCTCACCACAGGTATGGTTTTGTCGAATTTATTGGTTATTATCGAATTTTTTTCTTTGATTTTGTGTTCATTGTTGATATCCTTGTTTGATTCAAGGTAGTTTTGTCTCCTGTCTTTTTTATGCTTCACAAATCAATATTGTGAGTTGGAGAAAAAGCGTTCATGAGAGGTAGAATGATGGTGTTTGATGACTTGATCTGCTTCACAGTGGTATGTTTGCCTATTAGATCTTTAAATTTCTGATAATTTATTGATTTATAGTATCAAAATAATTCATAAACTTTGTAATTTAACCTTTTATGTTAGATTTGCAGGCCTACTTTAAGTTAACATCACTCACGAGCAATTTGCAGTAGATTCCAGGTTTATTCATACTTGTATTTTATTTTTTTCAATTTAATTTGTTGTTTCATTCACTTATTTAGGCCGTACAGCTCCCCGATTGATGATATTTGTTCATACGTCCGAAATTTCCAAGGTTTCTTGGGCTGATATCTGAAATTCCCAAAGTTTCTGAATGTAGATTTGGTATATTCAAGATTGTTATTTCATTCTTATGTGATTGTTTATATTGAAATAAGTTGTAGGGTATTAAAATTACATATTTTAATTCATAAATAGTTTGAGTAAGTTATCTCAATCCCCTAAAACATGCAAAATTAATTGACTCAATGTTCATTTTCGAGTGTTTTCTCCATACAAATGTCGTTTAATATATCTTAATAGTTTAGGGTGAAAACAACTGATATGAAAGAGAGGATGGCGGAAAGTGCTAATACTAAAGGATAAAGGTTAATTTGGTTAAATTCAGTTAGCATATTATTTTCTAATTTTGGAAATGAGAATAGAGAATTAACATCCAAGCACCTCTATATCTTGTTTGAGTTTAATGTTTTTACTGTTTTGCATCGATAATTTGATTTCGGTGTCCATTGAGCTCATGATGCGTGTAAGAAAAAAGGGTTATTAATGTAAAAATAAACTGCACTCGAAACTGTGTATTTGGTTCTCTTGTTGGTGGGCATATCTGTTTCTTACTTTAGATCTCATTTGAAAATAGTGATTCTTAATTGTTTAGATCTCTTTTGAATAAGTTTTTATATGGTTAATTCTATCATTTTGTCTTTTGAGCAAACCATTCATGAGGTAAGCATCTTATAGCGTTTACTCATTATTTATAGTTGTTATATACTCAGGGATTAAATCATCAAATAATATAAATATGTAATTTATGTCCACAACACAAGAGATTTAAATTGACTCATGTTGTAATATTTGTTTTAGCTGTATTTATGTATATACTCCAAGAGGGATTAGATCATTAGATGATATAAATATGTAATGCCCTGTAGTGTCGTGCCCTTTGCATTGTGAGGCATTAGAGGAGTTTTATAAAACGCCTTTTTCTGGTTGAGGTGTCTGGTTACAAAAAACGCCCTGAAGTGGCGCTTCAAGGGTTGATTTGGGTATGATTTTATCTACACCGAGACAGACAAGTCAAGTTTAAGGATCTATAAAATAAAACTGGTAAAGAGTGCGATTGAAAGTTGACAGATAAATGCTTTAAACTCTAACTTGGGGTTAGTCCAACTCGAACTTGTCCATTTTGACCCGTTGCATAACCCGCCTGACTTGTAAATCTCAACACCTCTGCTTGTTTCTCTTATTAACTTGTTTATTCATAAATGGTGTGGAATATAGGGTTAAGTTCACGTACAAATAGCTTTATCGTACGAACAGTACGAACTGAAGTAAAAAACACGCGGTAGCATTTCTGTAAATATTGAAAACTTTATATAACTAGAGTAATTATATAATTACTCTAGTTATATAACTAGCGTAATTACTCTAGCGTAATTATATAACTAGAGTAATTATAAAATTACTCTAAAGTAATCGTATAGCGTAGTTATATAACTAGAGTAATTATATAATTACTCCAGGGTAATTACTCTAGAGTAATTATATACACTAGAGTATTTATATCAACAAGAGTGTGGTCATTAATATAACTAGAGTAATTATATAATTACTCTAGGGCAATTACTCTAAAGTAATTATATACACTAGAGTAATTATATCAACAAGAGTGGTGGTCATTATTTACGAAAATGCCACCGCCGCTTTTTTTTTTTGTTTCCTTCAGTTCGTACGAAAAAGTTGTTTGTATTTGATCTTTTGTCGTGGAATATATATCAAGATCATTTTAATACCTTGGTTCTTAAATTTTGTGTCATGGTCGATTTGGGTTGTGTCTTATTTCAAACGGGTCATATGAGTCAAGTAAACAAGTTTAGCTAAAAACAAGCAGGTAAAACAAGTACAACCTCTTAATTCTTTTCTATTTCTTTATTAACACAACACAAGGATTATATTAACACCTTGGCCCTTAAGGTTTCAGCCATTGTGGAAATTTCAAGTGCACTTGATTACCAGTTACATTGCCATTATTTTATAATGTAGAAAAACTTAGTAAAATAATGTTATCGTTTGGAATAGGTTCACACGTTTAGCCCTTAGGCATTCACTTCCATTTAGATCAGTACCAGAATTCTAATATTATTGGTTTTTGATCCCTCACCTCAATTTACTATTATTAACTTATTAGTTGTGTTTTGATATTCTTTGTCGCCGGGTCTTATTTAAACCCTGTAGCAACGCGCGGGTAACCCACTAGTTATTTTATATTTACCTGGAATTTATAAACTGTAATTGCAATTGTGTCTTTTAATTGCTCCTTTTGGCAATGCAACAGAGTCCATAATATCAATGTATGCAATGATACGTGTTGTACAACTATCATTACTAGCTTCGATTTTGTATGTCAAACGTGTTGCTTGTTCTTGGATGTGCATTGTTCTGTGCAGGAATTTTTCAACCTTATAAACAAGTGTTTAACAAGGTCAGTTTAGTTTTTCATAACTTTTTGATAGTTTCTGCATTATTGATCAACACTTGTAATTGAAACTCATACCAACTTGTTGGCAGTCAAATGTTGTAATGAGCTCAAGATTAATGTTAATGGCAGTTATGAGTCAAATGTTGTAATGAGCTCAAGATTAATGTTAATGGAAGTTATGGGCCTGTTATTCCTAGCCCTTCTCTACTTCACACACACAAAATTGCATTTTGGGACATCAAAATTGTCACTTTCAAGATTTAGTAATTGTATAATGCTTCTAACATAAGGTGGATCTTTTGTCAGCTGACTAACTTTAATCCAATCCGGTTCTCAAACAATATACTTAAATGATATCAAACAATCTACAATCCGAATTAACCCATTCTCATACTAATGAGTTGAAATGGTATTTCCATCTCTACATGTGACTTGCTTATAGAGAAGTTTATGGATGTGTAGAAATTTCTCCTAGCATATAAACTTATACATTTAACATTTCATATAAACCTACTTTTGATGTTTTGATGAATATTTCTTATGGTTTTATAAACCTGGCTCTTCATATGAAAATTCTAGACTTTCTTAGCATGGTAGCAATCTTATAGGCTCTACGGCTATTTTTTGTCGAATGGAATAAAATATTAGAAATTTGGAATGGGTTGTGGTTCGTAATAGACATTGTAATTGACTATGATATAAGTCGGAAACCCGCCACAATGCGCGGGCATTCCTACTAGTTATAACTAAAACATTAGTGATCCTGTGATTATTCTCAAACTAAATTTTACACCTAAAACTTTAGTGATTAAAACTAACATGTTGATAGTGTAGGGCCTAATCACTGACTCAACCAAGGCGGGCTTAGGTTGGTCTAGCTAATTGTTTTTGTTGGTTCAATACAAGTTGGTGAATTAAGTAAAAAATAAAATAAAAATACGAGTCTTCTAATTATCTAGTTAATTCTAGTTGTGTTTGAATTTGGATTACTTGTGTTGCAAGTTAGGCTAGTTTATAAATAGATGATTCAAGTTATGAATATATTAAGAGAAAGTAATCAGTTTTTAGTAGGGGTGTAAACGAGCCGAGCCGAGCCCGAGCCCGACTGGGCTCGAGCTCGGCTCGTTATGGTTTTATGAAGCTCGAGCTTGAGCTCGGCTCGGTTCGAGCCTACAATCTTGAGCTCGAGCTCGGCTCGCTAGCAAAATCAAAAGCTCGAGCTCGGCTCGGCTCGAGGTGATTTGAGAACAATCTCAAATGAGCTCAAAGCTCGGCTCGAGATCGCAAAAGCTTGGCTCGCTAGTTTTATTAAATGGGCCTATGAAATAAGGACTTGGGCTTTGGAGATGTGGGCTATAAATTATAAAAGACATATAAATAACTTATAATTATGTTTGGGCTTGTTTAGGCTCACGAGCCCAATCGAGCTTTGTATCTAGGGCTCGAGCTCGGGCTCGATAACTAAACGAGCCATATTTCAGGCTCGAGCTCGGGCTCGGGCTCGTTAAGGCTCGGCTCGTTTGGGCTTTTTACCGAGCCGATCCCGGGTGGCTCTCGAGCCGCTACGTGTCATTTACACCCCTAGTTTTTAGTTATTTTGTGATTAATAAGATTGAGAGTTATTCAACATAAATTCTTTTCTACTACTTTTCTGTTTGTTTGATTATCGATTGGGACTTGAAATGGTATTGAAGCCAACTTCAATTGTTGAATGAAACGAGTTCTTTACAAATCGACAGCTAAGGTATCAAGGGTCATCTATCGGTTGAGGCTCCTCGCAACGGCATGAGTGATCGGAAACAAACATGGGAAGTACTGGTTCGTTGGACCACCGTCGTAGGTACTGTTACGTACGATTGATAATTTCAGATATGGACGCAATAACATGACACGACCTTAATAGGTTTTATGTTTGACCTTAATAGGTTTCACATCTTAAATTAGTCGACATGAAAAAACATGATAATTTCCGTGTCTAAACAGGTTAAAGGCCGCTTAACATGTTAAGTACGCATTAAGACATGTTAATAATTTTCATATAAAAAAAATAGGATGTGGGGTGGGACTGATATACGCGGCACCTGGACAATTGAAAAAATAACACTAATTTTGAAAATCACTGCCACATCTCACATTCTCACTTCATTCTCAACATCACAGCCACACTCCACCGTTTGTTTGTCACTTCACTCCATCTTTTTAATGGATGTTAATATCCTCACATGCTTGGCATGTGAGGGAACTTAACCAAAAAAACAAACGTGGTTTGGTATAAAAAATGTTTCATCTAACTAAAATCACTGTAAAGGCTGTAATATCCAAGTTTAAAACATAAAGGCTGAAACATGCAATTTTAGGTAAACGTACATGACGTCTTCTGTAATTTTTTCAATAATATATATATTGGTTGGTAGCTTAAACATGTCAATAATATCAAAATCTAGTAAACACTGCAGTGCAATGCTGGCTCAATTGCTAATATTAAAAAATGTGGTGGCTCAATAGTATACAAACTTTTTAATCTGTAAAACTTTCAATATCAAAAGTTACATCCTCTTAAATTTTTAAAAACTCTGTAAAACGGTCATTTTGACCCACTTGAATTTATAAAGTTTCAAATTTACCCTCTGTACTTTCATACTAACATAGAAAACACTATTCTGTTAAACGTTTATTTTTATGTACATGTTGGTATAAATTCAAGTTGGTTTACCTTTTGATGTAAATTTTTTCAGAAATGGTTTAGGTCAGATATAATACGTACCATGCTTATATTTATGTGCGTGTTGATATAAATTCAAGTTGGTTTACCTTTTGATGTAAAATTTTTAAGAAATGGTTTAGGTCAAATATAATACGTGCCATGCTTATTTTTATGTATGTACATAATTTTTTTTGGAAACCGCCCAGGTTAAATATAATACATTTTCATGCTTATATTTATATACGTTTTCACTTGGTCTACGTTTTGACATAAATTTTGTTTGGAAATGACGTTTTGATGTAAATTTTGTTTGGAAATGAGCCAAATTGAATATAATACGCTTTCATTCGACATTATGAATTCAAGTTAGTGTACGTTTTGAAACCGCCGCAATGCGCAACTAAGTAGATTTACTAGTTAAGTATTAAAATATGCGTGTGGGCTTTTCTAATTTGCTTTTTTAGTTTCACCTTCCCTTTACAAATTACAATTTACAACTAACAAATTTGTTAAATACTGGGCTGTAGCTTATTTCTAAAGAAGCCCAATACATGTGGTGTAGTTTTATTTCTAAAGAAGCCCAATCATGTAGGTATCATACCTGATCGATCTTCAACTCAGTTACACTTTATATTTTCCCATATCAAATACTCTTTATCTTACGATGGAGTCAAATGTCCAAAAAAAAAAAACAAGTTAGAGTGACTCGAAACACCCGTACAAATGTATCTATATACTCGCAAAAATTTACTGGTTCCAGTGACTCCATACACACCTTAGTAGGTCTGCCCCTGCCCCCTGGTTTAAATAAGATAAATAGGCTTAGCCATGTTAAAAACTTTGATGACCTGACTGATAAATTGATAAACTAGGATTGGTTAAGATCATATAAACCTAATAATTAAACAATATCTTATATGTCTACTAATATAACAATACACACAAACTTAACTACAACCATATCTATCTATATAATAATTGAGGTTAACTTGGGTTGAATGAAGCCCTTAGAGAGGGTTTGAGGTATCCATATTGAATATGGAGCTCCAACTTACTCACTATAAATACTCTTTTCTTATTTCAATTATCTACATTCTTCCATCACACTCTCAATTCCTCACTATAAAAACCTCTTTCTTTTATTTTTTTTTCATTCTCCATATCAAAACTCTCATACTACTCTTCTAATTCCAATTGATACTACTCAATATCAAAGCACCGAATCTAATTCCTAACAAATCTTAGAGGCTTTCTTCTTCATCTTGCATCATTTATTAATTATCCACAACTGATTAAAGGTAAACATCCTTACTACTCTTCTAATGTTGATTATCCACACATATTCAATCGGATTATGATAAACAAATTTGTAATATAGAAATATTCAATCGGATTTTTTTAAAAGCAGATTTTCATTCATTTGAAATCATTTGAAGTGTACTTTGATTCATTTGAAAGCATATTTTTTTAAAAGCATATTTTCATTCAGATTTGTGATAACCGGATTTGTGCTAAACACATTATCAATTGGATTGTTTTAAACCGATGTGTAATATACCCATGTATTCAATCGGAATTTTTTTAAAAACATATTTTCATTCATTTGAAATCATTTGAAGCGTATTTTCATTCATTTGAAATCATTTGAAACCGTATTTTTTAAAAGCATATTTTCATTCAGATTTTTAAAAACAGATTAAACGGAATCGTGATAAACACATATTAAATCAGGTTTATTATAAAGTAATAACAAAGATACTAATGAACTTTCTTATTAGTTTAAATGGAAATCATTCTTCTTAAGCACATATTCTAAAGAAACGGATTTTTATATTCAGATTTGTTATAAACGGATTTGTGCTAAACACATATTCAATCTGATTGTGATAAAGGGATTTGTAATATACAAATATTCAATCAGAATTTTTTTAAAGGGATAATAAGGATTTTTTCATTCGGATTTTTGTTAATTTTATTACTATTCAATCGGTTTTACTAATGCTATGTTTTAACATTTAAAAAACAAGATTTGATCCGAAGACACAAATTCTAGGATCCAAGTAGGTATATAGAGCTCCAGCTTTGTATCTATATTTTAGGTTTTGTTGATTTATTGACTGAATCCTTTTATGGTAAACTTAAATTCGTATTAATGTTAATATAAATTCGGTCAATTATTAAAAGATAGTAATAAATAAGATTAAATTGGGTCAAAATATTATTAATGTAAATTGATAACAATCATTAAGATTCAAATTTCAGATTAAATGACATTAAATTCGGTCAACTTTATAAATGTAAATAAATAACAATAATTCAGAATTAATAAAATTAAAATTGGTCTAATATTATCAGCCGAATATGGAATGTAGATTTTCAAATAGCGAATCCAATTAAATGCTTAAGAAGTCGGTTTCATTAGTATTCAATCCTACATTCCATATTCGGCTGATAATATTAGACCAATTTTAATTTCATTAATTCTGAATTATTGTTATTTATTTACATTAATAAAGTTAACCGAATTTAATGTCATTTAATCTGAAATTTGAATCTTAATGATTGTTATCAATTTACATTAATATATTTTGACCCAATTTAATCTTATTTATTACTATCTTTTAATAATTGACCGAATTTATATTAACATTAATACGAATTTAACTTTACCATAATAAGCCTTATTTATTATATAGAGGTTACTTATATTATTTTTGTAAAGTTTTGTATAAAAATAAATGAATATTTTCGGTAATCATTTAAAGCTATTTACAAAAATATATTTCGGGATAAATGTAAGCATAAAGTTGACAAACCTAGCGACAATTACCTATGTATTTAAATTTGATTGAAATAAAGTTGAAAATTACCTAATATATACAGCATATGTAAATTAAATTTAACTTTAGTCAACAATTACCTAAAATATATATCGTATTTAAATTAATAATAATAACATTATTAAGTTCAATTAAAGATATTTAATAACCGTAAACACAATTTTGTTATACACTGTTTATACAAATACAAAAAAATAACAAATTAAAACCACTAATAAAATTTAACGCACCCTTTGAACCCAAAAAATGCAAAACCCATTCCAATTAAACTGGCCCAATTATGCCCAACGTCTCTCTTTTACCCGGATTCACCAAACACGCCATACAAAAACGTACCGAACAATGCTTAGCAACTGATAACTTAAAAAAAAATTTCCAGCCTAAACTTAACTTAGGAAACAAATTTAAATTAACTATTTCAGACATTAAATTATCAATCAATCATTACTAAAATGGATTACCAATCGATTAAATTGATTTAATTATACGAATCGATTAAATTAATACGAGATTATTTAATCTCTAATTTTGTATAATTGATTAAATTATACGAATTATAATATTGATTAAATTATAATTGATTAAAACGATTTCGTATACTTGATCAAATTTATGGTTTAACGGACAATAAAGAATAAATCATAACTAATAATATTTATTATCATTAACAATAATTGACCCGAAATTTAGGATTACCATAATTGATCGAATTTAATGTTATTTATTACAATTTTTTAATCTGATTAATTTATATTACTATTAATACGAAATTTATTAAATTGATTAAATTATACGAATTGATTAAATTAATACGAGATTTTTTTAATCTCTAATTTCGTATAATTGATTAAATTATACGAATGATAATATTAATTAAATTGATTTCGCATAAATGATCAAATTTATGGTTTACCATAATAAAACGTATTAATTTTTTTGTATGAATGATTGATCATGAATCAATTTGACCCGAAATTTAGGATTACCATAATTGACCGGTTTAATGTTATTTATTATGATTTTTTAATCTCACTAATTTATATTACTATTAATACGAAATTGATTAAATTATAAGAATTGATTAAATTAATACGAGATTTTTTAATCTCCAATTTCGTATAATTGATTAAATTATACGAATGATAATATTGATTAAATTATAATTGATTAAATTGATTTCGCATAATTGATCAAATATATGGTTTACCATATTAAAACGTATTAATTTTTTTGTATGAATGATTGATCATAAATCAATTTGACCCGAAATTTAGGATTACCATAATTTACTGGATTTAATGTTATTTATTATGATTTTTTAATCTCACTAATTTATATTACTATTAATACGAAATTGATTAAATTATAAGAATTGATTAAATTAATACGAGATTTTTTAATCTCTAATTTCGTATAATTGATTAAATTATAGGAATGATAATATTGATTAAATTATAATTGATTAAATTGATTTCGTATAATTGATCAAATATATGGTTTACCATATTAAAACGTATTAATTTTTTTGTATGAATGATTGATCATAAATCAATTTGACCCGAAATTTAGGATTACCATAATTGACCGGATTTAATGTTATTTATTATGATTTTTTAATCTCACTAATTTATATTACTATTAATACGAAATTGATTAAATTATAAGAATTGATTAAATTAATACGAGATTTTTTAATCTCTAATTTCGTATAGTTGATTAAATTATAGGAATGATAATATTGATTAAATTGATTTCGTATAATTGATCAAATATATGGTTTACCATATTAAAACGTATTAATTTTTTTGTATGAATGATTGATTATGAACCAATTTGACCCGAAATTTAGGATTACCATAATTGACCGAATTTAATGTTATTTATTATGATTTTTTAATCTCATTAATTAATATACTATTAATACGAAATTGATTAAATTATACGAATTGATTAAATTAATACGAGTTTTTTTTAATCTCTGTTTTCGTATAATTGATTAAATTATACGAATGCTAATAACGATTAAATTATATTTTATTAATTTGATTTCGTATAATTGATCAAATTTATGGTTTAGCATAATAAAACGTATTAATTTTTTTGTATGAATGATTGATTGTGAATCAATCATTCCCGAAATTTAGGATTACTATAATTGACAGAATTTAATATTATTTATTACGATTTTTTAATCTCATTAATTTATATTACTATTAATACGAAATTGATTAAATTGATTAAATTATACGAATTGATTAAATTAATACGAGATTTTTTAATCTCTAATTTCGTATAATTGATTAAATTATACGAATGATAATATTGATTAAATTATAATTGATTAAATTATAATTGATTAAATTTATTTCGTATAATTGATCAAATTTATGGTTTACCATAATAGCTCTCATTTATTTTTTTTGGATGAATGATTGATTATGAATCAATTTGACCCGAAATTTAGGATTAATATAATTGACTTATATATTAATGTTATTTACTTCATATAATTTACAATTAAAACATCTGTGTATTAACAATTATGGTAAAGGTTGATTTGTTATAAATTTACGTTTCATAATTTATCATTAATGATCATCTAAAGATGATTGCAATTAGTTTGGTAATTTTAAGCATTTATCATTGATTTACGTCTAATTCCAATCCTTCCATTTTTATACTTCATCTATTTAATTACATTGATCCACATCAATCACAATTGTTGTACACACAATAATCCGATCGTGGAATAGCATTCCAACTTATAAGTATACCTTTACGACGTTTATATTATTTTGTTATGTTATGTTATTGTTATGTTGTGATATAGATATAATGTATTTATAATTCATTTTTGAGAAATATGATGTTTTAAGTTTCGTGACTTTTTATGAATACTCATTTTCTACAATTGAATAAGGACTTGAATTAATAATGAAAAAATCGACTAAATTATTATTGCTTTCAGATGTGTTTGAAAGCGGATTCGTTCCATGTGTATGAATATTCATTTTTTCATAATGTCAATTTTCGTATTAATTATCTTTTATTTTCAACACTTTTATTCATTCCTAATTTTAGTATAATCTTGTGTACACCCAAAGAGAACAATGGCCGTCGCACAAGCACAAGAGTTTACCATGGTTAACGAAATTGATGTCAACCAAAATGATTTTGCTTTGAAGCTAAAGATTATTCAGCTTTGGCGTCAACCTAATTGTCGCAATCCTAACGATGTTTACTCAATTGAGATGATACTAATTGACGAGAATGTAATTCCCAAATCCATATTTTTTTACTAACATTCTATTTTAGTATTTCTTTATTTACTTTACATTGTTGAATATATATATATATATATATATATATATATATAGTCGTAGATTATATTAATGGATTCTTTACTCCTAAAATCAGTTGTCAATTACACGATTAAAGGAATCATGGCGTGATTTTCGTATGAATAAATTTATTGTTTGAATCGATTTTTAGTCTTATTTATTATGGTAACTTATTTAGATTTTTAATCTTATTTATTATGATTTTGATGTTATTAATTAAGATTTTAATCTAATTTATTGATTATTGATATTACTATTTTTACGACTTTCCTAATATCAGTTGTCAATTACACAATTAAAGGAATCATGACGTGATTTTCGTATGAATAAATTTATTGTTTGAATGTCTCTGTATTATAATATTATTTATATTTAATGTTTAATTTGATGTTTATGTTGATTTGCATTAAAATTTAAATAAACATAGAATATAATTTATTATTTTAGCTTCAATAAACATAAAATTTAATTTATTACACAACGTTTGTGGTTATACAATACATTGGTATATTAACATTTAATGTGTAGGTGGATTTTTTATAATTTACGTTTCATAAAACATAATATGGCGTTATTGTAAAAGGGATAACTTATAACAATAAAAATCTCTATAATATTTATAGATTATTTCCAAATATGACATGTTATGGTTGGGTATGCCATTTTTTTTTGTATAGTTGGTTTGGAGTATAATATGGATAGTGATTTTGTAATTTTTGTTTGGTTTGAATCCTTATACCTTTAAAGTAATGGTTTATATTGGTTTCACATATTGTATTAATAATGAGTTTGTAATGTTTTCATTTGATGTTAGTTATAGATATTTTATGAAGTGAATTATGTTTTTACTTTCTTTTCCTTCATAATTACCGTTTACTTCGTCATGTGATATTTTGATCCATGATATGTTTTAATGTACTAATTAAATCCGATGAAGTTATTTTGTTCTATTTACATATTTCGTCACTTTTTATTTATCCTTTGTTCTACACGTGTAACAAATCATATTTTGTATAAATCGTTTAATTTTTATTTATAACTTTTTAGTTGTATGTTTTGTTAAACTATATTTATTTACTTTGAATTTTAATATTCATTTGCATCCTGTTACGATAAATATGTTATTATTCATTTCATTATTTGTTTTTAAATCACATCCAATCAAACATTTGTCGATTCATATATTCATTATTGAGTAAGATTAAACATTTTTATGATATTCTGCATGCAACGAAAATCCATACGAGTTGTCTTACGTAAGTTTCAATAAATAAAATTTGCATACTACAATCTTTATAAAATAATTTTCTCATCTAACTCGGAGATGTACCGGGTGTACACGCGGGGCTCTAACCTAGTTACTAATATGGCGAGTCATGTCGGGTACATATCAAATTAATTGGGTTATAGTTATAGTAGGTTTTAAGTCAATTGAATTTGGGTTAAAACATATTGTTTTTAAATTATCAGTTTGGTTCGGGTAAACAATTTCTGACCAAAATAGGTTCGGGTTAAAATTAAACATTAAAGTTAATATATGAAACTGGGTTCATCCAGTCATCCACCGTATTTTATATGGGTCTAGTGACAACAGGTGGAGTTGGTTGTAACGAGTTGTGGTGGCGACGGCTAGGGATGAAATCAGGTTCGGTACCAGAAATACCGATACTAAATTTCTAGAAACATGGATACCAAATACCGTATTGAATCTTTTGGGTACACAACTAGTTCAGTTTGGTATCAGTACAACACCTTTAACGAGACCTAAAATACAGATACTGAATTTTTAGGAAAGTGTTTACCGAATACCATGAGGAATCTATTGGTACGGTACAATACCGATATTTGGTACCAAATTCTCATCTCCAGCGACGATAGTGTTGGTGACGGTTTTGGTTTTGGCACTGGTAAAGGCAATGATGACAAGGTGGTGCCACATTGGCGGATCTAGAAAAAAAGCTCAGGGGTATCCAAAACTCTTTCTGTGACTATAATATTTGCTCATGGGTATTCCGATACATAAAAAAAGGTTTTGCACTAATTTTGTACTTCGCCATTAAAGTCGAGGGGGTAGCCTGGTTACAAACTAGAACCCCCCTCCCCCCACCCCGGTGGTGGCATAGGCTAAGACGACATTAATGCCAATAGTTAGGGTCATTGCTACCAATGGAAGCGACAATGGTGGTGGCGGTTGTAGCGGAAGCAACAGTGGCAAAGGTAGTGGGGGTGGTGATGAAAAATAATGGTATTGGTTGCGTACTTGTGTGAAACCATCTTAGACCCATTTTTTCAACAAATGTATAATTGAGTCGAACCATTATTATACTTCGTAATAATTCACAATAGACCATTTTAGAAGATAGCCCCTGATCTTAAAAAAATAAAAAATAAAAATAAATAAATAAATAAAAATTCAAAGACGTACCCTTTATAAAAAGTATAATCCAAGTCATATGGGGCCAAGTAAATTGGATTCTTATCCGATATCCATAAAGTGATAAAACCAAAGCCGCATCACAAAAAACGGATAATGTGCAACTTGCCAACCGTATGCTGTGCACCCTCCATTATTTTCTTCACCCCAAGCCGCAATGGTCCACAGACTCCACACCGGCCCTACTTTTCTTAATCATTGTCTATTTGGTTCGACAAATATCTCTTCTTTCCTATGTTATAATTTACTATAATGTTTTTTATACGCTTATCCGATATTTTTTTATTATTTTTTATTATGATTATGTACATGTTCAAAGTATCTGTGGGGTTTATGTTTAGTTTTATGAGAAAGTATACGGTATAAAGTCGTTTAACGTAAGAAGCGTAAGAAGCCACCATAATTCGCCACCTGTACACTTTGGTTAGGTTTAATTAACCTAATTCTGGTTTATCCCAGGTTTATCACAGGGGTAAAGTCGTCTATATACACGATCATTCAATTACTTCAATCACGTTCTAATTAACCTGTTAATTAATACGATTTCAAAAACTAATGAGATTCAAATCATATTCGTTTCAAATCATGATCGTCAACATCGAATCAATCTGTTATTCATCAAACCAAATCTTAATTTTCGTTTTTTAGTGCTCTGTTTATCGACGATTAAATTTAAAATTGATTTTGTTTTTTAAATTGAAATTATATGTTTGTTTATTATAAGGTTTTTACTGTTTTTGATCGTTTTTTATAAGTTTTCAGGTTTGATATAAAAAATCCAGGGTTTCGATAGTTTTTCAGAGGTTGAAGATGAACAGAGGTTGAAGATGGTAGCAATGAATGCGTCTGTTGAATATGACCAGAGGTTGAAGAATACATCAATGAATGCGTCTGAAAACCTCAATGTGTGCGTCTGTTTAAGCTGTATAGATGTTTCTGTTGGTTAATGAATGTGTCTGTTGTAAATCATGAATGCGTCTGTTTGTATCTGTGTTTAATTATTGTGTACATGTGATTTTGTACAGATAAATTATTGGAATAAGACAACAACAGTAATTCTCGTGATTTATTGTACTTGTCACTTTGTTATTATTGTTTTCTTTTTTATATGTCTTGTATTGAGAAAGTGAGAATTGATTCTCACATCCAAATTCATACACAGCCTATATTTTTTTTTCACTAATGGCTTCATCATCTTCATCTGCAAGATCTGAAATGATCAAAAGGATGGAAGATCAAATTGCAAAAGATTATGCTCTCGAGGGTCGGTTGGCTGATAATCTAAGCAGGATAAATGATGGCATGAGTAAGAGAAATGAAATTTCCAAACTTCTTTTGCGTATGCCTGACTCAAGTCTTCATGAACTAGCGGTTATGTTCATGATTGATGCAAACAAGGGCGATGTTAATCTTGTCGAACAACTTACAAAATGCATGGCTCTTTTGAGGTGTTCTATTGAATTTAAAATTCAATTTTTAAAGTCTATGTAAACACCACTATCTATTTGTTGTTTTGTTACTACCTGTGTTGTAGTTGCTGTGTTTTTCTAATAAAAGTGTGTTTTGAAATCACCTTTTTATAATTCAAAAATCAGTTACTATGTCCAAAGTAAACAGAACAATAACATGAGTGCATCTAAACAAGATTATACATTAGAAAATTAGCATTTAAAAAGTTCAAAAATAAGATGACATAAAAAAACCATTAAAATTGTTTATAAAGCAGCCACCCTCTTCTCTAACTTTGCCCTTGCATTCTCGAGCATTTTTAATTTTGCTTTTGCTTGCCTTTTTGCAAACTTTTCAGCTTCTTGACTTATTTCTCCCATGAATAGGTTGTATGGGGAGAGTATCATCTTTGCCATGTACTTGAGCCGTAAGGCAATCAACTGCTTGTTTTGATATTCCGATTCGGCTGCAAAACCCGAGTTCCACGACTAATAACCTTTAAAGGTTTCAAGGGTTCTCATGGCGAAGACACCACAGCCTACATCGTTCTTTGCAGTCCTCCATGCCATCTCTCTTCTTATAATTAGACCTGTGTTAAGGCCTTCAATCCCATGTGTTTTAGGACATGTCTTCAGCCACACCCGGTACAAAGTGTGTCTCTGTGAACATTTTTAGTCAAAAACATTAGTTTATTATCATAGTAGTGTGCAGGTATATGTTATAATTACATACCAATATTTCTGGCACGCCTTTGTATCGTTTTGCTAGGTCCTCTCCCTCTTTAGAGTTGTCAAGCAAGTCTGTTGTCCCATTCTTCACATCAAAAGCCAATACATAGAAATGCTTGTCCATCCACACCGGTTGAAGAATCATGTCGAACTCGTATAAAGACTTTGCTTTTATCTTTCTGAAGATATCTTGAAGGTTGCTAATGTAGACATTTTCCTTTAGTGTCCAAGTAGTACCTACCTTATACAAGTCTGTAGGCTGGGGGAAAAAATACAGTTAAAATAATGAGTGCGTCTGTTTTGTAGAGTGTGTGCGTCTATTTTTTTTTTTTGCAGTAACAGAGTGCGTCTGTTTTATGTATAAGTGCGTCTGTTTTGTGTTTTTTTAACTTACTATTATGTTGGTACACAAAAACAGTCTCTTTAAAGACCCATCCTTCTTTGCCTCCTTACTTCTCTCCGCTTCCTCATAGTTGAGAATGTCTGCCCATACATCAATTGCATTCGAACAAAGCCATATATCCGGATATAAACTTTCAAAAATCACTTTCATGACCTCCATCCCACCTTCATCCCAATAAACTATTTTCTAAAACATTCCATATGAAAATAAATTAGTAAACAGTCTATATTTTTATTTTTATGAGAAACAAAATATGAAGAAAAACACTTATATTTCTATCTCTAATTGGGGCAAACATATATTGTGTAATCTTGTTTTCATCCTCAGTTAATTTTTCAATTGGACAGACTTGCTTCCCGGCGTATGGTGATCTTAATGCATAAGAAGGGTTTTTGTCCCTAACTGGTTTATCATAACCAGCAAAGGCCTTCCCTTTTTCTTTGCCTTTTTCCTGCACTGCTTCCTTTTCTTTTATCGGTGTTTCGTCTTCCTGAGGATTCTTCTCTTTTGGTGTTGCTTGTTCATTCCGAACTGCATACACACCGGGTTCTATTGTTTGTAGCTCAATGAATGCTGCGTCACTTATTTCTTGTGTTTCTAAAGATACAGCAACATTGTCCAATGTTTCTATGCTTCCTTTCTCCACTCCTCCCGCAGGTTGTTCTTTTGCTGTCTCATTCACATCTTTTACCTTATAAACACCTGGTTCAACTGTTTGCAGCATGTTTATTGCTGTGTCACTTATATCAAAGTCTTCATTTGTATTTCCCAACCCTTCCTCAACATCCCGATCATCCATTTCCACCTCATTCATGTTTGAAGCTCCAGGCAGTTCAACATTTTGATTTTCAGCTTCAACATTTTCTTTGACAACTTTAGCTTCATTCTCTACATCAGCTTCAACATTTTCATATTCCTTAACTGAAGTGTTCAAGTCGTCCCACTTGTCGCACAATTTCATCAACTCTGGAACCCACAAATATTTGGTACGTGCCTCCTTAACCATTTCCCCCATCTCTTTCTGTATTGCTTGGTATTTCTTTATGTTTCTTTCCATTGTTTTTATCCAAACCTGTGTATTTTATAAAGATCAGTATATATATTTATTTATGGATGCGTCTGTTTAAATAGTAGATTTTATAAAGATCAGTAGGTTTTTCAGTGAGTGCGTCTGTTTTAAACCAGTAGATTTTATAAATATCAGTAATTTTTTCAACGAATGCGTCTGTTTTGTGTATATGAATGCGTCTGTTGTGTATTACAAATTTTACCAAAAAAACAGAATTAAGAGTTGTACCTTTTTTTGCCTTTAGTGAAGCCTCATACTCTACTTCTTTTCCTTTCTCAACCAAACTCAGATGTGGTTGAGTTTCTGAATACTCAAACATTTGTTGTGTTTGGGTACTCATCTCGTACTGTCTCCAATCTCCTTCTTCATCAACATCATCTTCAATTGTGATCCTCTTTTGTGGAGTTCTCCCAATGGCAAAGTGTAATCATCATCAACCGGCCTTTCATTCATCGTGACCAGCATGTTCACAACATCATCTAGATTTTGATCATTTTGCAAATGATCATTTACTCCAACCTCTGCATCTCTTACACCTGCATCAACCTCATCATTCTTTTCAGCTTCAACTTCATCATCTCCATCATCTTCTTCAACGTCGGTCAATGGCCCGTTGTTATAAAGATGTTCTTCCATTGCTGCAAGTGAACTACTTGTAATATAAGAAATTGCTGGTATGCTAATTCTTACTTCAGATGGATGCCTCTTGTTGTATTCATGTGTGTATATAACCTGCATGTGTTCAACATATCATATATTTTTGTTAGAATTACAAATGCGTTTAAATTATCAGTTAGTGCGTCCAAATAATAAATAAAAGGTGTTTGAAGTCTTACACTCAGCATTATAATTGGACCATTATACTGGTCTTCTATCCATTTTTGTTTTGTTCTAACTAGACACTCTATAAGGTAAGAGCACCAATCCATATTTGGAATTTCTGCCTCATTATCCACACCATGCAAAAACCTTTGATTGATTGTGGTTGATTTTGTGATCTCCCCGAAAACTGTGTTCCATAGCACAAGAAAATTTAACCTGAACAGCCTTCCACCTTTTTGTTGTAACTTAACAGCGTTTGTTACCATCTTACACTCACTTTTATTTTATCAAATTGACCCTTGAATTCATCAATTGTAGAGTCAACACCTTTTCTTGCCCTTGTGTATTCGACCACCTGCTTCTTTCCCATTGGTATCCCAAAGGCTTCATGCACCAATGCAGGTGTGATTTTGATTTTCCAATTTCCAGCATTCAGTTGATTTTTATCCTCATCATATTTTACTAACAGCCAGTAACCCAATGATGTTGAGATTTGATCAATCTTAATGTCCAACATGGACCCAAAACCCATCTTCCTTACTTCAGCTTTCTGTTCATCAGTGTACTCTTTCATGCCGTCAACAAATTCAACAGGAGAGCATCTGATTTTTAACTTCTTATCCCTGTATTCAACAAACTCTCTATCCTTTATTTTCTTCTCCTTGTTAGCTTCATCCACTTTTAGCTTTTTAACAGGCCTTTGGAAATCTTCGTCTGATGATCCCGAAGGTTCTTCAACAGCTTGTTGTTTTTTTTGCTGTAACTTTTGTTTCATCTTTTTAACATCATCTCCCAATCTTTTAGCAGCTTCAGGGTTGACCTTTTCAACCCTTTTTTTAATCTTAATTAAGTTTTTTATTGGTTCGTCTTCAAAATCAGAATCATCCCCTGTTGATTCTATACATAAACAGACGCATTAAGACAAATATTCAGACGCATTCACTAACTAACAAAGTGGAAACAATCAGACGCATTCATTATCTCAAACAAATGCACTCACTAACTAGCAAAGTGGATACAATCAGACGCATTCATTAACTTAAAACAGACGCATTCATGTAACCTAAATTAAACATCAGTGTTCAGATGCATTTATGAAATATTTGAGACGCATTCATGTTTTTCAGGTTAAAAATAAGTACACTAGTTATACAAAGCATAAAACCCAACTTCTACACACAGATGTTTTTAGAATCAGATCTGATACAAATAGAATGCATGATTTTGTTCGTACCTGTAGTTTTGTCATGTATGATTTTGCTTCTTCTTTCCCCTGTTTTACATGTATTCATGATTTTTAAAAGTTTTTTGGTTTTAGAAGTTATAGATTATAAGTCGATGTTAATTTCAAAATATAAATAGAAGAGACGCACCTTCATTTCGTTTCGAATACATGTTAATCGTCTGTATCTCTGTTTCTGATCGTCTCTGTTTTTGTTGTTTTTGTTGATTTTCAATCGTCTCTGTGTTTTTGTGTGTGTTTTTTATTTTGAGTAAACCTTAATTAAATGAGACGAGATGATTTGTTGTTTCTCAATTTTAGTAACCGTCGACATTTGGCGGTTCAAATTATAATTATTTAAACGAGTTTAGAATTTTATTGACTAATCTACCCCTGGTTTCATTTAAACGCGTTAGTTAGAAGGTGGGTTAGATGATCTGATCTGGGTTTGATCTAATGGTCCAGATTACTTCTTACGCTTCTTATTTTTAGACGCTTTATACAATATATCTTCCCTAGTTTTATTTTATATTTTTATTTGTATCAAATTTAGAAGTAAAACACTATAGATAGATAATGAAATAACTTACAAAATTTATACAAATGTTAAAATAGTTTTGCTGAATATCATGAAGAGTTGGAATTGTTGTCTTTTATATAAAAGGAGTATGGATAAGTTTCAATGATTGAGTTAGTAACATGTTTTTTTTTTTTGAACAGCTGAGATAGTAACATGTACTTGAACAGCTCATTTATTTATTTATTTGTTTATTTTTTTTTGTTTCTTTTGCGTTAATTACATTTCTTCTTCTACATGATTTAGCAAAATTCTCGGTTTTGGTTTCTATATTTGTTTATTTTTGTGTATGTTCCTCTATGGTTTCATTCTTGTCAATTTAGTGCATGAAGCCAAAATGCCATTATTATTAATAATTTTTTTTAATCACAAATATTTCATACCATAAAAGCGAACACTACATCAAAATAGCGGGTAAACGGGCAACAAGCTATGCCGCCACCCTTTTTTAAATAGCGAACCCTAGTCTACTAAAAAAACAAAAAAAAAACACTCGTCAACCTCAACATAAACACTCGTTTCGCTATGTTCATGATTGAAGGGGTAGGGACCCAAATTTACATGGGCCCATACCCAATACTCTAGCCCAAACACCGGAACAGGCCCACAAGGCCAAAAACGGTCAATAGATTAACATCGGCGGAATGAACTTGGCGGGTTATGACCATCACGCGGATACATCCCAAGCATACCAACACCTGCCAAGGCTTAAGAAGCAGGATCATCAAAGGACACATGGCGATAACCTACAAGCTCGTACAATACTGTACGAACCAATCAGGGCGCAAAGACGTGTGGCAAGGAGCATGCTGCATGATCAGCCAATGGAAGAATAGCATTTGTCTTGGATGGAACCCGCAGGAGACACGTAGTACGTCTCCTGCACGCGCCAACCAATGGAAGCACATGGGACCACCTCAGCAAGGATCTCCACTAACTGATGGCTGCAGAGGAGACAACAGTACACCTGGCAGCCAATCATATTGTACCTGACATGCGGCCAGTCACAAGACGCCACGTCACGATAACGGTACAATCACTCTCTATGATTTATTACGTGTCACATGTTATATCTTATTGGGCCTAATCATGGGCCGATGTGGAGGCAAGCCCTTAACAGGGCCTCAGCTCGTTGGGTAAGTTAAGGGTAGATGTTGAGGCCCGTGTGGAACCTATTTAAGGAGCACTTAGTCTCCTTGAATAGGCTATTTAGAAATTTCCTAAAGAACACACCAAGGCCGATTACGTTTTTGTGTCTGCTAAATAGATTCCTTCGGGATTCGAGGCGGTCGCCCCACATCGGTTTACTTTGTTATTTTAGGTCTCCAAGTAATCGATAATCATTCAATCTAGCGAAGGATCAACCCTGTAGATACGAAGCTAACCCCTGGATCCAAGGTTAGACTTTTGTTTCCTCATTGGCGCCATCCGTACCGGCTAGAGCAAGAATCTTTTTCAATCTTTCAGCTAGAAAAATGACCAACGAGGAAGCTCCACGAAAAAACCCCGATGAACCCATCATTGACGATGATGACGAGGCAGAGACGGAGGAAAGAACTCCAGCGACTGTCACTAAGGTTGCACACAGAGCCATCAGGATGACCAGCTCTGGTCCAGTCGCCAACCAGCAAACCGTCAACGTTGAAGACGGCGAGGCTGACGACAAGGACGACGCGTAGGAAGACCCAAACGAATGGTTCTTCAAGCAGCAAGCACAGGTCACCGCAGGCTACCAAAAAAGGGTAATGCAACAAGCACAACAACGAGTGCAGAAAACACTCAACTTTGACACCAACAACAAGGTTCAGGGGGCAACAACCAAAAACAAGACAAATAGGCGAACTTCAAAAGACAACACAAACGGGAGTCGCAGCGTAGGCCGCGGGAAGAGTTCCCGCAGTCAGGGCCGCGCTCCCATAAACGAAGAGGACGGCTACGAGTCCAGCTCACATGCTGACAGTGATGACGAATTGGTCAAACCATATCGACCAAAGGATCTCGCTGAAAAATCCAAGTTCTGTGAGCGTATCGCCATGGCACCAATACCCGCCAAAGCCAAGCTACCAAGCAGCATTGGAAAATACGATGGCATACGTGACCCGGACGACCACGTCCATGATTTCCGAACCGCGGCTCACAGCCAACACTGGCCTATGCAAGTTTGGTGCCATCTCTTCGCACAGACACTGACGGCCGTGGCCAGGGTATGGTTTGACAATATCCCACTCGGCAGCATTTTAGACTTCGATGACTTGCTGTCCAAGTTTTCCCTGCTTTTCTCTCACCAGAGAAGGCATAAGAAGGATAAGGCACACATCCTGCTATGTGCCAGGAGGGACACCGAGCCGGTCGAAGATTACATCACCCGCTACACATGGGAGGCAATGCAAATAGGTTGTGGTGAGGAGCTCACATGCGCGGCATTCATCATGGGGTCAACAACGATGACCTCATGAAATGCCTCACTGGGAAGGACGGGATCCCTGAGTCTTGGGATGAAGTAATCAAGGCGGCCAAGATATACGCCTCCTCAGAGAAATCCTTCCGCCACTCCCGCCAGCATCAGTATTCTAATAACAATAACGGCGGCCGTAGAGACAAAGGCAAACAATCCGTCTGGTCGCGCATCTCTGGATCTGCGGAGGAAGGCAAATACTCCGCGTACCAAGACGCCCGCCACATCATCAACGGGAAACATGCCCGCGACACGCGGGGCGGGTCAAAGAAAAATACTGAATGGACACCGTCACAAGTGCTTGCAATAGAACAACACAACTTCAAAGAACCGCGCCGGCTGGGTAAGCGAAGGAATGTTGACACAAGCAAACGATGTGATTATCACAACGACTGTGGGAATAACACAGACAATTGCTACAGCTTAAAGATGGAGATTGAGGCGGCTTTAAAATCCAGCCAGTTGGGACACCTAGTGAAGAATGTACAACGCAGTGGCCGCGATTGAGACAACGAAGAGCGCGGGGACGGATCGAACAAACGCATCCGCAATCTACAAATGCATACTATCGATCGCGCTCCTAAATACAGTTGCCACATGACAAATAAGGGAGCCGTCGGCCACCGGCGGAATAAGTGACCGCTGACAGACGCGCTAGACGACTCTTGGAAGGAACAACCAGTCATCTTACCCACTGTCAAGGGAGGGGCCTCCTCCACATCTCCATTGATCATTACGGGGGTTTCCGTTCACTACCGCACCCCATACATGTTCCTAGACCCAGGAAGCAGCGCAGACATCATGTATGAACAATGCTTCAACCAGCTAGACGAGGAGGACAAAAAGCGCCCCGTACCAGTCGCAGAACCCTTATCAGGATTCTTTCATGAAACCATAATGCCGCGGGGCGTCATTACATTTCCAGTAACCTGGTCCGACGGAAAGATATCCCGAACCGAAGACTGCGAGTTCATGGTGCTCCTAGTCACCTCCTCACATGATGTATTAATTGGAAGGGAAGGCCTAGCCAAGTTCAACAGTAACGCTTCCACACCTCACCAAATGGTTGGCTTCCCGACCAGCAACGGAGTGGCATTCATCCGCGGCAATCGCCAATGCCACGCCACGGAAGCCTCCAAGCCAGTGAAATCCGCCAAGAAACCAGCATTCACAGAGCCGGAGAAATGGGTACTCAACCCCCGTTTCTCGGAGCAAACCGTTACCATTGGGCCAACAATATCAAACATGGTGCGGACCCATTTGAAACAACTACTCATAAAAAATATGGACGTCTTTGCCTGGCAACCCGCTGACATGGTAGGCGTACCCCGCGAGATCGCAGAGCATAAGTTGTCCACATACAAGTCCGCAGAACCAGTGGTACAGAAAAAAAGAAGCATGGCCCAGAGAAGACCAAGGCAGTGAATGAACAGGTCACATAACTTTTGAACGCAGGCATACTCCGTCCAGTCAAATACCAAACTTGGGTAGCAAACCCCGTCATGGTCGGCAAGGCCAATGGCGGATGGCGGATGTGTGTCGACTACAAGGACCTGAACAAAGCATGCCCAAAGGACTGCTACCCGCTCCCAGAGATAGACTTAAAGGTATCGACTCCCTAGCGCCTTTCCGTTTCAAATGTTTCCTTGACGCCTACAAAGGGTATCATCAAATCCAAATGGCCAAGGGGGATGAAGACAAGACGGCGTTCAGAACGGACATGGGTACCTTCTTCAATGATCATTATTTTTCTGGCGACCCATCTCCTTTTTTCAGCCAACCAAACACGAACCAAACTCCAACTCGAGTTGTCCCACCTTGCCCGACGCTTGTCACCACCCTTTAATGTTGTTGGACGCCACCAAAAGACACAATACAACCCACCAATCTGGAAGCGAATTGATGGAGTGTTTTCTAAGCATCTAAGGATGATTTACAAGTGAAATTGGTGAATTGAACCAATGGTAAGCTAACTGGATTCATATTATTGGCATATTAAATTGGAATATTGGATTTAAATACTCTCAACTTTCAGAGTTTGGCTGACAATACTTCCAACTACGAAAATGTTTATCAGCACTCCCAACTTTTAAGGTATTTTCCACTGGCACTCCCAAACTAACCCAGTTAGTTTGTTCAGTTAGTTTGCTGACGTGGCCATTATTGCCGACGTGGCATACTGACGTGGCCATTATTGCTGACGTGGCATACTGTGGAAGATGATGTGTCATCCACGTCAGCATGCCACGTCTGCAAACTAACTGAACAAACTAACTGGGTTAGTTTGGGAGTGCCAATGGAAAATACTTTAAAAGTTGGGAGTGTTGATAAACATTTTCGTAGTTGGGAGTATTGCCGGCCAAACTCTGAAAGTCGGGAGTATTTAAATCCAATATTCCTATTAAATTGGGTTTTACATCATATTGGTTAAGAGCTTCAAATATAGACCGGATACTCCTCATCGAAAGCAAGTTATAACACCCTCTTGCGATTGCAATCAAACCCATATCGGTCATGATTAATAATATGATTTAAGAAAGGTACATACCCACATACCCTCTGCGAGATTATTTTTAATAAGGTGGGTTTATATTTCTATTTTATTTCATTTGTTTACTTTTAATTTCTTTTTTAATAGTGTAAGAAAGGGCATGTTTCTCGGTTACAAAAGCTTTTTTTAACAACAAATTTTACTCTTTAATACCACCTTGATGATTCTCATGTTCCCAAATGAAGAACTTGCCTAATTTGTCATAAGGTCTGCATGGATGAGGAACATGCGGTTCACTGCAAAGAGCTGTCAGGCTTCAAGTATCGTCACTATTTGGTTAGAGATGTCTTATGGACATTCTCAGGCGAGCAAGGATTTTGGCGAATAAGGAGGCCCCAGTTAATTTCCTGATAGACCTGGCAGATGGGAGATCTACTCTACACCTAACAGACCTGCTTGTTTTTGGATGGGCGGGTAAGAAACACGCCTGCGTGGACCTCACGGGTGTATCCCCCCTCGTCGGGTTTTGGGATAATAGATTCGTGGCCGGGCAAGCGATGCTGAAAACAAAGACAGAATATAGATGAGCATGCTAGAGCCTGTAAGATAATCAACATGTTTTTGTGCCCCTAGCCTTTGATACATTTGGCTCTCTGGCGCTGAACACTATTCTGTTTCTTGACAGAGTCAAACGGGTTGTTCACAACAATATTTGGACCCCAAGATCCAAGGCTTTATCTTTAGTAGATTAAATTTTGCTATTCAAAAAGGGGTAGCGGCACAGATTGTTGCTCGTCTACATGTCCCTATGTAAATTGCCCTTTATGAAATGAAAAAGGGTACCACCTAATTAACCTACACTTGCAGAGACTTGGACCAGCACCATATTTGTGGCGTGCAATCATCAATGCCATGAGACCAAAAGGTCGTTGGACGACTTCATAAAGGCAAGAAAAAAGTTTAGCAATTAAAACTGGGAAAAATGGAAATAAATCATCCTAACTATTGACTATTGGCCAATAACAGTCCCAACTACGAAAATCACCAATATTGGTCCCAACTTTCGACATATTGGAAACCAATGGACCCAAATTAGCGGAGGCTAACTCCGTTACCATATCCGGTTCGAAGTTCTGTTCAAAAACCTCGTCCGACGTGGCATTCTTAGGTGGCAAGATGATCCAACGTGGCATCCTACGTGGCATGCCACGTGGCAAAATGATCCTACGTGGCATCCTATGTGGCATGCCACGTGGCAAAATGCTCATACGTGTCATCCTACGTGGCATGCCACGTCAGCATCACACTAACGGAGGCTAACTCCGTTAGTTTGGGTCCGTTGGTTTCCAATATGTCGAAAGTTGGGACCAATATTGGTGATTTTCGTAGTTGGGACTGTTATTGGCCAATAGTTAATAGTTGGGATTATTTATTTCCATTTTTCCTTAAAACTGAGATTTTCCTCAAATCCCAGAGATGAAAATGTGTTTGATTGTTATTTTTCCGTAGCTATTTATGTTTAATCAAGTATATAGGTATTATAGGAATGGACTTACCAATGCAATGCATGTCTCATTGTTATCCCTAAATCAAAGCATTTACGGTAAGCATTCCTTCATCGATGGTTAGTTCGTTGTCAATATGTTTCAACCGACAACGACTGAAAAGCGTTCTAACATGCTTAATTTTTCAGTGTATGAATTTATTTGGTTAAAGGTTATTTTCTAGTAGTGTGATTATGTGGTAATGAAGGATTAATAATAAAAAGTATTTAAAGTAATGTACAATTCTAAACAATGTTACAGAGAGAACGAAAATGCTATTTTGAAAGGAAAAAAAAAGTGATGTAGCAATGTTTCGGTTCATTATCTTGAACATGTTCATGTGTTCAAGCATACAATTTGTCAACATATCAATTAAAACACAATTTTAATATGTAACTTGCCCTACGAAATGACTTGACATTGTATGAATTTGTGGTCTATAATTATGTGAACCCAAATGAATCAAGGATTTAATAACTTGATTTGATCTCATTCTAACACGTGGCGGTAAAAAACAAATGTATCCGACATAGTAGCGTATCCGTGATTTAGGATGTCGAGTTACATATTCAAGGAAGTGACGAATTCGAGATCTATATTTTTTCTGTGAATTAATAGTATCTTTTTTTTTTGAACAGCTCTCGGCCAGGACTATACAAGGGCCAAGGCCAAAGCTCGGTCGACGCGAGATTTGAATCTGAGCACTCCAAGGTGGGAACCTCCAAAGGAGTAAACCCCCTACCTCCACCACTAGGTTGTGGCTTCATTGGCGAATTAATAGTATCTACCTAATGATAAAATACCACTCTTCAGCTCATGACTTGAAGTTTGTTCAAAAGCTCGATCTAAAACGTAACTTTTTCTTTAGTTTCCAAATATATACCTGCGACGTTTTTCAGTTTTGCAACTTTATTCACTTCTCTTTACGTACTTAACCACATTAACGTAACCGCCACAACGTGTGATTGTGGTCACAAGTTTTCATCTATTTTGTATATGTTTAAAATTAACACAACAATACAATTACTCATCAACTAATCACATTGAAATTCAACTGACCACATACATCTTTGTGTTTCAACAAGATCTTCATTATGATGACATACAACTTTGTGCTTCTTGTTCATCTCCTTAATCACATGTACCATTGTGATTCCAATACATTTTTTTGATCACCTCATGTTTGAGGTTTATGCCTCTAGTCATGGGCGAAGGATAATGGGGGCCAGGGGATGCTCCCCCCTCACCGTTTTTTTGGCTTAGTGGTGGAAGTTTACGCTTTTCGCCTAGTAATTTTTATATGAATTGAGTCTCGCCCCCACCAATAGAAAAAAAATTGGTTCTCGCATGGTAATTTTTTGCCCTCACCACTATTTTTTTCCAGCTTCGCAATTGTCTAGTTCAATTGTGGAACTCTATTTATTTCACACAAGCATAACAAACTTCTTTTATGCAATTTCAAATTGTTTCTCATACCCAATCATAACAAATAAATCACCATTATTTTATACTAACACATACTTCCATATAGTTATGGTAAGGTCACCTCTTGAATTCAACCATGCATGTTTCATGTCAATATGCAGGTTTTAACTTCTAAGTCCAACGTCTAATAATTCTACATACCTGGTATTTGATACCTTTGGCTCCTTGGCACCGGAAGCCATCCGTTTCCTGACCAGAGTCTAACGGGTTATCCATAGCATTGTATCGACTCCGGGGGGGGGGGGGGGGGGCATGGGTTCGTGTTTAGTAGGTTAGGGTTTACCGTCCAGAAAGGGGTGGCGGCGCAGCTTGTTGCCCGCAATCTTGATGTAATTTTTTGCAGTCATTATAAAGTTAAATAACAATAAACATTTACATGCTATTAGAATTAATTTAATCTCCTTTGAACACTTAGATTGGAGTTGAGGCCCCTTAACTCAATATTTGGACGTGTTTCGTTTGTACTTAAACTAGTAAAGATTTAGTTTTAATTGTTTCCAAACACACTATGGACATTTCATACTCATCTGATGTAATTTGGCATTTGGTAAACACAATTCAATTAAACAAATTAGAACATCATTTAGCACTTCAAGCCAAAATGGCTTTTAATGGTATTTTCGGAACTTCAAAAACTTGTTTTTAACTCTAAATTAACATAAAGAAAATTAGGTTTCTTCTCTTGCTAAACCTCCTTCCTATTGATTTCTCCCAAACACCGACACACAATTTTCTCTTGAAGGTTAGTCACAAAGCGTCAAAGTATGTCGCATGTTTTAAAGTCACTAGGTTTTACATTTGGTTTGTCATTTAGTCACATTTAATCCTTCATGTTAACTAATTGAAATATTTACATGTTAGCATTTTAACACTCACAAGCTACATCCCTTCCCTTCCCTTCCCTTCCCTTATTTACTACAATCTTTAGTCATTTTCAATAGTGATCAACACTCACTCACTCAGTGACTCCTATGCTTCTCGATGAACATCTAATATCATTAATATCACAAGCCTTAAGCATCAAATGTTTTTATATCCGAAAATTGGGATGTTATAGTTTAGATAATCTTATCAGACCGCAATGATCATATCCACGATATACTCTTTATAAAATTACGGAAAACAAATAATGTTATGATGTTGGTTTTTTTGGCATTGCCAGGTAAATTTGATTCTTCTCAAATAATAAGGTTGCAACCAAAGTACATGTTTCCCTCGACATTTTTTTTACTATGGAGGAAAGACTATTTTATAATTAGTTAGGTTATAAAACACAATTAAAGATGAATTTGTACATGATAATTAAATAAATTGTTGCTTTGTTCCTAACTCTATTATGTCTATGTTGATAACGACAACATCATCTTAGTTTGATTGAAATTGTAGATTATTAAATGATCAATTAGTTAAGTTCATTGTCTTTTAATCCTTAACATATTATTTTATGTTTCCATTAACTAAATTAGTCTACACGTTTCTTGTACCAAAGTTTGCAAATTTTCTTTAATTCTAGTGTTTCAAGGGTAAATTTCCTGAAACTAACCCTTCAATCAAAAAGCCATTCCTCTCTCCATGAAGACCAAAGGTCACCGTGACCGCCTGAAGACTAATGGACACCTTGAAGACCTTCAAGATTTACGAAGACGGAAGCAGCTAGAGCAACTGAAGATCAAGAACGGACGAAGCCATCAGGAAGAAGAATGGATACCGGTGAGAAGCAAACATGAAGTTAGAAGAGAAAAGAAGTTCCAAAGCAGGGAAGAGCGACTACGCAATACTACGACTTTTTTCCTTTCTAACCTCCCCGAGGGTTGCACAACGGGGAGGTTGTGGAAGGCCTTCCAGGAGTTTGAGAACCTTGAGGATGCTTTTGTTCCGAGGAAGAAAGATGGGGCAGGGAACTCTTTTGGGTTCATTCGACTATCGAGGGTCTCTTCGGCTGATGAATGGATCCCCAAGCTGAGTGAGGTGACTATTGATGGGGCAGTGATTGGTGTTAATAAGGCTAAGTTTTGCCGTGGTGGTGGCAAGATGGATGATGCTGATGGTGAGCCGAACAAGTCTGTCTTCGACAGGTTGAGCAAGCCCACGTCCGTTTTTGATAGGATTGGGACAGCTCCGCCAACAGCTAGGAGTGACAACTGTTCGGTTGGTAATTCTGGTTACATTGGCGCTCTACATGGGCAAGGTGAGGGTTCCTCGGCATGCTTAACGGTCAACCTGCCCAAGATGAAAACGGAAGCGATGCGGTGTTGGGGGTTCAAAGCGTTGATTGCAGAGGTGAAAGAGTTGAGCTCCCTGGATAACATGGGCTGGATCGTGGATGAGATGATTGATTGGGAGTTTGAGGTGAAGTATATGGGTGGGTGTAGAATCCTTCTATGTTTCCCTACGGCCATTGCCGCTGAAAACTACCTCAAGTCTCGCTATGATTTTTGGATGCACTGGTTCTCTAGACTTTATGTGTGGGATGGAAACACCCCTGTCTTCAACAGGATTGCTTGGATTAAAGTCACCGGGGTTCCGTTATCCTTGTGGGATAGGCATGTTTTCAATAAGATTGGTGAACGATGTGGGCGTCTGGTGGTGAGATCTGAGGCTTCCTTGAGTAACCTGGATATCTCCGGTGACAAAATGGGTATCCTAGTTACGACGGGGAGTCGCATTAATGTGGAAGTTATTCTGAGGTGGGATAATCAGTGGTGTAAAGTATGGGTGAAGGAGGTGGATGATTCTTGGTGCCCCCAGATTCCGGAGCTGGCTCCCCGGGCCGGAGTCTCTACTGTTCAATCTCCAGTTGTGCTTAAATCGGTGGTTGTTGTTGAGAATGATAAGGAGCCGGAGGGCGATGATAATTTTGTTAATGAAGGTGCGTCGGAACAGTGCGCCGGCGACTGTGAGGTTCACACGGAAGCTGAAGGGTCTTGCATGGGGAAGGATGAGGATGCTGGTACGGATGACGAGGATGGCGGCTTTGATTCTCCCCATGCTGATACGCCTATTGGTTCAGAGGGGCAGGAGGTTTTTGTTGGTGGGTCCCCTGCTACTCCCAACGATCTTTCCACTGGGGTCGGCGATTTGGCCACTAGGCCTACTGGGTCAGCCCAAATGGATTCTCACTGCAGTAGGCCTAGTTATATTACTATCAGGCCCAAGTCCAAGGTTAAGAAAAATTTGGGCAGGGGTGGTTCAAATAAATTGTATGGTGGGGATATGTCTATTAATACCTTAGGTGGGGCCAGTCAAATTTTTATTCCAGATTTGAATGAAGGGTGCGGGTCGGATCCGTTTGATTTGGCTGATCTTATCAACAAAGATGCTGAGGAGACTAGAGCTGCTAGGAGGAGAGGTAGGGTTGTGTCCTCTCCAGTTCCTTCGGATACCCTAGTAGATATGGAGATGGAGGGTTTGGTGTGTCAGCAGGCTCTGGATAAGGAGGTTAAGGAAACGGTTGCGTATGGTGCAAGTCTGGGTATTGAACTAACAAGCTTTGGGAAGCAGGTTACGAGGCTTGTTAATGGGGAACGGGAGTCATCTGTTGATCAATGAATTTTTTGTCTATTAATTTGAGAGGAGTTATTGGGGTGGAGAAGGCGGGCTGGGTCAGGCGGCTGCTTAAGGAGAACCATGTTCATTTCCTAGCTGTTCAAGAAACCCATAAAGCCGGTCTTATCGATCCTTTTTGGAGTCGTTTTTGGGGTCACTCTCCTATGGCGGTTGAATGTGTTGATGCTGTGGGTCGATCTGGGGGTCTTGCCTCGATTTGGGATCCGTCGTGTTTGAATGTCGATTCGGTTCTTAAGTCGCAGCGTTTTCTGGTGGTCTCGGGTTCTATTGTTGGTCCGGAAAATGGGAAGATTAACATTCTCAATGTTCATGCGCCGAATGATGTCTCTTCCCGTAGACGGCTGTGGGAGGAGATTGAGTCTGTTATGGCTCAAATGGATGGTATGTGGTTATGTATTGGGGATTTTAATGATGTTCGCTTTCCTGAGGAACGTGTCAACTCTAATTTTGATGCTGCTGCTGCCGAGTGCTTCAATGCCTTCATTGCCAGGTCCGGCTTGCTTGAGTACAATATGGTTGGGGGCCGATTTACGTATGTGTCTGATAACGATGATATTAAGTTAAGCAAACTGGATAGGGCGTTAGTCTGTGATCAATTTATGGCGTGCTGGCCGAACGCCCTCCTAAAGGTTCTCAGGAAAGGGCCTTCGGACCATCGCCCTATTTGGCTTGGTTGTTCGGATGTGGATTTTGGGCCAGCCCCTTTCCGATTTTTTAATAGCTGGATTGGAGACATTGAGCTCGATAATATTGTCTCTAATGGAGTGGCCAAAGGTGTGGGGTGCAAAACTGCGGGTGCTGCTTTGGCGCATCTTTTGAAGACGATTAAAGATGGTATTAAAGTGTGGAGGAAACAGGCCCGTGAAAAAGAAGAGGCCCTTGTGTCTAGCCTTTATAAGGCGGCTGAGAGACTGGAAGAATTGGCGGAAGTGGCCACTCTTACGGCTGCTGAAAGGAAGGTGAGGGCAGGCCTTAGAGCCAAAATCTGTGAGATTGAAAAGCGAAAGGCTAAGGACCTTAAGCAATTGTCCCGGTTGAAGTGGTTGCAGCTTGGTGATGATAATACGAGTTATTTTCACAAGTGTATCAACATCAATAAAGCTGTGAAATGGATTAATGGGCTCTGTTTTGAGGGCTCGTGGGTTGCCGAACCCTCGGATTTGAAATCAGCGATCATGAACTGGTTTGGGCGACAATTTCATGAACCTATGAGGAAGAGGCCGTTGTTTTCTAACACAGGGCTGTTGACTTTGACTCCTTCACAAGCGGCTGATCTGGAGCGACCTTTTTCGGAGGAGGAAATCCGGCTGGCCATCAAGAGTTGTCATGGGAGCAAGGCCCCTGGTCCGGACGGTTTCTCGATGAAGTTCTATAAAAGGTACTGGGAATGTCTTAAACCCTTTATCTTTGAGATGATGAATGCTTTCTTTGAGACCGGGTGTATGAGTGCGGGCTGCAATTCTTCTTTCATCACCTTAATCCCCAAAAAGGAGGACCCACAAACGATAGATGAGTTCCGGCCTATCTCCTTGGTGAGCTCCTTTTATAAGATTGTTACCAAGACGTTAGCTAATCGGATTAAAAGTGTGATTGGCAGCCTTATTACTCCTACCCAATCCGCCTTTGTCGGAGGTAGGAATATCCTTGACGGTCCCTTGATTGTGAGCGAACTGATTTCGTGGGCTAAGAATGCCAAGCGGGAAATTATGATTTTTAAAGTTGATTTTAGAAGGGCCTATGATTCGCTCAATTGGAAGTTTCTCTTTCGGGCCATGGGGTTTATGGGATTTGGAGATAAATGGATTTCGTGGGTGAAGGGCTGCCTTAAGTCCGGTATGGGGTCCGTCCTTGTCAATGGGTCGCCTACCGGGGAGTTTCGGTTTAAGAGGGGACTTCGGCAAGGTGATCCATTGTCGCCTTTTCTTTTTATTTTGGCCATGGAGGTGGTTAGTATGTTCATCAGGAAAGCGGTATCGGCTGGCCTTTTTCATGCGGTTCACCTTCCAAATAATGGGCCCACTATTTCCCACCTTTGTTACGTGGATGACGTCTTGTTCATAGGGGAATGGTCCGAATTTAATGCTTTAAGTATTATGCGGCTGCTGCGTTGCTTGAATTTGGCCTCGGGTCTTCATGTAAACCAAGCGAAATGTCAACTGTTTGGTACTTGTGTGGATGATGCCGAGATTAACCGTATGGCCGATGTGATGGGTTGCCATGCCGGGAAGCTGCCGTTCAACTACCTCGGGGTTCCGATTGGAGCCAATATGAAATTGGCGAAGCATTGGAAGCCAATCATTGACAGGGTGCAAAAGAAGTTGTCCATGTGGAAGACGAGGTATCTGTCATTCGCTGGGAGGGTTACCTTGGCCAAAGCGGTCCTTGGTAGTTTGTCGTCGTATTACTTGTCTCTCTTTAATGCTCCCAAAGGTGTGGTCAAGCGATTGGAGAGTATAAGGAGGGACTTCGTGTGGGGAAAGGTGGGAAGCGGTAGACCGAAAATTCGTTGGATCAAGTGGAGCCGGTTTATTAAGCCCAAAGATAAAGGCGGTACAGGTCTGGGAAGTATTTTGGATTTCAATATAGCGATGATCACTAAGTGGTGTTGGCGATTTAAACAGGAACCAAATGACCTTTGGGTTAAAGTGGTAAAGGCAATTCATGATAATAGTCGGAATGCCATCGGCTCATTCCCTGTTAAAAAAACGATTACTGGCGTGTGGAAAGATATTGTGTCTATCGAGGATACTCTTGTGCAGCGTGGGATTAGCTTGGTGGAAAACCTTAAAGTCTCGATTGGTAACGGGAAATCGGTGCGTTTTTGGCATGATGTGTGGCTCTGTGACCAGCCACTTCGGCTTGAATTTCCCGAACTGTACCAGATTGCTTTGCTTAAAAATGGTCTTCTTTTTGATCATTGGGCTGAATTTGGGTCTGTGGTTCATTGGAGTTTGGGTTGGGTGAGAGAGCCTTCTTATGGGCCTGAATCGGCCCAGCTTGGGGCGTTATTGCAGCGGCTACAGGGAGCTGCCATGAAGGAGGATGGTGATAGATGGGCCTGGAATAACCCCTATGGGGTTCCGTTTTCGGTGAAATATGTTCGGGAAATGCTGGCTGCAGTCGACCCGGTTCCTGTTAATGGTCCTGATGTGAAGTTTATGTGGAATGCTTGGGCTCCCTCTATGTGCAATTTCCTGATGTGGAGAGCTCTCTTGGGCCGGGTTGCTACGAAGGTTGAACTTGGATCGCGTGGCTGTAACTTGGGTTCGATGCTCTGCGATCGGTGTGGGTACTTGGACGAAGACGTCAGTCATGCTTTTGCCGGGTGCCTTTGGGCCAGAACTGTTTAGTGGCATATTTTTCGTTGGATTCGGCTTTCGCTCCCACCTGATGTGACCAGCTTAAGTGTGATCATGGATGAGGTGCTAACTAGTCCGGGTTCGGCGAAGTGGAGGAAAATTGTGCAAACTGTTGTATTGGCGACCACTTGGCGGATATGGTACGCGAGGAATCAAAAGACATTCGAGAAGAAGTTTATAAAGGTGCAAGCTTTGGTGGATCTTATCAAGGAAGACGCTTATGTCTGGCTCGCGAATCGCTCTAAATCTGCTCTGGTCACTTGGGAAAAATGGTTGGAATTTGATGTCTATGATATGTTGTAATGGCTGTTGTTTGGTGTTTGGTGTTGTTTTGTATCTAGCGTCTTGCTAGCTCTTTATATTGATATATAAAGTGGTTTGCCGTTCAAAAAAAAAAATTTCCTGAAACTAATAAGCTTATCTACATTACAATTTATAATCTTACTGTAGACCGTTTTATTTTTTTTACCTATAAATGTTTTTTTAATCACCGTTTGCAATAATTTTTCTTTGATATTACCAAATTTTCATTGTTTTTTTCTAATCCGCACACAATTGAGTGTGATCTATGTGACGTGAAAGTTGAAAGTGTAAGTGACTAAGTGCTAAGAATTTCTTGATTGACACATAAACATGTAAAAGAACGACACATGTTTAACATATTTATTTTCACTTAAACAGTAGATTACATGAGGCGATGCTACACTACATATGGATTAACTTTTATCCTTAAATTCGAGACATTATTGTCACACTCCTAGTGCATTTGATGGACGTCCATTACAGGGCCGGCTCTAGGGAGGGCCAAGGAGGACCTCCGGCCAGGGCACATTTTTTATAAAATTTCCAGAGCAGCAAGATCCCTTTTAAATGATCGAGAAACCATTCTACTAATCGACCGCAAATTGAAAAGGAGATAAAAACTAATACTTAGTTAGGCTCATTTAAAACTTTAATTCGTTTTCGTTAAAACCTAAGGGGCATACTAACAGCTCGTACAGGGCACCTAATTTCTCAAAGCCGCCTCTGGTCCATTAGTATTTTGTGTTAATTTTCTAAAAATGGTAACTTTACCAATTAGAAAGATTTATGAGTCTTGTGAAACTTTCTTTTCTATCCCCCTATGGCTACAACTGCCAGCAACACCAGCTCGGTTCAACCCTACTGTCTACACCAACACCTCCACCTTCGGTCACAATCTCTAGTCACCATCTTTGTCACTATCTCCGATCACCAAGACCAATCGTATAAAAATTAAGATCGACACGGTTAGAGTTAAGGTTTGTCTGGATATGGTTGTTTTATTAATAGTTTTTATTTTTAAATAAAAAGGTTAGAACAATCTTTCGTATATCTTTTAGCACTCATTTTTACGTTAACTAATGTGATAACCGAAATTAACATATTAGAAGGTTATAAAAGATTGAGACTAAACCTGTAAGTGTTAGGGGGGACGGGGCGCCTACTGATTTGGTTACGGGTACCCCACTACTAGCACGGTAACACTGCCGCCACCCAGGGGCGGATCTACCCATGAAGCAACGGGTTCACGCGAACCCATTCGGTTTTAAATTTTTAGTAGAAATCCTATACAAAAAAACCGAATGAACCCATAGTTATTTTTATTTTGTGTATGAACCCTTAACTTAAACTGATGGTGGCTAAATGGTTAACTCTCCGTAGTTCTACATAACATGCGCTGGGTCGATCCTTGCAAATGATATTTTTTTAAGTTTTCCTCTTTTCTTCTTTTCTTTCCTTTTTTAAAGCCTAAACCTACTTTAGGGTTTTATATACCCACCCCCAATTCAGAAGCCATTCAAACACGCAATCTCAGAGCAGCAATCCCGCACGACCATTGACCACCCACCTCTGCTACCTCCAACCCGTGACCACCTGTCCACCCACCTTCTCTGCAAATATTTTTTCAGTATCTAATCTTGTTTGGGTAAACTTTCAATATTTATAGTTATCTTTGATTAATCAATGACTGATTGAATATGTTTTGTTAATTTGTTGAACCTTAAATAATTGAATGATTATGTAAAAATGTTAACTTGAATTAGATGTGAAAGTGTAATAGTTAACACCACACCATCTTTCATATGTGTTTTGATGTATAGTTGTTACCTACACTCCATACCAGATTAAAAATGGAAGAATACATGCGGATACGAAAACAATATGAACCTAGAAAGGTCACTAAAATGGTAAGATTCACAACTTCTTTGATTGTTGAGTTGTTACTAATTGACACGTGGTAAGTGAGTTGATTGGATTTGTGAAATTTGTCCATTTCCTGGTTAAAGGTTTAAAAAAATTAACAAAATCATGATGAGAAGACATGGTTGAATTGCCTTAACCACTGAAACAAAATCCCTGACCAAAGAGATCACAGAACTACTAAGAGGCTTGGATGGTGGTGCTAATACAGCTTTACAGCATGATAAGTTTATGTTCATTAACATCACATTTAAAGTTGTTTATGTTTTATATCATTGTAATTTGTATACCTTGGCTAGTTTCCTATGTCAAATGTTAACTAGTAATAGATCTAGTTAACATACCTTATCCGACCCGAATTGTAGAACCGACCTCAAATTTTTTATGCCCGGTCCAATGAAATTGAAGCATCTAAAAATGGTGAACCCATTGCAAAAAATTTCTGGATCTGCCACTGCCGCCACCCATGCTGGTAGTGGTCCCGTGAACCAAATTCGGGTTCTAGTTACCCATCCGTGATTCCGTGAAGCTCTGGCCTTTCTCTCTCTATTTGTCTCTGCCTCTGTCTCTCTGACCTTTCTCTCTCTCTTTATCTTCATCCTCTACCAAGTACTTGAAACAAAAATGTTAAGGAACGGGAAGGTAGTTAATACATAGTTTACAAAAAAAAATGGAGGTTTTTTGAAAGAAAAAGTCATTTGGGTATAGATTAAAAAAATAATAATAAACTGTGAAGCTAGTCTTGCTAGTATATATTATTAACATTATATTATTATGTGTGAAAATAATTAATATTTGGGTAAAGAATCAGTGGAATGCTGCCTACAAAAAACTGTTTGAGTGAAGTAAATCAGTGAAGTGGTGTGATAGTATAGAATTGATGTAAATCAGTGAAGTGAAAAATGTTTCAGTGGAGCACAACCTTACCCCCCCCCCCCCCCCCCCCCCCCTCTTAGAAGGAAAGCCAAATAATCAAGTAATTATGCATGTAATTTTGTCTTTTGTATTTGTATACATATACAAAAGGATATCACCACACTTTGTATCATTAATTCATTATTAATTGAAAATCGCTCTTAAAATGCGTATTTTTGTGGCTTTCTTAGTCGATAACGTTCTAGAAGGATGCTATATGACAACGAATAATGATTATAACTTACAAGTGGGTAACATTATACCTGTATATTGTTCCACTTACCTTTTAGTTTTATCACTTTACGAAATATTTAAGCATAAGAAAGGGTTATATAGTTATATACATATTCGTGTATTTCGATTTATTGTGGGTTTTCAGGTAATAACTTATATGTTTATAATATCAGCATATTAATAGTAAGCAATTAAAATATATTTCTATTGAAGTGGTAAAACGCCCACACGTACACATGAGTCGTTATTGTTAAAAGGGTTGAACCTGAGAACCAACCAGGAGGGCAGCAACATGTGTACTAAGGGTGAGGGGTAAATGCGTTCAAATAAAATATAAAAATCTTGCAGCAAAGACAAACCAGACTAACACACCATTACATGGGGCTGACGCGCCTTGGACTAGGCGGGTGCTGAAGTTAGACACATTATGTAACTAGTTCCTTTGTATGAATCCGGTTCAAAACAAATATTAAAAGAAATAGAACAAACTGAAGGAGCAGAAGGGAATGGACACGACGTTGATGGCATACCACCCTGTTTATTATTTGTATTGAGTGGCGACGACTTGGGTTTGTGTGTATGTGTGTGGCGAGACAAAGGTAGTAAAGAGCCTAGGATGACCATGATATCATGTAACATTATGAAAGAGTGAATTGATTCCCATCCAATGGGTGTTTACAATATAAAGGGATGGAACCTAATTAGGCTCATAGGCTCAATACACCCCAAATTAATATTAGGACACCCTATCCTCTATATCTTTCTATATTAGCTATATGAGATATATAAGATAAGGAAGAGGGGGTGCACTAATATTAACACATAAAGAGTATAATAATAAGTTGATATGACATATAAAGATTACAAAGATATCAAGTTCAAATTGTTTTGTGTGACACTTCATCCTCTATTTTAACAAATCTATATCTCAAAGTTAGATCCCGCCCACAAAGGTTTACACACTAAATAATATATGCACATTGCTTTTGGTCTAATAGATTACTTCTAGGGTTGGAAATGATTAAGCTTGCTACTATTATTCATCTTTTAGAGGGTTGGGGCACTCCTGACATAGTTTCTGAGCCTCATCCAATCTCACCTTACCATGTCAAAATCAAACTCAACCCCACCTTGCTGATCGGTTATTCCTTACTAAGCAGGGAAGTTTTTGATCGTTGCCGAGGGGGTGATGGCGGTGTTACCGATCAACGACACCCGGGTAAAGTTACCTGAGGAGTGCCATCCCCCCCCCCCCCCTATAAGCTAAGTCCGTTTCATGTTAAAGAGTTCATATGAATCGTGTTTATATTTTAAAGAAGATTTATGCTTTACTATTGTGACTAGAGCATGAACAATGTATAGGTCTAATGCATAAAATATGTTATACACAATTCATGTATAAAACATAAAATTTAATTTTATATGAAATTTTTTTATAAATGGATGGTTTGATATCAAATGTTCATTACTAAGATATTCTTAGGTATAAATGTAAAAGTCTATATCAATACATACATCATTTATATACCAGACTTTTCAGCTAAACTAAGCATAAATTTAGTCTCGTATACAAATGCTCAAATAAAATTTCTTTTCAAAAATAAAAAATAAATATGGTTAAATATGTATAATATTAATATATATGTTTGATTTAACCTAAAATCATCATTATACTCAGTTAATCTCACCAATAATAAAGTTAAGGTAAGGTAAGATCAGAGAAGGGTAATGTTTAGACAGTTTTACATCTACCTCGTGAAAATAGAGATGTTGTTTCCAATAAGACCCCCAGACTCAATAATGGTTTTACATTAAACCTTAGACATAAGGAACATAATAGTACTTATCAATCAGGACAAGCCCGACTGGTGCATGTATCCATTTATCTTTTGGCTGTCAACTAGGGATGAGCTCGGGACGGTATCGGTACCAACCGATACCGATCCCGAAAAAACCGATACCGAAAACACCCTAAACCCAATACCGATACCGAATACATACGGTATGGTATCAGTTCGGTATCGGTACGGTACCGGTATGGTATCGGTATTTTACCTTAAAATACCGATACCATACCGATCCCGTGTCACACCACGCCAATGGCGGAAACACGTGGCGCAACGCTCGAAAGCATATCAAAGTCAAGATTAACACAAACTATATTTATTTAGAAAAGATCAATTTATTAGAATGTCGAAAATGAGAATCTCGTTACAATATTGCACAAAGCATTACATAAAACGATGAACATTAAGTTTCATTGTGGGGGTATTTCCGTTTATGTTCCAACCCGATGGTAACAATGAATGAAACCCCGACCAGTATCCGACATCCCGAATTCCACCGCACTAGCCCCATATCTATTCAGCACTTAGTTACCTGAAAGATATGTTTAAAAAGACGTCAATATATAAAATATTGGTGAGTTCACAGGTTTTAGTTTCATAACAGCAACATTTTCACAACCACCGACTCGACTCACTTTACCGTATAATAATTATACTAGGATCTTGTCGATCGATATTCCGTTTTTACAACATGTGCGAAACCTGCACAACTTGTGGCCTTTGTAAGGAGTAGCTAGCTCCTACAAACTATAATGATGAGCAATCCCTTGAGCCCCATAACCAAACCAAGACTAATAATAATGCCCCGCTCCAAGTCGTTCCTCGGAACCCAACGACTTAATTTCAGAATACGTGCACCCCAGGCATACGCCGATGCATAATCGACGCTATCGATTAGGGGTGGGCCTTGTCAGGCACCAATAGTACTATCCAAATATCCTTTCGGTTTCATTTCCCTGAATTAATGATTACGGAAGAGAGGACTCAACCCCGAGTGGCGATCACTGCTCAAGTACTCATCATACCACTTATCACATTTTAACCTTTGAAAACATTTCAACATGTGACAACGATTGACAAACATATCTTTCCCCCAGTTAAAACAGTAAAATGGGGCCGTGAAACTCACCTGAAACACTGTCTGGCTCACTAAGTAGATAGCAAAGAGGGTCTCGCACCTACAAACGTCCTAGACGTATAAGTCACTATTCCTATAGTGCATGTGCCTTGGCAAGTTGTACACCCAACTCCCGACCACAAGTTATTCCAAATCCCGTTTAATTGAGCGCGTATCCTAGGTTTCGTTGGCGTTACATTACCCTTTGTGTTGCAAGTTATATATTACTGTTGTTAATATTTCCTTAACTTGTATCTTATTATCACCGACTCGACGTCACTTAACATATAATTATTTTCCCATTTAAATAATTATACTTAAGATCGTATCGCTCGATATAATATATATTTCGACCCTCGACCCGACTCACTTTGCCGCACATTTGTTTTCCCATTTAAACAAATATGCTAAGATCTTGTCGTTCGATTGTATATTCTTAACACCCGATTCAACTCACCATGCCGTATATTTATTTTCCCATTCAAATAAATATACTAGGTTCTTGTTGGTACGGCATACACATATATATATCCTTGTCTACTCGTCTCGTTTTCCTTCCCACATATCTACTTTCCCATTAAGTAGATATGCTAGAATTTTGCCGAGACGAGCGTACATACATATAAATGTGTAATTTTTCTTGTTAAGTATATACGTTTGTTTAACGTCTTATTTGTTTATGGTATATTTTTCTCCCACGAACAATTCCTTTAACACTTAGGAAAGTGTTTGTTAGTTTTCACCCATGTATATATATATTTTACTTCCTAAAAATATATATTTTCTCATCTTGCCGCAATGGCATTTTTCTCATGTTTTGTCCGTGTACGTTTCGTTAACGCGTCTTAGTTCGGTATCTTAGCTCGAATAGTTAATTTTTCCAAGTTTTTCCCAACATGTGTTTTATAGAAATATTATCCTTATTTCTTCCTCCTAACACATGTTACTTGGAAGATTTAAAATACTTAAGTATTTTTAATCCAACTTGTTAACTTAGATACAAAAATGCTTCCAATACTTTTATATTCCCATTTATATAAAAGTATTCATTTTTGTACAAGTTTCTCAAGTTTGATCAACATTTTTATAAAATCTCTATTTTATAAAAATCCTTATTTTAAAACCCCTTTGTATTTTTATAACTTTCAAAAATACACTTTTATACAAAATACCCAAGTATTTCTACTAGTATTTACAAAAATCATCCTTAGACTTTATTACTTACATTTTTGACACCGAACTTTCCACACTTGTATTTTTGGACTAATAGTTTCTAAAATATCCATTTTAGTCCTCTAACTTTCAAAGTTACAACTTTAGTCCCTTAACTTCCAAAAGTTGCATTTTTCCACTCTAGCTTCCAAAGTTAACATTTTTCACTCAAAATAGTAAACTTTGAGGATTCAACTTTTTATTGGTAAGTTATTTTTGTATCAAAACACTTATGTTAGTCTTGTATTTCATGTGGAAGACTACTTATGTGTGTGTTTTATGTATTTGTCCATTTTAACAAAATATCATTCATCTAAGTAAGCTAACTTAGATTTTCCATCATCTTCATTCATGAACTTCTAACATGTTTTACCACATATTACACCATGTATGATCATAATAAGATGATTTAAAGTTACTCTTAACATATTCAAGTTTATTCTACAATTTTAACCAAAACATCATCCTACTTAGTTTTAGATGCAAACTTTACATATTTTCAAGATTAATACATCATCATTATCAAATCCATGGTTTATTTTCATATCTTTAATCTTCCATTTTACACATGTAAAACCTATTAAAGATTATGTTCAAAACCACCTTTTTAAACCCCTTCATGTACAACTTGCTTCTAAGAACACATACACGAATAATAACAATCAAAAACAAGATTAAGAAGCTTACTACTAGCACAAGGCTAGGGAAGACAAAACCTTTGATTTTGAGAGGGGTTTAGTGTGTTCTTCCTTAGTGGTTAAGCTCCAAGCTTGAAACACACAATAGGGGTTTGGATGATGGATTGTTTTGAGTGTTTTGGAGATGTAAAAACTTGAAAGAGATGTGTGTGTGGGTGTGAAGAAACCCACGGCTCCAAGAGAGAAAGAAGAAGGAGATGTTGCTTTGTTAACTCATGTATCTAACACATGTTATATAATCCCACCATATCTTTCATAGATTACACATAATCTTTCCCAAGATTTTAAGAAATCTTATGAAGGATTGTATGTGTACTTGGGAATCTTGAAAGGACATGAAGTGTGTGTGTGTGTATATAACCGTATATGTATGTGTGGATGGAGGAGGTTGCTTGCAAATCTTTGGTTAATCTTTGTAATCTTCTCATGATCTTTATACAAGACCCACCATGCATGCATACACTAGTGTAATGATGGTTAAGTGTTGCCTTGGATCCTATGGCCATATGGCCGAAATTTTGGCAAAGGGGGACAAGGAGTGGCATGCTTTTGTACTTGATAATTATTCATGTTTCTTACACCTTTTTGCATGCTTTATATGTAGGTTAATAGATCATTATTATTAACACTTGCATGGGCACCACCCTTGGCCTTTAGGCCGGCCCCCATGTGGGTTTATGTGGGGTCCACAACTTCAAATATTTACCCAATACTTGTTATGTTAAATCCCTCGTCGTTCGGGTATTTTTCGGGTTTTAATCACGCGTTATCCGGACATTAAAAATACCTTTAATAACCCTTAAATATAGTCTAATTTAAGCGTTGATTGGTTATTTAGGCCTTCGCCGGGTGAAATTATGAGTTATACGCGTATCGGGTGCGGTACGCGCATTTTATTCGTTACCGGGAGATTTGTATAAGACGTTTCCACTTATGGTTTCGGAGTTCCAAAACTCATTATATTTCGTGAAAATACCTTTTATTTTATATCCTGGGTGTCCGGGACCCTTTTCGTTTATTTAATTATTACCGGGTAATTGCCAACGTCCATACCGGATAGTTATTTCGCACATGATCCAATCATGTTTTACCATTAAACGTATGCATTCCTATGCACTACTTGGAAATTGCTATCTCCTAAGGCCTTGATAATTAAATCACACATAATTGTATTTAATTACGTTAATCATATATTAATTAATTTGTACGGAATTACCTTATTTTTGCCGGTTGTTACATCCCGTACCGATACCGATAATACCAAAACCGAAAACCTCTAATTGTGGGTACCGATACCGAACATCCTTGGTTCTGTATCGATTCGGTACGGGATCGGGATCGGGAAGGTATCGGTATTCGGCTCTATGTGCTCATCCCTATTGTCAACGCCACCACATGATGCATAATTAATCGTCCGTCGTTTTTTACGTTATTTTCATGAAATTAGTAAAAATAACATTAAAATTAATGTATTTACTTTTGCTCCTTGAGGACCCACACATATATAAGCACACATCGTAAACACCGCTATGATTTAACCTAAAATGATAAACATAAATTTTGTTAATTAAGCAAACATTAGAGTTTACGTTATTGTTTTGTTATTAAAGAGAGTTTTATAATGTTAAGTATTTAACCTAAAAATAACAAAATAAAGATCGAAAAACATCAACATATACATCACGTATTTACATATTTATAAAACCAAAAACAATCATAATTTTGTCTTACGTACCTATATCCATGAATCAAGAGTATAATCAAGGAGGAGTGCTATAGCGGTATACTAAGATTAGTTTTTTAAAGGAGATTACTGCTTACAGTCTAGTCTCATTTGTGACAAAACATTATGCACGAGCCATTGGTTTTACTATTATGCAGGGGCAAAGCATGGTTCGCCAATCGGGGGGGGGGGGGGGGGGGGGGGAGGGGGGAGACTCAATTTTTTTCAATCGGTAGTGGCAAATCGGCGAGGGCCGGACTCAACCCGGACTAAATTACCCACGAAAATCGCAAATTTTCACTACTGTGCCAAAAAACATGGGGGTCCAAGGCCACCCTTGGCTCTAAGAATGCTTCGTCCTTGCTATTATGAGTCTTCAAGCAATGAGTTTCGCCTAAAATTACTGATGGGCTGGGTCTCCAACGCTATTTGCGATCACGAGCGCGGATAACGTTTTGAACATTATTACATTGATGTACCCGAGTGACTGAACTTTGTTAACCTTAAAAAAAATACGTTAGTATGGGTCATAGATGTGATATATCTCTTTGATTGCATAAATCGTGCACCACACAATATAGTTGAATATACTTGAATCAGGCAACATACAATGCATCTCACTTTAGCTATGTCTGCCTAAATTATTGCTTACCCTTTCGGTGTAAACGGGACATATTTACTATTGGGAAAAATACTCTAGCGATATGTAATGACTTTCCTTAGAGGTAGTTACCGATGTTTATAAGAAATTATCATGTGTGAACTAGGGATTTTATTATAGTACTCTTTCAGGCAGTTAGTTTACTTTGAAATTTGTGACATGTTAGCTCACCAGTGTTGTCTATGATCATTGGCGAGCATAACCCTTTATCTATAGGTGCACCTAGATGACCATGCTTTGTTGGATATTTAAAAGAAAAAAATTAGTTTTACAATAAAATCACTAAAATTTGGATATATTTAATTGTTATAAAATTCTATATTGTTGTTTTACTATAAAATCAGAATATGACATAACTAGAAAAATCATGAAATTTGATTCTCATTTACAAATGATTCTGTTAAACTAACTACTAGATTTAACATCTATAAAAAGTCTAAAAACAATATTGAAAAATTAATAGCTTTTAAGTAACTTGCTAACGGTTACGCAATACACATATATACATTGATGATTTGTTTATGTTGTTGTCTTTAAGCAAAGCAAAGGATCATTAAATCCTTTAACGACTTTAGAACCACCTTGTAACAACTAACAACCGCCATCCGACCAATGACGATAACAACAAAAACTTCTTCAAAGACTTTTAATGAAATGTTAATTTCGAAATGTCGATTCTCGTTCGATAAGAGTGGGGACCACCCCTACGGATTAAAGTCATGTGGCTACATGCCCACGAATACAATGGGCCGAATACATGTGATTCCTATGGGTCCCACATAAACCTTATCTGTCCTTTAACGTCCTGTTTGCTAGACAATAACTTACATGTTATCCATTCATTTTAAGTTTATCTATTTGGCTATTCTCTTTTTGATAAAATAATACTAAGAGGTTTTGGGTTCCTTTCTAGTTATGAGTTTCCAATTGATAATGTTGTCCAAGGAGAAGAATATCAAATAAAAGGTGTATATTAAGTTTACATGAAGGATAATATACAAAGGAAAGGAAACTTAACCTACAAAGCGTGAAAAGGAACGTGGGCCGTATATTAGGTTAAATATAACGCGGTGACACGATCGTAATTTTTAAGCTTCATTAATAACCGTTAACATAGGAAATAGTATGTTCATCCAATTGCAAAATCAAATCCCCATTCACTTCAAATTGCACAGACAACATTCTCGTTAATTAGTTTTATGATCAGCAAAATTAAAACACATGCCTATATCTGTTATAATATGTTGTCAAGATGCAGTCAACAAAAGTCAACTAATAGTTTTAGTCACAATTAATAAAGTTCCATAGCTCATGGACTGGAAGTATAAAGTTCAAGGACTTAAGTTGTTAAAGATGAAAGATAAAGGGTTGAAGCTGCTAATTGTCTGTTAGCTTTTGATTAGTCGTTACAAGCATCTTTAGAGCCATAGTTTGATTCATTCTGTTTCTTTCATTCTTTTCTTTCTTTCTTTTGTAATCATTCCATTGAAGTTTCTTGGTTAATAATAATCTTTGGGCTGGGTTTCATTCTTTGATTCTATTATTGTTGATTGTTTACAACAATTGGTATCAGAGCCAGGTTAATTAGGGCTCGAATCAACGATTTCATCGTTATCCGTGATCAATCAGAGAAGAGATGGTGTCGACCAAGTTTGAACTCGATAAATTTGACAGCAAGAACGATCTTGGGCTCTGGAGGTTGAAGATGAAGGCGCTTTTGGTTCATCAGGGCGTTGTAGATGCTTTTGAAAGGTGAGAATCAACTGCCTGATACAATGACTGATAAAGAGAAGAAGTCTGTTCTTGAGAAGGCACACAGTGCTATCATCCTGAGTTTGGGTGATAGGGTGTTGAGAGAGGTGTTTAAAGAAACTTCGGCTGCTGGAATTTGGGAAAAATTGGAAAGTTTATACATGACCAAAACCCTGGCCAATACATTGTATCTAAAGAAGGGATTGTATACGTTTAATATGACATCAGGGAAGACTCATGAAGATCATACTGATGAGTTTAATAAACTCATCTTGGATCTTGAAAATATAGAAGTAACACTGGATGATGAAGATCAAGTAATAATATTCTTGACTTCATTACCTTCGTCTTTTGAGCATTTTGTTGACACCCTCATGTATGGGAGGGATACATTGTCAATGGAAGAAGTGCTAGCTGCCTTAAATTCTAAAGAATTGAAAAAAAGGACAGACTTGAAGGATGAAAGTGGTGAAAGGTTGTTTGTTAGGCGAAGAACAGAACAAAGATCTATCAAGAACAACAACAAGAATGGTGCAAGATCAAAAAGGTATAAAAGAAAGTGTTACATCTGTAACTCTAAAAACACTTGAAGAGGGACTGTCCAGAAAGAAAGAAGAAAATTTTTGAAAACAACTCAAAGTTTCAAGGTAATTCTTCTTCTCCTGATGGATCAATTGATGGTTATGAAAGTTCTGATGTACTAGTTGTAACTAGTGGAGTATACAAGGGCAGATGGGTCATGGATTCAGGTGGTTCATTTCATTTATGTGTCCTTTTAAAGAGTTTTTTAAAGAACTGATAATGGAAAGATATGGGAGTGGTTCAGTTGGGTGATAATAGACCATGTCAAATCAAAGGGCATGGTAGTGTTACATTCAAATTGAACAATGAAACTTGTATAGACCTAAAGAATGTAAGGTATATACCAAGTTTAACCAGAAACCTGATCTCTCTTGGAACCTTTGAGAGATTAGGTTATCACATCAGTTTGAAGAATGGAAAGGCAAGGGTGATAATGGGATCCATGGTGGTACTGTCAGGGTCAAGAAAGGAAAACAACATCTATGAACTAAATGGTAGTGCAGTAGAAGGGGCTGCCAATCTTGTGAGTGAAGATCTTGGTTCACAAAGTAAATTGTGGCACCAAAGACTTGGTCACATCAGTGAGAAGGACTGGTTGAATTGAATAAACAGAAGGTATTTGGAGAAATAAGTGTGTGTGGTGTGGGTTACTGTGATAACTGTATATTTAGGAAGGCTCACTGGGTGAAGTTTGGAAGAAGAACAACTGCGACCAAAGATCTCTGGGGTCCTGCTAAAACTCAATCCTTGGGAGGTGCAAGGTATTTTCTGTCCATAATAGATGATTATTCTGGGAGAGTTTGGGTGTTTGTTCAAAAGCATAAGTATGAAGCCTTTGGAAAATTCAAAGAATGGTTAGCTTTGGTTGAAAGACAAACAAATGAGAAACTCAAGAAGTTAAGGACATATAATGGTTTAGAGTTTTGTAGTAGGGAGTTTAACCAGTTTTGTAAAGAAAGAGGCATAGCAAGACATCTCACAGTCCCTGATACACCACAGCAAAATGGTTTGGTGGAAAGGATGAATAGAACCTTGCTAGATAAGGTGAGGTGTATGTTGATCAGTTCAGGACTTCCTAAAAGGTTCTGGGCAGAAGCAGTGTCAACTGCTGCTTACTTGGTCAACAGGAGTCCATCAACAGCCATTGGGATGATAACTCCCATTGAGAAGTGGTCAGGAAAGAAGGTTGAGTATGATAACCTTAGAGTTTTTGGTTCACTGCTTTTGCTCACATAAGTCAGGGTAAACTTGAACCAAGGGCAGAAAAATGTATTATGTTAGGCTATCCTGATGGTGTGAAAGGTCATAGGTTGTGGAGACTTGATGATGTTAGTCCAAAGGTGATTGTGAGCAGAGATGTTGTGGCTTGGAAGGAAGATGTTATTTACAAGGATTTGGTTGGTAAAGGTACTAGTGAGCAGGATAAGACTGGTGTTCAGTTTGAGGTGGAGCCTGCTGAAGAAACAAATGACCAAAATACCCCCACACAAGTCACAGGTGATAATTCTAGTCAAACAGATGGAAATTCACATGAAACAGAAGGTTATAGTATAGCCAAAGACAAGCCAAGAAGAGAGAATATTGGGAAACCTGTGAAATTTAGAGAATCAAGTACCTTGATATCTGTTATGTTTATGGCAGAAGAAGAAAGTACACAGGAACCATTAACTTTTGATGATGTAGTGTCTTGCATTGATAAAGAGAAGTGGATAATGGCTATGGAAGAAGAAATGAGGTCCCTTGAAAAGAATCAAACCTGGAAATTTGTTGATGCTCCCAAAGATCATAAGTTGGTAGGGTGTAAATGGATTTATAAGTTGAAGGAGGGTATTCCAGGTATTGAAGCCCTTAGATACATGTGACAGCACAAGGTAACCCGTACCACAATATTGTCCGCTTTGCCGCAGCTCACGGTTTTGCATTGGTCTCACCTCCGCAGGACTGGCCAAAACGCGTTGTGATAGTGAGGGTGGCCACTACCTTATAAGAAGTTCTGTTCTCCCTTACACAACCGATGTGGGATCTTAAATTCCACCCCCCTTAGGGAGCCCAGCGTCCTCGCGGGCACGACTGGCACACCGATCAGGGCCCTGGCTCTGATACCATCTGTAACAGCCCAAGGTAACCCGTACCACAATATTGTCCGCTTTGCCACAGCTCACGGTTTTGCATTGGTCTCACCCCCGCAGGACTAGCCAAAACGCGTTGTGATAGTGAGGGTGGCCACTCCCTTATAAGAAGTTATGTTCTCCCTTACACAACCGATGTGGGATCTTACAATACAAGGCCAGACTTGTAGCAAAGGGATTTACACAGAAAGAAGGGGTTGATTATAATGATATCTTTTCTCATGTGGTAAAACATTCTTCCATAAGAACAATATTATCAATAATAGCTACTGAAGATTATGAACTGGAGCAGTTGGATGTGAAAACTGCATTTCTTCATGGTAATCTTGAAGAAGAATCTATATGAGACAACCTCAAGGTTTTGAGGTGGAGGGACAAGAATCAAAGGTATGTTTGATGCAAAAGTCCCTATATGGCTTAAAGCAATCCCCTAGACAATGGTATAAATGTTTTGATGAACACATAACTACTAAAGGTTTTAACAGAAGTAGTTATGACCATTGTGTGTATTATAAAGAGTATGCAGCGGGAGAATATGTCTACTTGTTATTGTATGTAGATGATATGCTTATCTCTTGCAAGGATAAGCAAATTATCAATGAAACAAAACAAGTGTTGATGGAGCAATTTTAAATTAAGGAACTTGGTAATGCTAAGAAGATAATTGGTATGGAGATCAATAGGAACAGGGCTGATAAGACACTAACGTTAACACAGTGTGCTTACATTCAAGAGATTTTGGTGAATTTTGGAATGGATAAGTGTAAGCCAGTTTCTACTCCTATAGCTCAACATTTTAAGTTCTTTGCTCAAGATTCTCCTAAGACTGAAGAGGAAGCTGCATTTATGAACAAGGTGCCATATGCCAATGTTGTGGGTAGTTTGATGTTTTGTTGGTTTGTACAAGACCAGACTTGGGTTATGCTGTGAGTATTGTAAGCAGGTATATAGCTAACCCAGGGAAGACACATTGGAATGCAGTCAAATGGATTCTCAGGTATTTGAATGGTACCAAGGGGTTGGGAATTACTTTTGGTGAGTGTGTAGAAGATGATAAGTCAGTTGTTGGTTTTGTTGATGCTGATTATGCAAAGGACCCTGATAAGGGTAGGTCCATAACAGGTTATGTTTTCAAGGAGTTGTAAGCTGGAAATCTTCATTACAACATGTTGTTGCTCTGTCCACTACTGAGGCAGAATACATAGCATTAACTGAAGTTGCGAAAGAGGCTTTGTGGCTGTTCAGATTTGTAGAAGAGCTGGGAATCAAAGTCAGATGTGCTGAAGTCAACTGTGATAATCAAGGGGCAATTCAGTTGTCTAAAGACAATGTTTATCATGAGAGAACAAAGCATATCAGGGTGAAACTCCATTTCATCAAAGAAATTGTTAAGTCAAAGGAAGTGTTGATCAAGAAGGTGTATACGGATGATAACTACATTGATATGCTGACTAAAGTATTGTCAGGAGTTAAAGTTTGATCAGTGTTTGAGATTGATTGGAGTTGGTTAATGTTGGACTGCATTTGAAGGTGGAGATTGTTATAATATGTTGTCAAGATGCAGTCAACAAAAGTCAACTAATGGTTTTAGTCACAATTAATAAAGTTCCATAGCTTAGGGACTAGAAGTATAAAGTTCGAGGATTGAAGTTGTTAAAGATGAAAGATAAAGGGTTGAAGCTCCTAGTTGTCTGTTAGCTTTTGATTAGTCGTTATAAGCATGTTTAGAGCCATAGTTTGATTCATTTTGTTTCTTTCATTCGTTTCTTTCTTTCTTTTGTAATCATTCCATTGAAGTTTCTTGGTTAATAATAATCATTGGGTTGGGTTTCATTCTTTGATTCTATTATCGTTGATTGTTTACAACAATATCTATCTTTTGTAAACCATGCTCTGTTTTCATTTAGAAAAACAGAGCATTTGTAATTACACATACTTAGATCTATCGAAATAACCCATGTTACCAAGATAAACCACATATATTAGCACAAAACAATCACACATGTACTATAATGAAATAAACGCATGTATAAATTAATCAGATGATGAAAGAGAAAGAAGAATCATATGCGTCTGTTAGTGAATGAAAAAACCCTATATTTCTAATCTTCATTAAATTGTTACACATGAAAACTCAACTAAAACCCACCACACGGTCAATTTAGAGATTCCAAGACAACACATGTGACTTCTTTGCTTAGTTTGCAAAAACTCTCTTCGATCCAAACTTATAAGCTTAAAAAAATACAAATAAGTGTTGGAAAATAAACCAGTGAAATTAATTTCAATAATTTTAGACAATAAATAAATCATTTATATATGAGTTATATTATTAACTATTTATGAGTTTGTGTTCTACGTTGTGAGAGTTCACAAACGAACTAAGCCACGTTTAAATCGGAACTAAGATGAATTGAATATCGATGCTCTGAGTTGAGTGGTTGAATAGAATACTTCTAAACTTTGATGACTCTAGTAGATATTTTATCTTTGTCATTAAAGGGTTGTTTTGACTCTTTCAAGAATCATTACGGACGTTTTGATTATGGCTATTATATTTTTTTAATTGACAATAACATGTAATGAATCAAATGAATGATTTATTCGACTCATAAAATTGATATAATTATGTTTAAATAATAGAAATTAAATATGAAGTTTTGGGTATGTGTAAAAATAGAAGAGAAAATGTTTTATAAAAAGAAAAAATGTGTAAATAGAGAAGAGACAATCTTTTATAAAAAGTTTCATACAATTTAGAGATGGGTACTCTCTAATTCTTCCATCATCATCACTAATTTCATCTTTTTTTTTATTTTTCCATTTAAATAAAAAACACCTTAATCCGGTGTTACCTCGGACGCGAGAGCCATCTCTAGCAGTACACATTTTGTCCAATTGTTGTAACCTGCGAAACATACACGCTTGTTGTAGAGGAGACGCAAAATCTGTTTTAAGGACCCCTGTCAAACACGATCTTCAACCAAAACCGTCAACGTTTCTAGCGTGCTTATTGTTGCAGTCATGGAGCATGGTTGAAGACTCATGATGATGAAGACTCGAGTTTTGGATTCCTCCAAGAACGCGTGTTGTAGTTCCTACTTGAGACATGGCTTATATAGACCTTGGTATATAAATTGGCAATTTATATGTTATTATATTCAGTTTTATATACGGTATTGTACTAGTGTATTTCATACAAGTAATGAGAGTATTGCTATTCGTAAAAATTCATTTGGTACAACCAGTGTTGGTTCAAATCATGTTGCGAAGTGTCTGATGCCGGCCCAGACCGGTTCGATTTTATCATTCTCACACTTTTACAACGTTTTAATAAAACAGCTAAAATTTGACTTTCTTTCGATAAATTACTAACATTTGACATTCGTTTAATTAAATACTAACATATGACATTTGCTACTTGTTATAAACTAGTTTAACAACATTCCTCACACATGGCGGCAACCTTTTAATTCTACGCACTCGACCTTTTAAAATGCTAACTTCTTTTATTGTTTAGGTTCTTTGGTATTACTTAGTTATTAGTAAAACTTTGGTTAAGGAATAATAATTTATTAAATTAATGTTACTAGTTATTTAATTATCTCATTATATAAAGTAGTATTATAGAGAACGTCACTTTATCTCTAATACATTTAATCTTGCACCCAATCAATATAAACCCTTGTTCACGCTTCAACCTTGCCGCCTCCATGTGCGCCTCATTGACTCTTCGAGTAACACTTTGTTTGAATACTAATATTACTCGGTGCAATTTGTTGGGTCAATCTATAAAAAACTGTAACCATCACTATATAATAGATAAATATATTCAGCCGAAAGTTTTTACATGCGAATTTTGATATTTAATTAAATTGAGTTAAACACCTTTAAGCGTGTGTAATTGTGATTTGTATTATAAAATGGGTCAAATGAAAGTATTACAAGGAAGAGGAATTTTATTATTTATAATACTTAAAGTAATCTACCCTCTAATATTAACCTCCAACTAAACATGATTGTTCACAACGGAAAGTTGCATATCATCTTCACATAAATCGCACATCGTGTAATATTCCTTAGCAAGCTATGACATGGTAAATGACCCGTAGCTTGGATCTTAGCAATATAAATCTATGAGTACGTAGAGGTTTTGTGAAGATGCCACGATTTGATCTTCTGTAGATATGAACCTGACTCTTAGTCTTCCTTATGCAACATTTTCTCAAACAATGTGAAAGTTAACTTCAACACGCTTTGTTCTGGTAGAGGACACAAGATTCTTTGAGAGATATGTAGCACCAAGGTTATCATACCAGGGGGTTGGGACGTAAGCTGTGTTTGTTTAAGTTATTTCAACAAAGCTTCTAACCATGTGAGTTCAGCCACTGTGTCGGCCAGGGCTTCATATTCCTACTCTGTAGAGAATCGTGAAATGATCTTCTATTTTTGTGTGAATTGAGTTTAAAGGCATTTGTTACTTAGGTTATTTCAACAAAGCTTATAACTCATTGTACCAAAACAATCCGATCTAAGTTGAATAAGCGTCAATGAATTGAGTTGGATTAAACCCTTCTTCTCTTAAGTGTTTTTCTTCCTTTTTTTATCAAGTCTTTATCAATCTCATAACTGAAAATGAAACTATCATCACCATCATCATTCTATTTATAAAAATGTATGTATGTATATATTTAGCTATGATATTTCAAAAGCTTTTAGATCATATATTAAATTGTAGCTATGTTTATTTATAAACACACTAAGAATAAGAATATTCCATAAGAATACATAAAGTTATAATTAGTTCATAATATTATTAGTTAAAGTAAACTATTCCCAATCCCATAGAAGGTTTACTTTGAGTGAGCTTAAACATTTATCAACATTTTAATATTTAAATGGGACCCACTTAAATCTAATGTTAAATTTCAAAAAAATACCCAAAATAAAAATCAAGCTACATATACACGTGTCATCATCCTAATGGTAGTCCCTAAGATAAACTTACGAACAATCATCCCTATCTGATCATACACTCCCTTGTTATAAATATCCCTTTCATCAATCCCCTTTTCTTCGTGAAGCTTTTTCCCTCTTCTTCAAATCCACACTAAAATATTATTATTGTTTGTATTATTATTCTATAAATGGAAACACAATCTGAACTCACTGAGTTAATCCCGGGTCTACCCGATGAAATCGCACTCGAGTGTTTGACCCGGTTGCATTACGACGCTCACGCCGTCGGTTCCGACGTCTGCCGCCGTTGGCGGCGGTTGTTACAAGACCGGGCATTTTATTACCACCGGAAGAAAAACGGGTTCACCCGGTTATCAGCTTGTTTTGTTCAAGCACTTCCGGTTGAACCGGAACCGGGTCGGGTAGAAGCTAAACCGGAGAAGCAATCGAAATACGGGTTATCGGTTTTCGACCCGGTTACGAACAATTGGGAACAAATCGAACCGGTTCCGAAGTATTTGGACGGGTTACCGTTGTTTTGCCAGGTGGCAAGTACGGAAGGGAAGGTGGTGGTGATGGGCGGGTGGAACCCGGTTAATTGGGAACCGTTACGTGATGTGTTTGTGTACGAGTTCACGACTCGGAGGTGGACTCAGCGAGTTGATATGCCGTCAACTCGGTCCTTTTTCGCCACTGGCGCGTGTGGCGGGAAGGTTTACGTCGCGGGTGGGCATGATGAAAGTAAAAACGCGCTTAGAAGCGCGTGGGTGTATGACATCACCCGCGATGAGTGGACCGAGTTGAACTCAATGAGTGATGAGAGAGACGAGTGTGAAGGGGTGGTGATCGGGTCGGAGTTTTGGGTCGTGAGCGGGTACGATACGGATAGCCAAGGACGGTTTAAAGACGACGCCGAGGTTTTGGATATTGCAACTGGCGCGTGGCGGCGCGTGGAAGGGGTATGGGGAGTGAGTCGGTGCCCGCGGTCGGTTGTCGCGGTTGGGCAAAATGGTCATTTTACCTCTTGGGATACTTACGAACCTAAGGTACAAGTGGCTACGTGTGGGGTTGACCTAGGGGACCGGGTTTTGGTCACCGGGTCGGTTAGCCAAGGTGCACCGTTAGCGGTTTATGTTGTGGAGAAAACCAAGCAAGGGCAAAATGGTAAATCCACAAAGATCGATATCCCCAATGAGTTCTCTGGATTTGTGCAATCGAGTTGCATAGTCGAGATATAAAGTAAATTTTTCTTATTTTCTATATTTTTGGGCTTTTTTTTGTTTTATATGTATATATTGGGGCTTTAGAATGTATGCACAATATTATGTAAATTTTGTAACGTTATATTGTGTTGAGTTTATAAATCTATGATACCATGAATTTTGTAATGTACGAATTTTGTAATTGTGTTGTTGATAACTAACTATAGTGCTTTTGTTGAGTGGACTTATCAATGAGGAATCCCATAGTCGACAAAGTCGGTCTTAGTTTCTTATTTTGATGATGACGAAGAGGTCAAAACAATCTTTGGTATCTAAGTCGATAAAGAGTTATAGACGATATGATTTTAGTTTTAAGAATTCTCGATAAGTCTAATGTCATTTGATTTTGACTTTGTCTTAACTTTGTTATTCTTTTCAGGTTGCAACACGTTGTGAATTTGTTGTTGTCGTGATCTTCTAGAGTCGAGTGTTATGATAGTCGATTAGTCACGTGTTCTAAATCTAATTTTAGAGACTAAAGATGTTTAACTTTATAAAATGACATTGACTTGTCCATTATGTTTGGTACTGATTTTTAATACGGTTACATACGGTTACATGACTTTTATTGTAGAATTCTATGTCGATTCGCCACACGACATTAGTTTACTTGTCGTGTCATTCATCGTATTATTGTGAATACAATTACACAACATTCTATAAGAATGCTATTACTAAATATTTGAAAAAAGTCTCGTTAACGATCAATGACCCAACACGTATACTTGATTTGTTCACATCGGTTTGCACTTTATTTGGTATACTAAAACATATCTTTCGACCATGATTTAAAACCGCATTTTCTCATCCTATAACGTTATCCACATTAAAAAAAACGCTATGAGTTTCGAGAAGGTGTAACATATAGTATTAAAGCATTTAATATTTCTAACGACTGATATTTTTATCAAACAAATGGTACATAGACACGAATAAAGATAAGGTGGGCATTAAATTGACGTCTCAATTATTTAACAAAGAATATAAATAAATCATAAATGAAAACACAAGTCACTTGGAATCTTATCTTTTTAATTTTTAATTGAAAAACCTCAAAATAGTATGTTAACAGCCCCACCCTTACGGTGGATGAAGAAACACCAATATAACAGTATACTAAGATGAAAGCACAAGTAAGGACATGATTCTCATTAATGGTTCAATGATTATTACAAGACTAAGATAGCTACTGTTACAGCGCTTCGACTATAATCTAATTCTCGCAACTATGGTTGTCTCTCTGATTGTTCATCCTTTTCTTCGTCTGACCTCATGGGGTATTTATAGGCCACCTGAGGTCTTCTGTGATTGGATGAGGGGAGAATGACAGCTGGCTGTACGATCGGGCCGTTGTCATCCTCTGCGCTGTATCTTCGCTATTGGTCCACGTGTCATTGTCTGTCCTTTCTTGTACTATTCTGTACCTCGTACCTGCAGGCGATTATGGAGCAGGGAATGTGCGTCTCTGATTGGCTGAATGTCCTTTTCCTGTCGGTTATTAGCTGTCAGCCATGAGGTGCTCCGCGCCGCTTTCTAGAAGCCCACGTAGGCCTGCTGTGCTGGCCCATGTGGAGATGTGGGCCCGCGCTCTTGCGCGGTATCATATCTCTTCAAGTCCCCCCAGTGTAGTGTGCTGTATGCGTTGCATGCAGGGCGCTGCACTAAAGGAAAAGAAAAGAAGAAAAAGAAAGTTGGTGTGTTTTTGTTAGATGTTTAGTTTGTTTGAGTGCTACTGCGCACTGCGTGGTTGCTTTTCAAGTTGGTTTGTTGCGCACGTCAGTAATTAATGCACACATCAGATGTGTCAGGGCGCGGGGCGGATGGGACAGGTTGGTAGCCGAAAAGTCTCTGACGGTTGTACTGTTTGCAGAGACTGGTGGGTCCAACCTGTCGCTTCGCATGTCCCTGATTTTCTCTCTCCTGACGTGTCCCTTTCTGATTGGCCGGTCGTGCCACACGACTGTAACCGTCTGTGTGGCACGTGACCTGTATATAAAACGTCCCTTCCTTCTTTCTTCTTCTTCACATTTGCCTATTTCAAACCCTTAGAGAAAAAAAATCTCTCTGCACTCTTTCGAGAACTAAATTCCTTTTATCAAAAGAAACTTTCGGCTTTTACAATGGAAAACGTCGTGCAGATCCCTAAGAAGAAACGTGGTGGTTCAAAGAGGAAGGACGATGGCTCCAAAAGGGGGCCGCCACACGCCGGTGAAGTAACGGCGGTGTGGGCAAAGGGGGAATTCCGTAAGTTTCGCAAGGAACATGGGTTTCCCTCTAGCTACGGCGTTGAGGCTCCTGCCCCGGACAAAACTATCTTGGAGCCTCCTGCTGGTAAGGTTGGGCTATATGCCACATATTTCAGGGACTGTAACTTTAGGGTTCCAGTGACCCGTTTCCTGAAGACTTTCATTCAGACTGTTGGGGTGCACGTTAACCAGATTCATCCTGGTCTGATGTCACGACTGATGTTTTTTGAGTTTTGCTGCCACTCCCAGAAGATTGAGCCGCTGGTCGACATGTTCTATGTCTTCTACTCTCTATGCTTTGTGGAGAGTTGGCTATCTTGCCGCCCTCGCACAGGGGTGGCTCCTTGTGCTAAGGCGGGGGTGAAGAGCTTCCGTGACTGGAAGCCTAAATTCTTCTGGATTAATGAGGGTGTGATTCCCTTGGTTATGGGTCGCTTAAACCCGGATGATGGTGCGCCAAAGGCGGTGCTGATAGATTATAAGGAACAAGACTGGTTCCGGACCCTTACTGCGCACCCGGTGGACCTGTGTGAGATCCCTGAGACGGCGTTGGTTATGGCGGGGATGAGCCTGAAGTACGACATTCAGGGGCGCAACCCTCACTTGACTGAGGATGGGAAGGGTATGTCTTCTATTTTATATTTGTGCAGTATGTTACCGTTGCATTTTATTGAAATTAGCTTTTTTCTTTGTCAGACGTGGAGAGTCTGTACAGTTTATTGCTGGGTGGTGACAACATGGGGTTCACCTTCCGGGAGCTTGCTGAGAATGAGCTCTATATTTTGGAGAAAGCTTGGGATACGCTTGTGCGCCCTCAGTTGGAGGTTGTGGCGCGTGAAGACGCCAATGCGCCTTTACAGATTACTGAGACAGGTGAGCCTCCCTCGCTCTTCGATAACCCTTCTCCGGTGAACATGTTCATGCGGACGGGTTATCCTTTTATTGTTATTTCTAGTGACGAGTCGTCCGATTCTGACATGTCCTCTTCTCCGCATGTGTCGTCCGCAGGTGGGGGTGAGAAGGAGGCGCCGTCGACTTTTGTTGTGGACGACAGCGGGGAAGAGACGGAGGAGGAGGAGTTTGTGCTTCGCCGCGTGCGGCAGCCAAAGACTGGGGTGACGCAAGGTGTTGTGCAAGGTGAAGATTTCGCTTTTGTTTTAGACCATGAGGTCATTAGCAGGTATCTTCAAAATTACAACCCTATTGAACGAAGCTACGTTGAACTTTCAGATGCGTTCACGGATGAGGGAACGGCTGCGTTGAAGGATATTGCGGAGGGGGTGGTTCTTCGGGCTCCATTGACTGTAGAGACCGAAATGGATCAGTCTGCGCCGCAACAGACCCCGCAGAAGAAGAAACGTTCGAGGCGAACCAAGTCTCGCAAGTCTTCCACTGAGGGGGCGCATGATACTGGCTCTCTATCCCCAGCTGAAAAAAGGCAAAAGTTGGGTGACCTGGTGCATAGCGCCGAGGACAGCTTGTTAGGTATGTTCCTTAGTGTCATGGCGTGTACACTATGCCTTCGTCCTTATTTCTCCCTTTTTGACTTATTGTTTGTTTCGTGTTGTTTGCAGCTGACCTGATGGGTGAAGGGGCGCCCGGTCATGTGACCGAGGCTGCTGTTCATGAGGGTTTTGTGGTGAACCCGACTGAGATTCAGGGGATGCCCTCGCCAGATAGGCAGGTTGTTACTCCTCCTGTTCAGCCCCTTTCGTCGAGGACTCCACCGCCTTCCCCCGCTCGTGATGTGGTTCAACCTTCTCCTCCGCGTCAGACGGCGCAGCTTGATGACCCCCCTGTCCATACTGCTCCAGTGATCACTGAGGCATCTGTGGGTTTGGAGGGGGAGACCCAGCGTGTGTCTCCGTCAGACATTAGCGAAGGCGATACAAGGGGTCTGCAAATTGTGGATGACGACTCCAACGAGAAGCGTCCAGTCCCCGAGTCCGAGGCTGGCTTTTCAGGGGCTAGCCTTAAGAGCGCGGATGTGAACCCTGATGAAATTTATATCCCCTCCTGGCAATTGACTACCAGCGCCCGGTTTGTGGATGTAAATAGCTGTAGGGAGCTGCTGGGTAATCTTGTGCCTCCCGCCGAACGCGAGCACCAGGCCAGTCGTCCTCATCAGGATCTTCTTGAAGACAACATGATGAGTCTGGCGAATCTGATTTCTACTTCTGCTGAGATTGCCCGGCAGTGGGGTTTCCTGGCCCATGAGCGCCAGGAATATGATACTAAGTTTAGTGAGGTGTGCGTGGAGCGCGATCGGTTGGCTCAGGAGTTGAAGCGCGCTAAATGGGATGCTGTGACTTACCGTGAGGAGCGTGACAAGCTTGACAAGCATTTGTCCGAGCGAGAGCAGCAATGGACTGCTGCCTGTGCCAAGACTAACCGCACTTTGGAGATTGCGGCGCAGAAGCAACAGGAAGCTGAGCGCTTATGGGGTGAGGCATCGCGGAAGATCCTCGAACTTAATGGAAAGTTGGATCAGCGTCGCGATGCCTTGGTTGAGGCTCGCGAGATGCTGAGGCAGAAAGATGCCAAGGTTGCAGAGTTGGAGGATAAGGTGGCAGGCTTAGAGGAGGCCAACCTGAAGCTCGAGCAGCAGAACGCTGACCTTGAGGGGGAAGTGTTGGATGTTCGTGACGAGGCGCGCCTAGCGCATGAAGACCGGGAATGGCTTATGACCTGTTGTGTCCCAGAGGTTCGTCTTTTGCTCTTACTCTTTATTTTCCTGTCGTTTTTTGTTTTTTATGATGCTTAACAGGTTCTTGTGTACATTTTATAGGTCGCTTATCACGTGAAGAACTGTGATGAGGCGCGCCAGGCGGTTGCCGCTGTGAATGCTGCTGCCAAATTAGTTGGGCGCAAGGCTGGGTTCCTCGAGGGGTTCCAGCATGCGAAGGATGGGAAGGCCTTGGAAGAATTCCCTTTGTATAACAAGGACCTGGACGCCTTGTTTGAGAAGAAGACCGCGGAGTACGACCGCCTAAATGTTGAGCTGGTGGATTTCGTTGTGAGTCATCGAGACCAGCCGACATGTCATACCCTACGGTCGTCTTTTGAAAAGCAGGGTCTGACGCATACTAGGCGCAAATATGCCATGAAGAAGACTGATGCGGGTCCTCAAGTTGAAGGTGAAGCGCCTGGCCCTAGTGAGAAGCTGGATTTGTCTGATTCTGAGGAGGAGTTCAGTGATGCTTCTGAGGGTGCTGCGCCATAGATATATGTATTTTTCTTTTTTGTAACCCTGTAATGACTTAAGGAACAATATGTTTGCGGGTTTGAATGTTAGTGAGAATTTTGATTTTGTGTACTGTTTTGTTGTGCGATTTGTACGTCTTATGTTTTTTATCGCTGTGCAATGTTTAGGTGGCGCGCGATATCTTAGCCATATGGCGCACCTGTTTAGGAGATTGCAAATTATCTTTGCAATCTTTTAGTTTTAGACATTGCATCTTAGTCATGCAATATTTAAGTGGCGCGCGATATCTTAGCCATATGGCGCGCCTGTTTTAGGAGATTGCAAGTTATCTTGCAACTTTTAGTTTTAGACATTGTATCTTAGCCATACAATGTTTAAGTGGCGCGCGATATCTTAGCCATATGGCGCGCCTGTTTTAGGAGATTGCAAGTTATCTTGCAACTTTTAGTTTTAGACATTGTATCTTAGCCATACAATGTTTAAGTGGCGCGCGATATCTTAGCCATATGGCGCGCCTGTTTTAGGAGATTGCAAGTTATCTTGCAACTTTTAGTTTTAGACATTGTATCTTAGCCATACAATGTTTAAGTGGCGCGCGATATCTTAGCCATATGGCGTGCCTGTTTTAGGAGATTGCAAGTTATCTTGCAATTTTTAGTTTGACATTGTATCTTAACCATACAATGTTTAGGTGGCGCGCGATATCTTAGCCATATGGCGCGCCTGTTTTAGAGTTTGCAAGTTATCTTGCAATTTTTAATTTGACATTGTATCTTAGCCATACAATGTTTAAGTGGCGCGCGATATCTTAGCCATATGGCGCGCCTGTTTTAGAATTTGCAAGTTGGTATATGTAACGATATGATGAGTAACAGAATAGAAGTTTGGGTTAGGGAAAGAAAAACGATCGTCATATTAAATGGCTAAACAGCCTTCATTACAATACGCATGGTGATTACATATAACATTTTCTTAGTTGCGCTGCATTCCACGTGCGTGGGATCAGCTTGTCCTCTAGTGTTGATAGCTTATATGCTCCTTTCCCTAGCACTTCGGTGATGCGGTATGGACCCTCCCAGGTGGGAGTGAGCTTGCCTGCTGGAAGCGCTCCGCTGGCTTCGTTGTTTCTGAGGACAAAGTCGCCGACTTTGAAGGTGTTCAGTTTGACTTTGGCGTTGTAGTACTTTTCCAACTGCTTTTTGTAGTTAGCTTCTTTTATCGCTGCCAAGTCTCGACGTTCTTCCAGCAAATCCAAGTTGGTGCGCAGCTCTTTTTCGTTGTCGGTGTGGCGTGCGGACAGGACTCTTGCAGAGGGGCACCCTATTTCGGCCGGGATGACTGCTTCGGAGCCATAGGTGAGGCTGAACGGGGTCTCGCCGGTGCTCGTTTTTGTTAGCGTTCGATTAGCCCATAGCACGCTCGGTAATTCTTCCGCCCAGGCTTTTCCTTTCGTCCCTAGGCGTGCTTTGATGCCTTCGACGATGCTCCTGTTGGCGCGCTCAACCTGGCCGTTACCCTGTGGGTGGGCGACTGATGTAAAGATGGGCTTGATGTGCAGCTCTGTGTACCACTTTAGGAGTCCTCTATCCGCGAATTGTGTTCCATTGTCTGTGACAATCTCCATGGGTAGGCCGAAACGGCAAATGAGGAACTCCCAAATGAATTTCTTTACTTGGCTTGCGTTGATTTCTGCTAACGGTTTGGCTTCTATCCATTTCGTGAAGTAATCGATTGCAACGATCAAGTATCGCCGCTTGCCTGTGGTCATGGGGAACGGCCCTACCAGGTCGATGGCCCATTTTTGAAATGGCCATGCGGATGTTACTGGTATCAAGTCGTTTTTGGGGCGCATGGTGTTCGGCGCGTGGCGTTGGCAAGAGTCACATCGTCGTATGATTTCCAGCGCGTCTAGATGCATGCCAGGCCAGTAGTAGCCGGCGTTCATGATCTTTGCCACCACCATGCGCGGCCCCGCATGTATACCACATATCCCTTCGTGGATTTCCCTGACAAGGTAGTCTACGTCTGTTCCATCGACACACTTCAGCAATGGCCCCAAGTAAGATTTTCGATACAACACTCCATCTTGCATTTGGTACTGTAACGCTTTGTGTTGTATTTTTCTTGCCTCTGCGCGCTGACTTGGCAGTGTGCCTGTAGTGAGGTAAGAGACGATGGGGGTCATCCAGCTGTCAATACCTGTTTGAATTACATGGACCTCCTTGGGTGGTACTGAAGGTTCGGCTAGCACTTCCACGCGGACCTCTTTTGCTAAATGGCCAAAGTTTGTGGATGCCATTTTGCTTAGAGCGTCAGCTGGTTTATTTTGACTGCGACTGATGTGGTCGATGGTGCAGCTTGAGAAAGTAGCCATTAATTCCTTCGCGTACCGAAGGTATGTTGCCATGGATGGGTCTTTGACATCATACTTCCCGGTGATTTGTCCCGCTACCAGCATGGAGTCTACATGTGCGAAGACGTGCTTGGCGCCCAGCTTTTGCGCGATGCGCAGGCCTGCAAGGAAAGCCTCGTACTCGGCTTCGTTGTTCGTTGTTTTGAATTCTAGGCGGATTGCGTAGGTGAACTCGGCCCCGTCAGGGTGGACGAGCCTGACCCCCGCACCTGCGCCATCGTCGTTTGAGGCTCCGTCCGTGTACAAGTTCCAAATTGCCTTGTCCTCGCATTGTTGCTGTGGGCCTTGCTCAGCCTTGCACTCTTCTATTTTTTCTTGTGGTACCTCAGCGATGAAATCCGCCAGGACTTGTCCCTTGATTGCTGGTCTGGACTTGTAGAAGATGGTGTGCTCGCCTAACTCAATTGCCCACTTTGCCAACCTCCCGGACAGTTCTGGTTTGGAGAGTACATTGTTCAGCTTGTAGTCGCTAAGCACATTGATTGGGTGTCCTTGGAAGTATCGGCGCAGTCTGCGCGATGCATGCACTAGGGCTAGTACCAACTTTTCCATCGTTGTGTACCTGGTTTCTGCATCTGTCAGGACTCTGCTGATGTAATAGATTGGGGTTTGGACCAGTTTGCGATCCACCATGAGCACTGCGCTTACCGCTTTTTCTGTGGCGCATAGGTACATTGTTAAAGGCTCTCGTGGTAAGGGCGCAGTGAGCGTTGGGAGATCCATTAGGCAGGCTTTCATGTCTTGAAAAGCCTTCTCTGCTTCGCTGGTCCATTTGAATTGGTTCTTTTTCAGGCAACTCTTTAGTGTTTCAATGAACGGGATGGATTTGGTTGCGTGGTTGGAGAGGAACCTGTTGATGGCGACCAAGCGTCCGTTCAGGGTTTGGACATCCTTCAGCGTTGATGGAGACGGCATTTGTGCTATGGCTTGGATTTTTTCTGGGTTTGGTCGAAAACCATCTTTGGTTACGATTACCCCCAGAAACTTTCCCTCCTCCATTCCGAATGCGCACTTGCTCGGGTTGAGTTTCATGTGGATCTCTTTCAAGTGCTTGAAGGTCTCTTCAATGTCTTTCAACATCTGATCCTCTTCTTTGCTTTTGATGACTAGGTCATCTACATAGACTTCGAGGTTTTTGCCAATTTGTAGTGCGAACGCGCGGTCCATCAGCCGTTGATAGGTGGCTCCTGCATTCTTTAGCCCAAATGGCATCTTTGTGTAGCAAAAGACGCCTTTGTCTGTTCGAAAAGCAGTTTTGTCCTCGTCCTCGGGCGCCATTTGGATTTGGTGGTAGCCTTTGTAGGCGTCCAAGAAGCGTTTGAATCGGAATGGCGCGAGGGAGTCGATTTTCAAGTCTATTTCCGGCAAGGGGTAGCAATCCTTTGGGCAGGCTTTGTTGAGGTCAGTGTAATCCACACACATTCTCCAGCTTCCGTTGCTTTTCTTGACCATGACTGGGTTTGCGACCCAGGTCTGGTATCTGGTTTCGCGCAGGATCCCTGCCTTCAGTAGCTCATTGACTTGCTCGTTCATTGCTTTGGCTTTCTCGGCGCCCATGCTCCTGCGCTTTTGTGCGATCGGCTCAACCGAGCGGTATGTGTTAAGTTTGTGTTGGGCGAGCTCTCGCGGGACCCCCACCATGTCTGATGGTTGCCACGCGAAAACGTCCAAGTTCTTTCGCAGGAGCTGCTTTAGGCGTTCCCGTGTGTTCTCTGAGATGGCTGCCCCCAGTGTTACCGTCTGGTCTGGGAACTTGGGGTTAAGGATCCACTTTTCCGGCTCAGTGCGCGGGGTGGCCTTTAACATTTTGGCAGGGTGTGGCTCTTCCGTCATAACGCACTCTCTGTTGGCCCATACGATTGCTACGCCCGTTGGTGTTGGGAACCCAATGGCTCCATGTATCGTTGACGGTACCATGTTGTAGGCAGCCATTGCTTCTCGCCCCAAAATGATGTCATAGGTAGACTTCGTTGGCACAACGAGGAAGGTGACATCTTCTGTTCTTGAATGCGCTTTGTCCCCCATCGTTATACGGAAAGAAATTTCCCCCAGAGGTGATATGACTTCATTTGAGAAACCCATGATAGGGGAGTTGACTGGGCGCAGGCGCTGCTTGTCTTCCTCGTCTAGGAGGTTGAAGCATTGCTCGTACATTATGTCAGAGTTGCTCCCTGTATCGACCAGCGCGCGAGTGGTTCGATAATGATCGAAAATGGCCGTGATAACCAGTGCTCGGGTGGATGAAGGTCCGCCCTTGACTGTTGGGAAACGTACTTGTTGTTCTTTCCATTCTGCCACTTGGTCAGGCTTTCTTTTCGCTTGCTTTCTTCTGTCAGAGTGGATCATCAGGCTAACATTTTTGATCTTCTTTTGTGGTGGCCCTTCTTGCTGCTTGCGCTCGACATTTCTTAGCAAGTGCCCAAGTTTTCCTGATTTTAGGGCCTCTTCGATCGCTTGCTTCAGCTGGTAGCATTTGTCTGTGTCGTGCCCGATGTCTTGGTGATAGGCGCAGAACTTTCCTGGATCTAAGTTATCTCGTCTTTTGATTACCTTGGGTTCTGGGAAAGCTACGTTTTCCGTTGCTAACACCTGCGCTGGGGTTTTCGTGAGTGGGGTCCAATTGTTGTGACTCCTTCTTCCTGACCTGTGGTCATTCTGTGTGTTTCCCTTGTGGTCTTGGACCTCAATGGGTTTGGTATCTGTTTGGGCGCCTCCTTGGAGTCGGTTCCAAACAGAACCTCTTCCCCTTCTGTCCTGTCGACCATGCCTGGAGCGCGCAGCTTGCGCTTGCACGTCCGTGTATTGAGGTGCTTGTACTCGGTTCCAGACAGACAGTTCTCTTTCTGTTTTTGCATATGTTTTAGCCCCCTTCATGATTTCATCCCATGTGTTGGGCATTCCAGTGCAGCCTGCTAGTGTGCGGATGAGGGAGTCGCATCGTACTCCCTGAGTGAAAGCTGCTTTCATAAGCTCGAAACCGATGGGCCCAATCTGCAGAGCTTCCCTATTGAAGCGGGTGATGTAATCTTCGATTGACTCATTGTCTCGTCGCCTGACTTGCAGGATGTCAGTTGAGTCGCGCTCAATTCGTTTGTTTTGACTGAAGTGGTCCGCAAACTTGTCTGTCAATTCTTTGATGTTATCTATTTTCCCATTTGGTAGGCTGTCAAACCATACTCGCGCAGCGCCCGTGAGCGTCTGCGCGAACATGTGACACCATGCTGGCAAACTCCACTGTGCACATTTTCCTGCGACCTCGAATGTCCTCAGGTGGTCGTCTGGGTCCCCTGTTCCATCAAACTTACCCAGCGTACTTGGGATTTTTGTTTTGGGTGGCAGGGGTGCCAGCGCAATGCGCGGGGTGAACTTTGACTTTTCCATGAACGATGGAGGATAATATGGTTTGGTTAGGTCGTCATCACCGGTCATAAAGTGCCCTCGCGCAGCGGTGTTGCTTAAGGGCTGGCTTATGTCACGCGTGAAGCGACTTTGAGACTCGTCTGAGTCTTCTCTCCATGTGGGGTCAGTTTCATGGTTGCTTCCGCCGTTGTTCCTTGCTGTGTTGGACGGTCCCTCGCTGTAGGAAAGCGTGCGGGCAGCCTCTCTAAGTTGTTGGTCCCTTAGTTTTTGGAGGTATACACGTTTCAGGGCTTCCTTTTGCTGAGTATACCATACCTCCGGACTAACCATCGGCGCGGCATTCTCGGCTGGGGAAACCTGATTCGTTTCGGTAATAAACTGGAAGGAAGGGGTCTGTCTTGTCCCTGAGGATGGGGTAACAGCTGGACCCGTGTTTGTTGTCTGTTGCTGAACGTCTGCTGTGTTCCCCGACTGGCCGGTGCCTCCCTGGGCAACGTCGGTGTCGGAGTTAGCATTTGTGAAGTTCGGTAACGGTGGTATGAGAGACATAGTTACTGTTTTTGAGAAATAGAAGTTTTTAACGTTCTTGTATGCTCAAATAGACGGATGGCGCCAATGAAGAAACACCAATATAACAGTATACTAAGATGAAAGCACAAGTAAGGACATGATTCTCATTAATGGTTCAATGATTATTACAAGACTAAGATAGCTACTGTTACAGCGCTTCGACTATAATCTAATTCTCGCAACTATGGTTGTCTCTCTGATTGTTCATCCTTTTCTTCGTCTGACCTCATGGGGTATTTATAGGCCACCTGAGGTCTTCTGTGATTGGATGAGGGGAGAATGACAGCTGGCTGTACGATCGGGCCGTTGTCATCCTCTGCGCTGTATCTTCGCTATTGGTCCACGTGTCATTGTCTGTCCTTTCTTGTACTATTCTGTACCTCGTACCTGCAGGCGATTATGGAGCAGGGAATGTGCGTCTCTGATTGGCTGAATGTCCTTTTCCTGTCGGTCGGTGGAGTGGCATAAAAAATAATGGGTAGAACCTATCATCCTTGAATGTTGAGTTTGATCCTTGATCTCTGTAGACTGTAGATTTTACTGATTTTGTACTGTCGTGCCTTAGGACGGGTGGGGGTCAGGTTTCCCTCAGAACTGGTAGCTTCGTGGGTTCTAGCTACCCAGTGCTACTTGTGGGCGGACATCTAAAACGTGTCTTTACCCAGAGACGTAGATGTGCTTTTGTAACCAATTGGTAGATATCCTGAATAGCCGGGATGTTATTTGTTGGGCGTTAAAAAAAATAATAGTATGTTAACATATTAAATTATCACACAAGACAAGATTGTGTCACTTTCTGATTGCGTGTCATGCGGAGTTTTCGATATTCTTCGAAACTCGAAGCTAACTAATTGCATATTTTTCCTGCCAAAGATGATGGTATTCAATGCATTCAGAAACCATGAAGTTCGAGCTTTTTATAGTCTAAGTATCTTTTCTATGTGCTATGTGTTCTGATACTATGACCTCTTAGACTATTAGGTGAGTAGACATAAGAGAGCCCCCGTCCCCCAAAAAATCCCCCGTCCCCCACAGCACACTGCCCCGGAATACCCCGTCCCTCCCGTCTTGCCGAGGACATTTGAGACGCTCCAATCATGTATTTTTTTTTTTTTTTTTGAATTTGAACCAATAGTGTGTTTTCTTGTTATTTTTATTTTTTTTGAATGCTTGAGACATGAGGTGTTGGTGTCTCCACACCCACTTATGTCTCAAGAAGTTTGAGACACCAAGAATCCAATGTGGCATCCTACGTGGCATGGAGACATGACATTTTTGGTGTCTGCTCACCTTATAGCCTTAGTTGAACTATAAGAAAATGAAAGACGGGTTTTATCTCACCACACTGTCAGGCTTTCGAACGAGTGTTCTTGAGTTTTGGTCATAGGTTAAGGTTTTTTCCGGTTCGGATGACGAGTTTATCCTGATGTGGTGCATTCGCCAGTATAGCCTATTTAGAGAATTTGTTGGGCGTTCAAAAAAAATGAAGACGGTTGATGCTTTTAATAAAAGAAGATCTTACAAATGGATCCATCTAAACCCCCTCTATGTCAATGCATAGACGTGTCGATAGTTTTGGACAATGTTTAACTAACCAGATAGCTTATCGAATAACGGTCTACTGATTAGACCCGCTTTAAACTGTCTGAAATCATAAAAAAAATACAAAATATATAATTAATTTAATACAAAACATACGACTTTATCTTTTGATCCAACCACATGAGTGATACGAATGAAGCACTTCAAATGGACTCAATAGCATGTTTCTGGTTTGACCGACTGGTGCGGTTATATCATAAAAAGTTTCCAGGGACTCAAATTGTAATTAACTTTTTCTATGATATATTTTTTTGATAATCTAAGTAAAAGATAAATACATATAAATAAATAAAGGGATTGAGTATGGAAGTGGAGAAAGTGTGGAGTGACCTAAGGCTATTTTGGCGAGCTGACGAACAAATGTGTGTAGAAGGTTTAGTAAAGTTTGGCAAAGAAGCCCACCATATTAAAAAAAAAAGCGACTTCTTTTTAAGAAAAGCACTGAATATATATAAAATTAAATAACACCCCACATTAAAGATAACAATTAAAAAGAAAAAAAAGCATGAATCACACCTTTTATCATCCTGCAAGGGATTACCTACAAGTAGGGCTGTTCACGAGCCGAGCCGATCCGAACAGAGCTTTGCTCGTGCTTGGCTCGTTTACAAACCGAACCGAGCGGAGCGGCTCGTTTATAATCGAGCCGAAAATCGAACGAGCATTCTTCGAGCGAAAATTTTCCGAGCGAGCGCCGAGCGAGAATCAAACGGAGAATAATATGGACAATTATAAAATTGGGATGTTTCCTTCGATGTTTTCATTTTCGGGTGACAACTAAGGTCAAAATGTCCGATGATAACACTAATATTGAGATCCCAGTGTCCAAAGATGAGGCTTAGATTGAGGCTGGTGAGGTGATGAGCATATGTCAGACAATAGTTGTTGCATTGTGACGTAGGTGTGATATCAAGCGTTGGACGACTATTAACATAAAGAAGTCAAGACTATCACCTCATGACTTATTGTTTTACTATTAAATCTAGTGTTAATTGTTTTATTGTGTTAAGTGGGTTGGTTATATTTTGTTTGCATATACTGACTCAAATCCAATAGAATCTTATATATAAAGCCATCAATTTATCTGTAAATTGTGTATATATTTATTATTAAATAAATAAAAATTTATTCGAGCCGAACCGAGCCGAGCGTACCTTTGCTCGTGCTTGGCTCATTTACAAACCGAACCGAGCCGATCGGCTCATATACAACCGAGCGGAAAATCGAGCGAGCAATTTCCAAGCAAATTTCGAACGAGCGGCGAGCGATCGGCGAGCGCCGAGCGTTTTGAACAGCCCTACCTACAAGTGGAGTTTAAACTTTGACTAGAAAAGTGACATTTTGCTACAAAATTTTCTTTCGGAAAAAAATGTGTCACAAATTTTAACCAAGTTGCTACTCATTTGTGACGAAAAAAAATCTATAATTTTTTTTAGCAAATTTGTGTCACAACATATCCACAAATTCTTAGGACATTGCGTAGAAAATGCGTTACAAATTTCCTACACCATGTTTTCGTCACAAATGCGTTGAAAATTATGTTACAAATGTAACAAATGTGTAGTAATTAGTTTGCGACAAGGGTTTTTCTAACATCAAGGTTTTGTTGAAAATGCGTCACAAATCTTGCATTTTCTTGATTTGTGACGCATTTTCAACAAAACCTTGATGTTAGAAAAACCCTTGTCGCAAACCAATTACTACACATTTGTAACACAATTTTCAACACATTTGTGACGAAAACATGGTGTAGGAAATTTGTGACGCATTTCCTATGCAATTTCCTAAGAATTTGTAGATATATTGTGTCACAAATTTGCTAAAAAAATTGTAGATTTTTTTTCGTCACAAATGAGTAGCAACTTTGTTATAATTTGTGACGCATTTTTTCCGTAAGAAAATTTTGTAGCAAAATGCCACTTTTCTAGTAGTGACAAACACCTAGCCAGATCAAAGACGAGGGCGCTGCAGACGTGGCAAGGAGCGAGTTGAACGTTTGGGGTCATAGACGGAAGAACACCGCGAGAGCTTCCGACTTGGAGAGAAGGAGCCATCCGTGAGAGCTCTCCGTTGGGACTCATCGAGACCTAGAATAAGACCAACTGATTGCTTCTTGGTCCAACATGCTAACGTCTCAAAACTTAAAATTAATAGTCAAATAACTAGTCAAAATGTGTTGATTAAATGCATCTTTTACCTTTTTTTTAATAATGTGTTAAAATATAATTGTAAAAATCATACTCTTGACAAATAATGTGATATAAATATGCACACATAATAAAACCATTTATAAAGTTTTATGCGTTATATATATAGTCATTTGCATCGTACGATCATAAATTTTCACGATCTAGTCTACACAATACAATACACAATATAAACATTTAAAATTACACAAGGCTATCCGTGATAGGCATTTTTAGTACGAGACACAATAACTCCCTCTTGCACATGACTGCTGTTCATTTACTATATTAATATGTGGCAAAAGAATTTACTCTTTTTAAAAAAAAACATATATATAATCAATTAAATATCCCACATTAAACCCTTACTAAAATCACTATCTAAAATTTCAGAAGATATGTTTAAGCATCGTTAAACAAGGAATCGTATTTCACCTACATGAAAATTATAACAATTTGAGCATCCCAAGTAGAGCGTCAAGGAGAGGAGAGGGGAAGATGAGGTGCGCCCATGAGAGAGGGGATCGATTTTGGCCCATGAGAGGAGCGTTCAAAACATAACAAATTATAAATAGAAATTGTCGTAAGCACATAATGCACTTTAGTTGTATGTAGTGAAACGCCCATGCCCTAATAAAACCGTGTTGTACTATGAGAGCTGCTAGTAACACATACCGTACTTTGAATGTTATTTATACATAAGTTTGGTTTGTGCATGCCACTAGCTTTCTTTCTTTCGGTTTTCATATACATTGCTCATTTGCGGGTCATTCTATCCACATTTACAGCGAAGACTAATTTGCGAGCTTGATTTTACTAGTCCGGGTTAGGTTAAGTTAGCTTCGTTTCATTCTAATCTGTGTGTTTGGAGTGTGTGTGTGTGTTTTTTTTTGGGGGCATTTTCCATCCAAATTCTCCACTTTTAGACTAAAGAAACATATTTTAACTACATTAGTTCTTTTTTATATAAAACTGAGAATATTAAATTTTATTATTTTGAATGATAAAAAGAAAGGGCTAATTTGGTAGAATAAAAAGGTTTTAAAATTCGTTCACACTAACTAACCACTACTTTTAAGTGGAAAATTAAGTGTGTGCCTACAGTTGCTCTTGCATACTTCTTAGTTTCTTTATAGGTAACTTTTTTATACTTTAATTATATAACACTTTGAATCGATTTAAAATGGGTCGAAATTGTCACATTCGAAATGAAAAGATGCCTGATCATTTTATTAATGTAACATACCTCGGGTAACAATCACGTCTTGGAGGAAAAGAGTACCTTGGACTGTGATGATACGGTCCTCATCATGGGGGTGGAGTATAATGCATAGACGACTTATGATCATATGAGCGGCCCCTGTCATAAACATATGTTTGTGCTTGTGCTTGTGCTTATGCTTATGCGGGTCTGCAGGAAATCAAACAGTGAAGTAGTGAATGATAAACTAATCTTCTAGAATCCCACTAAGCGAACGTGAGCAAAATAAAACGAAAACTACCCTACAAGTAAAGCAAACATGACCCATGATTCAAAAGCCTACTACTTTACTAAGAAACCACAAACAAACATGAGACTAAATATGATGCTTTTCTGCTGACCCACTCCAGATGACCCATCGCTGACCTGTGACTCATGAACAATCTGATTAGATTTCCACCAAAAACAAACATGTGACTAAATATTTAACAGCCTTACATTGCACTGAAGAGTCTAGCCGTGAGGCGGTCCATCTGACATTTCAGCACCACCCTGCATATTAGTCTCGTGCCAAATTAAAATCTTTCAAAGAGCCAAATGGTGCAAATAGCACACGGAGATGATCCGGTCTGCAAATAAAAAAAGTTACCGCATTTCCTAGTTCACTAATTTGCATCCAAGATAATATATATGGGGTTAATGACCCACTAACTAATCGCCTTGTTGGTTCACCAACTATAACTTTGCATAATTACATTTACGCCAACTGCAATGCTTCAACAGTCTTACATTGCACTGAAAACTACAAAGTACAAGGCTAATACAATAAGAACCTTAAAGCACTTCAGCCCATGGAAAAAAGTTAACAAAAAATGAGCAAGGAAATAGCTTTATTCTAACTCTATAGATATAAGTATATACAGTGGCGGATCTAGAAAATACAACAAGGAGTAACATTTTATAAAAATACCTTAAAAAACAAATTTATTTCACTTCGCCAGGATAATCGAGGGGTAAAAGACGTCCCCTCCTGGTTCTTAGCTATATCCGCCCCTAAGTATATAACAAGGCTAAGTAAGGTAAAAACAACACCAAATTATTGTGTAATGTGTGTTCAATGAGGAGAAGTGTCACGATCTCGTTTGTGCACCTGAGAGGCGTAAACTGTGCCCAAAGATACCGCGTGTGAATTTTTTAATTCGTCTAAAATGTCAATATTTACAGGAAATCTTAATTTAGTCAATGTTCATTCTGATAGTTTGTTTTTTTTTTTGGTCAGCTTGTCCATTTTCATGGTTTTCCAAGTTTCTAAAAAAGAAAAGGGCATATAGTTCTCAAACAAAACATCTAATAATCTTATCTTCACCTAGTTGGGTCATGCATATATGAAACAGTGATAAAAACTTTTAACTAGCAAGTTACACTTCAAACCATAGTTGTCAAAGCGCCTAGGCGCACTTAAGGCGCATAGGCCGAGCCCGGAGCCTAGGCCCAAGGCGCATAAAAAACGAGGGCTTTTTATAATTAGGCGCATAGTATAAAATACAGTTTTTAGGGATTTTAGAGATGTTTTAGGCTTGTTTAGTGTTACTTTATGATGTTTTAGGGTTGTTTATAACTTGTTCATGACTCATTTAGTATGTTTTAGAGGTTTATGCAACTTTTAGCTTGAATTTGGCCGGAAATTAGCCTGAAATCAGCCCTGATAGTGCGCCTTAGTGCCTAGGCGCGCGCCTCACAAGGCGCAGCGCACTTGGTGCGCCTCGAGCCTGGGCGCACCAAGGCGCGCGCCTAGGCGCGCTTTTGACAACTATGGTTCAAACTGCAAATGCAACGGTCGTGAACTACTGTAACGACCCCTCGGGTTTGGACTTCGATTTCTTATGCATCACAGTAGTCGGATTTTAATAATAACAGATTTAGACATTTAGCAAAATCAAGCAAACTGGCAATATTAGCATAAATTTAGCAAACACTAGAATCAATAACAATGATGTAATCCAAGTAACATCTACAAGCAATAATAACAATTGACCTAATAAAGGGGACACAGCAAAAAAAAAATAATAAACTAGAAGGGGAATAGAAACACAAATTCAACAAAAAATAAGCTAAAATCAATCATATAATCCACCTAATAACTATGAGTATCAATAGCTATTGATCTAACACAAATCGCTGAGAAAATAGGCGAAAAAATATCCAAAATTATAAGAATAGAGTATGAACAAGATCAGGAAAGTACCTACAGATATTAACGAAATTAAGATCATAAACCAATTGATCTAAAATCTGCAGGGATCCACCTGAACGGATTTCACGTAATCAACAACAGTTGATATAACACGTGGTCATCATCCACATTAAGCTTTTGGATAAATGTGCGTTCCAGTTTATCAGTGGGTCCATTAACTAACACGACCCGTTTAGGGAAATGGGTCCGGTTCAGCTTAATTGGTATTACAAACATTTCGGGTTTGAGTTGACTCGTTAATCCGTTTAATTATTAAAAAAAAAAATCCTTGTTTTTTCTTATTTTCATTATTAGTTATAATAATGTTAGTTTTGAGCTTTGAAACACCGTATTATTTACTGGTCATACTCATTATTATGGTTGTTCGGGTTAGAATTGAAATCTTTAACACGAATAATAATATGACTCGGGTTTGGATTGCACATTTCAACTAACCAACCCCACAACCTGCCAACCCGACACAATTGAAACCCCCTAGATTTTTACTGTAAAAAGAATTAAGGGTTTATTTAAAGATAAATTTATGTTACATTGTAATAACTAGTTTAGTTGATAATAGTTAAAATAGTAGTTGAGTCGGTGAGCTACACTTAAAAAGGGGTACTATCAAATAACAATGAAGAGCTATTGATGTGTTGATGAATTGACATAATTCTCTTTCTAAATTGTCTATTCTTTCTACCCTAACAATTTGTGTGCTTCAATGTGTATGTTAGAGACGTAGTTTGGTATTGTTTCATACTTTCATTCCAACTTCGTCGTATAGATGGACCTTAAATTGACGGATTAGTGTGAGGCTGTGAGCTTATCCTTGCAGAGTCGCGAGACTCAAAATATCGCGCTAAAGAGGATGGACGTTTAGCCTCTTTAAAAAATGGTATTGAAGTGCTCATTCAATAAGAGCATTGAACTTTAAACTTTTTGTGAATAATTCAAACTAACATTTTATCTTCTAATAATGAGTTTCACCACAACTGGTAAGAAAGTAATTACTCAGAAGTCAGAACTGATAGTCAGACACCTAGACTTCGAAAGATCCATTATGCGTACTAGTTTTCGAGTCCAGTTGTTTGTTTGGTTCTCTTTGGTTCGATTCTGTTCAATGTCTGAGCATTCACATGTTTACTTGTCCCTCCAATGTCACAAGTGCCTCTTTCAAAAGTCTTTGTGCTTCTTCTCTCCTCCTAATAAACCAAGCATACCAATAAAGTCAAAAAAAGGCTCACATTGTGTATCATTTCTTTAGTATCCCAATTCATTTGTCTTTAAAGTGTAAATAAAAAATATCAGCTAACAACTTAAGTTTTGAAATGACAAAAAAAAACCTCCGTTGCCATTTTTATTTTGTATGAAAAAAAAAACAATCGCCCGGTCAAAATCTTAGCTGACACCTTAAGAGCATGTTCATCCTTCAACATGTTTGTACCCAAATTTGGTACAAACGAAACAAAATACATATTTGGGTCACCTATAAAGCAGTTTCAAGTTTCAACATATGGGTGGACTTGAAAGAAAAAAGATTGAATTTTTTTTAGTCCGGTTTCTAATCCTAAACTACTATTATTAACCACTTCTACCTGCACTATGCAGGATTTGACGCATCCACCTGAATGTCCCTTGGGGACATTATCCTAACATCCATTGAAGTAGGAATAATCTAAATATTTGACAAACACTTTAGGAAGTTTAATGCTTTTAGAAAACAGACCTCTGTGTCACTTACTGAATTTCAATCCATTCGACTCGTTCTCCTTGTAGTTAATTTTTTGTTATTTCAGTTATTTGACCCTTTTGAGATAGATTCATAGCAAAAAACCCAATTGGTTTGAAATTGCCACTCGTAAATACAATGAACAGCACATACCTTTTGATGTCCTCCACTGCTTGCTTTCTTCTTTGTATCTGAAGTTCGAGTATGTGAATGAGTGTTGCTCTAGCCTGAAAAGGATATTTTGGGTTAAGTAATTAGATCTTAAAAAGATGGCAAATAAACAAAATCAAAATTATTGAGAGAATCATATACCTGATGTGGACGTAACGAATTGAGAAGGTGATGCAAATTTTTGAATATAAGAGAAATATCTTCCACTCTCCTGGCGTACTGTGATGGTCGCTCTATCAAAACATCAGCTAGCTCTAATATATGCAGTTGCAGTTCCCTGTTTAGTGCCCTCAATTCCTTCTTGAAATCTAGATAATATGAGAATGACCTTAGCATGTGTCTAAGTGATATTTATCAAGCAATTTCTAAAGGGAATTTACTATTATGCTATATTATTACAAATTGTTGCTATGAAGACAGTTACCAGGAGTTGAAAAACATACCAACATTTGGACCTTTTGGGTACAATTGACGAACACCTTGATCTTCCAAACTCGGTAAAACATCATCAGTCTACAAATTAATAAATGACCGGTTAACATACACGGGGTTGAAAAGGGAGCAGGAAACAATGTGGCAGCAACATTTCATAATAACCGTGGCAATGAAAAGATAAATAAAATCAAAACAATCGTGACTAAAGAAATACAAAAGATTATGAATACGGGTGATACAGGGACTGTGTGACATGCTTTTGAGAAGTCGATGGATCACTTAATACACATGTAAGACTTCATGAAAGACTTAATGCAACAGGCAACAGGCAACAGCACAATAATGAAAGCATGTCAAGAAATATTCATCAGAACAAAATTCTCAGTGACCAAATAATAGCATATAATGAAAAACAAGATATATAAATAATATACGAGTATATTTTCATCAAGAACGTTACAGTGTAAGTGGAGCCATATAGGAGGTAAGTCCCTTGAATAGGAGGGGGAGGTTCTGGAGCAGAGGTAGGGTCTTTTTCATAATCCTTGTACAATCTGTAAAATGGTGGTGGAGGTGGATAAGTAGCTGTTGCCATTTACAATAGCTTTTCCTGAAACAATAAGATATAAACAATAAGATTACTAAATATTAGATGTATAGAAACTGATCATCTAATTTGGTTTGAAGATAAAACAAACACACCGACACACACACACGACTTTATTAAAACTTCAGTTTAAGCCAGAATTTCAACATCACAGGCAAGATGTTAGAAGGGCAACTCCACAGGAATGTAATCTTATCTCCTTGCATGGTTGAGCATTAATATGTGTTTGGGTGATGATAAAAAAACCACAAAAGCAAAAAACGATCCTATTAAAACTAAAACCCTCCGAATCGTTGATCTTGGTTTTAGAAAGTGGGAGACGCTGCGAAACGTTTAGGTCCCGACAGCCGAGGCGAGAGGCTTCACGTATGCGAGGCATTACTCAGTGTTCAGCTAAATAAGCTTTAGTACAACCAAAAGCTGCATCTGCCTCGTCTTTTTACATAACAGCCTTCTTCGTCAAGTAAACCATTCATACTCTCAACATCCTTTGGTCATTTTAACATATCAGCCTCCTCCATACCCTAACTTTGACCGACATGTGCAAAAAGCACCGCCTCCAAACCCTAAAGCATATTTTCGATTGCGAAGCACCTCTTTCTTTTTAAAACCAAGTAACTGAATATATGAAAGTTTCATGGTAATGACTAATGACTATTCTAGGTTGCAAAAAACTTCATAACAATTAACTTTTATGTTCTAACACTGATCACGGAAGGGAATATCTTTTCTTCAGACCAGAGCTTGAAAGTAAAAACATTTTTTTAACGGCATGGTATCTCACATATTTGGCCCAACTACACCACAATGTTCATACTAAATTTTAATGAATTATAGTAAGAATTTGATATGTACTAATAAAGGATATAGTTGTTAAACAAATTGATAGATCAGAAATTATTGAGCACTAGAAAAGCGATTGCACTGGACAAGAAAGGTAGATCAGAAAATAACTCTTTATCTTCCCAATTCTTTCATTCTTTAACTGTGTGATAGTGTGTGTATGTTGATAAGCTACGAATAGTGATGACCATCGTGATTACCAGAGGCATGGCGGAAAATATAGTGATGACCATCGTGATTACCAGAGGCATGGCGGGAGGCAACAAAGCGAAACAGATCCAACGAATGGAGCAGAAGATGGAAGCAAAAATAATACACCGAAAATTCCTATGTCAGACAACGAAGAAAACCAGACATCGCAATTACACGAGTGGAAGAAATGCCAGGGAACTTGCTGAGATGTCTGATATAATGATGGGATTAGATGATGAAATGGAAGATAGTGTTGTGAAAACTGCGCAAATCTCAGTAAGTACATTAGATGGAAATGATTTACATCAGTCCTTGAGAGTCACAGGGCATTACGGAAAAAAACATTTGCAAAATAATGGAGTCATGGAGACTGGTAGTTCACATAACTTCATAGATTCTGCACTTGCTAAACAGTTGGTTAGTAAAAACTAAAATTGCAATGTTAGTACAGGTAGCAAACGGGCATCAGGAGGTATGTCATCAAATGGTGGAAGGGCTTAAGTGGAAAATGCAGGGACTCACTTTTGAAGCTGATCTGTATGTAATGAGTCTAGGAGGATGTGATTTGGCTTTCAGGGTGCAGTAATTTACTCAATTGGACTGTTTAAAAATGAATTGTAAAGAGAGAACGGCAGAATTCAAATTTCAAGGGCAAGAAGAAATGCAACTAACAAGTATGAGAAAAGGAAACTTGAAGAAGGTAGTGCAACCAAGAGGAAAATAATCAATGTTTCAAGTTTTGTCAGTTCAAGGTCAAGATACTCCCACTAAAATTGTTCTTCATAAAGAAGAGAAATGTACATTAGATCCCCAAGATTTCCAGTTCACTCGGCTGATGTGGGAAAGACAGCTTTTAAAACCCACAATGGTCACTTTGAATTTTTAGTAGTGCCACTTGACCTTACTAATGTGCCCTCTACATTTCAAAGTTCAACGAATCATGTGTTTAGAAAACAATTGAGGAAATTTGTATTAGTCTACTTTGATGATATTATGCTATACAAATACAATCCCACATTCCCACTTAGAAAAACCATGTTCAACATATTCAGTTTGTTTCGGAGTTGCTTCAACAAAACAGTTTGGTAGCTAAACCTATGTTGTCAAAAGCACTTCGGGCACACACCTAGGCCCTCAGTCAAGACAAGTAGCAAGAAAAGCGCCTTTCGGCATCCAGGCTCTCTGGTAACGTTCCGGTGAGTTCCAGGCAAATTCCGGCCAGATTCCAGCCAAGTTTAACAAATTCCGACACTAATTTACAAATTCCGGCCAAACTGGTTCTGGTCTAGAACATCCAAAAATGGCCTGGAACCAGCCTAAAACATGTCCAAACCCCTTAAAAATAGTATGTTCAATTGTTCATGTTAAGCACCTTGCTTATCTTAAGCTCTCGCTTTTAAGCGCCCTGTGCCTATGCCCAAGGGTCACCCTTTTGCGCCTTCGACAACTATGACCTAAACAAAGTAAGTGTGTATTTGGAGCTACAGAACTCGAATACCTAGGCCATATAATTTCTGTTAAGCAGCTAGCTACCGATCCAGCTAAAGTAAGTGCAATACAGACAGACTTAGTCCATTCCTAAAAACTGTAAAAAAACTCGAAGAGGGTTTCTCGGTCTAACCGGGCATTATCAAAGGTTTGTCAAGAACTATGGCAGCATAACTAAGCCATTAACTCAATTGTTAAAAGTAACTTAATATAAATATTATTTTACTTGGACTGCAGCAAATCTAGAGTTTCAAATATTAATATGTAGATATATTGAATTACAAAAAGATTTAATGTTGTTATAACAGTTTCAAGTAGCAAAGAAAAACCTAAAATAATGGCAAGTAAGGGGATTAGTTGAAAGGAAACAGCAATCTGTTATCTAATTGATCTGTTGTTTACAAGTAATCAGTGATTTGTAAGGATACAGACATGATTTGAATCGTGTTGGGTGTGCTTGTAACGTAATTGAAGTTAATAATACCTGATTTCGATGACAAAAAATGCAGATCGGAAAAAGTGGTGATGGTGGTGGTTCGCTCGTTGAAATGTCTGGGTTACGAGATATTGATTAATCAAATGGAAGTTGGCGTTTTTATAAAAAAAAAAAAATAAGTGTTTTTAAATGGGGTTATTACTAGACACTTCACCAAGCAAATCATCAAATCGAGTTATTGATTTTTCATTGTCGGTTGGGCCGGCAAATTGTGCGTGATAAACGGGTAAAAATGTTCGCTAAGCTCTAACCGGCGATGACGTGGAGGGTAGTGATGGAGGATGAAGTGGTATGGTGATGACGTGGAGGGTAATGATGGTGACTAGAAAAGTGACCATACCCTATGGCCTCACGAAGCAACGTTTGTTGTGTTTGTATGAATGTGAAATGACATGTCACATGTCTCTTCAACGTTCATGTACGACAATTACACATCATTATAAAGTATAAGTATCATGATCATTTATTATTTGATTTAGTAACCCCCACCACCCCACCCCACCACACCAAACCACACCTAACTTTAATTTAAAATGAACAACGTTTAGTGCCTTAATAGTTCACGCCAGATTGTGTCATAGTTATGTGGGGCAGCATGTGTAATCAATTAGTTATGTTGCAAGATAATTTATTTTCGGTTACAAGGATAAACTCAGTTAAAAGTATAAAGAATATTACACTTTAGACCATACACAATGGGAGGGAACAAATGCTCCATGTTGGTACCTGTGTTGAGTGACTTTTCTCCTACTCTATAGGACGACACTCCCTCTTTCCCTCCTATTTCATATCTCGGTAGTGCTCTCCCTTCAACCATGTCTCTCCAATGAGCGACTTCACATCATCTAACGTCTTGTTGGAGGTGGTCTTACAATAATTCAAACAAACGTAGAACCAACCCAAATAAGTAAGTTCTAACTAAGCTAACTTGGTACACGAGCAAATGGGCCAAAACCCGCCACAACCAGTGTGTACTCCTATAGTCTACCATTTTACCATTTGTCACAAACCAAACCCTTTTCAATACAATTTTTATATACTTTTTCCTTTTAATTCGGACCCATTTTTGTCGAAATCCAATTTAACCCGGACCCTAACAATAACTTTTGTATAACAAACCTTTTTTCAATCTAATCCACTTTTACTTAAAAGTTAAAACCGTTCTCACAATCTCACAACCTTCTTTAACCACCTCTTGGTTGTGGACCACAAATTGGGCCTACTAGTTTAGCCCAATACACGATCTCTTGATTTAAATACTTATATATAAACCCAATTAGGGTTCATAACCCATTCTTAATTTCTTATTATTAACAGGAGCTTATGTCAGAACAGCATGTTTACACCTAAATTCTGACTTCAAGGTTTGCTTATTCATCATTGACCTCTGTTTAATCTATTTTTAAAAACAATAAATAATAATTATTTATTAGGCTCATCGTGATGTTCATGATAACATGATAATGCTAAATTGTTTTGTTTGGTAGGTTTAAATAATTACTCTAAGCAAAAATTGTTTGTTTGGCAGTTCAATTAATAACTGTAAGCAATGGAGGTCGAAGATATTGTTGAAGATGGAAAGTCTCGTAGCTATGTTTTGCTATTCAACCGCTAAGCCTATCATGACGTTCAGGTTATATTATTAATTAACTGTGTTAATTTAATTTATATGTTTTGAATCTATAACTGCATATGTAACATGTTGCTGCCAATGATGTAGTGGTGGAGTGGTTGGGGAAAGACTTGGTGCTCTTTGTGACCCAGGTTCATTCCCACTCTCTTCATTATTTTCTACGGCATCCGGGCAACGATGGTGACAAACGCACCGAGGAGCGTTCGATCCTGAACCGCACCCCGGTTTTCACCCTACTATTACTCTAGTGAGGAAACTCGTGTGGAGGCAGTACGGTTTCCGAGGAACGCCGTAACCAAGTCTGATACACCAGCGCAGACCCGGTTAAGTCAACGTCGTCTGGGGCAGACCTTGGCTAGGGCTGCCGATTAGACAGTGTGACATTGGGTCACTGTTATGAAACTCACCGTTAAAAAAAATATGTAACATGTTGCTACATTCATCATTGTCTGCATCTTGTAATTAAGTTTATTTTGCCGCTTGATTTATGCACGTAATGGGCCTGCCACGAGTAAAAAAAACGACCAAAACGGACCCTATCATATATAAACTCATAAATTCAATCATATATAAAGAGAACCATATTATGAAAATAAATTTCTAATGTGTTTAGATGTTGGGCATTCAATTTAAATAACCGGGTCTCTTTATATTTGGGTTTAATTCTTAGGCCTGATTTTATTTGGGTTTAATTCTTAGGCCTGATTTTATTTGGGTTTAAATATATAGATTTTTTATGTATTAAAAAAATCAAGGCCCACGGGGAGATAACTAGAGGGTGTTTGAATTGTTTATTTTAATTCAAAAGTTTTTTTTTTTTTTAAAGTGTTTATTAACTTATAACATTTTCAAACTAAGTTTTTTAAAAAAGTTTTAGATTAGCTGTTGAGATGGGAAAAACAATAAATCAATTCTATACTTGAATAATTTTTGTGGACAAGTTTTATAATTTTCTTGATTAGACCATAATAGTCCTACATCCATACAATTGTAACTAATTAATATAAAAAACAAAATAATGTCATAGTACATTCATCCTCTTGATTCCATTATATCATCTGCAATAGTATCTCGTATCACTGTCATATGCAAATCATCATTATTCGTACGACGTGCACTTTAACCTTCTTCATGCACTTCATTACTAGTACCACTTTTTGTGAGGTTGTAGGATTCTTATTGTGGCCTGTTAAATGCTTCATCAAACCTATCGGCCTTTTCAATAAAGTTATTGAACGCTATCGATGCAATCATAATAGTAACTTGGTGCTCGTACTTGTAAGTAACATGCATATCTCTCAATAACGCCCACCTAGCTTTCCACACTCAATAAGCTCATTCCATGATATTTCGCAATGATGAGTGGTGATAATCAAATGTCCCTTTTGGCCCCGGGAGATATTCGGTAGATGATAACAAATGTTTGTACCTTAAAAGAGACATTTAACTATCAACACTCATCATTGTGAAATATCACTTAATGAACTTTTGGAGTGTGGAAAGGTAGGTGGGTGTTATTGAGAGATATGCATGTTAATTACAAATATAAGCACCAAATGAGTGTTGTGATAACATTGATCGCGATCCATAACTTTATTGGAAAGGCTAGTAGGTTTAATGAAGCATTTAACATGGCACAACAAGAATCACACTATCCCACAAAAGGTGGTACTAGTAATGAAGGTTCAAGTGCATGTTGTACGAATAATAATGAGTTGCATATGGCAGAGATATTATTGCGCAAGATATAACTGAGTTGCGAGATGAATGTAGCATGACATCATTTTGCTATTTTTTTATAAATTATTTATAGTTTGTATCAAGGTAATATTATTATGGTCTAATAAAAAAATTATAAAATTTGTATTAAATATCTTTTAATGTGTTTTAGATTATAATTTTTGTTTAAATTTTTTTTTTAAGTATCTTATATTAATATGTAAAAGTAGTAAATATTTTTAAATACATACAAGTGTCATTTTATTTTTATCATTTTACACTAATAATAAACTAAACCTTTTTTTAAGAAACAACTTATTGGCTTTTCCAATTAGGGATGAACAGATAGTCCTGAATACCGATCCTGTTCTGAACTGATACCGAACCGAGGGTTTTCGGGATCGGTATTGGTACCAACATTTTTGGTTTTCGGGATTTGTATTAGATGGTATCGGGACTAGATTTTTTCTGTAATAATGAAATTAATTCCAAATTTATACTGAATACCGAAAGTGTTGATACCGATTGTATAACGAGACTAAAAAAAATACCGATTGTATACTGAAAGTGCTGCATCTTTTAGTAGTTTTTGGCTGCATTTAAGGGCTTATTTGGGCTGCATTTCAGATTGTTTTGTTAGAAAGAAGATCAATTGGGATCAGAGAAATCTCATCATTTCCCGTTATAGGAGATCTCGACAGTTAAGTAAATGCAATCATATAGCCGTTTGAGCCGTTTGATTTATTTCCTTTCTTAGATTATCCAGATCTTATATAATGTATCATTTGGTGGTTCTTTTGTATACAAGCACAATATTCACAATTATCATACTTTGTATCATATTCTCTACATGGTATCAGAGCGCGTTCTCTGATTCTAGGGCCGTGCTCATCATTTACCGGTATTTTATCATAAATCCCTCGCTGCCATGTCAGAAGACGGTAACGTGGGTTCTGATCTGTCAATGCAACTAGCCAATCTTCTAAAAAATAGCCTCAATCTCCAACCCCAAACTATCCGACATCCTGCAAATAAACCTCAAACTCAACAGCAAAAATTATGCCTTATGGACTCGAATGATTCGAGTCGCTATAGGCGGAAAACCAAAGTAGAAGAGAAGTAGAAAAGAAGGATGAAGATCGGATGAACGGAATTTGTTTGGTCTTGCCTAATCCGGCAGAGGGTAATGGCCACTCTGCTGCAGTGGCTTTGCTTATTAACAGGAAGAAGCCGAAATGAGACCTTGTGTTGGTTACTTATATGTAAATTGAGTTTTTTTTTTTTTTTTTGTGCCTAATTTAACATACTAATATCTAATTAAAATATGTCTTTTTAATAAAAGAAAAAGAAAAAAAATGAAAACTCAACAAACTAAAGCTATGCAAAAAAAAAAATGTTACGTTCATTTACCTGGTTATTTATTTAAGAAATATTAACGTTTTTATTTGATTTTCCTTTCAGTTTGATGTTTGATAAGGTTTACCGTAATATACATGACCCGACCCGACCCCAGTGGCGGATCTAGAAACATTTTTCAGTAGTAACGTTTTTCATTTTTTTTTCATTTTAGTAGCAACGTTTTTCAAATTTCGTAAAAAAACCATATTTTCCACTAATTTTCCACTACGCGCGCGAAGTTGAGCCGCAACGTCCGCACCCCCTCCCCATGAACTAGATCCGCCCCTGCCCGACCCAACCCCAACTAGATCGAAAAAATTTATATGACGATAGACAAATGATCCTTAAGAATTTCTGCCACCAATGAAAATAAATTCTAGGTCCGCCACCATACCAACATTCAACTTGGAAGGGCTGATGTGAGACTTTTACATAGATCAGATCTTTAGCATAATCTCATAACTTTAGCATAATCTCATAACATATGTTCAATTGAGTCATTTGCTACATAAAGATAAATAAATAAAGTCTTCAACTCTAACTTTATGGCTTTTCATTGCCTCTCTCAAAAAGATTTGATAATATGTCGTGCACAAAATAAAACGATCACTGGGTCAGTTACTCGGTAAACAACTAGCCAAAGAAAATAACAGAAAAACTATCAAGCAATAATTATATTAAGTGATAGAATAAGCAATCATGTGAGAAAAAGATATCTCGGATTAACTAGAAGCACTCGAAGGCGAGATAAACATGTTAGGGGTTGTTTGGTAGTCTCTTAATGAACCCACTAAAATGCTACATTTGAATAAGTCAACATTAAGTATGTTTGATTCATCAGAAGAACACCTTTGAATAAAGCAACAAACCCTCAATCGACCGCTCACACACCACCTCCTTGACCCACCACCACTTCCTCCGCCACCAACCACTACCACTTCCTCCACCATCACATAGGTGCACTCATACTGGCTCAACATTTACTTGTTCATAGTCTCTTATCATGTCAAGTCAAGCCTCTAACTGGTTTAGCACTTACTAACATAAAACTGGTGAATTTCACCAATGTGCTAACTATAAAAGAGATTTCGATCTCATATTTTGTGAAATTAAACAAAATGGAGGGATTAATAACACTTAAACTATTATATCCTTCGCCACTGCGTACGTGCACAATGTTATGAGTCATTCAGCCGCCGCGATGTTGAACCCGCATGGACGTGCTAAAGAGAAGGATTAATACCCAAATGAATGAGCCTAACTTTCAAGTTCCATTTCAAATATTATGCTTCTAACATTGATATCAATTATCTTATATAAACTAGTGAAATTTCTCTATTCCAAGTATTTCCAACAAATTGTCATTTCAAACTCCCTTGTATAATTTTTATTAATATAAACATATTAAACTGTTATAATTTAAAGTTATAGATGGCAGTCATAACCATTTTGAAATCGTTGATATCAAACCGGTTTTGACCCTAAAGCTTCTCATTATAACTCTTTAAGTTATTTGACTTTATTTACTTGCACCCTAAGTTTCTTGACTTGTACGTTAAGGGTATATTACATATCAGTCATATGACTCATATTATTAGGATTTATCTATATTGTGCATCATCATTTATTACCTTTAAAAGGTTTATTGATCTTAAATATAAATATGCGACAAACTTAATTATGAACACTACAAACATCCATAAAATTGTTATTATTAAATTTTTTTTTAAAAGTGTAAAAATTACTAGAATTAACCAACAATATAAACCAACATATCATCCTATGAAAATGTGCAACTTTAACCCAAAAATTGGAATATTAACGTCTTTTCATAACATTAAATTTTCAAACGTTTTGAAAATAAAGTTCGTGAATGGACCTACAAATATAACACTGGTGAAAAAGAATTATTTGATATTCGAGACTTAAAGTGTTAGTATTTTTTTTATTTATAGATTTGACACTTAGGTTTTATTATTATTATTTTTTAAATTGATACTGATTAAAGAATCTAATAATTGTGTCACAAAAACATTGTTTATTTGTTTGTAAAGCTAAGCAATGATGCAACAGAAATGTGGCCCTCCCATTCCCAACTGTACACAATCATAATGTAACATCATGTGGTGGACAACAAATATCTAAATTTGATTGTGCGTTTTCGGTCACTAATTCATTGGACAATAAACTACACACATTCAAGCAACCATGAAAAAAGTTTCAATCAATGCGCCAAGCATCTAGCATATGCACCAAATTTATATGAAGAAAATGTTTAAAATGTATATAAACAATAATGTTATTAGTTGTGGATACATGTATTACGGCCACTTTTCTTATATTACACAGGAAACAACAAAAATCATATATTAGATAACACTAATAATAATGTCCTCGAGGGTCACTTGACCATGATACTAGACACAAGAGTTCGGAATGGTAGAATAAAATTTTCTTTCACGATCGGTATAAAACGACGTTATTTTTAAGCGATTATACCTCCATTCATATAATTTTATGCGTACGGAAAATTTAATGTTTTATTTTTCTTGGTTCTATTTTTGGTATACCTTAGAGTGAAAGTTTAACTTTTTTCATAAATGGGTTATTAAACATATAAAAACATTCATAAAATCGGTATACTTTTCATTTATAAATTTATAATTAAGAAACACTTACTATTAAATTTACTAAAATTTGAACTTCTTATGTCGTAATATATGTAATCTTCTATTGCTTTTCTAGTCAATTCCCCTATATGGTTTATAAAACTTTTTAAGAAAGTTAGACTAACTTTTAACGGCTAATAACTTTACCAACTTATAAACTTACAACATTATTTACAATAAGTTTACTTCAGGGACTAAGGGAAGAGAAATTTCGTATCAAAACCGTATTGTATCATGTTGGTAACGACCAAACATATATGGTATGGTATTTTGTTTTGAATTTGACTCAGTTTTGACTGATACGGTACCAGTTCAAGACTATTAGCAGTACCATACTATACTGGTACCGATCATACCTATATGGTATGCTACTCGGTTTTGATTTTACTAATTTTGGCATCAGTATTATTGCAACGTGTTTGATCCTTAACACTGTTGTATCAAATAAGCAATTTGAACAGATGAAAACTATGATATGTAAATAACCATCACAATTCACAAATAATATTTATAAAATTATGATTATAAACACATAAACAAATAATGAATTCACATCAAAATAATGTAGACCAACAATATGCCAAACAGTCACAAAAAAAAATAAAAAAATAAATAAATAAACAGATCAATTTAAAACAAGAAGCCGAACGAAAGAGCGACGAGGGAAGCGACTGCGCTGGGGACGAAGACGCCTGCAGATGAGGCAGGGCCAGGTGCAGCAGCTGGAGCTTCTTGAGCAGCCACATTAGTGACAGCGATTAACATAACAAGGACCGCGGCAAAGAGCATCATCTTGGTTGATTCCATTGATGTAAATTGAATGAGAAATCAAAGAAGATGACTAAATGAATGAGATTATGAGTTGTGAATGTGTTATGTGAGGGTTTGGATATTGGAGAAGAGGTTAATATATAGGCAAATTAAGGGATGATGACAGGTTGGTTGTTTTATGTGGGTCTACCCAACACAACAGCTGTGGCCAACGGTTGTATTGCCGTTTTCCTGGGCTCTACCCATTTGTCACTTTTTTTGTGTTTTTAAGTTTAAACTATCTTTTTTTTTTTTGTTAAATTACATCATATTTTTTTAATTTGTTTTTTATGGTTATTCTTGTTTTAAAATTTAAAACGAAAAGTCTAATTTATATGGATACAAACCTAGTTATGAGTGTTCATTATTCGAATCGGATTCAAGAAATTTGATTTGAATTATATTTTTAGATTTCAATTCAGTTTTTAAATATTAGAATTCAGTGTTTAAGTTTAGAATCAAATACTAGTTTATGATTTTTAAATCGATTTGAAATTGAAAATCAGATTATGCATTATATATTTATTTTCTATATAAAATATACATTTAAATATAACAATTTAGCCTCCTAACATTTAATATCTAATCTAGTGATCAACTCAATAACTTTTTCTATCGTGCTAACTTGTCTTTTTTGTATACATTATATAAATTATATTTTACGGGAAAAAAAAATTATATGAGATGAAAAAAATAGACACTATATACATTATATTTACCATTTGGATTATAGTACCATCGTTTAATTGATGTAAAATATGTGTCCATATCCTCTTGGCCATATTTCTTTAGGTCAGTATATCGAGTATATGTGCAGTACCAAGCCAAACTGTTATCGACCAAAACTCTACGGATAATTTCACTGATCTTACCAAAAATACGTATTGTGGATAAACGTTTATAAAGAAACATGGATTCGCCAACAAAATAAGGTTTAATCGGCCCATTAAAGTTTATAAAGAAACATGAAAAACCCTTATTAATCACAAAATATAAAAAGAAGAAGACAAGAAGAAAAGGAATGTTGCGACTCTAAAGAGTAAAGTCTAGAGCACGAGTGATTGGCTTTAGAAGAGGAATAAAAACAGAAGCCCAAACATAGTTTAAAGAAACACGGATTTGCCAACAAAACAAGGTTAAAATAGGCCCATTAAATTTCTGTAACAACTAATAGTTCCAATAATATCAAAAAACCCAAACACTAAGTTTAAATAGGCCCGTGAAACTTCTATTTCCAAACTCACACTCCCATTACCCATAGTCCCATTTCTATGTTAACAAGTCAAACTATATGTAGTGTTTGTCACTTTGTTGTAAGGTAGTGAATAAAAAACATCGGTGATAGTGGTCGACTAACAACAATATTTATTGTAGATGTTAAATATTGAGATCCATGAGACCGATCCAATATTCCAATCCATCTATACTTGTCGTATGTTTCTATTTTTACACTTCTAACTTCGATATTTATCATTGATTTGGTTCTTGAAGACACCAAACATCGAAAAGCTTCAAGACCTAACTAAATCTTAAATTAATTAACTCATTTCATTGGGTTGCTAAAGACATATTCAACTACCATATGTGTTTTATGAAGATGATCTAAAAATATATTTCATACAATCATACGTCTAGAAAGGGCTAACGCATGGATTAGATTAAACTTGTCAAAATTGGTATCAAACGATTATCAGAACCTTTATTCCACAAAACTAAATGAATATAAACGATAAGTTCAAAACAAAGGAAAACTCTCAACCCTAAACATCAATCGAAAGAACTGTTACTATCCCTCAAACGCTTAACAATAAAAAACAAGATCTCAAAACATCAATGATCTATACAATAAGCGAGGAACTTAACAAAACCTACAAACCATAATCTGGAAGAAGAGATAGGGATGGATAAAAATAACTCAACCCGTACACCATCTTCTACCCTACCCAAGAACAACAAACGACTGTCTAAGACGAAGAAGATGTAGAGGGTGCTTAACTGGTTGTAGAATAATATCGGTGTGCTTGTACAAGGAAGAGAACCTTGGGAGAAAGTTTTTATGAATATCTCCCCTTCTCTCTTTTTATGAGTGATAGTCAACTTATAAACAGAAGGCATCAGGAAGTTTTGTTACACTGGGCCAATAACCATTCCTTAACATCTCGTGGGCTCCATTAAACATAAGTCGAGCCCTTTAAACTTCTATCAGTGTATAAAGTCATGTCCAACAGCTACCAATCTTCTTATCTGGCCCAATTCTATTTGGCTACAAACGAAACAATATCCTGCACAAAAACACTTATGCAACATGATGAAAACAAGTAATAAAATTGAATAACGAGAAGACTTAGACGTTTCAACACCCCCTACAATTTTATTACTTAAAACATATTACAACCAAAAACTTAGAGACAATTGAAAAAATGTGCAATCCTTTAGTAAAGATAACTTTTTATATAACCGATTTCAACATAGAAAAAACCAAAAATGAATGACTTCAATCAAAACCAATAACATTCAGTTTTTATGATTCAACGTCATTCAAAAACTTTTATTCAAAAAACAACTCACAAAAGTTGTACATACTCTGACCCTAAACAAGATTGCAGAACAAAACCACTGTACAAAACACCTTTCTCACACAAGATCAACATGATCAAATTACTTAAACTATAATCAAGATACACAAGAATCACATATCAAATAGTGAAAAGGTTTTACATACCTCACTGCGTTGTTCCACAAGAAGTCCTTTGGTGAACTATTATTTTCAACGCCATACTGAACTTGTAACACTAAGTTGGTTACGACAACAAATAATTTCACATATCGCAGCACATACGGGGCACGATACACAGCTTTAGCTGTAGAACGTTAAACAATGGACTGCCTGTTTTTTTCCTTTTCCAAGTTCCTTAAGAGGTTCAAAGAAATATACGAAACACTTCCCCAATTATAGTTATGCATATACCTGACTAAAAAGTTTGCACAAAGTTTGAAATGTCTGTTAAGCAACAAGCTTATCATTTAACAACCAAATTTTAATAACAAGGAATGTTAATTCAGAAAACCTCAATTTTTAACACCCAGTGAAGAAATTATATGTTTTCAAGTTGAAAAATTTATATCTTATAAAATCCAGCCAATAAAAAATTCTAAGACCATGTTTTTATTGAGATAATCACAACTTCAATATCTAGGAAATGTTAACAAAACTTCTAGACCCTTTTTCTGAGAAACTTGGATTTGAGAAATCATTTACAATCCAGGCTATAAAAACTAGGGGTGTTCATCGGGTTTGGTTTTCGGTTATCGGGTTATTTGGGTCGGGTTATTCGGGTTTTTTAGTTTTGAAAATATTACCTGATAACCGACCCAATCTAGTTAAATGGTTATCAGTTATGGGGTTAATCGGGTTCGGGTTTTTCGGGTCGGGTTAAATGGTTATCGGTTTAATGGTTCGGGTGTTTGAGTTAAATATTTCCAACCATTTGGGTTGCGTATTTATCTCAATTTGGGCTACAATATGTGTAAAATAAAACTACAACATGGGCTATAATATTTAGTTGCAAATTTGGCTACAAAAACACTACTCCGATATACATAAAATATGGAAACTGAATCATTTATTTGTTTTTAAATTATTCGGGTTATTCGGGTCAACCCAAATTATACAAAACTAATCCGAAGACCGACCCTAAAGACTCTAGTCGGGTTCGGGTATGCACTTAATCGGGTTCGGGTTAATCGGGTAAGGTAGTTTTTCGGGTCGGGTCACTTCAGGTTCGGTTCGGTTATTGGTTATCGGTTAAAAAGAACACCCCTAATAAAAACAGACTTCAATAATAACTTTCTCCCAACACAAATAGCGAGCTTTAGATCACCAATGACAAAGAGTACACTCAAAGATTGCCACAAGGCAAGTCGTAACAGACTAAAAACATCATAGAAGAGAACAATCATACAATATATACAACAAAAAAATCATATGGTTGCAAAACAACATCAGACACACATCTGATGAAACTTAAAGTTAGATGACTTTTAGAAACTTGGATTTTTGAGAAAGACTTTTCCATTTTTTAAAAAACATCCTTATTATTACTTGTGACTAATATTTACCTACATAACCAAGTAACACGACAGTCAAAACATTGTTTTTAAAAAAAACAAGAAATGATCACAAAGAAACAAAAATCAATGATTTACAAAACTCAATAATCTTCAACAACATGACTAGACCTACGAACTAACATCAACAATGATCATCAACTAGAAGATCAAAAACATTAGAACAAATGTAGCTTTAGATGTGTTTAATAAAAGATTTTAAGAAAAACACATAAGAGAGATTTTAAATCCATACTTGAGAACAAACACGATCAGAAAATATATTCTGATTGTACAACTAAATCACACGATTTAGTAACAAGCCTATAAATGCATACAACATACTACAAGACACAACCGAACATGTTCCGATTAACACAAAATCACACGATCATCAATCAGAACATACAAGACAAATTGGATTCATGTTGATAAAAAACCTGTAAAGAATTTAAACACTCATTTGATTTGAAAAAAGACACTTTTAACTTTTACTAACATGTAAAGTAAAAAACTTTGATTTAAATCAAACATTTACAACTTCACAAGACAACAGGAACCATACAAAACTGAATCACACGATTCATAAACATTCAAGCACCGTTACAGCCATAACAATTTCCGATAACACTAAAAAAATTCAAGATTTTAATACCAGGATAAAATCTTCCACATAGAAGAACACACGTAAGGCTGCAACACAACAAGATGTAAAACACAAAGAGAAACCAACGGAACCCTTACAATCTCTTCTCTAACCTCTACGGTTCAAATCATCAACACGACGAAAAGACAAAGCACTAACATGATCTAACGGACTTCCTAAATCTACAACCAGTAGATTTCATTCAAGAATCCTAGATCTAGTGCCAATACCAGATATTATAAGAGAAAAGATACAAACAATGAAATAGCCAAGAGACTAACACTATGATAACCACAGATGACCAGACTAGAACACCTTTGATACTATGCACAAATTCAAACAAAAATAAGTGCAACACAAAATCCTAATCGACAACAACGAATGAGAGAATAATATGACTCAAATATCTAACTAAAACAAGATCCATGTTAAACAACTTGTAAATAACATAAAAGACTAACTTGATTTTATTCAAAACCTTTGATTAGATAGAAAACTTTTCCAACTTTACAGGAACACAGATCAATTAGAAATGAACCACACAATCAAACGAATCTGACAAGTGACAATAAAGAATCACACAACTCTATATCAGATCACACAAATATTTAACCCATAAACAATTTCTCACATAGAAAAACACAAAGCTGCACAATATCCAAATATATAATCTTGACAATACAACCGGTTAGATAAACACTCAAACCACAAAGTTCGACTAACCATACAACAAGATTATACACACATGTCAAATAGGCCACAAAAAATAATCAAGATACAAGTTTAATTAACAAAAAAAAAAACTCATCAAGACAAGGTTAACGCCTATAACAAGAATCACACGATTCCATTGTAAACATAGTTAAAAACAAAGATTTGAGAACAATAAGCCATTGGTTACTACTACTAGTAACATATAACAAATAATCAAGTCCAACACATACATAGATCATTTAACAAACATGTCAAAAGCTCACCAAGTATAGACTCTACTACACAATAGAATCGAAACAAACCGAGAGATAATTCTAGATGATCTAAAAAACTATATCTCCAATACTCAATCAAAGTACAAGAATCAAGATGACCAAATCAACTTATGGATGCTTCAAATCTTAAATCTTTCCAACTAGAAAACATTTTCTACACCTAGAAACCATACACGGCTTGCCATAAACAATTAGGAAATTTTTTGGATAAAATATGATTTGTTAAAATTCTAAGCCACACGAATTAGCAAGTAACATGAAACAAACAGATTTACAACCAAACCAAAGATATAGATCCAGTCAACTTTTATAGACTCTCAAAGAAACATCAACTAGATGATCTCAAACCCTATACAAGAATCTAACAAGTAACACTATCACAAATCTTACAAGCCATAAAGACTTTTGTGAGAAACCCTAGATTCTTTCTGGATACTGAGAGAGATAAAAAGAAAAACCAAATATATATGGTGGTCTTATCTGAAATAATACACAAGAGATGACGTAGGAGTCAAAGGGTCTGTGTGATTGTGATGATAAATAAAATGAATCCCAACAAGTGCCAAAAACAACAGCTAAAGTTATTTAAACACAAAAGATATAAAACAATCACTTTTCAACAAGACACGAATCGGTGAAGCCAAGATAGGGACCAGCTCGTTGGTTCGTCACTCAAAGGTGCCAACGCAGGCCTTAACTTGGGAGCTCCTAAACCACTAAGACAACACAAAAAACACATAGTTAAGTCTCGCCCACCGGTACTCCTAACCCGGCCAATCGACTTCTAGACACAACCTCTGTTGCAAAACAAGGCCGAGTTAACCGATTACTCCCCGAGTACTCCCCGCATAGGCCGATTTGACCCCCGAGTACTCCCCCGATTGGTCCGAGTACTCGCTCCAGGGTAGGTCGCCGAGTACAAGGCCAAACTGAGTTTTGCAACACTGGACACAACTACATAAAATAACAACAGTGTAAGGGAACAATCTCACCAGAAAACACCCAAGTTAGGGTGACTCCCTCCAAAGCAGCCATATTCGATTAGTAACCAATTGACCAGATCCAACCAGAGCTAACCAACTCCAATAATTTTCTAATAGGACCTTCAGTTTCTTGAACTGGATCTGATCAAGAACTCAGCGAAAAACACAAGAACCCATGTAACCATATTCCATGATCTTGATTGAATCAACTATTCGACCACCAGTAACAACCCACATGATTGTGGTAAAAAACCAGATCTATATTTAGGTCTGTAACCAATTAGGCCAGATCTACACCAACCGATATAATACAATAAATAAAAAGAAACAAAGATAAGATCTAAAGAGATCAATTTTTCGTCAACCGAAGATGATAATAACAACTACAACTCATACGAATCAATGACCAGAACTACAAAGATACGATCCTCGTTCACGACAGGTGATAATATCCAAGATCAAGAGATCTGAGTACACACACAGATCTATAACAATCAGTTACTCAAATAGACCTATACACCAGATCTGAGTATTAATAGACCAAATCTATAAAGATTTGATCTACTATCAAGAACAAAATAGTGAAAGACTTGATCGATTCAAATCAAACCAAATCCAATTGAACCGAAAAATTAGATCAAGACTGAACCATAAATCACGAACAACGGAAGACCACAGAATCGAGAGCTTAAGGCTCTGATACCATGTCAAAATTGGTATCAAACGATTACCAGAACCTTTATTCGACAAAACTAAATGAACATAAACGATAAGTTCAGAACAAAGGAAAACTCTCAACCCTAAACATCACTCGAAAGAACTGTTACTATCTCTTAAACGCTTAATTATAAAAAAACAAGATCTCAAAACTTCAATGATCTATACAATAAGCGAGGAACTTAACAGAACCTACAAACCATAATCTGGAAGAAGAGATAGCGAGGGATAAAAATAACTCAACCCTACCCAAGAATAACAAACGGCTGTCTAAGACGAAGAAGATGTAGAAGGTGCTTGGCTGGTTGTAGAATAATATGATGTGATTGTACGAGGAAGAGAACCTTGGGAGAATGTTTTTATGAATATCTATCCTTCTCTCTTTTGTTAAGTGATAGTCAACTTATAAACAAAAGGCATGAGGAAGTTTTGTTATGCTGGGCCAATAACCATTCCTTAACATCTCGTGGGCTCCATTAAACATAAGCCGAGCCCAGTATGAGTCCAGTAAACTTCTATCAGTGTATAAAGTCATGTCCAACAGCTACCAATCTTCTTATCTGACCCAATTCTATTCGGCTACAAACAGAACAATATCCTGCACAAAAACACTTATGCAACATGATGAAAACAAGTAATAAAATTGAATAACGAGAAGACTTAGACGTTTCAACAACATGTTTCCCATATCAAATATCTTTTATGTTAAATATGTATCAATGTTGCATACATTCATGTATTGTACGCATCAAGACTGGTACCAAAAGTGCACTCAAATGATGTAAGAACACCGAAACTCGTAACAAATTTATGCATGGCAAATTCAAATGTAACCTCATGTGCCCTGAATTAAACAAGGAACTAGGAAAAAGTTACAGTCAGACCGGCTATGCTGTATGGGACGGAGTGTTGGGCCATCAAGAAGACTCAAGCCCACAAGATGGATGTAGCAGAAATGAGGAGGCTTAGGTGGATGTGTGGGTACATAAGGCTAGACTGAATAAGAAATGAGCTTGTTAAGGAAAGGTTAGGGTTGGCTAAGATTTCAGAGAAGATAAAGGAGTGGAGATTGAGATGGTTTGGGCATGTGAGGAGGAGGCAGACGTCAGCGCCAGTTAGAGTAGTGGAAGCGCTGACTGTTAAGGGTAGGAGGAGTAGAGGTAGACCCAAGTTGACCTAGGATAAACGTATTGAACAGGATTTGATAGAGTTGCACCTCTCTGAGGACATGGTCCAAGATAGGAGTTCGTGGAGACGTAGAATTAAGGCTAAGGATTCTTAGGGGCTGTCCATTTTTCCATTGGACTTGTTTTATGTTGGTAATCATGCTTGCATATATGTTGTGTATCATGTATATATGTTCCGTTGTCCGTCATGTTATTTTTTCACCACTTACTTGATTTGTTGGTACTTGGTAGTTTTTATTTTATATATATCCAGTTTATCCTGTTTGGAGCCGGGGGTCTCTTTGGAAGCAGCCTCTCTATCCCTAGGGTTGGGGGTAAGGTTTGCCTACATCCCACCCTCCCCAGACCCTACCAATAGTATTTCTATTTGTGGGATTTACTGGGTATGGTTGTTGCTGTTGTATATTGGATAAATAATCAAAACTTTGACTTACTACCCGACAACAATCCCATCTAAGGAAAAGTTTTGTAACAATCTCAACTTTTAACTAATCCTCTCAATGATCTCGCACCAATTAAAAGTTAACCCATATAGTTTTTCCTGACGCGAACTATTATCTCTAGTTAGTAAGGGATCGCTGAGTGAAAATAGTTCAAAATTTGAGACTGTCACAAAGTATTTTCTTAGTTGTTGTGGGCAATATGTCAAAGTTAGCACTATTAAAATCTTATAGACCTTAAATATATTTTGTATAACGGCGATTTTTATATTTATAAAAATAAGTAACTATATGCTATGTAAAATATGGTGGAGTTATGCTACAAAGGTTATATTTTGTGAGATGGATTAAGAATTGATCTATAGACATCATTTTTGGACTTATTAATGATGTTTTGGACTGTTTAGGCTAATAACACCAAACATAATAATTAGAAACACAAAACAATTTATTTTAGGCCTAAAAACTTAAAACATCATGCTAAGAACATGTGTTCTAAGTTGTTGTGTTTTAGCTGTGTGTTTTAGTTATGTTTTAAATTTCATGACTATATTATTTTGCATTGTGTTTTAAATTGTTGTGTTTATTTTTTCTAGCAAAAACAACCTAAAACATTTGAACTAAACAAAATATGACTTCAAAACATGATGTCTACATGTCAATTGTTGATCCTTCCCACACTTCTCACAAAATATGACTTTTACACACACTTAAACTAAACAAACGCAGATCAAATATAGATAACTTAGGGGGGAAGGGGCACAAGCTTAATGTAGCCAATCCTAATCAATCACACCGGGTCACGTCATTTTACCCTTAAGTGGCTTAAAGTAGCCCCAACACTAGAAATACGCTAGCCTAAAGATTTTTTTAAAAAAATGGAGAGAGAGAGAGAGAGGTGTGGAAGAGGGAGAGAGAGAAAGGTGGAAGACAAAGAATGATACAAGCCAAGGGAGGAGCCTTAAATCGAAGCCCTTAGATGGGTGCGGTGTAGCCACAGGGTTTTACAAGCCCAATGCCCAAACCGATGAGCGCCCCGTCCTCTTGCGACTCCACTATCCCATTTGATACCCACTTAGGAGGCCTTTGTTCTCATTCATGAGACATGGGTTCGATCCTCACAAGTCTCAATTTGATGGATATTAACCCCCACCCTTGTGGTGGGGTAGGTGTTGGGAAGTGGTGGAGAGACACTTGATTCTTGTGGTCATGGGTTCGACTCCTGATCCCTCCAGGTTTTACCGGTTCACTACCGTCGTGCCTTCGGGCGGGTATGCGGGCCGGGTTTTCCCTTGATCAGAAGACGGGTGGGCTGAAGGGCTCTGTCCGTATGGACCAGAGGCCGTCTGGGGCCCCTTTCAGTCATTGAAGGCCGCATACAAAGTACCCGGCAATACTTTAGTTGATCGTTAGAAAAAAAATACAGAATAGACTCAATAAAAAACAGAAAAGTTAAACACACATCCAATAGACCGTCTTTCACTCTTTCCTATAACAAACGACGTCGTAATCATGATCCTCATCATCCACCGTTGATCTACAATCCAAGGGTCAGAAATCATCCCAACTTATCCCAGAGCTTTAAATACCAGAAAACAGAATTCCCATCTTCACAAAAACCATTTTTTCTTCACAAAACTCTCCATCTACTACTACTCCTCCTTCTTCTTCACCCACACACATATGTTTTTCAACCAAATTTCACAATAATAATAAAAAAATAATTCCCATTTTACCCTTCATAATAATAATAATAATCCATCATCCTGCAAGTCCACCTCCCTTATTCATCACAACCAGATCTACAATCAACTATAGTAATAATTTCATCAAAAAGATTAACAAAGTTTGCATCTTGTTGATGAAAGATTCTGTTAATCGATGGAAAGATTAGAGAAGATTGGGTATAATAATAAACAACAACCAGAAGTACCCACAACAGATTTGTTTCTTAAATGGGGTAATAAAAAGAGGCTTAGATGTGTACGGATGAAAGATCCCGACGATGCTACTGACCCCTCGTACGCCGTTTCCGGTCGCCGGAATATTCGCCGGAGAATTAACTCACGATTTGTTACAACCTTCTCTTCATCCGACAACCACCACAAAAATACTAGTTGTAACAACAATAATAATAATTATAATCATCATCATAATAATAATATTAATAATAATATTAAGCAACCTTCTGTTCCATCACAACCTACTCGTCTCACAAGGTAACCTTAATCGTTACAAAACATTAACGTAACCATGAAATTATCGAAAATCTGATCTGGGTTTTGATGTTTACTCAATATTATAGAGATCCGGATTTGTTTGTATTATTAATAATAAAAATAATAATAATCTGTTTTTTTTTTGATGTTTTGGGTGACAGGAATTCTGAGACAGCGGTTCATCTGAGATCGGAGAGTCACCGGAGAGCGTCACCGGAGAAGGAGGTGAGCAGGTCTACCGTATCTCCAGTGGACAGCGGTGTAGGGGATCAAAAGGTGAAACACGTGTGGCCTAAACTGTACATAACATTATCAAGTAAAGAAAAAGAAGAAGATTTCATGGCAATGAAAGGTTGTAAGCCTGCTCATAGACCTAAAAAAAGGCCCAAAGCTATTCAAAGAAGCTTGCTTGTAAGTTATTTTTACAGTTTACAGTTTACACACAGTAAAAAACTCTTTTACTGTGTGTGTTTTTGAAAGATTAGATGTTTGAATGTTTTTATGGATCTTTAATTTTTTGTTTGTGTTTTTTGTTGTTGTAGTTGGTGAGTCCTGGAGCATGGTTGACCGATATATGTCAAGATAGATATGATGTTATAGAAAAGAAGAATACGAAGAAGGTTAGTTTTTTAAATCATGCCTTGATGGCTTGTAACTTGTGCTTTAAACGTTGCACGTTGGGTTCAGATTAAAAACTCATCTTGGGCTTGTGTTTTTACCTTCCAATATATATTTTTTTCAGATTATACACTTATTCTGGGCTGCTTTTTTATTTTCCAAGATAAATGGGTCTAATTTTTTATACCAAAAATTTGGGGATGTTTTGACAACTTGTAACTTGTGCTTCAAAAGCTGTACATTTGTCTCAAATTATATTGGGCTTTTAATTTTATTTACCAAGATAAATGGGTCTAATTTTTTACATTAAAATTTTTTGTCATTCTTTTGATAAACTTGTGCTACAAAACTAGTTTTTTTTTTTTTTTTGACATGGTGGCAAGAGATAATGTGAAGTGGCTTGTAACTTGTGCTTTAAGCGTTGTACTTCTTGCTAATTTGGGTTTTGGTACAACTGTTATTAGACCACGCTTTGGTGACATGTAACTCTGTTTTAAAAAATGTACGTTTGGACTTGGTCGTATTTCAAGAAAATGGTTTTTTTTTAGTGGATGCTTTTTTTGTGGCATGTAACTTGTGTATTAAAAGGTGTACGTAGTGGGGTATGGTTTGAATCTGTTTTTTTTTATCGGTATGGTTTGAATCTGTTATAGTGTTATTGATATTATGAATATGTTACTAATTAAAAAATGTTATTATTGTTGGTGTTATGTGCAGAGACCAAGAGGATTGAAGGCCATGGGAAGTATGGAGAGTGATTCTGAATGATGAATGTACACGTACACCCATCTTTTTTTGTAAATGTGTTATTTCATTTTTTTTTAATATTAATTAAAATGGAAATTTATTTTCTTCATCAATCATCTCGTTGCATGCAAAGATATAACGTTCAAATGTCAAATACGGATTGTTTGATCATTTATTAGTTTTTTACCAATTAACACACATTTTAATTTAACAAAAAAGAAGTTTTTTTCTTTTACGGCTAAATCATCTGTTTAGAGCATTCACAATAGAGCTCTATAATAGTGTGAGAGGGGCCTCTATATTATATAGAGTGTGTATAAGTGGTTGTGAGTAGAGAAGAGAGAAAATATATAGATGAGACACCGTTCAGTAAATTTGGATGAGATACTGTTCACCATCTATAATTTTTTAATATTTTTAAAAGTGGTTGTGAGTAGAGAAGAGAGAAAAGATAATGATAAAAGGATAGAATAAGTATTATTAATTTTTTTTTTATTATATATTCTTATTTGTATTTAAACTAAAAACAGCCAATTACAAGTGATACGTAGGTAAACGGGCCACAAGTTGCGCCGCTACCCCCTTTTTGTATTGCAAAACATACTCTATTGAAAATAAAACATTGACCCTTAGCAGTTGGAGAATTATAAAGATAGTGATTTTTAGTGTAATTATAAAGATGGAGATAGGGCTGCAAACGAACTGAACTTTCAGCGAACAGTTCATGAACCGTTCGGCTGGAAGTTCGTTTATGTTCGTTCGTTTAATAAATGAACGAACACGAACAAAATAATTCGTTCGTTTTGTTAAACGAACGAACATGAATAGAGGCCACGTTCGTTCGTTTATGTTCGTGAACGTTCGGTAACGTGTTCGTTTATGTTCGTTTGTTTATGTTTGTTTGTGCTCGATAGATTAATATGGTTTTTAATTTTTATAATTTGTCTTGATATTCTTTTACTTTTATTTATTTTACCCAAAACAATTTATATGAGGTAAATATATGTATGTGAATTCGATTTTATAAGAAAGTAAATATATGTCCGTTTGTGTTTGTTTTCGTTCATGAACACTTTTTTGTGTTCGTTTGTGTTCATGAATGTTCGTTTGTGTTCGTGTGCGTTCATGAACATAATTAACAAACGAACACAAACGAACACGAACATAAGTGTTTTCTTAATAAACGAACACGAACATAAAATCTCGTTCGGTAAGTGTTCATGAACTGTTCGTGAACACATATTTTCCTTAACAAACGAACACGAACAAGGCCTTGTTCGTGTTCGTTCGGTTCGTTTGCAGCCCTAGATGGAGATGAAAGATTTACTGTGAATGCTCTTAGGCCAAAAGCTTGAGTAGGAATCTTGTGGTTGACGTATTAATGTCAGATTGAACCGGTGTCATGGTTCTCCTGCCAGAATTCTTGTAATTCAAATGAAAGAAATTTATTTAGTTATTAACATTAATTAATCTATATCTATATCTATATTCTATATATATTGCAAAGGGATTAATCCTACATGTCATACTCTTATGCAATCTCTCCTTTGAGATATGCCACATAGGATGTGATGTGGCAAGTATAAACCAATTAAAAAAAAGAATAAATATGATTTAACCTAATCTATTAAATACCTAATCTACTAAATCTAAATATTAAAACTTTATTATTTTTACTCTCATGTTTCCTCCCATAACTTTTAAACGTTAATATCTTTTATATACGAGATTTTTTAAAGAAAAAAATTACACCAAATTAACGAGCGTTTTATTATCTTTCCAACGAGTACCACAGTGCTATATAAAAAACGGAGTTTTTTAACGCATCACATAACCCTTAGACTAATGCGTTCGATATTTCAATAATAAACTTTTTTTTTTCTTATTTCATGTTAGTTCTTTTTAGAATGATCGATTACAAACTTCCGAATTGATTTGTAATGGCACTAGATTTATAAACCGGCGTAGAGATTCGTATTTTTTATATTTGAATATGATAACTTATGGCGGAGATTTGTTTATAATAATAATAATAATAATATATTTTATTATGTTATATTAGATATTTCAACCCGGGACGCTCACGGGATAAAAACTAGTTATTAATATAATTAATACATATTATTTTATATAAATATATTTACACAATAAAAGACATTTTAAACGAAAATTACGGTTTGGCTTTCTAAATCGTGAAATTATTCTGGTCAATATTGTCGTTCAAGATGGGTCATTCCTCATATGTTACATTGTCCGGGATACGAAGGAACTCACTCAAGCCACTTTTGTTGACCCGAACAACACACTCTACAAGATCTATACATATAATAAACCAAAGCCATTTTAATGACATGGCACTCAAAGAGACATTCTCCTCATTGAGTGTGTCATGTGTCATCTCATGTGGCATTGAGATATTTTAGGAAAAAAATAATTTAAAAACAAAATTAGATTTTTCTCTCTTATGTTTCCTCTCATAATTTTTAAACGTTAATATCTTTTATATACGAGATTTTTTAAAGAAAAAAATTACACCAAATTAACGAGCGTTTTATTATCTTTCCAACGAGTACCATAGTGCTATATAAAAAATGGAAAAAAAAATGACTTATTTTTTATTGGGTTATTTTTTGTTGGGTTTTGTTCAAACAGGAAAAAAAAAACACTAAGTGTTCAAGTAAATCATTAATCATGTATAGGCAAGTCACTAATTATGTTCAAATCAGTAAATATGAATTCTATTTTCAACATGCGTTAGCATTGGAGTTATACATTTTTTTAGGTTAGATATTAATATTAGAGTTATTAGGCGTTTAATTGGAGATATATTTTTAATTGTTTTAGGTTAGCTTCTACCCGAAGCTTTCATGCATGTAGCTGTAAAGCGCGTCATTCTATTTCATATGTAAAATTAATATGTCATATTAGATTTTTTAACCCCGGGACGTTCCCAGGGTATAATCTAGTTTGTTATACCTATGAAGGATGATGATTTGGTTTCGTTGGTGTTCACAAAAACGGCACTGAACCCTTTACTGGAGTTTTTTTGAGCCTCCATACCACTCTACCATAAGGTGGTTGGTGGCCGAATTAGGTGGATTGGCCAAACTAGCCGGTTTAGCTGTTTGGATTGTATTCTTTTTCCAAAATTGCTATCAAAATACGTAAATGGTAGAGATGGTTCATAATTATCTATACTACTATATAATAAGTTCTTGATGGATACAAATGTTATTTCATATTCACTTATAAGGACAAAATTTTAATTTCATTCAATTTGCAAGACAAATTTAATACAACAATTAAATAACTTATTAATTTTTGCTTTTGAAGTTAAACAAATTATGATAAATAACTTAATTTAATACAACAATTAAATAACTTATTAACTTATACTAAAAATAATACATAAAAATTTGACTGACATATTTAAACTCAAATAAAAAGAACAGACATCGTCCCACTCGTGACTAACTCGGTCGTTAGCTACACCAAAACTTAACGTGCTATTCTACTATAGTATACACCTACTTCTTACTAAAATTGTACACTATCTGATCATATATTACACATTATCAGTATGTTTGTATAATGTACAACACCAACAACGTGATTGACCAAACACAGTGCAGTCCCGCCGCAATGCTTGGGTTCATGCTAGTAATATAAGTATATAATTACATATTCCAAAATGGGTAGACACAAAGAACAAAGGTTAAACAAACGATTTGGGTTACAAAATGTTGGATCCAAGTTTCTGACTGAACTCTTTAAACCATTAAGCCGTTAAAACTGAACCGCATGGATCTAAAACCAATTGACTTGCTTCGTTTAGACAGTTTGATCCGTGTCAACAAGTTAACAAAAAAATAATTATTGCACTATCACACATGTTATTTGAACTAGAGACCTGTTTTAGAAGATGGCAAAGCCTTACCGTTCGGCCAACTCCTCAAACATTGCATTGATTCTTTCTGGAATATAGCTTAGATCGATTATCACCCCCTCACTTTACGAGAAGAGATTTGTTTAAATTGGCTTCAACTATGAGATGAAGCAAGTAACATCCTATTAATAAATATGGTATTTTCCAAATGACAACTGGTGCAATATATGATGGAATGAATTGTGTGTGAAATTCAGAAATTTGGTATATAAAATGATGTTATTCTTAACAAAAGTTAATAGAGATTGAAGATGGGTCAAAGTCAAATGGCTTAAATTCAACCAAGCAAGTAAGTGGATGGTAGAATGATCATTGAACTATAATGACCATATTTTTTGTGTGATAGGGCAGGGGTTAGAAATGACTTCTATTTACTACTTTAAGATATATGTTTAGTAGTAGCGAAACTTGAGAATTCTGACCCGAGGGTCGGAAGTCACCCGGGGATCGAAACCGTATATAACGAAAAAAAAAATATATTTATACGGATACCATATAATCGGAACTTTTGAGCGGAAATTTCGGAGGGTTGGTCGACCCCCCGCCCCTATGAAGTCGCGCCACCAATGTTTATGAGAGAGTAAACTTTCAAAGAATAAGAGTAAATCATGGAGAAATCGGGCTTTGATTTGAAAACAAGTCGTCTATTTATGGGCAATACGGCACGAGGTGTGTATCTTTTGTTAATATTTGTATTGTCATGTAAAAATCATTTAAAAGCAACCTTAACTCGAAGTAAGCCGTGCTATTTGTCATTTTAAGTGAATATGCTAAGAGTAAAGTTTAAGTATTTTACAAAGGTTAGGGCAATTTGTGCTCCAACATAATTAAATGAGTTAATTAGTGGAATGGGTTCAATGTTAATATGTATTTTATTTTTTTATCAAGAGTGTTACCTAAGTTGATTTTAGGACTGTGATATGATGGGACTCATGTTGTCACACTGAAAACCCTCAACAACACATAGGACCATATTTGGTGTGTAGCTTATAGTTGTGTTATTAACCATGGTGAATGTAGTTGTTATATAGGTGATATCGGACATGAAGTGGATAAGCGTTATGGTCATTGAAGAGGAAAAAAGTCACCTCTTGGTGGATCGGTGAAGTCTTTATGTTTTATATTATAAACTAGCTTTTATCCTTGGAGTGTCCCGGGTTGAAAAATCTAATATGGCATATCAATTGTATATACGAAATAGACTGATGCGCTTTACAATTACATGCAGGAAAGTTTCGGGTAGCACCTAACCTAAAATAATTAACAATGTATCTCCAATGTTAACGCCTAACTTTAAACAATGTTAAAATACACTTTGTGTTTTTTTCATGTATGAACAAAACCCCACAAAAAATAGTCGTTTTTTTCTCCGTTTTTATATAGCACTATGATACTCGTTGGAAAGATAATAAAACATTCGTTAATTTGGTGTAATTTCTTTCTTTAAAAACTCTCGTATATAAAAGATATTAACGTTTAAAAATTATGGGATGAAACATGAGAGAAAAAAATAAATGTGCTTAGAAAAAAATAATTTAAAAGGTTCCGCGCAAATAAAAAGTGGGGCCACTTTCGATCCATTTCATTTTAAGCTACTTCTTTGCTATTCCACCCGTTGGGAATAAACATATCCCAAGTTGACCAATTTATTAGTAAACAGGCCGAAATTGCCACCTCAACTCGTTCTGTATCAATATCAGCATCCTCTGTTCCTTCCAATTGTCGCTCTAGTAATGCTCGTTTGGTCTGCTGTTCTCCCACAATAGGAGTTTCTTTTTCATCAGTTACATCTACTGGATGTCCACTCAGAATGTCATCAGGTGCCCACTCCAAATACAAAGGAGCATCTCTGAGTAATAAAGTATAATATATCAATATTGCATAGCTATATAGTACACGAAAATGCTTTAGGAGAAGGCAAGATAAAAGAGATCATTACAAATAAAGCAGCAAACTACATGGGAGTTAAGACAAAACAACAACCGTTGTACCGTACCCAATAAATCCCACAAATAGCAAAGCTATTGGTAGGGTGTTGGAAGTAAGCGGAAGTAGGCAAACCTTACCTCTAACCCTAGGAATAGAGAGGCATAGAGACCCCGGCACCAATAACGAATAGTAGACACAACCGGACCTTAAAAATACAAAAATAGACAGCTACCAACAAACAAACAAAAAAAGTCCACATTAAGTTAAGAAAATCTAAGCCTCTACCATAAAGCTAAACTCAAATGTGTACCCTCTCCTAAAAGTAGTCCTTGACCTTAAGCCTACATCTCCACAAACTCTATCCTAGACCATGTCCTCAGAGAGGTGCAACTCTAGCAAATCCTGCCAAATCCACTCATCCCAAGTTATTTTGGGCCTACCTCTACTCATCCCTTCGACAATTAAGGGTTCCATTACTCTAACCGGCGTTCTCGTCTGCCTCCCCTCCTTTGTTTGTTTTGGACAAAAAAAAGGGACTAGAGAACTACATACGTATTTCTTATTTAGTTTAGAAACTATTTATAATTAGATAACAATGGTATCGCATATAAAAAAAGAGCAAAGATTTCAACTTTCTCATAAGATATTTAAAAAATAAATAGACAATACAAACTTTTAGATTGACATTTGACAATAAGCATGAACTTACTTGTACCGCTTGTATGCCAAACATTTAAATGCTGCACGAGCATCACCAGGTTCAAGAAAAACAACCTGATAGTTTACGACATCAACTAATGAATAACTTTTATTAACATAATAGCACATTAAATATAACCAAACAGATAATGAACCCCTAATAACATACCAAACCTAGCGTTTTTGTTGAAGGGAGAATAACTTTGTCGATACTTCCAAATTTTCCAAACATGCTAGCAAGTTCACTTTCAGAAGAGCCATAGGGAAGATTTCTTACTAGTAAAACATGGTTACTTCTTTTTCCAGACTCTGTTTTCTTACTCGCGAAATTCTCTAAAGAAGTCACATTAACACCAGCATTTGCAAGAGCCTTTTTTGTCTTTGCAACCACTTGTGTTTCTGCTAATGCAATACGTACAGCTACATCAGAGGCTTCTCGGTCTAGTAATTCACTTTTAGTTGTACCAAATTCCCTAGCAATATTCTCAACCACCTAGTACAAAATGAAAAATTACATGTGTCGTCGCATTTGCAAAAAAGAATTATTAAATGACAAGAAACAAGATACGTGTAAAATAGAAGATCATGTTTGGAAACTATGCTTCAAGATAACTAAGAAAAGTAACCATCATACTATATCTGGTCTCATATGCCAGTCTAGAAAACAAACAGCCACTAAATAATCTAACAAAACCCATTGAAAGAAAGATCACTCCATATGCCAGTCTAATAGCAGTAGAACAGAAAAGATGCAGTTCTCTCCATAAGCAAAAGTGCATTTTTGAAACTAAATATTAACCTTTCATCTGTTAGAATACTTGTACAACATGGATAAACCTTAATCAATCAAGTATGTTCTTTTCTCCAAGACTACTAGAAGTTACCTTAATTTTGAAGACTTCATCAACTACCAATTACTTATAACTTATCACAACATAGAGCATTTACCATTTTTTACGCGTAAAATAGATATCGTAAAGCAAGTACCTTTCTGTGTTTCTAAGCCATTGTTTAAAGTAATTAGACTCATCTTGCAACCTACAGCTACATTTGCAAGATCCAGAACACATGGTCTAGAGCAAAAGAACAATAATTGTCAAGAACAATAATCAAATTGTTTTCCATAATCTCTCCGAAACGTAAAAAAATGTATCCAAGTGAAAAAGCTGCTCATACAAAAAAATTAGAAAAGAAAAACATCACTTTGGCTCCGGTTTGCACCTATAATCTGACCAGTTTAGTTTTTCCTATTTGTATTGTTCCTATTACCAATAATCCCCACAAGAGCACTCTCCATTCCTGAAATGATGGAAACGAATGCGATCCCTAATCAATATCTCTCGTTGGTAAACACCCGAAATATGTTTCATGAAAGAATGGCAATCCTCGCAAGATCTTAGGTTCTTTACAATCCTGATCATGGTCCCAGGCTCGGCTTTTATAAGTCCATACGAGACTGCAAGTTTCTCACTGTGATGAAGTAACTGTGATGCTTTCTCTTCATCATCAATCTCAAGCAACACCTCTGATAACTTTGGATCATAACCGTTTTTCCTTAAAGTCTCCTCTATTTCCTCCAGCTTCTTATATATACTTTCCGCCTCAATGTGACAAGTACTTCCAGCTGTAAATTCATGGATAACACCGTCAATTTCAATCCGGCTATGCCCTGACGGCTTTACAAGCCCTTTCTGATTCATTAACTTCCTCACGTTTGCTTTATTCTTCCATTTCCCGTTAGATGCATACACGTTACCAAGCAGCACATAAGTTCCACAATCATGACAAGAATCCATCTTTGCGCCTTCAAGAAGTTTGATCAAATGATCCACTCGCTCGGTATCTCCATGAACTTTACAACCCCATATAAAAGATCTCCACATAACAGCATCCGGTTCGATGGGCATGAATTTGATGAACTTTTCAGCATCATCTAGTCGTCCGGCTCTAGCAAGCAAATCTACAACACACCCGTAATGTTGTACAGTTGGTCTTAGCTTATACACCTTCTTTATGTTGTTAAAATATGTTAAACCTTCATCAACCCACCCCATATTCCTACAAGCCGATAAAACCGCAGTCATCGTCTTCTCGTCTGGCTTCAAACCAACGCTTTCCATCCGCTCAAACAATTCAATCGCCTCCCTACACCGTCCATACCTTGCAAGACCAGCAATCATCGTCGTCCAAACATAAACATCTCTATCACCCGCCTCATCAAAAACCCGCATCGCACTATCTAAACACCCGCATTTCGAATACATATCAATAAACGCCGTAACAACATTCTTCTTCAACCTAACCCCTTTCACACTAACCAGCTCATCCAACTTCACACCCACACTCAACGCTCCGGTTTCAGCACACGCTCTAAGCACCGAAACCACCGTAACATCATTCGCCTCAAACCCCTCCATTTCCATCCTCTTAAACAACCCTAAACCCTCTAAAGGCCTTTTATTATCCACAAGCCCATTAATCACACTAGTCCAAGAAACCACATCTCTCTGAGGCATTTTATCAAACACCTTATACGCATAACCCATTTGATCACAACCCGAGTAAAAATGTATGAGGGCATTCTGAATATACAAATCCGGAGCAAAACCCATCTTCAATATCAACCCATGAACCTGTTTACCAAACCTTTTTTGTTTTAATTTAGAGCAGGCTTTGAGAACAAAGGGGTAAGTGAAGCTATCAGGTTCAGGTGAAGGGGAAGATGGGTCTTGGAAAGTGTGCCAGGAGAGGAAGAAGGAGATGGATTGAAACGGGTCGGGTGAGTCGGAGTAAGCGCGGATGATGGTGTTGTGGAAATAGGAGTTTATCGGGGTTTTAAGTGAGTTGAGAATGTGGCGTGCGTATGTGATGTTTCCTGAAGGTGATAGAGCAGTGAAGTTAAAGATTTTGATAATTTTGTTTAGGGTGTCTGGTTGTGGGTGTTTTAGGAGTTGTGCGTGGAGTTGTGTAGCTTGAGACATTGTTGTGATTTCCATGGTCTGGTTTTTAGATTAGGTAACAAGAAAATTGAAAGATTGATTGTTGACCTTAGGATTTCTAGAGGGAAAGATATAATCTATGCAACAGACAGCCTTGGTTTAAAATAGCGCGAGGCGCTTTGGTCCTGAAATCCGAGGCGTGGGGCTTTAAGCGCGAGGCGAGAGCTTCACGTATTCGAAGCGCCTAATATTTAAAAAAAATATAAAAAATATTTATATATGTCAATATGGCATATTCTACCTTGTAACCAAGCATAAACACAAAAACATGATTATAAAACACTCTTAAACACTTAAAAAACATATTCAACACATAAAACATAGTTATCTAAAGTCATAAAATAATCAATGATTACAAGAACAACTTAATTATATGATAGATTATTCTACACAAAACAAGTATCACATAATGATCTAATAACATTACAGACTGAAATTACCATCAAAATATGCACCAAAGTCATCTAAAATATAAATCTAATCACTTAAACTGCAAGTAATTACTAAGAGGTTTGTGCTTATTATCTATTAGCTTGTAACTATCTTGATATAGAAATTAAGTAACAAACAATAACATAAACAGTAGCTTCGATCATATTTGAAGGAAAAAAAACGAATTGAAGCAAAAAAAAAAAACGAACTGAAGCAAAAAAAAAAAAAAAACGAACCTGCTGGTTGCTTCGATCAGCTTTGATGGTTGCTGGAAGATATCTTTTATCGGGTCTTTTTTGGAGGGTTTACTTTTGAAAAGAATAAGAGAACATATCATCTTATCGGGCCTTTTTTTTTGTTATTGGGCCTTTTTTGCTGGGTTTCCAAGGTCATCTCCATACATGCCAAGCGACTAAAGTGGTCCACATGGGAAGCGTTGGCACACTTTGTAGGCGTGACACATTTCAGCATAGAGCATAGCACTCATTCTTTAGTAGTTGAAAAGTCAAATGTTTATTTTAAAATAAATCAATAATTCACTGGTTATGTGTTCATTTTGAGATTTTTTTTTTTATATTGTTGGTTGTTTGGTTGCAAAAGAAAAACATACTGATTACACGTAATTATCCTCCTGCAAAATTGCTACTAGGGTGCAAACGAGCCGAGCTCGAGCTTGAAAAATTGCCAACGAGGCGAGCTCGAGCTCTTATAAATCAATCGAGCTCAAACTCGGGCTCACCTCGTTTGCACCCCTAATTGCTACTATAATGTTCATAACCAGGGACGAAGCATACTTGGGGCCAGGGGTCCCCCTGTTTTTTGAGGCGGTTGTAGAAATTTGCGATTTTCGTAGGTAAATTGAGTCCGGGTTGACTCCGGCCCCCACCGATTTGATCTTCCGGCCCCTACCGATCGGAGAAAATTTGAGTACGGCCCCCGCCGATGTAATCTTCAAGCTTAGCCACTGTTCATAACTATCGTTTTATGCAACAATATTGTCTTTCATAGGAGTATTTGAAATTATTACATGCATTATGCATATATATGCGTAAAAGTAGCTAAAGACTAAAGTTATGCAATTTCAAACTTGACGGGGATTTTAATTCAAAACACAAAAGCCACATTTCTTTTTCTTTTCTTGATGCCAACTTTAAACATCTCCAAAAACAAGATAACCGATTTAATTGGTCACTTAATATAACAATCAATTAACACACATCCAAAAGCAACATATCAAATAATTAGCATTCACTATCAAAAAAGTGAACCTGCTTTCATGAACATACATATGTTGCTAATAACTTGTTGAAGCTTATTTGATGCAACATAGACTCTAAATTTTTCAAATTATTTTGAAACAGTTGACATATACTCTTGGTTATTTGGCACTTTTTGCTAATATCTTGTAGTTGAAGGTTATTTGATTGCCACACAGATGGTTGACATATTTTCAAGTGTTGATCTGCCATTTTTTGTTGTTTTAAGAAACCTATTTACATAATCAAAATAATAAACAATAGCACATACCAAATAATCAAGAAAAGGCCAGTTTCAAGGTTATACGATGACCCAAACATAGTGATCTGGTCAAATGAGGTCTGTTATTCTATTAGTACGTATTTTATGTAAGACCTTCCTCTCCATTGCTACGTCCACTTCAAACGCCATTTAAAAATTTACATTTAAAAGACATTTATTGTTTGCGTGTATAGGGCCCCACCTCAAACCCATCCGTTCACGCTTGGAATTCCAGCCGTGAAACCATCAATGAACTCCCACCCCCAATGGTGGATTGGTGGTGTCAACTTTCAAAAGCCACACAACACCAAGTGTCATCCGTTTATTTGCATTGGAGATGGTCTAAAAAACCAATTGTATTAGTACCAGATAGGCACAATAACCTATCGGATGCCAAAACTTGTACATGTATTCAGTGAATGATCAGCATAATTTCATGAATAGAAGTTTATCCTGCATCTTCATCAGGCTAGAAGATCAAATACTAAATGCTAGAAGATAATAATACTATACTTCCAGCTTAAACGTATAGACAATTGTAACCCATGCCCCCCTCTGAAATAAAAGGAAACTCCTCATGAGAGGTGTATCAAGCAAAGGAAGAAGTAATGCTACTGTAAAGTCATATACATCACAACTTCTAGTATGATAGATTCTTATTATGTTATGAGGGAATTCATTAATATCCAGATGTAGCGATTCTGTGAGTTGAGAAAACCATTTCCTATTGAGTTGTAAAACTTTTAAAAAGATCATGCCTCTATAGACGAGATGATAATCTTAGCTAACGACTAACTAATTTCCTGAACTACTAACTAAATAGCTAATTTGATTACACAGCATTATGAACACGCAATCAGCAGAAGATCAGCATTATCTTAACCAAGAAACCTTCATTTATGTCAAGCTTCTCACTCATGATATCATTCTTTCTTCAAGCAAGAACATGATGAGGATTATAACCGGATAAACCTCTAGTTGTATAGTACAATGATTATGTGAATGACAGAGTTTCACAAATAGTTATCAAAGGCGCTAGGCGCACTCAAGGCGCATAGGCCTCGCCTGGGAGCTAGGCGCGAGGCGCAAAAAAAGCGAGGGCCTGGGATAAAAAAGCGAACAAAGAAAATAAAGTAAAAATATATTAAATCAATACTTTCTTTCATTTAGTTAGTAATAAAAGTTTTAAAATATTGATGTATTAGTGTATAAAACAGTTTTCCTTTGATAAACATAGAAATATGGCTGGAATCTAGCCATAACTTAACGAATTTGGCTGGAAACTCTCCGGAATTTGGGAATCTAGCTGAAATCTGCGCCTAAACGATCACCTGGAGAATTAAAGCGCGATATCCTCGACTCCAAGCGCAAATGCATCGCCTCGCCTAAAAAATATGCCTAGACGCAAGAGGCGATGGCTTTTATCAACTATGGTTTCACATATAGAGGCTTTATATACAGAAAATAACATTATACTCTGATACCTTCTAAACTTGATAATTATATAACTAGTATGATATACAACCTAGGCCAAAACACTGCTCATTGCTAAACGCAAGCAAATTACATCAAGTCTGTATATGAACACGGCACATTGATTGTGTGCGGATAAGAGTTACACAATTAGAGGCTTCATATAATATTACACTCTGATACTGATACCGACACCAGTATCTAGATATGATACTATATAACTAGTCTAATATAAACCCCCAGCCTAAACATAGCCATTATAAACACAAGCAAATCAGGTCAAATCTGTATGTGATCAGTGCATATTGATTGTACGCTTGATATCGAAACGAGTATCTAAGATAAACCCTCGGCCAAATAATTGCTACAAAAAACACAAGCAGGCACTACAACTAGAAGAAACTAGATCAGATCTGTATATGAATAATGTTACATTACATGTTTAATATACTGACTCTAAAATGAAAACTAACTTTATCATTATGCATACGAAAAATAATACAACCAATAAACAACATTAATATCAAACAGAAATCAACACATTCTATTAAAGTAATTAACTAAACCTTTATAATTATAATTACTATAACAATACATCTATCAAAGTAAATAGTACACAGAACCAGACGACTCATCTGATCGATGATTAATCGGAGTGCGAATCTTCATCAGACGAGAACGAAGAAGACGACGACGACGAAGAGGACGAATAGAAATTGTTAGTCGGAAAACAGAAGAAGGTCCAGAGACAAAGACCGAATCGACGGAACTGTTGGAAAGGAAAGCAGAAGATGAGATGAAGAACGTGTTGGCTAGGTAATCGTTCAGGGTTGCAGGCGATGTATTGGCATAGATCGGCGGAGATGTTGGCCACCGTCACTACCAGTGGACTGTTCATCACCATCGTTGTTGATCGGAGATTGTAGGTTGTGATTATTATTATTAGGGTTACAGGATGGTGATAAGATTTGGGGAACGATGGTGACGTCAGGAAACTGCTGTGAATTGATGTTGGAGGATTATATGGAAGACTGAAGACGTGACTATGGCTTAACTGATTATGATTTTGATTTACTAAAATTATTAATTCATGGTTTTACTAACAATTTTTTAATAGCGATTTTCTTGTGCGGCCACCGCACTTTCTAAATTTGGAGAGTCTTGTTGTCTCACTTTGGCCATACTATGTTGTCTTAATTGGACCCATTCACGCTGGCTTCAGAGTTTGGGGGCTTTTCCAGAGAAACCATACCACTGACTATCATTTGACAGTCGTTGTGCCGCCACAAGAGCATAACATTGTGGTACGAAAACACGAGTGAGCTCAGGATTCGAACTGACAGCCTTACAAGGCTTAGCTCAAATCTTCATTGCATAATTGACAAAAAAAGTGACACGAGTGGGGATCGATCCCCAAGCCTTCCTACCACTAGGCCACAAGTGGGGATTCAATTTATGGTATTATTTATGATATATTTTTACTCAAACGCGTGCACACTCTCTAGCCTCTTCTATTATATCAATCATTCTATCTTTTTAAACACCGAGTAGATGCTCGTATATAGTAGCGGATCTAGAAACCAATGAGTTTCCAATTTCAGGAAGTTTCTTTCGGTAATTTTTCAAAATCATACAAAATTCTCATTAAATTTTTTTCTTTATTTTTTTCCAAATTGAATGGGTTTCTAGAAATTGGCTACAGTGGCCTAGATCTGCCCCTTATAACACGCTTGTAGCCTTGTATAACATAACATTAAGGGAAAATGGCCAAAATAGCCCGTTGACCGTGTGTTTTGCAAAAATAAACCTCTCCCCCCCTTTTTGGAGAGACGGGACACGGCTCCCAACGAGCCTGAACCGTCTCCGAGATCCTTTGATTTTAGATCCAATGGCCAACCAACACGTGGCGTCTCCCATCCCGAGGTTGTCCCGTCTCTCTCCAGACGGGTCAGAAGTCAACCGTCTCTCTCCCAGACGGGTCACATTTCCCCATGCCGTCTCAAGCCTTCGGTTCAACCGTCTCAAGACGGGTCACATTTTCCCATGAGGACTCGCTGTCTCCCGAGACGTCTCGGGTATCGTCGTCTCCGGTGAGTCCCGATGATTAGTCCGGCGCTTCGGTTGTCCAGGTCAGTCCTATAAATACCGTTCTAAGTCACAAACTCCGTCCCATTCCCGTCAGACTATCACCCCACCACCGTCTAACACTATCACCACCACCACCGTCCACCACCACAGTCTAATTCATCCACAAATGGCACCGCAACGATGGACCGAAGAACAGGAAATTGCACTGATTGCAGCATGGCGCCATGTCGAAGAAAGCACCCACCAAACCAACAAATGGTTTCGTATATTGCACGAGTACAATCGGCTGGTTGGAGGGTCAGACCGGACAACCGAGTCTCTTAGCCGGAAGTTGAACGATTTGACCACGAAGTGTCAAATCTTCAACGGGTACCACAACTGGACACTTCAGATAATCATATGGTACCCTCTGGCTTTCCCGAATACGCGGCAATTAGACACACAATAAGACAGTATCAAACCAGGGAGCGCAAAGAATTTAAACATGTGTCTGCCTGGCAAATGATGAGGGATCGTCTTAACTAGTTTATAAAACCTTTGTAATCGAAGTTTATTTATGTTTTTATGTTTTTTATGTTTTTTTTATTAATGCAATGAATGTTTATGTTTATTTTTTATATAAGTAAATATTTCATTATTAAACAAACTATACTATTACAACAACAATAAACAAACTATACTATTACAACAACAATAAACAAACTATACTATTACAACAAACTTCCTAAATTTACTTGCTAAGAACTAAGAACTTTGTTTGAATGGTGTATGTGCGCTTCATAGACAAAGAACTCTTCTTGCAAATAAAATAGACTACCACATTGTAGATGCAAATTACACGGGTTAACCCACGCACAGATGCAACAACAATCCAAATAGCCATACGCAGATGAAACAACAATCCAAGTAATCGGACAACATTTTCGTAAGCCGGTAGGCTTCGGTTGGGAAAACAAAAAACGTCATTGGTTTGGAAGATGAAAGGTTTGGGGAGGGTGGTGGGTGAAAATTTTGTTAAGTGAATTGGGGTATTTATATACACTCGTGAGACGGTTCAGACGGTAGCCCGAAACGGCTTGAGACGGCATGGGGAAATGTGACCCGTCTGGGAGAGAGACGGTTGACTTCTGACCCGTCTGGAGAGAGACGGGACAGCCTCGGGATGGGAGACGCCACGTGTTGGTTGGCCATTGGATCTAAAATCAAAGGATCTCGGAGACGGTTCAGACTCGTTGGGAGCCGTGTCCCGTCTCTCCAAAGAGGGGGGAGAGGTTTATTTTTGCAAAACACACGGTCAACGGGCTATTTTTGCCATTTTCCCTAACATTAATTGGAGTTGTTTTGTTAGTGAGTAGAAATCCTTTTAATGCATTTATTGGTTTTGGGTTATCGGTTTTAGTTTTGGAAATCAAGTATGTTGCATTTGGTTGTCGAGTACATGGACTTTACTCTTTTTGTTAAGTTAAAGTAGAAACTTCATTTTATGATTCAAGAAACTGAACCACTGATTACCTTTCTTTTGTTACGTAAACCAGAGAAGGATGATGGTGGAACGGGTGCGGAGCATTCGTGTTGGTGGTGACTGAAACGCTGTCGCGAAGGAGAGGCAGAGGAGGCGTGACTGAGGTCAGCAATCAAAAGCGTAACGGTTGAGTAAACAATAATAATTTCTAAAAGGAGAGATTATAATGAAATTTTAGCACAATAGTGTAAATTAAATTTAAAAAAAAAAACAGCTCACATCAAACTATAAGTTTATTGCCTTTTATCTCCTTAACACACGTACTGCGTTTAACCTCAATTCTATTACCATTGAAGAAGTTTGCCTATGGCGCAACACCAGTACACCGCCATCACCATCTTGTTGTGGCTCGTTTGAAACGTTTAAGAATCATATAACAATAACCTAAGTCAAAAACATGTTTTGCTCATTAAACCAAACATAGAAATCACAACCAGAACCACACAACAAAACACAAACAAAACATTATAAATAGTCGAATGACTTAGATTTCGCCATCCCATTAATCATTTCAAAGTACAGAAGTCATGAACCAAACCAAGCCAGACTACAAATCACATGTTGTGAGTTTATGGCACACATTTCTCTAGCTTCTATCTCAGTCCTTTCTTCCTTTTCTTTCATCTTTTTGACTTCAATTATCAACTCTCTGTGTCCATTTTACACCACAGCACAAGCTTAAATGATTTACATTTGCCACTTAACCGCTCATACAACAAAATCCAGCCAAAATAAGTCCAATGAGGTGCTCTTCCGACACCAGTCAACAAACGGTTCGACCATAACAAATGGCCGCAATGTAAAGATTCTTTGACCATTTTTCCTGCAAAATGAACAGAAAACCGTCATTTAAAGGATTTGTACTCTTGGTTCAGAAAAGCGTAAGGTGCTACAAGGCGTTTAGGTAGCAAAAGCTGAGGCACGAGAAGTTGCATCTGTCTCATCTGTTAACCTTTTTACGAAGTAAATTTTTCATAATCTCTTTACCACTTTGGTTATTACATATAAGCCTCCTACAAACCCTAACATTGACCAATTTTAACCCAGAATTACATGAGGTGCCGCCTCAAGCACCTGATGCGTTTTCTGAGCACCTTGCGCCTCAGACGTGCCTTTTAAAACCAGTTTTGTACCAACCAAATAAGCTTATCATGAGTGCCTGGAAATAATTAAAAAAGAAATCTTGGGTTGTTATATATGTAGTGTACCTTAACATGCGTGCTTGGAAAGGCGGATGTTCTTAAAGTTTCTTGGGTTTCATCCATCACTTTGCGTCTAGGAATGCTAAGTATGAAAGCAGCTTGATCAGGTGTAGCGGCCATAGATGTTATCCTGTATCCATTCTCCCATCTGCGGTGTATTCCTTCGCTTGGGTACAGAAAATCAAGTTCTACAACCTGAGGAGGTCAAATCAGCAGCAAGTCAAAACGGGCAAGATTTTGCATCAGTAGGATTAGGTAAGGGGAAATAGTTTACAATTGTATGAATAATTAATGCCACTATTGATGAATACCACACCAATATTATCACAAAAATGAGAAGCTTTTTTTTAACGGAAAATGCTAAAAGTTGTGCAGTCAAACCTGATCAGAGAATCCGGAGTTTCTGGACATAACAACACCCCAACGACTGCCAGCTGTCGTCATAGAAGTCACATGAAAACCTTCTTTCCACTTTTTACTGATCCACTTGAACGGAAACGACTCGCTCACTTTATATGACTGTTGGGTGTAAGGTGTTCCTGAGATGATAAATAAATATACCCAACGATAAGGAACATGCATGCATTTAGTTTTAAGGTACATGAAATCAAAACTTGGCATATGCCACCACAGTTAGGCAGGCTAGGGTCATGATCACCCCAGTGCATTCATAATCTCGATGTAGATGCATAAATCAACCCAGTGGTCGAATAAGCTTTAATACAAGTAAAATGAGTTAAACACCTTTGATGATGACAAATACGGGAAGCTTGTGAATAAAAAAAACAATCTGACTAATAATAATGATGATGAAAAATATGCCAAAATGGTAAAGTTAACCTAAAAATTATCAAAAACAAGGAACATCCTAATTAGTAGTAGTTTCTTAATCCTTCTTCAAGTTAAAAATTTTGTATACGTCCTTCTAAATTTCTTAACAGACACTAAAATCCTATTTATCCTATCTACAATAGATGAATTGAAGCAGATGCTTATAATAGTTTGCTTCGCTGCAAAAACGAATAGGAAAACATTAATATTATTGTAGGTCACCACATGGCATTTTATTTATCTAGTGAAAGAGGCCGTTATAAGTAGTTGAGTATATTTTATTTACTAATGAATCAATCAATAATATCTTTTTAGTGTTGGTAAGGAAGAGATATAACATTATGAAATTTGTATAGATATACACGACAGGTTATATATAGAATTGTCCCTTGTTATTAATATATGGAACTTTCTAACGGTCTAACCTTTAGACATGACAACTAAAGAGCTTCCATTAGCTGCACCAGCAATTGAGCTGATGTAATAATTTTTTTCCCACTGTTCCATGATCCAGTCCTGATGAATATAGAAATTGTTATTAGTTATTTTAAATCATCAAATATGAACATATAAAAAGGGAGCTACAGAATCAGCAAAAACCTTGTTTAGGAAGACGGATGATAATTCATAAACTTGAGAACAAAAACCAGTTCCGGCATCCATAATCAGGGCCCATAGATTTGAAGCAGATGCCACACAGCTGATGTATAAACCATCTTCGTTACCCTTTTCTACATGCTGACTAAGTCTCAAGTCTGCAACATTGTAATGATATCTGTGCAAAAAAAAAAAAAAAAAAAATCAGATATTCTTGAATGATTAAGCGAATATTATATCTGATATCTACACCATAGCAAATTTTGTGCGCCAGACGTGAGATTTCAAGGGTAAGAGTTGATTAGCAGCAAGTATGTGCATGTACTAGTTACTAAACTATTTGTGGCTAAACAATGCAAGTGCTTATTTGACAAATTAAGCAATTGCAAAGGCTAGGTATAAACATCCTGGTATAAAAAGAATCAGAAATGCAATACACGCATAGATCCACCCACTGAAAAAATGCAATTTATATACTAACATCATTTCAACATAAAATATAGAATGACTGAGGTACATTAGCACATAAAGTAACAAACTTAATATAATACAATTAAGGTAATAAACTACTATGTCACTAAATTGCAAATAAAGTAATAAAAATGATCACCTATAAGCTATAAGTCATTACGCTTTATTAAACTAATATCCTACAGAGCAAATGAAACAGAAAATAAACAGATGATAAAGTAAAGGAAACCTACTAGACTTAATGAGCTATTAAGAAATAAGATTACTGTAAAATTTTAATATCCAGATATTCTCAAGGAGAATCCTTGTTTGTTTCCCAAGGGTGGATCAATTCAAGAAAGTGAACCTACTAAAACCTTCTTCAGATGTAATGAACAGATAGTAAAATAACAAAAGTACAAACTATTAATTACTGTAACTTCATATAAAAGACTACATTTCCTTTATAAAAAACTTAAATTATCAATATACATAAAAGGCATGCTTTACTAATTACCAACCTACCTTTGCTTCATTGGGCGCCGGGCATTGTAAACTGATACCCATTGGGAAGCAGGACTACCTACACGTACTTTTTTCTTTGGTTGTTCATCGTCTTCTAAATTTATAAGTAATCTACCCCGTTTCTGTCCAACCTAGTAAAACAAAAACATGGAAGGAAATAAGTATATGATAACATAAGAAAGTCGTTTACAGGAAAAAGAAAAGAACCTTGAGAGCTCCATCAATCCTGATTGGTCTCAATGATGTAACGGGTTCAATTAGGGTATCAAAGAAAGAAATAAGCTTAGCATAATTTGGTTCTTCGTCAAATTTCATATTTGTAACCGCTTCAAGAAATTGTTTGAATGGAGCAGGACAGAAGCAACACATGAGCTCAGGTGACGTAGCCATTTTCTTTTTACAAACAAGAAAACTCTTATTGTCTCCCTGAAACATTCAAAATAATAATTATTATTTATTAAGTACAACAATAATTTATTATGATACAATTTAGTTAAAAGAGCCAGCTTACCTGGTAGCCTTGCCATGGTAACCTTCCTTTTATGAGAAATATTAATGTGTAAGCTAATGATTCCAAGTCATCCCTTCTACTGCCTGTACGACCTAAATGCGCGTGTACACTTGCATATCTTATTGTACCCCTGTGAAATAAGTTATTTATTAAAGATTGGTCTTTATTGATTAAAACAAAATATATTACAAATTCAAAACCCGCAAACCTGAATATGTCTGGCCGTTGATCATATTCAACATGCTGATTAGATGACGACTCTCTCCACTTTGAAGCTGAAGCGACGAGGTGTTATATGTATTAATTATGTTAATTAAACTCAAATAAATGACATAATCTTACTAGGGTTGGTACAAGAAATCCAAGTTGTGAAGCATGTCACGGCAAAGTTCATTAAACACATTCCGAAGTCGACAATTTTACTTATTACTAAATTTACATCACCATTAGGAAAGCTTACCTAAACCAAGATCAATAAGATAAAGCTTCTTCTCATCAACTGATCCAGGTTGACCAAGTAAAAAGTTTTCAGGCTTCACGTCTCCATGCACAAACCTTAACGTAAGACAAGATATTGTTAAACGACCTTACGGTGTGTACTCTAAGGCCTAAGCATATAATCCATGCTTCAACATGCAAGTCATGTAAATGAATCTTACCCCTTTGAGTGAAGCTTTTCAAGAATTGATATCGCCTCAACAGCAATGCAAGCTACCATATTTGGTGCCATCCTGCAGAAGAAATTAATTAACACCCAAGAGAAAATTTCATGCACAACAATGGCAAACAATGACAACAAAATTTTCTTCAACTTACGATTGGCCTAATGAATTCCAAACATCCCAAAGACTAGGTCCAAGCATGTCCATGACCTGAGAAAGATAAAAGTTTTATCACGCTACACTATCAGAAAATTAAGTTGGTCATAGAAGTGAAAAGTTCAAACCAAAACTCACCAGAATGTAGAAATCACCCTGTCGGCCCTTGTAGTGAACCCATGGAATCCCGTAACATCCATTCAGCGAACTTTTGCATTAAAAATGTGCACAAATTAGATCATAAAACAAGCAAACCTAACAACCTCTTTCGAAACAATCAGGTTTGACACCTACCTGTACACTTGCCATTCATAAGGAGGCCCGTAGTTGCAACCTTTACTATTACGATGCTCAAACTTCAATGCTACCTATAAAAGGAAGCAAAAAATATTAACAAGTTCGATATGATATGTTATCATGAACAACCAATGCATGTACTGTGTTCACATACCTCGACTGCATCCGGGCCGGTTCTACCGCTGCCGCCTGACACCCTTCTACCAACATAAACCTGCCCAAAACCACCCTTGCCCAGCTTCCTTTCCGTCTTATAAATAGGAGAATTACCCACTTGTACCTGCATAAAATTTAAAAACAAAACTTAGTTTACGATCCATACAAACAGAAACAAGACGGTATTCACGACGAATGTATTAACTATGCATTATTAACACATTATTTCCATATATAAAAATGCAGAAATATTACCCTATCAGGTACGGGAGTCGCATTTCCTTCTTCTTCAACTCCTATTATTCTATCAGCGCTCCCTCCCTCCATACCAATATCCTTATCAGCAACACCGTTAACCACAGGTTCCGCAACACCACCAACAGCGTTTGCGCCAATCTCACAAGGTGGTTCCGGGTCTAAATCAATCAACTTAGCACCGCCTCTACCTCTACCACCACCAGCCGGCCTCCCTTTTCCTACAGCTGCAGCATTACCCCTTCCTCTTCCTCTTCCCCCACCAGTCTTCCTTCTCGTCGTCGTCCGAGCTGCCGCAACAATATTCTCCGCTTGTTCAACAGGTTGAGCCGCAGGCTGCTGAAGATCTCCAAGCCGTTTCGATCTACGAGCCCCACTACGCAGTTGTGGCATCGTCACCCATGCAAATTATATCCAACTCATTTCCCCCCAAACAACCCTCTCAAGCTTCTAAATCAAAACCACATAAAATTAGAAAAAAATAAAAAATAAAAAAAAATCTAGAAACTTGCCAAGAATGAGTAAAAACTAAAAAGTTGCTTACTTTAAAAGCAAAAGATTTCAAGAAAAACAAAAACTTAATATTAATAGCAAAAACTAGCATATAGATATTTATTATTATGTTCTAGGGTTTTGATTATTTTAGGGATAATAATCTTACACAACACAACTATCTATGTCAGGTGTAAAAATAGAAACAAAATTTATATAAAAAAAAAATTAAAACAGTCTGAAACAACAAAACATTTCCTTTACCATAAAAAAAATAAACCTAAATCAAACAATCTAAATAAATAAATAAATAAAAAAAGAAACTAATTAATCCGATCATGAAACAACAACAATAACATATATACAGTAAAAAAGTAAACAGATCGTACCTCGGGAACTGCAAAAACAAGACGATCGGTGTGAAATGCAAATAATATGAGGAACCGATCGGGTGTCAGATCCTTGAGTATAATAATAACCTGTTCAAACACACCTTATCTAAAAAAATTATATAAATAATAGATCGATTGATTGATGATACGGTGATTATTTAGGACAAAGGAAGGGATAATAATAATAATAATAATCGGGTTATGAATTTAGGTAATAATAATAATAATAATAATAATAATAATCTATATATATATATAAAAGAAGGGGACGGTTATTCTACAAAGTAATGAAAACGTGCGAAGTGTGCGAAGTCACGTAACATACAAAATTACGTAACATAGACAGAATCACTACTAGTTCATAACTAAAATCACGTAACATATAGGTCATTACGTAATTACGTACCATAAGACAGAATCATTCAAAACTTTACATAAAATTTTTTTCATACCCTTAAAAAACATAACATACAAAATTACGTAACATAGACAGAATCACTACTAGTTCATACCTAAAATTACGTAACATGAACAGAATCACTAGTAGTTCATAACTAAAAAAAATCACATATACAAAATTACGTAACTTTTGGTAATGGACTATATGTTACGTGATTTTAGTTATGGAACTAGTAGGTATTCTGTCCATGTTACGTAATTTTGTATGTTACGTGACTTCGCACACTTCGCACGTTTTCATTACTTTGTATTTGAACCTGTCCCTATAAAAGAAAAGCTATATGCTGACGTGGCGTGTAATGGAGGTCTCAACCTCCCCTTGAAAGTGCCACGTGGCATGATAATTGAAATATTTTAGTGTTTTTGAACTATTTCCTTTTTTAATTAAAAAAAAAGATAAACGTAAAACCCTAAATTAAATTGAGTTATTTTAGGAAAAAAAGAATTTAAAAATAAATTTAAAATTTTCTCTCTCATGTTTCCTCCCATAATTTTTAAACGTTTATATCTTTTATATACGAGATTTTTTTAAAAAAAAATTACACCAAATTAACGAGCGTTTTATTATCTTTCCAACGAGTACCATAGTCCTATATAAAAAACGGAGAAAAATCGACTATTTTTTGTGGGGTTTCGTTGATACAGTAAAAAAACACACAAAGTGTTCATGTTATTCATTAATCATTTTTTTTCTTTTAAACCAGGTTCTTATCTACGATGTTGAAAATCAGCCCAATCGCCATGTTATCATTGGAATTTTACTAGGTATACTTCATCAAGAGAAGTTAGGAGAAAGACTCGCGTAACACTGCAACACATGGTGTCACCTTATAGCAAGGTTATTTTTTTATTTATTTAATTACAATAGTAATAATTATTACTATTAGTATTAGTATTATTAGAATGGTTATATTTTTCAACCCCGGGACGCTCTCGGAAAGAATTGATAGTTGCTGACGTGGCGTTCAATGGTGGCCTCAACCATCTCTTGATTATGCCACGTGGCATAATGAGATGCAATGATTACAACTTCCAACTTAAGTGTTTGTTTAGTTGATTAGGTTAGGAATTATAAGAGCCATTAAAATGTGAGAAATTAGAGAGATGTGATGAGTTTTTTAATAGTTGCAGCTTACATAAGTGATTCTTTAGATGATTATTGATTATGTTTTAGATTAGGGAATATGAGTTATTACTGATTAGAATACTATGAACATGCAATGATTGAGAGATTTTGTGGTTAGTTAACTTGAGCCATTTGCAATAGGTTATCACGTAAAGTTAGTTTTTTCAACCCCGGGACCCTCCCGGGGTAATTAGCTAGTAATAATAATAATAAGAGAGATTGGAGATGAGAGCACAAATAATATTGCGATGTGTTTGTGTGATGCTTCTTGCGGCTACCGGTGTGTGTGTGGGTGGGTGTTAACTTTCTCTCTCTTCTAATTTTATTTTTATTTTTTTTCTGTGTGTTGTGGAAGATTTATTAGTGTTTTTATTTGAATATTTTGATGGAATGAAACTGCCACTCAAAAGTAGAGAACATCGAGCATGTAACACATGTGGCCTTGTGAATGCTCAATTTTTATTTTTATTTTGTTGTATGTTTGTGATTTTGTGAATGGACTCATGGAGCTCCAAATAAGGCCATGTGTGGGGGATAACAGGCGTGATAGTAAAGATCTAGCATGTGGGTGAGGTGTAGGGATGAGCTTTTCGGTATTGAATACGAAAAATATTGAACCGTGTTTGATACCGGTTCATTTTCTGTACTAAGTTTTGGTAAAATCGGTATTGGTATTTTCGGTTCGGTATGATACCGTACCGTATATTTTCGTTATTGTTACCAAGTTTTGGCGAAAATCGGTATCGATTCAGTACCGAGGTCGTCCCTAGTGAGGTGGGTGTCTTGCAACCAATGTGGAAGACACAAATGGAGGGGACGCACTAAAGGGCTTGAATTCACACCGAGTAGCCTAATAGTTTTTTGTTACTCATTAATAGTTGATTTAATTGATTCACGTAATAATCAAGTTCAGTATATAAGATTGGGACACACTCGTTTACTAAGGGGGTGTTTGGGATTGATTATTCAAAACAGATTATGTGTTTTGAAAAAGCAGGGGTGGAGCTGCTTATAGATTATTGCGTTTTGGTAGCCTAAAAAACTGATTATCTGCGTTTTCAAAACGCAATCCAAACACTAAAAATTGATTATCTGCGTTTTCAAAACGCAATAATCTAAAAATCAGATTCAAAACGCAATCCCAAACACCCTCTAAATAGGCTCCAATAATGGTTTGTGCTGGACGACGTCTAATAAGCTCAATTTGATTTAAACTTCTAACGAGTCAATCTTAAGTAACGCTTATATCTTAAGTTAAAATCAAGTCATCAAGCGGTTGATGTTGTTACATTTCAACATGACTTTTAAAACTTTTATTTGATACAATTTTTTTAAAAGGACTAATTTAAGTTATTCTATTTAGCAAAGGTTTTATGCAGTCCTGGGTTGTACCTTATGTTTTAGAGGTTGTATGGGTTGTTTTGGGTTGTAACTTATGTTTTAGGGGTTGTAATGTTGTATTGGTACTACTTCAGTGTTTGTGCCATCACCTCACAACAACGGAAGGCCATACCTTATCTTCTCTTTCACGTGTAAAGATTAACTTCTTCACCATACCTTCTCTCTTTCATAATTTCACCATACCATACCTTCTCTTCTCTTTCGTGATGGAATATCTTCCCTGCCGGCGATTCAAGGTATCAGAGATTGAAATCTTGATTTCGTTTTCTTTCTTCTTCAATTCTTAAACTTTTTCTTTCTGAATTGTTTAGGCTTTGCTCTGATTGTATGATCATTCCGCCCAGGTAATTTTTCCCTGTTTTTTTTATGCCTTTGCTTATTTTGTATGTTTTTTGGTTATGGTTAATAGGTATATCAAAAAGGTTATTAACAGAAGTTAATGATTTTACTTGAATTTGTGTAAACCTAACACCATAACTTTTACAGTATTTTAAACTTGAATTAGACTGTTTATAAAATCTATTTATTTGTGAAGAACTGTACGTTAGTGATAAAAAAATCCATTAATCATAATTTATGTTGGATATAGGGACAATTTGGTATGAAACAGATAGGCTTATGATTAAAAAAAGCAAATAATGAATTGATATGCTTTCCAATTTAGGAAACGTGGGGGATTTTTTATTGGTTAAATTAAGGTTACACAACTCAGGATCTTATGCTGGCAAGGATTTTTTAGAGAATGTCTCACAAATCATATCTCTGGTGGTATTTTTAAATTTGTTGTGTTCTGGGTTCATTCGGATAAGGAGAAGTCGAGGTCAACGAAGTCGACTAAGGTTAGTGGTTTAGATACTTGGGGGTAATTGGAGTTTGATGACATTTGGATCATAATTTATTGACAATTGTGTGTTTTGATTGTAAATTCACGGTTTTTAAATTTCTCACAATATTGTGTGTTTAGGAATTTCTGGATTTTAGTCGATTAGGTGATGGATTCTTTTAATTTTTTTGCTTATGTGGAAAGCCTAAGAAGGCGAACGTCCCAATGAAGAAAATAAATCGTACGCATCTATTTTGGTATAGAAGTTTTAGGAAGATTTGTCATGAAGGATGATGAAATGAGTATGTTTGTGTGTACAACCCTAGATGTAAAAATGTTTCCCATACTACATGACAATATATTCGTATTAGGGAAGGAACCCCTAGATATCTTTGGGATAAGCAACTAACTACTATAATCATCTCCCATATCATATGGTTTCTAAACATTAATCTATACTATCTTATAAAGCATTTCACAAGGACCTCTTAAAATTTAAGTTTTACAAGTATAATTGCTTAGAGTACAACACACAATGCACATAATAACTACTTTTTGAGGGCAAATATGTCTTTTATACAATACTTACACATTTACCCCTCAACTTTTATTTATTTAAATAATAATTACACTTTTTACCATTATTATAACCAACTACCCCTCACGATTTTTAAACGTCCATAACTTTTTTGTACGTTAATATTTTCTTAGTATTATTACACCATATAAACGAGCATTTTTTTCTCTTTAATTTGAGTATAGTATTGCTATAGTTTTTTTAATTTAAAAAAAATGATATGTTAAGATTAAGTATTAATCGAAACTAAAGCAAACGAAAATGAACCAAAAGCTTCTATATTTATACTATCTTATACTACATTTCCCAAGTACCTCATATAATTTAAGTTTTACAAGTATAATTGGTTAGAGTACAACATACAATGCACTTATTAACTATTTTTTTAGGGTATTATCTTTTATACAATACTTACACATTTGCTCCTTCAACTTTACTCAACTTTTATTTATTTAAATAATAATTACACTTTTTCACCATTATTGCAACCAACTACTCCCATGATTTTTAAACGTCCAAAACTTTTTCATACATTAATATTATCTTAATATTATTACACCGTATAAATGGGCATTTTGTTCCCTTTAATTTGATTATAGTATTGCTATAATTTTTTAAAATTTAGAAAATGATATGTTAAGGTTAAGTAATAACCGGAACGAAAACAAAGTAAGTGAGAAGTTACATTTGCACATGTAACTTCTCACTCCTCACAGTCACCCTAATTTTTTGCTTAGCTTATCACATAAATTATTGCTATATATATATATTTATGTGCTTGCACTTCCGCTAGCACATAGGATTCGATTGTGGTAAAAAAAATATTTTTATATATTGAATTCAAAATTTTGTTTAAAAATTGTTTACCACTTACTCAACAAATATTATTCATTAATGTCAGAATTTTATCTCATTTGTGTTTGTAGAAATTTTTTGTGTAAGACCATGTGTAATGGTGGGTGAAAGGGATATTTTTTTGACACTTGGCAATGTGGGGCCACTTGCTTGGTGAAATGGGCTTGAAAATGGGCAAGGGAAGTAATGGTGGGTGAAAGGGGGTGAATATATAATGGTATTATATTTGAATGAAAAAAAGGAAAAAATGAAATGGAAGGATGTGATTGGCTGGAACAAAATTTAACCCACGTGAAAATTTTCGCGTATGGGCCTTTAGCGCCCCTTTAACGTAGGGGGTGTGCGTGGGTTAATGGGGCGCCAAAAGGGCATTTAACGCCCTATTTCGCGAGCCATTACACTTGGTCTAATAAGTTGTTGAATGAGAAGATACATGCTATGACATAGTTCTCAACTTGAGTTCTTTAATGAAAAATACTATAATATAGTTCACAACTCTGTGTTTTTGGATATATATATATATATATATAAGGAAAATATCTTGAAAATGTATAATCTAATAGTTGAAATCTATATACATTATGTATAATTTGATCGGTTAATTCGGATATGCCCACTGACAGAACTTCTTTCGGGCCACGAGCCAACCCCCCACCCCCTTTTGGTCGTAGTGTGTTTTTAACCTAAAAATTCCGAATATTTTTTATATATTGTGTATGCTCCCCCCCCCCCCCCCCCCCCGATTTTACTAAAAATGCAGTCAAGCCCTGCTAATGATTATACAACACACCAAGACAAATATTTCGGTCAATTGATTATTGTTTAACCTAACCAATCTAAATGTTGTTACCCGCCGCAACGCGCGGGCACCCTACTAGTGAGTATAAATGAGAAACACTAATATTAGTCATATTTAAGCGCCTGACAGTATGAGCTGATGGCAATTTCATGATGTTAAACAAACAAAAAAAAGCTACTGCCTACTATTATAACTTGATCTCTTTGGGAATGTTTATAAATGTAGATCTCATTAAAATTTTTGTTGAAGCTTTCATAGATAAAGGGTACAATGGTACTGCTGCAAATCATCATCCTTGCCGCTCGATATTTCTAACGATCACGTCAAAAGGTTTGTATTATTATTCCTTCCCCTCCCAAAAAAGATAATAACATAAGAGGTTGTAATTTTCACCCATTTACCTATGAATGGGTTAATTTGTTTTATTAGCCTAAACGGGTCAAATAAGAAAAAAGGTTAAGCTGATAAGGGAACGGTAAAATAGTCGAATGCGTTGAAAGAAGGTTTAGATTATTATCATATAATGTATTAAAATTTTTGTAACCATATTCATTTTACTTGCAAGTGTATTTTTACTTGACCATTAAAAATGAAACTACGTAGTCCTATACAGAAAGATTTTATGTTATATACAATGCAATGATATAATTGATTTACTTAATGAGTCAGAATTCATTTTTATTAAGTGGTTTATTTTAATGAAATCCAAATATGGTTAGCATTTTAATACATGTAAGTTTTGGTTTCAAAACTTAAAAAAATGGATTTTAAAAGTTCTGTACATATGGCCACTAATTTCTTTTATATTAAGTGCCAGCATATTTTCATTGTACTAGCTATAGTTAATTTATTAAATGGGTCAAAATTTCCAGTGTTTGAATAGCTTCAATATTTGGTTCCAAAGGTTCAGGTTCCATTTTAGTTGCTGTTATTGCAAGCTTTCTGACGTTTAGAGATGAGATGAGATAGACATTAACAATCGACGTCCGTTTCCATCCTGGGTTGCAAAAGAAAGGAAGGCTACTAATTACTTGCGACGTCCTAGGCATTTGTATAGAACGGTATGTTCTTCTATACTAAAAGGTAGTGGACTTTGTGTTATGTTCGTTTACATACTAGAAGTATTGTTTACTTAAGATGTTCTTATGGGTCATCATTGTGTTGATTTGGATATTATGTACATACTTTTGTGTTTTTGTTTAGGATGTGAATTGTGATGATACTTGATTATCTAAGCATGTGATCAATAGACGACAAAAACACGATCATCGGATTTCCCCCGCCGCAAAGCGCGGGGGACACCATCTAGTTGAATTGAAATAGTAATGTTTAATGATACGTTTGGATTTTTTAGAACATGTTATCTCATAATGATCGTGCATTTAACAACTATCATGTGTGCCTCATTGTTTACTTTTATAGCTAGGACGGTTTTGAAGGTTCATCGAATCGGTTTTGATTTCTTTATGTTTTCTTTTTAATGGCAACTTTTTAAAAGCAAATTAGAAAAATAAACTGAATTCTAGATTGACTGAAAACCAAAATATAAATTCAGTTATTAGTTTGTTCAAATTTTGGGTTTTCAAATACATTTTGAATGTTAGATACCCCTTAGCTTTTACAAACAATAATGAATTTTAATGATTAGATATGTAAGGTTGATGGTGAAGGTAATCATTTCCTAAAAAAAACAAATACGGAGTATCTTGAATTAAACTTAGGGCCTCAGGCCTTGTAACAAGTAAAAAGATGTGTTAGAATACCCGGTGGCGGAGCTTGGAAAAAAATTTACCGGGGGAAGGGGGCGAAAGTCATGAGACCGTTAAAAAAGAGGGGCCAGACTCAATACGCATAAAATTTTCCGACGAAAACGCATAAATTTACACTACTGAGCAAAAACAAACAGTGGGGGGCGGGGCGCCCCATGACCCTTAATAAGCTTCGCCCATGAGAATACTGTACGTTGAGGTTATTTTCTGTTTTCAATATGATGTAGCAGTGTTCAAAGAAACATATGATGTATCTCAAAGCGAGATGTAAGTGAGGGTTACGTTATTCTTGAAATGGCATAGTATTTACTCTTTGGTGGTCGAGCGTGGTACGTGTAATGAGTGTGGTTCATGCATCCTAGCGAGCATGACTCTAAAGGCACGCCCTATCTTATTTCCTTCGAAAACAAAATTTTAGAAAATCCGGCAGATATTATAGCCTCGTTGATACAACCACATGTCACTAACGATACGGTTCAAGAAATGGCTCGTGATTGAGATCGTGACTATGAGTTCTCTTTAAAGCATGATTGGTGGGATATGCATGTCTTTTAATGTTTTGTTATGTTGTGAACTTATGCGATGTCTGGGTATATGATAGCTTACTATGTATGATCTTCTTATGTCATACTTGGGACGTAGACTTCATAGATAGTGTTTACGCCATGTGCAAATTATTCATGTCATCTATATGATGTGAATATATTTTCTTATTGGGATGTTTTGCTTAGAACCATATAGATAATATAGATAGTATTGAAGTTAGTGAGAGGGATTTGATTAGTGTAGGTATTCGGAAGCAGAGCCACTTTCGATGAGAGTTAATGTGTGTTTAATGCCCGCACCAACCACCTATTTATAGTGGTTTTGGAGACGGCGCATTAATGAGGGGTGATGATTTCGGGCGGCGTGAACAGTGACAGGCGTCACTGTAGCGCCTGACAGAGTATGGTTGTTATTATAATTTAATGGATCGGCCGTACTTGAGTTACTGTTACGGTCGAGAACCGGGGGACAATAGCCGTCTTTCCTTTATCCGATATGTAAACTTATTTATCCAATGTTTATTCCTTACTATTCGTTAGTCCATTGTCTATTCCGTTGGTCCTTGGTGTTTCATCCATTGTATTCCGTTCCGTTCCGTTCGTTCGTCATTTCGTTATGAGTCGGATCGGCCTATCAGTCTATTAATTAATTTCCTCCTATGTCTTATTTTATTTAGCTTTGTTATCTATTTTAACCTTGTTTTATTAGTCCTTATTATGTTTTCTTAATCCTATGTTATCAGATAGCATAATATGTGACAGTGTGACACTTATCATATCACTTATTTGCACACAACAAATCTTTCCACAAGATCAAATTCTGACATGCACTATGTGTGTGTAAGAAAATGTAGGCTGCACGTTTCTTGTTCCTCTTTTTTTAAATAGAATATATTATAGCGTATATATCATGTGAGTCTTTAAAACTCAAGCATGTTGCGGCCAACATAGAACATAAGATTTGGAATGGGATAAGATAAGATAAGAGAAATGTACTTGTTTAAACGAGGTATTCCCTAAAACTGAATGACAAATAATGTACTGAAATGTAGATGATCATTTTGTAGTACAATTGTAAGAATTGTAATATTCCAAAAAAAAATTTTAATTTAAAAGTATTTCCTTTGATCTTATTATTTAGTTTCCTTAATATTTGTACACTACACTAGTAATTGACCCACGCGCATTGCGGGGCTATAGACCAAATTGTTCAAAATTCGACTAAAAATACAAGAAACCTGAGCATATTTATTAATTCCACACCAAATTAGAGAGGAGTGCTCTCTAAACTTCACCTTCATCGTTTCAAGTTCTAATACACCGTGTAAATTTACACGGTGTAACCTCGGGTGCGTGAGCCATTTTCGGCAGTACAAACTGCTTCGACTAAGACTCGTCTTTAAGGAAAACGTGTTGAACACGTGCCTGAGCCTCAACTGTCAACACCCATTTGTTCTTTCATGCAACCAAAGAGACTACAAGAAGACCTTGTTAAAGAGTTGGCCTTTTGAAGATCTTGGCTTGAATAAATATAGACATGTATAAGATTACAACACGTAATTCAATATTTTGTTGAAGACTACACAAAAGATCATATAGGACTATAAGAAGACGCGATTCACTCTTTTGTTGAAGACTATGGTTTGAATCAATTTATTTACATATGTTGCATTTCATGTTGTTTTCGTTTAAATTAGTACACGGTACTTGTACAGTTGTACTATAATTTTCCAAATTTATAAAGAGTGTATCTTTATAATTTTTATTAATATAATCTTAATTGAATGGTGACCCATGTCCTGCATTTAGCAACATCTTCTAACCTAACAATGAAATATGCCTTTATACCCATTGTCACGTTGAACTAGCTTCACCTTTATAAGTTTTCGAATAAGACCCAACGTGTCCATGTGTTACATCAACTGTTTTTCTCGTTAATAATTCAAAAAAACACGACAATTAGTTATAAATCAAACATTACGGGTTAACGGTTTGAGCAACACACATGTGAGATAACAAACCACACACTAATGCTTGTGTTATAAAAAATCTCAAAATACATATTCGAACGCTAAACACTAGGGATTGGATAAGTACCCGTACCGAAACTACCTGTATCGAATATATTGGCACTATTCCAATACGGGAATGGGTAACAATATTGTCATTTTTGTATGGTACCCACTTTGTTTTTATACACATTTTGAGCACTTATACCGGTACCAAATAAGTAAAATTGGTACAACTACAAATACAATATGAGTACTACTGTACATGTACCAAATATGCAAAATCGATACGAGTACCAAATATGTAAAATTGGTACGAGTGTCAATACAATACCGGTACCAATTATGTAAAACAGATACAAGCTATAATATGAAAGTAAAGCATAATATCAAATATTCATTCCATATTTAAATCCAGCACCCATACCATATCATCATCATCATCATCATCATCATCATACTCAGTTAATCTCACCTATAACAAAGCTAAGGTAGGGTCTGAGGAGGGTAAGATGTAGACAACCTTACCTCTACCCTAAGAATAAAGAGGCTGCTTCCAGTGAGACCCCCCAGCTCGATGTGGTTTGGTATCAAGCCTTGGACATACGACACAAAACACTTAACAATCGGGACAAACCCAATCGGTGTATGTACCCCTTTGTCTTTTGTCTATCAACACCACCACATGACGCATGATTAACCGTCCGTCGTTTTTAACGTTATTTTCACAAAATTAGTAAAATAACATTAAAACTAGTGCAACTTTACTTTTGCCCCCCTGAGGGCCACACATATATACATTATATGCGCACACCGTAAGTGGGGCGTACCCATACCATATCTATTAAGAAATTATGAGTACCAAATACCAAAATCAATAATACCTAGTAGTGCTACATGCATGATACACCACATAAACAAAATCGGTACAGATATGAGTATCATACAAAAAAAAAACATCCCATGCCTGCAAAACACCATATCCTAAAAGTGATAAGACCTTCAAAGCTCAATAGATATAGAAAAAAGCAATGTTTGAAACACGGATAGGGACGGCCGGTCAGACCGGGAACCAAGGGTCGAACCGGTCCAGGTCGGGTCGGGGGGATTGGACCACTTGTGCAATGAACTGGGGGTTGGACCGGTGAACCGACGGTCGGATCGGGAACCGGGCCGGTTGAATCGGGTATTTAAGGGGTTGAACCGTTTTTTTTTTTTAATATTTTTTCAAATTTTAGCATATTATTTTTACGACACCATACGGTTCTTACATCTGGTCTAATCGGTTGGACGGTCGGACCAATGAACCGGTAAAGCGGCCAGTTCGACGTCTGATCCGGTTCTGAAAACATTGGAAAAAAGACAGAATAATATCTTATGCATAAATCACGAAGGACCATTTCAGTAAAAACTTACCCAAACTAAAACCACCCTTAAAACCATCCACAACATTCTAAACTCGGTAACTCAGTAACTCACCGGAAAACAAACAGAACAGAAATGTCTCCGGCGAACCATAATCCAGAGATCAGAAAAGACGCCGTCAACAACCGCATGGTAATAATATCTCCGGCGAGATCCCGCCGTCCATCAGACTTCAAATCCAAATCCAAACCATCCTCAAACCCTAACTCCGACGCTCATCAAACCTGTCCGTTTTGCGCCGGCAACGAGGACCAATGCGCACCGGAGATATTCCGGTCACCGGAATATTCCACTTCCGATTGGAAGGTTCGTGTGATTGAAAACTTATATCCAGCTGTTAGTAGAGACGTTGGAGTTAAGTCGGATGACGTGGAGTACGGTCATGCTGACGTCATAGGTGAGGTGAGGTTAGGAGGATTTGGATATCATGATGTGGTGATTGAGTCACCGGTTCATTCGGTTCAGTTGGTGGATATGTCGGTGTCTGAGGTTGCTGACGTGTTGATTGCGTATAAGAAGAGGATTGGACAGATTTGTGGTGTTGGTTCCATTAGTTATGTTCAGGTATTTTGTTGATTTTGTTTTGTTATTGTTGATATGTGTTGAATGTTGTATGCTGGTAATTGTTTATTACGATGGTTCGGAGGCAGAGTGACTGCCGATGAGTATTTAATGACTGCTTAAATGCGCACAACTACCCGGTATTTATAGGGTGGTTGTGGCTGTGCATTAATTGTGTGCAATGATTCGGTCGACGTGAACAGTGACGGTTGTCACTGTTGCCGTCTGACAAGGAATGGGTTTTATTATTGTTTATTCGAAGTCGGCTATGTACCGGAGGATAATAGCCGACTTTGCTTTATTTAACGGGTAATAGTCTTTTGTGTATTGTCCATCGGTCCTTATGTCCTTCTGTCCAATTCAATCGGCCTATCCTATCCGATTAGGTTGATATGTTTAATCGGTTGTTCTTATCCGGTGATATTCGGTGATCAGTCCTTAGGTTCCATCGGATCGGCCTATGTATTGTTTAGATAATTTTTATAGTTTTGAATGTTCATATGTTTTTACCTTAATTACTTGTTAATTTTAATTATCCCATCCTATGTTATCAATATGGTTTGTAATTAGGGTTTTAGAATTGATGTTATAAGATTAGGAAAGGAACTAACAGATATACTACCTGCAAGTTGTTTGGAAATTGAAACTAGGCTTGTAAACTAAACTTATCGGAACGGATAGTGAAGCGTTCGGCGGAAGTTAGTTTATTTGATAAGCGAGCGGACGTGAACAAACTTATTTGTTCATTTAGTTAAACGAATGGAGTGGAATGTCTCGCTTGTTCATTTATGTTTGTGAATGTTTACTTGTGCTTGTTTATGTTCGTCTGTTTACGTTCATTTATGTTTGTGAATGTCTGTATGCTTTCGTTCAGTTATGCTCGTTTTGTACGTTTGTTTACGTTCTTTTATGTTTGTGAATGTCTGTTTGCTTTCGTTCAATTATGCTCGTTTATGTCTGTCCGTTTACATTCATTTATCTTCATTACTTGCATTCAATTAGAGGTATTAGAGAATAGAGCGTTGAGGTGGATGTGTGGGCATACTAGGTTGGACATGATAAGAAATGAGGTTTTTAGGGATAGATAGGGGTGGCTAGAATATTGAATAAGATAAGGGAGAGGAGGTTGAGATGGTTTGGGCATGTCAAGAGGAGACAGACGACGACCACAGTTAGAACCGTGGAAACTCTTACTGTAGAGGGAAAAAGGACTAGAGGCAACTGACTTGGGAGGAGCAGATCAGGAAGGATTTGATAGGCTTGCACCTCTCTGAAGACATGGTTGAGGATAAGTGTTTGTGGAAACGTAGGATTAAGGTTAAGCAATTGTAGGAGGGTGGTACCGTTGGGTATTAGATCGTGTCCTAGGAACCTAGCTTTTCAGTTAATTTTGGTGGCCTTTGCGTGTTATCGCTTGCTTATGTGTTATTAGAACTTTTTATGTTCTCACATATCTTGTTTTGTAGCTTAAAAAAAGAATAATTTAGTATCGTATGTTTTTATGTTGGTTTTTAGAGTAGTTTTGTGTCTTTATGTTTCATTTGACTATTATAGCATTATGTCTGATTGTGGCTTCCATTTTAAATTGTCATATCTTAACGGAAGTTAAAAAAAAGAGTAAATGTCATATAAATCTTGAGATTATATTGAATCGACCCTACCAATAGCTTGGCTATGAGTGAGATTATACTGGATTACTGGGTATGGTTGTTTGATATTCTTTTATAATATGTAATCTAGTTTGTTTAATTTGTAGCACAACATATTGATGTTCACGTTTACTTTTAATTGGTGTCCGTTCATCTATGTTTAATTGTGTTTGTTTGTATTTGTTTATGCTCGTGAACCATTGTTTATACTATTAAAAAATGAACATGCCCCCTTCATGTTCGTTTACAAGCTGTTTGGAACATCTCAAATCTCAGTTGTGGAACAAATCATTACTAATTCTACATTTTCTAGGCCTTTGAACTAAGAACTGTAACCTCAGTTGGCTATTTTTGATTGCTTGTTAAGAAAAAAATTATCAAGTTTGTTATGAATGTGTGTTTTCAGATCTCTTTATTGTTACTTAATATCAGTTTCATTCTTTTAAATACAAGTTTTATAAATTGGTGTTTATTTTGTGTGATGAAGGTATTCAAAAACCATGGTGCTTCAGCTGGGGCTTCATTGAGTCATCCACACAGTCAAATTCTAGCTCTTCCTGTTATTCCATCCACTGTGTCCACTCGTCTCAACAGCATGAAAGAATACCATAATCAAACAGGAAACTGTGCTCTTTGCAATATTAACACAGACAAGTTATTAATCGATGAATCTACCCATTTCATTTCCGTTTCTCCATTCGCCTCAACTTACGCTTTTGAGACATGGATCGTTCCTCGCTATCATTCTTCTCACTACCATGAAATTGGTGAAGATAAGGTACTCACTTATTATATTTTGTCAAATTTGTTATATGAATGCTAGAGTTGTCAAAATGGTCCGGTTGGGTAATGGGTCGGGTTAAATGGGCAATTGGTGGTACACTTCGGATTGACCGTAAATCTATTCAAATTTAAAGGCATATTGTCGTTAGATTGTCCAGCAACCGACATATACAACTAATTTGATGATAGGGTTACCTCTAAAAGGATTTAATAATTAGGTGACCTTAGAGAAAGCTTTTAAATACTTCAATGACATATGCCTACATTATTTCTGTATACATGGTTATCTCATTAAAAATACCACAAAAGCCTGTATATTACAATTTTACAATGATGGTAGATAAATAAGTTGCAACCACCAACTCTCATGAATGCTGATGGAAGTATCTTTAATTCTTTATGGTGTATATTTGCAGGCTATTGATCTTGGAGGATTACTGAAGCTTACACTTCAAAAGCTGTCTGTCCAATTAAACGACCCGCCATATAATTTTATGATTCATACATCTCCTCTTCAGATCACTTCCTCCCAATTACCTTACACTCATTGGTACATACAAATTGTACCACAGTTGTCTACAATTGGCGGTTTTGAAATGGGAACAGGGTGTTACATAAACCCCGTCTTCCCCGAGGATGCTGCAAAGATCCTTAGGGAAGTAGAGGTGCCAAAATCTGACTAGAGAACAAACTATATTATAATTTTATCTATTTGTAATTTCATAGTTGAAGATTTATGCTTATCATAATGTAAGAACATGGAACAAATGAAATTCCATAATACTACAACAAAAATCGTTTTACAGAACATGCATCACTTCTTGTACCAAACATAGAACAGTACGATAAATTAGGTAGGTACGAGGTTGTTGTAACCATCATCTAGATCTCGCATCCACATGAAACAAACAACTGCAATCAACAGAACAAATAGCCCGGAAGCAATGCTGATGGCCGGTGATATCTGCACTTTTGATTTCACCTTAGTTTCAGGAACAGGTTCTTGAGACACCTGCAGATTATTGCTTCCATTTGCCGGTATGTCTTCAGTTGAAGACACCGATTCTGAGGCACCATTAAACTGTTCATTTTCGTTAGTGAAACTCTCATCAAAACCGCTATGATCATAACTTGAATTAGGGCTCCAGTTGAATTTGCTGGAGGCTGGGCTTCTGAATCTTCGGCTTTGATTTTCTGAGCAGTCGCTGTTTGAAACCTGAAGGGACTTCACCAGTTTCTTAGGAGTGGTGAAAATGTCAGTGTTGTTGACATTAACATATGATCTTGATCTCTGAAACATACAACATAATTAGCTATACTGGTTAATAGTAGTGGCTTAATAGGATTAGACATTAAACGGGTAGATGGGTTTGGATATGGGTAGTGTACTTTGACCTTAACCCGACCTTAACCCAACTTAAAAACTCGGAGTGGTTAGCCATGCCTACCCATTTCGAACCCAAACCTATAAAGCCCGAACCAAAGCACGTCCACTTCAATCCGGCTGCATTTTCGTGTTTTTGTAAGGAAAGGCAATCATTAATATCTTTTATATATAGAAAAGTTAGGGCAAAAAGTGTTTTAACTTGACCCATTCTGATCAATTTCAACCTGTACAAGATTACTGGTTTTGACCAGAACTAGTTTTAGCGGGTTACCCAATCCGCAGTTAGGAAAGGCGAGAAGAAAATACGTAAATTAGGTTCACCTGAGGACTAGGAGTAGCGCTTCTCGAGTTTTCAGAGATACCATTGCTTGGGGTTTCGATAATGAAGCCCGAAAACCCATCTTCATAATCTTCTTGGGTCTCAGAGCTATCAATGACACTTCTAGGAGTCATTTCACCCAAAAACAACCCGTCTTTCAGGGACACGTCAACCCTGCTCCAAAGTTTTCGATTAATGCTTCTACTTTCAGAATCATCATCTCGCGATGCAAAGCTTGTTGTAATTGGCGAATACGAGATAGAAGAGGCGTATTCACCAAAAGAATGTATGGTTTGTGGTCTGGGTGATATGCTTCGGCTTCCATGCTCGCGTTTGGATCCTTTCTCAGTCAAGATTCTTTTGGCCGTTTGTATCGCTTCAAAAGCAGCCCCTTTAACATACGCCATTTGATCGTTTTGACACTTCTGAAACTCTTCAATCACAAAGTGTAATTCCGACATCAAACACTTATAATCCAAACTCCTCATTAGAAAGTTCACCATTTGAATAGCCGACAGCCGTTTCTGAGAGTTCCCCTCGTTTACACCCATGTTTAAGATCCCAACACCAGCCCGTATCAACAGCCTTGCATAACCTTCAACGTCTGACCCGTTATGCTTAGCTAAAGCCATGACTAAACCAATATGTGAATTAGCCTGCATTGGCTTTTCTAAAGCTGCAGCTACCCTTTGACAAACCTCATTGACCATTTGGCTTGAGGAAAACCTCCAGTTATCCGACTCCACAAGCGCCTTCAAGCAAAGTGCAGCACCGGACGATAAATTCTCTTGGCTAGATAAAAGAGAATCCGAGAGGGGTTTACATAGAGAGTGAATGATTTCACTCTTTTTGGCATCAGGTGTCGTGGGGTCCATTCCATATCGTGCGATGGCAGGGACCACCTTTGAGCAAGCTTGATGAAGAGCGAATGAGCCTGCACTGGAAGTTAAAGTCTTGATGATGGTCAACATGATGTTATCGATTTGAGGAACGATCTTAGGGCCATGAACCCGAGCAAGAACTTCATAAAGCGAGATTGTGTATTCGCCTGAAGTTAAACCAGTTTCTTTGGTCTCAGATACTTGAGCAAGAAAGATTGGAATCGCCTTTGAATCTAAATCTTTTACATATGACTTCAATGCTTTCATGGCGAATTTTCGACTGTCTGAATCTTTATCAAGATTTTCCAACTGCCGTCTAACCACTGGGCTCAAGTTTCTTCTCATTTTGTAACAAAACTGCAAAACCAAAGCTCAAATTTCAATAAATAACCGATTCAAATTTTATGTAGCCGGTTTCAAGTTCCAAACTGTAAACCAAACCGTAATCTATCAAACCGTCAAAACCAAACTGTGAACTAGACCGTCTATATTTCAAACCGCCCGAAGTTGCATACTTGCTTAGTTCTGGACCACTCATTTAATCTACAGTTAACTCTTTTACAGACTTAAATTGAATCAACAATGTAACAAGATAGATCTGAAAAAACAGATTCTGCATGGGTAATACAATTTTAAAACATTAATAAAAACAAAGTAAAATTTGTAAATTAACTAAAAAAAATCCCATCTAATACATTCAAATCCCAGTTCAAAATTCACTCACATTCATCCAGATCCAAACACAAATAATCAAATTCGGTAACAAAAAAAATCAAATTTCAAGAACAAGATTCAAACACAAACAATAAAAATATCAAATTTAGTAGAAAACAATCAACTTTCAAGAACAAGATTCAAACACAAACAATAAAAATATCAAATTCAGTAGAAAAAAAAATCATCTTTCAAGAACATGATTCAAACACAAACAATAACAATATCAAATTCAAAGAAAAAAATATCGTATTTTGTTGCCCGTCTACCTAATTTCGTATTTTGTTTTAATGAAAAATATTATTTAACAACAAAAAAGAAAAAAAAGAAAAAAAAGTCAACTTTCAAGAACAAGATTCAAACTTTAATCAATACCTGTGACTGCAAATCTGTTTGCAGATGTTTTCAGCTCAAATCTTTCATGAACTGATATGACAGATCTGTGGGTTCTGATCAAATAGCCTATAAAGATGAAGACTTGAAAAGATTGTATAAACAGAATCAAGAAATCTTGCAATGTGTTTTGGAGCTGCGTGTATTTGGGTAATGTGTAATAAGAGATGGATGAAGAGTAGTAGTGTTTTAATTTGATTTAATATTTCCCCCCTTTTTGTTAAAGATTTGTTTTTTTAGGGTTCCATATCATTTCAAATATTTTTTCCTTTTTTAATTAACCCGGTTATTGTTCTTTGACTAATATGCCCCCGAACTAAATTAATAATAGTTATTACTTTTGTCAATATAAAAATTATTTTTTTGTTTTTTTTTTGTTAATATAAACATGATTTTTTAGTTTATTAAGTTGTTTTTGTTCCAACTTATTTGTTAAGCATTGATTGGTAGAAGCTTTATCTTTCTTAAATTTAGTTAGGTAATAATATATTCCCTTGTTTCACTTTTATTGCCCATTAATAAAAATATTATTTAAAACAGGTGCATTTAATTCTAATTTTAGTTAATAAAATGCTTTTTTATTTTACTTTTGCATTTAAAACAATGTAGAATACAATATTTAATGATCAATCAAGGCTAAAATAGAAAAAGGAATCATATTTGTTTATTGTTAGTTGATATTTATGTTGAGGTAATAAAAAAAAAATATTATAAATAATAAAAGTGATAGAAAGAAAGTATGTGCATTTAGAGCCAAAAATCAAGTCTAAAATACGATTGATATTTGACAGTAGCCGTAAGAAGTGAAAAATAATTGTTAAGGTCATTTATGTCATTTTATTAGTGTGTATTTAATTGGGCCACTATAGTTGATTTTTGCCGCCTCTTGGTTTCAAATTTTCATATCTCTTCACAGATCCAAACATGGAAGTATGAAACAGACCAAGAAAATGATTAATACTGCAAACAAATATTATGTTTTTTTTGTTATTATAAAAGTTTATTATACTAAACATTAGGTTACCTGTATTTTTGTGAGTAAATTGCTCATATTTTAGGATAGGGTTGTGAGTGGAAGAGATAGGGCATTTTCGTCCATGTGTTTTGGTCATATTTTGTCATTTTCATCCAAAACGTTTTCTTCTCACATTTGGGTCCCCCATGGTTTCAAAAACTTGCCATTTTCATCCACTTCGCTAACTCCATCTATTTTTAACGTTAGATTTAAGGTCATTTTTTGTCATTTTACTTGATGATGTACACATTTTTAAGCATTATGTAAAAGTTTAAAAGGAAAAAAATATTAAAAAAAAATATTATTTAACTTAACAAGAAAGAGAAAGTGTAATGTTTTTCAGTGTAACATATGAATGGGATGAGGAACCTATTGTGAATGCTTGAACTACTGATGATTCATTATTTATCATTCGATAATTGTTACAATATATCACGATTTGTTTCATATAATTGTTATATTTTCATAAATATCGCTAAACCATACAAAAAGACAATTACACGCTACGACCTTGTTAAAAGACTAGCCCAAATTGCCTACAATCCATCATGAAATCAAAGTATCAAAAACACTCATGAAATCAACTACTGGTGAAATCAAACTTTTATGGCAATTTGGGCTTTTAACACTACCATAGAATTGTGTACATTTTGACACTAACAAAGTATAATAAATCTAAATCTAAATCTTGCACTTTTAACACTACCATAGAATTGTGTACATTTTGAGTTTTTTTAGTTCTGCCTTTTGGTCATGTAGTTTTGGGTTTATGCATATTTAGGGTATTAAGATATTCGTTTCTCTTCATCATTAAAACTTATGGGTTAGCAATTCTACATATTGTTAATGAATTTGTAGGATGTTATACATAACTTTGAAGATATTGGATAGCATTGTCTTTACAAGGTTGACAACTAAATTGATGACGGAGCATGATCCATATATTTGTTTGTGCTAAAATAATCGAACACTGCCCTTAACAAATTTAAAACTGTGTAGCCCAAACATGACCCAGTTGCAATAAATGGGTTAAAGAAATTGACGGTTAGACATGTCGGCCTTAAAACGACAAGTTTATTAAACATGTTAATACTTGACAACCCAAACTACTATCATTATTGATTTTAGACATTTTACTGCAAAGAAACAAATTAATGAAAGAAATTATGCTTTCTAACTACTACAAATGATAGCCATACTGGCCATAACTGCATAGCTTACACTGTTTTAAAATAATTACATAATTAAACCTGAATTTCTTTCCAAACAATCCCCAAAACATGACTCTTTATTGGTTGAAATCTCAGATAATTGCTTTAAATAATTCAATAAATTACATCAATCTGAGAACAAAAAAAACGACACATAATGCGTGTTATACAACACATAAACTCACCCGTTACAGCGGAGGTTGCCTGCAAGTCGGACAATACCACTTCCCCTTAAACCTGGTTTCGGGTGTCAGCCCAACACATGAGTAATGAAACCACTCTCCACCTTGACACTGTTGAACACAAAAAAAACAGCTGTGCTATATTATTACTGCAATAGATATGTTTTTGTTAACACGCTAATTATTTATTAAGAAAAAAAAAACGAAACATGAAGTACTTGCAGGTCGAAACAATCTGACCCGGTCCATTTCACATACAGAAAAACGAACAAATTCAACAGCATATGAATTCGATCAAGTAAGTTTGATCGTATAAACTTACGTTCTCATTATCACATGCAATCATGTCACCATAGGAAACCTGAAGAGAAAACAATTACCCATGATGTTACTCAAATCGTTGTTTTAATAGATGGTATCAAAGGACAACATTAAATTTCTTTCTATTGAATAAAACTCGGAACCTGATGACAAACACAGTAGGTGGGTTCGTTTGGATCAATTGGCTGATCCATCTCCAGCGGGGTTGCATAATCCCTTTTGAAACCACCAGGTGGTGGCATGAGCTCAAAATCCCTATCCCGGTGGTCCCACTCCCGATCCCTGTAATCAAGTTTCTTAGATTGAGGTGTTGAATACAGCAATTTCCGCTTCTCGTTTTTAGGAACTAAAGGTAATGGAGGAAGTATTGCAGGTTCATCTGCTGGTAATTTTCCCTCTGCAAAAAATCAATATTTTTCTTCGATTAGTAGACATTCTAGGAACTGATTCCCATAAAAAATTTGCAAAGTTTTTTTTGTGTTGGCATTCAATCCATATGTATTTCAAATTAGTAACTTGATCATGATACATGAGTTTGGGACAGTAGACTATCTAGGAAATGTAAAACATCGTGAAGTTCTTTTTTTGTCCCGATTGCGAATTGTTGTGTGCCTTATGTCCAATGCTTGATACAAAACCACTATCGAGCCGGGGGTCTCACTGGAAGCAACCTCTCTATTCCCACGGGGTAGAGGTAAGGTTGTCTACATCTTACCCTCCTCAGACCCTACCTTAGCTTTGCTATTGGTGGGATTAACTGAGTATGATGATGATGATGATGAATTTAATCCTTATTTACTTTAGATAAGTAACTTGATCATGATACATGAGTTTTGATCAATGTACATGAATTCTTGGTTTTGAAAGGCGCATATCAAGTGTGCAGGCAATTGGAAAAACGCCTCATGGCTTTAAGACAAAGCTTCATGCACATGCGGTCAAATTGGTTAAAATTAGAGCATAGAGGAAGCTGATATATTAAATGACCAAAAATGAATAGATTAAGAACAGTTTACGTGATGAAAAAGATTGATGAGGAAAAAAGATACAGCTTTTGGTTGTGCATAAAGCTTATTTGGTTGTACATAGAGCAACGTCTCACGTACATAAAGCTCTCGCATCACGCTTTTTAAAATCAAGCATAAGTTAACTTTGTTTTATCCTACATTAGGGGCAATTTAGACATTCAACTGATAATCAAACATTGACATGTGCAGATGTAGGGAGTAACTAACTAAAGTAAATTGAATTTAAACCTTGTTTTAAATCCTCGGCAAAGTTGTGTAGATCTTCGTCAAGACGTTTTACATGACTGTCTATCTGGAAGTAAGTTGAAATAAACATAAGACATAAGAACAAGCTCAAAGTTAACCTAGAAACTATAATATATAGAACACAATGCACATGATGTGTTCTAATATTATAGCGTGTTATGATTTTTGCCGATTCAAATAATTGCTTTTTTTTCTAATAGGATGCAATTAGGGGTGTTCAGAAACCGTTGAAACCAACCACACCGTCCATACCAAAGCATATTGACCAGCTTGAGATCCAAACAGGGGTTTTCGCAGTTTGGCGGTTTTACAGTTCGGTCCCGTTTGAAACTTGTACCAGCTGTGTAAATTGAACTGGCTGTTTCACCTTATTATCTATATAATTCTTTTCATTTTTTAGAACTTAAGATTATGTACATGTATTATAATCATGAACCATCTTTGTCATTTTAAACTTTTTGATACAAACTAATGATTTAAAACAATGGTTCAAACCCCCAAACCGCCAAAACCGAACCGTTAAACCGCCAATCTATAAAACCGGTCACTCCGGGCAACCAACTAGTGGTCGACTGATTTGGTTTGTCATCTTAGAAACTGAAGTTAGCGATTCGGCACAATATCTTTGTTAAAACCGGCCTAACCGACCCGTGAACACCACTAGATGCAATAACTTAAAAATAGGATGTAGTTGCGGAGTAGTAAATTATGAAAGAGACAATATTCATAGAGAAGAACATAAACAAACACAAATAAATGTCAACATAGTGACATACTATAAACACTCACAAGATCATAAGCTTGGCGTGCGAGAAGAACCTTCTCGGTACATAGGCTTAAAGCATTATCTTGGTTTGCTTCGATTTCTTTCTTCATTTTCTCAAAAGCCATGTCATCATCTTCATGAATGCCTTTATAGGAGTTTTGAGAAGCCATGTCCAAGCAGCTCTTTGTCTGCTGCCTTGTCTGGTTTATCATGGCTAGAACACAAAAAGTATGATTCAATAATATACATTTTAAAAGTGAACAACAATATCCAGATTAAAGTCTAAATACCATTAGATGGTTCAATAAGGTATTAGTAATAACTGATAAATAAATATGAATTAACATGTAAACGAACAGACATAAACAAACCTTAACGAAAGGTAAATGAACAAACACAAACGAAAGTTTACACACGTAAATAACGAAGAGGACATATGTTCATGTGCATTCAGACTACCTAGAAACATGAAACTGCCCATATAATGTTTTATAAACACATCTTTGGCTTCATAACATCACAGGTTACTATTTAGTAGTTACTACCGTTACTTGTATCCTTGCACAGAACTCTAAACCAGGCACAAGCATTCAAACACAGACAAACAAATCAGCAAGTGTGCACATACATATGTTGCAAGTGAAGTATGAAAGTTTTGACCGCTTTTAAAACATCCATGCCAACTAACCTGAGCACAGCATTTAAGTATGTCATAAAATCTAATTGAATAACGTCCACGTCCACCATACAGGCTGCAATTTGTCAACTACTAATCTATATTAATATCACAGCGAATAACACATAGATCAACCAGTATTAACTACTGCAAACTAGTGTAATGTCAAATTGTCAATTACTTTCGAAACCCTAAATTCCATTCATATTAGTCACACATGTACATGTTACTTAATTAACAGCCTTGTTTCCAAAAACAAGAGGCGCACAAAAGCGACGAGGTCTAAAACCGAGGCGTAAAGCGCAAACGCGTCAAGCTTTTATTACCCGAGGCGCAACGCCTCGGTTGACATACTCGAGTAGTCTCGTTCCTTTTTTTGGTGTAATTACTCTTAGTTGTTTTATTTGTATGGTTAGGGCACGTTAAATCTATTTGTATTTGATCATAACACTGTATAATACAGATATAACAGTAGAAAACAATAAAGCATACATTGAGAGCGGTCATCGAGTTCTCTAATGGTATTTAAAAGCCTCTGCAACTCTGCTGGCAATGTGCTTGCATCTATTATTGCAAAAAAAAAAAAAGAGCGTAATTAGAAGGAAAGTGAGGATATTATAATAATAATAATGGATGAATATATAGTATGAAAGATGGCTTACACTCCAAGTAATCGTCGACGAATACTCCTGTTCTTGCGATCGCCATATGTGTGTGTGTAAGATCTGAACGCGCGTAATTAAAGCTAGGGTTTACACAGTTTGAAAGATTTCACGGAGGGAGGCAAAACAAACAGAAAATTGGGGAAACGAATTAAACGACGTCGTTCCATAGGGTGAAATTTAGGGGTGTAAATGATACGCAAAAGCTCGAGAGCTAATCGGGATCGGATTGGTAAAAACCTCGAACAAGCCGAGCCTTAACGAGCTCGAGCTTGAAACATGAAGCTCGAGCTTTTCATACAAATACCGTTTAGGCTCGCGAGTCTAAAAGCTCGCGAGTCTAAACGAGCCAAACAAATTATATATTATTATTATTTTATATATAGTATACCTACTATTTTACATTGGCGAGTCGAACTCAAGCCGAGCTTTTAGCTCATTTTAAATTCTCATGTAATTATTTCGAGCCGAGTCGAGCCGAGCTCGAGTCCTTGGGTTTTACTTTCGAGCCGAGTTTGTGCTCAAAGTATTAGGCTCAAACCGAGCCGAGCTCAAGCTTCATAAAAGCATGCCGAGCTCGAGCCCAGTCAGGCTTGGGCCCGGCTCGTTTACACCCCTAGTGAAATTTGACAATTTGTATACAGTTTAATCAATACAGAAAATTACGTAATTTACAGCATTCCATTAGCATCCCGCATCTTCGAAGGGGTGCTAAACGGGTCGTGTTCGCAAGTCTAACCCGACCCGAACCCGAAAATTGTGTCACACATATGAACCAGAACCCGACCTGAATTTTCACAGGTTAACCTGTAGCCGACCCGTTCAACACATTTTTTTTTGTTAGCAAACTAATATATTAATATTAAAACTTTACTACAAAAAATACAAGCGTATATAAAATATTTACGTTTTAAGTATAAAACTTATACCAATTTCTATTTTAAGGTACAAGTATAGCATAAAATACATAACCAATTTTAACTTATAACATAAAACAAAATGTAAAAAAAATAAAATATAGTATGAATGGGTTAAACGGGTCAAACCACCAACCAGGTCGGGTTGAACTGACCTGAATCCGTTTAGACTAAACCTAAACCCGTTAATTTCATTTTAGGTTTGATTCGTGTTTTCGGGTCGGGTCATAAATTTACACCCTTAATATTTATCACTATAATTACACAAAAAAACACTATATTTCTTTCTTTTTTGGGTAAACTGCTAAAATCGTCTATGTGGTTTGTTGAAAGTTGCCACTTACGTACAAACTTGAGATTTTTTGTCATAATCGTACTCTGGTTTTAATTGTTTGTCTAAATCGTCCCTGGCACTAACTCCATCCAGTTAAGTCAATGGACGATTTAGACAAACAATTTAAAACCAGGGTACTATTATGACAAACAATTAAAACCAGGGTACGCACATCAAAAAACATAATTAGTTAGGTACCCGTAGCAACGCGCAGGCATTCCCACTATAATTAAATCAAGATTTAACCAACACAAACAGCTAATCGGAGATATGGAACTAACATAACTGAATTATACGCATAAAAATAGAAATACATAGAATTCGTGTAGTTTTTCTAAATTTTTCTCTAACAGTTAATATAAAGCATAACAACCCAAAGTTTATGTCAAGACAGGGAAAACAGGTGATTATTACTAGAAATGTTATTTTTAGTAACATCTTACGACTATTGTCCTGACTGATGATTTGCATGTATCGTTAGGAGGACAAGTCATAGAGATTTCAAAATTTGGACACTTTAACTAAAAGAAAATCAGTGAAGTCATGACCGAGAGTGCCAAACCAATCAAAGTTATGGACGAAGCACCCGTTAAATGTGACGATGACGACGATGGAGTTGATGGTGATGGCGATGGTGAATCCGAATCTGTGTGTTCATGTCCATTTAGGTTGATTTGGATGTTGAACTTGCATTGATCTTTCGATGGGTCTTGGTGGACTTGTGTGGCTAGCCCGCCAAAATCGCAACTTTTTTTTGATTGGTTTGACACTTGAAAGAACGAGTTAAAAGCATAAGACGCCTTTTCGCAATCACTTAGGCCGCTACATGATCCACCGTCTGCTAATGCACTACAATCAGCATGGTCACACGCGTAAGTCATGCTCTCATTGAGTTTCTTTTTGTCATGAGGCACATCTTGCCTCAAAAGACACCACTTCTTAGACTGAAATTTGACATCTTTGGCTCCTACTAATGTCTTGTTCTTGTCTTTTGCATCTAAGCTTATGTTGAATTTTGGTTGACCCGCGTAGTCAAAGATACCCCAATGTCGTTCGTATTCTCCATGAACTATGCTTTTCGCATCCTCATCAACGAGCCCAGAAAGGTAAACTTCAATGTAACCGGGGTACAAAGGTGTCCCCTTCTTGGCTGTCATTCGAGGCAAGAACCCGTTATAAAACTTTGAAGCAAGGGAGCTGTTGGCCCACTTATTTCCATCAGTGGGCCAACCTATCTGCCCAATAACAATGGTCATATTCGCATGACCACTTAGTTTCAAAGCCGATACACAAGTGTCAAAATTTGCATCAAACACATTTGTGTATTTAAATTCACCGTCTTGGATGCCATCGCTGCCATCGAAAAACGCATAATCCACGGGGAACCGATTATCCCCGTTGGCGAGGCTCAAAAATGGGTAGATGTTGATGATAAATGGAGCATTATTCATGGCAAGAAAATCTGCTATATCTTCGATTTCATCGGAAACATCTGGACGGAAAATTCCGGCAGATGGTAACGGTCTCCATTGCGGGGACAAGTAAACATCCCCGTTGAAAGGAACCGAAGCCTTGATCTTGTCTCCGAGTTTGGCATCATCAAGCGCCTTTTGGATATTCTTGAGCGCAGGCAGTGTCGAGTTGGTATACTTATCCTTATACTCTATTAGAAATGGCTCGTTACCAACGGCCACGCTCCTGTATAACGATAATCAACGTGTTACAAATTTTGTACATTATGCACACACTAAAACCAAAAAAAATAACATGTTAAGAAGTTGCGATTTACGTTATCCTGACTTTGTTATCCACGTATTTGACAACGTTGTCATCGACCCATTTTTTGGCATTGTTTATTTGGGTCATTGCATCGAGTTCAACATTCTTGACGCCCACCATGACCTCGATATCTGTCTCGGCCAAGGCCTTCAAAACGTATGGATCAGCATCGAGCAGTTTGACCTTCTTTAGTCCATTGTCTTTCAACATTTGAACCACTGTCTCGGGTGGTAGTTGGTGTGAAGAGTTGGTTCCCCAATTCACACCCAACCCTTCAACATTTGAACCAAACAGGCTCAATACAAGTGCACATACAAACAATATGTTTACCATATCTGAATGTCTTGGCATTCCTCTTCCCCTGCCATTGAGACCAAAAAAGAACCTTGTCAGTGAACATAACATATTAAGCCTCACAATCCATTGCGTCGGGTGGGGTAGCATGTCAAGACGGGTTTTGATAGAAATGGGTTCATGTCAAAACAGGTCGTTTAAAAAACTGGTCAAAACAGGTCACCTGTAAGTTAAGTTGGCCCAAATGAACCCATGTATAATTTTTGTTTTTACTCAAATCAACTTATATCTAGAATATATAACATGTCCTGTGATCTAACACGATGTGATCAAGTGACCGGACTAAAAGACTGGCTAGCCCTGGTCAAGCATATTCAAGCTCTCGCGGGCCTTCATTTTAAAGCGAGTTAACACTAGTTGGACAAACTAATGATGTCTAGTATGTCGTCAACAACCATATAAACTTTATACATAAAACCGTATATACATTCCTGACTAAAACCAAACAATCATTAGAATTTCATCAAGCTAGATCGGATCATGCGGTGTGTCAATAATAAAAATCTTGAAATGAGAAAAGGGAACGGTTAAACATACAAATCTAATCGCCGTGTGCACAGTTCAACCACCTAGACCATCAGATTCGGATTGTAGCTCAGCGTTGATGATATCAGTTCGCGAATTAGTAAGCGAACGTGTAAACTGTTAAACGTATCGTTGATGTTGGGTTCATAAGGGATGTGTTGATGATCATATGTAAAAAATGTCTTAAGACTTGTTGAGACACTTATATCAATAGCTAAGACTTGCCCTTAAAATGTGGGACAAAGATCCATAAATAATGCCTTAAATAGTCTCATCCCATAAAGCCTCTTTTTATTTTAGGAAACATCGTTTAAAAAACCAAGAAAATGTCAAAGTAAAGTTTTAAAAATTTCATCATATGTAACATAATAAACCAAATATAAGACCTAAATGTAACTTCAATTAGTAAAATAAGCAATGAAGTCTCTCAAAATGATAACAAAAAATGAAATCTATAACGCGAAAATCGCGAGAATAATCAAGTATACAAAGGCGTAAGTTGATGCTCGAGAACCCGATGAGTATGCCCCGACTATTTGAATGTTAAACCTGCACGCCTCAGTCGAGATATTGAGTGTCGTCACCATAGCCAAACCTTCAAAAAAACACGCATTTTCATCTTGGTTTTGCACTTGAAAATACGCGTTAAACGCATAAGAGGCATTCGCATTCGCGTCCAGCCCATTACACGAAGACCCATACCCGAGCGGTGTACAATCAGCAAAAGTACAAGCATAGTTAATATTATCCCCAAGTTTACTCAAATCTTTCGCATTCGGGTTAAACTGGCACCATTTCTTCTCTTGGTACTGCACATTTTGGGCCGGTACCAAAAACGAGTTCTGACCTCGGCCCGAAACATCCATCGCAAACTTGGGCTGCCCGTCGTAACGAAAAATCCCCCAATGCCTTTCAAAGTTGCCCGGGGCAATGCTCTTGGCATCCTCATCAATAAGCCCGAAAAGGTACACTTCTATCGGGCCGGGTCTAAGTGGGGTGCCTTTATTCGATGCAAGGCGAGGTAAAAGCCCATTGTAGAAGCGATACGCCATGTTAATATTCGCGTTTTTATCCCCATCAGTGGGCCAACCTACCTCCCCAACAATAATGGGCATGTCACCATAGCCCGCAGCCTTCAAAGCCGACACTAAAGTATCATAATTCGCGTCGAAAACGTTCGTGTATTGGATCCCGTTATCGACTACGGGCTGCGGTGCACCGTCAAAGAAAGCGAAATCAATAGGGAAGTTGTCATTCCCATATAGACTTAAAAACGGGTAAATATTGACCGTAAAGGGTGCTTTGTTTTGGGCTAGAAACTGAACCATTTGGACCATTTGGTCATTGATGTCGGGCCGAAACCGGCCCGCGGACGGGACCGGGTTATCGGTTGGAGAACCGTAAACATCGGCATTTGAGGGTACCGTGGCCTTGATCTTGTCACCGAGACCGGCTTCGTTAAGGGCATTTTGGACATTTTGTAGTGCTGGAAAGGTTGTTTTGGAAAAGGAACCGTTGTATGATTTTAGGAACGGTTCATTGCCCACAGCAACATATCTGTCACACAAAAACAAATAATAATATTAAAGAAAATATTGAGATCCATATATTTTGGAAGTTGCTTAAAAGCAACAATATATTGTTTGTATACATGCACATGAATATCACCTAAAAATGCAAGTGATTGCAAATCTATTGTACGGTCTTTATGGACATAGTACAACTCACAATGGATATAATAATTGTGTAAAGTGCCTTTTACTTTTTTTAGGAGTGTTCATAAACCTTTGAAACTGATCGGATTGTTGATCGGTTTAGGGTTTAGTTTCGACGGTGTGTTTTTTCATGGTTCGGTTTTGACAATTTAAAGGATTAGTAGCCTATGTGTAAACCGAACCAGCTATTTAACATTCCTTGTGTATTTACTTATTTGATTTTTTTTTTAAAATTGGTATGCATGAATATCTTTATAATTTAAAAGATTTAATATAACTAACGATTTTGAAAAACTAAAAAGATAAATAAGTAAACAAAAATAACGGTTCAAACTGGTAAAACCGAAACAACAAACCATTAAAACCATCCTACCCACCCACCCATCCATCAGGACCGGTTTGGTTCATCGTTTCCCGAATACAACATAAGGTTTACCAAAATTTTTTGTCAAAACCGAACCATAAACACCTCTACGTCGTTTTCATAAACAGAATCCTTCCACATACATGTGGCAAATAAGAATGTACAACTACTTCAAGCACCAATCCTTTTCACTAACATGAACAATAGACTATACATATAACATATTCGGTTCAGTAGGCCCATGGGTTACTCCTAGAAACGGATAACCTAAAATCCTAATCCAACAGAATGTACAACTTTTAATGCTTTAAGCACAACCTAAAAAAAATATATCTCTACGCTAAACGCACAAAGTACAACATATAAAGCACAAGGTACAACAAAAACTTACTTAATATTAACACCGCCGTTAAAGTTATACCGAGTAACATTCTTTTGAACAAACTTTTTAGCTCGGCTATAATCATTCAAAGCCGAGAGCTGATCATTAGGAATAGCAATCATAACCTCAATCCCTGAGCCGGCTAAGGCGCTCATAGTCGACGGCTCGGCGTCAAACAGCTTAACTTTATTAATACCATTATCTTTCATCATCTGCACAACAGTCTTTGGATCCATTCTATGTGTTGCCATAGTCCCCCAGTTCACCCCCAGCCCCTCAACTTTCGACCATATTACAAAAATACCCGTCAAGAATACAAACATGACAGTTTTTACCACTGACATTTTTTATTATTGTTGTTGTTTTGGTGAGTGAATGAGATCTTGTGGGTGATGGGTTTTGTAGGGAGTTGATGAAGATGAAGGATGGTGGGTTTTAAAGGTGTGTTAACTTGTTAATGGCGGTTGAGATGAAGGTGGGATCGTGGAGACGTGTGTGTGTGTGTGTAAAATATGGTGAGGTAATGGGTTCGTGTGTGTGAGGAAGAAGGAGAAGAAGAGGGATATTATTATTAAGCAGAGGGGAGAGGAGAGGAGAGAGGTGAAGGTTTGTATATAGGAAAGGGGATTTGAAATTAAGGAACGTTATTGGGTGGGCTTTATTTTATTAATGTTTAATCTAATAGTAACCTAAATTTAAAAAGGTTGAGATATTTTGTACGTGTAAACAAATAAATAAATAAATTGGTGAATTTTTTTTGGAAGGTGTGTTTCAGCGGTGAATTCAAACGACGCACAACCCCTCAACCCCGGTTCGAATCCAGGCCAAACGCGGGTGTTGAATTTCTCACCCCTTATTGCGAGTTGGGGGACTTGAACCTGAGACCAAGCCCGGGCGGGAACCTCCCTAAGGAGTAAACCCTCCCACCTCCGACCAGCTGGGCTGGACATCATCGGCAATTAATTGGTGATTAATAAAAAAAAAAGTTTCTATGTATTAAGTTAAATACGTTTAATGTTTTATTGTAATAGTAATAATGTAGTTCCTTTTGTAACAAGTTATTTTGTGTTTATTCTTTTACCTGTGAAAAATATAACTTACTTCGAAGCGTGTGTCTTCAATGAATCATATAAATTATCTTTTTTTTTGTTACATACGTGTGAACAACTTCATATAAAAAAAATTCATGAAATAACACGTTTCATTAGCCACAATTCCTAATGAGATGGTTACATAGTTCCTATTCCTAGAAAACCCCCCTTTCAATTTATATAGTAAGATTTGTTACCAATACCGGTTTATAAAAAAATTAAATAAACAAAAATTGACATTGATACCATTGTTTACCGATACCTAAATCTAAAAAATCTAGTACCGGTACCGTTTATGATCGGTCAAACGATACCGATATTCTACCAAAAAATCTAATCCCTAATTCCTATGATGCAGTGTCCCACCATCGATGCATGTTTGGATCTAGATACGACTAGGGCTTGGGTTTTGGGACATCTACCACTAATCATCGTCAACATCAATTAAAGCATGAATAGTCCTGACTGAAATGAAAACAAATTGATACGGCTTATAAGTTCAAAATATACAGTAATTGGCTTTTTCTAACAATATTAACTAATAAACGTATAAATACATGTATTCAAAGCATTACAACTAAATGACATAAGTTTTAATTTACAAAAACTTGATTCAAAAGTTAAAATATATGCACTAACATTGATAACGGAAAAGAAAAACCATACCCGAAAACCCGAACCCCTTTAAACCGATCACACCACCAAAAGCTTTAACCATGAATTACACACACAAAACCATAAACTAATCTACAAACCGCAAACTACATAAAAACTTAAGCTCATGTTGATTTGTCGTTTGGGGTTTTGTACTTGTGTTGGATCCTTTACTCTGCTAGTTGGGGTCGTGACCTTCGTTTCCTTGTTCTTTGAGGTCATGTTCGCTAGAGTAGGATGTGAGTATAAGATGAAAGCATGAGGACAAGGGGTTGAAATGTGTTATTCCATTATTCACCCTTTGGTCATTGTTGTCATAGTTTTATTCCTAAAGCCAACTTAACTCTTTGATCATAAAGTTTATTCGTTTCATAAAGTTTATTCATACCAAATATTTAATATTTTCTTCTTGTTAGTTGAAAGGTGTATGCTTCAACAAAAAATTTTGTTCAATTTATTAAGTATTGGTGGAGGAATAAATAAATAGATATAGACACTAAAATCAAAAAAGTTTACCTGCGGTATCAAAACGATATTGGTGGAAAATCAAAACGATATTGGTGGAAAAAAAAATAAAAAAAAGTTTACCTGCGGTATCAATCAACCACAAGACGTGGTATGCAAGGTAAATCGTTTTATTACTTTTGGAAACAAGATCTAAAACATAATAAACTATTATTTATTAATGTATATGATATTAATGCAAGATTCACATGAAAGACTACTTTGTTAATTGGAGTTTTTTGCTAAAAATAAGTCGGAATTGTAATAAATCTAAAAATATATATACCTCTGGTGTGTATGGACACGTGAGGAGTTAAAAGTGAATGAAAGAATAAACTAGTAAACATTATATTGTAAGAAAAAACATGTGGATGAATGAACCTTTTTTTTTTCACAACGGCTAAACCATTTTATGTTAGTGTATGGAACGTGTGACGTTTACACCAAGTTAGTTACTACCACATCACAAGCGGTGAAGCTTCATAAATGAATGAACTAGTTGTGTGTAACTCGATGTGTATTTGTGTTTTTTTTTTTCGATATATATCGTGACATCCCATGTTAATTTTCATAGCTATAAGAATAGGTGGGAGATTCATAATTAACAAATTTGTTAAGGAGTAAAAACAACAGGGTTCATTATGTCTTTTATGTGGCATTATGTTTTTTTTTATTTCACCATTGTGTCATTTTTACGACTCATTGTATTTTTTTCTCGGCATTATGTTATATTTTGTGACCTATTGTGTTATATTTCGTGATTCATTGTGTTTTTTTTGTATGATTCTCACCTTTCTAATTTATTTTACCCTGTGTATAATAACTTAACCCTATGTTACTACTACTACCACCACTACCGCTGTTAATAATAATAATAATGTATTTTTTACTGGGTAAAGCTGTATAACTCATATAGCCCTATATGAGTCGTGTAACTCTTCCTTCTTGATGCAAGACTTGTATAGGGGACAAAGTCACAAATGAGGAGCCATATGAGTCGCATAGGAGGGGTGTCATAAGAGTTGTATATTTGTATGTCCCTATACGTGTCGTATTGATATGCGATTTGATCGACCTTTGTTGAAAAATGTGAGCCTATACAAGTTCTATAGCCCTATACGACTCGTATACGTGGCAGGTTCTTGGGTGTCCGGAAAACGAGTATTAACCCGCTTTAGATATATAGGTCCCACGTGAGGATCCGGATTAAGTGATTTGCCGGCCACCACGTGAAAACTTTGAAAGTCTTGCTTTTATTTCGGTGGTTGGTCCCATGTGAGGAGGGGTACGTGTGGCTTCATAACCAAGGAATTGTGCTTCAACAATTACTTGCAACTCCCAAGAAACAAAATATTATCGTACACCATTCTAGCTAACTAATCTCAATACTTTTTTTTGAACGGCAAATTACTTTTATTCATCCCAAAAAATACATTACATTGTAAAAGCAAGATACTAACACAATGTAACACTCCCTAGAACAACCCTATAGACATCGATACAACAAACTTTCTACCCCATGTCATCAAAAATGACAAGTTTCACCCACTCCACAAAGCACATCATCAGGCACAGCACCTTCATCGTCCCACTTTGTCTCCCTCGTTCCTAGAGTTGTTATTCACCCCACCATTCTCCGCCGAAGCTTGGTCTTGCTGGCCCGAATTCCTTGTACGCCTAGACCATTTTTTACGAATAGTCACCCCACGTAGGTCTAAATTCTCCAAAGATCCGAGCGAATGATTTTGGCCGTTTATAGCTTCATTAATCATCTGTTCCATCTTCTCCCTTGACCCAAAACAAAAGATTGGGTCGAGTTTTTGTTGATTCTTACGGCTTCCTTCAGTTGCGCTCTCCCCACTTGAAGGTTGTTTCCCACTTCCCCCAATTGACGCGGTGAGTCGAATATGAGATTGTGTCCCTGGCGCCACATCCGCTTGCTCCTGTACGTCATGAGACCGAACATCTTCCGCCCCCAGTGGCGAAGCTTGACCCGAAGGTTCGAGGGGTCGGAAGTCACCGGGGGTCGGAAGTCACTAGTTTCGGGGGGTCGAAACCCTATATTTTCAAAATTTTCTATACGAATACTATATAATCGGAACTTTTACGCGAAAATTCGGGGGGGTCGGCCGCCCCTCCCCGCCCCAACTAAGCTACGCCATTGTCCGCCCCAGACTTCACTGGCAAAATTCCTATGGGGTTTGGAACTTGAGCCATCTCCACACCTTGCATGCTTACAACCCCAGACTCTACTTGACCAATGGTTTCCCCATGCAGAATTTGCACTCTACTTGACCAATTATCGGAATTATTATTATTATTATTCTTGTTATTGTTATTATTATTATTATTAATGAAATCTGGCCCACCCTCTACATTAAAAGCATTCCCATTTAGTGCTCCACTTGAAACACAACCATCTCCTATTTCACGCATGCTTGAAACTTCATTCCCTGACTTTTGTTGGATGTTGGCAATCTCCCAGACATTATTATTATTAAATTCCTTTATACCTTTGACCTGAGTGGACACCACATGAGGAGTGTGTGGAAGACACATGCTAACCATTTCGAACCCATCACCCACAATAGGACAATTCTCCTCCCCATGCACACCCGATTGGTTTTCGTGCCAATTCTTCAGCTGGTTACTGGTCGGAAGATTTTCCGGCACCGGCGTATTCTCCGGAGAGTCATTCATCTCATTCCCAGTTATCTCTCCATCCTCACGTTCCTCTTCCAAAGGCTCCACTTCAACAGCATTAATTTCATTAAAAACCTTCGTTGACTTTGCGACACCTTCTTTTGTAACCTCTCCAATATTTTTGGAAATCGAATCAACATTAATTCCATCATTATTGGATCTCGAAAATTCCTCCTGGCATTTATTCCTTTCCACCGGCGCCACTTCCGACTGTCCCATCGGAGTTTTAACCGGAGACTCTTCCTGTTCCGGCCTCTGCTCTTTTCCATCTATTACCGTCGGTGCCTCGAGTACAAACTCCTCCAGCCAGTCATTTGAATCCTCCATAACCCAAACCTTGATATTTTTCCCCTGCCACCTTAGAACGACCTCATCTTGAATACGACCACCGTGTTTCACCAGAACTCCGATGAATTGGAAGGAAACGTCTAAACCACACCATTCCACCCTTGACGACTTAACTACCTCCCCGAACAAACTACCGATATCGTTCACCACCTTATTCTCTGATAAGCACAACGGAACTCCGAAGACTTTTAACCATGCGATCCTTTCAAAATAATTCACTTGGCCTGTCCATATTTCAGCTTTATCGAACAGGTCAGACCTGCCTTCAATCTCAGTTAACGCCATTGAAGCATGCTCATTAGTCCTGAACTCAATCATAATCTGAAGACCACCCAGACACCTAACCACTCCTTCATGTAACTTCATCTCTTTCAACAATCTTTTAATATTTTGTAACACAAACAAAGAATTCAACCTCACAATAATCATCCTCCCATGCAAACTATCAAAGGCATTTGTAGCAGCATCTACCACCACCATCTTGTCCTTCGCCACCCCTGTAAAAGCTTCCTTATAAGACAAAAAGTTGGACCCAAGATCCTTCTTTGAAAACGTCTCACCATTACCGCATCCCTGGCTGGTCGGTTGCTTTTGCTTAGGGACAGGTTTGGGCTGTTTGATTTCCCCTTCTTCAAGTACAAATCTTGCAACGTTGCACTTTAATAAATACTCTCCCATACGAACATCAGACAAGCTACGGACCAGCTCCGGGACATCCTTGACATCTAACATAGACACAAAACCAAATCTCTTGCCTACCTTATCCCTTTTCCGTGCGATGTAAATGTCAAAGATATCACCCATACCTCGAATGGCTTCAGCCACGTCAACCCCACTGCATCGATCTGGAAGGTTTGAGATAAAAATCTTTGTGAGTCTAGCCTGAACAGCTGCCGGAATAGGTTTACGGCGGAAGCCTTCGCCTATCATTGAGTTCGAACTTCGCCTATCATGAATTGACCCATCTTGTGAATATTGTCGAAAAATGTTGAAGGTTATTAATTAAGTTGGTTAGGGATTTTATTGCTTAATAAAGAAGGCTTCGTGTTATGCAGGCGAGTGAAGGGATCAGAACTACAAAACAGTGGATGACAAGAAGTTTTGGATTTCTGATTAGTCACGGGTTAACCTAGAGTGTTCGTGGATTGACATTGACCCGTTATTTTTATGAACTAATCTGAATACTTAATACACCCCTTGACGTTGAAAGGGCCTATGCTCTCAGGGACGATGCGAAAGAGGATTCGAAACGGGTTACGGAGGTGATGTCCTTAGCCGATCTAAAAAAAACTAATCTGAATACTCTAGTCATCACTAGACTTTGTCGATTCGGCTGCGGGCTAAGTCTTAGCCGGCAGCAAAAGCAGGAGCTAAGCGATTAAAAGCGTGGGCTAAGCCTTAACCAGCGGTCCAAATTGACAAACTAAAATTCAGTGACTATTTAGGAAAAAAGTTTGTCAAACTTGGTCTATTTTTATAATTTCCTAAATGTCGACCATTCTAAATCAGTTAAGTCTTTTGTTTTTCAAAATCTTTTCAATGAGATAAATAGTTATTTTCAAATGAGTGACATGTTTTTTGGTCTTCGTATGTCTTATAGGAGAAACTTTTTAGTTTTTACCATGTCAAGCCATCAAATTTTTATTGCCAAAACGAGTAAGTTTATCAATATGTTTTGAGTTTTGAGGTGTAAATATAAGGTTCTAGATTTGATTTGATTTTGTACAGGGCTGGTAATTTCAGACATTGACACGATAACAAAACACGAACTTACACAATCTTAACAAGTTTCGTGTTTTAAAAAGGTCGATACGATAAGACCAGTTAATTTTCATGTCAAAAAAGGTTAAAGACATGTTAACATGTTAAACACTTGTTAAGATATGTTAATAACTTTTATTTAAAAAAAATTATATATGGGGTGGGAGTATACCGTATACATATGCGGATTCAAAATGAAAAAAACCCCTAATTTTTAATTTTCAAATCACAGATCACATACACATACGCCGCTCAACCATCCCTCCTCCTCCTTCTCAACTCCACCTTCCCCCTCAGTCCTCGCCCATCACGTCTCCACCATCCTCGTCCGCTGTCACCCATCACCCGTCCTCCTTCTAATGTCGGCGCTACCCAGTCTCTCATTCACAGGTTTGTGGATACGATTTCATGGTTAATGTTTATAAACAACTTCATGTTCGTGTTTGGAAAAAAATGACACGACTTGTCGTGTTGTTGTTACCTGTTTGCGTCCATGTCTTATCTTGGTCATGTCTTAACAACTTGTGTTTGACACGATACGCCAAACCTAATTTGTATTGTCTTTGTAGGCGAATTCAATTCCATTTTTTTTTTCTTCTGAAAATCTGCAATTTGCTTACGGCGCATGTTTTTTTTTTGGGAAACAAAGCATTGTTCATGCACTTTTAACCAACTTTTGACTACTAGTTTATCACAAGTACCTGCTAGTCCAGTTTTTTGTATCACACACTTGACACTTCTATGCTAGAGGTCCGCGGTTAGAAACTTGTCCCCAACATGACTGGGTCAATCGATTTTCTATCGTATAGATCACTTGATCTCGGTGCCCAATGCGTGTGTCCGGTCCGCCCCTAGTTTTGTACAATCTCCCTTTAATCTTTCTGCTCTAACTTCCAACAAATTCAATACTGATTAATTTTTTGGGTAGGCCAAATGTTAGACTTCTCTAGAGTTAAGACTGTTGAGTACAGTTAAAGATGCATAGGCGCTTTATGTCAAATATGGTGTCATTATGCCATTAACAATATCGCGATTATTAAAAATGACGCGACCCAGATTACTAACATCAGTTTATCTTAAGTTCTGGCTATCAAAAAGCCTTCACAAGGCTTAATAAGTTATGTTATTCAATACAAGTAACCATATGTTGTTATAGGTTTACCACATTAGTATATATCACAGCAACTCATGTTGCTCTAAAACTCAATCTTCTCATGTTTCTCCAACTGTTTTCGCGCTACAAAAAAAAATATTAAAATGCATTACAACCTCTATAATATATATATTCCTTTTGGCATTAATGAGAAGGATGAGTCTTGAATCAAACTAAAATCTCCTTGTGATCACATTCACCAACTTAGTCCATTCAAATCGAAATGCTTGCTACTCGAAGCTGCATCGTTCCCATGATCATGGACGTTAAGGTCCAGTTTTTGTCCAAAATAAGGAAACTGCAGCTTCTGTGGCATCTCACCAGTCTCTTCCTTCACTGTATCAGTGTTGTTTCGATTGGCCTGATCCTTTAAAATGACTTCTTCGGTGTAGCTTCTAGTGAGTCCTCCAACGCTCATTGACAACTCACTTGCTGAAAGTTCTGGCTCATTGTCAACCTTGTTTGACTTTAAGAGGTTCAAATTGATCATGTCTTGTTCAGTTTGTTGACCTTCAGCGTACGTCAAACAGCTCTCGAATGAACAATCTGTTGGCTGGTTGTTTATATGCATTGACCCGTCTTTGACTCCCAAGAATGCAGAATTTAGGCAGTGAGTGGATACTTTAGAGACCAATTCAGATAGTTGTACTTTTGCGGCTTCGAGTTCTACTGTACCTAAGTTTTGTCTTCCAAATGTCTCTTGTGCTTTTTCAAGAACAGATTGCAAGTATTTCCCTTGCGCTTCAATTCGAAGCGCCAAGTGTCTCTGCACCTATTTCATATTAAAAATAATATTGTTATACATTTTTATGTTAGTTTTTAAATATTAAACTATTACTTGTGTTCAGTGGCAAATCTAGAAATGAATTTCAGTAGTAACGTTTTTCATTTTTTTCATTTTAGTAGCAACGTTTTCCAAAATTCGTAAAAAAAAAAACAAATTTTCCACTAATTTTCTACTACGCACGCGAGGTTGAGCAGCAACGGACGCAGCACCTAGTTATACACTAGGTCCGCCCCTGCTTGTGTTGATATAATGATGTATACCTCAAGTTGCTCATGCACCCTTCTTTGAACTTCAATTTGCATCTGTATGGCTTCGTTTATCTGCGAGTTTCTGAATTGAATATATGTATCATTAGATTGAACATTTCAGGTTTATACTTAACATTTAACTTACGAATGTAGACCATGATAATGTTTCTTACTTGTCTGTTTGAGGGCAAACATTTGAGTTGCTCAGGTGAGTTTCATTTGTTTCAACGACTGCATCTCCGGCTGGTGGCGCGATATCTACAACCCAAGTCCTCGTTATCAGAAATTATTCTTTTTAAAAAAAAAAGATTGCAATTAAAATGGATTTTTTTTGGAATTATTACCAACTTTGTTTGTGCTAACACTGCTAGTTTGCCTATACAGATTCTTGCTGAGCCTGTACTTCTGTCAATCAAAATAGTAAATTAGTTACACATAAACGGGTCAAACGGGTTGAAAACATTAACTATTTATAAATAATGCATGAAATATGGACAAAAAGTCTTTCGGGTCAACCCAACCGTCCATTTTTCCACTTCTATCTAACACTTCCATTTAAAAGCAAATCAGTTAGAAAGAAACGGGTTAAATGGGTTGAAAGTTGTCCTAAATCATTTTATTTTATAAATTTGGATTCTTGTTTAACACTAAGTATACATGTAGAATATATAGATTTAAAGAAAGAGTATTTTGGGTCAATGCGACCCGTACATAGTTTGCCGCTTTTATTTGAAAGGAACTGTGATTAGCATGTGTTTTACCTGGAGATGACTTTTTAAGTGGTATAATGTAAGACCTTGAATTCCCATTAGCTTCAAAACTGATTTTGGAGTTGCCTCTGTACCAAATAGAACGAAATTGATAAGCCTTTTGCCCACGCTTTTTTCAAAAAAAAAAAAAAAAAAAAAATTAAAAAGCATACTTACTGTCTGCTCCTCCGAGCTGGTTGACTGCTTCTATGAACCGTTCATGGAGATCCGGTGTCCATTTGAGTCTAGGCTTAGCATCCGTTGAAAGAACAAGGCCCGAATCACTTCCATTACTACCCCCTTGCAGAAACAAATGTCTTTCTGGTGTAATTGACATTCTTGATGTCGAATGAATGTTCTTGCCTTGATGATGAGGATGGTACATCTTTATACACAAAAAAAAAAAAAAAACAGATTTTATTAGTAAATATACCAATACTATTCAACCAAGGCAGTGTTTTTCATTGCGTTTTGGACGCGCTTTTGCTCTTTGAAGTTGTGATAATCATATAACCAACCGTCGAAGTTTTACATTATTTAAAAACAGATTATTTGATGATCAAATCATTTTCACTATACCCAAACACTATAAACTGATAATCTGCGACTTGAAAACATAAAATCAGATAAGATGATCACAACGTCGTAACATGTTCAATATGGTACCTGCATACTTCACTATCTCGCCGAGTCTTCACTTCACACTTCAAGATTATGAAACTTGATTCTTTTGTATTCTCAAATATGCAATCTTGATACTGTTGTAGCTCTTATCTAAAACTTATTATCCACATACTGATGGTCTGCTCAGCATGGCCTTATAAAGCAAATGAAGAGGGGGGGGGGGGGGGGGGGGGGGTTAGGATGGGTGCTTTCCAAGTGAAGTATAGAATCTTGGACAAAACTAATGAAGGAAAAACTTTAAACATTAAACCATAATCCAATCTTTGTGGCGAAATGTAAATAAATTCACTTTCTTTATGTTCTCATTGAGTGCTTTGCTTCGTAACGCCACTTTTTATTATTCTCAGCCCGAAATCTATAATTCCTTTGCACTATAAAACTCTTAACACCTTACAATAGGTACCAGAATAGATCCACAAACATTGTAAAGCGAGCGAACCTTATTCCAAGATTTTTCTGACCAAAATTACACGGTATCTAGTGCACTGTATAAAAAATATAGCAGGAGAACCCATTTTGATGCTCTATTTTTTCTAAAAACGATTCTTTCAACCCGAGCCCATGTTGATGATCACTCAGAACATGTTTTGACCCATACCCGACTAGCCTGTTTTGCCAGTGTAACAGTACCGATTTCTGAAAAGATTAACATGGACCATTGTATGACACCCTAGGCAAATCCTACATCGGCCGTGGCCAAGAGAGATCCTTGGTTCATAAATAATCCAAAGCCTCTTAAATCACCAACGCGTTTTGGGCTTAATGCTAGTGGATGAGAGGAGAACTCCACAGTTAAGACCAGGATGGGTGACCTCCTGGGAAGCCTCCACTAGGGCAACCAAAAGCAAATCCGTGAGCACTGGATGGGCAACCCATCGGGGCAAAGCGGACAATATTGGTGGTGAGAGGGGCCGGATGTTACAGCCAGGCTTAGTATCCACTATCTCCAAACACAACTTAATCATCATAACATTAATACTAATGGCAGTTTTGTTTCATCTTTCTATATTAAGGAATTATACAATAACATACGGAAAATGTGGATATAAAATTTGAATAAAATGAACAAGATTATGTTGACAAAAGCATCTATCCACTATCTCCAAACACAACTTAATCATCATAACATTAATACTAATGGCAGTTTTGTTTCATCTTTCTATATTAAGGAATTATACAATAACATACAGAAAATGTGGATATAAAATTTGAATAAAATGAACAAGATTATGTTGACAAAAGCATCTGCAAGTTGGAATAAATGCAAAAAAGGTGGTAAAATAAAAATAAAAATGGAGAGATGCTTCTTCTTGGAGGGCAGGTATGGAATAAGAACACATTCCTTTTTGTCCCCTTCAATAAGTTTGGTACTTATTCAGCCTACACAGTCTTCTTTATTTTGTGGACCTACTTCCATAATCGTCACATTCTTCGGTTAGTATACAGCAGCCCGGTGGCCTTCAAGAATTTAAACTGAGGCGGGTCCATAAATAGAGCGAACAGGCAAATGACGGGTTGTACTTCACTTCATACTTGCATATGATGAGCAAAAGCACATATGTTAACATATGTTATGAATCTTTGCACATTTTTCTTAATTTATATAACTATACATATATATATCATTAAAACGCCGTTAGCTTTTCGTTTGAATTTGTTATTTTTTAAAAGAATTCTCAAACTTATAACAGAACTTTTTCAAAGATTATGCAGTTTAAGGGAATCTTTAAGCCTTTAGATAAAGTGAATGTGAAGGAAATTCCTTAATAGTTTGCTGGCATGTGGATAGGAATAATAATAATAATAATTCTCATGAGGAGCATTTTCTGTGCATTTGTGACTTGCTCGTTTTAAATTCCGGGATCATTTCTAAAGATTATTATGCACATATGCGAGTGTAACACGATTTCCCCATCTATGTGATTGCTCAAATGATTAAAACTTGTACTTTTTTCATTTGAACCGCTCATCATGTTATTATGCTCACTCGTGTTCAGAGAACTTTAAACTGCAATATATCTTGACGCGTGGTAATCACTTTAATTCAATCATTGGTAGCATGATTCAAACTTTAAACTTTTATGTCATTTACCATGTCTGTTAATGTGCAGAAGAAGTCTATACCAATGGATTCACAACACATTTATGAACCAACATAGTTCCTCATTTCATGCCACAGCTTTCACTTCATGTCATTCTTTTAAGGATCAAATGTGAATTTTTCTAGTATGGTACACATACAACTTGCAATGTACTTTTTTTGTACAAAAAAACAAATATTTATCGATCCATACAACCGCACCATCAAGTGATGCGTATCAAAATCTAAAAAAACTGAAGAGCACTGCGTATTTAAATTTTTAATAAATGCTATAATTTGTTAAAGAAAAACCAAATTATATATAATTTTTTGAACGGCAAATGTTACTCCTTTACACCAATAATCGTAAACTGATCCCTCTTGTCCAGGTTTAAACGTGGGATCTACTTTCTAAGAGGCATTTGCCTCTACCTAGTGAAAACTGAAGAAAAAAAAATTAACATTGAGTTTATCCTCCTCCAACTATAAAACTTTTATAGATACATAGACAGTGAGACTGAATCACAAATTAGATTTTTATTAATGTTTAAATCTGAAAGAAAAAAATACAATAAAAACTTATGTAATTTTCTTGATGTAATTTTCTCAGTTATGGAATGAAAATTTGCATTGCTATTAAAAAAGAAAAGAAAAACTTATCACTAAATTCACACTCTTTAACAACAAATTCAATCACAGCCAGTTCAATCAGTTTATCAATTTATAGTCATATAGACAACATTTTTACAAGATAAGAATAAGCTAAATATATACGAGTTTATAATCATTGTATACACTGTTTTCTCTTCACATGCATAGAGTTATATGTATATATTCTATGCACCTTTAGAATCTTGAACATGCATGGGTACTTATTCTTTCATGTACTTGCATTTCCTTTATTTAAGGCTCTTATTCTTTTAAGTTCTCAAGGTGAAGCTCACATAAAGCAACATATAAGCGTATCATAGTTAAGAATCATGTTCTTATTAGAAGACTTTATCAAACGTTTAACGTAAAAGACACGCGTCATAACCTTATTGGTCATGACTCAAACCATGCGTGCCTCGCGCCCTTTGGAAGAGAAAACGAATAGAAATGACTTATGGAATAATATTGGAATGTTATTCTCCTGGCCAGCCTAGAGATTGAAAAAGGAAAAGAAAGTTTAGAAATTAGAAAGAGAGATTCTTTAAGAATAGAATCATGGAATTTTATTTTAAGTAAAGCCAATAGGTCTTATTCTCAAGTCAAGAATATTATGTTAAGTCTTATTCCTTTCTACTCAAGGCCACAAAAAATGGGTTCCCACCCACTCCTATCATACCTTTTACTATTTTTGGTTAGATTATACTCCATCCGTTTTGATGCAAATCGCGATTGTTCATTCTAAGACATCCCACGAAAATTGGGGTATTCGGCTTTTTTAGCTATGATAGAGGTAGAAATGTCAAATGTGGGCCGGATTAATTGGTAATGGTTTTGGATTTGAAAAGGGTTGTTCCTAGTGTAAGTTGAAACGCGCCAGGTTGCCTGTTGGTTATAAGTTTAAATATGATTACAAAAACGATGTTATCACAACAATTGTAACGATTTAGTAGGTTGTAGGCAATGAGAACACACTATGTTATTCCATGAAGATTGCGGTATTCTCTTTTGGGCTACTTTTGAAGCTATGGTAGAGGTGAAAGTGGGTGGGGAAGTTATTGGAATCGCGTTTGAAAAAGGGTTGCTTCAAGTGTGGGTTGAAATAGGTCGGGTTGCCTAACTTTTATACGTTTAATTGTGATTAGAAAAACTATGTTATCGCAACAATCGTCTCATTTTATCAAGTTGTAAGCACTAAAAACAAACTATATATGGCCAAATTTCAACCTGTATGATTCATTGACCCGTTCTTTTGTCTAGCCAAATTTTTATAAACCACCACCTATCTTAGTATAAAGGATTATTATCCGGGTTCACAAGATTTCCCAATCTTGTCTATGTTGAAGAGTATTGAGAAGTAATAACCAAAGATTGATCTACATCAATCTATGCTAATTAACGTGCATGTGGTCTCATAAGTCATTGATCATCCGTAATTCAAATTAATGGGACTTTTGGTCATAGCTAATCAATATGCCAAACTATGACCACTTCACTAAGACCTCTTCACTACTCTTAATAGTGTCGACTTTTGACTTTTACAATGCAACAGCAACTAGAGGTATCATCTTGTGTGGCCAAACATTTTTAAAATCATCAAACAAGAATACTTCAATAACTTGAAAGGTATGGTTTCCACGAATCTGTTTTTTAAAAAATATATATGGTAAGATTTAGATGTGGAATGGTGGGCTTTTGTTGCAAAGGAATCATGTGCCACCTTTCTGCTAAAGTTGTGAAACAAATGGGATATAAGCTAGGCCTACATATGCTATAATCAAACACAACTTGAAATAAACCGGGCCTATGGGCTCGTATCTAAAACCCTAAATAATATACTCCAATAAATTGTGACAATAAAACCCCACTTTTCTTACTCCAATTGATTGCTAAGCATCATGAAGTCATGTGTGAACAGTAGATGACCTATGGGTTCTTGAAGGGGAAGGACACCTACTCAAATTTAGTTTGTAGGCGTAAATTTTTTTTCGCCTTAGCGATGTCATGTTCAGTTAGGATTTGTAAACTAAAAAATAAATGACTATGTAATAAAGATTCACTTGATTGTGCGATCTTTAAAGATTAAATTTGGGTTTTATGATAAAATAGCTAGTACAATGTTGTGTACTTTGATATACATGTTCATGCTAAAATTTTCCAAGTGTATTTATGTTGTGATTAACCCAAATTGTAAATCATGATTTTTTTAATGTTTGAGGGTACATAACTGGCCATGTATCCACTTAGTGCTTTTGTAAAGCGTGAGTGATGTGTGACTTCACATAGCACATAACTAATTGATAATCGATGACATGTATAGAGAATATGGCTAGGCATTGAGAGTTTGACACACAAGAAATGAAACCGAGACGCAGACCAAGCATTAGTGAAAATGTCATCAATCTACAAGGCCGATTGAACAAATGGAAATGAGATGTTCCCGTGCCGTAAGTGATGACGAGTGAAGTGACAATCAATCTCAATATGCTTTGTCCCACATGAAAAAACAAAACCCTTTGATATCTGCATAGCCCTTTTGTCATCATAACGTAGAGGAGTAAGCTGAGAAATGTTACTCTCATATTTGCAAGAAGCCAACGTAACTGAACAATCTCACATTTAGTCACAACTTATCACGATATTCATCCTCAGTAAAAGATCTAGAAACAACATCTTATTTGATACTTTTTCATAGATTAAAGAATCTCCAAGGAAGACACATATTTTAGTGGTGGATTTACGGTCATTAGGATCGTTGTCCTAATCAACATCACTATAGGCATGTAGCTAGCTCTAGAGAAAATGTCAAGGGAAACATGAGGCTCAGTAACTAAGTGCCACAAAGATATCTCAGAATACGAAGAACAACTCCCCAGTGAACAGAAGTAGGAACAATAACAAATTAACTAATTACATGACCAATATGAGCTAAATCCGGGCGATAAAATGTAAGATTAACCAAACTGCCTACAATGATACCATATAGGCTCAAATTAGATAAAGGAACACCATTAGTAGGAGAATATCGTGCATTGTTTCAACAGGAGTGCATGCAGTGCTATTATTAGTAAGTCGTGCCCGTTGAAACAAATGATATATATATATATATATATATTTATTTAAAGAAGGTATCCTTTATGATAGTGAGTGAACTCAATTTCAAAAAACTAACGTAGCAACCCAATCTGTTTTCTTTGGAGATTCACTAATATCATGGAAAAGTAAGAAATAAGATGTTGTTTTAGATCTTCTATTGAGGCCAAGTATTGTGCTACGGCTGTGACTACATGTGAGATTGTCTGGTTACGTTGGTTTCTTGCAAATATGGGAGTCAAAATTTCTCAACTTACTGCTCTACATTGTGATAACAAAAGTGCTATGCAAATTGCAAAGAATATGCTTTTCATGAACGGACAAAGCATATTGAGATTAACTGTCACTTCACTCGTCATCATTTAAAGCTTGCGACAATCTCGCTTCCCTTCGTTCCATCAGCCTTGCAAATTGCAGATGTGTTCACCAAGGCTCAATCGACATCTCGATTTCGATTTTTATGTAACAAAATCTCAATGCTAATTATTGTTGCATTGTGAGTTTGAGGGAGGATGTTAGCATACTAAATAAGTTTAGTTTATTGTGGGATTTGGCATGTTAACTAGTAAGCATGTAGTACGGCTATATAATGTGTATTTCTCTTTTCTTTGTACTCTAAGCTTTTTTAATAAATGAAACCCTAGCTGCTTTACTCTCTCTTTATTATCGGTACATGTTTATCTATTAACAAACTGAATTAGAATTTCTCAAAGCAATACACACAACAGCAAGTTCCAGTTTCTCCCATTGTACTTTAACTGGACTCTAGCTTGACTTCCAATTATCATTTTCCTCATATAAAAACCCTTGACTTTAGTACACCCCATCATAGTCCTCTAACATCTTGCATTAAGCTAATTTACATGAAAAGAAACATTTCAAGTTAGTAACACATTAACATGAAATTTAAACACTTCAAAGTAAATCAGAGTTTCAAAAATTTCAACCTTTTTTTAACAGCAAAAATGCTTACTAAGTTTGTAAACTTTTTGAGTACGGATGCAAAACGAACTAAATATTTAGTGAAAAGTTCATGAATAGCTTAGTGGGAATTTAGTTTACATTCGTTCATTTAATAAATGAACATACATGAACAAGAAATTTCGTTCAATTAGTAAAATTAACAAATATGAACAGATGTCCCATTTGCTCAATTTTGTTCGTGAACGTTCGTTTGTGTTCGTTAATGTCAGTTCATTTATTTTCATTTGTTTATGTTCATTAGAGATTTATGTACATTTATTTACTTTATCTAAGCTTTTTATATTCCTTAGTTTTTAATTATTTTTTTACCCCGACTAGATGAAATCTTAATAAATTTGGTCTCGGCAATGAATTTATCGTTTTCCTTCACCCGTATGTGGAAACTACAGATATTTTGTTTGGAGATTGTTGTGTTGCCACAAAGATTTGGAGACTTGTTGTATGTTGGCTTGATGTGGAGTTTCTTAGTGGAAACTAAAAGAAAAAGTTTGATTAAGTGTGTTTGTTTCACAACGTGGTGAGCTATTTGGAGATTCAGGAATATTTTAATTTACCAGCTGAAAGAGATACGAAGCACGGTATTTTTTCGATCATTTACTTTTCTTTTTATTTGGTACTCTAATGAAAAACCATAAATCAAGTTTGCTCGAGACTAGTGGTTGAAAAACCCTCTCCTACTGAGGTAAACTTTTTTCTTCGAATCTGGTTCCTTGCCGGACATTTATATATTAATTTGCTTCAGCCGTTTAGAAACAAGAAACCTTATTCGCTACTTTTTAAGCTATGGTAGAGGTGGAAAGTACGTTGGGTTAGTAATGGCTTCGCGTTTGCAAAAGGGTTGTTTCAAGTGTGGGTTGAGATCAAGTCAGGTTGCCTATATCTTATATATTTAAACTTGATTTAAAAACTGTTATCGCAACAATTGTCTCATTTGTGCAGGTTGTGAGCATTAAAAATATACTTTGGCTAAATATCAACCTGTATGATACATTGACCTGTTTCCTTTGTCTAGCTAACCAACTTTTTAAATAAATCTCCACCTATCCTAGAACAAAGATTTAAAGATACTTTTATCCGGGCTGACAAGATTTCCCAATCTTGTCTATGTTGAAAACTATTGAGAAATGTCACTAATAAGTAGTAACTAAACGTTGATGTATATCAATCTATGCTAATTAATGTGCATGTGTTGGGTTGTTTGGTTTCATAAGTGATTGATCATCCATAATTCAAATGAGACTTTTGGTCATAGCGAATCAATATGCCAAACTATGACGACTTCACTACTCTTAATGGTGTCGACTTTTGACTTTTACAGCATAACTGTAATTAATAAAAACCATAAATCAAGTTTGCTCGAGACTAGTGGCTAAAAAACCCTCTCCTACTGATGTAAACTTTTTTCTTTGAATCTGGTTCCTTGCCGGACATTTATATATTAATTTGCTTCAGCCGTTTAGAAACAAGAAACCTTATTCGCTACTTTTTAAGTTATGATAGAGGTGGAAAGTACGTTGGGTTAGTAATGGCTTCGCGTTTGCAAAAGGGTTGTTTCAAGTGTGGGTTGAGACCAAGTCGGGTTGCCTATATCTTATATATTTAAACTTGATTTAAAAACTGTTATCGTAACAATTGTCTCATTTGTGCAGGTTCTAAGCATTAAAAATATACTTTGGCTGAATTTCAACCTGTATGATTCATTGACTTGTTTCCTTTGTCTAGCTAACCAACTTTTTAAATAAACAACCACCTATCCTAGAATAAAGATTTAAAGATACTCTTATCCGGGTTGACAAGATTTCCCAATCTTTTCTATGTTGAAAACTATTGAGAAATGTCACTAATAAGTAGTAACTAAACGTTGATGTATATCAATATATGCTAATTAATGTGCATGTGTTGGGTTGTTTGGTTTCATAAGTGATTGATCATCCATAATTCAAATGTGACTTTTGGTCATAGCGAATCAATATGCCAAACTATGACCACTTCACTATTCTTAATGGTGTCGACTTTTGACTTTTACAGCATAACTGTAACTAGAGGTATCGTCTTGTGTGGCAAAACATTTTTAAAATCATCAAACAATACATCAATAAATTGAAAGGTATAGTTTCCAAGAATCTGTTTTTAAAAAAATATTTGGTAAGATTTAGATGTGGAATGATGGGCTTTTGTTGCAAAGGAATCATGTGCCACCTTTCTGCTAAAGTTGTGAAACAAATGGGATATAAGCTAGGCCTAAATATGCTATAATCAAACACAACTTGAATTGCAACAATAAAACCCCATTTTTTGGTTGTTGATCCTTTTCTACCTCCAATTGATTGCTAAGCATCATAAAGTTCACGTGTGAACAAGAGATGACCTATGGGTTCTTAAAAGGCAAGGACACCTACTTAAACTTAGTTTGTAGGCATTTTTTTCTACTTAATCACGTTCGGACAGGATTTGTAAATCAATAAGTAAATCAATAAGTATAAGGATTCCCTTGATTGTGCGATTTTTAAAAATGAAATTCAGGATTTATGATAAATAGTACAATTTTGTGTACTTTTATCTACATATTCATGTGTATGCTAAATTTTTCAAAGTATGTTTATGTGATGATTAACCAAATTATAAATCATGATTTTTCGTTTAATGTTCGAGGGAACATACTTGTCCATGTATCAACTTAGTGTTTTTGTAAAGCATGAGTGGTGTGTGGGTTTAGATAGCACATAATGGATCATTGATACCATGTACAGAGAATGCGGCTAGGGGTTATTATTAAAGAGTAGAAAAGGGGTCACATAAACAAAGAAAGATAGACAATATGTAGGAAAACAATCTAGGTGAACTACCTAAATATGCTTAGAGAAAAGCAAAATACAAATGAGCCTATACTTTATTATGCTAGCATCTCCAACTCAAACTCACAATGCAATAATAATAAGCATTGAGAGTTTGTCACACAAGAAACGAAATCGAGACGTTGACTCAACCTTGTTCCGCTCATCAAAATATAATTCTTTGCAATCTGCATAGCCCTCATGTTATCACAAGGTATAGGAGTAAGCTGAGAAATTTTAACTCCCATATCTGCAAGAAACAAACGCAACCAAACAATTTCACTTGTAGTCATAACCATAGCACGATACTCAGCTTCAGTAGAAGATCGTTAACGAATCCCCAAGAAAGATACAAAAATTAGTCGGTAATTTACGACCATAAGGATCGTTATCCCAATCATCATCACTATAGGCATGTAGTTTAAAGAAGATGTCGAAGGAAACAAGTGACTCCAAAACTGAGTGCCACTGAGATATCTCTGAATACGAAGAACAACTCCCCAGTGAATAGAAGTAGGAGAAGTAACAATTTAACTAACCACATGAACAACATGAGCTAAATCCAGGCGAGTAAATTTAAGATAAACCAACTTGCCAACAATAGCATGATATAGGCTCGAACTAGATAAAGGGACACCAATAGTAAGATAATATCGATGAGCAAACTCACACTTCAATGACTAAGAGAAGTAATCATTGTAGAGAATGTGTCTTGTAATGCCAACACAATGATCGCATGTAATAACCACATCATCCACATATAAAGATAAGAATGCGTCTTGCACGCGTACATCAAACGAATAATGCTAAATCATGATTACCGGGTAGAAAACCAAGAGAAGTAATCATTGTTGTGTATATCTCAAACCAAGCACGAGGGGCTTGTTCGAGCCATATAACGCTTTTCGAACCTGACAGACTTCACCAGGCTTATGAGCAATACCTGAGGAAAGAGTCTTGCAGACCTCCTCATAAAGATCACCATCCAGAAAGGCATTCTTGACATTCATTTGACAAACCTTCCACTGACGAAAAAATGCAATAACTATGAGAGTATAAATTGTAGACACTTATGCAACCGGGCAAATCTCCACATAATCCGTACCATACATTTGTGAGTATCATTTCGATACAAGTATGGCCTTATATTGTTCAACAGACCATTAAACTTCGTTTTAATCTTATACACACGACAACCAATTGTATGATTACCAGATGATAGTGGAACCAAATCCCCTGTATGTGTCTGATAAAAAGCTATGAGCTCTTTAGCCATGGTTAGAAACTTAAGAGGATTAGAGACAACCTAATTATATGATTCAGGTTAATATAGATTATGCATATTTGCAATAAAGGAAACAAACGAAGCTTAGTAAGTATAGTAGGAAAAATTTGGTAGCTTTGTGGAGTTATATTCATGAGTGGGCCTTTAGAGGTGGACATGTCTCAACGGACGAAGGAGTTGACTCGGGCATACCTATAATTGTGTTTGGCGATGTATGGGTGTCTTGAACATACCCATTAGGGCCTATTGTGCCATCAAGTTCAGCAGATCTAGCAAGTACATTTGATAACGTTGATGCATCAATATCACAAGTGAAGGGGTCAATGTTCACACGGTATGATTTATTACATTGTGTGAATTGAATGGAAAGGAACATGCTCGAGGAAGATAACATGCCTCGAAAAATACAACTTCTTAGTAACAAGATCAAAACATCAATATCTTTCTTATGTGGTGCCATAACCTTTCAGAGCACTGACATAACCAAAGAATGTACATAATGTTTACTTATTTGAAAATATGATCTCTTAAAACATAAGGACGGAGAACAAAGAAAGTATATCCAAAAACCCTTAATTCATGGTAATTTGGGAGTTATATATTTTCTCAAAAAGAAATATCCTAGAATAATAAATGCAGATAAACCGGATATCAAAGATACAAAAGATGTCAGGTAGGATGACATGTAACAAACAGAAGCCAAACAATCGAACATTAAATATAAACCCACATTGGAAGCATAAAATACGCGTGGATTTCCTCCTAGATGGGGTGGGTCGGTCACCATGTTATGTTTTTCTAGCGAAAGGAATTATTTGGCAGCTTTACTGTAAAAAAGGAAGGAAAAAAAAAGCACAGTTAGATTACTTCATTTTGTTACAACTCATTTAAAAATAAATTATCACAAATGAAATTAGATATGGCATAAAATCAATTAGTTATGTATTTATTTAATCAGTTAAAGAAAAAAAAAACTTAATTACTTTGATATGGTTTACACTTTTCAAATATTGGTTTAATGACAAATCCCAAAGCCAATGATTTCCGGATCAATTGGTTTTGGGGAAAGTGGGAAGGTTTCCTGCCTGAGAGGTTTTTGGGTCGAACGGGGGACGAACTGTGATATCGGTTTTAACCTGATAGTAATATGCATCTCACGGGATTCCTACTCAGAACTTGGGTGATCAAAGGCCAAACGCTTAATCGGGTGATCTTGTGTGAAAACAAACATACAAATCCCAAAACCCTTCATGGGAAAACCTACTTGCTGTATGGGCTTTAGCCCAACATAAAAAAAATCCAGCACCTTTGCTGACTGGTGGGAGGTGTCACTTGAGTACATGAAAGTGGTGAAACCAACAAAATTCAGAGAATAACGAATCCTCAAAAGCCCAAAGAAACAACCATAATGACCACTCGTTTAAATTGCACATAATATTTAAAAGTATATGCTAACATTTATTTAATGACAAAAAAAAAAAGACAACTTGAAAATGACTGATAAAGATGCTTCAATAGCAAGAATTGTGATGCCAAACATGATGTGCATCCCCTGTTAGTGTCTATGTCTCAAATGGTTTTGATATCAAAACATGTCTATTTAGGACTAATGATCAATTCCCAATAGTGTGAAATGTGAACATGACCCATTATAGGAGGACCACCGTATATAGATTGATAAGTGTCACATGATTAGATTAATAGCTAAACAAGCGAAGTCACTAACACAACATAACCCTGTTAATCATTATCACAAGATAATCGAATCTTGAGTGAGATTATACAAAGATTTGTTTGAAGAAAGGTCTTACATTCTATAAAAAGAAAGATAGCACATCTCGAATCTATGACCATATAATCTTGATCTATGGTTGCTCATTAAGATAAGTGTCAAATCTAGAATTTGCATAGTGTTTTATAAAAGAGCACCAGCCCCTTTGAATCAAATTCCATACCATTATGGGGCTAATAAAATTATAATTTGCATTTGATAAAAAAAAAATAACAAAAACAACATTTCAATTGCCAACATTAATTCATTTTTTTAAAAGATTTTTTTTTTTTTTTGCAATTTGAAATTAACTTTATTTGTTTATTAAATATTTGGCATGTAGATTGTCTAGGCATAGCATGTTAAGTACCATGATTCGAAACACTAGTAATTCTCCTCTTAACATCTCTTACGAGCTTGGATAAAGATGAGAGAGATATGTAAAATGAAAACATCATTCAAGCGGGCCAAGAAACCCGACTAATGTAAAATACTTAATAAATTTATTTGTTACATTCTTTATGTAATTTATCATTTTTTTGTTAATGAAATTAATGATCTACTATATGAAACTATATGACTTGTGTGAAAAAAAAAATCTTTATCACGAATTTAATAGAATGAATGTGAACATACACACACATGTACTTTAGTTATGTACATAAATATGTATTGAAAATAATCATCAAAGCAGACGGTATTGATTCAAGAGGGTACAAAGTTGGATGAGGGATGGGTTACTACTGGCAAGAACACCGGTCCACCCCCTTGGTACCACAAGTGTTCTTCTCAGTCGAGGGCTACTTCTCGAAGAACAAATTTATTTCTAAACAAGTTCCTTAATTTTGAATACTTTTAAGTTTTAACTTAATTTGTTGTGAATATTTTTATGTAAAAACAAATTTAACATAAATATTAACGTTTTTTTTTTGACCGGCCAAACACCCACTGAGCGCCCCCCAGTGGCCATAGACAAGGGCTCAACTGGCCCACTCCAGACCCAGAGGGCATTTGGAAAATCCCAGTGCGGGAAACCCCAAGACTCGAACCCAAGACCTTGGGGGGAAACCCTTACACCTTCATCACTCCGCTATGGCTTCATTGGCTAAATATTAACGTTATAATTAAAAATTAGACCTTAAATAGGGGATTTTTGTGAAATCAGTGCTCAAGCTAATGTTTGAGATTTAGTAGTAGTAACATATTCTTCATGTGTAGGTTTCCGGTTTAAATTATTTATAATTAAGTTGTGTAAAGTGTAAGTTTTAACTTATGTATTTAATGGTATTAGCAATAACTATATGTGATATATTGCCCTCTTAAATTGTGTAAATTTATTCTATATTATTCTTTTTTCTTGAAATTTCAAAAAAATAAATTGACATTTTTCTGATTATGGGTGGCTTTAAGCAAAATTTGTATGATATGTATCAATTTATATTTACGTGAGACTTTTCTTTTTTCAGCTTGTATAACACAAGGGTCTATAACCTAGTTATATCATGTATTCGAACTAAGGAAATTGCAAAATAAAATTCATAACTTACAAAATATTTTTATTAGAAGGGACGCCGTTAATAATTTTAGGACTAACACGACCATATATGTTTCTGTTATTTAGTTATCCTTCCAATAATATGATTATACATAATACATATACAGTGTTAGAAACACAACAAAAAATAAGGATTCATATGTTGATACATGTCAATATGTCGTCATCTACTTAAGATGAAGCTTGGGGTCAGGGACAAAATTAGACTTTGGATCGACCCTTAGTTTAGAGTTGAATAATTCTAGTATGGTGGTTGAAATAGTGTATGATAATGATGGTGTCATGTTTGGGAAATGGAATTGGAAAAGTCCATAGGAGAGTAAAAGTGACATGGATATGTTGAATGGAAAAAATTAAACAAGTTTTTTGGGTGGCGTTATTAGTTATTGACTAAGGAGTCAAAATGGAACTATATTAGATTGGAATAATTGGGTCCCGATATAGTTTAATAGCTTTGGGTGGAGAGATTTGTTAGATCGTATCTTGACAATGGAAATGGATGCTCTTCTTAAACGGAGTATTATATTAGGTCCCTCGTGGTGTGCTATGCAGGTTGGATAATGCGTCATTTTATCATATTTTCACTTTATATTATGTGGTGTCTGTTTATATGGCAAAGTGTTTAGTTCACGGTGTAATATTCATCTGATTTTTGCCTTCTCTTTTCAAGATTTATCGGGTATCCATAAACATGTTTCGGGCTCATAACAAAAAAGGGGATGCATTCAATCGGCTATTCTAGTGGCTTGTTGTGTAATTTGGAAGGCTGGAAATAACTGGATATTCAACAATGTGCCAATAAAAATTGAGAAATTATGTGGGGATATTAAAGCGTATAGCTATCTTTGGTTTAAAAGTGAGGCTAAGCTTGTCTCAATGGATTCAATAGATGGAGATCTTTTGATTTGTAGTGTTCTAATTGTTTTTGCCTGTTGCTAGTTGCTTGCTAGCAGATCGTGGTTTCTAAGAGTGGCGGGAGTGGTGGCGGGAGTGGGGGCGGGGAAATGGGGGGGGGGGGGGGGGGCTTCAAGCCCTCTACACCATCCCACATGGGCGTGGAGGAGTGGGGGGGAGGTGGGGCGGGGAGAATCCGATGGGCGTGGGGGCATGCTAGGTGGTGAGTGATTGGTCCTTTTTTTTTAATTCTCACATACATTAATAATAATATTCTTCCCCTCCCTTTCACTCCCCACAATTCCCCCCCCCCCACCCATAGGTCCCACAAATACACACGGCGTTTCACCCCCCCTCCCCCACTCCCTATAGTCTAATAAAGTTGTCGTTAAAAAAAACATTAAAAGCATAAATCCATGGTTTTATGTATAACATGTATTAAACAAAACATAGATAGATTACGCATGATTGTGTGTTTAATTTAAGTATTTAATAATCAAAGAATGAAAATGAAAGTATTAATTCAAGCCTTTTTTTCTATTTATCTTAATTGTAAAAACATATTATGAGAAAAGTTATGAGACCTCAACAATACATGACTATCCGATGTGATGAGATAAAATACAAAAAAAACCTTCAAGGAGGTTAAGGATAAGAAACTAATGAATGCAGAATACGAATATGAAACTTGAAGCACTCATGTGCTTATCAGTAAATATGAATTCTATTTTCAACCCGTCTTATACTCTTATTTAGTTATTTTCTTTTAACCTCTTATTTGTATGCTTTGTTATTTCATTTTTTTACTTATTCCTAATTTTATACAAAAACTGTATGTCATATTTTCATCTCATCATTCCGGCTTGCAAGGCAACAAGAGGGTCACCTTCAAGATGTGATTTTCATAGCTTGTTGGTGTATTTTGAGGGCTCGGAACAAATGGGTCTTTGAAAATAAGGCGGTGCGAATTGAAGAGATTATCGGTGAAATCAAGTCTTTGGGTTTCCTTTGGGCTAGAAGTAGAGCTAAACTCAACCCGCTTTCTTGGGATGAGTGGTGTAAATTTGTAATTATGTGATAGTTTGTTTTGTTGGCGCTGCCCGTTTTGTGGCTTTTGGCGTGTTCTAATGAAGTTCACCTTTCAAAAAAAAAAAAACATATATATCTTAAAAGACATTATGGAAAATCTCTAATCTCTTATTTACGTAGGATTAACGATGCACTTTTATTTTATAAGTTTCCCTTTGTAATTATTGTTTTTTTATTAAACAACAAATTGAGGTCACTGACAGACCAGTGGAGTATCATTGTGACACCAGCAGAATCATCCGATCATATCCATCTCCACTAGATAATAATACCTATACACCAATCAGGAGAAAGCTCAATAAATCCAAAAAAAAACCTTTGTAAAAATCGAACATAGTACCAAGATGTCACTAGGTTCTATTTACATAGTAAAATTTAGCATATTGCATTGAATACCGAACTGATACTGATCCTTTATTGAACCGAGGGTGTTCGGTATCTGTATCGATACTCACATTTAGAGGTTTTTTGTTTCGGTATTTCCGGTATCGGTACGAGATGGACATGGTATCGGTATTTTAAGGTAAAATACCGATATCATACCAGTAACGATACCAAACCGATACCGTACCATATATTTTCAGTATATGTATTGAGTTTTGGGTGTTTTGAAATTGATATTTTCAGAATCGGTATCAGTTAGTACCAATACCTTCTCGAGCTCATCCCCAGGTTTAGCAACAATAACCAAAATCCTTAATTTAATGCAACACATTCATCAACACACAAATATCACCAATTTATTATTGTCATTAATATTATTCAATTCAATAACCCCCCAACTTGCAAAAACATAAGTCAAAAAATCTCCTTTTCAGCTGTTCCTGATTTGTCTGCCGACTGGCTTCAAATTCTTGACCCAAAACAAAATCCAAAACAGTGTCATAGTTTTATTCATCAAAACCCAATTCAAATCTTTAAAACAATCACCATGTTTTGATCCGTAACAAACAGATAACCAGAGAAGATGGAGAGCATGATACCCACGTGGCAAGTGTTGTTTTTGGTTGGGGTCTTTACATGGATCGTTTGTTCTTCGATGTTTAATGTGACCCATAAAGTTAGATCCTTTGTTCAACCCTGGGTGTCTCGTTGTGTGGTTCATGGTACTCCTACTATTCTCCAGATCCAGGTTGTTTTTAGTTTTTTTAATTTTTTAAATAATTGAATTTTGATTGTGTATAAACCCATGTGATTTATCTTATCTTGTTTGTTTTTAGATTGGGGATTATTGTGTGTAGGTGCAGAATTCCAGCATTGTCTTTAATTTTATAAATTTGGTTGTTATTTGTATTGGGTCATGGGTGTGAAGTAATAATGGTAACAGTTTTAGACATTATGTGATTTCTGCTAGTTTTTATTGTGTTTGTTAATAGCCTATCGCCCCCTCGCGGGGGCCAGTTTTTCAGCGATGTGAGGCAATTGCGCTTTAATTCTCCAGGTGATGGGTTAGGCGCAAATTCTGGCGAGATTCCCAAGTTCCATAGAGTTTCCAGCCAAATTCTCTAAATTTCGGCTAGATTCCAGCCAGATTTCTAATTTTATATATGGAAAAATACTTTTATACACTGCTACACTAATATTTTTAAACTTTTGATACTAATTAGATGATATTAAATACTATATAATAGCTTTTGTTTATTTTACTTATAGAATAGTGTTATTTTTCTAATACATAACAAAAGTTTTTAGATTGGGGATTATGTGTGTATGTGCATAATTCAAGCATTGTGTTTAATTTTTTAAATTTGTTTGTTGTTTGTGTTGGGTTTGAAGTAATGCTAACAATTTTGACAAATTTTGCTATTCAAAAAGGGGTTGCGGCGCAACTTGTTGCCCGTTTACCTGCCACTCTATAGTAAATTTCTAATGGTTTGAAGATTAAACGGAAATAAATTAAGTAGGAGATCTTGTGAATTTGTTTAGTGTTATGCTAGGTTATCGATTTCTTGGTTTGATTTTACCGAGTGTTATCAATATAATTAATTTGCTTGTTTTTGGTCTTTGAATGATTGGTTTTGACTTAAGTTTGTCTTGAATATTTGCAGAAATACCAGCATGGTTTTTGGGATGCTTTCTTCTCTGGGCTATCTTGTGTTGTATCTGTGCCTTTTTATACCGGCTTTCTTCCCTTGCTATTTTGGGTATATTCACATTCTACCTATGGAAAGTCCTGGTACGGTGGGGCGGGTGGCTCGTGGTGTTTGATAATTTCGTTTATAGAAAGTGAAAAATATTTCAAACTGTTTTATTTGGGTATAAAGACATCCCATGCTTACTCTTGAACATGCGTATTTGGACCTTTAACCCCTTTGAAGGCCATGTGTTGTCACTAGCCGCGTTTTACTTGATCCCATTGGTTAGCAGGGACACAAGGTATTGGTGGGTCCCGTGAGTTTCCTGGTAACAGGCTCTCACGGTTAACCTATAAAGAAAGCTTATTTGTAAGCTTAAATCTTTCGGCTTCTATAGTATTTTTTTCTAATATAAAAAGCTTCCAAATTCAGCTTTTATATTCACATTTCAAATAAAAGTTCAAATTTTTTACTTAAATAAGAGTCCTTTTGTTTCTAGTATCTATTGAATGGTGTTAGTTTTATGTTGTAGAGCGGACATGGGAAACTAGCGAGGCAAATGACACTTCTGATGGCATTTTGTGATTATACAGGGAATTGTATAAAGGTATAATGCCATTTTAGTTGTTAGTTTTGTTGTACATCGGCTTTCATGTTATTGGCAGTCACTAAATTTGCATGCGTTGTGTAGGACGTGGTGTCCGCCCCTAGACCCAAATCACCACCCGTTAGGATATTAACCGCCACTAAAGATGAGAAAGAAAATGCACTGGAATATGGATTACCGTCTTCTCACACTCTTAATACTATTTGTTTATCAGGGTATGATAACAAGTTTTATGTTTTATGCGTTTCGTTTTGCTATTTAGCTATGAAATCATGATGCGCTTTTTTGTTGCGCTTTTTGCGCTTTTTGTACACTGCTCGCCTTGGGTTACATAAGGCACACGGGGTTGCGCCTAGATGCGCTTTGCGCTTAAGCGCGCCTCGAGCGCGCTTTTTAAAACCAAGAATGCGTGTATATAATGTCACTTTTAATTCATATTTTGTCGGGGATTTCAGGTACCTCTTGCACTATATCTTTTCATGCCATGAAAACATTGATGCATCGTATCAAGTAGCGGCATTTACATTTGCTTGCTTGTTTGTAGGCGTTATTGGCCTTGGTAAGTTGCAATCTTTTTTTGTCTAACAATCTTCGTTTCTCTACTTTTATAAACAATTCACCGTTAATTTCTTTTTTCTATTCTTTCTTAATAGGGAGAATATATCTTGGCATGCATAGTTTGATCGACATCTTGGGTGGTCTTATTCTTGGATTGACGATTCTTGCATTTTGGCTTCAAGTTCATGAATACATCGACAATTTTGTAATTTTAGGAAAAAACGGTATGCTTTCTATAAAATGACCTGTTTAACAAATTTACAAAATGACTCGTACTTTAATTTTTATCGCAGTTACATCCTTTTGGATTGCACTTAGCTTCTTGTCACTCTTTGCCTATCCGACACCTCAGCAACCAACTCCAAGTTTCGAGTTTCATACGGCTTTTACTGGCGTAACATTGGGAATTGTAAGAATATATAACTCTTTTATGCATTCCCCTATTGCGCTAAAATGGAAACTATTTCCTTTTGGGAAACCCTGAAAATATCATTATGTCTCGATTTTTTTGGAAAATTTGAAGTTGTAGATACCTAATTTTCTATTTATTTTAATTTTAAAAAACAAGGATGAATTAGAGGGTGTTTGGGATCGCGTTTTGAATCTGATTTTTAGATTATTGCATTTTAAAAACGCAGATAGTCAGTTTTTCGTGTTTGGATTGCGTTTTGAAAACGCAGATAATCAGTTTTTTAGGCTACCAAAACGCAATAATCTATAAGCAGCTCCACCCCTGCTTTTCCAAAACGCATACTCAGCTTGGATAATCAGCTTATTACCAGCTGCAATAAAACTGATTATCGAAGGTAAAACAAAATTTATTTTGCACATAATCACCTTCTAAAATGTACATCCAAACTACGCTTATCTTTTTAGTACTGCAAAGCCAAACTTTATAGTTTCATGATAGTATTGTACATTCATGTCTCCGTCTTTAACGATTATGCTACTTCCAGGTGACAGGTGTCCAACAGACATACCATCAATACCACCATGAAAACGTGCCACGTGTCTTCACACCCAACCTCGGAATCCCTGCCTTTGCCGGCAGGACCCTAATCGGCATCCCCACCATCCTGCTAGTTAAATTCTGCAGCAAAGCTTTAGCAAAATGGATTCTACCCATTACAGCAAGTGCACTGGGCATCCCAGTAAGATCATCCGGCTATGTCACAGCTTTGACCGGTCCTTTGGCGGTCAAAAAGTCAAATGAAGTCAAACAGTCAGGTGGGTATCTCCAAAAGATGTTTTTTAGCAGGCAGGAATCGTTCGATGTTGATACTGGCATCCGGTTGTTGCAGTATGCTGGTCTTGCTTGGTCTGTGGTTGATCTTGTTCCTTCTTTGTTTTCTCAATTCAGTTTGTGATATATGAATCAATGTATGAGGTTTTTGATATATTTTATGTGTATAAAATGTGTAATAATAGGACTATTTTAACTTTCTTTTGGTAGATATATTTGATCATTCTATATCTATATTTCATGTAGTATAATATAAGTACTTGTGCACTAAAACTATCAAGTTTTGCAAGTCTTGATTATGTGTATTTTTTTTTAAATGAAAGGGATGGTGGCTCAGCTTGTTGCCTGTTTACCGTCTATTTTGATGTAAATTTCATTGGGAATCTATTTGTATTTGGTAAAAAAAAAAAGGTAAACGTCATTTAACAGTCGTATACAGCCAATTACAGAAGGATAACAGGTAAACGGGTAGTAAAATACGCCGTCATCTCTGATTGGGTCGTTTAATCTTAATCTTTTGTCTATTGTTTAATGAGTTTGATACCTTTCATGTGATGAATATGAGATGGTAACGTCAGGTGAGTTGCCATCACTACTTTGATTGATTTATACTTTTTTTCTTTCTTTGTTTTATGACTTTTCTTAGCACCAGACGCGTGTCAAAGAATCGGATACAGCTTAGCTTCTATGGACTTTTCAAATAAAGATATTTCTATATACTATAGCTAGTTTTTATCCCGGGAGCGTCCCGGGTTGAAATATCTAATATGACATAATAAAATATATTATTATTATTATTGTTTTAAACAAATCTCTGCCATAAGTTATCATATTCAAATATAAAAAATACGAATTTCTGCGCCGGTGTATAAATCTAGTGCCATTACAAATGAATTCGGAAGTTTGTAATCGATCATTCTAAAAAGAACTAACATGAAATAAGAAAAAAAAGTTAATTATTGAAATATCAAACGCATTAATCTAAGGGTTATGTGATGCGTTAAAAAATTCATGAGTATATAGTTCTGGTATTTGGGTATGTTGTTTCGGGTAATCTGGTCGGGTATCACCTAATCCCAGACCCAACCCAAACCCACAATTTTTTTAAACTAATCCCAAACCCGACACAATACGTGTCGGGTTACAAAAAATAATCATTTTTTTCTCCGTTTTTTATATAACACTATAGTACTCGTTGGAAAGATAATAAAACGCTCGTTAATTTGGTGTAATTTTTTTCTTTAAAAAATCTCGTATATAAAAGATATTAACGTTTAAAAGTTATGGGATAAAAAACGCATTAGTCTAAGGGTTATGTGATGCTTTAAAAAATTCATGGGTATATTATATTACAAGTAACTAAATAATATGTATTATGTATTATCTAAATACGTAGAAATTATATTAAAATCCAAGTCCTATTTATGAGAGAAGTTTACTGTAGTAAATACTATAATTATTTAAATACTATAATTATTTAAAACATGAAATACAAGTTAGTCATGACTCTTCTTGACCGCTAATAAATAATTAGTAAATAATAAACGAGTCGAGCCTAACCAAGCTCAAACATCAAAACTTACCCATGAGCCAAACTCTAGCTTTAAACTTAGAGCTCGGACCTGAGATCAACGTAGCTCAATCTTGACTCGTATCATATTGTTTGTACCCTTTTAAATATCAAGCAAGTTGAATTTTTGGATTTACTTACAACTAATATATAATGGGGGAATGATCAAACAAGAAGAAACTTAACGTGAGAATAAAAAAAATAAATAAAACATTAAATACTTTAACTCTTATTACATTAATTATTATCTCTTTAGTTAATTAGTCATTAATACTTTATCCTACACGGTATCAAATTTGTCATACACATATCAAAATTCATCTTACATATATCGAAATAATCACGCGTTTATCCTACACAAATCGAGATTATCATACATTAATCTTACAAATATAGAAATTCAACCTATATTTGTCATACACATATCAAAATTAGGATTGATATGTGTTTCATTAATTTAACTAGTTTAGGGGTTACAAAAAAACTAATAATTTATTTAACATTAAATACATTTATTATATAGGACTCATATTGGTTTAAATTTGTTATTTTTCTTTTTATAATACTTTTTCTTTTCATTTGAACTATTCACATATATAACGTAACATCTTACTCTGCAAAGCATTATTTATTTATCAAAAAATCTTTCGCCTAGCTATATAGTAGTCATATAATGTGAAAAATAATGTCCATTTTTATAAGGTTGACGTAGATTATAACTAGATTAGATTGCTCTTATATAACTTGCCTGTTTTTATTTTTATTAATGTAAAAGCCAATGGATGGTTCTTTTTCATTCCACAAACAAAACATATCACACGATGATGACATGTACACGAGTAATAAGCTGCGTCTTTATCCCATTCTGAATTAGTTTAATTAAAAATATGTTAAAGTTAGCATGTATGATATAATTATATGATAAAAAAATAATTATTTCTACTGAAAAAAAAATAATAATAATAACACGTGGATAAACTTGAAGCCCCAAACTAAAGAAGAAAAAAAGTCGTGATAGTTTTGTATGTCCAAAATGCAAGCAAGTATATGAGTATCTTACATACGCACCCTTTCAGCATATCTCATAGTTGCTTGGGTTTAAATTTAAAATGGACTTTTAGTTTATTGTGTTTTGAAAACGCAAATAATCAATTTTTAGTGCTTAGAAAAAGTTTATAAAAATAGATTACTGCGTTTAAAAGGTTAACAAAGTGTAACAATCTATAAGTAGTTTCATCTGTATCACACCTAAACGCATAATCCTTTTTCAAAAAGCAATTCCAAACACCCTCTTAATAATAATAATAATAAAAAAAAAAATAATAGTAATACTACGCCCCCATTCTCATTCTCTTTCTCTTTCTTTTTCTCCCTTTTTATTAGGGTTTCAATTTCGTCCTATATTTCTGCAGTCTTTCATCTCTTTACGCACATTTCTTCATCTATTCAGGTACCTTATTTCCTTATTATTTCTTTATTTGTTTGCTTTTATATTAATTCTTCATGTTTTATTTACTGTATAGATCCAAATACCTGTTTATTAGCCTGTCTTGATATATGCTCACTTCATGTATCAGTGGTTTTAATATTTATCCAATCGGATTGCGTTTTACTCTTTTACTAGTTTAGATTTGTTGGATTATTACTTGTGTTGTTGTACTGTTGATTTATAGTTCTTTTGATCTTATTAGGGTTTCATCTTTGTAGCTACAAGTTAAGTTTTTGGATCCAATTGGTGTTTTTGAGCAATCTGAAGTAATATATTTGAAAGTTTTTAAGAACTGGGCAGTCGTTGTCGTCGTTGTCACGCAAGGTTGAGGTTATTATATTATATACATCATGAGTACTTCTTGGGCGGATGTTGTTGATAATGCAGCTTTAGGATCTGATAATTACGAAAATAAGCCTTCCGCGGCTCCTGTTAAGCCCGCTTATGTTCCACCTCATTTGCGTAATAGGACACCTGCATCTCAGCAAGCTACTGCTGCTGTTCCTGCTCCTGCTATATCGAATGGTAGCCTACCACCTATGAACGATAGGTTAGGACATAGTGGACAGACAAGTGGTTCGCGGTGGGGTGCGCCTCGGTCGGATTATGGTAGACCAGGGTACGGTACTGGTGGTGGTCGAGGTGGTGGAGGTGGTTGGGGGAATAGAGGTGGTAGGGATTTTGAATTTAATCCATTTGGTAATGATGAAATAGAAGCTGTCGAGGACACTAAGTCTGAGCAAGAAAATAATGGTATTAATTTTGATGCTTATGAGGATATTCCTGTGGAGACCACTGGGGAAAACGTACCACCGCCGGTTAATACATTTGCAGAGATTGATTTAGGAGATGCTTTGAATCTGAACATTAGGAGATGCAAGTATGTTAAGCCAACGCCTGTTCAACGTTACACTATTCCCATTTCTTTAGCGGGCCGAGACTTGATGGCTTGTGCTCAAACGGGTTCGGGGAAAACAGCAGCGTTTTGCTTTCCTATAATCAGTGGGATTATGAGACAATCTGTGCAAAAGCCACGTGGCACTAGGACCGTTTTCCCCCTTGCTCTTATTCTATCTCCTACTAGGGAGCTCTCAAGTCAGGTTTGATTTTAAGATCTATGACTAACTTTGTTAATTTTTATTCATGTATAATATTGAAATGTTTAATATAGAAGGTGAATGATGTTGTGTTACATGCAGATACATGTGGAAGCTCGAAAATTTGCTTATCAAACCGGTGTCAAAGTTGTGGTCGTTTATGGAGGAGCACCGATTAATCAACAGGTAATTTATGTTGAGAACACATTCTTTGTGTATATCTTTTTACAGGAATAATAAAATATATATCCTTGCAAGCAATCTATGGCTTATGTGGTGGATAACTGGATATGTATTCATGTGATACACGGTTACACACACACGCGTGCGTGGGCAAGTTGCATGACACAGTTATGGGCTGCTTTTCAAGTTATCTTTATGTGTGTGTGCACATATACATATATACACGCATGTGTCATGTGATACACGGTTACACACACACACGCGTGCGTGCGTGTGTGTGTAACTTTTGATGACTGTTTTATGTGTTTTATTTTTTAAATCTTAAACCATGTTATCAATAAATGATTTCTTATTGTGAAATTAATGGCATATGCGTATTCAGCTAAGGGAACTGGAGAGAGGAGTTGACATTCTTGTGGCAACTCCCGGAAGATTAGTTGATTTATTGGAAAGGGCAAAAGTGTCATTACAAATGATAAGATATTTGGCGCTTGATGAAGCTGATCGGATGCTTGATATGGGATTTGAACCTCAAATCAGAAAGATTGTGGAGCAAACAGATATGCCTCCTCGAGGTGAAAGACAAACGATGCTCTTTAGTGCCACATTTCCTAGAGAAATTCAGGTTTTTTTTTACTATCATTATTAATTTGGCGTCTTGAATAATTATTTTACTTGATGTTTTTCATATGACTTATGTTTCCTGTGTAGAGATTGGCATCTGATTTCCTTTCAAATTACATATTTTTAACGGTTGGACGAGTTGGCTCAAGTACTGATTTGATTGTTCAAAGGGTGGAATTTGTTCAAGAAAGTGACAAAAGAAGCCATCTTATGGACCTTCTTCATGCTCAAAGGGATACGGGATCTAACGGAAAGGTAATATGAAGTAGTAAAATGCTACTTATACATCATTTAGATCCATATATGTGCACATTAACTACTAATGAATAAATATGGTCACAACTTACCTAAGTTCAAATTTTTGCAGCAACCTCTTACATTAGTATTCGTTGAGACGAAGAAGGGAGCTGATTCACTTGAACATTGGCTATACAGTAATGGGTTTCCTGCAACAACTATTCACGGTGACAGATCACAACCTGTAAGTCAGATATTACAAGTCTCGTTTATATATGATACGGGCTTTTGGGTGATTTTCTTCTGTCCTGTTATGATCCTTTTTTTAATTAAACTTCTAAATGGTATAAGAACGGGTAAAGGAATGTTGTGGATTTGAATAAATGCCCACTTATTTGCATAGATTATACTGCATAAATAGGTACTTTTGATATAGAACACCCTATTAGGAAGAATGCTCTAATTTTCATGGGATCCAAGAGTATAACGCATTTAGGTGACGGTTTTGATCCATTTATTTAAACGCGGGTAAAAATAGATCAAACAAACAAAGCGATACTCGCCAATCTTTTTTTTCTTTGCATAAATCCTTCTAAAAGTTTTATTCAGAAGTATATGTTATTGTTGAAATAAGATAATTTTCCTAATCTTTTTTTGACTTGCTAATTATTTTATAAAAATCCAGACAAAAGGTGTACGAGTCAACCCAACCTGTTTGACCAGTACAAAAAATCACAGTGTTTTTAAAATATATGCAGGAAAGAGAGCAAGCATTAAGATCATTCAAGAGTGGAAACACACCAATACTAGTTGCAACTGATGTGGCAGCACGTGGTCTAGATATCCCTCACGTTTCTCATGTGGTCAATTTTGACCTTCCTAACGACATTGACGACTATGTGCACCGAATAGGACGAACAGGCAGGGCTGGGAAAACGGGTTTGGCTACCGCTTTCTTCAATGAGAATAACATGTCATTAGCAAAAGGATTAGCTGATTTAATCCAAGAAGCTAATCAAGAAGTACCCGCATGGCTTACTCGTTATGCTAGTCGACCTTCCTATGGTGGCGGTAAGAACAGGCGGTCAGGTGGGCGGTTTGGTGGCCGTGACTTTAGAAAGGAAAGCTCTTACAGTGGTGGCGGTGGCTATGGCGGAGGTGGATATGGCGGTGGTGGTGGTGGCTATGGCGGAGGCGGATATGGTGGTGGTGGCGGATATGGTGGCGGTGGCGGATATGGTGGCGGTGGCGGATACGGTGGTGGCAGCAGTGGCGGATATGGTGGCTACAGTGGTGGTGGTGGTGGTGGTGGTGTACCAAGTGCTTGGGACTAGTTATCAAACTCCCTTCCAAAATAAATGTACTGATTTCATCGGTATATTTATCATTTTTCGCAGAGATTTAAGGATTATAATGTGGTTGACATTTGTTTTGGTATACTTAAAATATATGGGTCTACCCATTTTTCTCGGAATTTATTACATTTCTAATCTTTAAGTTTGTTATAAGTTGGAGTGGGAAAAATGATAAATACAATGATTGAAATGCTTTCTTTATTCTTTTTAAATTTTTACTCATTTATTCTTTGCTGGATGTTATATAACTAACTGTGTAGTTGAATGCTGGTCCTCCAAACCAAGCTAACTTCAAGAATATTGAGAGGTTAACTAACCTTTCATGTCTCAAACATACTCCTAAGAGCATATAAAATTTGGTGCGACATTCGTCACTGACGATAAATCTTTCAAGATGATGAGATATTGAGATGAATCAAGATGTGTGACATGTGTCATCGACAATTGTGGGATCTCAAGATGTGATATTCATTACCAACAATCAACGTATAATCTCAAGTTTTTCGAAGATATGTAAGAATGTCTAAGGTGGAGATGAACTGATGAAGCACTATATATGTAATCACAACTAAAATTGTTAATTAGATGTTATACATAATCGCATTGATTAAGTTTGTTCAGTTTTAAAACTCTGATATGAAGGTAGTATGGACAGTTATGTGGACAACATTGTTTGTCATAGTAAGAACATCCTTTTGTGATTATAATAAGGAACATCTTTTTTTTTTCTAGTACGATTTGTTTTTCATAATTAGCTATAGTTTAGGAGTTATGATACATGCCTCTAAAACAGATGACATACTTTGATACATAAGTTGTGACATTTATGATTTAATCATGTTTACCTTTGATGTTTTCATGTATCAATCTGATTGTATATATAGCTTTTAGTGATATGTTTTAAACATATAACCGACTTTATGCAAAACCAAAAAATAACAAATAAATTGTGGTTAGCGAGAGGCCAAGAGATCATGTGTCAGTTCAAAACCAAAGATGGATACAACCCACAAAGCTTATTGTACAACCCACAAATCTCATGGTACAACCCTATATGCATACATAAGTTACAAATTAATGGGTACAACCCACAAACTTATGAGTACAACCTACTTATGCATAAAACATCTTTAAAGCATTGAGTACAACAACTTTATGCATAAAACATCTTTAAAGCATTGAGTACAACCAAGCAATACATAAATGTCTTGCTAATTAGTACTCCGTATTATTTAAATTAAATTTCGTACACTTATCTACATACTTTATTTTGATAGTTTTTCTTCTTTATAAATTAATATTATTCAGAGTAAGACAAGGCCATGTACATCCAAAGGAGTGATCTGACCCCTCCCCGGCCCCTGCAGGAATGTGAGAGCTAAGTCAAGCATAGAGTACGCCCTATATTAGGTTGCATCTTTCGTTTGTTTCGAGAAATATATCAATCACTTCCGATTCTTTCTTTTTCTCTTGATTCTTTTCCGATCAAGATGTATAGATCCTGTACATGGATTAACGAAAATGTTAAAAACCTCTATTTGCCTCTGCCATTCTATGAGTCTCTTCACTTTTGCGTATGGTATCGCCACTTCATTTGGCAGCATCCACTAGGAGTGTTCAAGGTTTTTGGTCAAACCATGAACCAAACCGTTACTACCAAACAATAGTAACGGTTTGGTTTCATAGTTTGGCCATTCGGCCTTTATACAAGTCATCCCAAATTTGCCAATAACAAAAACAAAATGAACAAAGAAAACATAATGTCCGAGTTCCCGGATATCATAACACTAGTTGTAGAATGCTTTAATCAAGTTGTTTAGAATGTGAAATATGAAACATGAAATGCTTAAATCAATCTGTTTAAAAAGCTCAATATAATAGAACAAACTTACATTAACATACTTATAGATTAAAAGAAATTTACTTTTATGTATGTATGTATATATAACATATGGAATATTTTAAAAATATAAATACATAAAATCTTACAGTCCGGTCCGGGTTTTTTATGGTTGGTTTTCACTATAAACCGTAAACCAAGCCGTTTGTTACGGATTGAAAATATTAAAACCGGCCGACTGAAAGATAAGTAAATAAACTGACTGTTAAACTAAATCGACAACCAGTTTGGACGGTTTTACGGTTTGAAACCGAACCGTGAACACCCCTATGACATCCACTAATTCGGAACTTAATTCATTCCTAAAATCTAGCATGGAATCCACTTTTTAAATGGAGGTTAAGACATAATTACGGGGTGTTTGGGATTGCTTATTTAACTCTAAAAGTGTGTTTTTTTTTAAAAAAAAAAGTGCTTATTGACTTGTGACTTTTTCAAAAAAGTGTTTCGATTAATTTTTGTGGTGGGAAAAGCTAATAAGTCAATAAGTTGTTTTATAAAAGCGTTCGACCTAGCATTTATAATTTGTATTCTAAAAGCCAAAATAAGAAACAAGGATTTATGACTTCTCCAAAACAGCTTTTTACCCGTATCAAAAAGCCAAAATAGAAATGACTTCTACCAAAGCCAAAAGAACTTATTAACTAAAAAACCAATAAGTTAATAAGTTGTTTCTGAACTCAATCCCATACACCCTCTTAGAATTATTCGTCACCAAATAAAATAAAATTCAAAACCGAATAAACCGAACAGATAAACATTCTTATCAACGAACGAGTAATATGTTTTCAAGTTTTAGAAAGAGTAGGCGATAAGTGTTTATATTGCAAAGTTAACGGGGCCAAAATATAAGTTGCCGAATTCACTATACGGTTCCTACTTATAACCGTATTTCACTGTTTTTTTACATTGATTAGAAGAAGATAATATTCTGAAACGACGGCGTTCGTCGGTGACAAACAACCTCTCAGAGTAACGGTTCTCCTCTATCTTGCAAATAAATTCTTTATTTATATTTTCCTCACTGTTTTATTTATTTCTCTAGTATTGGTGTGTGCGTTTACTTAACACTTTGTAATTAATTATTAGTTGCTATTTTTTGTAGTTTAGGGCAATGAATAAATGTAGTTTTTTTTTTAATAATAAGTTGAATTAGTGAGAACTAATTGTGACCCAATTGTTAATTACTGTTTTCTGGTTCCCATAGCTCTAAAAATGAAATTATTTGCACAACCACTAATTTAAACACTAATTAATTAGTGAGTATCTCAAAACGGGGTTGCGGCACAGCTTGTTGCCGGTTTACCTGCCATCCTAAGGTTGAATGGAATAGCAGGCGGGTTACACGTTCCACTGTGCCGAGATTTGAGGTGCAGGTGGTGATGATCACCCCGGGGTATGCGCTAGCGTCCTTGACAGGCTCGTGAAAACCCAGGTCGGTAGGTCGGTCCTCCATTCATCCGACCGGAGGTGTGGATAACGAGGCCACCTATACAACCTTCTCACTTCTGTCCTTATGTTGTAGTAAGGTAGGGCGGTTCGCTTGAGTTGCTCAACCGCCCCTTAGCCCGGGCCACAAGCCTGATAGCCAAACCTTTCGTATAGGTCGAGACTTGTAGCTTGATTCTTTTCTCATTCCATACTGGGAAGAATTGCAGGCGCAAAAGTTCCTAGATTCATGGAGATATACAACAACATATAAGTTATCATGCTTGCATATCCATCATTTGAGTCGTCTATTGAGGCTCAGTGGCGTCCAACCTATCTGCATTGATATGAACTCATCAAGATATGCTTATAATTAAACATTTGGCATGTCGCAAAACCCTCCAGTTTAGTTGTTTACACATAACTTGAATACTTGAAGCCTGAGGGAATGAATCTCTAGAATGAGTTGTTTGAACGTTTCGATGAAAGATTAATTAACATGTGATGTTTTTATTTTGACAAAACATTCCAGATTAGCAGTGCACTGTAATTGTGAAATGCCACTACCATTGTGTTGATATCTATCTCATGCGTGTCGTCATGAATTCGATGTTTTCGTCATCGTCCCTCTCGTGCCTTCCATCTCTTTGTCACAATCCTAAATCCTATAAACAATTACCACATTTCTCTTTCACTAATCATCGGCTTTCTTCGCTTTCAATTCAATCGACGTTTACTTCACTTAAACCAACCGTTTGTGCTGTAACTCCAAGCGAAGGAACAGTCCCTGTCATCAACTTTGAAGATTTTGTGGAGAAAGATTGGTCATTTCTTGATGCAGATGATATCAGTACTGATGAACTTTATAAACAAAATATTGATCGAATAATATCAGCTGGGAAAGTTGGGGAGGATTCAAAGATTTTAATATCAACAGGATCGGAAGGATTTGTTGATCGAGTGGTTGATACATGTTCTTGCAAACAGTTGCTTGTTGTTCATGATTCTTTGTTCACGTTAGCCTGCATTAAAGAGAAGTATGATACGGTTAAATGTTGGCAAGGAGAATTGATTTTTGTACCTGATAAATGGGCGCCGTTTGATGTTGTGTTTCTTTACTTTCTTCCCGCTTTGTCATTTGAGCTTAATCAAATCTTTGGTGCATTATCCAAGGTCTGCTCACAAGGTACGTTTCATATTATGAACTTACGGTTTCTCCTTTTCATTAGTTTTTGTTACAATTTTGTTATGTTCTCATGAACTTTAGTAGTGTATTATAACAGAAGGAAGGCATGATCCTGCTATATTACAACTCTCTCTCCAATAAGAAGTCCCAACTAAGTCCCAACTTCTGTTTCTTAGGTCAAATGAGATGAATTTCAACTTAATATGGGCTTGGTTTTAAAAAGCGCGCTCGAGGTGCGCTTAAGTGCGAAGCGCATCTAGGCGCCAATCTGTACGCCTTATGTAACACTAGGCAAGCATCATACGAAAAGCGCAAAAAGCGCATGAAAAGCGCGCTTTTCGTACACGAGGTGTTTTTGTGCTTAAAATTGTTATACATGTAGCTAAAAATGTTGTGCATTTAAGTTAAATCATATATAAACCTTATTTGTATCTATATTTTGGGTAAATGATGCTAAAAACCTATAACATATACAAAAAAAGTATATATATTCGTCTTGCGCCTCGCGTACAAAAAGCCCACCGCTTTTGTGCTTTGAGCCTCGGTTTTAGACCTCGTCGCTTTTGTGCGCTTCACGCTTTTTAAAGCCAAGAATATGGGTAAACTATTTAAAACAATAAAGCTGAAGAACTCTGATTTTCTTATAACTTGAAATTTGAAGTATGGAATGTAGTAGTTACGATCAAGAAACAAACGCAGAAAAAGTTTGGAGGAAATCAAAATAAGAAATGAAACTAGAACATCATAAGGGGTTATGCATTTTACATATATTTATGTTGTTGCAAGGATTCTATTATTCTTTTGTGAATTTTGTTAGTACATGAAACAAGCGTAGTAAGACGTACCATTTATATAGGAATGAGTCGATTAGTGTATATTATCTCAAATGGGTCAAATTGACAAATTTAGCTTAAAGGGTAGGGGTCAAATTGGCTGAAGAGGTTAAAGTGCGTTTACATTTTTTATGCATACAACCTTCTAAATAATTAATTCAAAGATTACGATTTTAATTGTAACAATATTGTTTTCGGAAACATAAGTAACCCTTTAAATGGACAAAAAAATGCTAATGGGTCAACCTTCCTAGCCAACTAGGTCTGTTCGACCCCGTACCAAAAAAAATGACCACCCATTTCTACCTGACCCTGTTTTAACCGTTACACGGCCCACTAATCTTGATCACATTGACCCACGAACATCAAGGTGGTACTTTAATTAAATTTGACCATGTTTAACCGTTGGGCAGGTGCAAGAATTGTGATAAGTCATCCAAAAGGAAGAGAAATGCTTGAGAAGCAGAAAGCAGAGTACCCGGATGTTGTAGTTGCTGGTTTGCCTGATAAACCGACATTAGACAATGTTGCATCTGATCATTCGTTTACGATGGTTGACTTTGTTGACCAACCAGATTTTTACATTGCTGTATTAGAACATACAAAGTAAGCTTTGCCATCTGAGTTAGGTTTTTGACTTTCTGAAGTTTGACCAAATTTTGGTATAAGAATAGAAAACTTACTTCTACTTTATGATGATAACTTTGTTGTGGATTATATACCTGTTTCATTAGGGAAAGTTCTGTTGTTTTACTTTTAACCAGCTTGATATCAACTCAACTTCAATGGTTTCCAACCAACCGAATCGTGCTATCTGAAAACCAAGTGTATCAAACTGAATAGTTGTTACTTTAATGGTTTGGATTTTGGAATGTTTGATGCATGGCCTTCACAGTTTTTTTATGGAAGTTAAACCCAAATCTCTATAGATTGGCTGGCAATGGGTAACCTGTATAAGACACGATAAGACCTGTTAACTGAAAAATACACTATGTGATTTTTTACTTTTTTTAAAAATAATTAGAATTAAGAGGCAAAGATCCTTCATTTCTCATTTTTGGTACATAAAACATAAAACTGTTTTATAAACCTAGTGGTCCCAAGTTCGAATATCGGCTAATATCATCAATGGTTATCTCTTTTGATCTCCAAAGCTAAATACACGAATACATGTTAAAATTTATATAAACAATGAATAAATGGAGTGGATGATAACCTGTCTATCATTTGCAACACAATGGAAATGCCTCATAAAAGAAAACATGCTGAATTTGTTTCACAAGATTATTGCATGCCATATAAAAAGTTAATTAACCTAAAAGAATTAAAACTGCATTCAAAAGAAAGAAAACTGTATCCCTTTGCTTGCTGCAAACAACTTGTATTCTTCCATACCACAACTATCTACCACTGCTGATATTTTCGCATCGATTTCTTCTTTAACAGGACCCGCCTTAAACCCGTTTGAAACATCAACTGGACCACCAAAATGGAAAAGAGAAAACCCCGTATTACCCTTTTGTGTTTTATCAGAATTCTCATCTTGAACATTGTTGACTGGTGGAACCAGTTGGTACACTGGCAGTTGATCATGGTTTAGTGATGGACCCAATGGTTGGAGCCTGCCGACACCATACTGGAGGTAACGTGAATTCTGGTTTGAACTGTATCCAAACGGGCCAGCAAACATATACTGATTCGGATGTGGTAGCCTGTTGGGTGGGGCACTAGGCCATGGAACTGGGCTCTGGTTGTAATAACCCATGGGAGGGGCTTGAAACACAGGAAAACGTATGCTTTGAGCTTGCGATGATGGTGGAATAATGTTATTATTCCTTTGAGAACGCGATCCTGTAACACTTTCATTTGTTCTCGACGATAATTCACCCGAATCCTCAAGAAAGAGTGGTGTGTCTTTAACCACTTCGGAATGCTGACTGGCACATTCTGAATCTGATGTGGATGACGACCCAGGATTTTGGGGAGTTGAAGAAAATGAAGTTCCGTCTCCTTCGGTAAGACATGATGAGCAGCTATCAGAGTTGGAGATGCTGCTGCTAGTAGAAGAATCAGCGGTCCCACTTTCGGGTTCTATGTGCACACTACTTTTTGATTCCTTCATATCATTATCTTCGTTATTGGTAGGGCTCGAATGGGTCCTGTTCCGCGAACTTATAAGCTTAACTGGCTCAACGATATCAGCAGGTCGCTCAGTGACATCACCAGAAACCAAATTAGTTCTTGGTTCCCATACTTTCTTTGGACAACCTGAATCGTTGTTTCCCGTGACAGTTTTGGTTTTAGGCCTCTCTTGAAAATATGGTTTTGAGACATCCATATCTGGTTCCAGCTTGCCTAATTTGGGTCGGTACTCATTGGGTTGGTAACTGTGGCAAGCAGGCTGATCATACCTGCAACTTGTTCTGTTATGACAACAATGTAACCTCTCATTGTACCTTGACCCGTTTGACTTTCTTACGGGCTTATTTACTCCATTTAAGTTTACTTTCCTGGGTGAAGTCTCACAGCCATCACTGTGAAACCACGGGACCGGTTTGTTCATCGTTGACCCGTTTTCAAACCGCCGTCTATCAGACCACTTTAATGGTTGATCAACTTGATTATCATTCCATGACTTCTGTCTCCTGCGGTTGTGTTTTGATTGGTCATTAACAAACCATTGACTCCCATCTTTTATGCAACTAAATTCATCATTTGAACTTTTGTCATAATCTGAAATTTGGTCTTGTGTACAATCATCTGATGCAAGCATGGATGATATACTATCTTCTTGTTCTTCACAATGCGGGATGTCATTGACATTCGGCTCTTCATTAACACTTGTTAACTCCTCTTTATTATCAGGAATTGTTGGAGTTTGACTAAGCTGACCACATTTTTTCGCTTTATTAATTTCCTTGATCCTTAATCTCTCTTTCCTGCGGAGTTTCTTTTCTTTTTCTTTTAACCTTCTTCGTTCTTTTCGTTCTTCTTCATCCCGTTTCTCCTTCTCTTCTTCTTCAAGAAGTTTAGACTGAGAAAGAATAGAAGTTTAGAAAACAAGATACAAAATTATAAACGATGGTAAGATGGACCATTTGGTTTGGGTAACAGGTTCGGGCTGAAATGAGTCAGGGTCAAGGCTGACCGTTAAACACATTTTTTCAGAAATAACTAATGTGTTAATTATGATTACAGAAACAATACTGTTACAAACAGACTATGGAAGACTTGTATGTTTTAACCCGTCCTCCCTTTGCCTAAATCTTTTTGTCCGACCCGTTTAAGATGAAACACAATCTATACACTGATTCATTAATATAAAAATGGGTTGTTTACCTGTTTTTCTAAAGTAATGATGTCCTTGCAGGCAACCAACACGCGTTCTTCCAACAGTTTTAATGCAAGGGATACAAACATGCTATGTGCATTTTGATGTGCAGTCCCTTCTCTGAAAGCCTTTACAACCTTCCACATAAAAATAACAATACTAAACTTTATCAATATCGTAATGTCTAAACATATGGTAAGTAGAATTGTTGAAGAAGTAGATCCCCAAATAACAAAAGCGAACAAATATAATATAACATTTTATCATATATTAAAATACCTGTTCCTTAAAAATAACTGTTGCAGCATCTAAAAGAAATTCTTGAGCAAGCTCTGGACTCTTCGCGTGTTTTTGGGGACGGGAGCATTCACCATCTACTTCATTCCCATCCTTGTCCATGGAATCATCATCCTGTAAGCCATTCAAATCAATCGGAATCATGTAAGTAAAAAAGATGACTAAAAACAGATTACAAAAAAAAGGGTAACTACCTCTTCTTCAACCTCTTCTGCATGCTCAAAAAACCTTCCAATGCTTTCACCACTTGTGATTGTAACAAAACCATTACCGACTAAAAGCCTTCCATGAACACATTGTTGACCTTTAAATGCGTGAGCTTTGACTGAAATTTCGTTACACCGTCCATCAGTTCTCCATGCCCTTAAAGTGATATAACATGAATTTAAACCGGTGAGATCTAGACCGCTGACTTGAACCCTTGAATTTGATCCGACATTTTCAAAATCTAATATATCAGATTTCCCTTCTCCAGTTCCAACAGCCCATTCATAATAGTTGTATGTTCCTGCTGAGTCGGCATAGTTTTGATGCCAATCAGCCTTGATTGTGTCAAGAGTCACCTGCAAAGAATAATATCCCCTCAACTCAGTTAAAACTTCATGCCTGGGACCTATATGCTTATTAATGGTGGAAAACAGGTGGGTTCTGGGTTGGGTGACAAATGAAACGGGTCAGGTTAATACCTCATACTGGAAGCTTGCATCAGCTGCACAAAACCAGCTTGTACAACTGCCTTCTCTTTTCATGCGTTTAAGTTCTTTTAGTTCCTTAAATTCACGAATTACATTCTTCCTACAATCTCTACAAAACTTCTTGCTGTCAAACCTGTGCAATAAAGAGTCAAACGTTAATGTGGAGACAGTATATCTCTTGGATAAGGACAGCAAAAACTTGAATCAGCTAGTAAAGTATATAGAAGCCTAATCATATCTTATTCTTGCATAATGAAAGCTTTTTGTATCTTAGTATATCCTATTCTCCAGTTTGATGCGTTAAAGAATTATCTCTAATCCGTGCTGTCCTTTACTTTGGATAAGGGAGCAAGATAGTTAAACGACTCAAAAGGTTATAAACCAAGACCGACCTGTACATTAACCGTTCTACAAAATCTTCTTCCTTCATCCTTAGAAGAGAATAACGAGTCTCTTCTCCTAATGCAGACCAAAAGTCAACCGAAGTGTCAACCGAAAGTCTGCCAGTATGCAAAGCACATGCTTCCCGGGTCCCATGGCCTCTGCCATACCCCACCATCGCTTGGCTAATCCACCCACGACCTCTTCCGCCACATGCATCAGGATAAAGTAGTTCACGTTCCCGCTCCCTTGCTCTAGCACTGTCAAATACCTGATTTCTTCATAATATGAGATAAGGTAACAAATTTACAAAAAAAAAAAAAAAAAGATCAACGATAAGACAATTACACAGGCACCAGGAATATACATTTTGTAGTCCAGTCAAGTATTTTGAATAAACATGACAATCCAAAAGAGTGAGTGCTCCATCTCTAGTAGTAGTGAGACCACCCCAAGGATGGACAGATGGATCTTGAACGTCATCATTGCACCCAGTCGTCAAACACACATTCTCAACGCTCTGCGACTTTGTAATTACATGTCTATTGCCAGAACCCCGACCACACATTCCATCCTGGTGCAACGACTTTCCATACATAATAATCCGCATAAAACCTTCTAGAAGTAACCCATTGCATCTGGAGCAGTACATATTCTTACGCGCTTGTTCAAAAAGCGTTTGTTTGTCAATCCTTAGAAGCTCTTGCCTAGCTTGCAGCGGTAACTCACTCCAGAACTACAATCAATACAAAAAACCTAATAATTAACATTCATTATTTATTTATTTATTCTAGCATTAGTTTGAGTGAGCTATATGAGCTCAATGCTTTGAACATTGCATCGCCAACTTGAATTCGCACAAACAACGGTTTGCTTGCTTTTAATATTACAATTCCAACAAGTAAACACACACAGTCCTACTTGTAAGTCTTTAAAATATGTGGTGCTCTTAAATTGAACCAATACATTGTCTAATTAATCATGATAAACCTACTTAACAAGTACCGATCCAAATACGCTACAGAAATAAACTTAATAAACAACTAAACCAAACGGTTAAATCTAATAACACAACATCAAATCGAATTGTACTACAACAAATACAAAAACTTAGTAATTAACATTTATCGCTTATAATCTAGTTTGAATCAACTATATGAAATTATGAACTCAATGCTTTGAACATTGCATCACCAACTCGAATTCGCACAAAGAACGGTTTGTTTCCTTCTAGCATTACAATTCCAAATACTAAACACATAATCCTACTTGTAAGTCTTAAAACATATGCTGCTCATAAATTGAATTGAACAAATACATTGTCTAATTATTATTAATCATTAATAAAACCTACTTACAAGTACAAATCCAAATACACAATCATAATATTATTAAAATCTATAACACAATTACATCTACAACAACAACAACACTTACCCATATATCCCACAATTAGCAAAGCTAAGCGTAGGGTCTGGGGAGGGTGGGATGTAGGCAAACCTTACCTCTATCCTTGCAGATAGAGAGGCTGCTTCCAGAGAGACCCCCGGCTCAACAACACAAAAACGATAGGCAAAACAACACGTAAAACTAAAAAAGGACTACTGAAATTAGAGAAACGATGGGAGCGGCCCTGCAGTAAAAATAAAGATATATATACAATAAGATCAACATAACTCATAAACACAAAAAACAAGTCACACTTATAACACAATTACATCTAATAACAAAAATTCAAATCCAATTGAACTACCTTCTGAAGCTGATTATAGCTAACATCATCCTGATGCTTACTCCAAACGCCACTCGATGAAACTGATCCATACGTCGTCGTCGTCGTTTGATAATCATTCTCTAACTCCAGCATCCTTCTTCTCAATCTCTCATACATATATTCTTCATCAATTTTCCATCTATCAATCCAATTTTCAATTAAAATCAATATTTACCAAACTAATTCGAACATATCAACCGAATTCACACACTATCAACAATCCGATCCAGTAAAATACAGAAAACAAAACAAAACAAAACAAAACAAAGCAATGATAAGGTTTAGATCATTACTGATAATTGTGTGAGGTGATATGATACAGTAAATATAATATGAATTGTTGATTTTGTGTGTGTGTGTATATATATATGTATATATAAACCTTATAGAGAGCAATTGAGAGGAAGGACGTAAGGGTTTTCAATGAGATTTGGCGCTGTGTGTGTGTGTAAATGTGTATTTATAGTGTTGTAATTGTGACTTCATCATTTGTCTCTCTTGGTAAAATGTAGACAACATCTTGATGTTGACATTATGAATATTTCTTTCTTTCTTTCTTTAAAACTAGCAAAAATACCGGCGTTACATATCGGGTTGTGGTTGATATTGGTTCGGTTAGGTTCGGTTCGGTTTAATTGAATATAACATATGCATACATTAGAAATCAGGTTGCTCTTATGGCATTAATGCTAATAAAATTCTAATGTTCATAACATTTTTAGTTGTACACTTGTACACCTAAAATAAATTAATCTACTAATGATAAACAGTCTTAATATATAAATACAATTATTTATATTATATGATTAAATTATATATTAAGTAAACAATTACCAAAATTAATATGATAAATATATTTTATTAATGAAATAGTAACGTAAATAATATAAGTGATGTTATAAAAAATAACTAAAGGGAAAGAAATAAAAAGAAAAGCAAATTAAAGTATAGGATTAAATTTTATCAAACATATTACAAAAATTTAATATAATAAAAATATAATGTAACAATTTAGGAGTTAGTATTAAAAATTAATAATGGGGAAGAAACAAAAAGAAAAGCAAATATATGAAACGGAGAGAAGAAGATGAAAAAGGTATAATGCAAAACAAATAGAACAATAGAAAAATGTTAATATTCACCAAACTAGCAATTGTTGTAATAAAAATATAACACATACATACAAGGGTGTATGAGGAGGTTATTATTTACATCACTAAGTTTTTTGTCACACCCAATTGTTACCTTAATTTTTTACACTTTATCACTAATTAAAACTATAAAACACAAGGGCGTCCATCGCTAAACATCACTAAATCATTCCCTCCTAATCACAAAAAACCAACTAATCATAACATTACACGTCATCCCCCAAATAAACCACCCACCCCACACGCTTTTTTTTTCACAGTCGTGATAGCCATCATGATGGTGATGGTTTTCACCATGAATAAGGAGGCGGGTGGTGTTTCACACCATCACTAAAAATCACTAATATTATGACTATGAGGATAATAAATGGTATTATTATTTTAGCCAAATTTTATACCAATGAATATATATGTATTGTGATACATAGAACCATGCCTACTTTTTTTTTTGTTTCTCATAAACTAAAAAGAAGACTGGCAATGAAAACATAGTTAAAAGATATGCGGAACGAATATCGGCTTAAAACATAATTGTAAAAACCATATAAACATTCTTTTAATATGATACATAGACAGTATAACCGTCTAACCGCCTCTATCTCTCTACAACTACATATGATAAACAGTTTGAATAAATGTTTATAATGGCTATGACGCTTTTCTTTTTATATAAGTTTGGTTCATTGATCCCTTTATAAATAGTATTGGGTGTAAAATGAATAAATATATGTTTAACAAAAAGTGGAGGGACAAAATTGAAAATATAATAAATTAAAGTGGGATTTAGAAATCTTGGATTTCTATTGAAAAATTTAGGGATATCTTGGTACCGGACTACCGGTACTGGAAGTACCAACCCTAAAAATCACTAAAATTTGGTACTGGTATAGAAAATATTCGGTATGGTACGGTATTTGAAGGTAAACACTGATAAAATATTGGCATCGAACCAAAAATACCGTTCTCAAAATGATAAAAAGTGGGTTCTGACCTGATATCATAACTATATATGTGTCTTTTTTTTTTGTATATATCCTATCTCATAACTATATTCTATTTTGATTATCATCTAAAATATTCATTGTTTGATTTTATTAGAATTGCAATAAAAAAATATGTTTTTCACTGATGAATATAATTTATTCTTTGATCCGCTATGTGGCTAATCGAAAATAACTCGATGTCAAACAAAAGTCTTATGTTTGAATCCGCATTATTTTTTTTTTTTTTTGAGCTAATATAAATTGAACTTCACGTTTTAAAAACTCAAATAATCCTGATTCGATCAACTAAGAGGGTGTTTGGGATTGCTTTTTCAAAATGGATTGTGTGTTTTGGTGCACTAAGGTGGAGCTGCTTTTTTTAAAATAGATTATGTGTTTGAGTTGTAACATTTTAAACCCAAATAATCAATTTTTATAAACCTTTTCCAAACACTAAAAAGTGATTATTTATGATTTCAAAACACAATAATCTAAAAATCCATTTCAAAACTCAACCCCAAACATCCTCTAAGTAACAAAGATTTTTTATTCGATAAACACCCATAATCCCCTATTGATGTATAGAGAGATTATTGTGATATTAGTATCCCTTTTCCGATTGGTATAGAGATTATTGTGATTTTGTTTTTCTTTTAATAAGATCACAGACATTTTGTAATTCTTTAACCTGTATTTCTCATAACATTATACATTTATACTCATAAGTTAGTTAGTTCGATCATGTAGCTACAGCTAGCTAATGCACAATGTTGTGTGTATATACGTTTTTTCTTTTCAAAGTTTTGTAACTTTAGACAAATCTCATATCGTTAATCTATTGGAAAGACTATAGGCTGACAGGTAATGGTAGACATTATATACTAACACTTTTATAGTTGAGCATGTTTGATGAAAAAGTTTATCATAGCTAATGTCTTTAAACCCAGAATGGATTGGCCAGTTCGCAGTGTTGAACCTGTTAAGCAAGTAGCCGGCTGGCCGTTTATTTTTTACCTGCATATGTTTTATGAGGTAAATGTTTTCATTTTGTATTAATGTTTTTTCGAAAGCAAAACGATGTCGTCATTTTCATTAATATTTCATACATGTGGAACATTGTTGTCATTCTCATTATAAAATCCATATATGAGTAATAGTGTCGTCATTTTAATATCATATGGTAAAGGAAACTTAAAGAAAATTAAGCACTTTAAATCAAAGACTCAAAGCTATAAGGTAGCGTTCGGTATCATGGAATTGAAGGGGGAATGGAATGCACCATTACGAGGTAATAAAAAATAGTGTGTTTGGTTGGTTAAAGGAATGGAATCACCCATTCCACAAGGCATTCCATTCCCTCAAAACCATTTCATCCACCCTCATCTTTTTTTTCCATTCCATCCCTCATTCATCCTTTACTAACAACACCATAACCCACCAACCACCACCACCACCATCGTCACCACCCACCACCGTCGTCACCACCCACCACCGTCGTCCACCACCCACCACCACCACCGTCGCCGCCACCAACCACCGCCACACATTACCTTCACCCACCCACCACCGCCGCCACCCACCCACCACCGTCGCCATCCACCTCCACCCATCGCCATCTTTGCCACCACCCACCACCGTCACCCACCCACCACCACTGCCATCCACCTCCACCCATCGTCATCTTCGCCACCAGCCACCACCGCTGTCGCCACCCACCACCACGCTACCGTCGCACACCACCACATACCATCACCGCCACCAACCACCACCCACCACTACTCACAATCATCACCCACCCACCATCAAGGCCATCCCCCTCCACCTTCCACCGTCGCCACCACTGCTGCCGCCACCCACCACCACCGCTACCGCTACCCGCCACCCACCATCACCGCCACTGACCACCACCCACCACAGCCACTCACCACCGATTTTATTCCTTCGTCTTTTCCTGCCTATCCAACAACTCAAAGTAATGTTTTGTTTCATTCCCACATGGCAACCAAACAAGACATGGAATAGTAATGATCCATTCCATTACCTCGTCCATTCCATTTCCTCATCCATTCCATTACCCCATACCAAACAGACCCTAAATCTTTGTCTATCTCTCTCACACACATGTTATTTATATTTACATGAGTTAATTGCCAAAATGGCTCCTGGGGTTTTCCCCAAAATGTTTGTTTGGACATCAAACTTGATTTTTATCACTGAGACCCCTCAGAGATCATAAATTGGTAAAATGGACCATTTTTAACTGAGTTTTTAACTGAGTAATGAAAGTCAGTTAAGTCCCAGGGGCAATTTCGTCATTTATGTCCTCAGGTGCCAAAATGGCAATTAATGAAAAGTTATAAAAAATTCGAACACGTTTTTTTCGAACATGTTTTTTTTCGCACACATTTTTAAATATTTGAATATTTGACAAAGTTAAATAGTTTCTTGACGTGTCTATATACATATCAAGAGATAAGGACATGTTTTTCTCTTTTTGTGCAAACAAAAAAGAAGCTTCCTTTTAAGCATTTGTGATGGAAGGCGAAGAATGTACATGGCTTGAGGTGGCTCTATAGTGGTCTTAATCAGTGACGAAGCTTGGTTTTGAAATCGGCGGGGGCCAGACTCAATTTTTTTCGATCGGTAGTGGAAAATCGGCGGGGGCCGGACTCAACCCGGGCACAATTTACCTACGAAAATCGCAAATTTCCACTACTGCGCCAAAAAACAGGGGGGCCAGGGCCACCCCTTGCCCCAAATAACCTTCGCCTCTGGTCTTAATAGGCGAAGCGCTACAAAGTTTTCATTGCGAATGTTAATGGGGACAGACATCATGTCATTTTTTTATCAAAAAAAGTTTTTTTTTTTTTTTAAATAAGTTTTCAAGGGTTCTTTAATGAAAGGGTTTTCGTTTTATAATTTCCATACACACACATATACACACATTGATAATGAGAACCATTCTGCAAGGATTATTATTATTATTATTTTGCATTTGTACATATATGTATATACGTGTCTAAAATTACAAAATAAGTATTGTACATATATGTTTTGATAATGTACATATAAGTGCAAATGTGTAGAAATGATTCCACATACATGTATAGAAAGAAGATTATGGGTAAGAACATGTTTTTCTAAAATGCATACGTGTTTGAATTTGAAAAATATGTATCATACATATGTGTTTGAAAATATACACATACGTATAATCGAAAATTAATAATATACACATATGTATAAGTGCAAAAAATCCTTCTTATATATGTGCGTTTAAGGCAATTTATTTTTGTCTTAGATAAATGTGTAGTTTAGAATGGTTCTCTTAGTTCTCATTTCTCAATTAGCCTATTGTTCTCTTAAATTGTCCATTGTGCGTGAAGTGAGGGGTGACGCTAGCCACGGTGGCTGCCACATGACTTGCGCACACCGCAACGGGGTGGGGGTTATTGGGGGCGTGAGCGAGCTTAAGTAAGGGTGGTTACGGGCGCTAGTAAAGTATTTAAAGTGTGGGGTTGGTCAATAAAGCCCCAATGTAGATAAAGCCTCACAACAAGATCAAGTTACTGAGGAAGGGGTTTTATCTATTTCCTAGTCAGTGCCACATGGCGCACTGTTTGAGGATAACGTCTCCGTGGATAGATCCCCTAAAAACTTAGTCTTAGGTTAACCAAAAGCAAGTAAAGTATGGCGGCATGCCACTCATTCATTTGTAGGGCTGTTCACGAGCCGAGCCGATCCGAACGGAGCTTTGCTCATGCTTGGCTCGTTTACAAACCGAACCGAGCGGAGCAGCTCGTTTACAATCGAGCCGAAAACCGAACGAGCATTCTTCGAGCGCAAATTTTCCAAGCGAGCGCCGAGCGAGAATCGAGCGAAGAATAATATGGACGAGTATAAAATTGGGATGTTTCCTTCGATGTTTTCATTGTCGGGTGACAACTAAGGTCAAAATTTCCGATGATAACACTAATATTGAGATCCCAATGTTCAAGGATGAGGCTTATATTGAGGCTGGTGAGGTGATGAACATTCGTCAGACAACAGTTGTTGCATTGTAACGTAGGTGTCATATCAAGCGACAATTAGTGATGGACGACTATTATCATAAAGAAGTCAAGACTGTCACCTCATGACTTATTGTTTTACTATTAATACTAGTGTTAATTTTTTTTATTGTGTTAAGTGAGCTGGTTATATTTTGTTTGCATATACTGAGTCATATCCAAGAGAATCTTATATATAAAAGCCATAAATTTATATATAAATTGTGTGTATATTAATTAAATAAAAATTTATTCGAGCCGAACCGAGCCGAGTGTACCTTTGCTCGTGCTTGGCTCATTTACAAACCGAACCGAGCCGATCGGCTCATATACAACCGAGCGGAAGATCGAGCGAGCATTTTTTGAGCATTTTCCGAACGAGCGACGAGCGATCCTCGAGCGGCGAGCGATTTGAACAGCCCTATTCATTTGTCATGTCGTTTGGTTTGCTTGAGGACCCAAATTGTGTGATGAATGTTTGGTTAAATTTCTATGGGCTTCGCATAAGAACCATGAGTCCATGACCAACATAATGGGCCTTTCCGAAGATCATTTTGTGTCTCTTTTAAAATTTGTTTGCAACCAAACAAATTTGTGGTTTCTATATATAAATTTGTCATGAATCACTAAGAGATGATATCATGATGATATTAAGACTCATAACTAGGGGTGCAAACGAGCCGAGCCGAGCCCGAGCTCGACCAGGCTCGAGCTCGGGCTCGTTTAAATTATAAAAGCTCGAGCTCGAGCTCGGCTCGATTCGAGCATTGTTCCTAAAGCTCGAGCTCGGCTCGAAGGATAGTTTCCAAGCTCGAGATCGACTCGGGCTCGGCTCGATTCTTAGTTATTAATTAATTTATATTAATTGTAATAGTTATTTTATATATAATTTGGTTATTAATTCATAATTTTGTAAATATTAATTATTCTATTTAAATACATATTTAATATATTAATTAAAAATTATATAAATATTGGGCTCGTTAAGGCTCGCGAGCCGGCTCGAGCTCGATAAACAAAGCTCGAGCTCGGGCTCGTTTATTAAGCGAGCTTGTTTTTTAGGCTCGGGCTCGAGCTCGAGCTCGTTTAAGCTCGGCTCGTTTCGAGCTTTTTTCGAGCCAAGCTCGAGTAGCTCGCGAGTAGCTCGGCTCGTTTGCACCCCTACTCATAACTATAGATACTTCTCTAGCCTTTAGATTGCAACGATAGAGGACAAGTAAGCTAATCTTTAATCTAGAACAAATATTATCTTGTTACCTGATTTTTTTTGTTCTTTCTAAATTTGACCTTAACCATTTATACATTTTCGATGTTAAAAATAAATTGATATTACTTGTATATAGATTCACTGATTTTTAGTTTGGTTATTTCAGTATTTGACAAAGTTAAATAGTTTTCCTTAGCAAGATGTGTTTATTTGCATGATGTCTTACTGTCTACTTGTCTTCTGTGAATATATCAATCTTCATAGCTTTAATGTTTTATGCTTATATTTTTTTACTTGCATATATGTGTCTCTTAGATGAAAACTGTAACAAATTAAGATTTCATAGTGACACAATAATTATGGAAGTAGAGACAACTGACGAGGTAAAATAAAATATGATTACAAAGCAACCACGTTACTAAAAGAAAAGGACAAAATATTTCTCATGGTACCCTAGAAAAATGTAAATGCTTCATAGAAGTGTGACCTACCTTATGTCTTAGTTACCATTTGAAATGGCAATGTCAAGAAATTTTTGTGGAGGAGATTAAAGAAAGAGTACATATGTATATTTAGGAGACGTAAGGACTTCGTAATGTTAGGCCTTAGGACCACCACCACAATGACATTAGTTGAATGTGAATCCAGAATGTGAATCCGTACGTCAACTCACTGCATTAGTATTTGCTAATGTTACTATTTACTTGTTAAATACTCGAAAATTGAGTTGAGTATAGACTGGTTTGAGTTTAAGTTCAAGATTCACATATCAAGCTTGACTACATTTGCAAGCCTGAGCGAACATGTGCCTTATACAAACATATTAAATTTTGTCTCATGTCAAAAAAAAAAAAAAAAAAAAAAAAATAATAATAATAATAATAATAATAATAATAATAATAATAATTCAATAGTATATAATGTTGTTACTTATAAAAACAATAAATATAAGAGTTAAAATGGTTATAAACTAGTCGGATTCCGGATTCCCACGGGTGATACAGTGGGAATTCGATTTTAGTGGGTATTGATTTGGTTTATTTGTTTTGATTAATAACCAAAACTAAACATTGGCTAATGTTTTTTTTCGTATAAATATATGAAGTGGAGATATAAAAACATGAAATGGAGGTATACAAGCTAAGAATATATGAATGGTTCGGTTTCGGTTTCGTTAATTCGTTTAACTAAGGGTACAAATTCCAATACTCGATTTTAATTATTTCTGTTTTCAACTAATTTTGGTTTGGTTTCATTTGTTTTTAGTTCTTTTTCGGTTAACGGTTTAGTTATGGCACACCACTAAATATTGTTAATCACGTAACACATCAATTTTTTTAAGCTAAAAATAATAGCAATACTATACTCAAACTATTAAAGAGAATAAAATGTTCGTTTTATGATGTATTTTTTTAAAGTATATTTTAACATGTGAAAAAAATTGTTTGTCGCTTAAAAATGGGGGTAGTTGGCTTAAAATAAAGAGAAAAAATGTAACTATTATTTAAATAAGCAAAAATTGAGGGAATTAAATTGTAATTAGAGTTTGAAAGATTATATACGTTAAACTAAAAAGAAGTTCTTATCTTAAAATGGCATTCTAAAATGTATTATATATAGTATACAAATATATAGATTAGTATATAACTAGTATTAAGTCTTGACGTTGTGGTAAGGGCATAAAACCGTGCAGAGTAGCACCAATGCAACACCACCGTCAACGACCATCAAAATCGGAAAAAAAGCTTATTAAAAATAAATAAAAACGACGAGGTATAATAGTAATTTGGTGTGTTCTAAATTTTAAAACCATATGCAATACACATGTAACTTCCCAATTTGTTTTTAAAAGCCAATAAATTTTTATACGTAATGATTGATATAAAACACACTACTTGTTAACAAAACACATTACCATTAAAGCACATAAAAAATATTAACTAACTGCTATAAAACACACTACTTGTTAACAACCAAATTTGTTAAATATTAGACGATTGATGTAAAACACTAGGGGTGTTCAAAACCGGATTATTCAGTTTTCGAATATCCAAAAATTTCGGATAGTGAATATTGATATCTGAATCAGTATCCGAAATTTCGGATATCCAAAATTTCGGATTCAGATTCAGATTATCCAAACGGTGGATTCGGAAGCCTTGGAAAACTCTCTACTGAAGTCTATGGACCGTTGTGGCATATATTTTGCTATGGGAACCACGATTATCCGAATCTAGAAAAAACAAAAAAAATCGATTTCCTACTTATATTAAAACCAAACCAAACGTGCTTAATTCAAAGATTCAAACTAGCATAAACATTCAAAATAATTCAAAGTATCAAATTCAAAACAAATAGAAATATATTCAATGGTCGATGGTCAGAAACAGATGAAAACATACTTATGATTTTATATTCAGATTGTCGATGGTTGATAGCGAAACCGATTTTTTTTCCAAATGTACTAGATGGTCGAAAGTGGGGATAGGCTGGTGGGAGGAGAAGTCGGACAGGAATAGGATGGAGGCGCCTGAAGGAGACGAGGAGTGGAGGGATGCGATGTTTGTTATTAGTGTTAGGGTTGGAATGGGGATAAAACTTCGTATATATAAATTATATAACATATATATATTTTTTCTATTTTTTTAAGATTTTGGATTCGGATATTTCAGATATCCAAAAATTTGCAAAAGTCATATCCAAATCCAAAATTTGGAAATTTTGGATACGGATTCTCGGATATTTCTGATTCGAATTCAGATGTTTTTAACACCCCTATAAAACACATACAATGTCAAACACTCTGTTTCATATGTAAACACAATATAAAACACTCTACTTGATAATAACAAAACTTTTTAACTAATTTTATAAATATTAAAAGAACGCATAAAACACTATATCACCTCCAGAAATAGTCTGATTCATATAAAACAAACACCTTCATAACAATTAAACACCTAACGATGAAACAACACTGGATAATGCGAATTATAACACACACGCCTGAAAACATAATCACTCATAGTATCCATCTCAAACGATCAAAACACCAGAAAAAAAAAACACGAAGTTGGAAGTTGATATAATCTGCATAATTGATTTTAAAAATATGAGGTGTTTATGAATTTGAATTTGGAAGTTGATATAACCTGCTTAATTGATTTAAAAAACATGAGAAGTTTCTTAATTTTGTGTGATCTCCTAAATTCATAAATGACACTTGTCACTGTAAAAAGACTTTTTACCTTTCTCACAAATTTAGTCCTTTATACACTATCCCTTACACACACACATATAACCACCTACGTTTTATGAATGCTTACCGTATATTAAAGTATCCCGAGGTTGCAAGATTTTAAAAGTGTAATTCTGCAAAGTTTAGCGTTACATATGAATTAAATTATGAGGAATACTGATGGCAACATGCTAGAAAACATTCTCCACCATTCATGAGCTTATTGAGATTATTATTTTAAAAAAGTTTCATGAACTCATATCAGTTAATTATCTTCGTTGTTGAATCAAACAACGATCTCTTAATGAAGAACCACCAACCACGTGCCATTTTCAATTCAATTCCTGAAGTAAATGCAACATAATTTTTGTGAGGTGGTTATCATGGCACGTTCCAATCGTTAAGCCCCGGTATCACATAAGACATAATATGTGTACACGTCAATGCAAAAGGATGTACTATTTTGAGTGTTAAACTAACGAGAAATTAGTGCTCAGTAGTACAAAAATGATGAAAAAGATGATAACTAATCGTAACAGATATAAATGTCACTAAAAATCTGTTTAATTTATCTCTTAGGAGGTCCTTTTTTTATTTGTCATGGACAACAATTATAATACAATGTATAATGTGTGTGTCGGTACTTAGCTATGTTGAATAGGGGTCTCACCTATGTTTGTTGTACCCCTTTAAAAGAGAAATCACATGTTTTTTTTTCTGTGTCTTTACTTCTTCTAAAGTTGGTTCAGAAGCTATAACTAGAAAGTAAAATTAAATAAATCATAAGCCTACCTAGGAATATATAGAAAATTAAAAATAATAATGTTATGTGTTTTACTTTAATATTAAACTAGTGAGATTCTCCCGTGTCACGCGACGGGATTTTGGTTGGTATAATTTTGTTACGTTACGGTATTGGTACTAGGGGTGTTCAGAATTCGATTCGAATTCGAAAAATTCAAAATTCAACTTAATTCGATTAATAAAGGATTCTATTCTATGATCAAGAATTCGAAGTCGAGTTCAGTAAATCGAATACAAATTTATGATTTTAAATTCGATTCCAAATTCGAATAAAAATAATACATATACACACACATATAACTTTAAAACTAGGGCTAAATCTATAAATATAACCTAAGTCATAAATTAGCCAATTACCAAGCCAAAGCCTAACTAAAGCCCATAACTTAAGTCTTAACCTTAAAAGAATTTATTTGAACTAGCTTTGAATTCGAGTTTCTAATACAAATTCGAATTGGTCAGCTTTTAATCAAAATTGAATCGAATACGAATTCAGTAAAAAAAAGGAAATTATTCTAGAAAATTTGATTCGATTAATTCGAAAATTAGTTATTCAATTCAATGAACCCCCCTAATTGGTACGACACCAACACTCTGTTTAGCAACGAAAAACGAAAACCCAAAATATAAAACTGTTATCTGCCAATAAAAAAGTCTGTTGGTATCAGTTCTGATAGAACTGATATCAATGTCGGTGTCAATTCTACTCATCATAATACTGACACTCATAACAGCTTACCACGAAAATAATGCTTTATTGAATACAGTTCTACTTTTAACAAAAATCTAGTTTAACTAAACTATGCTCATCAAAAATCTAGTTTAACTAAACTATGCTCATCGTTGATTTTGTGTATTTAGGTTTTGTAACATTATGTTCATACAACTTTAAATTTGATTCAACTATCCAAATGTATTTGATGAAAATAAAATTCAACTGAAGTTGTTTTATTCACTTTCACAAAATTCCAATAGCTAAGGAAACCAATGGTATTCAACTTGAAAAATAAAGATCTTATGTGGTCAAATGGAAAAGCTACAAAGTTAACTTTGTCTAAAGAGTTGTAGGATTATATCCACACTATATTATAAAGCATTTGAGAATGACTTCTTACAACTTAAGAGATACATGTTTAATTGCTTATGATACAACACACAATGCATATAATAACTACTTTTTGAGGGCAAATTTGTCTTTAAAACACCATATTTAATCAAAATAAAGTTAAGAATTATGAGATGTGTATGAGAACTCATGACGTTTAATTCTACAATTACTTTGAACACACTAAATAGAAAGCATATGAATAAACAATTCATAATGCCATATGTTTTGTATAATCTTTTATATAGAACTAGGTACCTTGTAAAAGTTAAAGTTTAATAAACTTGATAGCACTATAAGAAATTGAGAAATCAATAATGAAAGTTGTATTTTTAATCATGAGGTAACAGTTTGAATTTAAAAATTATTACGTTATATTTATACACGTAAACATGCCTAATCTAATGTAAACTATACGTCACTGGGTTCTATGACCATAGAAGAAAACTTTTGTCTATAGTGAATTTCAAACAAAGGTTTCACGTAATTCTGGTTAAATTGATCATGATTAAGTTAGATGGAGGTGAATTTTTTCTTCAAAAACTATTTGACATATTGTAATATATGAAAATTGATGTCGAATTGTTATGATGATTTTAATATGTTGTAAGTTTAATTGATATTTTATCAATAAAAAATCAGATCTCGTGTTTAGAAGAAACAGAAGTTCTGAAACTCCTTTATTGGTTTTATGCTTATATACGTTCAATGTAAGTTTCGTTTAACACGAAATTGCGTGTGATAATGTACAAGTCATCTAAACATAGACGAACAAGCCATTAAAGTTTTTTTTTAGTTTTATATTTCCTTTTTTATGTGGTTTTGTTACGGTTTCAACTTACTTAGTTTTTTCTATGAAAATTTTAATCTTTTTTTTAATATGGCGAGTTAACTCGCCGCCACACGTGTGCGTGATTCATCGTCTTCTCATCTTTTTTTTTCTTCCAGTTCAACGGTACTGCCGCAACGCATGGGTTTCCCACTAGTATATAACAATGATTCACAAACGTTGATTTGAACTTTGAAATATTTACAAAACTGCCACTGTGAGTTTTCCTTGATACTTTAATTCGCATGATTTGCAGATTAAAGCCATTTATATTTGATCAAAACACACACTCACTCCCTCCCCCCCCTCTCTCTCTCTCTCTATATATATATATATATATATATATATCTTGTTTTATTCAATGAATTTTCTTTTGTTTAATACTAAAGGTAGTTTAGTCATTTTACATTACTTAACTGAAAAATTTAACGATGTAATCTAGTAAAGACTATCAATGTTAAAGCAACTTCAACCATAAGGAACACCTAAGAAATATGTTTACAACCATTAGGATGAGTTGTGTAATTATTAAACATTGCGGATCAATAATGCAATATCTACAAAGCACATGGACCAACCAAGCAATTAACTCTAATATATTTGTCACATGTTACGATTTGTATTCTATTAGGTTATATATAACTACATACCACTTTTTTTTTATTCATGTCTTTTTATCATTAGACTATGTGTTCTGCTAAATATGAAATATGAAGAAAAAAACCCCAACACGTAGGTGTAGAATGTTTCGCATTACACATCCAATTACATGTGTTCTGAAGGGTTAAAACATGGATGAGTATTTCTATACTGATACCAAAAATGTCGGTACCGAATAATACAGTACTGATTGAATTCAGTTCATTATTGCCGTTATTTGAGATCGGTATTGGTTTGATACGGTATGATATCTTACCAATTTTTTTACATTTGGATAGGGTACCACATAAAAGCTACACAACATATATACGTATATACATAAATTTCTTCACATTTAATACTTTAGGTGCACATCCATGTCATTGGATGTTGATTGTTATAAGTTACATAAAACCTACGTATGGCAGGTCATTTCAGAATTCAGACCTTACATCAATGATAAGAACCTTACATCAATGATAAGAACTTGAACATATTGGTAGTTGTGACGTTCTAAATACAAAAGTGAGGTTATCTTATTTGACGTAGGCTGATGAATTTTAGAGGGGATGTTTAAGGTTCAATTATTACACCATGTATAGTGGTATTCAGATTTCAAGCTCTATCATGAGATATCGTGTGACATGTGACATGTGGATCTCACATGGGGCTTGAAAGAGCTTGAAATTAAAAAAATGTATAGTGATGTTTAGATTGAAGAGTGTGTTAAGTGCGTATTTATAAAAATACTAAAAATGATTTAAAAAATAAAATAAAAATAAAGTAGGCAGAAGTGGACTAATATGATTGGTGGTCAAATGGGATTTCAAGCGTGAAAATAATCACGCCAAACTACTCCACGCCCTTTTCAGGGCCAAGGGGCGGTGTCCGCAATTTTTTTGGGGGGTGAATTGCCCTTTCCACGCCTAATTTGATTTCCACTACACATGTTCTTATCAAGAATATAATTTAGAATTATTAGTGTAATAGTATATTAAATGTAACATTTGTCATTAAAGTTCTAATATACTATTATAATTTTAAGCCCCGCTTGTGCAGTACGCATATAATGTATATATGTGCGGTCCGTCAGGGGAAAATGTAAAATTTGCACCAATTTTAACGATATTTTACTAATTTCATAAAAATAACATTAAAAACGGTGAATGGTTAATCATGCATCATGTGGTGGCGGTGATAGCCAAAAGATATGGGGGTACATGCACCAATTAGGCTTGTCACGATTGATAAATGTTATGTGCCTTATGTCCAAAGCTTGATGCAAAACCACTATCGAGTTGGGGGTCTACTGGAAGCAGCCTCTCTATTTCCACAGGGTAGAGGTAAGACTGTCTACATCTTAGGGGCTATTTGACAATTTCTGAATGGGTAAGTGCTGAACCAGTAAGAGGTCTGAATGGTTAAGATGTGTTGAATGGGTAAGTGATGAATCATTAAGTGATGTTTGGTTGGACATCTGAATGATTAAAATTTCTTATCCCACATTAGTATGGAGAGTAAAAATGGATTGCTTTATATATGAAAACCACTTGGAAGTATCCAATCTTACTTGGAAGTATCAAATCTTATGTCTCACATTTTACTTGGGAACTCACCCGCGCGCAGGGGTGGTGCAAAAATGGGTTTCTGGTTGTGAACCGACGCGTCGCTCGCACGACCCGCGGACACGGATGCCACTTCGAAAATTAGGTTCCAGGTCACTGGGTTTTGTTTTTTTTATCAGTATCAGATACGTCAGCCTGCCCCGTTTTTTGTGTTTGGTCGATCTTCGTTGCTAGCTGTAGAAGCCTTCAGCTCGGTAACGCACGCATACGCAACAACTCTGAATAAGTCAGATGTGCCTCAAAGTATGACCAGTTAAAAGCCCTGTTCAGACCGCTTTCCGTTCAGATGTCCTGACCAAACACCTCCTGCTCTGACCGAATCAGACGTGTGTATCTGACTGTGGACATTCAGACCCAAACAAATAGGGTCTTACTCTCCTCAGACCCTATCTTAGCTTTGTTATTATTGAGATGATGATGATTAATTGTCATTTAAAATATATAGAAGATTGGTCATCGCAAGCCTTCGTGTCTCTATATAACGAACTATAATGACAAAAATAAATACATTTTATAAAAGTGAAAATGTAAAATAAAAATCAAGTCATATATAAACAACCAATGGTCCTTGAATCAGTTGGTAATGCTAATTAGGTTATGTGTGAGGTCAAGGGGAACGGACAGGTTTGAACCACGTATGTGGCAAGAACTATGCATAAACCTCCTGGGAGTCTCGGTTCGATTCCAACAAGTGTATACCATTACTATGGGAGAACACCCTTATCATAGGATTCGAACTTGGCCACTTGGGTAAGGTGGGTTGTATGCAGACTTTCGAAGTCCCCAGGTAACTAACTAGTTACACTAAAGCCGTTAAAAAGTGGTATATGAACAAAACTATAAAAAAGATGCAAGGAAACCCTATAAATTAATGAGACAAAACAAGACACCACTACAATAAAAACTAAAAAGTTGTACATCCCATCATTCAAGGTGGTGCCTAATAAAAAAATCAAATAGGTGACGTTCATATCATATCTATTCTATGTGTTACTAAAGGTATGATGTTTGAAAATGACTATTCTTACGAGTATTCCAAGGGTACGTACTACTAGAAAACTGAGCAATTGCGACCGCATATTCGGTCGCAAAACGGTTGCAATTGTCCTTTTGCAACTGTTTTACGACTAGAAATGTAGTCGGAAAAACACTCGACGCAAATGCCCTATTGCGACTAAGTTGCGACTGCATCTACTTTTTTGCGACTCGGATTTCGCGACTGTTAGAATGATCGCAAATATTGCGACCGCTCCACTTTGTTTTGAGACGATTGTGTTGCGACGTTTTTGCGACCGCATAAATTGCGACTGTTTTGTGACTGCTTGCATTTTACAAAAGTGTGACCGTCTTTGCGGTCGCAAAATGTATTTTGTATTATTTTTTATTATTTTTTAGCCGTATGCTTTTTTGACCTGCTTAATGTCATATTTTTTAAATTTAAGCATTTATCAAATTTTCACAATTATATAAAACATTCAACTTAAAATATCCAATACTCGAGTTATTATAACAAGATACATAATCAAAATAAAGTATTTATATCCTAAGTCTATGATTAGATTTCTTGAAACCTAACTTTTAAACATTCTTCAACGTTTGCCATTCTTTCGTTCATAGCCTCTTTCTCCGCCTTATCTTTCTCTTTTTCCATCACCAACTCCGCAATAATTCCGTTCAGCCTTTCTTTCTCTTCGTCTTTTTCTTTCACTATATCTTGGATGATCGCGTTCAACTTTTCAATCTAATAAACCCATGCAAAGTGTTAAGTTCAAATTTATTAAATTCAAATTGAAATAAAATTTGAATTTTGAATACTGAACATCATGGAGGGTTTTCTGTGCTGTTCATGGTGATATATAAATAAAATTTGTTAGAAAGCTTTGTACTTGCTCTGACCCACCCAAAAAGAATTCTTAGCCTATATATACTTAGCCCATATATGTGAAATGCTTGTTTCCTATACTATCTATCCATGCTTATTTCCTATACTATCTATCCATGCAGCAACACTCTAAGATGGTCACCAGCCATATGCAACAACATCAATAGGAAATCAACATAATATGCAAATAATGGAGAAAACTTGACTTAAATGCAAGTAGCTAGTAGCTACCACCTCCTATGACTAACAGAAGGTACCCAAAGTCGCCTAACGATCACATATATAATAGTTTAACTTGATACTATGATTGAGTGGACACTAAAAAGGAAAGTAAAATATATTAGAACATTCAATTCTGACTTGTTACCTAAACAGACTAATCCACTCAAATCTTGACTTGTTAACAAAGAACTATAATCCAGAAACTCATATTCGAACAATAAGATTCTAATATACTACCAAGAAGATTCAATTATCTAGCAATCTATAACTGCAATAGATAGGTGTATTGGTATGTTACCATGTATGAGATTAATTATAAAATGTTTCACGGCTACGAGATAGGCATGGTATAGCCTATCTTGGTCATCACCCTGCCGACTGCCTAGACTACTACCCCGATCAACACCTTGACCACCTCCATGCCGACTACCAAGACAACTACTTTGATCTACACTTTGGCCACAACCCCTGCCGACTCCTGACAACAAAAAGCCAATTAACATTCATGTTCAGAACCATAATAGGGAAGTATACATAATAAATTGGGAACAAAAATAAATAAAAGACTTGATAATTTAATGAAGCACAAACAGTCGGATCTCGGTGGTAAACGCAGCAGGTCGCTGCTGTTACTTTTACACTGATGTCACTTAATTGTATCAGTTCAAAGTGCAGGAAGGGTGGCTGATAATTCCTAGATGGTGCATGGTTAGTATATAGTAATGTTTATTTAACCTTTAAGTCTGAAATTAATAGTACTAACACGACTGAAGCAATGGGGGCTGGTTAGTCACTTCTAATTCTGATTTGTACAAGTATTAAATATATCTTTCGCGTAATTTTAACATACGCACTTGCTTCGGAGTATTGGAGTAAAAACTATTTATTGCTTGCAACATAATTCAGATCTTGATCAGTATCCACAAGCACTTGCTATATAAATATAAAATCAGAATTAATCATCTGTAGCTTACCAATTAAATTTCACCTAGTCGGACCTAAACTCAGTAGTCGGTCAACGGCAGTCACTATCTGTCAAAATTGGTCAAAATCTTTGAAATTATTGAAAATTTATATATAAAATTTGAGAAAAGAAAAAAAAAACATATAAAAATCCAATCTGATAAATCGTTAGTTAGTACCCCCCATCGTCAGCTAGCGCCTAGCGATTTTTAAAACGATGATGCAACCACTGCTAATTCATTTCTAATTATCGTCCTAGCCGCGAAAACTAAACAAACATTTAAACTAAACTAAACTAAACTAAACCAAACTTAGCACTGAAAAAATAACAAGAAAACTAACAAGATTTAAGCAAGTTCCAGCGACATAATGGACGGTCTGCAATCAATCAATCACATTTATCAAGTTGGTTTGTAATTGCATGTACCACAAGAACCATATATTTATATATATCTTCAAATAATAATAATAAAGACAATATTATTCTTATTGATTGAAGGAATCACACTATAAACAAGCTTCCCAAACCACAAGCTTAGAATCTTTAGCCTAAAAAAACGTATGCAATACAATAACTCAATAAACATACTCGAACTTACAGATAAATAAACATATTTCTTCTCTGGTATACGAGCCCTTCAACAGACTTTGACATACAACAAGTTCAACTAATAGGTTCAGATTTTGACTCATTCTAACAGGTTCAACTAATAGGTTCAGATTTTGACTCATTCTAACAGGTTCAAACTCATACTAACAGGTTCAAACTATAGTCAACATGTTCAACTAATCTAGATAAAGGTTCAGAACCTATTTATGATCTTGAAACATTTTAGAAAATTACAAAAATGCCCCTGCACATTCAATACTTCTATTTTAACATATGGGGACCCGGTTTCAAGCTTGGAAATTGATTTTTAACATTAAAAGAAATACCAAAAATACCAAAATTACCCTTGCATATCACAATACTAAAGAGAATGTGCAGCATAATACTAAAAAATACCTTGACCACGACCCCTGCCGACCGCTGCCAAAAAACCGGGACCTCTACTAACATTTTCTGTACCACATCCCATGATACCTACAAAAAAAAAGTGATTAATACTTAGACAAAAGATTATACAAAAATACTGACAAATAAAGCAAGTCATAGGTTCGAATCATATCTGTATAACAACTAGGTTTTACCCCGGCGCGCGCGTTGCGGTGCACCAAGGCGATGGTAGCACGTGGTGAATCGTAATCGTCAGGGCCATCATTCAACCAAGGGTGGTTTCAGCCCCGTAGTAAATCATTTCGATGGACGAAAACATAATCGGATGCACCGCCATTGTGCAATGTCAATTGGCAGTGCATTTATTAAGATTCTTACCATGAACCTATTATCAAAACCATGGTTTGGATTATTCTATACAGGCCAAGTCAGTTTTTAGCGGAATCCGTAAACAGATTTATCTAAACGCACAAAGTTGAGTCGACATTGTGAGTCCATGGGTTTACATGTCTAAGCCATAAAATTTATAAGTGTTTTTACGCATATAAGTTATGCATTTTATATCTAACTGTTGTATGCATATTTCGAGCATTTATAATAGTGTTTTTTTAAAGCAAACTATATAAAGAAAAGGAAAGCCGTAGATAATTCATGTTAATAACAATAGACTAAGCTAACTAAACAACAGAATAACAAAAAAATGGTACAGAAGGTGTAACTGAAGCGAGATGGATGTCATAATAGGCATAAAACTAATAACAGTCAGTAGAAGGAACAAAACAAATACGAATGATACATATGCGTATTATATTATTACCTGAGTTGCTGATCAAAAAAATAAAGTTTCAGCAACAAATAACGGCGCCGACGGCCATTTCTGGAGTAGATCGCCAATCGGTCGCAATGCAAAGGCACCATCACAGTCGGCGACCACGTCGTACACGCGTTAATAAACAACAAAGCGGATACAAAGAAGTAAAACACCATGAACAATACACTCTGTATATATCAAACGAAACAGAAATGAAGTTGTGTCTGAAACCTGATACTTGTTGCAGAGTGAAACACATCTTAACCTGTAAAATAGCAACCTAAACGATAGTAAATCAGTTCGTCTGACCAGATTATGAACTCAGCATAGCCAAGCAATGTGCAACCGGCCTTTAGCATCACTTTACCAGCTATTCAAAAGCCATAGTATATTAGCAACCTTACTCGCTACTTATAGGTTTCAGATGAGACGACACAATTAAGTGCAGTAGACGTGGAAGATTTTAGAGCGTTCAGATTGCTACAGTAATCGCTACTCACAAAGAATTTTGGTAATTGTATCTTTATATAATAAAAACAATAGTGACAACACAATAATTAACAATCAGATCTGTATATCAATAATAACAATCAGATCTGTATAAAAATAATAACAATAGTGACTAACACAACAATTAACTGATGGTTCGGATCTGGATATACCTTCACAAACTCTTCGGATCTGGAACCAATAACTGGAACCCTAACATTAAAAAAAACTCATTTCAACACAATCACGTACAGTTAAATGGAATTATAAATCGAAACCCTAATTGCCCTAAATCCCATTGACAAATAAAACCTAACGAAAACAGAACACTTAAATCCAATAATAATAGTATAACAGCAGAACGTTAATGAATAATAACTAAAACAGAACAGTGAAATTCAACTAACGAAAACATATATATAAAGAGAGAGAGAGAGAGAGAGAGAGAACCGGAATTACTGCAGTAGAACCGGAATTGCAATTGAAGCCTGAGATAAGGTTGATGAAGCTTGTCTTCTGCAGTAGTGACAACTGATAAACTAGGAAATGGAGGATATGAAGTAGTGAATGGTCGAAGGCGATGAAGCTTGTGAATGGTCGAAGGTTTTATGAATGATTCTATGGTGAAGGCGATTAAATTATGAATGGTTCAGGCAGAGGGTTTTATGTAGGTAGGTTTTATTCTTTTTTATAGTTTTTAGAGAAATTACAAAATTACCTAAACTCTTTAATTACTACTGCGACCGTTTTGACAGTCGCAAATTGAGCGGTCAGAACGCGGTCACAAATCCCACAATAATGATCATACTTTAACGTTTTTGACTGTTTTGCGACCGAAAGTAATCGGTCGCATCATTTGCAATCGTTTTATGACCGTTTTGTGGTCAATCGCAAATATTGCTACCGATAATAGATCGGTCGGAAAATGATTGCTAATTTTGCGACCGCTTTTTACGGTCGCAAGTTTTGGTTGCAATTGCTTATTTTTCTAGTAGTGACGTACATACCTAAATTTTGTATTATATTGGTATTGTTAATGTATTTTACAACACATAACTTTTAATTTACTTTTTGTCATGAATGGTAATTATAAGTTTGTGATACAAACTAACGTAATAATAATTCAAATAATGAAAAGCAACACATAACTTTGACATATATCTATTGGAAAAGCAGCGGTGTCAAACTATGATTCGTCAAAATTCATACAATATCTATCTATCTATCTATCTATCTATATAAAAGAATTGATAGTTGCTGACGTGGCGTTCAATGGTGGCCTCAACCTCTCCTTGAATGTGCCATGTGGCATCATGTATGTGTGATTTTTAAATTTTTTGAGTTTTTTTAACAAATTAAAATTATAGATAAAACCCTATTAGTTTATCTCCATCTCATTCACTCTTTTACAAACCCAAACCCTAGCTCCAATCTCTGTTTCTGCTGTCATCGTTTTACTTCTGCAACAATTAGTTTAGAGGTTTAACCGTCCACCATCAAACATGAACTAAATAATTTGCAGGTTTGATTAATTAGGTTTGTCACATCCTATAGAATTTTGATCTATTTTATTGTTTTTAGTTTTGCCTTTTGGTCTCATTATTTCCAAGCATATATGACTATTAATGCTGACCTTTGAATTTGATATATAATCAACACAATTATTAGATGTAATCAACACAGTTATTAAATGGTCTTGATGATGAAACCTTCGTTAAAAGCAATATTAAAGTTTTAATGTAGTTTTTGAGTATCAGTATCGTCCAATACGTTTTTACATGGATCGTCCATTAAAAATTCTGTGTTCTCTGTCTTTCGCTTTTTTATTTTGCTAATGGAACTGATTATGGCTTTAAAAAAATTAAATCCACATATATGTATTTACGTGTGTATCGACATAGAAAAAGGAGGATCAGGGAGAGTTGTAAATATAAATCAAGACAGGAAATTGAAATTTCATGATGGTGATGGTAAATGATAGTGGTATTAATAATGTATGGTCATGAAGTTGGTCGTTTGGTGCCAGCGTTTATATGTGATATTGTGTGTTATAATCTTATGTATTTGTGATATTTATATTTTTGAGTTAAGGATATGCTAAACAACCGGTCCATACAAAACTCGGTCCCCACCGATATTGCATTCAAAATCGCTTCTTTACTTCAGGTCTGTTGATTTATGTCCCCAATTTCCTTCCTTTCATTTATTAATTTTAGTAATGGTACTAATGGTGTTTGATTTACTTCGTTTTTGTTTTTGTAATCGGCCAATGGAGTAAGATGCACCTTTAAGTGCTTTTAGATTTAATTCATAGCTTAATTTTAGTTATAATCCATTTTTTACACTATACATATCTGACTTTAAAATGGTTTAATTGTATGGTAATAACTGATGCAGACTAAGAATAAGGTGGAGGAGTTCAACACTGGTCCTCTCTCTGTCTTGATGATGAGTGTCAAAAATAATACTCAGGTAATTTATGCTTTCATATAATCGATCTTCAGTTTGAAGCCTTTTGTAGTTACTAGGATTGTTTTAGGTAGTTAAAGGCGCGAAGCCTATGCGCAAGGAGATTTTATGTCCGGTTCAGTGTTCCTTGCTGCAGTTAAGCATGTTTGGCTGAGCCTCGCCTCGACTGGGTGGCTTTTGCGCTTTTAAGTACATAGGACGCTTTAACATTATTTTAGTACAAATATACAATTGTAATCAATTACTGGGGTAAGAATCCATAGAAATAAATATGGTAACATTTGTTAGTTCCTTAATTGAAATATGCTGTTTTTTTTGCTTCATTTTCCTTTTGCATATTGATACGGAGTTTTTGGAAGTTATAGCTTTCAGGCATGCTCACAATGTAGCTTTTGAAAAATCAGATTTGTTCTTTATCTGTATGCTGAGACCAGTTTCAATTGAGATAAAGATTGATGATCTTGAAGTTCAAGCAGCCAAGGTAATAGGCTAAGTTCTGTAATATGTATCTGTTTTCAAGCAAAAAGTTTAAAATTATCTCCATAAATAAGATATTTAGTATAACGATTTTAAAGCTTTTGTTAAATGTTAAATTGGGTAATGTTAGTTTCTTCTTATGTGATATTTAGATTATATAATATTTTGTAAGAATGTAGTGTTAGAAGTTCATGATATTTTGTTGTTACACTCCAATTTGCACCAAGCTGATGTGTTTACCAGTATGATGGCAACTATGATGAATTTCATAATACTATGTGAAGTTAGTTTAGTTAACGTTTTATTTCGGATCAGGCAACAACGGACATGGGTTAGTTTTGTTATTTTGAGTTTGTTTGATTACATACTTTTGATAAGATAAGAAGTTTTTTTAAAACGTCTTTAAGTTGATTATTCAGAAAGTTCATATTAGATTTTTCAACCCCGGGACGCTCCCGGGGTATAAAGCTAGTTAAATATATATATCATGTTGCCACAATGGTTACTTGCAGTGGCGGATTTACCTTACAAGGACGGTGGGCCTGTGCCCACCGTACCATCGGTGGCGGTCATGACTCTCCGGTAGCCATATTTTCCTACTACAGGGAGTTCTCGCTGAAAATGTTATTACAGTTGAAAGTTTTTGTTTTGTGAGTATATAAAGTTAAAAGAAAAAAAAATAATAGAACGTTTAAAGTATTCTGGCCGCTTGCGGAGGTCCGGCGGGCTCTTTGACTCCGGAGGAAGTAGATAGTGCTTTACTGCTTTAGGCTAAAGGAGAGAGAAGGTTGTATATGGATTTAATTTAATATGGGCTTTTTTTAATCATATACTCTCTTCTGTATACTTGTTTTAGCCCCAACTTAAAAGAAAACAAAAAAACCTCTAGGAAAGTATACGTCATCAACTTTTGATTCTTTACACTGTGGAAATAACCAAGTACTTATATGCATCTATCTAACTACAGTATTAAAGTTAAAGTAAGTTTATTTTTTAACTTTATTTTATATATATTACAATATAGATATATCGTTTAATTTAGAATTTATTTTAATGCTTTGTAGTGTGTATGGTTTTTTGAATTTTATAATTTAATTTGGAATTTATTCTTAGTTATTTATCACAATTTCTTTTGTCATATAATATTTATAAATGTTCCGCTCCATTTTTAGTAGACCCGTTTTATGCTCGCATAAAAACTTATGCTTTCGCTAGAGACATAGGGTTATTTGTTTTGTTAATTTATAATTATTTTATTATCTACGAACTATGTTATATTATCATTATTTCATTTTTTTCCCATCCTATTTTTCCGACCCATATTGTGCCCCCCGTGTTAAAAATTTCTGTATCCGCCACTGGTTACTTGATTAAAGCCAAAGGCCACGAGTTAAAACTTTTATTATTGTATATATTTAACTTAAGAGATGTGTATGACGCTATATGTAAATCATCTTATCTCTAAGATAGAAATTACCACAGGGTTTTCTTTGTTCGGATTTAGAGTGTTTGTGAAAAATTTTATGGTAAATAAGCTATTTGAAAAATATATATCATAATATGTTTTTTTCTTTGTCCGTCTACCCGCGCCTCACTTGTAATTCTTGTTGGTATTAATATATTTGATCTGTTTAACAAAAAAAATTTTTTTTTTAGCTAATCTATTGTAATTCTTTTATTATTAGTCAATCAATTAACCTATTACTAATTTTCTCAACTGGTTATAGTTTTTTTTTTTTTTTTTTTTGAACGGCAAATTTCTTCTCCTTGTGGGACTTGAACCCATGACCTCCCCCTTAGGTGTTCCTAGAAGCTTTGCTTCTACCATTGGGCCACCAACCCCAATGGCCTCAACTGGTTATAGTTATTTTAGTTTTCATTTTTAACCAACTCATTATTATTCGAACGGGTTCGCACCTCTTATTATTGGTGGACCTGAATCAAATCAATAGGAAACCGTGTGGACTTGAATTAAGTCAATGCTTCAATGCTATGGTTGGTTTGAAGCAGAAGGCAATGTGCTGGATAGATTTTGTGAAGTGATGCCTCTATAACTTGATGCCATTGCACGTTCATGGACTTGATAACACAGTAGAAGTTCGAAGGATGCTTAAGCGGATTAAGTTATATTGACATTTTCCTTTAATTTGTAATTGATATTGAGACTCTTAGCATAGGTCGACATTATAGTGACTGTCAACTTTAATGCTTTTTTAGTTTTTTTTATGCTTCTTATTTCATTTTTAAAGTATATTTAGATTATTCTTTTAGTTGTATCATGTATGTAACATGGGTTGATTAAAAGTAAAAAGAAAAGAACTATAATAAGTTAGCTAAAAACACTACAATAAGTTGATTAAATAAATAAATGAATAGAATGATAATATGTTAAGTAAAAAAGAAAATAATTATAGTAGATTAGTTAAAAAATAAATAAAGAAAACAATCAATGTCATAAATATTTTTCAAATCACCAAATTAAATAAAAAAATCCCCTCAACATTCTATGTAAAATTAAAGACAAAAGCCATTACGATACAAAATAGACGTTTTGAAATCCTTCTTTTAGAACAACTGACTCCCACCTACTATACCTGTTAAATTTACACACTTTTTCACTATACCTGTTAAATTTACACACTTTTTGAAATATCTTTATACACATTAGACTACCATTAGACTACAAGCCTAAATTTGGGTTCAAATTTTGCAAAACAAAAGGTAGTGTTAAGGAACAAAAAGAAGAAGGAAAAAGGACACTCATCAGCATTTTGAAACCGGATCATTGAAACTGAAGTTTTACATTTGGTCAGATTTTAAAAGTCAGTGAGCCAGAAAAAAGGATGCAAGTGTCAATAATGATTTTTCATTAATTTGTTTTTTATATAATGGATTTACTTCTTTTTTTTATTTTTCCTTTTATTTTTTAACGAAAACATTGTCACCTTTACGCTTAAAAATTTTAAATTGTTGCATTTAATAATAATAACTAGTTAAATATAACCCATGTCTTACAAGAGTTAAATATATGTAAATTTATATACTAAATAATAAAAGAATTATAACTTTAAAAAATCCATGTATTACAAGAGCTTAACAAATTCATATCATACATATGTTGAATAAATATAATGTAACCGGTTAAAACAATAGTCGTCAAGATATGTCTTTAAGGAATAAACATTTATGCATAATGTACTTACTATAACACTATACTTTGTTCTTTTCGGATGTTAGATTTTAATAGTCAAAGTTTGACCAATTGGCCGACAATATTCCCAACTTAATTATCCAAAGTTGAGACTGACAAAGGGAAATTCTTAAGTTGGGATTATTTCATGTCAGTTAGTCAAAGTTTGAATTATTAAAATTTAATATCCTTTTTAAATCTATTTTAGGCTAAAAATATATGTAACTAGCCGATTACCCCGGGAAGGTCCCGGGGTTGAAAAATTTAATATGATTTAATAAAAAATGATAAAAAAAAAGAAAACTCAAATCACGAAAAGAGTGAAACGCTCGTTAATTTGGTGTAATTTTTTTATTTAAAAAATCTCGAATATAAAAGATATTTATGTTTAAAATTATGGGAGGAAGATAAGAGAGAAAAATTTAAATTTGTTTTTAAATTCTTTTTTTCCTAAAATAACTCAATTTAATTTTAGTAATTGAGAATTAAGACATAGAGAGATAAATTTAGAAAAATACTCAAAAACACCAAAAACACTCAATTATTAAGCCACGTGGCACTCTCAATTGGCATATATGCTTTCTTTTATATATATATATAGATAAACGGGGTTTGATCAATAAAATTTTAAATGATTATTAATATGCAGAAAAATAGAAAATTGACAAAATAAATATTAAATAATAAAGAAATGGAAAATTAAGATTTGCTATTTTTATTTAATAGGGGAGAGAAAACGAATTATTATTTAGAATTTTTATTTTTGGGTAGGACAAGCAATATGTTTTAACATTTTTTATTTTTAAATTCAGTTTAGTCTTCTTTTAATAACTTTTGATATATATCTTCTTATGTAGTTCTGATTGTCGACGTGAACGGAGTCGTGTCCAATATAATTTGTAATCCCTTTTGCATATGAAATATTTGTCATGGTCCTTCTCTACTAGTTTAAGTCAATGATCGTTCTACTCAAACCAAAAGAAATTATATTAATTTAAGGTTTCTGATAGGTTTGAGTTCTAAAATGCTAAAAGTGCTGGTTAAAGTTTAAACTGCAAAGAAACATTAAATATGATAGTTGAAAATTTAAATTGCACTCTTATGATTTAATTTATCTTCCGCTGTCTCGCTTTCACATATGTTTATGCTCACATATAAGACTGAAATTAATTAACACGACTTATGACGTTGACTTAACGACTTTGCTTATATATTCTCACAGTCTCATTCCACATACAAAGGTAACTACTATCATATGTAGTCTCACATCCTTAACATTATTTGTATGCAACCTCTACGTACCCATCTTTTTCCATCACCGCGATTTTGATGGAAAACTCCGATGCACAACCTCATGATGTAACAAACATAGAATGTCGCTCTCGACTTCCATTCACCGCACCCAAAGAAAATTCCATTAGGCTTTTCGGACAAGAATTTGGTGGTAGTGATCCGACCATCACTACCACCAATGACTCCAGTGACACTGTCACTGTCACTGTCACCACCACTACCACCTCCACCTTCATCCACCATGAAGTTAGCAAAGAATACCAAGAAAGCCAACGGATTTTTGAGTGCCAATATTGCAATAGAAACTTCTCAACATCCCAAGCCCTCGGCGGCCATCAAAATGCACATCGAAGAGAGCGGTTACACACCAAACGTACTCAAACCAAACCCATTGCGAGCGACAACTCTTCCAACCCACAACTACATTCTTATCCACAACATGCCAACCACCTCCTCATAGCCACCACATCACCATCCTATCTCCACCACTCCAATACTCCCAACATCATTAACTACAACAACAATTTTTATAAATTCTATGGGGAAAATAACTCATACACCTCCCATCAAACACCTATCTACGGCAGGCCATTCGTGGTGTCGAGGTTTCCCATGGCGGTGCAAAAGATAACCGCATTTAAGCACGGGTTATTGAACTACTCAGGCTCTACTTCTCGGAGTCTATATATGCATGAATCAAAGCCAAGCTTTGATGATCAAGTCAGTCTAGATTTGCATCTTTAATTTAGTATTATTATTATTATTATTGTCGAGTATCTTAATTTTTATGATTTTGAAACGTTGCTAGAGGGGCCGGTAGTTATTTATCTATTAGTGCATGCAATAAATTTTATTACAGTTTTGTGACATAGGTACGTACATATGGTTGTGGTGTTTTATTACACAATTTAATCAGCTGTAAGGATTTATATCGTCTTCTATAATTGGTAGTATACTAGTATATATCACGGGTTTATCAAAATACCAAGAAAAACACTATATAGCTATCGGCATGGTTCGTGACAATTTCCATGAGTTAAAAGATTATTTGTAATCTTACAGACTGTTAGAGCACACACAATGCGCCCATTTTACATTTTCATTCGTCTGGCTCATACGTGGCCTTATCTGTTGACCAGCCTGCTTGTCCGGACCTCCAAACGGACTTCATTGCCCCCTCCCCCCCCCCCCCCCCCCCCCACACCACATACACATACACATACACATACACACACACATGTATAATAATTTTTTTAATGAGGTTTGTACATCGTGAGAAAAATGGAGGTTTTTTAAGAAGTTTTGTAAATTGAATGTAGGAGTAATTGTTAACGCAATTTCTTCCTCTTAAGCCCAATTCACTATTGTAGAGATGATGTACTTAAGATAGAAATTGAAAAAAATTCTAAAAATGGTATGAATGTGGTAAAAATTTGTGAGAAATGGTCTGAAAAGGTTTGATTTATATATAAATGGTAAATACACATTTTTTTTAAAAGAGCCATTTGGTAAATATCGAGTCGTTTGGGTCAAATTAATGTCATCAATTTTTGTGTTGCCTCTCGGTTACTTCTTGCTGAGATGATAACTTTTCTGTTGTTGGCGAGGAGGTGTCGACGGTGTTGTCAAGCGACAACCGTAACCGAATACGTCTTGCCATAGAGTGCCCTACCCACTTAGAGAAGAGTATCCAAAGTTAGTCTAATCAACTATGAAGAAATAAACAATTTTCAATTTGCGTAAACATAAGACATCTATAAATAACTGAAATAATCACACTTGACCGCTTTTAAACTAACATTTATTTTTTATTAGATATAAGTAATATATTATCTATATAAGTATACTTCGTTAAAACTCGTTAAAACTCTATGTATTACATGAATTGAATAAATATAATTTTATATACTAAGTAATAAAATAATAGTTATGTTTAAAAAACTCATACATTGAACGAGTTGGAAAAAAAATTATATGCTAAATTATAAGTTAGTTATATTTTAAAACCTGTGTATTAATTGCATTGGTTGAATGTATTACACGTCTTGAATAAATATAATATAATTGATTAATATATACGATATATTACAAAACATCTGTTTAAAAAATAAAGTTTGATTTACTATTTACTTATTATAATACTAGATTATATCCCGGAAGCTTTCCGGGATAAACAAATCTAATATGAAGTGTTAAAAACGTGTTATGATAGAACATAGAAATTAATGTACTACAATATGAGAAAACAACAATTTTAATAATCTGAATAAGAATGAAACTTTTTATTAAAAAGAAGATATATGTTTGGATGATGAGCAAAGCCAAAAGCAACCATTGCAGGGCGTGATTGGGACGGTGGTCTTGAAGATGTGACTTTTTTTTCAAAGAGTGGTTTTAACATATTTTACTCTGGATGAAAATAGAGTTCATATTTATTGGTTTGAATATGATTAGTGACTTGCTTATACATGGTTAATTAATTACATGAATAAATTGTGTTTTTTTCTCGTATAAACAAAACCCCATAAAAAAGTCGTTTTCTTTTTTCGGTTTTTATATAGCACTATGGTACTTGTTGGAAATATAATAAAACGCTCGCTAATTTGGTGTAATTTTTTTCTTTAAAAAACTCATATATAAAAGTTATTAACGTTTAAAAATCGTGGGGGAAACATAAGAGAGAATGTAGGGTTTTTATTCTGAGCATAAATGAAATCGAGATAATAGGTTTGACATCAACGAATCGATACATGTGCAGACCGAGAGATATAAAAGGGATATATGACTACATGAGGGTTTGATTAAGGTTTATATATTTTAAAGTTATTAAGACTAATAACTTGCATTAGTATTGGCATTGAAAAGCTAGTTATTTAGCCGGTTATATTTGTTTTGTCTTAACCTTTAACTTAGATTTGTAACAACTTTTTACAAACCAAAAGTCATAAGTTAACTTTCATTATTGTTACACTAATTGAAATTTAAATAAAAGTTTGTTTAAATGAAATTCAACAAATCTAATTATTAGATTTGAAAGACAATGTGATATTATGTATAAAGAAAATTTTACCCTTTTACCAAGTAACCTAAGTATTGTACCATAAGCATAAGATATTGTATTTACTTAAATTTGGTCGTCATCCTTCCCTCATGCTTTATAATATAGTATAGATTATTATTTAATAGAGGAGCGGAACAAAAAAAATATAATTTAATATTATTATATTTAATAGGTGAGAAGAAACAAGAAGATGATACGTGTCTTTAAATAATTTCATTTATTATACGTGTCTTAATTAGAGTACTTGGTTACAATCCCGTATATTATACGGGTTGAGAAATGCAATGCTATATAATTAACATAAAAATGTTATATTTAAAAAAACATATGCATTGCAAGGTAGAATAAACTCATGTAATTCTAACAAAATAAAATGTAACATAATTTAGTAACATATACAGTTGTCAAGAAAAAAATAAACATTAAATAAATATCTCACTACAAGAAATTTGGGTATTTACCCACACATAGTATGTGTAGGAAAAACAATATAATGTGTTAGTAATTATGCTTACCTACACATAAACTAAGTGTTATGATGTGTAGACTCAGCACTGTAGATATTGATCATTACCTACACATTTTTTATGTGTAGGTATATAGCAAGCTATACCTACACATATATGTGTGCCTAAAACTAATATATATGTGTTGGTAAAAGTATAGCAACTTGTTAGATTGAGGTATGACGTGACAGCTGACGTGGCATCCAACATGGCAGCTAATTATGTGTAGGTAAATGTAAAGGATGTGTAGGTATTGATCTTAACATGTGTTGACATTGATCTTAACATGTGTAAAAATAATACATATTCATGTGTTGGTAAAATATTCAAATGTGTGGATAATAATCACTATTTATTTAAATAACAATTTTTGAATGTATACAAACAAATACAAATACAATTATAGAAACATAAGCGACCAAATTAATGAATTACATACAAGAAAAATACACCTAAAAATCGAGATAGAAAATTAAACTAGCATCTTGATGTTAAAAGTGCTTGAGTCGCTTTATCAATTATCACAATATCAAATGAAGTGCCATCTAACTTTTTTTTACAATGACCCAGTGAGTTGTTAAAACGACATCTGCGTTTTTTATAACATCTGTCACAGCCAGTTGCTGTCTCTAGCGTTCTTCTTTAGAAAGCATATTGAGCACCTTCCTTATGTCCATTTTTGTGTTTCTGTCTTTAACCTACAATAGTTTACTATTCAGTGCGTGCAAAGTGATTTACAAAAGACGGAAGTACAAATTTTAGGAAAAAAACGTTTGGAATATTCAAGTTCTGACTTTCTTAAAAAATAATTTACCTTCATCTCTTTCCGGATGTCATTTGCAAGATAACTATTATCCCCACGTAACACCTAAAAGTAAGAAAATCGAAAGAATGCTTATAAAATAATTCCATATTTATATGACTATATATTAATCACATTGCTTGCTAAGAATTTAACATTGTTCACTAGCGTTGCTTATGTACTATGGTTCTTACTATGAGAAGATGGGAATTAGAGAAAATAGTGAAAAATTAGTTATGAAAATTCTACCTCATTAGCCACTTTCTCAATGCGTAAAGGACTATTTAAACCTTCTTCTGGTATATCATCAAAAGCAATGGTGATTTATGAATCCTGTAAAAATGTAATGCAAGTATCTTAATATTCAGGAAAAAAATTAAAGATGTATATGATTTTAGAGGAAATTTATCCACCTTCAATTGATAAACAACGCCGTGTCCAAGTACAGGGGAGCCTAAATCATCCATGTTCGGTTTTAGAACAACATCATGAGTCCGAAACTGCAACAAAAATAATAGGCCATCAAGTTTATGAAACCGGATAACAAAATATATTAATGCACATATCCAAATAAAGAAAAAATACCACGCAATGAGTGTTAGTGTGTGGCAACCGTTTTACCTTGTGGAGTTTATAAAAAATTAATTAAACAAAACTAAATATGCATATACATCAAACCGGAAAATAAAGAGTTCTTTACTTTAAAATTCATCCACTATCGAAAGTTCCAAAACCAAAAGAAAACAAATCAAACAAGTGCAATCATCTTTAACCTAGGTAGCATCAAGGTTTAGCCTCTAAAAGTCATGATAAAATCAAAACAATAGAAACAAATAATATTTTCACAACGGGTTTGAATAGATAAATATTAATAATTAAATTAGAACCAACCCGTGCTCGCACCAGTGATTCAACATTGATCTGTGCCTCTAAATAAATCTCCTTTATGTTGATGCCTTCTTCGAAGAAATAATAATAATCTTGCTGTCGCTGCCTTCGATCAAAATATTATGCCTCCTCCAAATAATTATTAACCCCCCACCGAAGAATTAATATTGTGCGGCCTCTAGATCTTGTCCCTTCGAAAATATAATAGGGTTAATTATCTTTTCTTGTTTTGGGCTTTGGCCCGTGACTTTCAAAGTGACGTTTTAGTTTTTTTTTTTTTTATGTTATTATTATTATTGTTATTATTATAATAACTACGTGCTCTTGACTCGGGTGTTCTTGACTTGATCAAAGTTGTTCGTTTACGCTCCAACGTCCGTGAACACCTACAAAATAAAAATAAATACATCAATATTAAAAATGACCCAACGCTAATAAAAATATATAAAAACCTATACTAAATAAAATAGACCGGTACAAGCCTAAAACTATTTACTTATTCATGTATCCAATATCAACATGTATTGTACGATTTTTTAATATGTGTAGCTATTTATTTTGCCACGTCATTTTTTAAAAATAAAATTAAAAATTTATTTACCTAGCATAGCTACATATTTATTTAAATGTATTATGTGTTGGTAAAATAATCAATTACTCACACATATATCAATTCTTTACACATATGTAGCTAATTTACCCACACATAACGAAAATTTTCCACATGTGTAGATAATGTATCATTTAACTGATTGCAAGTTTTTTTCCCACCAACACCAAATGTGGGTAAAAGCCATTACCAACACATATTAATTGTTAGTCATTATGAAAAAAACATCATCAACCATTACTCACACATATAATAACATGTGTAGGTATTTACCCACACATTTACATGTGTAGGTAAATTATGTGTGGGTAAATATCCTAATTTCTTGTAGTGTCTATAATTAAAAAATAAGTATCTATAGTTAAGTTGGAAAGAGAGTTTAGAAACCAAAAAATTGATGGTTTCAACGAATGACACGTATCAGTTATAGTTTTCTTTTAACATAGAGTTAATAGCTAAAATCGTCCCTGAGGTTTGGTCACTTTTGCCACTTCAGTCCAAAACCCAAACGTCTGAAATCTGGGTCCGCAGGCTTTTGATTTTTTGCCACATTCGTCCCTGCCACTAACCCAGTTAACTTATCTCGTTAAGTTGGGGGGTATTTATGACTTTTTGCCTACACTTTTATTTTTTTTAATATTTTTACTTAATAAGTGGGACCCACCTCCCCCCTTCTTCTCCACCATTTAGACCTGCCATCATCATCATCACACACCACCACCACCACCCTCACACAACCACCACCACCACCACCCTAAACCCACCACCATCTCCGCCACACACACATAACTGAATCAACATCATCTCCGCCACACACACATAACTGAATCAACAACCATCATCTCCGCGACACACACATAACTGAATCAAGGGTCCAAGAGAGCAGCCCTAAACAACCATCATCTTCGCCACACACACATAACTGAATCAACATTCTGTTACCACAGCTCACTGTGACCATCCACCATCTCCGGCCACCAACACCATATGACCTCCTCCCTCGAAGCCTGTCACCACCGACGAGCACCATCACAGCCCTACCTTCGCCATTAATACCCACCAGACAACCCCTCCTGTGCCGCTATTAACCACCATTGACCAACACCTTGATAACCTCACCACCACCGTTAGTCGCTTCAACCATCACCTCCACCTTCAACCAAATATTATTGAGAACAATAAGGTGGGTTCGGGGCTTTACCTGTGTGGTCAGATCTGGCCCGATTCCTCTCTTCCGCCTCTTTCTCTCTCTGCGTCTGTCTCTCTCTCCTCTCTGCTCTCTCTCTATCTCTCTCTGCGTCTGTCTCTCTCTCCTCTCTGCTCTCTCTCTCTCTCTATCTCTCTGTTAGTGCACGATGTCCCTAGGCTAGTATATATATTGTTTGGACGTATTTCGGGGTGTTTGGAGGCGTTTATACGCGTTTTGGGGGTTCTAGAAAGCTGGTAGCGATTAGCAGAGGACTGGTAGCGATTAGCAGTTGGGCTCCATGCGATTTGGGCCTAATCGCATGGCCCAATAGGCGATTAGCTGATTTGTCTGGCGAGTAGGCTTTCTATGCTAGCGAGTAGCCCATAATCGCCTCCATCTGCTACTGCTAATCGCTAGGAGCGAGCTGGTCACTACCGGGAGGTATAAATACCCTCATTCATAACCCTAGACCCCAGTTCTTGCCTCACACACTCTCCAAACACCCCCCCTGGTCATAGGACGCCTGATTTGATCATTGTAAACACTTGAGCTCTGTTTTAGTGATTAATCTATAATCTTTTGACCCGTGTGTGTGTAGTAATTACTCGTTTCATTGTTTCAATCGTTGTTTCTGTTATTAAATCATCTTAAAGGGATTCCGCACCTTTAGGATAAAACCCGTGATTGTTGGAACGCGAGTTCGACGGTCCTAACAAGTGGTATCAGAGCCGAGGCTCTTATCACGGGTGTTTTGATAACAAAAACGAGCAAAAACAGGTTGGTTTTGGTGTAAAAGTTGAGTTTTTTAATCAAAAACCTGTTCTTAGTTTGAAACTTTGAGTTTTTATCAAAAACCCACATTTTTCAAAACTTTAGTGTGTGTTTTTCGGTTAAAAACGTGTGTTTTTGATCAGGTTTTGCTCTAAAACTATTTTGGTAACTTGTCTAATCATTTTGGATCAAAATACAATGTTTTAGATAAGATTTTGGGTCAAAATAGGTGATTTTTGAGCAAAAGTGCGGCTGCAGATCAGATCAGGCGATTAGCATCAGACAATTAGGGTTTGCTAGCAATTAGCTGCTAATCGCCATCCCTTGCTAGCGATTAGCTGCTACTCGCGTGTACTGTGCTAGCAATTAGCCATAATCGCCTGATATCTCCTAGCAATTAGGTGCTACTCGCATGCAACCTTCCATGCGATTAGCCCTAATCACGTGACATACTAAATTGCCTGAAAATTCATAATCGCCTTCAGTTACTAGCAATTAGCCCTAATTGCCTTCATTTTGCTAGCAATTAGCCCTAATCGCCTATACTTGCTAGCAATTAGCCCTAATCACGTGACATACCTATATTTACTAGCAATTAGCCCTAATCGCCTGTAACACCTAGCAATTAGCCCTAATCACGTGCAAAAACCTCATAATCGCCTAAGACACATAGCAATTAGCCCCATAATCGCCTGAAAGGTTCTGGAACATAAAAATTGACTAAGTATTGGACTATTAACATACGTTAACATACCTTAACAAATGGCGAACCCTTGGGGACATCTGAGTCAACCGAGAACTCAGTATAACCAGCAAATGAACAACCAAATGAACAATCAAGCAAACGTGCCCACGAACCCTTGGCAGTTTTCGGCTGAACGAAACGCGCAACGGATGCAACAAGCGCAAATGCAAGCGAATGTTGCCGGAATCAATCCGTGGGCGCTAGCTGCTCAACAGCAAGCAATGAATGCGATGAATGCGAATCCTTGGGCACTCGCTGCTGCTGCTAACTCTCAGACAAATCAGCTGTCGTCCGTTCTTATCAGTGACTTAGAGACGGGCAGTTCTAACCGAGCACCGAAACTGCAATATATGGCAGATTATCACGGTTGGAAAGGCAGATTTCAGTCACACGTTGAGGGTATCGATGGCATGGTATGGTCAGCTATCGAGAATGGGTACACAAGGCCGCTGGTTGAAAACTCCACTACTCCGGTCTCTATAGAAGACATGAATGAGGAGCAGAGGAAGAAGTATAACTATGAGAAAAAGGCGATGGCAGCGTTGAAGCAGGCTCTTCCCAAAGACATTCTTCATCAGTTCGCGCAGTGTACTACCTCGCAGATGCTGTGGTTAGCGATTGCTGAGCGTAATGAGGGGAATCAGAAGACACGGAAGGTGAAGGTGGATCAGTTAAAGAAGGAGTTTGAGAATTTCAGTGCGATGGGAAATGAATCACTGAGAGATCTGACAGCTCGATATTATCATCTGATGTCCGAGATGTATCAGTACGGGGTTATCTACACGTCAGCAGATCTTGTGGAAAGATTTGCAGAGGCGCTCCCGGCACACTGGCATCAATGGCTGGACATTCAGAAGTCCAACAATGTTTATCAGACACTCTCCATCAACGAGTTCGTGGCCGAGCTGGAGAACAAGGAGATCGAGGAGATCAGGAGAGCTAATAAGCCGCCCGCTGTTCAGAATCCCAGCATCTATTATGGGAATCCAGCTCAGGACATCAGTGTGGGTGGATCCAAACCTCAGACTGCGTTCATGGTTAATCCTGATCCAGTCTTTGCGTTTGACAACTATGGACCCCCATCTGATGTTCCTCCACCTGTCTTTCCTTGGGGTCAAGGAAACCAGTATCCTTCTAATTTTAATGCTAATACTAACCAGTTTGGTGTTAACCCGTTTGCTCATCTTGCAGCACCAGCTCAGGCAACTACCAACTTTGGTGGACCTTCTTCATCAGGGTTTGGTGGTGCTCCATCTGCTAACTTTGGTGGATATGGAGGTGCTTCTACTTCAAATCAGGGTGCTTATCGGACCAATCCTGTTGCAGAACAGCTGAACACTTCGGGCTTTGAGAAGGTGACTGTAGAGCTAGCCCAAGAACATATGGCTCTGCTGTCAACCTTGGTCAATTCCTATAGTGGCTTAGTTGCGGGGCAGATCGGAAATCCTTATCTTACTCAAGAAGATTATGCCCAGATCGACAAGGATGACATGGATCTGATAGACATCCAGTGGCACTTCGCTAGTGTGGTGAGACGTGCAAAGGACTATATGGATAGAACTGGAAAGAGAGATGTGCTGATCAACAACAACACGAAGTTTGGGTTTGATAAAACAAAGGTCACCTGTTACAACTGTGGCAATCGAGGACACTTTGCCAGAGAATGTGATCGACCGAGACAACAGGGAAATCAGAATCCCTTCAACAACAACAGAGGCAATCAGAATAATCAGAGGCAGCAAGCTCAGACACAACCGAATCAAAATGCTGAACGAGCTCTTGTCCCAGTTAATCATCAGAACCAAAGGCCTCAAGCAAACAACAATCAAGCCTTGGTAGTTCAAGAAGATGAAGTGTTCAACTGGAATCATCTCATCACTGGTGAACAAGCTCCTCAGGGTGGTGCAGCATGCTTTGCCCAAATTATGTCGGATACTCAGGAAGAAGTTGAAGAGAGTCCAAGTCAATCTGAAGCAGTTATTCCTGAAGTTGAAGCTTTGGATTGTGATTCGGATTGTGATTCTGATGAAGGGGTGGACTTGGAGGATTTGTTAGCTGAAGCAGACGCCTTGATTAGCAAAAGGTCAATACTTGTGGATGCTGACTGTACAAAGAACAATCTGACTGATTTCTTCGGACCAGTGAAGACGGCTGCTCATTATGCTTTGATGGCCCTTACAGAGTCGTCTAATCAGGTATGTTCTTCCTCCAATTCAAAGTCTGAATGTGTTGATTGTAGTAAGCTTAAGTACAGAATTGATGTCTTAACAGACGAAAATCTGAACTTGAAAGCTGACTTAAGTCAATGCCAAAAGAGCAATGAGGTTTTGAGAGATAATGAGAAAGCCCTCAAAATCACCATTGATACTCTTAAGAAGGACTCCATTGAGTGTGATCAGCTTAAACTCAGAATCAAAGAATTAACTGATGAGAATCTGAATTTAAAGGCTGATGTGGGTCCATTGCAAAGGTCAAATGATTCCTTAAAACAGAAAGAGAAAAATTTTCTTAATACTGTTGATAATTATAAGAAGGATGTTTCTGAATTGTCTAAAACCTTAGCTAACAAGCAAATTGCTATTAATAATTATATAAATGAGGTTGAAGACACTAAGAAACATTTGGCCATTGTCAATTGTGACTATCAAAAGATCAAGAAGAAACTTGAGAGTTACCTGAACTGCAAGTATGTTCTTGATCATATCATTGAACACTCAGATAAGGAGGGCAATTCCACCAGTCCCAAATATGCTCAGTGTCCTCCTCCGGTGAGATTTGAACATCATCACAATGATATCTTACCGAAGGAAGAGTTTATGGACCTGGCAGCAGAAGCAGCTAAAGCTGCAGAAGCGCCTAAAGTGATGGAAGCAGTTAAACCTGCCAAAGTCACTAAGGCTGCTCCTCCTGCGCCTAAAGTGACAGAAGCACCCAAACCTGCTGAAGTTACTAAGGCTGCACCCACTGCTGTTGCCGCCAAAACTGGTGAGATTGCAGATAATGCAAGCGTCTGCGAGACAGACTGTTCTGAGGATGAGCTTGATGAACCAGAGAGGTATGCACCGGTGAAGGATACGAATATTCCTGTTCAGAATCACATTCTGTGTGAGCCTGAGCCGAAAGTGCAAGCCCCTGCTGATAAAACAATCAAAGTGTTCTATCAATTGAAAGGGTCTGATAAAATTTATGCTGATGAGGAATTTCCTTATAAGAACCTGGCACCTGGTCTTGTTGGTAAAATCTGGCAAGAGTCTACCATTACAATTGAGAAAGAACAATGGGGACATGGGAAAAGGGGTCAGGGTAATCAGTCCAAAAGAAACAAAAGTAAAAATCAAAAGAAGAACACTTTGAATCCTCAAAATCAAGCTCAGAAGAACTCTCCCAAGAAACATGTTACTCAGTTTGTTGGATCTTCAGGCAATGAGGTTGATAATTATCCTAAGACAGACTGGCAGATAGAATGTCTTAAGGATTTAAAACATAAAAACACCTTTGCCACGAAATCAAACAAAAGGGGTAATGATGTAAATACTCCACCATTTGAGGAGTATAGATCCTGTCACAAGTGCGGGGTTCATGGGCATTTAGTTGCTGCTTGCCCCGAATTGAGACACAAGAGGATCGAAACAAATGATGCTCCTAGTTCTAGCAACCCTAAACCGCCTGTTTCTCCTAAGCTTTCTGAGAAGCAACAGGGTAAACAGACAGTTTATGACACTCGTAACAAGATTGCTATGAACCAAAAGCCAGTTGATGGCAGGGGTCCGCAGTCGAGGGGGAGCCAAGTTCCTAAAAAGGTTCAAGCAGCGCCTAAGCCACAAGCACAGGCTGCAGCTAAACCTGAAGGCACCCCTAACTCTGCTCCACGTGCAGTTAAGTCTGAAGTGGATCCAAAGGCTGTCCCACCAAAGGAATCTGAGGCTGGACCTTCTAGCCCAAAGGCAAAGAAGAAGCCCAAGCCAAGGAGACCGGGAAAGACTTGGAGACCCAGGTCACCGACTAAAGAAGGAGGATCATCTGCTAATGTAGAAACTGCCGGACCATCGGAAGCAACACCAACTCCTAACGGAAGGTGGGTTGAATTTCCGACTTTGTATGTAGATGGTAGACCCAAGACCGTCAAGGCTTGGGTCCCCCTTAACCACTAATCTTTGAATGTCGTGCAGGGAGTTCCACAGGGCCTTATCAGCAGCCTATGGATTGTTGATAGTGGAGCTTCTGGGCACATGACAGGCGACTTATCTCTGCTATTTGACATCAAGAATATCAATGGGGGATATGTTGCTTTTGCTGGTAATAAAGGGGGATACATCACTAAAGAAGGCAGTATGGGAAACGGAATCGTAAGCTTTGAGAAGATAAGCTACGTGAAACAAATAGACCACAATTTGCTGAGTGTCTCACAGATCTGTGACAAGAAATACACAGTCTTCTTTGATGACAATGCTTGCTTCATTCTGAAACCTGGCTTCAAGATTCCGAAACAGTGGGTTATGATCTCAGCTCCAAGAGTCAACAATTTGTATGTTCTGGATATGAGTCAAGCTGTAACAGCAAAGGGGGAGGTCACTTGTTTTCTGTCAAAGGCTACAGAGAAGGAGTCTATTATGTGGCACAGACGAATGGGGCATATTCACTTGAGGAAGATGAATCATCTGGTTCAGAATCAGCTTGTGGAAGGTGTCTCTGTCAAGAATTTTCATTTAAATGACGTCTGTGTATCATGTAAGAAAGGGAAGCAGAAGAAGAAATCTCACAAACCTAAGAAGGTCAACTCAGTCAGTATGCCTCTCGAGCGGTTGCACATGGATCTGTTCGGCCCTGTCAATCGTAAAAGCAAGAATGGAGATTTATACTGTCTGGTTGTCACTGATGACTATTCAAGGTTCTCTTGGGTTGTATGCATGCAGCATAAAAGTGAGACTTTTGAGTTTTTGAAGAATCTGTTCACCAAACTAGAAAACATCTATGGGCTAAAGATCCGCAGGATTCGAAGCGACAATGGAACAGAATTCAAGAACAATGCTATGGAGTCACTATGTGCAGAAAAGGGTATTCATCACGAATTCACAGCGCCATACACTCCTCAGCAAAACGGGGTTGCAGAAAGAAAGAATAGAACTCTTATTGAGGCTGCCAGAACAATGCTCGCAGATTCTAACTTGCCTGTCATGTTTTGGAACGAGGCAATTTACTGCGCGTGTTATACTCTAAATAGGGTTCTTACGGTTAAGAGGTTCGGCAAGACTTCTTACGAACTTCTAATCCGTAGGAAGCCGAACTTAGAGTTTCTGGAACCTTTCGGTGCTCCATGCACTATGCTACATCCCGATGGGAAGTTTGGTGCAAAGGCAGATGAAGGTTTCTTTGTTGGATACAGTACTCCTAACAAGAGGGTATACAACAAAAGAACCAATAACGTTGAGGAGTGGCTTAATGTCGATGTTCAACGTTACACTGTCAATGCACGTGGTGCTGGACCCGATTGGTTGTTCGACTATAAGAGTTTATTCGATTCTTTCAACCTGGATAATGTTGTAGATGATGCTGTGGCGCAGATGTATTACGAGTGTGAAAACGCAGCTAGCTCACCGCTAATGCGTCCGATCGTGGTTAATGCGCCTGCGCCTGCCGCATCTGATGCTTCTACATCCATGGGTCCCCCTGATAAAGCCGCAGCAGTTGAAGTTGAGGAAGTCTTTCAGGAAGCGTCAGAGGTTATGGAATCTTCTTCAGATGAGGAATATACAGAATCTCGGGAAACTCTTACTGAAGAACTGGCTGGAAATGGTGAATCTGCCAATACAGCTCCAGTTCCTCCTACAGGGAATGATCAAGCTGGTCCTTCTTCTTCAGCAGCTCCTGGAATCGGTCTACAGATTGATTTCTCCGGTTTTAATTTGCAACCCGCTGCTCCCTCTAGTTCAAGTGCTGCTGAGACGAACATCTCTCAGGGACTTGAAAATCTCAATCTGCGGTCGGATGATCCAGTGCCGGCACATCCGGAATCTCGGATTCACGACACTCATCCACTGCAGAATGTGATTGGTGATCCGACTGGTAGAGTGATGACACGTAGTCAGCTCAGGAATGCCAGTCCAAGTGACAACTCCGCTACCCTAGCTCTTTATTCGGAGATCAGAAAAGCAGGTCATCAGAACGATTGGTCTTTTGCTCTTTATGTGTCTCAGGTGGAACCGCGATCCGTCCAAGAGGCTTTGAGAGAAGAACCATGGATTGAAGCAATGCAGACAGAGCTTCAGCAGTTCCAAAAGCTAGGAGTGTGGGACTTAGTTGACTTACCTCCAGGTGCTAAGAAAATTGGAACAAAGTGGGTCTATAAGTGTAAACGGGATGACCGCGGGGTAATTATCAGAAACAAGGCTCGATTAGTTGTCCTCGGCTTCCGTCAAATCGAAGGAATAGATTACAACGAAGTATACGCTCCAGTTGCGCGCCTTGAAGCTATCCGGATGTTCTTAGCTTACGCTTCGTACAAACGGTTTAAGGTGTATCAAATGGACGTGAAAAGTGCTTTTCTGTATGGTATCGTGAAGGAAGAGGTGTATGTTTCACAACCTCCGGGGTTTGAAGATCCAATGCATCGTGACAAGGTTTACAAACTGAACAAAGCGTTGTATGGGCTTCATCAGGCTCCGAGAGAATGGTATCAAATGCTCAGCAGTTATTTGATCTCCAATGGGTTCAACCGTGGACTTGTGGACTGCACCTTATTCACCAAGGAAAAGGATGGTGACCGTCTGCTGGTACAGGTTTACGTTGATGATATTATTTTTGGGTCAACTAATGAGGTTTTGTGCAGGGAATTCGAAAAGTTAATGCAGGATAAGTTCGAGATGAGCTCGATGGGGGAAATGCAATTTTTCTTAGGCTTGCAAGTAGATCAACTTGAGTCGGGGATCTTCATCCACCAGACAAAATATGTTGCTGACATCTTGAGCCGGTTCCAGATGGAAGACTCTGCTGCAATAGCCACCCCTATCCAAACCAATCACGGGATTGGTCCGGATGAGAAAGGACAAGCCGTTGATTCCTTTCTTTATCGAGCAATGATTGGCTCGTTGATGTACCTCACAGCTTCAAGACCCGACATAATGTTCGCAACCTGCCTGCTGTCAAGATACCAGTCCAGGCCGAAACAGTCCCATCTGGTTGCCGTGAAGAGGATCTTACGTTATCTAAAGGGTTGTCCGACCAAAGGTCTTTGGTACCCTAATGACGATAAGTTTGATCTCGTTGCTTATAGTGATGCTGACTATGGCGGATGCAAGAAAGACGCAAAATCCACATCGGCTGGATGCCAGTTCTTAGGAGGTCGACTAGTCTCGTGGCAGTGCAAGAAGCAAGCCTCTGTGTCCTTATCAACTTGCGAGTCGGAATACATAGCTGCGTCCAGCTGTTGCTCCCAGGTTTTATGGATACAACAACAAATGAGAGACTACGGTTTGAAATTTCTAAACACTCCTATTTACTGTGATAATGAATCTGCTATAGCGCTTGCTAAAGACGCGGTAAACCATTCCACGGCGAAGCATATCTATGTTCGGTATCATTTCATACGCGATTGCTATGAGAAGAAACTGATAGATATGATCAAAATCCACACGGATTACCAACGTGCCGATTTATACACCAAAGCTTTTGATAAACCTCGTTTCGAGTATCTTTTGGTTTTAAATGGCATTAAAGAAAAGCAGGATTAGATCCGCATTGGCAATCGTTTTTGTAAATATTTTCTTCAAAAACAGAAAAATCCAAAAATATTGTCATTTTGCAAGTTTTTTTGATTTTTAGGGGGAGAAAATTCAGAAAAATACAAAAACATCAGAAAATGCAAAAATCAAAAAAATGAGAAAATTCAAAAATTCAAAAAAATGAAAAAATGAAAAAAATGAGTTTCTTTGGTGGCAATAGGGAAGATGATATTAACCAATCAGTCGGACTGTCTGGACCTTTATCATCTTAAAAATATTGGATCTGATAAGTAGCCTCTACAATGATGTGTTGGTAGGCTCGAAATCATTTCCAAGTTCGGCACGGTGATATAAACCTAAATCTACTGAGAATTGTGTGGATTAACGCCGCGTTGGCATATGGTCTAAAAGCCTTAAATCTTGTTGATAGAATGCCAAAATCCGAGGTTTCTGGTCTTTAAGAGGTTGGTACATCCGGGGTGAACTGGTCGTCTCTCAGAATAAAATGGGGTGGCATAAGTGACGTACGTTGGGTTAGCAGCCTACAACTGAGACACCTCTTTGCCATACTCAGTAAAAGAAAAGAAAAACAAAAATAGAATAAATTCTGATAAGGAGACGTCTGGGAATCCTGTAAGAGCAAAAAGATCATAAATGCCAAAACCCTATTCTCAAAGAGAATCGCTCTACGGTATCAAATCATTAATACCTAAAGCATCGTACCGTGAAAAATCAAAAATGTACGGTATTTGACTTGAACCCTGGTCTGGATCTCACTGGTCTCTTTGCTGCAGCGTTCTTGCAGACCTGATCACCACTGAGTCCATTCCTTGTAAATACGGATGACAACAGCTTATTCACCGGTTACGAGGAAGCTTTGTGCATGCCTTGATGCGGGAGTATGTCGCGTGTGCGGGGAACACCTTTAATCAGCTTTAATATTACCTTAACGTATCTAAAGTGCCTAGCGATAAAACTTGATTTTGAGTTTAGGTGGACAACAATACTGACAGTTGTTGTAGGATGCTTATTGGTAATTTTAATCTAAAACTGAAAGTATAAGGGTTATAGTATAGTCCATACACTGATATGATTCCCTAACTATCGAAACTCGCAAAATTATGTTAGTGTACAGTTAATTGTTCTTGCGTTTTCGCTTATTTTCTATTTTAATTTTAGTAGATTAGCTATTCTTGATTGCCAATGATGGAAACCTAATCCATTGTAATCTTACTTCTTCAAGAATAAAACGCCGAAAAATAAAAAGGATAATTAATTGAAAAAAACTTGTACTTTTATCGGGTCAAAACCGTGTGTTTTACCGAGTACAAGGGTGAAAAATGAAACATTTTCAAGTTTTTGAGTCATCATCTGAGTCGCGTGTTAAATCGGGTTGAAAAACGCATGTTTTGAGCCTTAACGGGTCAAAAATGCATGTTTTGGTGCTGCAGGGGTATTTTGGTAATTTGTGAAAAAGGCTATATGCATTTGGGGTGTTAATCGCGTGTACTGTAACACGAGTAGACCTTAATCGCGTGTACTGTAACACGAGTAGACCTTAATCGCATGAATAGTGCACACGAATAGGGAACAATTCTGCTAATCGCCTATGAATTACTAGCGAGTATGCCTAATTGTGTAAAGAGGTATGCGATTAGCTATGCTAATCGCATGTAACCCTATGTTGACCAAAGTTTGTCAAATTTTGTCCGTTTTTGTCCGATTTCATCATATCTTAACCTGTTCTAATGATCGTGTCGTATTTTTGCCTTATAGAAAAATGCAGTACGGAACATCGGAGAAGCACAACTGTTTGGCATTTCTCGGACCAGTTACAAAGCCGGAATGCAAGTTGTTCGAGGGTGTTATCGAATACTTGAAGCGATCAAAGATCAAGTATGCTATCTCTACTGAATACGCGGCCTACAAGGATATTATTCGGGAATTCTACCAGAATGCGAAGGTCGACAACAGCACTGTTCCAGCTACGGTTAAAAGTGTTGTGCAACAAAAGGACGTGGTTGTTACAGAAGAATTGATTCGTGAAGTTCTAAAGTTTGAAGACAACAAAGACGATCCTATTGTGTTCGATACTATTCTGATTCGCGGTGGATTTCTTAGAATGAAGTATACAGATGATGTTCGTACTCAGAAGATGCTGCAAAAGGGTTGTCTACCGCCAGAGATAAAATATCTAACGCACGTCGTGCTAAAGTGCATCGGCCCTCGCAAAGGCACGTTTGATGCGATCCGGGACACTTTAGCATCGGCGATAGTTGCGTTGACGTTGAACAAGCCGTTCAACTTCTCTGGAATGATTTTGCACCAGCTCAAGGAAGTGATTTTGCAGAAGCCAACAAAGTACTCGTTCATAGTTTATCCTCGTTTTCTGCAAATGATCCTTGATCACCAGATTCCAGATTTGGTGAAGCATGATAATGAGTTGCTCGAGATTAAGAACATTGATGAGATCGAGCTGAAGAGAATGCTGCAGTATAAGAAAAAGCCGAAGGCGGAACATCCACCAAGTCGGAAACTGTATGCATATCTCGCGAAAGAGGATTATGAGGCACCACCTGGGAATAGGTGGAGACATGACGACAGTGACTCTGAAGATGACTTTCATGTTCACAGACAGGTATTCAAAGGTGATGATATTATTGGCAGACCCACTGATGAATTGGGTCCCAATGAACCGGGCAAAATGGGGGATGATGAGCATAGACGCGATGATGATATGTTTGAACTTGCGTCTTTGGATGTCGATGCACCATCCAGTTCAGTTAGGGGTAAAGAAACGTTGGATGAAGGCCCGATTAACATTGAAGATGTTGATGATGATGATGATGACTCAGAGGCAACTGAAGATGATAGACCTGATGTGCTCAGTTTAGAGGAGGATAGGGCTCTCACAGCCAAGGCGAGAGAACTTCAGAGGGATCCCACTTTCACACCAGGAGGTGAGGATCTCATTGCTGATATCGATGCTGATCTAAGCACGCCTCCTCCTCACAAGAGACAGAAAACCCAGGCAGCAAAGGTTAGTAGAGGTCACAAGAGGATGTCAAAGATTGTAGTTGAGCCTGAAAAGAATCCAAAAAGAATGAAGGGTAAACGTACAGCTTTGAATCTTCCTGATACATTCGGCTCTCCAACCTTTTCTACCACACCAGCAGCAACAACAAAAGCAGCAACAGCAACAACAACAGCTACAACAACTACAACAGCAACCACTTCTTCAGCTCCTCTATCTTCCAGTGCAGCTATGCCTGCAGGTATTACTATGTCTATGCCTTCTTCAGTAGTCTTCACTGAGCAAGTCTCAGCTACTGTTGAAGTGACAGGTGGGCAGTTGGTTTCTAATCCGGTTGGTGACCACATCCGGAGACTGAAGGAAGCTGCAAGAACCAAAGCAGCTAAACCTTCAGGCCAATCATCTTCTTCTACTTCTGCTTCAAATGAACAACTCCAGCAAAATGTCAGCGAACTCATGGCTTTAGTTGCTGCACAATCGCGGGAAATAGCAGAGTTAAGGAACAAGAATACTCAGATCGAAGAAAATGAGACAGCGATGCTTGAGTTGATTGGTGAAACCATTACTGCTAATACAGATCTTAGAGCTACTGTCGACGCACTCACCTTGTCTAATCAGCAAATTCTTGAGTCGAACAGGCAGCTTATGGAATCACACCAGCAGCTGATACAGTCGAACCAAAGTGCCTTGGCGAGACTGACTGGTATTGAAAGTAGGTACGATGACCTCCAGCTCGCAAATGTGAACAATGAGCGCAGAATCACCAGGTACAGGAAACAAAATACTCGATTAAGAGCTAGGTTGGATGAGTTGTCTGGAACTCAGCCTAGGCTCACTGGTGGTTCTGAGGCTGGAGCGAGTACAGCTGGTGATGATGATGATGATAGTGATGAAGAGGATGATGAGGATGATGAAGAGGATGATGACAAGTCTGATGATGATGATCAGGGTGATGGTAAAGGTGATGGTGGTGACCCTGGAGCCACAGGCGGTGGCGGGTCATCGGGTGGTTCAGCTGAGAGGCGAACAAAGGAGCGCCATGATCGTCGAGGCGATGATCCCGAGGCAGGTTCTTCTGCTCAGGGGGAGCCATCAAGCAAGATGAGCAAGATTCACGAGCTTCGCAAGCAACTGAATAAGAAGGCATTGATTCAGGTTGAATATGTTGAGCCTCTAAACTGCTATTTTGCCTATGATGATGAAGGCAACCTGCTTCCACCGCCTACCATGCCCGAGTATGATTTGGAAGAAGGCGAGATTCCACCAGAGATGACACCAGAGGACTTAGCAAGAGTTTATGGCTTTACACCTGGAGAATCTTCCAGTGCGAGCCAAAGTGTCCCTCCTGAGTTGCATCCTGATAATAATGAGGTAGATCTCGAAGATGGAACCAACGTCCCAACTCCTGAGTATGTGGTAAATGAGTCGGGCGCTGGTATTCCAAACATTGATGAGGAGATGGTTCGAGAGGCTGAGGAAAAGTTGAAGTCTGTCTCTGCTGATATTCCTGATGAAGTTAAAATTCGACAGGATAAAATCAAAGAGCGCTATCCTAAGTGGTTTAAACCTGAAGAGAAGAAAAAGCCGGTTGAGCGAGCCTCCGTCTTCAAGAAAAAGTTGACGAAGATGTCTGGTAATGTGATAAGCTGGGCATATGTTAGTCACACAAGGATGCTGGGAGTAAAATGGCAAGAAGGTGTATTGTATTTTCAGGAATGCAGAGACCTTATGAGCCTCCCATTCTGGTATATCCGTGATTTAGTTCGTCTTGATTATCCTCTGTACAAAGAGAAGGCTCCTTTTCTTCAAGGTTTTTACACGATGCTGAAGCGAGAAAGCATGGATAAATGGAAAGAATTCAAGCCTCAGTATCCCAGATCATACCAAACAGACAAGATTCATCCCTTCACTCTAAAGCCAATCTGGGAGCACAAAATCAAGCCACCGAAATGCGTTTCAAGGATTCCCATCATTCCACTTGAACAAGACTTTACCACGAAGCTGTATTATTGGCACTATGATGCAGCTACTACTGAAGCGGTGATCGTCTTGAGCAATAGTCCAAATCCATGCAGGAAGATTAGGATTTGGGATCCTATGTGGCTGATTAATTGCTCGGAAAAGGATGTGGAGATGTTGTATCAGTACCCGATCATGCATCTACCTTTTGAAGCCGATCAAGCTATGAAGTTTCAGAGAGTGATCCGGTTTTGTTATGCTAACAAGGTTCATGCAGGATGTGACTGGTCGAGAATCACACGGATTAGATCAACATCAAGCTGAAGACAGAGATTGAAGATGCTGTTTGTATTTTTGTTTAGTTGTAATCGTTTTTGCTTATCGAGTCTGTAAAGTTGTTTGCTATTTTGGTATGAACGATGTCTTTTGGTTATTTCTGTACGTATACTAGCCTGGTCCAAGGGGGAGTCTGTTAGTGCACGATGTCCCTAGGCTAGTATATATATTGTTTGGACGTATTTCGGGGTGTTTGGAGGCGTTTATACGCGTTTTGGGGGTTCTAGAAAGCTGGTAGCGATTAGCAGAGGACTGGTAGCGATTAGCAGTTGGGCTCCATGCGATTTGGGCCTAATCGCATGGCCCAATAGGCGATTAGCTGATTTGTCTGGCGAGTAGGCTTTCTATGCTAGCGAGTAGCCCATAATCGCCTCCATCTGCTACTGCTAATCGCTAGGAGCGAGCTGGTCACTACCGGGAGGTATAAATACCCTCATTCATAACCCTAGACCCCAGTTCTTGCCTCACACACTCTCCAAACACCCCCCCTGGTCATAGGACGCCTGATTTGATCATTGTAAACACTTGAGCTCTGTTTTAGTGATTAATCTATAATCTTTTGACCCGTGTGTGTGTAGTAATTACTCGTTTCATTGTTTCAATCGTTGTTTCTGTTATTAAATCATCTTAAAGGGATTCCGCACCTTTAGGATAAAACCCGTGATTGTTGGAACGCGAGTTCGACGGTCCTAACACTCTCTCTCTGCGTCTGTAGTCTCTCTCTCCTCTCTGCTCTCTCTCCTCTCTGCTCTCTCTCTCTCTATCTCTCTCCTCTCTCTCTCTATCTCTGCTCTCTTTCTCCCTTAAAGTAGGTTTTTTATTTTTGTTCTTGTATTTATTTAGCTTTAAATACAAAATGTCTAAAATGCCCTCGATTTTGTAGGCAAAAAGTCAAAAATGCCCCTAGAGTTAACGAGATAAGTTAACTGGGTTAGTGTCAGGGACGAATGTGGCAAAAAATCAAAAGCCTGCGGACCTAGATTTCAGACGTTTGGGTTTTGGACTGAAGTGGCAAAAGTGACCAAACCTCAGGGACGATTTTGGCTATTAACTCTTTAACATATAGTATGGATGGGACCTCAAGACCAATGTATTGGCGAGGAGACAAGGGGGAGCGGCCATAATCGAAGCAGCTCTAATCAACACAGCTGGAACCGGAAGGAAGGATGGCAAGGCTGGACCAAGGCTTCAAGAAGGAAAGCGTGTATGCATCCATGGGAACTAGCGTGAATGAGTGGACACACCAATAGGGCAATAAATGGTCAAGAAAAGAAAACCCATCCATAGCAGGCTCCAGCAAAAACAAAGCCCAAACCCTAGGGAACCTAGAAAAAAAAAAGTAACGAGACAAAATAAATTAAATAACACATTGGATTATGAAACTGAGATTTATTTTAATAATTATTTATTTTCTAAGACAGATCATATTTCTACACATAAAACTACAATAATGATTGATAGGGGTGAGCATTTTGTGGTCTGGGCTCACGAGAACCTCTGTTTCGGGTCAGGTCGGTTCCAAACCTACAGTTTTAATATAAGAACCACAAAAATCATTTGTATTTTGATTAGAACATGACTTATTAATAGATTTATAATGTATGAAAAAACTACAATTTATAAAAATGATCCAATAGATATATATATTGTTAAAGCAAAAAATAAAGCAATACTCTTTTTTAGTCTTTTCACTATTTTTTTCACGTGTTATTGTAATCGATTTCATGTAATGTTAATACAATATTAGAAAAATATTATCTATAAGAATAACAATGTATTTTTCTAGAAATATTTTTCGGCTTGATGTATATGCATAGATGCGATATATTACATTATATATATATTATCCAAATATGATGTAAATATTTATGTATGTCGCTCTGATGTTTGTGTGTGTATGTGTGTGTGTATTTGTGACGTGTACATAACAGATTTACATAATGTTTCGAGTGATGAGAATGACAAAATTGTTACGAAAACATAAGTCAAGAAACAAAAAAGTGACTTAAGAAAGGAAAACCGTGGGCTATTGATAGAATCATATGGATAAATTCTTTTACAAGTATGGTAAAAAAATAGAAATATGTAATCCTCTAAAAGTTATTACATTAAAAGGTTCTCGAGGGCCATACCCTTTACCCATCAGAACCTTTATAACTACATAGAGGGTGTTTGGGATTGAGTTTCAAAACTGCTTATTGACTTATTGGCTTTTCTGTTTTGGCTTTTGGCTTTTAAGGGTGAAAAAGTTGTTTTTGAAAAGTTAGAAATCCTGGCTTTTAGCTTTTGGCTTTTGACCTTTGGAAAAAAATTACAAATTTGTCACTCATACAACCAATATTCGCAATAAGTTAAGCGAAACACTTAAAAAAATAACAATTTGTTGACTTTTTGACGTTTCTCATCTCAAAAGCTAATCCAAACACTTTTTTAAAACTTCTTTTCAAAAAGTCATAAGCCAATAAGCACTTTTGACCAAAACCACTTTTGCATCTCCAAACTCAATCCCAAACACCCTCATAGTCTTTTTAATGCCCGGTTCGTGGTTCCTAATTTCAACAATAAAAGGGTATATGGTTATGATGAATCCAGATCGGGTCAGTTCATGACCCCTTGCACGCTCTAAGATTGATATCTCGACCATTGTAGGAAATAGGGTTCACAATTTTATTAAAAATAATAAAATTAAATATATAACGATACTCGTTATTGGTAGGAAATATAAAAGTACAATACCGTATACAAAACTAAATATAAACGAAATAAGTACAAATATAAAATGTACCGAATCTTGATCCAAGTCAAATATTTTAGTAAACTTCAACCGAACCATCTTGTGTAGCACTCCGCTGCAAGAATAACAAACTAGTCGTTGACGGTTTTGGTTGAGGATCGTGTTTGACACGGGGCCCTTAAAACAGATTCCGCGCCTCCTCTCAGACGGTCTGTCTCCCAGGGTACAACAACCAGAACAGTAGTGTACTGCCGGAGATGGCTCTCGGCCAGAGATAACAACAGGTTATTTGTGTTTGTCATATGGGAAATATGAAAGTTGTAATTTATTGAGAGTAATCCTCACAATATGGAGTATAAATTTTGTGACTTGTAAAGACATTGGTCTCAATGTCGTACGTTCAAGAATGAACCCAATGTTCATATATAGTCAACATCCATAATTAAGCCATTTATTGAGAATAAATAATAGAATTATTATTGTAGTAAATAGGCTTAATTCTCTACATAAATGAATTTAAGTAGTTTGACTCAAAACGGTCATTTCAATTAACGACATGAATTGAAAAGGTCTACCGAGTTGAAACAGCAGCTTGAGACTGTACTGCAAATCTGTGTTGAACATCAGCCTGCGTTCGTATACTTCGCGCAGACCTTGATGACGCACACTGACCAGGGCGCTACCTGGTCATGCGCCACTATAGTCCCACGTAGCTACGTCATACGCGTCCCAACTACACTCATGCGCCACTTGTAGGTTACGGTTTACGTCAACCTTCCACCATGTACTAGACCATACGCACAAGGTCAAAAATACAAAGGCGGCTCACGGCGATGCGAGTGTGCGAAGTGCGCCATCAAAGCGCCACATTGCGCCCATGCCATGAGTGCGAGTTAAGGGTGTGAATGTTTGGCTCAAGCTAAACAATATGCAAGGAGTGCTCCTCCTTATAAACTACTTCATGTTTTGTTATTCCACCAATGTGGGACAAAACTTAATCCATTTCTCATCTTTGGTTGTTCCAACCTACAACTTTCAAGCTTTGATATCTCATTCATCTTAGCTCTATATTTTGGACATGGTTTGGTTTGTTGTGATACTCTCACAATATAGTACACAAACCCGAAAATAATTATTTATATATCATATATATAAATACATTTATTTGAGTCCAAAATTAATGAAAAATCATTTCCACTACCCATTTTTCCAACAACCATATCACCATCATCTGAATTAGTATTGTACATTTGTACATCATTAACATATTAAACAATGCTTCAAAACTGAGTTTAAGTTGCACATAAGCACATAAAGTAGACATACCTTTCCAATTTATTTCTCGTAAGGTTTATCTTTTGAAAGGTACCATAATCATTTAATACATAAAGAACCAACAATTTGATGCATTCTGTTCTAGCATACATATATCAATGGTACTAACATGTAAAAGTCATATTTTCAAAACGAATATGAAAAGATATTTTAGTTAAAACTCACTAAAATACAATAACATAAAAGCAAATGCTTTAAAGTTATTAAACCAAATAAATAAAACTTATAAAACTTTGACAAGTTTAAGACGTAACATATGACCACCACCAACACCACACGCATTACCTAAATATAACTTGTGAAACTATAATTACAAACAAAAGACTCAAATAACATGTGTTTACTTTTGAACACAAACCTTTTGAGTTGGATTACATCGACTATATTTCAACATTTTAAACACTATACCCTATAGTTCAATTTTCCAATAAATTGTATGTGTACAACCTAAATTTTGTATTACGTATGCTAAAAGAAGTGTCGGCATTGACTCGTTGAGAGCTGTTAGAAAACTTACATTGCAATAAGCGGACATCTTTCGTACATGACGCTAGCAAATTTCGGAGTCTATGTACCTGAAAATAACTTGTAACAGAAAAACCGAAATCATAGACATGAACCGGGCTTGTGTTTGACACAATTCCCTTAAACAGATTCTTCGTCTGTTCCCAGGGTACACCGGTTCGAAGCAGTGTCGATGGTGCACTGCCGAACTCTCCCACTTGCCTGAAAAGAAACCGGAAGAAGGCTGCTTCTGAAAACGTTGTAGCTGCAGCAATCGATCATCAATATATGCGAGTGAATATGTTTCTGTTTCGTGTGTACGAATGATTAGTCCTTTTCTTAATCGCTGTCCAAGTTCTTATAGAGAGATAGAACTTGAAACATCTGCAGCAATAATTCACTAATCAAATTCGAGATTAATGGCAATTAATCTCGTTTATTATTGCACTTAAATGCTGTTGAAACAGTTTCTGGAAGAAGCTCTTTAGTTACAAACGTTAAAACTAAAATGGGTAGCAAAAACCGTGTCGCGCGGACCCGGGTTTTTCGAGCTGCATTCGTGTCCGCAGATGCGGGCGTCGCGTTGATTCAAGAATTTTTTCCGAACCAGAACCCATTTTTGCACCCCCCCCCTGCGCGCGCGGGTAGGTGCCAGAGTATAAAGTAACACAAAGAATTTACTTCCTTCCATTTGGTTTCTCCTTATAAACCCATCACAATTTCATCTCCCAACCAATGTGGGACAAACTAAACTCACATTCACACACATATTTCCAACAATCCCCCACATGAATGGGAGTTGCTTACAGAAAACAACCTCATTCCGATTAAATTTCAACAGTTGAGTTTTGCATACGATAGGTAGGTGTGACCCTTTGAACCTTCGCTTATGAAACGCACTTAGCCCACTGGCTCTGAGTAGAACGCGATGTCTTTGAACTCGTCTGCCGTTTGTGTGGACGACAATACGCTTCACACAAGACTCTCCCTGACAACGTCAAGTCCTCATAGTTGTGTCCGTTATGGTCATGGACACGTGCCTGGTTCTGCGAGAGCTCTTAAGTATTGTGCCCCAACAATACCCTTCGAAGCGACCCCACTTCTCTCTCACATAGGTGATCTACTGGGACTGGTTACCTCAGTCAAATCATTAAAAGCCATAGGCTTAACCTCCACCTTGTCACTTTTTAGGAATGGACTAGGAAGCTTATTTAATTTATAGTAAGCTCCCTTTTTCAAAACGTGGGTTTTCCACCAACTCTCCCCCACAGTGACCTTCGCCAATTCATACAATTAGGTTGTCCTATTGAACTCAGATCTTGGGATCTCCAGTCAACTGAGTTAGGTTTCCTTCGCATAAACCTAGCCTTTCATGGGGTTTAGCCCCATTCCTATTGACGACTTCTGAACTAACTCTCTGCTTAAGCCTTTTGTTAGCGGATCCGCGATGTTATCCTTTGACTTCACATAGTCAATAGTGATAACTCTTATAGAGATTAGTTGTCGTACCGATCATGCCTACATCTTATATACCTATTCTTAATGATACACATTGTGATATGAGCTCTGCCAATTACTGATTGACTATCACAGCGTATGCATTGGCCCCAATGCCGGCTTCGGCCACCTAGGTATATCCTTAACAAATTGACGTAGCCATTTTGCCTATTCATCCTCAAAGCGATGAATTTTGATTCCATCATGGATCTAGCAATAACCATTTGCTTAGATAATTTCCATGTTATCGCAGCACCTCCAAGTGTGAACACATACCCACTCGTTGCCTTGGAATCATTCGTGTAATATATCCAATTCGCATCACAGTAACCTTCAATAACTGTTGGATATCTTTTATATTGCAGCCCGTAGTCTCGTATGTATCCTAATTACCAAAGCACCCGTGTCACGTAATTCCAATGAATTGAACTTAGGTTGCTCATGTATCTACTTAGCTTGCTTGCTAAGTCTGGTCTGATACAACTTATCAGATACATCAGGCTGCCAATAATTGTTGAGTACTCTAATTGGTTAACAGGCTCACCTCGTGTCAATGAAAGTTCTAACCACCTTATGGTCATTTCCATTGAACTTCTCAAGAATTTTGTCCACATAATAGGACTGACTTATAACAAGTCTGTTCTAGGTTCGTGTGATTTGTGCTTCCCAAAATCACATTCGTTCATATCAAACAATACATTTTCAAATGCAAGTCACCTCCACACTTAAGTGTTATTGGATAACTACCAAATGGGGTGATGAAAGTTTTTCCTTTCTTATGTAGCTTGAAAACTTCTCAAGTACCATTTTTACATCCCTACGGATTGTTTCTTAAATGGCTCTTCCCCCCACATTGCTTGCACTTTGATTTAGTTTGAGTAATATCACTCATGATGACATTAGACACCCGTGATAAGATAGCGACTATCTATATCTTTGTGTTATTGAGGCCATCCATTATATTACTCAACCCATATTTTCGACACGAACCGTTTTCTTAGCCATATGAGTTCTCCTCATATTCAGCTAAATAGTATCATAACCAATGAACTATTTATTCGGTCCTTTCGAGTCATCCTTTTAATGAATTATATATTTGCTTTTACAAAATTCATTCTTATGTCGTCACATATGTTTGAATGTTCAAAGTTAATTTATTCTCCGTGGAGCATCTAAATTAACAAGTATTAGTCTAGCATGCTTTAGACTACAAATACTTAGCATGTGAACAGAAGATGCCTCATTCTGATTCCTCACAGCCTTAAGAGATAACTCAATATCTCTTTCTAACATTCACGTCTTAGTTTAGACACAAAATGAGATTTTGTTTACCATTCCAAAACCTTGGTTTAAAGAATGCTTCAAAACCATAATTAATTCCATCCATTAGGATCAAGACTCGTTTGCCTTTAATCTCCAAGGCTTCACCATTAACTCTTTTAGGACTTAAACATAAGTCTTAACATAAGTCACTTTGATGAATATATTCATCATCAATAAGTCAATTAGATTGACACTCAACGACATGACTTCCACATATCCCTAAGTGATATGTATATATTTTGTTGAACCTATTTATTGGGTAACTCTCCCAAATATATCACGAATCCTCCACATAGTTCAACCGACATTGATGGTTTGTAGAGACTCTACACGTCCATCACTATTCTAAGTCTTTATAATAAATCTCGCAATATTTATCAAAGACTTATGAATAATAGCATATATTTCTATCATATGTTATAGTCATCAAAACTACATTTGTGCATTTCTACGTAAATGCTTTCAACATTTGATGACATATCTCGTTTTCATGTATTTAACTTCAATACACTTGCCACGTTGACCATGATTATCTCAATGGGGATGGATGAAGAGTTTTTTCTTCTTAGTCACTTAATTAGAGACTTAAGACTCTAATTAAGACTCTAATAAAACCTCATCAAATGGCATTAAGAACTCTACTCAAGAGTTTCACCATATGAAATAAAACCTCATCAATTGGCATTAAGAACTCTACTCAAGAGTTTCAATCATACACTTAATTTAGTCTTAAAACTATATTCAAGTGTCATAAATAAATTAACTCTACTAGAGAGTTTTTCTTCAATTCACCATATGAAGAGTTTTACCAATTAATAATTATAATTTACCAAATTATAATTTCAATATAATCCAAAATATATATAACATATTATATATATATCTTTAACCGGATTCATATCAAATCTCAAAGTGTTATTCTCTTCAACACTTTATCGTTCGACGAAATGATAACAATTATATCGTCTCATGGCGTGTTTCGAGGTACTTCCTCGATACACTGTTCAAAGCAACAAAGTTGTTTGGACTTAACTACTTTCAAGTAGTCGAACAAGTAAATATGTCCAAAACAACATCAAGTTGTTTTACACTAAATAGTCTCTCTAGACTATTATATGGTTAAAGTCATCATACTTTTCATACAAGTATCAAACCATATATAATTTGCAAAAGACATGTTTTATTCATACAAACATTTCTACTTTTACAAGTATTTTCCATAAAGTATACATATTTATGTTTTGATTATAAATCAAAACCATGAACTCTAATATAGTTTTATTATTCAAAACCATTTCTAACACACTTGTTAGAATACAAACGATTACACGTTTCATCATATAGAGTTTTGGTTAAATAAACCTTTTCTAACACACCCGTTTAGAAATAAACGATTACCCAAAATCGTTTTAAACATCATTGGTTTATATTCTCAACCTTTTCTAACATGTTTGTTAGAAATATATGATTATGACAATCATTTTAGAACTTATTGGTTTATATAAAATAAACCATTTCTAACACGCTCGTTAGAAAATTAAACCATCTACATAAATGGTATTGACTTTGGATTTTCCAAAATATACCCGTTTCAAACTCGCTTGTTCGAAACCGTCAAATTTTAACCAAACCGGTTTAATGTTGATTATTTTTCCAAAATAATCATTTCCAACACGTTTGTGTATTTTGTACAACAATCTTTTCTAACACACTTGTTAGAAATATAAACACCTTATTTAGTCTTTACAAAATCATCAATTTCTAACATGCCCATTAGAGAAATCAATATATAAGTTTACAAATTAAACTTACTATTTTGTAAATAATAATTTCTAATACGCTTATTAGAAATGTTTCATGACACGTTATTCTTTCAACGTCGTCAATTCTAAGACGCTTGTTTGAAATACATGTTTCAAAACCTTAAAATTATCTTTCTAATACGCTAATTAGAAAGAAAACGTTAGCAAACGTTTTTACATGGGTTTACAAAATTAAGTATTTTCTAATACTCTAATTAGAAAATTAAACCGTGTATATACATGTTAAAAAATTAATATTTCGGTTTATCCAAACACAACACAAAACCCATGAACCCGAAAAACCATGAATATTCGGATTAAAGATTTCACTCCAATCACAAATTTAATACGATTCGATGTACCAAAATAAAACACGTACAAAGTTTCGCGAACCCAAATTCCTTAGGAAGAACGCGAAAGTTTGTTTACTAATCTGTTTAAGTTTGTTAGAAAACTTACATTGCAATAAGCGGACAACTTTCGTACATGACGCTAGCAAATTTCGGAGTCTATGTACCTGAAAATAACTTGTAACAGAAAAACCGAAATCATAGACATGAACCGGGCTTGTGTTTGACACAATTCCCTTAAACAGATTCTTCGTCTGTTCCCAGGGTACACCGGTTCGAAGCATTGTCGATGGTGCACTGCCGGACTCTCCCACTTGCCTGAAAAGAAACCGGAAGAAGGCTGCTTCTGAAAACGTTGTAGCTGCAGCAATCGATCATCAATATATGCGAGTGAATATGTTTCTGTTTCGTGTGTACGAATGATTGGTCCTTTTCTGTTTCGCGCGAATCCGGGTTTTTCGAGCTGCATTCGTGTCCGCAGATGCGGGCGTCGCGTTGATTCAAGAATTTTTTCCGAACCAGAACCCATTTTTGCACCCCCCCTGCGCGCGCGGGTAGGTGCCAGAGTATAAAGTAACACAAAGAATTTACTTCCTTCCATTTGGTTTCTTCTTATAAACCCATCACAATTTCATCTCCCAACCAATGTGGGACAAACTAAACTCACATTCACACACATATTTCCAACAAGAGCTGACACTGAATGTTGTTGGCGGCGATGTGAAGGACAAGACGGGTGATTTTTTGACTCCTTTCATTTGTTGGACAATCGGTATTAGAGAAACAATCAATTGGAACCAAAACTTGTTATTGTATCAAGACATTATCTATACCGAAAGTAATAGTTTGCGTCAAGCGTTATATCTCTGCGAGATGGAGATTCTTTTTCACAGTTCTCGTATTTCACTTTTTAAGCAGGTCTTATTGCGGATACAAACGTTTTTAGATTTAATTTCGACATACAACAATAAGGGAGCTTCAAATAGATACAATTCTTTGGGAAAAGAAAGAACTTACTAGAAAATGAGCTCACCACATGGATTATGAGTAGCCAATGATGTTGTAGCTCAGTGGTTGCATTAAGGTGGGAAGGTTTACCCATATTAGTGGGGTTCTTGCCCGGGGGTCTCAGGTTTGAATCCTTACTTCACCGAAAAAATAACCATTGGGTTTGAAAGGAGAAACCCGTGTGGAGAGGGATTTGATCATGAGCAGGGGTACTCTCAAAAGGACACATTTACTACGGAAACACTACTCTTCAAAAAAAATATTATAAGTACCGTAAGTTACTCAGCTTTAAAAATGTAATTTAATTTATATATTTTCTTAATGTGTAACCATATTAAAAGTGATCATTTTTTGTATTTCCTGAAAATAATATTTTTTTTTATAATATAACAAGTCTAGGATCATATCCTTACGTTGACGGCATACATGCACCAAATCGACGTCTAATTCTTACCGTCCAACAAGCCCGACCATTCGGGTACATTCATAGGCAAAAGTCATTCACGCTCGTGATTGCAGACAGCGCTAGTGACCTTAATTTCATGTTATCAATTCAAAACAAAATCTAACACGTGAAGACCTAATGTGGTTAAACCCTGGCTCGCATATAACATTTGTTATGAACAAGACTCCAACCAACGACCACGCTTAAAGAAAGTCATCTGAATATCGCCAGAACTAGGGCTGTTCACGAGCCTAGCCGATCCGAACGAAGCTTTGCTAGTGCTTGACTCGTTTACAAACCGAACCGAGCGAAGCGGCTCGTTTACAATCGAGCCAAAAACCGAACGAGCATTCTTCAAGCGCAAATTTTCCGAGCAAGCGCCGAGCGAGAATCGAGCGAAGAATAATATGGACGATTATAAAATTGAGAGGTGACAACTAAGGTTAAAATGTCTGATGCTAACACTAATATTGAGATTCCAGTGTCCAAGGATAAGGCTTACATTGAGGCTGGTGAGGTGATGAGCATACGTCAGACAACAGTTGTTGCATTGTGACGTAGGTGTGATATCAAACGACAATTAGCGATGGACGACTATTAACATAAAGAAGTGAAGACTATCACCTCATGACTTATTGTTCTACTATTAAATCTAGTGTTAATTTTTTTATTGTGTTAAGTGGGCTGGTTATATTTTGTTTGCATATACTGAGTCAAATCCAATATAATCTTATATATAAAGCCATAAATTTGTCTATAAATTGTGTGTATATTTATTATAAATAAATAACAAATTATTCGAGCCGAAACGATCCGAGCGTACCTATGCTCGTGCTTGGCTCATTTACAAACCGAACCGAGCCGATCGGCTCATATACAACCGAGCGGAAGAACGAGCAAGCATTTTTCGAGCATTTTCCAAACGAGCGACGAGCGATCTACGAACGGCGAGCGATTTGAACAGCCCTAGCCAGAACAATGTCGCTTGATTTTATTGGGAACTAAGTTAAGATTTATGTATTTTAGTTATGGTTATATTAATTAAAAACAATATCTAATAAGCATTAACTTTTTATTTATTTATTTATTAAGAATCTTAAAATCACTTTCAATAATTGGATTGTGACAAGATGTCTAGTGTAATATCAAACCCCTCTCCTTTTAATGTTGTTTGCTTTGTATTTGATGGGTTGCTCATTTAGAAATTTACGGATATGTTTTAAATTGCCCTGATGGTGACTTCACAGGACGTCATCTATCCTGGTACTCCTATCCGAGTACGCTTAACTGTGGAGTTTTCATGTGCTCCACTACCAACTAAGCCCAAAACGCGTTGGTGATTTAAGAGGCTCGACATTTCTTTTGAACCGGTAACCTCTCCTATCCACGATTGATATGTGATTTGCCTAAGGTGTTACAATAGTCTATGTTAATCTTTTCAGTAATCGGTATCATTACATCTGGATTTGTTCTGGGCTCTGTATCACGTGTTATAATTCCACGACACAAAGATTCACTTTAAAAATCACCTCAACATGAGTACAACCCAAGTGGCTCGTACCAAAATGATACGAAATTATTGGTTCGTATGTTGTGAATATATGCCAATGAAGACGACCATTTTTTTTTTTTAATTTATTTTTTTTTAAAATTTATTTATTTATTTTTTTAGAAAAAAAGTGAGAATCAAATACTTCACACTCAATAATGAAGAACATACACATCATACTCAACAACGGCATTCCCTGTCTTGAAATCAGCACTATGAGTCTTTGCTTGAGCATAACCTCTAGCAAACCGGAACAGCCCGGTTCCACCAACGATCGGCATCTCTCGCACCGCGGTGAAGGCCGCGTTTCGGCCAAGTATACTCAAAGTGCTACCATTGTACTTCCCTTCCACAAAACAATAGTTCAAGACCATTAAAAGGCCCAATTCTTTTAAATCCGCGGACGCGTACATCCCTTGAGCTCTTCCCACTAGTTTAGACTCCGGTTCGGGCCCCATGGTTAACGGGTCATCCATCATCATCACGAGGCCAAAGAAGCTAAGAGTGGTGTTGGTGGTGGGAGCAGACGCCACTTTGACCGCGGTAGGGTGACGGCCAGTGATTATGTCATGGAAGTAGAAGTGTAGGTGTGTTTGCTTTTCTTTTTTGAAACTAAATGGTTTGGAATGAATGGTGGTGAAAATGTGGAGTACGAAGATGACGATGATAAGAAATAGAGGTTTGTGGAGAGTTTTGGACATTATGATTGATTGTAGTTGTAGGGAATGATGTGAAGATTGTTGTGTTTATATGGAAGAAAACAACCAACATGTTTATGATCAAAAGCTAAAGTGAATATTAAGAATGCACTCCACCATTGGGTATTGACAAAAGCAATCAAATAAAATATGCACATCATCAAATTACTTTTGTGAATGTATTAAAAAGTTATATTTTTCTTTATACAAGCATAAAAATATCGCTAGGATTTTTGGCATTAAAAAAAAAACTAACCGAATTAAACCAAAATTTGAAATAATATCCTAATCTAAGAACCTAGCAACGAGTTGACCAATTGTTCAATTATGTGGTCTTGCAGCATGGGCTCGACCATGACCTTTTTTTCCACACAAGTGGGTCATTTGGGCAAGTCGCAATAAAAGGAAAACCAGAGTGTTGGATGTTACGTAAGATTTTTTTTCCAATGTTTGTATTTATAATAGACGAAGAGTGATCTCGATTAACCACAAATATTAGAAAATGATAAGGTAAAAAAATCGTAGTTTCACCACTAGCTGAAATGACTAATAGAAACTAAAAAAATCATGAGCAGTCTACGTTTGTAAAAGGTGGACAAATTCTTGACAATCCCCTTATGTTGAATGAGGTTGTTAATTGCAATAGAAAGAGGAAAAGAAAGTTGATGTTGCTTAAGTTAGATTTTGAAAAGGCGTATGATTCCTAAATTGAGATTACCTTCTTTCAGTATTGTCATTTCTTGGTTTTTGCGATAAGTGGGGAGCTTGGATTACTTCGTGTTTGTCTTCGGCTAAGGCTTTGGTTTTGATTAATGAAAATCCGACGGAGTTTCAGATGGAGAGAGGTCTTCGATAAGGGGACTCGTTGTCCGAGTTTCTGTTTATTATTGTTATAGAGGCTTTACATGTTGCAATTAAAGATGTTATGCAAGCCGGGACGCCGGGTTATTTTATGGAGCTTGTATTGGTAAGGATAATTTTCTTTTATCTCATATGTTTAATGCTGATGATGACATCTTCTAGATGAATGGGTCTTGCATAATATTCAAAATATTGTTGTGGCTTTAAATTCTTTTATTTGGCTTATTGTGGATTGAAACTCAACTTTCATAAGTATAATTTGTTTGGTGCTGGAGTGGTTCATTCAATAATTGATTTTTTGCCAAACTAGTATGGTGCAGGGTAGAAAAATTCTCCTTCATCTATCTAGGAATGCCCGTCGAGCAAATATGAGCAAATTATAAAGTTGGACTTGGATAAAGATGATATTTTTCATATGTCATCGTTGAAAAAAGGGCTAGGGAATGAGATGAATACTTTATTTCGGAAGCATATATGGGTTGGTGATGAATCTTTTCGATTTCGTTTTTAACGCCTTTACAATTCGGAGTTAACACTCTGTTCCAGAGTTTCATTAAAGGATGGAAGAGAAAGGATATCCTTCCCATTCCCTTCTCTCCAATTCCTTCCAAATTGGAAAGATTGAAAATCACCTTAAAAACCTCTTTATTATCTCTCCCATTCCCTCCATTTCCTTCCTACAAAAAACTCTGGAACACATTTTTTCCCCACTTCCTTCTCAATCCTTTCCCTTCCATCCTTTAATAAAACTCTGGAACAGAGTGTAAATAAAGATGTGTGTTCGAGATTGTTTAATGATTTCAGGCTTGGTTTAGGATTGCTAACACAATCCAAGGGGCGATTTTAGATTTTGATCATCAATTTTAGGTTAAATGTGCTCGAAAACATATTGATCGTTTATCTATCCTCGAAGAGGACCGGGAAACGAGATGGAGCAGATTTGTCTCAAAGAAAGTTAATATTCATGTGTGGAGAGTTCTGTTGGATTGTCTTCCTACTAAATTAAATTTTAGTAAGAAAGGTGTGGTTATACTTTTAGTAGTTTGCCCAGTATGTGCTATGTTGATGGAATCCCTAGATTATATTTTTTGGAATTGTAATGTTGCTTCAAGACTTTGGGATACTATTGAGAGTTGGTTAGACATTATGTTCCGGTTTTGAAATGCCTTCATGAGTTGATAAACTGGCTGGATTTGGTTGTCGTTTCTAAATAAAAGAAACTTGGGATTGAAGCTATTATTTTTACGATCACCATAAGTTCCATCTGCTCGAATTCTTAAACTCAATAATTGTTAGTGGTTTGCTGCTTCATAAACTTAGTAAGGAGTATCAATCCATCAAATGGTCTATGTAATGACACAAGATCAATATGTAGAGGCTTCCAACATAATGTTATATTGATACAGAGGTAGTTGTCCGACAACATCAGGGGCGGACCTAGGGCTTGGTCAAGGGGGGCGGCCGCCCACCTTAAAAAAATATTTTTAGTGTTATATACGCGTTAAAATCTCGATCGCTCCCCATAAAATTTTACAATCGCCCCCCATGGATGAAGTGAAAAACAAGAAAGAGAGAGGGGGAGAGAGTTAGAGAGAAATTAGTGAATACATCACCATAAGAGCTTTTTGAACTTTCCTAGTAGTCTGCGATGAAAACTGCTCTTTGTGATGATAAAATGTAGAAGATGGTATATTAGGCAATTAGGGTATTAATATGGCCATGTTTATATTTCTGGGCTAATTTCATTAAGGGTCCGCTGTAAAAAGTAATCAAACGAAACGATTAATGATTTTTTTGGTACTTTTGATTACTTATAAATTAACATTTAGCCGTTTCATGTTTTATATTGAATTGATTTGTAATGTATTATATTTTAACCAAATGACTCATTCATATTTAAAGTTGCTTTGTCCATTGGCTTTTGATATCTTTGGGTCTCTGACACCGAAAGTTATTTGTTTTTTTGACCAGGGTCCAACGGGTTATACATAGTAATGTCTCGACCCCAGGGGGAGGGGGGTGTGTTTGTTTTCACTAGACTAGGGTTCGCCATATAGAAAGGGGTAGCGACGCAACTTGTTGCCCGTCTGCATGTTATTTTGATGTAATTTTCGCTTATATAGAATGAAATATTTTTTTTAAAAAAGTTATAGAATTACATGTTCCTAATTTTATTTATTTAACTAGTCATTGCTTATTAAAGTTCTATTTCTATTACGGATTTTTAATTAATACTTATTGTCGTTTTTTAATAAGCATAAGAAACTTATTTTTTGCTTTATTTCTTCTTATGTGTGACCCGACCCAAGCCTAACCGGACCAAACTTTTTTTAATATTTAGCGACGGAGAATCAGTTACCAAAATTTGACGCCCCCCATGAAAAGAATTTCTGGGTCCGCCACCGGACAACATACAAGAAAGAGAGTATTTTTTTTCTAAGGATACCTCTATCTTTTTTCTAGCGTGTATGTATATCAAGTTGTGAAGAAGTCTTTGTCTAAAATTTCTAAATAAATATTTGTTTATTATTTACTAGAAAAACAAGATGAACAAAAGATTTGTATAATTAGAGTATACCGAAAGGTTTCTATTTCCTTCTTATCTTTAGAGAGAATTATATATGAATTATGATCGGAGACATAATTGTTTCTTTTGATGAACCATATAATACAAAAGCTGTTCAAAAAAATATAATACAAAAAGTCAAAACCAAAATACAAATGGTTTCATAATACATCAAATGGGAAAGAATAGGTGTATTAAACTGCATTGATCGTTACGCATGTGCAACTAGAACAATTTTTTTTAAAAGCCTTAATATTCTCTCCGATTTAAATATTTTTTTTTGTCGCTAGCTACGCATAAGAAGAATAGACCGAGTTTTTTTTATTCACCTATAATTTCCGTATGAATTTTTAACCTTATTCAAAACTCTCAAGAATTATATTTCATTACAACAAACACACGTAAAACCTTCGATTGAGGTAACACTTTATAATATCATCAATAATGTAGAACATAAACATCGTACTCAACAACGGCATCACCACTTGTTACATTGAAAAAATGTGTCTTGGCAAGCACATACCCTCGTGCAAATCGAAAAAGCCCACTTCCACCAACGATTGGCATCTCTCTCACCTTTGCGAACACGAAATTCGACCCTAATATACTCAAAGTGCTACCATTATACTTTCCTTCAGTAAAAACATAATTTAAAGCCATTAGCAATCGTGCCTCGGTTAAACTAGCCGATGCATATATCCCTTGAGCTCTTCCCACAATCTTGGAGGTCCGCTCAGGACCCACTGTCAACGGGTCATCAATGATGACCGTAGCACCAAAGAGGGTACTAGAGGTGTTGGTTATGGTTGCCTCAGCCACCCGGATGGCGGTGGGATGGTCACCCGTGACTATATCATGGAAATAGAAGTGTAGGTGACTTAGCTTTTCTTTTTTGAAACCAAGTGACTTTGGTGATATGTTTTTTGAAAATTGATGGGATTGTGCTTGAAGGAGATACGAGAATATGAGAAGGGTAAAAATTACATTTATGTATTTGGGTAGAGTTTGGGCCATGATGGAGAGTTGGGATGAAGAGCTAGCTAGAGATCGAGGGTTGTGGAATGGTGTTATTTAGGTGGTAGCTAGGGTGCCTCAAGCTGGTCTTATAAAGACAGAAAAAAAAAGTCAAACGTGTGTGGAAAATACATCTCTAACCCTACTTTTCTATACTATATAATACATTGGGGGAACCATTCAATCAACTGTCTAATGCATATGTTTTTAATCATTTTATTATCATGCGTCATCCATATTATTATTTTACCTTTGATATATTCTTTGAGAATAACATACACAATCAACTTGAAGTAAATAATTTTGAGAATCATATAATACGTTATATACGTTTGTATGTAGCATCTTGCTAGTCTAATAGGAAAGAAAAAGAGAATAAATAGGTTACGAGGTTAGATAACCACATGTCCACCTAATAAATTATATGCATTACAACTTGAAGGAAAGTTACAAGTCTTTGTACATTATCACGATTCTCTACACTACATGATGAAATCAATTATGTATTGAAGTATCAAAGAAGCCTCATATTGACTTTTGAGCGATGTTTAACATTTCCCTAAACAATCATATGTTCAATGTGGTATCAACTATCAAATATCGCAACTTACTACTCTTTCTGTCATACTTAGTTCTTGTTGCGGAAAATAAATATTTAACGGATGACCAGAGAGACGTGTAATCACTTTTAAATTGAATTATTTTGGTTGCTATATCGAAAAGTCCAATTGAATACAACTCAGATTTGAGTCATTTGAGAAATAACAACATACTATGATGATTGATTGTAAATACGTGAACCCGTGTTTGTGACTTAAAGTTTGATTTCGAATACAGGGAAACTGTTGTTAACTGCCTTTAGGCATTTATTATTTAATTTGTATATAAAGTTAACTCCAAAATTACATTATTTTTTTGTTTCAGGAAAAATAAATTTCTAATTAATTTTTTTTTTAAGCAATTGGACCCCGCTACGAGTTACCGCCCTTTACACCCTGCTCCCAAGGCGCTGCCCTTGGCCCCGCCAATGAGACGTTGCCCCCTTGGAACATCAGCTACATAATTAAGGTTCTGAACGCTTTGAATTGTAATACCTCGAACAAGTGTGTACTCCCATAACTCCTAACTTGAATGTGTATTATAATCCTAATTTTAGTCATCAAGTAAATTCAATTACACTAAAATAACCAACATTTTTCGGCATTAGATATTCAACCAACTAATATGTTAGTGGAGTGCTGTCTCCAAAAAAGTGTTTCAGTGAAGTGAATAATTATATGTAAACTTAATTTGTTTCTTTTTATGATAGAAGCAGCTGTTTGCTTATTCCCCCCCCCCCCCCCCCTTTTTCTAAATTGCTATTTCTTTTTATTATGATTTATAAAGTGTTACATTTTTCTTTATTATGACGTCCATTTTCTTTATTCAGAAAGGGGTGGTGGAAAAATTATTATATATTTCAATTTTGAGTGTGTAACACCTCAAAGTCCTTGGTAATTTATGTTTTTCATTTTTGACTGTAACACCTCAAAGCCCTTGGTAATGGTAATTATTTTAAAATCAACTTAAAACACGATTGGATATTATCATTCCATAATCGTGGACTTAACTATGTGATGGTTAATTGGTTCTACGTTTTACTTTTATCAAGTTGGATGATTTCTAAGCTCACTGATCTTGCTTGTCCTTTTATTATATGTGAGACCGACCAGTTGTTACAAATTACATCACTTAAACACATGATGATCCAATGCTAAAAGTCAGAAACCCAATTGAAATTCGGTTTTATTCGAATTTTGCTTATTTTTTTCTCTTAATTTCATTAGAAACACCGAACACTTTAATCCATGCATGGCGGATATGATATTTCCTTTTCTTTTACGTACTCATCTTTTTATCAACATATCATTGCTTAATTTCTAACAAGGTTCCAGATAATTATTTTGTGTGACCCGTAAGTCGGTGACATAATTTCCTCATTTCCTGGATCGTTTGCCATTTGACGGCATGTGAGTAGGTTGTTATTGGATACCATGACGTACGTGGAAGGGTGTCTTTGCTTTTAGGTTGTGAGACAAGATAGAAAGACTTTAATATATATTGTTTTTTATTGGTAAAGACTTTGATAAACTATATTTAATAAAACTAAACCACTTGACAATTTTATATAGATTCACTTTTAGAATTATTTGGTGAGTTCTAACTTGTAAGTTTTTTTTTTAAGTAAAGCGTTTGATTTTTTCAATTAAGAATCGACTATTCAATTTCTTCACTCACCCTAATTTTAGCTCACATGTTTTCTAAAATCTATCATCAATAAGACTGAATGGTATGAAATGGAGCAACTAGGAGCTCCATTGCTCCATATCTACGCCATGTGGCCCCCACTACGAAACCCTTTGTCGCTCGCCATTCTCTTGGTGATGAAAAGGATAGCGCCCTCTAATAGCGGCAGCGTGGTGATGTAGGGCGCCATTCTGCTGAGACAGAAAGGGGGCAGAGTTACCCTATACCACCCAGCCTAAACGTCAATATTGATTGTTTATTATAAACCAATCAAACTTTATCTAGTTTTGATTATTACAGTACTGATTTTGAAGCAAATAAGGTATAATTAGAGCATGTTATGGCTAGCACGTCTAATGAGATGAGTTGGAATTTGTCTGGATTTGGTTATTTATAAAAGTGTGGTCATTAGTGGATACAATTTGATGTAGAAAAATATGTAGTTGAATAAAGAAAGTCACGATGCCATGATCTTAACCAGCAAATGGGATTTATTTATTTAATTATTTTATTGTATACTAAATATTATAAAAATATTAGGGTGTTAAATGTTAATTGGGTTTAGTAGATTATTATATATAATTATATTTAGATTAATTCATGCAGCCGGTAGTTGACATTTGGTAAATTATTATTATTAAAAAACTTTGTTTTCAGTTTGCCAAATGTCAGTTGTATTGATATATAACTTGAAAGTACACTGATTAAATTTCAACTAGAGATGAGTGTATTGCATCGAATATTGAATCGATACCGATTCTTACCGAACTGAGGGTGTTCGGTATCGATACTCACATTTAGAGGTTATCGGTATCTGTACGGGATCGGTATTGGATTTTGGAAGTTTTCGGGATTGGTATGTTCGGGATCGGTATTGGTTGGTACCGATACCGTCCCGAGCTCATCCCTAATTTCAACTGGGGCAAGAGTGATTTAGAAGTATATCTCCGAGGGATTAGAAAATGTGGTCAAGTGTAAGCGTAAGGGGTTAGAGTCGAGCCTGAGCTTGTTTACGCTCAATCTTGTCTCTTTTTAACTTAAGTGAGTTTTAGCATGATCTAAGCTTGTTTATTTATTATTATTTTTTTTTTGTAAATCTCGAGTATGGGCGGACCTACTAGTAATTGTGGGGGTAGCCGTCCGTGTAAAAAATAGTGTAGTTTTCATGGAAAAATCATGATCGGCTGATCGCTCTCTGGAAAGTTTTGGTTAAGCTCACCGATTGCTCCCAAGAAAAAAATCTTGAGTCCACCATTCATCTTGAGCTCGGCACATGCTTAGGCTCAATCTCGTTTGTTATTTATTATGTTATTTTCATGCACAAACTTTTTATAATTATATACACACATATATTATGTTATTTATGTACATTAATTAAAAATAATAAATATAATTCATGTAATCTAATTAAAAAATAATAAAAGAGGCGAGCTAGAGCTTTAGAAACAAAGCTCGGACCAAGTTGTATTCAAGCTCTCATAAGATAAATGAGCTCGAGCCTACTCAAGCTTGGGCTCGCCTCGGCTTGTTGACACCCCTAGTTGTGGGTGTTAGTCAAATTTGATGATTTTTAAAGGAACACAAACTTTCCATCCACATATGTAATACCGGTCCTACAAATTCTAGTGTCGTGGATTTTGCCCAATGATAATCATTGTGAATTAATTTTACATTACACTATATTAATAATAGAATGCTATTGAACAGTGATTTGGTTTTACACTTAATCCGTTTTGTTTGTATTTATATTATATGTTATGGATGTGATAACATAATAGTTTCCAGATCAGTTGGTTAGCCTATTGTTATGTTATCGAAAGTGTTTGTGTTCGAGTCTTGGCAGTTGTTTTTTATTTTCTCTTTTTTTCTATGATTTAGTGATACACGTGTTGCTTTGATGTTTAGTTAGGGATGACGTGCCAGCTGAGCTTCACCTTTCTTAAAAACGTGTCACATAGCCCTTCATCTCCCCCTCTCTCTCTCTCAGAATTTCTTTAGCGGCTCCCTCTGCCTCTCTGGTGATTTGATTTCTCAAATTTTTGGGCTTTTAATTTTATGTTTTTGCAGTTGTTAAAAAATTTTTGACTTTGGTTTGTTGCCGTTTAATTTCCTTTGACTTTCTGCATTAGCTTTTTTGTATGCTTGGTTCTTCAATTGTCTTCTAACAAAGCGTCATAAAATCAACGATGCATCTGTTTTCTTTTTTATTTTTTTTTGTGTGTCAAGTTTGAGGCTTCTTTTATATTATGTTTTTTTTTACTTTCCTATTTCACTACCGGTTTCTTAAAATCCGGCGACTATGCGCTTAAAGTAGTGGTTGGTTTGTTAATAGGACTTCTTTTTAGGAATATCGTTGTGATGATTGTATTTTTATCGTAATATTTTTATAAGTGTTACAACAACTGTTTTGGTGTCGTAAGAATGCAGTTCGGGGTCTTAGAGGGTTTATTTCGGGTGCCTTCCAGTTGTTCGATGATATGCTTGAGTTAAAGTTTTTATTTATTTATTTTGTTGCCTGGTTGTTGGTAGGCAAAATGTGTAGAGTTATTAGTTATTCAGGATTTTTATATGTTTAGTTGTTTTATCTTGTGTTGTTTGTGGAATATTTTAGTTGTTTGGTTCTTAGTGGGACTTGTGGCTGTATGTTTTAAGCAATTCACATGTTGTTGTTTTCATTTACTCAGGTTGGATTTTCGCTTTTGTTGGCGTACGACATCATTGTGGTTTTCTTGCTGGATGTAGGTAATATTTTTTTTTGTTTTTGTTTCTTATTTTTTAGTCATGTATTTTTGTTGTGTTTATATTGTATATGTTTGTTGTTTAAACGTGTATGTAAGGTTAGCCTATAGAATGTTTCGAAGCTCTTGATGATTGTTTTTCCACATTTTAAACAATTTAGTAAACTGAGTTGGTGATTAATCCAAGTTGGTTGACTAGACTCACTTAATTGCATGATCTCTAACATTATTTGAGTTTGCACCTTCTGGATAGGTTTCAGATTCTTGGTCTCATCCCAGATAATATAATTTATTCTTTAACCTGATATTTTCCATATAAAATATGAGGTTAGTTATTATCAATTTATGGGTTTATATCATAGCGTTCGTTCGGTTTACTTACCGGGTGCAACTAACATTTTTAACCGTTTTCTGGTATACGTATCTTTTAACAGTATATGGTATCTTCCAGCCTTTAAGATGTGTGTCTATGTTGTATAAGTTTTTTTAAAATTATTTTATGTTGGACGTCTGTCTTTAACGTCTTTCATAAAACTGATAGCACATATCATTGTGTAGCCTGTAAAAAGGCGGCGTCGTGGTCCGTTTTTGCCGTTAGAGGCTGGATGTTCATCTCAGTTGGAAGCAAGCTCTTCATCTACTACTGCACTTCAGAGGATGCGTAGGCAGTCACTGTTGCGTTCCCGAGCAGTGTATGATATTGGAGTTGCTTCTACTTCTGGTTTACCTGGTGTGCGAGAACCATTGTTGCGTACATCTGTTTATTACATTGATCTTGGTTCTTGCACCAAGGTATGTGAGTTTGTGGTGCGTATTTTTGGTTTGTTTGAGGAACGCCTTTCCTCATTTCCATTGAGTACCCGACCTCGCTTTAACCGTTGTTTCCGAGGTGGAAGGTTGGTACTTAATTATCCATCACAACCTCCTGAATTATTGGTTAACCTTTTCTCCGATCATCAGTTTATAAAAAGTTACAAGGGCATACAATTCTATGTTTTTAATGGCCTCATTTGGTGCAACTATTGACAACATTGTTAACAACGGTTCTGCACCTTATGTTTTTAAGGTAATAACATGAACTATGATTTTTGACTAATGCTTTAAACTGTCATGAATATTGGATGTGATTGAGAAGATTGAGGACCCCCAGTCATCTATTGCATGTGATTGTCGCCGCCCAGTTGAGCAAGAATATACACAGCAAGATGCAAATAAGCCGTATGTCGATTGTTGAGCTGGTGGTTTCAATAGAGCAATTGGAAGTTGGAGGCGTAGAAGTGAAGATAACATGGGGTGGAGGCACAAAAACCATATCACTTAGGCGGTAGACCTGGATGATGAGGTAGAATTAGGTGGAGACAGGTGGACTTAAAGAAGTAGGGTATTTCGGTGAAGACACGTGCACTGGAACGCACAGGCGAATAAAGTGGACTGGCAACCAAATTACCCAAATATCCTCGCTTCACATCATGAAATTACTATAACGCCCTAATATTGTTCAACTTCCCTTTTTAGGACGTGTGTAGTGGGGCGGTTTGCCGGCGCTTTAACCCCTATAACGCCGGGGAACACCGCCCCCCCCGGCGCTATAGGGCGTTTTAGGGTGGGTTGGGTTGGGAGCATAGCGGCGTTTTGATGTTTGAAAATGGGAGTTGTTGTTGTTGACCGTTGTCAAACGGTAATAACATTTAATTTTTTTTTTTTTTTTTTTTTTTTTAAACAAAATCTCTATATATATATAACATACCACACCACAAACCATTCACCCCACAACACAAACCATTCATCCTACAACACAAACCATAAAAATACAATCCCCTAAGTTTAGTACCATACAAAATAATGTTACGCGTTGGCAAACGGTCTATCAAGCGACGGTGCAGGCGCACCCTGACGTTAGCCAACATATGGCAATTCAACTAACACACGACGCTTATCGTGAACGTTACGGCACCGACTTCACCGTCACCAATCTGCTGTCGTGGACTTTGATGCGTTTTGATTTTGTTTAGTGTTTTAAGGTTTTAATGTTTTAATGTTTAATAATGTGTAATGTTTAATTTTATGTTTTATGTTTAATGTTTAATGTTGTATTTGTAATGTTTAAGGTTTTAATGTTTAATGTTTGAATGAAATTTTCAAAATGTGTACACTAAAAATACATAAAGACATAAAAATACAATCCTAAATTACTTATTAAAACAGAGTTCCTAAATTACTTATTACAAACAGAGTTCCTAATCCTAAACTACTTATTAAAACGTTACATAAACACATTACATAAACACATAACATATTCCTAAATTACTTAATTAAACACATAATATAAGCCTAAAAGTTCCAGTCCTCGAATGAGTAGTACTCGGGGGACAGGGAACGTGAGCTGTCCCGTCCATCAGACCTCGCATCCGATGGGAAGTAGTAGTTCTCACGACGAGGGGATGGCATGCTCCAGAGGCGCTCCTCCTCAATTTCCCTGAGGGCTTCCAAGTCCTCAGGGGTTGGCTCCCCATATTCACGGGGTGGGGTGGTCTGGTGGTGGTGGGTGGGGGTATTCTGGGGGGTGGGGGTAGGTTGGTGGTAGGGGGTGGGGGTATTCTGGGGGGTGGGGATAGGGTGGTGGTAGGGGGTAGGAGGAGGAGGGGTTAAGGTTGGTGGTGCCGACAACATCAGTCGGTCCAGCTGATAAGTAGCCATGGTATACTCCGCGGCCCAAACCAATTCTTCATCCGTCCAGGGATCATCCTTCCATGGATCATCCTCTTCAGGATTAGTTGGTGGTGCCACAGCATGAGGAGGAGGGGGATTTAGCCAGTGTTGAGGAGGAGGAGGAGGAAGAGGAGGTTGTGGAGGAGGATGAGTTGGCAGTCGCCGGGACCGGCCCCGTCCCCGGACCCGTCGAGTGAACTGCCGGACATTAGAAGGTCCGGAAGCTCCTGCTTGAAAACCGCCAGTGTTATTCATTGTGTTTGATGAGGAAAGGATGAGGAAGATGGAAGAGGTGTGATTGAAATGGTGGTAGGGAGGGGGGTATTTATAGGTGTGACTGAGGGTTGGTGGTGGGGGGGAAAGTTTGAAATTCAAACTTTGAAATTTAAACGTTTGGGGGGAAACCGTTTGAAATTCAAACGGTTTGGAACAGTAACCGTTTGAAATTCAAATTTTTTTTTTAAAATATTTGTTTTTAAAATTAAATATTATTTTATTAATTTAATAAACTTTCAGTTTAAATTTTTAATTTTTAATATTATTTTTATATTTAACGAAATATTATTAAGTATTTAAAATTCTTTATTTAAATAAAAAACAATAATTAACCAATCATTACCAATCATTTATAACCCCCCTCATAACCCCTTTCCCACTACACACTCTTTTTCCACAACCCCAACATAACCCCACTTCTATTACTTTTTAATATTTTATACCACAACCCCAACATAACCCCTTAACCACTACACATGCCCTTACACCCATACACAGACAGACTTGGTAGTGGTTTCCGGCGTGACCACACCTACAGTCCCCCCCCCCCAACCCCCCCCCCCCCCCCCCCCCCCTCTTATGTCAGTGTATTGCAACAATTGAATTAAATTGAAAGAAGATGGAGGTATGGCGTAAAGCAAAGCAGCATCATCATCATCTGCTGCTCGGTCATGGGAGTCCTAACACACTATTTATACCAGCGCCAAAGTAGATACACGCATCTTTTCTCTTTCTAATTCAACAACTTAGTCATAATGCGTAGATAATTTATCTCCTAAGCAGATTTTATTTTTAATTTGTAATTATTGTTTTTTATTGTATTCATCATATAAATACTTTTTAAGGTGTATGCTTTTCAGCTTAAATGATTTTCTATAGTTATAGTAGTTCATTGAAAAACTTAAATTTACATTTCCAGATGTTATGGTAGTTTACCTGGATTATTATGTTGGCAGGTATGGGTGGCGTTGGCAAGGAAAAAATGCAAAGAGTACTCTTTGAAATGAGCAAAGGGTCCAAGTGTTTTGAAAATGAAGAACAGAATGAGGCATATATGAAACAAAAGGATGAAAATATGTGTGCTCAATGTACCAAGCTAAAGAATTAGTTGAAGATTGATTGTCATATTTTCACTTGCAATCGCTGGCCAAGAATTAGTTGAAGATTCTTAGGTTTAATGATGTATTTTGGAATTGGATTGAACATACGCGTTTGAAAAAGATCAGTTACATGTTTGTTTTTACTCAAAACAGGTTTAAGAAGATACAAGACACATGCGTATCAATCCTCCGACCAAAAGGAGCTTCCCTATCAGTCAATGTGCGCATGATGAGCAAGTGGATTCTAGCCTTTAGACAAGATGAAACACATTATGTGTTGGTACTCGGTAGACGAAAAGGTATGCCAAAAAAATTCAAACAAGCGTGTGGTCTATATAGGTTTCGGATGATAGGGATGCCATGTGATGAGTTTGAAGTACTAAGTAAAGGTTGTTGAATACGTCACGTCGGAAAGGCAGGGTTGGAGGATGGTAGTTCTACACCTGCAACCTCCCTTGCATCCATGGTGCTTTCATTATTTTTCAAAATCTAAGCCTAAGTGTATCATCTTTCCAACAAGCAAGGTAAATTCTGCGTTGAGTCGTGTTTTGTTGGCGATGACAATGAGGAATTGTACATTTGAATCTCTTTGTTTTGCAATGTACTGCTATGCTTATTTGATCAATTGTCTTTTGAACACAGATTTGTTCATATATATTTCTTTTTTGTGTTGCGCCTATTATTCCATATGAACAACATAGCAATGTTTTAACAACTAAACACCTCTTCTACTGAATACGTAGGGGTGTTTATGGTCCGGATTTCATGGTTTTTTGGTGAACCGATGAACCAAACCTTTAGTAACGGTTTTTTATTTTTGTAAACCAAAAGCGAACCGTATAACTGTTAAACTGAACCCGACCAAACCGTTAATAATGGTTTGATCCCGGTTTGGTTTTTTGTTTTTGTAAACCAAAACCAAACCATAAACTGTTAAACCGAACCAGGCCAAATCCTTAATAATGGTTTAATTCCGGTTTGGTTTCACGGTTTTGGCTCTTTTAGAATTTATACATGATATCCACGTTCTACAGAATATTTATAAGCTGTACAGAATAACTATAGAATATTTATACAATGCTCAACACATACTATGTAGAATAACTGCTCATCAAAGTTTAAAAGGCAATCAAAATACAAAAAATAGAAAAATACACGTCCAAGTGAGATCAAAATAAAGATGTTGCCGCTGTAACAAAATGTTCTAAATTTGTATTTTAATTACGCCTAACAATACACACATATATAATATGAAACATTAAAAAAAATTAAAATAACAAATTCTTATGGTCCGGTTTTATGGTAAACCGTAATCCAAACCATCCGCTACGGTTTGAAAATATTGAACCGACTAATCGAAAGTTAAGTAAAGGAACCGACCATGAAACCAAACCGATGACCGATTTGGATGGTCTCACGGTTTGAAACCGAACTGTGAACACACTTCCAGCGCGCCGCAACGCGCGCGGGAATAAACCTAGTTTATCTTAATAATCAGTATGTTACATGATATTGAGAGAGGTTAATTACATGAGAATAATCTCTTTTTATTGCCTTCAAAATCTCACATATGATATATAGTTAATATTAGCAACTATAATATTAGCCGATGGTCCAATACAATACAATGTACGGGCTTCTATCTTCTTGTCAGGCTTGTGTATTTAATTTAACCCATCGAGTGAATGGCTCAAATATACCTTGGAGGCTTGGTCGCGTGGAAATGTTCTGGCCTTTGTGGCCTCTGGGAATGTCCTAGTAATATTGCTCTAAATTAGTGGGAGTCCTCACACAAAGCGTCAAGCTTTTGGTAGGTATTGTTCGTTTTGTTAAAGCACCAATACGACACCGGCACTCAGAAAAACATACAACATGAGTTACATTAATTGTAAACCATAAACACGAAAACTGGTACCAATGTTCGAGTATTATTGGACTATTGGTTCAGTTTGTCACGAGAACGGTATTGGTACCAATGTTGTTCAGACGACATTGGTTATGTTCGTCACGGCAAAGAAAAAAATCAGTTATATTAATGAGTTTAATTTTGAACTTAACATTTATCGAAACTTAAAAAATAGACACATAGCAATAGAATATTCGGAATTTTATGGCGCATCATATTATATTATTAGAATGACAAAAAGGGTAAGCAACCTTATTTTATCTATCTATACTATATTATAAAACATTTAGGAGGGATGACTACAAAATTTAAGTAATTACAACTTTTTATACTTATGGTACAACCAAATGAAGTTATTTAGAGGGCAAATTTGTCTTTTTTGCACCATCTACCTTATCATCTTCTTCCTCTTAATAATTTATTATCTTGTAAATAAAAAGGTATTTAATTGCATTACAAAAGTGTAAGTAAATAAAAATGTATTTAATTGCATTAAAATGTAATGAAAGTGTTTACGTTTTTAATCGATTAGAAATGTGAAACGTAAATGAGTTAAGTAGTATTCAATTCAATAAATCATACTTAAATATGCATTTGCCTTTATAATGTCATCGATTCACATTCATAACCAATGATTCAACACACATTTAAGCAAATTCTTTGGCAATTCTCAAAACCTATTTCCTTGCAAAATCTTTCATGTTCCCAAGATCAACACAACTGATGTAGGCGACAAAACGGTGACAAATCTCTTATTAACCCAACCCAAATCAGTACCCACCAGTTACCCAATAATCTCAGCAAATCACTGAGATTATAACAATACAAAGTTAGTCACAGATCTGCTGATTATCAAGATCAGCAGATCAAGACTTAAAGAAATAATACAAACAAACTTACAATCTAACAGACGAACCCTAACAGATGAAACCCTAAAAACCAGAGAGAAACAATACAGAGAAAAGAAATAAAATGACAACGACTGAAGAAAATATCTCGAGACAAGCTTTAAATACTCGATCTCGAAGCTTCGACGAAGATGCCAATCAGACGGCCACGATTAAAGCAATCCAACGGTTGAGATGTGACCTGCCCAACAACTCGTAACAACCACTAACAACGAACCAGTTCAAGAACCAGTTCAATATAACCAGTTCAACCAGTTCAATACACGGTTTAGGCCCAAACAAACGTAAGCCCAAAACACTGATATCAAGCCCAATACAAAACATGTTTATATTTGAATTATAAGACAGAAATAATAATGTAAAATTATACATTATTTCAACATCCCCCCTTAATTCAAATACTAAACATGTTGCTTAGGCCTAGCTTACCACACAAATACTCATGTTGAGCTCCATAGAGCCCCTTCGTAAAAATATCAGCTATTTGCTGATCTGAAGAAATCTTAATAGCTTTGATAAAACCAGCACTTATCCTTTCTCTCAAAAAATGCCAGTCAATATCAAAATGTTTGGTTTTATCATGAAATACTGGGTTCTCTGCTATAGAAATAGCAGACTTACTATCACAATACAAGTTTAAAGGTAACCTGCTTTGAACTCCTAATTCTTTTAACAAATTAGAAATCCAAACAAGTTCACAAGCAGTGGAGCACATTGCTCTATACTCAGCCTCAGCTGATGATCGAGCAACTGTGCTTTGTTTCTTGCTTTTCCAAGAAACTAAACACTTTCCTATGAAAACACAATACCCAGTAACAGATTTACGAGTAACCAGACACTTAGCCCAGTCAGCATCAGAATATGCTGACAAGGTCAAGTCCCCTTTCTCAAACATTATCCATTTTCCAGGTGAATGTTTAAGATATCTGAGTAACCTTAGAGCAATTTTTAGAACATTCTGAGTTGGTTTGTGCATGAACTGACTCAGGAACTGAACAGAATAACTTATATCAGGGCGAGTTAATGACAGATATATTAACTTCCCTATAAGCTTCTGAAAGCCAGTTATGTCATCAAGGATTTGGCTATTCTTACTATCCAGAATGGATGTGGCATGATTCTGTTCAATGGGAACAGACACAGGCTTACATCCAAGATAGCCAAATTCGCTTAGAAGATCTAGGCAATACTTCCTTTGGTTTAGACATATACCCTGTTCAGAGTACAACACTTCTATACCAAGAAAATATTTTAACTTCCCTAAATCTTTTATTTGAAAACTTTCCTTTAACAGATTCTTAATTTTATTTATCTCATTTTCATTGTTTCCTGTAAGTACTATATCATCAACATAGACAAGTAGAACAACAAACACATCATCATGTGACTTAACAAACATTGAATAGTCACATACACTTTGAACAAAACCTATGTTTTTTAAAACATCAACCAATTTTTCATTCCACTTTCTCGGTGCTTGTTTTAAACCATATAGTGACTTAACAAGTTTACACACCTTAGACTCATTACCAGAAGAATATCCTTCTGGTAATTTCATATACACATCTTCACTAATAGCACCATATAGAAAGGCATTGTTTATATCAAGTTGGAACAAAGTCCAATTGTTATAAACTGCTAGACTAAGTACACACCTGACAGTAACCATCTTAACAACTGGTGAAAAAGTTTCACCAAAATCAAGTCCCTCTCTTTGATTAAAACCTTTAGCTACAAGTCTAGCTTTGTACCTATCTATTTCACCATCAGACTTATACTTTATTTTATAGACCCACTTACATCCTATGGCCTTTCTGTTTGGAGGCAAATCAGTAACAACCCAGGTGTTGTTCCTGTATAATGCTTCCATCTCAGTATTCATAGCCTCTATCCACTTGGGATCTTGTGAGGCTTGTGCATAGGTAGTGGGTTCTAAGGATTTATTTAAACTAGTAACAAAACACAAATTCTCATGAGTCAAATTAGAGTAATTAACAGATTTCTCTACACCATATTTAACTTTCCCTTCTAACACATAGTCATTAAACTTTCTAGGTAACACAGATTCTCTATTAGACTGTCTAATAGTGAACCTACTTCCCTCAGGAGTCCTTGTGTCATCAACTGATCCCTCAAACCCTGAGTTATCAAAGTCTCTACCATCTGAACCTTCAGGTTGCTGATCAGAACTTAAGTTCTGATCTACATCTCTAGAGGTTCTGTGGGAAACTTCTGATTCCTCATCAGGTGAGTGATCATTAGCACTAAAGGGTTCCCCTTCATCATTGGGAAGGTTTGAAAAATTTTCTTTTGTTTTGTCACTTATAGTAATATCATTTTCAAAAGAATCAAAAAAATTTAAATGATTTAAATTGTTAAAAACATTTTCTTTAAACTCAGTTTTAAAGGGGTAAATGTTTTCATAAAACTTTACATCCCTTGAAAACTCTATTTTCTTAGTTTCTAAACACAAAATTTTATACCCCTTTTTTACAAAGGAGTACCCAATTAGAACACATTTATCAGCCCTGCTATACATTTTGTCAGGACCATCTAAAATAGTTTTAAAACATAAACAACCAAAATTTTTTAAGTGACTAAGTTCAGGGGGGAACCCATATACTAACTCATAGGGACTCTTACCATCTAACACAGAAGAAGGGATCCTGTTAATAAGATAAGCAGCAGTAAGAACACAGTCAGACCAATACCTAAGAGGAACACTGCTTTGAAACAGTAATGCTCTAGCTGTATTCAAAAGATGCCTGTGCTTCCTCTCCACAACACCATTTTGTTGTGGAGTGTATGCACAGGATGTTTGATGCAATATTCCTTTCTTATTACAAAAAACATTCATTTGTTTGTTAACAAACTCTGTCCCATTATCAGATCTAAATACTTTAATTCTTTTAGAAAACTGAGTGGCAATTAACTCATAGAAATTAACAAGATTCTCAAAAACATCACTTTTACTCTTTAACATATACACCCAAACAGACCTAGAATAGTCATCAACAACAGTAAGAAAGAACCTATATCCTTCCCTGCTAGTGATCTTATAGGGACCCCATACATCAAGATGTACCAGGTCACCTACACCCTTTGATTTATGATCACTAAGAGGAAAAGGAACCCTAACCTGCTTGGCCTTGTGACACACCTCACAAGGTTCAGAACCAGACTCACCAATGTTTAAAGTATCTTTTAAAACAGCCAGAACTTGACTAGAAGGGTGACCTAGTCTACTGTGCCAAAGACTGTGCTCAGTAACACTACTAAAACACAAATTACTAACATTAACACCTTTTCCAACAAAATACAGGCCATCCTGCTGTCTACCAGTCACCAGGATTTTCCTTGACTTGGAATCCTGAACAAAACATTGGTGCTCATTGAACAAAACATCTAACTTATTGTCTTTAGCTAGTTTATGTATTGAAACTAGATTAACACAATAATCAGGTATATAAAACACATCATGCAAAATCACACCATCAGCTAACACAATATCACCTATTTTAGTGACCTTAGCATTGGTGCCATTAGGATGTTTGACTTCCATATTATATTTTGAAACATCAACACAGTTAACTAAACATTCATCATTTCCTATCATGTGTTGATTTGCACCAGAATCCATTATCCATCCAAAGAACAGAACATACTTAACAAAATTTGAACAACCAGAAAAATTTTTTACTAACTTAGCTACTTTAGACAAAACAGTCATACTAGAAAAATCATTAACAATTACAGACTCACCTCCCACACTGGAACTCTGAGGATCTCCATTTGATTTTTCACTAATCAAGTTCATCAGCTTGGAGATCTGCTCAGAAGTAAAAGGTGAAGTAGAAGACACATTGGCACACACATTGTTACTATTATTAGGCATACTATTCCTCCAATTACTCTGTGTTTTATTGGTGTTATTGTTGTTATTATTGTTATTATTCCAATTACCAGTCCTTCTTTGACTTCCATTGGGATAACCAATTATTTCAAAACACCTTTCTTTAGTATGCCCAACTCTGTTACAATGTGTGCACTTAAGGTTAGGATTAGGTCCTCTATTATTTGAGGGCCCTCTCCTGTTATCAGAGGATTGATTGCTTTTGGCAACAAATGAGACATTTGTTGCCTTTGACCCACCACTAGAACCTCTATGAGATTCTTCTCTAGAGACAACAGCAAAGGCAGCCTTTACTGTTGGTAGTGGGTCACTAGTTAGCAAGTTAGTCCTCACAGGTTGATACACATCATCAAGCCCCATCATGAATTGCATTAGTTTTATAAGACTGTTAAAATCATTGAATTCTTTAGAGGCTTGACATGTGCAAGTAGGTAATTGTACTATTGAATCAAAATGCTTCCACATAGTATTCAGCTTGTTATAATATTCAGAAACAGAACTACCACTCTGAGTTAAGCTATTTATTTTCTGATGCAAATTAAACATAACACATCCATCAATTCTATCATATGTTTCCCTAAGGTCAAGCCAAACATCCCTAGCATTCTCAGAAAAAACTTGACCCAAATACAACTCTTCACAAACCGAATTAATCAGCCAGGACAGGACAACAGAGTTACATCTATCCCATTGATTAGCTAGTACATCATTATCAACAGGTTTAACACATGTTCCATCAATAAATCCTACCTTGTTTTTACCCTGAAGAGCTAATTTCATAGATTTAGACCATACAGAATAATTTTCTGTTCCTTTTAGTTTAATACTAATGATGGACAGACTAGAAGTGTCACTAGGATGTAAAAACAATGGATCACTGATATCCAACTTACTAACAAGAGTACCTAATGCACCATCACCACCAGGGTTTGAGCCACCGCCCCCACCACCTGATGGATCAACAACATCACTCATGATGCACAACAAACAATGAACACAGATAAACAGGAAATACAACCACAATCAAAAACAAATAGATCCTAGAAGGACGAAGCTGAGTCAGTGTACAGATAGTGGATTCGTCACTCAATGGTGTCCACCCAGTTCTTAACTCAGGAGCCCTTTTATTATCTATATATATAGTATTTATATATAATAATCAAGAAAATAACCAGGCAAAGCACCAAGAACAAATATCAAACAAAACAACAAACAAGACACCAAGTAGTTTTGGCCAATACCGGTCCACCCTAACCCGGTCAGTGCCTCTAGACACAACAACAAAAAACAATGAGAATGGAACAATCTCACCAGAAACTCGTAGTCTGTAACCTTCACTTAGGGTTACACGACCAGAGAGCAAACAGCACAGCAATCCAATCACCAGCAGTATCAGACACAAGATCCAAATCCACCAGCCAACAATCGTTGACCAAACAGTTCCTCTCAGCTGATCAACCAAGAACAAGAACAAATAATAGACCAGATCTATAGATAAGACCAGATCTATTAACAAAAGACCAAGGACCAGATCTATTATTTAGATCAGATCCTTTATCAACAAATAAAAGAAAAACAACAGCGGAAGACACAGAAATACCAAGATCCAGAGCCTATGGCTCTGATACCATGTAGAATTTTAGGGTTCGAACAATAAACAAACAACAACAAGTGAGCCAACACAAACTCAAGATCAACACAACTGATGTAGGCGACAAAACGGTGACAAATCTCTTATTAACCCAACCCAAATCAGTACCCACCAGTTACCCAATAATCTCAGCAAATCACTGAGATTATAACAATACAAAGTTAGTCACAGATCTGCTGATTATCAAGATCAGCAGATCAAGACTTAAAGAAATAATACAAACAAACTTACAATCTAACAGACGAACCCTAACAGAAGAAACCCTAAAAACCAGAGAGAAACAATACAGAGAAAAGAAATAAAATGACAACGACTGAAGAAAATATCTCGAGACAAGCTTTAAATACTCGATCTCGAAGCTTCGACGAAGATGCCAATCAGACGGCCACGATTAAAGCAATCCAACGGTTGAGATGTGACCTGCCCAACAACTCGTAACAACCACTAACAACGAACCAGTTCAAGAACCAGTTCAATATAACCAGTTCAACCAGTTCAATACACGGTTTAGGCCCAAACAAACGTAAGCCCAAAACACTGATATCAAGCCCAATACAAAACATGTTTATATTTGAATTATAAGACAGAAATAATAATGTAAAATTATACATTATTTCAACAATAACCAATGATTCAACACACATTTAAGCAAATTCTTTGGCAATTCTCAAAACCTATTTCCTTGCAAAATCTTTCATGTTCTTTCATTTCGAGTTACGGTCGCCGAAGATAGCAATCGGCCAAGTGGTCTTTCTTTGTTTATTACTTGTTGTCACTATATGACCAAGATATGGAGCTCTTCACATTCATCCTCGGCGCCACTTAACATTTAGTCATTCCGATTTCTTTTGGTGTCAACAAGTAGGTATCATCACTAACTTATTTTGTTTTTATGTTCGATACGAAACATATGCATTACACTAATATAGTGCACATGCTTAGTTCATTGGTTTAAAAGAATAAATATATGTTCAAAATTTTATGGTAATATGATTTAAGGTTTATGTTAGGGAGAGGATGAAGTTCTATATATTCATATACTTTTATTTATCTATGAATTTGTTTTTAACATCTCAAAACGAATTTTTTTTAAATGTTTATTAATTAAACGGTATATATATTCTATTATTATTTTTTTATACAGGATAAAACAAATGATATATTTTGTTTAATCTAATTAGTATAAATGTAGGCATATTGTTGCAATATATTGTCAGGTATTACTACAAAATACACTTATCTAAGAAAAATGCACATTCTTAACCATGTTTCACAAAAAAAAAAAGTTATTAATTGTGGTACCATATGGAATTAATCGAATATTTATTTTTGTACGATTAAAATCAGACATCCAACCCCCCCCCCCCCCCATTTATGCGTCAACTTTGAATCTTTTTAGTATAATTGTTAGTCATGGCATGTTTATTTTAACTGTTCAATTCTTGGATCCTAAGGTGAGCATCCTGACTCGCAATCTCCTTTCTTAGAAAGTGGATCATTAATTTGTTCCTCAGTGTTGTTACTTTGTTCATACATTCGTTTATGCTCTATACATACTTGCGATTCAGTCACTATATCAAAGCAAAATTATGAGGTTTTTATGGTTAAAACGCATAAATGTTCTAAGCCAAAGTTCTTGACAAACCTTGATCAAACTCTAATATCAAAGCAATTATAAAGATATTCACTACACACTAATGTCTAAAACTAATCCGAACCGAAAATTTTGGTTTTGGTTATGGTCATGGCTCAAAACCGAATCGAACCGCCTTGTGCACAACAAAAAAAGTCATTAATTTATGTGTTGTGTTTCCTACCGCATCGCTCGGGCACCTCTGATCTCTCTACATATATAACAGGTCAAATGGGTAATTTCTATTGAACAAGTCAAACTGGTCAACTGAACCATATTTCCGTCACGTATAGTATCAAAATTTGGTTGACATTGTATGCTTAACTTTTTGTTCATGATTTTTCATCTATTTGGGTAATTTTTTTAAATATTCAAATGATTATGTTATATTTGTATTTTATTCATTTGCATTGAATTTGGGATTGACGCACAATGTTAAGGATATGACTTGTACTTGATTTATTACAAAAACTAAATCATAGGTTAGCTTTGATGATATGTACGTCTGTACTTCAATGTCACAACCTCAAATTTCCACTGCGGGGTTTATGCCGCGAGACGCGTGACATACCAGGATCCCATAGCCATAAGTCATAAGAACGACTCTAAATGCCCAACCCATTTAGTCCGTTTTCAAAAATTAAGTTTAGCGTTTACCCAAAAAAAAGTTTAGTTAAGTTGCGGAAACGTAAACCAAACATAGTTAGTTTAAAACCATGCGCAAAACAACGCGTCCAATATAAAACCATATATGAAAGAAAACGTAAAAGCATAGGATGAAATTTAGATGTATGCCTAGACCCAAATGCAGTGAAACGTGCAGTGCTTCCTAATCGTGACACCAGAAGCTAACTACCTGCAAAAGCATGTATATCGTGGGTCAACAAACAATGTTGGTGAGTTCACAGTTTAAGTACCGAGTGTAAAGTTGTCGAATACGAAAGTCGTAAGAGTCATAAGTTTAAGCTTGTCAGGGGTAGCTAGCCCACTCATTGTAACTAAACATGTGATTATTGGGAACATACAGAATGTGTTAACATACGTTAAACTGCCTTAGTACTAGTGTCTATCAACACTAGTAAGTTCAACTCCTCAAGAGTGTGGTCAAAAGTTCATGCCCGTGACCCAAGCACCTCAAGCATGAGGTTGCTGCACAACCTAATAGCGCTATCAACTAATACCCCGTTCGCCTCCAGCGATTAACCTAATAATATGTAAGGACTTAAAGTGATAGAATGTGTTTAGTTCACAAAGGACAGTTAAAGTTATAACTGATAAAAAAAAACGCGATCCACATAAGGAATCGTAAAACCCGACCCACACAAGGAGTCAAAATCCGACCCACACAAGGAGTCAAAGCATCTCAAACCCCGAAATGTATGGTAGTCTAAACCAGACTAGAAAAAGTTTACCAAGTTAGTCTCCAACCCGAGACGCATGCTTTCGAGAAAAAGTAGTGAAACACACCTTGGGTTGTAAGCAATTAGTCCAAACTTCACAATAATAATGTGCTATCGACTCCTGTAAGCACTTCAAAACCACCAACCGAATGCTCTCCAAGCTTCCCGAATGGTGTTCTTTAGCCTTAGTAGGTGTTTGGGGTTTGATATTTTCGTAAATAGGCTGCAGGGGACGATAAGGGTTAAGGTTATGAGGGACTTGGGGCTTAAGATTGCTTAAATAAGGTTTTAAAGTCGGTTTAGGCGAGCTGGGCACGCCGAACGGCCGCTCAGTCCAGTGTATTACGTGTTTTCTTCGATGTTTTCGCTAATTTGGACCATATCAAGCGTAACCCCATGTATTTAGACCCCAACCATCCTAACGGTTCATCGATTATGGTTTTTAATAACGCGTTCGGTTTATGTTCACGTAATAACATACAGTTTGCACATATATTCACAGAAACACGTAATTGCAATCAATATCAATCAATTAATCCACAATTAACTAATTTCACAATTCACCAACATTCGGGGTTCGACACTCATGTATATAGCTTGGTAATTCCCTGAATTACCACTTTATGCAGTTATTAACTTATAACTGTGCAACGTGTGACTCATCTAGCTAACCCTAGTTAAGTAGAATGCGAGGAATGTAAGTACAAGTAACTAGAGTTTAATTAAAGTAAGAACCTGAAATTGCGGGGTATCACATTCAATCATTCGGACATACTGTTATTCACCACTCGGTTTTGAGTAAAGTTAATATCGAGACGTAGATAAAATAAGCACGCTGTAACGTCATACCCAGAAGACTACAAAAGTTTCGTAATGTCATAATGTCATGCTCGAAACTCTATAAAAGTTATATGAAAAACAAAATATTTGATATTAACATATTATACCATTATCCCCAATTTAAAGGAATGAACTTCTATGGTTCTTTCCTTTAATTGGTTTGTCTTTTTTTTTTTACTTCCATTTTCTTTTATCCGTATTTATGATTAATTTACTTTTAAGTATTATTGTGTTATTCTGTATTTCTTTTTTGTGTCTTATATGCACACTGTACACATCTTGTCAAGATATACTTGATTTAAACTAGGGTTAGGGTAAGCCCCAAATAATATGGATTAAACTTTATATGTCATTAACCGAAATGATAACGGCAGAATCACCGCCGTATTGTGCAAAAAATCACCCTCGCCACAAAACTTAGACTTAGCTTTAACACCAATTTATGTTCGCATCACGCGAGGGAATGCAGAAAAATCTTGCCCATTGTGAAGCGCAGGCTGTCTACTATCTAGTTTGTGTCATTAAAAAGATTTAAGATAATTTTTAAACTGTATTTGTCACTACATATCAAACTTTTACGTGTATAAATTTTTTAATGATTTTTGAAGCTACATTTCTCATTTTCCTGTAAATAAAACATTTTTGGATGTTACCGAAATAATAACAAGTGGTTCTATTTGAGACAAATAAAAAAGGATCATCACCATGTATAATCTATAATCTATAATAACTTATAATAAAAGAATTGAATATTGATGAGGTGGCATTCAACGGAGCCCTCAACCCTCCTTTGAATGTGCCACGTGGCACGTTAAGGTGAGAGTTTTTAATTTATTTTTTTATTTTGCTGTTATCCATTCTCTTACACTTATCTAACCCTAATCTCTTTAAGAATTTAAAAACAAATTTAGATTTTTCTCTCTAATGTTTCCTACCATCATTTTTAAACGTTAATATTTTTTATATACGAGATTTTTTAAAGAAAAAAATTACACCAAATTAACGAGCGTTTTATTATCTTTCCAACGAGTACCATAGTGCTATATAAAAAACGGAGAAAAAAACGACTATTTTTTATAGGGTTTCGTTAATACAGGAAAAAAAACACAAAGTGTTCAGGTTATTCATTAATCATGTTTTTTCTTTTAAACCAGGTTCTTATATACAATGTTGAAATTTAGCCCAATCGCCATGCTATCATTGGAATTTTACTCATCTAAAGATGGATAGGTATACTTCATCAAGAGAAGCTACGAGAAAGAATCGCGCAACACTGCAACACATGGTGTCACCTTATAGCAATGTTATTTTTTTTTATTTATTTAATTACAAGAGTAATAATTATTTCTATTAGTATTATTATTATTAGAATGATTATATTTTTCAACCCCGGAACACTTCCGGGATAAAAGCTAGTAATTTATAAAGCAAAAATACATATTTATTTTTAACATGCAATAGAGCCAAACTAACTTGCGTACTACATAGTACGAACATAATTAGATCCTAAAAAAATAAATAATACAATTCTAGTGGGCTGATTTAAGCCATTTTTTTATTTTTAAGCCCATATCATACCAAACCATCCCAAAATCCAATAATGAAACTATCCGAAAGAAACGTAGTAATAAGACAGTTGTGTCCCGGCAGTCCGGCACACATTACTGTTCACTGAATATTAAGTAGCTAGCCGACACTTCGGGAATTTATTTCTGCTTAGACCCCGTAGTGGGGCGTGATATTGGTGAAAAAAAAAATAGCGCCCCCAAACACTGAAACGGGGGGCTCTATTTTTCAAAATCAACTTTGGGCTCTATGAATATAACGCCTGGTGTGTTTTCCCCCCTCCAATCACCATTTGCCATCTCATACTCTCTCTCTATTTTATTATTTTTTTAATTAAAAAGATATAATAAAATATTAATAGGGGCTTTATAAATAAAGCCCCACCACTACACCCCTTTTTCACTTTATCTCTCCATGCTGACTCAGCTGCCACGTGGACCAATCAGAAAGGGGGGCTTTATATATAAAGCCCCCCACTACGCATGGTCTATATAATAAAAGTAAATGGGTATGTCACATGACACTAAAACTATTTTTTAGTGGGTTTTTGTTAATGCAGGAAAAAAAATACAATGTGTTTAGGTAATTCATTAATAATGTTTAGGCAAGCCACTAATCATGTTAAAATAAAATAATGTATATGTTTTTTAACGTACTATTACATATAAGAACTCACTAACTACATATATATTCACAAGATGTAGTCAGTTTGGTAAAATTCTATTTTTTTTTTCTATTTTGATTGGTGTTGCTAAAATCATTGATTACAAAAGTTGCTAAGCCGGTTAGATATAACCTATAACTCGTAGACACCAGGTAAATATCTATCTGATAAATGATAATCAATCACCCCACCAAGCACACCTTAAGAATCTTTTTTAACGTATGTACTTTGAAATCGACTAATGATGATTATTGAAATATATGCTTAAATCTTGTATAATAGAGAAAATAGTCGGAAGGCATGAAAAGTTACCATCTTACAATCTTTTTAGTTGCTAACAGTTAGATCATTTTTATTTATCTTGGTGTCACCCAGGCGATCGAGATTACATATCCATAATAAATATTTAACATGTATGTCATTCTTTCACATATGCTCACTATAGACATCAAAATCGCTTATCATCATCATTATCTCCAACATGACAAATCATTTAATACCAATTTGTTTTTTTTTTCCAAGTTCACATCACAACTTTGGAATGTCTTGAGAAAGTGAGAAAGTTGTACTGCTACTTCACTCGAGTAATATGTGCACACGTATAATTAGAAGTAGGTTTTATGAGTTATCAAGTGCTGATCATTTTCAAAAAAAAATCTGAAAAACAACTTATTCATTTTACGATACATACATTTTATCACTTTATATTAGATTTGTCGATCCTGAGAACTTCCCCGGGGATAAACTAGTATAATGTAGAATCATTTACAACTACTTTTTTGAAACTAAATGCCACTATTATTTATTGAATTAGTATAAAACATATAAATATCATAACCGATTTAACATTATTGCACAACAAATAATAAACAAGTTTAAATTAAAAGCAAGAATGAAAATTGGAAATTGCTAATGAAGAACATAAACGTTGTACTCAACAATGGCATCTCCATTGGTTGCATTGAAGAAAAAAGTCCGAGCCTCGGCATACCCACGGGCAAATCGGAAAACCCCCGTTCCTCCTACCACTGGCAACTCTCTAACCGAAGACATAATAGGGTTCCGACCCAATATACTCAAAGTGCTTCCATTAAACCTTTCTTCATCAAACACGTAGTTTTGTACCATCATAAAACTCATGTTATTAAAATCTGCTGACGCGTACATCCCTTGAGCTCTTCCCACACGCGTAGTGTTGGGTTCGGGCCCCACTGTCAGGAGGTTGTCCATCATGACAACCGCCCCGAATCCAGTAGAGGAAGTGTTGGTAATGGGGGCTGCAGCCACCCGAATGGCCGTTGCATTTGGGCCCCCTACTACGTCATGGAAGAAGAAGTGGAGGCGTGTTAGGTTTTGTCTACCAAGTTGGAGTGTTGATCTTGGCAAGTTGGTCGAAAAAGTTTGCGATTTTCCGGATAGGACTAGGGAGAAAAGGATTACTATGAACGTGATGGCGATGAGATTGTTGGCCATGATGTACTTAAGATGAGTTGAGAAATGGAAAATGGTTGATAATATGTTCTTCCTTTGCATGGTGCTTTGGTTTTTATACCGATAGAAAGGAGAAAGGTCAAATTATATCGTCAAATAAATCATCAAAGGTGTACTAATTTAGAAGTTTTTTTTATTAAAATATATAAGCATTTTAATAATAATGATCGATTTACATAGAATTACAGTTTGTAGTTGCATGGATTATTTCTAGAGTAAATGCATTGTCAACAAATGCATATGGGATTTTGACTCAATCAACAAATGTCCATTGTCAAATAATGCAAGGTTACGTACTTAGCTTGTCTTTTCTACAATTTTCCATGTAATTAAATCAAGCAAAAAACGAAAACTTATTCTTCTGTATTCCGTTATTAGCTAAGCGTCGGCAAAACATGCTTAATTAATAATTATACGTGACATGATTTGCTTAAAAATTTATTTTTATTAATCATCAAGTCTTTCTTACACATCCCTGTTAATGATGTGTTAAAGTGCAACAAATCAACAATGAAAAAAATGGGTTGCCAAGGTAGAATAACGACGGAAAAAAAAAATCTCTTAAAATATAGGTTAACATTACTTTATCTAATGTTTAATATCTTATACTTCTGTATGCAGATACCAAAAAATTCAAATGTAATCGTACGTTTTATCATTTGCCACATATTGGTAAATACGCAATGAATTTCAAGTAGATTCAAGTGAACTGTGTTGAGTGAGTCGTCCATATTGTCTAGTTTTTGCTCTTGTAGTGAGGTTGAATGATATGATCTTGCAAACAGGTTAGATCTCCAGTTTGACTGTGTGACAGGATATTTCAATGTTGCAACTTAAAAACGTGTTGAATTTCGAGGTTTGACTTTTAAAAATGAGAGTAGACGTTTAGTTTGACTTTTACAATTGTTTGTTTAGATGTTACACTTTCAAATCGCTAATTTTAGGCCATCGTGTTTTCTTAAATTTTATGTCTAATGAAACATGAATACAAATAAACTGGGCGAGTGAGTTTGGGACGTTTGAGTTTTACCACCAAAATCATTTTTTTAATTTAGTGTTGTATTTAGGGTTGTAAACAAACCAAACGTTCAGCGAACAGTTTGTGAATTGTTTGGCGGGAAGTTCGTTTGCATTCATTTCATAAATGAACGAACACAAACAAAAAATTTTGTTCGTTTAGTTAAACAAACAAATATGAACAGAGGTCATGTTTGTTCATTCATGTTTGTCAACATTCGGTAACGTGTTTGTTTGTGTTAGATAGTTCATTAGGGTTTTTAGCCCTTTATTTTCAACTTAAGTACTTAAAATTTCACAGTGGTAGATTTCTTAGCAAAAAAGCTCATTGGGTAAGTGTTTATGGACAACTCGTAAACACGTTAATTATAATTCCTTAACAAACAAAAACGAACAAGAATTTGTTCGTCTTCGTTTGGTTCGTTTACAACCCTAGTTACGCCAGACCCTCACAAGATCAAGCAAAACATAAGTGAACACAAATGTTTGACTTTTTTTGATAAATTAAAACTGGGAATTACAGAAAAAAACGCATCTTTACCAACCCTAAATCTTCAACTAACTAGATCAAGAAAACTAGCCCATGATCTTACCCATTAACAAGATTTAGTAAACAAACGAACCTGTAATATCAGACCTCTCTCATCACGAATATTGCCCATCAAGGAACTCGCGAATTTGTTTTTGGTTGCTCCGATGGAGACTTCTCAGGAGGTCACCCATCCTGATACTACTCCACCTGAAACGCTTAACTGTGTAGTTTAATGTTCTCCACAACCAACTAAGCCGAAAACGCGTTGGTGATTTATGAGGCGTTGGATTACTTATGAACCAAGGATCTCTCCTGGCCATGGCTAACGTAGTATTTTCCTAGGATGTGACATTAGTCCATGTTAATCTTCTCGGTATTCGGTATCATCACCCATGATCCAATTAAAACCTTAGAAACATCAAACATGTGACTCAAAATAAAAGACTACTGACCCATTCTACTTATTTTGATATGTACCCATTGACCCGTCAAGACTAACCCGACATTCACTCCATTAATCAGGATACTCTTGATTTTGCTTCTCTTTCTATCTTCTAATCAACTTGCATTGATTGATCGAGCTTCTTTGCTAAGACTGATTCTTTTTTGCTTTAACTGAAATAGGTGTTTCTCCTTGCATGAACGAAAGGTTCTATCTTGATTTGGATACAATTTAGGGTTAGGTTTATTTCTTTTTTCGGCTTGCTTCTTTCTTTCTTACAGTACCGTCGGTCTATTTCTTTCATTCCTGAGTAGCCTACTTGCTTTCTTGCGAAGTTACAACGACCTCTTTACTTCTTCTTGTGGCCCCTTTTCTTTGTTGCTAACCTCGATCAGCTTACTTTCCTGTTTGTCTTTGGTTTTTTCTCTGCTTGCTCATAGCAACACTACGCCTACAACTTTCTATTTCTTTCCTTTCATGCCAATATCAAAGCCTAATTAAGAATTAATTCCCTCTAATTTAATTTTTATATTAAGTTGGTTGTTTTGCTCTCTTGCTTGATTTTCTTCTACAATAACTAATCCACCACTTCTCCTGCTTGCTTTGATTCTCGTTATATTTCAAAATCAATTATGACTTTAATCTTATCATTGTGTTTGTTTTTAGTAAATTGATCTGTATGTTTCCGCTACTTGATAAATATGTTAGAAGTAATTATTGATTTCCACACACACACACACATATATATATATATATATATATATATATATGTAATATATCCTAAGTATTATTAGATATCCTAAGTTTATTGTTACATTAGTTATATGGCGGTTATACATTAACCAACCGGTATGTCGTTTCATGCCTCAAGGGTCACACCCTTTCACATGTATAAATACCCCAACATGTTATTTCATTTGTGTATGTGTTGAATCTCTGTTCGATTAGAATTCCCTCTCAAATATCACACCCTCACCGATCATGTGATCTCACATTTGGCATCAGAGCAGCAGGTTCTTTCAATTGTTCCATCGATTACATAAGATACAGGCGAAGAAGATCGTTCGTTTATTGGAACACAGATATAAGGCCAACAAGGATTGGAGAAAGATCAATACATCAAGTTTATAACCGTCATTCGGATAAGAACAGGCCGAGAACAGAAGAATCCGGCGAGTCCTAAAGTTTCCGGCGTGACACCGGAATTAACCCAGAATCGTTTAGAACATGATCAAACGGTTATATCTATCCCTGCCCCTCGTTTATAATCAATATCGAATACATATATCTTAATCCAACAAGAAAAATCAAAATTTTTCAGTGATACTCTGTTTTTGTTTGGTATCGTGGTGTTCCCGCCAAAATTTTTTTTGATCAAAACAAGATTATCAAGTTTTTAAATACTGATTCCGAACAACTATAGATACGAAACAGAGTCTGTTTTACAAAGAAATTTGTCAAAATCATATTAAGGATTAAGATTTGTTATCGGTTTAAGAAGAAAGAACCGAAACCAAAGTTTTTTCGTATTCGATCGTTTGTTTTCTTGTGATAAGAATTCAAACCGTTTCTTGTGGAACACAAAGATTGTCTAGTTCCATCAGTTGTTTATAAAACACAAAGGAAATATTTTGTATTTGGGCAGAAGTAGCCTTTTGTGGGAAAGGAAAAAGAAAAAGAAGGGCTGACTTTTTGAAAGTCAAACAAGAAATATTATAATATTGGGTGTATTGAAAGAAATTGTAATCAGTGTTTTGTTGGGTTTGATTCACTGATCAAAAAAATTAAGTTGTTTAGAAGAATAGAAGTGTTGTCGGCCAAAAGGAAAACAAAAAGTTAAGGAACAGCAGGTTCGAAGGTTTGATCCAGGAAAAAATTAATCAACAGCAGTGTAGAAGGGAGTTGATTAAATCCAGTGATGGTTGAACAACCAGTGGTCTGTTCCCAGTAAAAGGTCAGAAATTCGATCCAGGAAGAAATTGATCAATAGCAGTTAGCAGAGAGTTGATCAAATCCAGTGATGATCGAAAGACAAGTAGGCTGTTTTTTAAACAAGACTAGTTGCCAAAATTGGAAAAAAGAAGTCACGAAAAATGACTAAGGAAGACAAAGTTGTAAAAGAGGAAGGATCGCCAATGACCTTCCAATGCCCGATTTTGAATTCTACAAATTACACAATTTGGGCAGTGAAGATTAGAGCAATTTTTAACGTTCACGAAATTTGGGAAGCAGTCGAACCGATAGGAGAAGTGGAAGCAAAGAAGAATGCCAAGGCTATTGCTTATCTCTATCAAGCTATGCCCGAAGAACTTGTTTTTCAAATTGCTCATCACACGAATCCTAAAGACATTTGGGAAGATTTAAAGGCAGTAGTTGCAGACAGAGTCAAGGAAGCGAGATTGCAAACGCTAGACTCAGAATTTGAAGCATTAAAAGTGAGAGATTCAGAACCGCTAGACGATTTTACCAGCAAGATTAGCAAACTTGTATAACAAGCCAACAATCTTGGATCTACAATTGATAACAAAAGGCTAGTTCAAAAACTACTCAGTTTAGTACCAGAAAAGTACATTCAGATTGTTTTTGCAATTAAACAATTTGCGGATCTTAATACTATGCCATTTCAAGAAGCTATCGGAAGATTAAAGGCATACGAAGAACGCATCAAGAAACCAGAAGAAGGTGAATCACACAGTAAGCTCTTATTCACCAAAGAGAAAGGTAAAGAAGACAAATGTGAATACTGTGGAAAATGGAAAACAAATCAAAGGATTCTGGAAATCAACTTGGTAAAGGAAGATGATCCGAGAAAAGCTATGATAAACAAGCACAAGATGAGAGAAGCAATATCAGATGCTACAAGTGCAATGGACTTGGACACTACAAAAATAAATGTCCAGAACTAAAAGGAAAGGAGGAAGCTCATCTAATCCAACACGAGGAAGATTGACCAATGTTATTATAAACAAGACCTTGGGAAATCAAGAATTAGGGGGGAGAATGTTAGAAGTAATTATTGATTTCCACACACACACACATATATATATACTAGTGGTAATGCCCGCGCGTTGCAGCGGGTTCGTTACGCAATACGATGTCGTTAGCAAGCAACCCATTACTATTATTGTTAAACACATTGCGTCTCGAGTTAAAACTAATATGACAATACATTCTGAATACCTCTACAAACAGTAAAATCATACTTCCCTTGAAAAGTGTTTTACTAAAGTTGAGTCATACAATCACTTTAACACACATAATAGTTTATATTCTTAAAACAATAAAATGTTTTACTTACTGTAATTCTAATAACCAGTTTAAGATAATACAATGATCTTCAGCATGCTTTCATAATATACCAGAATTACTAAATACAATATCTAATTCAGCAAACTAAAAATTTTCATATGGTAAAAAGTTGTGTGTATATTTTGTAAGAATATTTGTGTGATAAGCTACTTCCTGTTCAAGTAAAACTTTGATGGCAACTTCTATTCCATTCCAAGTGCGTCATAGAACTTCCCCGAAAGATCCTATAAAATAACATTCATCAATTGGATAAAGTCTGAAACTTCACCGTTTGATCTCTAACGGGTCAAGTTAAAAATATAAAAGCATTTGCACCTTGGTTTTAAAAAGCGTGCCTAGGCGCGAGACGCAATGCCTGGAGGCTCAAGAATCTGCGCCTATGGAATTTCCAAGAAGTACAAGAAAAACACATTTTTTTGAATTTATTTTGTTTTTTTAGCTTTGAGGCGCGCGCCTCTCGTACCCCATGAGATTTTATGTAAAAACATGTTGTACCTTGGGCTTTTTGGCTTGTACATGTAGGTAAAATCTTATAAAACTTTATTTATAGCTATATTTTGGGTAAATGAAGCTAAAAACATATGGGATATATAAAAAAAATTATATAATTAGTGTGCGCCTCGCTACGTTTTAAAAAGCGCGCTTAAGCGCGAAGCGCGGTGAGGCGCCCGCGCCTTATGTAACCCTAGGCGCACCTTGTACAGAAAGCGCTGGAAAAGTGCGATTTTTTGCCCAAAAAATCCCCTGAGGCGCTCGCTTTTCGTGCGGGGAGTGTTTTTATGCTTAAAATTGTTATATATGTAGCTAAAAGGGTTGTATATTTAAGTTAAATCATATATAAACCTTATTTGTATCTATATTTTGGGTAAATGATGCTAAAAACCTATAGCATATATAAAAAAATTATATAATAGTCTTGCGCTTCGCGTACGAAAATCCCACTGCTTTTGCGCTTTACGCCTCGATTTTGGACCTCGTCGCTTTAGTGCGCTTCGCGTTTTTTAAAACTAAGGCGCCTTGGGTATGAAAAGCGCACCGCTTTTGCGCTTGACGCTTCACGCCTCGCGATTAGACCTCGTCGCTTTTGTGCGCCTATCACTTTTTAAAACCAAGATTTACACGTATTCATTTACTTACTGGTTAGAACCTTAACGGGGCAACGTTATGGGTCACACTTAGTACTAAAACAAGATCACAACTCTCGTGTATTTCGTACTTTATATGGTTAACACATCCTAGCATATATTAAGATGTTTTCTATTAAAAGGTATATCAAATTCCTAATTGACCATGATTGCATTATAATAAACACACACCTTATAAGCCCAGCAATTGTGAGTAGCACGTGGATCTTGAACCTACACATTAACATAAGACGAAATCAAGAACGAAAATATCATCAAGATATATAGATTCACCAAGACGTACTAATTATGGACATTTACATCCAAAATAAATAATATAAGAGACCTAAGTATACCGAAAAAAAAAAACAAATAAATGACAAAACATTATAACATCAGCTTATATATTTAAATCGAGGTGGTTCCGGTACATAATGTCATGAACCTAAGAAAAGTAGGAAATTAGCTCAAACGGACTCCGATTGGACTCATTCAAGCAGCGTGTGAAGCCGGCTCGTCAAATGCTAACCAGTGACAACGAATACTGATCTAGAGGCAAAAACCGTTGTCAAAATGTTAGGGTTCTAGCAAAGCAAAGATTCCACAAGGGTGTGTTTCGACTTGAAGATGGGTGGCGCCTTCCTCTATAGCTATGCTCCCGTCGTCAACATTGTGCGTGTGCACAGTATGTATTCGTGCAAGCTTTTATTTGGTCAATGGTGGACAAAACAAAAGTGACCACTTAACTTAAAAGGGCATATTACAGTTGTTATTAAACACCATCTGCCAAACATGGAAACTTATAGATGAGGTAAAAGAAGCGGATTAAAAATCTCCCAAAGCGCTCTTGAATGCTTGAATCCAACTCAAGATTACTATATAACGATATTGTCTTTATAACTTCATAATTTATAAACTTCCAGAGGAAAAAAAATGTTTTGCTGGGCCTAGTTGCACCCATATTTACAAAAGTTGCTTGTTTTGATCTGAGCTCATTATAACGGGTTTCCTAACATGCCTAGCAGATAATCAAATATAGTCAAATTCGCCATCGAACATGTCGCAGTTATGTTAAATTATGCAATAAGAAATACTTGCAAAGTTAATTAGGATTTTGAAAAATTAGAGGAAGTGAGAGAGACATCATCTCAAATCTTCCATTTTCCTAATTTTTAGTCATATCAACTCTAACTTCGAATGTTAAAGGGATGTTCTTACCCGGTTGCAACAATGTTTTCAGTAGTTTTAACCAGAGTGAATAAAAGCTTGGACTCGGCTCACTTTGGTCTTCCATGCCTTTATTTATCGATTGATCGTGTGCTTGCTTTCGGTAGCTGGATTGAACACTCTCTGCTTTGATGTTTCCAAACAATATTTCAACAGCCTTGTTTTTTATGACAACAAGAATATATGTTGAGTTGTCCCATACGTATAACTGCATATCAAGACAGATGGAGCACTTAATATAATATATACTCATAGATAAATGTAATTATATTTATATATATTAATATATTATATTAACTTCCTAAAATTTTGATATAACTGTAAACATGTGAACATTTGATATTGTACAATGACAAAAGCATCATGTGAATACTTGAAATACAAATAAAATATGAGCACAAAGAAATGATCTGACTCGGTCTCACTTCAGGGCATATTAGTTCAACTTCTTGAATAAGCGTTCTCATGAACCACACTCTCTGAAGATGATCAACTGCAACAAATAAAGTTCACAACATCAAACATCAACATTAGTTCACACACTTATTCAAGAAGTTGATCAACAGTTCAAAGTTCATAAAAACCTTTCATTGATCTTCTTCATATTCAACACTACCAAGCTGAAGCCGTCATCAACTCGCGATTCTGCCAACAAAGAACAAGCGAGGCCTGCCTCTTCTCGAAGTCAAATCCCTGAACTTGCATCCTCTTTAACCCGCATTCAGCCTGCGTTTCAGCAAACTTACTAAACCCGATAGGCGAATACCCACCGGCTGAAACAACGACTTCCAATGCGGCATTGGCTCGGGAAATTGAAGTTTGCCTGACACCATCCGTTTGATTTGAGACTGAAAAAGGTAGCGTTCGATCTTGTTTGACATGTCGGAAACACCATTAACGCCATCAATGGAGTCCAACAAAATTTCATAGTACTGGAGACCCTGAAGAAAGTAATGCAGGAAAGGTAAATCCGTCCTTTCACACCCACGGTCGAATGGCACCGCCATTCTTGGTGAGAATTGGTTTACGAAATGGAGAATTGAAGGAATTACAGATAAACGAGTGGAAGCCGACCAAATTGGGATCGGTTTCCAGAGAGCATAAGCTCAGCCGCCGCCAATAACTGGTCACATATAACCTGGTATTGATGGTGGTGGTGCGATGGCGGTGCAGAAGTTAGTTGTGTTTCTTGTTTCACCACCGCCACCAGAGACACTTTCTTGAGCAGTAGTTCATGACCCTGATTCAAAACCAAATCTTTTTCAAAACCCTGATTCGAAATCAAATCTTTTTCAAAACCCAGATCCAAAATCGAATCTTTTCAATAACCCATATCAGAAACATGAGATTTCTGAAGATTGTGGTGGGTGAAATTGCACCTGAGGTGGTAATGGTGGCAACAAATTGGGAGGGGCATTTTGTTCATCTTGGTTACTCTGCAATAGCTGTTGTAAGATTAAAGATGAGTCATCAAACTCGCAAGCGATCCACTGGATAGACTGATCTTGTACCGCAGTTTCGGATAACAAACTTTCCCAATCTTCCAACCCAACCCCTAATCTTTGTTCTACAAGTTCAAATTCTGGTGGGATGGGCTTTGCCACTTTTGGTTAATATTATTGTTGCTGCAGGAACCTAGCATTGGTGGAGTAGTGGTGCCGACATCTTCCAGCACAATAATCAAACAAACTTGAATAAGTCCCTGAAGTAACCGGTTCAACTATCTTCACTTTCAACGCTCGATTTACATGCGTTCTTTCCGGATTCAAGCATCATGAAACACAATATTCATAAGCATTGCAGCATGGCGAGACAACATCGCAGCCTTGACAACTGTATTGATCTCTTTTTACATGACAACAATGTGATTTAGGATCAAGTGTTAGAGCATCACATACGTAACCAGTATGATCAGTTATCAAATATCTCCCTTGAGTCGTCGTTCTGCAGATTTGTGTTTCTTGAAAATTAATATCTTTCCTAATCGCAAACGTTGTTGATGTTAATAACAAAATCAGCACCAATTCTAACTTGAAATCCATGTAATGATCAAACTCAGATTCATATCCCTAATCCCACCACTAAGATATTAAAACCTAAACCTCTGCTTCAATTCCATTCGTTCCCAAACCAGCTACTCGTAACCCATCAATCACGGCTGCAATCAAGCAACACCAACAATTTCTGATCCTTTTGAATCTCAACCATGGTAATCAACACCTTATAATTCAAAGTATATGACTTTTCAAGTAGAAAGAGTTGAAAAGAACACTACAATTTTGCAGCAAAATCAATTAAAACAGGCAAAATAGACAAAAATTCTAAACTCTACCTAATCTTATAATAATAATAATCAAGCTATAAAACTAAAACTATACCATGACTCAGGTAATTTACCTTGTAATCATTGTATGAACAACATCTATTGGTGAAGCTCCCTGAATCAACAAGCGCACAACTGAAACTACATATATGAGCAATCATTCCATAAAAAGAAAAAAATAAATCAAATCGGATCTCCTACACTGGACGAAATTATCTTTCTCAATGTGGTACAAAAACAGAGGTGAACTCTCAACAATGCCATACGAATGTTGGAATTAGCAACCTCATAAAACAGTATGAACTGAATAGAGCTATAAAATAGAGGGGAGAGAAACCTACAGATGTGTGGTTAACGAATTGGATTAGGGTTTTGGCGAGATGAATAGAAGTTGCTTTAGGTGAAGTAGTAGAGGAGCACAGAACCTGTAGACTCCTTCAACATCTTAAGACGAACATCTTCCTTATACCACCATGAATGCGCGACGCTTCGATTTCAGCTATTGGAGTTTCATTCTTTTCATCAATTGATCATTTATTTCAAAAACCCTTGGGTTGAAAACCTGTTGCAACAGCTTTGAAGACGGGTAAGGGCAAAGAGGGAAATCAAGGGTATTATTGTAAAAGTGTTTTGATATTGTATAGGAGGATGTGGGTAAAATGTCTATAATACCCTTTTAAATGTCTTAATTGTCACCTCTATCCCCATAATACCCTTAAATTTCTTGCTTGACTATGTTGTACATGTTGCTTGTTACGTTGTACTAAAATGGAAATTACAATGTTGTATATCACTCCTCCTTAATAAGATAATATAGATAATATATATCCTAAGTATTATTAGATATCCTAAGTTTATTGTTACATTAGTTATTATACATTAACCAACCGGTATGTCGGTTCATGCCTCAAGGGTCACACCCTTTCACATGTATAAATACCCCAACATGTTATTTCATTTGTGTATGTATTGAATCATTGTTCATTTAGAATTCTCTCTCAAATATCACACCCTCACCGATCCTGTGGTCTCACAAAATATACTGTTTGACAGATTTGCAAAACACACACAAATGCACACTCAAGCAAACAAATGCATATGTTATTTAGGTAATATTCCTTTCCAAATAAACAAGTTTAATTAAAAGGAAGGATGAAGATAAGAAATTAATGAAGAACATAAACATTGTACTCTACAATGGCATCAAAATTGGTTTCATTGAAGAAAAAAGTCCGTGCTTCGGCATACCCACGAGCAAATCGGAAGACACCAGTTCCTCCAACCACTGGTAACTCTCTAACCGAAGCCATAATAGGGTTCCGGCCCAATATACTCAAAGTGCTACCATTAAACCTTTCTCCATCAAACACATAGTTTTGGACCATCATAAAACTCATGTTATTTAAATCTGCTGACGCGTACATCCCTTGAGCTCTTCCCACCCGAGTAGAGTTTGGTTCGGGCCCCACTGTCAGGAGGTTGTCCATCATGACAACCGACCCGAATCCAGTGGAGGAAGTGTTGGTAATGGGGGCTGCAGCCACCCGAATGGCCGTTGCATTTGGGCCCCCTACTACGTCATGGAAGAAGAAGTGAAGGCGTGTTAGGTTTTGTTTTCCAAGTCGGAGCGTGGATCGTGGCAAGCTGGTCGAGAACGTTTGCGAATTTCCGGCAAGGACGAGAGAGAGAAGGACGACTATGAAGGTGGTGGAGAGAAGATTGTTGGCCATGGTGTTAAGTTTAGTTGAGAAATGGAAAATGGTGAATAATGTGTTTTTCCTTTGCATGGTGCTTTGAGTTTTTATAGTACGTTAAATCAAAGCAAGAAAAGTCAAATTATATGGTCAAAGGTGTACTAACTTAGAAGTCTTATTTCTGCTAGGATATTATATAAATAATAATAAAGTTATTAATAAGAAGAAATGTGCATGGAGTTGACTCATCGAGCCATCAACCACGAAGAATGGTCAAATAATGCAAGGTACACACATTATGAACCCCCCCCCCCCCCCCCCCCTTTTTTTTCTTAGTATTAAATTAATCATTCTTTTTGATCCGGTCAATGCACCAAATTTCACTTTCTCTTACTTGGTATCAAGTGGGCTATCCTCACGTAAGCATTAGTAATGTACTTAGCTTTTTCTTTCTGACATTATCCATTATAAATGAAACAAAAAAATAACTACTTCTTGGGTGTGTGAAGTAAATCATGATAACATGTAAGAAAGCTCGTCAATAGAATAGAATGAGTAAATAATACAATACAATGCAAGGCATATCCTACATGTACATCCACGAGAACCGGGGATGAACTATAACAACTACACAACTCCATCAAATTTAACAAACTCAACCACTTAACTAATTCAACAACTTAATACATACAGATTTACACTAATATGGCCCTCTACCCGAACTTGGCACAATGACGTGAAATTTGGATCAAAGAGGGCAAGATGATGACAACCCTTTAGTAAATAGATCGGCAAAGTCATAGGCACATGACGAACCCAAGGTAATCGATTGAGTATCCATAATAAAAATTGAATACGTATGTCATTCTTTTTACCCATACTCACTTTACACATCAGAATCGCCAATCATCATCATCACATATTATTTGATACTACTTTGTTTGTTTTTTTTTTCTAGGTTCACATCGCAGCTTCAGAGTGTCTTGATGAAGTGATAGTTGTACAGAGACTTCATTCGAGCAAGAAGTACACATGTAGAATTAGAAATAGGTTTAATGAGTTATCGAGTGTTGATTATTTACAATTAATTTTTGAAAAATGGTCTATTAATTTATGGTACACACATTTTCTCACTTCATAGTAGATTTGTCTATCCCAAGGGATAAAATAGTAGTAAATATATATATATATATATATATATATATAAGGTAGGGTTCCTGTAGGAAAATTGGTTTGTGTGAAAAGTGTAGGAAGGATTAAAAATTGATATGTATGCATCATTTTTTTGGACGTATTCATCATTTTTTGGACGTACTCATGATGTTTTGGATTGTTTTGCTTAGAAAAACAACAAACATAACAATTAATAACCGAAAACAATGTATTTTAGGCTTAAAACTTAAAACACTATGTCAATAACACTTTAGCAGAGTATTTTAAGTAATTACTAGGGTGTTTTATCTGTAATTTAAATTTAATGACTATAATACATTGGATTGTGTTTTAAAATTTTTTTATATTGTTGTGTTAAGTGTTTTTCAAGCTAAAACAACCCAAAACATCATTCCAAAATCAAAAACATGATGGCTACATGTCAATTCTTAATCCTTCCTACACTTCTCACACATACCAATTTTTCTACAAGATCCTCTACCTATATATACATATAGGGTGAGGTTAGGGTACGAGTTTCAGTTTAGTAAAAAGTTAGTAAAAAAATAGTAAAAAGTTAGCAAACAATCTGATTCGGGTGTGGATTTGTGACTCTTTTTTTTTTTCAATGATGGAAACTTGGGAAATCGAATATATGTATCCAAAGTTTAGGATATCAAAAAATCGGATATTTGAAAGTTCTAATACGGATCGGATATTAATATTAACTCTTTGAAATTTTCAAATATCTGAAAAATGATCAATAATTTGATCTTGAACATCCCATTAACTAATTAACTTCACTTGCAATTGCAATTCCAATTCCACCAGCCACAAATTCTACGCTATCTATTAGCAAATTAACCACAAAACAATAACTGCTAGCTAGCATGCTTAAACACAATATCTATATATATTTTAGCAACCAAAATTTTTGATCGTATCAATCACCATCGTTCTAGCCAGTTCATCTCTTTTGTCATGTTACATATTTAGCCATTCAGAAAAAATGTGAATTAGAAATCAATCGTTCTCCTTAAAACTCAAGATTTCCTTATACATATTGTGGATTACTCGTAGGTCTTGTAGTTAGGAATAGCATAAATGATGCTACTAAAGCGTGTATATATCACTTCCAGATAAAAATATCGAATTTCGATAGTACTCTTAAAATCTATAATATGATAATTTAGAGATCTAAGAGCGGGTATTTGTTTTTTAGCTTGTGTACAAAATTCTACAAAACATTGCTACATGAGAGAGTGTGAAATGATGTTTACAACCGACGACAATTATCCTATTGTCATTAACAGTAAGAGGCTGTTTGTTGATTAAGTGCTGAATTATTAAGATGTCTGAATGGTTAAAATATCATAAGAGTTAAGTGTTGAATCATTAAGTTGGACCTGTTAATGGTTAGTTTTCTTGTCCCACATGGTAGGAGAGTCTAATTAATGTAATGGTTCAGCAACATCCTAAGTGTTAATAGTTTAGCCTTAACCATTCCATTCAGAAGCCAAACACGCTGAATGTTGAATCATTCAACGCTGAATGGTTCAAAGCCTCGTCAAGAGGCTTACCAAACAACCCCTAACTCTTTTAGAAATTTGAATAAGAAAGAGAAAAAGGAGGCAATGAGCACGAGAAGCCCAAATGTGCTCTCCAATTGACCATCATAGGTGCAAGCCAAATAATTAGCTAGTCTCACATCAAATCAAATCTTTCACCTAAATGGACCGAAGGAAAGGAATGAAGAAAGTAAGACACATTCATCACTACACCATAACCACCTCGGCCCTCTGACTTGAGGCAAATGACATGAATACGTTCGTTGACCAAGTAAACGAATGAATCAACAATATGACGATCCACATGTTCGATCAGATCTTATGATAGCCCCTTTCGGCATATATAGGGAATTAACTAGTCTGGACCAAAGCCATGGTCACAACATCGGTGCACATGGCAGAAAGCAAGCTCACATAACTACCAAAAAGGTTAACACGAACCAAATCGAGCCAAGCCTTGATCACCTCAGGCATATCATCTCTCATCCACTACCAACATGCTCTTACATTCTTACTCATCCTCTCGTCATGGCAACCTAAGTAATATAATTGGTTCAAGAATCTCAACTTGGTGGCCTACAAGAAAGTGTTAGGATCGAGAACACAAACACGCACACAAACACGAAGATTTACGTGGTTCGGTCTAAACTGACCTACGTCTACGAGGTCAACTGGGGTTTTCTTTCTATTGAGTGATGTGAAGATTACAAGTACAAGAGATATATTTATAGGTACTAATTAGGTTAAAACCCTATGCTAAACTTAATCACCAAGTTAATCATACTGGGCCGGGCCTATATGTGGGCTGATGAAGACGACATCTCCAACAATCTCCCACATGGTTGTGTCTACCACTGACCCATTCTCTGTCTCTATCGGCTCCCACTGACACGAACTGCTGGATCCTGAAACACCCTGATAATAGTGGTTCTCCTGACCCAATGTCGTCTAGGAATTCGGACTGAAGCACAACCAGTGCTCCCACTGCCACAAAAACCTCTAATTGGTCTACCTGAACCTTTCCTCGCTCGTTCATCCCGAATCTGACATTTGACTCTAGGTTTCTCACTTGCAAAGACAACCTTCTTCTGCCCATGAGATTCTATGAACCCGACTTTGTTTTTCTTCTGAACTGGGATGGTCACTCCCTCAGACAGTAAACTGACCATGTAAAACGAACCTCGCTTTCTTCCTCGAGCTATGACAAGATTTCCCTTAACAACTTTCTGCTGTCCGTTCCGGAATTTGACTTCATGTCTCTTTTCATCCAACTGCCCAACAGAAATCAACTGTTTCTTTAAGCTTGGAATCACCCTGACATCCTAAAAAAGTCCATGAACCGGCTGAAGTCTTCATATCTAAGTCACCCATGCTTGTAATACCAAGAACCTCATCCTTCTCCAGTCTTACGTTACCAAAATCACCTTTTTTCAAATTCTGCAATGCTTCATTGCTGTGGGTATGTAACACCCCAAAAATGTTAAAGTAATATGGTAGAAATTAATTTATGTAGGTATGAGTATGTATGTATGCGTGAATATGGTAAGTTTTCTAGCATGATTGTGAGATTGGGAATTCCGTGTGAGACACATTAGCTTGGTTATGTGATATATACGATGTTAAGTTTAATTGCTTGGATGATGAATCAAAAAGAGTGGGAAGCTATGTTTTATGCGTATTGGAAATTGACTAATGAAAGTCAATGTGATATTTGGTTGAGAATGGTTGTTTGTATGAATGATCATGTATGCTAATGATGTTGTAAACATTATGACATGAAAGGATGTGGATCATGTCAAGATAGGCTCAAGCATGGAAGGTTAATGGATCATGAAGAGGCAAACAAACAAACAAGAACATGAGAACTTGAGGTAAGTGACTTATTAACTAAACTCTTAGTTTAGTAAATGCATGTTTATGTATTAACGTAGAATGGGAAACAAGAATGAAATGGTATCTTATAGCAAAACAAGTGAATGGGTATTGTTAGTAAACAAGCATAGTTCACCATACGATAAGGAAAGTAGTTGGGATAAATGGGTCAACAGAAGATAATTGCTCAGACCAGAGGATAGTTAGACCAGAGGAAGAATGAGCAGAGGATATTTGCTCAGACCAGTGAATAGTTTAGACCAGAGGAAGAATGAACAGAGGATATTTGCTCAGACCAGAGGAAAGTTTAGACCAGAGAAAGAATGAGCAGAGGGTATTTTCTCAGACCAGATGATAGTTTAGACCAGAGGAAGAATGAGCAGAGGATATTTGATCAGACCAAAGGATAGTTTAGACCAGAGGAAGAATGAGCAGAGGATATTTGCTCAGACCAGAAGATAGTCTAGACCAGAGGAAGAATGAGCAGAGGATATTTGATCAGACCAGAGGATAGTTTAGACCAGAGGAAGAATGAGCAGAGGATATTTGCTCAGACCAGAAGATAGTTTAGACCAGAGGAAGAATGAGCAGAGGATATTTGCACAGACTAGCAAGGCTTGTTAGAATTCAATTTTTCTTTTATTTAACTTGTTTAACCGTGTAAAGGGCTTGTTGATGTTCAACCCTAGGTGTGCGCTACTTTGGATCCCGATGGAGGATCAAGCTATTCTAAAGAAGCGAACATGCTTGACCCTTTTTGTTATGAGGATGGTAATAAAGATTAAGGTTTGTAAGTAAGAATGCATGGAAGTTAGAGGTGACGATCCAGAGTTTAGATCCGAACTTGCAAAAAGGCGTTTGGTCATGATCATTGAGTATTGTTGAATGTTATTTCCACATTTTGAATATTTGCATGAAGTCACTTAATGAACTAATGAAACGGTTATGTGATGGTTGCAGGTTGTCTAGTCTAACTCACAAGGAAAGGAATGGTAGGAGATCGAGTGAGGAAACAAATTGTACGGGATCGCGATCATGTAACCTAATAAAGACGAGTTTTGTTGAATGCAATAAGAAACAATAGAAGATGTAACACCTAAAATACTTAGTAGATTTGGTTTCTAAACGTCTAAGGTTGTTATTAAAGAAATAAATTTTTCAGTTGGTATTTCCGCTGCGTATTTTCGGTTAATTTGGTTTAGGGTGTTACAGGGTAGCGTGAAATGTAGCACCAGAACCCATGACCCGAGAGTCTCACTGCCTTCCACTGAGTCCCAATGCATCAAACCTTGACACATTCCCAAAAGCAGAATTTCATATATATGACATCGACTCAAAAAATGTCTACACCTCCATGCAGCCCCTACAAGTCAACTATGCCAAGCTCCCACTGTCCCTGTTATCCCAACCAGCTAAGAAACAAATGGTTATAACGCAGCAGAGCTTTAATGAAATCAAGCGGTACCAAGGGTTCTATGACCGTACACATGATCAGTTAACGCAAACCATAACCGAAAGATCATTGAACTGGAAATAGTCCACATGACTTGCCACTAACCTCTTTTCTTTTTCCCTTATGTCGTCACCAGCACCTTTTCTAGTTCCATTATCTCCATGTTGTACCAGCAAAAGAAAAACAAAGCTACCGACTCACTTATACCATTTTCTTTCACCCCGCGAAACGAACCAAATCCAGAGCCACCGGCTCGATTTCCTTCTGTTTGTTTTTTCTGCAACCTGGTTGAACTTTACACCCCGGTTCACCAACTAAAATTCGTACCATTAAGCTTATCGATTTGCACCTTCCCGTCTTCTGCCATGATAACACAATAACACGACTAACGAAACTGAATCGAATAATCAAACCCTTACACTCTCTAGGCAAACATCAGTATCGACAACTGATTCACGGTAATGAATAGTACCGGCAGCAGGTGAAGCCCTAATCTGGGTTTGAAATAACTACAGCAGTGACACGTTTAAGGGCTGTAGGTGACTGGAAAACGAAAGAAACCCTATTTGACTGGGTGGTTTACGGCGGCAAAGGTAGGATAAGGGTGGAAAGTGGTTACGGCTGGTTGACAGCAGGAAAAGGAACAGGCCTGGCTGAACCCTAGTCGGAGGGTTAGCTGCCGGCAGCGCTGGAAGGAAGGTGGTCGACGTTGGAGGTTTGGGTTCGGCCGGTTGTGTTTCAAGTATGTTCTTTCTTCTCTTACTCTTGCCCTCCGCCGACCCGACACACCTGCCGGCAGAGGCCATCTTCTCGAGCCCTAGGCTCTGATACCAGTTATTAGGATCGAGAACGCACACACGCACACGACACGATGATTTACGTGGTTCCATCTAAACTGACCTACGTCTACGGGGGCAACTGGGGTTTTCTTTCTATTGAGTGATGTAAAGATTACAAGTACAAGAGATATATTTATAGGCACTAATTAGGTTAAAACCCTATGCTAAACTTAATCACCAAATTAATCATACTGGGTAGGGCTTATATCTGGGCTGATGAAGACAACATCTCCAATTGAAAGATTTGTTGGGGTCGATGATTTCGACATGTGATTTGGTGGCTCTATTTGGAAGCTTGGGAATGACGTTATATTCAAGTTCATCGTCATAATACAAATTGTTTATTTGATGATATTGCTTTTCTTTCTTTTTTACTGTTGTTTGTAAGGGAATCACAAAGTGACAAGTACATTCGGAGATCCTTGTGGCAAAAACATTAAGTGAAGGTGGATGAGACGTGGTTTCTTCATCGCTCGAGCTCATTGTGTATAAAATGGAATATGAAATTGGTAAACTGAAAGTGGTCGTAGAAAGTTTTTGTATGTGTGGGACATGTCAGGTAAATGTGTATATACATAGTAGATAGGTTAGTTTAAATTTATTTTATTTAATAGTAAAAAAGTAGACTTTAGAGTTTTTTTTTTTGAACCCCCGGCCACCTTCTCCCAAGCGGTCGCTTCCCTGCACGAAACCAGACAAGGCCAGCTTATCCCCTCCATCGTGTCACCGAGTCCGTTGGGTCTCCTTCTCCTTTGGAATCCAAACGACATCTTTAGAGATCGCTTTATGGTTAGTGGGTGTGGCTCACTATCCTCTCCTCTTTTTTTTTTTTTTTTCATTTTATCAAAATTAAATTTAGCATTTTAATGAATTCATGGTCTCCGTTGACATCTCCACAATCATCATCATTTACCAATAAAAGGGGCGGTGTTCACTAGTGGCCACTAAGCCACATTAGCTTTTACGAGCCACACCCCGGGACTAACATGTAGCTTTATACTCTCTTCTTGTCTGCTGTTAGTGGTTATTGTGCACTAAAATAGTGTCAACATTCTCTACTCTAATTCTATTGTAAAGTAGTTTGTTGTTGTTGTTATTATTATTATTATTATTTTTTTAACAACCAACAAAGGTCAGATCATCCCTTGATTCCTCCCTTAGCACCGTGTGTCCAGCCATCAAACGGGTGTCTCTGAAGCCAACAAGGGAAACACACCGGTAAGGTCCACACCAACTTTCCAATGCTTCGCCACTTAGTTCTTAAACAAATAATCAGCAAGGCACCAGGTAAGACAAAATTTGTGTTTTTTTACCTCGTTATTGCATTTGTTTATGTAGTGAATCATGTTAACATGCTGGTCGGGCTATAGTTTCCCTCTACGCCAATGACAATTTGCAATTTATTTTTCCATATTATCATTATTTCAAATAAGAAACACAGTAGCTATTCCATCTAGTCGCCACAATTATTAATTCTTAGGCTTTTGGTTACCGTTTTCTAAAACGAATTGTTTCAATCCAATCCCGTTTTAACAAACGGCTCGCTTCGACCTAAACCTTTTACCCGTTCTTTTTGTTAGGCTAAAAAACATTGGTTAATAATGAGACAAGTTGAAAGCTGGACAAACATGTTGAAAGTTACACAAGAGTGTATTAATTTTAAATATATAAAAATCCCTTGTTATATATAGCATTTAAGAAATTATAATATAACTGTAATAACTTAGGTCTATTTGCAAGAACGCAAATGAATATGCAAACATGCTAGCAACTCCTTTGATACTCTATGAACACCTGCCAATAGCCACGTTCTCTTCGGGGAAACAAATTATATATGCATAAATCGATTATATTGTAGTATTTAAAAATGCATAAATAACTTAGAAAGTGCAACCGGTCTAATGTGTCACATATCTTAGGACCAACTTGGTTCAATCCATGTGTGAGAGTCACAATAATGCATAGTTTTCAGTAAATCGGCCCCAAAACTTTCTTGTATATATTTGTCATCATATGTGTGATACTTGCATGTTTCGAAAGAATAGAACACTATCTTCGCATCCTTGTTACGTAATAATCTTGAAAAGTAGATCTTGTTCTCCATTTCTTGTGATTTGGCTTCAAGGCAGATACATGATATATCAGAAATATAAATCGTGTGTTTTCCTAAACCATCTATTTGCTCAAACTCTTTTGTAGATTCGTTTAGTTTGAACACATCAACATGTTTTCCAGACCAACTCACCATAACAAGTAAAAGATGTCGATCAATATTCGTTAGAAAGTACCGTCTTGTAGATTCGTAGGAACCTCTTGGGGCTTTGTCTACAACCACCACCCTAGACAAGTCTTCTTCACTTACTCTAAAAGCTTCAATTCTTTCCTTATTAAACAAGACATACACATCTCGGCCACAAAATGTTGGAGACTGAAAAGAATACGGATCATTACTGCCAAAATCAAAACGATATTTTCGCCATGATGAATCTTGAGATACAAAGTGCACGTAGACATCTGAGTCCAACTTCCTAAATCCAACAACCACACAATCTTGGGAAGTTGGTGGTGCTGAGAAACAAAGGCTTTGTAAAAAACGAGCCACTGGAAGCTCACGGATATCATTTGTGAATGGGTTAAAGAACGCCATGTGTCCATTAACTTCATACATCAACAACCAACCATACCTAGAACAATATATTTCGCAACCATCACTGATCAGTTCTTGAGGCGCTTTTATAAAATACTTGCCACCGCTTATTGGATCAATAAAAGTGAAAATGGATCGACGCTTTTCCAACACAACCAACCATGGCGAAACTAAAGAATACATATCTAATCTCCTTAATGTTGTTTCACTGCTCCATTTAATCAAAGGTGCTGCTAATTTACAGCGTTTGCATGTAGCACGGAAGTTCATGTATTCGACACCAACACATAGGTCCATAATCACTTCCAAAATATTAAAGGGAATATTAAGCAAATGCGACTCACTTGTTGTGCTATAAAATTCAGTGTCATCGTCACCATTACGTGGCGTTATGACTATCTCATTGTCTTTGCCCTCTTCTTTTTGCTGCTTAGATTCAGGATGATCCACTTCTAACCTAGTATACACAAAATGTGATTATTATAAAACAAACACTTTCCAGTTTTGAAATAGAATAATGTATCCTAAATAGATATAAGCAATACCTGGATTCAAGCATTGTCCACACTAACATGTGGCCTTCTCGTACAATACAAGACTTTGAACATAGAGACATGATTCTATCTTTGACATGGAATGAGATTATTCTTCCAAACTCATTAAGAATATGTACATAACCCCCTATCTCTAACCCAATTTCAGACTTGTAGAATACGGAGGGTGCATTACCACAACTAAATTGAAGAAAAAATATTGCATCTTTGAGATCTTCCATTTCCTCCCAAATCATGCTAGTCATATCCAGTTTAAACAAATACACATCAGCAATTCTTGTTCTACTATTAAGATATAGTTCAATGAAGAACAATTCGGTACAAGTTCCTTTTAAAAAAACACAGATGCTTTGAAAACTAAAAGTGGGAGTATGAGGGAGTTTCACAACCGGTAGTAGATTTATCACAACTTCTTTGCCTTTAACCACAATGTCAACCTGTATGACAAACTCATAAGCCAACGATTCTAAGGTCATTGCATATATCTTACCATTGCAACAAGTTATACAATGTAGCAAACAATCGACGCCGCTTATTCTCCGGAGTTGTTTAGCATATGACATTTCAATCCACTTTAACTTCTTTCTTATACAGTTTAATCGACAAAAAACAAAGGTAGGAATTTTGGGCTTTGCTAATAGGAGGACTGATCCTTGATCGTCAGGAGGAGATGATAAACAACATTCGTAGAAATCGTTCTTTTTACAATGCAAAGGTGGGAGACGGATCAACTTAGAAGTGAGTGGGTTCCAAAGAGACCACAGAACGTTGTCATGGTTGGAGAGAATCACCCAACCATGGAAACATGCTCGAAAATATCTTCCCCGGAGCTCATTGATTTTACACTGTTTATAATAAGATTCCAGCTTCTGAGCTATAAACGATTGGTATCTTGTAGACAAGGAAGGTGACTGATCACAAGAAATTTTCTTTGGCTCCATGTAAGATGTTCTAACATAATAATATTTCAAACTTCATTAACTATATATAATAATGTTTACACGTAATATCAATTATCAAAGTATACTTATTATAAATTACAAAAAAAGACCGTTTATCATGGTGGAGTGGCCGGTGAGAGCAATGAAGATAAAAAGTAGATCCTTGTGGTTGCAATTAGTTCGAGTCCAAGCCAACACGAGTTTTATCCTCAGTGTTACCTTAAAGAACATAGTTTTTGTGGGGGCACAACGGTTGTCATCCCGTCTAGTACGGTAGAACAGACGTGGTATGGTTCTTGTGGAACGCCAGGCCCCACACCGATGTCAGCGTGGATTTGGTTAAGACAACATAGTCTGGCCGGATGTGGGGTGGCGGGCCTGCCAAGAGACAGGTGTGACCTACTTATCCTTGTAAAAAGTCATAGTTTTTTTTGAACGGTGAGTTTCTACAACAAACGATAGGCTCACATCGCCTATCGGCGACCCTAGCCAGTTTGCCCAGACTACGTTGTCTTAACGGATCAGCGCTGATTATCAAACTGGTTACGGCGTCCCCCGTAAAATTTCCTGCCACCTGCCACTTGACAGATGTTTGCACCCTCCACAAGAGATAGACTCTCTGTAGTAAATGCGCAGTAATAGAAAATCGGGGTTGCTTCAGGATTCGAACTTGGGACCAGCAGGGATCCTCCGCTCTAACCATCACTAAAGTCATAGTTCAAATATATATAAAAAACAGAAATTTATATCCAATTTTGTAAACACGCACGCACGCACATGTCACATGTGTGTAACGTTTTTTAAAGGCATATATGTATATAAAAGGGCGGACTTATATATGTAGGTCCGGGTTCCAAGGACTAACATGAATCACGTATGTGTAACATCTGATAGCTTATATGATAATATTAATATGCCTAAATGTGTTGAAGATTTTGCATATTAATTTAATTTCTGTTTGCAAAGTGAGTCAAAGATCATGTTTTTAAAAGAAATGCAGTGAAACATGCTTATATATAAAATCTGATAGAGTTTAATCCTTGAAGATAAACATAGTATTAGTTTATCCTTATCGTTTATTATTATCTTTTAAGTTTAAGATAGAGTCTTAGTCAATTAAGAGTTCAAGTCCTAGTATGATTTCTTTCTTATAAATAGCATAGGTTATTATGTATTCATTATTCAGTTTTCAATCAATAAAACATAGAGTCGGAGAGTTCCTCCAAATCGTGTTTGTGTTGTGATCATCGAATATCAATTGTTGTGCTCTAACAATTGGTATCAGAGCGAAGGTTCCAACGATCATTCAAGTTCCGAACTGTGGGGAGAATAACCACAGCCGAGATCAAGATCGATTAAGTGACAAACGCTTGTTACTTATCTTGATTCGATAAAACTTGAATCAACAAAGAAGACTGAAGACATGGGAGACGCACCAACAGGAGCCGCAGCAGCTAATAACAATCAGATAGTGGTGCAGCAACGGGATCCAACATCGGCATCTCTATCATGTCCGAAACTCACAAGTTCGAATTACAACACGTGGGTAATCTTGATGGAGGCGATGCTTGATGCTCAAGGTTTATGGGAGGCCGTAAATCCCGATAATGAAGCTGTCGATGACCGAAAGAATAAATTTGCTCGTGCCTTAATCCTTCAAGCACTTCCCGAGAATGTTCTTATGCAGGTAGCAAGGAGTAGAAGTGCTCGGGAAATCTGGGAATCATTACGTGTAAGGTTCTTGGGTGCCGATCGGGTTCAGCAAGCCCGATTTCAAACCCTCAAGAGAGAGCTTGATAACTTGAGGATGAAGGATACCGAAACCGTTGAAGAATTTGCTGGAAAACTTTCAGAATACGTGAACAAATTCAACAGCCTCGGACAAGAACTCGAGGACACCACGGTGGTCAAGAAGTTACTCGATGCCATGCCACCCAGATTCATTGCCATTGTAGCCACGATTGAGCAGATTGCAGATCTAAACACCATGACGTTTGAGGACTGTGTCGGACGTCTTAAGGCGTTTGAAGAAAGGATCAAAGGCCAGGAGGATAATGTTGAAAGGGAGAGCAAATTAATGTACCTCAAAACAGACTCTAGTGAAAGAAAGAATGGTGATCTACACAAAAGAAGTCAAGGTCGCGGGCGTGGTTCGAGTAATCAAAGGTTTCGAGGTCGTGGACGAGGTCGCGGACGAGGTGCTGGTCGTGGAAGAGGTAGAACTAATGATCAGTCAGCAGATAACCAAGCGAATGATAACAATGGCCATGACAACAATGCTCGAGAAAATAACCGAGGAAAGGCACGAGACAAGTCAACAGTTAGATGTTATAATTGTAATTCCTATGGGCACTTTGCATGGGAATGTACAAGACCTGCTCAACCACAGGAAGCTAATTTGAACCAAACTCAAGAACAAGGTCCTGCTCTTATGATGGCAGCGGTTGAGCATGATGAAGGGTCGATGGCATTGAAAGAAGAAAAGAAGCAGCCGATGATTGTGATGTTAAATGAAGACAAAGTGCGGCCAATCATATACAAAAACGATTCAAAGGATGAATCAACTTGGTACATGGATAATGGTGCCTCAAACCACATGACAGGATATGAGATGCACTTCTCGGAACTCGATCGTTCGATAACGGGTCTTGTAAGATTCGGTGATGGTTCAACCGTAAGGATAAAAGGCAAGGGTGCAATTATATTTAATTGCAAGAATGGGGAGCAACGAGTTGTCCGAGATGTTTACTACATTCCTGAACTATGTAGTAACATACTTAGCTTGGGACAATTAACGGAAGAAGGACATAAAGTATGGATGGCCGAAGCACATCTTTGGCTTTATGAAGAAACCGGTCGACTTCTGATGAAGGTCCCTAGAAGCGAAAACAGGTTGTACAAGATAAACTTGAAGATAGGAAAACCGGTTTGCTTGTTAAATTCTATTGGAGATGAAGGTTGGCTATGGCATGCAAGGTTGGGTCACATAAACTTTAGATCTATAAATCACATGAAGTCACAGGAGATGGTGATCGGCTTGCCAAAGGTGCCGAATGACTCAAGAGTTTGTGACTCTTGCCTAGCCGGAAAACAGACCCGAGCCCCGTTCTCAAAGCAGTCAAGTTATCGTGCAAGAAAACCGTTCGAGTTGGTGCATACCGATATTTGCGGACCAATTTCTCCCTCCACAATCACGGGTAATAAGTATTTTATCCTATTTATTGACGATTATTCGAGATATGCATGGATATATACTATAAAAACTAAAGATGAAGCATTACCTATGTTTAAAAAGTTCAAACAGGAGGTCGAGTTGCAGTATTCGCTGAAGGTGAAGACCTTGCGAAGTGATCGCGGTGGTGAATTTCTAAATCGTTTGTTTTCTAAGTTTTGTGATGAAACAGGAATAAGAAGACAGTTCACGGCCCCTTACACACCGCAACAAAACGGCATTGTAGAAAGAAGGAACCGAACCATCTTAAACGCCACACGAAGTATGATGAAGGCGATGCAAGTACCACAAAACTTGTGGGGTGAATGTGTACGACATGCCGTCTATTTACAGAACCGTACACCAACCAAGGCGCTAAAGAATATTACGCCATATGAAGCTCTAAAGGGAATGAAACCGGATATTTCGTACCTTCGTATTTTTGGATGTTGTGCTCATGCGGTTGCTCCACCGGTAAACTTAAGAAAACTTGATGATAGGAGTAAGATGTTAGTTTACCTTGGAAGAGAACCATGCTCGTTTGCAGATCAGCTGTTTGATCCAAGCAACAACCGGATAGTTGTAAATCCGAATCCAAAGTATGAGGAGGAAAGGGCGTTTGATTGGACTACATATAAAGAAAGCATGAAAGTCGGAGATGGACCTGAATGGATAGAGTTTGTAGTCAATTGTGAAGAAGGAACCAGCAATGCTTCGATTCAAACAGAGGCTGATGTAAGCCCGCAACAAGTTGTTGAACAGATCGAAACTGGTGAGCAGAATCATGCTTCGGATGGGAATGAGTCAGATCAGTCACATGACCCTAGTGACACGAGTTATGTCGAAGAACCAAGTGAAGACAATGTGAACGAGAATCATGATCTAAGAAGGTCATCAAGGCAAACTAATCTTCCAAAGCATCTTGAAGATTATGTGTTGTTACAAGAAGAGTGCATGCTACCGAATAATGAACCTGTGAACTACTTTGAAGCAAAGAAATATAGAGAATGGCTGGAAGCTATGAAAGATGAATTATACTCGATCGAGTTCAACAAAACCTGGGAGATATGTGAGTTGCCAACGGGATGCAAAGCTATTGGGCTCAAATGGGTGTTCAAAATTAAGCGGAATGCTGATGGAACTATCTCGAAATACAAAGCTAGAATAGTCGCAAAGGGCTACGTACAAGAACACGGTGTTGATTTCGATGAGGTATTCGCTCCTGTGGCTCGGATTGAAACAATAAGGTTGATACTAGCTTTGGCAGCTCGGAATGCATGGATGGTTTACCATTTGGACGTTAAATCGGCGTTTCTAAATGGCGAACTAAAGGAGGTTGTTTATGTCAAACAACCCGAGGGTTTTGTCGTTCCAGGAAAGGAAAATATGGTCTATCGGTTGAATAAAGCACTTTACGGATTACGCCAAGCACCGAGAGCTTGGAATGAGAAGCTAGACAAGACGCTCAAGAAACTTGGATTCAGTCGATGTCCACGAGAGTCAGCCGTATACAAAAGAACTAAAGGTGGTGAGTTGTTAATTGTGGGAATTTATGTGGACGATTTGCTGGTCACAGGTTCAAGCTCAAAAGAAATAGACGATTTCAAGTCACAAATGCAAGAGCAATTCGAGATGCAAGACCTTGGACTCCTCACTTACTACCTAGGTTTGGAAGTTACACAAACAAGAGGGATGATTACATTGAAGCAGGAGAGTTATGCAAAGAAGATTTTAAGTCTTGGTGGAATGAGCTCTTGCAACTCAAGTCGATACCCCATGGAACCGAGATTACAGTTGACGAAAGATGAAGAGGGCCAAGAAGTAAATTCTACCAACTATAGAAAACTTGTTGGGAGTCTCCGATACTTGACTCACACAAGGCCAGATTTGAGTTTCTCGGTTGGGATAGTGAGTCGATATATGCAACAACCAAAAGAGTCGCATTGGCTAGCAATAAAACATATCCTACGGTATGTTAAAGGAACAACGGGATATGGTCTGTGCTACAAGAAGGATGGGAGAAGTGAACTCGTGGGTTATTGTGATAGTTCACATGGAACCGATAAAAACGACGGGAGAAGTACATCGGGTATGGCTTTCTATTATGGAAATGCTTTAGTTTCTTGGTGTTCGCAAAAACAACAAACAGTTGCATTATCATCTTGCGAGTCGGAGTTTATGGCAGCAGCGACGGCCGCTTGTCAAGCGATTTGGTTGAAGGGGTTATTGAGTGACTTGACTGAAAGAAGAGAAGAAAGAGTTATGCTACGGGTGGATAATCAATCGGCAATTGCATTAATTAAAAATCCCGTGTTTCATGGAAGAAGCAAGCATATTAATATCCGTTTTCATTTTATAAGAGAATGTGTTGAGAATGAAGAAATACAAGTTACACACATTCAAGGTGTTGAACAAAGAGCGGATATACTCACAAAGGCGTTGCCTAGAGTGAAGTTCGAAGAAATGCGAGAATTGCTCGGAGTGGTGGATTTGGGAGGCACAAGCAAGGATTAAGGGGGAGAATGATAGAGTTTAATTCTTGAAGATAAACATAGTATTAGTTTATCCTTATCGTTTATTATTATCTTTTAAGTTTAAGATAGAGTCTTAGTCAATTAAGAGTTCTAGTCCTAGTATGATTTCTTTCTTATAAATAGCATAGGTTATTATGTATTCATTATTCAGTTTTCAATCAATAAAACATAGAGTCGGAGAGTTCCTCCAAATCGTGTTTGTGTTGTGATCATCGAATATCAATTGTTGTGCTCTAACAAAATCTACTGTATGAGGACAATATTTAAAAAAAAAAATGCAGTGAAACATGCTTGCAATGCGAAATCAACTGTACAACAGCGTTGATAATTTATGGGTTCGACTTACTTACCTGGATAAAGAATCTGAAAGCAAACCGATGGCAGAAGCAAATCTTTTCAATTCGTCTAGCACACGGTGGTCAGATAACAAGAAACAAGCTAGGTAGCGATTTTGTGTGTACGTGTTTATAAGTAGGAAACCCGAATGGTTTCGTATCTCAAGGGCACGCCTAAATCTGGTTTCTTTAAATATTTTTATTCCCGTTTCTTATTAATTTCTAAATTCCTTAAATCTTTTATCAAGACACATCAAATCGTTCATTAAAACATATTAATTTAGTTTATTTTATCTTTTATTATTATAGTTATGATAACTGTGTTAATTTTTTGAACTTTTATTTGTTTAAGTTACAAAAATTCATGATGAGTTCTAAAGTTATTATTTCATTTTAAAAATATGTTTTTCACTACGTAGTATATCTATTTGGAGTTTAATGTGATAAAAATAAAAATAAAACATGAATCTAATTGATACACAACATATTATTATTATTAAATTTATGATTCAATTTACGTAGTATATTTTTAATTTAATGTGATAAAACTAAGAATAAAACATGAATCTGATGGATACACAATATTAAATTTATTATTCAATTTTACACGTAGTGTTTTTGTGTGCATTGAAATCGAGATATATATATATCTTGCTATTTATAATCGGTGATTTCGTGTAATGTATTATTAATTCGGATATATAAAAAAGTGTTATTCAAACCGGTTAATTTTTTTTAACGATCAAGAAATAAAAGTCCCGTTAACCAAGTAATTTAATCGCAAAATGCAACCCTATACACTCGCGGTGTCGCAGACAACGATTAGTAGACGGCTAGAGTGGCTGAACCTAATAAGATAGCAATTACAACCCAAGAAGTAGCCCATGCCCACTATGTCCAGTTCTAAGGAAAACTAGTTGGCCGAAGGCCCACTACGGAAAACCCTGGCTGAGATCAGATTTGAAATTGAGACACATGTGGCTTTCAACCAAATATTCACTTCCCTCCAATGCCAATTGAAACAGGTTACATTTAACAACCGTTTAGACTTAACAATAATTACATGTATTTGAAAACACGAATAGAAAACTTGAAGCAACATGAATATCTAGGAATAACTGCAAATGAGTTGGTTTGGGTATTCTCAAAGTAGACAACGATTTAGTAAATGGGTTGGTTTGGCTCTTATCAAATTAGACAGCGATTTCAGTTTTTTAATCTTAGACAGATTGGTTTGGGTCTTCTTAAATTAGATATTGTTGAAAATAATTCAAACTAGTGTGATCGTGCACGTGCACAATTTGGGCAGCATTTCTCTTGTTTCATTCACGTGGGAATAATTTGAAGGCAATATTAGTTGTAACGTTCAGTTTTTAAGTTTCAATTATTGTTGTTATAGTCTCCTGATAATATGCAGTTAGTTTGCTAAGTTGTTAGGTTTCCTTTTCTATTTAAATTCAGTTATTCTTTGGTTTATGTACGCAACTTTCAATTCAATAAAAGTGATCTGATTGCCTTCATATTCTTTCTATTGTTCTTGGTTTATTTAGTCTGATTCCAATATTGTGGCATCAGAGCTAGCTCTGATTGATTCATGTGAAAAGAAGGCTCACTTTTATTGTTTTCCATAGCTGACAAACCACAAGCATCACTCTCAAATCAGGTGATTCCAGTGTTCAAAAGTGAAGGCTACAAACACTGGAGCATCCGTATGAAGACCATTTTGAAATCACAAGATCTATGGGAGTTGGTGGATGCTGGGATAACTAGTGTTCGGAATGATCCTACCAAGCTTTCAAAAGCCAGGAAGAAAGATGCTAAAGCTATGGCAGTCATTCAATAAGGGATCTATGATCTCTTGTTATCAAGGATTGCTGGTGCTAACAGTTCTAAGGAGACATGGGACACACTCAGGTTGGACTATCAAGGCTATTCTCAGGTGCAAAGTGTGAAGCTGCAAGGCTTGAAAAGGGATTTCGAGAATTTATCAATGAATGATGGTGAAAGTGTAGGTGACTATTTCTCTTGTGTTATGGGAATAGTCAGCCAACAACGTGCATATGAAGAGGTTATAGACCTGATGAGCATAAAATTATATATCTTTATTGCATGAATTATCTCCTTTTTTATGCATGATTGTTGGAAATTTCATGGATGCACTTTTACAATTCAGTTAATAAAGAAGCTTAGCATTTGAATCTTTGTTTGTGAGTTTACAAGTTTGTGAGTTATAGCTCTTGATCCAACAGAAACATGTCAAAACAGGTGACTTTACATGTAAGTCAAAACAGGTCGTGCGAGAAGGATTAACTATGTCAAAAAAAACTAGTGTATTAATTATGATGACGAATTTTAGTAACTATCTAACTAAAAGGATTTGGGATGTTTTACAAAAAGATGCATGATGTTTAAAATACTCTTTTAAGAGATAATATCAAAAGTATGATTTGGTAAATAAATATGTGAATGTAGTTCGAAAACCTACAGTAGATGACAAGCTTTCAGAATATTATGTAGGTTTGCTTCTTTTGCTTTCCATGCCCGTGACCACCTTAAACTCTAGAGCCATATACTAACTGCTGAAATAAAAGAGTATGTATAAATTTAGCAGGCTATAATACTATGCAATTGCATCTCTTTAGTATAAAAAAAACGTCAACTAATATGTCATCAGTTGATTTGCTTTAGAAGCATAAAAATGGGGGAGTTGAGTAACGCTTTTAGCAGGGGCGACAGTTTGGGACTTGGCCCAAAATAAATAGATTAGCTTTGGCACCATAAACGAAAAAGGTTGGTTTTAACAAAATAAGGTTTTTAGGTTGGGTTCAAGCAAGGTTTGATAGAATTCGGCCCCTGTATTGCATCTATGTGACTTGGTTTAATAGATGAACATGTGATAAGTTTGAGTATGCACAAATCTGATGTGCAGGGACTCGGCAATGAACAGAGGGTGGGAGAGAGTTTGTGAAACACAAACTTAATATTATTATCCACACAATACAAACTGAAACATATGAGGCTTTATATAGCCTTTGACATTGACGGCTAAATAACTACCCTTAAACTAACCGACATAACTAACAAACTGACATAACTGCTTCTGTTTTGGCGCCTAATCTGCAGTTTGACTTTCTGGTTTGACCTTTTAATTACAAACTAATTATACTTTGATTATCTTGATTATCATCTTCCAACATTCACGCCCCTAATCAAGATAATCTTAAAGCGGTTTTTCTCTGTTCTTGTTCATCCTCTTGTATGTAGTCTTCCTCTTTTAATCTCGCCATCTTCTTCGACTTGAACCATTTCTTCATAATCTTCTAATCTTGATGCAATCTATGTCTTCACGACTGTACCTTTGTTGATCCTCTGATCTTCAAATGCTTCTGTGACTCGCATGGTCCTAAGCATGATGAGAGAAAAGATGTAGAGCACCATGTCCATCTTCTACTTTCTAAAAAATGCATCCTTTAATTCGATTTAATCGTGGCCTTCTGCCAAATCGAAATTCTTATTGGGTTTGAATGCCTCTGCGCTTTAAAAACCCTTCACTTAACACTTCTCTTATGTTATAAATGGTTCTTTATTGAATTTCAGGTTTTTTTCTCTTTGCCGGAATTTTAGCCGGAAAACGGTTTCTGCGTTTTGATCCTTTTGATCTGTCCTGGCCTTTTGACTGCGTTTTTCTGATCAAATGATGATAATATCCAAGTCTGAATTGAACAAACAATCACTGATGTTCGATTCCTTTTCCTCTTTGAAGTACCGATTAATTTTGCAAAAACAGGGGACTTAATCGGATTTTATTCACAGGTCTCTAATTTCTTCGTCTTCTTCTTCCAGGATCATCTCTACCTGACGCTCTGATACCATGACAGAATTCGGCCCCTGTATTGCATCTATGCGACTTGGTTTACCGGGTGGACATGTGATAAGTTTGAGTATGCACAAAACTGTTGTGCAGGGACTCTCGATAGGAACAGAGGGTGGGAATGGATATGATATGCACACTAATATTCTTTATTTCCACACAATACAAATGACACAAGTTAGGGGTATTTATACATAACATAATTGACGGTTAATTAACTGGCTAATGTTAACCGACATGACCCTTTGATAACCGACATAACTAACAGACACAATGTTTTTGTTTTGGTGTCTTTTCTTCTGCAGTTTGACTTTTCGGTTTGACTTTCTAATTATCATTATTTCTTTATTATAATTCTTCTAACAAGGTTTTTGGGTAAAAGGGCAACTAAGGCCAAACCTAGCCATCATGTTGGCATAACAAGAATACAAAAAAAATAAAAAGCAAACTTATTATTCAAACATATGATCAATAAATATCAATTTTCCAAAATGTATCATTAAACGAAGCAAACTGTAAAAAAAATTGTAAGTTATCATTTTGGATGATATTTAGATGTATACTCTCATTGATAAGTATTCACACTGTATTTGATTAGTGATTATCACTTATGAAGTCCATAATATTAGGGAGTTCCCAACTTTCTATATTGACAAAATGATTCAATACATATGATCCGTACAAGGTAACCATTAATATAAGATCATCAGAGATATGTTGAAAGCTTCTACCTTGCTGAATTATATGATTCAACATCTCAAGGATCATCGGTTAACCCCCGGTTCTGGGTGCGGGCCAATTCAAGCCAATTAATTCTATACATCTAATCAAGTTTTGCGTCAAATAAAAAATCACCAAACTAGTAAATTTATAAAAAAAGGGGAGAGAGAGAGAGAGAGAGAGAGAAGTAGTATAGTATTTGTAAAAGTCATAAGGAAACTCTTTTGACATGTAATTAATATGTTATATTCCTATTAAGTATGGTTATGTATAAAATATAAATATACAACTTTGCCCAAACCATAAACCTTGGTTATAACCCTTACCAAATCATCGGCTCTCAATTGGTGTGTTTTTTAGGTTATTTTGATTAGGTTTCAATTCAGTTTTTCGAATGAGCCGGACTACATAAGTTTTTGGATACAGATATATACTCCAAGTATGCCCTACGCAAAACCTTAATTAGTTTATAAAGGCATATTTCCTGATTACTGTTAGAAAAGAAAAAAAAAAACAGTTTAAGTTCTGATGTTTTTAAAAAGGGTTATATATGTTCTTGAATATAATTTATTTACATTGCAATTTTTCAAAACATCTTTATCCATGGAACGAAGATGAGCTAAATGGAAAGAATCATTTCACATTCCTTAAAAAAATGGTCCATTTCATCCTTTTAGAGTGTGTTTTGCTAATTATTTGCTAATTGCTTTTCGAAATAAGTGATATGGAATATGCAACTTCATATTGATCAATATCCAAAACAACTTCTTTCATTTGCATATAAGAAATACCAAACACAACATCAATGTATAATGTGATGAAGTAAAGGAGATATGCATGAGATACTAATCTATAACAGGAGATGTGCAGAAATAAAACAACTAATTTAACTGAAATATCACTAGAACAATTATAAAAATATGCATGGAGCTTTATTATTATAATTTATTTAATATGGATAGCCCACACATTATAACTAAAATTATTACTTCTTCTTTGCAGGTGACAGGGGTAGTCGAATCATGCCGCGGCGGTCGGTGGCGGGGAGTGGCGGCACCTGGCCGTGGCGGAAGTGGATGCTGCTTGGTGAAAGAAGGATGGATGGTGATCTTGGCGGTGAGGGTGATGATTCTGGCGGTGAGGGTGGTTGATCTAAAAGCGACCGCCATGACGGTGATGTGGAAGGAGAAGATGGCGGTGAAGGCGAGGACTGCGGGTTGGGAGGAAGCCATGGTTCACTGTGTGAGCAGCACTTGAGCAGTTTATGTGTGGACAGGGACTTGGGATCTTTGAATTTGGATCCACATATGGGACAGTCACAAGGAGTTCGACTTCTACTGTTTTTGTTTTCGGAAGTAGGGACTTGAGTCTTTTTCTTGTCTTTGGAAGAGCCCGCAGACAACAAAGGGAGTTTGGAAGCCATATGGATTTTGAGATCGAGTGTATGTTCTATACTCTAGTATCTATGTTCTGTCCTTTATTTATAGAAGATAACACACACACACAATTTTAGAGCCGTGATTTTTATTAAAAAGATTTATTATGTGGAATTTTTCTTATAAATATTAATTGAAAAATAAAACCAATTTAATTAAAATTCATAATAACTAATAATAAAATTACATAAAAAACATGGAAAATAAAAAACATAAAATTACATAAAAAAACCTAGAAAATAAAATTACATAAAAAACCTAGAAAATAAAATCACATAAAAAACCTTGAAAATAACAAACATAAAAACTCCAAAATCGAACACCTAAACAAAACTACATGTGATATTTTTCTTTGATCTTGCGCTTCATTTGTAACCATCTCTAACTCTGGACCAGTGAGGTGATCAACGGGCATAGCGAGAAATTTCATATCTTTGCGCTTTTCTTTCATACTCAATTTTCTTTCAAACGCTTCTCGAATGCTTCTTTTCTCCTCGGACATTTGTTGTTTTTGAGCAATGTTGGCATTTAAATCGGCCAACTCACCGGTGTAAGCACCTTTACCCGAACCAGAACCCGAACCCGAAGCAGTGGATTTTTGCACCGCATCCTCTTTTTTTAACTTATCTCGACCGAGTGAGCGACTCAATTCCTCGTCGAACTCGTCATCATCCAAGTTAATTTCCTCCAAGTTTTCATGACCAACCGAACGGTTATGAGATGAACTTGTTTTCGTCCGTTTTGAATAATCGGTTGAGGAGCAGACGTACGCCCATTTTGAATGATTTTTGGCGACTTCCCAACAATGCAAAAAACTTGAATTCCATACCCATCTCGTCACGATAGGCTTTTACGCTGTGTTCCCGAGTTAACTTAAAGAGGGAAAAGAAAGGAAAATAATAGAAGAAAAGGAAGGGAAAGGAAAAGAAATGATAAGTATCTTTTTCTTCCGTTTCCTTCCAAATCGGAAGGAAAACTAAACTAAAGGATTTTGCCTAGTTTTCCTTCCATTTCTTTTCTTTTCATTCCTTTAATGAAACTCGGGAACACACCATATTTTGTTTTCCTTTCTTTTCCTTCCTTTAATGAAACTAGGGAACACAATCAAATTTTTCCTTCCTTTCCTTTCTTTTCTCTCGTTTAATTAACTCGGGAACACAGCGTTAGCGCGTTGGTGACGTAGCCGCCGTCAGTTTCACCACTTCTTGGATTGTTTCTTGCGTTATAATAATGCGCCTTGAACGCATTCATTGCCTTGTTTATCTCGGTCCACTTGGACGAGAGACTATCGTTTGCCCGATAGAACTCTCGTTCCATCAACTTATGGAACGAACTGTTTATCTCGATCGAAAAGTTGATTATGTGGTGATTATTTCCAACAACAAAAAAAAATAAAAAATGGTCATTAATGATACGTACAAATATATATTTTTAACAACATATATTATGTTTATAAAACTATTAGAAATACCTTGAGTCGAGGATTCCGACTCGCTTATCCAAGCTTGCGTTAAGGCAAGCTCTTCAGTGGGTGTCAACTTCATTGGTTGGCGGCGGTCGCCGCTTTCTCCGCCGCCGTGTTCTTCTTGTGATTTCTTTTTACACTTGGTTTTTTACCCGATGATGATCCCATAATATTATGAGGTTGAGTTTCGGGTATGCTTTCGGGTAGGGTTAAATGGGTTTGCGGTTGCGAAGCAAAGGAGGAATCGTCAAATGGAAAATTGGGATACATTTGCTCACTAATGTAACTCGCAAAACCGGCATATTCGGGACACGGTGTCTGAAATTGGGGTGGACGGTTTGGTATCGGGCGAACCGATGGTGAATAGCATCGGTTTTTGATGTTGTTGTAGGGGTTGTTCGGGTCATAGCCTCGGTTGTATGGTTGCATTTCTTTAAAAAAAAAGAAGAATTGTATAAAAAAGAGATTGTAGAAATGGTTGGAAAGGTTTGGAATGGTGTGAATATGTTGTAGGAATATGGAGTGGAGTTTATTAAAAAAATTTGATTTATAAGTAAAATTTCTTTTTTACCGATGAAATCCAACGGTCATATTTTATTTTAGAGAGAATTACACAAAACGTCTTTTAATTAATAGTCAATTTGCACTCTCTGCCCTTTATGTTAATTTTTCACTTATTCTGTCATTTGTTTTTCTCAATTTGCTACACCTTCTGTCTTTTAGACTAACTTAGTTAAAAAAGTTGGTTAACTTTATTTTCGAACTTTACAATTTTAGCCCCTGTAGTTTTGATCGAACCCTTGAACCAATTTCGATTGACCTCGAATTCGACCAAGGTAATTAAAGAAATCATAGGGCTATTATAGTACATCAAATTCCGTTCAAAACCATGTATAATAATTGTACTGACCTGATCGTTTTTTAGACTAAACATAACGATGAAAATTGTGAGTGGTTGATCTTCAAATTACGAATGATTTAGTGGGTGTTTATGCTATATTTATGCACAGAAACGGTCGACTAAGGCATAAGATGTTATAATAGGTTTCAATTTATGGTATAGAGGCTTGATTTGCAACTAGGTTTTTAAACGTTTAAAGAATTGGTCAATTGAATGGCGATATGGAACCGTAACATTTAATGTTGGAATGTATGGTGCGATGTAGAGTTGTAAACACGTGGGTAGGTCGAGATTCAAGTTTGGGTGCGATTTGGAGGTGTAAGATCCATTTTTGTTAATGCGGGTCATGTTCGCTTCGGGTTTCTGGCCCGTTTTGCGATCTGGTTTGAATCGGTGGATTCGATATAAGTTTTTAACAAGTTTCAGTCAGGTTTCATGTTGGTCGGGTTATGTTTGATGTGAATTCGCTTAACTTCGGTTATATATGTGTATGTTTATATATAAAATGAGTTTTTATAAAAATAATATATGTTTTTCATCAATCGTTTTACTTCAAAAGTATGGTTTTGATCGGAATTTGATGTAGTTTAAAAGCCCTATGGTTTCATTTAATGTCGTGCCTTAGTTTCGTCGTTTTATTTGATGTATGTATGACTTGTCGCCCCTAAAGGTCCTTCCCAGATTGCACAGAATTTTGTCATGTAGCATGACACGTGGCAAAAAAAATAAATGGAAAAGAAATGACACGTGGAAAAAGGCCTTAGGGGCGACACCTTTAGGGGCACAGTTGGTTTCAGGGACCAAACAAATGTGACAGAACCTTTAGGGCCGACAGTCGCCCCTAAAGCTCTTGTCGCCCCTAATGATCCATTATTAGAGGCGACCGGTCCCCTAAAGCTCCAGCTTGTTGTAGTCTCTCGGCATTTAACAAATTGGTCTAGTTTAGTGGACGAACGAGTAATCTGGTCAATCAGTTTGAATATTTGTCCAAACAAACTTAAGCCAGGCTTTAAAATTTATACGAATCTACAAATTCGAGCTCAACCATCTCAAAACAAATATACACAAAATTTTAAAGTAGCTATAACTTGTACAAGAAGGGATGTCAGAACTCAGATGGGTGACGCAGGTTATTTGCTAATTTTCCCAGATATACTGATAAGGGAAAGTTTTGTATTTAGCCAAATAAAAGTTGTGTAGTATATATAGTATTTTAAAAAGTGAAAATAATAAATTGAGATAATAGATTCATTTTGTCTTATATAACCGATCGTACAATTATTTAAATTGTTTTGAATTAAAGAAGGATTAGTTCAAGTACGTAACTTGAAGTTTGAAGCTTGCTTGGAAATAGATCGCTGGTAGTCAACTTGGTTGTATACGAGCATCGGCTCGTCTCAATTGAATTTGTAAAGGAGTCGAGTTTGAGCCGACATGTGATCTCTCAACTCGGTTTGGCTCGTGAACACAAACCTATATTAGACATTAAATTCATATAAACTATATCATGAAAATATCAGAAGTACATAAACCATTATCGTAGAATATAATATGAAAAATGAATGGTGTATTTTTCTTATGTCTATTTTTAAAGTTCATAAACCATTTTCGTATAATATAAAAACATTTGAAAAACTATACTTACGTTTTACTTTGTATATTTATGTTAAGAACTCAAGAAATCCTATGATACATTTGTACGGGAAAAAATCTTCATATAAAGGCATAGTAATTAGTAAAGATCTGGAGACCCGAATATGAGACCCGTTTATTCACTATGAACATAAATACAAACCTTAAACTCTATAAATTAATGAGGTTTTGGGAACTTCATGAATTGCATCCTATACAATAATTACACCGCATAATTAGAGCCTGACAGTTTTGAGAATTTGTTGCAACATCTAAAAAGGTATTGTTTAGTTATAATTATAAAACTGCGCGTATGACTAATAGTCATTATGCAAAGCTTGAAATGTGTAGTTTTTCTTAACTATGAAATATAAAAGGTGTGTGTACCTAATATATATATATATATATATATATATGTCATAATTCTCACTATTAATAAATTGATGAAAAAAATATCTCATACACCAGTTTTTATATAATTCACGAGGTAAAATAAAAACGTTTTTGTAAAAAACATTAATAGAAAGGAAATAATAGAAGTAATGTTTTTGTCAACATACTTAATATGAATGAAATCATTGGCCGGTCAAAGAGAAAAAGAAAAGAAGAAAAAAACATTCCTCGTCACTTGCCAAAACAAGCAAGTGTACGGGGTGGATTCCATACGTTTGGATACTAGCTAGGGGTGAGCAAAATTAATCATAACCGACATAACCGAACCATAACCAATATAACCAAACCGATTTTAACCGATAACCAACATAACCAATGGTTATGGTTATGAAATTTCTATAACCGACCGAGCGGTTATGGTTATGGTTATGAAGCTTTGGTTAACCGATATAACCGAACCGAACCGAACTTGTATTGTTAAGTTTATGTAATAGATTTATGTTCTATATTAACTATATAGAGGTTTTTTTTTACTATAATAAAAGTATGTTATTAACAACATGATATTGATGTAGTATTCTTTTTTTTATGATGAATTAAACTTCAAGTTGTAACCAATGAGTTAAATATGTTTTTTTGTTAATATCTTATTAAAAGGGATTCCACATTGGTACTTTAACTAGAAAGTGTAGTCTTGATTAACTTATAAATAATAACCCAACCTAAGTCTATCATTGTAGGTCTGAGTTTTTAAGACCCATGGGCTTTTAATTTTATAATTTAGCCGAAAGTTAGCTTTGGTTGATTTTTTTGGTTAATAACCGAAATAACCATAACCGAACCATAACCGATTAACCATAACCGAAGTTTGGTTATGGTTATGGTTACAAAAATCCCATAACCGATATAGCGGTTATGGTTATGGTTAATGGTAAAAACCGACCCAAACCGACCCATGCACACCCCTAATACTAGCTATATATAAGAACTAGTTTTTACCCCGGGAACGTTCCGAGCTTGAAATATCTAATATGACGTAATAAAATATCCAATTTACGATTTGCACAAAAAAAAACTCAACCAAATACGGCTGCAAAGAAACATAACCTAAACCATACTAATATTGATACCTAACCTAAAACAATGATTAACTCTCGTAATTTATTCTGCTCTGCTTGAAAATAGAATTCATATTTACTGGTTTGAACATAATTAGTGACTTGTCTATACATGATTAATGAATTACCTGAACATAAGGTTGGCAATTTAGACACGAACACGATAAACTGACACGAACCTACACGATTTTAACAGGTTTCGTGTTTGACCTTAACAGGTTTCGTGTTTATAACAGGTCGACACGTTAAGACCTATTTATTTTCGTTTCGTGTTCGTGTTTACCTGTTTCGTGTTCGTGTTTGAAAAAAATGACACGATTAGATTTTGTGTCGTATTCGTGTTTAGAGGTTTTGTGTTCGTGTCTTAACAGGTTCGTGTAACTTGTTGTGCCAGCCCTACCTGAACACGTGTTTTTTGTATGAACAAAACCTTACAAAAAATAGTTGTTTTTTTTTCTCCGTTTTTTTATAAGGCACTATGGTACTCGCTGGAAAAATAATAAAACGCTCGTTAATTTGGTGTAATTTTTTTCTTTAAAAAATTTAGTAGATAAAAGATATTAACGTTTAAAAATTGTGGGAGGAAATATGAGAGAGAAAAATCCAATTTTGATTTTAAACTTTTTTTCCCTAAAATATACATGGCACTCTCAAAGGGGAGAATGACTATATGAGTGTCATGTAGGATTTAGGTCTTTGAAATATATATATATATATAGGGGAGGGTTATCTTGAGAACGCTAAATATCGCGAGAACCGTGAGAACAAATGAGAAAATCAATCAAAATCATTTTTTTTCAATACAAACCTAATTATAATCAAAATACAACATTAAAAAACGAATTTTCTTTCCAAATAATTCATCTTTTCTTGCAAAAACACTTTCAAATTAACTTTTTACACATGTGTAAATGAAACAGTTTACACATGTACAAACACTAAATTTACACATGTGTAAAAACAATTTATTTCCATATACGTTTAAATTTTTACGCGAAAAATTGTGTTTTTGGGATTGTATTTTAGTAATAAAGATAAGTGTAAAAAGAAATTTTTGATTTGAATGGTTTTAGATGGCGTTCTCGCGGTTCGCACGAAATATAGGTGTTCTCAAATTAACTTTCCCCTATATATATATATATATATATATATATATATATATATATATATATTAAAGGATTTAGGCATTTAAAATATATATATAGATATAACTAAATGGAATGACTATATGTTGCCTCGGCCCCCATCACCCCCTTATTGAAACCCGATAATAGAATTCGGCCTATTGTTGTGAGGGGTATTTGGCGAAGGTTGGTTTCTAAGGTGGCAATGAAGAAGGTTGGGAAAGACATTGCCAGTACCTGAGGGACTTTCAATTTGGAGTAGGGGTACCAAATGGGGCAGAGGCGGTGCTTCACAGTGCCAACAGGTTCCTCAACTCTTTTCATGCGGATGGGTCATTGGCCTTGCTTACAGTAGACTTCTCCAATGCCTTCAACATGGTTGACCGCATAGCCTTTCTCCAAGAGGTTCACCAGCGATGCCCGTCTACATATCGGTGGGCCCACTTCCTTTACGCCCAACCTGTTAGGCTGTATGTGGGTAATGCTTGTATTGGGGCTACCACCGGAGTGCAGCAAGGAGACCCTTTGGGGCCGCTTCTCTTTGCTCTTGCCTTACACCCCCTTATCATGCGGGTTCAGGAACACTGTAACCTCCCATTTCATGCTTGGTATTTGGACGATGGGACGATTATAGGCAACGCAGCTGAGGTTGCTAAGGCTTTAGACATTATCAACGTGCATGGGCCATCTCTGGGGCTTAATCTCAATATTAAGAAAACAGAGGTCTTTTGGCCGACGTGTGACGGGCTGAAAGTTCAGGACGGGCTTTTCCCGAGGGGGATTAGTAGACCAGGGAGGGGGTTAAGCTCCTTGGTGGGGATGTTAGCTGAGATCCTATCTTTATTGGGGAGTTGACAAGGCGATGGGCTACGGTTGCAGTTGACCTTATGAAACTCCTGCTGCTCAGGTCATGCATGGGGGTCGCTAAGTTACTTTTTGGGTTGCGAACTTGTCAACCCCACTTGATGGTGGATGTGGTATCCCTTTTCGATGATGGTCTCCGTGAGGCTATTGTAGATATAGTTGTGTGTGGTGGCCCCTTCTTCGGGGATCTCTAGTGGAGATTAGCATCCCCGCGATGCGTTTAGGTGGTTTAGGCCTCCTTTCAGCTCGAGATGTTGGGGTTTATGCCTTTTGTGGTGTCTAGAGCTCAGTTTTAGAAACTTCAGGATCATATCCTTCTAAATAGTAGGGTCATCGGGCCTATCAACAGGCGCTCAAACGCTTAAATGTCTATCTCCCGAACTTTGATATTGGCGGTTTTTCTAATAAGGACACTGCCCCCTCAAAGCCACAAAAAACTTTGGCGAATGCTCTATTTAGCAAAACTGCTCAGAGTCTGGGAGAAGATTTTGAGTTGTCCCCCCGCCAGAAGGCGGTGATTGAATTCCTAAAGAGTCCTTATGCTCAGGATTTTTGACTGCTATCCTGATTGAGGGTTTGGGTCAATGCATGTCCGCAGTGGAGTACAGGGCTATACTCAAGTACCGGTTGATGATCCCTAAGTATCCGGAAGATGAAACATGCCCCATGGATAAATATGGGGAGCACTCTATTCATTGCAAAGAGCTCCCTGGGTTCAAATACCGGCATATGACTGGGTGAGGGACGTTTTGTGGGACATCCTGAGAAGAGCTGGGATTTCTGCCAAAAAGGAGGCCCATGTAAATTTTCTCACAGACCATGCGGAAGGGAGATCCACCCCGCGACGAGCAGATCTACTTGTCTTTGGTTGGAAGAGGGGGAAACATGCTTGCGTTGACCTCACACGGGTATCTCCTTTGGTTGGGTTAAGGGAAACATGGTTTGTAGCTGGGCAAGCATCGAGAAAGGTAGAATCGAAGAAAGTAGATAAACATGCTAATGCTTGCGCAGAGAACCAACATGTCTTTGTCCCTTTGGCCTTTGATACCTTTGGCTTCCTAGTGCCAGAAGCTATTCGTTTCTTAACCAGGGTCCAACGGGTCGTCCACAACAATAGTTCATCTCCAGGGTGGCAAGGATTTATCTTTGGTAGACTTGGGTTCGCAATTCAGAAAGGGGTGAAGGCGCGGCTTGTTACCCGTCTACCTTCTATTGTGATGTACATTCATATTTTGTTTTAATGAAGGGAATCAATGTTAATTTAAAATTAAATAATTGCATTTAAAAAAAATTATTTATGAATGGTATTTTTTATTATTTAGAGAAAATTACGCAATAAGTCTCTGTGGTTTGCCCTTAGTTTCACCTTTAGGTATTAAGGTTTAAAGGTTTCAAGTTAAGGTGTTAAGTTTAGTTTTTGTAACATAATAGGGTATTAGCACTAACGGGGGTTAATATTTAACTGAGTTTACCCTCATGTGACAAATGGTAAACCACAAGGACCAAATATGAAATTTAAGTAATCTAAAATAAAAAAAAATTGATGTTTGTAGTGGGGGTCGAACCCGGGTCGATCCTAAAACCAAATGGATCAACCAACTAAGCCACTTGTTCATTTGGTTTATTATTGAAACGTTTTTTTTATAAAACAAGTGTGTGAACTATTGAGACAGAGGCACCTCCGCAACCAACCTAAGACCATGTGTAGTGGGGCGTTATTGAGGCTTGAAATTGAAAAATAGCGCCCAAACACCGCTACGGTGGGGCTTTATGGGGCGCTATATTGCTTTAAAATTGAAAAAATGGGTGTCAGGCGTTATGTATATAACGCCATTTTTGTTTGGTTTGTGTGCCAAATACTATCACCCAATCAAAATGAAGGAGGGGCACTATACAAACATTCCCACTACACACACTCTAATGAGCCAGAACTGAACTCTGTTGCCACAGCCTACAACCCCAATGATCAGACTACTTATATCAATGTTCACTTGCAGCAGGTTCGTATGAACTTTACAGATACTTTTCCATGTGACAGGCATACCTCAAGTTAGCTGGGATGGAACTCCATGATCTTATGTTTTGGTGAGATTGACCAAATAATGTTAAACCAAAGCCTATGCTTTTAGTTCTCATTACAACATTTAATTTAAGTTGATTTTTCTCAAATAATATGTGCCCGTTTTAAAAGCTAAATACACAAATTTCTGTACCTTCTTTTTCAAATATTCCAATATAAACATAAATTTTAACAAAACAATATTTTTTAGAACTTAAGTGATCTTGGGTCGGCATTTCTGATGATAAGAAATTGTTAATGAATTAATTAAAATATTAATTGTTTAAAAAATACTTAATAAAATGCATCACACATTTTTTTTGTAAAAAAGTCCGCTAAACAATAGCATATGCTTAGTGAGTGTGAAAGAAGACACTTCCTGCATTCACTAGATATAACATATTTCCTAACACCTTCTAAATCCTAGGCTTTAAGCAATGGAATATATAATACAGTCAAAAAAACGTAAAGAACACAGAATGCAAACTTATATCACAAACAAGCATCCATCCGCTTATGGTCTTTGTTACACTCTTATACTAACACCATCACTGTTGGCCTTATTAAAAGTCTGTATAATAAATATAGAGTACGGAGAAGATTAAAAAAAACAGAGAATGGCAAAACTGTCTTCTACCAAATTTGGAAGAAAAAAAAAGGAACAACAAAATCTCAACAACAAAAAAAAACGAAAGAAACATCAACTTTTTGTTTTTCTTTGCAGCATGTCATCTCTCCCATAAACAAAGGATTTAGTAGCCTTTGTAATATAACTGAGGGTTAATATTCGTAGGTTATTATAAGAAACCGAGTTTGATATGATAATTTCTTTATAAAAAAAAACGTATCAATAAGAAACCAAAAGAACAAGTGGCTCAGTTGGTTGATCCATTTGGTTTTAGGATTGACCCGGCCATCAACCCGGGTTCGACCCCCACTACAAACATCAATATGTTTTATTTTAGATTACTTAAATTTCACATTTGGTCCTTGTGGTTTACCATTTGCACATGAGGGTAAACTCAGTTAAATATTAACCCTCGTTAGTGCTAATACCCTATTATGTTACAAAAACTAAACTTAACACCTTAACTTGAAACTTTTAAACCTTATTACTTAAAGGTGAAACTAAGAGCAAACCACAGGGACTTATTGCGTAATTTTCTCTATTATTTATAAATAAATGTTTTTGACGTGAGACCACGTAGTGATTGTTGAGGGAAAACTTTACATATATACCATTTATCTATACAATTTTACTGGGTAGAAGAAAAGTAGAAAACGTTTTACCATTAACATAAAAAGAGAATAAAAGTAATGTTTTTGTGAATACATTTAACAAGAAGGAAATCATTGGCCGTTAAAAAAAACGAAATTATCGCTCACTGTCCATTGCACATGATTAGGGGTGTTCATCGAATCGGATAACGGGTTATTCGGATTATTCGGATTTTGAAATTTTAGGAGCCTATCTGAATCCGATCCAATCCGTATTGGATATATACCCATCCGATCCGAATCCGATCCGAATTCAATTCGGATCGGATTCAGATAAATCTGAATAATCCGAACGGATATCCGAATAATTCAAATTAAACCAAACAGCAATTTTTCATAATTTTTTATTTTTCCTAATTCATGGTTTCTAACATTTTATTAATTTGAATTCAATAAACATACAAAAATGAAAATAGAGATTAGTCTTAAACACAAAAACAAAGTTCAAACTTCAAAATATAGTCTTCAAAACGTACATTTAAACACAAAATCAAACTTTAAAACATAGTCTTGAACACAAAATCAAGCATCACGAAACGTGACACTAAGCAGTCCATATAGATGGACGATGTTGAAGAATTATGATTTAGTATTGGCCTTATGCATCATGGGTTGAACTAAGTTTAAAACAATTGGTCATTCCCTTACTAAAACTCAATTGAAGCTTATTTGGGTTATTCGGTTATCCGAATAATCCAAATAACCTGAATAATTTAATTGTGAAATCCGAATCCGATTCGAAATCTGAATAAGTAATTCAGATTCGGATCGGATCCATCCGAATAAGAATTCGGATCGGGTTTTTTTTTCGGTTCGGATATCAGATCGGATTTTGGATTTTTTTCTGATTTTTTGAACAACCCTACACATGACTCACTTCTTATAAATGCACACTCCATAGTAAGAGCATTCACATTAGCTCATCCATAATGGTGTGAGTATGATCTCTATATTATACAAAGTGGTTATAAGTGGTTGCGAGTGGAGGAGAGAGAAAATATTTGGAGAAGACGCTGTTCATCCTTCATGATTTTTTAATATTTTTAAAAGTGGTTGTGAGTAGAGGAGAGAGAAAATGTAATAATAAAAGTATAGAATAAGTATTATTAAACAGAAAATGAGAGAGAAAGGTCGTGATTTTTAGTGTAATTAGAGATGAAGCAACTAATATGAATGCTCTAACCACTAGGACTCACCCTTCATAACCATTAGTACTCACTCACCCTCCATAGCAATAAGAAAAAAATGGCTCCAAAAAAGTCAGCTAAAAATAATAATCCTAGGTAAAATAAGGCTTCTTCAAGCAGGGATGATCCGAAGAAGGGCGCGGCTTCTACAAGCAACGAGCCAAAGAAGACTATGTAAGAATATATTTATATATTGTAATATGTGGCCCTTATAATAATTTATCTAATAAATGATCAATGACCTAAATACCCTTATTGGTTTAACTGATCTTTATGTGATGGATGTAATTACCCTTACTAAACCATAAAATAGGAATTGCATGAAGACGTCGAAAAACCATACACGTGGATTATCATCAAACGAAAACGTGAAAGTTTTGAGATGTGTGGTTGGCTTGGTAACTTTTAGTTTTTTTTTATTTTTACGTTTTTTAATGTTTTTTAAGTTCAATTGTATTTTTTATTTAAATTTATAAAATGTTTGTTTAAGTTTATTAAAATTTCTAGTTTATTTAAAAGGGTGTGATGACCACCCCTTGGATAATGTGATGAAGTGTGATGAAAGGTGATGGAATGAGGTGGCACAATGAGATTGGATGTGATGGTGTTATGAGTGTGATGGAATTGGAGCCACCACGCTCCATTCCAGAGTTTCATTTAAAGAGAAAGAGAAAGGAATCCCTCCTTATCTTTATCCCCTTCCTTTCTCTCGTGTTCCTTTCAAATTGGAAAGACATGATTTATGTCTAAAAACCTCACTATAATCCCTCCTATCCCTATCCTTTCTCTCTATACAAAACTCTGGAACATACTTTTTCCTTCATTCCTTTCTCTTTCTCTTCTAAATGAAACTCTGAAACAGAGTGTAAAGGATGTTGATGGTGTTTGTGGAGGTTGAATAAAAAAGAGAAGGGTTTAAAGTTTTTAAATAGAAAACAAAAATTAAAAATATCTATAAATACTAAAGTTTATTTTTTATGAACATATTTAATAATTGATTACTTTTATAAACTTATTTTTTAATTAGAAAATGAAAAATGACAAAAATAACCCTCAATGTATCCCTTAGTTAATCTTAGTTATTAACAAGGTTTAAGACTTTGATGAATCTAACAATGGTTTTGAAACTTAATGTGGTTCAGTTGAGAAAAAAAGAACCCTTTTCGGATTGATCTGACAAAAAAAAAAAGAACTAATAAAATTTGAGAAGAAAAATAAGTTTTCTGAAAAGATTAAAATATGTATACTAAATCTGGGAGAAAGTATATACGGTACAAAGTACCTTAAAATAAAAAGTGTAAGAAGTAACTAAAGGTTGACACGTGGAACTGATGGTTATAACCTACAAATTTGTTATGAATCATGAGAAAGGTATTATAGATATTTACACGCCCAAAAATCACGTCCTAATTTTATCAATTATACGTATCCCTGTTTTTTATGTGAATCCAAATTCAAATTTTCGTAAATGATTACACTTTTTTTTTGCCAAATTGAATTCGTAATCCTAGAATACTTATTTTGATCTTAATTTTTTCAAAATTGATATTCAATTGAAGAGTTTATCGACATGTTTGGTAGGTTACTCTATTTTTTTTCATTAATACGTAATCATAATGTTATAATTTTTGCAGACTTAAACATTGACCGAAAAATTCAATCGCAGAAGATTCAGTTGCATAGATTGATAATATCATTTTTCAAGGTATATGTTCATGTTTTATCAGTTGAAACGAAGATGATACAGTTAGCATTACAAATTGCTTGTTATAAATATCTGAATGAGTTATATTTATACTAAATACGTTTTACAAAAATCAAGTGCGTTTTACAAAAACCAAGTGCGTTTTTGTAAAAACCAGTTTAAATGGTGTTTAAAAACCAAATGCGTTCTATAAAAAAAACCAAGTGCGTTTTAGAAAACCTAAATGCGTTTTATGATTTTATGGGTGTGTTTTATAGGTGCGTTTTTTAGTTTTTTTTGTAGTTCTGTTTAGTAACCATGCTTTGTTTTTCGTTTAAAAAACAGAGCATACCTGCATTCGTAAAAGTTTTTACAACGATAACGCACATTTATACCTTTCATCTTATTCATTTACGTTTAGTAACCATGCTCTGTTTTTCGTGTTTTTGTAATTGATTGTCGTCGTTTGAAGTCGTTTTAATCGTTGCTCTGTTTTTTTTTTGTGTGTACAGAGTATCGTGTTTTGGAGGAATGAGATTTTATGATTTCCACAATTGTAGCAAATCAAATTAGCTGTCAATTAATGAAATGATTTGGCGGCATATTTATAAAAAATTCAAATTTATTAGGTGTAATTTGTCTAATTTACCCTTGATTTGTTAACTGATTCTTAAAACACGTTGGTTAATTATGATCGTGCCACTGTTTTTTTTTAACTAATCAATAGCTGGAAGTCTTTCTTACACTTTGTATATTAAGGACGCTTTGTACAATAACATCAATAGATTAATACAGAACAAACATATAGGAGAAGGTCAACACAATCTTCAAACTGTGAGTTTAAAATGGATAACTTGAACAAAACCCTAAAATCGGTGATATAGCATATGATTAATTTAAAGACTAAACAACAACAACCGTACCCAGAAAAATCCCACAAATAGCGACGCTATAAGTAGGGTCTGGGGAGGGTGAGATGTAGGCAAACCTTACCCCTATCATTAGAGATAGAGATGCTGCTTCCAGAGAGACTCTTGGCTCGATATCAAACACACATTATATATATATAAATAAGTAGACGAACACCAAACACTAAAAAAGGGGGTAATGAGTAACAAAGAAGAAAAAGTACATAAGTAACCTCAAGAAATAACAACTATATAAATGCACAGAAACCAGCCCTACAAAACGAGACATGTGACAACCCGCAAATTTCGATTAATTTTCCGTCATAATATTTTTTTATTATTATTATTCGAAGTAATTATTTAATTATAAATAATGTTATTATTACGTTTCGGAAATTAACAGTTCGTTTTAACGAAAGAAAGCATGATCGAAACTTTAACGCGATTTAAACGCGTGTTCTGAAAACACGCGTCGGACAACGAAAATATATATATTTTCGTTCTGTTTATCATTATTATTAATTTCGAGCAAAACCGACTAAATTTTATAAATACTTAACGAGCCTAAAATATACACCGAGATGATTACGTTTAACCGGGTTCGTATACGCGGTATAGACTCACCTACTCCCACCTACCACCAAACCCTAGTTAAAAATGCATCTCATCTTCCTTCCCTTTCATTTTTGGCAGCCACCCACCAACACAAACCTCACTCTCTCTAAAACTCAAGCTCTCTCTCTCTACTCTCTCTACCTCTCCCTCGTCATCCCTATTCTCCTCCTCGTTGCAGAAGCCGGCCGGCCACCACCTCTATTGGTGGCGGCGGCGGCGGGGTGATGGTTGTGGGTTCGAGTTCAGAGGGGTGGGGGCGGCGCTGGTTTTTGGTTCTAGAAAAAGATCATTAGCAGCGGCGGCGGCAGGTGGTGTTTGGAGGTGATGAAGTTCATCGGTGATGTTGGTTCCGGGTTGGGTTACAGTTGTCTTTCACGTCCGGTTTGGGTTTCTAGACCCGGGTTAGCAGCAGGTCAGATTTCAGATCCGGCTGAGATGGTTTGGGTTCGGGTCTGGGTCCGATCGGGATGGTTAGGTTGGTGGCCGATGGTGGTTATGGTTATGGTTGTTGTCTGGCTTGGTTCTCAGGTCAGCTCAGGTCTGGTTCCGATTTGATTATGGGTGTTAGGTGGTGTTCCAGCTCGGTTGTTTTAAGGCAGCGATGGTGGTTTCGGTTCAGACGAGTAGACCCGAAGGTTGTTGGTTTTGGGTTTGGTTTGTTTTGGTTCGAGTCAAGTGGACTCAGGTTAGACCTGGGTCAGACTCGGTTCGGTGCTGATCGAGTCAAGGGATGTTCGGGTTTCGTGTTCATTTTGGCCTCGGGTCAGATCTGGATGGTTAACTCGGTCAAATCTGGTCAATTATGGTCAAACAGTCAACGCGTCGTACGGGATGTGTGGGGATGTGCGTGCGAACGATATGGTATATCTAAATCTTTTGTAATTATTTTAGCGTGATTGTAGTTGTAAATAAATAGATTTAGATTCAAATAATTAGTTAGCGTTATCTCGCGATCGAACCGAAAATATATTGTTATATAAAGCGTGACTTGGTATTATTGGACCTCAGACTAAATTGATTGGACTATATATATATATATATATATATATATATATATATATTGTTGCGTTTTTATATAGATAAGTAACTTATATAAAAGTCGTTGAAACATATAGAGACTTGTAAATGGATATGATAAATAAACGGATTTGAAGTCTTGCATTGTATATTGATTTTTGGGAAAATTGTAGGCGACTTGTGTTGCCTGGTTTATACAAAAACAGAGGAAACTCTGGCGAAATTTCTACAAAATTATAAGTATAAACGGGATGATATTTATTATATATATTTCGTTATAACAATCTTAAGTATTTTGACAAATGTAGTTTCTTACAATATCGCAAAGGGTTTTCGGCAATTGATTTAATACAACATTTAAAGATAAATGTTGAACAATATTTCCAAAACAATTACATATTATTTACTGAGCGTAAATTGTTAATCTTCAAAGATTTTGGTAACTAAACATTTCTATTTAAACGGTTTTGAATCACAAAACGCTCGACATATTTGAGAATGATTTATACAAAAGTTTATGTTTCGAAACCTTTAAAGGCTCGCGGATTTTGGAAAAGAAGGGACATTGTTATTGATCGTTTTAAACAACTATACCTTATATTTTTTTTATCAAAGAGTACTTTCCTAAAATATAATTATAAGATGAGTTTTGACTCATGATAAGTTATACGTTTCATAATATTAGTCCAATGTGGTTTATAAACGAATAGTAACAAGTGAGTATCTTGGGTACTAGGTCGCATAAAACATATTTAAGTCATGATCGGTTCGATGAGTTAAAACGTTTAAGACTCGGGTTAATACCCACTAGTCTAGATAGTTGGATAAGCTATCTATTAACCGGATAATAAGCTAGGCTTATTTGCAATAGAATATTAAGGTGTCCTTTGTTGGTAATTAGGACACGAGGAAGCCGGTCAAGGCTTCGGATTTTATTTGCTAAGCTAAGCCAGGAAATTAAGGTGAGTTCATGACCCCACTTTTTACTGTTTTGATAACTGTTTTCGGGGGAAAGACATATTTGTTTTATGAGAAACAATGAATTTTAAGCGTAACAAAGTTCTGGGAAAACAAATAAATTTATAAATGCTTTTATAAATTTGTACATGAATAAACAGGAAATGAAAGGTGTTGCATGAGTTCATTACACTTTCACAAAAACATGCATCCCGAGATTTGGGATAACTAAACTCAGGTTGGGAACTTGAACTACTTAGATTCCAGGATTTGGATCTACTATTTAGAATATTTGGATTTAAAATCATGTCTATAGTTTATTCGAACAACTCTATCAAAGGAAGTCCTTCACTCGATACCGAAACTAATTGCCGGACCATGGCAAACGGGATACTAGTTGGTAGCGCTATCTAGGTTGACAACCTCACTATGGCTGGGAGCCGGATGTGAACTATCTATCTTTCTGGGCTTGTCATTGTTGATAGACAATGATGGAAGGCAACCAACGTACCCGCGGAGCGGGGCTTAGTCAAAAGTAACTTCGGTACACTATTGTTGAATAACTATAAAACGGGCTAGCTACCCACGGCATGACTTTTAATAAACATAAATATTCTGCAACTTGTATTTTCTACAACTTGAACTCAACAATTTGGATTACATAAATACTTTTGAGTATTGTATGTGAATCCGGTATATTGGAACAACAGTTAAACCTTTTGGGTTACATAAATACTTTTGAGTATTGTATGTGAACCCAGTCTTTTGGAAAGAACTTTACATACATAAAACTTATGAACTCACCAGCTTTATGTTGACATTTTTAAGTATGTCTTTCAGGTTTAAATTTTTGGCGACGACACGGTTGGAATGGGTGATGTCTTGGGATTGGGAATCCTAGAGGGTTTTAGAAATGGCGTTCAGGAGTAAAGGTCTTAGATGAAATCATTCCGCTGCGAGGCAACAAGGTACCAAACGTCACGACCGACTAGGGGAAAAGTCGGGGTGTGACAGTTTGGTATCAGAGCCACAGGTTTTAGCAAGATAGGTGTCTGTGTAGATATCTAGGCTTTAATCTGAGTGTTAGAATTGGGGACCGAAATTTCTAAGACAAAATACTTAGCATGAACGCCTAGTAGCTGAAATTCCAACCGTTGCCAAATAAGCTACATAACTATTAGTGTGTTAAATCGCACTAGCTTAGAGTACGTTTCTTTGTTGCAAGGAACATTTATTTTTTTATGTGAATAGTGAGAATTTCTATAAGGGTATATAGAAAGGATAATAGCTCGTGATGGCTAGGTGTACATCACTAGTGACTAGCAAATCATCGCTTTAGACAGCAAAGTGTTTATTCACATAGATTTTAGCTGAGTCATTGTTTCCTGGTATAGGAACAATTTGCTTGCTTATATATTGTGTGCATTTACGTAAAGTACATATAAGTATGTTTCGTTAATAATACGTATCGCCAATGGTTATCGGCTCAAGCTTGAACGTATCGAGAAAGCGCACACATAACGTATTAGTTGGACTAGTTGACAACATCGTCATGCAAACGGATGGTTGTAGCATCTACGGACTCGCATTCCCAGGTTAAAGTGTATGCTAAACTCGATTTGCATCGGAAACGTCTCGATTAGACACCTCTTTTTGTCGATGATTTTGTGAAGCTGTAATGCGGTCGGAAGAAACATTGGAAAGGTGACGCACACGACAAGTATTATATTATGTAATATATAATATATACGTGTTATTATGTGAATGTATCAAGTGCTAGTAATATAACTTATGATGGAAGTTAATAGGGTGATCTTGTGAGGTAAGTTTTCGATAACGTAGACGTCACGTTATTTCAAACTTACAGGCACTTGATAGTTCTAAGAAAATCCGTCGTGAAGTTATATATGGCAATATATTTTTATATATATATATATATATATATATATAAAAGAGATAACAGTCATTTATTTTGTTGCGGACGAGATTGTCGGGTCTCCCCTGTTCATGTCATTTATGACTTCAATCTTCTAAAAACCAGTTGATCTTGATGATCTTGTTTCTTGAGCTTCTAAGGTTCCTGTTTTAGAACCTAGTTATACCATTCAATATGAGTTACATCTCTCTTCTTTTGTGTTTGTGACATTCAACATTTCATCGTAAAGGAATTTAATTTTTGCTAATTCCTTATTTTTCTCACAAATGCCTTTTAAATTCAGTTGATTCTGAAACTTTATTTTGTCATCGTATTGACAAGTTCGTTGACTCTATTGTTGTAGTCAAACTTCTATCAAGTTATTAGAGATGTTCTTGCTCAAATTTTGAGGACAAAATTCCAGTAACAGGGGGAGTATGTGACAACCCGCAAATTTCGATTAATTTTCCGTCATAATATTTTTTTATTATTATTATTCGAAGTAATTATTTAATTATAAATAATGTTATTATTACGTTTCGGAAATTAACAGTTCGTTTTAACGAAAGAAAGCATGATCGAAACTTTAACGCGATTTAAACGCGTGTTCTGAAAACACGCGTCGGACAACGAAAATATATATATTTTCGTTCTGTTTATCATTATTATTAATTTCGAGCAAAACCGACTAAATTTTATAAATACTTAACGAGCCTAAAATATACACCGAGATGATTACGTTTAACCGGGTTCGTATACGCGGTATAGACTCACCTACTCCCACCTACCACCAAACCCTAGTTAAAAATGCATCTCATCTTCCTTCCCTTTCATTTTTGGCAGCCACCCACCAACACAAACCTCACTCTCTCTAAAACTCAAGCTCTCTCTCTCTACTCTCTCTACCTCTCCCTCGTCATCCCTATTCTCCTCCTCGTTGCAGAAGCCGGCCGGCCACCACCTCTATTGGTGGCGGCGGCGGCGGGGTGATGGTTGTGGGTTCGAGTTCAGAGGGGTGGGGGCGGCGCTGGTTTTTGGTTCTAGAAAAAGATCATTAGCAGCGGCGGCGGCAGGTGGTGTTTGGAGGTGATGAAGTTCATCGGTGATGTTGGTTCCGGGTTGGGTTACAGTTGTCTTTCACGTCCGGTTTGGGTTTCTAGACCCGGGTTAGCAGCAGGTCAGATTTCAGATCCGGCTGAGATGGTTTGGGTTCGGGTCTGGGTCCGATCGGGATGGTTAGGTTGGTGGCCGATGGTGGTTATGGTTATGGTTGTTGTCTGGCTTGGTTCTCAGGTCAGCTCAGGTCTGGTTCCGATTTGATTATGGGTGTTAGGTGGTGTTCCAGCTCGGTTGTTTTAAGGCAGCGATGGTGGTTTCGGTTCAGACGAGTAGACCCGAAGGTTGTTGGTTTTGGGTTTGGTTTGTTTTGGTTCGAGTCAAGTGGACTCAGGTTAGACCTGGGTCAGACTCGGTTCGGTGCTGATCGAGTCAAGGGATGTTCGGGTTTCGTGTTCATTTTGGCCTCGGGTCAGATCTGGATGGTTAACTCGGTCAAATCTGGTCAATTATGGTCAAACAGTCAACGCGTCGTACGGGATGTGTGGGGATGTGCGTGCGAACGATATGGTATATCTAAATCTTTTGTAATTATTTTAGCGTGATTGTAGTTGTAAATAAATAGATTTAGATTCAAATAATTAGTTAGCGTTATCTCGCGATCGAACCGAAAATATATTGTTATATAAAGCGTGACTTGGTATTATTGGACCTCAGACTAAATTGATTGGACTATATATATATATATATATATATATATATATTGTTGCGTTTTTATATAGATAAGTAACTTATATAAAAGTCGTTGAAACATATAGAGACTTGTAAATGGATATGATAAATAAACGGATTTGAAGTCTTGCATTGTATATTGATTTTTGGGAAAATTGTAGGCGACTTGTGTTGCCTGGTTTATACAAAAACAGAGGAAACTCTGGCGAAATTTCTACAAAATTATAAGTATAAACGGGATGATATTTATTATATATATTTCGTTATAACAATCTTAAGTATTTTGACAAATGTAGTTTCTTACAATATCGCAAAGGGTTTTCGGCAATTGATTTAATACAACATTTAAAGATAAATGTTGAACAATATTTCCAAAACAATTACATATTATTTACTGAGCGTAAATTGTTAATCTTCAAAGATTTTGGTAACTAAACATTTCTATTTAAACGGTTTTGAATCACAAAACGCTCGACATATTTGAGAATGATTTATACAAAAGTTTATGTTTCGAAACCTTTAAAGGCTCGCGGATTTTGGAAAAGAAGGGACATTGTTATTGATCGTTTTAAACAACTATACCTTATATTTTTTTTATCAAAGAGTACTTTCCTAAAATATAATTATAAGATGAGTTTTGACTCATGATAAGTTATACGTTTCATAATATTAGTCCAATGTGGTTTATAAACGAATAGTAACAAGTGAGTATCTTGGGTACTAGGTCGCATAAAACATATTTAAGTCATGATCGGTTCGATGAGTTAAAACGTTTAAGACTCGGGTTAATACCCACTAGTCTAGATAGTTGGATAAGCTATCTATTAACCGGATAATAAGCTAGGCTTATTTGCAATAGAATATTAAGGTGTCCTTTGTTGGTAATTAGGACACGAGGAAGCCGGTCAAGGCTTCGGATTTTATTTGCTAAGCTAAGCCAGGAAATTAAGGTGAGTTCATGACCCCACTTTTTACTGTTTTGATAACTGTTTTCGGGGGAAAGACATATTTGTTTTATGAGAAACAATGAATTTTAAGCGTAACAAAGTTCTGGGAAAACAAATAAATTTATAAATGCTTTTATAAATTTGTACATGAATAAACAGGAAATGAAAGGTGTTGCATGAGTTCATTACACTTTCACAAAAACATGCATCCCGAGATTTGGGATAACTAAACTCAGGTTGGGAACTTGAACTACTTAGATTCCAGGATTTGGATCTACTATTTAGAATATTTGGATTTAAAATCATGTCTATAGTTTATTCGAACAACTCTATCAAAGGAAGTCCTTCACTCGATACCGAAACTAATTGCCGGACCATGGCAAACGGGATACTAGTTGGTAGCGCTATCTAGGTTGACAACCTCACTATGGCTGGGAGCCGGATGTGAACTATCTATCTTTCTGGGCTTGTCATTGTTGATAGACAATGATGGAAGGCAACCAACGTACCCGCGGAGCGGGGCTTAGTCAAAAGTAACTTCGGTACACTATTGTTGAATAACTATAAAACGGGCTAGCTACCCACGGCATGACTTTTAATAAACATAAATATTCTGCAACTTGTATTTTCTACAACTTGAACTCAACAATTTGGATTACATAAATACTTTTGAGTATTGTATGTGAATCCGGTATATTGGAACAACAGTTAAACCTTTTGGGTTACATAAATACTTTTGAGTATTGTATGTGAACCCAGTCTTTTGGAAAGAACTTTACATACATAAAACTTATGAACTCACCAGCTTTATGTTGACATTTTTAAGTATGTCTTTCAGGTTTAAATTTTTGGCGACGACACGGTTGGAATGGGTGATGTCTTGGGATTGGGAATCCTAGAGGGTTTTAGAAATGGCGTTCAGGAGTAAAGGTCTTAGATGAAATCATTCCGCTGCGAGGCAACAAGGTACCAAACGTCACGACCGACTAGGGGAAAAGTCGGGGTGTGACAAGACACATACACATACACACAAGTACCCTACTCGTAAGTCCTAAGAATCTTTAACTTTGATCCTAAGCCTCCACGAATTCCTATCTTGGACCATATCCTCAGAGAGGTGTAATTCTAACAGATCCTGCCTAATCCGATCAACCCAAGTCAACTTGGGTCTGCCTCTACTCCTCTTCCCCTCCACAGTGAGGTGTTCCACTGTTCTAACTGCAGTTGTCCTTTGTCTTCGCTTCACATGTCCAAACCATCTTAATCGCCCTTCCTTTATCTTATCCGATATATTAGCCACTTCTAGAAATGGCATGGGTGTATACCCGTTAAAAAGAAAAAGAAAAGAAAATAACTTTATTAATGGCTAACTGTAACATTGAGCGATCAAAAACCATCAGCCGCTTTTGTCTATTTCGCAAATATAGATGGCCTGCTCAACTGGGCTTATGATTTTTTTTTGAACGATGACTTTTTTTAACTGTGTGGCATAGATCATCACACCCGTCTCTTGGCAGGCGCTAATCACCCACGTGTCCAGACTATGTTGTCTGAACCGGGTCCACGATGGTACGGTGGATACTACGGCGTTCGCCCGGAAACCGTACTGCCTCCACACGAGTTTACTCGCTGTAGTTACAGCCAGATGAAAACCGGGTCATCTCAGATTCGAACTTGCATCAACCAGTAGATCACAAGCTCTTATCTTCATTGCCTTATGTGCTCCAGGATTCGAACATGTAACTGGGCCCTCCTCTTTTCATCGCATGATCAACTGGGCTATGATGGTCCCGAAAACATTACCCGTGGTATCTTTACTAATTACTGTAATTTACAATAACATGAAAATAGTTTATTTTTTTATTAATAGTTATCATTAATTATCTTCTCTTGACATGCATTTGATACAAGACCAATAAAAGGTTTATTCCAATGAAATTGTCATAATCATTATCATATCATGTGCTCTCTCAGCATTTCATTTTTTAGTCCTATTTAACCCAACAGCCAAAAAGTACTATTATAAAGTAGCGACTTTTTAGAGAAACCAACCAACGACTTGAATAATGACTTTAAAGTTTTAAAACTATTATGAATATACAATAAAAGTTGCAAAATACTAGTATAGCTTAATAAATTGGTGACTGAGGTGATTTCCAATAACCCAAGGAATGAGTGTTTTACGACATTGTACAAGATTATGTCTCCTCATCTAAGGGCTTCCTTATGTTACAATACTCGATTCAAGTTATTAAAACGCTTCCCGAGTGTTCTAAACCAATCTTAGCTAATTTCAACACCACGAGTCATCTAATAGCTCAAAATCTCTATTCTAGATCAAGGATAAGGAAATTTCATAATAAAAAAATCACCACTAACACTTCCAAACCATAATCAAACATCATGTAACTTTAAAATATAACAAATATTATTTCTAAACCATCAATGGTGATACAAAAAAAAATGGCATAAGTCTCGTCAAAACAATCATAGGTTCTACATAGTATGGATTATATACGATTCACAAAGTACATTAGAGCAAAAGTGTACTACCTTGACGAAATGTATCAAACCTTTTAGTGTATTTTACATGTGAATCTTTTAATATGAACATGGTGTTTAGTGGTGTAAGCAAGCTTAGTTCGAGCTCGACATGGTTAAGAAATTATCCGATTCCGATGTAACATCCTGACTATTTTTGTTGTTGGAAGGATATTTTCCAAGTCAATTATAATAAAAAAAGGTTTAGTTTTATTATTTTTCGTATTTGAATATTTTTCATACGTAATTTTTTTGTAGGTCCAAAGTAACATTTTATTGTGTTATAAGAGTTTGTGATATGGGCCTGTTGTTGTGTTCCCGAGTCTAAGTCTGATAGAGTCCAAGTCTGGAAAGGTCCATTTGATGTTGTTTATGTGGGCTCAGCTTTAGCCCAGTCCAGTGTATAAGGTGTTGGGCTGGTGACGTGGCAAACCGTGTGAGAAAACACACCCATTCTCAGTCGTTGGATGGGAGTCTTGATGACCGTTGATCTTATGGAAGAAGCATACTATTGCAGCTATAAATAGCTGCTTGTCTCGTCCATTTCACACTTTTGATCTCATTTTGTCTTTTGCTCTCTGATTATTTCTCTCGTACACTCACAGTTTTTAGGGTTTGTGACTATCTAGATAATCTTGATCTTATAGTCTATTTTTCTCTTGTGGTTGGTGTTTGATTATCATTGTGATAATCTTTGAGAGATTTTGAGAGTTGTAGTGAGATTTTACTTTGTAATCTTTTGGTTAAGTCAGAGATTATTGTATTCAGTTATTGTTTCTATTAATAAAGTCAATATGTGTCGACTATTTTGACATGGTATCATAGCCCTAGGCTCTTGATTCTGTCTGGTTTTATGCTGTTGTTTCACTGGTTTTGGGGTCCAAGACTTGAATACGGTTAGATCTCTTGATATTGGCTTGAATCTGGATTGATTTCTTGATATTGGTTTGGATCTTTGGTTCTTGCTCTCTGATTTGTAACCCTAAGTGAAGGTTACAGATTACAAGTTTATTTGGAGAAACCCTAACTTGGGTTCTGTTTGGTGAGATCCTTCTGATTATTTTTAGGGTTTTGTCTTAAGGAGTCGTTGTTCTGGGCTTGTGCCTGTGATTAGCTTTAAGGTTTGAGTCTAGTTATTAGTAGGGTTGCAAATGAACCGAACGAACACGAACAAGGCCTTGTTCGTGTTCGTTTGTTAAAGAAAATATGTGTTCACGAACAGTTCATGAACACTTACCGAACAAGATTTTATGTTCATGTTCGTTTGTTAAGAAAACACTTATGTTCGTGTTCGTTTGTGTTCGTTTGTTAATTTTGTTCATGAACGCACACGAACAGAAACAAACATTCATGAACACAACAAGTGCTCATGAACACAAATGAACACAAACGAACACAAAAAAGTGTTCTTGAACGAAAACAAACACAAACGGACATATATTATCTTTCTTATAAAATCGAATTCACATACATATATTTACCTCATATAAATTGTTTTGGGTAAAATAAATAAAAGTAAAAGAATATCAAGACAAATTATAAAAATTAAAAACCTTATTAATCTATCGAGCACAAACAAACATAAACAAACGAACATAAACGAACACGTTACCAAACGTTCACAAACATAAACGAACGAACGTGGCCTCTGTTCATGTTCGTTCGTTTAACTAAACGAACGAATTATTTTGTTCGTGTTCGTTCATTTATTAAACGAACGAACACAAACGAACTTCCCGCCGAACGGTTCATGAACTGTTCGCTGAAAGTTCAGTTCGTTTGCAGCCCTAGTTATTAGGTGGCTCCCTCATGAGGACCTGGGTCGGCACCTTTGAGAAACAAACCGACTATCTGGAACACCCACGAGGCTTCGCCGTTTGTGGTATGTCTGATCTTGATTTGTTTGTGTTGATTCTGTTGTTGTTTGAATCTTGTGTGTTATTTGCTATTTCTGATTGTTGATTTCGATTGTTTCTGTTTCTGTTCTCATGGCTGATGATCTTGCTGTTGCTGCTACTGTAGCTAGTGGTGGTCCTGTTATTGATCCTGCCAATATTGTTAATGAGACTCTTATTAGTAAACTTGATGCTAGTGACTCCTTGTACTTGCACCCTTCTGATTCTAGTAATCTGACCATTATTACAGTTAAACTAAAGGGGTCTGAAAATTATTCGGTTTGGGCAAATGCATTAACTCTAGCTTTGCAAGTAAAAAACAAGTGGGGTTTTATTGATAAGTCATGTGTTAGGTCTCAAACTGATGTTGTGCTTGCTAGATGATGTGTTGCAAAACACATCTCTTTTCCTATGTATTTTGTATATTATTTGGTCAGGTTTCTATTCGTTTTGTGTTGTTTTTATTATATATTTATGTATTTTATTATTTTATAGGTGTTTAGAGAAAATGAGCTCAAAAAGAAAGAATTTTAATCCAGACACCAACACTCGAGAGGAGGTGCTCATGGACGTTGGAGCGTAAATGAGGAGCGTCGGTTCAAGTCAAGAACACCTGAGACTAGAGCACAGAGTATAATACTATCTATAATAATAATAATAATAATAATAATAAAATAAAAAATAACAAACGTTGTTTAATATTTGGGCTCCAACAATGTTGGAGGCCCAAGTCAAAGCGAAGGTTTTTGTTGGACGTCAAAATATTATTTACGAGGCGGCATATAATTTTTGGAGCAGAAAACTTTCGACAGCTCCATAACAGGAGAGGAAGTCAACAGCCGCCAACCAAAGGGAAGCCTCTAATTCAGTTAGAGAGGAGGAAGGCTTGGTTCAAGATTGAAGGCTCGGGTTTGATCACTAAACGTTATAGTTTTTATATTTATTTACTTTGTGTTCATAAATATTGAGACAATGACTATGTGTTGTTTTGAACCTATGTTTTTATCTTTTTCCATGTTGATGAGTAGCTAAACATTTAGGCTACCTAGGTCGTTATGATGAATACTTAGCGTTTTATGACTTTCGGATTCGTTTAATTATATAATTGGCTTATGTTTTGGTAAAGATTTAATTGTGTTTGGTTATAATGCTTTTGTGTATTTAAGTCTAATTTATTATCTTTGATAGTTCCACATGTGTCTTGTTGAATGTCTTTCAGTTATAGATGCATGTTAGGTTGCCTGCTTTGTGCTTGTGACTAGTTTATGGTTTTTGACGTCTAATTCCATAGGAACTTGATTTGAGAGTTTAGAGGACTTAGGTATTCTGCCATTCCTTGAGACCGGGAGGTGATAGGGTGTCGGGTTGTCTAGATCTTTAGGTATCGGGTAGAGGTGAGACCGGGAGGTGATCCTTGCCTAGTGTGTCTTTAGATTCTTGTAATTCCGAATTATTTCCAAACCAATCAGATTACTCCTTCGCATTTGTGGGTGTGTTGTGACTAGCGAGACCGGGAGGTGAGCGAGTCTTTCGAGTACCTTAGCATTCCCTAGTGAGGTGAGACCGGGAGGTGATCCAAGCTAGTAACCAGTGATTTAAACGTCCCTTAGGAGTTTCTGAGAGGTGTTAGTGAGACCGGGAGGTGATCTAGCATGCTTTAGGGGTTTCCTGGGTCGAGCGTATCTTTAGAAAACCTGGTAGCCAATCCATTATTCGATTCCGAGAGTTGTGAGTCTGCGGGTAGGATTCTAGACCTAGGTAGTTGCCTTCCATATTATCTGAGTTCGATCTAGTGTTCTTAGCTTCCTGTTTTCGTCTCTGTGTTATTTATTTTAATTGCTTTTATTTTATTTGCATTTAGTTTAAAATTAATTATCAAAAATCCAAATTATTAGGCTAGGAGTCGACTGAGGTTTAGTATCGAGAGTCGCTATATTGTGTCCACGGTTCGATATTCCGGACTTACTTGCTCTGCTACACTGCGACCGGTATACTTGCCGTTAGTGTGTGGTTTTGTAGGTTTTTCCATTTTTAAAACTTGACCGATTTATTTACTACACATTTCACACATCAAGTTTTTGGCGCCGTTGCCGGGGACACAGTGCGCTTTCGAGGACGACCCGAGTCGGGGATCTAGTCATTTTATTGCTTTCTTAGTTTGGTAGATTTTTATTTTTAATTTTATAAAAAGAAAAAAAAATATTTTTGTTTATTTGTCATTTGTTTTTCTTATTCTAGTATAGTTCCTTTAGTGTTAATAGGTCAATGGAGAGTATGAGTAGTCAGGTCGAATTTGTGTGCTTTCTAGGCACTTTCATGTCACATGTCGACCGGTGCATTGACTACATATGTGGAGTAGACTTATTAGATAGGCGGCACCAGACAGAAGAGAGGCAGGAGGTAGAGATAGAGACTGTAGTTCCTGTGGAGCATGGTCCAGGTTGTGCAGCCGGTGAGCCTCCCGATAGGTTAGAGCTAGTTAAGGTTGTTGAGAGTTCCGATGAGGTGATGGATGAGCCCTCGGTTCATATTTTGCTATCCCACGAGTATGAGAGTGAGCACGAAATAGATGAGGAGGATAAGGCACTATTTAAATTAAGCCTTGAGGTAGTGAATAAATCTAAGTGTGGGGATAGGATCCTGATTCACCACTCGCATTTAAGAATATTTTCTGGTGACCTTAGATTTAGGTGGAAAAGATCGTGCCTTGGGAGAGATAACATAAGTGGGACGATTGATTTACATGAGGATGGTGTAGATATCCTCGTTGATCCAGGTTAGAGTGCTTGATAAGAATAGGATCACACGGGTGACAACCCAAATTTGTAGAGTTTGTATATATTTCTTTTATGTGTTTATTTTGTGTGTTTGCATGTGTGCGTTTTTGTTTCCTCTTACTTTTGCAGGATATTATACTTGTCTTTAGCGCGGAAATATTTCATCCGTTCGAGGTTTGAGGTTGGTTTTATTTTCGTTTAAAAAAAAACCCTAAAAAAAGCCACATAACCTCCACCATTATCATTATCACCCGCCACTGACCACCACTGTGCTGATCCAGGTATGTTTTCCTCGCTTTCTTTTATTTCATTCTGTGTCGTGTTATTTAGTCTAGTATTTTTATTTATTTGAGTCAGTTTGTCTTTTTTCATTTGGTCGAGTTTTGTGGGATTGCCATGGCCTTTTCATTGCTTGATCCCCCTCACCCGTACTCAATCTCCATTCGGGTGGGGGTCGATCTTAAAATTATTTTTGTAAACTGGCATCTCACTTGGCATTGAGTCATTTTACTTTATTTTCTTTTTAGTTTATTTTTGCAGGATTTTGACTATGGTCGCGAAGGAAATGCTATACGGCTGTAGATTATGGACGGACGTGACACTTTTTGCGAACAATCGCCACATATTCCAGGGGAGTTCGTTCCATTTATTTTGTTGTTGTTATATGTTTAGTTTATTTCTACTGTAGTTTTGCATTTTTATTTTTAGTTTACGTTGTATCCTGGAGCACATTGAGGACATTGTGCCTTTCTAAGTGTGGGGATGGGAGACTTCGTCTTTATTTTGCTTAGTTATAGGTTGAGTCAAAATTCAAAAAAAAAAAAAAAAAATTGGTTTGGTGTTAGTCCCGATCCTTTTTGCGCGTAGGAAACGAGCCTTTTCAATGTAATACGTCGGTTAAAAGCGGGGTCGATTGTCGGGTTTATGGGTCTTAGCATATGTTTCTTTAAGTTGCGGGATAGTAGGCTTGACTGAGTTGTTTTTCTGAAATAAAATGTTTGGGGTGCCTGGGATAGTGGATCAAGCTGAATAGTTAACTGGTTTTGCACTTGCTAGTATCGGTAACCCTTATTTCCACATGACAGTGAGTTTTGAGCCTTAAATATTATTATATCTAAATATTCAATATTTCGTTTCATGTGTGATATACCGACTTTGTTGCATTATTTTAGAACTTGTGCGTTTTGATGCATTTTGAGACCATAAGCTTGGACTTGACACAAATATGATAGAGGCATTAGGATTACCCATTTTTGTTCAGCCTTTTCGTTTGTTTTTGTTATTTGACCCGTTTCCCTATTTTTACCTTTAGAAACCACTTTGAGCCTAAACCTTTCGTTTGTCACCCATTTTATTTTATATTGATTACCGGATTGTATATATATTTATGTAATGTGAAAAAAAAAATATCAGCTTAAAGAGCAGCTGACACAAAAAAAAAAAAAAAAAACTGAAAAAAAGAAAAAAATACAGAAAAAAATATATGAAAAAGAAAGAGAAAAAAAATAGAATAAAGGTTGTGGGTCGAGAAGACCAAAGAATTAGAATTTATATGTTCATGGTTTATCCGGTTTATCTCTTATTTTTCTTTTTAGCCAATTTTTCCCAATAAAATTTCCTACCTTTAACCTTACCTACCATTTCGAAGTCCTCTTGATTTGTGTTAGTGTTAGCAATTAGGTGGAGATTTGATTGACGCACAAGCTTATGATAATTTTGCTTCATAGTTCGGTTTTGAGAGATTCACTCCAAATAAATATATAACTGAGAGATGAGTGATATTGTGAGGGGTGCTTACAAGTGCATAGTCGGTTGCTTGAAGGTAAGTGAAGCTTGACTAGGTAGGCCTTGTTTTTAAAATTGTATCATCTTGACTAGTCAGCCTTTTGAACGATGTAAGTCTTATGAAACCGCTATGCTTGTTGATTTCGTAGCTTGCTTTTGACCCTGTTTGATGCTATCGTTTTTGTTAAGTGCTTTGTTGAAAATGTTATCTGGGATTTTGTATAATTCTTTTTCGGGACGCAAAAGGTTTAATTGTGGGGATGTTTGATGTGTTGCAAAACACATCTCTTTTCCTATGTATTTTGTATATTATTTGGTCAGGTTTCTATTCGTTTTGTGTTGTTTTTATTATATATTTATGTATTTTATTATTTTATAGGTGTTTAGAGAAAATGAGCTTAAAAAGAAAGAATTTTAATCCAGACACCAACACTCGAGAGGAGGTGCTCATGGACGTTGGAGCGTAAATGAGGAGCGTCGGTTCAAGTCAAGAACACCTGAGACTAGAGCACAGAGTATAATACTATCTATAATAATAATAATAATAATAATAATAAAATAAAAAATAACAAACGTTGTTTAATATTTGGGCTCCAACAATGTTGGAGGCCCAAGTCAAAGCGAAGGTTTTTGTTGGACGTCAAAATATTATTTACGAGGCGGCATATAATTTTTGGAGCAGAAAACTTTCGACAGCTCCATAACAGGAGAGGAAGTCAACAGCCGCCAACCAAAGGGAAGCCTCTAATTCAGTTAGAGAGGAGGAAGGCTTGGTTCAAGATTGAAGGCTCGGGTTTGATCACTAAACGTTATAGTTTTTATATTTATTTACTTTGTGTTCATAAATATTGAGACAATGACTATGTGTTGTTTTGAACCTATGTTTTTATCTTTTTCCATGTTGATGAGTAGCTAAACATTTAGGCTACCTAGGTCGTTATGATGAATACTTAGCGTTTTATGACTTTCGGATTCGTTTAATTATATAATTGGCTTATGTTTTGGTAAAGATTTAATTGTGTTTGGTTATAATGCTTTTGTGTATTTAAGTCTAATTTATTATCTTTGATAGTTCCACATGTGTCTTGTTGAATGTCTTTCAGTTATAGATGCATGTTAGGTTGCCTGCTTTGTGCTTGTGACTAGTTTATGGTTTTTGACGTCTAATTCCATAGGAACTTGATTTGAGAGTTTAGAGGACTTAGGTATTCTGCCATTCCTTGAGACCGGGAGGTGATAGGGTGTCGGGTTGTCTAGATCTTTAGGTATCGGGTAGAGGTGAGACCGGGAGGTGATCCTTGCCTAGTGTGTCTTTAGATTCTTGTAATTCCGAATTATTTCCAAACCAATCAGATTACTCCTTCGCATTTGTGGGTGTGTTGTGACTAGCGAGACCGGGAGGTGAGCGAGTCTTTCGAGTACCTTAGCATTCCCTAGTGAGGTGAGACCGGGAGGTGATCCAAGCTAGTAACCAGTGATTTAAACGTCCCTTAGGAGTTTCTGAGAGGTGTTAGTGAGACCGGGAGGTGATCTAGCATGCTTTAGGGGTTTCCTGGGTCGAGCGTATCTTTAGAAAACCTGGTAGCCAATCCATTATTCGATTCCGAGAGTTGTGAGTCTGCGGGTAGGATTCTAGACCTAGGTAGTTGCCTTCCATATTATCTGAGTTCGATCTAGTGTTCTTAGCTTCCTGTTTTCGTCTCTGTGTTATTTATTTTAATTGCTTTTATTTTATTTGCATTTAGTTTAAAATTAATTATCAAAAATCCAAATTATTAGGCTAGGAGTCGACTGAGGTTTAGTATCGAGAGTCGCTATATTGTGTCCACGGTTCGATATTCCGGACTTACTTGCTCTGCTACACTGCGACCGGTATACTTGCCGTTAGTGTGTGGTTTTGTAGGTTTTTCCATTTTTAAAACTTGACCGATTTATTTACTACACATTTCACACATCACTAGACAATGGGGTAGATGTAATTCCATTGTCTTAACTTGGATTCTAAACTCTATTAGTGAAGAATTATGCATGGATCATGTGTTTTCTAGGATTGGTAGTGATGTTTGGTATGAATTGAAAGAAAACTATGATAAAGTGGATGGTTCTGTTGTTTTTTATTTATATCAAAAGATAAGCCAGTTTAGTCAAAATGGCATGCCTATTTCTGAGTATTACCATAAATTGAATATTATGTGGAAACAGTTGGATCAAATTGTGCAATTACCTACTTGTACCTGTGATGCATCTAGAGAATTTAATAGCTTCAACAATATGATCAAACTGATGCAATTCCTATGGGTCTTGATAATGTGTACTAAAGTGTTAGGACCAGTTTATTGATAAAGGATGTGTTACATTATGTTAAAAAGGCCTTTTCCATTGTTTCTGGGGAGGAGTCCCATAGCAATTCTCCCATAGCAATTCTATTAATACTTCAAAAAAGGCTCAGAATACTGTTGGTTTTTTGCTAAAACTAATCAACCTGTAGATTTTAACAAGAAAAGTAACAAATCTTCTAATCAAGGTCTTAAATGTACTCATTGCAACAAGAATGAACATTCAATTTACAGATGTTTTGAATTAATTGGGTATCCTCCTTGGGCAAAGGCAAAAGGAATGCAAGGGAAGAGAGTGATTGCTAATAATTTTGTTTCTGATACTACCGATGCTCAGATTCCTTCTTTGTCTAGTGACCAAATATCTAAGTTGTTAAGTCTAATATCTGAGAGGAAATTTGATGCTCCTCAGAGTCATAATGTAACAGGTAGTTTGTTTTCTCCATTCTGTGCTAATGTGAATAGCATGTTTCCTTCTTTCTGTGATGGCAAATCTGCTTTTTTATGTGATGATGTAAATGTTAAACCTATCTTTTGCTTTAATGTTAATGGGAAGAAAATAACGATGGGTTGGATTATTGACTCTGGTGCAAATCAACATATGGTCATTAGTGAGCATCTCTTATCTGATTTTATAGATTTTTCTGATCTTAACATTCAAGTTAAGCATCCTAATGGTACTATTGCTCTAGTCACCAAAATAGGAACCTTAAAACTTGAAAATGGAGTTGTTTTGCATCATCTTTTTGTTGTTCCTGAGTATTGTGTGAATCTTATTTCTGTGCACAAACTTGTTAAGGCAAATCATTTGTTTGTTGGTTTTGATGAATCTAATTGTTATATTCAGGATTTATTAACAAGGAAAACCCTGGTGACTGGTAGTCAGCTTGAAGGGTTGTATTTTTATGGTGGTTCTTTTGTTAGCAATAAGGTAGGCAGTAGTTCTAAACAGTATGATTTGTGACATGCTAGACTAGGTCATCCTACTGATATTGTTATAAAAAAGCTAGAACCCATCATAGGAAATAAACTTATTCATGATCCTGACTTACCTTGAGATATTTTATAAAGTGAATTATAATAACAAAAGGTTTAGTTTTATTATTTTTGGTATTTGAATATTTTGCATAAGTATTTTTTTGTAGGTCCAAAGTAACATTTTATTGTGTATAAGAGTTTGTGATATGGGCCTGTTGCTGTGTTCCCGAGTCCAAGTCTGATAGAGTCCAAGTCTGGAAAGGTCCATTTGATGTTGTTTATGTGGGCTCAGCTTTAGCCCAGTTCAGTTTATAAGGTGTTGGGATGGTGACGTGGCAATCCGTGTGAGAAAACACACACATTCTCAGTCGTTGGATGGGAGTCTTGATGACCGTTGATCTTATGGAAGAAGCACACTATTGCAGCTATAAATAGCTACTTGTCTCGCCCATTTCACACTTTTGATCTCATTCTGTCTTTTGCTCTCTAATTATTTCTCTCGTACACTCACAGTTTTTAGGGTTCGTGACTATCTAGATCATCTTGATCTTATAGTCTGTTTTTCTTTTGTGGTTGGTGTCTGATTATCATTTTGATAATCTTTGAGAGATTTTGAGAGTTGTGAGATTTTACTTTGTAATCTTTTTGTTAAGTCAGAGACTATTGTATTCAGTTATTGTTTCTATTAATAAAGTTAATCTGTGCTGACTATTTTGAGATTTTTTAAGTTATTTAAACTCATTTTAAGTGATTTTATAGAAAACATATTCACATTTGCAACTTCAAACGAAGATTCCATGTTTCAAACGGAACCGTTAAACAACAAGAAAACCAAACTGTTTAGATCTCATAGTTAACTGCTCCAGGGTAGACGGTGAGGTCGTATATAATTACTTTTGACAAACGTACGTTGCGTAATATATGAAAGTTCGAAAGTACTAATGTAATAAATATTATTGTACGTAGATATTTTATAATCTACAAAAATAACATTTTCATTAAAGAAATAAGAAAATAAAAGCTTAAATAAGTTAATCATCATAAATAAATATAAAAGATAAAAACAAATAGAAGATAATAAACAAGTTTATATGATTCAGTGACGTGAAGTTAAACAATGAATAATTAATTAGAGTGGTAGTGAGTGGCCAGATCAGGCAAGATCTCACTAGCTAGTAGTTTTCTTTATATATATATATTAATATAATATTAATATATATATATATCCCAAAGCCTATACCCATCCCTCAACTCCAAATTTCACGGATTTGAGGTATATACATACTACCCCAAATTAAATTCCATTATCTCATTCATTCTTTGTTTTCATGATCATTTTTTTTATTTGTTCGATCAGGTTGCATTACTTTGTGTTTTGAATTAGGTACATACACTATTCTTAACTTATCATTTTTCATGACCTCATTTGTTTGTTTTCATGATCTCATTGTGTGTTTTCATGATATCATTATATGTGTTTCGAGGTACTTACTATCCCTAATTTCTCATTTAATTTTCCATGACTTCATTGTTTATCACAAGCTAATTAGAATTTGTTCGATCAGGTTATTCGCCAGCATTTTGTGTTATGTTAAGCGTGTGTGTGTTTTCATAGACGTGCCTTTTTGTGGGTCAAGAGTAAACGTAACTTCTCTTTTTTGGGTTTTGTGTTCGAGTATCAACCACAGATCAAAAACAAAGCAAATTCACAAATTCTATTAGCTAGGTTTTGCTTTATATATATATTCTAACAAGTGTAGTTCTTGGTTTTAAAAAGCGCACTCATTTTGATTACAAAGACCGATGTGTGAGGTTCGATGCGCTCATCATGTGTAGCGTTTGTTGTTAAAAAGTTACTTATTTAACTTTTAAACACCAAGATAGTTTCAATATATGTGGTCAGATTCGAATTTATGGTCTAACTTGTTGAAATACTCAATTGACGGTCCAATTTATTCATAAGGCGCCGCATCATTCATAAGATCACATGATGTTATGCGCACATCATACAATCGCAATTTAAAATTAACGCGTAACTGTTAATTTTGAGACAATTAAATTAATGTGTTCTAAAAGCTGGGTTTAGGTCCAAACTCCTAACTGGTTTGGTTTATGAATCCATTTCACGTTTGAAATCCCAAACCGCCAGGTTGAGCCAGGGCTCAAACTGGTTCTTTTGGTGTATTGTGTTGGTTTGGAACCGGTTGGGTGGGTCCGGAACTGGTTTCTTACACCTCTAGTTTAGGCTATAAGTTCTCACCAAATTAAATTGAATTTTTTTTCAACCTGAATCAGTCATGTAACACTGTTTCAGTATTAATTTTTTTTCTTGGAACTTTTACTCTTTATTAACAAATGAAACTCTGCCATTTTCATCTAATTAAGTTGAGAAAATAAAATAAAAATTCCATAAACTAGTGTAATCTCTTAGGGTAAGTGAGTTTTGAAAGACTTAGTATTACTTATTTCGTGCCTTGGTGTGAATAAAAAAAAGCAGTTATATAAATATATCTATAATCTATAATCTATATCTATAATCTATAATCTATATCTATAATCTATATCTATAATCTATATCTATATGTACAAGATTGTAATTTTGTTATGAGTACAAGTTTTGTAGCTATATATACAATTAAATAAAGCTTATTTACTAGGGGTAAATTAGTCACTTAGGGGCACATTAAGACACTTACAAGGTTATTAAAGTAATTTTATATTTTGTTTTTAGTTAACATGTAAAATGTGATTCCTTTAATACCCTCCATCCTTGTCATAGATGGTTCAATTGAATGCTACATTGAAAGTGCGCCTGTTTGGTTTCTCATCGATAATCCGTTACATATACCCTTATCCCCTTCACCTTCTTAATCATTTCAGTTTCATACAGTTATGATTGAATGTCAACTTAAATTTAAGTTCATCTTTATCGCTTAAGTTCACCAGCGATTAAATCCCCATCAGTTTCCCTTGAAGCCTACTTTAAGCCCTCCATGTAAAACTCCATCTATGTACCATCAGGTTCAATTTTCTCCCTCTGTTCTGCCATTCACCAATGTAATTTGGGTGAGAGTTTGATTTTCTTATTTTGATATCCTACATAATCGATTGTCAATAGGAGCATCCCACATATACAGAAGTTCAAAACGCTTACAAATTGGGGTTGCAGCTCTTTAAACACAGGTGTGATTTATCATAATTTCTTTGATTCACCTTAACTTCTTGATAAATGTTGTGATTATGGGGCTGGACTAAGTCATATTTCAGATTTTTGTATTGTGCATACAAGTTGTTTGATGAAATGCTAGACTATTTTCCATGGTGGATGATTTATACTTTTAAAGTCTTTTACAAGGTTTGTCTCTAAAGAAGACGAACACATACAAATTTAGCTCATTTAGCTTAAATGTATCAATACAAAATCTTCTGCCCAATGAAGGATTTTTTAATACTAACTTTTATTTTTAATCTTTTCAGATGGGGTTTACCTGTCATCAAGAAGCTCAATAATAATTAGAGATCGGTTCATTTGCTTTGTTATTGGAGATGAGGCTTAATGATGATTTGTCTGAAATTAACAACTTTGTAGGGATTGTGGGTCACTAAAGGTTATACATGTCCACTTGTTTGTTAATACAATTTACTGTCAGCTCATATAATAGTTTGTAGCTAATATGATGAATGCTACTGGAATGTGGTATGATTTGCATAAATTTATAGGGGGTTAAGGACTTTTGATGCTCTTGGTGTTAGTAGGTAGATAAATAGGTTTCTGGTGTTAGTATGTACATATAAGAAAGCATTACGTTTACCTTGTACTTTACGCGTTCGTGGTACGTAAATATACCCTATTGCCATTTGTATGCGAGAACTTACAATTACCAATGGCAGGTGAATAAACAACTTGTATGGTGATGCAATATTTTATTTCCAGAGACCGTTTGGACAATGTGATGGAGTGTCGATGCTATCAATCAACATGCCAGGCCATGCATAAATTACCAAGTTGTATATTTGAATCAAGGCAAATGTGGTGATTAATCTCATACGCATGTTTAATATCTTCTTTTGGTTAGGTTTCTTTATGTAGGTGTTGTTGAAATTGTTTTAATGTTGTAACCATTTTTACAGGAAGTGAATATGACATCAAAAATTAATCAAATGTATCATCCGGCTAAAAAACATGCAAAGATAGTGGATGTTGGTACAAACTTAAAGTCCAAGCAAGGGCAGTCAAAGCAGGCACATAATAGTGATGAAGAGTGGTCAGTAATGAACTATGATGGTGCTGAAGATATAATTATTGCGGTAAATTCAAGCAAGAATCTTAACAATTCTATTAATCCCTCTAATTCCCTCTCACATCTTGGAGGGATTCTATATGAAAAAGCCTCCATGCTATTTCAAGTGAGTATCTTAATGTGCTGGCGGGTCACTGGCTGACATGGTTAAGAGTGCGTTGACCCAAAAGTTTGATGGGTTGCTTAACGGGCCAAAATGGGTAATTTTCGGTTGTGACAAAACAACTTGCCACCTATTAATCAAAATCGACTTATGTTTATAACTTTTCTTGAAGTTGGATGTGTCACCTGCGGAGGTGGTTTGGTTTTTGAAAATGCATAGATGAGAGTGGGCTGACTTTAATGTAGATGCTTATTTTGCTGCATCACTTAAAGCCAACTCGTATAATACGTATCCCAAAATGAGATCCACCCAATTCACTAGCAGTCAAATCATTATGCCTCTTGGTCATACAATTGAACATGAAGAGGTATTTTTATATATTTTTAAAAGTCTTTTTCATGTTTATGATTTATAAAGGTCAGTGTACAAATCTGAGAGGCACATTTTATATGTAGATGCTTGAAGTTGTAACACTTGAAGGTCGCACTTGGACAAGATGATCCTTTTACGTAACGTGACATTCATCTCTTGCATGTACTTTTTCTTACATTTTATTTTCAGATAAAACACCACCTTCTCTTTAGTTGCTTCATAGTAGAGGTTGCTAAATGGGTAGGTCGACTAACGCGTTTCTTTTTTAATATGTTGGTTGTGAGATTCACCAGGGCATGGTTGTTGTTTTAGTAACTCAATTATCTATTCTGCCTTTTTTAGATGCTTTATTTCTTGGTATTTAACTAATGCTTCTCTTCAAGTGTTGATTCTCAATACATGTGGTTTTTAACGTAGTGACCGCCGGAACATTTTGTTGAAGACATAGATTAGCCGGAACTATCTACTTGACGAGGACGAAAGAGTGTTATATGGGGAACTTGGAAGATGATGTTGCAACCAATTGATAAGCGGCTGCAAATACTACGTATCGCATACACACGTCTGGTTGTCCGTAAACCCTAGAAGCTAATGCGATTAGGGGTGCAAACGAGCCGAGCCCGAGCTCGACCTCAAAAAACTAATGAGAGCTCGAGCTCGAAAAACTTATGAGAGCTCGAGCTCTGCTCGGTTGGAGATTTAATCCAAGTTATTTAATGTTGGTTATGTATGCATATGCATAGCACAGGCGCTGTTATACATCTGAGAAATACTTGTACGTGGCTGTAAAATACATGAGTTCATGGCTGGAAATATGCATTTACAAGGCTGGGGATATGGACGCCCACATTGGTTTGGTATACGCTACGATTATTGGGCATTTGGTCTAGGTTAGTTGTCATTTTTGGTGAAGCTGACTTTATGTGTGTTGGGTTGGTAGACCCAACTTGCTTTTTCGTCCAAATGTTTATAAATAGTAAGTTATTAAATATAACTAGGTGTTTTAACGATCGCGCGCTGCGCGATATATCTTGTGGCGCGTTGTGCCACAACCGTGCAAACAACGGTGTAAGATGGAGGCGTAAAACGGTGTTACGTAGCAACGAAACAACGATCAAAACCAGGAAAATCGGTAAGAAAGAACACAACAGATGAACGGAGACGAAAATACTATACGAACGTGGATGAAAACTACGTTAAAAAAACGTAGACGAACGGAGACGAAAAGATCATGTGTTGCAGAGGAACGGAAATGAAAATACTACACGAACATAGACGAACACCACGTAAAAAAACGTAGACGAACGGAGACGAAAGTATTATACGAATGTAGACGAAGACTACGTAAAAAAACGTAAACGAACGGAGAGGAACGTACTATACGAACGTAGACAAACGCTATGTAAAAAAATACTATACAAACGTAGACGAAAACACTATACGAACGTAGAGCAACTTGGGTTAAAGAGCGGGTGTTGCAGACGAACGTAGACGAAAGTACTATATGAACGTAGGCGGACACTACAAAAAAAAAGAAATAAATTGTGGCAAATTCAAAAGTTGGTGGTCAAAACGGGGAAAAACGAAAATGGGGGGTTTTTGAATGCCTGAAATAAAATAATTTAACATGTTAAATCTAAATAATTAAACATCTTAATAAAAAATATTAACATGTTAAATCTTTATAATGATATGTTTTAACAATCTATGTCGAACTCAAATTGAAAGAAAAGAATTTAAAATGTTAACTTAATTTTTTTTTAAATGTTAAAAGCAAGCAGGAAAATTGTTAGTTGACCTAATTCTTTAATTTCATTTTCGTTTTGTCATCTTATAGAAGTTATAACAGTCAATGTTGTAAAACAAGGCCGAGTTGACCGATTACTCCTCAAGTACTCGCTTCAAGGTAGGTCGTTAGGTATAGCCGAGTTGGCCGAGTACTTTGAGTACTCCCTGCATAGGCCGATTTGAACCTCGAGTACTCCCCCGATTAGGCCGAGTACTCGCTCCAGCGCAGGTCACCGAGTATAAGCCCAAACCGAGTTTTGTAACACTGATAACAGTATACAACAATATGTACCACCCATACCAAACGAAACATATCAAATTGTTCTAAAGTTCTAACCACCTGAATGGAATATCGATCCATGAAGAAATACATTAACTGTCACAAATTCGTAGTAGTATTTCAATCTGTGAAATTGAAGATTTAATGTGTAAGATTCTTTGTAAATTACATATGACATTACGATTCATGCCTATCTTGGATTTGAACGACACAAACTAAAAATCAAGATATTCTGCAGGGATTTTTTTAGGTACCAGTTACTACTTTATTCATTCCATAAAAAGTTTCAAATTCTTTTGACTATTTTAATAAAATAATTTAACATGTAAATCTTTTTAATAACATGTTATGTTTTACAAATCAAGCTGAAATAAAATAATTTAACATGTTAATTTTTTTAATACTATGTTATTTTTTACAAATCAAGTTGAAATAAAATAATTTAATATGTTAAATGGATTTTTTTTCTTTTAAAAAACCACAAATAGTAGTTGGAAATCGAAGTGCTAGGCATGGACACGATTTTTATGGATGCCCTCAATGGCCTATATGTTACTTTCTCCTTTGTAACATTAGACTATTAGTTGGAAATCCGATAGCGTTAAATAATGAGATTTGTTGTCGCTTGGTTTTTAGTTATATATTTAACATGTTAAAGATTAGTTTTCTTTTTTGTATTTCAATGTTAAGATGATGATAAGCTGAACGATAAGGAGTTGCGAAAAGTGCTTGGAAAGCTTAGATTTACAAGGGCTAATGAGATGTGTAGAGTGAAGATGACGATCTTACCTCAAACTAAGCTTTATAAGATCCCAGATTGTTTCATCTTAATCTTCAACCTCCAACCATCACCATTGAATACAAATAATAAGTTTCATTTTTACATATAGTTTTATGATTTCACCATTGAATACAAACCTTTGAATAAACTGGTTTATGCTTGTATTTTATTCGGCAAAATATTCATTATTATGCACAGTGTTTGACAAAGCTAAGAAATCATTTTTTGTGTTCGTTTAGCTTTTTATATGGGCAGTCGGTCTGGAACAAATGCTACAATGGATATTTTCATTGTTGCATCAATTACATATTATCTTTTCGGCTACTGTGCATTTGCTGATTTTCAAAGATATGCTAGTATCAGACCAATTGGAGGCTATGGTATGTGATCTGAAAATATACAACACCCAGAAATGGAGGCATACAAGGTAAACTATACACCACACTGTTGCTATGTGATGATGCTTTTCACTTTCGGCTATGATGATTGCACCCGCTTTGAGGATATCGATCGTGATGGCATATATGTATCACGCAACTGATTAGCATATCAGCGTGCGCCTGAGCCAAATAGGTATATGAGGTGCTTATTGAATATTATTGTTTGTTTTAGAATCTAGCGTTGAATGTTATGGGGCTGCAGCTACTTATGTCTATTTGTTGCCTTTTTTTGGGAAACATTTTGTAATTGCAACTATATATGTAGCTAAACAAACTCTTAGCATTCCGACTCGAACGGCGCTTCTGAATAGGAAAGTAAATATTCCAGATCAGTTATGCCCTTTGCGTAATGCTATAGACGAAACAGGTACCCACCTTATGATCAATTGCGGATTCTCTTTTGGAGTGTGGAATAACATATGGAATTGGTGTAAATTGTATGGGTGGTGGCCGGGTTCGATATCTGAGTTGTTGGAGCTGCAAGTCGTGGTTAATAATTCTAAATGGGAAAGGAAGATATTGCGAGCCATTATTATGATTACTTGTTGGATGATATGGAGGGAGCGAAACAAAAAGGTTTTCCAAAATTCGACACCTCAAGTGATGGAGATAGTCGCTAGTGTGAAGGCTTGTTCATTTTTTTGGTTGAAATATCGTTCTAGATTTAAGGATGTTGATTAGATTGAATGGGTTAAATACCCTATGTATATGTTGTAATTGGTGTGGCGGGTCTTGATTAGAGGCCTAGCCGTTTGTTAATGAAATTTTTTGTTCAAAAAAAAAAAATAAACGCTTAGCATTTTATACAATATGCCCATATTCGATTTGTTGAATGATTTCTTTTTTAACTTGCTAAATCTTGATGTTTGTTGTTGATGGTAAACTTGACTGTTATGGGATTTACACGTCATTAGCTGCACTTAATAGTGATATGCTGGTGCTATTTACTTTTCGCCATGCTTTGCTTTGAATCTTTTATCATGTAATATTATATTTCCTAACCCCGGAGCTCTGAGGTTATAATCTAGTAATGATATTATAATTAAAATCTTTCAAAAAGAGGATCTAAAATTTTAAGGGGAAATATTTTGTAGAAGCATGTGTGAGGAGAACCAACACGTTTTCGTACCCCTGGCATTTGATACCTTTGGCTCCCTGGCACCGGAAGCTATCCGTTTCCTGACCAGAGTCCAACGGGTTATTCATAGCAGTGTCTCGACTCCGGGGGGGGGGGGGGGGGGTATAATTATCTCTAAACAACCCTTTAGATATTGTCTAGGGACTTGTCCTTCAATAAGAATATGGTCTGTGGTCATGGTTAGGACTTAAGATAGCCAAGTATTGTGCCTTAAGGGTGGAGGGAATCCTACCTTTATTTCTTCCACTACTCCGGTACCTAACCTTGATTCCAAATTGGATAGCAAGTTCTTAATGGTTTAATGACCATACCCTTCATTTTTCAACCAAATAAATATTAATCTTTCCACCAATGCAACATGGCTTCAAGAAAAAGAAACAAAAAATGGAAGAAAAACACACATTGTTTCACCATACTAACACAGTATTACACACACCTACTCATTTGTTGGATACCCTTTATTTTTTCAAACCATATTATAGTCTCAATCTCAGAATCAGAATTTAATCTTTTGAAGGAAGGTGTTAAGGCCATTTCCATATGCAAATAAGCTTAAAACCACACTATACGAATTTGATCAACACATCATCAACAATAATAATACATAGAGGCATTTACACAAACACATAATGTGCATAAGAAGAATAAGAGAAGTCGCAAAAATCAATCGTACTGGGAGAACATAAAAGAGCATAAACAATATATTAACAAATCAAATCAATGTGGTATTGATGTAGAGAAAATGTGCAGATAGAAGAATACATGACAAATTAGTGGAGTATTAATGTAGAGAAAATATGGACCTGCACAATATTCTATGCTGGTGAAGCATATACTTGAAGATCTACTACCCCTTGTTTTGCTATAACTTAAACTTAAACAATCACCAAAGGAATTTGTTGTACAAAAGTTCACAGTGAGAGCCTAACCTACACCAAATCATTTGGTATCAAAAAAATTGGCCAAACAATAAAAAAAAATGAATATTGTACCTTTGGATGAAATGAAAGAAACGGGAGTGCAGAAGCAGTATGGTTGTGTCTTCTCTATGTCACCCCTGATTGTAGTCTACCATTCAATTAATGAGTTTGTACGTTCAATGGTGGAAGTTTTATAGTGTTTATTTTGCATTGAAATCATCTTCAATCATATTGTTGAAACCGAAGATTGAATGCTAGTCGGTTCAAACGATTCGCCTGCAGTAGAGGGATTAACTGATGACCCATGAGGGGGATTCAATCACTATGAATTGATTAAATTGTTAAATGTAAATGAAATTTGATGACCTAAGGTATTGCTTGAATTGATGAAGGAGTTACTGCAATTGATGATGATTAAAGCTTGATTTGATGATTCTGTATTGATGACCAGTTTAGCAAACACCATTGTCACCCCTTGATGACAACGTTTGATTTGAATTGAAGGAGTTAATGCCATTAAAGCTTGATATCAAAGAAAAACCCTGAGGAAACGACTACATCATAAAGGGTTTCAAAGGAGGGTTTAAAGATGGTTGTAATGGTGAAGGGTATTTTGGTCTAAAAAGGGTTTAAAATTAGAGATCTCAACTATGTTTTTGGACTCCCATCTTAAAAAAAAAACTTGTTAAATTAGAAATTTGGAAACTTATAATGGATGTGACTTTATGATTTGTATTAGTATTTTTAAACTTAAACAATTCAACATTGCTATACTAGTTTTGTTTTGCGGATCCAGACGATTCCTCTTCTTTTTTGGATTTTTTAACCGGGACATGTTTAACGCATGTTTTTAGACTGGAGTTTGTCACAGCTTTCAAGAACTTATCACAATACTTGCAACGAGCCATCTCGGTGTTGTTCGACATTAGACATAAGTCGTAATAGGACCAAGGATCAGAATGAAATAGAATATGAATGTGATGGAATCGAGTAGAGAGTACTCATCTATATATATTTTCCAACACATAACCCTTCAAATGATCATTTTTCCCTAAGATTCTCCATGAATATACTTTTTCATTTCTCTCTATTTCTTCAAATGAGACACCAAACCAACCAGTTTCCAAGAGCTATGGTGGTGAAGAGTTAATTTTACTTAACTAGTGGTAATCGAGGCGGCGCGTTGCGCCTAGGTTAAACCGGTATCTAATTCTATTTATGTAATGCACAACAGTGGAAGGACGACGTAATTTCTTTTAGTATTACAACAGCCTTTCTTTTAATTTTCTAGTGTCTGTTACTGGTGTATACGTTGCAAGAATATTGGCTTTTGGATATGATGTAGTGAACCAATAATTAACGGAGTTGAATAGTAACTTGCCGGCATTGAATAGTTACTTGACGGAGTTAGATAGTAGTTGACAGACTTGAGTTGAGTTGAGTAGTAACATGACCGAATTGAGTAGCACCCTAACGGAGTTGAGTAAAGAAAATTAAAAAAACAGAGTTAAATAGTAACCTATCGGAGGAAAAAACGGAGTTGCGGGAAAAAATAAATTAAAAGAACAGAGTAAATAGTAACTCGACGGGGTTCAATAGTAATGCCGTTAAGCTAACGGAGTTGAATAGTTGCCCAACGAAGTTGAGTAGTGACCTAACGGCGTTGAGTGGAGTTGAATAGTAACTTGACGGCATTGAATAGTAAATTGACGGAGTTGGATAGTAGTTGACGGAGTTGAGTTGACTTGAGTTGTACCACGACGGAATTGAGTAAAGAAAATTAAAAAAACATAGCTAAATAGTAACTTAACAGAGAAAAAAATGAAGTTACGGAAAAAAATTTTAAACACCAGAGTAAATAGTAACTTGACGGAGTTAAATACTTAACGCATTTGAATAATAACTCCGTTAAGCTAACAGAGTTGAACAGTAGCCTAACGGAGTTGAGTAGTAACCTAACGGCGTTGAGTGGAGTTGAGTAGTAACTTGACGGCCTTGAATAGTAACTTTACGGAGTTAGATAGTAGTTGACAGAGTTGAGTTGAGTAGTAACATGACGGAATTGAGTAGTAGCCTAACAGAGTTGAGTAAAGAAAATAAAAAAAAAATTAGAGTTAAATAGTAACTTATTAACGAAAAAAAACGGATTTAGGAAAAAAAAATTAAAAAAACAGAGTAAATAGTAATTTGACGGAGTTGAATAGTAACCTAACGGAGTTGAATAGTAACTCCGTTAAGCTAAATAGCAACTTAACTGAATTAAATAGTAACTTAACGGAGTTGAATAGTAACTTCGTTAGTACTATTCATGAAAGTTTCTAAACTAATATATAGGTAATTAGATACATAAAAATCTAATAAAAGCAAATCAAGTAACATCAAAAACTCTACTCAAGACTTTTGAATCATGAAGAGTTTCATTAATAATAGGGAGAATATTACTAAATTAATTTCCATTCACATTTCTTAGCAGGGCCGGCCCTCAGCATGGGCTTGGTGGTCACCGGCTCAGGGCCCGACTCTTAAATGGGTCTCTGAACGTTTTTTTAAAAATATACACATGTATATATTAAATTCTATATTTAGGATTTACATTTGTTTTTATACATTCAAGTATTGTTAGTGGAGTTGAAAAAATCATGCTAATTTAATGTAGATGTCTCAAGTTCAATACTTGGCTCTAGTACCATATTCAATTTCTTTTTAATTCATTCATCTTTACAAAATTTTGGGCCCGTTTTTTTTCGCCCGAAGCCCAAATTTTTTTTAGTGTTTTCGGAGACGGCCCTGTTTATTAGCAACAAAATGCACATAAGCTATCATGCAATTCACCTGAAAATAGGATGGTAGTTACCACGTCATGTACATATACATTTCTTCATGTAGTGAGTCGCAAAATCTTTTATAGTTCAAGTACATATATACATCGTCGACTATGGTTATGTAAAAACAAAGTGTCATTTAAAAAGCTGAAAGACGTACTTCTTTGGGGCAAAAAAGTAAAAACACTCACTCTACTACAAATCTTGAACAAGTAAGCTTATATAATCGCTTATGAACTTAAGACACATGAGCTTATGAATAGGAATGACAAAAAAAAAAAAAAAAAAAAAAAAAAAAAAAAAACCCCAATAAGAATATACCCAAAACCGTAAACATGTGTGTGTATAGACTATAGTAGCCGTAACTTGTGTTCTAAGTTGCCCGAAGGGTAACAGATTAGTATTTGCACCTTGTGGCGAGGAATATAGTCGACCCCAACGAGTATCTAAATAGATCATGATTTGAAGTTCACAAAGAAAAGTAATAAAGTGTGTGTAGTAACTATATATAGCAAATTTTTTTTTTTTTATATATATAGCTAATTAATATTACACAAACACAAGCAAGCTCAAGTTTAAAATATTAGTTGTAATCAAAACACGAGTAATAGATATAATACTTGAAAGGAACTAACTCGAGCTTAGGCTCAAAATCTATTAAATTATAATTTTCTGAAAAAACTTCCCACGAATTTAATTTGTGACAAGTTTGCTACAAATTTCTGACAAAAAGTAAAAAACAAAAAATAACCCTCCTAAAACTCCCACAACTTTAAAATATTAGCTGTTAAAGCTCTCTAGCATTGGTTGATGTTAACCTCAAACTTAGCTCACTATTTGTGTATATACACCCAAATAATGCTACCATGATCGTTACATAAGAATGTTAATTATACCACACTCACGATATCGGGTTTCACCTTGCATTAGGTTTAATTTAGTTTCAAATTAAAATTTCATTAAAAAATAAATTTGTCTCAAGCACTTGCTTCAATTTATTGGTTATTACCTAATAAACTTATAAAATAAGAATATATATATATATATATATATATATATATAGGGTTAGGATAATATGAGAACTCTACTATGCTGTGAGAACTAGAGAACCCTTATGGACCATTGATCTTGTTGATCCAATGGTTGGGATCAAATATTAGACTTTTTTTGTCTTTTATGATTAGTGTGTATTATTTTATTGTAAAATAGTACTTTACGGGTAATTAGGTAAAAAGCCACGTTAGAGAAAAAAATAATATAATATCATTTATTTTTTTTAAACATTATTTTATTATTTTAATTAATTTAATTTTTGAAAACAAAAAATCGAATTTTACGTTCTGTTGTATCAGTCTCGTTTTTACACTGATGTATTTTTTTACACCAGTGTAATCTGCAATACACAAAGCTTTTACAACAAAAACACTGGTGTAAAAAACGAAACAAAACATAAATGAGGATGATTTACACCAATATAAACCTGCCATACACAAACTTCTACACAAATACACTAGTGTCAAAAAACCAAATGACTATACATTAATATTTACACCGGTGTTTTCTTACATCAAACGACTATAAATTTATATTTACACTGGTGTAAACATCAGTTTACACCAGTGTTTTCTTACAGAAAAACGTCTATACATTCATATTTACGCTCCAGTGTTTTCTTACAAGATGCTCCCCCATTTCATCATCGTCTCCACAACATCGTCTCCTTACCGCAAAAACATCATCTTCTTCGCAACGTCATCTCCTGGCAAAAACCCCACAAAAAATTCAACATAAAAAACCCCCTCTTTTGACCCTAAAAATAATAATAATAATAATAATAACAACAACAACAATAATATCATAAAATAATAATAATAATAATAACAACAACAACAACAATAATAATAATAATAAAAAAAAAACAAACATACCAGATCTGTTCTTCATCGCCGCCGCCCCACCACCGTCGTCTTCATCATCGCCACCGCCCCACCACCTGCAACCACCGTCTTCTTCATTCCCCCACCACCTGCACCACCGTCGTCTTCGTCATCACCACCGCCCAAACCCCCTTTTTCAGATCTGTTCCTCATCCCAACCCCTTCAACCATTGTTCGTCGCCCCCACCACCGTCTCCCACCCCTCTGCACCGTGTCCACCCTCCATCTCCGAACCGCCCACCCACCATCTTGAAACACCCCCTCTGCAACATCAAAACACCGCCGTCGAACCACCCACACGCCATCTTCAAAACACCCTCTGCAAACATCAAACCACTATCTCCCACCTCCATCTCCGAACCACCGTCGTCCCTCCACCGCCGTCCCCCACACACCCCTCTGCACCTTCGTCTTCATCCATCTACAACGTTTGCATTTTTTTTTTAGAGAGAGAGAGAGACTGATGAGTGTGTGTGTGTGTGTTTTTTAGAGAGATAGAGAGAGAGTCGGTTAGGTTTTAGAGAGAGAAAGAGAGAGAGAGAGTTGTGTGATAGAGAGAGAGGTGAGAGTATTATTATTATTATTATTTAAACTGCAAGTTGGGGTGGGGGTGGGGTGGGGTAGGGGTTATTATTACTAAAATGCCCATAATTTGATGTATACAATGACTTTAATACCCTTAATTAAAAAAATACAAAAAAACATAAAGTTGGTGATGTGTCACATGTTGAATGGATAATATGAGTTCTCTAGTTTTCACAATATAGTAGAGTTCTCATATTATCCCATTCCTATTCCTATATATATATATATATATATATATATATATATATAGGTCAAGTATAAAATGAAAACCCACTTGAGTTGAGAAAACCTTAGAAACCCATGTAAAAAATGATTTTTTTCTTTTGAAAAAAATAACCAATGTAAAATACATGTTTTTAAGTGTTTTTGGCCAAAAAAATATAAAAAGCGCCGAAGGGATTTTTTTAAAAAAAATAAACAAAGCTGCGAAAACACATGTTTACAACAGCTTTTATAACAGCAAATAGCTGAAAACATATGTTTTTTAGCAACTTTGTTTATTTTTTAAAAAAAAATCCCTTCGGCGCTTTTTATATTTTTTTGGCCCAAGATGCTTAAAAACATGTTTTTTACATTGGTTATTTTTTTCAAAAAAAATAATGATTTTTTACGTGGGTTTCCAATGTTTTCTCAACTCAAGAGGGTTTTCAATTTATCCTTCCCCTATATATATATATATATATATATATATATATATAGGGGAAGGTTTAAATAAAAACCCACTCAAAACGAAGAAACCCGGTAAACCAAATATCAACCATTGATCAATCTAGATCAATGGTCCAAATTTAATTGATGCTTTTTCATTTAAAATAATAGACTAGATGACAAAAAAAGGGCAAAAGAGTCAAATGCCATTTTTCTGAAAAAGCAGATATGACAAGTGGAGCCCACACATGTCACATCATCTCTCTCATACTTTTGTGACCATGGTCCTAAATCTGCCAGATGCCTGTGTTACATATGTAACGGTGTGTTGTGTTACGTAGGTTAAAACTGAGTTGCCAGTTTATATTATTTAAAAAATGCTGATTTATTATTTTTTTTTATTAGACCATATTTTTTTAGTTTTATTGTACCAGCACCAGAATTGTTGCATACGTAACGAGAAATGATATGGTTATATGACTTTTGTTACTTACAAAAGTGCTAAAAACAAACAAAATGGTTGTTTATAAGTATATCAACAACATAATATTGTTCATCTGCCTACAACATACTACTGAAAAAAATATATTACACTAAAACTGTATCAACAAACAAAACATATAATTAAAAGATTCATACCCCCCCCCCCCCCAACCCTTCCTGCATGCAATAACCCCGACATCCAGCGCTGCAACCACCAGTAACTGACGGCATCCGATAACCATACTTTGCATAAAAAGCCCACTGTGCCTCAGTATAACCTATACCCTCCCATTCAGCCCTAATCCGCCGACCTTCTGGATAGGTGAACGGCCACACGGGTTTGTTAAGTTTGGGTTCATATGGTTCTTCATATTCAGCCCCTGGGTCTGATTCGTAACCAACCGCCCATTCAGGTGTGTGCTTTACATCATACACGTCATCCTCCGGTGTCATATAGTCTTCTGGTGGCGGATATTCTTCAGGGAAGACATAATCATAGGCCGCATTCCAATCGAAATCTTCATCACTTTCAAAACCACCGTCTGCCTGGACTACGGGGATAACCGGTGGGGCTGGTTCAGGGGCTAATTGCGGGATGTCCGGGGCAACGGGGGCAGCGGGGTCATGATCGGCTCCAACAGGAGGGATGTCCAGGCCAACCGGTGGGGCTGGTTCAGGGACAAATGCAATGTCCGGTTCATTTTGAGGTGGCTCGTGTACAATTGGGATGACATGGTGACGCTCCTCAAAAACCTCCGAAGGCGGAGTGGTGGGGTTGGAATTCATGGTTTGACTTAAAACAGGACCTGTAACATATGTTATAGCAGAGTAAGTGTTGACACTGGAAAATATGAAACAGTGGGAAAAAACTATTCTCTGTTAAAAACATATAAGTAACAGAAAAAACTCATACATGCAAAAACCAAAAAAAAAGAAATCTATAACGAAAGGTGCAAAAAAGAGGAGTGTTACATGTGTAACATGGTTTATACCAACTTAGTTCTGTTGTTACATACATTCCACACATTATAATACTCATACAAACATGCACATACTGGTAAAAAAACAAATCACCAATTTTGATTAAAAATGTTGCATATGTTAAGGCACATTAAAAATCACCAAATGTTATTAAAAAAAACATATTAGTAACAATAACACATAAACCTACGTTTTAACGTATGCTACTTACGTGAAAAGTTGATTAGTTGTGGTGTTACGTACGAAACATATCCAAACATACATTTTCAAAACCATCACAAAAAACTTCTTATTACCAAAACACTAATTCGCTCAAATTCAAACTCTAACCACTAATTGTTTACTAAACCCTTTAAAAATTCTGCTATAAAAATGTTTTATGCTGTTACATACGCAACATAGAACAGAGGAAAGTTCAAAATTTCAGGTCAACAAAAAAAATTTTAAAAAACCCTATTACTTCAAAACGATAAAAAGCCCAGTATCTCAACAAAACCATCACAAAAAACTTCTTATTACTTAAAAAAACCCTAACCCCTTTAAAAATTCTGCTATAAAAACGTTTTCTGCTGTTACATACGCAACATAGAACAGAGGAAGTTTCAAATCAGAGGGCAACAAAAAAAAATTCAAAAAACCTTATTACTTCAAAACGATAAAAAGTTTCGTATCTCAACAAAATACCGTTAGACCCAAATAACTTTCTAATATTTTTAACCTATCCCATCTTTTTAAATAGCCTAACTTTCTAATAATAAAAAAATCAAAACTTGACCTAGAAAACTTGGTGATCACCATTTACCAAAAACAAATTTCCCAAACACCTACCAAACTGTTAGTCCCAATTTCAAATACAATTCATTAATAATAATGATAATAATAATAATAATAATAATTTTTTATTAATCCAACAAAAAAACAAAACATAAAGACAACACAGAGAATAATTTTTTAATAAATCCAATAATAATGATTATAAATTAACACAAACAGAAAAAGATCAAGAAATAAAATGATAACCAACAAAAATCACCAACATTATCCTTACCTGTTTCACTCTACTCCAACGGTAATCAAACAGAAACAGAGGTGGTAGTGGTGGTGGCGATGGCGGTGATGGCACTAGCTACTCCAAACGGTAATGAAAACAGAAAACAGAGGGGAACGAGGATGGTGTGGATTCTTCTGAACCAAAGACTTTATCGGGTTTCATAAACAAAACAGAACACAGAGGTGGTGGTGGTGGAGTGGTGGTGGCTGGGGTGGTTGATAGGGTTGTTCGGCGGTGGTGGTGTATTTGCAGGGGATAGAGCTTGAGAGAGATGAGAGAGAGGGAGTTGGATAGGAGGGAAATAGATTTTGAATGGGTTTGAAAAAGTAAGAGAGAGGTAATTATAATATATAGGGGTTTAAAAAAATCAGATTTGTTAAATTACTAAAACACCCTTAAAGTAATAAAAAAATGATTTGTTTTCTTGGTGATGTGGAGCATTGTGGTCCACTAGATGGGTTTGTGGGAGTTTCTTCATTTTAGAGGGTTTCTTCTATATACTTAGCCTATATATATATATATATATATATATATATATATATATATATATATGTTTGAAATAAAAACGGAAAACGTGCATTTAAATAATAGTGGTACGTGTAATAATACTTCTTAGGAGATTGTGGCACGGGCTTCACAACAAAAATGATCAAATATTCGTGAAAGACTAAAAAAGGTGTGACTATATATCATGAAGACGACGTTTTGGTAATAAGGATGTCGTGTGCTCGAGTCCAAACGTTATGGATTCAGTACGTGTGTATTTCTTATACTAGTGATAAAATATATAGAGATAATAAAACCATAATAACAAGACATAACACATTAACACAGTATCTCAAATGAATATTTCACAATTAGTAAAAAGTATTGGTTGATGTTAAGCTCAAACTTAGCTCACTATTTGTATATATACACCCAAATAATGCTACCATGATCGTTACATAAGAATGTTAATTATACCGCACTCACGATATCGGGGTTCACCTTGCATTAGATTAGATTTAATTTAGTTTCTAATTAAAATTGCATTAAAAAATAAATTTGTCTTAAGCACTTGCTTCAATTTATTGGTTATTACCTAATAAAACTATAATAGTGGTGTAATAATACTTTTTATTAGTGTTGCAAAACTCAGTTTGGCTTGTACTCGACAACCTATCCTGGAGCGAATACTAGGCCTAGTCGGGGGTAATCGGGGGTCAAATCGACCTAGGCGATGAGTACTCAGAGTACTTGGCCAACTCGGCGACCTACCCTAAAGCGAGTACTCAGGGAGTAATTGGTTACTTGGCTTTGTTTTGCAACACTGCTTTTTAGGAGATTGTGGCGCGGGCTCCACAACAAAAATGATCAAATATTCGTGAAAGAACAAAAAAGGTGTGACTATAATTACATGAAGACGACGTGTTGGTAACAAGGATTTCGTGTGCGCGAGTCCAAGGTTATGGATTCAATGTGTATTTCGTATACTAGTGATAAAATATATAGAGATAACAAAACCATAAAAACAAGACATAACACAGTATCTCAAACTATATAAAAAAGATCCATTATATCAAACTATATAAAAAAGATCCATTTAAATCATGCCACAAAACATCAATACTTTGCATGTACAACCTTTTCACTTCTGATTTTTTTTTTAAAGTTAGTATAACAGTATTCGATTCACTACAAGAAACTATAACATTTTGGGTGACGTTTTAACTTTTAAAACTGATTGGGCTATAGTTTTGTCGTACTGGTACCTTTAACGGTGATACGTAGCCAATAAAATTTCAACTTGTTGCATTTTATACAAGTTAAGTACTCATTATCAGTTTGAATTTCTATAGGAACAAATTTACATTACACTCAAACATTTATACGAGTGCATAAATTCAAGCTTAATTAACTTCAGTCAAATATAAACTACTTTTTAACTAGCCAATTTCTACAAGACGGGTAGTCAGATGGGTTTCAAAAGTTGTACGAAGACCAGCACCACATCTACCACGAGCATACACAAAACCCTATGAGTAATCGCCCGTTAGATATGTTACTACTTACTAGTGATTGGTTGGGTATGGGATAAGTATTTATAACTGGGTTCAGGGTTAAAATTAGCGAAAACCATCCCGCGGCCAATTATCATTTCCTTATCACAATAAAATAGATATACGAGCTCCACTTAGACACTTATTGCTTAGTTTTTGAGTTAACTGCAATTTGCGTCCCTGTAGTTTAGTAGAGCTGGCACCTTGCACCCATTTTCGAAACCTTTTGCACTCTGAGTCACTATACTTGTATTTTCTTGCAGTTTGAGCCCTACTGATGACTTTCCATCCACTTTAACGTTAGATGCAAGGGCAGATTTGTAATTTTCCATCCAAATGAACCTGAATCCCATTCTTTTACAACATTAATCGATTAGTTGTAAAACTAGTTTCAAACGTGGAGTTGTAAAACTAGTTTCAACCTACAGATGATAATTCTCTCTAATTTATTAGTTGAGTTGCAAATATAAAACAATTGCATTTACAATTCCTTTCAGTAAGTTTTTTCTTGCTTGGATTTCTATCAACTAACCTCTGTATGTTACATTAACCTTTAGAAAGATGTAAAACAATTGCATTTACCTTCACTAGATGGATGGGTCGAACAACCAGCATATAGGATCTGTGAGGGGCTGGTAGGGTGCATAATCAAATTATAAAATAAGAGCAATTACATTAAAAGTTGGATGGAAGCTTCAACTAGATCAGTGAAGAAATTAGATGGATCCTTCGATTACCTTTGGGTCGATTAGAGCAGGGAAGAATTGGGGAAAGAATTAGGGTCAAGGGTTTGCATCAATATGATAATGGGGAAAGATGGGTATTTTAGTAACTTCAATTTTTTTTAACGTTAAAGTGGATGGAAAGTTAACAGTTGGCCTCAAACTGCAAGAAAATACAAGTATAGTGACTCAGAGTGCAAAAGGTTTCGAAAATGGGTGCAAGGTGCCAGCTCCTGTAAACCACAGGGACGCAAATTGCAGTTAACTCTTAGTTTTTTGTGACCTTTGACGTTCTTTGTCATTCTTACGAACTTGTATCATGTATATCGTTTTAGGTTTTAAATTAAGGAAATTGGATTTAGACACTTCAAACTATTGCCCGTTGGCCGATATCACTCCCAACTATCATTTAGACTACCAGTACTCTCAACTTTATACTTTGTTTGTTATGTCACCCATATTACATAACAAACAAAGTGTAAAGTTGAGAGTAATAGCTGGAAGTGATATCGACCAACGAGCGATAGTTTTGAGTATTTAAATCCAATTTCCCTTTAAATTATAGATATCAAACAAACATATAATAAACTAAAGGCAAAATGGAATTTATTAATCTCACCTTTTTGCAGTTGGCCGATAATAATCTCACCTGAGTTTATTATTCCCACCAGTCCCGACTTTCAGACGTTTGGCTCTCAATGCCGTTAGCTGAAACTCATAATTCTAGGTGATTGTTCACCGGATTTGAAAGAGGGAATTGAGACGAAAATATTGGTATGTTCAATTACGAAAATAAGCATGGTTCGTCGGTTATAGGTTGATGTTCTCCTCGGATGGGATGACCGGAGCCAGCGATTAAACCATCGAACTATGCTTAGTGTGAGTTAACGGAGGGTGCATTGAGAGCAAAATGTATAAAAGGTGGGACTGGTGGGATTATTATCGGCCAAGTGCAAAAATATGGGATTAATAAATTCCATTTTGCCTTTAGTTTATTATATGTTTGTTTGATACCTATAATTTAAAGGGAAATTGGATTTAAATACTCAAAACTATTGATCGTTGGCCGATATCACTCCCAACTATCACTTTGATTATCAATACTCTCAGCTAGGGCTGCAAACAAACTGAACTTTTAGCGAACAGTTTATGAACCGTTCAACGGGAAGTTCATTTGTGTTCATTCGTTTAATAAATGAACGAACATGAACAAAGTCCTCGTTCGTTCTTTTATATTCGTGAACGTTTGGTAACGTGTTCGTTTATGTTCGATAGTTTAATAGAGTTTTTAATTTTTATATTTTCTATATTTTTTTATTTTAATTTGTTTTACCCAAATAAATACTTTATGTGAGGTAAATATATGGGTATATATGAGATGAATAAACCCTATTGTTAGTATAATCATTCAATAAATCATTAATGAAGAGTTCAAGTATAAATAAAAAAATAATGAAGACTTCAATTTAAAGATGAGAGCTTAGTTTATTTGAGACACTACTTTATCATTTTACCAATATGATGTTAAGTACTAAGTATATTTGTATAATTAGGTTATATTGGGTGGATCTAGTTAATTTCTTGATGTATGTGAATTCGATCTTATTCGAAAGTTAATATGTGTCTCTTTGTGTTTGTTTCCATTCATGAACACTTGTTTGCATTTATTAATGTCCATTTGTGTTCGTGTGCGTTCATGAACAAAATTAACAAACGAACACGAACACGAGTATTTTCTTAACAAACGAACACGGATAAAAAATCTCGTTTGGTAAGTTTTTATGAACTGTTCGTAAACACATAACTTCCTTAACTTGTTCGTGTTCGTTCGGTTCATTTGCAGCCCTACTCTCAACTTTACACTTTATCTGTTAAGTGATATGGGTGACATAACAAACAAAGTATAAAGTTGGGAGTATTGGTAGTCAAAGTGATAGTTGGGAGTGATATCGGCCAACGGGCAATAGTTTGAAGTGTCTAAATCCAATTACCCTAATTTAAAACCTAAAACGATAAACATGATACAAATTCGAAGAGATGACAAAGAATGTCAAAGGTCACAAAAAGCTAAACAATAAGTGTAATATACTTAAGACGAAGAATATTATTGCTAACATATTGAGTACTTTTCCTGCAAGAAAAACCTGACTTCTTTGCATACAGTTGATAAAACTCATACGCAAGATCTAAGATGGGGACAATCATTCCAACTTCTGGCTTGACTATTGATTCAACTTCTGGATTAAATATTTGTTCTCCCTCATCGACAACCTCTTGATTGCATAAATTTACATATTTTCAAATTAAAACGCAAGTTCAGTGAACACAATATGCAAGAACATAGAAAATGGTTGAAACAACTGATTACATATAGAAACAATGATTACATGAACATAATACGCAAGAACGTACCAACTGCTATCATGTAAAATAACAGATTAAAGTACATAATACGCAAGTATGTAAAATGGTTGAACAACTAACTACACGTAAAAATGATTATAAAATAGTTACGTAAGTTGTAAACATGCTACATCTACCAATGATATAAAATGCAAGTTGTATGGTTATCTACATAAGTAGATAACTGTATAACTACTCAAATACACTAACCTTGAAGTCTTTGTGTTCTTCAATGAAATTGAAATTAAAATTAACGTTCGAATTCAATTCGACATCAGGATTTGGATCCTCAAGAACATTATCTAAAACCAATACAGCAGTGAAATATATATATCAACAAATCGATGCAATTAAATACACAAAACTAACATACTACCTTCAAATTCTTCATCGACATTGACGTTAACAGCGAGAGGTTCATTTAGATCTAAAAAAATTGATATAATTGAATTCAATGTAATAACAATATGATGCAGGTGACTAGAAAAACAAACATATATTAACGCAAATGTTAATTACCAAACATGTTAGTTGAATCTACAATTACTAAGGCAGAATTAAGAATTGTGATATCGATTTTGAATTCGCCAAAGGATTAAAACGTATTAGTTGGTTTGTTATGAATTTAAATTTGAAATTGATCATGCAGTTATTTTTTATAAACGATTGCAACGTCATTACAGGGATGTCGAAAAAGTCTATAATACCCCTTAATTGCATAATTAAATGGAAGGTTCCAAATAAACTGCCATCCACGTGGTGTAATGTTATTGCTTCTTACACTTTGAACGCTATATTCCTTTTTACCGTAAACTTTCTCTAGTTTTATAATTGGATATGATAATAAGAATATTGAAAATGTCTACATCCCTAAAATGCCTCGGATTTTAAGGGGTTGATTCTAACACCTTATGCAAATAAAAAAATGACTTGTTTGTGAAATGTGGATAATGAATTTACTTATATTTTCTTATTATAAAGAAGTGAATACCACATAGTTTTACTTTACTAAATAATGAATAAACATGAAGATCTTGTTTATTCATTTGATGTTTCACAATATGTAAATAAGAATCATTCAATTCTCATGATGCCACATGGTGTTCATGAAGTAAAGTCATGAGTAAGGGTGTTCAAAACCAAATATCTGAAAATTTGGATATCCGAAATTTTCGGATAGCTAATATCACTATCTGAATTCGAAAATTCGAATATCCGGATTTTCGGATACGGATATCGAATTTCCAAAACACCAAATAAAAATTTAAAAACAAAAGAAACTGAAATACAGCAAATGGTTATCATCTTTGATAAATTTTGTTTGCCTCTACAATTATCAATATCTAGAACTTTAAGTAATCTTAAAAAATATCCGCATATTTTTTACACATCAACAAACATCAGAAGTGTCCAACAATTGGTTCAATCACATTGTGGAATTTCTTACATACACATATAACCGAAGCGAGCATAGGGTCCATTTGATGGCTTCTTGAACTATATGAAGAATGAATCGTATTTGTACTGAAAAAGGTGGCATGCGGCGGAAGTTCACGGAAATGATTTAGGGCTTTCTAGTGAAACATGTTGTAATGTATATTTAAAATATAATTAATAATTAAAAATGTTAATATTAATATTTTGGATTCTGATATTTTTCTATATTACTATCCGAATCTGAATCTAAAAATTCGAATATCCAAAATTTCGGATATCCAAATTTTCGGATAATTCAGATTGGGAATTTTAGATAATTCGGATTTTGATTTTTTGAACACCCCTGGTCATGAGATTGGAGTGCTAAACTTTTTCAGTTTTTATTAATAAAGAAAAAGATTTAATATCGAATATAAGCTATTTGTTAAACAACAGTTTAAAAACCATATTTAAAACTAGTTTTTTACTTGTACATTACATAAAGTTGCACTTTAAAAAAATTAAACACATTATTCTCTTAGGGAATTTAAATATATAAACAAAAGAAGTTTGTGTGTGTCAGTGTATAAAAGGTTATAGGGGGTCATATTAAGGAAATTTGTTTTTTCATACATCATCATTATCATGCATTTCTCATTTCTCTCCTCCTAAAGTGGGTCGGTTCCCGTTTAGACCCGGTTATCTCATTACACTCCCTATAAATTCCCTAATCATTAGCTCACTACTTCACCACAACCAAAGCTTAAAGAAAACCATTTGCTCCTTATTTTTTATGAACGACCAACAAAATCTTTATTAATCATCCAAGGCTGGCGGGAAACTAGCATATCACCCATTTACATACAACTACAATAGAAGAGCGCTTACAAAGAAGCGTTGCCTCCACAAAGATACAGGCCAAAACAAAATGTTCGACCCAATTTACCACCCAATAGAATACAAATTGAACCCACGCCATTTCTCCCAATCCAAATCCTTTTGTTTCGCTCGAGCCTTGATCCAAAGAAAGCTTAAAGCTTTTATATCACCAATTATCTTTTGAAGAAAGAATTGTTTTTAACTGAAGACCAATTCATTATAACAATCCCATAAGCACCAAATTGTTGTCAAGCATACCGCGTGAAAAGCCTTTTCTGCCTCTTTCGAACCTCCAACATAAGAAAGCAATATCATTCCTGTTCATTACAACAATCCCATAAGCTCCAAATTGTTGTCAAGTATACCGCATGAAAAGCCTTTTCCTCCTCTTTCGAACCTCCAACATAAGAAAGCAATATCATTCCCGTTCCCCACAACCCCATTCATGTTTCTCTACATATCAACCCCCAATGACGTCAACACATTAACTAATGCAGCATTATTCTTCCATGGCCTAGGAAGCGACAATTTAGCCGGAACTGGATTCCATGCCCTTGAAGCATGATGAATAGCCCATATTACAATCCTCCAAAATCATTTCGAATCGATCTTAAATCGCCACCACCATTTCACCAACATAGATAAATTAGCATCCTTCAACAACCCAAACCCAAGTCTGCCCCCTCAATTGGTGCAATAACGTTCCCATGCTACCCAATTCATTCTCGCTTTTTCATCCGAACCCCCTAAAAGAACACCCTTCTTGTCCTGTCTAAAGCATCCAAAACTTTACCAGTGCATTATACAATGAAAAATAATAAGTGGGTAAAGAATTTAAAACCAATTTAATTAGCACTACCCGACCCCTAAAAGAAAGATGCTTTGCTTTCCAAATGGACAACCTATTCTGAAATGTCTTCAAAATCAGATCCCAATGTTTAGCAAGATTCATATTAGTCTCTACCGTCAATCCCAAGTAAGTGAACGTAAACCTCCCCAACCTACAATTCAACACCGATGCCATTTCCTGCACCTCCCCACTTTCAATTCCCACCCAAAAACACTACACTTGCCCAAGTTGACTCTCATTCCTGATAGTAAAACACCTGAGGATTCTCACGAGATTTAATGCATTTGTCACCAGCCATTCTCCAAGGGATACTACGTCATCTGTAAAGGAAAGAAGACAGGACAGGTCACCATTTTCGTAGCTCAGTCCCCAAAACAACCCCACCTCACCCGCCCTTTTCCTGAGGCCAGTCAAGGCCTCCATAGCAATCATAAGTAAGAACGGAGAGTGTGGGTCCCCTTGTCTAATACCACGGCTATAAATGAACTCATGTGTAGGAGAACCGTTAATCAGAATCGAGGCTGTACTAATGAAACAATAGCCATGACCCATTTACACCAAATCGAAGGAAAGTTTATTTGAGTCATTACTGATTCCAAGCACCCCCAGTTTAAGAACTTGTACGCCTTATCTATGTCTAATTTGAATATCATGCCTTGTCTTTTCATCTTTTTCATCCATCCGACCAACTCATTAAGCATCAAAGGACCATCAGAAATGTACCTAGAACTTGTACGCCTTATCTATGTCTAATTTGAATATCATGCCTTGTCTTTTCATCTTTTTCATCCATCCGACCAACTCATTAAGCATCAAAGGACCATCAGAAATGTACCTACCTGTGAAAAACGCAGATTGTTCTGGTGACACCAATTTTCGAATCACAGTTTTGAGTCTGGCTACAAGCGCCTTTGAGATGACCTTGTTAATACACCCCACTAAGCTAATAGGTCTATAATTCTAGAAGCCTAAAGGATCATCAATTTTAGGGATTAAGGCAATAAAGGAGGACACGCATCCCATACACAAACTCATATTCTAAAAAAAACTCATGAAAAAGTGTAACAAAATCAGCCTCCATTCCACCCCAACATCTCTTGAGGAACGTAAAGTTAAACCCGACCGGCCCTAGCACTTTGTCCTTATCGCACACCCACACAAACATCTTTTATCTCCTTTAACGTGAATGGTTGCACCAAATTCACAGCCTCCTAGTCCGTAAGTTTATTCAAATATGTGGAATTTAGAGTAGGTCTAAACTCTAGCGGCTCCTTAAACTCATCCTCAAAATATCGAAAAGCCTCATCCTTAATTATTGTCGGACATGTTACCCAAACCCCATAAACTAACAAGCCGTTCATCATCTTACTGGATGTATTAGCATTCATAATCCCATGGAAAAACCCTGAATTTTTGTCACCTTCGATTACCCACTGCACCCAAGTTTTCTGCCTAGCATCAAAATGATGTTTTCTGTCGAAATCCAGTACAAGTACTTTGCATCCTTCCCTTAAACTCTGCCCAGTCTTTGTAAGGTCTCTAGATTCAGCCATTAAATCCAATCGTTCCAACCCTAACACATTCTTTTTGTACAACCCATGAGACTTCTGCCTTTCCAACCTACCCACATTTTAATTTCGTTCTTCAGGAATCTTAATTTAGTGGAGAGAGACAAATCAGCCAGACCATCAAAGACAAACCTTGAACAAGCTTCAGTCACAAACTCAACAAATCCGGGGATCTCTAACCACGTATTAAAGAATCTGAATGGGATGTGTCCAAAGTCTGTCGCAACCACTGATAGGATCACCGGGCAATGATCCGAGACATATCTAGACAACGCTCTGACCGAAGCTTCTGGCCATTTGTCAAAGAAATTCTCACAAACAAGAAATCTATCTAATTTGCTCATCTTCCTACCATTATTAGACACGTAAGTGAAACGATAACCCCCTTGCTTATACTCATGAAGACCGGCAGATGTGATAAAATCATTGAAGAACCTAGCATTTATGGACACAAATTCTGAATTTAATTACGACAAAACTTCACTTCTCACTACTGTGTCATTTGAGGAATAAACATTTACAATGTTCGATAACTCCCCGAAATTAAGCAATGACCCTAAAGTGCATTTCTCTCCCCAAAATATTGTGACTATGAGGTTCGAAGACTTGAATGTGCATGAGGTCTCCAACTATCTCCAGAAACCATCAAGACTAGAGAATCCCCTGCCGTCGCTGCCTCCTCCTCCTGCGCCGGAGAACATCTAGCAAGATAGATTAACATGTGATTAACTGACTAGGAATTTGCAACCTAGTCAGTAACATATATAATAGCACTAAATAATTATAAACAAGAGTTAGTATAGTACGTTATCTTCTAGGGTTACCTTGTTATAATTAGAGTCGGGCGTGCTATGTAAATATAATATAAATTGATTAATGCAAGTTTTATTAAATATGTTATGAGGTGGATTATCAACTCTCCATGAGTCCATTGTATGATGTTAACATACATAAGATCTTACAAATGAAATCACTTGACAATATATATATATGAAAAGAAATCTTATTTTAAAGCAAATGATACCATTTAAAAACAGTTTATTATCTTACTATTCAATTCTTTTAACATACTGTTTTAAAGGACTACATATATCCCCCTATTTGTTTGACTGGATACAGAATATAGATTTTCTAGAAATGTCTATGGAGGATGATTCTAATGCTAGTAAATCAAAATCATAATGTTCGAAGAAATCTAGGAACTATAGCCAAAGATCAGTTGTATGGAAACATTTCACTAGGTATTTTGATAAAGAAGGAAAAGAAAGGGGGGAGATGTAATTATTGTACATCAACTTATGTTCATTACTCAATTTTTTTATTATGAAAATTTTTTATATTTAAAATTAATTTTAAGTGTATGTTTATTATTATTTTTTTTTCTTGTAGATATGGAGTAGCGGGAAGCTTGATTTTGTGTTCAAGAATCAAGTCTATGTTTAAAAGACTATGTTTGGTTGTTTGATTTTGTATTTTAAGACTATGTGTTGAAGCTTGAATTTTGAACCTTGTATTTGTGTTTGTGTTTTAAGACTAATTTCCATTTTCTAGGTTTGTATGTTTATTGAACCTAAATTAGTTTATTCCATTAATTTGGATTATTCGGATATCCATTCGGATTATTCAGATTTATCTGAATTCGATCCGAATTGAGTTTAGATGGATTTGGGTCAGATTTGAAGGCATCCAATTCGGATCGGATTTCGAATAGGCTCTTAAAGTTTTTAAATCGATCAATCTGATCCGAATAATCCGAATAACCTGTTATCCAATCCGATGAACACCCCTATTTTCTAGACTATTATTATGTTTAACACATATTCGATATGTGAATTTGGATGATCTTCACACTACAAAAACCAAGCAACCAAACCAATTACCACACACCATCGCTTCACAAAGCTCTTCCTCAGTCCTCACCCACAACTTGACCTATGTCTTCCAACCAGGCTAAAACCACTTCGCTCTTTAAGGGCAAGAAGAATTAGCCATCCTCAAAGACTAAGGAAGACAAATCACGGAAGCAGGGCATGCCATGCAATGGCCACGGGTCAACATTTCAGGATAAAGGCTCGCTCACCACTCATCAGCAGCTCCACTGCCACGGATACCGTGAAAAAACCCCTGATCCCCCTCCTCAGCAGCCCTCACCACCACTCACCACCCAAAGCATCATTTTCACCACCACTCTCCACCCAAGCATCATTTTCACCGCCACTCTCCACCCAAGCTTCATTTTCACCGCCACTCTCCACCCAAGCATCATTTTCACCGCCAGTCTCCACCCAAGTATAATTTTCACCGCCAGTCTCCACCCAAGCATCATTTTCACCGCCACGGTCACCAAAAGCGCCCGCAGCCATTTCCACCCGTCTGATCATCCGCCCGCCGCCATCTGCATCCAAAAAGTAATTGTATATTTATGGGATAAATGTTCGGAATATCATTTTGGCAGCACCTACTTGGTTATATTCCGAATTGGCATTATACCTATGTATCTACTACTATTAGTCTATACATATATATTGGATATTGGCTAGTATGAAACGATCGTGAATAATTGTAAGCAGTTTGAAAATATTATTTAATGAAAATTATATATTATGTTTTCTTCATGCGTAAAATGGTGCTTCTCTGTGTAAAATTAATCGACCACAATGGTATAAATTAGGAGTATGATTAGAGTTATGTTATTGTTTCCACATAAAGCATCCATCCATAATGAAGATAAAAGATTGATGAGCCTTAAGATCAAGTGAAGCATACATTTTGAATTGACCTTTATATGTTAAGGGTTATTCCAAGTGATACAATGTATAATCAACTTCAATATGAAGTTATGTTTAATTGAGCACAGTAAATGATATTTTTGTGTTAACACTACAAAGAAATAGGGTAATAGAGGCAATAACAAAGAAATATCATCGTTATTGTCCTGGAAAGTCGCCTCTAAAGTCAATAGCGACGACATGTAGTTTAATAACCATCATATTTATCAGAACAATCATAGATCTCCAACGTGATCAACGAAGCATCGTTCTTGTCAAAAGTTTCCGGATCATCACCTTTAGCGATGACAATTAGGCTGTCGTCACTAAAGGAGTCGTGTCTATTGCCTCTATTTCTTATAGTGTAATAACCATCTTATTTATCAGAATATAATGGTATGTAAACAATTTTCATTCGTATGTTGAATTTCTCTTCTCAAATTTAATAAAGTTTAACTAATCATCGAATATGATCAATTATCTATACTATATTATAAAGCATAAGGAAATGATGCCGGTAAAATTTAAGTAATTACATATTTCATTGCTTAAAGTACAAACACTTGATGCATTTGTAAAAGGGTAAATTAGTTTTCTACTCATCAATATTGAGGTTAATGGTTATTAACAATGGGGCAAGTTCAAGAGTTCTCCATTTTTCACTTCATATTCTCCCATTTAATTAACCTTCTACTCCTCTCTAAATATTAAACCACCACCACTTCATTTCCTGTCCTCCCAACTACATATTGTAACCGTTCGGCCATGAATCCCTACACCTCATGTACTTTTTACCCTAGAACACTATGTTTTTCTACTGTCTGCTCTTCCATCCATCCTATAAGTCCAAAAGCTTACATAGGTAACAAGGAAAGAGATGGATGGTTCAATCGGTAATGGTTTTATTTGGTCTACTATACAACGATGGTGTGATGGTTGGCCGACTCGGTGTAGCGGAGGTAAGGCAGAATAGTCATTTAAGGTTTGAGAATCATCAACCATGATATAATTCCTTTCTTTCTAATTGTTCATTGTTGTGTTTATCTAGATATCAAGGTTTTCAATCATGATTGTTTTTTGATTTAGTCTTCTGTGGCTTTGTTGGCTTTCTGTTCGTTTCGATTGCGCCTAAAATCGTTGTTGCATGGCTGTGGAAGCGGATGATCGTCGGATTCATAATCATTTTTTATAGGTGAGCATTGCTATTCGCCTTTTTGTTTCGGTTTTGAATAGAAATGGGATAGAAGAAGGCATGCTTTGATTTTAAGAAGGAATACTTGGGTGCATTTTTTTTAATTCGTTTTAACTTTTGAAGCAATAAAAGAATTTTAATCATCGCTCACGCTAAGTTGGTATGAAGATGTACCAGTCAGTATAACAAAGAATTAAATTAAAGGATGGAAGGTATGCTTCAAACTATGCATCTGTGGTTTAGATGTTGTATATATTTTTGCTAATCCTTACTTCGGGTATTTTTCTTAAAATTTTGACTGAATTCCAAGTTTTGTCCTTTAGCTTTATACCAGATTGCAAAGAATGCCCTTTACGTTTAAAATTGATGAATTGTGTACTTTATGTTTCAAAATCTTGCACGTTTTGTCCTTTGGCCCTAACTCTGTTAGATTTTAACGCTGCTATAAGGGTAAATCTGTCTTTTTATGCTTCTAGGAACTATTTGTGTAATTAAATTAAAGTTTTAAACCAAAAAATAAAACAGGTTCACTTTTATCCTCTCACCTTCACCACCACCACCACTTTAGAAACCTACCCCTGTAACACAAGATGATTTCTTTGTTTGTCAAGATCCACCTCTCTATCTATACACCCAACATCAACCAACTAATCTCTCCACACCATACCATAACATATGGCAATTAGAGACAAAAGCGAAAAACACGAGGCAAAACATCGACAAACGAGCAGAAGCTCTCCAAAAACTCAAAACCCCTAAGACAAGGTGCCACCAACGACCCATACCGTTACACCATCAAACTCCACGAACCAATCTACGACACATTCAAGATCGATATGTGGTTCAGATCTGACAGACAGGGTTAGGTGGTTCTAATTCAATGGTGGTGGTGCTTCAATGACGGAGAGATCTTTGATTGTGAGGTCGGCGACGGTCTAAGGCCGTCTGATTGTGATGGTGGTCCGATGGAGGGGAAGGGGGTGGTGGTGGTGGTGGTGGTTGGTTAACACCAACCCACAGTGAAAACCTAATTCCAATGACAACATCAACGCCAACGACATAACGTGTCACCCCCACACCTTCTACTCTTCGACCGACGAGATGACTGCGATGGCGGTGGTGGTTCTGATTCACGATGGTAGATGTTGGAGTTCACTTAGAGTTCAAGTGGTTGTTGTTGAGTTCACATAGAGTTAAGGTGGGTGGTGAAGGAACTAAAGGATGTTTGAGATGATTAAAGGTTGGTGGTGATGTTTAGAGATAGGGGTGGTGGTGATGTACAGACTTTAGAAAGAGAAAGAGAGGGGTTGGAGGTTTGGTGGTGGTGGGTGGTTGGTTTATAAAAATAACCTATGTATTTTTCATTTGGATCTAAAACTTTAAACAAGTTATACAATTCATTGGCGGTTTTGCTTTCGCCTTTCTTAACCTCTGATGAATGAAATAGCTGATTGGAAACCATTGATGAATACGTAGCCATAGATGAATAGTGTTTTGGCTGACGTCGCACCCCTAATCTGACGTGGCATGCTGACATGGAACCCACAATCTAACGTTACATGCTGACGTGGCACTCCCAAACTAACTGGGGTAGTGACTTAACCCAAATTGGGTGTCAGAATCCAATAGGTTAATAGTACAGGTTATATATAACATATTTTTTAGTTTGGGGGTGTCAACGGTTAATTTTGAATATTTTAGGTTATTAAAATTCAATTCCCTAAATTATAAAGATATTAAGTTAAATATTATACAAAAGCCCATAAAGATGTTAAAACATAAAATCTAAATTTAAATGCAAGAAATAATCCAAATTCATTCATTAGAAAATTAGACAAACAAAATACATATATGGGCCTTCATGTAAAAGAAGTATCCAATAACCTTGAACCAAGCCCAAAATTCACATTATATGTTATGTAACCCTAGCCTCCTTCTCTACTTTTTTTTCTTTTAAATAGCAACCTCCTTCTCTACTTGATATCTCTAACGGTCTTCAACACTAAATCTTTCACCTAAGATGCCATCTCTGGTGTAGGGGTGTACAAAATGCTCGCGGCTCCCTCGAAAAAGCTCGAAAAAGAAACTCGACTCGAAAAAGCTTGTTTTGTTTTCGAGCCGAGCTGGCTCAATTTGTAATCGAGCCGAGCTCGAACTAGGGGTCTTGGCTCGTGGCTCGGCTCAAGGCTTGGCTCTATGGCTCAGGTCGTTAGCTTGACTCGTGGCTTGATAAACATATGTTTTATATACTTATTAATAATACTTTATAATAATAATAATAATATACATAATTATTATTTAATAATATATGGTATATATATGTTTGAAATTTTAACTCACGGGAGATGTTTTTTTGAAAATTGAAAATAGTCTTTCCATATTACTATACCTTAACTGAACTCATGCATTGAATTTGGTTTTTTTTCAAAGCCTTCATTGAACTTGATATTTTTTGATCGAATGCATTGAACTTGGTATATCTATGTTAAGGAAAGATAATATTTTCTTGCTTTTAACACATTATGTTTAAAAAAATCGAACTCGAGCTAAAGATATTGGCTCGTTTTACATTTTCGAGCCGAGCCGAGCTGGCTTGATTGCTATCGAGCTCGAGCCACCTTGGCACGGCTCGTTTACACCCTTACTCTGGTGAAACCGTGTCAAAACCAGCATCAACAATGAGGTTCTACTCAAGGTTTCCCTCAGTCTGCTCAACGATGAGGTTCTGCCTTATTAAAACAAATAATAAGTTACCCATTTTGCAAATTCACGCCCATGGGGTCGGTGTGCTCCCGCATTTTGGGGCGTGAATGCACCCTTCCACGCCCACTTCACCTCTCCACTACACCTGGTCGAATAACAAAAATGTGAATTCTTTTTAGCTTCCCGCTTAAATTAAATTTGGGGCCTATATAAACACATGCAACTTGATTGAATTTCACTCTCACTCACAAATAAACATCAAAAAATGGGTAAAAACAAGCTCAATCATAAAAACCAAAACATGGTATGCCATTGATTTCGTTGTAAGGTCTCTAGATTCGGCCATTAAATCCAATCGTTCCAACCCACACACATTCTTTTTGTACAACCCATGAGACTTCTGCCTTTCCAACCTACCCACTTTTAATTTTGTTCTTTAGGAATCTTAATTTAGTGGAGAGAGCCAAATCAGCCAGACCATCAAAGACAAACCTTGAACAAGCTTCAGTCACAAACTCAACAAATCCGGGGATCTCCAACCACGTATTAAAGAATCTGAATGGGATGTATCCAAAGTCCGTCGTAACCACTGATAGGATCACCGGGCAATGATCCGAGACATATCTAGACAACGCTCTGACCGAAGCTTCTGGCCATTTGTCAAAGAAATTCTCACAAACAAGAAATCTATCTAATTTGCTCATCTTCCTACCATTATTAGACACGTAAGTGAAACGATAACCCCCTTGCTTATACTCATGAAGACCGGCAGATGTGATAAAATCATTGAAGAACCTAGCATTTATGGACACAAATTCTGAATTTAATTACGACCAAACTTCCCTTCTCACTACTGTGTCATTTGATGAATAAACATTTACAATGTTCGATAACTCCCCGAAATTAAGCAATGACCCTAAAGTGCATTTCTCTCCCCAAAATATTGTGACTATGAAGTTCGAAGATTTGAATGTGCATGAGGTCTCCGACTATCTCGAGAAACCATCAAGACTAGAGAATCCCTTGCCGCCGTTGCCTCCTCCTCCTTCTGCGCCGGAGAACATCTAGCAAGATAGATTAACATGTGATTAACTGACTAGGAATTTGCAACCTAGTCAGTAACATATATAATAGCACTTAATAATTATAAACAAGAGTTAGTATAGTACGTTATCTTCTAGGGTTACCTTGTTATAATTAGAGTCGGGCGTGCTATGTAAATATAATATAAATTGATTAATGCAAGTTTTATTAAATATGTTATGAGGTGGATTATCAACTCTCCATGAGTCCATTGTATGATGTTAACATACATAAGATCTTACAAATGAAATCACTTGACGATTTAGTCTTGTAAACATGCTTAATCATATAGTTTGTATGGGGATGGTTCATTTCAGAAGAGGTTTTAGTGCGAGAAGTGCGAGAAGAAGATAAATAATTCATTTTTATCATTTAAAAAAAAACTAAAAATATAAGAAAATTGTTGAAATGTGTTGTTTATTCATCTATCTCGAAAATAAAATAAGTATATAAAGTAATTTCATTAATTTATATAACCTACACATGTATAAATTTTGTGCATGAACATTATCTACGCATAATATAACACATGTGTTAGAAAGAGTTTGAACCTTAAAAAAAAATTTGACTGCATTAATTTTATGGGTTTTTGTATATATAACACATAAATAATGATATATAAAAGTAAAAACTTCAAAAATATATGAACCATTACTAATTAAAATTAAGATTTAGGTTTCTTCTCGCACTTCTCGCACTAAAACCCTCTTCTGAAAATAACCTAGCACTAGTTTGTATAAACTTCTAATATTTTGACTCTTGGTGATGTGTGTTTTAACCTTAATAATCATATCATTTGTTCTGGACTTATATGACTTTAAACTTTTAATTTCTTATGAATTACATTGATCTAAAGTTTTGTTAAATTTATACAGTTTAGAATTGGTAACTAGAAGGATATCTTGATGTATGTTATCTCCAATTGCGAAACAATCAGACGCTTACCACTATATATTTTTTATCATAAAAGGTTTTTCTTTTAATACAATATATATATAAGAAAAGAAATCTTATTTTAAAGCAAATGATACCATTTAAAAACAGTTTATTATCTTACTATTCAATTCTTTTAACATACTGTTTTAAAGGATTACATATATCCCCCTATTTGTTTGACGGGATACTATTTATAGATTTTCTAGAAATGTCTATGGAGGATGATTCTAATGCTAGTAAATCAAAATCATAATGTTCGAAGAAATCTAGGAACTATATCCAAAGATCAGTTGTATGGAAACATTTCACTACGTATTTTGATAAAGAAGGAAAAGAAAGGGGGGAGATGTAATTATTGTACATCAACTTATGTTCATTACTCAATTTTTTTATTATGAAAATTTTTTATATTTAAAATTAATTTTAAGTGTATGTTTATTATTTTTTTTTCTTGTAGATATGGAGTAGCGGGAAGCTTGATTTTGTGTTCAAGAATCAAGTCTATGTTTAAAAGACTATGTTTGGTTGTTTGATTTTGTATTTTAAGACTATGTGTTGAAGCTTGAATTTTGAACCTTGTATTTGTGTTTGTGTTTTAATACTAATTTCCATTTTCTAGGTTTGTATGTTTATTGAACCTAAATTAGTTTATTCCATTAATTTGGATTATTCGGATATCCATTCGGATTATTCAGATTTATCTGAATTCGATCCGAATTGAGTTTAGATGGATTTGGGTCAGATTTGAAGGCATCCAATTCGGATCAGATCAGATTTCGAATAGGCTCTTAAAATTTTTAAATCGATCAATCTGATCCGAATAATCCGAATAACCTGTTATCCAATCCGATGAACACCCCTATTTTCTAGACTATTATTATGTTTAACACATATTAGATATGTGAATTTGGATGATCTTCACACTATAAAAACCAAGCAACCAAACCAATTACCACACACCATCGCTTCACAAAGCTCTTCCTCAGTCCTCACCCACAACTTGACTTATGTCTTCCAACCAGGCTAAAACCACTTCGCTCTCTAAGGGCAAGAAGAGTTAGCCATCCTCAAAGACTAGGAAGACAAATCCGGGAAGCGGGGCATGCCATGCAATGGCCACGGGTCAACATTTCAGGATAAAGGCTCGCTCACCACTCATCAGCAGCTCCACTGCCACGGATACCGTGAAAAAACCCTTGATCCCCCTCCTCAGCAGCCCTTACCACCACTCACCACCCAAAGCATCATTTTCACCCCCACTCTCCACCCAAGCATCATTTTCACCGCCACTCTCCACCCAAGCTTCATTTTCACAGCCACTCTCCACCTAAGCATCATTTTCACCGACAGTCTCCACCCAAGCATCATTTTCACCGCCAGTCTCCACCCAAGCATCATTTTCACCACCACAGTCACCAAAAGCACCCGCAGCCATTTCCACCCGTCTGATCATCCGCCCGCCGCCATCTGTATCCAAAAAGTAATTGTATATTTATGGGATAAATGTTCGGAATATCATTTTGGCAGCGCCTACTTGGTTATATTCCGAATTGGCATTATACATATGTATCTACTACTATTAGTCTATACATATATATTGGATATTGGCTAGTATGAAACGATCATGAATAATTGTAAGAAGTTTGAAAATATTATTTAATGAAAATTATATATTATGTTTTCTTCATGCGTAAAATGGTGCTTCTCTGTGTAAAATTAATCGACCACAATGGTATAAATTAGGAGTATGAATAGAGTTATGTTATTGTTTCCACATAAAGCATCCATCCATAATGAAGATAAAATATTGATGAGCCTTAAGATCAAGTGAAGCATACATTTTGAATTGACCATTATATGTTAAGGGTTATTCCAAGTGATACAATGTATAATCAACTTCAATACGAAGTTATGTTTAATTGAGCACAGTAAATGATATTTTTGTATTAACACTACAAAAAAATAGGGTAATAGAGGCAATAGCAAAGAAATATCATCGTTATTGTCCTGGAAAGTCGCCTCTAAAGGCAATAGCGACGACATGTAGTTTAATAACCATCATATTTATCAGAACAATCATAGATCTTCAACGTGATCAACGAAGCATCGTTCTTGTCAAAAGTTTCCGGATCATCACCTTTAGCGATGACAATTAGGCTGTCGTCACTAAAGGAGTCGTGTCTATTGCCTCTATTTCTTATAGTGTAATAACCATCTTATTTATCATAATATAATGGTATGTAAACAATTTTCATTCGTATGTTGAATTTCTTTTCTCAAATTTAATAAAGTTTAACTAATCATCGAATATGATCAATTATCTATACTATATTATAAAGCATAAGGGAAGGATGCCGGTAAAATTTAAGTAATTACAAATTTCATTGCTTAAAGTACAAACACTTGATGCATTTGTAAAAGGGTAAATTAGTTTTCTACTCATCAATATTGAGGTTAATGGTTATTAACAATGGGGCAAGTTCAAGATCTTGCACTTTATACCAGATTGCAAAGAATGCCTTTACGTTTAAGATTGATGAATTGTGTACTTTATGTTTCAAAATCTTGCACGTTTTGTCCTTTGGCCCTACCTCTGTTAGATTTTAACGTTGCTATAAGGGTAAATCTGTCTTTTTATGCTTCTAGGGACAATTTGTGTAATTAAATTAAAGTTTTAAACCAAAAAATAAAACAGGTTCACTTTTATCCTCTCTCCTTCACCACCACCACCACCACCACTTTAGAAACCTACCCCTGTAACACAAGATGATTTCTTTGTTTGTCAAGATCCACCTCTCTATCTACACACCCAACATCAACCAAATAATCTCTCCACACCATACCATAACAGATGGCAATCAGAGACAAAAGCGAAAAACACGAGGCAAAACATCGACAAACGAGCAGAAGCTCTCCAAAAACTCAAAACCCCTAAGACAAGGTGCCACCAACGACCCATACCGTTACACCATCAAACTCCACGAACCAATCTACGACACATTCAAGATCAATAAGTGGTTCAGATCTGACAGACAGGGTTAGGTGGTTCTGATTCAATGGTGGTGGTGCTTCAATGACGGATAGATCTTTGATTGTGAGGTCGGCGATGGTCTAAGGCCGTCCGATTGTGATGTTGGTCCGATGGAGGGGAAGGGGGTGGTGGTGGTGGTGGTGGTTGGTTAACACCAACCAACAGTGAAAACCTAATTCCAATGACAACATCAACGCCAACGACATAACTTGTCACCCCACACCTTCTACTCTTCGACTAACGAGATGACTGCGATGGCGGTGGTGGTTCTGATTCACGATGGTAGATGTTGGAGTTCACTTAGAGTTCAAGTGGTTGTTGTTGAGTTCACATAGAGTTAAGGTGGGTGGTGAAGGAACTAAAGGATGTTTGAGATGATTAAAGGGTGGTGGTGATGTTTAGAGATAGGGTGGTGGTGATGTACAGACTTTAGAAAGAGAAAGAGACGGGTTGGAGGTTTGGTGGTGGTGGGTGGTTGGTTTATAAAAATAACCTATGTATTTTTCATTTGGATCTAAAACTTTAAACAAGTTATACAATTCATTGGCGGTTTTGCTTTCACCTTTTGTAACCTCTGATGAATGAAATAGCTGATTGGAAACCATTGATGAATACGTAGCCATTGATGAATAGTGTTTTGGCTGACGTGGCACCCCTAATCTGACGTGGCATGCTGACATGGAACCCACAATCTGACGTTACATGCTGACGTGGCACTCCCAAACTAACTGGGTTAGTGACTTAACCCAAATTGGGTGTCAGAATCCAATAGGTTAATAGTACAGGTTATATATAACATATTTTTTAGTTTGGGGTGGCAACGGTTAATTTTGAATATTTTAGGTTATTAAAATTCAATTCCCTAAATTATAAAGATATTAAGTTAAATATTATACAAAAGCCCATAAAGATGTTAAAACATAAAATCTAAATTTAAATGCAAGAAATAATCCAAATTCATCGTTAGAAAATTAGACAAACAAAATACATATATGGGCCTTCATGTAAAAGAAGTATCCAATAACCTTGAACCAAGCCCAAAATTCACATTATATGTTATGTAACCCTAGCTTCCTTCTCTACTTTTTTTTCTTTTAAATAGCAGCCTCCTTCTCTACTTGATATCTCTAACGGTCTTCATGACTAAATCTTTCATCTAAGATGCCATCTCTGGTGTAGGGGTGTACAAAATGCTCGCGGCTCCCTCGAAAAAGAAACTCAACTCGAAAAAGCTTGTTTTGTTTTCGAGCCGAGCCGGCTCAATTTGTAATCGAGCCGAGCTCGAACTAGGGGTCTTGGATCGTGGCTTGGCTCTATGGCTCGGGTCGTTAGCTTGACTCGTGGCTTGATAAACATATGTTTTATAATACTTATTAATAAAAAAATTAGCCATATATAACATGTACTATTATTATTATTAACTTACTAGATTCTAACACCCAATTTGGGTTAAGTCTCTAACTAAGTTAGTGTTTTGGCTGACTTGACACCCCTAATCTAACGTGGCATCCCCAATCTAACTGGCTTAGTGACTTAACCCAAATTAGGTGTCATAAGCCAATAGGTTAATAGTAGGGGTGTTCATGGTCCGGTTTTCGCGGTTTTAGGGTCAAACCGTGAACCGAACCGTTAGTAACGGTTTTTGAATTTTGTAAACCAAAACCAAACCGTAGAAATTTTAAACCGAACCAAACCAAACCGTTAGTAACGGTTTGGTTCCGGTTCGGTTTCGCGGTTTAGACTCGTTGAATCTTTATACAAGATGTCTCAAATTTGCAAAAGAAAAACGAATGGCGTCCACAAATCCATGTTCTATTAAACATAAAACAAGTTTTTTTGCAATAATTAACAATCCAAATAGCTTAAAAGATAATCTAAATTAGCAAATACATAAATAAAATATACCTAAACACATCAAAACAAAGGTTGAAGTTGAAATTTAAAAATAAGGAATTAACTTACCATAGTGAAATATATGGTAATGTAAAATGAGTTAGCCCACTTTTGTTTTACAACAATTTAGATATAGGCAAAAACAAATTTTATTTTATCTATGTCTATATATAATATGAAAATATTTATAAGAAAATATAAATAAATCCTTACGGTCCGGTCCGGTTTTATGCGGTTGGTTTTCGGTATAAACCGTAAACTAAACCGTTAGCTACGGTTTAAAAATATTGAAACCGACCGACCGAAAGTTAAGTAAAAAAACCGACCATGAAACCAAACCGACGACCGGTTTGGGCGGTTTCACGGTTTGAAACCAAACCGTGAACACCCCTAGTTAATAGTACAGGTTATATATGGCCAATTTTTTTAGTTTGGGGTGTCAACGGCAAATTTAGTTTAGATAATTAACGGCCGCTACAGCTATCGCTACCACCACCACCACTAGCACAAGCACCACCACTACCACCACCACCACTACAACCATTGCTACCACCACCACGACCACTACTATTACTATTACTATTATTATTAGAGTGTTGAGTCTAGTCGTGGTTTGGTGGTGAGGTAGGGTCATCAGCCATTGATGTGGGGATATGGAGAATAAGGTGCACCTCTCTAACTATGGTACTGATTTGGCTTCACAGTTCACAGGCCTTCTGCTCATCTTCGTCTGTATTAATTCTTATTATGAGTGTTCTGATTGTTTGGTTTTGGTCCACTCTTTTGGTTTGCTATTTCACACCTGAAATTGCAAGAATATTTCATTTGTCTTGTTGAGTCAATTTGAGTTACTTTGCTGGCTTGATTTGGTATTGCAGAATTGTTTGTGACAACGGCCCATAAACTCAAAGTTAAAATTATCTAGTCAATTAAACCACAGAGTCAACGGGAATATGGGTTATGTGATGGGTCAATTAATTCACGAGTTGGCTGTAAACGAACGAACAGAATGGAACTGAAACAGACTCTTGTTCATGTTTGTGACAACGGTCCATAAACTCAATTGCTGGGACTTTATGGAGGCTGTGCAAAGTAGGTTCACAATCTGTCCAGATCAGGACAGATTGTACCAAGGTCATTCAAGGCAACTTTTGAAGGTTCAAACACTATCCAAATATCATGAAACTTGATACACATGTTAAGCACTCATGAATAGACATATCAGGCCAATAATCATGTATTCTCAATTAATAATCACATATTGGTGCACGTGAAAAGTGGACTGATGAGTTTTGCTGTGATATTGAAGCTTGCGGCATGCATACGAGTGAATGATTCTAACATATAGCCATGATTATTGCATAAAAATGATTTAGACAAGTCTTAAACACATATTACACATAAATACACATTCAAGATGCCATTTAACACGCATATGAACATTGTTCTAGCCTGTGTGCATGCATTCTAGTCAAATGGGTCAGATTCGAGTTTCTGTGTTTATGGGTCATTTTAAATACATTTCATCACTTGGATCTACATGGTGATCATTGTATGATGTATGTAAAAGTAGTATAGGGTGATTTATTACCTGATGGATGACTAAGACTAGGGGTATGTTTGGCAAGGAGCTTTTTAGAGCTTTTATGAGCTTTAAGCTTCAAGCTTTTAAGAAAAAACTCATACTCAATAAAAAGCCTTGTTTGGTTGAAGGAGCTTGTAGCTTTTAGGTTAGGAGAAAAAGCTCTATATTGAAAAGCTACTAGTACTAGCGTTTAAGAAAAAGCTCCTACTAGCTACAAGTTTTCAATGAGTAAATGACACAAATACCCATTCTATCATAAAAAATAAAAAAAATAAATAAAACATGCATACAAGATTTTAGTTAATGCCTATTTTGTTCATTTTATAATTTATACATTTTATTAAAAGCTCCAGCTACTCTCCCAAACACCAAAATATATTTAAAAAGCTACAGCTACCAGCTTCCAGCTACAGTTACCAGCTACGAGCTTTCAGCCACCAGCTAGTTTTGCCAAACATACCCTAGACGAATAAGCTTGACCCGTTAACTAAACTATTACCCCTAGATCTTGGCTAAGCTACTGTGCAGCCAATCTTTTGGACCGTTTCCCGACTCAACTACTAATCCAAGACTAGTGGAACATCATGGAACATGTGTGGGTGATTTAGAAGTTTTATAGAGCACGGGGATAGGGTGATGGTGGTTGTTTTCGGTGTCTGCACATAGCATGGATGGTGCACCTCTCTAACTAAGGTACTGATCTGGCTCGACTTATTTTTGTAGATGGAATTTGGCGATAAATCTACTATGTACATACGGCTAGGAAATATTGACGTAAAAGCTAAAGTTCAATGTATTTATTTTAATTACAATTATTGTTACTGGATCCTGCATTTGATATTTGGGTTGTATTGAGACTATCACATTGTTGGCTTTTAAAATTTCTACAAATGCACACTTTGGTGTATCTGAACGACGCACATACAACTGTAAGCATACGAAGTAGAAACTTACTGTTGAGTTGTGCGCAGTGGCGAAGCTTGGTTTCGGAATCGGCGGGGGCCAAACTCAATTTTTTTCGATCGGTAGTGGAAAATCGGCAGGGGCCGGACTCAACCCGGACTCAATTTACCTATGAATATCATAAATTTCCACTATTGTGCCAAAAAACAGGGGGGCCAGGGCCACCCCTGGCCCCAAGTATACTTCGTCCCTGGTTGTGCGAATGCATGTCTTAATTGGTATTAATTTACTGCTTTTTTTTGTATTTCAGTTAGAATGTAAAAACAAAAATTACCATACGTGTTGATTTGAACATCAACAGATTTCACAGCAACAGCGCCTGCTGCTGCTGCAGCCACAACCGCTCAGCCACCAATCTAGCGCCATCTTTAAATGATGTTGTATGAATTAGGACGATACAATAAGGACTTAATATTACTTTATGTGCAATTGATTGCTTATTTGCAGCGATATGACTAACACCAGAGTACAAACATGCAGACGTAAGCAAAGGACAAAGAAAGGCATGTGATGGACATTCGGTAACACCTAATACTTTTGACGGTCAGCAGCGGCAGTGGCCTCAGGCCCAAGACTCCTTTTGAACCAACCAGTCACAAATGCTACAGTAGTAAACCACCTAGGACATCTCTTTTGTGTAAGCAGCAATAGCAGGCTGCAATGCTAATTTCAACTATGTTGACCGACTTTAAACACAATATAATATCCACTACTATATAACGACTCTATCACCAAAGGTCCCCCGCCACAACGCGTGGGGCAACATCTAGTTGTTCAACTATTTTGATATTGTTTCCTAATTATAGTTGACAAATTAATCAATTTTGAAATGGGAAAAAATGCTACTCGTTAACCCAACTGATCCAGACCTGTCCAACCTGTACTAAAGTTAAGTTTATGGGAGCTGTTAAATCCCAAATGTCTACATTTTTATACCCAAAATTCTATCACCATCATATGACAATAATATTCATTGACAGATAGTACTATTTACCCTTTCTATATGTTGGAGTTTTCTTTTAATTATTCATCCGATTTTGTTGTATTCATGTAATATGCAAAGCTAGAAGATGGTGAAGTCAAGTTGCAATCAAGACTTGAGCAAGAAGAATAAGTTAAGGAAGCTTTGTTAAGCCGAATACAAAGACTGACACAACTGATCTTAGTCGCCAATAAATCCGCAACTAGATTTTCTTATCGTCCACCAAGGAGAGGATATTCCTTTGGGGAAGGAAAAGGTCAGATTGCATTAAATATTTTTTTTGTTTCTTTTTATAATAGGTGGCAGGGATTTAGTAACGGGTCAAAAGTCAAAACAGGTTTGGTTAAAAACATTTCATTATGTAGTATGGGTCACAACGGGCAGGGCATGTTTGGTTGACCCGTGCCATTGTTTTATTATATTTTTTTTCAATCCCTTTCACCCATTTCTCCTTTAGCTTTATATTTTTATTTCAGATAAAATTCAACGCAAATCAACCTAACGCATATATAAATGAGTTGAAATCGTCTCATTTATGTTATATTTGTTGGAATTATATGTACGGTTTCGATAACTTAACGCTACTGACTGAGATGTGACCCGTAAGAGTTACACCTTGGGCAACGAACATTAAATCCACTTAACTTGATTAACTAGTAATCACGAACAATTAACGAGATAAACGAATTTTATTATTCATACTAATTATAAATAATATCACGTTTATTGGTTTCGGGTTTTAAATCACGTCTTAGACTTGATCTAGGTATATTGAACTTGGACCTGGTGGGTGATGAACATGTTATCAGATAATGTTGTTATATATATTTATATATTTAATATAACCATATCTAATTGTTAGATAATCATTATTTAATAACTATAACAACCTATCATTATCTATTTCTATTTTGAATATGTGATAATGATGATTGTTTAAATTAGATTTATCTAATTATGTTTTCTAATGGGATAATGATTGCCTACAATCATTATATATACTATGTTCACAATTAATATGTTAATCACCCCATAGAATACAATCTGCCGAAGAAAAAAAAAAAGGGCAATTCAATATTTTCTAGTTTTACGACTTCCGGCCACCACCGCAAGCGGCCCTCGTGTTCGTGTTCTAGCAATTCGTTCGTTGTACCTCGGTGTCTCAAACGGTTAATTATTAACCACTCAGGTATATCTATCTCATTGGTAGGTTAATAATATTTAGTACCGTGTTTGTATGTTTTGTAACCAGATCCTGTTCGGTTAGTTTTGGTGTTAATATTTTATAAATATTCCGCTGTGTTTTATTAATTATATGTTTAATTAATAACAAATATATCAAACCCGTTTTGATAAAAAGTAATGTTGACACTACTGAAACCCAACAATATTATCCTCACAAAAACTTGCCGGTAACAATTATTTTGAGTTCGTGAAGATTGATTTTAATTGAACATGTAAATATTGTCAATGTAATGTAATTCTTAAATATGTGTTGCAACATGCAACAATATATTCGAAACATACCAAAGCAACAGAAAATAATCTCTTAATCGGTTAAAAATACGAGAGGATAATCAGGTAATCTATGTATATCTTCTTTGGATGCTTGTTTTCAAATGTTATCTTATACACATCAGCTCTCGCATTTGTTAGTATGTTACGGATAGATTAGTTCTATTAGTACAGGGACTAGTATTGTAATAATAGAATAGCTAGTAAAGTCAGGATAGTAGTTGAGTTGTTGTAATAGTCTAAGGACCTAAAGTGTAATATTGTAACAAACTATAACAGCCTATAAATGGGCGGAAGATAACTGAATAAACGGTCTTTGGCTGTTAAACTCTCTTTTTTGTTTGTCTCTTAACATAGTACATGTCATTTGTATGTGTGTTTGCTAATCCCAACCTTATGAGCTATCTAAACACTGTTTTAGAGGGTTTGTGGGATTTTTCGACCCTGCAGTATAAATCTAATTCTATTGAATGTCATAATAACGGTCAATCTAACTAATTTGTGGAATAAGTGCAATGGTGGGGGCTCCTTTTCTAAACTAATCAAAAAATTTTGTTTTTCTTTTTATCGTTTTTAATTAAAAAAAAAAAGACGTTATTCTATTGCGAGGGTGTTATTGAATGGAGTTCCTGTCTACGTGACGCTGATATGACGCAATGTAGCCCCTAGGGAATCTATTCCGCACCATGTAGCCTTAGAATATAGTGGTTGTGACCACCAAAATCAGGGCCGGCCCAAGCCCAAGTATTTTGAAGCTTGGGCTTTGGGCCCCAATTCAGCAACGCCCCCATTAATGGATTACATATGCGAAATTGGGCCTGGTGTCCGCCTGGAAGTCGGGAAGACGGTAACAACATCCACCACCAAAATCAACATCCTACTTATTAGGATTTACAGAATTAAGCAAAATTGAACCCTAGCCACTTAATTATTACGATTTTGAAGATAATATCACTCCCAGTTCAGTCAAATACGCAAATCATTGAACATCCACACACTCACATGGCTAACAAAATCTAAGTGTCGAAGCCTTTCAATTGGGACTCGTTCAGGTAGAAGTCTTTCTATGCTTGTCGTATGAGTTAATACTATTATTTTGTGATTTGTGTGTTATTATCTTTTACATGTTTGACTATGAATCTATATATGGATTATATTGGACGTGCTATCTGAGTGTGTGTGTGTGTGGCTGTGATTCAACTAAGAGTCAAGATATCTGTTAATAATATTCAAGTGTAGGCTAACATGTTCCATTGTCTTTTTTTCGTTTTTTTTTTTGTTTTTTGTTTTTGTTTTTTTTTTTTTTGTGTGATTGCAAAAGCTAGATGATGTTATAATGTAGAGATTTGTATGATCTTGCTTTGTCCTTTCATGCTAATTGTACAGTAGAAAGTTTTGATTAGTAATTAGCGACTAACAAGTTCCATCATGGATTTTTATGTTATTTTTCTATAAGCAAAAGGGCCCCGGAAACTCATCTCGCTTTAGGCCCCATAAAACGTTGAGCCGGCCCTGACCAAAATACAAGTTAACCACACTCTATTCCATACATTAATTTGGTACCCCATTCTTAAAAGACTACATTTTACATTGGACCTCTTGTTATAATATATAAATATATATATATATATATATATATATATACAACATTATAAAGGAGAAAATATGTCTACAAATGTCATTTTACGTCAATTTTAAGATGGCATAGGAAAAGTCTCATGCATAAAACTAAAATGCCATGTAATTTTTTCTCTTTCTACCCTTCATGCAAAACCTACTTGTACGCATTTTTTTATCATAACCTCCAATTACCATTAATCTATAATTTATAATCTATATTATATTATAAAGCATTTGAGAAGGGTATCAAACAAAATTAAGTACTTACTACATTTTATTAAAAAAAATTGCAATTTTATATAAAAAAATTACACATAACAAAATTATGCAAAAAGGTCCGTATGATTTCAACTAACCTAACTTCCAATTTCACTTATATAAATTTATTGTGCACTTTATTAGCAGTTGTATTGCATTGTTTTCTTTTTTTCGGTTTTAGTAACGGTTCGGTTAGGTTTTTCGGTCTTTGAAACATAATTTCACAAGATTTAAAAATAGAACTTGTAATCAAAGATTTAAGAATCTTTCTTAGATGTTTATATATATGTTAATATATTTAGCCTTTTAAATTAATATTATTCACATAAACCGAACATTCTAAACGATTTTCATGTTTTTTCAAAGTTTTTATTATGACATTTCTTTTGTAATACTTTAAAAATTAATTATTTTCAAGAATAAAACTAATAATTTCTAAAAAAATGTTTTTTTTGGTTATTCGGTTCGATTCGGTTCTTTATAAAGTGCGAAACCGAACCGATAATTTCGGTTCGGTTTATTCGGTTTGGTTTTTCCATTTTTTTGCAGTTCGGTTATTGTTGGTTTGGTTAAATCGGTTTTTCGGTTTCTGTTCACCCATAGTAGCGGGTGCTACACCTCTTTAAAGGCTATATCCGCTACTATCCATGTCAGAGATGAATGGTGCTACCCGCTTGCAAAGGTTGGGACTAGTCTTATAGTTTTCGAAAAATATGTAGCAAAATCATAATATTAACATAAAACATGGAACAAGGTGTCAAGGTGTAATTAATTAATTAATTCTAGTTTAATATTTATGGAAGCATATCTGTAATTTTTTTTAGGCGAAAGATTAGGCCAAGGAGATATCACAACTTTAAAGAAACCTACAGCAAACCTCCTTGATCCGATTTGCTTATACCGACACTGTTTCACTATTATCTGATTTGATAGAAGAAAAAAAAAACTCTCATATGTGTTTAGATTCGTTTCAGTTTGCAAGGATTTTCCATTACGCTTAATTAGTTATAAAATTGGATGTCAAAAACTGTTTTTTCTTTTTCTTGATTAAATTAGTTTTATTGTAATGGTTACACTCTCATATGTACTGCTTTACTGAAATCTGAATTATTATTATTATTATGAACATTCTTAGATGGAGCCAAAACAGATTTGTTGTGATCAGAAGTTACCTTCCCTCTCTGCAAGATATCAATGGTTTATTGCTCAGAACCTAGAATCCCATACCCAGATTTTTTACACCCTAGGCAACCACCAGAACTATTATCATTGTCGAATCAATGAGCTCCATTGGAGACGAATCCGGGCATGTTGTCATGGCTGGGTTATTCTCTCCAACCATCCGGACAATGTGTTGTGGTCTCTTTGGAACCCACTCACCTCTAAGTTGATTCGTCTCCCGCCATTGATTCATGAAGAAAAACGCTCTTATAATTGTTGTTTGTCAGCTCCTCCAGATGATCAAGGTTCGGTTTTGCTGTTAACAACAAGCAGAGTTCCTACCATTGTATTTTGTCGGCTAGACTGTAAAAGAAAGAAATTAAAATGGACTGAAATGTCATATGCCAAACAGCTTAAGAGCATAAGCGGTGTAGATCATGATTGTTTCCTAAAATGCCCAACTTGTTACAATGGTAAAGTATATGCGATGGCCTCCGGGCATCATTATCATTTTGTCATACATCTTGACATTGTGGTTAAAGGTAAAGAAGTTGTGATAAGTCTATCGCCGTTTGTGAAACTTCCTTACTTTTCATTCAATCGGTGTCCTATCGATAATACTTTGGGATTCGTCGTCGTCTATTCCTTTTTGAAAGGGTCTTGTTCAGAACTTTTCTACATTGAAGTTGGTTTTAAAGATGTAACGAAGAAAACAATTCTCGACGTGCATTTGTTTACATTAGATATGACTAGTATGACGTGGGAGAAAATTGTAGACCTCAAAAATGCTATATTTTTTCTAGAACTTGCTAGTAATTACTCAGCATGCTGCTACCGCTCTGTAGTTGACTCGGAGTTAGCTGGTTATGTACATATTCTAAGTGAGTCAGGCAAAATAATATACTCGTTCCATGCAAAAGATAGAACCATGTCCATATCTTCTATGCCTTGGGCAGTACTAGAAAGCCAAGCGTCTACATGGGCAATGCTTGAATGGAGGTATGTATATATTGCATATAATTATTATTTTGCAATTATTAAAGTTTACATATTTTATTATTATTATTTTAGATGGAAAATCTTTTCTTATTATCATATCTTGTGTAGCTTTGAAATTGATACGGCTGAATCTAAGCAAGAAGAAGAGGACAAGGATACTCAGATAGTTGTAAGACGGGCTAAGGTCGGCTACATTAGTTTTGATGGCACAATAGGTGAGTCGCGCCTGCTGAATATTCCGATTCATATTTTGGAATTGATTATGGAGCTTTGTATTGGTATCGAATACATGAGGTTTCGTGCTACATGCAAGCGTTGTTGGTTAGCAGCACCACCGATTCAATGGAACAACAAAACAACATTGAAGAGACTGCAAATGTACTCGTTAGTTTCACCATGGTTGATGGTTTTAGACAATTATCGAGGCATTATCACTTTTATAGATCCGATATGCGGTGAAAGGTATTTTATAAAAAAACCTCAAGAGCTTAAGGGTGATTACCATATATACTGTTCCAAGTATGGTTGGCTGCTGATGTATAACTTTGATCAGGAAGGACCCCAACTGGTGTTCTTTAACCCATTAACAAGTGAGATTATTAACCTTCCAGCGGTGCCGCCTTATGTAGAAAGCTTTTGTTTCTCAGCACCACCTACTTCCCTTGATTGTATGGTTGTTGGATTTACAACATTTGTAGAATGTCATGTATTCATCCACTTTGTATCAAAGGAACCGACATGGCATTTGTTTACATTGGATTTTGGTGGTAATGATCCATATTCTTTCCGGTTTCCAACATTCAATGGCCGAGATATTTATGTTGTGTCGAACAATGGATCAGGAGTCGAGGTTTTTAGAGACCTGACTGAAGATGATTACTCTTGGGAGGTTGTTATAGATGAAGCCCCAAGAAGTCATTGTAGATCTCCAACGGGATATTATTGGTCAAGTTGTGATCAACATCTTCTACTAGTTATTGTAGGTGAGTTTGGAGAATCGGTTGAGGTGTTCAAACTAAACGAGTCTAACAAAGAATGGCAACGAACATATAGCTTAGGAAAACACATGATTTATATTTCCGATACATCATGTATTTGCCTTGATGCCAAATCACAAGAAATGGAGAACAAGATCTACTTTCCAAGATTATTGCATAATGAGGACACAAAGATGGTGTTCTATTCTCTTGAAACATGCAGGTACCACATATTCGATGACAAAAATATCCAAGAAAGTTACGGTGTCGATTTACTAGGAACTAAACATCATTGTAACCCTCATACATGGATTGAGCCAAGTTGGTCCTAGTTTATATGACACGTTAGCTATTTTTAAATTATAATTAAACATGCTTGTGTTTCTTTTTAATGCCAAAATATATTTAAATTATGCTTCTTATGATTGTTGTCCTCCCTAACTGTATTGGTTTCTTATATTTATTGTACTAGTGAGATTCTCCGTGCTACGCGGTGAGAATTCGGTTGGTATCATTTTGTTTCGTATGGTACCAATATGATATTGGCACTCGGTTTAGCATCTAAAAGAGAACCCAAAAAATAAAGTTGTGATTTGTAGAATTAGATATCGAACGTGTTTTACATCAATCAAAAAGCATAAAAAGCGTATACCAGCACCAGTTCGATAGACATGACGATGTTGGTATCAATTCGGTTCATGATAGTACCGACACTTGTTACAACTTCACACCAAAATAATGCTTTATTTTGAATGAAATTCAACTATTAACAAAAATCTAAGTAGAGTTAATTTGTATAATGTATCTAAACTACAATCAACGTTGATTTCGTGTATTTAGGTTTTGTCACATTATTTTCATTCAACTTTAAATTTGATTCAACTATACTAACGTATTTGGCGAAGTAAATTTCAACGAAAGTTGTTTTATTCACTCCCACAAAAGTCCAGTAGCTAAGGAATCCCATGGTGTTCAATTAAAGGACATTTTCACACCCCCTTTTATACGTCGCATATGTCACAAAACTTGGCGTATAGGGGTACACAGTGTCATTAATGCATATTAATCAAAGACCTATATATTACGTATAGGTCTATATAGGGCGTATAGGACTACAGATGGTTTACAGGGTTTTTTTTTACAATACCTATATAGGGCGTACAGGTCTAGACTTTGTTTTGTACAACACCAATATGGGGCGTATAGGTATGGTTTTTTAGAATATCTATATGTGCGTATTACAATCCTATATGGAGTATATAGGTCAATATGTGCCATATAAGTCTATATGCGTAGTATAGATATATGAGTGTAGTATAATTTACGTATAGGCATATATGTGTAGTATAGATATTGATGATATAGTATAGTATCTATGGTATGTATAGTATATTATCGTGTTGTATCACATATTCTACTATATGTGAATGAAAGGATCCATATATCTTATGTAGCATAAAGATAAAAATATTTAAGATAGCAGAACCACTAATTAGTTTTACGTGTGATTTTTGAAATTTGAGATCATTTTATTCTATCTATATCTTTATATTATAACAAAAAATGATAAAGATACAATATAGGGGTTTAGTTGGCCAAGTATCCCTTTTTGGACCTAGTGGAGTAGAGGAAACCCATCAACTTCATTATACTCTCTTCACCAATATAGTTTAACCAACTCTTCATTCATTCCAAACTATTTATACATTCTTTCATCAAACCAAACTTCACACAATCTTCAAACCCTCTACATTTGTCCTCCTTAATTCTCTCTAGATCCTCATACACACACTCATTATCTCTCTAAAATGGAAGGTGATTCAACTACAGTCAACGTTACCGAGACACCCAAGGAAAGGAAGGGAAAGGCGCCGCTATTGGCCACACCACCGGCCTCTAGTGCCATCAAACCAGTGGTTCAAAAGGGTCCAAAAGGAGGGTACAAGAGAGGCTTAGCCATATTTGATGTGATCCTAAGGATAGCCGGCATTGCTACAGCTTTAGGAGCCGCGATAGCCATGGCTTCCACGGAACAAACACTTCCTTTCTTCACTCAGTTCTTTCAGTTCAAAGCCCAATTTGATGATTTGCCAGCCTTTACGTAAGTTGGATTAATCAAAACCATATAATAATTGGTATCAAGTTTTACAAGTAAAACAATTATATACCTCATAATTTCACTATAACAGACTTTTATCGACAGACAAATCCCTCGGTACCCCCTTGGACGTCTACCAAAATATAGATCAAACATAAATATGACTAGACAAAGACCTTCACTAATTTATCTACATATCTTAAAAATAAATATTTTTTTTTTGGGATTTAAAACATATCCTTAGTGATTTATTTGGTCGTTGAAATTTAGTTTTATACTTAAAGTGTATAAGTTTATATCGTATGCATGACAGGTTCTTTGTGATCGCTAACGCCATAACCGCCGCTTACCTAGCTCTTACAATACCTATCTCGATCGTATGTATTGTCCGCCCGCATCTGGTGGCTCCAAGAGTCGTCCTCGTCTTTCTTGACACAGTAAGTTGACTTAAATATTCTTCTTCTTTTTTTTTTTTTTGCACCCAAATGTAACAAATGAATAATGATGACAGACCCATCAACTTTTTTTTAACCGGGGTCCCTTTTTTATACAAGTTATGTTACCTATTAAATAAATATATAAATTATTAATCCAAACAAATAAATATACAAGTTATGCCTACATCCCACCCTTCCCAGACTCTACTAATAGCTTTGCTATTTGTGGGATTTACTGGGCTTGGTTTGGTTGTTGTTGTTATTAATCCAAACAAATAAAATAAATCATTTGGTCATAATCTCTATGGTTTCGATTGCAGGTGATGATTGCTCTAACCACCGCGGCTGCGGGTGGAGCTGCATCCATAGTCTACTTGGCACATAACGGAAACTCGGATGCAAACTGGCCGGCCATTTGTCAGCAATTCAACGATTTTTGTCAAGCAGTTAGCGGGGCAGTTGTGGCATCTTTCCTTACGGTTGTGGTCCTCATGTTCTTGGTCATCTTATCTGCATTTGCTCTTTAGAAACATGATTTTACTTCATGATGGTTTGTTTTGTCATATACACAATTCGTGTTTGAAAATTGATCGATCGATTTGAGTTGTGAATTGAAATGGTTGTAAAGTTGTTTGTCAATGTTCACTGATCTAGTTTAAATTGTTTTTAAATTTAATGATATACTATAATGTGGTTTTTTTCATGATAAAGACGGTCAATAAATATATTATACTATTTTAAAACACAACTTTACTCTTTTACGGCTAAATGCCACCTGATTAACCTTATAATTTTAAGATTTAAACTTGCACATTTTTTTACAGAGGACAAGCAATATGCTACTAGACCACTATATCATGATACAATTTGTTTTAACTAATAAGGGAAAAGAATAAGTCACATAACATATTATTTATAAGACATCAGACGGACCCAGGGTATTTTTCACTGATGCCGGTTTTTTCAATGGTCGAAAGTCGCTTAACTCGACATCCGAATTTCAGTTCGAGTCAGGTCATATAACTAATGATAATTTGTCATTTTAACCAGTAAAACTAAGAGCTAAAATAAAATAATCATGACTACGAAAAGGTTGTGTAATGTGTACTCTTCAATAACCATTTTGAAATTACTACTCAATAACCACTCTGAAAGAATAAGTGAAGTACTTGATAAAATTTGTAAGTGTTTTTGTGTTTCACTTTGTTTTTCAAATTCAACATTCATAGATTTGATCTGTTCTAAGTTAAAAAGATCTCTAAGTTAACTTATAAAGTTGAAAAAAAACTATGGGATCAACAAACCCTGTGGGATCAATTATATATAGCTTTTTTTTCCCATGTCACTTAATAAATGGAATCAGGCCACGCACAAGATTAAAGAGAAAAACAAAACAAATACGTTAATCTATGAAAGAGTTGGTAAGCGAATAATATATTTGTTAGAAAAAACACAAAAATGGTATATAAATGTTTTGTTAGCCTGGCAAAACAGGCTGGTCGGGTCGGTAGGGTAACAGGTCAAAACAAGTCCGGGTCAAACGAGTCATTTAAAAACTGTCCAGTATGATTCGGGTCAGGTTCTGAGCAAATTGGGTACCGGTCTAGAACTATATGCGCAAAATAAAAATAATTTCACTTTTCAACTTCAATGACCTCAAAACACCTCTTAAAACATCCATGATCCATCACGTAAAAGGTTTCCAAGTGAGCTTGCAAATCAACTTCAATAACTATAAGTCGGATTAAATTATAACAAAAGAATGTACAAAAAATAAAAAATCTTGACCAGTAATACAAATTGAAAATGAAACATTACAGGCTTACCAAAAAGATGACATTCAGATTTATATATTATTAACATGCATGTCCAACAAGCATATGTCTGGCAAGCAATCTAAGAGATCCTTCACTGAAGAAATAATCTAATATGTGGTCAAGTACACGGGTTTAATTGTCAATAATGAATAGTTAGTACAGGGGTCTAAGAGTCATTAATGAATAGTTAAAGGTGGGTTATTGTACTTAGTTGGTCCTTAGAATCTGTTGTAAACCGTTATACAAGCCTATGAGCTAATTATGGATTGATTGAACTATTTTTTTCTTCTGATGTTCTTCTTCTTTGGTTCGCCTTCTATCGTTGATATCAGAGTTGCCATTCACTGGAAATCGGAGATGACCTTGTTAACCTGAACGCAAATGTACAAGCCTTGTTAACGAAATTAAATGGAGATTCAGTCAATAACTTGTATGTTGATGGAGAAAATCATGCTGCCTTAGGGGTATTAAGTATTTGAAAACTGAATGATGCAAAGGGATTCAACTGGTCAAAGCTTAAGAGAGAGAGAATATTGTCGAGAAACCCTCAAATAGGTTCAGAGGAACAACCACCACCGTAACTATGATGCAGCTACAAGAATAATCCTATGCAAATTCATTCATTTAGCTGTGGCTGCTACCAACCTGCTTATATATAAGCAGGTTGTATTGAGTTGTAGCCTTCGATGTTGCTGCAGCCACAAGACTCAGGAGTAGGGGATGGGGAAAAACAAGCGGTTCAAAGAATTCTTAACAGACTTGGCACGGTTGTGTTGACCAAGCGGCTGCTCACCTAGGATATGACATAGGCCCAATTTGTCTAAACACTTTAAAACAAAACGCGCTAGGTTGCGTTGACCCGATCACCCAAAATACTAAAAGTTCTAATAGTAATTAAATATAGATAGCATGTTAACTATAATAAGAAAAATCATATAAATTCTTAGAATAAATGATCTAGGAGGCTATATGATTGAATAACATAAAACAAGAATTTTGGCCAACTTTCAACCTATTTGACCCATTTCCTTTTACGCCAAGTTTGTCTAATTTTACCCTAGGTCGTTTGCTTTTGCCTAACAGATGTGATCCAACAGTTAAGAGTTTCTGTAGACTCCTTTATACAATTTACCAAAGGTTCTAATCTTGCCTGAAAAACATGAAACATACCAAATGCATGCAGTGGCGAAGGATATATAGGGCCAGGGGTGGCCTTGGCCCCCCTGTTTTTTGGCGCAGTAGTGGAAATTTGCGATTTTCGTAGGTAAATTGAGTCCGGGTTGAGTCCGGCCCTCGCCAATTTGCCACTACCGATCGAAAAAAATTGAGTGTGGCCCCCTCCGATTCGAGAACCAAGCTTCGCCACTGAATGCATGTGAAAGATTGTACGTATGAACATAATAAAATGACAAATATAAAAGATGTGAGAAAACTTCCATATGATATTTGTAATAAATTAAATCAATATCAAGTACATACATGGAAGCAGAAAGACAGTAAACAACTGACATTCTCTAGGTGCAGCTCAATTTGGTTAAAATCCTAAAACTCTCTAAATCAACACTACAGTCGAAAAACAGTAACAAAAAACAATAAATGAAAAAAAAAAGTATACCTCAACAGTTAAGGAATGCGGGGTGGTCAATGAGTTCAGTTTCCAACTAGTCTGTCTATAAACGACCATCTTGATGACGGTTAATAATTTGAATAAGGTGAGATCGAGCACGATTTATTGCAGCAAAACTGAGGCACAAATGTTCTTCAAGATCTGTTAACTGTTTCTGAAAATAAATATTATTCCTTTTCAGCTGTCTTGATACCTCCATGATAGAATGCATATCCTTACCCCTCCATAAACCACTGCGTATAAAACGTTTATTAACCTCAATATCCGAATACAAATGGTTCACAAGGCGTTCGATTGTAATAATATCTTCATGTAGAACATAAGTCCCCCTTTGTGCAGCATCTAACAGTTGAAGAAGATATTGCTCTTTTTTCTCCATTTTCGAAGGAATAAACGCAGCAGGTAGAAACGTGGCTGCAGCAAGAGCAATCAATGCATGTTTTGCAATAATCACACCAACTATAACAACACTAATAGTTATACTGATTAAACCAACCGCTGACCCTATGGTGATCCAATGATAGAAATGAATACGAGAGTTTGACTTTTTTATAAGACTCTCAAGTTGACTATTCAGATTAGAGAAACAATTGCGCATGCCACACATGTTGCGGGAACCAGGGATGGGAAACGGGTTCTCAAGCTGTTCATATTTTAGAAGAAGATCAAAGGCCTGGTTACATTGAGGCAAGGATAACGAATCGGTTTCAGAGTCAAGCGGTAGAACGTGTAGGAGGTCTTGTAAAGGTGCAATCAGGGTGTGGGCTCGCCGGATGGCTTGAGTCAGATCCAGACACAAACGCGCCTTGTTTTCGCTATGGTCAAAGAACGACCATAGTAAATCGGTTATGAAACCAGGCTTGGTGCGTTGAATAATATCTTCAACAAAATCCCGGTTTGGGCGAAGAACCTGTGCTAAGAGTTGGTCTTGTGTAATCTCACCAGGTTTTTCAGTTTCAATATCAAGAAAAAACCGTATTTCACTATACGAACTAGTCTGTAATGCTGATGCATACTCGTTGGTCACGTTGGGTACTGTAGAAGCTTGAGATCCCGAGCTTGAAGTTACACCAGATGAGTTACCTTTGCTCATTAACAATCGAACAAACATGTTAGATTATAATAATTAAATCACAAGTTTATAACAAAGAATGTTAAAATCGCTTTAACAAGATTACCCTGAAATGGAAGTCGATGAGAACGCAAATTATCAGCTGTTGTGGGCTGTGATGGCCGCAAACAATGAAGCATGATCAACCCTTGAGTCAAAGATTACTGCTATCTGCAATAACATCAAGCTTTAAATATCACCATATAAACAACACAACTCTTCTTTGACTATAATCTTTAGACCATGTTTAGGCTATGTGCTCTACACACCGCAACATGGAGTGCGTAGAAGTAGTAGCGGGCATGTGGGCAATGTTTGATTTAATTTGTCATTTATTTAAATACTAAATAATACATTACCCAATCATAATTAACCACCTCAACCCACCACCAAATTTCGTTAACACCTCTCCAAAACACATCTAGGTGGGGTGAAAAAGCCCCCCCTTCCCAGGCCAAAGTTTAAAAGAACGGAAACAAGCCTCGAAGCGTTTTCCATTCGCCTCATTAGGCGTAAGCCCGAGACGCAATAAAAAAATTAATATAAAAGTTATGTATCGTATAAAAAATAAAATAATTGACCTAGGAAAGTCTAAAACATCAAAAACACACCTCAAAAATCAAATAATAGGCCCTAAAAGTCTAAAACACCAAAAAAAACCACATCAAAAACAGCCTAAACCACCTGAGGCGCACTCGAGGCGCACATTTTCTTAGTGCCTCAGCCCTTAGAGACGTATGTACAATCTGAACCCTATGAGGCGCGCCTCAGACTCGTTTTCTTAGCATTTCGCCTTGAGGCGCACGCCTCACCCGTTTTTTTAAACCATGTCCCGGGCGCCTCCTATATTCTAGCATTCCATCTTTAATTATCATCATATAAACAATGCACTAAAACACATTATCATAACACTAATCTAGAAACTAATTTATAGCAAAAAATTAAAATAAAATCAGTTGTAGGTCTATGATAGCCCTAATTTTAAAAAATGTTCATCTACAATAGCATTTCCAGCTTTTAAAATCATCAAATGAACAATACAATTAAACATATAATCAATCATCACAATCCACAAATAACCCTAACAGTAACTTCTTTACCAATCAATAACAAAAAATGCTGAAATAATAATAGCTTACTTTCTTCTGGTAAAAATCAATTCTTTCCTTCACACACGTTTATCAAATAATAATAACAAATCTCTAATTATCAGATTAATTTAAACCCTAACAAACTTACTTTCAAAGTAAAAAAGCTATTTTAAAAATAATAAGTAGAGGAGAAAGTAAAAAGTACCTAAAAACGAGTAAATAAAGGGGGGGGGGGGGGGGGGGGGGTAAAAGGTTAATTGTCTTGTTGGGTAAGTTTGCGAAGGCGGGCTTTGACGTAATCGGAACGTGCTTTGGCTCGGGCTTGTTGAGGGGCTATGTTGACGAATGACAGGTAAGCACCGGCGGCGAAGAGGGTGGCGCCGGTGATGAAGACGACGGCGGTTCCGGCTAGTTGTTTTCTCGTCGGAGGGTACGACCAAAACACCATTTTATGACGACGTCGTGTCGTGCAAATGTGCTTCACTGTGTGAAGAAGGTTTTGACTTTTTAAGTTACTTTAACTTGTCACGGACGCATTGGTGTGTAATTAACCCTCTAAACGAATCAAATGTTCATTAACTGTTCTTCAATTTGTTTAACGGCAAGTTCGTTTATTTTCATTTATTTAATAAATGAACAAACATGAACACACAAATTTTTTCGTTTAGTTAAATAAACGAACCTGAACAAACGTTGTGTTCGTTCGTTTATGTTCTTTTATTTATGTATGTTTATGTTCGTGTAAGTTTTAATAAAGTACATAAGAAGTTATATTTATATAAATTGGGGTTTAGCTACTGTATAAATATAACCAATTAATAATTTGGGGTTTTTAGTAATACAAAATCGTTTACATTTATTATGTTCGTGAACGTTCGTTTATGTTCGTTCATGAACTGTTCTTTTAGGTTTTAAACGAATGAATAAACGAATACGAACATGACAAATTTTTTAATGAACGAACACGAATACAAAAATGTATTCGATTATGTGTTCGTGTTCGGTTAAAGTTAAATGAACAAACACGAACATGCCTGTATTCGTGTTCGTTCGGTTCGTTTACCTGCCTACTAATTATCTTTAATCATATAGAAAAAACATTTTTATATAATTTAATTTTTAATTCAGTTAATATGTTATTTGTAATGGATTCACACATTGATGAGATGGAATGTAAAAAGGCGTTAATATTAAGTTAGTGGGTAGTAGTGGCGAAGCTTTAAAAATATTTCGAGGGGTCAAAAAGTCACGGATCTCCTAAAACCCTTAAAACGAAGGGGGTATGATCCAATATATATTAAATTTTTGATCGAAAACACGGAAATTTACATTGCTGGGAAAAAAACATAAGGGCGGGCCTCCATTATGCTTCGCCAATGATGGGTAGTGGGTGATGCATTTTCAAACAATCTAGTTATTGTCAATGTTCTAAACATGTCTAAAAATCATTCACAGCTCAGTGGATACTGGATAGTAAATTGAAAGCCAGATGAAGAATCCCGTGTTCGAATCCCACCTTCTTCGGTTATTGTCTACCCCTTTTCGGAAATAGCAGATAGATGACAGGGGACCAATGTATATTTGCTTTTGTTAATGTGGGCTTTTTTAAAGTTGGCCCAACTGCCAAATAGTGTGTGTATATTTGCTTTTGTTAACGTGGACATTTTTACAAGCTATAGCTTTTTAAATATATTTTGATGTTTGAAAGACTAGCTGAAGCTTTTTAAATATATTTTTACAAGCTATAGCTTTTTAACTGGAAATTTGAATAAAATAACTAAAATGGGCATTAATAAAAGCTTGTATGTATGTTTTTTTTAATTTTTTTTATGGTTAAATGGGGTATCTGTGTCATTTACTTATTAAAAGCTTGTAGCTAATAGAAGTTTTTTCTTAAACGCTAGTAGTAATAGCGTTTCAATATGGAGTTTTTTCTCATAACCTAAAAGCTTCAAGCCCTTTTAACCAAACAAAGTTTTTTTATTGAGTAGAAGTTTTTTCTTCGAAGCTCTTAATTGCTCCATGCCAAACATACCCTAGTACTAGCGTTTAAGAAAAAACTTCTACTAACTACAAGCTTTTAATGAGTAATTAACACAAATACACATTCTACCATAACAAAGATAAAAAAAACATGCATACAAACTTTTATTAATGCTCATTTTATACATTTTATTAAAAACTCCAGCTACTCTGCGAAACACCAAAATATATTTAAAAAGCTACAGTTTCCAATCACCAGCTTCCAGCCACTAGCTAGTTTTACCGAACATGCTCTTAATATGGAGTTTTTTCACCTAACCTATAAGTTTCAATCTCTTTCAACCAAACAAAGTTTTTTTTTTAAGTAAGAGCATTTTCTTAAAAGTTTAAAATTAAAAACTCTTAAAAGCTTATTGTCTAGCATACCGATTATTTATTGAGCCGATCCAACAATCCCAACTTCCAATTAACAATTAGTCTCTCTGTCCCTCTTTTTTACGTTTTTGTTTCTCATTTTGGTTTATTTAAATTTTATTATTATTTTCACGATATTTAACTTAGAATTTATTATTATATTTGATTTAACCTATTCATTGGTTGTTTTCACCAACCCATTCTTTTAGAATAGGTGCATTTAAATAAAAAAAAATTCACCGTATAACTGTATAAGTTGCTATAAATACTAAAGTAAACCGAGTCGTTAAAAAGGAAAATTTACATTAACAACATTTTTTTATGCTTATGATTTATAATACACAGGTTGGTTAAGAAAAACCAATGTTATACATTAGTCATTAGTTGGTTAGTGTGCAAAAAAGTTAAATACTATGACCCCGATTAAAATTTTTTGGTTCTACCATTGCTTTAATCCTGATCACCTCAGACTCAAAACCTTCTCCATGCCCAACCACCGCCGCCCAATAGGTGAGCCGTTGTTGGCCACTGCTTAATGGAATGATTATGTGATGGGCCTTACCTGACTTGAACCATCAACCCAACCCGAAAATATTTATGTCTGGTTATATAACATGAGAGCATCTTGATCCAAACCTAAATAGGTTAACTTTTAGTTAGTATGGAATTGTTGAGTGAAAATATGTTAAAAGACGGGACCACCGATAGTGATTTTTGAAAGTAAAACTAGTGACAGCCAATAGCCGATCATGGTTAAGATTATTTAAATCTAACATTCTTTTAAAAACGTGCGAAAGCAACGGTTCAATTGTTTGTATTACATGCTTGAAGGGTTGTACGCCGTGACTAGTGTCGCTTTGAGAGGTACCGACCTACGAATTTATATCAAGAATAATAATTTGTTCCAAATCTACATCATTGCATATTTTGTTATTTTTCTTTTTAAAACATCTTGGAATCATATTAGGTAGGGTTGGTGAAGTTTGAAGTTCAAACCTCTAGCAATGTGACAAAAAGGCATAAAACCTTTCTTCCCAAAGGGAAGAGATTGGCATCCTGGGTGGATTATTACTACAAGAGATATACGTAGGTTGACTATGGTTTTAACAACTCGACATCTTCCTTGTTTATTCTCTATAAATTAAGAAAACAAGATAACATTGTGTGGTGAAATCAAGAAAATCATGATGAGAAAAACAAGAGACATATTGTGATTTTGTCATGTACGTTATGTTCTTATTGTCAAAAACATGACGAATAGAAGAATTTAATAATTTTCAAGTTTGATAGTTCTTGCGAGATCAACAAAGATTTTGATGAATATTTTGCTAGTAGCACTAATATTGGTCCCATACGAGCTTCGTGCTACTTCATCCCGTTCAAAAGGGATAATCATCAAAATAGATAGTTGACCAAGCAAATTTACCAAAATAAACACTTGATGCTTCTAAACATTAGGGATCAGCCACTCTTTTGCGTCTACCAATCAGATGATTACACATGTAAAGTCTTCAGACGTTTTAATTTTTAAGGTCTTTGCGTCTAAACTTTAGATGTTAGGCTGTTATTTAGACGCAAAGGGGCTAACTTTTTCTTTAGTCGCAAAGAATTTTGTTTAGGTGCATCCTTCCGCAGCCTCGCATCTAAAGCTTAGACACAGGGACCTTAAAAATTAAAGCGTCTGAAGACTTTACACGTGTAATCTAGTAGACGCAAAGGAGTTGCTGGTCCGTATTGTTTAGACGCACTAGGTGTTTATTTTAGTAAACTTTACATGTAAAGTCTTCAGACGTTTTAATTTTTAAGGTCTTTGCGTCTAAACTTTAGATGTTAGGCTGTTATTTAGACGCAAAGGGGCTAACTTTTTCTTTAGTCGCAAAGAATTTTGTTTAGGTGCATCCTTCCGCAGCCTCGCATCTAAAGCTTAGACACAGGGACCTTAAAAATTAAAGCGTCTGAAGACTTTACACGTGTAATCTAGTAGACGCAAAGGAGTTGCTGGTCCGTATTGTTTAGACGCACTAGGTGTTTATTTTAGTAAATTTGGTTGGTCAAGTGTCTATTTTGGTAATTATGTTCGTTCAAAATATTAAATATGTAACATTTACCATAATTGGAAATGAAAGTCTTATAATTTTTAAAGACACAGTAGAATAAAAACCAAACAATTTTCACAAAGTTCAAGTGGTTTTTCCAATGTCCATTCAATTGTTCATGAGAAAAAAGGTTAGACATCATTTGTTTGTTGCTAATACGTTTAACTAAAAATATGATATAGTTTCAAATCACATTTCCTTGTTTGTAGACTGAAGAAAGATTCCTTCATGCCATTAGCCGGTTAAGTTTTGTCTGGTTCTATTTATATTTATGTTTGCTTTTCATTTAGTTTCAATATTCTTATTTTAATATTATATTATCATACATAATATTAAAAGTGCATAGTTGTTACAAAGAGTTATTTTTTAGTTCTTTTTTATTATTAAAGCTTTATTAGAGAAATATTATTATTATACGCATGTATGAGAGAGATAGCTATCCTAATCTCCACTATATAACGCTTGTATCATCATCTATACTAAAGCAACCTCTCTTTGTGTTTCAAAGACGATGTCCAGTCCTACACGAAGGTTAGTTCTTATGCACCTTTATATGTGTTTTGTGATTTATTTAATTACACTAATACGAGTACTAGAGCTTTTTTATGTATACTTAATATTTTTGAGAAAAGTCATTCGCTTATAAAAAGCTTATTTTATTTTGAGAAAAGTCATTCGCTTATAAAAAGCTTATTTTATTTCATGATATACCTCTTACCTCTTATTTTTATGTCATAATTGTTCTTTTATACACTGCCTTCTATTACTCTAGATGAATTTAAAACATATGTTGCATAAGGTAAATCATATGAGCGAAAATCGCGTGTAGGCTAGAAGGAAAGGTAGCACTGATAACCGGTGGAGCAAGTGGAATTGGGGAGTGTGCTGCGAAAATATTTGCTGAACATGGAGCAAAAATTGTAATTGTAGATGTACAAGATCAACTTGGTCAAGTGGTTTGTGAGTCCATAGGATCATCAAATTCGATATATGTCCATTGTGACGTAACAAATGAAGAACATGTTAAAAACGCAGTAGACACTGCAGTCGAAACCTATGGGAAGCTAGATATTATGTTTTGTAATGCAGGGATCGTAGATCCTAACAAGCAACGCATCATTGATAATGAAAAAAGTGATTTTGAACGTGTGCTTAGCATCAATGTCACAGGCGTCTTTCTAAGCATGAAACATGCGGCAAGAGTTATGGTTCCAGCGCGATCTGGCTCAATAATATCAACAGCTAGCATATCTTCAAATATTGGTGGTGCTGCCTCACATGCTTATTGTTGTGCAAAGCATGCTGTAGCCGGTCTGACTAAGAATCTAGCCGTGGAACTCGGACAGTTTGGTATTCGAGTCAATTGTTTGTCACCTTATTGTATGGTCACACCTTTAGCCACAAGTTTTGTTGGGGTTGGAGGCGAGGCTCTAGAAAATGTGATGAACCAACTTAGCAACCTTAAGGGAGTAACGCTTAGGACAGATGATGTTGCTAAGGCTGCCCTTTTTCTTGTGAGTGATGAGGCAAAGTATATTAGCGGACAAAATTTGTTTATTGATGGTGGATTTAGCATTGTTAATCCATCATTCAACATGTTTAAGTATCCAGAAAGTCTTTAAATCAGGCTGTTTCATCTTGATGCATATTTTAATAAGACAAAATCACATGGTGTATGTGTTTTTTATTTTTTATTTTTTATTTTGTAAGATTGGCAACCTACAATTATGTTGTCTTATCCGGTGTCATGATGGCAGATTTATGCTAAAAAGTACATTTAGGGCTTGTGTACGTTTGTGTTCTTTACTTCTTTTGATAATAAAGAGCCGTCTCTTATAAACGTAAAATGTTCTGGGTATAGTGCCACTAGAAATAGACTAGGGCCATATAATTTGAACTCAATCATCGTATATAAAAAAAATTAGGTTGGGTTTGTCATGTTAGGTTTAAAAATTTAACTAATTTTAGGTCTTATTGGATGAATTAATGTTAAAAAAATGATCACAATAGCCAATATATATAATATAAAAAAAAGCACTTCGATCACTCAAGAATTTCGGGCCTAGGGCCGTTGCCCGCAACACCCCTATTAAGGGCAGGCAATGATGAAAACAACAAATAAATTACACTATACATAAGTTTTATGGAAGATTACAAAACAACCAAAATATCCATCAGTATGCAGCAGTACTATAACTATACTTGATACATGCATATGAGTGAATTATATATATATATATTAAAGCGAGAGGTGTTGCAAGCAGTTGATTTGCATCAATTTTGTTTTCGCCCCTTTTGTTTTTTGCTTTTTCTATTAAGTTTTTTTTTTTTGCGTTTTGACCACCAGCTTTTTTATTAAGTTTTTCTTTTCCTATTTGGGCCACATTTTCTTTTCCTTTCTTTAGGTGTTCTTTTTTTTTCCTCATTTTGGCCACCAACTTTTTGGTTAGGTTTTTCTCCCACAATTTTTATTTTTCCACCGTTTTAGCCACCAACTTTTTTGTTAAGTTTTTTTCCCCATTTTTTTCCACATTTTATTTCTTTCTTTTTTTACGTAGTGTCCGTCTACGTTCGTACTATTTTTTTTTTGCTTTTTCTATTAGGTTTTTTTTTTTCGTTTTGACCACCAGCTTTTTTATTAAGTTTTTCTTTTCCTATTTGGGCCACATTTTCTTTTCCTTTCTTTATGTGTTCTTTTTTTTTCCTCATTTTGGCCACCAACTTTTTGGTTAGGTTTTTCTCCCACAATTTTTATTTTTCCACCGTTTTAGCCACCAACTTTTTTGTTAAGTTTTTTTTCCCATTTTTTTCCACATTTCATTTCTTTCTTTTTTTACGTAGTGTCCGTCTACGTTCGTATGGTACTTTCGTCTCCGTTCGTTTGTAACACCCTTTTTGGTTAGGTTTTTTTCCCCTACTTTTGCCACATTTTATTTCTTTCTTTTTTACGTGGTGTCCGCCTACGTTCGTATAATACATTCGTCTCTGTTCGTCTGTAACACCCGATCTTTAACCCAAGTTGCTCTACGTTCGTATGGTATTTTCGTCTACGTTCGTATACCAATTTTTTATGCGGCGTTAGTCTACGTTCGTACAGTACGTTCGTCTCCGTTCGTCAACGTAAGTTGTTTTAATTTTCTTTCCCAATTTGGACACCGACTTTCGTTTACGTTCGTATAATACTTTCATCTATGTTCGTATAATTCTGCCGTCTACGCTGACGTTCGTATAGTTCTTTCGTCTACGTTCGTATAGTACTTATGCCAACGTTCGTCTGCATTCGTATATTACTTTCGCATACGTTCGTGTGCGTTCATATAGTTCTTTCGTCTACGTTCGCCTATGTTCGTATAGTTCTTTCCCCTACGTTCGATCTCCCATTGCGTAGATCATGGCCAACGGCGCAACGCGCCGTACTTCGAAAACACTAGTTATTGTTGATCTTTTAATTTTATTATTAAAACATATGTATATATGTTAAATCGTTAATAAGATAACCATAATCTAGGCTAGCGTTAGTTTAGGGGGTGTTTGGGGTTGCGTTTTGAAATTGATTTTTAGATTATTACGTTTTGAAAACACACATAATCAGTTTTTTAGTGTTTAGGGTTGAGTTTTGAAATTAATTTTTAGGCTACAAAAACGCAATAATCTAAAAGCAGCTTCACCCTGCTTTTCCAAAACACGGAAGCTATTTTGAAAAATCAAAATCCCAAACACCCTCTTAAACTTTTAAGAAACACGCATACTTATAAGGAACAAATACAGATAAGCCAATGAAAGATATTATTTCGGGCTAAGATGGCAGAATAAGTGTCACCCAACGAATGTGGAGCATCAAGCAGGGACGCAGTATATTAAGAGCTGGGGTGGCCCTGGCCCCTCCCGTTTTTTGGCGCAGTGGTAGAAATTTACGATTTTCATATGTAAATTGAGTCTGGATTGAGTCCGGCCCCCGGCGATTTGCCACTACCGATCAAAAAAAATTGAGTCCGGCTCCTCCCGATTCGAGAACCAAGGTTCACCACTAGCATCAAGCATGTGAAGAAAAAACAAAGACGAGAACAGATTTTATTAGGTGCTTGAAGCTTGGAAAGACAAGATAGTCGTAACAAGTCTTGAAGGTTTTATACTTTTATGACACAAAAGAGACGGTAAGATTCACACATTATATGGAGTACCATAAATACTTCTCACGAGAGGAATGTAAGTATCACTCACTCTGCATTCATCACTAGACTACTCCATAGTCACAGGAAACACTAGCCCACCTGCGATTTCCGGATCATTAATTTGTACAATAAACTTAGAAACGGGCATAAAGTCGTAACCAAACTTCCTGGATAATGGATCAAAGGTCCATAGGGGCATAGGGTAAATTCCTCCTCCTCTTACCATGGACCACGACACACTGGAATCTTCCTTTTTGACAAATGTCTATAGAGCCGGTCCTGAGTATTCAAGTGCCTAAGCTGAGACGACAGAGAAGGCCCTTAGGCCCTAATATATTATATAAAAGAAATATTTTTTTAAACCAAGACTAACGTAATCAACTTATAACAATAAACATGGCAAAAATATAGTATTAGAATGACATACCGTAATGGCTAAACAATGATTCGTGAAGCTCTCCTAACATTTTCATAAACGACGATTGACCGTGTAAATTTTCTATTGTTTTTTGTCGTTATATTATTATTTAGATTAGATAATTAGATATTGAATATTTGGATTATCAACTCTTGATAAATTCGGTCCAATATTAATTATAAGGTTTTAGATATGTCATAAATGACCCAATATGTTTTATGGTTTTAAATTTGGGAAAATCACCAATATAGCCCGTTGACCGGGCATTTTGCACAAATAAACCTTGCACCCCTCTTAGGAGAGACGGGACACGGCTCCCAATGAGCCTGAACCGTCTCCCAAGGGGCTTCCCATTTCAGCCAACAGAGGACCGCCACGTGGCGTTGTTGATCCCGAGGCTGTCCCGTCTCTCTCCAGACGGGTCAGAGGTCAACCGTCTCTCTCCCCAGACGGGTCACACTTCCCCATGCCGTCTCAAGCCGTCTCGGGAACCGTCTGAACCGTCTGAAGTGTTTCGGGAACCGTCTTTCGGGAACCGTCTGAAGCCGGGTCACATTTTACAACGGTGACTCGCCCTGTCCCGAGACGTCGTCTCCGGTGAGTCCCGATGGTTCGACCGACGCTTCGGTTGTCCAGGTCACCACCTATAAATACAGTGTCCCGTCTCCCTCCCGTCAGACCATCCAAACCACCACCACCGTCTAACAGTAGCAGCACTATCCAAACCACCACCACCACCGTCTAACAGTAGCAGCACCACCACACACCCACACCGTCCACCACCACCGTCTAACAGAAATGGCACCCCAAAGATGGACAGAAGAACAAGAGATTGCACTCGTATCAGCTTGGCGCCACGTTGAAGAGAGCACCCACCAAACGAACAAATGGTTTCGTATCCAACACGAGTATAACCGGCTGGTTGGAGGGTCTGACCGGACAACGGACTCTCTTAGCCGGAAATTGAACGATTTGACAACGAAATGTCAAATCTTCAATGGGTACCACAACCGGACTCTTCAGTTGGTACCCCCCGGCTTTCCCGAAGACACGTCAATTAGACACAGTCAAAGACAGTATAAAAACAGGGAGGGAAAAGAATTTAAACATTTGTCCGCGTGGCAAATGATGAGAGATTATCTATCTTAACTAGTTTATTTGTAATCATTTTATTTATGTTTTTTTTATGTTTTTTTTATTAATGTTATGTAATGTTTATTTATGTTTTTTTTTATATCAAAGTAAATATTTCATTAATATTACAATAACAATATTATTACAATAACAATCATTAATATTACAATAACAATATTATTACAATAACAATACTATTACAATAACGATAAACAACAAACTTCCTAAATTTACTTGCTAAGAACTAAGAACTTTGTTTGAATGGTGTATGTGCGCTACATAGACAAAGAACTCTTCTTGCAAATAAAATAGACTACCACATTGTACATGCAAATTCCACGGGTTAACCCACGCGCAGATGCAACAACAATCCAAGTAGCCGTACGCAGATGAAACAACAATCCAAGTAATCGGACAATATTTTCGTAAGCCGGTAGGCTTCGGTTGGCAAACCAAAAAACATCTTGGAAGATGAAAGGTTTGGAGAGGGTGGTTGGTGCAAATTTTGTTAAATGAAATCCGGTATTTATATACAATTTTCAGACGGTTCCCGAGACGGTTTGAGACGGCATGGGGAAGTGTGAACCGTCTGGGGAGAGAAACGGTTGACCTCTGACCCGTCTGGAGAGAGACGGGACAGCCTCGGGATCAACAACGCCACGTGGCGGTCCTCTGTTGGCTGAAATGGGAAGCCCCTTGGGAGACGGTTCAGGCTCATTGGGAGCCGTGTCCCGTCTTTCCTAAGAGGGGTGCAAGGTTTATTTGTGCAAAATGCCCGGTCAACGGGCTATATTGGTGATTTTCCCTTTAAATTTTTAGGGGGGACTCCACAAGATTTTCGTTTTCATCTTTTTAAACACACACATATAAGGCTTAGGGGTGTGGTGATCAGGGAGGGGTGCGGTGGGTGCCAGAGATGGCACTTCCCCGTCAGGGAACACCCCCCCCCCCCTGAGTTTTCAGTGCCAAGGAAGAATTATCCCCATCCACCCTGTCCCATTCTGTGAGGAAAAAGTGAACGTTGGCCATCAAAGCTTTCGACTGTTGCACAATACTGTCATATTTGAAAAAAAAATACTTTTCCTATTTAAACCTTTTATTTTTAATCCACATTTTAACTAAACAATCTCATACACCTTCTAATTTTTTTTTATAAACTTTCAAGTTATTCCCCCATGGGTCCAAGGCAACCGTTCTTCCCACACACCCCAGCTAATCCCTTGAACCAAGCCCCCTTCGGTTTTCCCTCGGCACCCGGTACTCTTGCGTCACAACCAATGGCTTTTGGCGCGTTTAGCCACCCTCAAAATCCATGGCAAATGCAAATACAAGTATACAACAACAACAATGGCAATGCAAATGCAACAAGTCCCTCCCATGCCTCAAACACAACCCGAAACACAACACAACACGAGCAAATGGGATGCCTTAGTTTTTTTTTTATGTATTTTCGGGGTTTTTTTTATTTTCTATGTATTTTGTTTTGTAATTTTAATGAAAAATATTAATGAAATATAAAATCTATAAATAAATAAATAAAAATGAAAAATAATAAAAAAAGGAAGGGGAAGCAGGGGGAACCATTATTTGGGGAAGGGGGAGCTGACGTGACGCTAAGGGGGAACTACACCCCAAAGCCTAATATAATAAAAAAATGGTCCCTCCAAAATTATGTGCCTTGGCCGAGGTGCGGCTCGCCCACCCCAAGTCGGGCACTTAATGTCCACACACCTTGGGCATGGAATTTTTTCCACCAATGATCAAAGAGCTAATGTTAACTAGAGGGGCACGCCACTTGAAAGTGACAACCAACCAATCATGGTATAAGTATTTTCCACCCGTCACGACTATTTCTTCATATATCACATATATCAATTATCTTTAATATGATTTAGGGTTGTTAAAAAAAAAAGAAATTCACTTAAGTTATGGCTAGACTCGCCCACCGAAGGGTCATGAATTTTTTTGGGAAGGCTCATCTTAATTCTTATCAAGGTGGGATGGAAATATTTTCAAGTTACATTATTTTTCTCATTAAACAATTTGTATTATAGAAAACCAAAAGAATTAATTTCCCTTTAAATTCTTGATATGGAAAAAAGACCAAAAACTAGCATTTTGGATTAAGATCTATTTTGGTTCAATCGCCTTCATCAATTAGTCAACATTTGAATATATTTACTTTGCATTTGCATCCACATATCCTTTGTACTTCCAAACTAAAGACAACCACTAGTAGAGGATTGGTTTATCTTAAAATGAAGCCACTCCAGCTATATATCAGTGTCTCTTTAGTCTTTGATTTCCATTTAAAGCCGATGGCAGCCACTTCAAGAAGGTAAACCATTATAATTATGTAAACGTAACTCTCTTTGATATAATAACTGCTCTAACTATGATTGCATTTAGTATGTAGAAACTGAAAATAGTCAACCACGCTTTTGTATGTCTGGTAACCTCTTAATGAGACTCTGAACCATCCAGAGCTGAATTGTTCAGCATTTAAACTGTTTGTTTCAACCTAAAAAAGCTTTGAATGGAATGGTTAAGAGCTGAATCATTCAGACTTGATGCATAGCTGAACCATTCAGCACTTAATATCCAAAGCCTCTTAACCATTCAGACATCTTTAATGATTCAACACTTAATCAACCAAACAGCCAACGTTTGAACGAATATTAAGTTTTTTTTTTGTTATACGATTTATGTAGACTAGAGGGAAAGGTAGCATTGATCACAGGAGCAGCAAGCGGTATTGGGGAGTGTTCTGCAAAACTCTTTGCTGAACACGGTGCAAAAGTTGTCATCGCAGACATTCAAGACCAACTTGGTCAAGCGGTTTGTGAAGCGATAGGTTCATCAAACTCAATATATGTCCATTGTGATGTAACCGACGAGGAAGATGTTAAAAACGCCGTAGATATTGCAGTTACAACTTTTGGAAAACTCGATATCATGTTCAATAATGCTGGGATAATGGATCCTTACAAGGAGCGCGTCATTGATAACGAAAAATCAGACTTTGAACGTGTTCTTAGTGTTAACGTCACAGGCGTGTTTCTAGGCATGAAACATGCTGCTAGGGTTATGGTTCCAACACGGTCTGGCTCAATAATATCAATGGCTAGTGTTTCTGCAAATATAGCGGGTGTGACCACACATGCTTACACTTGTGCAAAGCATGCTGTAAATGGTTTGACCAAGAATCTAGCGGTAGAGCTTGGACAATTCGGTATTCGAGTTAATTGTCTGGCACCTTACGCAATAGCCACACCAATGGCCACAAGGTTTCTTGGTCTTGATAGAGAAAGTGTGGAGAACAAGGCGAACTTAAATGCAAACCTCAAAGGTGTGACACTTAAAACCGATGATGTTGCTAAAGCGGCCCTTTTCTTGGTGAGCGACGAGGCTAAGTACATTAGCGGGCAAAGCTTGTTTATCGATGGCGGATTTGGTATTGTCAATCCATCATTTAACATGTTCCAATACCCTGAGAATATTTGAATATAAGATCTTTAAATATATACAACAAAATCTAGAAAATAAATTCACTGGACTAGCATTACCTACAAATGTCTTGTAAAATTAGACCGTATTCTACACGAGACCAATATCATTCTATATAAGTGTTTTGTTTTATTTTTATTTTTTTTGTTTAATATTTCTTTCAAAAAGCTCCTACAGGTATGGACACATAATTAAAACCGGTTAAATCCGTCAGACCATATTTATTTATTTTAATTGTTCTTTTATGTTTGTGAAGTATTTAGGTTTTAAACTTTTTAGATCTATATGTTTGGTTCTATCAACAATTAACATATGCTACATAATAAGCCTAATCATTTCAAGTAAAATGAAGATAAATATTTAATATATATCGTAGTAGCTTTACGACCCGTGTATTACACACGGGTTTGGGTACCAAAAATGCTATAATAAAAAAGGGGAATTGGATTTTAATAACCTAAACGATTCGAAATTGCCGTTGGAACCCAAACTAAAAAATATTGGATTCTGATACCCAATTTAGGTTAAATCACTAACCCAGTTAGATTAGGGGTGTCACGTCATATTGTAGGTGCCATGTCAGCATGCCACGTCAGTTTGGGGGTGTCACGTCAGCCAAACACTAACTGGGTTAGTGACATAACTCAAATTGGGTGTCAGAATCCAATAGGTTAATAGTACATGTTATATATGACCAATTTTTTAGTTTGGGGTGTCAACGGCCAATTTAGAATAGTTTAGGTTAGTAAAATCCAATTACCCTAATAAAAAAACATTTATAATAAATAAGTACAGGTTACATATAATAATGAAAGATGATTAATACATGTAGTTCGTTTATCTATGAGGGTGAAAACCAGATTGGCGTGTTTGAAATTTTACAAATTCTAAAAATTGATTTTTTTACGAAAGCTAAGCCATGTATCATTGTATATCTCCACTTTGAGTTAGCCCAATTGTAACAAAGCGGAGTAAGTAGAGATGGCGGATACTCGTATTACTTTTCAAGCTAGTGAAACCTTTATTTTCATTCCAATTACCAAACCATCACCACAAGAATTCTTCACTGATTCGTCATTGCCAAAAGGTTTGGAAAAAAAAAGAGAAGGTTCTCTTTTTAGGAAAAAAGAAAATGGGAAAAAGAAAAGAAAATAAATGTATCGATCTTGCCTTTAAAAAGATGAACTTCTTGTAAGACCATATCTGAAATCACGCGATCAACGCCTAATTATACGGGTTTTGACCTTACTTAATGCCACTCCCGATTAAAGACTTTTAAAATTATGAAAAACTTAAACCGTTGTGATCAATATATTTTTTATTTCCATAGCTTTTACATTTTTAGCTATTAAAACATAAAATAGATTTCACAATTTAATGGGAGTCTCTTGAATTCTATTACGGAAGCTTGATAAGTGTTCGGGTGTGTTAGGTTCTTCTCGCGACTTGATCCTTGCTCCGGGACTTCCATCACATGTTTACCTAGAACCATTACACAAAGAATGGTTAGGGGTTTCCAATGATACGTTTAGAATAGTATGTAATTCGTTTTCACGTAGAAACGGGACGAACCAGGCTGGCCCAATATTAGGAGAACAAACTGCTGCAATTTTTGCGCAACATCTGTTCGGGTTGCTTTTACCCCTTCTAAAACCCAAAATCTGACTTCGACTTTCAAATAAGAAATGTTTTTCATTCAAAGACCTTTCCAGGCATATAAAGAACACCTCCTAACATTTTTTCTACGATTTTATATGAATTTTTGAAAATCAGGCTTTCTATCCGAACGACCATTCGCCTAGCCGAATGCCCGTTCACTTGGACACGAACCATATCTGACCTTATGTGATGGCCGAACGGGCATTCTCACTGCCCGAACGGCCGTTCACTGCTGCTGCTGCTTGTTTGATGATTTTAAAGCATGGGAATCATGTCGCAATCGCATTTGATGATTCCCGAAGTCTAAATATTGACTTGCCGACTAAATAAACCTTTGTTTGACTGAAATTATAGCCCGGTTCATGATGTTATGATCCGATTCTTAGCTTTGAGTGTTTATGTGATTTTTACTCAAATTGACCCGTCAATGTCTTGAATTAAACAAGGCACTATTTGACGATAAAAATTGCCTACCGTTTAAGTTGTCAAGCCATTAGACATGCACTTGATCAACTAAAGCGTTTGTCCGATTTGTTTCATTATGATCTAGATTCTTAGATTCAACCCCTAGTAATCTTTTAAATTTCCAAAATGCCCCCTTATAGCCAAATCTTTTAATTTAGCCATTCATGGCGACACTTTTTGTTTCAAATCCATTGTTTTTTACTCAATGACTTGTTTAAAAAACCCCTAAGTCCTTCCGGACTTAGATTTCTACCATTTCCGAAGATTGTTCTAATTTAGTCAATTCTAAGCGCATTACGCATTAGACATAGTTATGGAAATAACTTACTTGATTTGCACCCACACTTCATGTGAGTAGTTTTAGTACCCATGTTGCTTTGCCCGGAGGCGTTTAATTAGCTACGGATTTACTGGGTGGCCTTGACCTATATCTAGACCTTGAGCTTATCCTCCATGAACATTAGCATCAACCGTGCATGCGCAAGTGCATTTACCTGTGTGCTTTCTAAATAGACACATTAATTTCTAGGAACTTAAATGGTAATACTTTGCCATTTGATCTGTTTAACCTCGTGAATCTTAATGCTTAAAATACAAGCATCAATTATTGGACTCACATGGTGAGGGCATTACCATTTGACCCGTTTAGACTCTAGTTCATAATACTAAGTTATCCAAGCTTTTATCTATGGTTCAAGTGTCACAAACTTGACCCATTTAACAGCATACTTAACGACTTCATTCAAAGATTTCAGTGACCCATTTTGGATTAAAACATCATTTCTTACATATCATTATTAATTGACCCGTTTGATGAATTTCACCATTTGGTCACCACTCATAGTTTCAATTAATCTCATAAACCTTGATTTATTGTGAGTCCACATAAATCTACCCACTTAATGAATTTCACCCCTTGGGGTTTGTCTTTAGTACACACTCAAGATTTAATACCAATATATACAACACTTAATCCATCTCATAGTTTAATAGTGTAAGTAGAACTTACCTCATATCCGTTCTTGTTTCCATACGCATTGAGTTTGCATCCGTTTGACCCGCTTGCTCCCTAGTTCTTGTACCTAACTTAGGGACATGTCAAACCTTGTTTTTGTTAGAATACATAATGTGGATTTCTTTCATTATCCTTGGCATTCATGTATTCATTTTACCTCTAGCTCAACATCACATTTCAAGTATTCATGTTCATACATGTTTACACATTTATTTCCTCATTCAAGCATTTTATCGAACACATCATATGCACTATTTTCATCATGTTAATTTTAGGTGTTCAATGCTTTCTAAATTCCACCATGGCTTAGCTAACCCTTTGCAGATGATCATTTCACCATTTAGCTTACATACATGATACTAATCACATAGAATTTGCAAGATTATTCCACATACTAGTGTATTTCATGATTAGGGTAAAAACCCACTACTTACATATAACAAATAATCATAATTTCACATGATTTAACAACATATAATGATTTACCACGTTTTATAGCTTCCTTGGGGTGTACTAACACATTGAAGTCCATAGAAGCTAAGAAATCACTTTTTTACAAAAACCCTAAAATTATCATCTTCCATACACCACGGATTTGGATGATTTAAAAAGGATCTAAAGTTACCTTTGGATGTTTAGAACACTAGATGACCATGAATTTCATCATGCATTAAGAAAAACCGTCGATTTTTTGCATGATTTGGGGCTGAATTGGATAAAGCTCTTTTGTGTGTGTTTTTGGAGGTGTGATGATCGATGTGAAGTGTGTGTCTTCACACACTTTTTCATTTTAACCCCCTTTCATCACAACTTTGCTTAGTTGTCATATTTAGCCCCTAAGGTTTAGTCTCGATTTTGTTTTTTTAGATTATAACATTAACTAGATTAGTCCCGGTAAAGGGTTTTGCCTCGTTTTTTTTATTTGGTGGTTAAAAAAATCCACCATTAAACTCACTTTGTTATTTTATCGATTACGCCTAATGGTGTATTTAGGCGAAACGAGAGTTTGGGGTGTTACACTTGTATTTGGTAAAAATGTTTAGTATTCATCTCATCATATGGGAATAAGAACCCACGTCTCCATCTCCTGCCTTTTAGTTTATACTCGCACATATATGAGAGAGAGGGGGGGGGGGGAGGAGGAGGGGATAATGGGGACGAAGATGGGTTTCGAAAATGGTAGTGTCTGTCTAATTCCAGAGTTTTGGCGGCCTTCAATTTTCCGGCCATGGCCGCCACCATCGCTGGAACTATTAGTTTAGGTCCGAAGGTTTGTTTTTTATTATATATTGTTTTATTCTAACTTGATTTCTATATGTCGTTTGATGCCCTTGCTTTTGGGATGAGTGGGTTAGTGGGCAGAATCCTGTGTTACGTTAAGTTTGATGATCATAGTTGCAAACTACAGTTTTGTTGTAGTGTATATGTATTTTTTTAAACACAGAACTTATGATGTTGTCTTTATGTAAGTCCCTTTTCATATTGCCTTTTTATGGGCACTATCCATCATTATTATAACAACTTATTTAATCAGAAAGACAGACAATTAGTTGGCGAAAAAATGAAGAAAATCCTAAAATTTTTTGTTAGTACATGTAATATAAATGTTCCTAACCTAGTATAGATGTTTGTTTATCGTTATTGTACGTGTTTTGACGTGTTTAATTTGATTTTGGGTTGTTTTGTACATACACACGACTAGGTCTTGAAGACACGACTAGCTTAGCAAGTCGTGTGGGTCTCAAGCCGATTAGCTAGCTAGTCGCCCCACCTATTCGTGTGACAAAAGGCTAGTCGCCCCCAGGGGCTGGGATGACTAGCAGCAGGTATAAATACTTGCAATCATTGCCCTAATAATTCAGCTGTCATTTCACACATTCCAAACTCCAAAGTCAGGTATCATAGGTTTTCAGGTCTGGTGATTGTATTGTTCACTCGAGCTTTGTTATTAATACGATTACAACCTTTAAACCATCTTGTGTGTTTTTTGATAACTCGTTCTTGTGTTTGTGACGTTTTTGTTATCCGAACATCATCTAGTGGATTCCGCACACTAGGTGAACCAGCTCGTGATGGTCGGGTTGTCCGAAAACGATCCTACAATTTTCAGGGATTCGTGAGTTCTTTAAAATGGTTAAAGGAGATGAAGAAGTTGGAAGACGAAATGAACCAAAAGTTGGTATTTCTAAATGGTTTTAAAGCTGCATTTAGAGACCAAATTCATACAGACATTCTTATCAAACCTGGTGATGATGCTCCTTCCATACCTGCACACAGAGCATTAATGGTATGTATCTTTAACTTTAAGATAATCTAAATATTTTACCAAATCTTTAACAAATATTTTAAAATGATTTTGCAAATATAACACGATAACAACAATTAAAGATGGTTTTTAATTTTTTATATAATAGTTTCTTTAATATGCAATGCAGGCAACAAGGTCGAACATATTTAGAAGCATGCTAGATTTTGATACAAAGCTGCACCAAATGACAATATTACCCTCTTTGTAGTAAACCATGAAGAGGTTGAATCTTTACCGGAGTTTCTATATAACGGCGATTTGACTAAAGAAAAGCTAGATAAATATTTGTATTCATTGTCAATAGCAGCAGACAAGTATGAGATCCAGTTCTTGCAGAAATTCTGCGAAAATCGAATGCATGAAATCCTCAAGACGAGTAAGCGCACTAATTTCTCATCTCACGTGTAACTTTAGAAATGATTTATAGTCGAAGAATTAGATTATTATATCAATCATTAATTATAAGGTTAGGCATGTTCAATTACACAACTACATTATGCATTATCCTCTAAAAGATGTATCATATAAATTATGGACGAAAGCTTCTAGATTAATGGAGACTACACCTTTTTGTTTTTTTATTAAAATTTTTGCTTTCTACATTACTTAAGACTCCTCTAACCATTTTGTTGCGTCGGCATGTGTATAGAACGCATATGCCTTTTTGCTTACACCATTTAACCACTTTATTATTTTTATGTTGACTCATTTTGTGTTACACCATGCCAATAGCGGAAACACGTGGCGCGGCGTTCAAAGATTATTAAACCAAGATTAACACAAACTATAAGTAATTAAGAAAATGGATCATTTATTTAAACGTCGAAATAAGTTTTCATGTTCATACATACTTAAACCATTTATCAATTATTTAAAAAGTAACTTTGGGAATAGTAACCCAAGCAATCCTGGCCGTCCGTTTCTTCATCCACGGTTAGCAACCCTTTTGTGCTTTAGGTGTGGTACCACATCTACAACCATCCAAAAAAATGTCTACAAAAATGAAAAAGGAATATATGGTGGAACTAATACGTAGGGAGTATCAAAGTATTACTTTTTGAAATAAAAAAATTGACCGCTTTATGTATGTGAGGAAAAACTACCGTAGTATACTATAAATCTTGAAGCGTGGTTCAATGCCTATTCTTGATTAGTTTCTTTATAGTCATAAAATTCGATGGATGTGATGATTGAATGAGAACAATTGTAAAATCATTTTTTGTTTTCTTAAGGTTACCATAACGTGTGTTGGTATTTGTTATCGTTTTGATTTAGACATTTAGTTATTCTTTTTTACGATAATGTTTTACGTATCGATCCAAATTAATTTGACGAGTTAACATTCCGCAACGTGCGTGCACGGTTTAATGTTTTTACCTCAATTTGTTTCGGTTAACAATATCCCGCCGCAACGCGCGGGGTGCTCTTGCTCGTCATAGTTTAAAAACCAAAAGTAGAGGTTTCAATATTATATTCCAACCCAAGGAAAATAAAGGTAAAGACCCATCAAAATATCCGACGTCTTATGAGATCCCCGCCCGCTCTAGCCATGTAGACTTCCAGCAAATTAGTTAGTTGAAAGATATGTTAAAAATCGTCAATATATAAATATTGGTGAGTTCACAGGTTTTAGTTTTCAAGACATTTTAACAACATTTTTGGGAAATAAACACAAGTAGTGACTATTATAGGAGTTGCAAGTTCCTACAATCTACTTGAGCTCATAACCAAACCAAGACTAATAATGCCTCGCTCATAGTTGTTTCTCGAAAAATAACAACTTAGTTCAGAATACATGCACCCCTGGCATACATAGTTGCATAAATCGACGTTATCGATTAGGGGTGGGCCTTGTCAGGCACCAACAGTACTATCCAAATATTCCTTCGGTTTTCGATTTCATACATACATACATACGAATAAATGGTTACGATAACGATGACTCACCCCGAGTGGCGAACAACAAACTCAAGTATTCTACATATCACATATTTCAATAACATATCTTTCCCCCGAAATGTAAAAGCAGTAAAATGGGGTCGTGAAACTCACCTCAAGCAAAGTAAACAAATCCAATAAAGAGAATAGCTCGTCCGGGTTCAAACACCTACAATGTCCTAGACGTATAAATCACTATGTCTATAACACATGTGTTTTGGCAAGTTGTACGCTGAACTCCCAACACCACTATTTAGTTCAATTCTCCGTTTAATTAAATGTGTATCATAGGTTCGTTGGTGATGGATTGCCCTTAGTATAAGTTACACTTATATTCTTGTATTAATTCACTCATGTTATATCATTATCGACTCGACTCACTTTACCGTATAATTATTTTCCCATTAAATAGTTATACTAGGATCTTGTCAATCGATGTTACATTTTAACACTCGACTCAACTCACTTTTCCGTATATTTACTTTCCCATTAAATAAATGTACTAGGATCTTGTCGACTCGATAACATATCTTATTGTCAAGTTCGTAGACTTGTTTTAAACATGAAATCTTGTAGATCATTTACGTTAATTTTCCCATGAATAGATTTTTAACACTTAGGAAAGTGTTATGTATTTTCACCCAAGTTATATATTTTAGTTCACAAAATATATATCTTTTCATTTCCACATTTAGACGCAATAACATATACGTATCTTGTAGGAAGTTATACATTATATACTTATTTGTCCGTTAGCACGTCGTGGTAAAAATACGTTACACTTATCACTTGTATTTATATACTTTAATGTCCCGAATAATACAAGTTGTTTATATATATTTTTGTAGGATTAAATACTTGTCGTCGTAACGTTATTTTTCCTATTTCCAAAATATATACTTTTGTTATTTTTCCTAAGTTCCCAACAATATGTTTTCTTGAAATTTATCGAACTTTAATTTCTACATATTTACTTGGAAATTTATAAATAACATTTTTATATTCCAGAACAAGACTTGATTATTTATAACAAAATGCTCCAACACTTTTGTATTCCCATATATACAAAAGTGTTTATTTTTACACAAAATTTTACTAAGTCTTTAAGTTACCAAATTTTTATAAAACCTTTATTTTTATATATATTCTGACATGTTTGGTAGTTTATATGTTTATAAAATCTTATTTATAAAAACACATTTTTATACAATAATACATTTTTGTAAGTTTACTAACTTTTTAAAAAACAACTTTGGAAAGTTAACATCTTCCATTTTTAACAACTAACTTTCCAAAGTCACATTTTTAGATCTAAGTTTCTAAAATGTCATTTTATACCCCTTTACTTTTAAAGTTACAAAATAATACCTTTAACTTTCAAAAAGTTACTTTTTCTTCCTAGATCTTTTAAAAGTGACAATTTTACACTAGACTAGTAAACTTGTTTTTATCAATTTTGTCAATATGACTTATTATTATTTTCCAACACTAATAATAGTCCAATATAGTCTTATTATGGTTAATAATAGGTATATTTGGTGTGTGAAGTCCATAATGTCCAATATGTACATTTTTAGTGTTTCAAAGTTAGTGTCTTTAAAAATGTAGTTTTTAGATCTTGTAACATTTTTAAGTTCCATCATATTATTATGTTTTAGTTGATTATATGATGATGATTAAGACCACTTTTAAGCATGTTCAAGTTATTTTTATAAAAACTACACAAAACATCTTCTAACACAAGTGTATGTGAACTCATATAAACTATAAAAACTCTAACATTTTTCCAGCAAACTTTCAGACTTGTGAATATTTTTATAAACTTTTGTTAAACATGTAAAAACGCATGTTATCTTATGATCAAAAGCTTAGTTAAACATTATGTTAAAACCTTTAACATGTGTAAGATTATGTTAACTTTTTAAACTAACAAAAACAATAACAATCTTTATAAAACTCACGGCCACTAGACATGTGTAAACACCTACATTTTAGTCTTGAAATACATATGTGTTATTATGTGAAAGTTTATTATCCTAACCTATGTATAACTTGCTTCTAACACATGTTAAATACAAATATACATAAACAAGAAGCAAAAATAAGAAACTTACAACTAGCACAAGGCTAGGGAAGACTCAAACTCAAGTGGAAATGGGGCCTAAGTGTGTCCTCCTATGGTTAAGCTCCAAGCTTCTTGTACATACTTGATTAGGGTATGGAAATGGAGTGATTTTATGAGTGTTTACTTGGAAAAAAAAAGATGAATGTGGGTGTATGAAGGTTGGTCATGGGTTTTAGCTCAAAAAGAGGTGTGGAGTTTGTTTGTTTTAGTTATGCAAGATTCATGATGGATGGTGCCTTTATAAAAGGTAAATTGTACTTGGAAAGGACTTAGCATGCATGCTTACTAACACAATTCATTTTATCTAAAGTTGAAAGTAATATTAGGGTGGCTAAGCCACCTCTAAAATCTGCCCAAAAAGTGTGGTGGGACCCACTTTTCCTTTGCTAAAATATCTTGTAAGTATTAATTATAATTTAACTAGTTTGGTTAGGGTTTTCGGGGTTTTATCGTGTGTTTATTACGAGCTATTCTGGACATATAATTGACTCACAATTACCCTTAAACATGAGTTATTTTAGGTATTGGTAAGTTATTTAGACTTTAATTAGACGAATTTATAAGTTTCGCGCGTATCGGGTGCGATACGTGAACTTTATTCATTACTGGGAGATTTGTGTTTGGAGTTTCCACATATGGTTTTGGAGTTCCAAAACACATAATATTTCATGGAAATTCCCTTTATTTCATATCCCGGGTTTTTGGGATCGTTTCGGTTAATTAATAGTTATCGGGTAATCACCAACGTTCGTTCCGGGCAAGTTTAATTGCACGCGATTTCGTTGTGCTTCAACATTAAACATGTGCATTCCTATGCATCTTATGGGGAATTTGCTATTCTCTAAGGCTTAGTTAAAACAATTAACATGAAATTTCACTTAATTAAGTTAAGTACGTATAATTAATTAGTACGAAATTACATTAATTTTGTCGTTTGTCACATTTTGACTATTTCATATTTTTTCCTAATCATTTGACCACCATATATCTACTTCATATATACATCTTATACTTGATTTTTTTCGTTCTAACTTCTAAGGCTTGAATTATATTCCCGCACGTAATGTCAATCCCCGTAGCAATTTTTAAAATTCTTTATGACTATCCACTACTCGTCTACCTTATCTTCTTCTTTGATTTTTTTACTCTTTCAATAATCTACTCCAAAACACACATATAAGGGGGACGGGGAGATACCTGATTAGCGCACGGGTACCCACTATCAGCACGGTAACACCGCCGCCACCCGTGCTGGTAAGGGTCCTGTGAACCGTTTTCTGGTTCTATCTAACGGGCTGGTAACTGTTTATTATTTAATTTTTAAATTAGTATAATTCAATTTTTATTTATTTATAACCGTTGTCAAGCAACATTTTGGTTATTTTGCTACTTAAATCGTTAGTTTTAAACATAAATGAAACCAAAAGTAAATAAAAAACACAAAACATAATTTATTAATATTAAACATAAATAAAAATACATAAAACACGTAGAAGATAAAGCATAGAGTTGACGCATGAGTTGTCAGGCCTGGAGATTCTCAAAGTTGTCGCGGTAACGACCTGCATAGTTCACCTGAGTCAACTCCACAGCCAACTCTGGCACAATGCCTGGGTGCCGGCTCATGATGAGTTCATAGCAGGTGGTCCACCGATCACATTTGTTGTTTAGATCCGTCCATTTCTCTATAGGCTCTCAATTGTGCGGTCGCTTTCGCCGACTTGTTGTTTGAAGTCAGCCAAGACACGGTCCCAGAAGCCTGTTTCCCTACCTCCTGAGCCCCCTGAGCCCATACGGGGTTGGCGTTGCAAGGATGGGTCATTTTGTGCGTCCTTAACGCACACAACCACAACCATTTCTTCATTTTCGGTCCAGAGAGTCATTTTGAAGGTTTGAAGTTGTGGGTGTTGTTGATGTTGAAGTGTGTTTTCACCACCGTGGTATGGTGGTTTATATACAAAAAAATCTCAACGGGTTTGCATGTGAAATTCAATATTTTCTAACGGTTAGATGAAACCGATTTTAATGCACATAATTATTTTTGAACGAGTTGGTAGGACGGTTTACGAGAAATCTGACCGTTTGGTGGTAAAACCGTGTGAATTAAAAAAAACGAAGATTAGATTTTAATTTAAAAAAAAAACAAAAAAAAAAAGAATTAGTGGAGTGTTGCCTCCAAAAAAGTGTTTCAGTTAAGTAAATCAGTGAAGTGATGTGACAATGTAATAATGTATAATTGGTTAAAAATCAGTGAAGTGAAAACAAAATCCTACAAGCACCTCTTCCCCCTAATACACATGGCAACACACACATACATTCATACATAATCAACATACATTATAGTAGTAACCAGTGCCGGCCTTGGGGGTGGGCGAGCCGCACCTCCGGCCGAGGCACATAATTCGAAGGGGGCATTTTTTTATTATACATGTATACACATGTGTGTGTTTAAAAATATGAAAATGAAAAACTTGTTGAGTCATCTCTAAAAATTTCAAACTATAAAACATATTGGTCATTTTTGATATATCTAAAACCGTATAACTTACATTGGGCCAAATTTGTTCTAGGTTGATAATCAAAATATTCAATCATCTAATTATCTAATCTAAATAATAATATAACAATAAAAAACAAGTAAAAAAATTATACGGTCAATCGTCGTTTTAAAAAATGCTAGAAAAGCTTCACGAATCATTGCTTAGCTATTATACGGTCAATCGTCGTTTAAAAATATTTGCTATGTTTATTGTTATAACGTTACTCTTCGTTTAAAAAATATTTCTTTTATATAATTGATAAGAGCATTTTTTTCTCGGCTCGACCTAGACACTTGAATTCTCAGGACCGGCTCTGGTAGTAACTTCCAAAAAATACATGAATGACATAAAAGGTCGATTTATATCTACGTCTATGAAAGTATGATGCATGAAAAATAAAAACAAAAACAAAAACTTAGTGGTGCTAGAGTCTGTTTCGGTATAGAAAAGGTAACCAAATACGAGGGGACATCCGAGGACCAAACATAGGACAACCTAGTACAAGGCATCCTCTAGTCAAATTTAAAAAAAAAAAAAATAAACTTTTTTAAGCATTTTCAGAAAAAAAACATTGATGGGATTTTTTTTTAAATAAACAAACTTGCATTGTTTACATATGTTTTCAGCTATTTAGCTGTTACATATGTAACAACACAACTTTGTTTATTTAAAAAAAAATCCCGTTAGCCTTTTTTTTTATTTTGTTTGGCCAAAACGCTTAAAAACATTTATGTTACATTCTATATATTTTTTTTCAAAAAAAATAAGATAGTTTTTACATGAGTTTTTGACGTTTTCTTAACTCAAGTGGGTTTTCATTCTATACAGGACCTATATATATATATATATATTATGGTTATTTTGAGAACACTAAATATCGTGAGAACCGTGAAAAAAAACATTCAAAATCAATTTTTTAATACAAACATCGTTATAATTAAAATATAATATTAAAAATGAAAAACATTTTTCCTAATAATTTATCTTTAGTTGTAAAAACACTCTAAATTTAACTTTTTTACACATGTTTAAATGAAACAGTCTACACATGTATAAACGGTAAATTTACACATATGTGAAAACAATTTATTTTTGTATACGTATAAATTTTTACGCGTAAATTATGTTTTTTGATATTGTCTTTTAATAATAAAGATAAGTGTAAAAAGAAATTTTGAATTTGAATGGTTTTAGATAACGTTCTCACGGTTCGCACGAATTTGAATGGTTTTATACACACTATTATTGGGACGAGTTCTTAGCTTGTATAGGCCATGTCGCCTACCAACTAAAATTATCGCAAGAGCCTTTAGTTTCTCGCGATGTGATACACACATCCAATTTTTAAAGAAATGCTATCTGACAAGACAATTGTTATTCCGCCTGATGAAGTTGAAATTGAGGATAAAATTTCGTTTTGTGAAAGAACCTGTAGTAGTTATAGGTTGGAAAGTTCAAAAATTTAGGCGGAGTAGGATCAAGTTGGTCACGGTTAGATAGACTTCTAAACGTGTTCTAGAGTTTGCACGGGAATAAGAGGATCGTATTAATAAAAATATACGCTCATTCTGAAAGCATCATACCTTTGTATCTTTATATGTTAATTTTCTTAAGGATTTGTTTTAAGTACTCATGTTGTGGGGTGGGTAGCGTTGTTGTGGTTTTGTTGAGTAACAAGTCAAGAGTTGAATGTTTCACAACGGTGTTTAATACGATATTGTCATCAGTTTGAGTTTATTAATTACGAAGATCATTTCATTTGGTGTCATGTGTTGGTTAATCTAACCATATGTTGCATTTATACGTACGTTTAGTAGGCGGAAAAGAACTCCAATTTAGGCATACAATATGTTTTTGTTGCTTGATATTTCTCTCCCCTTCTTTTATATATTCATATGTGAAACAACTTGTCTTTTAAATAAGGTAACACGTTTCTACGAGATTCATTATGTAAATAGTAGGCAAAATATTATAATAATAAAAATAAACACCTAGAAAATGGCCTTGAAGATGATATTGTTGTTTAAATAAACAGAAAACATAAGATATGACAAGAAGAAAAGACATTGCGACATTGGAGAATTACACATTACCTCACACATTTGTCATAAGAGCACACACTTAAACAATAGAAAACGATAAAAACCACAAGATCGACACACACAATAGGAGATCCGAAAGTGATAAAAACATTGCTACACAAAATACACATTGAAAATTCTAAAGTATACAGGTTTGATACACATAGAATTTAGGGTGACAAATATGGCAGGTTGAAATTGATGAACCCGAAGATGGTCCACATAACTCTTTTTGTTAAAGACATTAACTGTAACCTAAAAGCAATTAAAGATAATGTAACATGAATACAATTCATATAACCTATTCATTTAAATGATTCATATGGTTGTGGTGATGTATTTAGGTTATATGAAAATTATAATTATAAAAAGGTAATGAAAGATGAGGATCAGATCTTTAAAACAACGCTATAAAAGAGCCATTTGTTTTTCCAAATAATTCATCCATTGTATTTTTACTTTATCTCACATTGATGAAGAAACAAAAGTAGAGGGATCGCCTTCTCTATAAAGACAAGGTAACCCATTGCAAGAGTTCATAAATTGTGTAATTTACATACTTAATCCTTTGATTAAGTGAGTTTTAGTTTTAGCCTGTTGACAATAATTAGTTAGATGTTTGGCTCTTATGATAAATATAAGTTGTAAAGTCAAGCCAAATTTAGTCGAGCGAGCCAACTTGTTTTTTAGAGCCGAACTTGAGTTTAAGATTCCATTTCGATTTTAATTTTGAGCATATCCAAGCCCGTTTGGTATAAAGTTTGAGTCTAGCTAAAGCTAGCTTTGGCTTGACTTGGTTTGTTTGTGTTGTATTTTCCAACTCATCGCACGGACACAATTCTAGGGTGTGTTATAATAGTACACCTAAAAAATGGTCAAAATTCATAATGTTATGATCATGCTAAACAAAAACATTATATAATAGAGTAAATTCCTTTTTGAGTCTCTGAATTTTGTTGATTTTAACTATTTGAGTCAAACATTTTCATTTTTAACATTCTGAATCCTAGTATTTTAAGTTTGTTATGGTTTGAGTCCAATTTTCTAACGTCATTAACCAAGTCAGTTAACTATAAGGGTATCTCAGTCATTTTACACATAGGTACAACTCTGTAATGCATAAGGTATAATGTACAAGTCTTTAATGCATAAATAAAATATAATATAATATAGAAAGCTCTCTCACACACACACACACACACCTGCCTCACCACCATTAACTACCACCTATCCACCTTCAAACCACCACCACCGCTGCACCTCCACCACTGCACCACCATCACCGCCACTGGACAACCATTCATTCCAGATCTGTTTCTCGTCTATGCTAGCAAACACCCTCAATTTAATTCACCTATAAAAGGCCTCCCTCCTCCCTTTGTATTCTCTGTAACTCACAAGGACACACAGTACACACAAACACTTGTGTGTGTCGATGGCAGCCAAGAAACTAAGGTCACCGGTCAGGTGACCAGACACACCCATCACCGGCGCCGCCTTTTCTCCTCTTCGGTAAGTCCTCCTACCCGATAACCATTCATCACCGAACCACTCTTCCTCAACCCTAACCCAATTGCCCACCCCACCGCATCCCCACCTCACCACCACCATCCACCACCACTGCCCCTCCCACACTATCTGGTTGTTGGTGGCTCGTCTGGGTTCTGGTCGTTCGTGGATCTGGTCAGGTCTGGTTATGGTTCGGGTCGTGGTGGTTAGGTCTAGTCGTTGGTGGTTAGGTCTGGTCGTTGGTGGATCTGGTCAGGTCTGGTTATGGTTCGGGTCGGGTCGGGTCGTGGTGGTTAGGTCTGGTCGTTGGTGGTTAGGTCTGGTTGTTGGTGGATTTGGTCAGGTTTGGTTATGGTTCGGGTCGGGTCGGGTCGTGGTGGTTAGGTCTGGTTATTGGTGGATCTGGTCAGGTCTGGTTATGGTTCGGGTCGTGGTGGTTAGGTCTGGTCGTTGGTGGTTGGTGGTTAGGTCTGGTCGTTGGTGGATCTGGTCAGGTCTGGTTATGGTTCGGGTTTGGGTGATGTCGAGTGGTGGTTGTGTTGATGATGGTTCAACCATCGGTGGAGATTGATGGTGGTGGTGGTTGCTGAAGATGTATGGTGGTGGTGGATTTGGTACTTAGAAAGAGAGAGAGAGAGAGAGAGAGAGAGAGAGAGAGAGAGAGAGGTGAGATCTGTGTGTGCAGATGTAGTGTGTGTATGTATTTAATATTATAGTATAATATTTAATAATTATTTATTTTTAATGGTAGGGGTATTTTGGTCATTTTATAAATATTAACAGAAAAAATGTAACAGGGTTAAAAAATTGGACTCAAACCATAATTTTTAATAAGTTATAATATTAAAATATTTAAATGTCATCAACTACTAATTAACTACTTGAGTTAATATTTAATTAAAATTTTATAATATTTAATTATTTATTTTTATAATTTTAATTATTTATTTTTAATTAGTAGTCCAAAACTCAAGTAGTTAAAATCGAAAAAACTCAGGGACTCAAAAAGGAATTTACTCTATATAATATTATAAAATTTTAATTAAAATATTTAAATGTCATCAACTACTAATTAAAGAGGTCATGCTGAAACCAGATATATAGTTTCACAAACGTTGGTTCTATTTTTAACGCGTATTTTATATATTTTATTTATAGTATAATTTTTTTAAATATAACTAGTGTGTTGCAAAGTCGCGCGTTGCGCGACGTTTTATTGTGCTATTCAATAACTATTACAAGTCATTACTAACAAAAATGACATCCAACACAAATGCAGCCTCATATAGTGTTCTCATGTATTTTAACTCCAAATGCAGCCTCATATAGTGTTTTCTTGTATTTCAATTCCTTTAACCCATTTCTCTCAAATCTTCTAAAAAATCTTTGGTTTCACTTGTAGTTCTTGATTCAACTATTTAAGTTGAGTCCACTACAACATAACAAAAACCAAAAAAAAAAATAATAATAATAATAAATAAGTAAGTAAGTAAATAAGTAGAACACAAGTTACCAACAAACGGGCCAGTTCGCGTTACATTTCTTCTCTTATAGATCAAAGGCCAAACTAAAAATAAAACGATGTTTCACCGGAACTTTGCGTACCTCAATCTGTATTTGAACATGTGTTTCGCTGGTTCGTAGTTCTTAGACGGCATTCAACTTCGTTGTGGTCGCCACTCGCCGATAATAGCTGTCATGTTGTGATTGAAGTGACTTGAATAAATTTGATATTTAGGGTATAGGAGGACCACTAAATTTTAATTTAAGTTCACAAATTTAAAAAGCAATTATGCAATTGTTTACAAACTAAAATTTGGATGTATACATAAACATACATTATATACTGTGTATAATTTAAAACTCAACATGAATAGTATTGTTTTTGTCTTCCTTACTTTCCTTTTACTTTTAAAGGTAGCAGCTTGACTAATCAGTTTCCTTGCTCCACGTATCTCCACCAGTTTACACGTGTTGCCCCACCTTTCCTTGCTCAACGTGGCAGCGTGACTAACCCTTATTTGCCTCTTTATTACTGAAGTTTGTTCTCTTTAAAACAGCCCTGGGGTTAGAGAGAGAGAGAGACAGACTGAAGGATAGAGATATATCGCCAACCGTTTTCCGACGGCCCCTTCGATCGAACCCAAACAACCTCCATGGCAGCAACAAACAACATGGCCTCATCATCTTCCCTACGTTGACAGTTCAAGAGGTCTCTTATATATTTTATTAAATATAATTCTCAACATGAGCAGAAATAGTGTCGTTGTCTGACTTTTCAATTTGACCACATATATTTCAAAGATTTTCTTTATATGTTTGGCATGTCACTCTTACTCTTACCCTTCACAGTTCCATGGCTCCAAGTCTCCAACTCCTCCTCACTCACGACTGTTGGTCGACAACGCACCGCCAATGCTGTCAACATAAAATCAGCGCTTGAGTTGCTGTGGAGACGATAGCCGTGGCGGTGGCGAGGAGGAGAAGACGAACAGTGGTGGTGGTGGTGATGGTCTCAATCATACAGCCGCCTGAGGCGGTTTCTGTTGTATTGTCAAACATGTGCTTCCAACCCAGGTCGCATATTTTTATGTGGGTTTGAATCGACGAAGCAGTGTGGTGGTGATGGTCTCAATTAGCAACAAGGGAGGGTTTTAAGTGGTTTATTTTGTGTGTCTGAATCAACAAGCAGGGAGGTTTTGACGTGGTTTGACGAGGTGTTGAAAGGTTGCGGTGGTGAGAAGGGGGTTTTATCAAACTGTGGTCTTGGGTCTGAGGTTTTGAAATGGTTTCTATGAAAATGTGTGAAATAAGGCCAGCTACAATACTGGTATTGTTTCAACCGTTGAAGTACACGGTTTTTAAAAGTGGGGAAGCAAGCAATACATGTCTTGAAACTCAAATATTCACTCCATTTTATGATTAAAAAATGTAACTCAGATTTGTACTCCATTTTTTTAGATTAAAAAATGTAAAACTAATAAATTATTATTAATATTACTACCATGCGCTATGTAAAATTATACTTATGCATATGATTATCAAGAACAAGAATATATTAAACTAAAAAAATACGAACAAGCCAATATTTTTGTTGAATTAAAATAAATTAGGGAAAACCAAATGTGATATAAAATTGTTATCATCATATAATTAAAAGATTAAAGCTCTAATTGTAGAACATAACATAGGATGCATAATAAAAGAAAAATAGTAACTCCTAGGAAGGGTATCAAACACACTCTGATTGAACTCATTTAAGCGGCATTGAACCGGTCTTATCGAAGCTTACGACGTTAGTTTTAGGTCTTCGGTTTATGGGGTTTTACCTCGTAGTTTTTAGAATATGCATTATATCATTGTGTCTTTTATTTTCATCATTATGTTATTTTTTCAATTATTGGCCAATACCGTAACGAATGAAAACGATAGCGCCGCGAAGCGCGCAAGAATCAACCTAGTTAGTCATTATGTGAAAGTAAGCATTTAATGCTAGTTTTAGATGGTAACTTTTATGTGACTTTTACATTAGTCATAGCTATTACATGATAAGACTTTGAAAAGACAAACATCAAAAAACCTGTATTAGATATTGGAAGTTCGACTAAATATCAGTACAAACATATATCTCACAAGTAACAGCTTGGGCCTTACCCGGAAAAGAGCAGAGACCGTAAGTGTGAAATATGTTTTTATAGTTTTTCTTCAGTACAGTTATTGAACCACTGCAAGAAAGTCAATGCATTAGATGTTGAATTAGTCACCAGAAGGTAAAATAAGTATTCACATGAATTCATCAAATTGATCGACACATTGGTCACAGACTTTGCAGTGCTGGCTATAATTGAAAACCTGCAAGAAAGCCAACAATTTAGAAATGTTTAACTGTTATAATTTATTTTTTGACTTCGACTTTCCAGGTCAAATTTATGACTTCAGAATATCAAAATAGGTTTCAGCTATGCTGTAAAATAGGTTTAAAGTCCACTGATGTTTACCGAACCCACAATGCTGGTTCATTTCAGTAAGTTTTTACTGCTTTTGTGTGCTTAGTTAAAGACTTAAAGAGTTCTATTACTTATTATCTTGCTATTAAAAAGCGCAATGCGCAAAAAAGCGAAGAGATCTAAAACCAAAGTGCGAAGCACAAAAGCGGCAGGCTTTTCGTACCCGAGGCGCAGGATGATTATATAATTTTCTTAACACATCCGATGAGTTTTTAACATCCCATACCCAAAATATAGCTATAAATAAGTTTTTTATATGATTTTACCTACATGTACAAGCCAAATAACCCAAGGTATCCATACAACATGTTACTGCAAAAGTACCCAAAATACAAGAGGCGTGTGCCTTAGGCAAAAAAAAGCCTAACTCAAAAAGCATATGCCATTTTTGCGTTTCTTGTATGTCCTCTAAGCATTGAGCGAGAAAGCCCCAAGACCTTCGCCTTGACGCGCTTTTTAAAACCAAGATAATAACATTAAAATAAAAAATATTTGTGTGTTTAGGTTAAATCGATACATATCTGGTATGTATCTCAAGGTTCTCCGGCGACATGAGAAGATCCCCACTGCAACCAGCAGTGGCAAATCAGCAACTTCTTTCGCCACTTGTTTAAGCCGGAAACATAATAACAGTTGATACAGTCATCGACATAGGTCCTGTGTTTTAAAAAGCGCCCCTTAAGCGCGCTTAAGCGCGAGGCGCCTCTAGGCGCAGATCATGTCGCCTTATGTAACCCAAGGCGCACTACTTACAAAAAGCGCAGAAAAAGCGCGATTGTCCGGCCAAAAAATCCCCAGAGGTGCGCGCTTTTCGTACGGGGGGTGTTTTTATGCTTAAAATCTTTATATATGTAGCTAAAAGGGTTGTATATTTAAGTTAAATCATATATAAACCTTATTTGTATCTATATTTTGGGTAAATGATGCTAAAAACCTATAGCATATATAAAAAAATTATATAATCGTCTTGCGCTTCGCGTACGAAAATCCCACTGCTTTTGCGCTTTGCGCCTCGGTTTTGGACCTCGTCGCTTTTGTGCGCTTCGCGCTTTTTAAAACCAAGCATAGTTCATGTACCTAGCAAAAGCCTATATACAACTTATAAAACAACCTAAGGAAACCTCACACTATAACTTAAAAAACATTCAATATTAGGGAAAACAATACATAAATTAAAGAAATCAATTCATACACATCTCATAGACACCAGTTAATCACTCAAACAATGACTAAACACACAATACTATACTCAGATTTCACTAACCTGACATAAGGATTCTAGCTTGCCCACTTAGAGCAGATGAATATTTTCGAACCGGGATAGGCCAATGAAAAAGAATCATTAAAACAACACAAACAGGAATATAAATATAAACTCATGAGTTACAAAGATTTAAAATAACGTACGTAAAACCATAAACAGATAAACAATAGGCTTCTAAAACAAATTCACATAAATCAATTCAAAGAGAATTAATAAACAACAAATTAACCACTTATCATTTACATGCACACAAAAGTTTAAAAATCCATTGTTTTGAAATTGGCTATGTATGAGAGCAACAATGTATCATCTTTTAAAAAAAAACTTCAAATAAAATTAATTCAAAGTAAAGCAATTGTTAATTAACCACTTAGCATTTACATACACACAATTTTTAAACATAACAGGCATTTGTTAAGTATTCGGATAGATAACCCGTTGAGTGGGTCAAACTCAAGAAACTAGAGAGAAGCCAGACTAGAAATATAGAGAGAATATTAGACTTAATTCATTTTCTTCATAATTAAAACATTAACATACTTGCCTTTTTATATAGGCTTACAACCAAAAGAAATTAACAAGGTTAACCACTAACCCAGTACTACTAACTTAAGCCAATAACCTTATTGGGTTCAAAGAAACATGAACTATATTCCTACTTTAGTGGAAGAAGTGGTCTCACCACTAACCATAATTAATTAAATATTAAATAATTAAATAAATAAAACAGTTAAAAAAAGATGGAACAAGTCCATGCACGTTGCATGGTCTACTCTTCGGCATTTGGCTCGGTTCTCCGCATGGACGGTTTGGGCGGGTACGTAACAGCATTGGTTTAGAATCGGCTATGTACATGAGCAGCATTAGAGCAAGCCACTGATAATACGACATTCATCGTTTGATATCCAGTGGTTAAACCTAAATGCAATCATTATTTACGACATTCACAATTTGATATCCAGCTACTAATAACACGCCATTCACAGCTTGATATCTGATATAATTGGTATTCAATACATTCCATAGATGAGATGGATACAATATATAGGCAAAGCAAATTACACTAAGCTACCTAAACATTTACAAAACTACAAACTCATACAAATATCAAATATTATCTAACATCCCCCCGCAAGCTGAACGGTGGAGGACCAATGTGAAGCATTTGACGAAATTTGTTGAATTGAGGAGTAGGTAGACTCTTAGTGAAGATGTCAGCCACCTGAAGCTTGGTTGGAACAAATTTGGTGACTAGTTTTCCCGTAGTAACCAGTTCGCGTAAAAAATGATAATCAAGATCAATGTGTTTTGCACGCTTGTGAGAGACGGGATTTTGAGTGAGAAAAATGGCACTCTGGTTATCACAAAGTATAGTAGGCCGATCTGGAGGTAAAGCATGCAGTTCTTCAAGAAGATGTGTTAACCAAATAATCTCTGCAGCAGTATTCGCCATAGCTCTATATTCAGATTCACAGCTGGATCTAGCAACAGTCGGTTGCTTTTTGGCGCTCCAAGAAATTAGATTACCCCCCAAAAATATAGAATAACCATAAGTAGAACGACGAGTTTCCAAGCACCGCGCCCAATCTGCATCAGAATAGCCAAGTAACGCTGTAGTAGTAGGACGAGTGTAATGAAGACCATACGCAAGAGTTCCCTTTAAGTAGCGAAGAATACGTTTGACCTCTTGATAGTGATCAACTGTTGGAGAATGCAAAAATTGACTGACTTGATTGACAGCATATGAAATATCAGGTCGCGTGATCGTCAAGTACTGAAGAGCTCCAACAATGGACCGATAGTGTGTAGCATCTGGAAACAAATCACCTGTAGACACAAAAGAAACATGCGTGCTTAAGGGAGTTGGAGCAGGTTTTGCATCCACCATCTTAGCACGACGAAGAATATCCAAAGTATATTTTGATTGATTTAAAAATAACCCATTTGTTGTGTAGGTAACCTCCAATCCTAGAAAGTAATTAAGTTTCCCCAAATCCTTGATGGAAAATTCATTATTAAGACACGAGATGAAGGACTGGAGTGTGTGTGGCTGATTACCGGTCAAGATAAGATCATCGACATATACCAAAAGGTACATGAGACAAGAGTCACGTTTGAATACGAAAAGAGATGGGTCCGCTCTGCTGCACAAGAACCCATTAGTGGTCAAAAACACACTTAAACGATGAAACCATGCTCGTGGAGCTTGTTTGAGACCATAGATAGCTTTGTTTAACTTGCAAACATACGATGGGAATCGCGGATCAATAAAGCCTTTTGGTTGCTCCATAAAAACATTTTCATTTAGATGTCCATGCAAAAACGCATTATTGACATCTAACTGGTGTAGGTTCCATTTATTAATTACGGCAAGAGCAAGAACGGTACGAACTGTAGCGGCTTTGACAACCGGACTGAATGTATGCAAGTAGTCGAGACCCGGAACTTGAGTAAAACCTTGAGCCACAAGTCGAGCTTTGTGTCGCTCAATAGACCCATCAGAATGGAATTTTGTGCGAAACAGCCACTTCGAACCAACAATATTAGTATTCGCTGGTCGCGGTACAAGTGTCCATGTGTGGTTGCGATGAAGGGCATCTATCTCAGCCTGCATCGCACGTATCCATTTATCTTCTTTAGCAGCGGAATGAAAGGTTTTTGGTGCCTAGATCCGTGTACTTCACGGGTCTATGTGTCCCGACATGCTCGGTTCGATGAATCTCATTTCCCTCTCAATATTTCCTCGTCCGCTAATCCCATTCACACTCTTGAGATCTCCTCATTTTGGGACCCATCGGCTGTTCAGTTCTCAAAAAGTTTACAAAATCAAACCACTTCCACCGACAAACATACATCTACACCTACTGTTACTACTCCATTGGTCAACTCCATCATAAATATTCCTTTTCATCCATCACAACAGACACCTATTGATCCAATAAATCCTTCACCTGATAACATACCAACCAGGGACGGATCTAGAGTGTAGGCAGGGGTAACGTCCGTTACCCCTCAACTTTTTAGGCGTAGTGTATTTTTAGTGTATTTTTAATTTCTTTTACGTGTTTTGTATTACGTTACACGTGAAAATTATGTAATGTTACCCCTGAAATCTTGGTCTAGATCCGCCACTGATACCAACTACTCCAACCGATACCCCACCAACTACTCCAGCCAATACCCCTCCATCGACTCCCATTTCCAGCCATGGACACACACCTAACACTACACCAAATTCGTCATCTGGTGGTACCTCTCCGGATCCGTCACCACCTTCCAGCCCTAATACTAATAACTCTGCCACGAGTAGCTCGCCACCTCCACCTACACCACCTCCGAACCTTCCCACTCATCCGATGGTAACCCGTGCAAAAGCGGGCATTTTCACGGTATTCAATACATTCCATAGATGAGATGGATACAATATATAGGCAAAGCAAATTACACTAAGCTACCTAAACATTTACAAAACTACAAACTCATACAAATATCAAATATTATCTAACAATATCCAATTATTATACCTAAACGCAATGATCGTTAAAAAATAGATGTAAACCTAAACTAACACTTAATCACAGTTTGATATCCACAGTCAATCACAAAGCACTGTCATCACACAATCATTCAAGAACAGAACAACAGACAACAACATAACAACATCCAGGAGAAGCCAGTTGATCAAAAGTGAAAACAAATTAATAAAATAGACCCTTTCAAGGCTCAGAGTTCAAAAAACAAAAAAAAATTTGCTGCAAAATGGGTTGTAGGTTTAACCCCACCATCCACCACCCTTGCCAAGCCATCTTCTTCTATTTTCTGTAAAATATTTAGACTCATCATAGCTATTGAGTAATCCCACACTAAGTTGCCACCAACATTACTCTCTCTCTCTCTCTACATAGTGATGGTAATAGTGAATCCACCAAAGGCAACCAAACAGAGCCACCGACATCGCCACCCAGCACCCACGACCGGAGCCGAGGCTGATGTGGTACCGGTGGACTTGTGGAGTGAGAGAAAACAGATTGGGGGTTTAAAAAGTGGCACAGAAATGGGAACCACCGCACCACCGGAACCACTGGAGCGGATGCGGCGAATGAACCAGAGCAGGTCCGTCACCTTTTTTAGAGAGAGAGCATGTTGGACGATTGGGAGGAGAGAGAGAGTTGTGGGGTTATAAGAAGGCTCGTAAATGACGGTTCTACTTCTACCACTGAAACTAAAAGAAACAATAATCATGCCATCGGTAACTATTCATAAAAGTTCATGTAATAACATATAGGATAACCCAAGGCATTATAGCCTAGTGGTATCTTGTGTAAAAATATATGATCCAAACCACAATACACAGATCTGAGCCTACACAAACTCAAGATCAACCAAGAAGATAGAACAACAGAAGTAGGCGACAAAACAGGTGACAAAATCTTATTATACCCAAACCAAAATATTGCCCCCCAAATACCCTGAATCTCTCCAAATAGAGAGATCCTAAAGAATAATATGTCAACTGATTGTTTAGATCAGTTGACGTATCTGAATATTCAATACAAACACTTACAGTCACTAGGACGACGATACAGATGATCAACAGAGATCAGACAGGGATTACACAGGAGTAATCCTTACACCAGATACTAATACAGATCTTCACACACTTGTGAAGATCAAAATACAGAGATTAAACCCTAACCAATACAAGAGAGACGATACAGAAAGAGAGAGAGAATGAGTGTATAGAATGATGAAGACAGAGGAATAACAATCCTTTTATACTAGATCTCGAACATTCTTCGAGAACACTCCTCAGCCAAAGATCAATAACAACCTGAGAAGATCACAACCGTAGAAATATAACGAAACACATGAGCTGGGCTACAAGCCAACAGCTCACAATAATAATAAGCCCAAAACTAACCAGACTCAGAACTAAGGGCCCAACTGTAAGCCCAAACATAATAAGACCCAAAGACATTTAAACATAGAATTGTTACACCTTATATTTTAACATGCCCCCTCAATTCGTATGTTTAAACATGTCTTTTAGTCTTAAATCATTACAAAACTTTCTATGCTGCTGGATACCCAAACCCTTAGTAAATCCATCAGCAATTTGATTTTGAGTTTCAATCTTTATGGTTTCAATTAAACCACTGGAAATTTTCTCCCTTAAAAAATGTATATCAATCTCAAAATGTTTAACTCTTTCATGAAACACAGGATTAGCTGCTATGGATATAGCAGCCTTACTGTCACAAAACAGTTTCATAGGCAATCTAACAACAACACCTAATTCACTCAACAAGTTTTTCAACCATAACAACTCACAGGATGCAGAACACATCCCTCTATACTCAGCTTCGGCTGATGACCTGGAAATAGTGCCCTGTTTTTTGCTTTTCCAGGAAACCAAACAGTTTCCTAAGAAAATGCAATATCCAGTGACTGATTTCCTAGTCACAAGACACTTAGCCCAGTCTGCATCAACATACCCAATAAGATTCATTGTATCACCTTTACTAAAACTGATTCCCATTCCTGGTGACTCTTTAAGATATCTTAAAAGTCTTAGTGCAGTTTTAAGATGACCATGATTGGGTTTGTGCATGAACTGGCTAAGATACTGAACTGCATAGCTGATATCTGGTCTAGTTAAAGACAAATATATCAATTTGCCTATTAACTTTTGAAACCCAGTAACATTATCAACTAGCACATCATTCTTGCTGTTTTTTGTGTTAACAACATAACTTTGCTCAATAGGATTATTTACAGGTTTACACCCTAAATATCCAAACTCATCAAGTAACTCAAGACAGTACTTCCTTTGAGTTAAGTAAATATTATCCTTTTCATATAAGACTTCAATACCAAGAAAATATTTAAGTTTCCCTAAATCTTTCATAAGGAAATTAGTACTTAACATTTTTTTAACCTTGTCAATTTCACTTTGACAATTCCCAGTTAAAATAATGTCATCAACATAGACAAGAAGAACTAAAAAGACATTTTCTTTTGACATAACAAACATGGAGTAATCACATATACTCTGAACAAAACCAATACTAAGCAAAACATCAGTAAGCTTTTCATTCCACTTCCTAGGAGCCTGTTTTAAACCATATAAAGACTTTACAAGCTTACAAACCTTAGTTTCATTTTCTGAATAATAGCCTTCTGGTAGAGACATGTATACATCCTCAGTAATGGATCCATACAGAAAGGCATTGTTTATATCTAATTGATATAAAGTCCAATTATTCTGGACTGCAAGACTAATTATGCACCTAACAGTTACCATCTTAACCACAGGAGAGAAAGTCTCTCCAAAGTCAAGACCCTCTCTCTGATTGTAACCCTTAGCTACTAGTCTTGCCTTATACCTTTCTACTTCACCACTAGCTTTATATTTAACCTTATAAACCCATTTACAACCAATGGGTTTTCTACCAGCAGGCAAATCAGACAAAACCCAAGTGTTATTCCTATGTAAGGCTTCCATTTCAGAGTTCATTGCCTCAACCCACTTGGGATCTTTGGCAGCCTCAACATAGGACCTTGGTTCAATGTTTTGATTCAAAACAGACACAAAACTCATATTATCACTAGACAAATGAGAGTAATTGACAACTTTTTCCACACCATACTTAACTTTCCCTTCTACAACAAACTCATTAAATCTCCTGGGAAAGACAGACTCTCTAGATGACCTTCTAACAGATCCCTCAGATGGGTTGTTCTCAACATTTGAAGTCCCTGCATCATGGTTTACCCTGTCAGGAACACTACAACCTGGACTGCCAGGCTGCTGATCATCATCAAGATGATGACCTACCCCCCTTGCAGTCCTGGGAGTGGTTCCTGACTGCAAACTAGCTGGAACCTCATGAGACACTTTCCTAACAGAACAGACGAAGGAACCCTGTTAATTAAATAAGTAGCAGTTAATACACAATCAGACCAAAACCTAAGTGGAATCCCACTTTGGAACAGTAAAGATCTAGCCATATTAAGAAGGTGTCTATGCTTTCTTTCAGCAACACCATTTTGTTGTGGTGTGTATGCACAAGATGTTTGGTGTATAATCCCATTATTATGACAGAAAATCTCCATTTGTTTGTTAACAAATTCACCACCATTATCACTTCTAAAGACTTTAACTCTTGTCTTAAACTGAGTCTTTAGAAGTTCATAAAAAATAACAAGATTTTCAAAAACCTCACTCTTATTTTTCAATAAGTAACACCAAACAGTTCTTGTGAAGTCATCCACAACAGTCAAAAAATACCTATATCCTTCCCAACTTGTGACCTTGTAAGGACCCCAAACATCAAGGTGAACAATATCACCTACAGCTTGGGTCTTATGATCACTGATTGGGAAAGGTAATCTAACCTGCTTAGCCTTGTGACATATATCACAAGGCTGTGAGTCAGGTTTCCCTATTTTAAGTTCTTTACTAAGAATGGCTAAAACCTGATCAGAAGGATGTCCTAACCTGCTGTGCCACAGGTTAGAACTCCCAATACTACTAAAACAAAGATTAGAACTCACATTCTCTCCAACAAAATACAAACCATCCTGCTGATCACCAGTCACCAGGATTCTCCCTGACTTGGAATCCTGAACATAACAGTGACCCTCATCAAATAAGACACTCAACTTGTTGTCTTTAGACAACTTGTGAACAGACATAAGGTTGACACAATATTCAGGTACAAGGAAGACATCATATAATGTAACACCCTCGGCTATTTTTATGTCACCAATCTTGGTAACTTTAGCAGAGGTGCCATTTGGATGTTTTACCTGAATATTGTAATCAGATACATCAACACAGTTGACCATAAACTTATCACTTTTGGTCATGTGTTGATTTGCTCCTGAATCAGTGATCCACCCACAACTAATAGCCCCTTTTATAAAACTAGAACAACTAGAGAATCTTTCAAAAATTTGTTTAAGATTTGAAATTTTAGATAGAGCAGAAAAACCATTAATATAAATGTTTTTACCTCCAGTATTAGAACATTGTGGATCACTTGTCCCTTTCTCACTGATAAGATTCATTAACTTGGAAATCTGTTCAGGAGAAAAAGGCAAACCAGAAGTAGAAGATACAGGAGACTTAGTAGAACTACCAGGGTTATTAGACAGATTTGCTCTAGGAGTCTGTCCAACAGCCCTTTTCCTAAAGCCAGAGGGATACCCAACCAGCTCATAGCATCTATCTACAGTGTGACCCAACATATTGCAGTGGGTACACTTAAGATTTGGGTTAGGTCCCCTCACAACCCCCTTTTTTTTGTTATCAGGAGGTTGATTGGTCTTAGTAAAGAAAGCCATGTTCTGCCCTTTTGCAGTCCCACTAGAGCCTCTATGAGATTCCTCTCTAGAGACTATGGAGAAGGCAGTTTTTATACTAGGTAATGGCTCTCTTGTCAACAAAGTAGTCCTAACAGGCTGATAGGCATCATCAAGACCCATTAGGAACTGCATTAGTTTAATAAGAGAAGAAAAATCATTGAAGTCCTTAGATGCCTTACAGGTGCAAGTAGGCAACTGCAGTATGGCATCCAATTGCTTCCACATAGTGTTAAGTCTATGATAATACTCAGAGACAGTACTACCATTTTGCTTAACACTATTGATTTTTTGGTACAAACTAAACACAACAGAGCCATCAACCTTATCATAAGTCTCCTTAAGATCAGACCAAACTTCACAAGCAGATTCAGAGAAAACTTGACCTAGATACAATTCCTCACTAACAGAATTCAGCAGCCAAGACAACACAACAGAGTTACACCTATCCCATTGTTTGGCTAGCAGTTCATCATCCTCAGGTTTTACACATGTTCCATCTATAAAACCATATTTGTTTTTAGCTTTTAATGCCAGTTTCATAGAGCTAGACCACACATTATAATTGTCTGTTCCTTTGAGTTTCAGACTGATGATGGATAAACTGCTAGTGTCACTAGGGTGCAGATAGAGTGGGTCACTGATATCTAGTCTACTTATCAGTGTTCCCACAGCAAGATCAGTAGGACCAGGACCTTGAGGGCCTTGTGGTGATTCTGATCCTTCAGACATATTGAAACAGAAACAAACAAACACGCAAAAGCCAACAGCCAACCAAGACAAACACACAGATAGACAAAACACAACCAGGTCCTAATAGGACGAAGCTGTGCCAGGGGTCAGATAGTGGGTTCGTCACTCAAGGTGCCCACCCAGATCTTAGCACAGGAGTCCCTTATTATCTATATATATATATAGAAGTATATATAGAAGCAGACAGACAACAGCCAAGTAAAGACCACAACTCAATAGACACAAGACAGATAATAGATCAAGTATTGAGCCTACTCCGGTCCACCCTAACCCGGACAGTGCTCCTAGACACAACAAGAACAAGGAAAAAGAAAGACAAGGAACAATCTCACCAAGAAGACCCAAGTTAGGGTTTCTCCAATAACTCGTAGCTCGTAACCTTCACTTAGGGTTACGAACCAGAGAGCAAGCAAGATAACGTATCACCAGCTATCCAGAACCACCAAGGAGCCAACAGTCCGTTGACACCAGTTCCAACACTTGTCAATCACCACAACAAACAATCAGTAATACCAGATCTGAGATCTAAATTTCTAGATCTCAGATTTAAGACTCAAGGTAAGACAACACAGCGGAAGACAAGAACAGGATCTTTTATTAAGAAAACCTTTATGATATAAGAGCCTAGGGCTCTGATACCATGTAAAAATATATGATCCAAACCACAATACACAGATCTGAGCCTACACAAACTCAAGATCAACCAAGAAGATAGAACAACAGAAGTAGGCGACAAAACAGGTGACAAAATCTTATTATACCCAAACCAAAATATTGCCCCCCAAATACCCTGAATCTCTCCAAATAGAGAGATCCTAAAGAATAATATGTCAACTGATTGTTTAGATCAGTTGACGTATCTGAATATTCAATACAAACACTTACAGTCACTAGGACGACGATACAGATGATCAACAGAGATCAGACAGGGATTACACAGGAGTAATCCTTACACCAGATACTAATACAGATCTTCACACACTTGTGAAGATCAAAATACAGAGATTAAACCCTAACCAATACAAGAGAGACGATACAGAAAGAGAGAGAGAATGAGTGTATAGAATGATGAAGACAGAGGAATAACAATCCTTTTATACTAGATCTCGAACATTCTTCGAGAACACTCCTCAGCCGTAGATCAATAACAACCTGAGAAGATCACAACCGTAGAAATATAACGAAACACATGAGCTGGGCTACAAGCCAACAGCTCACAATAATAATAAGCCCAAAACTAACCAGACTCAGAACTAAGGGCCCAACTGTAAGCCCAAACATAATAAGACCCAAAGACATTTAAACATAGAATTGTTACACCTTATATTTTAACATCTTGGTGGTGAGATAAGACTTAAGGGCCATAAGGTCCTGGGTTCGAATCTCACAAAGGGAGTTTTCTCATAATTATGAGTTTCCTCCTGAATTGGTGACTTGGTGGTGGAATATGATCGCGTGGCAACACTGGTGACACGTTGATACTCCAGTGTTCCGTGAGTGATTCCAATTTGTTGGCCGTTCAAAAAAAAAAAATAACATATAGGATAATGTTTTCTATATTGCAATGTTATTCGACCACGTCTCTCTTGGCATTATATGCATCAATTGTAAACCACAAATCTATTTGCGTTTTTATCCTCCGAAAACAAAAGCACTTCCACATACCCACATTACGCTCTACTTGTACCTTCCCTTTGATGCCATTTCTGGTTTTTGGGTATCGATACCAATGACGACCATTTCTAGAAGGTTAGTTTCTTATTTGATAACATATTAAAGAAAATTTCGTTCATATATTATGCCAAAAATCTCGTTTTTTTTTTCTTTGCGGATGATCTGGTTTTCATTTCTTGCCGTTTTAGTTCCTAGCACTATTACCGTCACATTTTCATGTTAAATAGGGTATAACGGTTATTTTGCCGTAGGCAGAGCCGGCTCAACGTTTTAAGAGGCCCTAAGTGAACAAAAAAGTCGAGGCCCTTTCAAAAAGCTTTTTGTTATAGATCAACCTCTTTTACTGGGGTTTGGATACGGTAATAACAAAGTATAACGTTTATAGATGGTTTAATAATTTTTGTGATTCAATAAAAGCTTCATGTTTAGTTTTTCTTTGTCTTTTTTACATAACCAGATCCATACGTCTGGTTTCGATTTGATATTGAATTATTATTAAAAATGTAACTAAGGAATCACAGATAGTAGGCAATTAGTAATCAAAGATAGCTTACACTTATACTAAAGAATCAAAGATACTACTAAAATAGGAATTTTTGTAGTAGTTTTGTACGCTTATACCAGAAACTTAGAGAGTCAAACAAGAGTAGAAACCCAAATATCAATAATAAAATAATGCCAGAACCAACCAAATAACAACAAAGTGACCTAGGAAGCCTTAGGTAAAATAATTAGTGGGCCCAAAGAAACAAAACTGGAGGCCCTAAGCCCTAGCCTAGGGTGAGATAACTATTGGGCCGGCCCTGGCCATAGGTACATATAAAAATGCAGAAGGCAAAAAAAGATTAAGCACTTTCATTTAACAAAAGCATGTAACGGCGTTAGACTGAATGTAATGGAACAACGCCCTGGTTAAGGTGGCAGCTCCGGGGCATAATGGCAGCCCCTGGGCTTGATGGTACGCTATACACCGCACAAGGGCTTTATCAAGCATGAAAAGGGGGGATTCGTTAGGGGGCTTAAACTACATGGATTGGGGCGTGTAGAAGGGAGGTGGAAACCCAAACACCGCCACCATGCCCTCATGCCCAAGGGCGTTGCCCCTCATTTTATTTAAAAACATGATTATTTTTATTCAAAACTCATTTAGTCTAAGTGATGCCTTGTGACAGGATGGGGCTTTGTCTTGCTCTCGTGACTTCGTGTAGTCTTAATGACCATGAGAGGAAATGGGTGACGGTTGGGTGTGGTCTTCCCTGTGGCCAACCTTTTTAATAAAATAAAGTATATGATGACGTATAAAGAAATTTTAGGGTTGTAGGTGTGTGGATTAGTGATGGTTGTGAAATTAGGGTATTTTATTGGGTTTATGGGCCATATTTTACAAATCAAGATTCATTTTTATTTGTATAATTTTAATAGAAAATAAAATTTTTATTTGAATAAGAAATGTTTTATATGTATTCTTTTAATTTTTCTTTTTAATTTTATTTGTCTAATTTAATTAATATTAAAAATAAGATTTAAATAAAAAATAATGATTGTAAATATATTTATTTTTATTTAATATTAGTTTTGTGATATAAAATATATTTAAATAAAAAATTAATGGTTAAAAAATGATTGGGGTTCATAAAAACAGTGAAACCATTATATCATTCACATCTATGTAGGGCTTTGTCCGGAATGGGCCATTCCACTGGACTGCTCTGAAAGCTTTGTGGTGAGCCCATTCTCTCTCCAAAGGTCAAATAAAAAACTCAATATTTTGAAATCTAATGGTCAAATGCATAAACTAAAATTAATACATTCAAAAAAAATAAACCCACAACTTTATTTATCAACCAACTCAAACTTTGAACTCGCTCTTTCACTTTCAAACTTTTTAGACTTTCACTCTCAATGAATTTTCTATACAAAAATCTCTAACACTAAACATTTCGTATGAATGACCAACGAAGTTTTCAAGAAATGCTATGCTCCTCTGGTGTAAATCCAAACCCGAACGAATCTACCAATATCCCACTCTTCCAAAGCTATGGGTTCGTCTTCCTAGTTCTAACAATTTGGGTTCATGAGTCAACCTGGTTCCATTCATCCACAATTTCAGAATTATGATTCTATGCCTCTACCCGGTTCCATGCATCCACCCAACTACCTGTTCCTCCTCGAGACGAGTTTCAACCCACATGTTCAATCTCCACATTTCACCCCTCCATCAAACGGGTTCAATGCCCTTGACACCCAATCGTCCAATACATCTGCACCAACTCTGTCGTCTGGCCGAAAAAATAAAGGGAAAAAGGTTGTCGCGTCATCGAAAGTTGTGATTCATAAATGGTCAGTGGAAGAAGTTGAAGCTCTTACACAAGCTTATCTTCATTTGTCAATGAGATATCTTTGTTCATATTTTTTTTTTGGTGATCTAATATTTTTTTGGTGATCTAATGTTTTATTAACACATAATAGGGAAAAAAATACTTAAAGATAGCGGGTAGGTGGGCAACAAACTGCGCCGCCACCCCTTTCTGGACGGTAAACCCTAACCTACTAAAAACGAACCCATGCCCCACCAGAGTCGAGACACTGCTATGAATAACTCGTTAGACTCTGGTCAGTAACCGATGACTTCTGGTGCCAAAGAGCCAAAGGTATCAAAAGGGTAACAACTTTTGGAGTCACTTCCACATATCTTTTTGCTGAATGTAAACATCACTTCAAATACGATCCATGTAACATACAAAATATTATTCAAGTTTGTTCAGGCGAAGTCAATTTTATTCAAATTCAAGCCAAGTCAAATAAATTATTTTTTATGTTTTTTCTTTCTTTTTACTTTCAATTTGGTTGTCCTTTTTGATATACATTGTTTTATGAGCCATGTTCGCACAAAATATTTTTACTTTTCTCTATTTTTACGTTCAATAACGCACGAAGAAATGCCTCTATTTTTTTTGAACGGCTAATTGCTCACCTGTGACCCCAGCCTCATGCATTGTCTTAATCGGTTCAGCCGGGAGTCGAACCATTAACCACACCCGGGCAGAAACCCTCCTAGGAGGTAAACTTTCCCACCTCACCCCAACTGAGTTGGGGGTCATTGGCAAGAAATACCTCTATTTGATATAACAATTTAATTTCTATGAAGAGTAACTTTGATACCACTTTTATAGGCTAAAAGGAAAAATAGCATTGATAACAGGAGCAGCAAGTGGTATTGGCGAGTGCACTGCCAAACTATTTGCTGAACACGGAGCAAAAATAGTTGTTGCCGATGTACAAGACCAACTTGGACAAGATGTTTGTGATGTCATAGGCTCGTCAAACTCAAAATATATCCATTGCGATGTAACCAATGAAGAAGACGTGAAAAATGCCGTAGATACAACAGTCTCGGCTTACGGAAAACTTGACATAATGTTCTGTAATGCAGGGATAGTAGATCCTTACAAGGCACGAATAATGGACGTCGAAAAAGCAGATTTCCAACGTTTGCTCGATGTTAATGTCTTAGGAGTCTTTTTGAGCATGAAACATGCCGCTAGGGTTATGGTTCCAGCGAGAGCTGGCTCAATAATATCAATGGCTAGCCTTGCTTCGAATATTGGTGGTGCCGCCTCACATGCTTATTGTTGTTCTAAGCATGCTGTGGCTGGTTTGACCAAGAATCTGGCGGTAGAACTTGGACAATTTGGCATTCGGGTCAATTGTTTGTCACCTTATGCAATGGTTACACCATTATCCACTAGCTTTGTTGGGCTTGAAGATGAAGCTTTAGAGAACTTAGTGAGCTCACGTGCAAATCTCAAAGGGGTGACACTCAAGACAGATGATGTTGCCAATGCAGCCCTTTTTCTAGTAAGCGAGGAGGCCAAGTACATTAGTGGACAAAATCTGCATATTGATGGTGGACTCGGCATTGTGAATCCATCATTTGGCTTGTTTAAATATCCAGATAATTAGTGTTTATGCTCCAATTTTACTATTTTCAATAAAGATCAACTAGGGTTTGATACTATATGTGTGTGTATTGGGGGGGGGGGGGGGGTTGAGTAACATTGGGAAAAAGTTTTATTAAATACATTTCCTATATGATAAGTTGATAACTGAGACAGTTAGGGGGTGTTTGGGATTGCATTTTGAAATAGATTTTTAGATTATTGCTTGTTGAAAGCACAAATAATCAGTTCTTAGTGTTTGGGGTTGAGTTATGAAATAGATTTTTAGGCTATCAAAACGCAATAATCTAAAAGCAGATCCACCTCTGCGTTTCCAAAACGCATAATTTGTTTTGAAAAATCAATCCCAAACACCCTCTTAATATAGTTGGAGATTTGAAAATTTACGTGATTAAATAATTTAAAATCTTTATAAGTTTTGAACTATGTCAACTTCGTCATCTTAAATATATATATATAAATACACACTTAAGTTGAATTTACATGATTATACTTCCTTTCGTCAGCAAAAGCTTCACTTTGCTCGTTAGACTGGGAGTGGAAGGGGATGTGAAGCCCTTTCACGCCACCAACACCATCCCCTATGTGTGGTAGAAGCTGGCATGGGGCAAGTGAGGTGGAGATTTTCACTGGTGTGGGGGCAAAAGCTTCACTTTGCTCGTTAGACTTGGAGTGGAAGGGGATGTACGTGAAGCCCTTTCACGCCACCAACACCATCCCCTATGTGTGGTAGAAGCTGGCATGGGGCAAGTGAGGTGGAGATTTTCACTGGTGTGGGGGCAAAAGCTTCACTTTGCTCGTTAGACTGGGAGTGGAAGGGGATGTGAAGCCCTTTCACACCACCAACACCATCCCCTATGTGTGGTGGAAGCTGGCATGGGGCAAGTGAGATGGAGATTTTCACTGGTGTTGGGGCAAAGGTGAGAGTGAGGTATGGATACTTGTGGTTGGTTGATTATAGATTATAGATAGTTGTGGTGGGTTGTTGATTAAAAAAATAATAAAAAAACCTTGGTCATCAGCACCCCTTGTTTTTTGGGGCTTGGAGGGGAATTCCTTCTTTGCTTACGTGGATGCCACTTGTTGCACCATGTCTCGTTCATTCCATGACCATAACGTGTAGTCTTAACTTTTTTTAAGAGTATTAGTCGCATATTGAAGAACCTAGAAAAACGCATTGTTTATGATGTCAATTTGGGTTAGGTCAGAACCATGGTCCGACCAAAATGTGTTTGGTTTAAAATTAGCGGTTTTAGAAAGAAAAATAATATCAAATTAGGTTCACCCGCTATTTTTTTAGGGTTAGTAATAACTGGTGGGTTTGAATCTCATAAAGGGGGTTTTCTCATAATTATGAGTTTCCTCCTGAATTGGTAACTTGGTGGGGGGAATATGATCGCGTGGCAACATTGGTGGCACGATGATACTCCAGTGTTCCGTGAGTGATTCCAATTTATTGGCCGTTCAAAAAAAAGTAGCAACTGGTGGAGGTGGCGCAGGAGTAGTGGTAATTGAAACTAAGACATTATTGCAGTCATAATTTTTGGAAAGCTAGATATCACGTTCAATTAATAGCATAGGACATCATATCTAGTTTTCCCCACAATCAGAAATAGCCCATCAAACTTTGGTGACAACTCCGAGTACTTGACATAGTTAAAGTTGAATGGTAGCACGGATTAACCTTCACATATATACCCAAGAGCCTACATCAAAGCTTCTTTCTCATTTATGTTGATCCGCAAATTGCTTCATTCGGTTCTTTGCTCTATTCAAGGTTGAGCAATTTAATAGTGTCTTTTATGTCAAATAGAGCGTCACCACCAACAGTAATCCGAGCATCCATAGGTACATATGGAATGATTAAAGGTGGCTGGTAATCAAATAATGCCTGAAAAAGGGTCATATTATTAGAGGTGTGGTGGCTCATTTTATATACTACCATTGAGCAAGAGATAGCCATTTAACCCAAGTACGTGCCTTCCTCATAACCACACCACAACGAAGGTAAGCTTCAAGACATCTATTCAAATTATATTAAAGTAATGCGTCATAGTTGTACATATTAGATAGTTGTATTTTAGATTCTTGTATGCATATATGTAATTAGTCTAATAGTCAAACTTGTAAATCATCATCATCATACTCAGTTAATCCCACCAACAACAAAAACTAAGGTAGGGTCTGAGGAGGGTAAGATGTAGACAGCCTTACCTCTACCCGTGGGAATAGAGAGGCTGCTTCCAGTGAGACCCCCGGCTCGATAGTGGTTTTGTATCAAGCCTTGGACATAAGGCACCTAACACTTAGCAACCGGGACAAACCCAATTGGTGCATGTACCCCCTACCTCACCACCTGATGCACGATTAACCATCCGTCATTTTTAACGTTATTTTTACGAAATTAGTAAAATAACGTTAAAATTAGTGCAACTTTACTTTTGACCCCTGAGGTCACACATATATACATTACTAGATTATACCCCGGGAACGTCCCGGGGTTGAGAAATCTAATATGACATATCAATTTTACATATGAAATACAATGATGCGCTTTACAGTTACATGCAGGAAAGCTTCGGGTAGCACTTAACCTAAAACAATTAACAATGTATCTCCAATGTTAGTGCATAACCTTAAACAATGTATAACTCTAATATTAAAACCTAACCTAAAACAATGTAAAACTCTAATGCTAACACGTGTTGTAAATAAAATTAATATTTACTGGTTTAAACAATGACTTGTCTATACATGATTAATGAATAACCTGAACACTTTGTGTTTTTTTCCTGTATGAACAAAATCACACAAAAAAATAGTCGTTTTTTCTCCGTTTTTTATATAGCACTATGGTACTCGTTGGAAAGATAATAAAACGCTTGTTAATTTGGTATAATTTTTTTATTTAAAAAATCTCGTGTGTAAAATATATTAACGTTTAAAAGTTATGGGAAGAAACATTAGAGAGAAAAATCTAATTTTGTTTTTAAATTATTATTTTCCTAAAATAAAGTCTTGCCACATGGGATGACACATGACACACTCAATGGGGAGAACTCTTTGAGTGCCGTGTCATTAAAATGGCTTTGGTTTATTATATGTATAGATAGATATGCGCACAGCCGTAAGCGGGGCTTAATAGTCAAACTTGTAAAGTAATATATTAATTTAGAAACCTGATAACACGTAGGATTGTGTTGGTTTGCTATGAACCATCGCGCGCATCTATAACTTATAATAAAAGAATTGAATATTGATGAGGTGGCATTCAATGGAGACCTCAACCCTCATTTGAATGTGCCACGTGGCATGTTGAGGTGAGAGTTTTTAATTTGTTTTTTTAGTTTGTTTTCATCCATTCTCCTACACTTATCTAACCCTAATCTCTTTAAGAATTTAAAAACAAATTTAGATTTTTCTCTCTAATATTTCCTCCCATCATTTTTAAAAGTTAATATCTTTTATATACGGGATTTTTTAAAGAAAAAAATTACACCAAATTAACGAGCGTTTTATTATCTTTCCAACGAGTATCATAGTGCTATATAAAAAATGGAGAAAAAAAACGACTATTTTTTATGGGGTTTCGTTCATATAAGAAAAAAACACAAAGTGTTCAGGTTATTCATTAATCATGTTTTTTCTTTTAAAGCAGGTACTTATATACAATGTTGAAATTTAGCCCAATCGTCATGCTATCATTGGAATTTTACTCTTCTAAAGATCGATATGTATACTTCATCAAGAGAAGCTAGGAGAAAGAATCGCGCAACACTGCAACACATGGTGTCACCTTATAGCAAGGTTATTTTTTATTTATTTAATTACAAGTGTAATAATTATTACTATTAGTATTATTAGAATGGTTATATTTTTCAACCCCGGGACACTCCCGAGATAAAAGCTAGTGTACAATATATGGCTGATCACATTTTATACAAAATCAGTTGGTCGATTAAATAAATAATTAGTATCTATTAATTTGTTCTTGTTCCTCCTACAGATTGATTATTTTTTGAAGGGCTGTTGAGTTTTGTGTAGCGGCATCAGAACAGAGCCGAGTTTTGGCCCTTGATTGGTTTAATTTGTATTTGACCAAAGATCCTTCAAATGTAAAAACTGAAGGATGTTGTTGTCTCATAAGACTATGAACCATATTAGTCAAAGAATTTATTTTTAATCCTAAAGTCAAATGTGAAAACAATTTGAAGTGGGACAATTGATATTCATGCAATATGATCCTGTTTTGCCTTCACTTTTTTTACCAAAAAGTTACAAATGTCAAAAGTTTCAAGGCTGTGATTTCATGTTTGTTTCTGGACTGTACATATCAGATTGGATTAGTCAGAATTAAGTCAAAGTTCAAACTAGTTCTGCCTTGTTACCAGGATTGTGTGATGCAGGTCTGTGTAAATAATTGTTAATTTGTGAGGAATCGATGAAAGAAAAGAAACCATGTGATACGGAAGCAACTCGTGAGAGGTGCAATAAAATACTTTAGTGATTATGAAGATATAAACTTGGATCAACAATTAAGGCGGCTAAATGTTGGCACTATAACTATGTGATTATGTTATGTTAAAGTTACGGGTCAAAGTAGCAAATATAGTTTAATCACAAAGACTGGTCTAATTAATTGAAAACATTATTGTCATGGTCTTGTAAATATAGTTTAATTAAGGTATCTTTAGCAAAACTAGCTGGTGACTGGTCGCTGTATTTTTTTAAATATATTTTGTTGTTTGGCAGAGTAGCTGAAACTTTTAATAAAATGTATAACAAGACCAAAATGGGCATAATTAAAAGTTTGTAAGGAAGGTTTTTATTTTATTTTTATAATATAATGGGTATTTGTGTCATTTACTCATTAAAAGTTTGTAGCTTGTAGCAGCTTTTTCTTAAACGCTAGTACTAGTAGCTTTTTAATATAGAGTTTTTTCTCCTAACCTAAAACCTTCAAGCTTTTTCAACCAAACAAGGTTTTTTATTAAGTAGGAGTTTTTTCTTAAAAGCTTGTTTCCAAACATACCCTTAAAGTGATGTTTAAAGACAAGTTTTTAATGCTTACTCGTACAATCTAATTGCTAAACCACAAGTGTTTTCAAAGCGTCAGTAAAAACAATCCAAATACTTAATCAAACCAAAGTATGTGTTTAACCAACGTATACGAACCATTCACCCGGAGATGATCACAAAAAGTTTAGCCTACTAGTTGTGATACTGAATCATGTCACTATATGACTATTCTTTATAATTGTAAAACAAATAACTAAAAGTTTCCTTTTGCAAATTGTGATCGAACGAGCCCAGCGAAGTGCTGCGCGTAACCCCAGCAGCCAAAGGCTGCTCCTTTCGTAAAAAACTTCCCCCCGTCGTATAGCTGTCGTTCCTTTTATTCTAAAATTTCCACCGACTTCTCTATGTGGGTCTGTTAATTCCAAGCCCAAAGATCCACCAAACTGTCGATCCACATTCTTGACCTATTTAAAGCAATTAAATTAGATCGTTTAATCATGTATTCACCTTAAGTCATAAAATACAAGTAAATAAAATACAAGTACCACTAAAAATAGTGTAAATTATAAGTGGATTAACTGAGTTGTGATTGAGTTAAACGACTTTAAGGGTTTCCGAGCTTCATGAATAATCACATGGGTCATGTTTCAGTTCAACGATTAAGTTCGTCAATTTGAACCCACAAACTTGTCTAACCCGACATGATTGACATCTTATCCTACCTTAACGTAAATTAAAAATGGATATGGAATAATCTGATTTAGGATGTGCAAGATACAATAAAAACTTTGCAAGGGTTCAATATATTTAGTATTTATGTCTTTATCAAATCTTTTGTTTTTATAAATTTTAGTTTAGTTATACTTTATAATATTTAAGAACAACTTTTTGGAAAATAACACAACCCACCTTATACTATTCTTATGTTATATGTATTTTAATCCAGTATATTTAGTATCTATCTCTTTATCAAATCTTATATTATTATGTATTTTAATTCAGTTACATATTTTATTATATTCTAAGAACAACTTTTTGGAAAATAACACAATCCATCCTAGTTTATTCTAAGAAGATGTATGACCACTAAGATTCATACTAAACCTTCACCGTAAATCCATAATATATAGTCGTATACAAATAAAGACTGCCTTAATTGAATAATGATTTGCTGCCAGTCAAGATCATCTGTATGTGTATGTATGTACGTACGTACGTATGTACGCGTTCATAAGACTAGGAGAAAAAAAATAGTGAGAAACGAGAGAACCATTAATTGCAAATGTAAAAACTCATTTTTACATAATCTTTCAAAGCTACTGCAATTAAGTACATGTATTTAACATAAAATACACGTGTTTGGAAAAATATAAATGATTTTTAATTTGGTGATATGTGTTAGTTAGAGTATTACTTTGTGAATCTATACAATACTAGAAAATTGATTTCTCTGACGTATAGATCAAATTTAAAAGAAGAATTAAAAATGACTAGTTTTCTAATACCCATCTATGAAGTCTTTACACACACCCCCGTTTCCGATGTACCTTCACGGGTTATGAGACCAGGGGGTGTGGGGGGTGGCATAGGAGGGGCATGCCTAATTGCCTATGTCGGGCCTCGCTACACCACCCCCCTGAGGCGGCATTGAGGTGGGGCGGCATGCACGGCAAGATTATGCTGTTGGTGCCGGGCCAAAAGAAACGTTGATGTGACCGTTGGAGGTGGGGCCCTGATCCTTTTTGACCGTTTAAAAAAAAAACTAATTTAAATCCTATATAAACCCACAAAATAATCCATATTTCCTCACAATCATCCTCTCTTTTTACAAAAATACTTCTATCTCATTCTTATTTTTTATATTTTGCAATGGATCCCTACCAAAACAACCCAAACCCGAATCAAACACCACAACGTAATCAAAACAACCCGACTCCAAACCCGTTCACGACACCGGGTTACACGATGCCAATTGATCCAACTTGGGCTACATTTTCGGGTTTCCAACAAAGTCCCAACTCTTTCTCCCAATATTCCCAAATGCACCAAAGCTCCACTACCTTTAACCAATTTAGTCATATGCAAATGCACCATAACCCTCAATCTTTTACCCAACTTTTACAAACTCCGCCATTCCACCCATCTCTCCAAACACAAACGTCACAATAACCACAACGACAACCCATTTTTGAACCCGAAGATGAAGAATTTTAGGAGTACCTTTTTTTTTAATTTGAATGTTTGTTTTTATTTAAATACATCTTTACTTTTTATATTATTAATAATATTATTTAATAAAAAATCAAAAAAAAAAAAGGAAAAACATTAAATGATGATGGGCCTCTCTCCACACCCCTAGGACCATCATCTCATGGATTCTCCTACCCCACGCTGACGTGGCAGCTGAGGTGGAGGCAAGGCATGGATGATGGGCCTCCTCCATACCCTATGGTATGATGGTTACTAACTTAATCGAGGGAAAACCGGAAAACCAATGTGTGTTCGTCAGTAAAAGTTCTTCGAATTGTAGTGATTATTACGTACTCTTATAATCCTTATTATTTAGACTTATGTTAATTAAAGTTTTAAATTAAGATGACTTTCTGTTAATTTTTTTATATTATCAAATGAAAGTTTTATGCTCTTAATCTATATATATATATAAAACAAAGCTATTTTGCTGACGTGGGGCGTCCATAGGTTCCTTCAACCCCCCCTTGAAATCGCCACGTGGCATGTTAATTTAAAGGTTTTGATGTTTTTTAATTATTTTGTTTTTTACCTTAAAAAAAAGAGAAAACACAAAACCCAATCCCAACCCTAATCGTCTTTCATTCCCTCAAAACAGAAACATTGTCTCTAACCCTAATTTCTCCAAAACTATTCTAATCTCAAGAATTCCTCTCTTAATTGTTTCATTCATAACCTAAATCTTGCCTCCCCCTCTGTGTACCCTCCTCTCCCCATTCATCATCATCATCTCCGTTGATCCTCCATCCAGCATCAGTTGGGACGAACTCACCAACGAAAACGTCGATCTTGTATGCTAGCTCCTATATCCATATATCTCCCTCTTAATTAACCCTATTTTTTTATATATATCAACGCTTTCGTTACCTGTTCGATACATTATTATTATATTATTATTAATCGTCTGTTTAGTAATGATTTGATTGATCTGATGTCTTATTATTATTATTTTGTTTTTTGTTATTTTTGCATGAGTTGATTGAATTGATGAATTAGGAGAATTGTAGCTTTGTGCTTAACTTTTGTGTTATTTGATTAACCTTCTTCTTTGCTTTAGGTATGTTTTTTGATCTGGGTTTTTGTTTATTGTAAATAAAGCTTTGTTTTTTTTTTTTTTTTGATGTGGGTTTTTGTTTATTGATAATAAAGTTTTGTTTTTTGATGTGGGTTTTTGTTTATTTGAATTGGGTATTCATGGGTTTTGTTATTTGATCTCAATTGATACGTTCTTGATTGGCAAGATGTAGATTAGGGCTAAAGATATCTTTTTTTTTTTTTTTGGTAATGGTTGGTGTATTGAATTTGCAGTGGGGACTTTGTTAGGAGCATTGACTGGTGCTTTGATTGGTCAAGAAACAGAGAGTGGGTTCGTTAGGGGTGCTGCGGTTGGAGCGATTTCGGGTGTGGTTTTTTTGCTTGAAGTATTTGAATGTTCGCTTCTTTTTGGCAGTCTGATGAATCTGGGATCAGATGTCTTCTGTACTTGGTGAGCAATTTTGTTTCTGTTTTCTCACATTTGTCATTATTATTTGATTTATCGTTTATCTTTTAAGTTTGTTTGTTAGTTGTTATATAATCTTTAGTTTGAATATGGCGATGGTTATTAACGTTTTATCATCGTCTTTAGTTGGTTGGTTTTATCATTTATTCTTTTCATTGTAACCTATCTATCAAAAAGAGACCTGGAAAAGAATACAAGAATGTCGAGGCACAACTTTAAGACATCTGAATACAAGAAGGATTTTGTGTATGCAATTTATGTGTGTTTATGTTGTGACATCATTTTTTATCTTAAACTTGAGTATGGGTTTTTTTTTTTTGTAATTTGCAGGCTACGAGATTCATGGAATATGGTTTCATATAAGTGCTCATTCAGATAACCCTATATTTGTCCAAGCTGTTGAAATTGAAAGTGTAAGAGGTATAGATAGTGTTTCGGTGGAGCGAAATGTTAGCAATGTAGATAACAGGAGAACTGAGGATTTGAGCAAATCGGGTAGGGAGGCGGTTAGCGATAAGAACTGTGTAGTAAAGCATGTGAAATGCGAGCAGAAGAAAGTGAAACAGGGGAGAGAGTTAAACGCGAAAGATGGAGTTGATGCGAATGGGAGTGTGGTTAGTGAGGATGGGTTTGTGGTAATGGATATGGTTTGGGCAAAAGTGAAGTCTCATCCTTGGTGGCCTGGTCATGTTTTTAGTGAAAAGTTGGCGACCGCTTCGGTTCGTAGACTAAAGAGGGATGGTCTTTTGTTGGTTGCTTTTTTTGGGGATAGTAGTTATGGATGGTTTGATCCGTCGGAGCTTATACCGTTTGATTCGAATTTTGGGGAGAAGTCTCGCCAGACTAACTCTAGAAGTTTTGTCACGGCTGTGGAGGACGCGTTGGATGAGGTGGGTAGGAGGAGTGCGCTCGGGTTGTCTTGTATGTGTAGGAGTAAGCAGAATTTTAGGCGGAATGAGGTGGAAGGGTATTTTTCTGTTGATTTGGTGGATTATGAGCCTGGAGGTGTATACTCGGTTGATGTGATTGAGAAAGCTAGGGAAAGCTTCCAGCCTGGTTTGGCTCTTGATTTTGTGAGGCGGTTGGCTTTGGAACCTATAGGCGGTGAGTATGGTGGTATTGATTTTATAAAGAACAAGGCTAAGGCCATTGCTTACAGAAGGGCGGTTTATGAGGAATTCGATGAGACCTATGCGCAGGCATTTGGTTATGATCCTGTTCACTCGTCACCTGTAGACATTCAAGAACCGTCTCCTCGAAAAACGCCATCTAAAGGTATTAGTACAAATGTATATAAGTTCATTTGCCTTTTCGTTTTACATGCTCCTAGCTGACTGATAATACACTACTATTTTTTAATTAATCTTAAAAGAGCATACCGACATAGGTAAATTGATATATTGCTGTTTGTTGACTTGCTTATATTTTTTGGATTATTGTATCAGATATTCTTGCATGTGAAAGATGCTTTATCTTACAACAAAGAACTTTTTCAGTTTTTTTGAGACGCCTAGGTTAACTATGGTTTTAGTCAATACATGGTGATAGATGTTGGTTAAATCTAGGAATTGATGCATTATTGGACACATTTAGAAAGTGGCTACTAGCCTAATATGGATTTATGGCTCAGGAAACATAAATGAGTAAACTTAGAATTGTTCAAATTTATGATTTGGATTATTGACTTTATTGTTTAAAGAGGATGGTAAGGCATTAGGCATGTAGCCCAACATATTCATCACATCCGTGAGTGACCGTAACAATGTCATTGCACTTTCTGAGATAACTTAACATTGCTCCAACAATTGGCTTGAGTAAGCTGTAACAAAGTTTTTGTCATATCAATATAATAATGGTATATATCGCCTGGCTGAGTTACAAGAATTGTATTCATAGCCTCTTATTTTTTTTAAACATACCTGGTGTTGGGCGTTTCAGTTAGTTTGTATGCAATTTACTTTTCCGATGCAGTTGTCATTGTACTACATGTTTTTGGACAACCTTCAGTAGAACGGATATCATATTGACAACTATCAGCAATATTTAAGCGTTATATATGTTATCTATTAACAGATGGGTTGATTATTTGCGATATGGTTTTTTAAGTTTATGTGATGTTGGGGAGGGGACTGTGTTTTTTTATGTGAAATTATTTAAGCGTTATATAAATACTCTAATCTCTTCAATGATTTTAAACAAGATGAAGGAAATTGTTGAAGCTTTCCTAGGGACCACTGTTAAGAATGTTATGGTCACTGAGAGTTGAATATCCTTGAAGTTATATATTTAAAAATATTCAATTTCTTTGTCAGTGTTTTGGTTGATAACGAATCGTGTGAGCATGCTACTGTCATAGAGATACTTGATAATGGCTATGACAATCTATGTACTGTTGTATGCAAATGATGTGAAATTAGCACAATTTGTTGTCTCCTCTGTCTTATAATCAAGATTTTTCATTAATATCTATGTGTTTAGGTTGTTTTATAACTTATTGGTGCATCTTTTGATTGTTGCGCAGGTTAATGGTACTAGCAAACTAGGAGTACTATTAGAACTTCTCCAGGTTAGTTTTATTGTGGTAATCTGCATTACGAGTATTGTAGATGGTAATGGGTTTGAATGGTACCGTATCCGCTTAAGTGATTGCTAAAATATTTAATGGATGTGATACTATAATAGTGATGGTTGACTGTTGTTAGTTACTTGATGATTGTTATTGTAGGTATGCCATTGTTATTGGTGTAGGCTTTGGTGACCGGTCATATTATATTTATCAACCCGGGATGCTCCCGGGGTAAATCTATATACTATATAAAAGAAAGCCATTTTGATGAGTTGGCATTCAATGAGGCAATCTCCCCCTTGAATTAGCCATGTGTCATCCTATGTGTCACTTGGGTATTTAAGTTATAAAAAAATAAAAAATAAAACACCATCACACTCTAAAAAAACCCTAGCTTTCCAACATCTCTATCTATCTCTCACGCCTCCCTTTCTTCTTCTTTTTTTGCAGCAGCCGGCACCCCCTTTCACCTAAACAATATTCTATAGTGAGAGTTAAATCAGAGAGAGAGAGAGAGAGAGAGAGAGACGAGATACAGAGGAGAGAGAGAAGGAGATCAAAACAGAATCATAGAGAGAGAGGAAGATGGTGACGGTGACGGCGGTGATTAGGTTCTGATGAAGACGGTGGCTCATGGTGGTGGTTTGCAGAGGAGGGTGCCGGTTAATTGAGTGTATAGTCATGACGGCGTGGAGGATGCAAAGGCGATTATTCTCTCTCATCACAAGCAACAGCAGCAGAAGGCAGCCTAATATCTCCTTACGTAACGGTCAGTTCTCTTTCTATCTCTATCATCATCATCATTCATTAACCAACACTCAAACCCTAGCACACAATATTGTTCACACAACCTATTTCAATCCATTTTGTGATATCAATGATATTTAGAGGTCATATAAAAAATGGGCCTAAATCAAGTCTTTTGCTAACAAATCAAACCTATATTGAAGATGATAATAATAAGCTTATGTGGAACTGGTAAATATTTAAGAGTCTAAGCTGAAGTCTTGAATGATACAAAACAATTGAAGCTAAGGTTATGTGTGGATACAGTATACAGATGACCGATTGTAAATTTGTAAGATAAACTTGAGAAGCTTCTTTGAGAATTGATTGATTATAGTTAGCCGATTGTATTGGTACTATTTGTGGATTGAGCTTTAGTAATTATATTTTGAAGTTGGATACTGGACTATGGGGAATTAGTTAGACTTCATGTGCTTAGCATTTAACAAAATATAACCTCTTTTGAATTGAAAGTCTAGGATATTGTCAACATATGAGATAGATATTAGCTTTTAGTTATGCAGATAAATAATAAATTTTATGAACAATTGTATAAACTTATCATTTGAAGTAAAAAAATGCAGTCCACTTGACCATGAAGTTAGGACAATTATTGCTTAACAAAGTAATAGAAGTTTATGATTGTTTGAGCTTTGAAATGCACTGCAACAAAGACAGCATAATTTATTATTTAGTTTATGAAGGCATTGGTACAGTGGTACTGTGTTGAATAATGCATAGTGGACCATGGAGAATTCGACATACCTCATTTACTTAAAAAAATTTAACCTCTGTTGAATGGATATTGATTTAGGTGACTAAATGAGTAAATGTATGCGGACATATTGAATTGAGTCTGGTACCCCGCTGATTTGGGCTGCTGGTCACGGCCATCAAGATACTTTAAAACTTTTGCTAAAACACAATGCTGATGTAAGGCTACAATGTTCCACACCCTTAAAAACTATCTTAGGCTACAGTATGATGTAGTGTGATGTATTGTAAAATACATCTATTTCCAGTGTATAGTTTGTACAGTTTTCGAGTCGTTTAGATAGTGTTTTTATTAGTTTTAGGCTTGTACTGGTCTATTTTATTTATTATAGGTTTTTATAGATTTTTATTAGTTTTGAGTCAGTTTTAGTATTTATGTATTTATTTTTTATTTTGTAGGTGTTCATAGACGTTGGAGCGTAAACGAGCAACTTTGGTCATGTCAAAAACACCTGAGCCAAGAGGACGGAGTTACAATACTATATATAAATAATAGTTATTAGATATAATAATAATAATAATAATAATAATAATAATAATAATAATAAATAAATAAATAAATAAAAAAAGAAAGAAAAGTAGTACGTGACATTTTGTTTCACTTGGACGGCCCAATAAGCAATTTTGATAGGGCTTTAATATGATTTGAGAGGAAGGGTCGCATAGGAGGGATTAAAAGGACAGCAGCAAGAGAATAGAGAAGGGGGTCAAGGGTTGAAGCATAGGTGCGAGCACGGGTCGGGTATTTATTATTTATCTATTCAAACCCGTTGTGAACACCATGAATATGTTTGGTTTCTTTTGTTTTGATTTTGTCATGACTTTTATTGGCTAGACTTTTATTACTACCTAGGCGATGATGAATACACTTGTTTGATTTATTTTCTTTTGGTTTTGGAACTTTTGGTTGTGGGTGAATTTTAAAGTAAAGAACTCTTTATTTTCTGGTTTGATGTATATGCGTATTTAGTTTTGTTTAAATAACTTTTATAAACTCCACTTGCGTTTTTGTGAATGTCTTTCATGTATGAATGCGGGTTAGGTTGCGGACTGTGTGTTAGCAGCTAGTTTATGGTTAATTGCCTAGGGTTATCCATAGGAGTTGTGATTGTTGGTTAGATAATTCTAAGTGTTCTACCAATTCTCAATAGCTGTAAGGTGCGAGATTGTTGGTCTATCTAGGGTGTTAAATTGCTAGATCTAGAGGCTTTGTGAGAAGATCTTCCTAGTTTCCCTAGCATTCCTTGTAGGCCAAGTCTTTTCAGAAATATTGTAGTTACCCCTTGCACTTTCGGGTGTATTGTGACTTTCGCGCTGTGAGGTAGACTGTCTAGCGGGTACTTTAAGATTCGAGTAGGTAAGCCTGTGAGGGTAACCTCTCAACCGGTGGTTTAACAGCTTTTAGGAATTCTACGGGTTATATCTTGAGAAGGGTTAGGGTTCCCGTAGTTGACTTTAAGTTTAGTATTTTAAGATCCCGGTTCCACACCAGTTCCATAATTGTTAGAAAATTATCATTCATGTGTAGGATTCTAGCCTAGGTAGTGTCTTCCCCTTACCTGATCCGAACTCCAGTTTCCAGCTTGTGTCTTTAGTTATTTTAGTTTTATTTTATTTATTTGCCAATTAGTTTGTTAGAAAACCCCCTTAAACAACAAAACATTATTAAGTCGGTATTTAGGAGAAGTAATCGAGTCTAGTTTACGTTTTCTAGTAGAGTCTCGTGGGTTCGATACTCGGACTTACTTTAGCTGTACTGCATTGACCGGTACACTTGCTGGTTGTGTGGTTTAGGTTTAGAGAGTCTTAGTTTATAAATTTAAAACTTAGAGTGTCTAGTTTAGGTTAATTTAGGTAGTTTTTATTAAACCACTTTGAGCACATCAAGTTTTTGGCGCCGTTGCCGGGGACTCTTAGGCGATTGCGTTTATTAGCTTCGATTACACTTATCTGCTATATCCGTGCTACTTGTTGTTTGTTTTGAGTCTGTCTTTTATTTTTATTATATAGTTATATTTAATTTTTTTTTGTATTTAATCATGTGTGAGATCTGTGGAGGACCCCATTTTACCGTGAAATGCCCAAATGCATCGAGGTATCCCCCAGGCTACCGTGCGAATACGTATACCAGGCCATATTTCCTTCAGTATCATTGGACAGAACTGAACACGAAAGAGGAATTTGATGAATGGCTTAGATCATACAGGGAAGAGCGAGATAGGGAACGTAAGGCCATAATCGAGCGTCTAAATAGACCAAGTCCCATAGCTCTAAAGGTTCCTTGCTATGATAAAAATGGGAACTTAGTTGGTCATCATGTTGGCTCCGGCCCGTTAATCCCACTTCCCCCAGGAACAAAGCCGCCTCCAGTGGAGATGGAAACAGTTTACCCGCACCCAGTTTGTAGAGCTCCCCCTGAATCACAGTTAAAGCCAGAGACCATAATGGACATCTTAGTCCCACCTTTGGTGCCACAAGTTACTATATATGATTTCGGGAGTGACTCTGATGAAGAAGACACGGATGAGGAGGTAGTGATGGTTGAAGATGAGGTAAGTAATGAACCATCATGGGAGGTAGAGTTTGGTGACGAGTTGGTTGATTTGCCAACTCTAGAAGTAGACAGAGATTTTGACCCAGTGGGTGACCTCGACATCTTAGAGGCATTATTGGAAGTGTACCCAACTGCGGAAATAAAAGAGTCACCAACGGAAGTTGAAGAAGAAATGGTTGAAGAGGAAGAGCACCACTGCTGGCCCGTGAAGACTTTAGAAGATAGAGTGTCACTGGATCCGCCAAAATCACGGGAGAAGGCGAGGAGGCACTTGGACCGGCACAAGCTGAGGGTTAGGAGTTGCAGAGACAACAAGTCCCCGCATTACATGCTAAGAATCAGGTTTGGTCCAGGTAAATTTAAATATTGGTGGCCCGACCCGTTTAAATTCGACAAAATATTTTTCAATTCCACTAGCATAAGTTTGTTAATTAATAAGAGTCGGGTGGAATTAAACGGGTTAGATCGGGTCCAGATAAAAGAGAAGCCCCCTGATAAAGTTTAAGTGTGGGGAGACTCTGTAGAGTTTGTAAATTTTTATTTATACTTATTTAATTTTTTTTTTTTTTTTTTTTTTTTTTTTTTTTTTTTGCTAGCTTTTCATTTTTTTATTTGTGGTCCGTCCTTTGTTAGTGGTTCATAGGTTTTTATCTTTTTATTTTATCTTTGTTTTTGTGTCTTTGAGTCTATTTGCAAGTTTGCGTGTTTGCTTAGGTAGAGGAATTTCATTATGAGCGGCTCCCATGTATTGTCTTTATATATATTTTATGACTGGGAGTTTTGGTAAAGGTTTGGGTAATAAAAGAGAATTTTTCTTAAAAAAAAAAAAAATTAATTAACTATCTGTGAAAAAAGACTTTTCACGTAATGAGAGGAGTCTGGGCTGACCTGTGCGCCTCATGCGACCAGCTATTACCCCGGAAAGTTATATTTTTTTTTTTTCGCTTGCAACGCGTGTTGTGATCACCAGTGTCCTTCACATTGAGCGAGAACTAGAATTTTTTCTTTCTTTCTACCCATTTGGTTCTACCACATTTACCGCCATTTTGCCAAGCAGGTACGTCTTCTTGTTTGTTGTTATATTGTGAGTCTAAGTTAGTAGTTTGAGTCTTTTATTTTTGTGTGGTTCGGTATTATGCTCGGGTTTTGTTTGTTTCATTTTGCGCAGGTTTGGATTGCACCGCCCGTACTCAATCTTCATTCGGGTGATTCCGAAGCTGTTATCATTTATCGAAGCAACCCAAGAGTATACCTTGTGTCAGAGCCGATCGCGAATGAAATGCTATACGATCGAGCTGGATTGGACTAGAGCTTATGAAGAAAAATTAACCAGCTAAGTCCTTTCCAATTTGCCCTTTTTTTTATTTTTCTATTTTTATAATTTTTGTATTCGGAATTTATTTTGTTTTGAGTCATTTTCTATTCCTACATTGAGGGCAATGTAGAGTTTAAGTGTGGGGATGGGAAACTGTCGTTTAGTCTGTATATAGAGTCGTTTGAGTCAAAAAAAAAAAAAAAATGAAAAAAAACTAAAAAAAAAAATGTCTCTGATTTTGAAGTTTGCATTATATAAAATATGGAAGATGATAGGTAAAGTTAGGTGTCCGGTTTTCAAAGAGTATGTATAATAAGAGATTAAAATTGATTGAAAACGTGTCTGACTTGGGATATGTGGGTAGGCTCGGCCGGTAGAAAGGTTTCCTTTGAAAAGTAATAAATTAATTATGTTAGGCTATTTTGTGGGTTCTCATTTAGCAGAAACGGGGAGACCGAAACCGCCAAAAATAGTATAAGAAGCACCGTTATAAGTAGAAAACCGTTAGAATTTCTAATCATTTAAAAAAAATAAAAAAAATTAGAAATCAAAGCAAAAATGCTGAAGCTTAAGGTGCATGGTCACTGGGATAGTGACTTGGATTGGCCACACCCTCTGAGTTAAGTATGCTAAGATGAAAAAAAAAAATGCTGAAGCTTATGGTGCCTGGCCACTGGGATAGCGACTTGGATTGGTCACACCCTCTAAGTTAAGTATGTCGAAAAAAGAAAAAAAAAAAGTGATTTTAAATTCTTTTGGTTTTCTATATAAGACGGTTGGGAAATGGTCAATTGGTCGTTCCTTTAGTTTCATAAGCTTGAGGCGGGATTAGGAGGAACTGTGGCTTCCTTTGAGTGAGACCCTAGATAGACTAATCAACATGAACTTAACATAAATAAAAAAGGGGCTTGGAAACTTGTTTGGGTTTAAGAGGATCAGTATACCTGCAATCGCAATCAACACGTTAGTAGATTTAAAATTAAGTAACCTATGTTTTGAAACTGGATGTAAACCTAACTGTGATTCCATAGCATAATTCTTTTTCAGGGACGAAAAAGAGATAAGTGTGGGGATATTTGATGTATTGTAAAATACATCTATTTCCAGTGTATAGTTTGTACAGTTTTCGAGTCGTTTAGATAGTGTTTTTATTAGTTTTAGGCTTGTACTGGTCTATTTTATTTATTATAGGTTTTTATAGATTTTTATTAGTTTTGAGTCAGTTTTAGTATTTATGTATTTATTTTTTATTTTGTAGGTGTTCATAGACGTTGGAGCGTAAACGAGCAACTTTGGTCATGTCAAAAACACCTGAGCCAAGAGGACGGAGTTACAATACTATATATAAATAATAGTTATTAGATATAATAATAATAATAATAATAATAATAATAATAATAATAATAAATAAATAAATAAATAAAAAAAGAAAGAAAAGTAGTACGTGACATTTTGTTTCACTTGGACGGCCCAATAAGCAATTTTGATAGGGCTTTAATATGATTTGAGAGGAAGGGTCGCATAGGAGGGATTAAAAGGACAGCAGCAAGAGAATAGAGAAGGGGGTCAAGGGTTGAAGCATAGGTGCGAGCACGGGTCGGGTATTTATTATTTATCTATTCAAACCCGTTGTGAACACCATGAATATGTTTGGTTTCTTTTGTTTTGATTTTGTCATGACTTTTATTGGCTAGACTTTTATTACTACCTAGGCGATGATGAATACACTTGTTTGATTTATTTTCTTTTGGTTTTGGAACTTTTGGTTGTGGGTGAATTTTAAAGTAAAGAACTCTTTATTTTCTGGTTTGATGTATATGCGTATTTAGTTTTGTTTAAATAACTTTTATAAACTCCACTTGCGTTTTTGTGAATGTCTTTCATGTATGAATGCGGGTTAGGTTGCGGACTGTGTGTTAGCAGCTAGTTTATGGTTAATTGCCTAGGGTTATCCATAGGAGTTGTGATTGTTGGTTAGATAATTCTAAGTGTTCTACCAATTCTCAATAGCTGTAAGGTGCGAGATTGTTGGTCTATCTAGGGTGTTAAATTGCTAGATCTAGAGGCTTTGTGAGAAGATCTTCCTAGTTTCCCTAGCATTCCTTGTAGGCCAAGTCTTTTCAGAAATATTGTAGTTACCCCTTGCACTTTCGGGTGTATTGTGACTTTCGCGCTGTGAGGTAGACTGTCTAGCGGGTACTTTAAGATTCGAGTAGGTAAGCCTGTGAGGGTAACCTCTCAACCGGTGGTTTAACAGCTTTTAGGAATTCTACGGGTTATATCTTGAGAAGGGTTAGGGTTCCCGTAGTTGACTTTAAGTTTAGTATTTTAAGATCCCGGTTCCACACCAGTTCCATAATTGTTAGAAAATTATCATTCATGTGTAGGATTCTAGCCTAGGTAGTGTCTTCCCCTTACCTGATCCGAACTCCAGTTTCCAGCTTGTGTCTTTAGTTATTTTAGTTTTATTTTATTTATTTGCCAATTAGTTTGTTAGAAAACCCCCTTAAACAACAAAACATTATTAAGTCGGTATTTAGGAGAAGTAATCGAGTCTAGTTTACGTTTTCTAGTAGAGTCTCGTGGGTTCGATACTCGGACTTACTTTAGCTGTACTGCATTGACCGGTACACTTGCTGGTTGTGTGGTTTAGGTTTAGAGAGTCTTAGTTTATAAATTTAAAACTTAGAGTGTCTAGTTTAGGTTAATTTAGGTAGTTTTTATTAAACCACTTTGAGCACATCATAGTGATGTAAACACTAATGGCATAACCGTGACATCTGACATATACGAGTACGTGAAGAGAATTACCCTCGAACGATAATGCATTGTTGGGTCACATATTGTTTATGAGAGATGGGAGGCGGGACTTAAAGGCGATGGCGTTGGCTCAGGGGTAAGTTATTTTTTGGACCTAAACAGTAACAATTTATTTCTATAGATATCCGGCCCTAATTCTCTTGCCTCTATCTCTCCTCCAAAACAAAAAACCCACCCTTCTTCTCTGTAATCTGATCCACGTAAGTTTTTTTATGATATGGGTTTCAATGTTTCATGTTTGTGTAATCTTGATTTATCAATCCTATTGCTCTGTTAATTGTTTAGGGTCTTTTCAAAAATCGACATTAAAAAACATGAAATATACGCCAGTCTGTATTTTACTGTATTTTCTATATGTAATCTAATCCACCTCAAACCCAATGTGTAAATCTATGATTATGGTTAAAGCAAGTTGAAATTACCTGTAATTAATAAATAGTAGATGATAAAAAAAATATAGAAGAGTAGATTGTGTGAATGATGATGCTTTGTTCTCGATCTATTTGTTCAATATCTTTTATGGAGAGAACAAAGAGTAATATTATTGTTATTATTATTATTATGGTTTGGATTTAAAGGTTGTTAGGTGAAGAGGAGGAAAGAGATATGTGAATGTTATGAACAAAAGGCGCTTTATGCTTAAGGGTATGATTATGATTGTTATTGTTATTGGATTGGATTAATTTAATGGTACTATTTTTGCTTTCCATATTAGACGATGTTTATTCAGGGTTTTAATTGCTCAAGGAGGTTATGGTAAAATATGAGGTAATGTTTTTGTATTTTGTTGCAGATTTGTTATAGCATCAATTATTCCATCTTTAATCAATAATTCCGATTACCCCGCCCATTTTTTCAGGTTCTAAATTGGTTCAGCAATGCGAAGATCTTCTGTGTTCATTTTGAACTGGTAAGTTGCGATTACCCCCCCCCCCCCCACCTCAGCCCCGCCGCACGCTCGCACATAACCGTTCGCCACCGGCCACTCCATCTCCACCGCCCGATCAGCCCTCGCCCCGAGTCCCTAACAAGTTGCAACTTTTTTGAGGTAAATTTCTAATTTCTTGTGGCTGTGTTAGAACTTTTGATTTAATTGCTGGTGTGGATTTATAAAAGGTGTTTTTGATCTTTCAGAGGCTACAACAAAGAGCAAATGTTCCAAATATTTATAAATGTTTGATGTATGTCTACCGTAAGCGCCATGCTCCATGCTTGGTTAACGTACACATACATACATACATCGAACATCAGGGCAGCCCAACGCTTTTGGTGGCCCTAAGCAGACTTTAAAGGGTTATACTGTTTTAGTGTGGAATGACAAACCTAAATTCACATATTAGTGTTGAACACATGTTGGTGATATACTGTTTTGTATTTAATCACTATTTGAACATGCAGAGGCATTATAATCTATATAACTTAAAATTCTTTCAAATAAATATTAGTCATAATCTTACCCACATAAAGTCAAAGACATAAATATTACAAATCGAACGAAGCACTTTTAAACATTTTTGGATTGTGTTTTAGACAAATGAACGTCATAATGTAAAATTATATGATTCCCTAAGTATGTTTCACTAAAACTTCCTACTTTTAACCAGTTTTTTGACTTCTGATTTACTGCTTTTGTGTTTTATCAAACTGTTATAACCACTTCTTTTACCCCTCATTGATTGGTTTTCTTTTTTTTTCATAATAACATGTATGCCAAAACTTGGAATACGCAATGGTGGCAGATTTCGACTGAAATACTACAAAAGTGAAGGTCTCCTTGCTATTTATAATTATTAGAAGATCTCTACATAACATAATATGTTAAGTACAATATATTCGTCTTTAATTGTTAGTATGTTCATATTTTGAACTCTAAACTTTTGAACTATCAAGTTTGTTATCATAGACAACTTTATCTAACGATGCTTTCCTAACTATGTTTCACTAAAACTTCCTACTTTTAGCCAGTTTTTTCACTTCTGATTTACTGCTTATGTGTTTTATCAAACTGCTATAACGACTTCTTTTACCCCTCATTGATTGGTTTTCTGTTTTTCATAATAACATAATATTACTTAATTTTGTGGTCATCAATTGAAACATTCTTCTAAATTCTGAAAATAATTCCGAATTCAATCACCATTCAATATATAACACATTTACCAACCACTTTTTTCTATTAATGTCGCAAATAACTCACAATTTTCTCATACGCATGTTACTTTTCACTTTTAGCAATATTATATGAACAAAGTTAACATCCTTATTATTATTTTCATTATTATTAATAACTATTCTACAACAAATCCATATTATTTATATTATATTTTATTTTAATCTTTTACGTAAAATACGTTAGATTCACCCCCGGGAAGCTCCCGGGTTATTTGCTAGTAAAGTATAAAATTATGAATGGATATGAAATAACGTAATTTATGGTGCATAAGAAATAATTAAGATTTTAGAAGGGTTTTGATATAGTTATTGAAGGGATAGGGTCCCAAATCATGGTGCGCGAATGATCCTAACCCATAAAAATAACAACTCTAAAGCCTCCGCAGAGCAATAGCTGCGCGGACACCGATTCCGCGGGAAGAGACCAGCTGGTTGTTGTCATCAGCATAAAGGAATCTCCGCGCATGCACATACGCGTGGGACAATCAGTAAACATCGTATTCAAGTACAGCTGTACAGATGCGTACGGACCTTCTTAATTCAGAAGGATCGGGTCATATTCAGGGCGGATGCTGCGCCAATCAAATAACAACACGTGTCACAGGTGGTCCAACAACCCCTGACCGTCAAAGGGACGTGACAGCCTCCATGCTTTTACCATGCCGTGTACAGTACCGTCAAAGTACTGTGCACGCATGTCCTCCAACTACTGGTCAGACGTTACGTCAGACGCCACCCGAAGGTCATTGGACTACCTAGCAAAGGATTATTTATCAAGTAAGTAAAAGGATTATCTATCCCGGAAAGCCTCCAATGAATCCAACAGTGACATGACAGCCTCCATACTCCAACGTACAAACATCATTTTTGGGTCTGTACGTTGGAGTCATTGGACTATCTAGCAGTCAGTCGCCTCCCCCTCGTACATGTTTTATCACTTCATATAACCTAGTTGTTTATAACTCAACATTATGTAACGCCTTTATACTGGTTAGTGATAAATTCTTTGTATGTTGTGTATGTGTGTGTATAATCTAATAAAATTTTGATATTGTGAACCACTACAAAAACTATCGAAGTTTTTTATCTGACTTCTAAGTTGACTAATTCATAAATGGGAAAAAAAATCATATAATAGTAACCAAGTTTGATAAGCGTTTCAATTAAGTCACTCTAACTTTTTTTCTATATAAAAAACCACTCAACTTTCAAATAGTGTTCCAATCTTGTGAAAAACGAAATCTTTTGTAGGTTACCCGATGATGTGTCAGGTTTTTTTTTTATTTTTTTATATTAATAAATGTGACATGAATATGACATGAAAAGTAATATGATTATATGGGCTTTAAATCTTTTAAATAACACATAAATACCTTTAAATACTTAAAAAAAGGTATATAATTCTTTAGATGCTTAAACAAACATATAATATTATTATTATTAACAAATATATAATACTGGATAAGATTGCTTTTTTATTTGTCAAAAATATATTAAAAATTCTAAAGAAACCTTATTCAAATTTAAAGATTATATGCTATATCTTTGGTATTAAATAATTTGAAGAATCGAGTCTTTGAACATATGATACATATCTAGTAGATTTTTAACTTCTAAAAAGTTGAATAACCTAAAACCCTAAACAAGTCATATCAGCAGGCAGCAGCAAATCATTCATAATCAAAGCATGAACAGGTATTCATCAAATCCTTAACAACTCTTCGTGTCTAGACAAGAACGGGTCTCGACACAGGTTAGAAGACCGCCTTCGATTCTTCGAATCTTCTACGTAAGTGGCAAATGGCATCATCTTCTAATTACCATATGCCTCACACTGTTTTGTGGCATGATAATTTCTTTTTGCATATTTGAGAAAATCCTTAAGTTCAATATTACGGCATATATGATAAGAACCTTTTCTAATGAATGTCTACATTTGCTTTAAGGGTATTTTAAACTCAAGTTTAGACAAAACAATTAGAAAAATTCTATTTTTTGCACACATCGCATTTATATACAATTCCTTTGTTATTCATATTTTTTTGTTTGAAATATACGAATGGTTGAATGGATACACATTAAGCGTCTGAAATAAATTATATACCTTTTTAAGTATTTAAGGGTATTTATTTATTATTTAAAAGATTTAAAGCCACATAATCATATTACTTTCCATGTCACATTTATTAATATAAAAAAAATCAAAAAAAATACTTGACACAACATCGGGTAATCTACAAAAGATTATGATTTTCACAAGATTGGAACACTATTTGAAAGTTGAGTGGTTTTTGATATATAAAAAAAGTTAGAGTGACTTAATTGGAACACTTATCAAACTTGGTTACTATTCTATAAATTTTTCCCTTTCATAAATTGTGTCTCCATTGAAGTGTATATTCGTGTATTTTGTGTTTATTATTGTTTTAAGTATTGAACTCACTAAATTCTTAATTGAGGGTTGTTTTAGTAGCCTTTTAATGACTCTATCAAGAGTAAATGAATTAGTCAGTATTAAGTGTGTTTGATTAACTGACATAACACATCTGAATAAGTCAGTAAGTCTCTTACCCATTAAGTTTGAAAATTATGCTAAATAAAATTTTACCTCTCTATCAATTCACCAATTGTTCGTAACCCTTAGCCGGCCACTTATGCGCCACCACCTCGACCAACCACCAACTCCATCACCAACTAGTCAGGTCGAACCAAGTCATGTCTCTTACTGTTTCAGAGTCTCTTACTCGATCATACCTCTTAATAGATCTGCACTTACTAGCGGAGAGTTTGTCAAGCAATTCCTGAGATACATTTATGAAATCTGGAATTAGGGGGCCCATACCAGTTTAATACCATTGTATATACGTGAATGTTTGAAAAAATATGGATTACTTGAATGGTTTTATATTAAGACTACTTAGAAGAATCTAAACATAACTTTATAAAAAATACGAGTGAGTTACACGAGAAATTTTGAATTAAATCTTATGAACTTGTTGCTCTTGTTTACTGATAAAAATTTTATTACATTTTATAGTTGTCTAATAAGGAGATAGATGGGTCTTTTTGTATAATTGCAAAAACCACGTGATGTTTTTGGACCTTTACCTTTACTAGTATACATTTTTTTTTGAACGACAAATTTATATTCCTTGTGGGACTTGAACCCATGACCTCCCCCTTAGGTGTTCCTAGAAGCTTTGCTTCCACCATTGGGTCACCAACCCCAATGGCCTTTACTAGTCTACTTAATACACACAAACCACGTGATGGTTATATATTCGTCCATGACTCTACCCAGTCTTCTCTTTATATCATAAATGCATTATATACTTTTTTTAAGGTAAATTTTATTAAAGAACATCACAAGCGGTCCTCAAAACAAAGATCTTCGGGTAACCAAACGACATTACGAAAATGCATTATACTTGTATCTATTTAAATTTTGTTTTGTATGTTTCTAATATATAAAAACAATTTCAAAAATATAAAGAAAGGTCAAAGAAACAATCTCCAATATATAATTTATTATATAATATATATATATATATATATATATATATACTAGTTTATATCATGTAAGCGTTCCGGGATTGAAAAATCTACCATGACGTAATAAAATCAATAACTATTTAGTGAGGAAAATCTAAAATGATGATATTGAGTTGTTACATGTGAAGCAGTTGTGAGATTTAAGTTACACCTCTATCTTTTAAGCTAATCTTTGTCATTGGTAAATCATGCTAATTGATATTATTTAACATACATTATCATGGAACTATATCGCCATAGCATGTATGTTTACCGATTAACCCAACAATCAACACCAACATCTATTCACAACCTAAACAATTGATTAACACAATCTACATCATTCCTGAAAATCACTACCAACCCTATCAATAACCTACCGCAACTAACCCACAAACAACCATTCCATAACCCATAGAGTTAAACCCTTGTACTAACCTAATAGTCAACACCAACATCAAACAATAACCAAAACAATTCAACACCAGTTGCAAAACTTTAACCAAAACTGTAATCACCCACATAGATGAACCCTTCAATTAATCAAAAACTAATTACTAATTAATAAATACTTATCTAGAACACAAAAAAGACTACACTACAGGTTATAAGCAAAATCATTCTTTTCTTCCAAAATGAGTCAAAATTGGATGCAGGAAGAACAAATTCTCATTTCTTTTTCAATTGATTGTCTTATTATTCTTTATTAAATGATAAATTCCAAAAGTGTTGGTTTCAATTGCAAATTTGGGCAATGCTGCGAAAAGGGTAAAAAGAATATATGTTTTTTTTTTAATTTTTTAAAAAATCTCACATGAAGCTACGGGACACATTCAAAGGGTGAGTTGCCACATTAAATACCATATCATCAAAGTGTTATTCTTTTATATTTTATATATAGTTATTGATTATTGATTATGTACTTAAAATCCGTTTCATAATAAACATCCATCTAAGATACATTTAATTTATAAAAGTATTAAAGAAAAGTCAAAGAAGAAACAATCTCCACTGTAAAAAATTCTCACATGTATATCACACATTATAGGTTTCTCTATTTAATATTTCTTAGAGAAAATATTTCTCTTTGTATTACACATGTACGTCCCTACAATATATAACAATTTTTAAAAGCATAAAGAAAGGTCAAAGACACAATATCCACTATATAAATCCTGAGCTTCATATTCTTTTGAAGCCATCAATCCCTCTAATTAGAAACAATGGCAACCTCTCTTAAAAGGTTAGTTTTTCATTGATTATTTTTTTCAAAACATTTTATTTGATTTATCTATTATAAAAGGGTTGTAAGTTATGTCGGGTAAAGGTCGTTGACGTTTTCGGTTTGGATTTTGATACTATTTTTCAGGCTACAAGGAAAAATAGCATTGATTACGGGAGCAGCAAGTGGGATCGGGGAGCGTACCGCCAAACTATTTGCTGAACACGGGGCAAAAGTAGTTGTTGCCGATGTCCAAGACCAACTTGGACAAGCTGTTTGTGATGTCATAGGCTCATCAAACTCAAAATATATCCATTGCGATGTAACCAATGAAGAAGACGTGAAAAACGCCGTAGATACTACAATCGCCGCTTATGGAAAACTTGACATAATGTTCTGTAATGCAGGGCTAGTAGATCCTAACAAGGTACGGATCATGGACGTCGAAAAAGAAGATTTCCAACGTGTGCACGGTGTTAATGTCTTAGGTGTCTTTTTAAGCATGAAACATGCTGCTAGAGTTATGGTTCCAGCACGAGCTGGCTCGATAATATCAACGGCTTCCCTCGCTTCAAATATTGGTGGTGCATCCTCACATGCTTATTCTAGTTCAAAGCACGCTGTGGTTGGTTTGACCAAGAACCTGGCGGTAGAACTTGGACAATTCGGTATTCGAGTCAATTGTTTGTCACCCTATGCAATGGTTACACCGTTAGCTACACGTTTTGTTGGGCTTGATGATGATGAAGCTTTAGAGAATTTCGTGAGCTCATGTGGAAATCTCAAAGGGGTGACACTGAAAACAGATGATGTTGCCAATGCAGCCCTTTTTCTAGCGAGTGAAGAGGCTAAGTACATTAGTGGACATAATCTGAATATTGATGGAGGAGTAAGCATTGTAAATCCATCATTTGGCTTGTTTAAATATCCAGATAATTAGTGTTTAAGCTCCAAAATTACTATATTCAATAAAGATCAACGAGCATACTAATAGTTGGTTTGGTACTATATATGTAACATTCGGAAAAAAACAATAATAATGGTATATTACAAAGATTCTCCTTTATGTATGTACCAACTTGCATCTTTACATCCTTTGACAACAATAATTACACATATTCTCTTTTAAGACTATGGGGCTGTTTGGTTGATTAAGTGCTGAATCATTAAGAGCTCTGAATGGTTAAGAGGTCTGAATGGTTAAGTGCTGAATCATTAAGTTGGACCTCTTAATGGTTAGTTTTCTTGTCCCACATTGGTATTAGAGTTTCATTAAGGTTCAGCCTAGTTAGGTGCTTCATGATTCAGTGCTTAATTGTCACAACCCGACCAAGGTGGGCCCGGTCGAGATACAGATGGTTACCAAAACATCACACAATGCAAGCAAACAGCGGAAGCAATGTAAATAACCATACTTTTATAAATAACACTAGTTTACATTTCTATACATTGTATCGTTTCTAATACAAATACTCTAGGTAAAATCTAAGGTTCTCGCCTGCCTTCTGACTCGTCCGTCTGGGATACTCCGATTCGTAGCTGCTCCTTCCTTCTACTCTCTGACAGGTACCTGAACACATGCTTAAAATAGGTTTTGGGTCAACACTAATGTTGGTGAGTCCGTGCGTTAGTTTAAATGGTTTTCAATAAGTTTATAAAAGCAATTTCGTAAACTTTACACGGTTCAACCCATGGTGATGTACAAGCGACACCACAAACCTAACACGGAATCTATCTACTGCCATTATAGATTCTCCTAGCAAAATACGTGTCACAAATCCTCAGTGGAGGGTTTTCCGGGCTTCCGGATCCACTGTGTGTGGGGGTTTCCCCAAGTAGCGCTACCCACATATTAAGTGGCCCAATCCCCAGGGTTAATGAGTGTCGGTATGGTAATCGGCAGCTACTATCTTGTCACATCATATAGTTTTTAAAAGGAAGCATGCATTCACCCCAAAACAGTAAAACACAAAAAGTGGGGAAGGTACACGGGACTCACCTGGAAAGCAATGCATATGATTGGTTTATAGCAACCAAAGCGTCGGACATCTCGTACAGCTATACTCCTGGTCGAATCCTAAGTCGACACACGTTATTAGTCTTAAGTTCATTGGTATGGTTCCACATGTGGGACGAGCTCGAGCATATGGTTTTAAAGTTTATCCGGTCATCTTCACTAGGTAATGGTTTTCATCACTTCTAAACTTAGGTATCAAATATCTAGTTCTACTTCTTAAGTCCCAATTATCGAGTCATCATACTTATGCTATATCTGGGGTGTCCGTATGGTAATGTCCGTTATATATATGTTTTGCTAGTTTAATAACGTCCAAGTTGTCGGGTATCAAGTCTTAGTTCTATTGTCAAAACACCATGTCCAAAGCTTAGGTAATTCTCTAATGTCTATGTCCGAGTCTTAACCGTCAAGTCCATAATTTAACGTCTCGCGTCTACTTCTAGTCAAGTCTATATTCTAAATGGCGCATGTTATAATTTAAGTCCAATAATCCGGAAATACATATTACGTAATCTTATTGTTATTACTACCAATGTGCCGAGTTATGTTTTAGTGACTAGTTGTGTCCAACTAATAATCTCCATTGTGTTAATATTTAAGTTGTCGAATTCCGTGTCTATAACTAATATTCGTTCTTATTATCCAATGTTTGTACAACTAGTCTGAATGTCCAAGTATCCAATCCAACATCCATGTCCTTGTCTTATTATCGTAATGTCCCGGTTTCATGTCATAACTCTAACTCAAATATTATGTTCAAGGTGGCCATTATTGTCCGGTTCATTAGTGGTTTGGTCTTGGTCCATATAAGCTCGTCAAGTCCCACACAAGGTTATATTTAATTTAGTTCATATATTTATTAGATTACTAGGTCCGGATATACCTTACAATCGAAACACAGTTCGGGTTGACCCGGTTGACTCAGTTGACTAAGGTTGACTGTACAGTTGACCCGGTCAACATCTGTTGACCGAGGGTTGACTTGTTTCCTGGATTCTCCTTTTGAACCTGACCCGGACCCTTTGACTGTAACCAGACATAAACCCCCAATCCTCCCCAAGACCCAATAACAACCAACTGCCCCTATTTCTCAGTCATCACCACCGTCGCTACCATACAACCTTCCACCTTAGCTGTACAGGTCCACCACCACTTGACCGACCACCCCTGAACCATCAAAAGCAGTTACTCAACATCAATCAGTAACCTTCTGTCACGAGCAACCTAACCCATCCTCTGGAACCCTTCGGTTAGTCCTGACCCGAGCCAACCCCCACCTGTGACCACTGTACAACCCCACTATCACCATTATCTAAACTATTAAGACCCACAGATCTAAATATTGGAAATGGGTTGGTTTTACCTGGGTTGTCAGTGATTCAGTGACCAGAACGTCACCGCCGCCGCTGTATTGTGAACCACCACCCTCCGCCGCCGTCGTCTTCCTCTTTCCTCCTTCTCTCTCTCTCCTGTGTCTCTCCCTCTTACTCTCTGTTCTCTCTTTCTTCTTCACTGGTTCTCTTCGTGTGTGTGTATAGGTGAGAGGTGAGAGGGTGTGGTTGGTGGGGTTGGCCGGAGATGGAGGAGGCCGCCGGAGGTGGAGACCTCCGGTCTCCTTTTCTTTCTTCTCACTCTTTCTCTCTCTATAAAGAGAGGTATGGTGTGTGTGTGTGTTTATTATCAGGAAAACCAAAGAAAAGAAAAAGGTGGAGGGTATTTATACTACAAGGGATATGTGTGTGTGTTTGACACATGGGGGACACATGGCACCATCTCAAGGTGCCATGTGTCTTGGGTGGTGAGTAAGCAAGAGGGTTCGGGTTCGTAACGCGTATCGGTCTGGTCTCGTAAAACGTATCCGATAATAATATTTTATATATATTGGTTCGGTTTTTAGTTTCAGACATAACCGTCTCGCTCATTATTGGTTTTAGGTTACCTTTATTACACGAAGAATAATAATAATACACAAAAATTTTTGGGGGTCCGTTCTGGGTTGTTACATTCTCCCCTCCTTATAATAATTTCGTCCGCGAAATTAAGGTTGTGGTTATATCTCCTGACTTGTTAGGGTTATTCTACTCTGTAACATCACTCTTGGATGTAAATTTATAGTTACTTTAGGTCTTACTAGTGGGAAAACGGAAAAATATAAGCAAAGCATACCACAAATCACGAGGAAGTACCTATACTAGGGTTCTATGCGGATCATACTATGTTTATTCAAAATAAGTTTGTGGCTCACACGAACATCAGAGAGGCTTTAAACCTTGACAATCATACCTAGAAGAAGAGGGTATGGAATGTATCTTATCGAATAGTGTTCAAATAAAGAAAGGTTTACCAAATCAATGACCTTGCAATCAAGAAAAACGGGTACATAGACAGCTGGGACATGGAAATCATGGAAACAGGGCCTGTAAGTCCTTCGGTCTTTTACTGGTTCAAAACGAGAAAACAGACTATGGTTTACTCTAGATTAGACCTCCAGTCTCATTCCTGACGTATCATTGGTGTTTATATATAGGGTGTACCGCAGCTAACCCACCACACCTTTGATACACAAGAAACTTACTAGAAGTCTTTTTCAAGAAAAAGGGTTTAAAATTTTTGAATTGATTCCCAATTCCATTCTTGATGTACCATCGGTGTTTATATATAGGGTGTACCACAGCCAACCCACCACACCTTTGGTACTTCAAAAACGGACTAGAAACTTTTCCGAAAATCCATGTGAAATTCTATACCACCATAACGTACCTGTAGATTCGCGATTGTGCTCCGGATCATAATCGCCAATTTACCTTACATTAGAGTGTTATGTCTTCTGAAAATACTAACTCGGACAACAAAAACGATCAAAATGCAGACTTAGTAACATTTTGGTAGTATTGGGAACGTGCGAGAGTTTTTGCTTTGATCGGAATCAACGGTTTCGTCACAACGGAGGGAACTTTCTAAGGAGGATTATTGAATAATCTAAGGCTTTCTAGCCGTTTACATATGGTCCTAGGAAGATGTTCAATACGAATGGAACTTAAGTATCTAGAGAACAAAATAAGCGCGGAAATTCTGGCATTCTTAGTGATAAAGCGTAGTACAAACTAGGTTTCCAAACGAAGTTAAAGGACTCGATTAAGGAACTTTTGCCAAAATGTTAAGGAAACTCCAAATATTTGGTGAGAAATGGTTGAAAGAAGTACGACAAACGGAGGTTTCGAGCTTCAAGAGTGCAACACTAAGGTTCCAGATCTACATATGTGTTGTAGAGTGTTTGTTCGACACGTCAAGAGTAGGTAATCAAGGTGTTTGTCACGTAAACTAAGATCTCTTAAGGATAGCTCTATCAAAACTGGTCAAAAGGGATGTCAGAGAATCACCTAGTGGCTTCACGGATATAATCCGTCGAGTGAGAACATTATTGTTAGAAACTCAAGTTACTCAAGATAAGGTTTATTCCTAACTCAATAGTAGTACGCCGATGTGTTTTACTCAAGGTTTACATTCATGGTACTAGTTCGGTTCCTACACTCATGATTTTCGATAAGATATTCCCGAAATACCCTTGTGCCTGCGGATTTATAATTATGTTTGCAACCATAATCACTTGTCCGCCTCACTTAAGTATCCAAGTATATTCTTATCAAAACCATGACATCTCACTTTCTCATGGTTGGTTCCGCTAGTTTACTTGTGTGTTGGTAAGGTCTCATCCTAATGTGTTCAGTACCCATGGTCGACTCGTTCGGTATCACCTTGTTGCATCTCCAGTTTATCCGTCATGTTTCGGTTCTCCAAATCGGAATAAACTCTGTGGTTTCTAAAAGTTAGGATCCTAGGGTTCATAGTTGAAGCCTAATGGGGTTCTTACTCGCTTCAGCTGTTTGCTCTGATACCAACTGTCACAACCCGACCAAGGTGGGCCCGGTCGAGATACAGATGGTTACCAAAACATCACACAATGCAAGCAAACAGCGGAAGCAATGTAAATAACCATACTTTTATAAATAACACTAGTTTACATTTCTATACATTGTATCGTTTCTAATACAAATACTCTAGGTAAAATCTAAGGTTCTCGCCTGCCTTCTGACTCGTCCGTCTGGGATACTCCGATTCGTAGCTGCTCCTTCCTTCTACTCTCTGACAGGTACCTGAACACATGCTTAAAATAGGTTTTGGGTCAACACTAATGTTGGTGAGTCCGTGCGTTAGTTTAAATGGTTTTCAATAAGTTTATAAAAGCAATTTCGTAAAGTTTACACGGTTCAACCCATGGTGATGTACAAGCGACACCTCAAACCTAACACGGAATCTATCTACTGCCATTATAGATTCTCCTAGCAAAATACGTGTCACAAATCCTCAGTGGAGGGTTTTCCGGGCTTCCGGATCCACTGTGTGTGGGGGTTTCCCCATGTAGCGCTACCCACATATTAAGTGGCCCAATCCCCAGGGTTAATGAGTGTCGGTATGGTAATCGGCAGCTACTATCTTGTCACATCATATAGTTTTTAAAAGGAAGCATGCATTCACCCCAAAACAGTAAAACACAAAAAGTGGGGAAGGTACACGGGACTCACCTGGAAAGCAATGCATATGATAGGTTTATAGCAACCAAAGCGTCGGACATCTCGTACAGCTATACTCCTGGTCGAATCCTAAGTCGACACACGTTATTAGTCTTAAGTTCATTGGTATGGTTCCACATGTGGGACGAGCTCGAGCATATGGTTTTAAAGTTTATCCGGTCATCTTCACTAGGTAATGGTTTTCATCACTTCTAAACTTAGGTATCAAATATCTAGTTCTACTTCTTAAGTCCCAATTATCGAGTCATCATACTTATGCTATATCTGGGGTGTCCGTATGGTAATGTCCGTTATATATATGTTTTGCTAGTTTAATAACGTCCAAGTTGTCGGGTATCAAGTCTTAGTTCTATTGTCAAAACACCATGTCCAAAGCTTAGGTAATTCTCTAATGTCTATGTCCGAGTCTTAACCGTCAAGTCCATAATTTAACGTCTCGCGTCTACTTCTAGTCAAGTCTATATTCTAAATGGCGCATGTTATAATTTAAGTCCAATAATCCGGAAATACATATTACGTAATCTTATTGTTATTACTACCAATGTGCCGAGTTATGTTTTAGTGTCTAGTTGTGTCCAACTAATAATCTCCATTGTGTTAATATTTAAGTTGTCGAATTCCGTGTCTATAACTAATATTCGTTCTTATTATCCAATGTTTGTACAACTAGTCTGAATGTCCAAGTATCCAATCCAACATCCATGTCCTTGTCTTATTATCGTAATGTCCCGGTTTCATGTCATAACTCTAACTCAAATATTATGTTCAAGGTGGCCATTATTGTCCGGTTCATTCGTGGTTTGGTCTTGGTCCATATAAGCTCGTCAAGTCCCACACAAGGTTATATTTAATTTAGTTCATATATTTATTAGATTACTAGGTCCGGATATACCTTACAATCGAAACACAGTTCGGGTTGACCCGGTTGACTCAGTTGACTAAGGTTGACTGTACAGTTGACCCGGTCAACATCTGTTGACCGAGGGTTGACTTGTTTCCTGGATTCTCCTTTTGAACCTGACCCGGACCCTTTGACTGTAACCAGACATAAACCCCCAATCCTCCCCAAGACCCAATAACAACCAACTGCCCCTATTTCTCAGTCATCACCACCGTCGCTACCATACAACCTTCCACCTTAGCTGTACAGGTCCACCACCACCTGACCGACCACCCCTGAACCATCAAAAGCAGTTACTCAACATCAATCAGTAACCTTCTGTCACGAGCAACCTAACCCATCATCTGGAACCCTTCGGTTAGTCCTGACCCGAGCCAACCCCCACCTGTGACCACTGTACAACCCCACTATCACCATTATCTAAACTATTAAGACCCACAGATCTAAATATTGGAAATGGGTTGGTTTTACCTGGGTTGTCAGTGATTCGGTGACCAGAACGTCACCGCCGCCGCTGTATTGTGAACCACCACCCTCCGCCGCCGTCGTCTTCCTCTTTCCTCCTTCTCTCTCTCTCTCCTGTGTCTCTCCCTCTTACTCTCTGTTCTCTCTTTCTTCTTCACTGGTTCTCTTCGTGTGTGTGTGTATAGGTGAGAGGTGAGAGGGTGTGGTTGGTGGGGTTGGCCGGAGATGGAGGAGGCCGCCGGAGGTGGAGACCTCCGGTCTCCTTTTCTTTCTTCTCACTCTTTCTCTCTCTATAAAGAGAGGTATGGTGTGTGTGTGTGTTTATTATCAGGAAAACCAAAGAAAAGAAAAAGGTGGAGGGTATTTATACTACAAGGGATATGTGTGTGTGTTTGACACATGGGGGACACATGGCACCATCTCAAGGTGCCATGTGTCTTGGGTGGTGAGTAAGCAAGAGGGTTCGGGTTCGTAACGCGTATCGGTCTGGTCTCGTAAAACGTATCCGATAATAATATTTTATATATATTGGTTCGGTTTTTAGTTTCAGACATAACCGTCTCGCTCATTATTGGTTTTAGGTTACCTTTATTACACGAAGAATAATAATAATACACAAAAATTTTTGGGGGTCCGTTCTGGGTTGTTACATTCTCCCCTCCTTATAATAATTTCGTCCGCGAAATTAAGGTTGTGGTTATATCTCCTGACTTGTTAGGGTTATTCTACTCTGTAACATCACTCTTGGATGTAAATTTATAGTTACTTTAGGTCTTACTAGTGGGAAAACGGAAAAATATAAGCAAAGCATACCACAAATCACGAGGAAGTACCTATACTAGGGTTCTATGCGGATCATACTATGTTTATTCAAAATAAGTTTGTGGCTCACACGAACATCAGAGAGGCTTTAAACCTTGACAATCATACCTAGAAGAAGAGGGTATGGAATGTATCTTATCGAATAGTGTTCAAATAAAGAAAGGTTTACCAAATCAATGACCTTGACAATCATAACTATAATTTGATTTATGAGGTCAAGCATAGTGCGTTGATGGTTTGAAAAGTCAGGCACTTGACACTTTATTAAAGATTTAGTATGTTAACAGTTTGACTTCTTCGGTAAAACAAAGCATTATGATGTATTGAAAAGTCAATGTATCTATTATGAAGTACAGTTGCTATTTCTACTGGTTTTAACAAGTGAGATTGTTCGGTTGGCGGTACTGGAGCTGGTTGAGTGGTAAGAGCTGTGACAACCCTATAATTTTGAAAATTTGGTCTCCAATGTAGGCTTTCCAATTCCCTCCTCGATTTTGGGTTCCTCAAAAAAATAAAAAAAAATATCGATCCCAAAAATACCCTTAGACCATGTGTAGTGGTTCAAGTCCTGAAAGGACGTTTTCTGCCATGTGGACGCTACGTCATCATGAGCATTTTTAGTCAAGAATGAGTACTGTAGTGGTTGGAAGCCCCTTTCATGCCCCTTCAATCATTACCCAATGATTTTGTTAAAATTATATCTTTCATAGTCAATTTTATTACTTATTATGTTACTTATTATGTTGCATAAGTATGTGTAGGTATTGGGCTCCAGGAGTTGACTAGTGGGCTGTTGAAAGGTTGCTGGACTGCTACTCATTTTGGGCTGGTTGATAGAAGTATAATGGGCTAGCTGGTGGAGTTCAACAGAAGGTTCAAGAGGTTCAAGTCGTTCAAGAGTTCAATGTCTTCAAGAGGTTCAAGAATCCAGTTATAACAACTTGTGCAAGTTGTTAGCATTCACAGCCGTTGATCTATTCTCGATCCGTGTCATCAAGATCTAATGGTTGATATTTGCTGAGGTTGTGTTTTCTGTATAGAAGCTTCCATTGCTTCTATAAATACATTGTGCTTTCTGCCTTTGAGAGTTTAGTCTCTCCAGTCATTGTATTCTCATATTATTACTCTCTAGACGATTAGGGTTTTCAGGTTGTTAGTTTGTTCATCGTGTGATTGATGATCGTCTGATCTAATCAGTGTCTAGGTTAAGAGTCTGTATAGATCTGTTGATCTTTGTATTAGGTTGTTCATCCTTTTATGAACAGCTTTGAGTTGTAATAGTTTCCGTGTTCAGTAATAAAGGGTTTTGAGTATTAATCTCTGAAATCTTCACATGGTATCAGAGCTCTAGGTTGAGCTCTGGTCTTGATTCCGCTGCTATTTGAGGTGTTATCCTTGGATCTGGTGATTTCCGATCTCCTGGTGGTTCTTGATTCCTTCTAGGGTTTGTGTAAAGTCTGAAGAATCTGGAACTGATGATCTTGTGTAAAGCTTTTATTCTTGCTCTCTGGTGTAAAACCCTAAGTGAAGGTTTTACATTACGAGTTTCTTGGAGACCCCTAACTTGGGTTCTTTGGTGAGATCTTTCTGATTTTATCGTTTATTTTCTTTTATAGAGTTGTCCTAAGGAGTCTAAAGATTCAGAGCTTGTGCTCTGTTTAGCTTTAAGGACGGTCTAGGTCTAGGTGGCTCCCACACTAGGACCTGCGTTGGCACCTTGAGTGACGAACCAACGATCTGGAACACCAGTGTGGCTTCGCCGGTGTCTTGGTTGTTTTTTGTTGTGATTCGTTATTTTTGTGGTTAATCTCTTTGTGTTACTGCTGGTGTGTTAAGTGATTTCTTGACTAGTAGTTACTTGTTTTTGTTTGACTGTTGGTATTGTAAGACATATCTTGACTGATAGTTGTTTGTGTGATATTTGATTGTGTGTACTATCTGATATCATGTCTGAAAGTAGTAGTGATTCTGGTGATCGTAGACTTGGTGGAACACGTGTTAGTAAACTTGATGCTAGTGATCCGTTGTACTTGCATGCTAGTGATTCTGCAAATCTGTCAATTATTAGTATTAAACTTAAAGGTACAGAAAATTACACTTTATGGTCTAATGCTATGATATTGGCGTTGCAAGTAAAGAATAAACTAGGGTTTATTAATGGAGAATGTGTGAAACCTGATGATGATGTTGTACTTATGAAACAGTGGGATAGATGTAATTCAGTTGTGTTAACTTGGATTTTAAATTCTGTATCAGAAGAACTATACATGGGGCAAGTATATTCTAAACTTGCTTCTGAAGTATGGAAAGATTTAAAAGAAACATATAATAAAATAGATGGTTCAGTTGTGTTTGATTTACATCAGAAAATTAATTCTTTTACTCAAAATGGAATGTCTGTTTCTGAGTATTATCATAAGCTGAATGTTATGTGGAAACAACTTGACCAAATTTTGCAATTGCCCTCTTGTGTATGTGATGCATCTAAGGACTTTAACAATTATAATCACATGATAAAACTTATGCAGTTTCTTATGGGACTAGATAGTGTTTATCAAAGTGTTAGAACTGCTTTACTTATTAAAATTGAACTTCCTTCTGTGAAGGAAGCCTTTGCTGTAGTTTCTAGAGAGGAATCTCATATAAACTCTAGCACAGGGTCTTCTAAAAATCAAACTGTAAACTTTAATTCTAAAATAGGACAGTTTGGTGAAGCTGGTAATAGTAGTAGTTTTAATAATAAAAGGGTTAATAAAAATAGTAATCAGTCCTTAAAATGCACACATTGCAACAAGACAGGACATTTGGTTGACAAATGTTTTGAGCTTGTTGGTTATCCTCCTTGGTCTAAACAAAGAGGAAACTATAGCAAGAGGACAGCTGTAAATAACAATGTATCTTCTGATTCATCTAATACTGCTGCTTCTTTGACTAGTGATCAAGTTTCTAAGTTGTTGAGTTTGTTACATGAAAAGTCTAATGAATCTGGTCAAACCTGGAATTTATCTGGTAGGATTTTTTGTGCCTCTGCTTTCAGTAATAAAGTATATTGTTTCACTAGTTCAAATGGGAAACTAATTGGGGTTGGCTGGATTGTGGATTCTGGAGCAAATGAGCATATGGTTAACAATGATAAAGGTCTATTTGATTTTGTTGATGTGTCTGATTTGAACATAAAGGTCAAACATCCAAATGGTACTTTTGCTATTGTAACCAAAATTGGTAAACTAAAACTAACTGATGAAGAAATACTTCAAGATGTCTTGGTTGTTCCAGAATACACTGTCAATCTTATGTCTGTTCACAAGTTAGCTAGAGATAATAAATTGTTTATTGGATTTGATGAGAATAGATGTTATCTATAGGACTTGTCAACAAAGAAAGTCCTGGTGACTGGTGATCAGTCTGATGGTTTGTATTTGTGTGGTAATACCTGTTCTTTGTCTAAGGTGTGTTTTAACTCTGTTAGTGAGTTTAATTTGTGGCATGCTAGACTAGGGCACCCTGCAGACCAAGTCCTAAAAGTCCTAAGTTCTGACCTTAATTTAAATATTAACAAACAACATGGACCCTGTGAAGTTTGTCATAAAGCCAAACAACACAGGGAACCATTTCCTTTGAGTGAACATAAGACAAATCAGTTAGGACAATTAGTTCACATTGATGTCTGGGGACCTTATAGGGTTGCAGACAGAGATGGAAATAAATATTTTTTAACCATAGTTGATGATTTTTCAAGGGCTGTATGGGTTTGTCTTATGAAACATAAAACTGAAGTTTTTGAAAATGTAAAGGATTTTGTTAATCTAATTAAAAATCAATTTGGTAAATCTGTTAAGGTCATTAGGTCTGATAATGGGACTGAGTTTGTGAATAATCAAATGGTTGATTTGTGTAAATCAAAAGGGATTATTCACCAAACTACCTGTGCTTACACTCCTCAACAAAATGGTGTTGTTGAGAGAAAACACAGGCATTTGTTGAATGTAGGGAGAGCCTTATTGTTTCATAGTAGTCTACCTGTGAGGTTGTGGACTGATTGTATTCTAACTGCTTCATACTTGATAAATAGGACTCCTTCTTCTGTGCTTGGTGGAAAAACTCCTTATCAAATGATTCATGGTTTTATTCCCTTTCTAGGTCATTTAAGAGTGTTTGGATGTCTGTGTTTTTGTACTGTTTTAAATGAAACTAATAAAATGGAAAGTAGAGCTGAAAAATGTGTTTTACTAGGTTACTAGAATGAGAAAAAGGGCTATAAAACTTTTAGTCTTGATAGTAAAACAATTTTATATTCAAGGGATGTTAAATTTTTTGAAACTTGCTTTCCATTTAAAGAAAAAAATGTTTTTGATAATTTCAATAGTAACAATGATAAAACAGTTAACAATTTAAACTTTTTTGATCTTTTTGAAAACACAGAATCTATACATTTCTTGAATGTGAATGATCCCAATGATGAAGAAATGGATTTAGGTAATGAGGACTTAGGAACACATGATAGTCAGCAATCAAACCAAGAGTTTGTTGATCAAGGTAAGGCTGAAATTCAGCAGCCTGCTGAAACTCAGCAACCTGACAACAACTCTCCTGGTTCTGATAGGGCAGACCATGTGAATACTAAGGATGACAAAACAACTGACTCTGAGGGTGACATTATTCAAGAAGTGTTAGGAGATCTACTAGAAAAAGTAATTTTCCTAATAAATTTAATGAATATGTCATAGAAGGTAGGGTTAAGTATCCTATAGAGAAAGTTGTTAATTTTTCAAAATTGTCATTTGAGAATAAGTGTTTTTCTGTTACTCTTGATAGAAGTAGAGAACCCAAACGTTATTTTGAAGCTGTTAAAGATAATAATTGGGTTAGAGCTATGAATGATGAACTAGAGGCCTTGTATAGGAACAATACCTGGGAAATAGTTGATCTTCCCAAGGGTAGGCACAAGGTTGAGTGCAAATGGATTTATAAAATAAAATATAAATCTAATGGGGAGATTGATAGATATAAGGCTAGGTTAGTGGCTAAAGGTTTTAGCCAGAAGGAAGGTATAGATTATGAAGAAACTTTCTCTCCAGTTGTAAAACTGGTTACTGTTAGATGCATTATTAGTTTAGCAGTTCAAAACAATTGGAATATCTTCCAATTAGATGTGAATAATGCATTTCTTTATGGGGATTTAAATGAGGAAGTTTATATGTCCCTTCCTGAAGGATTAGATGAACAGGATGGTAAAGTGTGTAAGTTAAAAAAGTCCTTGTATGGGTTAAAACAGGCACCAAGAATGTGGAATGAAAAATTAGTTGGTGCTTTAGTTGAATTTGGCTTTGTGCAAAGCAAGTGTGACTATTCTATGTTTGTTAAACATGACAAAAATGTGTTTGTTGTTTTACTTGTGTATGTGGATGATATAATCATCACTGGTAATTCAGATGAAGAAATTGAGTTAGTTAAAACTTGTTTTAAAACTAAATTTTTAATCAAAGATTTAGGAGAACTAAAATATTTTTTAGGAATTGAAGTTTTAAAAACAAATGATGGGCTTTGTTTAACACAAAGAAAATACTGCACTGAGTTACTTTCTGAATATGGTATGTTAGGCTCAAAACCAGTAACTAATCCTATTGAGCAAAACAGTGTTGTTACCAACATTGTGTTAGAGAAAAACAAGTTGTTGAGTAACATTGTTGGTTATCAACAACTTGTTGGGAAGTTAATATACTTGTCCCACACAAGGCCTGATATATCTTATGCTGTTCATTATCTAAGTCAATTCATGCATAAGCCTAATGAAGGACATCTGAAAATTGCTCTAAGGCTTTTAAGATATTTAAAGTCTTCTCCAGGCAAAGGCATTATGTTTTCTAAACATGATTCCTTTGACTTGGTTGCTTTTTCAGATTCGGATTGGGCTAAATGTATTGATAGTAGAAAATCAGTTACAGGGTTTTGTGTGTTTGTTGGTAATTGTTTAGTATCTTGGAAAAGTAAAAAACAGCAAACTGTGGCTAGATCTTCGGCTGAAGCCGAATACAGAGCCATGTGTGCTGCTGTATGTGAGATTATATGGGTCAAAAATTTGTTGTCAGAATTAATGGTAAATGTAAAGTTACCAGTTATTCTGAACTGTGATAGTTCAGCTGCTTTGGCTATAGCAGCCAATCCTGTGTTCTTTGACAAAACCAAACATTTTGAATTGGATTTATTTTTCTTAAGAGAACATATTTCAAAAGGTGTGGTTAAAACTGTTAAAGTATCATCAGAAGATCAGTTAGCTGATCTATTTACTAAAGGTTTGTTATCACATCAACATTCTAAATTGTGTGACAAGTTAAGAATGTTTGATGTATTTAAGTAATAAAATTGTGGGGGGGTGTTAAAATTATATCTTTCATAGTCAATTGTATTACTTATTATGTTGCATAAGTATGTGTAGGTATTGGGCTCCAGGAGTTGACTAGTGGGCTGTTGAAAGGTTGCTGGACTGCTACTCATATTGGGCTGGTTGATAGAAGTATAATGGGCTAGCTGGTGGAGTTCAACAGAAGGTTCAAGAGGTTCAAGTCGTTCAGGAGTTCAATGTCTTCAAGAGGTTCAAGAATCCAGTTATAACAACTTGTGCAAGTTGTTAGCATTCACAGCCGTTGATCTATTCTCGATCCGTGTCATCAAGATCTAATGGTTGATATTTGCTGAGGTTGTGTTTTCTGTATAGAAGCTTCCATTGCTTCTATAAATACATTGTGCTTTCTGCCTTTGAGAGTTTAGTCTCTCCAGTCATTGTATTCTCATATTATTACTCTCTAGACGATTAGGGTTTTCAGGTTGTTAGTTTGTTCATCGTGTGATTGATGATCGTCTGATCTAATCAGTGTTTAGGTTAAGAGTCTGTATAGATCTGTTGATCTTTGTATTAGGTTGTTCATCCTTTTATGAACAGCTTTGAGTTGTAATAGTTTCCGTGTTCAGTAATAAAGGGTTTTGAGTATTAATCTCTGAAATCTTCACAGATTTAGTATTTTACAATTTTTTATGTAATTATTTTTAAAATAAAGATCAAACTTAAAAATACTTGTTAAAATATATGTTTTAAAATACATCTTCACATTATAAAAAAAATTCTAGGACAGTAGGACATATATCCAAAAAAAGTGATAGAACAAATGCTCCTAATAGATAATATGAGGTAGTATTAATCAGTAAAAAAACTACTTAATTGGTTTATTTATTTGTAAAGTTAATTTTGTCAATATAAAATACACACATAAACGACAAATTATACTATGCATGTGGGTTGTCAATCAAGCTATTGTACTTTATTTTATTTTACGAAGTAAGTTTACTTTTTGACAGTATCAACTCTATCATCTTCTTCTTCTTCTTTCCCTCTGTAAATATTAGGGCTCGAGCACCTTGCCGGAAAACTAAAAAACCCCATGCTTATGTGCTGCTTCTCTTTAAAATTGTCTACTTTAGTTGGTAAACATGCCAATGAACATTAAAATTAACCAAAAGCTATCGGGTAGAAGTGTAGAACTGGTGAGAATTTTAGGTAGCTTGAAAATTTTACACATAAAAATCTTGAATGCAAAGTGAAGTCTTTACAGTTGCGATTCTTCGTATTATACAAACAATATCAGTCCAAATATTGTTGGTTCACATAGAGAGGGTTGATTATAAAATAACACTATTTTGCGGGACCTTTTGAGATGAGGTTTATATTTTTATATAATAAAAGCTCTCTGTTGTGTTATAAATTATTCATCTTCTTTGGGGGCTGCAATGACAGTTTTATATGATGCTTTAGCAAATGAAATAGACACTTTATAGGAACATAATATACTTTATAGGCATAAAAATGACCATGCATATAGGTTTATTTCTATCTATTGGTCCCTAGTACGAGAGGACCGGGAAGGACGCACCTCTGGATGGCGCGCTGTCCTGATCGCCTCTGGTGCCTTGTGCATCAGATGCACCTTTTTAACAGGGGTTATTTTTCATGAGTGACAGGTTGTAATCCTAAGGCGTCGCTTTGGGACTTGCTAGAATCCACACTTACATATCAACATAGGACGCATGTTGAAGCCATTAACCAAGGGATTGCAAAACCATCAGCAAATTAAAAAAAATGATGTTGGTTTTGCATATCTTGTTTTCTTTTTTTTTTCCATAGTTGTCATCGTATATCTATTTGCTTGAGGTTCCGGTTTGTTTTCTCAAATATACATAATATCATCTTTCTTTCATACACATTGATGTCAAAAGTTTATAAGAAGTTTGTACTTGTAATGTCAAGAAAATACGTGTTTTGTGTTGTATTCTTTTATCTATGCCATAATTTTATTATCATTTATTCGAACTTGTTCAGCTAAGTGTCTGTTGGCCTAAATGTGTTAGTGACTATTTGAATTTCAATTCTGATACATTGTGGTCCAACAAGATCTCTATTTTTTTCTTTTGATAATGACCATGACTGATTTAGTTAACAAGGTTAACTATAAAACTGATAGAGTTGAGAGTACCAAGTGAGTAGTATGACATAATCCAATATGAGTTACGATTCTAGTGCTGGAAGCCAAATAACATGTTCTGGTACATTTACATACCATTACTAAGAATAAAATTTTACTTAAACAATCAACTTAATAGGTATCATTTTGTATTATTACTGTTTGAAAATAGAAAGGGGTAGAGTTAGTTTGTGTGCTGAAAGACTATCAAGATCTCCTCCAATCCACATATCAACCTAACAATAAGATTAAGAGGATTATGGAAAACAAAAATAATTACATCATTATTTCATCTTGAGTTTCTAGTGTTTGGAAAACCTCCTTCTCTTTGTATCTAAATTTATCAAAAAATCGTTTGATATATATTAGTTAGTTATAACTTAGCCAGTTATCAAATAATACATACATGCCATCAAAAGTGATTATACAACTTTGAGACACGAAATCGCCTCCTCCTGAGAGGCGATTATCATACTCAATAATTCAAGTCACACATGATGATCCTCAAAAGTCACATCCAAGCACACAAATAAAATCCTAAATGACTGACTACAAACATTCCATAATCCATATACTTGTGAATGACAAACACCTAAGCATATTCGACATCTAATCTAATCTAATCTGAGGCATGGTAAGAGAAAGAACATAGTTTAATATGTCTTAATACTCATACAAAAAAAATTCTTAGGTACCAACTAGAGCCAACTATAGCCTTAGTACATACCTTAAACATGAAAACTTTCCTTGTTTCCTTGATGAGCGGCCGAGTACACCCTATCACCACCAAAGGTTTTGTAAGTTAGCATGACGAAGCATGTATGATCCATCACTTTCATTAGATAATTGTCCTACATTCCTACACTCTAATCGGCTAGAAAGCAAAGAAAATGACAAGACAAGGTGACAACTAATCACACTTACACCTTAATATACCTCTAGTGAACCTCTAGGACTTAACCATGATTAGTCTTGGCCAAGAATGGAAGGTTGGATGAGCTTGCCAACTCACGGCCAACTCATGAGGAGAACACTAGACACTTTGCTAACTTATAATCACCAAAATAGCATAAAACCTAAACACATAGCTAGAAAGGATGGTTGGGACTTGCCATGAAAACCACTATATAAGGAGGTGCCATGAACACTTCATTCCTTGCACCACACCTCTCACAATCACCTCCCACTCTCTCTCTAATACACTCAGCCGAAAGGCACCATCTCAAGTAGAATATCGAGCACTAGGAAGCTTCAAGTCTACAAGTTTTCCCTTTTCTTACTAGCTAGTATCAAGGTAAGTTCTAATCGCTTGTTTCCCTTAGTTCCATCGGACCTATTGTGAACCCAAACCCAAGCCTTTAGATCATTAAGTCGACCCTCAACTAGTGTTAATAAATCGGTTAATATGTATTTAGTAATCGAGCATCTAGAATCACAAATATTATGTGCACTTTGTTTCACTTATATGTTCAATCATGTTATCTAGTGTTGAAATGATTAGTTACACATTACACATGGAATCATGAAACATTTTTAGACCAAGCTTTGTATACATAAAAACATGATCTACACCAATTGATGTGGTTCACAAAATTATGGGTGCCGAACTTTGTGTGATAAACAAGAACATAGTTTAATATGTCTTAATACTCATAGGGAGATCTTTGTCGGAACAATAGTTACTTTTCTTGCTTTGCTAGACCACTTATCAAGATATCAGGTGAGTTTCGTGGCCCTTTTTTTTACTGTTTTGCAACTTCGGGGGAGAAACATGCTACAGATCAACATATGTACATGACAACAATATGTGTTACATGAGTTAGACCCACAATTGTCACAGATCAGCAAAAATTCCCCGGACAACTATAACCATTAGCTTAGCAATAAGCCGTGGATCATATGAATAGTACTATTTGGGTTGACACCCCTTTCACTGTTAGTCGCGCTAACACATATGATTGCATATTATCCATACTTTACAATGTCTCGTGACAAGGCATTGGGGCGGGGTGAACATGAACGTCGTGGTTTGGTTATGGTGCTCATGGTAACAATATTCTTCATGGACATAGACAACGAAACTTTCTGAGCAACAAAACTGTTTTATCGAGTCAACAAAACCTACGAACTCACCAACTTTTTAGTTGACACTTGTAAGCATGTTTTTCAGGAAACCAAGTAAGGACGTTAAGGAGCTAAGTTTAGGATTGCATAAAGAAGGCCTTGTTTTGTGGTTTTGATGTAGCAATTTGAAACACTTGTTAGAATTTGTGATTTGTATTCGACTATGTGCTATGTGACTTATGTGCTTGATGAAATAAATGACATTTAGTATTTCTCATGTAAACAATGTTTGTGATCACCATATTCATCTCACCTCGCGTTTCCGCCTTAGGCGGGGTGTGACATTCACATTATGGTGATGTAAAACCTGGTCACACCGATCCGACTATTGATTTCTTTCCACAACCAGTGCAACATACTTGAAATCGATTGGAAGGTAAACAATAACTAACAAAGATTGTACAACAAAAGAAGAAAGTATTCCTCTCTGTTACCAAGCATGTTAAGAGATGATACAGGATAACGAAGATTATTGTTGTATCTTTCCCGGAAGTAATGAATAAAAAAAATAATAAAACCTCTTTTAGAGTTATAAATGATAGTATAATTAGGGTTATTACTTTGTTTTGTGTTAAAATCTTTGACTATACGTGGTTGATGATGTCAAGTTTAAGTCATTGATTCATTTGGAAATCGAAAACGCCTATATAGACGTTTGATTAGGGTTATTACTTTGTTTTTTAAATTTTTTGAACTTTTTTAAATAATTATATTAAAAAAATAAAATAAAATAAAAAACCAATTCAAAACATTAAAAAACACCCCAAAATAAAAATTTGATCCGAAGCACCTCGCTTTGACCAAAGCGAGGCGCTTCGCTTTTAAATTTCAGCTTTTTCTGCCCCCTCGTACTGACCTCCTCGAAATGGGAGCAAAGCGCCTCGCTTTGACCAAAGCGGGGCACTTTGAGGGGGGTTGAAATAGAAGGAGGGCCGATGGGGTATGAATAGACGCAGCCAATTTAAAAAGATACATGTAAAAAGCTTCAACCTTTAAAAAAATGTCAGGTCCCATGAATAGTCGGCCCTTGGCGGCCGTCCATTGTTAGACTTGTAAATATGATTGTATTAATAATTGTTAATGCTTAGCGTTACATAGGTAGGTTTATATTGACCACCATATAATATGTTTAGTCCCTAATCTATCACTAATAATATTATTGTCTAATACTCCCCGCTGCTAAGTGCGAGAGAGATTATCAGATTTAAATATAGATTGAAGATGTACTAATTTAATATTTTTTTTCTTGAAATGTAAAACAAAACCTAATTTAACTAAACTAGATATGCCCCTCCTTTGGGCCGGCTCTGCCAGATTTCTCTACCAAAGTGGCAAAGTGTTTATTAGCGTTTTAAACATAATGATCAATAAGTTCATAATTTTATTTTAGTGTAGCTTGACGCATTGCATCCAGATGAATAAAAATGAAAATATGAATGAATTATATATATATACTAGCCGATTACCCCGGGAAGGTCCCGGGGTTGAAAAATTTAATATGATTTAATAAAAAATGATAAAAAAAAAGAAAACTCAAATCACGAAAAGAGTAAATAACTTAAACATAATCAATCTTAGTTAAAAAACATTTATTTAAAAAGTTAAAAAAATAAAAAGCATAAACCATATTAAACATAATAAAGTATTAAAAGGATAACCTTCAACATATAATCATCTTCACGTAAATTAAAATATGTTACAATTTGATTAATGAATAACCTGAACACTTTGTGTTTTTTTCTGTATGAATATAACCCCACAAAAAATAGTCGTTTTTTTTCGTTTTTATATAGCACTATGGTACTCGTTGGAAAGATAATAAAACGCTCGTTAATTTGGTGTAATTTTTTTATTTAAAAAATCTCGAATATAAAAGATATTTATGTTTAAAAATTATGGGAGGAAGATAAGAGAGAAAAATTTAAATTTGTTTTTAAATTCTTTTTTCCTAAAATAACTCAATTTAATTTTAGTAATTGAGAATTAAGAGATAGAGAGATAAATTTAGAAAAATACTCAAAAACACCAAAAACACTCAATTATTAAGACATGTGGCACTCTCAATGGGCATATATGCTTTCTTTTATATATATATATAGATTAAAAGTCGTTGCTTTAGTAAATAAATTATCTTACTTGCCTCTTAAGATGATAAATATTGGCACACCTCTCTCTTTGGGTGTACAAGTAATAAACTCTAATAAAATACCAAAGAAGTTGGGCCGCTCAATCCATTATATAAAGAGTTCCATGTTTACTTGAGTTGAACCCACCACTCTCTCATTAAGTCTCTCCATAGAATCAATGGCAACCGCTATCAAAAGGTTAGTTTTTAGTTACTAATTTAAAAACTATGTTATATAATCAATATGATTGTAGCAACAATTGTACTCGTGGGGCCTTGAAACGGTTTGGACCGTTTTCATCGTCTTGGGTGTTTGATGATTGCATTTATGTAGATAAACTCGTTAGAACTTTTAAGGGGCTGGAGCTCCACATACACTTTGACGATCAAGTTAGTAACTCAGTATACTAAGGTAGCGTTTGTTTCATAGATTGCAAAGGAATTAGAATTGGAATTCGCGCGAGAACCATAATTTGATTTGGAATTTTGATGTGTTCATTTCATAAAATAGAATGAAATCTCGATGGAATTAAAATGTGGATTACATTCCATATGTTGTTCAATTACAATTCCTTCTTTTGTTGTAACGAACAACATAAGAAATCGTATACACATTCCAATTCCATCTGAATTCCATTCCATTCCCGTGAAACGAACGCTACCTAAGAATATATTACATAGATGTTAAATTTCTTCCATCTATGTGGATGGGCCAAACCTACCCATTCCAAATTTTTTAAAGTTGCATTGCAGCCACATACTTAGCTGATACAAAGCACTTTGACCACCAAACTTTTAGCTTTTAGCCGCGAGTACTTTTTTGAAACCGGCGCGAGAATAAATGTCACTTACTCACTTAATATTATCTTTTATGTCCACGAAACCCTCCACGCAACAGGAGCTCCCACAGCGACGCGCGATCTTTAACGTCCACCAAACCCTCAACGCAACAGGAGCTCCCGCCGCGAAGCGCGGGGTAATAGAATCCTAGTTATTTTAAAAAAAAAATGTTTTTTCAAATGATTTTACTCGAAAACAAGTTGTTTTCACGTTCTGCATGTTAGGAATGAGCTTAGTACCATATCATACGGAACCAGTATCGGTACCTACAATTGCCAAAAAATGGGTACTTGTATCGAAAGTACTCGGTACAGTATGGTATTTAGAGGTAAATCAAGCCAAAATACCGGTACCGAACCGAACAAAAAATACCGATCTCGGAAAACGATAAATGTTGGTACCGAATTGGTACTGAAAATAGGTACAGGTTCGATATCGGTATCTTTTATACTAATATACTATACTATTATTTTCAAAGGTCGGTTGTTGTCACATAAAAATACAAAGTTTTGGATAGTATTATATAGGCTAGCAGGAAAGGTTGCATTGATAACTGGAGCAGCAAGTGGTCTTGGAGAGTGTACCGCAAAACTCTTTGCTGAACATGGAGCAAAAGTTATACTCGCAGACATACAAGACGAACTTAGTCATGGAGTATGTGAGGCTATAGGCTCAACAAACTCAAGGTTTGTGCATTGTGATGTAAGTAAAGAAAAAGATGTCATCAACGCTGTAGATACCGCAATTGCAACTTATGGAAAACTTGACATTGCATTCAATAATGCCGCGATAGTAGACCCTGTCAAGCAAAGCATCATCGACAACGATAAAATAGACTTTGATCATGTGCTTAGTGTGAACGTCACTGGCGTTTTTCTAGGCATGAAACACGCTGCTAGAGTTATGCTTCCAGCGAGATCAGGATCAATAATATCAACATCTAGCGTTGCATCGCATATGGGTGGTACCATCTCACATGCTTACACTTGTTCAAAGCACGCCATAGTCGGACTCACTAAGAATTTGGCAGTTGAGCTTGGACAATATGGTATTCGAGTCAATTGTTTGTCACCGTATGGAATGTTCACACCATTAGCAGCTAATTCTCTTAAGATGGACAAAAAGACTTTTGAAACCTTTACAAACTCATATGGGAATCTTAAGGGTGTTACACTCACCGCTAATGATGTCGCTAATGCTGCGCTTTTTCTCGCTAGCGATGAGGCTAGGTACATTAGCGGACACAATTTGCTTGTTGACGGTGGATTCTGTGTTGCTTCTACTATCAATATATTTAAACACTGATCTCAAACGTCATTCAAGTTTGATATTATCATGTTATAAATTATTATAATAAATAATATTTGGCTTATGTTGTGGTTATTGGGCTAAATATATACGTACATAGTAGGATTATAATTTTATAAATATTTTGTAAGGTCCAACATACATCAACCTTATAAGTAAATAAAATAAAAATAAAAAGCCAAGTAGTTATAGGTAATTAAAGCAACAACCAATTAGACAAAAAAAACTTCACAAAAGATATAAGCGCACTAAATTATAAACACAAATAAATGTTTATTAGAAGAGTTCTATACACATCTATCTATAACTTATAATAAAAGAATTGAATATTGATGAGTGGCATTTAATGGAGGTCTCAACACTCCTTTGAATGTGTCACGTGGCACGTTAAGGTGAGAGTTTTTAATTTATTTTTTTATTTTGTTTTTATCCATTCTCCTACATTTATCTAACCCTAATCTCTTTAATAATTTAAAAACAAATTTAGATTTTTCCCTCTAATGTTTCCTCCCATTATTTTTAAACGTTAATATCTTTTATATACAAGATTTTTTAAAGAAAAAAAATACACCAAATTAACGAGCGTTTTATTATCTTTCCAACGAGTATCATAGTGCTATATAAAAAACGGAGAAAAAAACGACTATTTTTATGGGGTTTCGTTCATACAGAAAAAAACACAAAGTATTCAGGTTATTCATTAATCATGTTTTTTCTTTTAAACCAGGTTCTTATATACAATGTTGAAATTTAGCCCAATCGTCATGCTATAATTGGAATTTTACTCTTCTAAAGATGGATAGGTATACTTTATCAAGAGAAGCTATGAGAAAGAATCGCGCAACACTGTAACACTAGCAAGGTTATTTTTTTTTATTTATTTAATTACAAGAGTAATAATTATTACTATTAGTATTAGTATTATTAGAATGGTTGTATTTTTCAACCCCGGGACACTCCCGGGATAAAAGCTAGTATATCTATATCTATAACTTATAATAAAAGAATTGAACTTTGATGATGTGGCATTCAATGGAGGCTTTAACCCTCTCTTTGAATGTGCCATATGGCATCATGTAGGATTTTTTAATTTTTGAGTTTTTTTAATAAATCTATATATATATTATAATTATTTTAGGAAAAGATAATAATTTAAAAACAAAATAAATTTTCTCTCTAATGTTTCCTCCCATAAATTTTAAACGTTAATATCTTTTATATACGAGATTTTTTAAAGAAAAAAATTACACCAAATTAACGAGCGTTTTATTATCTTTCCAACGAGTACCATAGTGCTATATAAAAAACGGAGAAAAAAACAACTATTTTTGTGGGGTTTTGTTTTCAAATATATTTTACTCGATCTACTAATAAATCACAAACGATAAACATAACTTCAAAGGCAGAGATTCTTTTTTTTATATTTGAATATGATAACTTATGGCAGAAATTTGTTTAAAATAAATAATAATAATAATAATAATATTATTATTCATTAATCATGTATTGGCAAATCATTAATTATGTTGTCATATTAGATATTTTATTATGTTATATTAGATATTTCAACCCCGGGACACTCCCGGGATAAAAGCTAGTATATAATAAAAGAAAGCAATTTTAATGACATGGCATTCAAGGATGCATTCTCCCCCTTCAGTGTGCCATGTGTCATGCCATGTGACAAATTAAAAAAACAAATAATAATATAAAATATAATCTACTCAAATTAAATTGAGTTAGTTTAGGAAAAAAGAATTTAAAAACAAATTTAAATTTTTATCTTTTATGTTTCCTCCCATAATTTTTAAACATTAATATCTTTTATATACGAGATTTTTTAAAGAAAAAAATTACACCAAATTAACAAGCGTTTTATTATCTTTCCAACGAGTACCATACTGCTATATAAAAAACGGAGAAAAAAATGTCTATTTTTTGTGGGGTTTCGTTCATACAAGAAAAAAAAACACAAAGTGTTCAGGTTATTCATTAATCATGTATAGGTAAGTAACTAATTATGTTCAAATCAGTAAATATGAATTCTATTTTCAACATGTGTTAGCATTGGAGTTGTACATTGTTTTAGGTTAGGTATTAATATTAGAGTTATACATTGTTTAAGGTTAAGTGTTAACATTGGAAATACATTGTTAATTGTTTTTGTTTAGGTGCTACTTGAATCTTTCCTGCATGTAACTGTAAAGCGCATCTTTCTATTTCATATGTAAAATTGATATGTCATATTAGATTTCTCAACCCCGGAACGTTTCCGGGGTATAATCTAGTATAAATATATAATAAATCCCAGGAAAAAAAAAAACCTCAAAATGGAATATAACGTGTTTAAATATGAGGCCCATCACTGGTTTGTTATAAACACTTCACGACTTTACGTGCGCATAGCAAAGGCCATATATTTGTTTTTATTTAAGAAAATGGTTCCTAGTGCGCGGTTTCATTTCTTTTAGTCTAAGGATGTCTATTAACTCGACTACCACTTTCTTGCCTCAGGTCGTGCTTGGTCAGCCAAATTACGTTACTAAATAACTTGATTACAAACAAAAAAAAAAGAAGAAGAAGAAAAAAACAATGTTAGTGAAAACAAACATTAAGATGCAACAAGTGTAACATGTGTCTCTCTATAAGATGCTAGTTCATTAAGATAGGCTATAATCACTCACATAAGGTGTTGATTTATACATTATACACCAGCCAAAATGAGTGATGTATCTCGTGGTTCATAATAGCTATTGTTACCGTGACTTCCAAGTGTGGTTCACCACCACAAACCAACCTCTCATGCTTACCTTCCTTACCTATATTTAGATGGGTTTAAATGATTGAAGATGACTTGAAGTAAAGTATTATATTAATTACCAAAAAACTTACTCTCTTTACAGAGTTACTAGATATAACTTGGTTTTTATTGAAGAACTAGAATCTTGACCCGCCGCGTTTTGCGGCGGTGGTGAAAGCTATTATTCTTGATTAATTAACACCATCAGATCCGATTTTATCCTTTGAATTCCTAACGATTTAGTATTTGAGTAAAAGGGTTCGGTTATAACTGCCAACACATCGCTTCGGTCACCGCCTCCGCCATCGTTCCCATACATCACCTTCTACACCACTGATCAAATCCCATACATCACTTTCTACACCACTAATCTAATAGACAATACTTAAATCAGATTTTCATAATTAGTACTTGTAGTTTTGCCCCAATTAATTTAACATATATATTGAGCTTAGTTGCAACAAATGGTATGAATGGTAGCCACAAATAATAATAACTAGGATATAATCCCGTGTATTACACGGGTTAATAAATGAAATGTTATATAATTAGAAGTAACAACGTTATGTTAAAAACCTGTACGAATTGCATGGTTGAATAAACCAGTGCATTATATTAATAGAATAAAAAATAATATAGTTTGTTAACACATACAATCGTCAAAACATTTATTTAAAAGAATATATTATATAGGGGAGGGTTATCTTGAGAACGCTAAATATTGTGAGAACCATGAGAACAAGTAAAAAAATCAATCAAAATCAATTTTTTTTAATACAAAACTCATTATAATCAAAATGCAACATTAATAAATAAATTTTCTTTCCAAATAATCCATTTTTTTTGCAAAAACACTTTCAAATTAACTTTTTACACATGTGTAAATGAAACAGTTTACACATGTATAAACAGTAAATTTACACATGTGTAAAAACAAATTATTTTCGTATACGTTTGAATTTTTACGCGTAAATTGTGTTTTTTATATTGTATTTTAGTAATAAAGACAAGTGTAAAAAGAAATTTTGAATTTGAATGGTTTTAGATGCCGTTCTCACGGTTCGCACGAAATATAGGTGTTCTCAAAATAACTTTCCCCTATATTTTTTTTATTATTTAACATATTATATTTATACATTCTTACCCCAACCACATTAAATATTTTAAAATTTTAAGATATCACTTATAAAAATAATTACCATCATTAATCTTTGTTTTTAATATTTTATTAAACATACTTTTAAGTTTGGTGAAGTTTTTAAGTAAAAATATAAGTGTGTTTAAAAAACTAACAATTAATTTTATATTAAACTCATTTGTTTTTTTTGATATAATATTATATTTAATTTAAGCAAAAAATATGTATTAAACATGAGAGAGAAATAAGGAAAAACCAAAATGTAGATGGTCTAAATGAACGACATGTGTTTACAAATTGTTTTATTTTATTAGATAGTGTAAATGTAGATGGGAGAAGCCCATATTTTCAGTATTTATTCATGAAATAATAACAATAATAGTTATATTTTTATTGTTAATAATGTATCTGTAGTAGAAAAACCTAAGGTCTGTTTTTATTAGGTACACAAAAACAAAATATGTTGAATTTAAAGGTTATTGTAAATTCTCTGTCCATTACTGAATAATAATGCCCCATTATATAGGGGTGAATACAATAGATAAAAGGAAACAATATCTCCACTATACAAGGAAACTATAATCCTAACATAATACAAGGCCTAATCATTGGCCATAATATACTTTGGCTAATACTCCCCGGCAGTTTGAACGGGCGTAGGACAGACGCTCAAACTGGAGCGAAATGACTGAAACAGTTGCTTAGATAGACCCTTAGTGATGATATCTGCGTACTGTAATGCGGAAGGCACGTGTAGAACCCTGATGTCACCCACGCGGACTTTTTCCCGAACAAAGTGAATATCGATCTCAATGTGCTTTGTGCGTTGATGTTGGACCGGATTATCAGACAAGTACACTGCGGACACATTATCACAATAGACAATGGTGGCCTGACGAAGAGGAGTGTGAAGCTCTAATAATAAATTGCGTAACCATGCAGCTTCAGCCACAGCATTCGCCACTCCTCTGTATTCAGCTTCTGCACTTGAGCGCGAGACCGTGGGTTGACGTTTAGAGGACCACGAGAGAAGATTATCTCCCAAAAATACACAATACCCACTGGTGGAGCGCCTCGAGTCGGGGCAGCCACCCCAGTCAGCATCCGAGTAAGCAACCAAAGAGTCAGTGGTCGACTTAACCATACGTATACCATAATCAACTATACCCTGTATATATCTGATAATCCGCTTCATAAAAGCAAAATGAGTATCCCGAGGGTCATGCATAAACAAACAAACCTGCTGAACTGCGTAGGTGATGTCAGGACGAGTGAAAGTTAAATAATGTAGTGCCCCAGACAAGCTACGATATAACGTAGGATCCGAGAATGGTGGTCCATCAGTCGCACTCAAATTGTACGAAGTGTCCACAGGGGTTGTGCACGGCTTGCACGATGTCATACCAGCACGCGAGATAATGTCTTTGGCATATTGTTTTTGAGAAAGAAAAATGCCATTTTTCTGGTGATCAACCTGGATACCAAGAAAGTGATGTAACCGCCCAAGGTCTGTCATGGCAAACTCTCGTGAGAGTGTACCAATGATCTCGCGTAAGAAGACATCATTAGAAGCTGTTAAAACAATATCATCAACATAAAGTAAGAGATAAGCAACGTTAGTGGAGTCACGTCGATAAATGAAGAGGGAGTGATCACACGCGCTGCCTCGAAAGCCATGCGAGGTGATATAGTTAGCGAATCTAGTGTTCCATGCCCGGAGGGCTTGTTTCAACCCATACAACGATTTCTTCAAGCGACACACCAGATGTGGAAATCGTCTGTCAACAAAACCAGGAGGCTGATGCATGAATACCGTCTCTTTCAACTCCCCGTGAAGAAAAGCATTCTTCACATCCAACTGGTGAATCGGCCATGACGTGGAAACAGCCAGAGATAATACCGTACTAATGGTAGCCGGTTTAACAACCGGACCAAATGTCTCATCACAATCAACCCCAACCGTCTGTGAATTACCATTGACAACAAGACGGGCTTTATACCGTTCCAACGACCCATCGGCATGGAATTTGTGGCGAAACAACCACATGCAACGAATAACCAGGCGGTCTGTGGGACGAGGAACGAGTTCCCATGTCTCATTCTCCAATAAAGCGGAGAATTCTGCCTGCATGGCACGTGACCAATTAGGATCGGCAAGGGCTTTGGCATAGGTGTTAGGGACGGGGGAAATGGTGGTAGTGGTGAAAGCGGCAGGCGAGTGTTGAGAGGTTCGGGATTTGGATCGGGTGGTCATTGGATGTTGATTGGTGTGTGAAGCTGGCTGAGTTTAGGCCGTAGGGGGGTGCGAAGTGGGCTGCGGGTTTGTAGTGGGCTGAGTCGGCTTAGGCAAGTTAGACGGATGAGAGTGGGCAGGGGGTAGATTGGTAGGTGTTTGGGCCGTGGATGTTTGGGCTGAAGATGGGTTGGGCCGTGGGTTAGGAGGTGGTGGCATGGGAGGTTTGGGCCTTCTAGAATAGGTGATGGGAAAAGGTGTGGTAGGAGAAGTACGTGGTATAGGGAACTGAAAGGGTAGGTTAATAGGAGGCGGGTCATCAAGAAATTGATAGGAGGTGGGCGGTTGTGATATGGTGTATGGAAAGACGTGTTCATCAAAGGTGACATGGCGGGATATGTGAACACGACCGGTGGTAGGGTCGAAGCACCGGTAGCCTCGGAAATCCGGGGGATAACCAAGGAAAATACACCTAAGAGCTCGGGGATGGAGTTTGTGAGGGGAGGTAGCGGAGGTGTTGGGGTAACACGCACACCCGAACACACGAAGGTGAGAGTAATCCGGGTGGCGTAGATAAAGGGCAAAAGTGGGGGTGTAGAAGTTTAATCTTTTGGTTGGTAGGATGTTGTGTAAGTCTGCCGCTGTGTGTAATGCCTCTACCCAGAATGAGGGTGGAAGGTTAGCATGAATGAGGAGGGCACGGATAACATCATTGAGCCGGCGAATCATGCGTTCGGCAGGACCGTTTTGAGGGGATGTTTGGGGGCAAGAAAACCGAAACAAAAGACCATGGTGAGAGGCGAAGCTTTTAAACGCATGGTTATCAAACTCGCCTCCAAGGTCACATTGGAAGGTTTTAATTTTTCGGTTAAATTGTGTTTGGATTAGTTGGTGGAATTTGGAAAAAGTTGGGAAAGTTTCAGATTTGTATTTAAGGGGGTAAACTCTTAAGTTGTTGACAGTAGTCGTCAAGAGAAGAGCAGGCGATTAGGGTGAGGTTACAGAACCGGGTTTCAAGGGTGGCAGCCCGTGCCTTTTTGTTGCTGAGAAAGGTCTTCTCGAGTTGTACCCACGCGTCTCTAGCAGTCATGGGCTGGTCAAGAACTCGGTCAACATACTTGTCAGACACAGTATTAACTATCCACTAGAGGACCAATGCATCCAGTTCTTTCCAAGATTCATATTCGGGATCCACAATATCAGGAGGAGGTGAACCGTTTATGTGATTAGCGACCTTATAGGCGGTCACGTGAAGGTTGAACATCTTCACCCATGAAGAGTAGGTCACTGTTGAACCATCCAAAGTCCTGATTTTGGACTGAATGTTGGAAACAGAGTACGCAGGGTGGAGGGCAGTGGGTTTGGTGTTGGAGGATGATTCGGGTGGTGATTGGTCGGATTTGGTCATGGCGGCAGAAAGGTGATTAGGGTTTTAGAGCTTTGGCCGAAGCCGGTGATGAAGAGGAAGCAGAAAGGGATCGAAGGTAAGAGCTACGGTTATCAGAACCGTAGCTCTGATAGCATAAAGGTTATTGTAAATTCTCTGTCCATTACTGAATAATCATGCCCCATTATATAGGGGTGAATACAATAGATAAAAGGAAACAATATCTCCACTATACAAGGAAACTATAATCCTAACATAATACAAAGCCTAATCATCGGCCATAATATACTTCGGCTAATAGAATTTAGAAAACATATAACATCATTTATTTAGGTACATATTTTTTTTACATGTAAATAAATCTATGTTTATAAAATTGTATAGTTTCATTCAACCAAGTTTGCCTTCGTCCAAATTAATCCTATCAGTTACCTTTGGTTTAGGTTGGCTATCTTCTCATGCATTAAGGAAACCAAAATATGTTCATTTCAACTAACATATGTAGTAACAGCTATAAAGAAATCATATTCCGAATTATACCATTTGTTTCGATTATATACCTTCCTTCATAGGTTTGCCCTTTTCTTCTTCCTCTTATGTGCTCCACTTATATAAAAATAAACTCTGTCAAACTTTACACTTGTTCTTTTGAACGCGATTCCGAATCCTCTGCTACAGCAATAATTGGGTAATAACTAATAAGGTTTATGCACAAGGGTGTTGAAATAACTATTCCTCACTTGTTTCTCCTTTCTGTATAACATTACGAAATTAAGACCTTTTCAAAAACAAAACAAAACAAAAAATCATGAAACAGCAAAACCATTCACCAAAGTGATAAAACACGTAGTAGATCTTTTGCAAGATGTATAAGTGAACAGAGTGGATCTCAAAGTTCCCACTATTTTGCTGGTTCTCGTTTAAACACTCACATACACACATATGGTGATATATACACATATAATTATATATGGCGAATGGTTTGAATTAGAGCCTAACCAGCCATGAATATAATCAAATCACATCAAGTATGTAGCATCAAATCAGCCATGAATATAATCATGGTCAGTTTCTTCATAGATCAACATGTGAACCTAAAACGAAAGATAAAAGTCTTCACATTGTTATTAGTAACTAGATTATACCCCGGGAACGTCCCGGGGTTGAAAAATCTAATATGACATATTAATTTTACATATGAAATAGAATGATGCGATTTACAGTTACATGCATGAAAGCTTCGGGTAACAACTAACCTAAAACAATTAAAAATATATCTCCAATGTTAACGCCTAACCTTAAACAATGTATGACTCTAATATTAATATCTAACCTAAAACAATATATTACTCCAATGATAACGCATGTTGAAAATAGAATTCATATTTACTGATTTGAACATAATTAGTGACTTGCCTATACATGATTAATGATTACCTGAACGCTTTGTGTTTTTTTTTTCCTGTTTTAACAAAACCCAACAAAAAATAGTCGTTTTTTTCTCCGTTTTTTATATAGCACTATGGTACTCGTTGGAAAGATAATAAAACACTCGTTAATTTGGTGTAATTTTTTTCTTTAAAAAATCTCGTATATAAAAGATATTAACGTTTAAAAATTATGGGAGGAAACATAAGAGAAAAAAATCTAATTTTGTTTTTAAATTATTTTTTTTCTTAAAATATCTCAATGCCACATGGGATGACACATGGCACACTCAATGAGGAGAATGCCTTTTTGAGTGCCATGTCATTAAAATGACTTTCTTTTATTATATATATAGATAAGAGGCTGACAAGACATATACTGTTAGAAGTAATTATTGATTTCCATATAATACATATATCATAAGTATTATTAGATATCCTAAGTTTAGAAATACTAGATTGTGAACCGGTGTGTCACAATATAAAGTAGCGGTTATGTTTGTTGAAGGGTCATGACGGTTAAGTCACAACCGATCGAAATGTATATATAGGGTTAAACCTCTTCATTTGTAAATATGTATTGTTTCTTTTCCATTTCAAGATTCTCTCTCAAATATCACACCCCCATCGATCCTGTGATCTCACATATACATGGTCCATGGAACCACATAATATTATACACCACAGCATCATATCATTTGTATGTACAAGTTAACACCAGTTACAACTAAAACCAAACACTGGATAAATTTCTGTTTTTGTAAGAAAACATATGGATGTAACAAAAATCTTCAAATCAACTCCAAGGTTTTGCACCTGCTGGATACATCACTGCTCGATTCTGGATAAAAGTAACTGGAATAATTGAAGTCAGTATTAACCATTGCTTAATATTGTGTCCTCCATTTTATGTTCTTGTCTCAAACAATCTTGTTCTCGACTCAATCACCTGTTTCATCTTAGTTGACTAGAAAGAAATATGATAATGTTTTGGGGTATTTTAGTCAAATACCATGAATTTCTTTGTCATCTGAAATTTCCATTGAGATGGTGAAGGGAAGCTGAATTCCACTGAGTGAGGGAATTCACTGGAATGAATTCAAATTCCTTCCACAACCAACCAAGCAGGTTTTTGAACAGAATACATTCCAATTCCAATTACTGAGAGTTCCGTGAACCAAGCGCGCCTGAGGTTTTACTCCCTATTTTGACAATTGAGTCTGCACCAGGTTATCAGGCATGGATATAACTATGGTCAGTTTCCACATAACAGATCAATTTGTGAAACTAAAAAAGGCTAAAAGATCATGCTAAAACTAAAGTATCAGTCTATAGATAAGAAAATTGTTATTGGCATCATATGGGTACATACATAGCTCAAGTGATTCATTATTTGTACATACTCATCAACTAAGAACTCTGCAGCGTAAGTCACACAACACGAAATATAACTACATAATAATGCAATAACGTGTTCATATAGATAAATGAGTTCAAAACTTGATTTACTAAATAAGAAAGGAGAGAAGACTGGACGACGTCTCGTATGCAGTAAAGCACATATCAAGACTCAAAATAAAAATAATCACGTAAACTCAATGCTATATATAAGCCATCTATCATTCCCCTTCTTATATAAAATTTCATATTTTATCAAAAAAAAAAAAAAGCTTAATTATCATTAGTTTTTATGCCACTTAATTATCAAAAGCAAAAGAAATATGCTATTTAGTTATAAATCACCAAAAAGGAGTGAGGGAGAAAGAAAGAGACCTTCGTATTAACTTCATGATCAAGGGACATTCATACATGGATATAGGGGATATGCGAGATGAGGGACCAGTAGCAGCCTCTTTTACTGCATCTTTCTTTCAGTTTTGGGCAATCACCCAAGATTGTTAAACTCAAAAGCGAAGGCAACAATGTTTCGGGTAAATCCATTATGTTTGGGCAATTGTAAAAACTGAGATGTTTGAGGGATGTCAGCTGCTGGGAATGGGACAAGTTATTCAGATTGAGGCAATTGTCGAAAGAGAGATGTTGGAGACAGGTGAGGTGTTGGAGATGGGACAATTTATTCAGATTGGGGCAATCGTCGAAATGAAGATTTTGGAGGGAGTTGAGGTGTTGGAGTCCCATCGAAACTAATTCCAATTCCTAAAAATCATCTATCTTAAGATAAGTAAGAGATGGAGGAAGAAGATGAGAAAAATGACTACAACTACTCACTCCATCGTTGTCACTGCCGTATAAGGATAGTTTCACAAGTGAGATTGGAAAATTCTGTAAACCCCAATCTGAGATCGGCTTCTTCAACTTCCCTATTTCTAAAGTATCCAATTTGGGAGGCCAAACACCACGAGGAAAACAAGGATCCAAACTTGGACAATTTCTTATTTCCAGTTTCTTTAGCGAAGCCAAATTAGCAAACTCATTCTCCGGAAATGATTCCAGACTATCACAATTTATTATTCTCAATTCAGTGAGGTTAACAAAATATATCAGCTCAAGGATTGATTTCAGTTTTGGCCAACCACTTATATGTACATATTCAAGCACGCTATTTGTGTTGTCGTTCATTTTTTGTCCTCCCCATTCTGCATCCAATAGTTTATTACAATACAAAATATAAAGTGACTTAAGCTTTTGTCCTCCCATTGGTAAGAAGATAGATGTAATTTAACTACAAGCAACCACACTCAATGTCTCAATGCTATCTGGACAACTACAACGCTTCATATTGTCACAATAAGATACAACCAACATCGTAAGAGATGTCAGGTGGTTGCTCCTATAATTTTCTCCCTCTTTCTCTCCTAGACTCACCAAATTGCTACAACCCGACACTTTTAATTTCCTTAAATTTACTAGAACCTTACTCACAACATCTTCTGATTCCCACAAGTATCTTATTTCATTACACTCACATATGCTTAAGTCTTCAATTGCCCCAAGATACTCTATAGCACCTCTCCACACCACATCATTAAGCCCTGATATACATTCAATTTCCAACTTGGTGACCGCATTAGCTATTTCAACCAGCCTTTTAAACACACCATTATCACATCTAATTAGTTTTAGATCATTTAATGATGGTAATGCTTGAAGTGTGACTTCAACCAAATTAAGGCAACCATATATTTCTAGAACATTCAATGAAGGTAATGCTTCAAGCTTAACTTGAACCAAATTATGGCAATCTCTTATAAGAAGTTGTTTCAAGCATGGAAACACATCGCCAGTATTGGTTGCCCATTTCTCCCACCCGTGCATTTGCTTAAAACTTAGAATTTCAAGTGAAGGGAATGCATGACCCAGCCCTAGTAACTCCATACCCACAACTCTCACCCCATCCAAGCCTTTGATAAACAACTGTTTAAGTGATGGTAGTTGCCCAAACGCTGGTAATGATGTACACTTTTTACAACCACGTATTGACACATGCCTCAAACGAAGAAACGATGGATCCCCAACCCAATTAGGAAACTACAATCCCCCGTATGACCTAACTTTGAGTTGGATTAACTTATCATGACGGGGCTTAAGCTCATTTAGGACCTCCTTTTCAAGAATTTCGTTTGGTGAATTATCCGGCACATTAGTCCATACAACCTCTAACTCACTAAGCCTCTTTTGTGAAAAGTTTGCCACCCTTACATCTCTTGCATTTTGAACTTTATCTAAACACACAATGGAAACTTTCCCACATAGATTCTCTAAGCCTTTAAGTTTGGTTACTTCAAACTCGCTTTTACCTCCGATAATGATCTTGGAAAGAGTTTGTAGGCTTTTCAACTCACCAATCCCCAATGGCATCTTATCCAAGAGAGGAGTGTCCCTAATGTCAAGATGTCGCAGGTTTTTAAGTTTTAAGAAGTTGTTCGGCAACTTAGCTAAATTACGACAAACAACTACAATCAATGTCTGTAAATTAAAGAGGTTGCACATATTTTCCGGTAAATGTGTGATTCTAGTTCGAGATAGATTAAGATATCGCAAGTGCCTTAAAGTACCAATGGTACTTGGTACCACACTTATTTCAAAATTACTCAAACATAGAACCCTTAACAATGGTAACTCACGAAGTAAGTCATCTAGAACCATATCTGATAAGTAGAAATGTTGCCAGCTCTCTATCACCCCAACAGACGTTGCCAATAACGTTCTCAAACTTTTAGATATTCTAAATTTCTCAAACTTTCTATATGTTACATATGTCTCACGAACAAATGACATATGACGATACTTTTCCAACATCTCCTTCCTAATATTCTTCTCCATCTCATTGTCTAACCTTATAAAAAACTCGGTAGAAACTGATGTTGCCAAATCATTCATTAGGTCATGCATGACAAAAAACGATTCATTGTTCGGTGCATGTTGAAAAAATGACCTTGACAACAACTCGTCAAAATATTCATGACCTAAGTTCTCTTCTGTTGAATTGCTTGGAGTTGGCTGGTGCAAAAACCCTTCTGACATCCATAATAAAACCAGTTCCTCCCTGTCAAACAGAAAGTCCTTAGGAAACAAGGAGCAATATACAAATAACTGCTTCAAAGGTGCAGAAAGATCATGGTAGCTTAGCTTAAGGGCTGGGATGATTTCACCTTCAACCGGTAATTTCCATATCTCACTTTCTAACACTTTCTTCCACGAATCTTCATCTTCTTTTGTCCTCAGTGATGTCCCAAGTGTGATCAAGGCCAAAGGCAGTCCATCACATTTTTTCACGATAGCTTCACCATGTGGTTTGAGTGACACATGTGACTCAAAAGTATCTACACCTAATGCATGTAGAGCAAACAAAGACAAAGCATCATCATGTGACAGGATCTGTAGCTGGTTTAGATGACTGTAACCCAACTTTTTGAGTAATTGCTCCTTCCGTGTTGTTATGATGATTTTAGTTCCAGAAGCACATGCATGAAATGGACCCACCAGGGTTTTCCAATCCTCATAACTCTCACTCCACACATCATCTAACACCAGTAAAAATCTTTTCCCCCTCAAGTGGTTAACAAGGTCTACTTGTAGCAGATTTAGATCGGTAAATTCCTTGTTTACGCCTACCACAGATTGAAAGATAATTTTGCTTATACCAAAGCTATCAAACTCACCTGACACACATACCCATGCCTTGAGTTCAAAGTGATCATTGACTTGCTTTTCATTGTATAACAGTCTAGCTAGAGTTGTTTTTCCCACCCCACCCATACCAACTATGGGAACAATGCTATAGTTTTGATTAGATTGTTCATTACCCAATAACCGGTAGACCAATGCCTCTTTCTCAACTTGCCGCCCAATAATACTAGATGCATCGACCATGGAGGTTTGTAATCTTCTACTTATAAATTTTGGCCCAGTTTCCTCTCCAACTGTCAAACCAAGAGCGGCTTTCTCCTGAGTTAGATCTTTTAATTTGGCAGTAATACTATCTAACTTGTCACGCATGCTAGAACTCCGTGAGAAATTTGTGCAACAAGCTGGGATTAGCCTTCTTACCTTGGTGGAGATGGCTTCTGGCTCGTGGTTGAACTCACGGTGCATAGCTTCGGTTTCCAAATCATCAAGTACGTCATCTATGTCATAAGCCAGATGCTGGAGATCATTCAGCCATTGTTTCACAGCATCATCGGTTATCTCCTTCCGAGAAGCATCGGAAAGCACGCGTTGGACCTGCTTCAACGTTCTCTGCCACATCTTGATCTCAGCATCAATTCCCTTGTAGCGAGCCAGTTTTTCCAAACTTGAAGATGCCAGCTTGTCAAAGAGCACGTTGAGGAAGGCAGAAAGCACGATTTCAGCCATTGATTTATTATTGGTGAGATTGTACAAGAAACAGGTGATAGATATTCTGAAGCGTTGTTAATGTTTAATTAAGGTTTCAATTATTGTTTTGCAGAGTGGATAGATATGATATCACCATCTAGTGGCAGCCTGCCAACTTCATCTAGATATTATAATAAGTTTGACTTTGTATCTTTATGCTAAAATGAAAATTCAACCAAGTTTTTTTTTTTTGAGAGAATTACAACGTTTGTCCTTTATGTTTACCTTAACTTGCACCATATGTCCTTTATCTTTAAATATTACCCCGTGTGTTCTTTATTTGAAACTTTTACACACCGTAAGTCCTTTACACTAACCTCCATCTAATTTCTTAGTTGTGTTCAGTCATGTGCCCCTCACATGAGGGGCAAGATTGTCTTTTTATATCTTTTTTTTAAATTACATATCTTGTCCTTTGTATAATATCATATCGTGATTGTTCAAGTGTTTTGATGAAATTGTAGATTTTGATGATGGAATAATGTATTTAATTCGAAGTGTTTTAATAGTATTTCAGGTAGTTGTTTTGACATTATATGTATGCAGGTTGAGTTAAACAACCAAATAGGTCAAACAAAATGATTTAAATTGAACAGTTAACTTAAATGGGTCAAACAAATAGTTTAAATAGTACAAGTAAATGGGTCAAACAAATGGTTTGGAAAACCAAATTGGTCAAACCATTTGGAATGGGACAACTAAACAACAACAACAACAATAATCGAACTCAGTAAATCCCATCAATAGCAAAAACTATTAATAGGGTCTGGGGAGGGTGGGATGTAGGCAAGCCTTACCTCTATTCCTAGGAATAGAGAGGCTGCTTCCAGAAAGACCCCCAACTCGATAACACACAAGAGATATGGGACAACTAAACATGGGCTAATATAAATGGTTTAGACAACCAAATGGGTCAATGTGTAAATAAGTGTATGTGCAGTGACACCCACATATCACAACAAAAACAACAGCTGCTAGATGACACCATTTGTTTGACTGATAGCAAGCAAGTAAGGCATATTGTACTAACAGCAAGACAGGTCCATCATAAGAAGCTTTGTTCCCAATTGCAGCATGTTTGAAAAAAAGATATAAAAAGACAATTTTGCCCCTCACATGAGGGGGCACATGACTGAACATAACTGAAAAATTGGATGGAGGTTAGTGTAAAGGACCTGTGGTGTGCAAAAGTTTCAAATAAAGGACACACGGTGTAATATTTAAAGATAAAGGATATACGGTGCTAGTTGAGGAAAACATAAATGACAAACGGTGTAATTCTCCCTTTTTTTTCACTTTGGCCGATTCAAATTAAAACTGGCTTTGTAACTTTGTTTCAGTTTATGATATTGGCTTTCTTTATTTATTATATTCTGTTTCCACGAGTTAATAACTAGTATTATACTCGTCTGCTGTGACGGGTTTTTAAAATTTACTATATTCAAACTATGTGTACCTTAAAAATCTTGATAACATCTTATCTAACTGGAATTAGTAGGTGAATAAGTTGACTACTTCATGTACATGTTAACTCAAATTTTGTTACTTAGTTTAACATCTTTGTTTCGTTATTTTTTAAGGAAAAATAAAACAATAACAAAATAGCTTGAAGCATATAAAGACATATTTGAATTATAAATGCATGAAACAAAGACGACAATAGACCGTGAAACAAATGCAATATACAACTTTGCATTACTAAACACCTAGTGATCAAGGACGTAGCTTTTTTACAGTCCGAGGGGGCCGTGGCCCCCACCAATTTTTTGCGCAGTAGTGGAATTTTGCAATTTTCGTAGGTAAAATGAGTCTGGGTTGAGTTCGGCCCCCACCGATTCGAGAACCAAGCTTCGCCAGTATCGGTGATGACACGTAAAGAACATATTAGTATTTAAAATACATCAATAACACCTTATGACGTTATATGAATTGCTAGTAATAAATTACAGTTAGCCATATGTCATATTCACCATGAATCTACCCTTAGTGAGTTTGTATAGCCCACGTTTTACCACGTCTACACTTTACCCGTAAAAGCACGTAATCACTCAAAGAATCTATATCCAATCCAACAACATCTAATTGTGGGTTGCATAGCTTAAAAGTTTTTAAGCCGGATACCATTTGGCATGTGTGTAAGCGGGTTCCAAATAAGCATCTCACCAATCTCGCGCAAACAAACCCATAATAATCCATCAAAACTTGTTAGAATCTTTACATCAGACAAAGAATGTTCAAATGGAAATTGAAATGGTCTTTGAAAAATGTTCAAACAATGGGAAAGACGTATACTAATGGCGATCCACTTGCCATAAAGTTCTAGCAATAGACAGTTGATATGCGGCGACAATGCGAAATAGAAAAGTTACGCATTAACTGGTCAACACAATATAATAATATAATAGTATTATATTATCAATAAAACTTTAGTTATTTTAGTTGTCATATTAACCAAATAGGATGTGAGTGCTCTGATAGTATCAGGATATATATTTATAGTTATTTCAATTAGTATCTCTATAGTCACATAATAAATAGAGCATTTGGGGATCATATCAAGTAACTATAAATTAAGTAGAAATTGTTGTATCATACGTTGTGTTTTCTTTGCTGAAATAGAAGTCACAAGTACATTTCCATTACATATTCCGTCGAAAAAGTAGTGTCAAATCTATTTATTCACAAACAAAGAATCAGGTGCATGTCTTCGATTCTGTCTTTCATCTTAAATGAGACAGATATTACCTGTTAATGAAATGCTTTGATTTCAGTGGCAAATTAAATTCTCATTTCAACAACAATGAATGGGTGTGGACATTGGAACCAAGGGGTGTCTTTACTGTCACTTCTTGCAAAAAAAAAATTTGCGGCTACTGCAGCCCCTTATTATCCCTACAAATGGGCGAAATGGGTACCAAAAAAGGTAAATTTGTTGGCATGGAAAGCGGAGCAAGCAAGACTTCTGACGATGGATGGTTTAGTTTGAAGAAGTATCGTCAACACGTCGGATGAGAGCAGAATATGTGGTGAGATGGCTGAATCAGCAGATCATCTTTTCGTGTCGTGTTTTGTAGCTGCAAATTTATGGAATAAAATTGGCGAGTGGTGCAAAATTCCGCCTATTTTCGCTTTTGTTGGACTATTGAATAATAACAGAATAATAATGGGATCAAACTCAGGAATTGTTTTATTAGCTTTTGTGAATACATAAACAAGAACATTACCTTGGCTTATATAGCCATCACCCCAAACGTAAACATAATTCAAAATACTGAAAAATAGGAAATGCTAACAACCAGAGGACTTATTCATAACAGAAAACAAACGTAAACAAGGACTAAATCTTCCTGAGTACTCGGATGATCCAAACTGCTTCCCATGAGTATGACGTGCAGCTTCCCACGTGCATGATGTGCATGGAGTATTGAATCATACTTCAATACCCCCCCCCCCCCCCCCCCCCCGTGATTCATACTCTTGCACACCCAATTGAAATTTGAAGTAGACAAGCTTCTCTTAGGCCAATGCCTTGGTTAAGCAATCAGCTACTTGATCATTTGTGTTACAAAACCTCAGCACCATCTTCTCTTGTTTAACCATGTCTCTAATAAAATGATATTTCAGATCAATGTGTTTGGCCTTACCATGGAGAACAGGATTCTTGGACAAATTGATTGCAGATTGGCTATCACACCAAATCGCAGTTGCACTGTCTTGCATTATGCCCAGATCTTCAAGTATCCTTCTTATCCAGATGCATTGACAAGTTGCACTTGTAGCTGAAATGTATTCAGCTTCAGTGCTGGATAAGGAAACAGTGTTTTGTTTATTGGAACTCCAGGACACTGCTCCACTGCCAATATTGAACACATATGCTCCCACACTCTTTCTATCATCTACACAAGCAGCCCAATCACTATCAGAGAAACCCATGAGCTTTAACTGTTCCATTCTTCTGTACCAGATCCCATATTTATAAGTGGAAGCAATGTATCTAAGCACTTTTCTTGCTGCACCTGCATGAACTTTAAAAGGTGATTGCATGAATCTGGACAACACACCTACAGAATAAGCCAAATCTGGCCTAGTATGAGTTAAATAAATCAGACCCCCAACCAAGCTTCGATATTTTGACTCATCCACCTTCTCTTCACCATCATCTGCCATGTATTTTTCATAGGGGCTCATAGGAATACCTTCACTCTTGCAATCTTTTTAGACCAAATTTAGCCAACAACCCCTGAGCATATTTTTCTTGTGACACAAAAACTCCTTCTTCTGACTGTTTTATTTCCAACCCAAGAAAGTACTGCAGAAGCCCCAAATCAGTCATGTCAAACACTCCCTTCATACCATCTTTAAACTCTGAGATAAGAACATTACAAGAGCTTGTACATATGATGTCATCTACATAAAAACAGACATAAATGACACCAGATGCAGTTTGTTTGACATATAGAGTTGGTTCATTCAAGCTCTTGACATAACCATTATTAAGAAAGTATCCATCTATCTTGGCATACCAGGATCTAGGAGACTGCTTCAATCCATAGAGTGCCTTATAGAGTCTATACACCTTATCTTCTTGACCTTTTATCACAAAGCCTTCAGGTTGCTCTACATAAATCTCTTCCTCAAGATCACCATTTAGGAAAGCAGACTTTACATCAAGTTGATGCAAAGGCCATCCTCTTTGAGCAGCTACAGCAATGACTATTCTGATTGTTTCAAATCTAGCAACAGGAGCAAATGTCTCCTCATAGTCAATGCCATATTTTTTAGAGTACCCATTAGCCACCAAGCGAGCCTTGTGCTTTATCACTGTCCCATCAGGTCCAACTATGGTCTTGAAAAGCCATTTGAGCCCAACTAAGTTCTTGCCATGAGGGAGATCTACCAGTTGCCAAGTTTTATTCTTGTTGATAGCATCAAGCTCATCTTGCATTGCATTCTGCCACTCTTTTCTTGTTGATTCATCAGTAAAACTCATAGGATCTGTGATATTAAGAGCAAACTGATAATTTAAATAGTTAGGGGATATTTCATTTATTTCTTGAGTACTTGCATACAGATCATTGACAGATCTGGTCTTCAAAGGGACTGAGGTACTTGAACCGGAACTTGCAGTTGTGTGTGACTGTTGCACACTGGCTTGAGGAGTAGAGACACTTGGTGACCCTGGACCACCTAGGTTGATAGAAGGTTCAGTGTCACTAGTAACCTCTGAATGAAACTCCTCAGCAGTGTCTTCTGGAAATGGATCAACATACATCCTTTCATATAACTGCTTGTCTGACTTGTACTCTTCTAGCCAGTTCCATGATTGATCTTCAAAGAGAGTGGTGTCCCCAAATCTTGTGGTTGTAAACTTTTTAGTGGCTGGACTGTACAGTCTGAATCCTGTACCATTTGTAGAATAGCCTATGAAGATCATCTTGTTTGATCTATCATCAAGCTTTCGTCTGCCTTGAACATACACATGACCATATGCAACACATCCAAAAATTTTAAGATTAGTAACATCAGGCTTTGTACCAAACCATACCTGATAGGGAGTTTTTCCCTGAACAGCAGTAGTAGGGGCTCTATTAATGATATAAACAGCTGTTGCAACTGCTTCTGCCCACAGGTAGTTTGGTAAGTTTCTATCTTTCAACATACTTCTTGCCATCCCCATGACTGTCCTGTTCTTTCTTTCCACAACACCATTGTGTTGTGGTGTATGAGGTTCACTCAGTTCTCTTCTAATGCCATGGAGGTCACAAAAGGTATTGAATTCCTTTGAGCAGAATTCACCACCTCTATCTGTCCTTAAAACTTTCAAGCTGCATTCACTTTGTTTTTCAACTAGAGCTTTAAAAACTTTAAATTTTTCAAAGGCTTCAGACTTCTTTGTCAAGATCGAAGTATACCCAGCACATTCTTGAAACATCATCAATTAAAAGAAAGTAATAGAGACTATGGCCCAAACTGGGTACCTGCATAGGACCACACAGGTCTGCATGAATCAATTCCAGTTTCTTGTTAGCTCTACAAGATGTTGACTTAAATGGCAGCCTGATTTGTTTTCCCAGAACACATCCTTCACATAAACTGGATCCTTTTATCTGAGGCAGTCCAATCACCATCACCTTGTCATGCAACATCTTCAAGTTGTCCCAGTTAATATGCACATATCTCTTATGTCAGTCTTGATGATCACTATTTTTGGGAGTGCTGCATTCGGCCTTGGAAGCATCCAAAACAAACATATTATTATTTGCAATAGGTATCTTCATTAAATTCATACCTTGATTCTTAATAGTGCAGCTTGTGCCTTCAAAATGAAGTGAATAACCTTTCCTCATAAGTTGTCCTACACTTAAAAGATTATATTCCAATGTAGGAGCATAATAAACATCATTTAATAGTTTGTAAGTGTTGGGACCAGTAATGATTCGAACCACTCCTTTTCCTTCAACAGGAAGAGTCTTCTTATTACCCAGTTGTACTCCCATCTTGAAGTTCTCATCTAGTTCAACAAAGCTGGTCTTTGAACCTGTCATGTGATTAGAACATCCTGAGTCCAGAAACCATAGGCTGTTAGCTTCTGGTTCAGGGACAAAGGCCATGAAAAGATGTTGCTCATCATTGCCATTACATTCTCCTTGCTCAGCAGGTTCAGCAGCCACATTTACTTGAGCATCTTCATTGTACCAACAATCCTTGGACATATGACGATATTCTTGCATGTGTAACATTGAGGAACCTTACTTTTATCAAAAAACTTCCCTCTACCTCGGCCTCTGAAACCTCCACGCCCTCTACCACGGGCATTGAATGGCCTATTTCCTTCTTGCATTGCCTGTAAGGCATGCTCTTCAACTCTTTCAGTCTTTTCTTTTTCACTAGAACTACTGTTAAGCCTTTATTCTTGAGATTGCAGGGATCCCATCAATCTCACAGGAGTGAGAGTAGCCAGATCAAATGAGACTTTAATAGATGGGACAATGTAATCAAATCTGGGTGACAGGCTTCGTAGTATTTTTTTTCAACTATGGTTTGATCAGAAATGATCTCCCCATATGCCCTCTTTTGACTTACAATGGCCATGACTCTAGAGAAGTACTCACCAACTGACTCACCGTCTTTCATGGACAAGTTTTCGAAATCTCTTCTTAGACCCTGCAATTTTATGGCTTTAACTTGAATATCACCTTGATACTCCATTTTCAGAATTTCCCAACTCTCTTTTGAGGATTCAGCAGCAGCTATTCTTGAAAACAATTGATCATGTACAGCCTGTTGTATCAAGGCCATAGCATGAGCATCCTTTTTCTTCATGCTCTTGAGTTTGGTCACATCAGTTTCAGCTTCATTAACTCCTTGTTCCACCAGTTCCCAGAGATCTCTAGACTTCAGAATAGTTTTCACACGGATACTCCGATGTTCATACCCTTCTCCCTTAAAGACAGGGATCGGAGTAGGAGCAGTGGGTAAGGTACTTGTTTGATCAGCCATGAAGAGAGGAATGAAAGGAATAGGAACGAAATGAATGAAATGGATCAGATGTGGCTCTGATATCACTGTTGGACTATTGAATAATAACAGAATAATAATGGGATCAAACTCAGGAATTGTTTTATTAGCTTTTGTGAATACATAAACAAGAACATTACCTTGGCTTATATAGCCATCACCCCAAACGTAAACATAATTCAAAATACTGAAAAATAGGAAATGCTAACAACCAGAGGACTTATTCATAACAGAAAACAAACGTAAACAAGGACTAAATCTTCCTGAGTACTCGGATGATCCAAACTGCTTCCCATGAGTATGACGTGCAGCTTCCCACGTGCATGATGTGCATGGAGTATTGAATCATACTTCAATAGCTTTCTCCTTCGGAGACTTAGTAGAGGTACGCAATAAAACTCAAATGGGTCACTTGAAGAAGAAAGCAGTTCATGCTATCATACTTACCACCGTATGGGTCATTTGGAAAGGAAGAAAAGATCGCATTTTCTCCGGCAAAAGAGTAGTTTTGGAACAATTGTTATGCGAAATCAAAACCTTATCCTTCATGTGGGTTAAAAATAGAGCAAAAAAGGAGATCTTCGAGTGGGACAAATGGTGTAGATTTGAGTTTTGAATGTAAGTGTAATCTTATCAATGTAATATCGGGGGATGTAGCATGACTTGTTTTCTATCTAGCGTCTTGCTAATAGAAACGTTGCACATATTTGGTGATGAATGAGAAGTAATTTGCTATCCAAAAAAATTGGTCTGAGCATTCCAATCACTATTGCAAGCAAAATCACTAAATCACGAGCTCTCCGCTTGGAATAAAATTTGGTTTCGCGTAAAGGTAACATAATCAAGTTAATTACTGCAGTTAATTACTGCATGTCGTCCCTTGACTTTAAAATGTCAAAACTTGATTTCGCAAAACTATTATTTTATATATTCATCGATGGTTTTAGCAAGGATTCTTTTTGTATTTATCATACCTGTCATACCAGATGATGCAATTGTTAACTTTTCCACACTGAATATCTTGATACACTTTTGAAACTAAAAGTGGTTTAAGTTTGTTTGACATTCAAGGTCAAAGTGGAACAACTAATAGGGATTGAAGAGCATGTATCAACTGAATATGGCTCTACTAAAATACACCTTAAGAGACCAAATGTCAATCTTTTGGTCATATAAGAAATCTAACATTTAAAAATTTCAAGAGTAGCTACATACCCATGATAATCTAATATTATATTTATCAAAACAATAATGTTTGAGGAAAACCAATCCAGGTGAACACAACCTGACCCATTTCATACAAAAAAGTACTCATTTTGTAGGTAGTTGATAAGGGTTAAATTGAAGGTATTAGTTGGTAGTCGATATAAATCACTCATTCCGTCTCTAAACTTTTCTTTTTTTCCTTTGTAAAAGTAAAACAAAGAGACAAAATATGATTTAAAACCAACGCAACCCGACCCGTTAGGACAATCAATTTTTTTCCACTAACATATCCATTTTTTCTAGCATATGAACTTAGCAATTGTAGAAATCTGATATAATAAATTTGATATGGTGTATACATTATGCATGCAAGCTCCCCAATAAAGAACATAATATGTTTTCAAATGAACAGCCTAAAGCGTTGGACTTTAAAGACAAATGGACATACCCAAGTTGTGTATGGATTTCCTGATAAGTCCAGCAAGGTCCATGCGTGTAATAATGCTAGTTTGAACTACCAATATCCCTTGAGCCCGATGAATCACAGTTTAGTTAAAATATCCAGATATTCAGAAAATGAACACAAGTAGACATTAAATAGCAAGATTACAAGACAACTCAAAAGTTTCAGAAATGATAAGATGGCTCCTTCAAACCGAGAATCAACTTAAACATTGTCAACATAATGGTAGTAAAATTGGTTCGGAACGTGGCCCGTATAAACTATGTGTCAACTGTCAAGTTAAACATTGTATTTTTTTGGGATGGATAGAGCCTAGATGAACTTGAATTTCCTGAATACTGGTTATAAAAATGATTCCTATAAAAGCATGATTGTGATATCCCTAAAGAATATTGATCATATGCTCAGTCCACACTGATCATCCAACCATCGTAAAAAGCAAATTTATTGCCACTACATGCAGAGCCACCGCTTCCAAAGTCACGAACCAAATCATCCAAACCTCTTGGACTCCTAGGAGATTTGTACTTAGTTGGCTTAACCTTCTCTGTCCCAAAATAATAAAATTGGAACTTAAACCAAAAATAGGGTGGATGTATCATGTATGTGGTCTGAAACTATATCTACCCTAGCTACGTTATTGCCATGTCACCTTTTCTCACCATTTGCCAAAGGTACATCATATAACTATTTGGAAAAAGCACGTGCACTACATAACAGTCTACTGATGATATATTTAGAGACAAACAATAATGAATAACCCAATAGAAAACCTATAACAAATTAACAATACCTAGTCTTTTCCTACAAGCATGGGTAGTAGGATTCCCATAACGCCCGTAGACAGAGCTAACGGTCTTTTTCCTACTTTTTATAACCAAACATCTAGAAGTTTGCAAGCATAAATAATAAGATGCATGTTAAGAAATACCTTTGGAACACTGGTTGCAAGATGTTGAAAACAACCTTAACGCAGACTCGTACTTCCTGAGCCATCCAATGAAGTTCATCCTCTGGATCTGAAGGTTTTCTAACCATCATGTCCTAAAAATTCACAATAATTGTGCATTCACTTAAACAGACCAACAACATTAAAAAACCCAACATTCAAATATTATGCGACTCACAAGAGACCCTTCCGATTGACTCTCGTGAATGGGCAGACCATTCTCCTTCATAATAACTTGACCTCATTTGGCACCAACAACAGTTTTTAGTTTGTTTAACCATTCAACTTTTTCTACAGCACACTCAGCCTCCAATACTACAACACAGTATGTTGTAGAATTATTAAAAAATATATTATTTCTAAAAGTAAAAAACAACTAAAAAAGGATAAGAAAAAGAATTTGAGGTCATAAGAGATCACTTTTAAAACAACCTTGTAAGCAACCTTGTTGATTAACTTGAACGCTGTTCGGGGACATTGTTAAAAATGTACCATCTTTAATACAATTTTATTTCTCAAAGAATAATACTTTTACATTTTGCATAAGTGTTTTTATTGTAGGTTGTAGATTAATTCATGTTGGGTTGATAACATGCTGATGGGCTCGTAATATAAGAAGTTTGGGCTAGTAGCTGATTGGGCTTGGAATACTGATGGGCTAAAGATGTTTGAAGGTTCACAAGAAGGTTCAATAAGAGGTTCAAGTCATAACCAAAGGGTTCATACTTTGTGTTTTATACGGATCAATCCTGATCATTCATTTGATTGATCCGTGTGAGCTATTGATCCAAGGGCTGAGATCATTCCATTTGTGCTTTCTCAATAGAAGGTTCTATACCTTCTATAAAAGCAGCTCTCCATCTTCAGAGCTAGGGTTAACACCCTGATTAGTCTCTCGTTCATATTACTCTATATGTTTGTTCCTCTCATCCTGTAATCGATTAGGTCTAAGATTGATTGCAGATTCATCTTGAATCTGCTATCAGGTGTCTGTGTAAATCTTGTATTGTAGTCTTTGTGAAGTATTTGTTGTTTAGAGTGGTTGTGAGAGGTGAGTTTGTATTTGAGAGTTTATTGTTAGGGTTTGAACATTCTGGGTTAGGATATTGAATAATATTAGTGTTTTTCATATATTTCATGTTTGTAACATGGTATCAGAGCCCATAGGCTTCTGATTTCTGGTGTTTTCCGCTGTGATTGTTCTTGATTCGTTGGCTTCTGTTCTGTAAGGATCTGATATGTTGGTCTTTCGATTGATCTGTTTCATTATAGTTTGGAATAGATCTATCTCGATCTAGACCAGACGTTGGGTTTGGAGTTCTTGGTTCAGATCTGGAGTTTCTTGAAGATTGAGAAACTGTGGTTTGTTGATTGAATGTTTGGAAGCATATTATCTGCTCTCTAGTGTTGCAACCCTAAGTGAAGGTTGTAACATCACGAGTTATTGAAGAACCCTAACTTGGGCCCCCTCTTGGTGAGATTGTTATGATTTACAGTTTTATTAGAGTTTTGTCCTAAGGTGTCTATTGTTCAAGACTTGAGTTCCTGTTTTAGCTTTAAGGTTGGTCTAAAGTTTAGGAGGCTCCCTCGTGAGGACCTGCATCGGCACCATTGAGTGACGAACCGACGATCTGGAACACCCACGTGGCTTCGCCAGTGTCTATTAGCTGTCTAATTGATTGGTTGAGTTGTCTTCTGTTCTTTGATCAATCTGTGTTGTGTGCTCTGATTAACTGTGTTCTTCTTGTTTGGTTTCTTGTGTTAGTTTAATATGTGATTGTTATCTGTTAGTAGTTAATCATGGGTGATCGTGCACCTCCTACATCAGGACAAGGACCTAATGTGGATCCTAGTTCTAGTCCAATAGTAAATAATGTGACCTTAGTTAGCAAGTTGGATGCAAGTGATCCTTTGTACCTACATGCTAGTGATTCTACTAATCTTACTATCATTAGTGTTAAACTAAAAGGGACTGAGAATTATACGGTTTGGGCAAATGCTATGATTCTGGGATTACATGTCAAAAATAAACTAGGTTTTATTAATGGCGATTGTGTAAAACCTATTGATGATGATGTTCTGGCGAGGCAATGGGACAGGTGTAACTCTGTAGTTTTAACATGGATACTTAACTCTGTTTATGAAGAGTTGTATATGGGTCAAGTATATTCCAAACTTGCCTCAGAAGTTTGGAAGGACTTAAAAGAGACCTATAATAAGATAGATGGTTCTGTGGTTTTTGGTTTATATCAAAAAAATAAACTCATTTAGTCAAAATGGTTTGTCTGTGTCTGAGTATTACCATAAATTGAATGTTATGTGGCTTCAACTTGATCAGATTTTACAACTGCCTTCTTGCACTTGTGATGCCTCTAAAGAATTTAATAACTATAATCATATGATTAAATTGATGCAATTCTTAATGGGGCTTGACAATGTATATCAAAATGTTAGGACTAATTTGTTATTAAGAACTGAGTTACCAACAGTCAAAGAAGCTTTGTCTTTGGTTTTAAGGGAGGCGTCTCATAGGAATTCTAGTAATTCCAATAAGACTACCCCAACTGTTGGATTTTTTTCTCTAAAGTTGGTCAAAATAATGAATCTTTTTCTAACACAAAGAAATTTTCAAAGGGATCTAACCAAAACTTGAAATGTACACAATGTAATAAAACTGGATATAGTATAGACAAGTGTTGGGAAGTAATTGGGTATCCTAATTGGGCTAAACCTAAAGGATATCAAGGAAAGAAAGCAGTTGTAAATAATAACTCTTGTTCTGATACTACTAATTCTGTTACATCTCTGACCAGTGAACAAGTGTCTAAGTTGTTGAGTTTATTGAATGATAAGACATCTGAATCATCTCAAACCTGCAACTTATCTGGTAGTGTGTTTTGTTCTCATTCTGTGAGTACTAGTATTTACTGTTTTACTAGTGCTAATGGGAAACTAATAGGGATTGGGTGGATAATAGATTCAGGGGCTAATGAGCACATGATCAATAGTGATAAAGACCTATTTGATTATATTGATGTGTCTGATCTAAATATAAGGGTAAAACATCCAAATGGAACTTCTGCTTTAGTAGCAAAAATTGGTAAACTAAAGTTAGCAGAAAACGTTGTTTTAAATGATGTGCTAGTTATCCCTGAATACAATGTGAATTTATTATCTGTTCATAAGTTAGCCAGGGACAATAAGTTGTATATTGGTTTTGATGAAAATAAACGTTATGTTCATGACTTGTCAACAAAGAAAGTCCTAGTGACTGGTAATCAGTGTGATGGATTGTACATGTGTGGCAATTCTAGTGTGTCTTCTAAGGTGTGCTTTAATAGTGTTAATATGCTTAATATATGGCACTCTAGGTTGGGACATCCTGCTAGTCAAGTGCTGAGTATAATTAGACCTGATTTAAAAATTAAAATAAATAATAATCATGAACAATGTGAAGTTTGTTTAAAGGCAAAACAACATAGAGAACCTTTTCCTTTTAAGTAATCACAAAAGTACTCATCTAGGACAATTGGTGCATTTGGATGTATGGGGTCCCTATAGAGTGCCAGATAGGGATGGTCACAAATATTTCTTAACTATTGTTGATGATTTCTCTAAAGCAGTTTGGGTGGGTTTGATGAAAATAAGTATGAAGTATTTGAACATGTAAAAGATTTTGTTCAAGTTGTCTCTAATCAGTTTTCAAAAAATGTAAAAGCTTTAAGAAGTGATAATGGGTTAGAGTTTGTTAATATACTCAAATGAAAAACTATTGTAGAGAAAAAGGAATTTTACATCAAACAACCTGTGCCTATACACCCCAACAGAATGGGGTGGTAGAGAGAAAGCATAGACACCTTCTTAATGTGGCTTAGGGATGGCAAAAAAACCCGAACCCGACGGGTAAACCCGAAACCCGAAATATTTGGGTCGGGTATAACCCGAACCCGCCGGGTTCGGGTTCGGGTTTAAAAAATAAAAAAATCGGGTTCGGTATATAGCAATATACCCGATTACCCGCATTTCAGCAGCATTTTCTGCAGTTATTAGCTGCATTTCAGCAGCATTTTCGCTGCAGTTTTCTGCAGCATTTTACTGCATTTTCAGCAGCATTTCGAAGCCATTTCGTTGCAGTTTTCTGCAGCATTTTCAGCAGCTTTTTGTTGCATTTCTGCAGGTTTTTCACTGCATTTCCAACAGCGTTTCAGCCACGTTTCAGCAGCATTTTGCTGCATTTTCAGCAACATTTCGCTGCAGTTTTCTGCAGCATTTTCAACAGCATTTTCAGCAGCATTTCAGCAGCATTTTGCTGCATAACGGGTACCCGATACCCGTGGGTATACCCGATACCCGTGGGTATACCCGATACCCGACGGGTAATTACCCGACTAAAACCCGGCGGGTTTCGGGTCGGGTTTGGTATACGGTTTTGTAAACGGGTTTGGGTTTGGTATTACTAATACCCGACTCGAACCCAACCCATTGCCATCCCTAATGTGGCTAGATCCTTGTTGTTTCAAAGTAACATACCAATTAGATTCTGGACTGAATGTATTCTTACTGCATCATATCTTATTAATAGGGTACCTTCTGCTGTGCTAAATGGAAAATCTCCTTATGAAATGATATATGGTTTTAAACCCTTTGTAGAACATCTAAGAGTCTTTGGTTGTCTATGTTTCTGTACAAATTTAAATGAGTCTAATAAATTGGAAAGTAAAGCTGAAAAATGTATTCTTTTTTTGCTATTCACATGAAAAAAAGGGATACAAAGTTTATAGTCTAGAAAGCAAAGTAATACAGTTTTCTAGAGATGTCAAATTTTTTGAATCATGCTTTCCATTTAAAGAACAATTTGTTTTTTGAAAAAAAAAATGAAACAAATTTTGACAAAGAGGTAAATTCTTTAAAAAAATTTTGACATATTTGAAAACACAGATGATCAACAACTTTTAGATGTGAATGATCCCAATGATGATAGGAAGGGTTCAGGTAAAAAAGATTCAGGAACACATGAGGGTGAGCAATCAGGATCCAGTGTCAATAAGAATGGCTTGGCTGTTGAGCAGCAGCCTTCTAGTGACAACAAGGATTTTGATAAGGCTCCCCATGTGAGTATTGGAGATGATCAAAATAAACAGTCTGAGGGTGACACATCTATTGATGATATAGAAATGAGTCAGTCTAGAAGGTCTACTAGAACTACTACTTTTCCTAGAAAATTGAGTGATTTTGTAATAGAAGGAAAGGTTAAGTATGGAATTGAAAATTTTGTCAATTTATCAAACTTGTCTTTGGAGTCAAAGTGTTTTGTTTCTTGTTTGGATAAAAGTGTGGAACCAAAAAGATATCAAGATGCCATTAAAAACCCAAATTGGATTAGGGCTATGAATGAAGAGCTTGAAGCTCTTCATAGAAACAATACTTGGGAAATTGTAGATCTTCCTAAGAATAGACATAAAATAGGATGTAAATGGACCTATAAAATAAAGTATAAATCAACAAGAGAGGTTGATAGATACAAAGCTAGGCTAGTGTAACATCCAGAATTTTTTTTATAACAAACAAAAAGGTTATTGTTATTAAATAGCTATAGAGTGAAAATTTATACATATACATTTTCGTATTTCCGTAACAGCATGTCAATAAGAATTAGTTGTTGCCAATGATCTCCAGCTCAGCTGGTTTGAGGTAGGGTGGGTTTTCCCTTAGGGGTTCCCATCCTGGGGGGAGGTCACAGGTTCGATTCATGCACACCACAAAAAAATTCCCCGTGACGGTTTGAGCTTAGGCAAGGAGGACACCGGTGCGTGGGTAGGGATTCGAACTTGGGACCAATAGGTTAGGGTTGTACAAGGATTTCCATTGATCTACACCTTTCAAAAAAAAAATAATAAGAATTAGTTGTTATATTAATTAATTTAATTTGATTTGATAAAATTCAATGTGAGATTATTGTTTCCAAATCCAACGATTGTCACTTAAATAATTTTTCTTCTATTGACATAATTTAATTTAAATGTCAACTCCTACCTATTTTTCTTGAGCCTTACCCACCATTATTATTGTTCTTTCCCATAATGTGTTCAACGACAATAAACCCAATCAAAGATTTTTTTTTTTTTGAACGTTAACTTCATTCACACAAAAGAGAGGACCTCAAAACGAGGACCACTCACAACACCAATTACAACGAATACAGAGGGAATTTAACCCAATAAGACCAAACAATCCTGTATCGACTCGATCTATGACATAACCAAAGAAAAGACATGGATTTAACTCGAGCCAACACCTCACAAACCTTCGGACAAGAACTAAGAAAAACCGCATTATTTCTCTTTCCAAATCGCCCAGCAAGTAACCATAACCACACCTCGAACGATAACCTTGGCCTTAGCCGATACAGAAGCCGTGTGAGCCCACATAAACAACTCAGAAGACGCAGCACAGCTAACGGTAGGAATTCTGCACCATTTACACCCACCATTCCAAACAGCAGCAGCAAATCCGCAGTCGACGAAAATATGCAGCACTTCTTCATCAGCAGAATTGCACAACGGACACAATTTGGAGGGCAAACCAACATTCCTTCTCACCAACTCTACGCGAGTAGGAACTCTATCTTTCTCGATCCTCCAAGGCAACACGTTAACCTTGATAGGGACCCAATTCACCCAACTGAAAACCTGAGCATACGACCCGTACAAGTCCTATCTCAATGTATATTTAACCGCCGCTACAGTGAAGTGTGAGTTCAGTTTTTTATCCCAGAACCACTGGTCTGGACAATTCTTTAATCGCACCTGGGAAACCATGTTCAAAACGTCTTGTATCTTTGAGATACCCGCTACACAAGACGCACCCAATTGCCAAGAATCCACCAAACCGGTTTGTCCAGCATCCAAAGACAGCCGCTCGCTGACCATACACTTCTTGTTTTTTTCCAAGGCAAAAAGGATAGGCCACCTATGACATAACTGAGTCGTCCCACCACACGTCCTTCCAAAAACTAATATGTTGCCCGTTCCCCAACTGACATGTGATGAGTTTGTCAATAGACATACCTTTTATGCGATTTTTATCCAAACAGTTGACAAGAGCTTTCCAAGTCCCCGGGATAGTTCTATTCACCGGGAGGAGCGTCCACTTATTACGGCCCCCATGAATACTTATAATGACTTTTTTCCACAGGCCGTCTTGACAAGTTTTGAACCTCCACGCCCACTTAACCATAAGAGCTAAGTTCACCTCAGCCAACTTTGAAATGCTTAGTCCACTATACTTCTTAGGTCTCGTAACAATCTCCCAAGATACCCAATGAACGCCTTTACCTTCTTGATTCCCAACCCATAAGAATTTTCTCATCATTCTTTCAATATCTTCGACCACCCCAGTAGGAGCTTTAAAAAGCGACAGGTAATAGACCGGGAGGCTACTAAGCACCGACTTTATCAAAGTAAGGCGACCACCAATGGATAGGACCTTGGCCTTCCACGATTGAAGTCTACTTCGAACAATTTCTATAACGGAATCCCAATGAGCCAATCTATTCATATTTGCACCAATCTTAACTCCAAAATACTTAAATGGGAAATCGCCAACCTTACAACCCAACAAGTCGGACGTATTACACACCTCCAAGGAGGAAACTCCCAACCCAAAAATATGAGACTTATGAACATTTATTTTCAGACCCGAACACATATTAAAAATGCGCAACAACCTATTGACCATTATAACATTACCATTGGACCACTCCCCCAATATTAACGCATCAACGGCGTACAACATTTGAGATAAGATTGGCCCATCCTTAGCGACTTTTATTCCTTCAATATCCCCCAAACGACACGCCCGGGACAACATAGAAGCTAGACCTTCCATAACGATCAAGAATAAAAACGGGGATAAAGGATCGCCTTGTCTAAGGCACTTTTGACAATTGAACTCAAACGTAGGCGACCCGCTGACTAGCACTGCCGACCTGGCGGAAACCACAATACCTTTAATCCAAAGACACCATCTGTCCGGGAACCCCATCTGTTCCAAAATAGAGATAAGAAAACCCCAGTTAACATTATCATAGGCCTTCTCGAAATCAATCTTCAACATAAACGCCTTATGACCAGACTTCTTTAACCATCCGATTAACTCATTAAGGACTAGAGGCCCATCTAAAATGAATCTCTCCTTAAGAAAAGCCGATTGATAGACCGAGATCACATCACTCATAACCTTTTTAATCCTAGTGGCAACTACCTTAGAAATCACCTTGCTAATAACACCCACAAGATTGATAGGCCTTTAATCTTTCAACCCCATAGGCGTTTTTGTTTTAGCCACCAGGGTTATGTAAGATAAACTGCACTCCTTACCGATTCGACCCGTACCATGAAATTCTTCGAGCAATCTGAAAAAATCTTCCTCCAACAACTCCCAAAAGTGTTTAATAAAATGGAAATTGAACCCGTCTGGACCAGGAGCCTTATCCGACCCACACTCGAACACTGCTGCCTTGATTTCTTCCTTTGAAAACGGAGCCACCAACTCATCTCTCTTAACTAAGGGGACTGTTTTCAGATTATCGCCATTGAACACCGGTCTACTAACATGACCCTCCCGAAATAACTCCCGATAGAACCGCAAAACCTCTTTTTTCACAAGCGAAGGTTTAGCAATCCACTGCCCGTCAATTAAAACACCCGGGATACTGTTTGCTGCTTTTCTACCATTAATGCACCTATGGAAAAAAGCTGAATTTTCATCACCCGAAGTTGCCCAATTAACTCGAGATTTTTGTCTCAAATCTTTATTCTTCAAGTACAATAACTTCTCGACCTCTTTCTTGCTTTCCTCCCAAACCCACACCTCCTCTTCCTCTAACACACGATCCTCCATAATGTTTTCCAAAGTAGCGATATCTTTTTTAGCACAGTCATGTTCTCCCCTTCCTTTAAGACCACTTCGCTCCACCAATTCTTTAGCGCCTTTTTAACAGCAGCTAATTTTTTTGAGATAACCACCTCCGCAGTACCACTACCCGAAAAATCGTGAAGAGCTTTTCGGACCACATCTTCACACTCTTCCCGATCAAGCCAAGAGTTGAACCACTTAAAAGGTTTTGGACCATAATTCGAGTCATTGATAGTTAACAAAATCGGACAATGATCCGATAGCTCTCTAGGAAGAGCCCGTAAACACGCCCCGTTCCATTTGTTCAAGAAGTCTTGACACACCAGCATACGATCTATTTTGCTCATCTTCGCATCTTTACCAACACCTGAGAGAAAAGTAAATCTATTCCCCTGCATTTTAAACTCATTCAAACAAGCATCATCAATAAACGTATTAAAATCCGGAGCGGTCGTACTATTAAATTTAGAGTTCTTCCTCTCACTATCCCATCTAACCGAGTTAAAGTCACCAAGGAAAATCCACTTCCCCACTTCCCCCTGCATCAAATTAAGCAAACTCTCCCAAAGACGTCTTTTTTCCCCCAACTTTTTGTGTAGCGTAAACATTCACAATATGTAACGTAGAACCATCTTCAATCAACGTGCCAGAAATAAAGATAAAGTTATGATCAACCACAGATTTATACTTCTTGAATTTTTTCGGGTTCCATAAGCAAACAAGACCTCCGGATTTGCCCCTAGCCCCGACCAATACAGAATCAACACTCCCATTCCCCCAAACCATCGACGGATCAAAATTATCAATGTTGACAATCATCGATTCTTGAAGACCCAGGAAATCGACTTTATTTTTCATAATTAAACCTTTCACCCAAGGGACTTTACCTACCGCCCCTAACCCCCTAACATTTAAGAATAGGAAGTTCATGACAAACCTGATTGAAACCCTTCAACCACAACTGTTTCTGAAATTAACTGCTCAAACCCGTTCAAGTTCACTCCAAGCCTTTGGCCGAACAAAACAGTAGCTTCCATCTCCTGTTCCTTCGACGTTTCGATACTGTCTGTCTCCAAATGCGTCCCAGGTTCACCATTACTGTTAACGTTCCCCTGCTCATTCATCTCAGAAACCATGTCCTGTTCATCCACGAGGAGCTGGAAGGAGTTTTTAACAGAGATGGGATCGGTCCCCCTAGACTTTACAACATTTTGGTCTAAGCCCAATATGATGGGTTCCAAGTTGAATGGGTCATCAGAATTCTTGGACTCTTTATTGGGCCTATCATTGCTAGAAAAATTCCCACCTGAAGACTGGCCCATTTCCATTAGCTTCACTAATTGTTTGTTCCTTTTCATCGGTTTGACCAAAGGAGTTGGCTCCACCTCAATATCATTATGGAGGATATTATTATCCTTAATATCAGTCAACTTATTTCCCAAAATACTATACGACAAACCCGCAGTCTTTTCTTCCACATTCATTGGAATAGCATCAATCACGTTATCGTTTCCCGAAATATCCCCAGTTACCAAATTTACCTTCACCGAAGTCTCTCCCTCCTCCTTCACCGGGATCTCCTCCGATTCTGTCTCCGCATTACGATAAACATGCTCGTGTTCGACCTCCGTTCTGCCATCCACATCGTCGATGAAATCCGTTAACCACTCTTTTTCCTCCTCCTCTATCCACACCTTAAACGTTTTGCCCCGCCACTTGAGGAAGATTGACTCCTAAATCCGGACCCCTTGATCAACCAACACTCCAAGGTACTGGAACGAAGAATCAATCTCCACCTTGTTGACTGGCGTTTTTTTAACAACCACTCCAAAGTGACTCCCAAAATCGGTTAAGACTGAATCGTCTAACACACACAACGGTAACCCGAACACTTTCAGCCAAGCAACCCGTTCGAACGGGAGGTTCTGGCCTTCCCATACCACCACCATAGAGAACTGTTCAGGTCTACCCAACAACTTGTCTCTAGCCATCAACGCATGCTCCTTAGTTTTGAACGTAATCAAAACCATAAAACCACCCAAACACCGAACGATTCCTTCCTGTAAACCCATCTCTTTAAGGATACAATTGATCAAACGTAAATTATCCAACGAAGTAACCCGAACCGCCACCGATCTACCATACATATCTTCAAAAGCACTAACATTATCGTCTATCATGATAGTTCTACCTTTAGCTTCCCTAGAAAACGCCTCCTTGAAAGACATCGAGTTAGCCTGGAAACCTTTAGAAGTACCATTGAAGGCGTTCACTCCTGCTTCCCTGCTTTGAAACCTGAATTCCGGTTGTTTGGAATTCAGATGTGTTTTTCTTGTATTGACCTCTCCTTCTTCCAACATGAATCTAGCAACATTTACCTTCAGCCTGTAGTCTCCCAATCGTATAGCAGATAGCACTCTTACTGTAACAACCCGACCAGGAGGGGGCTGGACGTTACGACAGTTTGGTAACAGACTTGCACAACGGAAGCAACGATGACAAATAGTTATTATTTATACAACCTTTAGTCGCAAAATAATACAAATACAATATAAAATATAACTAAAGTCTAATGCCGAGTCGAGACGCGGGGGTCGTCGAAACAGTTGGCGGGTTGTTAGCCAATCCGTTCTCTATATGTCCATAACTCTAGAAGCTCTAACTCGCAACACTTATAGTCCGAATCCTCTATCATGATAATCTCTAGTCCACATCTAACAAGCATATACCTCGCATTGTCATCCATCCGTTTGCAGTACCTGAACACATGCTTAAAAGAGTTTGGGTCAGCAATTACGCTGGTGAGTCCGTATAAGTAGTAAAGTGGATCCAAAACAAGTTTATCATTTCAAAGCCAGTTTACACAGTTTAACACAATTCAACACACGTGATGTACAAGCGACCCCTCAACCCTAACACTAGATCTATCTACTGCCATTATAGATCTACAAGGCATAATATATGCCGCAACGGTCCGCAGGCCTCAGTGGAGGGTTTCCCGGGCCCAACGTCCCGGGTCCACTGTGCGTGGGGGATTCCCCAAGTAGTACTACCCATATATTAAGCGGCTCACCTATGAGTTAATGAGTGTCAGTATAATCCGGCAGCAAGTATCTTGTCACATCACAACAGTTTATAAAAAGGAAGCATGCATTCACCCCAAAATAGTAAAACAGAAAAAAGGGGAGTGGCACACGGACTCACCTTGATATCTTATCACATCATCATGCAGTTACATGTCATTCCAAGTCGTGATCCATCTATCAATCTCTGGCAAGAACCTACTCAAGTTCATAGCACATGTAACCAACATCACGGTTACACGTGTGGACGAGCTTAGGACCGTTCGTGGTCATGGTTCTTTCTTATATTCACTTTTGTAAATGTCCATAGTCTTAATTGTCTCGGTGTCCTAAACATTAATAATTCGTCCAATGTAAATCATTAGTATTGTCTCATTCATTATTAGCTTATTTATAAGTCTTGAATCTCCAAAGTCTCACAATTGGTTCTTATCATAAGTTGTACCTTAACTGTATCCCAATTACTGCACATTTATATCTACATCTAAGGTCATGAGTCCTATTTATCCCCATTGATAATGCATCAATATTGTATTGTGCAACTCACGTACCATAATATAATAACAAGTTTAGTTATTAAGACTAGTAAAGTATATCAACTTACCCAATTATAGTCTGGTATTCTTAAGCGTCCAAACTATTATTATCTCATTTGACTAGGTTACTAATATAAGGTACAAGTATATGTTCAAAATTCCCAGGTTTCACACTTTAATTGTCCAAGGTCTCATTCTTAATTGTATAATCTACATCTAGCGTGTTTGTATGGCTCTAATACATATCCATATATTTTGTATAGCTTTCTTATTTAGTCTTGTTTGGTCGAGTCGGGTCTGATTTATTAAGCTCGTTACGCCGCACACGTGTCACCCGAAATGATTCTTAGTGTATACATATTTACAATAAGTAGTTAAATATTTATGGTTTGGGTTAGAGTTTATACCTCTCGCTTGCATAACTCATTCTTGTTGACAAGCATTGACTATATTGACCATTTCTTAATCCAACATCAACAACTTCATCTTTGGTTCCAGCCCAACACCACAGTTAATCACCTTTGTCACACTCTCAGCCTCTCAATCAGATCATTCAACAAGTCGTATCCGGAATTCCCCACCGTATTTATTGTAATCGGCTTCTAAACTCGTCATTCAATCATCAAAATCCCTAACCGAAAACCTAAGTCACCGTTGCCGCCTTCAACAGCTCCTACTGGTCCTATCGTCACCACCGTCCTGTTACCGTCGTACACCAACTTAGCCATCATCGTCTTCCTCTCGGCTCTCCCTCTTGCTACAGCTTTTCTCTCCCTCGACTCCCCATCTCTTTCTCTACTGGTCGATGTGTGTGTGTGGTGTTTGGGGTAGCGTTGGGCTAAGAAAAAGGGGACGCCACCGTGGCTCCGCCGCTGCGGTGAGCGGTGGTTAGTCTCCACCCTTATTCCTCTGCTTTCTCTTTCTTTCGTAATGTGTGTGTGAGATCAGTAGGCAAAGGGAATGGGTGGGAGGTATGGGGTTTTTATACTTGGTAGCTTTTGATGGTTTTAAACAAAACCATACATGGGTTTGTTTGTATGTTGGCAAGTCATGGATCTGTCCTCCCTAATGACTAATCAAGGGGGTATTGGTCGGGTTCGTCATCGGGTGTCAGTTCGGTCTCGCAAAGCGTGCTTTCGTATAATAATGTATGTATAATATAGTTATTTGGGTTTCGGGTTCGTATCACGTCTCGGTTATGTAACATACATTTGTGAATAATATTATTTCTGTTGTCAAAATAATTATGTTACTCACCAGTTCAGCTTCGTATTATTTTATTGTCCGTTATAATACTTTCAGACGCGAAAAATTTTGGGTCCTAGGACCGGGGTGTTACACTCACCGTCTCCACCCTATCTTTAACATCGATCAAAGATACAAAAGTGAATCGTTCACCCTCCTTGTTTCTCTTCCTTGCAACGTAGATATCAAAAATGTTACCAAAATTCCTGAACTCTTTGGCCAGATCCGCACCACTACACTAATCCGGGAGATTAGACACATAGAACTTGGTTAATCTTGAACTTATTTCCGCCGTGATGGGTTTCCGACGAGAACCCATGCAGAGAGAGAGAATATTTTAAGTATAGATGACAAAATCCAATCAAAGATTCTTCACCTTTGATTATATAAATGGATCGTCCATTGTATTTGGAATAATAAAAACATTCATATTTTCTTTAACCTCCAAATTTGCGCAGCCCCTCCGTTCGGTCACCAGTGGTGTAGCAGCCACCGTGACGCGGCAGCGCCGCCAACAACCACCATAACCCTTCAACCCTCTATATAAGTATATAGTGACATTTCCACTCACTTTGTTCCCCACCCTACACCTGTCTCTGACGTTTCGGTTCCGACAAAACAAACCACAACCATCTCCGTCTCAGTTTCGACGAACAACACCACCAAAACAACAAACAACTATCGTGACCGCAACTGGTGGTGGTGGTTCCAGGCACTGCTTAGGTGGTGAAACGAGCGGCGGTGTTGGATTATGGATCTTTGACAACCTGAACCTCGGTCAATTTAAAACCCGGCAAGAAAGGACGACGACTTTCATTCGAACCTACGCTGTGGGCTCTTTCGATCCACCATCTCTGTTTGTTTGTCTCTCAAAACAGGTTTCCTACTAAAGAGGTATAGAACCTAACCTCCGAACCACATCCCCTAAAGACGCGGCTGAACCTAAGAGGACGCGACTCAACATGACACGAATCCTAAAGTACACCAATATCATAACCGGAGGTCAAAGACTCCGAGGGTCAGTACATCTAGGACGGAATAAAGTACACATATTCTGACTAGTATAAATACCCCTCACAAGTACAAGTAAGACACGTTCACAAGCACTTCGAACCTCTCTCTCTCTCTAAATTATCTTTATCTCACTAAACAAATACTTATCCTAACGCCGAAGGGTGGTCACAGAGAGGCCCTCCTTGCCCCCCTGTGATGAGCCTAACGGTCTGCTAGTTTTGCAGGTCCAATCTACCAAAGATCTTACCAAGTTAGTGGACTTCTTCCTTGCCAACGAGGTACGCACTAGCTTTTAGATCTTCAATTGGCGCCATTCTTTTGCAGTTCTACTCTCTCCAAACAGATCTGGAACGGCTAAAGAAGATTTGCATATCGTTGACATCACAAACAGAGAAGATGACAATGTTGTCACATCTGAACAACACACAATTGCTTACTCCAGAGCCTCGTTCGACCCCACAGCGGTCACAGTTGAGATGGTCACTGCAACCACTGAGGTGCAAACCATGTCAACAGAATTTGATGAAACTTTCCTCCAAAGAAACCGTGACTTCTTATTAAGGCTGAAAGATCAGCAAGATAAAGAAGAACGACTTCGTAGTGTAAGTAAACATGTTCCCTTCGGAAGGGTTCACCACTGTCACTACAACATCCACTCCAGCCAGTCTCCAAACATACACCACTGTGGTCACTTCTGTTCCTATTCAAACTCCGTATGGCTATCAAATGCCTTTCGGGTACACCAGACCATTGCCAACTGGCCTTTCATCTACTGGACCACCTGTTACTAGTCCGGTCATGCCAGCTAAGCAACAGTCCGGCTCTAACCCGGTTGATGACGAGCTTACTGCTCCATATCGACCAGCATATATGACTTCGTATTCAAAGTTCACCCCGAGGATAGCCAGCGCCCCACTCCCACCTAAGCTAAAGATGCCTGATGTGTGAAATGTGTAGTAAATAAATCGGTCAAGTTTTAAAAAAATGGAAAAACCTACAAAACCACACACTAACGGCAAGTGTACCGGTCGCAGTGTAGCAGAGCAAGTAAGTCTGGAATATTGAACCGTGGACACAATATAGCGACTCTCGGTACTAGACCTCTATCGACTCCTAGCCTAGCAAATTGGATTTTTGTGAATTTTTTATTAATTAATTACTAAAGTAAATAAATTAAAAGGCTTAAATTAATAGATAGCAGATGATTAATAAGGAGGGAAATCAAAGATGGGAAAGGCAACCACCTAGGTATCGAATCCTACTAATGAAATTGGAATTGCCCCGGCTTTGGAAACTATGTTGGCAATCAGGATCTTATTATATTCACCTCTAGTATCCTAGTGGCTCCCGGATCATTTATCAAGACTGACCGAAAAGGAATCCTAAAGGCTACTAATCTCACTGATTTGTTAGATCACCTCTCGGACTCACTAACTATGCTAAAGTACTCGCTAGACTGGTTTAGATTTCTCACTCTCCAATCACAATACACCCTAAAGTGCAAGGAGTAACCTGTAAAGTCAATCTATGACACAGATAAGCAAATAATACTAGAGAACCTAGAAAACCTGATCTCTCAGTGTTTCTAGCCTAAACCTCTAGCACCAAAGACAAACCCGACTACCTATCACCTCTCGGTCTCAAGAGTAAGAAGAATACTAATTACCTCTAAACTCACAATCAATATTCCTATGGGATTTAGGCCTAAAACCATAAAGTAAACTACAAGCACAAAGCAAGTAATTCTAACAAGTGTCCAAACATGAAAGACATTCACTAAGACACTCGTGGAACATCAAAAGATCATAAATTAGTAAAAAGTACGCACACACATCATAGAATAATAAACAAGTTTCTTACTAAAACATAAATCCAACTATAAAATCCAAATCCGAAACATAAACCAAAATCAAATAGTCATCATCTCAAACCTAGGTGGCCACTAATGTTTTAGCCAAACATAATTCGAGAAAACAATAAAAACATAGGTTCAAGAAAAATAAAAGTTATAGTAATAATATTCATAAACACAAAGTCAATAAATATAAAAACTAAAACTTATTATAGTCAAACACGTAGGTTCAATCTTAAACCCGTGCCTTCTTCCCCTTCACTTCTTCTCCTATTTTTTGTGAGCTGTTCTTCGATCCCACGAAAAAAATAAAGTGATCCTCCCCTTCTTTGACTTTGGCGGCTGTTCTCCTCTTCTGTTATATTATGCCTCCCTTTTTGTATAGCTCTCCAACCCCTATAAAATAATAAAGTGCCGCTCCCTCTTTCCTTCCATCTACGTAGGTTTCACCTTTTGTTGTTGGGCCTCCCACGAAGTGGGAGTAGGCCACAACATTTAATTTCATTATTATTATTATTATTATTGTTATTGTTATTGTTATTGTTAGTGTTAGTGTTAGTCTTAGGGCCTGTTTGGTTGATTAAGTGCTGAATCATTAAGATGATCTGAATGGTTAAGAGGCTCTGAATGGTTAAGAGCTGAATCATTCAGCATCCTTTATTAGCTTAATGGTTCAACACTTAACCATTCCATTCAGATGCTGAAACAAACAGTCTGAATGCTGAATGATTCAGAACTGAATGGTTAAGAGGCTGATTAAGAGGCTACCAAACAGCCCCTTAGTGTTAGTAGTAGTAGTATACTTCAAGCTCGCATCTCGGGTATTCTTGGCTCTACCTAAATTACTCGTTTATGCTCCAACGTTAATGAACATCTTCTCTCAACTGTTGGTGTCTCGATTAAAAATTCTTTCATTTTGAGCTCATTTTCTTCAAACACCTATAAAATAATAAAATACATAAATACATAACAATAACGACACGAAACAAACAAAAACATGACCAAATAATATACAAAATACATAGGAAAAGAGATGTGTTTTGCAACACATCAAACATCCCCACACTTAAAACTTTTGCGTCCCGAAAAAGAATTATACAAAATCTCAAACATTTTCAACAAAGCACTTAACAAAAACGATAGCATCAAACAGGGTCAAAAGCAGGCTACAAAATCAACAAGCATAGCGGTTTCACAAGACTTACATCGTTCAAAAGGCTGACTAGTCAAGATGATACAATTTTAAAAACAAGGCCTACCTAGTCAAGCTTCACTCACCTTCAAGCAACCGACTATGCACCTGTAAGCACCCCTCACAATATCACTCATCTCTCGGTTATATATTTATTTGGAGTGAATCTCTCAAAACCGAACTATGAAGCAAAATTATCATAAGCTTGTACGTCAATCAAATTTCCACCTAATTGCTAACACTAACACAAATCAAGAGGACTTCGAAAGGGTAGGTAAGGATTAAAGGTAGGAAATTTTATTGGAAAAAATTGGCTAAAAAGAAAAATAGGTGATAAACCGGATGAACATAGAACATATACACTTAACTCTTTGGTCTTCTCGACCCATAACCTTTATTCTATTTTTTTCTTTTCTCTCTTTTTCCCATATATTTTTCTTTTTTTCTTTTTTTTTTTTTGAGTTTCTTTTTTTTTTTTTTTTTGCCATCTACTCTTTATGCTGATATATTTTTTTTTTCTATTTTTTTTACACATTACATAAATATATACAATCCGGTAATCAATATAAAATAAAATGGGTGACAAACGAAATGTTTAGGCTCAAAGTGGTTTCTAAAGGTAAAATGGGGAAACGGGTCAAATAACAAAAACAAAAGAAAAGGCTAAACAAAAATGGGTAATCCTAATGCCTCTATCATATCTGTGTCAAGTCCAAGCCTATGGTCTCAAAATGTATCAAAACGCACAAGTTCTAAAATAATGCAACAAAGTCGGTATATCACACATGAAACGAAATAGTGAATATTTATATATAATATTTAAAGGCTCAAAACTCACTGTCATGTGGAAATAAGGGTTACCGATACTAGCAAGTGCAAAACCAGTTAACTACTCAGCTTGATCCAGTATCCCAGGCACCCCAAACATTTTATTTCGGAAAAACAACTCAGTCAAACCTACTATCCCGCAACTTAAAAAAACATATGCTATGACCCGTAAACCCGACAATCGACCCCGCTTTAACTGACGTATTACATTGAAAAGGCTCGTTTACTACGCGCAAAAAGGATCGGGACTAACACAAAACCAACTTTTTTTTTCTTTTTTTAAAATTTTTTTTTTGACTCAACCTACAACTAAGCAAAATAAAAACGAAGTCTCCCATCCCCACACTTAGAAAGGCACAGTGTCCTCAATGTGCTCCAGGATACAATGCAGACTAAAAAATGAAAATGCAAAAATAAAGAAGAAACGAAAGAAAAAATATACATAACAAAATAAATGGAACGAACTCCCCTGGAATATGTGGTGATAGCTCGCAGAAAGTGTCCCGTCCATCCATCATCTACAGCCGTATAGCATTTCCTTCGCGACCATAGTTGGAATCCTGCAAAAAATAAACTAAAAAAGAAAATGAAAGTAAAATGACTCAATGACAAGTGAGATGCCTGTTTACAAAAATTAATTTTAAGATCGACCCCACCCGAATGGAGATTGAGTACGGGCGTGGGAGATCCAACTGTGAAAAAGGCCAAGGCAATCCCACACGACTCGATAAACAAAAAAAATAAATATAAATAAAAAATAAAATAAAGAAGAATGAAAATAAAATAAAATTAAAACATACCTAGCGGATGATGATACAAAAATCTACACTTGGGTTTTAACCTAAGTTCAATCAGGTGGCTTCTCTTTTATCTACCCTTTATCCAACCCGTTTAATTCAGATCGTTCACCATTATTTGTCAAAAAACGAATGGTGAATCTAGAGTAACGTTTGAAAATTCAAACGGGTCAGAGCACCTATTCCTACACTTACATGGACGAAACCTTGTATGTGGCATATGATGAGGGGTATGGTCCATGTGACTTCTCGCCCTCTCCCATGATTTCCTAGGTTGTGGTGGCAGTCCACTCCCTAATTTTTGTACGGGCCGGCTATCCTGACTGTGATGAGGTGGTTTAGAAATCCCCAATAATTGTTCCTTTTCCACTACCACCTCCTTTTCTTCTCCGTTTGGTATATCTTTGAACTCCATTGTTGGCTCATCCATAAGTAACTTTTCTCAAAAGGTAAGATCACCAACCGGGTCAAATTCTCCATCTTCATGAGTTGGTAAATTATCCAACTCATCACCAAACTCGTCCTCCCAAGATGGTATGTGCACATCTTCTTCTTCATCTTCCATCTTGTCCTCCATCTTATTAACCTCTTCAATCAACCCGACGTCTTCTTCAACCTCACTACCACTCCAAAAATCATCTTCAATGGGTTCTAATTGGACCGGAGGTGGGACTTCTTCGTCCATTATCGTCTCCGGTGCTAGAGTGACATCATATGGTTGTAAGTATGGATCTTCCCCTTCATACCAATCTACATAGATCCTTGGTACTGAAGAGGCAAAAATGCTATCGGGTTCTTTCCAAACAGGCATATAGTGATTTTGCATTTGTGTGTAGATGCCTTCTTCATTGTAACCAGCTTGGTTGCGCTCTCTTATGTAGTCTGCTACAGTCTTTGTTTCGCTAGCAGGCATTTGATTGTAAATGCCTTCTTTATTGTAACCAGCTTGGTCGCGCTCTCTTATGTAGTCTACTACAGTCTTTGTTTCGCTAGCAGCTGCCATCCTAAAAGTTTAACTGCATGCAGACACTAAACAAACAGATCACGGGCACCAGATAGAGAAAATGTATAGAAAAAATAAATAAATAAATAAAAATAAAGAGAAGAAAAATAAATAAAAATATCTACAAAATGACTAGATCCCCGACTCGGGTCGTCCTCTAAAGCGCACTGTGTCCCCGGCAACGGCGCCAAAAACTTGATGTGTGAAATGTGTAGTAAATAAATCGGTCAAGTTTTAAAAATGGAAAAACCTACAAAACCACACACTAACGGCAAGTGTACCGGTCGCAGTGTAGCAGAGCAAGTAAGTCCGAGAATCGAACCGTGGACACAATATGGCGACTCTCGGTACTAAACCTCTATCGACTCCTAGCCTAATAATTAGGATTTTTGTTGATTTTATATTAATTAATTACTAAAACAAATAAATTAAAAGGCTTAAATTAATAGATAGCAAATGATTAATAAGGAGGGAAATCAAAGATGGGAAAGGCAACCACCTAGGTATCGAATCCTACTAATGAAATTGGAATTGCCCCGGCTTTGGAAACTATGTTGGCAATCAGGATCTTATTATATTCACCTCTAGTATCCTAGTGGCTCCCGGATCATTTACCAAGACTGACCGAAAAGGAATCCTAAAGGCTACCAATCTCACTGATTGGTTAGATCACCTCTCAGTCTCACTAACTATGCTAAAGTACTCGCTAGACTCGTTTAGATTTCTCACTCTCCAATCACAATACACCCTAAAGTGCAAGGAGTAACCTGTAAAGTCAATCTATGACACAGATAAGCAAATAATACTAGAGAACCTAGGAAAACCTGATCTCTCAGCGTTTCTAGCCTAAACCTCTAGCACCAAAGACAAACCCGACTACCTATCACCTCTCGGTCTCAAGAGTAAGAAGAATACTAATTACCTCTAAACTCACAATCAATATTCCTATGGGATTTAGGCCTAAAACCATAAAGTAAACTACAAGCACAAAGCAAGTAATTAAGTGTCCAAACATGAAAGACATTCGCTAAGACACTCGTGGAACATCAAAAGATCATAAATTAGTAAAAAGTACGCACACACATCATAGAATCATAAACAAGTTTCTTACTTAAACATAAATCCAACTATAAAATCCAAATCCGAAACATAAACCAAAATCAAATAGTCATCATCTCAAACCTAGGTGGCCACTAATGTTTTAGCCAAACATAATTCGAGAAAACAATAAAAACATAGGTTCAAGAAAAATAAAAGTTATAGTAATAATATTCATAAACACAAAGTCAATAAATATAAAAACTAAAACTTATTATAGTCAAACACGTATGTTCAATTTTAAACCCGTGCCTTCTTCCCCTTCACTTCTTCTCCTATTTTTTGTGAGCTGTTCTTCGATCCCACGAAAAAAATAAAGTGATCCTCCCCTTCTTTGACTTTGGCGGCTGTTCTCCTCTTCTGTTATATTATGCCTCCCTTTTTGTATAGCTATCCAACCCCTATAAAATAATAAAGTGCCGCTCCCTCTTTCCTTCTTCTCCTATTTTTTGTGAGCTGTTCTTCGATCCCACGAAAAAAATAAAGTGATCCTCCCCTTCTTTGACTTTGGCGGCTGTTCTCCTCTTCTGTTATATTATGCCTCCCTTTTTGTATAGCTATCCAACCCCTATAAAATAATAAAGTGCCGCTCCCTCTTTCCTTCCATCTACGTAGGTTTCACCTTTTGTTGTTGGGCCTCCCACGAAGTGGGAGTAGGCTACAAAATTTAATTTCATCATTATTATTAGTAGTATACTCTAAGCTCGCATCTCGGGTATTGTTGGCTCTACCTAAATTCCTCGTTTATGCTCCAACGTTAATGAACACCTGCTCTCAACTGTTGGTGTCTCGATTAAAAATTCTTTCATTTTGAGCTCATTTTCTTCAAACACCTATAAAATAATAAAATACATAAACACATAACAAAAACGACACGAAACAAACAAAAACATGACCAAATAATATACAAAATACATAGGAAAAGAGATGTGTTTTGCAACACATCAATGCCAGTCACAGTAAAGAAGTATGATGGAACCACAGATTCGGACGATCACGTCTTTGATTTCGGTGGAGCTGCGGAGATAGAACTGTGGCCCATGCCAGCATGGTGCACATGTTTGCCCAAACATTAACCGGAGCCGCACGTGTGTGGTTCGACGGATTACAGGCCGGACAAATAGCAAATTGGAAAGAACTGCGGCGAATATTCCTACAAAACTTTTCTCAGCAAAGACGCTGCACCAAAGATATCACAGAGGTGCACAACATCCGAACAAGGGACGGCGAGTCTCTAGAAAAATTCATTGATCGATTCAACAAGGAAAGCATGCAGATATCCGGAGCCGTTGATCAGCTGCGGATATCAGGTTTCTATCATGGGGTCCGGAACAACCAATTGGTAGAAAAGCTTCATGAAGATCTCCCAAAGACGATGGAAACACTCATGGAAAGGGCGCGAGCCTTCGCCAGAGGCAAAAGTGCATGCAGCCAAACATGTGACAACGATCACAAGGGAAACCCCAGAAGAAATATTTGGAGGAAAGGTGCTCCGGCACAACCTGAAAGAAACAACCCTTGGTCGAAGCATAGGGCACAACCATATTCCAGGAACGAACGAAACGAAAAATCTAGTTCCGGACGTTCCTCCCGTAGCACCAATTACTCCGACCTCAGCAAAACACCAAGTGAAATCTTGAGTACCGAACAAATACGGTTCCCAACTCCTCCGAAGCAGAAGCCCACCTCAGACAGAAACACCAAAAAATATTGTGAATATCACCAAGCTAAAGGTCACAACACTGATGATTGTTGGTCCTTAAAACAAGAAATCGACAAAGCATGCAAAGCAGGAAAACTGTCTCGCCTGATTCGTGATTTGAAAGAAGGAAAACCAGCCGTAACACAGATTTCCAACACAAACAACCAAACTGGTATCCATATGATCCGAGTTGCCTCAGAACAAGGCATCAAAAGAGGTTACGACCACATCGCACCATGGATGGAACAGTTGTTATTCTTTCCACCCATTGATCCAAGAGAAGCCAAGGAAGCACCTATAGTGATCTCCAGAGTAGTTGCAGGACATAAGGTCCGACGCATTTACATTGACAATGGCAGTGCGTCTGAAATAATGTACTACCAATGCTACCATCAGCTAGCTCCGACCACCAAGGACAGACTCGTTCCCGTCCAAATACCCTTAATCAGCTTCTCCGGAGAAGTAATACACCCACTAGGTCAGTTAACTCTTCCGGTCACATTGGGCACAGAAGAAAATCAAAGGACAGTTATTCTGACCTTTTTGATAGTCGGAGCACCCTCGGTTCACAACATCATATTGGGAAGACCCGGAATGAAAGCTTTCAGTATGGTAACGTCAACAATTCATGGGGCTATAAAGTTTCCTACCGAGGCTGGTGTAGCTACATTACACACCGAGTCCGACCTATGTGTCGCGAAAGTTCGCCAGTCCTTAGGGCAGCCTCCCATAGACAAAGCAGGATCAGATGTGAAAACCACGGAAGAATGGTCTATTCACCCAACTTTCCCGGAGCAAAAAATCACCATCGGTGCTCAGCTACTGGAGAATTCTAAAAGATCCTTATGGAGACTATTATCTACGTCTCTAGATGTATTCGCCTGGCAAAAATCAGATATGACCGGAGTCCCAAGAACCTTGGCCGAACATAAGCTAAACATCCGACCAGACAAGAAGCCGGTGGCACAAAAGAAACGGAGCATGGCTCCGGACAGGATAAAGGCCATTGCCCATGACGTCAAAGTCTTGTTGGACACAGATATCATCAGAGAAGTAGACTACCACACTTGGGTGTCCAATCCAGTCATGGTCCGGAAGCATGATGGATCATGGAGAATGTGCATTTATTTCAAAGACCTAAATGACGCATGCCCCAAAGACTGTTATCCATTGCCAGAAATTGACTTAAAAGTCGACTCGGTACACTTTTTATGCATTCATCATGATAATGACGTCCATAATAACCTGTTAGTCGTACACTTATAAAAACTTTATACTCCTACTGGAAAAAAAAGGGAATCTAAAGATGTTAGTCAATATGTGTGACACCCGACAAATTCAGGTTAACAACGTGTCTAGATTAAAGTCTACCTTAGCGAGTCACGCGTATATTGTACTTAACTGGGTTAGTTGAGTCGTGTTATGGTTCGGGAACTGTTATTTCAGTCTAGAGGATCATTAGATGTCAGTCTAGAGGATCATTAGATGTCAGTCCTTAACCAAATGTACAAGGGGTGGCGATTCGTAGAATCGTCAAAGCATTGGGAACATACAAGTCTCGAGTCCCGGGAATTGGTGAACGAGTGTGAATGTGTTTGTTTGCAAGTATTATGTGTTTACAATCATTATGTGACTTGTCGGTATGTGAAAATGTGTTAACATATGTTAAAACGGGGTTTAACGCGCAAAATACATGGAACCAACCCCTATAGGCGATTAGGGAGGGCTAATCGCCTATAGGGAGGCGATTAGCTATGCATGTTAGGCGACTGGGGAGTTGTTTTAGGCGAGTAGGGGGCTAATCGCCTATAGGGAAGGCGATTAGCAGCCCTAATCGCCTCCAAAAGCTGCATAATCGCCTGCAACGTACCTGGCGACTAAAAACGACTATAAATACAATACTTGACCTCCTAAACTTCATTATAACAACCCTAGCCGTCCCACAACTCGTCCCAACACACACACAACCTCTGGAACACGATTTTGGATCAAACTACACGATTTCAAGCCTATTACATCAATCTATCATAAACCTAAGGTGTGGTTTTCATTCATGCAACCTTTAATAATGTTTTTATTGAATCCCTAATGGTCCAGACCTGTTTATAAACGTATGTGTCTTCTGAAATTCGTTAATAATCGTTGTTAATTGGATTCTAGCTTTTATGCATGTTGTATGTGTGTTTATAATTAAAAGATAGGATTATTGTGATTCAAGAAGGATTGTTAACATGATATTAAGGTAGTTACAGATTGATGATGATAGCATGTTGATGAAATCTGAGTAATTGTTTGTTAGGGTTACGGTTATGCATGTTAATGTGATGTTTCATGCTATGAGTATTGTTTTTGGGAAACATGGTTGCATTCAGGGCTGTTAGAACGAGGTTAAACGAAGGATTTTGATTGAAATATGTTTGATATGGTTGTTTGATTGATATTTGATGTTTACACACGTTCTGGATTAGATTTGGAGTGTTAAACGCGCGAAAAACCGGATCAGCTGGGCTGAAGGCGATTATGAACCCTAATCGCCTATGCTATAGGCGATTAGGAGGCTAATCGCCTGCTAGGACACCCTAATCGCCTATAGCATAGGTGATTGGGGGCTAATTGCCTTCGTTGCATGCAATTGTGATCCTAATTGCTAGTTAAGTCCTGAATTGCATGTCTTATGACCCTAATCGCCTAATAACTCATGAATTGCATACCACATGACCCTAATCGCCTATAGTATAGGCGATTAGCCTTCATAATTGCCTGTTGACCTACGTAATTGCTAGTTGACTTTTCCTAATCGCCTGTACTGCTGCTGTAAGTGTATTTTAGCATTCCGGGACCCGATTTGACACCTAGGAACATGCTAGGAACCCCGTATCATACCTAATAACTTAGTAACATGTGCTCGGACTTATTTATGTGATAATTGAACTATGTGCTAGAACTTGTTGGACTTTAACGTATGTTAAGTGTGATTGCATGATTGTGTGTTTGAGGGTGCAAGTATAACACGGGGAATCTCGGGTCACCAATGGGATGTCGAGTCTTGTACATTGGGTTAGTTTAACAGTCACAGTGTTTTCAAACGAACTTGGTTATGGTCTGGACATCTAGGGACTAACTAACCTACGGGTTATTAGTCTAAGTACTTGTAACTGTCATATGTTAGGTCGCCGCTTTACGGGGCTAGCATAGCTTGCTGATTTTATTCATATTACGAAGTAACGCAACCTAAGGTGAGTTCAGGGCCCCACTTTTAACTGGTTTCACTTTTTGGGGGAGAAAACATGTGTTAAACTTATGTTTTGGTAACAACTGTCATACTATGGGTTTCTATGGTTTACTATACGATCCTTGGAAGTCCCGGGGGGAAACCATGAATGTGCGGGTTAGCACAACGGGGAAATGTCAATAGATCTATTGGGAGTGACCAACCCCGCTCGTCGGCTTGGAGGGTCGGGCGAGTGCATATTGTCTCAAACAGGAACAGGTTTACTATTCGGGCACAACATCTGGTTTGCGAGTTAGTAATGGTTTTCCAATCGTAGTAGTAACAAAACATACGCCTAGCTAGCGTACTCTGGTTTACAAATTGATATAGTATGGACAGGTTGAACTTGGTACTTTAATTACAAACATGTGAACTCACCAGCATTTTTGTGCTGACGTAACTCTTACATGTTTTCTCAGGTCGCTAAGGTAGCACTATGGAACTAGGGCGCACGCGTCTGCACGGCGTCTAGTTAGGGTTGCATGGTTTTCAAACATTGAATACGTTGGATTTATTTTTGGTTATGTTTTGAGAATAAGCTTCCGCTGTATTTGGGAATTCTAAACTATGTTTTGAAATTGCATATGTTCATTTAGACTTGTTTATTGTGATCGTTGACTTGGATCCTGGTTTGTCATGCGCCTCGCGGTAAAACTCCGCAAGTGGATTTTGAGGGTGTGACAATATGTCAGTCATATTCTCTTTTGTGTCTTTTAAAATTGGCCTTACAAATATTCTATTTTTTGTTACGATAATAAGTGTTTGTGAAATTTTCTTAAACCATGTGACCACCCAAAAATTGTTACTATTTCATAAGACCCTTTTAATATTAAAACATTCGTACATGTTTTGTTTCAAGAATAATGACTTTAGAAAGAAAGGGATTTCTACAAAATTATGATACATAAGCCTAGTTTTGAATTAGCTAGTGAACTACCCTAAAACGACATAATGAAAATATATTTTTGAAGAATCAAATATTACTTGTCGAAATGTATAGTTATTTGTCTATCAAAATTGTGGTAATTAAACCATGTGTTGTGTATTTGTACATTGATGTTTGGGAAAATATAGACAACTTGTGTTGTTTGGTTTCTTACAAAAACAGAGGAGACTATGCCCAAATTTTTATAAAATATAAGAAACATATCGAATGGTCAATCTATTATTTGGTACAATTGAAGCTACAAGTACATTCTATTAGCAGACCTTACTTTATCATACTAGAAATATATACGCTTATATATATATATATATAAACCTAATATATATACTAACCAACTTACGAAACAAGTTAACATTCGAGTCGAGTTATACGAATATTATTTTCTTAATACAAATTGTGTCTTAAACAATTACTCCAAGACGCGACCCTAAAAATAATATATTAAAGTATATATTCTAGATAACTTTACACTTATGCATATTTCCAATAAACCAAACCAAGATACCATCGGTTCGTTAAGTTATACACTTTAAGACGCGCATTTGTTCAATGCGAGTCTAGGTAGTTTGATAAACTATCTTCAAAACCATGAAACAAAATCAACTTATTTGCATTAAAATGTAAGGCGTCCTTTACTTGTAATAGGACACAAGAGATTCAGTTAATCCAGCCCGAGGCATTGTTTGCTATCAATTCATAATGCACTTCAGGTGAGTATATCTTTCCCCTTTTTCATGTTTTACACTTTTGGGGTGACTCATGTACGCTTATTACTTCACTCACTTAATCATGTTTTATTCTATATTCACAATCGCAATTTTTGTATGTGTCTTACTTGTTGATCGCTGATAGTGTGTACTTATGACCTTAATCATTAACCCGGTGTGGGCCTAGCATAGCAATAAATAGTACTTGACTATTGTTATGTGTAAACTACTTTGTCTTGTCGCATACTATATATAATCATACTATTGGGCGACTACTATACATATATGCTAGATATCCCATTATTCTTGGATATCATTTCTACACTAAGACTTGATTTTGGGTAGCATTTGTACACAGCTTGAACACTAAATTGTAGACAGTATAACACGTGAATTGCGAAACTCTTTTTCTACTATATGTATTCAAACAGGGTATGCTCACCAATACATTTTGTATTGACATATACTATTTTCGTACATGTTTCAGGTTATTTGTGAGATGACTTTTAAGCTTTTGGAATTTTACTTAGATTTTGGATTCATTGTATTTCTGTTAGTTGGCATTTAGAATCGTTGTATTTCATTTCAATGTAATAAACTATTTAATCAATGTATCAATATTTACACTTTTAGTCCATGAGCTATTGAACAATCGTCACTACGTGACACCTCGATGTTTCCGCCATCGGTTGGGGTGTTACAGCTAGTGGCAAAGGGATATAGTCAAAAAGAGGGATTAGATTATTATGAAACTTTTTCCACTGTGGTTGAAATGTGACTATTAGAAGTATTGTTAGTTTAGTTGTATTCAATGATTGGAAAATTTTCCAATTAGATATCAACAATGCTTTCTTGTATGGTGATTTATATGAGGATGTTTATATGACTATTCATGAAGGGTACAATGATGTTTCTGGTAATAAAGTGTGTAAGTTAAGAAAATCTTTTTATGGTCTAAAACAGGCTCCACGTATGTGGAATGAAAAATTGGTAAATTCTTTAATAGAGTTTGGTTTTGTTCAAAGTAAGTGTGCTATTCTATGTTTGTGAAACAAAGTGCTTCAATATTTGTGGTACTGCTTGTTTATGTAGATGATATAATACTTATACTAGAAACTCTAATAGAGTTTGGCAAATTCTTTAATAGAGTTTGGCACACCTCTCTCTTTGGGTGTACAAGTAATAAACTCTAATAAAATACCAAAGAAGTTGGGCCGCTCAATCCATTATATAAAGAGTTCCATGTTTACTTGAGTTGAACCCACCACTCTCTCATTAAGTCTCTCCATAGAATCAATGGCAACCGCTATCAAAAGGTTAGTTTTTAGTTACTAATTTAAAAACTATGTTATATAACTCGTGGGGCCTTGAAACGGTTTGGACCGTTTTCATCGTCTCGGGTGTTTGATGATTGCATTTATGTAGATAAACTCGTTAGAACTTTTAAGGGGCCGGAGCTCCACATACACTTTGACGATCAAGTCAGTAACTCAGTATACTAAGGTAGCGTTTGTTTCATGGATTACAAAGGAATTAGAATTGGAATTCGCGGGAGAACCGTAATTTGATTTGGAATTTTGATGTGTTTGTTTCATAAAATAGAATGAAATCTCGATGGAATTAAAATGTGGATTACATTCCATATGTTGTTCAATTACAATTCCTTCTTTTGTTGTAACGAACAACATAAGAAGTCGAATACACATTCCAATTCCATCTGAATTCCATTCCATTCCCGTAAAACGAAAGCTACCTAAGAATATGTTAGATAGATATTAGATTTCTTCCATCTATTCCTTTACAAATGAAGAGTAATGTGGATTGGCCAAACCTACCCAACCCTCATGCCCAATCCAACCCGGATAAATTGAAAAACCCTTTGAGTTAAGAAAACTTTAAAAACTCATGTAAAAAGCATCTAAAAAAACTTTTTTTTTGACAAATTACACAAGGTAACATACATGTTATTAAACGTTTTTGGCCAAAAAATTAAAAAAACGCTGAGGGAATTTTTTTAAAAAATAAACAACGCAAATTTTGTAACAGTGCTGTTAACATATGTTAGAAAGCAGTTAACATATGTTACAGAGCTGTTAACATATGTTTTCTGCTTTCTAACATATGTTACCAGCGCTGTTACAAAATTTGCGTTGTTTATTGTTTTAAAAAAAATTCCCTCGGCGCTTTTTAATTTTTTTTGGCCTAAAACACTTAAATACATGTATGTTACCTTGTGTAATTTTTTCAAAAAAAAAACTTTTTTTAGATGGTTTTTACATGGGTTTTCAAAGTTTTCTTGACTCAAGGGTGTTTTCAATGTATACTTTCCTTATATATATATATATATATATATATATATATATTGGTCACTAACTTTCTTTACTAACTTCAATTTGACCACCAAATTTTGACCACCAAACTTTTAGCTTTTAGGATTTCAAACTTTGACCACCCAATTTTGGCCACTAACTTTCTTACTAACTTATGTACTTTATTTTCTTCCAATTTGACCGCCAAACTTTTAGCTTTAAGGATTTCAAACTTTGACCACTAAACTTTTAGCTTTTAGGATTTTAAACTGAGACCACCCAAATTTTTTAAAGTTGCATTGCAGCCACATACTTAGCCGATACAAAGTACTTGAACCACCAAACTTTTAGCTTTTAGGATTTCAAACATTGACCACCAAACTTTTAGCTTTTAGCCGTGAGTATTTTTTTTGAAGTTCTCGCGAGAATAACAGTCACTTACTCACTTAATATTATCTTTTATGTCCACGAAACCCTCCACGCAACAGGAGCTCCCACAGCGACGCAGGATCTTTAACGTCCACCAAACCCTCAACGCAACAGGAGCTCCCGCCGCGAAGCGCGGGGTAATAGAATCCTAGTTATTTTAAAAAAAAATGTTTTTTTTTCAAATGAGTTTACTCGAAAACAAGTTGTTTTCCTATACGTTCTGCATGTTAGGAATGAGCTCAATACCATATCATACCGAACCAGTATCGGTACCTACAATCGCCAAAAATGGTACTTGTATCAAAAGTACTCGGTACAGTATGGTATTTAGAGGTAAATCAAGCCAAAATACCGGTACCGAACCGAACAAAAAATACCGATCTTGGAAAACGATAAATGTTGGTACCGAATTGGTACTGAAAATAGGTACGGGTTCGATATTGGTATCTTTTATACTAATATACTATACTATTATTTTCAAAGGTCGGTTGTTGTCACATAAAAATACAGTTTTGGATACTATTATATAGGCTAGCAGGAAAGGTTGCATTGATAACTGGAGCAGCAAGTGGTCTTGGAGAGTGTACCGCAAAACTCTTTGCTGAACATGGAGCAAAAGTAGTACTCGCAGACATACAAGACGAACTTGGTCATGGAGTATGTGAGGCTATAGGCTCAACAAACTCAAGGTTTGTGCATTGTGATGTAAGTAAAGAAAAAGATGTCATCAACGCTGTAGATACCGCAATTGCAACTTATGGAAAACTTGACATTGTATTCAATAATGCCGCGATAATAGACCTTGTCAAGGAAAGCATCATAGACAACGATAAAATAGACTTTGATCATGTGCTTAGTGTGAACGTCACTGGCGTTTATCTAGGCATGAAACATGCTGCTAGAGTTATGCTTCCGGCGAGATCAGGATCAATAATATCAACATCTAGCGGTGCATCGCATATGGGTGGTACCGCCCCACATGCTTACACTTGTTCAAAGCACGCCATAGTCGGACTCACTAAGAATTTGGCAGTTGAGCTTGGACAATATGGTATTCGAGTCAATTGTTTGTCACCGTATGGAATGTTCACACCATTAGTGGCTAATTCTCTTAAGATGGACAAAAAGACTTTTGAAACCTTTACAAACTCATATGGGAATCTTAAGGGTGTTACACTCACCGCTAATGATGTCGCTAATGCTGCGCTTTTTCTCGCTAGCGATGAGGCTAGTTACATTAGCGGACACAATTTGCTTGTTGACGGTGGATTCAGTGTTGCTTCTACTATGAATATATTTAAACACTGATCTCAAAAGTCATTCAAGTTTGATATAAACTATCATGTATTAAATTATTATAATAAATAATATTTGTACTTGAGAATATGATGAGATTTAAGAGAAAAAAACAATTTGTTCTATCGAAATTGGGATTCTGATATATGCATACTAGCATTGAAAATGGTTTAAACATACATTAATAGTTTCAGGTTTGCAATTCGTATACAGGCGTATACATATAATCTGAACGACTGCATAAGAGGTAAAGAGGCTGAATACATATATGGGTGTATGGCAATAATAAACAATCTTATAAGAACTCTGAATACATCTATGGGTGTAGCTTAATGTGAAATGACGTGATTGTAGGGGGTTTTGTCAACAAGTGAAAAGGTTAAGATAAGTTTTATTGTATATGCTATAGTATTGTTTGTGAGTTGAATAAAATAAGCCTTTGTCAAAGTTTTGTTTTTGAAAGTACATGCTTGCTACATTGTTACTATAGGTTAAAACTAATGTTAAAGCAGCTTAAACGCTAAAGGTTCCTCGTGCATAAAAAAGAAAGGACCCGTACAATGTGCAAGAGAACACGTCAATACAAAAGAATAAGGTGACCAAGTTAATGGTATTTTGTATTGGCATGTTTGTGAATGAATGTTAATTGGCATATTAAACTAAGAACTCATCAGCGTATGATGAATTGTTTTAGCGTGTATTTCAGGTAGGGTTACGTGTAGACATCATTTGGCTATTCAACGAAGACAATCATTGGCATAGCTATTCCAGTTTGAATTTGAAGATATCTGATTAGACCTCCACTGTGTTTGTTAATGGTTACGTTCTCGTTATATGGCAAGTAAAAACGGCTTTATGGTCTTCCCATGGGCCTTACAACGCTAAAATGTCGATGGTTGAGTTGTTTATAGTCATGAGTGTGTATAAGATTGTATCTGTGTATCTACCTTCGACCAGTTGCTCAAAGTTTAAGATGGTCGAAACATCCGGAACATCTATAGAATACAAAAATCTACTAACTTCCAGTCGACCTGTAATTAGTTGATCCAGACGTTATGAACTAGCCATGATCAACGATTGATCATGTGATATGAAAATTCTATGGTATTCTTCCAATCACCATCCCTGCAAACCATTCTCTAGACCATTATCTAAGTCAGTTTAATAGAATTTGTACCCAGGAAGACTTCCGATAAAGTATCAGAAAGCATATGAACAATCACTGAAATAACACATTATCCATGACCATGAAGCCAATATATAGTGGATACAGCTGGTATACAAGGGAAAGTAGCAACTCGTCAAACTCCTCTTCCTCACCCTTCCTGAATTTGTGTAGCGACCAGGTCGCACGAACTTGTCTTCATAGAAAACAATCTAACCAAGAAACTCTTCGGCACACAACAAGAATTCTTATGGCAAACATGTTCCACACGAAAAGGGTTTCACCATGTTTCGAAAATACCCTTGCAAACTTTACATGATAAATTTGGGCACTACAATTTTAGGTTTTCTTACCTCGAAAATAATCAATTGCTTGAATTTGCAATCCCAACCAAATTAAGCATATTACGCTCTTCTTTGAATCTTTCCAGCACTGTACCTTTCACACCATCTTGCTTTTCTTGTTGAGTTCCCTTTTGTATGATACTCCAACATTCTATCACTTCCGGGTATATACGGTTGTTTTTCGACATGCATGGGTTATTAAAGGTGGGGCCCGTGAAAGTGTGACCATTATCAAAGTTTGCTGAAATAAATAGGTTGAAATGACCTGCGCGCCCTCCAAAACCAATGCCATTCGGGATGCTGTCTGAACTGAAATTTACAGCACACTGCAGATAGGAACCAAGATGTTGTAACATTGTCATTAACTTTCAATTAGAGGTGTAAACGAGTTAATCCGCTTGTGAGCTCCCTGAGAGCAGCTCACGGATAACTCAAATCGAGCCGAGATTAAACAAGGTCAAGTCTAGAAATAAGCTCGTCTAAGAAACAAGATATGGAGATCGGCTAGGTTCGCTTGAGCCTAAAGCCCTAAACGAGCCTATTATTAATACTAATATAGTAATTTTTATTTAATTTAATTAATTAAAATTTTCTAACTAGCAAAGAGCTTAGGTGAGCTCGGGCTTGGCTCGTCTAGTTTACACCCCTTTGCAATAACATTTTGCTCCAGTATTATAGACCATTTTATTAGTAACATTACAAAGAATATATACTCACCCATTGTATATTGTTGTTAGCACCAGTAGGTCGATATATCGATCCTCTGGGGTATAACTGAAATAAGAAAGATTTCATGTCACCATAAAAGTCAGCGTGTCTCTCCCAAGGCTGAGAAGCATAACCTCCATATATATATCCTTCCTTGTCCTTGATTATCAACACAGTTGGCCCTTCCGCATTTCTGCAAATCAATAACATACAACTTTGTCTTCATAAAATATTTTATAACGGTAAATTAAAGTGAAGTTGAGCAAGTAAGCTACCCACGAAGTATTGCCCAAAAACGTGTTGAAACTTAATCCGTTAAGTGAACTATGATACAAAAGTTTCCATTCACTTGATGCAAGATGTGAAAGAGCTCCTCCTATGTGCCAAGCATATTCCTCTTTCAGTAGCAGCATATTAGAATCAATGTCCTCTTGGTAGATCAGATTAGGAACTTCAGAACCTGATAAATCATAATTAATGATTACAACAATGATTAGCGGTGGAATGATTGGGCAGTTCATGTGGGTCGGTGACAAGTGAAAACGGTTTAGGGTTGATGTTGGTCATTTTTTAGTATGAGCCAGAACGGGTCGGGTAGTTTTGACCCACACACACTATTTTGTCCAATAGTAAAACTTGCTTTGTAAATAACTATGATTACAAAAACAAAATTACTACAAGAACAATCCAAATCTTTTAATGGAAACGATTTTGGATGTATGTATTAAAAGTAGACCTTGAGCAACTATCAACCTGTTGGACCTAAATTATTTCATTAGACCACTGATATACCAAATTGACACATCCATAAGTAAAGGGGTTTAATAACAACAATGATATATCGGAAAACATTAAATAATATGTAGGTAATGAAAAACAAATACTTGGAGAAGAGAGCTTTGGCTTTAACAAGCTTGCAAGGAACTTTCTGGCAGCAGGAACAAGTTGCAACCAGCTTCTGAAATCCTCAAAAGACATACTTTTTTCAGAATTGCCTTCATTATCTTTTGTAAAGTTGGCAGCATCCAGGAATATGCTAATTGGCTTATGATTGGACACTGATGAAGATTCAGCTTCTTTCTGAGAAAATATACTATCTAGTATTCCACTTATAGCGGCTTCCAAGTCCGACCTGCAAGTCAATGCAAATATGTAATGGCTTTTTGAAAATAAGAAAGCACACACGAATTTACCTATAATTTGGATGTAGATACGCTGATGCAGTACAGAAGTAGCTTACAGTACTTAAGTGTGTCACAATCAATGAATGGTCATGGTTATACCTCGTGTCCGAACCAGAACTTCTTGGTCGAAGGGTCATCATAAGTTCTCTTCTCTACTGATTACAACTAACTAAGGGGTCAAACTTATGTTTTTCTTTTAACTTTTTTTTTAATTTTATAACAAAAATCCGATGATGACCTGAATATTCATTAATAATTACAACTAAGGGGTCGAACTCGTATTTTTCTTATATAAAAAAAAACTTTAGATTTTATAACAAAAATCCAATGATGACGTGGACACTGCAGACCCCTTAATCCCCCACCACCCAAGGCATGCCGCGTGCATTTCCGCCTCAGTTCATAGTGAGTTCATACCATTGCGCATAAATATTCATAAAGAACAGTAAGACATGATTCTATTTACCTCACTAAATTGCCATCACCATCAACATCACATAACTGATAGAGAAATTCATCAATCTCAACTTTAGTTCCTTTTTCATAAGTTCCCTAAAATGCAGACCAATGTGTAAGTAAGCACAGGTAAACTAGAGCTACCAAACATTAGGCGCGGAAAATCGTTATAAGTTATAAGTTCCCTAAAATGCAGACCAATGTGTAAGTAAGCACAGGTAAACTAAAGCAACCAAACATTAGGCGCAGAAACTCATCATAACTCGCCATAAGTTATAACTTCCAAAGTCTTAGCAGCACCTTATCCATAAATGTTAACTAATTCACTACACCATACCACATTATATAAACCCTAAGATAAAATAAACCAATAATCAATAATTAATAATCCTGTATAACTTACTTTAGCAATTACAAGGTCTTCAAATGTAAGTTTTTGATCCTTCCGATTCTGTGTAACCAAATCATACAACCTATCTCCAAGATCACCATTAATTCCAATATACACCTAACAAAACATAACCGTTTTATAAATCTAAATCGGAATAAATCTCTTGTTAACATATTAATCAAATAACAGTGATGATTAATAATAACCTTGAATACGGATATCGATATGTATTTACCGCCGCTTTGTGACTGAGCAGCGAGAGAATCAAACAACGATTTTAGGTCATCCAGCTCTTTTTGAGAGAAAAGCCTGCATAATAATAATAAATAATATAAATAGAAGAAGGTTTTATTACTCGGTTAAAGAAGGTAAATGTGTGGAGTAATTACGGACCTGGTGGCGGAGGTGAAACGAGGATTGGTGGCCGGTGACTGAGAGTTTCCCATCTCTACGGTGGTTGCTGGAGGTTGACGGTGTACGGAAGGTGTTTGTTTATATGATGATTGATGGACGTTGGGTTGGCTCGTCGGGTTACGAAGGGGTGTTTTTAGGGAGAAGATATTGTTGGGAATATAATTTTTTTAAACGGTCACCAAATCAAACCTGAACAATTTTGAGGCGCCCTTTTTACAAATTGAGTGCTTCGAGAGTAACCCAAATTGTTAAACACTAATTTCAGGAAAAACTCAGTAACTTAGCCGCCTAGAGTTTTTTGATGAATTAGCATTTTTATTCAAATTTTTTGTTACTTTGGAGCATGTCAGATTACAATTTGTGAGTTTGGTACTTCCGCAATCTAAGATTGCGGAAGTTGTTGACGTGGAAGTTGAGTTGAACAAAAGCACTTTGCTAAAACAAGATTTGACTTTCGCAATCTAAGATTGCAGAAGTGCCATGTCAGCAACTCAATAAAACGAATTTGATATCACTTGTCCACGTCGTTAGCCATTGTCCACGATGTACAAGAACCACTGCCATGTCAACCACTTCCGCAATCACAATTTGTTTTCTGACATACTCCAAAATCACAAAAAGTTTGAAAAAAAAATGCAACTTTGTCAAAAAAAAAACTCTAGCCGCCTGTAGGGACGGACGATAATAAGATTATTTGTAAAATCCGCCTGGCTTAAAAATCAAACCCATGATCTCTGAAAATGATGTGTTGTTGTAAGTGTGTATTGTACATTGGAAGTTGTACTTTTCTCTGGATTTAGTGAATTTGTATTTGACAATATAAAGGTTGTTTGCTAACTTTGCTACCTCGCTGGCATAGTTATGGGATTAGTCCCTCAATGATGTGATATTTCTAATATGTATCCTGAACTTCTAGATTTTACTGTGCTGGTAGTGGGGTACTCGTAATGCCCGTCCCCCGAGGAAGCAGTCACGGAGCAAACAGTCTTAATAACCGCGATAGTTATCGATACCATCTGCCTTTCTATCTCTGAACTTCGATCCACACAGTTTTCCATCCTCTACACCTCATAATCTCATATTCATCGTTTCCATAGGTACTTATTATTTAATCATCTTTTCACTGTTTAATCTGATTTTATTTCAACCGCATTGATTAATGTTCAGCACACTTCTGCTTATATTATTTTGTGTTGTTTTGATTTACTCATCTGCTATAGTCTTATCAAACTGTTTGAATATGATGACGTCTGCTTTTTTACTTTTTTTAGTTCTTAGGGCTTGTTATTCAGATTATTTGACTTTACAAATTACAGGTAACCGTCAGTTACATGTTGTGTTTGTTGATTTGATTTGTTTATAGGAATTAGGATATGATCTCATAATAATATTGTATGAATGTGATGTCATCTGCTTCCTAGGGTTTCTAATTTAGATTATTTGACTTTGAGCTTAGCCACTTGCCTATTGCACACTTTAACTTGTATATTGTGTTGATTTGATTTAGTTATTTGCTATTATCTTATGAAATTGTAACGAATATGATGTCGTCTGCTTTCGGTTACATTTTGTATTGAGTTGCACCTTTATGAGGACATGGTTTAGGACAGGATTCCGTGGAGGTGTAGGATTATGGTTAAGGACTTCTAGGAGAGGGTACAGTAGGGCCTTAGTTTGTGTCTTAGGGGATTAGATATTTAGATTTTCTTACACTTTAGGCGGACTTTACAGGTGACTGTTATGTACGCTTATTGTATGTTGTTGTATGATGTATACATATTTTTACCGTGGTACTCTCTCACCACTTCTTTGGTTATTGGTAGCCTACTTCCCACCCTCCCTAGACCCTACAAGTAGTTTTGCTATTTGTGGAATTTGTTGGGTATGGTTATTGTTGTTGTCTATATGCTATAATCTCATGAAATTGTATGAATATGTTCTACGAAGTCCTGTGTTTCCTAGGGCTTCTAATCCAGATTATCTAACTTTGCAAAATAATTTATAGATTCTCCTCCTGGATTTATATACCATGTTGTAAATAGAACAGTAATTTAGGGAGAGAACCATAGTTATCAAAGGCGCTAGGCGCACTCATGGCGCGTAGGCCTTGCCTGGGGCCTAGGCGAGAGGCGCAAAAAAAAGCGAGGGCCTGAGATAAAAAAAAGCGAACATGAAAATAAAGTAAAAATATATTAAAATAATATTATTCTCCATCTAGTTAGCCATAATTTAACGAATTTGACGGGGAACTCTCCGGAATTTGGGAATCTAGCTGAAATCCGCGCCTAAAACATCACATGTAGACAATGTTGGTAAAGTCGCTAGGCGCTCCCTAGTCAGAGGCGGGAGTACTTGGGGAGTAGTCGGCCTAGTCGGAGAGTACCTGGGTAGTACTCGGCCTGGGCCTAGAGTACTCGGGTCTCGGCAACATAACTTATAGCGATTACTCGGGGAGTACTCGGCCTCCGAGACCTTGTTTTACAACATTGCCTGTAGATTTAAAGCACAATTTCCTCGACTCAAAGTGCAAATGCATCGCCTCGCCTAAAAAATGGGCCTAGGCGCAAGAGGCGATGGCTTTTAACAACTATGGAGAGAACCAGAATCAACATTATCTGTTGGAAACTTGGAATTTTTGTTCGTGTAAAAAGAGAGAAGACGTACAATCCAGCTAGTACCATAACTGAAAAAATAGTGTTTATGGATAATTATTATCATGATTTGGTTTTTAAGGGTTCTCAACAGCTAGAATTTGTAGAATTATTTGAATCAGATTTGGATTTTTCTAATTTATCTACCTTGAATCTTTCTTTTCTTAACAGGAAGTTGGGTTTGGACATGTCGAGGCCACTGCTATTGGTTTCGTTGCTATTGTTGATGGTGTTCACTTCTCAATTTGAATGGAACCAACCCCTTGTAAATGAGGTTGAAGCAAGGCCGTTGGTTCTTTCGCAAAAACAGCAATATTTGTTAGAAAAGGAAGAGTCTGTCAAAGAGAAGGTAAGTCATCTTCATGAATTATGGTCTTGGTTAAGATTTTTTTTACTTTGGTCTTCCTAAATAGTGTAGTTTATGTTTTCCTGAATTGGTAGGTAAGCATAACATATTTTAAAAGGTGTTGCAGCTGATTGTGAGTGTTAAATGTAATGCTCACTATAGTTCTTAGTTTTAACCCCCCTCTTTCAAGATAGATGTGTGTGTAAAACAAATGAAGTTTGTGCATTATGCGTTCCAGAATTCCTTCTGCAGAATGTTAAACTAGTTACTAGTGAGTGCAAAATAAAAATTGTCAAATTGCTGGTCTTTTGATGTACATGCTTCGTCGTCAATAGGAAGCCATACTGTTGTGTGCCAACTGCCACACTTCTAGGTCTTCCACGGTTCCACCTGTATAAATTAGATTTAATAGGTAGCTCTAGAACATTAATTTCTGCCATTCATGATAGAGGCTGCTTATGAGCGGACAAACGAGTTTATGGCATTAAAACGTTCTTGGTGAAGAATATGTCAATGAAAGATCCTGCAGGTAACGGGATACAAATAGGGCTGGGCTGGGACTAGTCACTAGACAAACGATTGAGACAAGAGACATTTGCCTAACCAAGCATAAATATGGGTTAAGTTATATTCTGCATGTAACATAACACCCTTATTTTCTTGAAATAGCAACATAAAAATTTTGACAACAATATATCAGAATATAAAGTTACTCTGATATCTGTATTTTAGTTGGACGGTGTATCTACAGTGTTATCAGTTTCCACTTTCCAAAATGTAACTAACTATAGTATCATCATGTGTTCTATATTAGTAGTTCTGCTCTTCCCCAAAATGTAGAGTCTTGTAGTTCAAAAATGATCTTCAAGTCTTCATGCCCCGTAATACCTAAAGCTCCCTTATACGTTCCAAACTTCCAATCAGGTCTCCTTTGTTGTATCTTGGAATATATATTCCAAATATGACATAAACTATATGCCTAGTCATTTCATAGGGTGAGAGTTAAAACAACACGAAAACAGTTAGATAAAGAATAACTAAAACATGCATGTTCATGCTAACTTTAGGCTTTAAACAACAATTACACTTGAATTTGAACCCCATTCTAAATCATTTACCAGTCAAAGTCTTAATATTTTAGAAATTGGTATCATCATCGTGTCTCCCAAGTAGCACTTCATAATCAATATTCAAACATGTTTATTAAAAACCGTCCAGGGTAGTTTAGTACCATTTCAAGTCCAGTGGGCCTTATTTTACGACCCTTGTAGGGCACCTGGTTTTTGTAAGGAGTTTCCACTCCTTTTAGGCACCTAGGTTGTCAAGAACAAGTTTGCCTAATCCCATTATGATCTACAGTTCTGATTTTTTTAAGATAGATCATGCATCATTAAACATGCAATAATTTGTGTAACATGCAATAATAGTTTTATGCAAACATCTTACAAGTCCCATTTGATGCATATCCATTATTGTTAACCTATTTGAACTCACATCTCTTTAGAGGACCTGACAGTCTAAATCTAATTCTCGCGAAATTCTTGAAACTAGGCAATCAAGAGAACAAGCAGGCCACATATTAGTTGAACCAACATTGTAAGTTGTACTAGCAAAATGCATGATATGATAGCCATGGTTTGAAAAAACAGGTGAGGCGTACGGCCGTACGCCTCGAGGTGCGCCTCGAGGCGAAACTCTAAGAAAACGAGTCTGAGGCGCGCCTCATGGGGTTCAGATTGTACATACGCCTCTAAGGGCTGAGGCACTAAGAAAATGTGCGCCTCGGGTGGTTTAGGGTGTTTTTGATGTGCTTTTTTGGTTAGCTTACGCCTCGAGGCTCGTTTCCGTTCTTTTAAACTTTGATGATAGCCTGTGTAGTCAATTTCGGTGGTATACCACCGGTATACCACTGGTATTTCGGATTTCGGAGGTCCCATAAAATTTCGTTCCAAATTTCGTTTCAAATTTCGCTACCGAAATATTCGGCGAAATTGACCGAAAATATACCGAAATTTGACTTCCAAAAATTCGGTGGAAAAGGTGGTATACCGGTTGTTATGCTTTTTTGGGGCCAAACTAAAAAAAAACCTAAATCTTTTAATTATTTTAACATGTAAGTATAACATTTTAACATATTCACATGCTTTTGTAGATAAAATTGTCATTATATCAATTCATTTATTTATAAAATATAGATATATGGTGGCATAGTTATGGGATCAACACACTTTTGCTCAAAAAAATTAGCTATTAGTGTCCTATTTTGTTAATAGCTTTATAAAGAAAATTACCGAAATACCACCGAAATCCCACCGAAATTTCAAAAATTTCGTATCTCGGTCCTTGACCGAAACACCGAAAGTTTTGTCCTTAACTACATAGATGATAGCCTAATCAATCCCTAACCAGGTCTTACTAATTCTGATTAGACATCAGATAACAACCTGTAACAATTTCCATTGTGAAAATCCTTAAATACTAGGTCATACTAGGTCCCACTAGACTTTAGTTAGCAACCCAAAACAGCATGGCGTAACCATAGATGTCAATAGCACCAGTAGGGAGCGCTATAGCGCATTACATGGATTCATGGCGCTATATAGGATTTAGCGACAAATAGCGAGATTTTTGTAATTTTGTTTTGGTAAAATATACATATAAAGTATTTTATAAATTTTCTTCTAGTGTATTGCTAAACATGAAATAGCGCCCACTATTTCATCGCTATCGCTAGGTAGCTTTTAGTCGTCGACTCGTTGCTATTGTCCGCTATTCACTATTGACAACTATGGGCGTAAGGCGTGACAAAATTTTACACCATACTCTTCAGCGTAACATATAAAAGAGAATTTCACATGTAGCTCCCCTTCAGTTTTTTCACCTTCTCTATTTTTCACGCATCCATGTCTAAAATCCGGCTTTGTAACCTTCCAAATTTGAACCCAAGGATTTTGTAACTTTTTACATGTACTAAACAATTTCATGACTCTAAACACGTTATTAACATTTCACAAAGACTAGACACTCGATTCTTAGATCTGAAAGTGTACCAGTAAAGCTCAAAACTCACAATACCAAGTTCATCTTAGGTGCAATGTTCATCCACCTATATAAACACTTCCTAAAAACTTCTTTAAAGCTTAAAGGAACCAACCAATGCATACCAACTCACCTCAAACTACATAGAAGCTAATAAAAACTTGAAATAACTAAAAAAAATACACATATAGCAGGAAATCTCAAAGAAGAATGGATCTTTAGTAAATATCAAAGAGTATGTTTTGGTAAATCATCTAGAAAAGCAATATCTCTGCTATTTGTTCACAAATTTGAATTTATACATCTTAACAACTTATTATCTGTTGATTGCAGATAATTCTTTCCCAAGAGAAGCACATTCAGAAACTTAAAACACTTGTGCAGAGTCTTGAAGAGCAGTTACTGGTGTGCAAGGGCAAAGATGACTTTGTGAATGACACCGCAGGTTCTTTAACCGAACTAAATCATCACCAAATCATGGAATAATCGACATTTCGTTCTGTTTGTAAGTAATATTATGTTTTTTTTAGTCACAATTTTTGTGATTATTTCTAATTTTAACATTGTGCTTAAACAGGTGTTAGTAGAGGAACTTTGACCTGTAATAAACATGTACCTTGAAAGCGGGTTAGTCATCCAAACCATAGTGAGCCTTACTTGCATCAACCATAGCTCATAAATTGGTAATATTAACACTTAGTATTAGAAGTTGCGAGTCTGTGACTCTTGTGTGTATTTAAGAGTTTTGAAACATGTGCACATTCATGTTTCCATCTATCTTTGTAACATTTCCTTAAAAAAAGTATTCCCGAAAAATTTACAAATTTCTCAAGTTACACATATGATGGATGTATCTTTTGAGCTGTTTTAACCAAGGCCTGTACACTTTACCAGCATATTATGTATTTATCTATTACGACCACACATGCATGCACACACACACACACATCGCCATTGTATCTTCATTGCTCAGTAAATAAGGGTAATTTGATGTCTACCTCTCTTTAAGTTGTTAAGAGGTATAAGAATGGAACTAGACAACAACTGAACAATCATAATAACTAAAAGCCTGAAACTGGTGAATAGCGCGCCATTTATCCCAACTAAACTCATTCAAGTTGCAACTGCGACTTAATCTCCTCAACAATTTCGAAATTGAATGGCTTCTTGTAAAAAAAAATCAAGCATTCGTTGCTTTCCAAATGAACCAAAAGAAGGTGAACAAAAAAGGTCATGAAAAAAACCTTACCCCTTTTCAATGTTATCCAAATGTTGTTGTATACAAGAAAATTCAATAAGATTTCATCCGCTCCAAATAGAAAGCATTTTGAATCCTTTTCACAAATGAGAACTGCCCGTGAAGATGTGAGTGACATTCCAACTCCGAAAAACAAAAGTACTTAAGGTATTTCTGCTTTGTAGTTCATAAACATCAGTAAGTCAAGAAAAAATTGTTAATCTAGTTTTAAAAGTACTTAAGGTATTCTAGCTTTGGTTCAATTTGGCTAGTTTGAACGTCAAATTTTCAGCCTAGGTTTCGGTTTCAGTTTCGGTTCCAAAGCAGTTCGTGCTTTTCTCGCACATTTTGTAGTCGACAAAGGGAAGATTACACAAAAAGAAAAAATAATCCTCATTTTTCCTACTTTTCATATTACACTTTTATAAACATAATATAAAAATACATAATAAATTACAACTCGTCAATCATTTTGTGGTAGATTCTTCAACAACATTCTCAACGTTATTTGGATCTTCCAACTCGTCCATCATTTTGTGGTAGATTATGTGAAACCTTTCAAGCACTATGGATACTTAACATCTTTCTTTTGATTTCATCACTTGTACGCTCAGTTGCAAAACCTATTTTCTTGTCAAATCTAACCTTAAAGTGAATCCAAAATCAGAACCACAAGGATACCTTATACCCTTGTGTTGTAAGTCTAAGGTCCTAATGTGTACAAAAGCAACGTCCGATGCGTACTCCCCGTTTGCGGTCCAAACGAGATCACTTGGAAGTAGAGGTGTACAAAACGGGTTTTTTTAAAAACCGAAACCGGTTTTTTTAGAAACCGGTTTTTTTTTGAGGTGTTAAAACCGGTTTTTTTGATAACCGAACCGGTTTTTAAACCGGTTTTTCGAAGGGTAAAGTGTATTATTTAAAACCGGTTCCAACAGGTTCTAAAACCGGGTTTTAAAAACCGGTTTTTAAAACAGGTTAAAAAAACCGGTTTTTTTGTCTGGGAAAAAAAACCGGAAAAAAAACTTGTTTTTTGCTGCTGTTACAGCTGCTCGCTGCTGCTTCTGTTTGTTTTTTTTTTTTTTTTTCCATTCCAAACAATCCAAACAAACTTCTAACATATTAATTAAGAAAGTTATAACTTAAAACATCCATAACCATTTCATTAACTACTAAAAAACATCCAAATTACACAATAAAACCATCCAAATTAAAGTCTTAAACAACTCGAAACTTAAACAACTTAAAGTCTTAAAACATAACTAGGAAAAACGTAAACAACTAAAAGTCTTGAACATAAGCAAGCGTCTTGAAAACATCAAACTTCTCTTGAAAAACATCTTTAATCTTCGCCCGAACCCGAGTTGTTTCGAAGGTATTCATCAAGTTCGGCTTCTTCGTCGGTCATTGGTTCAATCAAGGCCATATTCACCTCGTCCTCGTACAATTCGGCTTCGTACTCCAATTCTCCCTCAAGTGAGCGCTTATCTTGTACTCTTTCCGCCGCATCCAAGTAGTCCTTTAAGCAAATAGACATCTCAACCGACTTACATGAGTGTATCGTGGTTGGAGAGTTCTTTGCACAAGGCGAGTATACCTTTGATTGTCGAAGTGGTTGAATGGAAGGCTTTCTTGAATGACAAAACATGCCATTTCCTCACGAACCGCATCAAGGGAGTAAGCGAAGATCTCTCCTTCACTTGTCATTGCCGGTTGATCATTCGAAGCTTGTGCTTTCAAAACCTTGCAAAATGGCTTTGCGACGTGCTTTTGCAAAGACGAGTTTGCTTCCGGTTTGTAGAAACCTTTACAATATTTGCAACGAGCCTTTTTTTCACCCGAAGCCATTTCACACATATCGTAGTGTTGCCAAATTTCTCGATTTCGCTTGGTAGGAAGAACCCGAACCACCACATCGCTACTTGAAGCACCAATGTGAGTCGAATCTTGTTGGCTAGAGGAAGCCATTGGAAAGTTTCTTTTTTTTTTGGTAAAACTTAATGGTTTTTTATGATTTTGGAGAGTATTAAGAGTGTATTAGAGTTGTGTAATCAACCCAAAACATCATAGGGTATTTATAGGAAGGATTTGGCCCAAAAAAAACAAAAAAAAACGGTCAAAAATCGCCCCCAACGGTCATATGACCGTTCTGTGCTGCTGCTGGATTTTTGCAACGGTAAAAACCGGTTAAACCGGTTTTTTTAACCCCTTAAAAAACCGGTTTTTCTGATAACCCGGTTTTAAAACCGGTTTTTTGTTCTGATCGGGTTTTTAACCGGTTTTTTAAAAACTGATTTTCCTGGATATAAAACCTGGTTTGGAACCGGAGTATCGGGCCGGGTTTAAAACCGGTTCTTAAAAAACCGGTTTTTAAAAAAACCGGTTCCGGTTTTTTTTCCGGTTAAAAAAAAACCGGTTTTTTTGTACACCTCTACTTGGAAGCCTTTCGGAAGTATGGTGAAGTGAAACGTTTGCAATATGAGAGTTTTTTTTATTGTAAGCGTTTTTTAATGTTTTTGTAAGTTGTGATCAACCAATTATACCCGCTAGCTATTTATACTAACATGGAATGACAAAATTGTGATTTGGGCGGTAAAAACGACTAGAAATCATCAAAACAGTCATATTACCGTTTTCTAATAGCTCCAAGCATCCAACGACAAAACTAGTTCAAACCGGTTTCAACCTGCTTGTAACAATTCGGGTCGTGGACCAGTTTTAAATTAGAACTGGTTCGGGTCAGGTTGGGATGCCAGGTAGTGAAATCGATGTGGAGCTGACGTGTTCAAGGAGTTTGGGACCGGTTTGGGTTGAAATCGGATTTAAAAGTGGGTCGGTCAGTTTGTCGGGTTCAGTTTGAAAACCGTGTCTTTGGCCAACTCTAGTTCCCTGACCACGGATATTTGTTTTCAACTTTTCACTATATGTCTCAAAATGAGGGAGTCAATATACTCAGGGGCGTAGCTTTCTCGGGGCGGGACCCCCCTCGAAATTTTCGCTCAGAAGTTCAGGTTATGTAGTATCCGTATAAAATTTTTATAGTATATACGGTCTCGACCCCCGTAACTGGTGAAGTTTCGCCACTGAATATACTATAATCAAAATGTGGATACACGATGACAATTTTTGTCTATTTATTATAACAGTTGGATGTTAATATGTTTTTGTATATACATTACAAATGATTTACATGGGTTTAAATAAGGAGAATACAACAAGGTAATAGGCTAAGATTAAGGAAGACCATAACTAGCTATTAATAATAATATCCTAATTATAGAATGTACAATAATGAAATGGAGAGTGTCATGGGATCGGTTCTTTGACTGATTTGGTTGGCTGATCTTGTGGCTGTGATAATGCCTTGATACGCCCCCGCAAGATGGAGGATCCATCGGAGACTCCAATCTTGGAGCGGTTTCGAAGAAAGGGAGCCCGTGCTAGAGGTTTAGTCAGCATATCAGCGAGCTGGTCTTGCGAGTTGATGTGAAGAACTCGTAGATTGCCTGAGGAAACTTGCTCACGAACGAAGTGATAATCCAAGGCAACATGCTTCATGCGGGAGTGGTAGACGGGGTTGGCACAAAGATAGGTGGCCCCGGAGTTATCACAAAATAGAGATGGTGTTTTTGTAATGGGTACACCAAGTTCACGTAATAAATTCTTTGTCCAAGTGAGTTCCGCAGAGGCGTTAGCTATAGCTTTGTATTCGGCTTCGGTAGAGGAGCGAGAGACGGACTTTTGGCGAGATGATTTCCAAGAGATGATGTTCTTCCCAAGATAAATGATATAGGCAGTTGTAGAGCGACCCGCATCATGCACATTTCCCCAATCCGAGTCTGAAAAGGCTGAGAGATCGTGAGAGGAGTTCCGGTTTAGGAACAAGCCATGGTGAATGGTACCCTTGAGATAACGAAGGACCCGTTTTAGGGACTGCCAATGAGTTTGGCGAGGATTATGCATAAATTGAGATAGTTTGTTGATGGCGTAGGAGATATCTGGCCTAGTGAAGGCAAGATATTGGAGAGAGCCAACTAATTTGCGGTATGGAGTTGCATCAACTCCGTGTGAGGTGTCCGAAGCCGAGAGTACGTCGGTGGAACCAAGAGGGGTGGAGACATCTTTTGCACCATCCATATTGAATTGATGGAGAATGTCTTGGATATAGCGATGCTGAGATAGAAATAGACCGGTGGGTGTAGGGATGACTTCAACTCCAAGGAAGTGATGAAGCATACCAAGATCTTTAATGGAGAATGTTTTGCTCAAGGCTTGAATGAATGTATTTAGAAAATTTGTGTTATTTCCCGTAAGAACGATGTCATCAACATAGACCATGAAGTAGCAAATGATGTTTTGTTGTTGGTAGATGAATAGAGATGCATCGGCCATGGACTTACGAAAACCGAACTTGAGAAGAAAGTTGGTTAGCTCATTGTACCAAGCTCGAGGGGCTTGTTTTAAGCCATAGAGGGATTTTTTAAGTTTGCAAAGGTGATTAGGAAATTCGGGGTTAATATATCCCGGAGGTTGAGTCATATAGACATCTTCATGGAGAGTGCCATGAAGGAAGGCATTGTTGACATCGAGTTGACGCAAAGGCCAATTGCGGGAGAGAGCAATGGAAAGGATGGTGCGAATGGTTATGGGTTTGGTGACAGGACTAAAGGTGTCAAAGTAGTCCTTCCCATATTGTTGGTGAAAACCTTTAGCTACAAGACGAGCTTTAAATTTGTCAATGGAGCCATCAGGTTTTCGTTTGATCCGAAAGACCCATTTGCATCCGATGGGTGTGTGATTTGTGGGAGGTACTAATTCCCATGTTTGGTTTTGAAGGAGAGCATTAAACTCTAAGTCCATGGCGTTGCGCCATTGTGGGTCTTTAGAGGCTTGAATGTGGGTGGAAGGTTCAAGTGATGGTGGTAGGGGATGAAGAGTGGTATTGTTTATTAGATTGGTGTTGTAGTATTTAGGGTTGGGTTTGCGAGTTCGTTGTGGACGGGGAGGAGTAGATGTAGTGGCGGGTGAGGAGTTAGTGGAATGGGCTGATTGTGGTGAGGAGTCGGAGTTGGTAGGGCCGGGTATAGGTGTAGTGGCGGAAGTAGGTGAAGAGGTAGGGGAGTTAGCCGATTGTGGTGAGGGTTCGGATTGGGTAGAGCTGGCTATAGGTGTGTCATTGGAGGATAGTGTGTCAGTGGGTGCAAGCGGATGAGTGGAAGGGAATTGGGCTGGCGGCGAGGTGGGTGATTGGGGTGGACTGGGAGAGTGTTGGGCCATAGGGTTGGAGGAGTATTGGGCCGGCTGAGGGATTAAGGGTGGTGTATTGGGTTGGGCTGCAGTTGGTTGGTGTTGGGCCGATGGGTTGGTGGTGTGTGGTTGGGTAGATAGATCGAGGAAGTGGTCAGGAGTTGGAAGTGGAGTGGGAAGTGGACCATTAGTGGTGAAGGGAAAGATGTGATCGATAAACTCCACATGCCTTGAGTGATAGAGGCGATGAGTGACAGGATCATAGCATTTATAAGCGGACTTGGAGGAAGAGTATCCAAGAAAGATGCATTTTGTAGAGCGGGGATGTAATTTGGTTTTTGCATATGGACGAAGCCATGGATAGCAAAGACACCCGAAGGATTTTAATTTTGTGTATTTAGGTGGTGTATGATATAATGCTTCAAAAGGGGATTTGAAGTCGAGTATTTGAGTTGGTAGGCGATTGATGAGATGAACGGCCGTTTGGAAGGCATGCGTCCAAAAAGTGAGTGGTAGGTTGGCATGGTGCAAAAGTGACAACCCGGTCTCGACAATGTGTCGGTGTCGACGTTCCGCTACTCCATTTTGTTCCGGAGTGTGTGGAGGAGTGGTAAAGTGAGAGATGCCATGTTGTTGTAAGTAGGGAATTAGGCCAATGTATTCGCCACCATTGTCCGAAAAAAGAGCAATGACGGGGGTTTTGAAAAATTTCTCAACTAGAGTTTTAAAAATTGGGAATAAAGTGGAGACATCGGATTTCTTTTTAATGGGGTACAACCACGTGTATTTGGAGAAGAAATCAACAAAGATTACGTAGTATCGAAAACCGTCATTGGATGTTTGTACCGGTCCCCATACATCGGAGTAAATGAGTTCAAGTGGTTTAGACACTTTGAAAGAGTTTTCACCAAAAGGAATTTTATGGCTTTTATTAATAGAGCAAGCATCACAATGAAATAAATTATTGGACACATTATTGGAAGCAAGTCCTAAGTTATTTAGTAGTTTCTTGAGAACTTTGATGGATGGGTGTCCAAGCTTGTGATGCCATGAAAGGAGGTTGTTGGAGTGTGTTGTGGTTGAGTTGAGTTGCACATGAGTTGGAGAAGCATAATAGACATCATTAATGTTCACCCCTCGCAAGAGTCGCGCCCCCGTGCGAAGATCCTTAACAAAAAAATGAAAAGGAAAAAATTCAACGGAAACTTTGTTAGTTTTGCAAAGTTTAGCAACGGAAATAAGATGATTGCGTAATTGTGGAACAAGTAAGACGTTAGATAAGTTTAGGGAACGAGAATGAGTTGGGATCGATGCTTGACCGATGTGGGAAATAGAGAGGGTATTACCATTGCCAAGGACGATTTCATCGGGGCCTCCATATTCGGATAGGGTGTGCACAAATGCTTGGTCGGGTGTAGCATGATCGGATGCACCACTGTCAAACATGAGAGATGGTTCTTGTTGGGCCGCCATGGAAACATTAACTTGGGGAGTTGAAGCGGGTTGAGCTAGAGCCAAGTTGTTTTGTTGTAGAAACCGAGCAAACTTTCGGCACTCCTTTGTGTCATGACCTGGAATATTACAAAATTGACAAAAGAGATTGTTACGGTTAGTACGAAAATTTGAGGGCTGTCCGTGTGGTGCACTGTTGGTATTTCTTGGACCAGAATAGTTGGGCCTGTTTTGAAAACGAGACATGGTATTGGGCCTGGCAGAGAAGCGGCCTGTGTTGTTGTTGGGGTGTCTCTGTGTTTGATTCACAGTGGTTATCGGCATGGGTTTATTTTCCAGCAAAGTTCTTTCGTGATCAACAAGTTTCTCATACAGATCTGAAAAAGTAATGGTGGTGTGCAGATTCTTCAGAACAGCAGCCATCTCCTTATAGTCTTCACCAAGGTGTGCGAGTATATGAGCCGTGAGATCATCATCATCAATCGGCTTCTGTGCCAGAGCCAATTCATCAGCGATAGCCTTCATCTCGTGAAGGTATTCGGTGACAGGACGGTTGCCTTTTGTGGTAGTTGCAAGTTTGGTTCGTAGGGATAAGATTCTTGACCGGGAGACACTCGCATAACTAGCGGTGAGACGAGTGAACAATTGATGGGATGTTTCGGCAGAGGAAACGAGAGGCTGAATGGTATCGGAACAGCTTCCGAGCAATGCACCAAGTAGGATTTGATCTTGGCGAAACCATATGCGGTATTCCGGATTGGGTTTGCCTTCCAAGATTTTGGGTGGTGGTTCGGTTAGGCCATCGATGTATTGTTCGAGTTCAAGGCCGGTGAGAGTGGAGAGAATTTGTTTGCGCCAGCAGGGAAAATTGTTAGCAGTGAGGCGAATGGGGAAGTGTGTGGCTGTGGAAAGTTGAACAACAGAGGTTTTGGAGGCAGACATGGTTGCAGCGGTTGATGTGCAGAGGATCGGAGAAGGGAAAAAAAGGCTCAAAGGAGCAATAGAGCTCTTGATACCATATAACAGTTGGATGTTAATATGTTTTTGTATATACATTACAAATGATTTACATGGGTTTAAATAAGGAGAATACAACAAGGTAATAGGCTAAGATTAAGGAAGACCATAACTAGCTATTAATAATAATATCCTAATTATAGAATGTACAATAATGAAATGGAGAGTGTCATGGGATCGGTTCTTTGACTGATTTGGTTGGCTGATCTTGTGGCTGTGATAATGCCTTGATATTTATATGTTGTATATTTCATTATTTTATGGTCATAGAAACTACAGATAATATTAGTAAAGAGTTTGGGATATTGTAACAAACCTATATTAATCCAAGGATTTAAAATTATTACAAATTTAGGATATTGTAGCGAAACAACCTAAAGTGATTTTTTTTTAAATAATAATTCAAAACTTTAATCTTAGTTTACTCATCTTTAATATCTTACAAGGAAATAAAGACCACAGTACATAAAAAGTGTAATGAGCAGAGGCACTTGAATGAATCATAATAGTGAAGCCAGAGACGATTTAATTTCTGAGGAGGTCCTTTTATGGAGTTTGGTTGGCACTTAAACATGAATCTCTTATGGTTGTGTGTGTAAATGCATTTGAATCTTCAATGTATGAGGAGGTTGAGAGATTGACTTTAAGTTTCATGAATGAAGTCATATATGAATTCATGGCATTTGGACCCTCCTAAATTCTTTGTATAAGAACGGTCTTTTCCACCTTGTCCTACCATTTCTACCCTCTTACAACTTCATATGCATAGTTCATTTGAAAAAGACTTAGAAAACCATAACTAAATCCTTGTTAATGTATTTGCCACATAGGTTGAGCGTTTTAAACCACTAAACCATTTATCGAAACCAACGTAGAATGATCATTGATTGTCACACATCCATCGATAGATATCACAAACAACGTAGAATGGTCTGTTAGAGCCTTGTTGACTCAACGAGAATAATCCAGTATTGCATAGATATTAATCTAGCAGTCTAGCTAGGTATGGTGGCTAAACAAACTTTGTATGGAGTCTCATTTAATATATGGATATATACAGGGTGTTATGTATCCGGTTTTAAATTGAAATTACATAACACCATATATATGGCGGTATGGACCAACCAGGCTCATGTCATAGCAACCTTGCATACTACATGTTAACTTATTGATAACTTTTGGTTTGATGGAGACTTAAAATAGGGTAAAATTAGCTAGTTTAAGAAAGTTACGTTCAAGGCATGTGAGATTACATGCACTACATTTGTAAATATAGATGATTTTGTACAACATAGCCAATTTACTTGTATTTGTATTGTGTTATAAATAAGTGGTGTTATTCGATTTATTAATTGGGTTTTGGGTTATTTAGGATTTCTTGTTATAGGAATCATACCCACTTATCGACCCAAATAGGATTCGGGTTATTCGGTTTCCGGTTTACTCAGGTAAAGTTAATGGTAATACGGTTTCTAAGTATATGATGCATTACATACCTTACAATATAACTTAACATGATATTCATCAAATAAAACACATAAAATATCAAATAAAAATACTCACAATATGATATTGGGCTCAATCACATGCAATATACACATATATATTTTTTTTAACGGTCAACAAATTAGAATCACTCACTGAACACTGGAGTATCATCGTCCCACCAATGTTACTACGCGATCATATTCCACCACCAAGTCACAAATTCAAGAGGAAACTCATAATTATGAGAAAACCCCCTATATGAGATTCGAACCCAGGACATTATGGTCTCTAAGTCTTATCTCATCACCAAGATGCCATAGGGCTATAATGCCTTTGGCGCAATATACACATATATTAACTAAAAACGTCAAATAAAATAAGCACAAAATGAGTCGTATTAACCAATTGTATAAACTAAAAAGAAAAGTTCAAATCATGTCCACCCAACCAAACCTTTTTAGTCCCTCAAACAATAAACTAAGCAATGAAACAAACATCATGTTCACAACAAAAACAAAATATATGGGAGAAAAGCTAGCCGCTCCTATTGATTATGTATGTTCATCCTTAATTTTTTAATATTTTTAAAAATGGTTACGAGTATAATGAGAGAAAATGTAATGATAAAAGTATAGAATAAGTATTATTAAATAGAAAAAGTGAGAGAAAAGTAGTAATTTTTAGTGTAATTATACAGATGGAGATAAAACAACTACTGTGAATGCTCTTAATTTGTTATGCTTTGTCATTCTTAGAGCATTCATAGTCCGTCTATCAAATTACACTAAAAATCACTACTCTACCCCAAAATCTTCTCTCTCCTAATTAAAATAATAATACTTTTTCATATTTTTATCATTATATTTTTTCTCTCTTCACTCACAATCACTTACAAATATATTAAAATATATACAGAGGTGAATAGTGTTTTCACCAAATATTTTTCATCTCCTTCACTCACACCCACCCCATATAATTTGAGAGAACCCCTTAAATAATTTAGTTGATGGGCTATGAATGCTCTATTATATCACACAAATACAGTTAAATACAAAAGTCTTGTAGGTTACCACCACTTGGTATAAAAATAAATAGATATATATACTCAAAAAGAAACTGTGATGTGAGATGCATGAAACAAATTTCAAAATAAGGTAAACTAAATCTTGCTGTTAGAGTTGTTAATTTTTTTTTGATCGGCAAACTTTCACTTCATTTCACCCAAAAATATATACAAGATTACAAGACTAACAAGATACTAGTCGTAATCAATACAAAACGATCGCCAAACACCTAAAAAGTCTTAATGGTACAACCAAAATTATTTGTTCACGTTACCGGTACATCAAAAGTCTTCCACTTCTCCCATGTCCATCCGGATGCCTTGCACTTATGATTAACCCAACTAAAGGAGACCGCTTGGATTTCGCCGAAGATTCCGTCCAGATTCGCTCTCTTTCCTTGAAAAATTGCCGCATTTCTTGTCTTCCAAATAATCCATGATGCCGCGACTACAATTACTTGAATCCACCTTCTTTTCTTTGGTTCCACATTCCGGTCTTTGTGCAGCTTGATTAGATCCCGAACAGAGAACGCGAACACAGGGGGATACCGCACCATAAAGCGATTCTATGCCAAATCCATGATGCAATATAACATGATGTGAGTAGATGATCCGCATCTTCTTCGTGTTCTCCGCATAATTTGCATTCCGGAGAGCCTTGAATAATGTTTCTTTTCAGCAGCGCCTTCTTGGTTGGTAACCGGTTTTGTTCCGCACGCCATATGAAAATAGAAGCCTTCTTCGGGACCCCTTTTACCCATTGAAAAGGGTAGTATGGAGTCGCAAAATTCTGCAGCAATTTTCTGCAAACAGCGACTGAAAACAGCCCGTCTGCAGCCCCAGCCCACTCCCACGTATCCCGTTGTGAGTTTAAAATGGTACCAGCAAACAGCGCCATGCACTGATGCAAATCCGTCAATTCGTCGTAAGAGCTAGGTGCTCGAATCCAATCCCAAGATTGAATCCGAACAGCCACAGAAACAGATTTGAGCCTTTCAATAGCAAACAGCCTTGGGAAACGGTCTTTTAGAGGTCCATCCGACACCCACCAATCGATCCAAAATCTAGTGTCCGCCCCATCACCGATTTTTCCTTTGATTTTTGCAGGAAGATTTAAGTCTTGCTCCAGCACTACATCGCCTACTTTGAAGATTGCATTCCAAACCCCCGACAATCCTCTACGAACCGGGAGATAAGTAATTATGTTTTGGCCGTGGTGGATGGCCGAGACAACCCTACGCCAAAGCGCTTGTTTCTCAATCTTGAAACGCCACCACCACTTAACGATAAGGCTTTCATTCATCGCTTTTAAAGTTCCAAAACCTAGGCCCCCTTTTTGCGTCGGACCCAATACTCTTTCCCACGCAACCCAGTTTGTCTTTGACTTGTCTTCGTCTCCTCCCCAAAAAAATCGACGTCTCAATGCTTCAAGAGTGTTTATAACACCGATTGGCGCTTTAAACAAAGAGAAAAAGTAAAGTGGGAGGCTATCTAAAACCGCCCGTAATAATACGACCCGGCCACCAAAAGAGAGGTGCTTTGCTTTCCACTTCGAGAGTCGTTTTTTAAAAGTATCAATTACCGGATCCCAAAACTTGATTTGATTCATGTTCGCGCCCACCGGAACTCCCAAGTACTTACAAGGTAACTTTTCCGCTCTACACCCGATTATTCCAGCCATGGCTTCCGTGCTTGAGTGATTTATGCCGACACTATAGAGAGATGTCTTCTGAGCGTTCATTTTTAAACCGGATATCAAAGAGAAGCATCTCATCAGCCGTACAATGTTTCGCAAATTCTGCTCGCCCCATACACCCGTAAAAACTATATCATCCGCATACATGAGATGGGTCAAGTTTGGGCCCCCGTTTGGAATCTGCAGCCCAGTGATAGTACCCAATTCGGTCGCTTTATTTACGAAACAAGTAAGTGCTTCCATAGCAATGATAAATAGAAAGGGGGAGAGTGGGTCCCCTTGGCGGACACCCCGGAAGCATTGGAATTCTCTGGAGGGTGAGCCATTAATCAAAACCGATTGTCTGGATGATACAAGAATACCTTCGATCCATTTAATCCACCTTGCTGGAAATCCCATTTGGTTTAGTACCGAAAGGATAAAACCCCAATTTATTGAGTCGTACGCCTTCTCCATATCAACCTTTAACACAAACGCTTCAACTCTCGATGTTTTAGCCCAGGAGATCACTTCGTTTAGGATTAGGGGGCCATCCAGGATGTTTCGCGAGGCTAGAAAACCGGATTGCTGTTTGGAAATCACTGAGTCAACAACCCCTTTAACCCGATTGGCAAGGACCTTCGAGATAATTTTTGAGATACCGCCAATCAAGCTAATGGGTCTAAAGTCGTTGAATGACAACGGGTCTATGCATTTGGGGATAAGTGCGAGGAAAGACGAACTACACCCGCGGCTTATGACCCCACTTTCAAAGAATTCGCCCATCATATTCATAATGTCATTTTTCAAAAGCTCCCAAAAATGCTTGACGAAACCAAAGGTGAATCCATCGGGTCCGGGCGCCCGGTCACACCCACAATCCCAAATGGCCGCTTTGACCTCTTGCACCGAAAAAGGAGCCTCCAAGTGTAGTGCATCGGCATTTGAGATTTGTTTCAAGGAAGGACACGAAAATTCTGGTCGTACCTGTAATGGTTCCCGAAATTTAAAGGCAAAAAATTCCCATGCCTCCTCCTTAATTTGCGTTGGGTCCGTCACCCACACATCGTTGATTTGTATTCCTTGCAACCTGTTCGACCCGATGTTGCTATTAATGATACCGTGAAAAAATGAGGAATTTTCATCTCCCTCAATAAGCCATTTAACCCGAGATCTTTGTTTTAGATCAAGTATTATATCCGAATTTAACTCCTCCAACCTTTTCCTGTTATCCACCCATTCAGCCAGTTCGACATCGGATAACGGACCATGTTCCAGTCTTCTATCCAGAGCTTCTATCTTCCTTTCTGTGTTCTTTTTTTCAGCCCCACGATTGTCGCGTTCAGCCGCGAACCATACTTTAAGATCATCTTTAACATGTTTAAGTTTCTGCGCCAGCTGCAAATCAACCGGACCAGCTCCAACAGGTTTGTTGAAAGCCGAAACTACCGCCAATTCCAACCCAGGCCTCCCTAAGGAGGAGTTGAAAAAACGGAAAGGTGTTGCGCCATAATTAATTCTGGATGTAGATAGAAAAACCGGGCTATGGTCAGAAACAAGCCTAGGTAAGGCAGTCACCGAGGCGTCCGGCCATGTGTTCCAAAACGAATCGCATACCAGGAAGCGGTCGATTTTACTTAGTTTATCACCCGCATCAGAGACCCTTGTAAATTTCCTGCCCCCCATAGGGTACTCGTTCAACCCCAAAGTTTCAATAAATCCGTTGAAATCAGCGGCACAAGTCGAGTTAAACTCACAATTTAGTCGCTCCTCCGGCACCCGAACTGCATTAAAATCACCTAAGAGTAACCAAGACCCATCCGTATTTGTAATAATTCCGGACAATTCATCCCATAAATCTTTCTTTGGTCTTAGCCCCTGCGGTGCGTAAATATTTCCCACATTCAACTTCATTCCGGACTGTCTAATAACACCGCTGACAATCAAGTAATTTCTATTCCGAATAACATCAGACTTTATGAAGACCCCTGGATCCCAGCATGACAGTAAACCACCCGACCTACCCTCAGAATTAACCCAGACATGTTCAACTGCCCTCCTACCCCACAATTTTTGTACCTGGATTCTAGTTCCGTCTTGCATCTTGGTCTCTTGGATCCCCACAAAACTTGGTTTTTGATCTTTAATTACATCACCCACTGCCATAACTTTATTATCCTCCCCAATCCCCCTAACATTGAATGTTAAAAAATTCATTGGGCCACCGAAAACTCACCTTCGTCCATGATTGAACGAGCCAACTCGTCTTCAAAACCTTCCAGCCGAATACCAACAGAATTGCCCATATCCGCCGTCTTTGACGCTTCCAAGAGTACTGCAGGGTTCGGGTCCTCATGTGGAGGGGCCTGTTCGACGACCGGTTGGGAATAAAGGGTGTTTGGATGAAGGTTAGGAGGTAGGGGAATATCGGCGAAGAGATTCACTCGAGTCACTGTTCTGATAGGGTTCCTGTTTGAAGTTTTCCTGTTGAATTGGTTAATTCCACTGGGTGGGCGTCTGGACAAAGAAGACTTGGGCCTAGGTGGTGGGGTGTTTAGGTCAATTAAATCATCATTTGGGCCAAAATCACATCTGGCCCGTTTACGGGAGGAGCCCAATATCCCAGATTCATTGTTAGACTCCAAAGGCCCACCTGAGAAACTATCCGACACAGTCACGATTGGGGGCTCCACCAACTTATTATTATTATTGATATTATTTATGTTATTAATATTATTATCATTATCGATGTTATTATCATTATTATGGTTGATAGTGTGTATACTATTATCAATATGATTGGACATGGGAATGTACCCCACATTAATAACCTCCTTTTCCCCATGCAGAATCTCAACAGACGACGGTTGGTCTACCGCATGGTTCTTGGAGATCTGAGTATCATCACAGTCCGCCGGAGAATTCTCCGGCACCCTGGGCTCCACATTTACCACCGGAGGGTCAATCTCCATACGAATTCCAGCCTCAGCTTGTATTTCCCCTTCCTCCAAACCATTCGTTTGCTTATCGTTTTCACAGGACGGTCCCGGCGAATCTGCCACATCGTTGTTGAAGATTTTGCCAGTGTTCAAGTCGTAACCCACCCTATGATTCAAATTAAGTTCACCTTTTACGAAGTCGGGAGACCAGGTTTCCTCCGTCTCGTTCACCCATACTTTGAAACGATTGTTCCTCCATATAACATCCACGGCATCCGTAATCCGTTTTCCATCTTTGACGACAACCGCCACTTGTTCCATAGCAAAATTTCCGTCCCTGCTACTAGCAATTGACCCATGAACGATCTCCCCGTAAGAACTAGCAATCATATCAAACACCTCACCGTCCCATAAGTGCACCGGTATACCTATGATTTTGAGCCATGCAATACGTTCGAACGGTAAACATTGTCCATTCCACACGTCCAGATTTTCGAACCAGAGTCGCCATTCTTCTTTTTTATCGTTAAGGAAAGATTTGGCCATACCTGAAGTCATAAATGTTAGTAGCACCGTCATGCCCGCCACATACCTTAACGACACATCAACCATCTTGGACGCCTTTAGAAAGTCTTCCAATCGGCAAAGTCGAGCCACGTCTATTACCTTGCCAATGAGAGAAGATCTGCCGAGTTCACTTTGAATGCCATAAGCTTTATTCGGGATATGGATCGGACGCCGACCATAGTTGTTTTCGAACGGTGGAAACTGATCGGCACGTTCCCAAGTTCTTTCATCAGTGGGCACTCTTTGGTCTTCATGATGTCTCTTGGTCTTCCCTTTGTTGTGATGTTCAGGCTCTTTGTTTGGGTTTGATTGGTTCGTTAATCAGTTAGCTTTAGACGTTTTGTTATATAACAACTTCAACTGCCACCATTAATTTGTTTCTTCACCGTGTTTACGCACATTCCAATTGTGGTGAAAATAAAAATAAAAATAAATTAACTAATATACACCTTTAACCCTTCAAAATATAACGAATATACACCTTTAAACTATAACAAATATACACCATTAACCTATGTATTTTTTTAATAAATTTATTTGTTTTCTAATAACCGGCGTTCATTAACTTTTAAAAAATAAATTCGAGGTTGTGTTTATTTTTTTCAATATTTCGTTATAAGTTTTATTGAAAATGAAGTTGTATTCAAAATAAAATATTGTTTCTTTAGTTTCTTAAACTATACCAAATACTGGCATCATAACGAACCAATCAGATACCAACCGAATGACATCAGTACGGATATTGGTGAGCCAGTATCAGTATTCAGGGGCGCAGCTCTTAAGAGGCTGGGAGGGGCGCCTCCCCCCCCCCCCCCCGAATTTTCGCTCAAAAGTTTCGGTTATATAGTATTCATATAAAAAATTTTTGGTATATAAGGTTTCGACCCCCCGAAACTGGTTTTCGACTGTCCGAAACTAGTGACTTCCGACCCCCCGGTGACTTCTAACCCCCCGAAGTTTCGGGTCAAGCTTCGCCATTGTCAGTATTCATTTGAATGGTTCTCAATCAAGATCGTAACGAACCGAACTAGTTTATCCGTCGTGACCTTTCTGGGATAGACAAATCTAAAATGAGGTGATAAAATGTGTGTACCATAAAAGGAAGAGGCTATTTTTCAGGAAAATTTTCTTTTTGAAAAAGATCAACAATCCATAACTCATAAAACCTACTTCTAATTCTATATGTGCACATCTTGCTCGAATGAAGTCACTGTACAACTTTGTCACTTCCTCAATACATTATAAAGTTGTGATGTGAACCTAGAAAAACCCGACATTCATGCTTGATGCAATGGCGTCACATAAGTTATGGAGTTGGCATGCGTACGTCGGTGCTCCTGGTTCAAACAACGAAATCAATGTTCTACATCAATATGGAATTACACCAATGTTCTACATCAATATGGAACTACACCAACGTGTTCTTTTGTGACCAACAGAAGATATTATAAACGCGGCTACTATCTTGTTGATGGCATATGCCCGATGTGGTTTGTTTCTGTAAAAGCATATTCATTTCCAATCGACGAGAAAGAGAGCAGGTTTAAGATGTAGGAATCGTTGAGAAAAGATGTTGAGCTAGCTTGGGTGTTTTGAAAAGTATGGGGGTGTGTCGGGACGTTCAATAACGCAATAAAAATGAAGAGCTTAGTGTAAGTGTGTGTCATATTCCACAATATGATCATAAAGGATGAGGAGGGCACAATTTCACCGGACTACGTGATGGACCTCCAACCCAGAGAGTTGTTCTCAATGATATTATTTTGGAGTTGTGGGGTGAAGAAACTCATATTATGACTACGATATGATATAACGTAACACATTGGTGCTTTAAGTATAGTCATTCCGGATCCCAATGACGACAAATAGTAGACGTAATTTTATTTTTTAATTTTTCATTTTACAGTTGGCCTTGTATTTAGGTTTTTAGTTTGTAATTTTATTTTATTTAATTTTACTTTCATATTATGTAGTAAATATGTTTTTTTTTATTTATTTTATCCTATATCGAATAAAAAAAATTAAGTTCACTAATTTAGTGATTTATAATGTAATGAAATGGGATTAAACTATGAAATCTTCACATATGTATGTAGACGTAAAGAAAATTATGAGCAATATTTGTCGCTAAAAAGAAAAGAAAGGAATAATCAATAAGATGACGGGTTCATGTGCAAGATATTTCTAGATGTGTAATAATAATTCACAACAATTTTATCTTTTCCACCAAAATTTGGAAAGTTTATTCAAACAATTAAATTCATTTCCAACCCCCCGGCCCCTACTTTATGAGAGTTCCTATATATACATGGTCGCCGATGCTCCAAACCAACATCCCTATCTCATCGATCACTATTATTCTCTCTCCCTCTTTTTTCAAAGGAGCTTTCAATCCAAAGGTAAGCATGTACGATTTTGGTTCTTTAACATACATCTTATGTTTATAGTCAAACCATTCGATCATAATTAAGATTGAGTATGACTTCTTTGATATAGATACATCCACAAGGACAAATATGAGTCGTAGAAATGGTGGCCGCGACAGTAGAAATCCAAAGCTTGATTTGAAGTTGCATCTTTCACCACCAAGAGCTCATCGACCAATGATCGAATCACAAAACCAGTTGGTGTCTCCTACGAGCTCTTGTTTGTCCTCTGAGCTCGCTTTTAATGAAACGGGCCTCCAGTACTCAACAAGCCCAGAGGCCACGTCTATGATGTTAGTTGGATGTCCTCGATGCCTTATGTATATTATGCTTGCTCATGACTACCCTAAGTGTCCTAAATGCAAAAGCACTGTTTTACTTGATGTTGTTCATGATAACGTCAAGAAAAAGAATAAGAGTTAGAATGAAATAGTTGATAAGGTTTTAGAAAGTGGTAGGAAATTGTATTTCATTATTTTCTTTATACTTGTTTTAATTTTAATGGGTAATGTTAGTTACTTGTACTTCATGTTGGATACTTATGTTACACTCTAAACGATAATAAAATTGTACCTAGTAAATTTTATAAATAGTAAAGTTATTAATAGGGTCTTGTGAGACTATGATATAGGCAAAATTTGCTTGAATCTATGTCTAAACAATGATACACAATTTCCCTCTAATTTTACTATTTAATAATTTCGTTGAAGTTAAGTTCCCTACGTAAAGCATGTTTAAAGATTTCTTAGGTACAACTTCCACTGCATTAGTCACAAGTCCAACACAAACAATAGTTCAACTTTGATCACTTTGACATTAAACGAAATTGTAGTCTTCTAGTTGTCCTTTAACTTTCAACGTTTTTGTGTTTTATAATTCTTATAAATCCAATATAAGTTGCAATTAATAGTTAATTGTTATACATATTGAAATAAGTTGCTTACATATAATTGATGGTATAGTTATAACGATCCACGGTGTTCTCCAATCAGTTGTTTTGGGTTTAAGTCTCACTTGAGACGGTTGTTGTGAAAACCAAATCAGACTATCGATTCTACTGGTAAAACTTCGATAAACTAAGGTAATTAATCGAATAGGTCACGAGCTAATGAGCTGCACTGTAACAAACCGTCTGATATTAAGTAAAACTGTGTTAAAAGCTAGTCAAAATCAATGAAAACTGGTGAGACAAGAACCGATAAATTGCCATAGCCATATTTTTTACGAGTACCACCATTTCGATTTTTAAAATCACTTGAGAGAAACAGATTGTTGCTCAAAGAAGTACACGAATTCAATTATCTTAGTTTTTTTTCTTTTTCAGCATTGTATAAACAATAAGTTATTATGGTAATAAAATACAAATTTACATAATATGGTTCAAATTATTGACTTATTGTAATTATTTATATGAATAATTTTACTATGATGGTGACGATCTATTGTTAGGATGCCACGTTAAGAAGTTCCAATGTTTGACAAACAGATAGTCAATTCTTTGACTTTGACAATAAATATAAGAAAACATTATTATTAATTATTTTACCCAACAAAAATGAAAAAAAAAGTGAATTTACATGAATTTAATAAGGAAATTAGTTGTGTTCACATGCACATGCATTAAACACATATAACTCATACGTATACAGGTGCCATTGGGGTTGGTGGTCCAGTGGTAAGGCGAAGCCTTTTAATACACTAAAAGTGTGAGGTCTTGAGTTCAAGTCTCACAAGGAGCAAGAAATTCGCCTTTCAAAAAAAAAAAAAAAATACGTATACAGGTTACAACTACACTTATATAAATACACAAATTATGAATTCCAACAAATTCTATGATATCATTCTAACATTTTTTTAGATTATTATAAGAACAGATTGTTCTAGTCGGAAGGATTAGGTTGTTTTTACTTTGTATATGTTGTAGTTGGTTTTTGAGCCGGTCCTCGCTTTGAGGACTCATTTCCGTTTTAATGAAGTTCACTTTTCAAAAAAATAATAAGAAGAAAAACAAATTGTTCATCATTTTCATTAAGGTAGTTCCAACAAACAAGATAATTTCGATAAGATCATTTCAATACTATATTAGTTATAGAAAACCGGTTCACTGATCAGATCGATATTTAAACGTACGGCAATTTCATAATCAGTTTGAAATTAAAAAAAAAATATAAAATGCAAAAGAAACTAAAAATTTGAAGAAATTCAGTGAGAAACAAGATTGGAGTTCAAATATAAATCACATTAGACATAAAACAAGTTTAAAAATCTCTTATTCAAACATTAAATAGGGTTTTTTTCCCTACAAACAACCGGTTCAATTGGGTTCGTTGGTTTCCAATATGTCGAAAGTTGGGATCAATATTGGTGATTTTCGTAGTTGGGACTGTTATTGGCCAATAGTCAATAGTTGGGATTATTTATTTCCATTTTTCCAAAAATAATCCTCATGTTAGCTTTTGCGGGGCCATAAGATACGAACCGCACTACGGATGTGACACGTTAAATTTGTTTCTAAAACATTATTTCGTTACTGAAAAAATTACTTTTTTTTGAACGGCTAATGTTACTGGAAATTACTTAGTAAGATTTTTAACTATAATAATAATAACATTTTATTTATAATTTACTGTGGTATTAAATGAAAAATAATGGAATTTTCGCCAATGAAAACCATTAAAATACATAAATGCAATGAATTAATGGAGACAGTTGGAAATAACGAGGGATTTACGTCACCTTGATAAATACAAATTTAATTTTCCTTCAATGTACTAAAATTTATGTTTTTCATGTTTATCCTTTATATACATGTTATTCAAAATAGAATTAAAACATTTCATTTAAATTAAAGAAAATAGTTTAAAATGTTAAAAGTTCATAATTATACAACATCAGAAAAGAAAAAGGAGTTGTAAACGCAGGTTTAGTGATGAATATATCTTTGTCACTTTCTTTAAATTTTACGTTTGAACGTTTTTTAGAACCATAGAACGCTTAGAAGTGAGAAAAAAAGAACAGATTCATATGAATGAGTTGTTAAATATATTTGAAACCTCTTTTTAAATTCTAGTATTCATTTAAAAAAAGTTGTTTTGAAAGTGAACCACCAAATTATTCAAATGATTAAATATAACTTGATGATTATAAAAATGAGTAACTAAAATAAGTTGTGATCAATATTATAAAATTAATCGCACATGGGTTTCGAATTGACAAGTAACTAAGGTCGAATCACAAAAAAAGTTTGATTAAGTTGAGGTTGAGTTTGTGAAAAAACTAATCATAAATCTTATACATTCAATAAATTGGACAAAAGTATGCTTTATTAATCAGGTTACAACTAGACGTGTATAAACTGGGTTTTTTTACAACCGAAACCGGTTTTTTTGACAACCGGTTTTTTTCCAGATTTAAAAACCGGTTTTTATAACCGGTTCGGTTAATAAAGCGGTTTTAACACCGAAAAGTTATATTATATAAAACCGGTTTTCAATAACCGGTGTTATTAATCGATTTAAACAACCGGTTTTTTTGTCAAAGGAAAAAAACCGGTCGATCTGCTGTTGTATGTTTGCTGCTGCTATTTTGTTTTTTTTGCTGTTGTTTGTTTGCAGCAGGCTACTGCTGTTTTATTTATTTATTTTTTTCATTTCAAACAAACTTTAAACTAAGGATTAATAAACTTATAACTTAAAACCTCCATAATCATTTCATTAAGTACTAAAAACATCCAACTTAAGCATTAAAAGTAAAACATTGACTACTAAAAACTTAAACACTAGAAACATAGAAAATCGCTAATAATAAGCAAGCGTCTCTTGAATACATCAAACGTCTCTTGAAAACATCTTTAGTTTTCGCCTTTTCGAACATGTTACAAGTAATACTCATCTTGTTGGGCCATTTCGGACCCAAACACGGTTTTTTCGCCTCCGCACAAAACTTTATATATTTAGTATGTCTTTGTACGTTGCTAAAAATATCACGTAACATTCTTCTAAGCCCCTCTTTTTGTGACTCAACCGTTTTTAAACCGTCTTGAACCGCCAAATTATGATGTGTGCAACACATCGACTATGAAAAAAAACACCTTCACAAATGTGTTGATATTTTAATTTTAATTGTGTTATTGCAACGGTATTGTTGGAGGCGTTATCAAAATATATTAAAAACAAATTCCCTCCAATTTATAAGTTTTAATAACGTTGTCAATAATCTTATATATATTTCACCCGTGTGGGGATAATCGAAAAGTTGAAATGCAATTGTACGTTTCATCATTTGCCATGAATCGGGTTGAACCCAATGTGTGGTGACACAAATGTAAGAGTCGGGTACACCATGAGGTGTCGACCACACATCGCTAGTAAGGTTTACAACGGTTCGTAAATTTTCAAAAAAAGATATTGTTTCATTTTTAGCTTTTTTCCACATTTTAAAACAATCCCTTCTAAGAGTAACACGACTTACATGAGTGTATCGTGGTTGGAGAGTTTTTTGAACAAGGCGCGTATAACGTTGGTTGTCGAAGTGGTTGAAAGGAAGGCTTTCTTGAATGACAAAACATGTCATTTTCTCACGAACCGCATCAATGGAGTAAGCAAAGATCTCTCCTTCACTTGTCATTGTAGGTTGATCCTTCGAAGCTTGTGATTTCAAAGCCTTGCAAAATGGCTTTGTGATGTGCCTTTTCAAAGAGGTGTTTGCATCCGGTGATTAGAACCCTTTACAATATTTGCAACGAGCCCTTTTATCACCCAAAGCCATTTCACGCATATCATAGTGTTGCCAAACTTATAGATTTCGCTTGGTAGGAACAACCCGAACCACCACATCGCTAGTTGAAGCACCAAGGTTAACCGAATCTTGTTGGCTAGATGTAGCCATTTGAGAGTTTTTTTCAAGAATACTAAACGTTTTTTTTAAGATTTTGGGGAGTATTAAGAGTGTATTAGACTTGTGTAATCAATCCAAAACATCATGGGGTATTTATAGGAGTCAAGGATTAATAAATGGGAAAAAAAAGGCTATATTCTAGCCTAACTGTCATATGACCATTGTTGGGGTCTGATCCAACGTTCGAAACCGGTTTAACCGGTTTATTTATACAATATATTAACCGGTTTTTTTATACAACCGGTTTTTTTATAAACTCGATTAATAAACCGGTTTTCAGTCAAACATTTTATCAAATATTAAAACTGGTATACAATCGATTGTCCGGGCCGGGTTTAAACCGATTATAAAAAACCGGTTTAAAAAAACAGGTTTCGATTTTTTGTTTCGGTACAAAAAAACCGGTTTTTTTATACACGTCTAGTTACAACCCACACAAGTCCTAACACTAGTCAAAATCAATAGCAATTATCTTTCCACAACTGTCTAAGATGCAAGAAAATCATAATCAATCACCAATTCATAACAACACTAGCAAATGAAATATATCAACCTTAGAATCAAAGGATTACTTAGTTGTTTCTATCAATCCGACGTGCAAATAAACCCCATAATACTTATAATCTTCACCCATGAATGAATTTTGGGGAATTAGCCAAGCTTGGTGGAATTCTTCATCAAATCTTCAACTGTTGGTGTTTGGATCTTCAATTGGTTGATTAGGAATGATTATGAATGATGGAAGATGAGTTAGAAGGGTCCCAAGGTTGGTTATATTCGAAAAATAGTGAAAACTAGGGGTGTAAACGAGCCGAGCCTAAGCCTGACTGGGCTCGAGCTCGGCTCGTTATGGTTTTATGAAGCTCGAGCTCGGCTCGGTTCGAGCCTACAATCTTGAGCTCGAGCTCGGCTCGCTAGCAAAATCAAAAGCTCGAGCTCAGCTCGACTTGAGGTGATTTGAGAACAATCTCAAACGAGCTCAAAGCTCGGCTCGAGATCGCAAAAGCTCGGCTCGCGAGTGTTATTAAATGGGCCTATGAAATAAGGACTTGGGCTTTGGAGATGTGGACTATAAATTAAAGGAAATATATAAATAACTTATAATTATGTTTGGGCTCGTTTAGGCTCGCGAGCCCAATCGAGCTTTGTATCTATGGCTCGAGCTCGGGCTTGATAACTAAACGAGCCATATTTCAGGCTCGGGCTTGTTAAGATTCGGCTCGTTCGGGCTTTTTACTGAGCCGATCCCGGGTAGCTCTCGAGCCGCTATGTGTCATTTACATCCCTAGTGAAAACCTCGGATTAAAACACCATAAATGGGTCATAGACTGAAAAACAATCGACATTTCGATTTCGTTCTGTTTGTAAGTAATATTTTGTTTTTTTTATTGGTCACAATATTTGCGATTATTTCTAATTTTAACATTGTGCTTAAACAAGTGTTAGTAGAGGAACTTTGGCCTGTAATTTATTACATGTACCTTGAAAGCGGGTTAGTCATCAAAACCATAGTGAGCCTTACTTGCATCAACCATAGTTCATTAACACTATATTAGAAGTTGCGAGTCTTTGACTCTTGTGTGTATTTAAGAGTTTCGAAACATGTGCACATTCATGTTTCCATCTATCTTTGTAAAATTTCCAAAAAAAAAAGTATTCCTGGGAAAAAATTACAAATTTCGCAAGTTACACGTATGATGGATGTATCTTTTGAGCTGTTTTAACATAAACCTGTAACACTTTACCAACATATTATGTATTTATCTATCACGACCACACATGAATGCGCACACACACATCGCCATTGTATCTTCATTGATCACTAAGTTCGCATCGGAGGGCCTCAGAGGTACATGGCGGATGGCGTCGACGCTGGAAGGTGGAAACATATAATGAGCGTGGATACTAAAAGTAGGTTTACTGATCTCATACAGTTATATAGTTACCTCACATATATTATTTTTTTTATTTGGGTAAAATAAATAAAAATAAAAGAAAACAAATTAAAAACCATACTAAATTATCAAACATAAATGAACATGTTACCGAACGTTCACGAACATAAACAAACAAACGTGGCATTTTTTCATGTTCGTTCGTTTTGCTAAACAAACTAAACAAACAGTTTTTTTTGTTCGTGTTTGTTCATTTATTAAATGAACGAACATAAATGAACTTTTCACCAAACAATTAACAAACAATTTACTGAAAGTTTAGTTCGTTTGCAGCCTTACACGTTTAACACTTGCTAGAATAGCTATAGATAAGTGATTTTGATAGCAAATGTAATAAACAAGCGTATGATTTAATATCATTTTAGGTTAATAATATTATTTCATCATTTTTCCTTCTTTGTCCACCTACCTTAGCCCCTTTGCCCTTGTTTAGATTCTGCGTTCCGTTCATCTCTCCTCAATCGATCGATCGTAACACACAAACACCATTTTCTTCACTCAACTCAATCCATGACGCTCGGCTCAGGTGGATCCAGTGTTGTCGGTCAGTTTCTCATCTTTATATTGTTATGTTAATCTGTTTCAACTTCGATTTAGGTTTTGGGGTTTTTCTTTTTTGCTGGGTTTTTAATTTTATAAATTATTATCTCTTTCTTGATTATCTTTTTGATGTTGGTTTTGAATCTTGATTATGTTGATTGATCTGTTAGGGTTATATTGTGATTTAGACTTGATACTGTTGGTTGGATCAATTGGTGTTTACTTTAGGGACTGGTGGAACTGTCGTTTTATTATTATTATTATTATTATTATTGTTGTTGTTGTTGGGCCCGAAAACTCGAAAAGGGTGATATTATCCTTCAATTTAGAAAGCAACTCATTTAGTCAAATAGATTGATTGACTTAATAAACTTTGGATTGTGAATTTCTGTTGCGAATGAATGTTGATTCTTGTGAAAATGCATGATAAATGAGTGGTTGTTTCTTGTTTTTTGCAAGAACGCGAGTTGTGTGAAGTGAAATGGTTTGTAAAGTTGATATATAACTTGGGTGAAATATGGACTGTGTTCAGGGAATCGAGGGATTATGTTTGATGAGTTTTCGACGTTTGTTTGAGATGTGATGAATATAAGGTTGACTATTTAAATATTCGGCTGCTGTCGGAATGAATTATACGGGGATGATAGTTGTATGCTATGTCAGGTCTGTAGCGTAGTTTTTTAAAGGATTTATAACCAAAGAATGCTTCATATTGGAGTTTTAGGACCTGAACTCGTGTTCATTTGTGTACATAATTAGTTTATATGCAGATTTTGATTAATTTACGTTGATGTTTGTTTTAAGTAGTTCACATCTACTTGTTAGGATCAACAACAATCATACAAGGTCTATTTTTGATTCGTACAACTGTCTTAAGTTGTTGTAGTCAAAGAACTATCTCAAGGATGGTGATGTGAGTTTTATCACAAAACTGTCAAACGGTTCTGACATTTATTTTCTTGTTGAAAACCAAACAAAGTCTACTCTCATGCATGCAATTCCTAACGGTTAAGTTAAAAAGTTTAGATTATGATTGCAATAATATTGGTTTTAGTAGTCACAGTAAACTTATCTACTCTACAAAGACAAATATAACTTAATGTCTCTCAGTTAAAAGCCGTATTTAGGATCTCTTATGCATATGCCAATGTAAATCATCAGTTAGAATATGAAACTTAAAAATGTAAATCTCAAGAGTTATCTCTTAAAGATGTTGGTTCTCAAATTGTTAAATTTTATTGCAGTACCAAGGAACTTCAGATTATTGGAGGAACTTGAGCGTGGAGAAAAGGGCATCGGAGATGGTACTGTGAGCTATGGGATGGATGATGGGGATGACATTTATATGCGTTCTTGGACTGGCACCATTATCGGACCCCACAATGTAAGTTTTATATATGGCATAACTTGGGTTTTACTTGCGGTTCGAGAAACAGACGGGCCACGAGTCGGATCATGTAATGGGTAATTCTGTGTGGGTTGAACCAGTTCAGGCTGGATGATTCGAGACAGTTTTTTGTACTTCTTATAAACAGTTAGCTTGTCATGAACTGTTACAAAAATATAAACAATTGAGGAGGTTTTATGCGTTAAAAATAAAATTGGGGGAGCTTTTGACCCTTTAGGATCAAACTTAACTCGTATTGGCTCATTTATAAGGAAATCAGTCACTATTCTCACCTTTTGCAGTTTTTGTATAAACTAAGGGTACATGTGTCATGACTATGAGTGTTAAACGGAGTATACTATGTTATTAAGTTGAATAACCACTTATATAGTTATTTGCAAGTGAAGTTATCAAGTTGAGCTTTGATTTCCCGTTGGAGGGAGTGATAAAATCAATCTCGCTTTATATATGCCAATTAATAAACTAAATTGACGCTCCATATAATATTCCCGTTTCGTGACCCCACCTGTACATTGTGTATGACTGTTATTTTCAATAAAATGTTTATGGGGGAAGATGGTAATGGAGTAGTACTTGTCATTTGCAAGGGACTTAACTTAAATCATATGTTTTTTTAGCATGTCTGAATGTCTGATAACGATTATATGTTTTTTTAGCATGTCTAATAACGATTTTTGTGGTGTTTATCAGTCTGTACATGAAGGCCGAATTTATCAGTTAAAGCTCTTTTGTGACAAAGATTACCCGGAGAAGCCTCCTACTGTTCGTTTTCATTCTCGGGTGAACATGACTTGTGTCAACCATGAGACTGGAGTGGTATATGAATTTAAAATTTTGCAGCTAATTTTCCTTTTTTATATTTTTACGCCTTTTGGTTCCAGAAAAGTGTTCAGTTTTGAATTTGGAGTTCAAAAAGATTTCCTTTCAACTCCAATATCAATAAATCCTTATGCTACCGTCATTGTGAGCTAGTAATAGATTTGAAAGCAGAAAAGTTGATCTTTTCGGATTGCAACAATGTTCAATAAGCGATGTAAAACACCTTTAACACTGTGAACATTTTGTGTTTGTGAACGATCCTTGTCATTTTGAGATATAGTCATAATCTCAAAGTGACTTTAAAAAGGTCAAATGTTGACTTTCTTGGAGAAGTGGAATAGCGGTTTATTCGAGAGTACTCTTTTTAACCTAAAAAATACGATACACGTATCTTGAAAACGTATGCGAAAACATGTTTTGATGAATTCAACTACTTCAAAGATTCTATTTTTTAAGGTGGGTTCGGGTCAAAGTTCTTGTTTGACCAAATGAATTTGCAGGTGGAGCCGAAGAAGTTTGGGATACTAGCCAACTGGCAGAGAGAGTACACAATGGAAGATATACTGACACAACTGAAGAAAGAAATGTCGGCCCCACACAACCGAAAGCTTGTTCAGCCACCAGAAGGTACGTTTTTCTAGGTGATACTAAATAGACGGTAGTTGCATATTTCTATATGCACAAGTAATGGTTTTAATGTAGAGGATGATGATGCTTTGAAGAAGCCTTCTTTCTGTTGTGACTAATGGTTGTTTCTTCATATGACGTTTGATTCATTGGGTTCTTGTTTGTGTCAAATGTTTAATATGTGTAATATCATTTAGTTGCTTTTTCTAGTCTTGATTGAGATTCTGTTATCATGCTGAGGGGAGTGTTTTGCATTGCGAGCGGCAATGGCTTCTGACTTCTGCCGCAGCACCGCTGAGTACCTCCCACCATCATTAGATTTGTTCTGGAGTTTGTACACTTTGTGGACTGTTTGATATAACAAAACTGGTCTAAGGGAAGATTAGAAAACCTGTTTAAGCATCTGCCAGTTATATGGTAACAATTTAGGGGTGTTCCAGAGTCTGGGTTATCCGGTTTTGGAATATTATAAATTGAACACGTCGGGTTTGGTCAGTTGGCTGGACGCGCTGGTTTGGTGTATAAATGTAATACATGTATACATATTTAATTTTTTTTTTTCAACTAATTTCATTTATATAAACAAAATACGAAAGTTACATCACAATAGAAGGTAGACGGGCAACAAGCTGCGCCTCTACCCCTTTCTGAATTGCGAACCCTAGTCTACTAAAGACAAATCCTTACCCCCTGGAGATGAACTATTGCTGTGGACAACCCGTTGGACCCTGGTCAAGAAACGAATAGCTTCTGGCGCTAGGGAGCCAGTCAGGTCAATTTTAGCGATTTATGAATAGCGTTTGTCCATACGACGTAGTTCACATGCCTAAAATCCATCACCACGAGTCATGGGGTTAGTGTGACATGGATCACCAACTACCAACTATGATCACTATTGCACACAATCAATCATGTACTCGTCATGCAAAATGTAGAAAGTGAAAATCGTCTTGTAACAAAACAAAATCAAAAACCAACTTCCCCAAGCAAAACAAAAATGGAATTTTCTACCCAAAAAGGCACTTTTTACCAACAATTTTATTTCACTCTTGTTTACAAGGTCAAGCAATAGAAACAGGACAATTATAAAGCAAAATCCCTGACCTCATTGTATAATACAAACATTGTTTTCATGGGTTATTTGTAGTTATAATTTTTTTATATATATATAAAAAAGTTGTTTACTTATATATTTATAAAATGAAGTAATAGGCTTGTCAACCTAGTCAAGTCTAGTATGCCATATGTGAGTCTCAAGCTCATTTGTTAGATCATACCTTTTTTAGGTTTAAGCTCAAGCATTAGCTCTTTTAAACTCATCTTGGTTCTTGCCTTTAGATGATTTTGAGTAACCCACATGACTAGGCTTGTTTACGCCCCTAATGTTCGTACGCTTGTTTTAATAAAACAAAACTAAGGTTAACACGACCATTGCGGTGGGTTGACGTTCACTCAGATCAATTTTAGCGATTTATGAATAGACCACCTATAATCCACCACGAGTCACAAGGTTTGTGACTTCGATCACCAACTACCTATAATCACTATTGGACATGATAAATCACGTACCCGACACACAAAATACAGAAAGTGAAGATCGTTTTGTAACAAAGAAATCAAAAACCAAACTTCCTCAAGCAAAACAAAAATGAAATTCTCTTCCCAAGAAAGGATCTTTTTTTCACGAACAAATTTATTACATTCTTGTTTACAAGTTTAATCAGTAACATGAAAACAACAAAGCAAAATACATAAACCTAGTCACGTTTCGTATGTGAATCTCAGGCTTAAGCTCGTTTATTATATCATATCTTATTTAGGCTTGAGCTCATCTAAGCCCGGTCTCCTAATGTAATCATTTAGATAGTTGATCTTGAGTGACCCACACCTAATTAGGCATGTTTACACCCCTAGTGCTCACAAGCTTGGCATAGTAAGACAAAAAAAATTGTGGATTTGTAAGAAACTGAACTTGATTTCATTTAAAATCATGTATGGTTATAAAAGAAATTGAAATAGGAAAACTTTTCTTTAGTCAATGGATATCAACTTCCCTTCACTAGTATTAACGCTGTGTTCCCGAGTTTACTAAATAAAAGAAAAGAAGAGAAAGGGATATTAGGAGAGAAAAGAAAGGAAAATATATAATTTTATTTCGTGTTCCCGAGTTGAAAAGAAAAGAAAAAAAACTAAAGATTTTATGTGTTCCCGAGTTGAAAGGAAGAGAAAGGAAACATATATTTTACAATTATACCCTTGTAAGATTTTAATATAGGTTAAATGAGAGGGTAAATTGGTAAATGATATACTTTAATTTTTTTTACTTTCCCTTCCTTCCGCTTCCTTCCAATTTGGAAGGATTGTTATTTGGGGGAATTTTCCTTCCTCTTCTCTCCACTTCTTTTCTTTAATGAAACTCTGGAACACAAAATTGTTCCCCTTTCTTTCCGCTTCCTTTCCTTCTATTATTAAACTATGGAACACAGTGTAAGGAATTCAATGAAAGATTATTAAAATCCCCTCAATACATTCTACCATCGTTTATGAAACTAAACTCTGCCTCATTGCCATCCATTCTTTGGTTTCCTTGGTGCCCATCATTTTCGTAACAAGAGCAAATTTCTTCAACCCAAAATTCGAATGAATCTTAGAGGGTGTTTGGGGTTGAGTTTTGAAATAGATTTTTAGATTATTGCTTTTTGAAATCATAAATAATCACTTTTTATTGTTTAGGAAATGTTTATAAAAATTGATTATTTGGATTTAAAATGTTACAACTCAAAACACATAATTTTGAAAAAGCAGCTCCACCCTACTACACCAAAACGCATAATCTATTTTGAAAAATCAATCTCAAACTCCCTCTTAATTGTTAGTTTGGACAACTTTTATTGACTATCACTATACGAAATTAAAGCTAGATATCAATATCATTTACATGTATATGAAATCTAGAATCCTAATCAATCTTTTCGACACAATGTTGAGCAGCCACGATGTTGACAAATTGTGAGTGTCTGAATACATGTGGCAAAAAGCAGACCCCACTTCACAAGTTTGTATAGTGTGGATATTGTTGGAATTGATTTGTAGGAACACTAAAACACGATAGATTAAGGGACTATTTGATTGACTAAGGGGTTGTTTGGTTGATTAAGTACTGAATCATTAAAATGATCCGAATGGTTAAAAGACTCTTAATGGTTAAGAGCTGAATCATCCAACATCCCTTATTAGCTTAATGGTTCAGCACTTAGTCATTCCATTCAGATACTGAAACAAACAAGTCTGAATGCTGAATGATTCAGAACTGAATGGTTACGAGGCTGATTAAGAGGCTACCAAACAGCCCCTAAGTGCTGAATTATTAAGAGGTCTGAATGGTTAAGAGGCTTTGAATGATTAAGTGATGAATGGTTCAGCTATGCACCAAGTCTGAATGGTTCAGCTCTTAACCATTCCATCCATAACCTTTTTTTAGGTTGAAACAAACAGTCTGAATGCTAAACAATTCAGAGCTGAATGGTTCAGAGCCTCATTAAGAGGCTACCAAACATGCCCTAAATTAATATTTTAAAACACAAAACTCATTTTAAACTTGGTCCATTGAAAACTCAAAACTTATTAGCCAAATTTATTAACCAAATACCCATTTGATTAAAACAAAAAAGCGGTAAGTACACTTTGTTGACCCATAATCAACCACCACCTTGTCGATACCCATGTTGCCGACCGCACCACCACGCGGCCAACCACCACCCTTAGACTGTGTGTTGTGGACACGCGAGTCACCGACGTGACTCTCAAGTAACCCGGTCACGCCAGGCTGTTGTGGCTAAGGGTGAGCACTAGCACGACCACAGCCTACAAATCCCTTTATTCACGTCGTGAGCCACCGTGAGCCTGCTCGCGTTAGGTTACTGTGGGGCTGTTGTGACTAGGGGTGAGCGTGGGGCTATTGTGGCTGCTCGCGCACCTGGTCGCTCGCGTGTCCACAACACACAACCTTAGGTATGCGTTTTTTTTAAACTAATCTTTCTACAATCTAGCCTTAATCGTATAATTTGTTATTTGTTAGAATTAGTCATTTTGTTGAGGCCAAAAATTGGGTGTATTGTTAACATTAAGCCCTAATCACTTGATTAGATAATTGATAGAAATTTAGAATTAAGGCTTTTGTTGAATTAGTGCTAATTGAGCTATAATTACTATGTTTATTGCTATAACTTTAACCATCATAAAAATTAGTTTGAATTATTAAGCCTAATAAACATATTGTAAACAACATTCAAGACACATAAATCTTTTAAGTACGTCATTACCGCAAGTCGCAACATAACTATGTTTAACTTTTATTTGACTACGTATACTTTTATCTTTTGTGCGGCATCACTACAGTGTTCTTAACATGTAAATAGCAACATGGCCCCGTTAACATACAACAATTTATAAAAAAAAGGTGGTAGTAGTAACTTGAGAAAAAAGGAAAACCCAAAAATATAAGTACAAACACCAATGCACAACATACAACCCCACCGTACAACCATTTATCCCGGGCCCCACTCCACATTCTCTCTCCCACTCACTACCCACGTCCTTTTCCACTCCCCCAATCTTTTATATAAATCCCCTGTAAACAAACCCTAATAATAATAATATCCCACAATTACCGCCTCTCTTTGTACACAATAATATTATTATTATCATTCACATGATCCATCATGTCAACCAACCTCCTCCGTCCATCACCATCACCACCACAACCGCCAATCGTTATCCGTTCCGTCTACGCACATAACCTAACCCATGAGTTCTCTCTAATCCAATCCATCATCGACGACTACCCTTACGTCTCCATGGACACCGAGTTCCCTGGCGTCGTTATCCGCCCTAACGCCGCCGTTAACCACTTCCGTCACCTTAACCATAACCCTTCCCATCATTACCTTCTTCTTAAATCAAACGTCGACGTTTTAAACCTCATTCAAGTCGGCCTTACCTTCTCCGATTCTTTCGGTAACTTACCCACTTTACCTAACCTCACCCGACCCGGATCCGAACCCGAATCCGAATCTGACCCGGTACCAGAACCCGGATCTGGATCCGAGACACGGTACATATGGGAGTTCAATTTCAAGGATTTTGACCCGGCACGTGACCAGCACGTGACGGAGTCGATTGATTTGTTGAAGAAACAAGGGATTGATTTCGAGAAGAATAAGTTGTACGGAATAGAGACAGTAAAGTTTGCTGAGATGATGATGTCATCAGGGTTGGTGTGTAACGAAGGGGTGAACTGGGTGACGTTTCACAGTGCTTATGATTTCGGGTACTTGGTTAAAGTATTAACGGGTCGGGTTTTGCCCGATGAGTTGGGTCGGTTTGTGGAGTTGTTGAAGGTTTATTTTGGAGAGAGGGTGTTTGATGTGAAGCATTTGATGAGGTATTGTGAAGGGTTGTATGGTGGGTTGGACCGGGTCGGGAAGAGCCTCGGTGTGGACCGGGCGGTTGGGAAGTGTCATCAGGCCGGTTCGGATAGTTTGTTGACGTGGCATGCGTTTGAGAGGATTAGAGAGCTTTGTAATGGTGGGTTTGAGAAGTATGCTGGTGTGCTTTATGGGTTAGAAGTTTTATGAATTGGTTTGGTTGTTATGGTAGATATAGTAGGATTTCGTCGTTGTTTGCGTGTTATTAGTGGTAGTAAAATCGATTAGCATTTGTAAAGTTGTGGACTTTTTAATATCAAGATCGTTTCGATATCTGTTTTGTTTGTGTGTTTTATGTTACTTTAGAATGCTTAATATACTATATACTATATATATGTATATGTACACTGCAACTGCACATATGCAATTGAAGTTTAGCTGTTTGAAAGCATAGGAACACGCCGATGTACATTGCTGTTGTGGGTATTTGATTGAAATGGTTTTGTTGGAGATGATGGTTGGAACGTGCTAGGTTTTAAAAGCGTGAGGCGATAGGTGAGGGTGCTCGCTTTAGGCTAGGTGAGGCGCATACTGTACAAAAGGCGCAATTGTGGCACGCTGTTGGCATGATTATAAGGCATGAGACGCAGTCGTGAGGCGCGCATTTTGTACAGGGTATGTTGTACATATAACTTTTTAGATTACATATATAGGTTATATAGATACTAAACCACATATGGACTATGGAGCTTATTTACTGAATGCTAGAAATCTGTGAGAAATATAAAAAAAATATATATATTAATAAATTGTGCCTTGTGTATGAAAAGCGAGGAACTTTGCGTCTAGCGCCTTAGCTTAGGTTAGTATCGCCTTGGTATGCCTTACGCTTTTTAAAACCTTGGGAAGGTGCTACTGTTTTAGGTTAGCTCTGCAGCTTGGCAGGGGAGTATCTTGTTTCTAATGTGAAATTTTAAAAAGCATCATCTCTATTCTCTGCACAGGTATGGTAGCTCCTATCTCAAATCATAATGGTGGTTTATGTAGTGCAGTCTTTTTTTGAGGCCTTGAGGAAAGTTGCAAACTTTGTGGTTGATAAAACAGTTGTCTTTATAACTTAAAATGGTTTGTATTGTCTTTATAACTTAAAATGGTTTGTATATTGTGATATTTTATGCTGCATGGTAATAATATGAAGTTAGATTTTATGCATTTGCAGGAGGAATATGTTTGTTATGTGAAAGAGACAAATGTGTTCTACTAAAAGGAGAGATAATATTTATCGGTTTTTTTGAAGTTCATTAATAACTGTCTATGTAGTGTTTCGGTTTGCTACAAAAGAAGATTGGTTATTTTATTTGATTAGAGTATTTGTTTTGGGGCAAAGTTTTATTTCCATTTCATTTGATTTTTATAAAGTGTTATAGTTGAACGCTGATAGTAGTAATGAGGGTGATAGGGATTGGCAGGTTGCAGCCTAGCGGGTACAGGAACTCATTCGATAGCATGAAGAACAAGTAAGCCAGTCATATGAATTATGATAAATTGATAATGCAACAGCAACAAGTCAGATTTAAATAACAAGTCAGAGTCTCGGGCTGGACCAGGCGGTTGGGAAGTGTCATCAGGCGCGGGTTCGGATAGTTTGTTGGCGGGGCATACTTTTGAGAGGATTATGCAGCTTTGTAGTGGTGAGTTTGAGAAGTATGCTGGTATGCTTTATTGGTTAGAAGTTTTATGAAGTGGTTTGGTTGTTATGGTAGATATAGTAGGATTTCGTTCTTTGCGTGTTACTAGTATTAGTAAATCAATTAGCATTTGTAAATTTGTGGGCTTTTTAATATCAAGATCATTTGGGTATCTGTTTTGTGATTTTGTCTGTGTTTTATGTCATTTTAGCATGGTTAATATACTATATATGTGTGTGTATTTACACACATTTACTGCAGAGTCTGCACACACACATTTGGAGTTTTAGCTGTTGAAAGCATAGGAAGACACCTGTGTACATTGCTGTTGTGGGTATTTGATTGAAATGGTTTCGTTGGAGATTGCGCTTGGAAGTTGCTGTGTTTTAAAAGCGTGAGGCAACACTGAGGTGAGGTTGCTTGCTTTATACTAGGTGCCGCACACTTTTGGCACAAATAAATGGCGTGAGTCATAGTCCTGTGGCGCGCTTTTGGCGCGAATAAATGGCATTAGTAGTAGTCCTGTGGCGCGCTTTCTGTACAAGGGATGGGTCATGCTGCAGGATGTTGTACATATACCCCTTTAGGTTGTATATATAGGTTATTTAGATTAGATGTTAAACCATATATAAAGCTTAGTTAGTTATTAATGTCTAAATCTTTAGTAAATGATGCCAGAAAGTAGAAACTTATGGCTATAAGAATCACAAAAACAAAAACTATATAAATTAATTGCGTCTCGCATATGAATAGCGGTGCACTTTGCACCTAGCGCTTCGGCCTGGGACCCTTTTGTCTCGGTGGGCCTCGCGCTTTTAAAACTAAGGGAGGGTGTTACTGTATGTTGAATCGTATTATATGATTTCAAGTTTGAGGTTAGCTGTGGAGCTTTGCAGGGGAGTATCATGTTTCCAGTGTGAAATTTCTACAACGTATAACCTCTTTCCAAGGTATTGTAGCTCTTTTTTCAAATCATAACTGTGGTTTAAGTAGCGTTTAATTTTTTTTTTTGACACCTGAGGATAGTTGCACGCTCTGTACTTGGTTAAGCACTCGTCTTTATAACTTAAAAAACCTTGTGTGTTGTCATGTTTTATGCTGGATGGAGGTAATATAAAGCTGTCATAGACGGATTGTTATGCATTTGCAGGAGGATTATGTTAATGTTTATGTGGACATTAACATATTTGTTGGTTTTTTTGAAGTTCATTGATTGTCTATTGGTGTTTCGGTTTGCTACAAGAGAAGATTGATTAGATGATTAGAGTATTTTTTTCAGGGAAAAGTTTTCTTCATTTGATGATTGTCATTTAAGAATATCAATTCTATGGTATAGCATTGCAGATTGTGTTTACTATTTATTATTGTTTTTTGTTCTCTCATTTGATTTTTATAAAGCATTATGGTTGAACATTAATAGTAACAATGGGGGTGATTGGGTGCAGGTACAGAAACTCATACAATAGCAGGAAGAACAGTTAAGCTAGTCACATGACAATGCAACAGCGCCAAGTCAGATGCTTCTAGGTATCAAATTATTTGGATGCATAACAATCACACCTTTTCCGTATTATTCTTGCAAAGTAATCTTCTCTTTTAGTAGCGTGTTTAATAAAACAAATGTGTTGATATCTGTGCAGGGACGGTGTGACCCTAGGCAGAAGAGAGATTTACATACCTGAGGCTTTTGAATTTTCTAGAAAGGAGGACTGTGCTGAAAAAGTCGTTATACGATTTAAAACGTTCTCCTAGGCAGAAGTATAGAAGGGTTCGTTCCTTCGTGATCGATCAGGCATGGCTAGAAGCTTAGAATTTGAGATGACAGATTTGGACGATATGTTGATAGACGCACCTAACAGAGATCCTGTGAGAGTTTAAAGATCAGCTTGGCAGTGAATTTGAGATGACAGATTTGGGAACTGCTAAAAAGATTCCAGGCATGGAGATTCGTAGAGATTGAAAGGCGAGTGAACTTACATCATCTCTAACTGATTATATTAATTAGGCGAATTGGATTTTAGTAATCCGAATTATATAAGTCATACATGCAATTCGACCAATGGCACTCGTGACTTTCATATTTGTTGTGGAGGGCAATCTCATTATATGGCGTGGCGTCTACTTGAAAACGACTACAATAATTACTAAACCAATGACATATTGTATCTTCCGGTTAAATCTTGACATTGACATATTCACTAAGCCTTTGTTCTCTTCCTCTTCTCTAATTCAATGTGAATTCCACGTTAGCTAACTTCATCTCTTACATGAAAAAAACACAGGCTTGAATCTGTCAATGTTAAGGTTTGTCCGAAAGAAGAAACATGCTGTTGGTTTAGTACTTGTAGCAGGCTTATGTTGAATTGTAGGTTTCTAAGTATCTCTGACATGGAAGTATCTCTCCTCATATATATTCACTCATTATTGTTTCACAATCAGTTGATATTCGTCTTTGCAGGCTAGTAACATCACAACGTGTCACCAAGTATCGATTCCTCCATGACCAGATTTCAGCATGAGAGTAGGTATTTGATCTGCGGAGTAAATGCAAAGATAGAGATAGCAGGCGAGTGGAGATTGAATGACCATCGTGTTCAGAGAAGATGCTTATATGGTCTGGTTGCTTTTGCGTGACCCATATTAGTGCTCGTACTAGTTGTCCATTGCAGGCCTGCCTGGTCTGGTGTTTATTATAGTCCAAATCAAGTCCATATCGGCCTTGCCTCCCTACGCTCCAGGCTGCCTGTATAGTTTGTGTTGTCATGACCCGAAGGTCCAGAACTATTGCATTCGGGCGAGTTCTATATAGGCATGCGGGAGTTCTGTTTGAACTGGTTGGATGTTGGAAGGAGATGTTAACCCATCATAAATTCATAGATTTTCACAAGATTCCAACTCTACTAAAAAAACATCTTACACAAAATAAATTATTATTATTATTATTGACAGGAAAGGATAACATGTACTAATCCACTAATTAAAGTGGCCAAATTATATATACTAATTATTTTATTGCTTTTTAAAAGTTATCAACTTTGCTTCAAAATCAGAGATATGTGAACTTGAATGGGGTTCGATACTTAGCTGATGGTTCGCTTTCACTTTGATCGGAGATATGTGACACTTATTTAAGATGCTGAAGTTCCGAAATAGGGGTGATGGCGGCGGTGAGCCCTTGACCTTCAAGAGAAGTTCCATCCTGACTCCAAAGACTTTGCCAATTTAAAGGTAAGCTGTCGCGGGGAATAGATGGTGCCGGTTTGGTTTGTTTAGTGGTTTTTAACTTAATTCTTTTAATATTTGAATTATAAGTTTGTACAAAAAATACACATGAAAAAAAAGAGAGACTTAAAAGTACCTTAGTCTTGAAATGGAAAACCATAAAATTCTAAGTCTATAGAATGTGGTCACTAGTGGAATGACGATCACCAACTTTTACCTAAAACTCATGGAAGTATCCCTATTCACATTAGGTTACTCATATTTTGGTGAGTGAATGGATTTCTCATATTTTAGGATGAGTTTGTGAGTGGAGGAGACGATAACATAATAATGGAGCTATAAAAAATATACTGTTCATCGGTATATTTGAGATATCTGGGGGGCATGATTTTCTTGCATTTATTTTTTAATTTTTAAAGTGGCTGTGAGTTGAGAAGAGAGAAAAAATTATAATAGAGCTATAAAAAATATTGTCTAATTTTAAAGAACAGAGAAAATATAATGAGTTTTAATTTAATATGTAGATGAGTAACCTATTGTGAATGTTTTAACATCGAGTGTGGTTCACTACCATTCACCATTGTTCACCATTGTCAGGTTACCTCCATCATCTCTCCCCCCTAACCCACCAACTCTCCTTTTCTCCTTTGTGACCATCATGGAGATTTCCATGATCTTTACGATCACAAATATTAGGGTTGGTGTTCAGTTCATTGCCACGGAAGCCACATCACCTCGTGACTCCATACTGATCGGCCTAAGTCTATTTTAAAATATATAATGTCTATATCTAGGTTGTTTAAATTGCTCGCCGTTCGTAGCTCACTCAGAAAATGCTTAAAAGATGCTCGCTCGATCCTCTTCTCGGATATAAATGAGATGATCGGCTCGGTTCGATTTGTAAACGAGCCAAACACAAGCAAAGGTCCGCTCCGTTTGTGAACAACCCTAATATCTATATAATATAATACTATTTTTAATATAATAGGATAATCAGAGACTCAAATCCACTAGTAAAAGTAGTAACAAAACTAAATATTCTAACAATTTTTATACTTTATAAAAGTCATCACCTTTGCTTCCTAATCATGTGACTTATTAATTTCCCAGTTGAAATCAACAAACGTTATCACTAATCATCGTTACTACCATATACCCCACCTCTCTCTCTCTCTCTCTCTCTCTCTCTCTCTCTCTCTATACCGTTGCCATTGTTACCCACCCCAAAGAATCTTTCACTGCTTCCATTGATCTCCTCCAATTCACAAAAAGCATCAACAAATCTGTTCCTATTACCAAGGTAAACACTTTTCCTGCTTATAAAATATAAACATCAGATCACCCATCAAAGATCCCTTCTTTATATTCAACTTAATCACTTGAATAAATAATTCGATATGTTGTTGAATTGATTTGTGTGTTATTCCAATTTGTGTTCTTAGTTTGCAGTAAAATTAGGATAATACTGGAAGAAGAAGAATAGAAGATGTTGGGAGAACTAATCATAAACAGTCTTGTGTAAGCATATTTACAAAAAAAAAAAAAAAAAAAAAAAATCTATTTTGGGGAAATTAAGATTTTGGTCAGATTTGGTGATGTTTGGTAATGGGTACAGGTTGGTTCTTGGATATGCTTATCCAGCTTTTGAGTGTTTTAAAACAATTGAGAAGCATGGTGCAGGGAATGCAGAATTAAAATTTTGGTGTCAATATTGGTAAGTTTTCTTTCTATTTTTTTACAAAATATTTTGGGATTTTAAGTTGACTATATTTGATATTGGTTGGTCAATTGTCTTGTCTTTTTTTAGGATTTGAAATTTGAATCATCCCTATATTGGTGTAATGAATTATGAGTGTGACATTTATATGTCATTTTAGTTGCTTGTTGATGTCTTGATCTTATTTATAGAATAATGAAACATATCCTTTTCAAAGAAACATGTTGGTCAAACTTACACTTTTGGAAAGGTCAAACTTTTTATTTTTTTCCTATCAAATGCGGTGGCGAATCTTGACCCGAAACTTCAGAGGGTCGGAAGTCACCGGGGGGTCGAAACCTTATATACCAAAAAAATTCTATACAAATACTATATAATCGGGACTTCTGAGCGAAAATTCGGGGGGGTGGGGGCGGCCGCCCCTCCCCGCCCCTTAATAGAATCGCCCCTGATCAAATGCAATGTAGAGTAGTCCATGGGCGGAGGATATTAGGGGCCAGGTGGTGCCCCGGCCTCCTTGTTTTTTTTAAGTAGTGTAACACTGTAACTGTATGCGTATTTTGTCCGAAATTTTATATGTATCAGAGTCCGACCCCTTCTGAATTGGGTACCGTGACTTTCAGCCCCCCTTATGAGCTCCGCCACTTTATATAGTATTTTGCTTTAGTGACATGTATCTTGCATAGTGAAAGTTCCACATTGTTATTGGATTATGTTACGAATGCTTTTGTATTCGACTTGATGACTTGGTCTTACAAATATGATAAGGAGACATTTTAGATTGTAGAATTTTGCAGAAACTTTTCAAAAGTGTCAAATCCAAGGTGGTACTGTTTATTGACTTATACCATAATCATATGAAAGTTGTGCATCCCATCTCGTTTATCGGCTATCCACTTGCTTTGTGCTTTCTATATGTTTAGTAATGGCAACACTTTCTTTCGATGATTCATGTCTCATTGATCGAATCTTGATTGCTAGTTATACTTCTTCTCAGGGTCATCATTGCAGTTCTTACGGTTTTTGAAAGAATCGGTGACATATTCATTTCATGGTATCTATAAAACGTCTATCTATTCATGTTTTCACATGAGTATTCTCCATAAATTAATTTATGAAAAATATTCATAGGGTACCAATGTATAAAGAACTGAAGCTAGCACTCATCATCTACTTATGGTATCCTAAAACCAAGGTAAAAGATGATCATTTTGCATTCTATGATATACTACAGTTTGTGGTTTCTAAATAAGGAAAGTTTACGGTTCATTCAGGGAACAGGGTATGTATATAATGCTATGTTGAGGCCATTTGTAGCGCGTCATGAGACCGATATAGAAAGAAGTTTAAAGGAACTGAGAGCAAAAGCATGGGATGTGGCGATTTACTATTGGCACAATTCCTCAGAACTCGGACAAACTAGATTTTTTGAAATCATTCACTATTTAACTTCCAAACCTTCAAGGTCAAGATCCGAGGTACCCTTTTTTTCTTTCTCGTTTACAAAGAAAACCGCTAAGCAAAAACCAAAGAAGATGATATGGTGATACTGTGTTTTACAGTTTCTTTGTGTATATTGAACTTCTTTTAACCCTTGATAATTGAAATATATTGGAGAGTTTTCTTGCAAAGAGATAGTGAATCTTCAATCCGTATACGACAATTAAAGATCCTAGATGACTCCAACCGACGCTACAATCATAACCATAATTCTTGTTGGCTCGTTTTAACACGAGTATCATCCAACAAATGATACAAATTTAGTGCTTGTTTATACTCATTTTACTATTGGTAGAACTAGTTGGGTGATCTTTAACAGATGATCACCCAACTTGATGCTATTGATCAAAGTCGGTTTGTTTTTCGCTTCCCTCATTTAGCGCGTTGCAAGTTGTATATCATTTGTTACACAATTGAATTCATCTCTCTATTCCTATTTTTTTTGTTAACATTCGCCCCACTTGTAATGTTGTATCGGATAACATAATAGTAAACATTGTTATAGAATACAATCCTACAACGCAAGTGGGACAAAGATGAGATAAATATAGCAGGACAACACATCCGAGCTCTATACAACTCGAATTAGTAAACTTTGGCTCAAGCGCTTTGGTGTAACTCGAATTTGAACCATTTGTCGTAAATGTGAGGTTACGGGCCATGTAATTAGCTTGGAAGATATGTATTCTTACGACGGTAAAACATTGTTTAAAGAGAAGTTAAATTGATGGTTTTTACATTTTATAACACGGCACAAGTTGTGTTGGCCCTACCGATTTCGTTGTTTAGTTGTGTGTTATCATCAATATCACATGATACAACTTGTGTGGACCATCTTTTTTTTGTTACTATTTACATTGAATCCAAGTTGTTTCGGAGCCACCGAGGCCCATATCATGGTGTTTCAAATAGTGGGGTCTTATTATTTTCAAATATTTTGTTCTTTAAATCATTTTTCGATCAAAAACCTACTCAAATGATTAATATTTTATACCAATCAATTCTTGTAATTGATTGGTCAACGAGTCTCTTTAAATTATAGGTTTGAGACAACCCCAACGACAAGTTTTCATTTGGACCAAAATCTTTGATCAATTTCTTTTTTTTTTTTATTTTAATGATACAAACCCTAATTAATGTGTATTTTTTTTTTTGTGTAGGTATCGCAAAACCATCAAAACACTCGGGAGAGACGTACACCACCATCTTCCCCAGTTGCTGCACCCACTATTCCCCAAGTAGATCAGATTGTGGATAGATGGGTGCCAAATGCTCCGCCACTACCGGACATTACCCATCGCCAACCAGTACACGTGGAGGAGTTGAATGTTCCAAGCTCGCCGAGTGGACCCGGTTCAAATTCGGGTCAGAGAGAACCTGTTTGGCTAAGGTTCAAACGTTCTAGGGGACTATGATTTATTTAATAGCTAAACAGTGCGTCGTTCTTTGTTCGTTGATGTGGAAACCTAATTTTTGATAGCTACGCGTTTAAAGTATCAATATTGACAATTAGTCACTTAACGTTCAAAAATTAAGAAAAAACGGAAGTACCACGTCTACCATAACATTTTTCTACAAAAATTCTCGCATTTCTTTTCTTTCTCTATATAGAGATAGAATTATTGTCCTGATTTGCAAACTAATGCAATGTCTAATTGGATTTCGTAATGAAAAAACGTTAGGTGAAAATATCTATGTTAGATTGTATTGATATTGTTACAAGACAATTTACTTAAGGATTAGGTTATTACTCAAAATAGAGGAATTTAAACTATTAAAAGATAAGATGAATTCAGAGACACTTTATTATAATTCAAGTGTCTAATGGGGACCTTACAATGAATTGAATTTTATATCTATTTGTCCTACAGGCTTTTGTATGGTTCGAAGTGCCCTTTTGGCTTAGCCCGGTTAATACACGGCCGAGCCCTTTTTTTCCAAAAAATTCCCTTTTATTTTTATTTATAGGCAACATACTCAAAATAGCTAATTTTCTGTGTAAAATTTTTGTTATGGGGTATACATATATACTTACATTTTTGTTAAATGTAAATTAAGAAGGATTTTTTATTTAGAAGAATCAATTAAGCATGCTACAGCTTGCATTCATTCAGTAATTCTATCCCTTCTTCATTCTTGGACATTGTTTCTAAATATTGTGACTCTTCCATGCTGTGACTGATGAACCTTTTCAATACGGTCCGGAATGCTAGCTCCCGTGCATAATTTTGCTACAGATGATACATGAGGAATCTTTGTATGGTGGTTCTTCCTTCTAATGACCTACATATCTATGATTATTTTCTCACATATAAAAAAGAGATGGTTGTGGCGTGAAGTACTCTTGTACTCTATAGGTAGGCCCAACCTCCACACTACACTTTTAGGATACTTAATGGGACACCAACCTAATATCAAGGAGAATCAGTACACGGATCTTTACCAACCCACGATCACCCTTTGCTAGCAGCTTTCTTATCTTACGACATTCATAGTTTCGATTGTAGAAGATATGGAAATTGCATATTAGGATTAACCGAATCAGCTGCGTAGCCCTCTTTCATAGGGGAGGTGTGGCGGCATAGCCTGCTTCCAAGAAGTCATTCATGTTGAAGGTGGCCGCCCTTTACCTAGTTTTAAGATGCTCACTTCGATGTTCAATTTTTGCCATGCTTCGAGGCCTTTCCCTCCCATTAGCTTAGCCAGTCTCGTCATTCATGCATTTTCCATATCCATCGATTGATCATGAGAGTACGCATCTAGTCAGCGCATAACGAATGAAAAAAACGTTCATCCTGGATTCACCTCAAAATGTCTATCCATTGATCCTTATTTTTTCAGTCAAAGCCTCCACGACTTTTTCACGCCTCTCTGAGGTGCACCATGTTGGTAGGAATCGGCAAAGACCTTCTTGTATATGTCCATGAGGGCTGCATTAATGGTTATCATCACTAGTTTCCCCCGTGGGCATGGTCTTCTTTTTTGTTACTATTTACATTGAATCCAAGTTGTTTCGGAGCCACCGAGGCCCATATCATGGTGTTTCAAATAGTGGGGTCTTATCGTTTTCAAATATTTTGTTCTTTAAATCACTTTTCGATCAAAAACCTACTCAAATGATTAATATTTATACCAACGAATTCTTGTAATTGATTGGTCAACGGGTCTCTTTGAATTATAGGTTTGAGACAACCCCAACGATAAGTTTTCATTTAGACCAAAATCTTTGATCAATTTCTTTTTCTCTTTTTAATGATACAAACCCTAATTAATGTGTAATTTTTTTTTTGTGTGTAGGTATCGCAAAACCATCAAAACACTGGGGAGAGACGTACTCCACCATCTTCCCCAGTTGCTCCACCCGCTATTCCCCAACTAGATCAGATTGTGGATAGATGGGTGCCAAATGCTCCGCCACTACCAGACATTACCCATCGTCAACCAGTACACGCGGAGGAGTTGAATGTTCCAAGCTCGCCGAGTGGACCCGGTTCAAATGCGGGTCAGAGAGAACCTGTTTGGCTGAGGTTCAAACGTTCTAGGGGACTATGATTTATTTAATAGCTAAACAGTGCGTCGTTCTTTGTTCGTTGATGTGGAAACCAAATTTTTGATAGCTACGCATTTAAAGTATCAATGTTGACATATAGTCACTTAACGTTCAAAAATTAAGAAAAAACGGAAGTACCACGTCTACCATAACATTTTTCTATGAAAATTAGCGCATTTCTTTTCTTTCTTTATATATAGATAGAATTATTGTCCTGATTTGCGAACTAATGCAATGTCTAATTGGATTTCGTAATGAAAAAACGTTAGGTGGAAATATCTATGTTAGGTTGTATTGATATTGTTACAAGACAATTTATTTAAGAATTAGTTTATTACTCAAAACAGAGGAATTTAAATTATTAAAAGATAGGATGAATTCAGAGCACTTTATTATAATTCAAGTGTCTAATGGAGACCTTACAATGAATTTAATTTTATATCTATTTATCCCACAAGCTTTTGTATGGTTCGAAGTGCCCTTTTGTCTTAGCCCGGTCAATACACGGCCGAGCTCCTTTTTTTCAAAAAATTCCCTTTTATTTTCATTTATAGGCAACATACTCTAAATAGCTAATTTTCTGTGTAAACATTTTCGTTATGGGGTATACATATATACTTACCTTTTAGTTAAATGTAAATTGACAAGGAATTTTTATTTAAAAGAATCAATTAAGGATGCTACAGCTTGCATTCATTCAGTAATTCTAGTCCTTCTTCATTCTTGGACATTGTTTCTAAATATTGTCTCTTCCATGATGTGACTCATGAACCTTTTCAATACGGTCCGGAATGCTAGCTCCCGTGCATAATTTTGCTACAGATGATACATGAGGAATCTTTATATGGTGGTTCTTCCTTCTAATGACTAACATATCTATGATTATTTTCTCACATATAAAAAGAGATGGTTGTGGCGTGAAGTACCCTTGCGAACCTATGTCACTTGGCACGTGCGCAACTCATGGCATTTCATTTCTGAATGACTTGTATGCTACCAAATCATTCCTCTATAGGTAGGCCCAACCACCACACTACACTTTTAGGATACTTAATGAGACACCAACCCAATATCGAGGAGAATCAGTACACGGATCTTGACCAACCCACGATCACCCTTTGCTAGCAGCTTCTTTATTTTACGACATTCATAGTGTCGATTATAGAAGATATGGAAATTGCATATTAGGATTAACCGAATCAGCTGCGTAGCCCTCTTTCATAAGGGAGGTGTGGCAGCATAGCCTGCTTCCAAGAAGTCATTCATGTTGAAGGTGGTCGCCCTTTACTTAGTTTTAAGATGCTCACTTCGATGCTCAATTTTTGCCTTGCTTCGAGGCCTTTCCCTCCCATTAGCTTAGCCGGTCTCGTCATTCATGCAATTCCCATATCCATCGATTGATCATGCGAGTACGTATCTAGTCAGCGCATAGCGAATGAAAAAAATGTTCATCCTGGATTCTCCTCAAAATGTCTATCCATTGATCCCTATTTTTTCAGTCAAAGTTTCCACGACTTTTTCACGCCTCCCTGAGGTGCACCATGTTGGTAGGAATCAGCAAAGACCTTCTTATACATGTCCACGAGGGTTGCATTCATGGTAATCATCACTAGTTTCCCCCGAGGGCATGGTATGGCTTTGTTCTTGGTCTTGTTTAATAGATGTCGGGTACTGCTTTTCCCCGTTCGAGAATATCCATCTGCTCTAAATGGGCGAGCTAGAATGCTTATGTCAGGTTGTAATTTGTATGAAGACTATTAACAAGCCTATTATATATAAGATATTATTTTTATATAAATAATAAACAAGGGTTAGGATCAAATACACAGTGAAAAAATAGGAAGTCCTAGGAAGGGTATCAAACGGACTCCGATTTAACTCACTCAAGTGGCGTTGGAACTGTCTCATTGAACTCTACGATCTTTGTTTTTAGGTTTTCGCTTTTTTTGGATTTTTAGTTTGTAGCTTTTAAAATTTGTGTTATGTCATTGTGTCTTTTTATATGACACTGTGTCGTCATTTTTGTGACTCATTGTGGCTTTTTTCCTTAGCATTGTGTAATATTTCTTAACATTGTATTATATTTTGAGGCACATTGTGTTATATTTCGTGTTTCATTATGTTTTTTGTATCATTCTCGATATTCTCATTTGTTTTACATTGTGTAAATAACTTGCAAAGAATGTGAAGAGATAACGTACAAATCGTCATTAACATAAATAGTGTAAGAAGCAATTACAGCCCTTGATTAGATTAAAAATTTAGCGGTGTCATGATCGTAATTTCCAAGAGTAATTAACTCCCGTCTAACCAACGAAGGGCATTTTAGACAAGTTGCAAATGCCAAATTTTCATCTCATTTGATTAGACCGCCTAATTTCATTCTCATTGATCGCCGATTTTTCGATCACCAAAATTCTCATTAATCGTTGGGTTTTCGATCACAAATGTTTTGTTAATTAGTTTTACGATAAGCAAAATTAAAACATACATTTGACGACCTTACCACCACTTCAGAACCATGCTCTGTTTTCGTTTAGAAAACAGAACATTGGCAATTTTGATGAACATAAAGGTTAATATATGTAATTTTCTAAATATGAAAATATTTTGTTTGAACTAAAGTCAACATATTAGTGTGGTGTTATGTTTCAAATTTCTTTATCTTTTCTTTCCGTGACTTGATGAAAATTCATAATTATTTTGGGGTGAAGGAGGTGAAAAATGAAGCGCTTTAAGGGATTATTATGTTATTATTGCCGGGTGTTAGAGCTTTTGTAGAGCTAGAAATTCGCTAACAAGCCTGTACGTATTAAAGACTAAGCGAAGTGAAGTCGGTAGGATATGGAACAGGGCCGGCTCTTAGTAGGGGCGACGTGGGCGACGGCCCCAGGCCCGAAAATCCCGAGGGCCCGAAGATTTTATATATATGTATATATATGATATAATATTTATAAGTAATATTATAAACAAAAGCAAAGTGTAGCTTGGTGGTTACTCCACATGCTCTTAACTTGCAACACCCAGGTTCGATTCTCTTACCAAGCATATATTTTTAGTTTTCTTTCATGTCTTCATGCCATGGTAGAGGCCAATTTTTCTAATCGCCCCGGGCCCGAAATTTTTTTAGGATGCTCGGAGACGGCCCTGATATGGAATGTTGGTGCAAATTTGTGTTATGTAGGTTTTTTTTTTTTGAAAAGCAAACTTCATTAGAACCAAACAACCGGCATTATCTCCAAGCTAGAGATAAGCCAACAATGTACAATTACATCAAATTAAAACAAAACGTACACCGTCTCCAATCAACCGTATCCTTCTTAAATCTACTCTTGTACCAAAGGAATCCCAAGGACTTGACATCCGCCACAATCTTAGGCACCTCCGTATCAATACTCGAAAACACCTTTTCATTCCTAGCCTTTCAAACTCGCCAACACGTGAGGATGAGGATACCATACAAGACTTCTTTGTATTCGAAATTTGCAGAAAATCGACTAGCTTCAACACATCTAGAATGGAGAAAGCGAAGAAAGGAGCAATGTTACACCAATTAGAAATCCCGGACCAAACTCCCGACATAAACATACAAGCCGTGAACAAATGATCCACCGTTTCTTCTACTTCTCCACAAAACTTGCAAAGACCGTCCCCCACGTTAACGTTCCTTCTACGAAGAGCATTCGATGTCGGTATGCGATCTCTAGATGCGCGCCACATGAACACATTGCATTTATTTGGTAACCAATTACACCATTTAAACACAAACCGGTCGTTCTCCCTAGCGACTCCATTCAACCATCGTCTGATCGCCTTGACTGAAAATCCAGCACTCGCATCGACAGACCATATCCACCCATCGTCCTTGTCTACCAACTTCACCTCAGCGAGATTCCTGTGAACATTTACCGGCTGACTTACCTCCTCCTCCGACGAGGGATACCTTTTCCAACTCCATTTAACCACGCATCTGTTATCAATCAACTCGAACTTATTTTCGACGAAACAGAACTTATTTTGTTCCAGTCTAAACAAGTCCGGGTATAAAGACTTCAGGCTGCCTTCAACTAACCATGAGTCTGTCCAGAAACGAACAGTCCTACCGTTCCCAATATCTCCCCGAATAAGGTCAATTATGCTCTTTCCTTGAACCTTCAACTGAGACCCGAAAGCGACTATCTTACTCCATGTACCAGCAACTGTTTTATTGCATGGGAAGGGCTCCCATCTTCTGGGAGAAACATGGATAGCATCAATAATTTTCTTCCACAAGGCCTCTGGTCACAAGACGATACCACCACAGCCACTTTAACACCATCGCATTGTTACAGTTAACCAACTTGTTTATTCCCAGGCCTCCATCTTGTTTCAATTTAGTGACCTCCTCCCAAGCCACCCAATGGATCTTATGTTTATCCTCGTTACCTCCCCACAGAAATCGCTTCATAATCACTTCTAGCTTGTTAATAACCGCCACCGGAGCCTTATATAGGGAGAAGTAATACGAGGGGAGACTTTCAAGGACCGAAGAAATAAGAGTAATCCTCCCTGCCATGGAAAGAATGCTCGCTTTCCACCTTGATAGACGTTTCCGAAACACATCAATAATATCCTCCCAGTTACTAATGCGGTTCATGTTTGCCCCCACCAATATACCCAAGTACTTGAACGGAGTCGTTCCTGGCCGGCAACCTAACCCGCTAGCTTTAAACCCAACTTCCTCAGCGCTTTTACCAACTCCATATAACGTAGATTTCTGAATATTAATCCGAAGCCCAGACACCAGATGAAAAATACGCAGAATTCTTTTCAGAGCATTAAAATTAAAGTCGGACCACTCTCCCATGACCATTGCATCATCAGCGTATAAGAGATGTGATACCGAAACCTAACCGTTACCAAGACGAACTCCATCAAATGCCCCACAATCACAAGCTTTTCGAACCGTACTAGAGAAAGCCTCCATAACGATAATAAATAAAAAAGGAGATAGAGGATCCCCTTGGTGGATGCCTTTTTCACAATTAAACTCGAACGTAGGGGGAGCCATTCACAAGAATAGACGATCTTGCCGACATAAGAATTCCTTTAACCCACTTACACCACAAGTCCGGAAACTTCATTTGTCGCATAATAGATAACAGGAACTCCCAGTTGGCGTTGTCATACACTTTTTCAAAATCTATTTTGAAGAAGAAAAAATCTTTGCCAAACCTTTTCGCCCATGAGAAAATCTCGTTTATAATCATCGTACCATCCAGGATGTACCTTCCCGAAAGAAACGCAAATTGCGTATCATGAGTTATCTTCCCCATCACCTTCTTGATACGATTTGCAAGAAGCTTCGAAATCATCTTGCCGATAACACCTATAAGTGTTATAGGCCGATATTCTCCAAGGCTTATCGGGTCCTTAACTTTCGGTATAAGCGTAACGGATGAAGAAACAACCCCTCTATTAATAACACCGTGATCTGCAAAGTACCGCATAATATCCAGAAAGTCGTCTGTGAACAGATCCCAAAACCGTTTAATAAAACGGAAATTGAAACCATCCGGGCCCGGGGCCTTATCGCTCCCACAATCAAAGACGGCATCTTTAATCTCTTTAATTCAAAAGGCTTAATTATATCCGCGGCATCTTCATCAGACAAGACTTTAAGATCTCAACACATCAAATTGGGCCGGATACACATGTCTTCAACGAACCGCTCCTTAAAAAAACGACGAGTAGCTTTTTTCACTTCCGAAGGCTTGAAAACCCATGCACCATCGATCATCAATCCCGGAATATTATTACACGTCTTCCTTTTATTGATCAATCCATGAAAATACGCCTTGTTTTCGTCGCCATCCTTAGCCCATTTCATCCTAGCTTTTTGACGGATGTCTTTCGCTTTGCCTGATTCAATTTCTCTAAGCTTTTTAGAAGCTTCACCATATACCCATTGCTCGGCTTCGGTGAGATCTCTATCCTCAATAAAAGAATCCAACTCCAAGATGTCTTGCTTCAATTGTAACTCCTCCTCTTGTTCTAAATCCGAGAACTTCTTTCGCCACTCTACTATAGCTTGGCGGATCTTTTTGAACTTCCCATAAGTCGCACATCAGGGGGACCCGAGCCTGAATACTCATTCGCTGCTTTAATAACAATACCTTCCAATCCATCTTTGGTCAGCCAAGAGCTAAAGAAACGAAAGGGCTTCGCTCCATAGTTAAGAGCTGTCACCTTTAGAACCAATGGACTATGGTCAGACTTCTCTCTACCAAGAGCACGATACTCCGCGTTCGGCCATTCATTCAAACCATTCCACGACACGAAAATACGATCTATACGGCTACATTTATTACCGATCACAAACGTAAATTTCCTCCCCTTTAGTTGAAACTCGTGAAGACCGGTTTTGTCAATAAATTCGTAAATATAGGTCAGTAGGTGTGGTTGTGTTTGTGTTTGTCTTGCTTCCCGATTTTCAGGTTAGTGTTTTGTGTTAATAAAATACATTTTTCATAAAAAAAAAAAAACATTAAAGGTCAACGTATGTAGAATCATCCATAAAATTTTGACCTAAAGTCAAGAAAATAAGTCCAACTACCAAAAAATTCAAAGCCCATTAATAAGACAATCAATAAACCATTAACTATATATAACATGCAATATCTTCTTCCCTACACAAACCCTAGGCCTCCATCATCATACAATGGCTTCTTCGTATGCTTCTGTTACTTTTCTTTCTTCAAACCCCTCATACATTCCCCTCAAATCCTCCAATCTATCTCAAACCCTGAGTTTCCTCAGCTCTTCCTCCATCAATTTCCGATCAAAACGCCTCCACTCCGCCGTCGTTTTCCGTCCCTCCGCCTCCCGTAGCAAAGAGCCCAAAGAGCCCGTTATCACGCCTGTAAGTAGTGTTCATTGAATTTAAAACTTTCATCAATGAGTTTTTAAAAGACATGTACGTATTAGTTTTTGTGGTGGGAAAAGTCAATAAATTGTTTTTTAAAAACTTTTTTGCTTAGCTTATCTACGTAAAATAAAATGACCAAAAAGTGCAGATAAGTTGTAATAGATAAGTTGTAGTGAATACAAAAGGTGATGGTAGATTAGGAATTTGTATTTTAAAAGTCAAAATTCAAAACAAAAGACACGATTTATGACTTCTCACAAAGAGTTTTTTCACCCGAAAGTATGTCCAAGTCTAAAACTGAAATAGTATAAGAAAAAAGTTTTCCATAATTCATACATTGCATTTGTTATTTAATTTAAAGGACACACATAGGCCTAAATTTCTATTGTTATACTTTACCTTATGTGTTCATATTAGGAAAAGAAACCTATTTCATGAATAAAAAAGTGTATTATTAATATTATTATTTAATTACGTACCATCTCTTATCTATATTCTGCTTTTTCATGTAGGGACTAGTTGGAACTAGCGCACTAGACTTCGAAGCAGAAGCTGTTTTCGAACAAGAGTTCATTAAGGTACTTAAATTATTTGTACATGGCCTTCATATTTGCTGATAAAATTAGTCAGAATATCTTTTTAAGTTGAAAAATTCAGGAACTTTTAATTGTTAGTAATGCAAATTAATGCAGGTTAGGCTCTCTCGTTGTCTTTGGAATAAATATGTCATTCTCTTATTCTACCCTTTGGACTTCACTTTTGTTTCTCCAACCGGTGAGGGTTTTTTTTTTTTTTTTTTTTTGCACTTGCATCCTTTTTTTAATTCATTTATAATATTCTTGGTTAAACAAGTTTTTATTCCATTCGCTTTTGTTTTTGATGTACAGAACTCACTGCTTTCAGTGACCGTTATGCTGAATTTGAGAAGTTAAACACCCAAATATTGGCGGTTTCTGTAGACAGTGTGGTATGATTCTTGAATTTCATCTTTTATATTGCTATATATATATATAATATAATATAATTATGGTGGTATTTTTTATTTTGTATTTGTAGTTCTCCCATCTTGCATGGGTTCAAACAGATAGAAAATTGGGAGGTCTTGGTGATCTGAAGTACCCATTAGTTTCTGATGTAACCAAGTCGATTTCCAAATCTTTTAATGTGTTGATCGAAGACCAGGTACGCCTTTTGTTACATATGTAAACATAACTCGTACGTATTATACGTTATATAAGAAGAATGGTAATACTTAGCTATTGAAATGGTGGGGATTTGCTGATTAAATTGCATGAACAGGATAGTTTATATAGGAACATGATATGTTGATATGTTATTTTTGTAGCCTAAATTTTAGGGTTACGTGATCTTTACATTTTAGGGAATCGCGTTGAGAGGGCTTTTCATAATTGACAAAGAAGGTGTTATTCAACACGCCACGATTAATAATCTTGCTATTGGTAGAAGTGTAGATGAAACAAAGAGAACGCTTCAGGTACGTAGATGATTACTACGTGTCTTCCCCTATGTTATCATCAATGTTTTCATAACTGGACTAGTCATTGAACCGGCGAGTGTGTTTGAATTGTTACCATGATATGAAGCCAAAAAAAAACGCAATATATGGAGTTTGAAATAGTAAATGAATCGGTAAATGAGATTTAGAAGGAAAAAAAAAGTTTTTTAAAATTTAACCCAACCTCCTTGTGTCGTTTGCCGGTCCGACCGGTTTAAATGGAAGATTCAACTAGACCGGTTATGTAGCCGGTTCCAGTTTTATCAGCTTGTCTTTGAGGTTATGAAAACATTGGCCATTTAGGCCGTCAACATTTCTTGTATCTAGGCATTTGACCCAAAAAAACATGTTGTGGGTGGTTGTACTGTAGGCATTGCAATTTGTACAAGAGAACCGAGATCAGGTATGCCCAGTTGGATGGAAGCCAGGGGAGAAATCAATGAAGCCAGACCCTAAACTTAGCAAGGAATACTTTGCAGCAGTATAATTTGGCCATTTGTGGAAACAAACATATCTATTGCCTTGTGAGTTTGGAGTTATGAGAGTATTTTTGTTATAAAACTTCTATTTTTTAAGGCTAATTTTCTCCGGCATTTTTTACACGCTTTTATTACATCTTTTTTTTTGCCTCTTATGAAACTCGAACTTTCAATCTCCCCTTTGAAATCTCAACACCTTTACCACCACACCACAATAAGTGAGGCTAAAAACTTTATCTAATGGGTAATGAGGATGTGGCATTATAATAAATTGATGGTTGATTTTTTTTATAAATAAATGATCTCATTAACATATGAAAAAAAAAAACTATAAACAACGTATGAACACACGTTTTAAAACTACTAAAACCGTAAATAATTAATAGGACTCAAGTTTGATGATCTAATCCTTTTAGCATATATTAGGCAGGGCGGGCCACTCACGGCAAGTGGGGAGCGAGTACCTGTTGTTGCGTGGCAACACCCTTGCCACCCCCTAGGTTTGATCACCGTTTTGAGTTTTACGGCAACATGTTGCCGAGTGGCTTTGATTGTTTTTGACCGTTGGGTTGGTGTAATGTGGCACATGGCACTACAGGTTAAAATTAAAAAAAAAATTAAGTTACTTTGCCTAGAGTGTATCCATTATTTTGGTGGTTCTAGGGTTAATTAGGGTGAATTTGACATGACGATACATGATTGGCTGAGGTTAGCGTACTTACCCTAAAATACACATTCTCTAATTTTGCCATAAAAGAATAGAAAGTTTAATAAATAGATTGGAGAGAAGTTTGTTGAAAGAAGATAAAGTAATATTTATTTTGTTAAATCATTATCCAATTAGGGTGGGTGGAGTCTAGCCGGACCAACCTAGAGGCACCGTTAGGGAAGAAGAAACCCTCGAACCACATTGTGCCACATGGATAAAGCTCGGGAGGTTGAAGAAGATGAAGGTCGAGCAGCGATCGGACATAGCGGGGTGACTAGGATTGCGAGGGGCATGAGAACACAGCCCTCACCACCACGTGGTGGCTGCGTCATTTTGTTCATGGAGGTTGTTTCCTGTGTCCACTCCGTGGACCCTTATGTCTGTTTACGTTAAACCTAATAAATAAGTAATTGGTTGCGTCACGTGTCATAAGTTTTTTTTCTTTTCTTATTTCATTCTTAATTTCAATCATATTTTATTTTACAGTACCGCTTTATAATTCCTAAATACTGATTACAAGCCCTCTAATATTTCATTTAATCACCCATTGTAAATAAACACAAGTTTATTTCCTAATAAATGAACATAAAAGGATTATTACGTCATCTGGTTTTAGAATCCAGTCTAACCGATCTGACCAATAAACCAGTATGATAACAAGTTAAACGTCCGATCCTATTTTTAACCTTAACCATTTTTTTTTCTTATCAATATATTTGGTTAAAGGAAAACAACAATAATTGCTAACTTTTAAAGTTAGTTTTCAAATATTAACATTTTGAATATTGATACACACAATCTACTTGGATATACCATCGATCAATGACTAGTCACCTTTTATCATCCGCCAACAAAATTCAAATATGCAACTAGTAACAAAAGAAAAAAACATCATCCGGTAACCAGTCCCAACCCTCCCCTACAAAAACATTTCCATATCATCCATACTCAATTAAACACTCGATCTAAAAAATGAACATATCCAACCTTGCCACCATTCTAACAATAACATTCGTCGTCTCCGTCGTCGTCGTCTTTGCAGAACTCCTCTTCATCCTCCTAACCCGCCATTACTTCCCCACATCAAATTATTCATCAAAAAAGTTACTAAACTTCTTCTGTATAAAATATAAAACACGGGTCGAGCCATCTGAGTCTCCTAACAAAAAACCTAATGGGCGCTTGCCTGAGGATCCTGTGATCGATGTGTTTAAGGTGTTGGAAGCAAATGAGGGTTCGAGGGTCTTATGTACGATAAAAGAAGATGATGATAGAGAAGAGGTTGACTCTGTGGATGTTCTGGTGACGAAGAGAGTGAGTTTGCAAGAGTGTCTTGAGGCGGAGAGAGCGGCGATTGTGGTGGCATCGCCGTGTGATTCGCCGATATTTTTTACTCCGGTTGGGTCTCCGACACAGATGGTGTGAGTTAGGAGTTTGTTAATGGTAGTTATGGCTGGTAAACGCATGCTTTAAAAGTTTATATATACAATGTGTTTTCTTGTACTTAGGTTCTTGATTATGTATGTTTGATATTCTAAAGATTAATTTGGATGCATCAAATTATGAATTATATATATTTTCTATAGTTCATTGTATACTTTTTTACATTAAAGACCGAGTGTAGTGGGCATTAGCCGTGTTATATCAACCTTAGCTACAAATAACGATAGCTAAGGCATTATGTTGAAGCGACAAGGGGCTCACACTCCCCTTCTTTGTTAATCCAACAATAGGCGCGATGCGTTAGAATAATGTGGTCTATCAAGTTTTCACAAATCACAAGCAAACACACTTTATTGTTTTTATTTTATTTTATTTAATGTTAAACAACTATAGAGTTTAAATTTAGTTAGTTAAATCCGCACTAGCTACGTGATAGTGAATTGATAAAAACTTTTTCAATTTTTAGTTAAAGTATTACATATAGCGCACACCCTTAGTGGCAACACCCATTGGCGGTTCTTAGTGGAGTGGAGACCGGGTGTTTGGTTTATCGAAAATTTATATATGTATTAAGTCCGGCCTGTCCAGATTGAACTCGACCCTACCAGGTGTTTGGTTTAAGATCATCCACCACTGGCAACACCCTGTTTGAATCATCTAGTTAAATTAAAATATTATACCTAATGTTTATATCAACATTAAATTAAGTGTTCACTTTTCTTTTTGAGACAAGTCGATATTCCTTGGGCTTACCATCACCGAAACAGACACCAACCACTTTACTTCTGCTCTCAATTCAAACTGTCTTCATCATGGATGTTCTCCTAAATTTTTGTCAATATCCTCAATTTCATATGTCACAAATACAAATTCTTTAAAAACATTAAAAAATTTTGTTTGTCACTAGCCGATGAAGGAAACGAATACAAGATCAGAAACGTGTAGATTCTGATTTTATGGCAGGTAAAATGAATGATATAAGGACATTTGTTTGAAATAAAACTTTTGGGTTAAAGTTGTCACGTATAGACGAAGTAATATAGCCCAGTGGTGGTAGAACCGGCTTTCTCTTTGGAGGAGCTAGGTTCGAATCCCATGGGAGGCAGATATGGGTATTGCCAACTGATGGTCGAAACTAGCCTACTTGTAGGTGCCAGGTTCGATTCTGATGGCCCCCCAATTTTCTATTACCGTGCATTTACTCCAGAGAGGGTTGCCTCTTGTGGAGGGTGCAACATCTGTCAAGTGGCAGGTGGGGGGAAATTTTCCGGATGGAAGCCTTAGTGCCCCTTATGCGCAGCCTCGACTCGCTTGTGGGTCGGCCACTCTCGCGTCAGCGTGGGCCCGGTTAAGACAACATAGTCTGACCATTGTTGTAACAGTACCGATTTACAGAGAAGATTAACATGGACCATTGTATGACACCCTAGGCAAATCCCACATCGGCCGTGGCCAGGAGAGATCCTTGGTTCATAAGTAATCCAAAGTCTCTTAAATCACCAACGCGTTTTGGGGCTTAATGTTAGTGGATGAGAGGAGAACTCCACAGTTAAGCATGCTCAGGTGGGAGTAGTACTAGGATGGGTGACCTCCTGGGAAGTCTCCACCGGGGCAACCAAAAACAAATCCGTGAGCTTCTGGATGGGCAACCCATCGGGGGCAAAGCGGACAATATTGGTGGTGAGAGAAGCCGGATGTTACAATTGTAGAGTGGCTAGGGGATTCCCCTTCTGAAGGGTTGTGATGATCTCTGCCGCAACATAGATCATTCAAGATGTTTGGTAAAAAGCTAGCTATGGCACCACTACAACACATGAAGAACAAGGAATTGATTTAAATTTCAATTTAAAAGAGATGAAGGAGAAGAATTGAAGTTAATCTAGTTGTTTGATTAATTAGTTACATTATTTATTTGATTCGAATTAATTTAGTATTTGAATTAGATTGTTTTGTATTAAGTTTATAGGGTTATGATCAAATACACAGTGAAAAAAAAAATAGAAAGTCGTAGGAATGATATCAAACGGACTCTGATTGAACTCATTCAAGCGGTGTATTGGAACCGTCTCATCAAACCCTACGATCTTAGTTTTTAGGTTTTCACATTTTTGGATTGTTTACTTGTAGTTTTTAGAATTTACGTTATATTATAGTTTATGTAGCACTATGTCTTTTTCTTATTTTCATTATTTTGTCATTTTTCCGATTAATTATGTATTTTTTTCAGCATTGTGTTATATGTTTCGGTATTATGTTATATCTTGTGACTCATTGTGTCATATTTCGTTAACTATTGTGTTTTTTGTATTATTCTCCCCCTTCTCATTTTTGTTACATTGTGTAGGATAACTTGACCTTAAGTTTATAATTGGTTTTGTTTTCGAATTAGGGGAGTTTTCTAGCAAGGAATACAATAGTTTATAAACAAGTCTAGCGTCCCGGGGGGACATGGGTTCGTTTTTAGTAGGTTAGGGTTTGCCATCCAGAAAGGGGTGTCGGCGCAGCTTGTTGCCCGCCTGCCCGCTATCATGATGTAATGAGTCACGATTATGTATTTATGAATGAAATTAAAAATAGAAAAGAGTCGCAGGAGTTCCTACAAAATTCGTGTGTGTGCGCTAATTACGTTCAAAGCACTTTGGTTGTGCTAATTCGGTGGTGATGATTGTGCATGCTAATTTCTTTAAGTCCATTGTAATTCCCACTTTGAGATTTAACAAAACCAGTTGTAGTCAAGTCAGTTTTTTTTATTAGCTATTGAAGAAAACAAAAAGCCAGGGTCACTTGTGTCTCATTCTTTTACTCAAATTGTGACTATGACTTCATACATACTGAAGAGGAAAAATGTTACCCCTTGGTTGGTCCGGTGAACCAGATCTGAGAGATGAGATGAGAAAGAGTGACAGTTGAGTGGATCTGAGATTAACCTGCAAAACAAGACACCGTTAGGCTCGTCACAGGGGAGAGGAAGGGTCTCTCTGTGACCACCCTCCGGCGTGAGAATAAGTATGGTTTTAAGAAGTGGAAAGTAAGTACGAAAAGTACAAAAAGTACAAGTAAGTGAAGTTACCAAATGAGGAAATTTTGGGAGGTATTTATACTTTCCCTGATGGGCTTCGGCCCTAGGCCCATGGGCCTTATGACCGAAGCTAGTCCATCGGCCGTTTAGTCTAGGCTCCGACCTTTATTACGTTCTTTCGGGTTTTAACTTGTAACCCTTGTATTTGATTGGTTCGGACTCGACCTCCTTCGGGTGGTTCGACCTCCGACCTATGACCATATATTCTCTTCAAGTCCCCCGAAGTCTTTTTTGAATGCTTCGGTGTTCAGAAAGGACTTGTAATTTTATTTGGATTTTTTCAGCTTCCTTCGAGCTTCGGCATACTTACTTTTTCGTGCCAGCTGTGTTTTGTCATTCACTTTGACAGGTGGGTGACAGCTGTGTCATTTACGTAAGTTTCGAGAATGACCGCCGGGTGGTTTTAGTAGAAACCCTTGATGTGATTGTTTTTGATTGGCTCGAGAGCGCCACCTGTTGGTTTTGATTGGACGGTTACTCAACCGTCCTTTCTTTCCCCTTTATAAATAGCTTCTTTATCAGATTTTACTTTTTACTCTCCCCTTTTACTCTCTTTCTCTGTACTGTTCATCTTCTTCCTCCCTACTTCCGAGTCTCCAACCTGTAACCGTCGTCTTCTTCTTCTGCAACAAGGTGTGTTTCCTCATCCTTACTCCTCTTTTTTAATCATGCCTAAGGACAACATGAGTGTATCCTATAGTGTGTTAACACAAAGTAGGCTAGATGAGTTCATAGAGGAATTTAAAATTCCTTCGTCCCTGAACCCTGTTCTTCCAGAACCTGGGACTCCTATCCGTCCCTTCCCCTCCGGTAAGTTCGCATTTTACACTCGTGTGTGTAATTATGCGAACTACCGAGTACCATTCACACGTTTTTTGATGAAGGTACTGGAATTTCATCGGGTGCATATTTCCCAAATGACCCCCTTCGGCCTTAGCCGGGTGAACCAGTTTGAACTATCAAGTCGTTCACTGGATTATGTCCCCGATTTAAACGTTTTTAGAGCTTTTTACCGTTTGAATCGTACCGGGGACTGGTACACCTTCGAGAAAAGGCAACCGAAGGATAAGAAGGGAAAGAAGGTTGATATCCCCAAGGAGGATCGAGAGTGTGTGGGATGGGAGGTATCCAGTTTGAAGGACTGGAAAGATAGGTGGTTCTGGTTGGATGATCTATGCCTGCCGAAGGACATGGCATGGAGGACGAAAAAGGATCGCTTGGAAGGTGACCTACCGAAGGATTTCCAATACGATAAAGAAATGTATGCTGCTTTGGTGAGTAACAAATTCCCTGTTCGGAGAATACCGGAGCATATCTTAGTGATGGGTTGTATTAGTCGTAGCTGGGAGTGGCCTGATAAATGGCCTGTTGTAGAGCTTAGGAAGAAGGGTGAGTCGTTGTGCTATGTTTACTTTGTTTAAATTATGTGTTTTTCGTAAGCTAATCTGTTGCTTTGTTTTCAGACATGTCACTGAGGGATTGTCTTCATCTGGAGTCCTTCGACGACTCGGAGCTGGAACTTACAACTTTCCAAATGGCTCCTGGGGACAAGCCTTTTTTGGATCGTATGAAGGCCTCTTCCTATAAGATCAGGTCCCCGGAGGATTCTACTTCGGCTAATCCTGTCGGTGCTTCGTCATCGGCCGTTCCCTCTGAACCAGCAAGGGATACTGGAAAGCTACCGGAGACCCCGGTGGCTTCTTCTGATGATGGTAAGAAGAAGAAAAAGTCAAGGAAGAGAAAAGGGTCGGAGGGGGACGCTCCTCCGGAGGGTTCGAAGGGTACCCCGAAGAGACTGAAGACTCCACTATCGGTTATCCCCGAGGATATCATTACTGAATCATCGGAGCAAGTTGGGATGCTGAACACTCTTTCTGACCATTTGGACAGTGGGAAGACAGCTCGGGACGAACCACATGTCTCATTTGCCGAAGGTGTTGAGGACCAGATGAATCCTTCCCCTCTCCATTCCTTTCCTGGCCCTTCGAGCCCTGCTGGTAAGTGTTATGGTCCGGATTTGTATTCTCTGTTTCCTACTCCGGATGACGAGGTCTCGAAAGAGTACCTTAGCCATTTGTGGTATGATTCGGAGATTAAAACGGATTGCTTCAATGTGTTTATAGATTCCATGGATTTGGACCCTGCCGTAGCCGAGGAGAAGTTCATTCCCAACTGGGACATCAAGAATGGAGATAAGATCCTGGACGCCTTGACGGCCCGAACCATGATGCTAAATTTGAATACTCCTGCTGAGGCTCATAGGCATCGACGAGCTGCCCCCTTGGTGTTGGCAGATGCTTTAATGATGAACCAGGCTCAGTCGATTGGTCCGGTTACAGAGGTGTATCGTCGTTGGGTCGATCTGGAGGTGGAGAAGGAGAAAGTTTGCTCGTTGATGGATGGTGAAGACTTGTTGTCTGTGGGGAAGAAGCTGGAGGAGTTGTCGAAGAAAAAAGGGGCGTTGGAGAAGAGGTTGGAACAGGCGCTCCTTCAATTGAAATCCAGTGGTGCTGCGGCTGCTTTGGCTTCGGAGGAACGGGACAAAGCCTTGGGAGAGGTTTCGTCCTTGAAAGCAGAGAGGGATGCTGCCCTGCAAGGTAGTGGTTTCGTCTTGCCTTATAGTAAGTTTGCAACGTGCTGTTGTTTCTAACATTTTATTTTTTGTGTTTGTTTTTTAGAGAAGAAGATGTTCGAGGTTGAAGCATCTCGATTCCGAAGCCAATTGGATCACATGAAGAAGGAGATGGATGGCCAAGTGTCTAAGTTAACTGAATCAAATTCTCAACTGACTGGTCAAGTGAAAGAGTTGCTGGAGACGAAGGGGTGGTTGCTCACCGAGGGGATGCGGTCGGTGGCTCGGAGGATCCATACAGGAGAAGAACTTAAAGCAGTGGTCGGAGCTATCAATAATGCTATGAATGCCTGTGGTGTAAATGTGGGTGTTAAAGCTGGCTACCACTACTCTGGAAAAGGTCTTCCTTTCGAGCAAGTGCCCAAGTTGAAACTGAATGCTGATGAAATGTTGAACGAAGCTTTGGATCGGTTCGACACTCTTGATTTTCCATTTCTTCAGCATATCGCACGCTTTGCTTCGGAGCCTTTGGACACCCTTAAGACCGCTGCTCAGTCTGGTGACCTGTTTAAGCCCCCTTCCTCTTGAAGTTGTTTGTTTTTTATAATGTAAGCCACAACGGCAACCCTAAAACAATGTTTCTGATATTTGGCCGGACCACTTTTGGTTCGGCATGTGAATGTGATGTGTGTCTTTGTTCTTTTATGTGGATTTGGTCGAACCACTTTTGGTTCGGCACATTTTATTTTTCATGGATGCAATGATCATACATTTTATGTTGATAGTACTTGTGTGTATTTGAATGTTTTCAAGGGTTTATGTTGGCCCTAGATTATGATCGTGTTTTGCATAGCCGAATGGTTCTTGCCTCGAAAGAAATGCTCGTTTCGGCTTATGGAGATGTTGCTTTGAATATCTCAAAACAAACTAAGGGTTTGTTTGACCTTTATTTTTGTATCGAACCATGATATGCGTCCATATGCTTTGGTTCGAGAAAAATTGTATTTTTATACTTGCAAGTTTTTTGTTCATGTTTTTAAACCATAAGGTCGTTGATTGACCTTCGGTACACCTGGTTGTGGCATCGGTGATTATTAAACCTTTCCACCGGAGCCATTTCCTTGGCGATTTTTAATAAGTAGAAGGTAAACTTATCTTTCTTCGACGTCGATAGGTTTTGTATCTTGCATGCTTCGTTTGTATATATATATCAACGTGCTTCGGCACATACTATATTTTTTTTTTTTATGTGAGATAGGCATGATTTTTCCTTCTTCTTTTTTTTTACGAGGCAATTTCTAAGAATAGGTTCGAATGCTTCGACCTTCATTGTGCCTTATCTCGTTCGGCCTTCAGGTTTCATGTTAACAAATTATGCCTGTTATCATGAGTTTTGGCACATTTTGTCCTTTTTCTTGTTTTGTGTATGGGATCGGATTAGAAAACTTTAACTTGGTTTTGTTCCGACCTTCCTTCTATACTATGTGTTGCTTGTCTCTCTTTTTTTTTTTTTTTTTTTTTTTTTTGGACATTAATGTACAACATAATAGACAGAGTATACTAAAAAGTTTCTTTATTATAAGTGGGAAAACTCGTCCCATCTTTGACTTAAAAGTTCGGGGTAATCCACATCCCGAATTACAAACAAGAACAAAGAAAAAACTTCGGGGCATGTCACATCCCGACTAAACGTATGAAAATTATTGAAATAAAAGCTAGAACATAAGATTCGGCCTTCGATGTTTTACATGTAGCATTTTTTCAGATGGATTCTGTTCCATGTCCTGGGAACTGGGGTACCATCTATCTTAGCTAATGTGTACGAGCCTTTTTCTCCAACGGTGGTTATCAAGTACGGTCCTTCCCATCTCGATGCTAATTTGCCTGAGGGCTCGGCTCGACTGGCCTCGTTGCTTCGGAAGACGTAGTCTCCGACTTTGAACGTTTGTTTCTTCACCCTGGCATTGTAATACTTTTCAAGCTCCTTCTTATACCTAGATTCTTTTATTGAAGCCATTTCCCTTCTTTCTTCCAAAAGATCCAAATTGAGCCGAAGAGAATGATCATTGTCTGTGGTGTTGGCCCTTCGAGGGCTGATCACACCGATTTCGACTGGTATCATAGCTTCGGTGCCATAGGTCAAACTGAATGGTGTTTCGCCGGTGCTTGTTTTTGGCATGGTTCGGTGAGCCCACAGGACATTGGGTAACTCATCTGCCCATCCAGCCTTCTTTCCACCCAAGCGTCGTTGGATTCCTTCTACAATGCTTCGGTTGGCCCTTTCTACTTGGCCATTGGCCTGAGGGTGGGCTACCGATGAAAACAACTGTTTGATCCCCAAATCCGAACACCATTTCTTGAAAGGGTTCTCAGCGAACTGTTTCCCATTGTCACTGATGATGTAGAGTGGCAATCCGAAACGGCAAACAATGTTTTCCCACACGAACCTTTTTACTTGATGACCAGTGATGTCACCCATTGGCTTAGCTTCGACCCACTTGGTAAAGTAGTCGATAGCTACCAATAGATATTTAACCCCTCCGGTAGACTTAGGGAATGGTCCAACAATATCGATGCCCCATTTCTGGAACGGCCAAGCTGCAGTCACTGGGATTAGATTGTTCTTTGCTCGAAGGCTGACCGGAGCGTTTCTCTGGCATTCTTGGCAACTCTGAAGCTCTTGCACGGCACTTTGGTGCATGTTGGGCCAATAATACCCAGCATTCATAGCCTTTGTGACGGCCATTTTCGGTCCGGCATGTATGCCACATACACCAAAGTGAATTTCTTTAATCACATATGAAGCTTCGGCAAGGGAAAGGCATCGTAGGACCGGTCCCAAGAAGGTCCTTCGGTATAACTGACCATTTTGAACTTGGTACTGTAGGGATTTGACCTTAAGCTTTCGAGCTTCGGCCTTATCATCTGGAACCCAACCTTCGGTGATATGCTTCATAATAGGGGTCATCCATGTGTCTTCTTGAACTTCAACTTGTAGGACCTCACTCTCTTCAATTGACGGTTTTGTTAACACTTCAATCTTTGTGCCTTGGGTTGAAGTGGATACGTTGGTCGATGCCATTTTACTGAGAGCATCGGCCTGGGCATTTTCTTCCCTTGGGACATGAAAAACTTTATACGTCTGAAAAGAAGCTACGAGTTCTTGGGCCTTTCGGAGGTATTTCACCATGCTTTCATCTTTTGCTTCGTATTCTCCTCGAAGTTGGTTAACCACAAGTAACGAGTCGGTATGAATTTTGATGTTTTTGACTCCGAACCTCTGTGCGATTCGGAGACCAGCTAATAATGCTTCATACTCGGCCTCATTGTTCGAACTTGGGAACTCGAGCCGGAGGGCATATGAAAACTCAGTGTTATCTGGATTAGTTAACACAAGGCCAGCTCCGGAGCCCTCAGCACTTGACGCACCATCGGTGTATAGGGACCATGCTTCAGATTGTTCTTCTTCCGAAGATTGTTCCTCCGGCTGGTCGGAACCACTTGGTAATTCAGCAATAAAGTCTGCTACTGCTTGTCCTTTCATGGCACCTCTAGTTTTGAAAGTCAAGTCGAAGGCTCCTAGTTCGATGGCCCATTTGGCCAATCGACCGGAAACCTCCGGCTTTCGGAGAACATACTGGATGTTTTTATCAGTCTGGACTTCAATTTCATGTGCTTGGAAATACCTTCGTAGCCTTCTCGAAGCATGGACCAAAGCTAGTGCTAGCTTCTCAATCATAGGGTATCTTGTTTCATAGTCTCGGAGGGCCCTGCTAACATAGTAGATTGGTACTTGGGCTAAGTGCCTTTGTACCATGAGGACTGCACTAACGGCCCCCTGAGATGCTGCCAAATAGACGGTGAGCACTTCTCCTGGCTTCGGTGCGGTGAGAGTAGGTAACAAACTAAGACATTGCTTCAGCTCACCAAATGCCTGTTCGGCCTCTTCGGTCCATTTGAAGTCATTTTTTCCAAAACTATTTTTCAACACTGTCATGAAAGGCAAAGTTCTTTCGGCTGCTTTAGAAAGAAAACGATGCAAAGCCACTAATCGACCATTTAGTGATTGAATTTCTTTGACTGTTTTTGGAGCTTTTAAATCCATCACTGCCTTAACTTTCTCCGGGTTTGCCTGGATTCCCTCCTTAGCAACCATAACACCCAGGAATTTTCCCGCCTCCATGCCGAAAGAACATTTAGCTGGGTTCAGCTTCATGTTGATGCTCCGGAGACAAGTGAACGTTTCTCGGATATCAATCATCATATCAGCTTCATCTTTACTTTTTATCACCACATCATCTACATACACTTCCATGTTTCTTCCAATCTGATTCTTGAATGCCTTGTCCATTAATCGCTGATAAGTGGCACCGGCATTCTTAAGGCCGAAAGGCATTTTTGTGTAGCAGTAAAGCCCTTCGGCGGTGATAAAAGCAGTTTTATCTTCATCTTCTGCTGCCATCTGTATCTGATGGTAACCCTTGTATGCATCAAGAAAGCATTTTAATCGAAAACCAGCTAGTGAATCAACCTTGACATCCATCTCGGGTAGTGGATAGCAGTCTTTGGGGCATGCGTTGTTAAGGTCTTTAAAATCAACACACATTCGCCATCCCCCATCTTGCTTCTTTACCAAAACTGGGTTCGCCACCCAGGTCTGATACTGAACCTCTCGGATGATATTTGCATCAAGAAGCTTTCGAACATCCTCAGCAATAGCCCTGTTCCGATCCAGCCCCATACTCCGTTTCTTTTGTTGCACTGGTCGGACCGAAGGATATACATTTAACTTGTGTTCGGCCAGGTGCCTAGGCACCCCCTTCATGTCCGAATGTTGCCAAGCAAAAGAGTCTAGGGACTCAGTTAGAAGGTTCCATAAAGCAGCTTTATAATCAGGTGGGAGTTGTGCACCAACAGTTACCTGCCAATTTTTTAAATGGATTAAGCAAAGAATTTTGGTAAGGTTGTTTAGAACCTTTTAGTTGCTTCGACTACCTTTTGCTCCGGAAAGCATGGGTTAATCGACCATTTTTCTGACAATTCTTGAGTAACTGGAGCAACTTGGGAGCTCGAAGCTTGACGAATCTCGGCTACGATCTGCATCTGCTCGGTATGAACAGTTGCTATTCCATCTTCTGTTGGAAACTTGATAGCTCCATGTATGGAAGAAGCAACCATTCCGAAGGCACACATGCTGGGGCGTCCCAAGATGACGTTGTGCACGGAATGAGCTCCTACCACTAGAAATGTTAACATTTCTGTTCGGCTTCGGCCTTCAGCACCCAAGGTTACTGGAAGGGTGATCCGTCCCATGGGTTGAATTATCTCTCCTGAGAAACTGACTAATGGCATGGAGACCTGTTGTCATTTAAAACATAGGTTATTACCATTATTCCGAAGGTCGGAAAGAATTGTTCCGGATGAATTATGTGGTCGGAACGAATGTCTGTGAGTACCTGTACCATCCTTCTCTGGATTTCAGGTGCCAATCGTTGAAAACAATGATGGTACATTATCTCCGAAGCACTGCCATTGTCTACATAGACTCGTTGAACTTTATGTCCGGCAATGATGGCAGAAATAATTATTGGTCCTTCCAGAAACTAATTTATTAATTAAACTAATTAATTAAAAGTAATATCTTATGAAGTAGAATGTTATTATGCTTAAAAAAAACTGATTAAGTGATTTGAATAGAAAACAATAAGAATAAAGAAGTAACTCCCTCTAAACTTCAGGTTCTAGGTTTCACACAGTTTTCAGTTTATAGATTGGGAACCACATAGACATAGTTCTGGAAATTAGTTAATTAACTGGTAGCACAAGTTCTTGTCATCAAACCCTATTATCTACCCAATTGTAAGCGTCAAGTCAACCCTCTTTATGTCACCCAACCCGCTACTAAGTTTTGTCATCAACCGAACAAGTTGTAAAGAGAGGACTCAAAACACAAATCAATTGTTTAATAACTAATGCATCAATAATGTTTTAATTGTTTGTCATCACAAGTAAAACATAATCCAATACTGAAAATAAATAGAAAAAGTGTGAAACCTATGCGAACCATTCGTCTAGAGGAAGTCACAAAAGATTTATCCTTGCATCTTGGTCGCGTGCATGCCTCCTCTTTTTACTGTTGTGCGATCCTGTTCTATCCAAGCTGTGTGCCGTCCAAAAAAATAATAACCTTTCCCCTCATATACTATCGTAGGGTTTATTTTAATTTCTTTTATTTCCGTTAACTTTTTGTTTTTGGCCCAACACATCTTGGGTCTCGTAACCCCAAGTATCAAAATCTAACTAGGTTTTTTTCCTTATATTATTATTATTATTATTATTATTATTATTATTATTATTATTATTATTATTATTATTATTATTATTATTATTATTATTATATGTTTCAGACTCGGGTGTTCTTTGCTCGACCAAAATTTCTCTTCTACGCCCCAATGTCCATGAACACCTTCTTCCAAGTGTTTGTGTCTCGATTAAAATTCTTTTTTATTGAGCTCATTATCCACGAACACCTACAAAACACATGCGCACTAATAAATAACTAAGACCGACTAAAAGCACACAATAAAAGACTAAAATATATACAAAACTAACATATTAACAAGGTGTTTTCACCAACACATCAGTACATTATCTCCGAAGCACTGCCATTGTCTACATAGACTCGTTGAACTTTATGTCCGGCAATGATGGCAGAAATAATTATTGGTCCTTCCAGAAACTGATCTGGTGTTACCTCAGGGAACGATATTGCCTGTTACAGAGATAAATCGTTTTAGAACCAAAAGCAATGCAATATTTTGGAGATTGTTTGGTTAGAAAAATACGAATACTAATACGTAAAACGTCTCTCACCCACCTGGCCCATAAATGAAGCAAGGTGAGAGTTGGAGCGTTTAATGCCATGTGGTGTGATGGCCTGAATCATGTTAATCACTGCTTGGTTGTTGGTGTTGGTGATTGCTCCGGGCTTCCCTTCCTTTACTTCTTTAAGAAGATGGGAAAGTTTTCCAGACCGAACCGCTTTCTCAATTTCTTGCCGGAGAGACCAACAATCATCAGTATTGTGCCCTTTTGCTCGGTGATACTCACAGTATTTTTTGGAGTTTCGGTCGGACGAAGGTCGCTGCTTAGCAGGCGTAGGAAGCTGCAAATTTTCTGTTAACAAGATGTCTCGAGGAGTTTTGGTTAAATCAGTGGTTCTTCCGGAACCTTGAGACTTAGAAGAACTGTTTCGGTCCGACCGATCATATGGTTGCTGTCTGTTTTTGTTCCAATGACTGTTCCGATCTGCGTTATGAGAGCCTTTCTTCCACACGTTGCGTCCTCCAGAGTTCTTATAATCTCCTTCGGAAGATTGCCCACAGGCACTCTTCCCCCTGGCGAAGGCTCTAGCTCGTTCCATGAGTACTTCCATTGTTTTCGGCAAATCCTCATGTAGTTTTTCTACCAACTGATTGTTTCGGACTCCGTGGCAGAAGCCCGAAACTCGGAGCTGGTCCATAGCACCATGGATTTGCATACTCTCTTTGCTGAAACGATCGATGAAGGCCTCCAAGGATTCACCATCCTTCCTCCGGATGTTATGTACTTCCGTGATGTCCTTGGAGCATCGTCGTTGGTTTGCAAAGTTTATCAAAAACAACTTTCTGAATTCGATCCAGTTGGTGATTTCTCCAGCAGATAACCCATCGAACCAAACCCTTGCTGCTCCGGTGAGGGTTTGTGCGAACATGTGGCACCATGCTGGCATGGGCCATAGTTCAATCTCTGCTGCCCCTTCGAATGCAAAGACATGGTCGTCTGGATCGGAGGTTCCGGCATATGTTTTAACAGTAGCTGGCATTTTCAGCTTAACAGGAAGAGGTGCAGTTGCAACTCTTTGAGAGAACTTGGAGAACGATGTCATATGAGCAGGACGATATGGAGCAGTAAGTTCATCGTCTCCCCCTGTTACAATTGGCATTCTTTCTGACATGGGCATGCTAATCTGCATCGGTCCGGTATAACCAGAAGATGCCAGTGGCCCTTGTGGAGTTTGGATCTGCATAGTGGTGACCGCAGTGGAGTAAGTGGCGAAAGATCCCAGACCGGTGCTTAGCTCTGCCGAAGCAGCAAGTCCACCGGTGGAGAATAGATTGGTTTTCACACTTTGCAGAACTGTCTCCCTACTTTGTTGTTCCTTCAGCCGAAGCAACAATTCTCTGTTTTTCTGGAGGAAAACATCATCAAACTCTATCAGTGAGGTACTTGCCTTAACAGCCGAAGCACCAATAGAGAAAGATGATTGCTGAGCACTCCCCTGCATACCGGTGGAGGTGATAGCTGGTGCCGACGAGGTGATAACCACCTGATCGTCGTTAACTTCATTTGCTGTCACGTCTTCAATTATGAATCCCTCAGAATGTGCCGTCATGGGTAGAGATTACTCTGCTCTTCTCGAAAAAAGAAAAGAACACAGCAAATCACGGATGGCGCCAATTGAAGAGGAAAAATGTTACCCCTTGGTTGGTCCGGTGAACCAGATCTGAGAGATGAGATGAGAAAGAGTGACAGTTGAGTGGATCTGAGATTAACCTGCAAAACAAGACACCGTTAGGCTCGTCACAGGGGAGAGGAAGGGTCTCTCTGTGACCACCCTCCGGCGTGAGAATAAGTATGGTTTTAAGAAGTGGAAAGTAAGTACGAAAAGTACAAAAAGTACAAGTAAGTGAAGTTACCAAATGAGGAAATTTTGGGAGGTATTTATACTTTCCCTGATGGGCTTCGGCCCTAGGCCCATGGGCCTTATGACCGAAGCTAGTCCATCGGCCGTTTAGTCTAGGCTCCGACCTTTATTACGTTCTTTCGGGTTTTAACTTGTAACCCTTGTATTTGATTGGTTCGGACTCGACCTCCTTCGGGTGGTTCGACCTCCGACCTATGACCATATATTCTCTTCACATACCAAACAATATCAATATGCTCAGCAAAATATGTTGTTTTATTTATCATTTAATATATTAACTCTTTGTAAATTGAGACACATATGTTTGTTAAATAAGCATAATCAGTTCATCAATCATAAGTTTGAACCTTACTTTGTAATTGTTTGAAAGATGCTTGGCTAGTAGTAAAAAACAATAAATAAATAATTGTATTTATTAATAATAACTCAGTTTAAGGCCACCCGTAGTGGGGCGCTAAACACCCCATTTTGTCTTCAATCGGGCCCCCAACACCAAAACCCCCGAGCGCTATGGGGCGCTATGCACCCTCATTTTGACTCAATTTTGCTTTCAGCGTTATATTTATAACGTCAACTTGATTTTTGGATTTTGTGCCAATTGTTCCGGCCAATGAAATTGAAGGCAGGGGCGCTACCCCTTTGTTCCGGTACACACAGGGTATGTTTGGCAAAACTAGCTGGTAGCTGGAAGCTGCAAGCTGGTAGCTGCAAGCTGGTAGCTGGAAGCTGGTAGCTGAAAGCTTTTTAAATATATTTTGGTGTTTGGCAGAGTAGCTGGAGCTTTTAATAAAATGTATAAAATGACCAAAATGGGCATAATTAAAAGCTTGTAAACAATGTTTTTATTTTATTTTTAAAATATAATGGGCATTTGTGTCATTTACTAACTAAAAGCTTGTAGCTAGTAGAGCTTTTTCTTAAAAGCTAGTACTAGTAGCTTTTCACTATAGAGCTTTTTCTCCAACTTAAAAGCTTCCAGCTCCTTCAACCAAACAAGGCTTTTAATTAATTAAGAGCTTTTTCTTAAAAGCTTGAAGCTCCTAAAAGCTTTTAAAAGCTCTTTGCCAAACATACCCACAGTCTAAAAGTTAAAAAATGTCCTTTTATATATTCAAAATTAAGTAAAAGAAAAATTGTTCCACTCAGCTTTCTTTCGAAAATGATAAACCACTAAAATCTATGCACTAACATTTGTCTACTACGTTTACTATTTACTACCATACTACCTTATTGTTGAGTACTTAATTCTGAACAGTAACTTTGATTCTTTAGTAGTTATACAGGACACCAGTGCGAATCAGTGGAGTAAACAAACCGTTTAATGGCGACTATTGCTATGCGAATCGCTGCATCTTCTTCGTATGATGGTTCCCAAAAGAAAGCTAAATAAACCTTCTATTTACGTTGTTGAGGACTCGAGGCTTGTTGGTTCTAGTTTTCTACTCACCGTTTCTGTATCAAAACATAATGCTAAATTATTCCTCATAAAGAACCCTATACGCGCAAAATATAATAAACAATAGTAAAAAATGGCTTAAGAATCACAACATATGACAGATCCACATTTCGAATACGAACAAGTACTACTTGTACTAGTAAATCCAGGAACGGGATATGCAGTGCTTGAGTAAAGTGTGAGAAGGAAAAAAAATGAGCCAACATTGCAACAAATTGAGCCTACATTAAATACTAACCCTTCAACTTTTTCAAACCGACAACTTATGCCTTTATAATTTCAGATACCAATATTCACTTTTATCGTATTTAGTTTCGATAAAATTTCATACATCAATTAACGGATTTTCATATAATTAGGGTACTACTCTAAACAATATTATTTAGAAGTTTCATATATTAACAGCTTGTGTGTTTTTTGCGAAAATTACGCTGAGACAGCAGAACATTTATTAACAGCTTGTGTGTTTTCGACAGCGGTATGGCAAGGAGTGGCGAACTGGTGTAAGATTCCGGACATTTTCGCTTTCAAGTGTCAGGACGTGTTAGAGCTACATAAACATATCCTGGAATTGATTACCAAAAGGAAGATCTTTCAAGGTATCGTTACAATTACTTGTTTGCGGATGTGGAAGGCTTGGAACGTGTGGATTTTTGCAAACAAAATGCATAACACAGTGGAGGTGGTCTTGGACGTTAAAGTTATGGGTTTTTTGTGGTATAGAAATAGATATAAACACGATACGGTAGATTGGAAAAAAAAATGGTGCAACTTCGAATTCGTGTAATTGGTGGTGTTCGACCTTTCTATTTCCGACTTGGAAATAGTCTTATCTGTTTTGTTTGGTAACGAAAGTTATTTAAAAAAATGGGGTTCAATTCCCACTTCCAACATTTATGGTTGGATATTTTGCCAAGTGATGGTTGAACCTACCCTCTATGGAGGGGTCAGGTTTGATTCTGATGACGCCTCGGTTTTCTATTACCGTGCATTTACTCCAGAGAGGCTTGCCTCTTTTGGAGGCTGCAACATCTGTCAAATGGCAGGTGACGGAAAATTTTCCGGGTGGAAGCTTTAGTGCCCCTTATGCGCAGCTTCGACTCGCTTGTGGGCCAGCCACTCTCGCGTCAGCGTGGACCCGGTTAAGACAACATAGTCTGACCATTGTAGAGTGGCTAGGGGATCCTCTTCTTGGGGTTGTGATGAACTCTGTCACAACATAGAAAATCACTTTCCAAAAAAAAATTAAAAAAAAAGGTTTCATATATTTTTAAAAATCCATATTATTAGCTTAACTCTTTTAAAACCATTAATAGATAATTATAACCTTTAACAGATAGAGACATGAACCGTTTTACTTTAATTATTATAAACCCTTGATAAAATATTAAATACATAATCACAAATAACAACATACTTCTAAACCAAGAATCAAAACATACAACCCAATATGCATAACGTACAACTTACCAAAAACCATCCGTTACCCTCTCGTCGTCTATTTACTTCCCCCACTCCTTCCGTTCTCCCAATACCCTAATTAAAAAACGCACCATCTCCAAATCCACAAACGACGCCGTTTCCAATTAACCTCTTCAAATTACCATAATGCCCTCAACTCCTAACCAACCACACCTTAACGGCGCCTACTACGGCCCTTCAATCCCTCCCAAATCCTCCCACCGTCCCAGCCGCCGTGGCGGCGCCGCCTCCGCCGCCACATGCAACCCATTAACCTGCTGCCTCAGTTGCATCTGCAGCTGCATCTTCAACTGCATTTTCCAAATCCTAATCACAATATTAATAATATTACTAATAATCGGTCTTATCCTCTGGTTCATCTTCCGTCCTAACGTCCCCAAGTTCCACGTAGATGACGTCACGCTGACGCAATTCACTCTCTCGGACACAAACAGCACTCTGTACTACAACCTCTCCGTTAACATGACGTTTCGTAACCCTAACAGACGGTTAGGGATATATTATGATACAATTGAGGCTAATGCGTTGTATCATGGAGTTAGGTTTGGGACAGAGGATGTTACAGGGTTTTATTTAGGGCATAAGAAGGAGAATAATGTTGGTGCTGTGTTTAAAGGTGAGAATATTGTTAATGGTGTTAAATCGAAGTATGATATGGAGAGTAATGATGAGGTTTATAAAATATTATTGAAGTTGAAGATGAAGATTAGGTTTAAAGTGTTGTGGATGAAGACGGGTAAGTTTAAGCCTAAGTTTGAGTGTGATTTGAAGGTTCCGTTTAGTGGTAAAGGTAAGGGTTCTTCTAATTCTGTTGTGTTTCAGAGGACCAAGTGTGATTTCGATTGGTAGATATTTTGATGGAATATGATGAAGTTTTATGATTCTTTTGATGTTTTTTTAGTGTTTGTTTTGAAATTTTGATCTTGGATATGAATTTGAATATTATTGTTAATGATGATTTCATTGAATTTGGTGGAATTTGTGTTTTAAAAACCGGTTTTTAAATCATATCAGATTAGGTTTAAAAATTAAAACTGGTTAATTAGTTGTATCGGGTTGTATCTGACGATTCAACCAAGTTTTTTTTTATCTTTGTTGAATTATTGGTTTTGAGTATTGATCTTGGATATGGATATATGATTGATAATGAGTTCTATGAATTTGGTGAGGATTATTGTTTGATGTGTTTGATAAAGAAGATTTAGAATTTGAAATTTAAATAATAATAATGATGTTGTATTTTAAACGTTAAGATAGGACAAGTGGGGCCTTGAGATAAATCCAGTGCGGCATCTCAACGCTTTCTTTTCTTCTTTTCCGGTTGTGGAACTTCTTTTTAGATATTTTTTTTAGTAAAAAGTGTAGCAATAGTTGCGTCCAATTTTTATTTTTCATTTTTGGTAATTGGAATGGCTACTTGCAACACGTTAGAAACAAGCAAGTAGAATACCTAGAGAAATTATGTCAATTTTTAATGTACATATAACACTATGAAAATGTTGAAAAAGAGAATGAACATGTAACATAGTTAATATTTGTTAATAGTTGTATAGAGGTTGTGTGCCTGCGAGTTATTTTATTAAACGTAGCATAATGATAATTGTCTACGTACACAAGTTATCAAATTCAATGGTGCTTTTAATTTCAAAGAGATCAATATTTAGGAGTTCAATTGAACATCTATTGCATATTAGGGGTTAATTCGTATGCTGATAAACTTATATTGTGTTTCGATGAAATTTGAGACTTATTTTGTATTTGGTTGAAATTGATTTTAGCTTGTAACGTATTAGGTTGAACTTATTTTAAATGTGTTATTTTGAACTATTGAATAATATTTTATACTATTAAACTTTGAAAGCTGTTTTTCTTTTTAATTTGAGCCAAACCAAGCCAAGCTGATCCAGCTCTGTTTAAAACCAAGCCGAGCTTGAGCTGTGATTTTCAGCTCTGTTTTCAATCCGAGCCGAGCGAACCAAGCGTCCAAGTCGAGCCCGGGCTTGACCTGGCTCGGCTCAGCTCATGAACACCCCTAAGATAGGCCAATGACCTATTGCTCAACTGACATTGGATGAGAAATGAAGATTTGGATTGAAGGCCAGTGGTCTCAAGTCTAAATCCGATGCTAACTGGTTCTTACCATAGTGGGCCTTTGGGCGGCAGGTTTTCCACAGAACTGAAGATGGTGGGCTTTGGCTATCTAACATTGCTTGCAATCGTGAAGATTTTTTTTTTTTTTTTTTTTTTGTGAAAAACTACTTTCACTCAACACAAACGACTAGCTATTACCAAGGCGAAAATAACTAGCCGAACACCAAAACATCCAAATCACATTACATCAAAAATACACCACCTATCCCAATCCACCGTGCCTTGCCTAAACCTATGTTTATACCACAAGAATCCCAAGGCTTTAACATCCGCAACGATATCGGCCACCTTGACGATTTTATTGAAAAACACCATCTCGTTTCAAGCCTTGAGAATTATATCATAAATCAATTTGCTCTTGCGGTGACCCATGCTAAATGAATTGGGAAGCCATTCCAAGTCTCTAACTATGAAAGCAAATATCGGGAGAGTTCGACACCAACTACTAACTCGTTGCCAAACAACATAGGCGAAGCAACAAGTTAGAAAGTGATCACACAATTGCACAGTCGCTGCATAGCCTACAATCCGTCGATCCAATTTGAACATTTCTATGCGCCAAAGCTTCGAGAGTAGGGATTTTTTTATTTATTTTTATGTGTGTGTGAACAAGCATTGGGTTGAATCTTAATGCTTCCATTAGTCCTATTGCGGTATTGGGCTCAAGTGAGGCCCGAAATAGAGGTATATTCTACGATTGTAACTATACTTGTTTTTCTTGTACATAACAAAAAACATATGACGTATCACCTTTTAGCTTTAATGAATGTTTTATAACCTGCTACGAACCATTTTTTATGTTCTAGATTTTAAAAGTTATATGTGTTATACTGTTTTCAATATTTTAGCCCCATTCCAAATGAAGGTTCTTCCCATGCTCCTAAATTTTGTCATTTAAAGCACTAAATGACGTGCTATATAGTCGTTGAACTCAAATTTGGCAATAAATTGGAACACTTCTATCCGTTTTTGTAATTTACTATTCTAGTTAGTAAGTTAAGATAGGCCAATGAAGTATATAGCTCAACTGGCGTTGGATGAAAAATGAAGAGTTGGATTGAAGGCCACTAGTCTCAAGTCCGAATCCGATGCTAACCGGTTTTTACCATAGTAGGTCTTTGAGCGGCGCGTTTTTCACATAACTGAAGATGGTAGGCTTGGGCCATCCAGCATTGCTTGCAATCGCGAGGATATGGGTTACCCCAGGTAGCCAGACTTTTATTCGTCAGCTATTAAAAAAATTAAGATAGGACAAGTAGGGCCCGAGGAATTATGAATGATCCCTGGGGACAAGTGGTGGAACCTCTTTTTAGATATTTCATATTTCGTGTAATACTAATGATGAATAAATCTATTTTCGAAACTAGACCACATAATATATAGCATCGCGCTGTGTAAATGCATTATTAGACACATCCTTACCACATAAAATGGGTAACCACACCGTGTATCAGTGCATTACAACATTTAAAAAAAAACTATTGTTTTCTATGAATTACTTGTGCTAACTGGACGCCTAATTATAATAGTAATGACCTCAAAATTCGATCCCCTTGAGGTTTCGCGACCTGCAAGATAATTATAATCCGCGAAGTTGCTGTTTTTTCTAAACAATTTTTTACACCTAAAAAATAGGGAATGAAACTTAGTAAACACCATATTACTAAACCATCAGATCAAGCATGGAGACGAATATTCTTTCAACATTTTACGGTATGACTTTGTTTAATATTATAAATTGTAATTGAAGTCCTAGATAGGATGATCTGGTGTATCCCTTATGTGGTTTTTGGTGTTATGCTGTTGCATTCTGTTTAGGGTTGGGGTAATGTTGAATGTGGGTGTATCCCTTATGTGGAATATATGACTCGTTTGGTTGTTAAAAAAAAAGATTGTATTTTTTAAGAAAAAATGGTGCAATTAGATTTTACATTAACGACTCCGGTGGCCCATCTTAAATACCTAAGATAAATGGGCTTCCCAAATATATAGAGGGTACCAAAAAATTGGGCTCATCTAAATTTTTATACGATTCGTTAATAAGCCGATTAAGAGATGGCCCAATGAACCTAGAACCGGATTTCAGGTATGACCTGGTCCGGTTCTTGGTAAGAGTTTTCTATTCAAAGGCATATGGGTAGTTCAGGTACCCAATACCCGGGTTTAAAAATCCTGCTTTCGGGTTTTAAATCAGGTCCAGGTTCTTATGTTTTGTGCACTAGTTAAAATCACTTTTAAAATTTGATATATTTTGTAAATATGTATATATGAACCCACATGAAATTTTACAATTTCTTAATTCAAATCCTAAATTTATATTTTACAAAAATTTCATGCGGGTTCACATAAGTATTAGGAGATTGTCATTAGGGTTCAAGAAATTCAAATCCTAAATTTATACATTGCAAAATTTTACAATTTGAATTAGCATGTTATCGAACATAAATGAACAAACGTTCATCAACACATTATTGAAAGAGTAACGTCATTGAATTAACATATTATCAAACATGAATGAACAAACGTTCATTAACACATTATCAAAGGAGTAACGTCAATGTAGTAACATCACTTGAGAATTTGAGTTTATATGAGCATTCCAGCTCATTGATTACACATCCATGTTTAACTCCTCATTAATTCCAAATAACAGTATTTAACATCCAATTTGTTTTCATCAAAACTTAAGGAAAGTTAAGCATTCAGATCTTGATCTTTAGATCATAAAGAATATCAAAATTTTAACTTTTTTGCTTGAACAAATCTTTTTTTTGGACTTAAAAAAGAATCCAACAAAATTTAAGATCTTATTAATAAATGATTTTTGAAATCTAGAAATAAATTTATATTCACTATTTGTTCGATTTGAAAGTACTGTAATTTTCCAACCAAAACTGATCATAATATATCACACATAACATTTGATGCAACCCACACTGAACAATGCATAGTCAGAGTTTGAGTCGAACAACTGTTTTTTTAGTGGACAATATAATACCTTATTTTAAAATAATTAAATAAATACATATATAGCTTTCAAGTTAAGACGAACAAACCATCCATATGATGTTCAATTACATAAAACCAACACCACACGATCAATCAAATGAAATGCATCCTCACCATATACCACGCTACACCGGAGCACTCCCTTTTGGCTCCTCCTTTTTCTATACGTACATACCACCTAACATTCCCAAAGCTCAAAAACAAATCAAAATTATCTACCGTAAAAGAGTCAGGCTAATTTTTTTCGATCTAACCAACTCTTTTACGGTAGATATTTTAGTGTAAAAGAGTGGGTTACCTTTTTTAAATGTACTCAACTCTTTTACATAGATATTTTACCGTAAAAGAGTCGGTTACCTTTTTTCAATCTAACCGATTTTTCATAAATGTTCGGTTAGATAAGAAAAAAAAAATGCAACCTACTCTTTTACAATGGCCGTGAAACCGGTCCAAACGGTGACCGGAAACCACCTACAACAACCTCATCATATACGCAATGGTGAAACTCAGCTACTTTCCCCTGTTTTTCAGCTATTCTACACTCTTCACACAACGACCGACTAATCGGACTGTTATAAACCCTAGGATACGCATCTTCAATCGTTGGAAAATTCGGATAATCGAATCCGTACGAATTCAAAATCATGTTCATGTAATTCTCTCTTTGAAACATCATATCATGAAACCGATCATCAAACAACTCATGATGATTATTATTATTATTCCAACTAATTTGTGATAAATCACGAACCTGTTGTTGTTGTTGTTTACGTCGGTCTCTTCTGGACCGTTTCAATACCACAAGAAAACAACAGTTTCTTTCTCTACAAACAACAGCAAAGTTCACCTTACCGGTTATTAATATCTTTCGTCTGTCAGGTGAAACCTTCGGTTTCGTAACATCAACTAAATAAGTAGTTAAGTTGTTATACGAAATACCTATCAATTGACTCAGCATCAGCTGAAACTGCTTGAAGAGAAGATCTGGATGGATGTTAATGTTTCCTACGTTTATCTCTCGTTCGCCGTCGTATAGGATGACGGGGAACATGGTGGTGGTTGGTGCCACGTCAGCTTCTGGTGGTTCAAACATGTTATGTGATGTTATTTCGATGAGTTTCGAGAAGAAAGGTTCTAGAGAGTAGGGACCGTGTGTAGATGAATCCTTTGCAGAATTAGGCTACTTTTTGGATTTCAAATTATAAATGGGTGGTTGAATGGAAAATTTGTGTTTATGGTAATGGTTCTAAACCATTTAGCGGCATCAATCATCAAGATATAGGGTTCTGACTTGTGTAAGGTGAAGCCGCTAATCCGTTTGGGGTAGTCACTGTAGCCGCTGAATGGGATGGAGGATTCACCATTGATGCCGCCAAATGGTTTGGAGGAGTCACTATTTTGTCCTTTCAAACTCCAACTCTATTTTCCATCATGTGATTTTTTTTTGTTTCCTTTTGAATTCAAACGAATAAAAAGAAAAAAAAAAGAAACTATCTTCCTCGTTGTCGTTGTTCTCGTTTATATACAAGTCGGTAGGATATTAATCAAACCGTTTTTTTTTTCTTTTTCCGCTTTCTTTCCTGCTTTTAACAGCCAAATGCCCAAATGAATACTATTCTTTTTTTTTTAAACCAATTTAAGCGTTTAAACTTTTTGAGATACCTGACTTTTCATATCAACTTATTAAGTATTAAACTTATTTTATACTTATTATTTTTAACTATCAAGGTGTCCGCGGGATGCGACGGAAAATATAACCACTTCTACGGATATACATAATTTGGTTCAATTCAGTTACTAGATTCAATCGAAACCAAATCCATCGCTTAATCACTCTTATTAACTAATCGGCTAATTGGTTCATATCTTCTAACTTCTAAGTACCATCTAAGCATATACATTATACATATGTGTGGGTTGGGTCTAAAGGACAAAATAGTGACTCCTCCAAACCATTTGGCGGCATCAAGGGTGAATCCTCCATCCCATTCAGCGGCTACAGTGACTACCCCAAACGGATTAGCGGCTTCACCTTACACAAGTCAGAAACCTATATCTTGATGATTGATGCCGCTAAATGGTTTAGAACCATTACCATAAACACAAATTTTCCATTCAACCACCCATTTATAATTTGAAATCCAAAAAGTAGCCTAGTTCTGCAAAGGATTCTGTGTAGATGGATGACGATGGGTATTTATATAAGAGGTGGGGTGGGTTATTAGTTGGAATAGTTGGGGGTAGTTCGGTAATTTTGGTATGGGTGTTGCTTGGGGCTTAAGGAGTTGATGTGTACCTGGTACGAGTCTAGCGTTATATTTTGAACTAGATTATATCCCGGGAGCGTCCCGGGTTGAGAAATCTAATTTGAAATATCAATTTTACATCTGAAATAAACTGATGCGTTTTACAATTACATGCAGGAAAGCTTCGGGTAGCACTTAACCTAAAACAATTAACAATGTATCTCCAATGTTATTGCATAACCTTAAACAATATATAACTCTAATATTAAAACCTAACCTAAAACAATGTACAACTCCAATACTAACACATGTTGTAAATAAAATTCATATTTACTGGTTTGAACATAACTAATAACCTGAACACTTTGTGTTTTTTTCCTGTACGAACAAAACCACACAAAAAATAGTCGTTTTTTTCTCCGTTTTTTATATAGCACTATGGTACCCGTTGGAAAGATAATAAAACGCTCGTTAATTTGGTGTAATTTTTTTCTTTAAAAAATCTCGTATATAAAAGATATTAACATTTAAAAGTTATGGGATGAAACATTAGAGATAAAAATCTAATTTTGTTTTTAAATTTTAAATTATTATTTTTCTAAAATAAAGTCCTTGCCACATGAGATGACACATGGCACACTCAATGAAGAGAATACCTCTTTGAGTGCCATGTCATTAAAATGGCTTTGGTTTATTATATGTATAGATAGATATAAACTATCCAAACAAATAATCTGAGTGAAATTAATAAAACTAGAGAGTAGAGACTAGGGTTGTTAAAGTCAAATCGAGCATTGTTTGTGTTTAGCTTATTTACAAACTGAGCTCAACGGCTTGTTTACAATTGAGTCGAAAGCTGAGCAAGCGTTTTTTTAGGGCGGATTTTTTCGAGCGGGCACTGAGTGGAGGGTAATTTGAACAACCACAAAATTAGGATGTTTCCTTCAATGTTTTCTTTGCTAGGTGACAACGAAGGTCGAACTGTCTGATGATGACACTAATAGTCCAAGTGTCCGAAGATGAGGCTTAGGTTGAGGCCGTGAGGTGATGAGTATACTGTAGAGAACAATTGTTGTATTGTGACGTATGAAGATATCAAGCGGCGGACGACTAATGACATAAACAAATCAGGACTGTCACTTCACGACTTAGGGTTTTACTACTAAACTTGGTGTTACATTTTTATTGAATTAGGTGGAATAGTTTATATTCTATTTGCATATATTGGGTTAAATGTTATATGTAAAGCTATAAATGTTATTTTGATTTGTGTGAATGTATATAGTTATAGTGGGTGAGGTTTCTGTAGAAAAGTCATATTTCGTGAGAAGTGTGAGAATGATTAAAAATTGATATGTAGACATCATTATTTGGACTTAGTTATATTGTTTTGGATTGTTTTGTCTGGAAATCACCAAATATAACATTTAAAAACCGAAAACAATGTATTTTTGGCTTAAAACTTAGAACACCATGCCAAAATCATCAGCAACACGTTTTAAGTGTTAAGTAGTGTGTTTTAGGTGTGTCTTAAATTTAGTGACTATAATTAGGCCTGTAAACGAACCGAACGAACACGAACACATGTGTGTTCATGTTTGTTCATTTAACTTTAATCGAACACGAACACATAATCGAACACAGTTTTGTGTTCGTGTTCGTTCATTAAGAAATTTTCATGTTCGTGTTCATTTATGTTCGTTCATTTAAACTTAAACGAACAGTTCATGAACATAAACGAACACCAATGATCAATATAAATAAACACAAATAAACATAAATGAACATAAACAAACACCGATTAAGACCATGTATAAGATGACCTATAACTGGAAAAATAATGAACTTACAACATTCAGCTTTAGCCAGAATAATCAATGGTGGATGGCATATGCCTAGCTTCTAATCGTGGTAAATGGTAAAACCCACAAAGCTATAGAAAAAAAAAACGATAAGAGAAGGTGGGTCATACTTGCGGCGCTGTGGAGGTAGGAGACTGGAGACGGGGCTGTGGAAGTGGTCAGCCGGAAGTGGAAGAAGGTATGGCTGCGGAGTGTGGAGAAGAAGGGAGGTGAAGCTGTGAAGTGTGGAGAGCGGCTGATATGTTTAGAATGTTAGTGTTAGGTTTAAGTTTTAGAACATATCAAATATATTGTATGTAGTATAATATGAATTAAGGCTATGTAACAAAAGAGAAATAAATAATAAAAATAAAGTAAAGTTTAATTAAACGAACAAAAATAAACGAACGAACAAAAACGAACACAAATGAACGAACATAAGCGAACATAAACGAACGTTCGTGAACATAAATGAACGAACAAAACGTGTGTTCATGTTCATTCGTTTAATTAAACGAACATAAACGAACTTCCCGCCGAACATTTCACGAACAGTTCATGAACGTTCGGTTCGTTTACAAGCCTAACTATAATACATTGCATTGTGCTTTAGTTTGTTGTGTTTGGTGTTTTTCAAGCCAAAACAACCTATAACATTATTTCTAAGTCCAAAACATAATGCCTACATGTCAATTCTTAAGTCTTTTTACAATTCTCACAAAATATATCCTTTGTACACAAACCTAAACCTATTCTTATATATCATAAATAAATAAAATTTTATTCAAGCCGAGCGGACCTTTATTCACGCTTGGCTCATCTACAAATTGAACCGAGTCCAACAGCTTATTTACAACCTAACAAAAGATCCAGCGAACATTTTTTGTGTGAACGGTGAGCAATTTGAACAGCCCTACTAGAGACTCGGTTGAAAGACTGATATATTATCTTTTTTTTTTTTGAACGGCAAATTTCTACACCCTATGGGACTTGAACCCATGACCTCCCCTTAGGTGTTCCTAGAAACTTTGTTTCTACCATTGGTGCATAGATCAAGTGTATTCTTTTGAAATGTGCAACAATAAATATGTGTATATTTAGGCCCGTCTTTAAGAATGAGGAAAAAAAATTGGGCCCTCGGCGAGATATAAAACCGGGCCCTACCCACCCTATAATATAAACTCACCAATCACACTACTCTTTTTATATTTGTTAACATATAATAATTAATGTGTATGTTTTTTTAAGAAAAATTGAATAAACAAAATGATATTGTAAAAAATTTCATTAAATAAACCTGCACACAGGTAAATCTTAAAGTAAAAATATTAATTAAAATAAAAGACTTATTTAAGTTTTTTGTTATGTCAATTAGATATTTCAAACTTCTGTAAATCACTAATTGGCACAAAAACGTATGTAGTGTTTATAGGTTTTTATTGCTTTGACTAAAGACCATAAAGCCTAGATATATAAGTAACCTACAAAACTATATTATATCTTCTTCCTTCTTTTCATTATGGTATCACCCTCATTGTGACCGCTGCAACTTAAAACTCGCCGGAAAAAAACTACCGCTAATTTTTTTTATCACTTAGTCTTTTTGTTTTAATCACTCTTTAAACTTCAGTATATACACACACATATATAAATGTGGGTTTAAAAGTTGACGGGCCCCTTGACATTTCTGGCCCTGTGCCCAAGCCCACCTTGCCCATGCTTATAGCCGGGCTATATTTCTATTGAACCACGTGAAAACACGTATGTTTATAATGTATATGATAACGTAGGATGGACAACCAGAAATCAACCATTAAAACACACATAAAATCAGTAATAGCAAAATATTTGAAAATAGGCCGAACCGATGGATGAAAACAATTAAGCCGAACCGATTGGTATAAAACAGAATCAAGTCCGGAGGACCAAAATAAAAGATTATGGACCGACATGAAGAACCGATCCGATTACGACAGGACGGATGAACCGGACAACTAACACTTAGGGATAAGGACCTTTGGACAAATAAAGATGGACAATAACCGAAAGATAGACCAAAGACGGCTATTACCCACCGGTATATAGCCGCAATTAATAAAATAATATTATAAACCATACCTCGTCAGACGCTACAGTGACGTCCGTCACTGTAGACGCCGCCCGAATGATGGCTTGCCATTAATGCGCTGCCATTACTCGCCTATAAATACTTGGTGGTTGGACGCATTGAGGGCAGAATTTATGACCAACGGCAGTCACTCTGCCTCCGCACCACCCAATCCCTAATCAATCATCTCCTACACTTCAACATTTGGCGCCCACCGTGGGGCCCAAGACTAAACCGCTTTAGGAAACTCCGTCCCCACAAGATGTCATCATCCGAACCCCTGCCAGCCAGTAACGTTACTCCTCTTCCGATGGGTAACGCTACTGAGATGGCCACTCCAGCGGTATCACCAGAACTGGTCCGGTCGAATTTCCTTCAAATACGGCAACTTATGAACGAGTATGTGCGAGAAGAAAGAGCCAAGGGTTTGGCCCTGAGGTTAGATTTTGATGAAGAAGATGCAGTTGTTGGTACCGGCCGCATGCCACCACCGGTCAACAGCCAGGCGTTCACAGTAGCGGAAACAACTTTTACACCGGCCTCTTGGTTAACCGAGATGATACGAAGGAACTCTCGACCAACTAGTTCTGGTCTGACCTCCGTAACCGCTCCAATGACCCACATTCCCGAACCGATCGTGAATGCTATACCACTCAATAATGCATACAATCAGAATGACCTGAGCTTGCCCTATCGACCGTCCGAAGGATCTAAGTTCACCCCTCGAATAGCCAACTTTGTTCCACCTATCCGGGTCAAGATGCCTTCCAACATGAGGGTATATGAACGGCAGATCCGGAAGATCACATCCTGTTATTTGATAGTGTGGCACAGAATGAAGGATGGCCGATGCCAACTTGGTGTCACATGTTCGTACAGACATTAGCAGGGGTAGCACGTGTATGGTTCAATGGCATTCCTCCGGGAAGCCTAGACAACTTTGAAGAACTAAAGCTCCGTTTTTTGGAGCATTTTAGACAGCAAAGAAGGCATATGAAGGATCCCGTGGAACTCCATAATATCAAACAGAAAGAAGGGGAAAGTTTGAAAGAATTCGTGAGCAGATTCAAAGAAGAGTCTTTACAAGTGAAAGATGCCGATGAGAAGATGAGAATCTCAGGATTCTTGCACGGCATACGAACAAAGCAACTCGTTGAAAACTTGAACGCACGAGTCCCTACGACAATGGAGGAGGCAATTGAACGAACCGAAGCATTTGTACGGGGAAAGGAAGCTGTTCAGTCCATCGATTTCAAGAAGAAACCGGACGACAGCTTCAGAAGGGGACAATACCCCAAGAAAGATCAGTTCCACCGGCGTTCCTATAAAGATCAGGATAAGGGGTTCTCAAGTGAAAGAAGAGGCAAAGACGACCGGACAAAAGGGGCCGAAAGAAAGGAATTCATCTTTACCGAACTAACAAAGACGCCCCAGGAAATCTTGGCAACCGAAACCAATGTGAAGTTCAAACCCCCTTTTCCCTTGCAAAAAAAACGGCTAAACAACAGACAAAGGCCATGACACCAATGAATGTTTTCAGCCCAAAAAGCAAATTGAGGAAGCCGTCAAGACGGGGCAGCTCGACCATTTGATCAAAGATATAAGAGGTAAGAAGCGGAAGAATGAAGGAAAGAATGACAAGACAATCATGATGGTAAGACCGACCGTGGCGTTAAAACGACCCAGGGTCATCTACGAAAGTTGGGGAGAAACCATTCACTGGAGCGAACTCCCAATTCACTTCCCTGCCATCAAGCCTCATGAGGCCAAGGAAGACCCTCTGATCATTCAAGTTACAATAGGGGAACAGCTCATCCATCGGGTCTATATAGACGAAGGAGCTGCATCCGACATAATGTACGAACATTGTTTTGTACGTCTGCCTCGGCAAGTACAAGAAGGGATAGTACCCGTATCCTATCCTTTAGTCAGATTCTCCGGAGAACAGGTCTCCCCTCGGGGTCAAATACAACTCTTTGTAAGCATAGGCGAAGAACCGGAAAGGAGAGTTGAAGCTCTAAACTTTATCGTGGTTGCTGCTACTACTCCGCATAATATGTTAATCGGAAGGCATGGTATTCGTACGTTCGGCATGGTAACCTCGAGTAAACATGGCCTGATTAAGTTCCCCACGTTGGGGGGAATTGCAACGTTAAACACTTTAGTCCGGTGTACCGAGGTCGGCTACACTGAAATCTCAACCGAACCCAAAAGATGGCACATACACCCAAATTATTCCGATCAGTTTGTGACAATCGGAAGAACGTTAAGTCTTGAATGCAAAGAACAACTCTACCGTTACCTCCGGAGAAATCTGGATGTCTTTGCCTGGACGCCGGATGATATGACAGGGATACCTCGTTATGTGGTAGAACATCATTTGAATGTGTATCCCGATTGTCGACCGGTGGTCCAAAAGAAGAGGTCATTAGCACCGGATCGGAGTACCATTGTATCAGAAGAAGTTCAGGCACTAACAAGAGCAGGGATCATGAAGCCTGTTCGATATCCTTCCTGGGTAGCTAACCCCGTGATGGTGGAGAAGGCCAATGGGTCCTGGAGGATGTGTGTAGACTACCGAGATCTGAACAAAGCATGCCCGAAGGACCACTACCCCCTACCGGAGATTGATTCGAAGGTCGAATCGGTGGCAAGTTTTCGGTTCAAATGTTTTCTAGATGCCTATAAAGGCTACCATCAAATACAAATGGCCCGGGAGGATGAGGAGAAAACAGCCTTTCACATAAGTCAGGGGTTGTATTGTTATCGAAAAATGCCGTTCGGCTTGAAGAATGCTGGGGCCACGTACCAGCGGTTGATAGATAAAGTTTTCGAAGAACAGATAGGGAAAAATATGGAGGCTTATGTAGATGACTTAGTCATCAAGAGCCCGGATGAAGAACGATTGTTGTTGGATATAGCGGAGACGTTTAATAACCTCCGAAGAGTTAACATGAAGTTGAACCCTGTGAAGTGTTTCTTTGGCATGGAGGAAGGTCGGTTTCTAGGCCACATCATTGCCAAGAAGAAAATTCGTGCAAACCCTGACAAAGTACGAGCAATTCAAGAGATGAGGTCACCTAGAACGTTGAAGGAATTACAAAGTCTGAACGGTAGATTGGGAGCATTAAACAGGTTCTTGTCCAAACTAGCCGAACGGTCTTTACCCTTCTTTAAGGTCCTAAAGAATCATACCAAGAAGTCGGGGTTAAATTGGACCAACGAAGCTGAGACAACTTTTCAAGAAATGAAGCAACATCTTTGCGATCTACCCTCTTTGGTAGTTCCGGAGACCGGAGAGACATTATTCGTATATCTGGTGGCCGGACCGGAAGCTATCAGCAGCGTCCTATGCGCTAACCGGACTAACGGTTTTATGCCTATTTTCTTTGTTAGCAGGTGTTTAAGAGAAGCTGAGACTCGCTATTCTCCGATAGAGAAGTTGGCTTTAGCGTTAACCCATACGGCACGAAGGCTCAGACGCTATTTCCAAGCACACCACATAATAGTGCTCACAAACTCAGTTCTGAAGGAGGTGTTAGGCCGACCAGAAGTGGCTGGAAGACTCACCAAGTGGGATGTCGAGTTGGGAACGTTCGGCATCGAGTACAAACCACGATTAGCCATCAAAGGGCAAGTCCTAGCTGATTTTCTAGTAGAAAACACAAACTACGATGATGTCATGGTCATTGATGCTCCGAATGATCAACCGGAAAGTTCAGGTACCTATGACGGATGGTGCCTGTATACCGATGGAGCATCAAGCCGAGAGGGAGCAGGAGCGGGGCTGATCTTGGTTGATCCGAATGGAATAGAGACAGCATACGCCCTTCTATTCAATTTCAAGTGTAAAAATAATACCACTGAGTATGAAGCGGTGCTAGCTGGTCTTCGTATAGCCGTTCAGATGGGAATAAAAAATTTAAGGGTATTCGTAGACTCGCAGTTGGTGGCTAACCAGATAAATGACGACTTTGAAGCAAGGGATGCGGTCATGAAAAAATATGTAGAGGTTGCGAAAGAACTGATAACACTTTTCGATGTTTGCCACATCATCAAGATACCAAGAAGCAAGAATAAAGGGGCTGATGCGGTGAGTAAGATGGCCTCTGCAGCCTTTGCACACTTAACAAAGATGATAATGGTCGAGCAATTAAATGAAGCATCGATCGGTGGGGCACCGGTAGTCGCTATACTGTATGTGAGAAGGGAGGATGATTGGCGGAAGCCGATAATTGACGCCCTTGAAGGAAAAGATAACGTTGATACGGAGACAGTGCAAAGAAGCCGTTCATACGAGATGAACAAAGGGGTGTTGTTCAAGAAAGGATTTTTATCCCCATCCTATCGGTGCATCTCGCAAGAAGAAGGTATCAAGGTGCTTGAGGAAATACATGAAGGATTGTGCGGAGCTCACATTGGGGCACGATCATTGTTAACCCGAGCGGCTAACATTGGGTACTACTGGCCCACAATGAGGAAAGATAGTGAAGAACTGACCCGGAAATGCGAAGCCTGTCAGCTGCATGCGCCCGTTCCCAGAATGCCTAAGCATGGGATGGTCCCTATTACCTCTGCCTGGCCGTTCTATCAATGGGGAATGGACCTTCTGGGACCATTTCCCACGACCAAGGGAGGAGTACGTTTCTTGCTGGTCGCTGTGGATTATTTCACGAAGTGGGTAGAAGCCAAGCCGTTGGGGAAAATTACGGGAAGCCACATCACAACTTTTGTTTGGGAGAACATAGTTTGTCGTTTCGGATTACCAGGAAAGCTCATCACCGATAACGGTACGCAATTTACCGATAAAAAGTTCAATCAATGGTGTAATAGTCTGGGTATCCAACAAGTGTTTGCATCGGTAGCCCATCCGCAGGCCAACGGGCAGGTCGAACGAATGAATCGAAGCATCCTTACGGGTCTTAAAAGTAGATTGGGAAGGTATGGAAAGAACTGGTTAGCCGAGTTGACTAGCGTTTTATGGGCCTTAAGAACAACAGAGAAGACAAGCACAGGGAGAACACCGTTCAGCCTTGTTTTCGGATCAGAGGCCGTTATACCAACGGAGATTGGCCTGCCCACCCAGAGGATTCTTAACACAACGGATAAGACGGATGAAGAGGGACTAAAAGTGAATCTGGATAACCTAGAGGAATACCGGTTGAATGCTGCTGTGCAAGAGGCTATGTACAAGCAACAAATGAAGAAATACTACGATGCAAGGGTGAGGGAAATGTCCCTGACACCGGGAGATCTGGTCCTCCGAAGCAATGAAGCAAGTCGGAAGGAGAATACGGGTAAACTTGGCCCGAACTGGGAAGGGCCATACGTCGTAGTAGAAGTGCACGAAAAAGGATCATGCAAGTTGGCAACCTTGGAGGGAAAAGCTGTGCCTCGTCACTGGAACCTTGCGCAGCTCAAGAAGTATTATGTCTAGAGTAGTCCCATCGGACCGGTACTATGTAATAATAACAATGGTCGTCTTGTAACGAGTCCTTTGGGACCTGAAATGTTTGCGCTAAATGAAAGACAACCTTTCTTTTTGATAAATCACTCCATATCGGTGTACTAGGGTTGACGCCCCATAATAGTCGAACGACCAACCTGGTCGGATAACTCATAATAAGACGAACAATACAACTTCGTCCTTATAAAGGTTCAGCCCCTTCGAATATCGCTGATCGAGCCTCTAAACTCGATAAAAGGGTAAGGCCCCTTAGAATAAGCCGCTACGACATAATCGATCTAAATAAAATCTAAAACGGCTAGAAGCCGATGCACATGAGTCACGATTAATCAAAAAAAAAAAGCAATTGTATTTGTTACAACCATACCGACGTGCATCAAATCTAAAACGGCATAACCATACTAAGCGAAGCAAAGTTTAACCAAAAAGAAAAGGAAATTGTATTTGTTACAACCACATCGAAAACAATAAGGGACGGGCCAAATCAGGACGGGAGAACGGATGAAGGAAGGAGCTCCTCGACTTCCTTCACCGGTTTACCGGCCATACCCTTGAATTTCTCTAAGAATTCATAAGTAGTATTATCCCATTTCTTGGCCCCAGCTTCATACTCCTCCGTAGCCTTCACGTTGTAACCATCCACATCCCCAAGCTTCATACCTTCCTCTTTCGCTTTCCATCCCGCAACTAGACCATCATGATAAGCAGAGTTGTACAGGAGCGACTCCATATCCCCAAGAGGTTGTAAAAACTCAACGGACCTCAGGAGTTTGTATACAATGGCAGGGATGATGGAGGTAACAAGCCGATCACGGTCTTTCTCAGCCTCTTCGTTAAACAGACGGAGCTGGTCCATCACTTTCTCTCCAGCCTCCAGCGCCTTATCATATTTGTCTTTACAAACGCTCCATGCCTTCTTCTCCTCGGCTGCTTTTGAAACCCGCTCCTGGAGAGAAGCCAAACATTAAGGCATGAACAAAATAATAAAAGAATATCAACAAACGTACCTCTAAACTGTTGACTGATCGACTCAAGGTCATGTTCTGTTCGTCCGATAGGCGAAGTTTTTCTTTTAAAGCCTCCATCTCTTTCTCTTGATCGGATAGCTTGGAGCGAACAGCTTCCATAGCTTTCTCGTGCTCTACCTTCATCTCACCCATGGCTCGTATCGCCTCTTTACCCTTTCGAACGCTAGAACGGTCACCCTTTTTCCGTGTGGCCAACTTAGAGGATAACTGTTCAACCTCTGACCGGTACTCACCAATCTTCCTCTTCAGCTTCTTCTCCACAGCCAATTTCTTGTAGTAAGATTGAACAAGTTCAGACACGGAACTCGGAGTCCTCACCACCGAAACACTTACACCCTCTGCAGCATACTCGTCCTTCTTACCTCGGGCACGGTCAAGCTCGCCCGGAGGAATGGCATGGTGAAGGATCTGATAGCAAACTGCAGGATCGACTAGGGTATCACCGTTCTTCACCTTCCATTGGGGAACATACGTCTCGGTCACATCATAAGATTCCTCAGACTCCTGAGACTCTTCGCCGTCGCTAAGCCTAGCCTTCTTCTCGAGCTGACGGTCATTATCAGACTCCTCCACAACTTCTTTCCGCTTACGATGATGTTCCTTACGGGCTGGAGTAGACTTAGTTTTTTGGGCTTTAATACCAATGATGACATTGCCTGATGGACTGATATCTTTCGGAGAAGGGGGGTCCCGTTCGGGGGAGTTATCCCTTAAAGGACTCCCAGAAAGATGACCCCTAGAACCTGCTTCAGAGACAGAATGATAGGAGGGGGGCGTATCAGGTTTCGAACCCTGAGGAGAAATCGGAGGCTGTTCCGATGTAAGATCGCCACCACGAGCAGCACGAGATATATCATCTTTTTCAGTTTGAGGAATGTCATAAGTCACAGGAGCCGTTCGGACCAGGATGTTGTCCTCGTTCGGGGCCAGAGCCCGAGACGTCAGGACCATGTCCTTCCCCTTCCGTTTGATGAAACCCAAGACACTCATCTCTGCACAAAAGGAAAGAAAAACAATTAGGAAAAGTAAGAAATATAACAAACAGTGATTAAAAGAGGGGCGTACCCTTCTTCCCCTTCTTAATAATCGGCCCGGCCTCCGGGAAGGCCCACATTCGGCTTATGCCGGTTAACACTAAGATAGGTTCGGGGAAAACTTGCAACGCAGTGCGAGTTGCCAACAATTTGTCATAAAGCTCTCCGTCGAAAACATCCTCTTGCTTAGGATTTAAAGCGTCTTTTGATCCATGCCATGGCATACCGAACGGAACAACATTGTTCGGCATCCAGAAAAAACGGTTTTTCCAACCTTTTAAACCGGAGTACGTATCAGACAACATGGACTTGGTTTTGGATATTTCACCAACCGTATACCAATCTCCGGCCGTTGTCGAGTGGAAAAATTGACGAAACAGACCGATAGTAGGATCGCCTCCGAGGGCCCGGCACACAACTTCAAAATGAAGAACTTTTTGAGCGCCTAAGGGGCTAAGTTGACGAATATCTAAACCATAAAATTGAAGAAATTCTAAAAAGAATACCGATAACGGTAACCGAAGGGATGCAAAGTCGAAGTGACGAGTGTAAAATCCTATATGGTTCGGTGGACAGTTAGTAATTTTGTCAGAGGGCTTCGGAACGATAAGCTTATATACAGATGTATCAAAAAACTTGCTACAAAAAGCGGTAAGGCTTGGTTCGGATACTACCGAACCGTGCAGATGCATATCTCGTTTTCCTACCATTATTAACGAAAAGGAGAAAAGCAGAACGGAGGACGAACCTGATTATTGGATCGGTGGCGCTCTGAAGACGATCGAAGAAAGGGTAATTAAAATTTACCCAAATGAGGGTATATATAGGAGGTTTTGGGAAGGAACCGAGGCGACGTCCAATCATGAACAGTGGGACGGTTAAAATTCCACCAATCAGAAGATGATACGTACCTGTCTCTCGCACGGACTAAGGGAAATTACCAAAACCTTCTAGTTAAAAACCGTGTTATCAGACCGACTAATCCTAACAAGCAGAGAAGCGGACCGAATCCATCTAAAAAAATAAATAAATAAATAAGAAATAAATAATAATATATTTTAATAACGACTAAAAACAAGAAACAAATATAATCACGACAGGCCGATAAAACTTGGCAAACCAAGCAACAAATGGACTGATAGTTTGACGATTCCTTTCCTAAAAAAGGAAAGAAAACCTCAAACTGGGGGGCTGATAACATAGGATGGACAACCAGAAATCAACCATTAAAACACACATAAAATCAGTAATAGCAAAATATTTGAAAATAGGCCGAACCGATGGATGAAAACAATTAAGCCGAACCGATTGGTATAAAACAGAATCAAGTCCGGAGGACCAAAATAAAAGATTATGGACCGACATGAAGAACCGATCCGATTACGACAGGACGGATGAACCGGACAACTAACACTTAGGGATAAGGACCTTTGGACAAATAAAGATGGACAATAACCGAAAGATAGACCAAAGACGGCTATTACCCACCGGTATATAGCCGCAATTAATAAAATAATATTATAAACCATACCTCGTCAGACGCTACAGTGACGTCCGTCACTGTAGACGCCGCCCGAATGATGGCTTGCCATTAATGCGCTGCCATTACTCGCCTATAAATACTTGGTGGTTGGACGCATTGAGGGCAGAATTTATGACCAACAGCAGTCACTCTGCCTCCGCACCACCCAATCCCTAATCAACCATCTCCTACACTTCAACAGTATAGTTAAATGCTTATTAAGGTGGTCACATTAGATTTTGAAAACTTGCAAAAATGACTTACCCATAGAGGTTGGGTGAGTCAAAGACTTGAAGTATGATCGTTCATTGAGTGGTCAAGTATGTGCCTATTGTATGAAGGTTAAGTCTGAAGTTCATGATCGTTTTTTTTTTCCTAAACGTAAACTAAACCAAAAGGCATTGCCAAAACTTTTATAGCCGGCTAATTAAAATCCTTTAAGAAAAAGTCGAAACCAAACAGAAGGTTGATTTAAAAAGTTTCATTACGAGCTAGGGGTGTGTTCAATTGGTAAAACCACTAGAGTTAACGTGTTAGTGTGGTGATGCTATTCTTGAGGTCGAAGGTTTAAGTCCCACCGAATTAGGATTGGGTGTAATTTAATTCATTCGAAAACAAAAAACGTTTCACTAGTCCATTCCGAAGCATTTACTTTTCTTATACAACAATACGCAAATTACAATCATAAGACTTATCTTCTTCTAAATATATTTGTATATGTATGCATAGTTCTTTTTCTCCTTTTAGTATTACTTTTATTTTGCTTTTTACAAAAAAAAAAAAAATGTTTGATGTTTTGAATAAAAATAATTTATTCCTATTTACACATATCTTTAAAAAAGATATTATTTTGGGTTTAACCCCATGGGTGACAAAAAAATAAATAAACATTATTTAGAATCTATGGTTAAGTTATTTTGGGTTTAACATCTATTTAAAGTTAATAAACCAATTGATTAGGGGCGAAGGTTTAAGGCCCGGGCCTCACTGCTCTTTGGTGCAGTGGTTGAATTTTGCGATTTTCGTAGGTAAATTAAGTCTGGGTTGAGTCCGCCCTCGCCTGTTTGATCTTCCGGGCACTAGCGATCCAAAAAAATTTGAGTATAACCCCCACCGATTTGAGAACAAACTCCGCCACTGCAATTGATTAAACTTCCAACTCCATTCCAAAATATCTACAAAACTAAAATTACAAACATAACCTAAAGAGTCTAAAATTACATACTCTTTTGTTAAATGTAGCGAAAAACTTCTATTATATATTCCCTAATGGTACTAATAGTAAGTACTGTGACTATAAGTGATTTTTATTTATAAAAAGCTATCGACCTTAGCCCTATGGTTAAGTGTGTGCATGTATCTAGTAGCAGGGGCAGATCTGTTAGAGTGTCAGGGGTAGCGGGTGCTATCCAGGGACGGATCTAGAGAAGGAGCAGGGGTAACGTCCGTTACCCCTCAACTTTTTTGGCATAGTGTATTTTTAATATTTTTTACGTGTTTTGTGTTACATTACCCGTGAAAATTATGTAACGTTACCCCTGAAATATTGGTCTAGATCCGCCCGCCTATCGATCAACTTTATCGCCGAAATGGGAAATTAACTGGTGCAAATATTTTTTTTCTTTTCACCTTCAATCGCTCATTTGACATGTGATTTTTGTTTGAGATTACTAGCTATAACTTTGCGAATCGACCAGTGCGCACAAATCAGTTCTAGTTAAACCCCGAATTTAGTGAATGGAAACTTGTGTGAAAATGATGGCTAGTGAGATTCGTAACAAGCTTTAATTTGTGTATAGTTATCAACCAGTCATCGTGTTTAACGTGACCGTAGCTTCGTTTAAATGTCTCATTTAGTGTGGTCCAACCAGTTTTAGTCTATAGGGGTGTCCATGTTTTAAAGCATGACCCATTAACTGAACCACCAGACCTTTATTTGACAATAACGTTGGTTTGGTTTTAGCCCAAACACTCACTTTTAGACCTCTGATTTCATTCATTGACCCAAAGAACATAAAGCTCAAAATTTAAATGTTATGAGGGTTTTTTTCTCCATTATTTAAACATTCACCGTGACAATTTCGACATCAATGATCAAACTATAATAAGTTCATGATGTTCGATAAAAAAATGTGATCGAAATGGTCAATGGTCCCCTCGAACCATTATGTAGTTCCACTCATGTCTACATATGTTTTCTAATTCTTTTTACATATTTTATGTTCACATCGCTTACTAATTTTGAACTTTGTGTTAAAAAAATAACCACAAATGGAACAAATAAGGTAAAAGCCAATAAAAAGGATGTATTACAATAAACATTAAACAAAATCCAAGACTAAAACTAAAATTAGTGAGACTTATTCTTAAATTTGTTTGATTTTGATGGTATATTTTGCTTAAGCAAAGTTTGGAATGTGGACAAGAATTAGAATGTGTACACCAACATGACGTGAGTGAGGCCCAACAGAAGCTTGCTTGTTCAAGGTATAACTACACTTGCATGATGTACAACCTTACGAAGCTCTAAGCAGTGGCAGATCCAGAAATTTTTTTCACGGGTTCACTTTTTAATACTCCAATTCCATATGACCGAACATAAAAAATTTCGGGTCGGGTAAAGTTCATCACATACAGTGACGGATCCAATGTGCACACTTCCCGAGTTCCCGATCCTTTGGAATAGAGTTTTCAAAGCCTCATTAATTGACTAGCACACTTTAATGTCAAAACTCTTGCCAGATGTAATTAAAGGCATCAAGATTATCATCATAGGTAATAGTGGAGTCGGAAATATTAAGTAAATTAACTTTGTTGGAGGCAAAGTTATCAAGTCATGTTTCTTCAAATACGGGCCATTAGATGTGGCTAGATGGACATGTCAATTGAGTTGTGATATATGTTAAACTGGGTTCACGTTGACATGGTTCAATTTTAGTCCAGGTCAAAAACGGGAACCTAGGTTGGATTCACTTGTTACCATGCACACAGTTTTGTGTCTATTTTTATATAGCTATAACATTTAATCTTTAAATTAACTGATTTAGGAGCTATAGTGTGTTAAAACTTAAAAGTAGACAATGGTGAATGGGCATCTTTGACCCATCCATCTATTTGTTAACTTTGTTGATTTTACATATTTAATATAAAAATGACCCAAATTGACCATCGGACTTATCAAATAGAAATCGATCGAAATAATCACATCTAGGCTTGTTTGTTTGCTTCATGAAATCATTTTCCGCTTGTGATGCCTTGTTTGTTTCTGTTCTGTAATGTAGATTGTGTGAAGCACGAAATGGAATAACTTGTTGAAAAGACGTTCACATACAAGCACACTTTGATCGAAGGAAATGACGTATCAGACAAGATTGAAGAGCCAAGTTAAGATATCAAGTTGGAGGGACCATCTCCAAGATGAGCACAACTATTTGTACACATGATGATTTTGAGATCAACGAAGATGCACTAAAAGCAGACAAAGAAAAGGTTTCAGGGCTTTACAAGGTCGTGGAAGCTTACCTTGTCAATAACTCCAATCCTTGGGTTCAAGGAGCCTTAGTGTAACTTGTGTCGCTGCCAAAATTGGCATTTATAAGGTTCTCAAGGTTTTCGTAAAAATATCATCAATAAAGTTTGACTCAATAAACTCTTTCTTGATATAAAAGGGGTTAAAATGGTAATTAGCTAATTTTACTAACATTAGAAAAATAATATAACTTGAGTGACGTTAGAAAGACACATAAAGATTGAGTGATTTTAACATGTTATGCTTACTTTATCACTATTATGTAAAGTACCATATAAATTTTTTTTTGAACGGTGGATTTCTACAACAAACGATAGGTACCACACCCATCCTTGGGCCCTAGCCAAGATCCGCCCAAACTACGTTGTCCGAACAGGGTCCGCGCTGGGTTGGCCGGACTTGGTTACGGCGTTCCCCCGGAAACCATACTGCCTTCACACGACTTTCGTCGCTGAAGTAACAGCTGGGTAAAACCGGGGCTTGGCTCAGATTCGAACCCGCCTCGGTCGGGATCTCCTCTTCATTGCCAGAGGTGTCCAACCAAATGCAACATGTGGTAGTCGAACACAAGAACCCCCAAAGGAGACTTGAGCCTGCCACCACTAGGCTGCAAGTGGAAGGACTAAAGTACCATATAAATAAATAAATAAATAAACTTGATGATTACATTTACAGGAGTCGTTATTTTTGGAAACAAATTCATAGTTGTGTATGTAACTTAAACTGGAAAGTGGAAACACATGTGTCAAGATGTGAAGATATACAAGAACATAAAGTTCGGGTTTTGTGAGACACCAATTAGTTACGTCCACATATTCCTCTATGGTAAGAAACTTTTGCACAATTTGTATTATATAGGAAGGACATTTTGTGACCAATTGTGTCCACACATTTCATGGACCAGACCGGAACCGGACATGCGTCCATTTTGGTGAGGTTAAACCACTTTGAAACGAGAACACCGCCACAAGTGGATGCTTGTCATCGCAGGTTCAAATCAAGTTGTGCTTGCGACATGCTTATTTTTCTCCACGTCTTAGTATAATATAATAAATTTTATTAAAAACAAAGTTGTGAATAGTATAACGCTTTATACAAGTATTTGAAGCACAGACATATATGTCAGCAAAAGTGACTTGAGGTTTAGTTTTGATTGTATAAAGTGACATAATTTTCCCTTTTTCATTCTAATAATATAGTATAATGCTTTATAAATATCCGAATGGAAAATTACACCGTTAGTCCTTATGGTTTCCTTCAAATTTCAATGTAAGTTATTAAGGTTTTATTGTTTCACTTTAATGTATTAACCTTTTAATTTGTTTCAATGTAGGGTATTAGGGACTAACCTAGTTAAAACTTAACTGAGTTTGAGGGGTATCATGGTCCATTCACCTATATATTTCTTTTAACCAATTAATACATATATTAAAAATAATAAGAAACCGGTCAGACCCAAGGGTCGAACCCGGCACCTTCATTGTACACAAACTAGCACCAACCATCTGATCTATTGGATCAGTTGGTTATAGTTGCGTTTTATCTAATTATATCATCATCTAAGCTGAGCCTTATCTTCGTTCAATCTTCTAATTCGCTCCAAAATCTGTCACCAGACATGTGATTTGAAGACATTAGATCTGACTTACCATTTCACGCAAATACTTGAAATTCTTTTCTGAATATAAATTTTAAATGGTCAGGAATTAAGCTTTTGACTAGCATAAAAAAATTAAATTAAACAAATGTCAAAGATAAAATAGATGATAATAGTAGATTTTTATCACAAATTACTCTGTACTTTTGGGGTTAATTACTGTAATTGAGAAAACTAAGGATGAACATCAAAATATTAATTTTTGTAACAGTCTGAAAATTTTGGAAGAATTGGTGTATAATTATAAAAAGGAAATTAACAGGAGACTGCACCTTGTACGTATCGGAGGGCATTAACGAAACCTAATCAAACCATATAACTCCCTTTTTTTCAGCCTTCAACTCTAATCTAGCATTACTATTGCTTCCTTTTGCTTCCAATCTGGTTATAAAGTTTCAGATCAGGTAAACAAACAACAGGAAGATACGGCTTCGACCCTTTGTCAGAACCGGGTCTATCCTTTTTCTTTAAAAAAAAACAGAGGTTTTGTAATGTTGGTTTAAAAATATTAAAGTCTAAGTTTTAAACAACTGATCATACGGATCAGATGGTTCCTCCGGTTTGTTGTGACACAAAGGTCCCGAGTTCGAGTCCTCTCAAAACTGGTTTCAACCCAATTTTTGTAAAAACTGAATATATAGGTGAATAGACCATAATACCCCTCAAACTCAGTTAAGTTTTAACTAGGTTAGTCCCTAATACCCTACATTGAAACAAATTAAAAGGTTAATACCTTAAAGTGAAACAATAAAACCTTAATATCTTACATTGAAATTTGGAGGAAACCATAAGGACTAACGGTGTAATTTTTTCTATCCGAATATACTGTTGCGGCGTGTTTATTTTTATCTTCGTTTCAGTAAAAGTTTATTTCGAAATCATATGGGACAAGTGTAATAGATGTTTTTTCTTTACCATTGTCACGTGATTATTTTATCTAAGTTTAGTTTGCACGGTTTTATTGAAAATCCAAAATAACTTTTGTTGAAAACGGAGTTGTATTCGCAATAAAGCATTATTTTGGTATCGTAGTCTATATCAAGTGCCAGTTCCATACCGGTGCTGTAATGAACGAACCGATATTACTTTCATTCTTGTCCAGATATAATATATGGATAATATTGTTACACCTACGATAATATCGTTTCAACTTTCTAGGCCCAATATATGTGCGGATTATGTTGCTATATGACACATTGTGCCATCCATTTTGTTCTTTTGCTACTAAAGTACTAGGTGGCAATAAAACAATCTTATTATTTCTTTTCACCTTCAAAAAATTTAAAAATATTTTTTTTTCCTTTCAAAACGTATATACATTTTCAAAGTAAACAAAAATATTCTTCTAAATAGGTTATAGTTATAATTAAAGCAACACCTCCTACAGTATAAAGTTTAATTTTCAATAATGTAAATTTTACACAAATTATAGCATTTAACACTTTTCTCAATTTATTTTTTTTCCAAAATCATCCATCACCACCCTCACACCCTACCTAGCCGAGAATCACTTTCCCGCTAACCATAACCTAGTTATCGCCGCCCTCAACACCCTAATTGTTGCTAGGGGTGTGCATGGGTCGGTTTGGATCGGTTTTTACCATTAACCATAACCATAACCGCTATTTCGGTTATGGGATTTTCGTAACCATAACCATAACCAAACTTCGGTTATGGTTAATCGGTTATGAATTCGGTTATGGTTATTTCGGTTTTTAACCAAAAAAATCAACCAAAGCTAACTTTCGACTAAATTATAAAATTAAAAGCCCATGGGTCTTAAAAACTCAGAACCTACAATGATAGACTTAGCTTGTGTTATTATTTATAAGTTAATCAAGACTACACTTTCTAGTTAAAGTACCAATGTGGGATCCCTTTTAATAAGATATTAACAAAAAAACATATTTAACCCCTTGGTTACAACTTACAAGTTTAATTCATCATAAAAAAAAAGAATACTACATCAATATCATGTTGTTAATAACATACTTTTATTATAGTAAAAAAAACCTCTATACAGTTAATATAGAACATAAATCTATTACATAAACTTAACAATACAAGTTCGGTTCGGTTCGGTTATATCGGTTAACCAAAGCTTCATAACCATAACCATAACCGTTCGGTCGGTTATAGAAATTTCATAACCATAACCATTGGTTATGTTGGTTATCGGTTAAAATCGGTTCGATTATGTCGGTTATGGTTCGGTTATGGTTAATTTTGCTCACCCCTAATTGTTGCCTAAAAACCCCTTATGCTATCATCACATGCAACTCAAATAACCTTTCGTTGTGTTTCACCCCCTCCCCCCCCACCCCCCCCCCCCAGCAATTCCTCATCATGCATACATGGGCTAGGCAAATAAAAACAAGGAACAATTTGATGAGGCATAAGCATAACCAGTGGCGGATCCAGGAAAACTTTCCATGGGGTGTGGAGACTCTAAGCCACTGGGTCGTTTATCGATCAAGTGGCCCGGGTCGGGTCGGTTGACTCGTATGTCAAAAATAATAATAATAAAATTATATAATCAACAAAAGGAAACCAAAAGCCAAATTTAATTTAAATTTCATTATATATGCATAAGAAAATTCTAAAGTTGTGGATACATCTCCGGCGAAAGCGAGATCGGAGGTAGCCGACAGGGCTGTCTCCAAAAAATTAAAAAAAAAAAATAGGCCCTCAGCTATCACTGCTATCATCACTCACCCCTGCTATCACAATTGCAAAACTGACGTGTTACGTCGGGATTCTCAACGCTGTACGGTAAGAAGTGAAATCAAAAGTTCATAAATGTAAATTTTAAATATGGAGCTATGGACCATCATTCACGAATGTAATTGTTAAAAGACAATAACAAAATAGTGATAATCGCCACCATCTGTGCGTGTCTCTCTCTGTGTAAGCCACCAGTGGCGGAACCAGAACTTTTCAACCGGGGTCGCAAGTCTCAATAGCAATTTTTAACATTTGCTAGGTAAAAATTAACTTACTAAATATGGAACTATTTTTATCTTACTTATATTGTTAGTAAACAAATATCATGCCCGTTATGTTTGGTTTATTTTTTATTTTATAATTTTTTTTCCAAGAACAGAAATTTATTAAAATTTAAAAAGTCTAAACGAAAAATAACACTATCTAGTTAATATATTGTTTTAACTCTTGATAAAAAAAATTGTGACAAATTATGTAAAGTAAAAAATGATAAGGCAAACTAAGTGATAGATTTGATAGATTTACAGTAAAATAATTAGATAATGGAAAGAATAAAGAGAGAATTACACAGATTCTCCTTTAGTTTTACCTGAAATTGCATCCTTTGTTCTTTTTTTGAATTTTTAACTCCCTATGTCCTTTGTTTTGTACACTTGTTACACCGTTTGTCCTTTAGGTCAAACCAAGTTAAAAAACTCAGTTAAGTTGGTCACGTGCCCCTCATGTGAGGGGCAATCATGTCTTTTCACCCTCAAAAGGACAATCTGTGTAATAATAATAATAATAATAATAATAATAATAATAATAATAATAATAATAATAATAATAATAATAATAATAATTACACTTTATCTCTCACCTCTCTCTCTCTCTAAAACACACACACACACCAGGTAAAAAACCCCTCTGTCTCCGGCGACCCCTCTTTCCTCCAACCTCCTCCTTATGACCACTGCAGAACCACCACACCTGCACCACCTTCATCGGCCACCTGTGACCACCGAGACCACCACCAGCATCACCACTGGCTACTCACCACTCGACAACCACCACCATTCTTCTGCCCTAAACCACCGAACCACCATCACCTTAGCCAATTACCAACAACCATCACTCAACATAATTCACCACTGGTTAATCCCCACTCGACGGCCACCATTCTCCTGCTGCCGTCCATCACCAAGACCACCGCCTGGAACCCCCTTCGAATAACCATCATCACATTATCAACACCACGGACCACCATGAACCACCATCCAGAGACCCTCTGTTACGAACCACCAACAACCTCCCACCATCATCTCCATCTTTATAACCACGATTCACAAATCAGACATTAATGGAAGTGGGTTGATTTGGGGTTTTACCTTGGGTTCAATCGAAGCAGAAGGTGTCACCGCCGCCGTCGCTGGAACCACCGTCACTCCTCCTCTCCTTCTTCCTCCGCTGAGCTTTTTCTCTCTTCCTCTCAGATCTGCGTCCCTCTCTCTCTACTGCTCTCTTTCGATCTCTGTTTCTCTCTCTAATAATATGAATCGGGTGGTGGGTTGGGCCGCCGGAGAACCACCGTCAGCGGTGGTGGGAGCCTCCGGCTCCTCCTTCTCTCTCGGTTCTCTTTCTCTCTCTAGCTCATCCTCTCTTTATCTCTCTTCAATGTGTGTGTATTATGAATACAGAACACACAATGTGTGTGTTAATGGGTTTATATAAAAAGACAATATTGCCCCTCACGTGAGGGGCACATGTCTGAGTTAACGTTTGTTTTTAACGGAAGTTACCCTAAAGGACATAGGGTGTAACAAGTTTATAAAACAAAGGACATAGGGAGTTAAAAATTCAAAAAAAGGACAAAGGATGCAATTTCAGGTAAAACTAAAGGACAATCTATGTAATTCTCTCAAGAATAAATAAAGTCCCTATACCTTTTTTTATTAAACTAATAATTATGAAAAAAATGAGTTGTCATGAGGTACAACAGGAAAAGGTCACTATCACAAATATATAACAATAGTTTATTCTTTTATTTATTAATCCAATGGTCATCTTCTTCTATGTACTTTCTCCTTTGCAAAGTTTACAGACATGGTCGCCGACTACCGGAATTTTTCTAAAGTAGTATTTTTCACTCTTTATTCTTCACTGTAACAGCACAGGTTTGAGAACATTGGTTTCAAAAGTCCAAGGGGTGCGATTGAAAATTTTCAAGGGGTGCGGACGGGATTAACGCGAGTATATAACACTAAATTTTTTGTTTTCAAGGGGGGCGGCCGCCCACCTTGGACAGGCCTGGGTCCGCCCCTGGGCATAACCTAGTTGATGCTATATAGAAATAGTTCAACATGTAAAAGGTATTATAAACTTTAGTTATTATACTATTCTTTTATTTGAAAAAATTATAAAATATTTATTATGTGGAGTAAATATCTTTATGTAAAAAAAATCAAGAAGTTAGGACTTATTTTCATCCCAACAAAAATTTTTGTAGAGTAATGGGTTTCATGTCATCATCCATACCTTTTCCAAAACCATATCTTAATCAACATAACTTTTAATGTAACCTAATCTAATTATTTTAATATCTAACATATAATTTTGAATAAAGAAAGTTTATTTACATGTTAAGATGGGCAATATAGTTTTTAAGGTTTCTATTATATTTTATTTGATCCCACCTTTAGAGTTGTTAAAAAAAGGATAACGTATAAGGTTAAAATTTGCGAACATCACATATAAGATCCGATTTGGAAAGCCTTCTTCGACTTCTATAAAGAAATGCATTAAAATTCACAAAATTTACTCTCAAACGAAAAAACACTGACGCTTGATTTTAGTTGAACCAAAACATAACACGTATGTATAGGTTATAAAAAGTCTCCTAATTACACTTGTTACTTATCAAGAGTGCATGATAGCTTTTATAGATCACTTTATAAAAAGTAATCCTACAAGTTATTGTGGTTACCTAACATTAGCTTTGCTTTTATGCTTAAAACCCACTTATTTTAAATACACAATTCAAGACACTTATAGACGTACAAAACGATTAACTAACCAAGCTTGTGTCCTCTCTCTCTTTCGTATCCTTATTATAATTGTCAAAACACTGTATATGAATTAAACATTTTTCTATTCAAAGTTTGGTCTATATTTCCCAAATAATATCTTTGTTAAAGTGATTAAATAAACTTTCCAACCACATAGATTATTCATATAAATCCTAAACTTTAGATTCATATTTACGCTACTTAGGGGCTGTTTGGTAGCCTGTTAATTAGCCTCTTAACCATTCAGGTTTGAATCATTCAACATTCAGACTGTTTGTTTCAGCATCTGAATGGAATGATTAAGTTCTGAACCATTAAGCTAATAAGGGATGCTGAATGATTCATCTCTTAACCATTCATAGCCTCTTAACCATTCAGATCATCTTAATGATTCAGCACTTAATCAACCAAAACTACTACTAATTCAATAAAAAAACATATTTATATTATTATAAATGAATTTTATTTTGTTATATTATTATTAATGAATTTTATTTTGTTGCGCCAACTTAAAAAAAATGCTGGACAAAAATATTGACAATTATTTATGTAAATAATAATAATAATAATAATAATAATAATAATAATAATAATAATAATAATAATAATAATTCTCTTCTATATTAAAACAAAGACACTTGAACAGTTTTAATATATATATTAGCCACCAACTTTTAGATTAACTTTATTTTTGTCACCAACTTTTAGGTTAACTTTATTTTCTTTCAAGTTGACCAACAAACTAAGACCATTAAACTTTTAGCTTTTAGGATTTAAAACTTTGGCCACTAACTTTTAGATTAACTTTATTTTCTTCCAATTTGACCACCAATCTTTTAGCTTTTGGGATTTCAAACTTTGATCACCAAACTTTTAGCTTTTAGGATTTCAAACTTTGACCACTCAACTTTTTTAAACTTTCATTGCACTTTGGCCAACATTTTAGCTTTTAGGATTTCAAACTTTGACCATCAAACTTTTAGCTTTTAGCCGCGAGTATTTTTTTGAACCCCACCCAAGAATAACAGTTACTTAATATTATTTTTTATGTCCACGAAACCCTCCATGCAACAGGAACTCCCACAGCGACGCGTGATCTTTAGCGTCCGCCAAACACTCAACGCAACAGGAGCTCCCGCCGCGTTTCGCACAACAGCCGCACCCGCGGCGAAGCGCGGGCGACAACTAATACCTAGTTATTAGTACTTACAAAAAATAAAAATAATCTATACATATAATAAACCAAAGCCATTTTAATGACATGGCACTCAAAGAGGCATTCTCCTCCCTTGAGTGTGCCATGTGTCATCCCATGTGGCATTGATATATTTTAGGAAAAAAATAATTTAAAACAAAATTAGATTTTTCTCTCTTATGTTTCCTTCCATAATTTTTAAACGTTAATATCTTTTATATACGAGATTTTTTAAAGAAAACAATTACACCAAATTAACGAGCGTTTTATTATCTTTCCAACGAGTACCATAGTGCTATATAAAAAATGGAGAAAAAAACGACTATTTTTTGTTGAGTTTTGTTCAAACAGGAAAAAAAACACACAAAGTGTTGAGGTAAATCATTAATCATGTATAGGCAAGTCACTAATTATATTCAAATCAGTAAATATGAATTCTATTTTCAACATGCGTTAGCGTTGGAGTTATACATTGTTTTAGGTTAGATATTAACATTAGAGTTATACATTATTTAAGGTTAGGCGTTAACATTGGAGATATATTTTTAATTGTTTTAGGATAGCTGTTACCCGAAGCTTTCATGCATGTAACTGTAAAGCGCATCATTCTATTTCATATGTAAAATTAATATGTCATATTAGATTTTTCAACCTCGGGACGTTCCCGGGGTATAATCTAGTATTATTTTAAAACAAAAATCTATTCACGACAATATTTTGGTATGGTTTATTATACGCCACAAATTCAAAATCAAATACCACCACATGTGTAAAAAGTTGATTGAGTTGAACGCACGCACCGTGTACTATATATATAAACTAGCTGATTACCCCGGGAGGGTCCCGAGGTTGAAAAATATAACCATTCTAATAATACTAATACTAATACTAATAGTAATAATTATTACTCTTGTAATTAAATAAATAAAAAATTAACCTTGCTATAAGGTAACACCATGTGTTGCAGTGTTACACGATTCTTTCTCCTATCTTCTCTTGATGAAGTATACCTATCCATCTTTAGAAAAGTAAAATTCCAATGATAGCATGACGATTGGGCTGAATTTCAACATCGTATATAAGAAGCTGGTTTAAAAGAAAAAACATGATCAATGAATAACCTGAACACTTTGTGTTTTTTTTTCCTGTATGAACAAAACCCAACGAAAAATAGTCGTTTTTTTCTCCGTTTTTTATATAGCACTATGGTACTCGTTGGAAAGATAATAAAACGCTCGTTAATTTGGTGTAATTTTTTTCTTTAAAAAATCTCGTATACAAGAGATATTAACGTTTAAAAATTATGGGAGGAAATATGAGAGAGAGAAATTTAAATTTGTTTTTAAATTATTTTTTCCTAAAATAACTCAATCTCTTTTAGGGTTTTATCTTTTTCTTTTTTTTTATTAAAAAATCGAAATAATTCAAAATCACTAAAATCTTTCAATTATGATGCCACGTGGCAGTTTCATGGAGAGGTTGAAGCCACCATTGCATGCCACGTCAGCAACGTTCAATTCTTTTATATATATTAATAGATATAAACCCCCAATTTCCTCCACACAAACACCAAACCAAACCCTAATTTCTTCCATACTACAAAATTCTCTACATTACCTTCGATTTCTTCCATATTATAAGATGATTACTGGAGCTGCAGATATGATGTGCGATCAATTCAATTTAAGTCTGTTGAATCTTACCGCTGTTGAATCAACCTCTGTTGATAATTTGGTAAGTTTCGATGTTGTTTTGTGTTTATTCACTTTATTCTCGTTGTTTGAATTGATATTGTGAAGAATTTGATTGAAGGTTGGTTAATATTTGCTTTATTTACTGATGTTTACATATTTTTATTTGATTTATAGGCAGGAAGCTGTTCGGTTACTATCAAGAGTAAAACGGTTGTGGAGTCTACTGCAAGGAGTTTGAGTCCTACAAGTATCAGGTCTGGAAGTCACACGGATATAGGAGCACGCAGATTAAATGAAGACCAACATATCATGATTGATGATCTGTCTAAGCATTTGGGTGATGCTTATAAGTGGGGTGGTCTCGCGAGTTCGTTCTACGCTTTATTTGATGGTCATGGTGGGTGCGAGGCAGCTTCTTATGCTAAAGAATACGCCATGAGATTGTTCTGTGAGAGTTCTGATTTGCCACAAGCGGCACCAACTGGTGGTTCAGATTCAGATGATGTGTTCTTAAAACAAGTGGAGGAGTTTCATAACAAAGCGTTTCTACAGGCTGATCAAGCGTTAGCTGACGAATGCAGTGTGAGCGATTATTGTGGGACGACAGCTTTAACTGTTTTGATCATGGGAAAACATGTAATAATAGCCAATGCTGGTGACTGTCGGGCGGTCCTGTGTAGGAATGGGTCTGCAACTCAGATCACTCAAGATCATAGGGGGTCGACTTGTTTGCAGGAAAAGGAAAGATGTGAGCGGTTAGGTGGTTACTTTGATGGAGAAGGGTACTTGAATGGTCAACTTGGTGTGACCCGTGCACTTGGAGACAGGTACATGAAGAAGGATAAGATGCTGATTGCTGAACCAGATGTGGGACAAATGGTGTTGACGGATAATGATGAGTTTATGATCATTGCATGTGACGGGATCTGGGATGTCATGTCAAATCAAGAAGCAGTGTCTCTTGTTCGGTGTCAACTGAGGCAGCATAACGACCCTCAAAAGAGTGCTAAAGATCTTGTGAATCAAGCCTTACGCCTTCATTCAACTGATAATCTCACTGCTATTGTGGTGTGCTTCACTTCTTACACTCTTACTCCGGCTGCTCAGACTCGGTTTCCTAACTCTAGGCTGTTCAAGAAAAAGCCCTTGAATATCGTTTAAGGCAATGTGAAATTCGATCAAGTGGTTACTTAGAAGAGATGTAATACGATTCGATTCATTTATTAAAAGAATTGGAGTATTTTTGAACTAACAGAAATTTTGTAAGATACATTTGAGTGTTTATAATGAAGTTATTATTTTTGGTTCTGTGAAAGTTTTAAGATATTGATCTTGTCAGTATCATGTATTGAACTTTTTTATTTTTCTAGATATGTTTGGTTACTTGGTAGCAGGTTATTTTTATTAATACCTTTTCTGCTCTAATAAAACTGTTTTAAGCAAAAAGAATATGTCAAAGTTTTGACTTTATTTGTTTGACCTCAACATGCCAACTGAATGTGTTTTGTAACTAAAATGGTTTCTTTCATCCAGTGTTCAATTGTTTTAAACATGTTTTATAAATGCAGGAGTGCCCTCGAAACCAACCAAACGGTTTACACTAAATTTTTTATCCATGGCTTCCTCAACACATGAAGAAGTAGATATTGCACAAAGTGGTTTACTCGCATCCATTGAATGTAAGACATGATAATAAAATAGAAAATAATAATAATAATAATAATAATAATAATAATAATAATGATTTCCCATTAACGCTGGATGTCAACATTCCCATGTTGCAAAATTTCAAGTACCCGAGTTCCCCCTATGCGGTGCGGGATCATTACCGTTTTGACTCAATCGTCGGGCCCGCCGATGACACGCACCCGTTCAACCCAACCGGGCTTGCCGCTTGCCGATGACCTGCACTGTTTTGACCCAAACCGGCCAGCTGATGACCATCAATGTTTTGACCCGGCAGCGACCCAAGAGAGGGGGGGGGGGGGGGGGGTAGATTCCATTTAATTTGCCAACCAAACACATCAAGAATGGAATTGAGATTCCAATTCTAACAATTTCCCGTTCCTACTCATCATCATCGTACTTAGTGGCTAAGGTAGGGTCTCAGGAGGGTAAGATGTAGACAGTCTTATCTCTACCTATTAGAAATAGAGAGGCTGCTTCCAGTAAGACCCCGGCTCGATAGTATATTGCTTTAGAAAAACTTCTGTAACAATAGTCTATGTTAAAGAATAAAGATTATACAGTAGCATATTGTATATAGCAATATGTAATTTTAGTGGAGCTACGTTGCAATAGATACGTTTTAGTATATTTGATTTTTCTATTGTAAGTTTTAAGATATGATGTTATAAAAAGTTCGAGTATGTCATTATGACGTATTTTTATCTACGTCTCGATATAAATTTAGCTAATGCCCAGTTGTGAATAGTAATGTACAAATGGTTGAAGCACAAACGGATATGTCATTAAAACTAACTCACGGTTTGTTTTTGTTTTCTTTTTTATAAGTGACACCGTTTATCCTTTTTTCATTCCAATATTATAATATAAAGTGTTACAAACTTATGAATATACCGTTGCAACATGTTTACTTTATATACGTTTCGATAAAAAGTCTGGTTTATATACATTTCGGGTTTTGTTCAAAATTGAGCGGGTCAACTATAATTTAATTTTTATTACCGTGACGAACAAACTGATATCGTCCGAACAACATTCGTACCGATAAGAATATCCGCTTTTAGAGTGTTCTCGACGTTTCAGTATAAACTTCTTTGAAATCAGAGTTGTATTCACAATAGAGTGTTGTTTTGGCACCGTAAGCTATATCAAGTGCCAGTCTTGTACCAGTATCGAGACAAACCAAACTGCTATCGGCATTTGTTTTTATGGTTTTCGATCGAGTTAAAGCATGCATCGATCGTATGCCTAGCGTAAGTGCTGTAACAAATCAAATTTGAAACCCGTCCAGTAGCGTGAGATTCCCACTTATTACTTGCATTCTTGTCCAGATATAATATGTGGATAATATTGTTACACCTACAATAGAGTTAGGCCCAATATAATATGCGGATTATATTATTACACCTTCGGTCTTTTAGATTTTCATCTTTCAAGTTATGTGTTCCTATGTTATCAAGTTTGGATTTTTGTTGCTTCATGTGTCAATGTGTCATCCATTTAGTGTAATGCTACTACACTACTACTTGGCAATATAACAATCTTAGTATTTCTTTTCACTTTCAAACAAATAAAAAATAAGCTTTTTTCTTGAAAGCGTATATCCTGTCTCCCCTGCGATAACGCTAGTGGGAGTAAACTGGCTACAACGATCCGTGGACTGTGATTGGTTGTACGTCGCTTTCCTCTTGTACTATTTGTCTCCTCCACGTAGGCATATTACCACGTGGCGGGTGGGCTCGCATGCGGTTTATCATGGTTGGTTGCTTTTTGGTTTGGATATGGGTTTCTCTGAATCTACGGAGAATCCAAGACCATATCGCTTCATAAAAAAAACACCATATTCAAAGAAAAAACACAACCGTAACAAAAAACACAATGATCAGAACTGAAAAACACAATGAACGGGATAAAAAACAAAATGAACACACAATGGAATGATGGGTAGACGAAATAACACATTTTTTTTTTTTTGCAGCAAATTTGTGTAACCAACGATAAACCTTTGTATGAGTAATGGGTTTCATGTCATCATCCATCCCTTTTGAAAAACCATTTCTTAATCAACATAACTTTTAACCTAATTTAACTATTAATTATTTTAATGTCTAACTAACATTTAATTTTGAATGAAGCAAGTTTACAAAATTTATATGTTGATACCGGGATATAAATTTGTAAGGTCTCTAATATATTTTACTCTTTAGGGGGCCTTTTACAAATAGAATAACTTAAAAGGTTAAAACTTGCGAACATCAAATATGGAGATCTCATTTGGAAAGATTTCATCGACTTCTATAGAGAATTGCATCAAAGGTCATAAACAAAATTATATTCTCGATCGAGAAACACAATGCTTGATATCAATTGGACAAAAGCACAACACTTGTATATATAGGTAATATGAATTTTAATAATTTCACTTAGATTACACTTGTCACTTATCAAGAGTTAGCTGTAGTTTTTATAATCCACTTTATAAAAAAAGTAATCCTACAAGTCATTGTGGTTACCTAACATTAGCCTTGCTTTGATTTTATGCCTAAGGAAATCAACTTATTGTAAATACACAATTTAAACACTTATATCTTCCAATTCTAATGTAAATACGACGTAGAAGAAGAAGACTAAGTAACTCTGCCTTCCCTCTTTGAAATTCCAATTAAACAATGAGTAGTGGTTCACATTTTTTTTTTAATTCGAGTTATCTTTTGAATTAATAGATAAACAAATAATTCTTACAAGTGGGAGGCGGGTAAACGGGCCACAAGTTGCGCCGCTACCCCATTTTGAATAGAAAAACCTACTCTGTTAAAAATAAAACTTAGGTTCTTCGTCGCTGGAGAGTTGCTCTGCACCACCTTTTGAACTATTTTTAAGAACCGGATTGCCTCGGGGGCTAGCCCTCCAAATGTGTCAAAAGCAAATGGCACCAAAAAAGCGTGTTGGTTCTCTAGACATGCAGCTTCATGTTTGACAACTTTCTGGGATTCTGCGCACATATTTTAACGGTGTTTTCCCTATATGTGAGGTCCGCATTAGTAAACTCATTTTAAGCCAACAAGTTGTTTAGGTAGTTTATGCCCTTTAACCCCATTATGCAAAGTCTTATAAAACATTATACATAAATTAATTCTACGCGTGTTACAGTTTGCAATTTAAATACAAAATTCCATTATAATAAAAATTTAGTGGACATGTTGATTTAACTTTTTAGATAAAACGTTTCTTTTTTCATATGCTAACTTAGAAAAAAAAACTTCGATAAACTATTTATATATTACTTAAAATGCATGGTCGGTGGTGAATCCGGCCATGAAATGTGTCACTGTGCCATTTAATAAATAACTAAATTATTATAAATAACTACATTAAATGTTTTCTTTCGTGTTTTAAAAAAAAACACAATGTTTAAAAAAACTTATTTTCTTCCGTAGTTGTTTTTATCTAAGTGTTGGTGTAAATTCTCGTTGTGACCCTAAAATGCATGGTCGGTGGTGAACTCGGCCATGCAACGTGTCACTGTGTCATTTAATAAATAACTACATAATGTTATAAACTATCTAAATCCGTACGTCCTTCACTTAATTTAAAAGAAATTTTTTTTTCTTACGTAGTTATTTAATTTTATCTAAGCACCGGTATATATTCACGTTTTGAGATAAATTTTTGGAAACGAGTGGGGTCGTATATAGTGTGTTTTCATGATATTTTTATGTACGTTTTTAGTTTGTATACGTTTTAACGTTTTAAGATATGTGTCGGTGTAAATTCACATTTTGACATAATTTTTTCCGTAATGATTTCGGTCAAATATAATATGTTTTCAATTGTCTATGTGTTGACATAAAATGTGTGCGAAAATGAGCAAGGTCATTTTCATTCGAGTTATTGTACATTTCGACGCCGCTAAGTCTCGATGCAAAGGTAAGAGTGGTGTGGTATTAAGTGGACCCCTCGCTAAATGAACCAACCCGTGTTCGATGCCATTTATTTTATAACCGCGATGTTTTAGATTAGGTACGCCAAAACACATTTTTTCACATAGTTAAGGTACATCACATAACATGTCACCAACTATAAACAACTAAGGCTTCGCCGCTGGCCACCTGGTTAAAGCATAATTTTCAATATTAAAAAAACGTTTTCAATGTGTTACTTATCTACTATCAACTAACCTAATAATAATAGTAATAATATTAATTGAAGTAGTTAGATTAATAAAAAAATTATGATATTTTATCATAAATTTTCATATTCACATACTATTAATTTACGACTTTCTGGTGCAAGATGTTTTTAAAAAAATGGGTTTTTTTTGTAATTTAATCTTACAACTTTTTATTTTCAACTTTGGTCCCCTATACATTTCATCTTTCGCAAATTTATTCTTTTCACGTTTCGTTCTAAATTTTGCGAGTAACGTGTGTGTATGGTTCAACGCTTTTACGTTTCGTTTTGCGTTTCCTTATAAATTTGCAAGTTAACATGGCATGACATGCGTGTGTGGTTCAACGTTTTTACGTCTTTTTTTTCCCGTTTGAGATGTTCGTCTCAACGTGTAGGTCCTAGATCGAATTAGTTATTCTTTTGTGTGTTTTACATTTCAGTCTAATTTGTTGGCATTAACTCGCGAAAACTTCAATGTTGATGGTCACTAAGAGTGATGTGACATTGTTGCTATTTGACATGGGCCGTTGTAACATGGAGGCTTATTACTATTATCGTTATATTTTCAATGATATAATCAATTTAATAATTATAATATACATATTTTATTTCATTTTATATATTAATTTTTGAAAGCTCATAAATAGTGCTGCAGGTGAACTTTTTTAAAGATAACTATGAAAACGTAAATCAAAAGCCTTTGGTAGTGTTTTTTTTCTTCTTTATGTTAGAACCACACATGAACAATATATAGTAAACTAGGAATGAGACCCGCAGGCGTTGTGCCGCGCGGCGGGTTACAACATGCAACGACCATTGTATACATGCGAGCAAAAAGGCGCAAAGTAAACGTAGTTGAGTAGTAACGCCGTTAAGTTACTATCGTTAAGTTAATATTAACGGAGTTGGATAGTAACGCGTTGACGAACCGTTCTCGCTACTCCGTTAAGTTTACTATGTAAGTCTCCGTTAAGTTTACTATGTAACTCCGTTAAGTTACGTTGAATAGTAACGCGTTGCCGAACCGTTCTCGGTACTCCGTTAGGTTTACTATGTAACTCCTTTAAGTTTACTATGTAACTCCGTTAAGTTACGTTGAATAGTAACGCGTTGCCGAACCGTTCTCGGTACTCTGTTAAGTTTACAATGTAACTCCGTTAAGTTTACTATGTAACTCCGTTAAGTTGGCGGAGTTGGATAGTACTTGACGGAGTTGAGTAAAAAAAATTAAAAAAACATAATTATATAGTAGCTTAACGGAGTTGAAAAGTAACTCCATTAAGCTAAATAGTAACTTAACGGAGTTAAATAATAAGTTACAATACCTTATGCATAAAGTACAAACCATGAAGCAGGGAATCTTTTGGTAATTAGAATATATATAATTGCCTTCAAATAACTATAGCTAACGTCTATTTACTTTCGCAGCGAAGCTTGAGAATTTATAGTTATTATTTTTTTTAAGGCTTAGTTCAGTGGAAATCCTTGTACAACCCTAACCTAGCGGTCCCAAGTTCAAATCCCTATCCGCACACCGGTGTCCTCCTTATCTAAACTCAAACCGTCACGAGAATTTTTTTGTGGTGTGCATGGATCGAGCCTGTGACTTACCCCAAGGATGAGAACCTCTAAGAGAAAACTCACCCTACCTCAAACCAGCTGAGCTGGAGATCATCGACGAGAATTTATAGTTATAATAACTCTAGTTCTAGTAGTTACAAAAAAAAAAAGTAAAAAGAAATAATAATATTTGAAGATATAAAAAATCCCTATATCAACGATGATATTTTGGTCTATGATTCACCACAAATTCAAATACCGCGTATCTAGTAGTTGATTGACTTGCACGCACCCTCTTACTATATATACAACACCAACCCCACATTAAACCCTAATATTATTATTTCTTCCAATTGCTTCTATTCTAAACTAAACTACCCCCAATTTCTTCAACACACGCAAACCCTAATTTCTTTCATAAACAAAATTCCATACAATACTTTCGATTATTATTTTACGATACTTGATTCAGAAAAGATGATTGCTGGAGCAGAGATGATGTGTGATCAATTCAATTTAGGTCTCTTGAAACTCGCTTCTGTTTCGCCTGAATCTGCATCGGTTTCAATCTCAATCTCTGATAATTTGGTAAATTATTTGTTTCTTTTTATGGGTTTTTGTTTTTTTTTTACTTTTGATTTGTGTTTTTATGTGGATTGTTGTTTGTTTAGGGTTTAAATTGATATGATAAGAGTATAATAATAATAATAATAATATGATTGAAGATTGATTTGTATATGCTGCCTGTGTTGCTAACATATTAATATTATCATCTGTATTATAGATTTATAGGTTAGACAACCACAAGAATTGAAAAAGATTTTAGATTATTTTGGAAAAGGAAGTAGAAGGTTAATTTGCTTGTTTGGCCTGTTCCGCCCTGGAGCCGATTAGGTCTGCGCCCGCGGTTTGAGGCGAAACCTTAGCAGCATAGGCTTTATGTAGTATACAACCAAAAGTTGTATCACCTTATTTAAATATAAACAACTCATAATCGCTTAACCCTTTTGATCGTTTTCACATATCAGCCTCTTTCGACCATGATCTTGACCGATTTGGCAATTTTGACCCATGTGTGAAGGTGTTTTAAAAACCAAGCGTATGAAACCTGTCTCGAATCTGTGTGTATGATGGTTAGGTCTGTTTGTTTGTTTTGCTTGGTTTTATATATCTGTGCTGCTTGATTTGATAGATCAGCCTAAAATATGAGAGTGGAATATTTTTGTTGTTGTTTTTTTATGGTTTATTGATGGTGCTAACTGCTGAAATATTGTTCTCTGTTTTTTAGGCTGTAAGCTGCTATGCGGATGTTAAAAGTAATACGGTTGTGGAGTCTACTGCAAGAAGTTTGAGTCCTACAAGCATCAGGTCTGGAAGTTATACAGATATTGGATCACGCAGATTAAACGAAGACCAACATATCATGATTGATGATCTGTCTAAGCATTTGGGTGATGCTTACAAGTGGGGTCTCGCGAGTTCGTTCTATGCTTTATTTGATGGTCATGGTGGGTGCGAGGCAGCGTCTTATGTTAAAGAGCATGCCATGAGATTGTTCTTTGAGGGTTCTGATCTACCACAAGCAGCACCCGCTGGTGCTTCAGATGATGTGTTCTTAAAACAAGTGGAGGAGTCTCATAACAAAGCATTTCTACAGGCTGATCAAGCGCTAGCTGATGAGTGCAGTGTGAGCGACTATTGTGGAACGACGGCTTTAACTGTTTTGATCATGGGAAAACATATTATAATAGCCAATGCTGGTGACTGCCGGGCGGTTCTGTGTAGGAATGGGTCAGCAACACAGATTACTCAAGACCACAGGGGGTTGACTTGTTTACAGGAAAAAGAAAGATGTGAGCGGTTAGGTGGTTACTTTGATGAAGAGGGGTACCTAAATGGTCAACTTGGTGTGACTCGTGCGCTTGGAGACTGGTACATGAAGAAGGAGAAGATGCTGATTGCTGAACCAGATGTGAGACAAATCGTGTTGACCGATAATGATGAGTTTATGATCATCGCATGTGACGGGATCTGGGATGTTATGACAAATCAAGAAGCAGTGGCCCTTGTTCGATGTCAACTAAGGCAGCATAACGACCCTCAACTGTGTGCTAAAGAGCTCGTGAATCAAGCGTTACGCCTTCAATCAACTGATAATCTAACTGCTATTGTGGTGTGCTTCACTTCTCACAATCTCACTCCTGCTGCTCAGACCCGGTTTCCGAATTCTAGACTGTTCAAGAAAAAGCCCTTGAATATCGTTTAAGGCAATGCAAAACTTGATCAAGTGGTTTCTTAGAAGAGATGTATACGATTCGATTCATTTATTGAAAGAATTAAGAGAGTATTTTTGTTGCAACAGAAGTTTTGTAAGATACATTCATTGAGTGTTTATAATGAAGTTATGAATTTTGATGTTTCTACCTTGTTGCCCATAAGATTGAAAGTTTTGAAATAATGATCATGTCTTTACCTGTTGCCCATACTTTTTCTGCTTTTATAAATTAAAACGTTTTAAGAAAACAAATGAGAAAAACCTTATATTAGATCTCAGTTAAAAATATATTTGTAAATATATTAATGAAACTTTATCTTTAGTAAATATATTTGGTTTGCAGAAGCCTCTAAACTTATAAAAAGTTGTCAAATAGATCCTTGACTAAGTCCTCAAACTCTATATAAAAAAATCTTCCATTGATCTTTTTATAAATCCAAGAACTTAAATAATGTAATAACAAAGTCTACAAGCTTTTTATATATTCATGTGATCTTTTAGCATTTGCCTTTTCTTTTCAAGTCTACATATAAACATAAACAAACAAGGCGTTAAGACTTGCAAACAATTATATGTTTGTATGTATTGTATACAAACATCTAGACAATCCAACGACTATAAAGACGATTTAACTGTTAATCTTGAAACTCTATACGGGGACACTACAATACTTGAAACAAATAACGAAAACGAAAAAAAATGATTAATTTGTGAAATTAATTCTCTTCTTGAGTCTTGTATTTCTACATCATCTCTATGTTAGAGATGTTTTTCTTAACAAAATAATAATAAAAATAATAATAATAATAATAATGATATAAAGAAATGAAAAGTGAATGGAGACTGTTCTCGAGTTCTTTCGTGTTATCACTTTCAAATCACATTATTGATTTTATTTGGATATACTAAACTAATCTTAAAACTTACTATAAATAAACTAACAGTATAAATAATTTAAGTAAACACCAACTCAAACTAAAAACAATAGCTACTTATAACATACACAAACTAACCACACACAAATACTTTAGAAACTACCTACTACACTATGATACTCTTTTAACATTTATATTTTAAGTTGTACAAAATCAACAGTTTGGTGTGGACACATTCATAATTATGCTTAAACCGATTACACCAAGCCTGAAGGGGTAACCGCTGTAATGGACCACTTCATTGAGATCATTATCTTCGAATCACCACACCTGGATCTTCACCAACCAAACCATTACGCCCGGATCAATGGGACCTCGTAGTAGAAAATATGGACCATAAGCACCCTATTGTCCGATAAAAGAACGTCCCACATGAAAGTTCATGGACATTATATGACTCTATCCGCGGTCCAGTAGTTACAAGGATCTCAACGATGACAAAGACCAACTAGGCAAAAGAGTCATTGACAATCTGATGTAAGATTCAGTAGGGTTGTTGATAATACGTCATGACAATAGCGATATTCCAATTGTTTAAATAACCATTACATTATCAATGAAGTTTGACTAATAAAGATAGTTTCTAGATATAATGTGCAAGGAATGAATATAAGATTAGTGTGCAAGTATCGGATACAACGCTTATGCTGAATTTGTAGTGTAGACCAAGAAAGATTTGGTGTTGGTGTAACTGGTTGCTAACAACTTCCCTGCATTTGTTGGCTGAGAGAATGCTAATTGGCTATGTTCAAGTATCGAACCAGAGCAGAAACTCTTCCTACATTCATGTCAAAAGTTTATAACTTTAAACATACACAGGTTACAAGATAACTTACACTTACAGGTAGCGATTTAAACTCATTTACTTCATAAAAGGATAAATTAGGCTATGTTAACAACTTAATGGCTCAAAAATGCATTAAACCTCTTAAATTATTCTTATAATTAAATAAGAATATATAACTGATATAAAAAAAAGTGTTTTGGTCAAACCAACCCGACCCGTTCAAACACGCACAAAAAGTGAAAAAACTACATGACTCCATAGTTTAAAAAAACAGGCAAGGCGTGCACCTCAAGGCACACCTAAAGGTGAGGGCCCAAAAATGAGTCTGAGGCGGTAAAAAAGACGGTGCCTCAGGGGCTTTGATGTTTATTTTTGATGTTTTAGACTTTTTGTGTCAGTTATAAACATTCCATGTCTTTTTAACAAGTGTTCTTTATCTTTTTGATAAATCTAATGTTGAAATTAGTTCTTATTTTTTTAAGACATATAATTTTTGTAATTATTTTTTTAGTTCCGCCTCGGTTCACCTCAAGGTGTACGCGAGGCACGATTCTGTACTTTTAAACCTTGCCTGACTCGTTAACCAACCCACACGATCTGCCCATTTTAACACCTCTACAAGATACTTTTGGAGATCAAAGCTACCTTGTGGCCTCAAGTAAATGAGTAGCAACATGCTTTCTTCTGTTGGATGGTGTGACCCAAATTGCACGGATGCCACATACAGCTGGCACAGCGTCTTTTTCACATATGATGGCTCCAAGAAGAGTGTCTTCTTGTTTTTGTTCATTTTTCGTTGGGTTTTTCCTCACTATTTCTCTCTGGAAACTGATGCTACCAAATTGGAGGGTGGCTGAAGTCATCTTTCCCTCCTTCCTTGTTGTGCTTACATCATCTTTTTCATCTGAGTTTGATATCAACCTGTATGCCATTTTAATTGACTCTGCAACAAGACAGCCAGCAACCCTATGGGATGTAATAAAAAGATAAACCTACAAGTACAAAAACAATAAAAAAAAAGTCAAGCTTTCTTGAATTATGGTCGAACAACCTCTGTAATTTACGTCATATAATGAGTTTTTAAATAACAAAGGTTTGTTTAAATGGCAAGTAAGTCAAGAAGTCAAATGAAACATCCATATAGAAGGAAAAGTCAACAAGTCGAATCAAGAACATATCGAAGAGGATTGCGGGAATAGGCACCTTACAATCTTTATGAAAAATCCATCCATCACCAAGCTCCATCTCCATCATCTTAATAACCTCCTCAACCTGCCATAACAAGTTCATTTAGAAGGGTCATTAATAATAGTATCATAATATTAAGCAAACATTTCATCATTTAACACAAGTCTATTGTACCTTTTTAATATGAGCAGGCGGATCATCGTTCTGTACCAAAATAACACGCCCATTTTCTAACGAGTGTGTATCTATAACTCTTTCATTACGCCAGCCCTTAAGTAATGAAATCCATTAATAGTTGATAAAGTAAAAGCAACAATAAATACGTAAATAGGAAATTTATACGTACATATAGCTTAGGGTGACAATTAATCACACAACCTGAAATACGACATGATTGATGATACTACAGCAGTATTCTGGGTTGGCTAGTCTAACCCTTTTCAACCGATTTACAATCAACAAGTCATGTTGAGGTTGTACTAAAATTAAATATGTCACCCTGTTAAAAACTAAAATAAAAAAAAAATATATTTTATAAGATCGACCCGTTGACCCATTTACAACTTTATTAAGGTGTGAGCCAAGGGGCACTCCTAATTGAACCCACCAATGAGGAAGTGCCACCTCATTTTTACCCAAATTGAACCAGATAACCCAAATTGTAAGGGCACTCCAAAAATGAACCCGAATTTCATTTTTCCCATCCCAAGCCATTTGCGGCGGCGTTCCCGTTCAACCCAAAACCCCCTCCAAAAGGCGCCCTCCTTCACTCTTACCACTCGTTTAAAGCATAATTACAACCTATTTACAGCACTGCCAACGTGTTTTGACCTGTCAACCCGTTTGACCATTTTTCGGTTACTTTCCATCAAGAAAGTGGGACCCACAACAGCGTAAATATCAAATAACCTAAACATAACACACTGATACAAATCAAAGATATGAAATGTATACCTTCAACCCAATACCATGAGTATAATTCTTATGAAACTCTTTATGCAGCTTCTCATCTTCTTCATCTCCAGGCACAAACTTCAACCCACAAATTTTACAATTACGAAACATAAAATCAGACTGACCCAAATCCAAATGAAACTGTGCATACTTTCTTTTCTTATTCAAAACCCTTTTGCAATTCTTTTCCACCAACTGTTCTCCAAATTCATCTTTTCCCTCATCATCATTCTCTCTGCATACCAAATGTTTTAACTTTAATTTAGAAAGACGGTTACAATAAAGGGTCAGATAAAAGGGCAACAAGTTACGCGGCAACCCGTTTTAGACTGACATAATAAAAAAGTTTTAACAAATGGTTTAAATTTTATCACCAAAAGACTTTAATTTAAAAAGAAGATTACAATAAAATGGCGGGTACGGGCAACAACCTGCGCCGCAACCTGTTTTGTTTTAGACAGGCATAAAAACACTAATAAAAGAAAGTAAAAAAAAGAGATTTCGATGAGACAAAGAAATAATAATAATAATAATAATAATAATAATAATAATAATAATAATAATAATAATAGTAAGAAACATGCCTGTCTGTTTTTGTGGGTCGTCGAGTGTATATAATGGGAACTTCAGGTTCTCTGGTAAAGTCTTGGTCTTCTTCTTCTTCTTGTTGTTCATGGTGTGGATTGTTGAGTAGATTTATGGGTTGGTTTTGTAGTGTTGGGGAAGAATTGGGTTTAAAGAATGAGTTTATCTTCGATTGCATTGTTTGGGAGATATCTGAAATTGTAAGGATTTGATCAAATTAGGGTTTTATTTTATGTGTTTTGATTTCCCGCCTAAACAAGTAAAACTAGACCCTGATTTTGCCCCCCAAATGTTAATAAAGTTTTTTTAATTCTTAAACAGTTAAACGGGTAAAGATTGACTTATTTTAATTCTAAAACGAGTAAAGTTATATAATTAGTGGATTATTTATTTAGATGTATTAATAAAACTAGTGCTATTAAGGTGGGTGTTGCGGCGGATTAGGGCTCTAAACGAGCTGAATGTACAAAGGACATTTTGTAAAACAGTTTGACGAAAGGTTCATTTCTGTTCATTCGTTTAATAAATGAATAAATACGAACAATATATTTCGTTTGATAAGTTAAACAAGAGGACATGAAAAGGGGTTGTGTTCTTAGGTTCGTAAACTTTCGCAATGTGTTCATTTATGTTCGCTCGTTTGTGTTCATATGTGGTCATCCATTTAGATGTTTTTAATGTTATATTTTTATTTTATTGGTTTAGTTTTTTTAAAATTTGAAACCATAGTTATATTATACGCCTAGACCAACGTCTCTCACTTGACCATTTAGTTTATGGTAGTATTGTGAAAGTAAATGACCATTTTGAGTTAAGCAATTTATTTTTTTATGCAAATTGAACACAATAGATCCATCAACTTTGTCATATGCCTCTTTTAGATTTCTCCATACGTATCTAGCATACTTAGAAAACACCTTGATTTATTAATTATAGTAGTGCTATTAAATGTGAGCATGGGGGTTGATAGGTTGTGAGAATTTAATCAGTATCGGCTTCGTTTGTTATGGTAGTATCTGCGTATGCTACGAAATCCAAGGGAAAGCCAAAAAGAAATTTAAAAAAAAACTAGATAAACAAACATATGGCATATATTAATTTGATATATTATTTTAATATAAAAATCAATTTAATATCCATAATTTGAAGGGGGGAAAATATGTATTATTTTTGCCTTAATATTTTACACGGCACTACTATTAATAAATGAACTGGAATGAACAGTGTTCAGCCACCGTATTTGTTCTTTTTTTGTATAAAGAATACTTGTTAAAAGTAAATTGTCCTTTATGTAATAGTTAACGGAAAAAAAATACTTGTTAACACATCTTTATGGGTTATTTTTTTGTTAGGATTACTTAAAAGTTCTTCCGGTCTGGTGGTGTCCATTTCTGTGTTGTTGTCATTCAAGCCGTCCAGCCACGTGGCTCGGAAATTAAACCGAATTAGGTTTTCAGTTTTCAGTTCCAAGGATCTCAATTCGGTTAAAACAATAACTGAATTAATTAGCAAGCACACTTTTGTCCCAAATCTTCAACTTTAAAACTTAACAACAGCAGAACAGAACAGGTTGTGTTCCAACTCTACTAGAGTCCCTTACCCAAAACTTAACTGTTATAATAGACCGTATATACTATAGCAATAGTGATTGTGTTTTAAATGTAATTATTATGATTATAATCTCCCAAAAATAGGAGAGATTGTTGTATCCTTATATAATGGCTTGACCATTCATCAATGAAATCATCTTGAATAATATTATCTTACATGGTATCATCCTTGATCCTGTAACCCTAACCGCCTCCCTACCCTCTGCCCTCTGCCGCCGCTGACAGCTACTGTCTCTGCTTCCTCAGCCGGCTGCAACCTGTTATCTTCCTCACCTTTTCAATGGCCGATCTTAAACTACACCCTGCTGTCACCGTAACCAACATCAAAGCCTATATCCCCATCACCCTGGACAGCGAAGCTTCGGACTACAACTTATGGTCCGAATTGTTTCGCATCCATTGCACCGCCTTTCTTGTGTCTGATCATCTTGCCCCTCGCCCACCACCCCCTGCTGCTACCTCCTCCAGTCCCGACAAACAACCCGCTTCTGCATCCTCCCCTGCCTCCTGGGAAAGATTGGACGCCATTGTCCTTCAATGGATGTATGGCACAATCTCACCAGGACTCCTCAAAACCGTCATCACCAAACGCACCACTGCCTATGATGCGTGGAAGGCCATTGAATCTCAATTTCAGGATAACAAAGCCACTCGTGCCTTGTACCTAAAACAGAAATTTTCAAACACTCGTCTTGAAAATTTCTCCTCCATGACCGCCTACTGTCAAGAGATTAAAGTTCTCTCTGATCAACTCGCTGGAGTTGACGCCCCTGTGGATGAACAAGATCTCGTTCTTCAAACCCTTGCTGGCTTGACTGAACAATATGAAACTATCGGTACCATTCTTCAGAACACCAGACCGCTTCCATCCTTTTTTGAGGTTCGCTCTCAACTATGTATGACTGAAACCACGAAAGCGAACCTGGCCAGTCACTCAGCCACCCAAGCCGCCACAGCCTTACTCACCCAGAACCGTACCACCCCTTCATCCACTTCTGCCAACACCGTGCCTCCCAACCCTGCCCGTTCCCAAACCCACGGCCGTCCCAAAGGACAGGGCCGTCGCCGTCCTACTGCCACACAACCCAGACACCGTTCCACTTCTTTCTCGCCACAACCAACCCATCCCTACATCGTATTCCCTCAGGCCTGGGCTCATAACCAGTGGTCCGCTCTGTACAACCAGGCCCAAACCCAAAACCAATCGGCCCAGCATACACCGCCCTGCCCATACCCATCTACACCTCGGCCTACTTCTGGTCAAGGTATTCTTGGGCCGGCTCCAGCCCAGGCCCACATGGCCACCTATTCCCCCACTCCCACCGACATTGCACAGGAGCTTTACACCCTCTCCTTGAACCAACCAACTGACCCGGTGGGTTACATGGACACAGGTGCATCCGGCCACATGGAGCAACCAGGTACTTTCTCTCCGTCTGTTTTTAATTCTAGCACTAATAAACAAATAATTGTTGGAAATGGCACGACTATCCCGGTCATTGGTCAGGGTAACAAAACCTTACCCCCACCTTTTCCTCCATTCAAACTCAATAACGTCCTATATGCCCCACAAATAATTAAAAACCTTATCTCCGTTCGTCGCCTCACGACGGATAATTTATTGTCCATAGAATTTGACCCATTTGGTTTTCTTGTGAAGGATCTCAAGACCAAGGCGCCTATCCTACGATGCAATAGCTCGGGCGACCTCTACCCTTTGACAACCAACTTTATCAAGTCACCCAAGTCACCTGTTGCTCTCACTGCCGTCACTCAAGATCGTTGGCACCAACGCCTTGGGCACCCGGGCAACAATTTATTGCAATCGTTAAAGTCTTGTTCGTTTATTAAGTTTAATAAACCAACTACCACGCTTTGTCAGTCATGTGTTTTTGGCAAAAGCGTTAAGTTTCCATTTTCTGATTCTATTAATAAAACTAAGTTGCCATTTGATGTTGTTCATAGCGATTTGTGGACCTCACCGGTACTTAGTACCGGCGGTCACCGTTATTACATATTATTTGTTGATGATCACACCGACTTTCTATGGACATACCCCCTGACAAACAAAACCAACGTGTACTCAACTTTTGTTACATTTTATAACCTTATCAACACCCAATTTGAAAGAAAAATTAAACAGTTTCAATGTGACAACGGTACTGAGTACACCAATAACCAATTTAAACAATTTTGTCATTCAAATGGCATGCAATTCCGCTTCTCTTGCCCTCACACCTCACCTCAAAATGGGAAGGCCGAGCGAACTATCCGCACCTTAAACAACATTATTCGCACTCTCCTGGCCCAAGCCTCCCTTCCCCAATCCCATTGGCATCATGCTCTAGAAACCGCCACTTATCTCCTCAACATCCTCCCTAAAAAGACCCACCACTTCATGACATCCACCACCCTCCTATATCAAGTCTACCCCACCTATGACCACCTACGGGTCTTTGGGTGCCTTTGTTTTCCTCTCCTTCCCTCCACTTCCATTAACAAACTGGCACACCGCTCCAGACCTTGTGTTTTCCTTGGCTATCCCGCGAACCATCGTGGTTATAAATGTTATGATTTGAACTCTAAACAAACATTTATCTCCCGACACGTTCAGTTCGAGGAATCCATTTTCCCATACTCTATTCAACACCCAACCACTCCCTCTACCTATGACTTCCTCTTTCACAACATCTCTCCCCTCCTTTGGACCACCGTCCACCCATCCTCACCACCACCTACGGCTCCTATGCCCAATTCTGTACCTCCACCACCCGCGTCCCAAACACCCTCCAACCCAACATCACCTGCCACGTCTCCCACCGTACCTGAACCCACCACCCCAGCCCCTTCGGTCCCTCCACAGGACCCATTACAGCCTGCCACCTCCAACCCCATACTACATACTTATAGCCGGCGACCCAAACCAACCAACACCCAGCCCAACTGCACACTGCAGCCCACTTCCGCCTCCACTCACGGCCCAGAACCCAGCCATACCACACCCACACCACCTACCCAACCTGGTCCCACCCAGCCCAATGCTCGCACCATGCGTACACGCGCTATGGCGGGTATCACCAAGCCCAAAATTCCCTTTAACCTCAACACCACCACCCTTGCACCCATACCAAAATCCCCACATGCCGCCTTGTCCATTCCCGAGTGGTCCGCTGCCATGTCTAATGAATTTAGTGCTTTAATTAAAAATGAGACCTGGGAGTTAGTGCCTCGCTCCCCGGATATGAATATTATCAGATGCATGTGGTTGTTTAAACATAAATTCAGGTCTGATGGTTCGCTTGAAAGGTACAAGGCTCGGTTAGTGTGTGATGGTCGCAGTCAACAGGTCGGCATCGATTGTGGTGAAACATTCAGCCCGGTGGTTAAACCCACCACCATACGCACAGTTCTTACTTTGGCCATTTCTCAGGGTTGGCCCATACACCAGTTGGATGTAACAAATGCTTTCCTTCATGGTCATCTTCAGGAGACAGTATACATGCATCAGCCTATGGGCTTTCGACATCGCGACTTTCCTGATCACGTTTGTCGCCTAAAGAAATCTCTCTATGGCCTCAAACAAGCCCCAAGAGCTTGGTACCAACGATTTACTGACTTTGTTTTGTTACAGGGCTTTACTCAGTGCAAATCGGACAACTCTTTGTTTATTTATAATCAGGGCCGCGACACTGCTTACCTTCTTCTATATGTAGATGACATCATCTTGGCCACCTCTTCTGACACTCTCCGTCAGACTCTTCTGTCTACACTTGCAGGAGAATTCGCCATGAAAGATTTGGGCCCCCTTACATACTTCCTTGGCATCTCTGTTCAGCGCAAGGATAATTCTCTTTTTCTTTCTCAGCAAGCTTATGCCAAGGACATCATTCATCGAGCAGGTATGGAATCGTGCAAACCAGCGGCGACCCCGGTCGATACACAACACAAGCTTGGCCGCCAACCAGATTCTCTATTCGATGATCCGACTACCTTCCGTAGTCTTGCAGGAGCATTGCAATACCTCACCTTCACTCGACCTGACATCACCTATGCGGTTCAACAGGTTTGCATGCACATGCATGCTCCGTGCACGGCTCATTGGAATGCTTTGAAACGCATTATCAGGTATCTTCAGGGAACATTAACCTTTGGTTTGCACCTTACAGCCGCGTCTACTCTCACCCTCCGCGCCTACACAGACGCGGACTGGGCTGGCTGTCCCGACACCCGCCGCTCCACCTCAGGCTACTGCGTCTATTTGGGTGACAACCTGGTCTCCTGGTCATCCAAGCGTCAGTCTACCATCTCCCGTTCAAGCGCAGAGGCTGAGTACCGCGGGGTCGCCAATGTTGTTGCTGAGATCTGCTGGCTTCGGAATTTGTTACTCGAGCTTCACCGCCCTCTCTCCAAAGCATCGCTAGTCTACTGTGACAACATCAGCGCGATCTATCTCTCCAATAACCCGGTTCAACATCAACGGACTAAACACATTGAGTTGGATATACACTTCGTTCGTGAGCATGTTCAGAAAGGTCTTGTTCGGATACTACATGTCCCATCTCGGTTCCAAGTTGCTGACATATTTACCAAAGGCCTTCCCCGGGTTCTCTTTGATGATTTTCGTTCCAGTCTTCGCATCCGTTCTCCTCCCGCTTCGACTGCGGGGGTGTAATAGACCGTATATACTATAGCAATAGTGATTGTGTTTTAAATGTAATTATTATGATTATAATCTCCCAAAAATAGGAGAGATTGTTGTATCCTTATATAATGGCTTGACCATTCATCAATGAAATCATCTTGAATAATATTATCTTACATGTTAACAAAATATTTTTACATAATAATATATCATATTTATCATTTGATAAAGATACATTTTTTTAACTGCTAACATAAACGTTGACCTGCTTTCCCATTTCATTTTGCATTTTAATTTGAAAGCTTTAGTTCTTAGATTATTTTGAAAACAAATTTATTGGTTTATCTGTTGTAGTGTGCTTGATTTATACATTCACAGTTTGGCACCCACTTTCGACTAACTGATGCGAACTTTGCGTTGTCATGCCAATGTTAATGTGGCATTTCTTTACATTATTTGGAACTTAATAAATAAGTCGTCTTGGAAACGATATGATGAACATTTGAAACAGTAAATTTTATTTGGTTGTACTAAAAACTTTAAACATGTGTATGAGTGTATCAGTTTTTAAGATTATGCCTTCATTTATACATGTGCTTTATTCTGGTTTGAGGAGCGATTTTCATCGTTCCCAATAACTCCTCGGCTGGGTTATAATCATTGTTGCAGGGGTGGTAAAATTGTATTGGATTACCAATGCCAGCCTCCTGAATTACTGAGAAACTTATTTTCAGATGATCAGTTTCTGTAATATATCCGCGCTTACAACTCAATGTTTTGCATTCGATGCTGTCGTGGATGACACAATAAGTCAAGGTGGAGGGCCATATGTATTCAAAGTTACTGGCCAGCTATTCTATTAGCTTGGTTCTCTATGCCTGATGCCAGGTGATAGCCTTAGATTTTGCAACTTCACATTTTCGATAGCGAAAATGAGGTTTCAAACAGGCTTCGTTTTTTCCCTAATATTGAGCTAAAACATCCTGCAGTGGTTATTGTTGCTGGATTAGCGCAGATGTTCAAACTTCAATGAAGCCATGCGTTTATTTCACCTGGCGAGAGAACTTTGTGCGCAACCTGAATCCCCAAATTTTGAAACCACTATCGTCTAACAGATTATATACGGTTGCTTCAAGGAACGGATGACAAATTTACTAACAAGAACAAACCATACCTTGTCCTGTCACTGCGAGAGTCCAGGTACAGTTACATAAATATCACTTATTACAATTCAATAGCAGATCATGTTTATTTTACAGCACTTATCTTCAACCGCAAACAATAACAGTTCTAAGCTCCAGCAGCACTTCTTCAATAACAATCTAAGAAAAGTATGTTTAAAACTTGACGTTACAATATTCAATACATGTAATTGACATGACGAAATACACAAACTAGTTGTAATGTAAATCGCCCACTGGTATAGTTATTTACAGCGTGGTCGAATGTTGTTAACTTCTGTTTTATAGTTGTGATGATAAAACAGTATTCACCCAAGTATGTTGCATGATTAAAAAAAAAAGAAAAGAAATCAATACATGACAAAGAAAAGATCAAGATCACTATTTTAAAGCTTTCAATATTATGTGCAACAGGTTGAAACAAACAAAACTGATAACTTTTTTATAAACACTTGATGAATGTATCGTACAAAATTCGGTTGCAACAAAAATACTCTCTTCCAATAAATGAATCAAATCGTATTACACCTCTTCTAGTAACCACTTGATCAAGCTTCACATTGCGATATTCAAGGGCTTTTTCTTGAACAGCCTGGAATTTGGAAACCGAGTCTGAGCAGCAGGCGTGATTGTGTGAGAAGTGAAGCACACCACAATAGCAGTTAGATTATCAGTTGAATGAAGGCGTAGGGCTTGATTCACGAGCTCTTTAGCACACCGTTGAGGGTCGTTATGCAGCCTTAGTTGACACCGAACAAGAGCCACTGCTTCTTGATTTGACATGACATCCCAGATCCCATCACATGCTACGATCATAAACTCATCATTATCAGTCAACACCATTTGTCTCACATCTGGTTCAGCAATCAGCATCTTCTCCTTCTTCATGTACCGGTCTCCAAGTGCACGGGTCACACCAAGTTGACCATTCAAGTACCCTTCTCCATCAAAGTAACCACCTAACCGCTCACATCTTTCCTTTTCCTGTAAACAAGTCGAACCCCTGTGGTCTTGAGTAATCTGTGTTGCAGCCCCATTCCTACATAGTACCGCCCGACAGTCACCAGCATTGGCTACTATTATATGCTTTCCCATGATCAAAACAGTTAAAGCTGTGGTTCCACAATAATCGCTCACACTGCATTCATCAGCTAGCGTTTGATCAGCCTGCAGAAACGCTTTGCTATGAAATTCCTCGACTTGTTTTAAGAACAAATCACTTGAATCTGAAGCACCAGCCGGCGCTGCTTGTGGTATATCAGAACCCTCAAACAACAATCTCATGGTGTATTCTTTAACATAAGACGCTGCTTCGCACCCACCATGACCATCAAATAAAGCGTAGAACGAACTCGCGAGACCACCCCACTTATAAGCATCACCCAAGAGCTTAGACAGATCATCAATCATGATATGTTGGTCTTCGTTTAATCTGCGTGATCCAATATCCGTGTGACTTCCTGACCTAATGCTTGTAGGACTCAAACTCCTTGCAGCGGACTCCACAACCGCGTTACTCTTAACATTAGCAGAGCAGCTTACAGCCTATAAAAACAGAGAACCGTATGTCAGCACCATCAATAAGCCATAACACACAACAACAAAATGTTAACCAGCACAAAACAATTAAATGAACAGACCACACAAATCAAAAGTTAAAAAAAAAAACAAGTAAACAATTAACACATAACATTGAATAATAAAACTTACCAGATTCTCAGAGACTGAGAGTGAAAGCGATGCAGATTGGGGTGAAACAGCGGCAAGATTTAGGAGACCAAAATTGAGTTGGTCGCACTTCATATCTGCGGCTCCAGCAATCATCTTTTGAAATCGAAAGTGAACAAATGTCAGCATTCAGCAATACACAATCAAAACTAAATAAAAAAAAAACACATAATAAAACATACCAAATTATTATCAGAGATTGAAACCGATGGAGATTCGGTGGAGAGATTAAGAAGACCAAAATTAAGTTGGTCGCACTTCATATCTAAGGCTCCAGCAATCAGCATATTGTGAAATCGAAAGAAAGAATGTATGTATGGATTTGTGTTTAGAAGAAATTAGGGTTTTGGTGTGTGGAACAAATTGGGGCTATGGATGGATTTATATAATACTATACGCTGCGTGAAAATCAATCAACTTAGTTATAAGATGCGTTGAAATCAATCAACTAAGTCGATCAACTATTTAGATACGGCGGGGTATTTGAATTTGTGGTGGGTAAAGGAAACCAACAGATCATCATCCTAGATATAAACCGGTTTTCTTATTGTCTCACATGGATACCAACTTTTGACCCATTAAAAAAATAACATTTTTATGACCGACTTATTAAACACATTCTTCTCTCAAAATTTGCTATCATGTAAAAAAATAACATTTTAATTTTGTAGTTTTTTAAGTTTCGAGTTTACCTAAAAACTAATTCCTTATGTTTTTATCGTTACGTATGTGTCGGTATAATTCAAGTTCGCCTACACTGTAATGTAATTTTTGTTTGAAAACAAGTCGGGTCAAGTAGAAAATGTTTTCTTTTTGTGTACGTTTTCAGTTGCACTACGTTACATAAATTTTGTTTAGAAACAAATTGTGTCAAATGTAATACGTTTTCATACGCCGGTATAAGTTTGAGGTACTATATGTTTTGACGTAAATTTAGTTCATAAAAGAGTCGGGTCAATTGTGGTCTATATTTTATCACGCCGCGTATGATGCCACTGTACGTGTTTATTTAATGTCTCTTTTGAGGTGGTCTACGTTTCGACGTAAATTTTGTTTAGAAACAAGTTAGGTCTTTCATTTAATGGTATGAATTTAGATTACTCTACGTTTCAATGTAAATTTAGTTCGAAAATAAGTTGGGTTTATTATAGTCTATACACTTTATCATGTCGTGTACGACCTTGCCGCAATGCGTGGCAGGTAAAAAAAAACTACTTACTTCTTAAACTTTATAATGAGAGTTAGGGGTTGTTTGGTTTTTTAATTGCTGAATTATTAAGAATATGAATGGTTAGAATGATCTGAATTGTTAAGTGCTATTTTATTGGATCTCTAAATGGTTAGTCTTATTGTCTCACATTAGCAGGGAAAGTAAAAATAGATTCAGTCAGTGCTTAACGGTTCAGCATCATCTCAAGTCTTAATGGTTCCACCTTACCCAGTTAATCATTTTATTCAGATGCTAAAACAAGTGCGCTAAATAAGCTGAATGCTAAATCATTTAACGTTGAATGATTCAAAGACTCATTAAGAGTCTTACCAAACAACCCCTTAGACTTCCGCATCAAGATTGTTGCACCTTTTACAACGAATTTCGTTCAGACATCACCGGCCAAACGCCCCTGATCTGACCGAGTCAGACGTGCGCGCCGGTCAGACGCAACCAAACAACGGCTTATACTTCCACATCAAGATTGAGTTGCAACTGTCCAACACTTGTAGCCCAGTTGGTTGAGGGCCTAAAGTTTCCTATGGAAGGCTTGGGTTCGATTTTCACTAGCTACATTTGGAGGACATTGGTGGAGGGGAAATGAGGGATGACCCGGCCATTGGCTTGGGTTCGAGTCCTGATCCCGACCGGTTTTACCAATTATTTCACTGTCGTGCCTTCGGGCGGGTGAGTGGTCGGGTTTTCCCAGGAATTGGTGGCAATTAGTGGCCGGGTACTCTCGGGTACCTGATTCGCCAAAAGGGTGTCCGAGAGTGCTCGGAAATTGATTCGTTGGCCGTTCAAAAAAAAAAAGATTGAGTTGCAACTTTTACAAAGCAATGTACAACCATATTAAGCATAAACTTTGATGTACAAGGGTGTTTGGGATTGAGTTTGGAGGTGTAAAAGTGCTTTTGGTCAAAAGTGCATATTGGTTTATGACTTTTTGAAAAGGAGTTTTAAAAAAAGTGTTTGGATTAGCTTTTGAGATGAGAAACGTCAAAAAGTCAATAAATTGTTATTTTTTTAAGTGTTTCGCTTAACTTATTGCGAATATTGGTTGTATGAGTGGTAAATTTGTAATTTTTTTCCAAAAGTCAAAAGCCAAAAGCTAAAAGCCAGGATTTCTAACTTTTCAAAAACAACTTTTTCACCCTTAAAAGCCAAAAGCCAAAAGTCAAAACAGAAAGTGCTTTTAGGTTACACAAACAGCTTATTGACTTATTAGCTTTTTCAAAAAGCCAATAAGTCAATAACCAGTTTTGAAACTCAATCCCAAACACCCTCATAATTTGGCGCAGGAGCCAATGCAAAACCCTTACGAATTTATCACCGTAGTAGCTCACTCTCCTCTGTACATCCCTCTTTCTAAACATACTTATCGGAGTAAAAAGGTCAAAGGAATGGCTTCATGGAGGAAACGGAACGGTGACGCAGTTGATATATCTTCTAATCTGAAAAGAAGAAACCCTAATTATCTCCAAGTCGTCGATTCTCCCTCTTTATTTAAATCTGAGAGCGATTATTCTGACAGCAACTCTAGCGATGATGATCACGAAATTAACCGTAATTAGGATTCTCCCTCTTTATTTAAATCTGTGCTCTGTCTTTTTACGTATTACATTTTCTTTTTTGTTAACATCTAGAAGATCAGTAGTTAGGGTTTTATTTTATACAGTCCAAACTCAAAATGTATATGGGATTATTATGCTCTTGGTTTGATTTAGTGGTTATCTATTTGGTAATTTACTTGTTTTTTTTGTTTGATTGAGTCTTAGTGATTTAGGCTTTTGTCAATTTACTTGGACCTTTTTATTACATTGCATCCTAGTTATAAGATAACTCTTCCGGTTATTGTTATTATTTGAATATTTGCTAAGTTTGGTGTTAATTTATTTGATTTTTTAGGCATATTTTGTAAACATTCACAGCATCAGTGGTTACTGGTTAGGGTTTTATAGATACATTGCATACTCAAAATCTATATGGGATTTTATGCTGTTGGTTTGATTTAATGGTAATTTTCTTTATTTTTTTTTGTTTGATTGCGTCTTAGTGATAACAGCCACGGGTAAGATCATCCCGGTTACAGTCAAAGGCTCAGACACCATCGATGAAATGAAACTCAAGATCCAGCATGCCAAGGCACATATTCCCATTGAACAGCAGCAGGAACTCTTTTTCATAAAAAAAGTTACTGAATATACCAATAATACCCAAGGCAGTGAATCAATTGGTTTCATGGATATATTCATCAAGAACTTGGAAGGAAAGATCACTTACTGCTTTGAAGTCAAACCTTCAGACACTATCGGCAACTTGAGAACCAAAATGCGTGGATGTGTGGTGATGTTTAATGGTGTTGTCCTTGAAGATAGCGGTACCCTTGCTGACTTACACATCGTCAACGGATCCACCCTCACAAGCATTGATAAAGCTGAGGAAAAGATGGAAATATTTGTGAATAATACATTCATCAAAAAGACCATCTCTTTGTTAGTCACCCCCAAAGACACCATCGCCAGTGTAAAGTGCCGGGTTTCTTGCGAGGAGAAATTGATTTGTTACAGCGAAAAATTGAAGTGGAATCCTATTTCTTCTGGCGAACAGGTATTGATCTTCAATGGAATGGCTCTTGAGGACAGCGGGACCCTTTTTGACTTCCACATTAAAGGGAAATCGACCCTCACACTTATGCGTTGATCAAGGAGATTGATGGAGATATTCATCACCTTTAGAGAAAGGGTTATTACTGTGGAAGTCAATCCCTCATATACCATTGGCAATGTAAAATCCAAGATCCAGGATAAGCTAGATATTCCTCATGATAAGCAGGAGTTGATCTTCAACGAAGTGGTTCTGGACAACTTTAATACCATAGCTGACTTTGAAATCAACGAAGAATCCACACTCACACTTGTGCGTAAATCAGCGGGGCATATGCATATATTTATCGAGACCGTGTCCAGAAAGACCATTAATATGAAAGTCAAACCCTCAGACAGCGTCTACAATGTGATATCCAAGATCGCGGATATGGAAGGCGTTCCGCGCTATCAGCTGAAACTGCTCTTTAATGGAAGGTGTCTGAATGACAACCTTACCCTTGCTGATTACCAGATCCACGAGAAATCAACCATTCATAGTGTATTACAACTAAGAGGTTAGAGAAGCATATCTTATGATCCATATATTTATGTTTAACTACACATTGTCTAATGTCTTTTGATGTAGTTCTGTTTTGTAAGTTTGTTGTCTACAAGTATTAAATTAGTTGAATTGTTGAAGTACACTATAATATTGTTAATGATATCGACTGATTTAACCAAGAACTATAGCATCATCAATTGAAACACTAAAAAATAATATGTATATTTTGAAGAAATCTGTGAAATGTTCTCTTCAGCCCTTTGATTAATGTTAATCTAAATTGATGATAGTCGATTTATTATTGTAATTTAGTTGAGAATTATTATACTACCTCCGTCCCATTAGAAGTGTCTTGGTTTGAAAAACACAAAGTTTTAGGCATATTAAATGATTGCCTTTTTTGTTTGCCATATGACAATAATACCCTTGTCATATGTGGGTCCATCATATTCTATATTTATTTTAGGGCATGGTCTATTTCCACCCCCCCACTTCTATTTTCACCCCCTTGAAAGCGCCTCGCTTAGGCCTAAGCGAGGCGCTTTCTTTGCTTTTTAACTACCTCGGTACGAGGTCAGAAAAAGCTGATTTTTGACCCAAAGCGCCTCGCTTAGGGCTAAGCGAGGCGCTTCGGATAATTTTTTTTTTTTTTTTTGGTCTTTAAGCGCCTCGCTTAGGCCTAAGCGAGGCGCTTCGGATAATTTTTTTTTTTTTTTTTGGTCTTTTGAGATTAAGGTTTAACATTTTTTTTTTAAGTCAGACGTTTTTCAAAAAAACATTTTTTATGTCAATGGGAGGGTAAACAAAATCGTCGATCCGACTGTTGATTTCTTTCTGCAACAAGGAACAAAATGTCAGCTTTTTCCTGAATTTTACTTGCTTGTATGAAAAATATATTTTAATTGTTCGTTTGACAAACGTCTGGCTAACCTGTCCAGTTATCAATCTCACTGTCCAACAACTGAATTTTACTTGCTTGCATGAAAAGTTTATTTTAATTGTTCGTTTGACAAACGTCTGGCTAACCTGTCCAGTTATAAATCTCACTGTCCAACAACTGAATTTTACTTGCTTGCATGAAAAGTTTATTTTAATTGTTCGTTTTGACAAACGTCTGGCTAACCTGTCCAGTTATCAATCTCACTGTCCAACAACTAAATTTTACTTGCTTGCATGAAAAGTTTATTTTAATTGTTCGTTTGACAAACGTCTGGCTAACCTGTCCAGTTATCAATCTCACTGTCCAACAACTGAATTTTACTTGCTTGCATGAAACGTTTATTTTAATTGTTCGTTTTGACAAACGTCTGGCTAACCTGTCCAGTTATCAATCTCACTGTCCAACAACTGAATTTTACTTGCTTGCATGAAAAGTTTATTTTAGTTGTTCGTTTTGACAAACGCTGGCTAATGAATTTTACTGTAATGATCAGAAACATTCCAAATAACTGTTCAATTTCAGCTTTTGTTTAACTATTTTAGCAACTTCCATAGAGAAGGTATCAATCTTACTTCTTGAGTTGAACTTTCCATGATCTACCTTTATCATCTCAGAGAGATATGTGTCAACGATGAAAGGGAACCCGAAACAATAGAAGTGAGATTGATAACTTCTTCCATCATTGTACATATACCTCCTTATCTAAAAACAAATCACATCATTTGTATGAGTAGTGACCCTCTGGCAAACCTGCGTATGAATAGTGACCCTCTGGCACACCACTAGAACATTAATCGGTTTCATCTTTGTTTTCTTGAGTTTTGCTTTTTTTTGGTGAAATGAACTTGAAGAAATGATTTGGTTGAAGAAAGTTGTGTACCAGAGGGTCACTATTCATACAAATGATGTGATTTGTTTTTAGATAAGGAGGTATATGTACAATGAACCTTTTACGCTAAATAAAACTAAAACACAACTTTTTGCTCTAGTGGTGTGGCCTACCTTTTTGACAAACGCCTGGCTAACCTGTCCAGTTATCAATCTCACTGTCCTTTACGCAGGTTTGCCAGAGGGTCACTATTCATACACACAACTTTTTGCTCTAGTGGCGTGGCCTACCTTTTTGACAAACACCTGGCTAACCTGTCCAGTTATCAATCTCACTGTCCTTTACGCAGGTTTGCCAGAGGGTCACTATTCATACACACAACTTTTTGCTCTAGTGGTGTGCTCTACCTTTTTGACAAACACCTGGCTAACCTGTCCAGTTTGCCACAGGGTCACTATTCATACACACAACTTTTTGCTCTAGTGGTGTGCTCTACCTTTTTGACAAACACCTGGCTAACCTGTCCAGTTTGCCACAGGGTCACTATTCATACACACAACTTTTTGCTCTAGTGGTATGCTCTACCTTTTTGACAAACACCTGGCTAACCTGTCCAGTTATCAATCTCACTGTCCTTTACGCAGGTTTGCCAGAGGGTCACTATTCATATTATTATTATTATTTACATTATTATCGTTTTTGCTTTACGATAATAATGTAAATAATAATAATAACAAGGAAGGAAGGTTTTTGCAAAAACGAAAGTTTCCGCGTTAATGCCGATCCGATTGTTTAAAGTATCAAGACTATGAAATTAGTAAAACAACTGAATTTTACTTGCTTGCATTAAAAGTTATTTCAGTTCAAACTTTTCAAACTCCTGCAACATCTCAAGAGTCGAGGTCCTCTGAAAAAGACATCGTACAATGATTTGGCTTGCAATATTTGAAAAATATCATTTCTTGACATGCTTGGTAACACCTTGATCTGCAATATATGAAAACAGGAACATTCCAAATAACAGTTCAATTTCAGTTCAAACTTTTCAAACACCTGCAACATCTCAAGAGTCGAGGTCCTCTGAAAAAAGACATCGTACAATAATTTGGACTTGCAATATTTGAAAATTATCATTTCTTGACATGCTTGGTAACACCTCTGTAATATTTGAAAATTATCATTTCTCGAAAAGTAATTAAAAACACTTAAAAATGAATTAAAAACAATTGTTGCGAGTTAGGTTTAGTCGGAAGACCACTTACAATGATTCATCAAAGTTGTACAAAGCTGGATGTTTTTACTGGAAAACCAAAACGAGCAATAAACGAAGCAAAACGGAGAGATATAATTTTCTTGGCTTAGAAACAACTTAAAAGAAGAAAAAATGACTTAAAATTATTTTTTGGTGATTAACAGATAGTTTTAAAGAATTAAAAGAAATTCAAGTTTTTTAAAAAAAAGGCCAAAGCGCCTAGCTTTGGTCAAAGCGAGGCGCTTGGGTGCCTAGCTTTGGCCAAAGCTAGGCGCTTGGATGCCTAGCTTTGGCCAAAGCTAGGCGCTTGACTGGTTTGATTAGACCACAAGCTCCTCGCTTTGACCAAAGCGAGGCGCTTTGGCCTTTTTTTTTAAAAACTTGAATTTCTTTTAATTCTTTAAAATTATCTGTTAATCACCAAAAAATAATTTTAATTCATTTTTGCATCTTTTAAGTTGTTTCTAAGCCAAGAAAATTATATCTCTCCGTTTCGCTTCGTTTATTGCTCGTTTTGGTTTTCTAGTAAAAACATCCAGCTTTGTACAACTTTGATGAATCATTGTAAGTGGTCCTCCGACTAAACATTCGATACCCATATTTTTTCAAAACATAATTTTTGCATGTTTAATTGATATGTTTGACTTCCAGACTATATTATAATTGATCGTTGGTGGTTTTCATAGCACCTTGTTTGATTACACTCGTGTTCAGCCTTTATCAGGCTGCCTTCATCGTTGACAGTTATCTCTCCGATAAACAACTGTAAAGTTGTTTTACTAATTTCATAGTCTTGATACTTTTAACAACTGACTTTTACTTATGGAATCTTTGTATGAAAATCGAAACCATCTCATTCCATGTTCTCCATATCCATACCTTGTTCCAACCACTAGACAGTACCTGTGGCCAAAAGAACTAGACAGTAAAATCATCTTCTTGTAATTACTTTCAAGTTTTTTAGAATCATTGAAGACACCTTTTCAGTTGTTATCCGAGAGATAACGATCATTTCGTTATCATTGCTAACAGACTTTGACCGATCAACGATGAAGACAACCTGAAAAGTGGATACCGCATTCGGAGTCTGATTGCACCGAATCCAGTCTTTCAAGTTTTTTAGAATCATTGAAGACACCTTTTCAGTTGTTATCCGAGAGATAACGATCATTTCGTTATCATTGCTAATCAAACTCATATCTCAAGCCGGTGCAAGTTATGTTGTAGCATCTTTGATCATCTTCTTGTAATTACAACTTTTTCAGTTGTTATCCGACATATAGCGGTCAACGATGAAGACAACCTGAAAAGTGGATACCATGGATCAGAGAGATTTAAGCTAATCAAACTCATATCTCAAGCCGGTGCAAGTTATGTTGTAGCATCCTTGATCATCTTCTTGTAATTACAACTTTTTCAGTTGTTATCCGACAGATAGCGGTCAACGATGAAGACAACCTGAAAAGTGGATACCATGGATCAGAGAGATTTAAGCTAATCAAACTCATATCTCAAGCCGGTGCAAGTTATGTTGTAGCATCTTTGATCATCTTCTTGTAATTACAACTTTTTCAGTTGTTATCCGACAGATAGCGGTCAACGATGAAGACAACCTGAAAAGTGGATACCATGGATCAGAGAGATTTAAGCTAATCAAACTCATATCTCAAGCCGGTGCAAGTTATGTTGTAGCATCCTTGATCATCTTCTTGTAATTACAACTTTTTCAGTTGTTATCCGACAGATAGCGGTCAACGATGAAGACAACCTGAAAAGTGGATACCATGGATCAGAGAGATTTAAGCTAATCAAACTCATATCTCAAGCCGGTGCAAGTTATGTTGTAGCATCTTTGATCATCTTCTTGTAATTACAACTTTTTCAGTTGTTATCCGACAGATAGCGGTCAACGATGAAGACAACCTGAAAAGTGGATACCATGGATCAGAGAGATTTAAGCTAATCAAACTCATATCTCAAGCCGGTGCAACACACACTTTCAACCCATTCATGGTAAACCCAGGGGAAAATGGCTATATTAAAAAAACTTCAAGATTATTGTTTTGTTTTGTGGATCAGACGAGGACTTGCCTGTGTCTTGAAAACACAAGGATGACACACGAAGCTTTAGACTCCAAGCGGATCCCTTGATTGCCGCATTTAATGAAATTTAACGCGCATACCGCATTCGGAGTCTGATTGCACCGAATCCAGTCTTCAAGGTGGACTTAAGCACCTGAAAGGGAAGTTGAAATTTTGAATGATGTTCGTCGACTGCCCCCTTGAGCGAGCCGCGTTTAATGAAATTTAACGCGCATACCGCATTCAGAGTCTGATTGCACCGAATCCAGTCTTCAAGGTGGACTTAAGCACCTGAACGGGAAGTTGAAATTTTGAATGATGTTCGTCGACTGCACCGAATCTAGTCTTCAAGGTACCATGGATCAGAGAGATTTAAGCTAATTAAAAAACATTTGGAAACACAAAGATGGAAAAATCCACTAAAAAGCCTAAAATTTCGGACCCTAACACACACAAGACGAATGTTGCAACATGAGTTCGACCAAGATGACATACGAAGCTTTAGACTCCAAGCAGATCCCTTGATTTGGGTGGAACAAGGTATCATCAATCTAGTATTAAGCACCTGAACGGGAAGTTGAAATTTTGAAGTTGGTTGATGATGTAAAGTTTAAGTCATTGACAATGATTAGGGTTATTACTTTGTTTTTTAAAATTTTTTAACTTTTTATAATTATTAAATTAAAAAAAATAAAAAAACCAACTCAAAACATCAAAACAACTACCAAAATAAATTACCCCCTTGAAGCGCCTCGCTTAGGCCTAAGCGAGGCGCTTGGAATTTGAAAATCAGCTTTTCCTGATTCTCGTACTGACCGTCTCGAAGTTAGCTCAAAGCGCCTCGATTTGGCCTAAGCGAGGCGCTTTGAGGGGGTTAAAATAGAAGGGTGGGGGGTTTAAATAATACCACCCTTATTTTAGTTGTGTTTTTAAGGGTAAATTTGAAAATTGGCTAATAATTCTTTAAAGTGGACACATGAAGTGGGACAAATAAAAAAGGGAATATGGACACTTAATGGGACGGAGTATATAGATAATGGTCCTATATTATCATTTCTGTTATAAAGCGCACACATTTGTTAAGTTCAGTTGTAATAAACTCTCATTAAAACACAATGTTCGATCAACGTGAATCCTCCACACTGTATATAGTGAAAATTTTATATTTTATAAACTAGAGTCTCTTGATCATCCAAACCGATTAAACTAGGAATCACGTAGCTGATCGGTTCATTTTGCTTCTTTGAATCGGCTATTTGCAAACCAGGGAGAACAACAATAATGGTCTGAAGATGCTCCCACAATTAGACATGAGGTTGTAAGTCCAAGCATAGCCAAGATGGCTCAAAACAGCAATGCCCATCCCACACCTATGACCTATGGGATAAGTGGAGGTCATTAGTTGTTTATATCATATTTTTCTTGATCTGTACGTATCGCTAGCCATGCTCATTTCTTGAGCTTTGATTAATTGTACTGTGTACAATCCTACAAATGATACAAAAGCAGTCGCATTTAAAGAAGTTAGCACTGAGGAGGAGTTTGTACTGAGCATTAAGTTTCCACTTATCAGCAACTTTCTACTGCAGTTGAGTAATACCGAAAGCTTATGAATTTCCATTGAACATGAAGGCTCAACTGGCGACATAAGCAACGATATCACAAAAATGTTGTTGGAGAAGATCAAGACAGATTGGAATGTTATAACTTAGAGATACAACATTTTATGTTATTAGCTTAATCTTGTAATTTTTTAGCTAAAATTTGGTAATATATTAAATGTTGTGGACCGATCATATTGTACCGGTCAAAGTCTGAGTTAAAACATGAACTTTAATGTACGAAGTAGTCGACTAGTCGGAACAAGAATCAATGCAAACCCTCATAAATCATAATCTTACCTCATTCCTTTTCTCAATGTCTCTCGATCTCTCTTTCTAAAACAATTATCAAAGGAAAGAAGGCAAAGAAATGGCCGACTGTAGCAAACCGTACGGAGACAATAGCTCGATGAACTGTAAGGATTCTTCCTGTCATCGTCATTGTTTGAACACTTATTATATTTTGTTGTTTTATGGATAATCTGCATGTGAATTTTTACTATTTTGTTCTACTTTTATTATATTTTGTATACATATTTTAAAGGATCAGTCTTGTGAATTTTTTGTATCACTGTGTCTGTCTATAGTATGCATTTCTCAAAAAACATTAGGAAAACGAAAGGTTCCTACAGCGGGGAAACCGAAACCTGCGATGAAGAAACCAATTTCAAAGGTTCCTGCGTTGAAGAAATCGAGCTGTCCTGCTGCGAGGAAATCGAATAGCTACGGAGACGACAGGTCTGTTAACTGGACGAGGAATAACCCCACTGACGATGGCCACAATTGTTTTGAAGCCGATGAGAGCGACATTGGTGAGATAAAGGGTAAGCATTCTTATGATATTATATGTTTTACGGCTAATTAATCTGCATCTGATTTGCTGGTTTGAGTTTTTGGTTTCTGTTTAGATTCATTTAATGCTTATTTTTCAATTTACTTTAGTATTTGTGTTTGATTGTATCTTAGTCAAGACCGACGACGGTGTGATCATCCCTCTTGAAGTCAAAGGCTCAGACACCATTGGCAGCGTCAAACTCAAGATTCAGTCTATGGCGAGTATTTCGTTTGAGCAGCAGGAATTGGTATTCAACGAAAAGGTTCTTGAGAACATCAATACCCTTGCCAACTTGCGCGTCAAGAAGCAATCCACCCTCACACTTATGCGAAGAACAGAGGAATTGATGGAAATATTTGTGACTACCTTCACCGGAAAGACCGTTACTTTGTTGGTTAAACCCACATACACCATTGCCCAAGTGAAACAGGAGATTCAGCGTAAAGAAGGAACTGGACTGGGCGAGCAGGTTTTGATGTTCGACAAAATGGTTCTTGGGGAAAGCGGGACCATATATGATTTCAACATCAACAATAAATCAACGCTCACACTTATGCGCAAATCAAAGGGATCCATGCAGATATTATTTAAGATCTTCATCAAGACCTTCACTGGGGATGAGACAATTACTCTGGAAGTCAAACCTTCAGACACCATCAACAATATAAAAGGTAAAATTCAAGAGAAGGTAGTTATTCCTTGTGATGAGCAGGAGTTGATCTTCAACGAAATGGTTCTTCACGACATGGACATGCTTGCTGATTGTAACATCAACACGGGATCCACACTCACACTTATGCGCATATCAACGGGAAATATGCATATATTCATCAAGACCTTAACTGGCAAGACAGTTACTCTGGAAGTCAAACCCTCAGACACCATCCACAATGTGAAAGCGAAGTTCTTTGATAAGGAAGGTATTCCTCCTATGCAGCAGAGACTCAGCTTTAACGGAAGTCAACTCGAGGATAGCCCTACCCTTGGGGATTACCACATCCCCAAAGAATCAACCTTCCAACTTATTTAAAGATTATAGTAAGAGATGATGACTTGTTTCTTTTGATATTTCTCTGTTTTGTTACTTGTTGTCTTCAAGTATTTTAATTAACCGGAAGCCTACCGCACAAGAAGTTGAAAACATTTAATGAATTTATCATACATCGTTTAGGCTTTGTTTCTGGTTGTGGATGAAGGGATCTTGTGCAAAAAAAAGTGTAACAGATCACACAATTTTATTGCATACAATCTGATTTTATCAATTAGATTTTGTTTCTTATTAAATCGATCGTGACAATTACGAGTATGCTGTGAGCTTAGCTTGTTTTAATGAGCTCAAAGAACTACATGAGGGTTAGAAACAAGTTTCATTCAAATGTGTGAGGTCTGTGAACCTCAACAGATTATTTGTAGCGTGGTGCAATGTTGCAAGATAAAAAAGAATTCAATACATGACAAAGACAAGATCAATATCAATGTTATGTGCAACAGGTCCAAACTTGATAACTTCATTATAAACACTTAAACGAATGTATCTTACAAAAATTCGGTTGTTACATCTGTCAATGAATGAATTGAATAGTAAATAACATCTCTTCTAAGTAACCACTTGATCAAGTTTCACATTGCCTTAAACGATACTCAAGGGCTTTTTCTTGAACAGCCTAGAATTTGGAAACCGAGTCTGAGCAGCAGGCGTGAGAGTGTGAGAAGTGAAGCACACCACAGTAGCAGTGAGATTATCAGTTGAATGAAGGCGTAACGCTTGATTCACGAGCTCTTTAGCACACCTTTGAGGGTCGTTATGCTGCCTTAGTTGACACCGAACAAGAGCAACTGCTTCTTGATTTGACATGACATCCCAGATCCCGTCACAAGCAATTATCATAAACTCATCATTATCAGTCAACACCATTTGTCTCACATCTGGTTCAGCAATCAGCATCTTATCCTTCTTCATGTACCGGTCTCCAAGTGCACGGGTCACACCAAGTTGACCATTCAGGTACCCTTCTCCGTCAAAGAAACCACCTAACCGCTCACATCTTTCTTTTTCCTGTAAATAAGTCGAACCCCTGTGGTCTTGAGTAATCTGTGTTGCAGACCCATTCCTACATAGCACTGCCCGACAGTCACCAGCATTGGCTACTATTACATGCTTTCCCACGATCAAAACAGTTAAAGCTGTGGTTCCACAATAATCGCTCACACTACATTCGTCAGCCAGGGCTTGGTCAGCCTGTAGAAACGCTTTGTTATGAAACTCCTCGACTTCTTTTAAGAACAAATCATCTGAATCTGAAGCACCAGCCGGTGCTGCTTGTGGTATATCAGATGCCTCAAAGAACAGTCTCATGGTGTATTCTTTAACATAAGACGCTGCTTCGCACCCACCATGACCATCAAATAAAGCGTAGAACGAACTCGCGAGACCACCCCACTTGTAATCATCACCCAAAAGCTTAGACAGATCATCAATCATGATATGTTGGTCTTCGTTTAATCTACGTCCTCCTATATCGGTGTGACTTCCAGACCTGATGCTTGTAGGACTAAAACTCGTTGCAGTAGACTCGGCAACCGTATTACTCTTGACATTAACAGAGCAGGTTACCGTCTAAAAAACAGAGAGAGAATAAAATGTCAGACCATGAATAAAGCATAGAAAGATTGAATGTGAAGTTAATAATACAGATAATGATTGAATGCAAACTAAACATATGTGTTTCCAATGAACCTACAAATCAAAAGTTAAAAAAATAAAAATAAAGAGTAAAACTTACCGCATGATCAGAGATGGAGAGAGATGAAGATTGGGGTGAAACAGAGGTGAGTTTCAAGAGACCAAAATTGAGTTGGTCGCACATCATATCTGCAGCTCCAGAAATCATATTGTGAAATCGAAAGTATGAATGTATGTATGTATGGATTTTTGTATGGAAGAAATTGAAATTAGGGTTTTGGTGTGTGGAACAAATTGAGGGTTTATATAGTTTCAGGGTGCGTGAAAGTCAATCAATCAACTGTATTTGAATTTGTGGCGTGAAAGTCAATCAACTACTGGACTAGATACGATGCCAGCTATTTGAACCAATTTCTCATCGTCACTTTAGGGATTTTTATTCAAAATACTAGTATTACTTCTTAGTTTTTGCAACTACCTACAGCTATTATTATCGTTATCAACTTAATTATATCATCATCGTAAATATAGCTGATATTATTATTATTTTATTTTTGTAACTACTACAATTGTTATTCCTATTATTAAATTAACTGATAGTAGATAAATAACATACTCAAAACATTATTTGAACTGAATAATGAAACATTAATTAAATTTTATGATTTAACTAGTGGGGAACTCGCTTCCTCACGCGTTGCTGCGAGAGAATCACTTATGAGACCCTACGTTTATGTCTGGTACAAAATTCGTTTATGCGAGCAAGATACTTTTGATTTATTAAAGAACTCGTGCTTCGCCGCAGTTTAGCTAAAAAGGAGTGTAGTGATAATCTAGAGAATAAGAACGTTAACACATATCACTTGTCGACGTGCCAATAATACATGCACGACATGTTACACATACTTGTTTAATACACAATGCTCACAAAATAATTGAGACCACTTTAGGCCTAATACATGTACTCGCGCTTTAAGACAAAATACACATTTGTTTTTAGTAAAGTTATAAAAATATATTAGGCGAAATGTTCAAGTTAATTAATAGACAAAATTACACAGATTGTCCTTTATTTATTACCCAAATTGCACATTCTGTCCTTTGTCTTTCATTTGCATTCATTCTGTCCTTTATTTTCTCAATTTGCTACACCCTCTGTCATTTAGCCTAACTAAATTTAAAAAGTTGGTTAACTTTATTTTTAACTTTACACTTTTAGCCCCTGTAGTTTTCCTAAGCCTTAACTCCAAATAAAACGACGAAACTAAGGCACAACATGAAACGAAATTATAGGGCTTTTAAACTACATCAAATTCCGATCAAAACCATAATTTTGAAGTAAAACGATTGATGAAAAACATATATTGTTTTTACAAAAACTCATTTTATATATAAATATACACACATATATAACCGAAGTTAAGTGAATTCACATCAACATAACCCGACAAACATGAAACCTGACCGAAACTTGTTAAAAGCTTATATCTCAAATCCAACTGATACAAACCGGATCGAAAAACGAGTCAAAACCCGAACCGAACTTGACCCGCGTTAACGAAAACGGATCCTACTAATTCAAATCGCACCCAAACTCAGAGCTGAGCACACCCACCTGTTTCTGGATCCAAATCGCACTAACATCTGGAAATCCACACTTACATCTGCAAAATCACGCGTCAAAAATTTCCGAATTTAAAACTTTAACGAACCCACTTGTAAAACCAGTCTATTATACTATAAATTGGAACCTTGTATAGATTCATACTTCATAATCGATCAATTCTGTGCAAAAACATATAAAAAACATCCACTAAATCGTTCACAATTTGAAGAACAAGAACAACTCGGTCGCAACTTTAATCGGTAGAGTACACCTCTAAAACAAACAAGTAAATATCATGTTATATATGGTTTTGATCAGGATTTGATGTTCTATAATAGCCCTATGATTTCGTTAATTACCGTGGTCGAATTCATGGTCAATCAAAATGGGTTCAAGGGTTAGTGTTCGATCAAAACTACAAGGGCTAAAAGTGTAAAGTTAGAAATAAAGTTAACCAACTTTTTTAATTTAGTTAGGCTAAAGGACAAGGGTGTAGAAAATTGAGGAAGTAAAGGACAGAATGAGTGCAAATGAAAGACAAAGGACAGAAGATGCAATTTGGGTAATAAATAAAGGACAATCTTTGTAATTTTGCCCATATTTAAAAACACCAAAAAATGGACTTATTGTGTAATTTGGTAGAGGGCGATTGAGTTGCAAGCTTATGCTAATATGTGTTACAATTGGTTTTTGAGTGAACTATATTGATGCATCAATGCTAATCAAAATATGATTCGAGTGGAGTGAACATTGTGAGGGATGTGTATGTTGGTTTATCTTCTTTAAAGATAGTCTAATCTCGGGTAACTAATTGGATTTAAAAGCATTTAAAAGCATGATGTGTTGAGTGTTGGGTACATTAAAATGTTTTAAAAATATTTTTAATCTAAAATATAATAAAATCTTTATAAAACTTTGTTAAAACAATAAAATATTTTATAAAAGGTAAAATGTTTGCAAAAAGAAAGACATCAATACGCCCAATATAGGCCAATACGTCTGGTATAGGCTTAATATCCCAATATAGACCTATACGAGACATAGTGGTTCAGGAAATTGAAAAAAGATATACGCCTCGTATAGACCTATATGATGCGTATTTAGCGTATCAAAACAATCTTATTGAGAGCATGCACGTCTCACCCATCAAACACCCCTTTATCTTTAAAATATAAAAAATCTCTTAAAAACACATTACGTCCCATCCGCCATTTTCTACCCTATCCTTATAATTATTGTTATTGTAGCTTTTCACATATGAAAAGCTACTATTCACCCTACATCAAATTATTATGAGTGTATAAAAACGAGAAATATATTAAAATAAGTGTATGTGAGTAAGATAAAGATAATTATGGTGGATGGGTTGTGGGAGGTTTTTTAAAATGAGAGATAAAATTTAAAAGGTATGATTTTTAGTTAAATTATAGGGTAAAAAATGATAGAGTAGATGTGAATGCTCTGAGTGTGTAAATATTATGACCCAGAGTCATGAGTTGATGCAAAAGTAACTTCTTTATTTTTTTTACACATTTTCACCCATTTTTTAAGGAATAATTGAAATAAATAATCCCAACTATTGACTATTGGCCAATAATAGTCCCAACTACGAAAATTACCAATAGTGGTCCCAACTTTTGACATATTGGAATATAATGGACCCAAACTAACGGAGGTCTAACTCCGTTAGTGTGATGCTGACGTGGCATCCTAGGTGGCAAAATGATCCTACGTGGCATCCTAGGTGGCAAAATGATCATACGTGGCATCCTAGGTGGCAAAAATGATCCTACGTGGCATGCCACGTCATCACCACACTAATGCAGTTAGACCTCCGTTAGTTTGGGTCCATTATATTCCAATATGTCGAAAGTTGGGACCACTATTGGTAATTTTCTTAGTTAGAACTTTTATTGGCCAATAGTCTAATAGTTGAGATTATTTATTTCCATTATTCCTTTTTTAACGGGAAATTGCTACCCTTTATAGGACTTAAATACAGAATCTACTAAGTTTAGGTACTTTTAGTCGCCTGCAACTATGCTCAAATTGTTTGGAATCTCGTCACGCAATGGTGCAAACTCAAGCATTTCTTCGCATTTGGGATAAAAGACATCTTGGATCTTGCCGACTACGAGGATTGTTCAACAAAAAGGAAGAAGACTATACATGCGATTTGCCTCACGACTCTATGGTGCTTATGGAGAGCAATGAACAATTTAGTTTTCAACCAATATCAAAGCTCGATTAGTCAAATTCTCGATGAGGTGAAGACGCTTAGCTATTTATGGGTTAGATCTCGGGCTAGACAACCAACGATCGATTGACAAACACGGAGAGGCTTTCGTTTATATAAAATCGGATGGTAGAAACCGTTCTTGTTTTGTTCTTGTATTGTTTTCTTTTGTTGTTTTATCACTCGGTGTATGCTTTGTACTTGGTGGCCGGTTAGTTTTTCAGCTTGTCGAATGATTTGAATAAAACTTTGTTGATCGTTCAAATTTTTATTTAAAAGCTTGGCTACTATTATTGGGTTTGAGATGTAAATATAAATGTTTGGTTTTTTATAAATGTTATTTTTTTATTTGTATAATATGATCTTTTTTATATGATTGTGTATATGAATATGAACGAATGTCGTTTATGTTGCCGAACTAAACAAAACCCAAGATACGAACAATAAAACAAAATAAAGCATAAATAAGCATAATATTCCAAAAATTTACATACAACTAAGAGTTCAAATGTACAACCAATAATATAACCCACCCGTCTAACCCGACCCACCCGGCTGATCCGACCCACCCGGCTGACTGGTGGACGCCCCACCATGCTGACTGCTGGACGCCCAACCCGGAAGTGGATGCGGCTCCAAACCAGCTTCCCGTCGTCTCTCATTCTCGCTCTCTAACAGCCACCGCATGTCAACTCCCATCGTCTGCACATCAGCCCGCAACGACCCCAACTGATCCAGGATCTGCTGAAGTATCTGGGTCGTGCTATCATGCAACCTGACAGCATGATAAACGCGGGGAGGACGCTGTCGCTCATCAACGGGAACATCTCGCATCTCTACATCCACCGGTGGGTCGCCGTCGACAACATGTGGCATCTGGACCTCATGGGCATTCGGCCCCTCGAGATGTACCAGCGGCTGTGGCACAAAATGCTCGCCACGGTCGCCAGCATCACCCCAAGCGCGCTGGTAATAAGCGGGTGGGTTGCTGCGCGGGACCCGTCCTGCCACCTTCATCTGCTGCATAGTCTGAATATTTAACGGCCTGAAATGCAAAACAACAATAATAATATTAAATAATAATACATAAAATTAAATAATAATAATAATATTAAATAATAATATATATAAAATTAAATAATATTAATAAATAATAATAATATTAAATAATAATATATAATAATAATCTTACTTGGGCCTCATCGGAGCTGGTAAATTGTTCTCCTCAATATGCGTCCACAAATCGCCCGGGGCAACACGCAGCGCGATGGCGGTGATGATCCCACCAATCGGAATAGCCCCCGCCGGGTTCCTATGAGGGTAGGTAGCGATGTACTCGGCAAAGCACCTGTGTAGCGCAACCGGCCTACCCCTCAAGATGCAGTAAAGGTAGAAAAGGTCAATCTGATTGACCCTTTCGTTACAGGTACACCGTCCGGCAATCGACCAGGTAACCAAACGGTGTATGTAACGGATCACAGGGTCCCGGATGTTGCTGGCCCTATCCATCCTGCACGGAATAATAATAACATTATAAAAATTTCGGCAGAGTTTCCTCTGTTTTTGTACGAACCAGACAACACAAGTCGTCTACAAAATCCAAAAACAAACAACCTAAACTAACTAAATAACAATAATAATTAACTAACTAAGCGAACTAAATAACAATAATAATAACGAACTAAATGAACTAAATAACAATAATAATACCTGTCGCCCTCCTCCCCATACTCTGGACCACCGATAGTGGGCCACCAGGCCATCAGCAAGTCGTCTGGCAAGGTCGTCAAGCCCGTGGTGTACAGATCCTGGACAAGCTCCTCCTCTCTGTACCAGCAGCAAGTCGTAGCCCACTGGTCTATCGTATATCCGTAAAGGTGTCCAAATAATCGGAACTGTACCTCAGGCTCAGGCTCGCCGTCAGGACCTGCTGGAGGCGGCACACCTGCTGGATGCGGCGCGTAGCGGAATGTGGAGATGAACTCGATCGTCAGTGGCCGATACGCATCATTGTGGAGGTCAGCAAACATCCGCTCCCAAGGGCTGTCGTCTGGGATCCACTCCTCAAACCTGTCCTCTGCACTGATCGCGCGTAATGCGGACCAGTCAACACTGCGCGATCCGTGTATCGGATGCATCTCCATCTTCTCCCAGCGCGCGATCTCGTAGTCGTCATTATCATGCCTGTACGGCCAGTCTCTCATATCGCCCAGTGCTAGAGGATTCCCGTCCTCAGGCTGGATACGGCGTCTTCTGTTGTTTCTGTTTGCCATATCTGCAAAACAAAAACAAAACACTTTAGGCGCGCGTTTATATTAAAACGAACTAAACGCCAATAAACAGCATAACAATAACACTTTGTGCGCGACTTGCCTAAACACAAACGCGCGCCTTTATGTTTAGGCGCGCGTTTATGTTTAAGAGCGCCTTAATGTTTAGGCGCCTAAACACAAACGCGCGCCTTTATGTTTAGGCGCGCGTTTATGTTTAAGAGCGCCTTAATGTTTGGGCGCCTAAACACAAACGCGCGCCTTTATGTTTAGGCGCGCGTTTATGTTTAAGAGCGCCTTAATGTTTAGGCGCCTAAACACAAACGCGCGCCTTTATGTTTAGGCGCGCGTTTATGTTTAAGAGCGCCTTAATGTTTAGGCGCCTAAACACAAACGCGCGCCTTTATGTTTAGGCGCGCGTTTATGTTTAGGCAAGCCTTAATGTTTAGGCGCCTAAACACAAACGCGCGCCTTTATGTTTAGGCGCGCGTTTAGGTTTAGACGCCTAAACACAAAGGCGCTCTTAAACATAAACGCGCGCCTAAACATAAAGGCGCGCGGTTTTGTTTAGGTGCCTAAACCTAACGCGCACAAACGCCAACCAACCACCACTGACCACCACTACCCTCACCACCCAACCACCACCACACCCCAACCACCACTGCCCCACCCCAACCACACCTGACCACCACAGCCACCACTGCCCTTCACCACCACACCGCAACCACCACCACACCCCAACCACCACTGCCCCACCCCAACCACCACTGACCACCCCAACCACCACTGCCCTTCAACACCCAGCCACCACCACCCAACCCAACCACAACCCTCACTACCACTAACCACCTCAACACCACTACCCCATCAACCCAAAAAAAAAAACCCTAAACTAATAATAATAATAATAATAATAATAATAATAATAATAATAATAATAATAATAATAATAATAATAATAACAATGGTTACCTGTTGGTGGTCGTCTGTGGTGGGAGGATGGCAGAGGAGGGGTGGTGGTGGTTGAAGGCGGTGGCAGAGGAGGGGTGGTGGTGGGAGGATGGCAGAGGGTCGTCTGTGGTGGTGGTGGAGGGGTGGAGGAGTGTCGGTGGTGGTGGTGGAGGGGTGGAGGAGGGTCGGTGGTGGTGGTGGAGGGGTGGTGGTGGTTGAAGGTGACGAGAGAGAGAGCGAGAGTGTGTGTTTGAGAGAGAGAGAGAGTGGTTGTATGAGGGACGAGGGGAAGTCTGATGATTTAGGGGTTTAAAATTTTCCCTACGGGCCGTCGAGACCTAGACGGGCCGTTGGGAAGTTTAAATTATTTCAAAACGGGCCGTCCAGCCCTAGACGGTCCGTTGAGATATTTTTTTTTAATTTAAAAATAGAAGCTTCTCTTGGAAGCTTTGTGCTTCAGACGGGCCGTTGAGGCCTGGACGGGCCGTCAAGAAGCCTGAGGATGGCTCGTGGAGACTCAACGAGGCATGGTTTTGGTGGTTTATGTTGGTTTTTTTTTTAATTTAAAAATAGAGTTCTTGGGACGGGCCGTTGAGGCCTAGACGGGCCGTCAAGAAACTAGAGGACGGGTCGTTGAGCCTCAACGAGCCTTAGTTTTTGGGCTTCAGACGGGCCGTTGAGGCCTGGACGGGCCGTTGTGGCCCACTAGGGACTGCCCATAAAGGCCTGGACGACCCGTCTTGGCCAATTTTTTTGCCTTGGACGGCCCATTAAGGCCTGGACGACCCATAAGTTTTCTTTTTTTTTAAATTTTTAGTGTATTTTATATATTTTAAGCTTGGTATTTGTATTTTTTATATAAAAAAAGGAGTATATTCTTATGATAAGTATAAATTAACACATACAACAAATTTTTCCGTTCGTCCGGTAACATACGATAAGCTAAGTTAAGTCGAAGTATTGAGGTGATGGAACATCAACCCTTTGTATACGGTCGTAATATACCGTCTCCCACTCACTTGCCTCTTCATATCGAAACTTACGCCATGACGGATTCAGTTTTGGCATTGGGGCGCCTTCTGCTAACTCAATCTTGATGAAATGATCTTTGTTAACAAAAGCAAATGATACGAACGCATGTTCTTCAATGTTGTGTGGACCATCGAACATAGGGAAGTACGTCTCACTGAGATCATACGGAGAGAGAAATTGAACAACCACCTTAAATTTCTGAGCAATCAGTAATCCTGTGGCGGGCATCTCCATCCAATGGTCGCGCGTTGCTGGTCCCACTCCAATATGATCGAATGAGTTGGAGACTCTCTCGTAAGTATCGTGATCTACATCGTTTAAAATTGGCCTCCACCGGTCTACATTCTCGACGATCTCCTCCTTAAGTTGTGTGCGGATGAAGTGCCACATATCCTGTTGCCACCCTAAGCACACAGCTACGGATCGAAACCCACAGTGACCGTCTCCATGGACATCCTGAATGTCTGTAATGTATCTATGATATGCAGGTGGAAGCCATTTCTTAAACCTTTCGATCTCCAGTTTGTACCTGTAACCATCAAAAAGTGAGATTTAATATGTGTATAAATATGTATGCATGTATGAATTTATATATTAGTAGTTTGTACCTATCCCTTTCCAACAGTGGAAAATCTTCATCGTAAACAATCGGTTTGTCCCTTGATTGTTTACCTCTTCTAGAAGGCTTTTTGCCCTACGTTGAAAAAATTATATAACAACAACAACAACAACAATAATAATAATAATAATAATAATACTAACCGCAGCCTTATCTTCCTTTTTTTCCTTTTCACTTGTTGTTGGCCGACCCCGAGTATCGGTTTGTACCTCAGGAGGTTTATGTTTAGTCATAATCGGATTCAACACCTCCTTCATCTTCTGCAACATGCTTTTTTTCACTTGCACCGGTTGCGACCTTAGTTGCTCAGCGAATGCATTCATTTTGTGCTGAAAGTCAAACTCGGGATTCTCAGCTACTTCTGGCATAAAGTCAAGTCGTGTCCAGAAGACGTCGATATCAGCCAGTGACACTCGTGTATCTGATATATATATTCAATCACAACAACAACAATCAATAATCTACAAAAATTTCGGATTTTTATAAAAAATTCGGCAGAGTTTCCTCTGTTTTTGTATGAACCAGACAACACAAGTCGTCTACAAAACGCTTCAAACATTTATAAATTTGACTATTATATCCTAAAAAAAATAATAAGTCTAAAAAATGATGTTACCTTTCGTATCATACAATTGCAATTGACAGGAACATGGCAATCCATAAATCTTCTTGAGTCGGTGTTCACAAGACCTCTTTTGTTCCATATAATAATTTATCTTGTTGACCCCTCCGAGCATCAAATTAAGCGCTAGATGGGAAACCCTACCGATTACGTCTTGAAACAACGGTAGTTCATGTTTCCACATTCTTGTTGATCGGCTGTGTTCGAAGGAGTGCTTTATTGCTACGCGCCGTGACTCCATAACTTTGTCTATTTCCATCACAAGCGCGTGGAGCGAGCTGTTCGGGCCTTTTATGTACCTCTTAATCAGAGCATGCTGACTCTCGACCCTGTTGGTCGTAGTCTGACCGAACGTAAGGTTTTCATCTGCCCATGCTTCCACAAACATTTCTTTATAATCTCGGAGCCAAACTGACTCCATGTAGTCATAAACCTCTGTAAAAAACAGAATAGTGATGTCAATACAGAAAATATGTACGCTTGTAAAGCAAAATAAAAAATAAAATATATGCCCGTTCGACCCTGCCGCCAAAGTCGTCTGTAGAGCGCTTCAAGATTCAATTCGTAAGCCTCTTCGTCAGGAGATTTACACAGTCGACCAAAATACTGCAAAAATATTTCCCATTCTTCTTTTGGAAATCCTGCTTTATGATATTTTGCAATATTTCGTTGAATATGATACCTGCAAAACAACAACAACAACAACAACAACAACAACAACAACAACAATAATAATAATAATAATAATAATAATAATAATAATAATAATAATAATATTTTGTTGAATATGACACCTGCAAAGCAACTTCGTAGCATCCGGGAAAACTGTAGCACATGCACTCATCAGAGCTAGATCTCTATCTGTAACAATTACACGTGGCTCCATACTCTCCTCCAGCAAATCTTTGAGCCTCTCAAGCACCCATATGTAGTTACTCGTTTTCTCTTTAACGATAAATGCATGGGCGATACAAAACGATAAGTTTGTCGACGTCATACCCACAATTTGAACAAACGGGATTCTGTACTCGTTCGTTTTGTAGGTGGCGTCAATCAGCGTCGATCAACATCTGTCTCTGGATTCTGCTTGGTGAAGTAAGTAAATTTCTTTTCAACCAGGATACTCTCGAGTATCTGTATAACAATAATAATAACAATATTTAATATTTAACAACAACAAAATTAATAATAGTCTATGACAATAATAGTAATTAATAATAATACCTGCATTGGGGTTTTATCGCCGTAAATTCTATGTTTAATCTTGCTCACTGTATTGTGTATGTCTCGTAGAATACATACATTATTCGGGTTTTGTGCTCTAATGGTGTAGTCCCAAAATACTAGATCTTTTAAGTGCACAAGATTGTTATCACCTAGAAACACCTATTTGTTAGGTGTTTTAGGTGATTAATCTATACAAACAAAGAAACTAGATGAATATAATAGAAACCGACACACAAGATGAATAATACGAAGATTCCATTACTGATTTGAGCATTACAATACCATGGAAAATGACTAAGTACGCACCTACACACTTGTGCTATCAAAGACAATGACCAAAAACCCTAAACCCTAGCTGCAGCATAACATTCTTTATATAGGCAAGCTGATGGGCCTGCGCACTTAAGCTAAGTGCGCAGAGCCCGTGTACTAAGTGCGCAGCCTAGGGTTTAGATGCTACAACTATGCTATAATTACACAAATGACCATCTACCTTCTAAACATCATTACAATCTATCAAAAACACTTAATCCTGGTAACTGTGGTCTCAATCTAACCCAACAATACTCCCGCTAGACCACAGCTACCAGCTCTTCGATCTCAGTCGATCTCCACATCGCTTAACTCCCCCTCTTCTCTAGCTTGGTGCGCCGGGAGTGCTTGAACAATACTTTCATCAACATTTGTTTCTTCAACCGGTGGATCTTGGATGAACAACTCAGCAAGGTCTACAGTTGCTGGTTCCTGCTGAGTTTCTGGGACTGGTTCTGAAGATGCAGGTGGGGCTTGAGTAGACTCTATTTCTGGATCAGTTGTTGCTGCAGGAACCTGTGTCTGTACCTCTGAGATGACCTCAGCTTCAGTTGTTTTTGCAGCAGCAGCTTGGGCGGCTTTCTCTTTTTCATCTCTTGCTTTGTCGGCCGCGTTGATCCTGTCTACCAAATCGAGCAACTCCCTTTTTCGATTCAATGCCCGTTCCACCGCTCTCCTAAATAAGATTGCTTCTTCAAACAACACATTCCCTGCACCCACGTTAATCTGGTTTGCAAACAGAACAGTCAGATCTGAGGGGTTAAGAGCAAACACATCCACTGGGTCTAGAATTCTCAAAGCCTCTGAATCGTCTCTCAGCTTGATGACAGCTTCACCAGTCAGGCTGTCATAGAACCATTTCTTAAACTCTGTCAACATCACAGGAAGCTCGGGACGTATGGGAACTCTTGTGATGACCTGGGGTGGGTCAATCACATAGGTGATCATTCCCCGTCCGGTTGCTGGATCGATTCTCTTTTTGGAGATTCTTCTTCTTGGCTTTTGTGGTTTCCAGTTCTGGAAATCAGTCTCACACTCCTTTTCTATAAAGACAGAGATCATGTCAGCTTGGGCGTCCTTGGAGTGGTTGATGAATGGCGCTCTGCACATTTCCCTGATATCCCAGCAAGGAAGAGTTTTCAGATTTGATCTTCCTTTGAAATACTGTATCACTCCTCCTCTTCTCTTCACAACAAACAATCTTTTGAACCCATCATATCCCCATGAGATGATTCTTTCTTGGTGAGCTTCTCGTGTGTGATGGATGTTTTGGTGCAGAGCTGGAATGGTAATAGGTCTTCTGGGAAACCAGGTAGATCTCTCAGGGTCCAACTTGTATCCGTCTGACATCTCATACACAGTGTTTTCTCCTGCACCCATCTCCACAAATGTTTCGGGCATTTCATCCTCATTTATTTCATCCACGTCGCTCTCTTCAGCGATTCTTTCGTTTTCCTTTTCTTCTTCCAAAAACTTCCCAAAATCAAACACTTCATCAAACGACATACTAGAAGCACCTGTTTCTTGTTTCTTCAGCTCTTGAATCATATCGAACATTTTCATCTGCACCTGAGTCTGAAATTTGATCAGATAACGCTGATCCTTGACAACCTTTTCCAGATTCTTATTCTTATGCTTCAGTTTCTTTATCTTTTTCCTCAACTCTTGATTGTTGTAAATCTGATTCTTCAAGGTGCATATTTCTTTTGCAGCATTCTTTCCAACCTCTTTTGATAATGTCTCATAAAGTTCTTGATGCACAGGCTTTCGACGTTGTGCAGCAGGAACATATGAGGATGGTGCAGTTGGCTTCTTTATGGGAGGTTTAGGAACAGGAGCCCTGGCAGTGGAAGGCCCAGGTTGATCCTCTCCCCCAAACATTGACTCCCAAATCTCTTCATTCTCAAGATCTTCTTCAGTCATAACTCGTGGCCTCTCAGATTCTAGCAACTGTTCTCTTCTTTTCTTTCTTTCTGCCCTTGCCAATTCAGCACTTTGTCTTGCAGCTTCAGCCAAATCAAGTTCTTCTTGTGTCAGTGATTCTCTCCCTTCCTGTAACAAACCAGTCGGCCTATTTCTTTTGGTTGGCCTTGGTGGAACTGGTTCAGATGCTACTCTCTTGCCCCTTGATCTTTCTCTAGCAATCTCTTCAGCAGTTGGCTGGGCTGCTGTGGGAGCAGGTGCAGATGATTCAGGTGCAGCTGTGGAAGGCTGACGCGCTTCTGTAGCAGACTGTTTCCTTTTCTCGATTTTGTTGTACAGTTCCATGATGATAGGGTATCGTTGTGCTGCATACATGTTCTCAAGCATAGGTTCCCAGTCAGGTGTATTGCACTCTGTAAAGAATCGTGCACCTTTGGCGAAGTTGTACTGATCACCAAGGGGCAGATCCTCATGTTGTGCGTTGATCATCATCTGCACAAATCTGGGGTACATCGCCCATTTGCCGTTCCCAGCTTCAGCATTCTTTACCATGTAATCAAACACCATTCCTGACAGATTAAATGGTTCATTCTTGCAAATCTTTATCATGGCGGTCGACCAATCAGGGCTAAGTGCGTTGTAACCTCCTTTCCTGTGACATAGAGACATAAGAAACACGTGACTGATGAGTTTCCAACCTCTTGTCAGCAGACTCTTCTTGATATCCCCCCTTTTGTCAAACTCTCCCTTGTATCCAAAATTCTTGAATTCTTGGTGAATTTCGGCTTTTGGTAGAAATCTAACAGTAGCTTGCTGATCTTGAAATCTCAGAACGTTTCGAACAGTATCTTCTGTGATGACAACTGCCTTGTTTCTGACTGTAGCTTTGATTCTCTTGACACGTGCCACGACCTCTACTTTGGCAGACCTCCAGAAGTCTTCAATGTGCGAGCTGTAAACTTGTACATTCTGCTCCACAGCGTATCCAATTCTGCTTCGTCTGATCCAAGTAACAACATCTCGAAACTTTGTGTCATCAGTCTCAAGATTCATTGGTTGATTGTGCATTCCTCTTGGATCCCAGTCAAGAGCCATCTGTATGGGTCACATGCACGAAAAGTAAGTTAGAACTTTTGATTTTGAGTTGACGACTGAAAGACTTATCATTGACTTTGACGGACAACGTACGTAGACTTAGTTTATTTTATTTGGTTTTATATATGTGATTCTTTGATGGAATTGTTTTAAGATTGTACACGGTACTTTGTTTTGTCATTCATTTTAAATGATCATTAAAGTCCAGTCATAGTTTACGAGTGATTGAGTCAAGGTACGCAGTCCGGTCAAATGTCATGAATGATCAAGTCAATGGTCATATTTTGTTTCAATGTTAAGTTCTCATATCCCTTAAGTGCGCAGCCCGAGTCAGAGTGTTTCAGTTGAGTACTCAGTCAAGTGCGCACCCAAGTACTCAACTTTGACTGAGCACTTGGGTTAGTGCGCAGTCTGGTGATCTATCTGTACACGAGGTCATAAGTACGCAAGACACCCTTGACTCGGGCATGGTAACAGCTTAGTCAACATGGCCAAGTCTGCGTACTAGTCAAGTACGCAGACACTTAAACCTTCGTTTAAGATTTTTAAGTTCGCATCCAAGTGCGCAGTGATTCTAGGGTTTCTCAAGCTTGTATCATATGATGCAAGTACGCACTCTATGATACAAGTGTGCAATAATTCAAGAAATAAGTGCGCAATTCATGTGAAACCCCAAATCTTCAAACGTTTAAATCCCAGATTTCAGATGCAAGGCCTGTTAATCACAACGAATAAACTCGTTAGAATCAAGTACTACCTTAATCAGAGACAACAACAGGTAATAATAGAGAAAAGAGTGGATTCACGGGTGTGATTTGGGTGGTTAATGGAGGATTAAGGTGGTTTAATGGTGGTTAATGATGGTTAAAGGGAAGAACACGATGACGATGGTGGCTGATGATGAAAATTAGGGTTTTAATTTTAGGATAAAAGTAAAAATGAAGAATTTACTGTGATATTTATACCTATATGGTTTGGGCTGCGCACTTGGCTTAAGTGCGCAAGGCCCAAAGGCCTAACAAGTGCGCAAGCCCAAAATTTTTTAAAAATAAGTTTTAATCAAAGATCAGGGTCTGGAGATCAACCGTTTCTCACCTTTTGCATCAAGATCATACTAGCCATACCTGCCAGATCACATTTCAACTTTCCGTTGGATAGCTGCAGCTTAAGAAAAACTGTCGGTATGTTTGTCCACTTAAATCCATGCCTCTCGTCTTTCAACATACTTTATGTGATGAGCTTTATCATGTTTTGGTAATATTGACGAAAAGTTAATGGACCCCACTTGTGCTAGGTGTAAGCCTACCAATCCTCAAGGTTTATTGAGATATAATGATGAGAGCTTCAGGTCTATGTTTCCATAAGCAGAGAAGATGATCATTATGTCAATCAGATGATGAGAGCTTCAGGTCTATGTTCCCATAAGCAGAGAAGATGATCATCTGATTGCTTTTTGAGCTATCTATATGTTTGCACGTCACTAACATTGCGTGTCTTTTGTTGCTCATTTAATTTAATAGCCCCGCTTTGGTAGCTTGCACTCTTAGGTGTCTTTTGATTGCTTATGCACAAAATTTTCTGTGTCTTTTGATCTCTCAACCTGTGTATGACCGGACTCAGCTTGTGCAGACCTAAAACACGGTGGGAATCCAGCTTTTCGTGTAAATCTTTTCAGTTTATCACCTTTAGTAGTTTACTTGATTCCAGGCTGAACCTACCGACATGTCGTTGCTTGAAGCCGCAACGTCCTCTGGGTCCTATTCACATGCTGACAAAATATAATTAGTCCCTATCATTTCTTGATTTTAGAAAATTTTGCAGTTAGGGATCTACCGGTTTATTTCTCCCCCAAAAATCTTTATTTTACTTAAAAATAAGATTTTTCTATAAGTTTTTTTTTATTCAAAATTGATCATTTCAAGCCATGTTACCAACTGACGAAAACGGGTTTTGTCGAAAGCTTTTGTAAATATATCAGCCTTTTGATCAGCAGTATCTATAGGCAACACCTGTATATACCCTTTGTCGGGCGCATCGCGAATTGAATGAATCCGAATTTCAATATGTTTGGTTTTAGAATGATCAATTGGATTCTTCACGATGTCACGACAAGCATCATTGTCAATGTAGATAGGGGTTCTCATGATATTCTAACCGTAATCCAACAGCTGATTTTGAATCCACAACACTTGACAGCAACAACTGGATGCGGCTGTGTACTCAGCCTGAGCGGTGGAGATAGACACTGTTGTCTGCTTCTTGCTCTGCCAAGACACGAGCCTGTTTCCCAGAAATTGACAGCCACCAGAGACAGACTTTCGGTCAATCCTGCAACCTGCATGATCACTATCAGAGTACGCAATTAGGTCAAAATTATCACTCTTAGGATACCATAAACCGAGTTTTGGTGTTCCTTTGAGGTAGCGGAAGATTCTATTTACTGCAGTTTCATGAGATTGCTTGGGATTTGACTGAAAGCGAGCACAGCATCCAACTGCCCACATGATGTCTGGTCTGCTGGCTGTGAGATACATCAAGGAGCCAATCATAGAACGATAAGTGTGAGGGTTCACAGAAGGGCCTTGAAGATCTGGTACAAGCGTTGTTTGAGCAGCAAAAGGAGTGTTGGACGGTTTGCAGTCAGACAGGTTGTATTTTGCCAGAATGTCTCTTGTATACTTTGCTTGGTGAATGAGAATGCCGTCTTCTTTCTGTTGGACTTCGAGACCTAAGAAAAATGACAGTTCTCCCATCATGCTCATTTCAAATTGAGACTTCATAATGCTTTCAAATTCCCTGCACAGATTTTCGTCAGTTGAACCAAAGATAATATCATCAACATATATTTGAACAAGGGTAGAGTGTTTGTTGACTTCTTTGGTAAACAGGGTCATGTCAATCTTCCCTCGTGTGTATCCATTCTGTAGCAGATATGAGGACAAGGTCTCATACCAAGCTCTAGGAGCTTGATGGAGACCGTAGAGAGCCTTGTCCAACTTGTAGTATCTGTTTGGATGATGAGGGTCTTCAAACCCTGGCGGTTGACACACATAGACTTCTTCCTTGATCTTCCCGTATAAGAAAGCACTCTTCACATCCATCTGAAAAACTTTAAAATTTTGATATGAAGCATATGCCAAGAAAATGCGAATGGCTTCAAGTCGAGCGACCGGTGCGAAGACTTCCTCATAGTCAATCCCCTCCTGCTGACAAAACCCTTGAACAACCAGACGAGCTTTGTTCTTGATCACCACGCCACGTTCATCCATTTTGTTGCGAAAAACCCATCTCGTCCCAATAGGATATTTTCCTTCAGGCAGATCCACAAGCTCCCACACTTTGAGTTTTCTAAACTGAAATAGCTCTTCCTGCATGGCCTCTACCCAGCTTGCATCTCTAACTGCATCTTCAATGCTGAAAGGTACTGTTTGAGATAAGAATGCTGAGAGAGCGGTGTTGAGCTTGTCTGTCTGATTTCTTGTAAGAACACCCTTACTGATTGGTCTAATGACATTTTCAATTGGATGATTCTTTGAAGATTTGTATTCCATATTCTCTTCTTCTTGCACTTGTGGAGGAAGGTTTGAAAGATGATCTCCAGGTGCTGATGAGCTGGATGGTTCATCTACAGACTGCTGATTTGATTGTGTACCTTCAGCATTTGACGTGCTTTCAGGAATGTTAGAGGTGTCAGCAGCTGTATCACCATTATTGAGTTGAGGAGGAACGATTGGATCGGCAACAAGAGGAGAAAAGCGAGTGGTGAATGGTGCAACTTCGTCGTAAGAAGAGTAGAGAATATTCCCAAAGGGAGATGAACTTGTTGCTTGATTTTCAGGAGCTTGATCTGCAGGAACTTGATGTTCAGGTATGACAAAGTGATTAAATACATCCACGTCAAAGAACCAGTCAGGACCGGTTCCAACGTTAGTGGAGTTGGATTCTTGCCAGTCAACATAAAAAGATTCGAGAACCATCTTGGTACGTTTGTTGTATACTCGATAAGACTTTTGACTAGAAGAGTATCCAACGAAGAAACATTCGTCTCCAACAGCATCAAACTTCATGATATTCTCAAAGTTGTTCAGAAGAGTGCAGGAACATCCAAACGGCCTGAAATAATCAATGAGAGGTTTTCTTTTAAAAAGCAATTCATAAGCCGTTTTCCCACGTGGCTTGACAATCAAGACTCTGTTAAGAACATAACAGGTGGTATTCACAGCTTCTGCCCAGAAGATGATTGGCAACTTAGAGTCGATGAGCATGGTTCTGGCAGCTTCAATGAGTGTACGATTCTTCCTTTCAGCCACTCCATTTTGCTGAGGAGTCCTTGTAGCACTATATTGAAGATGAATTCCTTTCCCGCTGCAGAAAGTCACAAAGCTTTGGTTCTTGAATTCTGTTCCATGATCACTTCTGATTGACTTTACTTTCAATTTGATTATGTTCTCGATCAAAGGAACGAACAACATCAAAGTCTCAGCAGCTTCACTCTTGAACTCCAAGAAGTACACCCACGTGAAGCGAGAGAAATCATCTGTAATCACCAAACAGTAAGACTTTTTACCCAAGCTTTTCACACTGATTGGACAAAAGAGATCCATATGTAATAATTGAAGTGGAGAGTCAATTGAGTTCACTGTTTTGGACTTGTGCGATTTCTTGTGTTGTTTACCTTTTGCACATGCTAAACATTTTTCAGAAAAAGGAAATTCCTTGGAAGGAAGACCTCTGACTAGATTTAGTTTAGAAAGTTTGTTCATATTTTTAAAATTCACGTGACCTAATCGCCTATGCCATACCAGTGACTCTGACTCAGATGCCTTTGATAGTAAGCAAGTCATTGGGTGTTCAGACTTGGCATCTCTCATGTTTATCACATATGTGTTATTCTGCCTAGGGGCTTTCAACATGATCATGTCGGTGGGTGGTTTAAATCCTGGCTTAAGGAAGATGCACTCCATGTCGTTGAACAACACCGAGATTCCTTTGTCGCAGACTTGTGATACACTCAACAGATTGTAGCACAGTTCTGGAACATAGTTGACATCTTCTAGTGTTAGTGCGTCAGAGACCACATCTCCTATGCCAACGATCTTTCCACCCTTCTCATTTCCAGCGAACGCTACAAACTCTCCATCGATGAACCGATAGTTCTTGAGGAGTTCTTTCAGTCCAGTCATGTGTCTTGAAGCGCCGCTGTCGACATGCCATAGATATCTCATAAGAGCTATCAACCATTTATGTAATTTATTCATGTCTTTCTCCTCAGCTTTCTTGGAAGCACTCTTCACCTCTTCAGCAACTTTCTTTGGAGAAGTCTTCTCAGCTATCAACGCCTCCTCCCTAGTCTGATCTTTCACTTTCTCATCAACCAGCACACTCTTCAGTCCAACATTCTTCAGCATCTCACCCTTCAGCACCTCAGTAGATGGCCCTTCTAGAGAATTCACACCGTTAGAGGATTTGGTGCAAATTGTGGCCATCAGGGCTTTGTTGACTTCAACTTCTGCTGCAGCTGCATCTTCTCCCCAATCGAAATCTTCAACAACCAATGCCTTCTGTGGTTCCTTCTCATTTCCTTCATTTTCGTCAGTTATGGCCACCAACCTCTTAGCAGGCTTGATTTCGGCTTGGTTCAAAGTGGGGCATTCATATTTGAAATGCCCGAGAACCTTGCAGTTATAGCATCTAATCTTTGACTTGTCAAACCCAGCCTTTCCCATTCCGACTCTTCTACCGGTTCTATCTTGAAATCGTTTAACTCTCAGAGTGATCATGGCCATCTGCCATTTGAGGTCCATTTCCTCCATATCATCTGGATCCACTTGATACATATCCTCTGGGGACATCATCTCATTATTGATCTCTCCAGTCTTTAGTGCTTCAAAACTGCTCATAAAGGTGTTAAAGAGTTCCACATGTTCGGTAGCCAGCTTAGCGACCTGTGGAGTCAGTGTCTTCGCTGCCTTTTCAGAGTACATTGGTGCTTTGCCTGAACTTGAACTTCCACCACCCAGTGAGTCCACATATGGATGTAGTGAACTTGAACCCATCTCACCAATCGGAGTCATCAATGCCAGATTCTTCATTGTATTGCTAGAGGTCACCTTTGGAATAGTCTGATTCATTTCTCTCTTTGTGATATCCATTTCAAACGACTTCAATGTGTTTATAAGATCAGCCAGAGTGGATTGAGCATCCAAGTAATCTTTCTTAATCAGCATACATTGAACACTCCATTCCTTTGGGAGAGAGTCAAGTAGTTTTTTGATGGAGTTACGGTTGTTCACAGGAATACCAGCTTTCTTCATTTTGGTTAACAGATTCATGAACCTGTCAATGTGTGACGACAGGCTTTCACCACGAACACTTCCAAACATATCATATTCTTTCTGAATCATGTCCTGCTTGTTCTGTCTCATCTCAGCATTTCCTTCGTAGTATTCACTCAAAGCAAACCACAGATCATGCGCCGATCCGTACTCTTCAAACATATTGTACACATCATTTGACAAAGCCATGGTGAGAGCACCGTAGGCTTTGTGATCTCATTGCATCAACTGTTTGTCAAGATCTGTGTAGGTATTAGGATCAGTGTTAAACACCTCTCCTGCATCAGTGGTCCTCACAGGAATGTGAGGTCCAAGTTGCACAGAGTTCCATTGAGTGTGATCATTAACAAAATGGAATGCTTTCATTCTGTTTTTCCAGGTACCATAGTCTTCAGCACCCATCAACTTGGGAATTCGGGTTATTGTTCCAGTTTTCAGTTCTGCTTGGGTTATGGGATTAACTTGGAATGAGTTGTTACCAGCCATTGATTTAGATTGATTTTAAAATTCTGATTAATTAATTTTAAGGGTTACAGTCCAAAGAACAGTCCAAAGTCCTTATAATTTGATGATCAGTCCACAAGTGCGCAAACAAGTACGCAGGAGCAAGTACGCAGTATACTTTGAGCAGCAACCTGAAACAGTAATTAAACAGAAGTGTTAAGTTCTTGATCTTCTGATAAGTGCGCAGTCCCTGAAGTACACACACTAGCTTAAGTGCGCAGGTCAGTCAGGGTTGAGCAGGATAAGTGCTCAGTCTTTGACTGATCAGTCTGCGTACTTATCTAAGTACACAGACACTTAAACTCTCGTTTAAGATTTTAGTGCGCAGAAACCCTAGCCAAGTACTAAAAAACTGCACCTTCCAGCAAGTACACACCCCAACTAGTAGTTTCTGATTAGTGCGCAGAAACCCTAGTTGTGATATCAGGAGAGAGAAAGCTGTAAAGCCTTGTGAGAATTTAAGTGCTTAACCCAAGACACAAGTGCGCACAATTATGAAATAAGTGCGCAATGTGTTCCTGAGATAAGTGCACAGCTTGAAATGTCAAGTATGCAACTTATGAGCTAAGTACTCAACACATGAAATAAGTACTCAGATTATGAAACAAGTGCGCATATTAAGTGCGCAACAGCGGCTGAAAACATACAAATCATATCAGAAACATATCCAAGAGTTTTTCAATCAATCTGAAGTTCTCGAATGATGTTTCTACTGAAAATAACTAACTTTTAACACCCTAGAAACACCTTATCCACGAGATTTTGAAGCAAAAAACTAAAGAAAAACACTCAAAGTTTTGATAAACACAAAAATTTATAAAAATCTTGATAGTAAGAACTAACAAGATGAGGGTTTTGATATCTTTAGATAGATACAATCTAGAGCACAGAGGCTCTGATACCAAATTGTAGTCCCAAAATACTAGATCTTTTAAGTGCACAAGATTGTTATCACCTAGAAACACCTATTTGTTAGGTGTTTTAGGTGATTAATCTATACAAACAAAGAAACTAGATGAATATAATAGAAACCGACACACAAGATGAATAATACGAAGATTCCATTACTGATTTGAGCATTACAATACCATGGAAAATGACTAAGTACGCACCTACACACTTGTGCTATCAAAGACAATGACCAAAAACCCTAAACCCTAGCTGCAGCATAACATTCTTTATATAGGCAAGCTGATGGGCCTGCGCACTTAAGCTAAGTGCGCAGAGCCCGTGTACTAAGTGCGCAGCCTAGGGTTTAGATGCTACAACTATGCTATAATTACACAAATGACCCTCTAACTTCTAAACATCATTACAATCTATCAAAAACATTTAATCCTGGTAACTGTGGTCTCAATCTAACCCAACAAATGGCCAAATGTATGTTTGCCGGTTCCAGGCCTTGAAAATAAAGCGTTTCCACCATTTCTTCTTCTTGTGGTGTCAGCCGCCTAGCAAAAGCGTGACCCTCAACATGTATAAAAGGGTCGTGGTTATGATTCGCGTGTTTAACCTCCAACTTCCAACCCTCTTTGCGTAGCCTCCCTATTAACATAAATGGACAGTTAATCTTTTTGCTACCCGTAGACCTTACTGTGGCTGTAGTATGGTATTCGCCAGCACGGTCGCATCTCAGGTCTATCCTAATTTTTCTTGCATTATTTCCACTGCCTTTTGAAACAGAACGTCCTGTCACTAGGACGTAACTGCTAGCAAGGGCTCTATCGTAAGCCCATTGTTTCATCTCTTCAACAGACCCGAATACCTGAAAATTTATACAAGAGTCTAGTCTAAATTCATACTACTCTAAATTATATACTACTGTAAATATATACTAGTTCAATCCAGCAAACCCTAAAACGTGTAAAGATATACTAGTGTAAATAAATAAACGCACCTGCTCGGTTTCATACGAAACATCCGGGTTAGGTTCAACTTTTATGTTAACATCTTCATAAGCATCTTCCTGGTTGTCATCATTCGGGTTAGAGCCGTTATAATCTTCCTCTAAGTCCTTAGCACGATTCCCGCGCGAATGGTAACTCCCGTACGTGTACTGCGGGTAGCTTGGTGGCACAAAAAATGACTCCTGTTCCTCTACATATTCCTCGTTGAGATCGGGCAGCATGTTCCCGTCATTACCACGAACCCCGGATTTAACCTCCTCTTCACCAACTTGAACCCCGGGTTCATACCCTACGCTTTCAGAGACGTAAGACTCGTTCTCAGACAGGTCAACGGTTGAAAAGCTTTGTAAATATGTCATCGTGAGACTGGGAAGTCGAAATGGGTCGAGGGTTTTGGTGGTGGTGATGTTTTAAGGTTTGGTTCAAATGGGGAAGAAGCTGATCGTGTAATGGTTAAATCAGGAAATCTCAACGGGCCGTCGAGGCCTCAATGGGCCGTCTAGGGTTTAAATGCCCTAACCTAACACATTTCTACGGGCCGTCGGGGCCTGGACGGCCCGTCCTAATGCACCTTTTTCAGACTTTCAGTCTGAACTGCCTTCTTTTGCAGGAGTTCAGACTGATCACCTCGTACATCGTACTTCTACGGGCCGTCTGGGCCTCAACGGCCCGTCGTTTTTGTCTTTTCTGAAAAACAACGGCCCATCAAGGCCTGGACGACCCGTCGTCTAACCCTAATTTTGCTTGACGGCCCATAAAGGCCTCGACGACCCGTGGAGAGGTTGTTTAGGGTTTTTTTGGGTTGTCTAAATAATATCACCCAAAAAATTCAGTTTGACTAAAGTGTTGAGCTTTTCTGACGTAACGTACAACCAAGTTAAGCATAAACTTTGATGTTGGAACTTCAACTTCTGTACAACAAGAATCTAACCAAAACCCTGGCAAAATCTTAGCTCACTCCCCCTGTATATCGCGATCAAAGCAGAGGAAAAAGGGCATATGAATGGCTGACTGTTCGTTTTTGAAGAAACCGAACGGCGCCGGAGACGACAGGTCTGGTAACCGGAAGAGAAAAATCTCCACTGACTTCATCGATAAATTTTATTTAGACGATACCGATGAAAGCGAGATAAACAGTAAGCATCCTATTCTCATCACTCATTGTTTCCTACATTTAATTGTATTACAACTAATTTAAGATTTTAGATTCCTTTGTTTGTTTTGTTTTGTTTTTATCTGGTGCTTACTTTCCGTTTACTTCAGTCTTTATTGTTGTTGTTGTTTTTGTTTGTTTTGTTGTATTTTTAGTTAAGACGGCAACTAGTGAGATCATCACTCTCAAAGTCAAAGGCTCAGACACAATAGGCAGCATCAAACTCCAGATCCAGGATAAGAAAAATATCCCCTTTGACCAGCAGGAACTGGTGTTCAACCAAAAGGTTCTAGAGAACACTAATACACTTGCCAACATGCCCATCAAGAACCAAACACCCACACTCACACTTATGTGTAAATCAGAGGAATCACTGGAAATGTATGTGAACACCTTCACTGGGAAAACCATTTTGTTGTTTGTCAAACCCACATACAACATATCCAAAGTGAAACAGCAGATCGAGCTCCAGGAACAAATTCCATTTGACGAGCAGGTGTTAGTATTCAACAATATGGTTATTGATGACAGATGTACCCTTTTCGATTTGCATATAAACAGGAAATCGACCCTCACACTTATGCGTAGATCAAGCGGATTTACAGGATTCATGCAGATCTTCGTCAAGACCCCCGATGGAAATCAGACCGTTACTCAGGAAGTCAAACCCTCAGACACCATCAAGGAAATAAAAGCCAAGATCCAGGATAAGGTGCATATTCCTTCGGACGAACAGGAGTTGATCTTCAACGAAATGGTTCTACGCGACATTGATACCCTTGCTGACTGTAACATCAACACGGAATCCACACTCTCAATTATGCGTATATCAAAAGGATTCATGCGTATATTCGTCAAGGCCTGCGGAATGAGCATCCGTACTCTGACAGTCAAACCCTCAGACAACATATGCAATGTGAAATCCATAATCGAAAAGGTAACTGGTTTACCGCCTTGCAATCAGAGACTCATCTTTAGTGGAAAGCAGCTGAACGATAGCCCCACCCTTGCTGACTACCACATTATAGCTGGATCAACCCTGCACCTTAGTCATATAATGGGGGTACCGCCAAGGTAATATTATGTTACAGCAGCATATCTTATGATCCATTAATGATTGCAACTAAAGATGATGCCTTGTGTCTTTTGAAGTAGTCCTCCTTTGTTACTTGTTGTCAACAAGTAGTTTTAATTAACTTGAAGCCTTCACTACAACATTGTTGAAAATATTGAATGGCTTAATCATTAACGACCTTAATACAGTTGGATACTCGAATAAACTATCCTTGAGTTAGATAACATGCTACAATGTAAACCTCAAAGTCAAACTATCAATATATTACAACTGACTCCCCTATACTATTATGCTATTGTTATATAACATGTATTGTGTCTTTTGATGTAGCACTCTTTTGTTACTGTACAAGTATTTCGAATTTTGATTTAACTGGAAGACTATACTACATCAGTCTTGAAAGTTTTCAATGTCTTAAGCATACCAAAGAAAAGGTTAAAATTATTTAACCAATAAGGACTTGAGGTGAGCCTTAACCCATCGTCACTCCACCTAGATGACACATCACCAATTTTTCCTAATTTTACTCCACCTCAACCCAAGGAAATGCTTGAATCCCATTCACTTCACATAATCATATATTTTTAATGGATTTTGGTTTAGAAAAGGAAAATAACTTAATGCAGAATTTTAAAATTCGGTTAACATGTAACAACTCCTTTAGGTAGCGTTTGGTATGCATAAATGAGAGGCGAATTGGAATGGAGCATTACGATGGAACAAAAAAAAGTGTTTGGTTGGTCAAGGTAATAAATCATCCATAACCTCCTCCATTCCATTCCCTCTAAAACCTCAAAATTTATTCTATCCAACCCCCTCTTTTTTTTTTCATTTATTCCATTTGTCATCCTTCATCGCCACTGACCACCACCACCCACCTCTACCACTCATCACCGCCACCGACCACCGCCATCGCCGACCATCACCTCAATCGCGCTGTGCAATGATTGCTTCTGGCTCTGTTGCTCATCCAAATATACATTCTCCCTTTAATATATATTTTTATTCTTATTCACATGATTAAAATTGTTGTTTTCTCATATTATAGTACATTAGTTTCTATGCTACATCATAACACACATTTTATCACTTAATGTTAGATTTGTGTATCCTAGAAAGCTCCTGGGATATATTCTAGTATAAACTGTATATGATCGAGTATTAAGTAAGCCACTTTGTTAGTGTCTATCTAAGCATGCATTTCTAAGTTTATTGTATAATTCTAACTTGCACGATTGCACCCAACACACACATTTTCTTTTTTAACCTAACACACCACTACAAGATAACTGACCTTTAGCGGTGACCCCTTTAGCGGCGATCTACCTAGGCGTCGCCGCTAATAGTTCAATCCCCACCTAACACAATAAGCCTCAATCCTGGTAGTTTAATGTTGATAGTTGATCCATTTGGTGTATCTATGTTTGCTAAATGTTGATATTTGACACATTTGGTATATATATATATACACACATTTGTAGGAACAATTTAATGCGATGATGACCAATCCTCAACTCCAAGCACAAATGTTCCAAATGTTTAGTCAATTCTACCAGTAATAAAATCTTGCAAACTTTGGAAATCAAGGCGGGTAGCGGCAAATATGGCAATGATGATAACGGCGAAGACGAAGATGTTTAAGCGTTTTTGGAAGAATGGTACAGGTTATAACGTTTATGCTTGATTGTAAATGATGGTATGTTTGCTTAGTTTTGTTGGTATGTTTAGCCGAATGTTTCAAGGCGTATAATGTATAATATGTAAATGATGGTATGTTTGGTTAATTTGGTTTCTTGTTATTTTGCTTGATTGTGCGTTTGTGGACAAATGGTATTAAAGGTGAATAGGAAAGCGAGGAAAAAAAAGACCTTTAGCGGTGACAAGTCGCCACTAAAGGTAAGGACCAAAATACACAGGATTTTGCCACGTGGCAAAAAAAAAATAATAAAAATTTAATACCACGTGGAAATAGGGTATTAATGTAACAACCCGGACCTAGGGCCCAAAATTTTTCACGACTAAAGATTAGAATGACGAAGAAATAATAAATACTAAAGTTAAAAGATAAGAATAATTATTATACGCGAGTACTAGTTAAGAACTTGAAACCGAATAATTATTTAAAGAATATTATTATCTGAAAAATACCCGTTACGCGACTGAACCGATACCCGATGACGAACCCACCCGACACATGACGGGTGAGTCACACTTGGAGAGGACACATGTCCCCTCCCTCCTTGTGACACCTCATTTACAAGACTCAAATGGTTTTATAAAAACCATTTGAGCCCACCCTTTATTTATACCAAAAACCTCACCAAACCACTATAACTATTCTGTTCACATATACACTCACCGAAACACACACATATATACACAGTGAGAAAGAGAGAGTCAGACGAGAGGAGCTTGGTGGCTCCAGCCACCCCCATGGCGGCGCACAAGGCGGAGCTCCGGCGGAGCAGTCCCAACGACTGACAACCAATACACACACACACACACCCAACCAGATTATAGTTTAGAGGAAGAGAAAGAGAGTTTTAGATCTGTTAGAAGGAAGAACAGAAGAGAAAGTTAGAAAGAGAGAGGGTCACCGGCCCCAGCCTTCGGCTGGCCGGTCTGCACGGTGGTGGAACAGAGAAGAAGACGACGGTGGCGGCGGCACGTTAGGGTTCCGGCCTGAACAGTAAGATTAGATAATAACTTCTAGTTTCACTTCTTTTCTGATTAAGGGTTATCTAGGCCAATATTTGGATTGATTGGTTGTAAAAGAAATAGGATGGTTTCTATGGTTGGTCTCGGGAACGGTTGCTGGTTCTGGTATGGTGATGGTTGCTATGATAGTAATAAGCGGTGGTTGTTAATGGTGATTAGTGGCAGTAGGTTATGATGGTGTTGAATCTCGGAGAGGTTACGGGTTGTGGGTGTCGGCTGTAAAATGTGGTACGGGTTAGAGGTAGGATTCCGATGGGTGTACCGGAGGTAATGTTATAGATAAGGTTAGAGATGACAAGTGGTGGCGGGATGTTTGGAAGTTTAGTCTCGGGTCTTGACGGTGACATTGAAACAGTAAGTGGTTGTTGCTCGATAGTTAATAGTGGGTTAGGATGGATGATTTTGATGGTGGTGGCGTTGGATGGAAGCGGAGCAACGACGGCAGGGATGGCGGGTCTCGGTGATGATGTTAAGGTGACGGTTAACAGTGGTTCACGGGGTGATATTGTGCAGGAGTACAATACTAGTGATAGGTCATACGATGAAGGGTAGTGAAGCTGCACTATTGGTTTGAGTGATGGTTTTAGGACTTCAAAGATGAAGTCATAAACTGAGGAAGAATTGGTCAAAGTAGGATGAGGCGGGTCAACAAAAGTCAACAGACAGAAAGTCTGGTCAACAGAGGAATCTCGGAAGGTATAAACGAGCACCCGAACCATCCTAGAACTACTATTATTATTAATACGACTTACACGTGTGGGACTTGATCTTGGACCAACCCGACTTAACTCGACTAATGAATTAGAGTAATATAATAAACACTTGATTAATATGGATAATATATAGTCTTGATTGGAACATATAACTATTATATAGGCGACGAGTCGATACAAGGCGGTAGACATCAAGAACTTGGACTAATTGGTTATATAATCGGCGACGACAAGGTATAGGAACATGACTAGAATAAATGGAACATTGAACCTTGAAACAAACCTAGTGGATATAAGATATAAGACACACTTGTGAATACATTAGACCTTAAACGGACCTAGCGAATATATGACAAGAGACATTTAATGACTGTATATATATATATATATATATATATATATATATTAACTTGGACTATACACCTTTGGATACGAGATTATAAATGGACGTTTGGATTAGAGACTTTAGATAATTATACGTACATTCACATAAGTAATAACCCGACATTTGGAACTCAAAGAACTATATAAACAACGTGACATAAACATTGTTCATCTAGTGACTAGTATAACATAAGATGATGAACTTGACAATTAGAAGTTAGATATAGGACCTAAGTGTGCCCACACGTGTAACCGCGATATGGGTTACACGCACTAATACTCGTGATCATGTTAGGACTCGGCATATGATGAATAGACAGGCTCAAGACACCGGATACCATTATTATGCAACCAAAGGTGAGTTCGTGTACTTCCCCGTTTTGTTTTACTGTTTTGGGGTGAATACATGCTTGTGTGTCTAAACTGTTTTGTGTATAAACTTACTTGATGTGACAAGGGCTCCCAAAACCAGATGCACACTCATTAACCCAAGGGAGTTGGGCCACTTAATGTATGGGTAGTACTACTTGGGGAATCCCCCACGCACAGTGGATCCGGAAGCCCGGAAAACCCTCCACTGAGGTCTGCGGACCGTTGCGGCATATGTTATGCCGTAGGGAATCCATAAAGGGAGTAGATGGATTCCGTGTTAGGATTGAGGTGTGACTTGTACATCACTTTATTTTTGAACTGTGTAAACTATGTTTTGAGCTGTTAAACTGTTTTGGAATTACTTAACTATTTACACGGACTCACCAGCTTAATTGCTGACCCACAACTCTTTTAAGCATGTGTTCAGGTACTGCGTTCGGATGATTGTGAAGCATACGGATTATGTTCATATGATGCGGATTAGAGGTGATGATCGCTAGATGACTTTGGTAGAAGATTCGAGCTATAAGTGTTGCGGACTAGAGTTTTAGAGATAAACGTTGGTAGAAGTATGGAACGACTAGTGGATTACACTCCTCAACTGCTTCGACGACCGCCGCGTTTCGTCCCTGCATAGAAATTAGTCTATTTATTTAAATTGTGTATTTTATATTTTTGGATTAGAAATTGTATTTGACACTAAATATTAGTTATCGTTGCTTCCGTTGTGCAAGTCTGTTACCAATCTGTCATTTCGACCAGCCCCCACCCGGTCGGGTTGTTACAGATGGTATCAGAGCAACGGTTGTGGCGAAATAGGATATCTCCAGACATCCTATACCACACCAGGACAACTTAGAGAACTTAGCGTTTAAGGCTCTAAGACTACCTAGCTAGGGATTGCCTTAAATTATATAAGACTGATGAAAGTAAGAAACAAAATAAGTCGAGACTTGAGTACCTGAACACACTAGAATGCTTACCGGGACTTAGAACCATTGTGCCTAGTATACGAGCATTGAGTGATACATGACTACGACGGAGATTACTAGAATAATTTCGTGAGGTAAATTGACGATTACACTTGACGTCATGTAATTGTGAATTTACAGGCTCGAAAAAGTTCTAAGAAATCCGAAGAGTCGCCAAAGTTGTAATAGTTAACCATGATAATTATAGACTTATGTGAGAAAACAGACTATGTTAAAGTCGTAAACCAATAAGTGACGAATTATGAATTAAGAAGCGCAAAATATATGTACAACCGTTTAGTAATAATAAGGGAGAGTACCAGAACCCGATATACTTGTCATAACTTGATTTATAAGTGATATTTATTCCACATTGTAGTATATACATATAAATATATATATATAAATATACCTTCATGACTATAGTAATATTTATTCTCTCTCACCTTCATGTATACGTATTATGACTATTAGTGAATGGTACTATATGCGACTAACTTTTCATGATTGAGTGTAAGATTAACTATAAATACCAGGAACCTCGCCAGTACTCAGTGTTGCAGCTAGAAAGAACCAGAAATATTAAGAAGGATTTTGATCAGCCAAGCAAATAGATAATCCGATAAGTTTATTTTTCCAACTAAATAAGTATTGTCGATCGTATGGCTTGTTATTAGATGATTCATGTTTATATATAGGTTGAGTTTTACGTTACCAGTTAGACCGAAAGATAGAAGATTAAAACCATTGAATTATAGGTTATTTCATTAGGACTTGATTAATATCGATCTCTGCAGATTTAAGTTAAGTATAATATGTTAGATTTGTAACCGCATAACGGATTTTAGAGTTAATCCTGGAATGTCAACCGGAAAGGCGGTAACCTAGGCATAAGAATGTAACGATCACCATGAGTATCCTAACCGACAACTCGAAGAGACTAGGATTAAGCACTACCTGAGGTATTCTTAAGATTTGATACATGATCCGTTTACCTTAATACTCAATGTTGTCTCTAGAGTAGTGTCAGAAATCTTCGGACTAGCTCTGTAACCTCTACCATAGTGATGAGATATCCGTAAAAAACATGTTAGAATTATATACGGCAGGCTTTAACGGGGGGAGTAAACCCAAATACAACGACAACTACTCAAGATGCGTCATGTATAAGTCGATACTACTAAGACTTGACTAGATCACTATAAGTTACAATTTATTCTGCAAGGTAAATTTTAAGGAATGTCACAAAACCACTCGCCGCCTAGAATCACCCTTTTAAAGATTAGAAGACCATGTTGATCATAACCACCCTTAGCATAATACCATACCTTATATCCTTAAATATAGTAAGAAAACACTATGATGCGAGTATACACCAAAATACATGGATAAGAAAGTTTAGAAAATAATCCTCACGTAAGCATAAAAACTAGCAAAGAGTAACTTGTTTTAAGAACATAAGACTACGTTTTGGTGTTTAACTTGCACAAAACAAGGTTATCAAAGACTAGTAATTTGTGGAGCACGCATATAGGAATTCTTGACTAACACAACTAAGGAAGCCATAGCCTAAATACATTTTCTATCAAGTTTTTGGAGAGGTTTTCAGTACATTTACGAGGTATCATTGGTGTGGTGGGTTAGCTGCGGTACACCCTATATATAAACACAAATGATGCGTCAAAAATGAAACCGAAAATCAAACCAAGAACCAACATTAGTTTATTAATAGTTTGAATCATTTGTTTTAAAACCTAAACATAGCATGAAATTTAGTATGGAACCGCTTAAATTACGAATAGGATTAAGAATATAGTTAGGTACACACGAGTGTGTAGACTCGAACATTGAATTCGAGTATGGAGTATACTGGATATGTTTAACGGATAACTCGAAGGTAATTCCGAGGACGGAATTCCAGTAACGGGGGGAGAATGTAACAACCCGGACCTAGGGCCCAAAATTTTTCACGACTAAAGATTAGAATGACGAAGAAATAATAAATACTAAAGTTAAAAGATAAGAATAATTATTATACGCGAGTACTAGTTAAGAACTTGAAACCGAATAATTATTTAAAGAATATTATTATCTGAAAAATACCCGTTACGCGACTGAACCGATACCCGATGACGAACCCACCCGACACATGACGGGTGAGTCACACTTGGAGAGGACACATGTCCCCTCCCTCCTTGTGACACCTCATTTACAAGACTCAAATGGTTTTATAAAAACCATTTGAGCCCACCCTTTATTTATACCAAAAACCTCACCAAACCACTATAACTATTCTGTTCACATATACACTCACCGAAACACACACATATATACACAGTGAGAAAGAGAGAGTCAGACGAGAGGAGCTTGGTGGCTCCAGCCACCCCCATGGCGGCGCACAAGGCGGAGCTCCGGCGGAGCAGTCCCAACGACTGACAACCAATACACACACACACACACCCAACCAGATTATAGTTTAGAGGAAGAGAAAGAGAGTTTTAGATCTGTTAGAAGGAAGAACAGAAGAGAAAGTTAGAAAGAGAGAGGGTCACCGGCCCCAGCCTTCGGCTGGCCGGTCTGCACGGTGGTGGAACAGAGAAGAAGACGACGGTGGCGGCGGCACGTTAGGGTTCCGGCCTGAACAGTAAGATTAGATAATAACTTCTAGTTTCACTTCTTTTCTGATTAAGGGTTATCTAGGCCAATATTTGGATTGATTGGTTGTAAAAGAAATAGGATGGTTTCTATGGTTGGTCTCGGGAACGGTTGCTGGTTCTGGTATGGTGATGGTTGCTATGATAGTAATAAGCGGTGGTTGTTAATGGTGATTAGTGGCAGTAGGTTATGATGGTGTTGAATCTCGGAGAGGTTACGGGTTGTGGGTGTCGGCTGTAAAATGTGGTACGGGTTAGAGGTAGGATTCCGATGGGTGTACCGGAGGTAATGTTATAGATAAGGTTAGAGATGACAAGTGGTGGCGGGATGTTTGGAAGTTTAGTCTCGGGTCTTGACGGTGACATTGAAACAGTAAGTGGTTGTTGCTCGATAGTTAATAGTGGGTTAGGATGGATGATTTTGATGGTGGTGGCGTTGGATGGAAGCGGAGCAACGACGGCAGGGATGGCGGGTCTCGGTGATGATGTTAAGGTGACGGTTAACAGTGGTTCACGGGGTGATATTGTGCAGGAGTACAATACTAGTGATAGGTCATACGATGAAGGGTAGTGAAGCTGCACTATTGGTTTGAGTGATGGTTTTAGGACTTCAAAGATGAAGTCATAAACTGAGGAAGAATTGGTCAAAGTAGGATGAGGCGGGTCAACAAAAGTCAACAGACAGAAAGTCTGGTCAACAGAGGAATCTCGGAAGGTATAAACGAGCACCCGAACCATCCTAGAACTACTATTATTATTAATACGACTTACACGTGTGGGACTTGATCTTGGACCAACCCGACTTAACTCGACTAATGAATTAGAGTAATATAATAAACACTTGATTAATATGGATAATATATAGTCTTGATTGGAACATATAACTATTATATAGGCGACGAGTCGATACAAGGCGGTAGACATCAAGAACTTGGACTAATTGGTTATATAATCGGCGACGACAAGGTATAGGAACATGACTAGAATAAATGGAACATTGAACCTTGAAACAAACCTAGTGGATATAAGATATAAGACACACTTGTGAATACATTAGACCTTAAACGGACCTAGCGAATATATGACAAGAGACATTTAATGACTGTATATATATATATATATATATATATATATATATATATATATATATATATATTAACTTGGACTATACACCTTTGGATACGAGATTATAAATGGACGTTTGGATTAGAGACTTTAGATAATTATACGTACATTCACATAAGTAATAACCCGACATTTGGAACTCAAAGAACTATATAAACAACGTGACATAAACATTGTTCATCTAGTGACTAGTATAACATAAGATGATGAACTTGACAATTAGAAGTTAGATATAGGACCTAAGTGTGCCCACACGTGTAACCGCGATATGGGTTACACGCACTAATACTCGTGATCATGTTAGGACTCGGCATATGATGAATAGACAGGCTCAAGACACCGGATACCATTATTATGCAACCAAAGGTGAGTTCGTGTACTTCCCCGTTTTGTTTTACTGTTTTGGGGTGAATACATGCTTGTGTGTCTAAACTGTTTTGTGTATAAACTTACTTGATGTGACAAGGGCTCCCAAAACCAGATGCACACTCATTAACCCAAGGGAGTTGGGCCACTTAATGTATGGGTAGTACTACTTGGGGAATCCCCCACGCACAGTGGATCCGGAAGCCCGGAAAACCCTCCACTGAGGTCTGCGGACCGTTGCGGCATATGTTATGCCGTAGGGAATCCATAAAGGGAGTAGATGGATTCCGTGTTAGGATTGAGGTGTGACTTGTACATCACTTTATTTTTGAACTGTGTAAACTATGTTTTGAGCTGTTAAACTGTTTTGGAATTACTTAACTATTTACACGGACTCACCAGCTTAATTGCTGACCCACAACTCTTTTAAGCATGTGTTCAGGTACTGCGTTCGGATGATTGTGAAGCATACGGATTATGTTCATATGATGCGGATTAGAGGTGATGATCGCTAGATGACTTTGGTAGAAGATTCGAGCTATAAGTGTTGCGGACTAGAGTTTTAGAGATAAACGTTGGTAGAAGTATGGAACGACTAGTGGATTACACTCCTCAACTGCTTCGACGACCGCCGCGTTTCGTCCCTGCATAGAAATTAGTCTATTTATTTAAATTGTGTATTTTATATTTTTGGATTAGAAATTGTATTTGACACTAAATATTAGTTATCGTTGCTTCCGTTGTGCAAGTCTGTTACCAATCTGTCATTTCGACCAGCCCCCACCCGGTCGGGTTGTTACATTAACGACGACCAATAAGCGGCGTCACGTGTTATTAGCGACGTTTTTTTGCCGGTGACACACACATTTTCTTTTTTTCACACACATCTCAGAGTCCAATTTTTTTCACTCGCATAGGGCTCCCGGATTCTAGCCCTGAGCGATGTCAAGTTGACTCATTTTTTTATTAACAAAATTGACACAGATGTTTAAACATTTTAAAAATAGACATTCAAAACTAACTAATTAGCCATCACCAAATAAACAGGCTAAATTGTAGCCGTTTGCTAAGGATTTGCCCTTGCTTTTATCCATCGGCTAAGGCTTAGCCCCGGCTTTTACATGTGTTGAATTTTATTGGTTTACCTGTAGTCATCAATATATTTTATAAAAGTTTCCTTGCTAGCCTAATTCCTTGCCGTTCTAGCCGGTGATTTTTTTTTTCGATTCAGTTTCCATATCTATTAGTCAGGATCAAGTTATTCTACACAGTGTAACAAAAATGAGAAGGGTGAGAATGATACAAAAAACACAATAGATCACAAAATATGACACAATGAGCCACAAAATATAACACAATACCAAAAAATATAACACAATGAAGAAGAAAAAAGACACAATAAATGGCGAAAATGGCACAATGATGAAAATAAGAAAAAGACACAATGTTACATAAAAGACACAATGATATAACGTAAATTCTAAAAACTATACTCTAAAAATAAAAAAAACGAAAACCTAAAAACTAAGATTGTAGGCTTCGATGAGACTATTCCACTACCGCTTGAATGAGTTCAATCAGAGTCCGTTTGATACCCTTACTACGACTTTCTATTTTTATTTCACTGTGTATTTGATCCTAACCCCTATTAGAGGGTGTTTGGGATTGCGTTTTGAAACTGATTTTTTGATTATTGCGTTTTGAAAACGCGGATAATCATTTTTTTAGTGTTTGGATTGCGTTTTGGAAACGCAGGTAATCAGTTTTTTAGGCTACCAAAACGCAATAATCTATAAGCAGCTCCACCCCTGCTTTTCCAAAACGCATAATCAATTTCGAATAATCAATCCCAAACACCCCCTTAGTTAACCATTTAGTTAACCATTTAGTTTGTTGGCCGTGAGTGATTCCAATTTGTTGGCCGTTCAAAAAAAAAAAAAAAAAAAAAAAAAAGTTAACCATTTAGTTTCGTGATTTCCCATAAAAAAAAAAAAAGATTGTGCACATGAACGAATACAAAAGTGCAAAACGGCCAAAACCCTCATAATCTTTGTTCACTCTCTTCCTAAAAAAAACCAGAAGGAAAAAGGTGAAAGGAATGGCTTCGTCTGGTAACCAAAAGAGAAAAACCCCCACTGACGATTATTTTTATTTCGAAGAGAGCGAGGAAGGCGAGATAATGGGTAACCATTCTTAATTCCTATCATCATCCTACCTCATTATTTGCTACACTATATATATATTTTCTTGTGTTTAAAACTAACTTGTCATTTTTTTTTACCTCACTGAACAAAGATTCAAATTCTTCACTATAGTTCTTGACAGTACCTTGTTGCCTCAATTCCATAATCTTTTCCATTGCTGATTCCATGGTTGATCTGTTGCCCTAATTAGTTTGCTGCTTATGTTCTGAATCTTGATTGTTGTTGTTACTACGATTGAAACCCTTTTGTTGCCCTAATTCTTGAATCCCACTGATCAGAACTTGGAATTCTCATTGTTATTAGCTCTATATTTATTTCTGGTTTGTTTTTGTTTTGTTGCTTAGTTTTTCTATTTGATTGAATCTTTATTTTATGTTTTTTTGAACGATTTTATTTTATTTTATGTTTGGTTGCATATATGTTAGTCAAAACCGACACAGGCAAGATCATATCTCTAAAAGTCAACGGCTTAGACACGATTGGCAGCATCAAACTCAAGATTTATTATAAAGAAAATATCCCCTTTGACCAGCAGGAATTATTGTTTAACGGAAAGCTTATTGACAACACTAATACGCTTGCCAACTTGCCTATTACAAAGCAAACACCCACCCTCACACTTATGCGTAGATCAGCGGAATTGATGGAAATATATGTGGATTGTTGTTACACTGGAAAGACCATCTCTTTGATGGTCAAACCAACATACACCATCAAAGAAGTGAAACTCGAGATACAGCGTCAGGAAGGTATCGACTGTAAAGAGCAGGAGTTGATCTTAAACAACATGATTCTTGGGGACATGATTACCCTTTTCGAGTTCAACATCATCAGGAAATCGACCCTTACACTTATGCGTAGATCAAGAGGATTCGTGGGATTCATGCAGGTCTTCATCAAGGCCCTCGTTGGAGATCAGATAGTTACGCAGGAAGTCGAACCCTCAGACACCATCTTCAAGCTAAAAAACATGATTCAGAATAAGGTAGATATTCCTATCACAGAGTTCGAGTTGATCTTCAACGAAATGGTTCTCCGTGACTGTGATACCCTTGCTAACTGTAACATCAACACGGAATCCACACTCACACTTATGCGTATATCAACAGGATTCATGCATATATTCATCAAGACCAACTGTGGAAACACCATTACTCTGAACGTCAAACCCTCATACACCATATACAATGTGAAACTCATGATTGAATCTGAGGAAAGTTGTCCCCCACACCGGCAGAGACTTAATTTTGCCGGAAAGGAGCTGAAGGATAGCCCTACCCTTGCCGACTACCACGTACCCAAGGAATCAACCCTGGAAGTGTTTTTTTTAATTGGCGGACGACCAAGGTAGTATCAGATTACAACAACTTATCTTATGATGCATAATTAGTTAATTATTATAACAGAAGACTAATAGACTATGTATGCCTTGTGTCTTTTGAAGTAGTCCTCTTTTGTTACTTGTTATTGACAATTAACTGGATTCCTATCTTACTAGTGTGTTGGGAATATTGAATGAATTTATCATACCTAGATTTATCACATGTGCATAAATGGTTAGATTCATGTAAAAACTGAAAACATTTCAAATACATAGTTAAATATACAGGTATACATAAGGTATACACAATAGTTCCAAATATGCATGCACATTGAAAATAAAACTAAACAAGGGTGTACATATAAAACATACCATAAATTTAAAAAAAAAAGAAAGAAAGAAAGAAAGAAAAACTGTTGCTTTGACGCAATAGGACTCAGGGCATCCATGGTGTGTTGCAAGGCAACCTGATTAGTAACCCTGCAGTCTGCGGCTAGGTTTCTGTCATATCGGATGAAGTTTTTGTTTTCTTTTTCATTTTTGAACAGCAAATATAGGATGAAGTGGAGGTGTTTTAGGCTTGTTTCTGGTTGTTTTGTAGACACCATCTCGTTCACGATTATGATTATCTTATACTGTTCATTATATATCACACAATCACTCTCAAATGCACATCTAAACACCTTCTTATCATACATACAGCTCTGGTAAAACATAGTTTGGACATTATAGAATATTGACAACCTTAAAGTTGAAAACTTTGTAAGAAGTAAGAACTTACATTATTCAGATTAGCTTCTTAGATAATTTCTTCTACTTGTGCGTCATCTAAAAAATGATATGTATTTTTTTGAAGAAATCTGTGAAATGTTCTGTTCAACCCTGTTGATTAATGTTTATATCATCTTATTGAGATCAGTAGAATGAGTCTAAATTGATGATAGTCGATTTATTTTTGTAATTTAGTTAAGAATTATTATATATAGATAATGGTCCTATATTATCATTTCTGTTATTAAGCGCACACATTTGTTAAGTTCAGTTGTAATAAACTCTCATTAAAACACAATGTTCGATCAACGTAATCCTCCACAGTGTATATAGTGAAAATTTTATATTTTATAAACTAGAGTCTCTTGATCATCCAAACCGATTAAACTAGGAATCACGTAGCTGATCGGTTCAGTTTGCCTCTTTGAATCGGCTATTTGCAAACCAGGGAGAACAACAATAATGGTCTGAAGATGCTCCCACAATTAGACATGAGGTTGTAAGTCCAAGCATAACCAAGATGGCTCAAAACAGAAATGCCCATCCCACACCTATGGGATAAGTGGAGGTCATTAGTTGTTTATATCATATTTTTCTTGATCTGTACGTATAGCTAGCCATGCTCATTTCTTGAGCTTTGATTAATTGTACTGTGTACAATCCTACAAATGATACAAAAGCAGTCGCATTTAAAGAAGTTAGCACTGAGGAGGAGTTTGTACTGAGCATTAAGTTTCCACTTATCAGCAACTTTCTACTGAAGTTGACTAATACCGAAAGCTTATGTATTTCCATTGAACAAGAAGGCTCAACTGGTGACATAAGCAAGGATATCGCAAAAATGTTGTTGGAGAAGATCAAGACAGATTGGAATGTTATAACTTAGAGATACAACATTTTATGTTATAAGCTTAATCTTGTAATTTGTTAGCTAAAATTTGGTAATATATTAAATGTTGTGGACCGATCATATTGTACCGGTCAAAGTCTGAGTTAAAACATGAACTTTAATGTACGAAGTAGTCGACTAGTCGGAACAAGAATCAATGCAAAACCCTCATAAATCATAATTAGCTTAGCTCATTCCTTCTCTCGATCTCTCTCTCTTTCTAAAACAATTATCAAACGAAAGAAGGCAAAGAAATGGCCGACTGTAGCAAACCGTACGGAGACGAAAGCTCGATGAAGTGTAAGGATTCTTTCGATCATCGTCATTGTTTGAACATTTATTACATTTTGTTGTTTTATGGATAATCTGCATATGAATTTTTACTATTTCGCCCACATATTTTAAAGGATCAGTCTTGTAAATTTTTGTATCACTGTCTGTCTATAGTATGCATTTCTCAAAAAATATTAGGAAAACGAAAGGTTCCTGCAGCGAGGAAACCGAAACTGCGTTGAAGAAACCGATTTTAAAGGTTCATGCGTTGAAGAAACTGAACTGTCCTGCTGCGAGGAAACCGAACAGCTATGGAGACGACAGGTCTGGTAACCGGACGAGGAATAGCCCCACTGACGATGGCCACGATTGTTCTGAAGCCGAGGAGAGTGACGTTGGTGAAATAAAGGGTAGGCATTCTTATGATATTATATGTTTTACGGCTAATTAATCTGCATCTGATTTGTTAGACTTTTGGTTTTTCTGGTTGTTTTGGAGCTGTTTGCTGGTTAGAGTTTTTGGTTTCTTTTTAGATTCATTTAATGCTTATTTTTCAATTTACTTCAGTATTTGTGTTTGATTGTATCTTAGTCAAGACCGACGACGGTGTGATCATCCCTCTTGAAGTAAAAGGCTCAGACACCATTGGCAGCGTCAAACTCAAGATTCAGTCTATGGCGAGTATTTCGTTTGAGCAGCAGGAATTGGTATTCAACGAAAAGGTTCTTGAGAACATCAATACCCTTGCCAACTTGCGCGTCGAGAAGCAATCCACCCTCACACTTATGCGAAGAACAGAAGAATTGATGGAAATATTTGTGACTACCTTCACTGGAAAGACCATTACTTTGTTGGTTAAACCCACATACACCATTGCCCAAGTGAAACAGGAGATTCAGCGTAATGAAGGAATTGGATTGAGCGAGCAGGTTTTGATGTTCGACAAAATGGTTCTTGGGGAAAGCGGGACCATATATGATTTCAACATCAATAATAAATCAACGCTCACACTTATGCGCAAATCAAAGGGATCCATGCAGATATTAATTAAGATCTTCGTCAAGACCTTCACTGGGGATGATACAATTACTCTCGAAGTCAAACCCTCAGACACCATCGACAATATAAAAGGTAAAATCCAAGAGAAGGTAGATATTCCTTGTGACGAGCAGGAGTTGATCTTCAACGAAATGGTTCTTCACGACATGGACATGCTTTCTTTGATAAGGAAGGTATTCCTCCTATGCAGAAGAGACTCAGCTTTAACGGAAGTCAACTGGAGGATAGCCCTACCCTTGGCGATTATCACATCCCCAAAGAATCAACCTTCCAACTTATTTAAAGATTAATAGGAGGGATGATGAAGGTATTAGGATAGAGCAGCATATCTTATTATATAAAACTAGTTAAAACAAAACAATTTATCCTTGTTCTGAATCATGTCCAATCTCACAGTCTTTACCCCCATTCTCAACTTTCTGTCTTTTCTTATCTCTATCTTTCGGGTCTTTCTTCTCGTCAATGATCGATATCAGTGTTTGAAGAAGCCTCGACCGCGACCCATCTGACTCTGCTGTGGCTCGAGCCACATTACGAAACCGCCGAAACACCTGGCAAAAGTATATGAATATGGCAATGAAGCAAACCATACCACAAATAAGGAAGAGGCCCCAGAAGCTTTTCAGCTGCAACTGGTCCGATTCAAGCTCCGAATTATCAGTACTGCAACCGCTTCTTATCAGCCACTTGTCGTGGATCCTTTGCAGGTCCCCGTTTTCTGATAATGACAGGATTGCCGTTGACAAGTCCATATGTCTAGCTATGCTCATTTCTTGAGCTTTGATTGGTTTTACTGTGTACATTCTTACAAATGATCCATAAGCAGCTTCATTTAAATATGAACTGATAACTGTTCTTGCAAAGAATCTGGAAAAGTGATGAGTTTTGGCATCATAAGTTCACGGGAAGATTGTTGGGATGAAAATCTCTTATAACGGATGATGCAAAACTGATTAGGGGTTCATATTGCTTGTTGAAGAATATGAGTTACTACTAAGCTGTGTTGATAATGAGGATGTTCAGTAGAAAGGTTAATACTCTTTGTGTTTTGAGTTTAAGCGCGTAATGGTCAGTACAAAGTGTTAGACCGAACGTAGTGGTGGGTGGAATATAACGCCCCTGCTCCACCTGCATTTATTTGATTGGCCCAGCAAAAAGGCGGGTTCAAAACGCCATTTTCCAGCGTGAAAAAAAAAAACACGCCAAACCCATTTTTGCAGGAAAAACGCCCCGGGGCCGGTGTTCCGGCATTATGGGGCGTTTTGGGAAGGGGGGGGGGGGGGGGGGCGTTATTGGGCAAAAAAACACCCAATTTGGTCACCACTACGGGTGGTCTTAATATTAATGGAAGTTACACTGACGGGGAATTTGTACTGAGCACTAAGTTTCCACTCATTAGCAACTTTCTACTGAAGTTGAGTAACACCTAAGGCTTATGTATTTCCATTGAATGAAGGCTTAACTGTTGACATAAGCAACGGTATCGCAGAGAGGTCGTTGGGGAACTTCAAGACAGATTGGAATGTGATAACTTAGAGATAGAACATTTTATATAATAAGCTTAATCTTGTAATTTGTAAGCAAGAATAGTTTTGTATTTTAAATTTTGTTAACCGACCATATTGTAATCATTCGATATATGATATTGAAAAGAAGTTGTAAAAGTATTATTGTTCTTCCATTAATTCACTCTTAACAATTTTACTGCATACAATCTGATAAAAAACAATTCAATACATGACAAAGACAAGATCAATATCAATGCTATGTGCAACAGGTCCAAACTTGATAACTTCATTATAAACACTTAACGAATGTATCTTACAAAAATTCAATTGTTACATCTGTCAATAAATGAATCGAATACTATATAACATCTCTTCTAAGTAACCACTTGATCAAGTTTCACATTGCCTTAAACGATACTCAAGGGCTTTTTCTTGAACAGCCTAGAATTTGGAAACTGAGTCTGAGCAGCAGGCGTGACAGTGTGAGAAGTGAAGCACACCACAGTAGCAGTGAGATTATCAGTTGAATGAAGGCGCAAGGCTTGATTCACGAGCTCTTTAGCACACCTTTGAGGGTCGTTATGCAGCCTCAGTTGACACCGAACAAGAGCCACAGCTTCTTGATTTGACATGACATCCCAGATCCCGTCACAAGCAATTATCATAAACTCATCATTATCAGTCAACACCATTTGTCTCACATCTGGTTCAGCAATCAGCATCTTATCCTTCTTCATGTACCGGTCTCCAAGTGCACGGGTCACACCAAGTTGACCATTCAAGTACCCTTCTCCGTCAAAGAAACCACCTAACCGCTCACATCTTTCTTTTTCCTGTAAACAGGTTGAACCCCTGTGGTCTTGAGTAATCTGTTTTGCAGACCCGTTCCTACACAGGACCGCCCGACAGTCACCAGCATTGGCTACTATTATATGCTTTCCCACGATCAAAACAGTTAAAGCTGTGGTTCCACAATAATCACTCACACTACATTCGTCAGCTAGGGCTTGGTCAGCCTGTAGAAACGCTTTGTTATGAAACTCCTCGACTTCTTTTAAGAACAAATCATCTGAATCTGAAGCACCAGCCGGTGCTGCTTGTGGTATATCAGAAGCCTCAAAGAACAACCTCATGGTGTATTCTTTAACATAAGACGCTGCCTCGGACCCACCATGACCATCAAATAAAGCGTAGAACGAACTTGCGAGAGCACCCCACTTGTAAGCATCACCCAAGAGCTTAGACAGATCATCAATCATGATATGTTGGTCTTCGTTTAAACTGCGTCCTCCTATATCCGTATGACTTCCAGACCTTATGCTTGTTGGACTAAAACTCCTTGTAGTAGACTCGGCAACTGTATCAGTCTTGAGATTAGCAGAGCAGCTAACAGCCTATAAAAAAGAGAATCGTATGTCAGTCAGCACCATCAATAAGCCATAACAAACAACAAGAAGAGTATTATATTATATTGCAGTCCCATATTTAAGCAGAGCACAAAGCAATTAAATGAACAGACCACACAAACTTAACCTTTTTAAGTAAAATTCTAATTAACACATAACAATGAATCATAAAACTTACATCTTTTGAAATCGATGCAGATTCGGGTGAAACAGCGGCAAGATTTAGGAGACCAAAATTGAGTTGGTCGCACTTCATATCTGCAGCTCCAGCAATCATCTTCTGTAATCGAAGGTATGAATGTATGTATGTATGGATTTGTGTTTAGAAGAAATTAGGGTTTTGGTATGTAGAACAAATTGGGGCTATGGATTTACGATTATATACTAAGACGCTGCGTGAAAATCAATCAATCAATCAATGAGAATGAACTGTATATTACTAAGACGCTGCGTATAATTCAATCTAACTATTTACATACGCGGGATATTTGAATTTCTGGTGGGTAGCGAAACCAAAATATCATCATATCGGAGGCATAGAGATTTTTATTTTGAAATATTATTATTTTTTATTTTTGTAACTACTGCAAGTATTGATTACACCATCGTCATTATAGGGATTTTTATCTTCAAGTATTATTATATTATGTTTATTTTTTAACTACTTTTTTTGGAACAATCACTATCACTCAAACAAACGCGAACTAGCGCGACCTTAACACTAGGACGGCAGGCCGTCAAAAGCCAATTACATCCTATACAACGGGTATTTGACCCAATCTGTCCAAACTAGATTATTAAATCTAGACTTATGCTTTAACCAAAATAAACGACAAAGAGTCATAGAATTTACGTTCTCCATTATCTCTACCGCCTTAGTATTTTTGCCTTTAAAAATCTTGTCATTCCTAGCTTTTCAAAGACATCAACAAACTACTATAATAATACCATGTACAATTTTCTTTCCCATTTTACCAACATCCATCCCCTCATGAAGATTTAGAAGATCTCGAATCTCAAAGATGAAAAACGGTTCCATCTTACACTAAACGCCCACCCGATCCCAAACTTCATTAGCGACTATACACGCGATGAACAGGAGAACCGAAGATTCCAGATCGTAGTTACACAAGGCACACGTAACAGAATCGAGACTAACACGACGTCTCTCCAATTCCACCCTTATCGCTAGATGATTCATTCACACCCTCCAAACCATTACATTGCACTTCAAAGGAACCCACAATAACCATTTAATGCAAAATAGTTACCATGATAATAGATTGAAAACATTATTTGAATATTAAAAAATTATATAAATATTATGGTTTAATATTGCTTTTTATCAAGGGTTATCAAGTTGGAAAAGAAAAAGTTTTATCTACAAAACTATCCCGAATCCTGGAAATACCTGGAACCGGTTATACCCTTATCCCGAACAGGTTATACCAAACACCGGTTTTTTAATACGCGATAAAAAACCTGAATTTTTAAAGTATATTTTTATGTTTACTTTATAACTTTTATATTTAAGTTTTTTTTAAAGAAATGCATACTATAAAGCAAATAATTTGTACATGGTGGATATATGTTATTGTAATGTATTTTAATTATTTTTACAAATTACAAACTAAATATAGTTTTAAAACGAAATTATTTTTATGTAAAATAAAAAAACTTACTTTTTAAAACCGGGTATTAATACCCCGACCCATACTCGAATCCAATACCTGGTTATACCCGAACTAGTTGATACCATAACTGGGTACATAGGTTATGATTTTTCTACTCAATAGCTGACCCGAACTCTACCCAGTTTCTATCAATACATGATTTTCCTACACCCGTTCATACCATGACCCGATTTCAAACCTAGAATTAGGTATTAATAAACACGATATGTGCACCTTACCTTTTCCAACTAATTAGGCTTAAACCTTATGAGTTTCTTTCTTTAAGTAACAAATAGAATGGGTCAATGGGTTATGGACTTATGGGCTTTTATCTTCTTTTTTTTTATGTTGGGATAATAATAAAACTTTGAGAGTGTTTTGGTTTCTTAAAAAAATGAGGGGCAACTTTATATAATTAAGGGTTATGGTAATAAAAAACATAAAAAAAAGTTGCATTACGCTGGAGAAGTTTAGAGGTAGTGAATGCTACCCCTACTTAGAGGCTATATCCGCCACTGGTTGTTAGGCTAGTATTGGGAGGAACATTGTTAAGAATAGTCAAGGGCAAGAATGGGTAAATATAGATTTATAAGATTTTATGCAAGGGTGGCAAGAAGTGAGGAGTCTATACGTTTTTGGTTTGTAATTGATTCGTGTCAGAAAATCAAGCCCTTTGATCAAACACAAAAACACGATATTGAACGAACATGTTTGACTCTTTTTATTATCAACCAAAGCACACCAATTAAAATAACCCTATCTATCTATTTATAGTAAACTAAACCCAAACCTACTATAACTCAAACATCAGTTAAATAATTATTGTACCCAAACTAGATAAACATATCTAATAAACTAATGGAAAGAGATAACGTACAAAGCCTTATTAATGTTATTATTGAAGTTTGTGTGTGTGAAGGGAAGAAGAAGAAGAAGTGAAGAAGAAGAAGAAGTAGGTGGGGTGGGTTATTATTTTATATTTTAATAAATATTATCTTTGAGTAGTAAATATTATTTTTTTATTATTGCTTTTTAATTTAATAAATTTTCTTTTATTATTATTATTATTATTATTATTATTATTATTATTATTATTATTATTAGGTATTTAATATTATCTATACATATAATAAACCAAAGCCATTTTAATGACATGGCATTCAAAGAGGGCATTCTCCCCATTGAGTGTGTCATGTGTCATCCCATGTAGCAAGACTTTATTTTAGGAAAATAATAATTTAAAAACAAAATTAGATTTTTCTCTCTAATGTTTCTTTCCATAACTTTTAAACGTTAATATCTTTTATATACGAGATTTTTTAAATAAAAAAATTACACCAAATTAACGAGCGTTTTATTATCATTCCAACGAGTACCATAGTGCAATATAAAAAACGGAGAAAAAAACGACTATTTTTTTGTGTGGTTTTGTTCATACAGGAAAAAAACACAAAGTGTTCAGGTTATTCATTAATCATGTATAGACAAGTCATTAGTTATGTTCAAACCAGTAAATATTAATTTTATTTACAACACGTGTTAGCATTAGAGTTGTACATTGTTTTAGGTTAGGTTTTAATATTAGAGTTATACATTGTTTAAGGTTATGCACTAACATTGGAGATACATTGTTAATTGTTTTAGGTTAAGTGCTACCCGAAGCTTTCCTGCATGTAACTGTAAAGCATATCATTCTATTTCATATGTAAAATTGATATGTCATATTAGATTTCTCAACCCTGGGACGTTCCCGGGGTATAATCTAGTTATTTAAATAAGAAAACAATAATTAACCAATGATAACCTAATCATTTATAAAGCCCCATAAAGCCCTTTCCCACTACACTCTCTTTTTTCATAACGCCCCACAACTAGGGCTGTGCAAAGGGTCTGGAACCGACCCGACCTGACCCGGACCCACCAGAACCGTATACCCTTTTATTGTTGTAATTAAGAACCACGAACCGAACCTTAAAAGGCTATGTGGTTCCGGGTCCTAAAGGTTCTGATGGGTCGGGTAAAAGGGTCTGACCCTCTAGAACCTGTTAATGTAATAGCCATTTTTAGAGGATTTACATATTCCTATTCTTTTACCATGCTCGTAAAAGAATTCCTCCATATGGTTCTAAGGCCGTCTATTGTGGACGCGCGAGCGAACGGATGCGACCCACCGACGTGACTATCAAGTAATCCGGTCACTTGACCCCGTTGTGGCGGGGGTGAGCAACGGCGCGACCAAAGGTTACTTTTTCCCGTTAACCCACGTGGCCACCATCGCTTGTGCTCGCGCCGGGACTGTTTGCGTGGGGCTGTTGTGGGTGGGGGTGAGTACGGGCCCTGAAACCTCGTTTGCGTCGTGCTGCTCGCGCTAACACAACAGATAGTCTAACAATAGCCCATGAGTTTCTATTTTAAATCAATTTTCGTTTCTCGACTTATGTTTTCGTAACAATTTTATCATTCTCATAACTAGAAACATTATGTGAATCTGTTATGTATACATAATAAATACACACACACATCAGAGCGATATATATAAATATTTACTTCAAATTTGAATATAATATATATTATATAATATATCACATCTATGCATATCCATTAAGCCGAAAAATATTACAAGAAAAATATTTTGTTATTATTATAAATAATATTTTTAATATTGTATTAACATTACATGAAATCTATTACAATAAAACGTAAAAACGAATAGTGAAAAGACTAAAAAAGATTAATTTTTTATTTTTTAATTAAAATACAAACGGTTCTTGTGGTTCTTATATTAGAACCGTGGGTTTGGAACCGACCCGACCCGGAACCGATAATTCATATAAATCTAGAACCGAAAACCGACCCATATATAAAAAAAGGTTTGGGTCCAAGGTTCTCGTGGGTCGGGTTCAAGGTTCCTGTGGGTCCGAACCACGAAATGCTCACCCCTACCCATAACCCCCCTTCTATTACAATATTTTAATCCTTATAACGCCCTATAACCCCCCTCCACTACATATTACCTTACACATTGCAATATTGCATCCACCGAACGATATTAAAAAAAACTGACGATTCCAAGTTTGGGTACGTGAACTATATAATCATTTATGCTTTACTTGGGTATCTATATTCGATATGTGTGCAGTGTGTATATAAATGAAGAAAATTTTATTTTGGGCCTTGTGAGGCTACTCACCTTACACCGTCTTTGGGCCAGGCCTGTTTTTGACCCTATCCATGTTAACTGCGCCATAAGGGTCTTCTAATTGATTTACATCACACGACTTGATTCTTCAACTTTGATTTCTTAGTAGGCTTCGTCCCCCTCTTGGTCGTTTACAAGCATCGATTATCTACCCATTGTTCAGACCGACGTGTTGTTTCATCTAACGACACACCCTAACATGATACGACTTGTTATAGCAATTACTAAGTATAAATGTTCACATAGTGACCCTCTAATTATCTACAAATACATATTTCACTTAAATTTGACTTTCTTATATTTACCAATCTTTCCTAAACTTTAGTTCCCATGTATGTTCAAACTTGGTTAAATAATCAAGGCCAACACTTTTTACTTTTTAGTATGTACTTTAAGTGGGAAAGGATAAGTGGAGGTGGTTGGGTGAAGACAACAGGAGGGTTATGATCCCAATTTGGCCGGTAAGATGAATGTCGTTAAAAGGTTAACTGTTTCAGACTAGCTACGCGCGACACAAAGCAGAATACTTATATGGGAGGCACTGTCGAGAAGGGGAATGCATATGATTCCATTGTTTGTGCTATGTGCGGGGCAAAAACGGAGTCTACAAACCACCTGTTCGTGTTCTACCAGTTTGTAAAGGACCCATGGGCCATGGTCATTGTTAAGAGTGTGGTGTAAAGCTATCCAAATCACACAATGAAAGAGTTCTTAGAAGTCCCAAAGAAGTTGTCAGGGTAAAGAAAATACGAAGAATATGGTTCTTGTGATGTTTTTCGAAACGACAAAGTCTTCAACAATAGATTAAAATCGCCGCATTTTTTTTGAAGCAAATAAAAACGAATACTTCCGTTGGATAAAAAAAATAAATTAGAAAAAGCCAAAAATCTTAACAAACGAATCCTTTAAATAGGCTACTAGCAAATTCACCATATATCGGGATACATTCACCAATGTACCGAACTAGGGAAAACCCAACCTAGGGTTGAAGCCCGAGAACAATCGCCCGAAGGCACGACACTACGATAAGGTGAAACCCGTCGAGTTCAAAGTTCAAAGATCGAACTAGCAATCATCATTCACCGCCTAGTCTCCCATCATCACCAGATGCCGCAAAAAATAACGGGGAGTAGCATGAATCAAACCTAAGTCACTAAGTATCCCACCCAACGAGCTCATTGCTAGTTGGTGTTTTTTAGTAATAAAATCTCAGTGCTGTTAAATAAACATTAACCATATACCTTGACTTCATTAAATATTGCAAGTAGCAATGAATTTAGCCTATCATCGTCGAACCTTACTTCCTTAATTAGCTCCTGATGGCATGTGTCCGAGGTATATTTCAACGTGGTTATGATCGTTGGCATGTTTCCATATTTAACATCATTAAAGATCTCACATGAGAACTGTCATAGGTATCTTCCCACGGGTGCTTCTGGTTCTTGGGTTTCCACAACGTACAACGTTATCTAACCATATTTAAACTCAAATAATATAAAATTATACAAATTAACGTACTACACATCTTTTTTGTTTATAATTTTTTTTTTGGAATGGCTAACACACACTTTAATTCTATATCGATGAAACTTGAGAGAGATGTACTTTAAACAACTTGATACCACTAGATTGAGCCTGATTATTGTTGTTTAATAAACAATTATTATTGTTTAATAACTATCAAATGGTAATTTTATCATTGATTTCAATTGTTTGTTTTTGGATCCACATGTATAACAAACCAATCTATGATAAAATTATAAAAATGGGCAACCCTAATAGGAGAGGAGGTCAACGGCCGCCGTCGAAGGGTGTTTTAGATTCGGATGATCCGGCCACTCGTACTACGTTCTTCATCACCAACATTTCGGACAGGGTCACGGGGTTCAAACTTAAGGAAGCGTTTCGGCCATTCGTAACTGTCACTGATGCATGGGTACCACGTAAGAAGAGTTCTAAAGGGGAGGTGTTTGGTTTTGTTCGGTGTCAAAAGATCAGGGATCCACATGGTCTTCTCCCTACGTTAAACGATATTGTCATTTTGGGTGCTAGGGTTTTGGTGTCCTTAGCGTTGTTCGATCGTGATCATAAGAGGATTCCTTATGGTGAACAACAGCCGTCTTCACAAGTATGGATCCCGAAGGACAAGAATGTAGCCATTGAAGATTTTCCGTCGATGAACGCGGTATATGGGACTTCCTCTGGTTCAAAAAAGGTGTTGGAATTGGACGTCAATGGGGCTTTGTATCCAATGCATTCGATAGGGAGGGCGGTTATAGGATCTTGTGATAACATTGCACGGTTGCATGCAGTAAAAAAGACGGTGTATTCGGCTGGGTTCAAGGATGCTGCAGTGTCATATATTGGGGGTCTTTCGGTGCTTATTACATTTCATGATGAGGCTGAGATGAATAGCTTCATTGTGGATAATCAGAGTGTCTGGCAGGAGGTTTTCGTTTCACTCACACCTTGGACGGGGCAAGTTTTACCGGTGGAGCGGATTGTGGTGTTAAAAATTGTGGGGCTGCCGCTTTGTGTTCGTGAAAATATTGTGTTTGACAAAGTGGGGAGTATGTTCGGGGATGTCGTTTGGCCTTCAGATTTCTCGTGGGATAGTGATGATAATTCGGTGGGGTTTACACATGTGTTGTCCAAGATCACAGCATGGATTGATGAGGAGATCAACATTTTGTGGAAAGGGAAATCGTATAGTGTTTGGGTGGTGGAAGAAGCAACGACATGGATTCCTGAATTCGAGTCGCCTGAGTCGGTTGGTCCGGATGATGATATGGAGGAGGGTGAGATTCGGGATCAAGCTCCGGTGCAGTCCGGTGCACCTCCGGTAGTCGGTGAGGCGGTTAAGGAAACTGCGAATAATCAGCAGCCGAATCCGGGTGACGTTAATCCTAGGATTGAGTTACCAAATTTGGTCGCTGAGAATACAAGCGGGAGTTTTTTGAATTCAGTGGGCCATGGTTTGGGCCAATGGAGGGATGCTCATTCAGCTGGGTTTTCTTTTGGGCCTTCGTTTTCTGGGCCTAGTGATTTTAATTTGGGGAATGTGGATCCATTATGTAACACAAGTAGGAAACGGCCCAGACACATGATTAGTGTCTCCCCTGAGAAGAGTAATGCTGCCCAGGCTCAAGAGGTGCGATGCCCTGATCTCAACCGGGTGGAGGAGTTATCTGGGGATGTTCCGATGGATACTCCCGTCGAGTCGGTTGCTCCGGTGCAGAATCAACAGGTTCCGGGTGTGGGGGTCTCGGCTTCGTCTGAACCTGAGTCAACCTCTACGGATCAGGTACAAGAGGCGGGTGTTATTAATTCAGAAGTAGATGATACTTTGAAGGTATGTTCCCTTGTCGGTATGGATTTGAACAATTTTTCTAGTGCGGTGGCTGAAGAGATTGTGTCGGAGTTTAACGAAGGGGTTAATCAATGAACTTCTTGTCGTTGAACGTTCGTGGGATTCGGAGGGCTGGGAAACCGGGTTGGGTGAAGAGTTTGAAGCAGAACAGGGGGTTGGATTTTATAGCTATTCAAGAGTCGAAGGTGGCGGCTCCGTCGTCGTCTTTGTTGTCTAGTTGTTGGGGGAACTCTCAATTTCACTGTGCGTATGTGGATTCGGACGGGGCAGCAGGGGGGTTGATCTCTTGGTGGGATCCGTTATGTTTCCAACAGACAGGGGTTTTTCGCTCGAAGCATGTTTTGATTGTCTCAGGGGTCTTGGTTCATTCGGGGGTTAGTTTGAATGTGGCGAATGTTCATGCCCCGAACGATCCGGCTGATAGAAGGATCTTTTGGAACGAATTGTTATTTTACAGGCGGTCTTTTTTGGGGTTATGGCTGTTCTTAGGAGATTTCAATGATGTGACGCGTCCGGAGGAGCGGGTTAATTCAGAATTCGTGCATCAAAACGCTGCAGCGTTTAATGATTTTATTAGGGATGCGGAGCTTTTTGAGTATAATATGGGGGGCAACAAGTTTACGTACATGTCTGGGGCAGGGGATAAATTGAGTAAGCTGGACCGGTTTCTGGTTTGCGCTGATTTCGTTACTGGGTGGCCGGGGGCTACTGTGCTTGCTTTGCCTCGGTTTCTCTCGGACCATTCGCCTATTACTTTGTCGTTGAAAAATACGGATTTTGGGCATTCGCCTTTCCGTTTTTTCAACTCTTGGCTGGAATTCGATGGTTTTGTTGATTTTGTCAATCGTATTGCGGGTTCTTTTGTGTTTTCAGGGCCTGCGGATCTTGCTCTGGCAGCCAAGTTGAAGTGGTTGAAGGGGCGGATCCGTTTATGGGTTTCTGCTGAAAGAAAGAGAAGGGGTCAAAACTTTTTGCAGGCTAAGCATCAATTGGAGTCCTTGGAAGATGCGGCGGAAAGTCGATCGCTATCCGATTCTGAGCTGGAAAGTAGAGCAAACGCAAAGAAAACAGTTTTTGAAGAGGAGAGGCTAAAGGCGATTGATGCTAGACAAAGGTCTCGGGTTAAATGGGCTATAGAGGGTGATGAGAACTCGAAATATTTTCACAACATTATACGGCTGAACACGGTCAGCAACCGGATTCATGGTCTTAATGTGGATGGCGGTTGGGTTACGGATCCACTAGTGATTAAAGATACGATTGCTGGATTTTTTAAAGACAAGTTTGCATTGAAGCGTCCATTGCGGCCTTCTTTTACCTGCCCGGACATTGGCCGGTTATCTCCTGAAGAAGCACAAGAGTTGGAGAGTATTTTTACAATGGAGGAGATTACGCAAGCGGTGTGGGAGTGTGACGGGGATAAAGCGCCGGGTCCAGATGGCTTTAATTTCGTGTTCATTAAGAAGTTTTGGCCATCGTTGAAGGTTGATTTTTTTCGGATGTTTCTAGAGTTTCACTCGAAAGGTTATTTGGCCGAGGGATGTTTTTCGGCGTTCATAGCGCTTATTCCGAAAGGCAGGGTTCAAACCTCCCTTTCGGATTATAGGCCAATCAGTTTGGTTGGGGTTTTCAATAAAGTTCTATCGAAGGTTCTTGTGGCGCGTCTTAAAAAGGTTATTCATAGGCTTATTGGGGAAGAACAAACGGCCTTTTTGAGTGACCGGAATATATTGGACGGAACTATTATTTTGAATGAAACGATCGCTTGGATGAAGAGGGCTAAACGTAAAGGGATGTTCCTAAAGTTCGACATTGCAAAAGCTTACGATTCTCTGCGGTGGGACTACCTGGAGGATGTTATGCAACAAATGAATTTTTCGCAAAAGTGGTGCGGGTGGATCTTATCGATAGTTCGAAACGCTAGAGCTTCGGTCCTAGTTAACGGTTCGCCGACGTTTGACTTTCCATGTGAATGCGGGCTTCGTCAAGGGGATCCCTTGTCCCCTTTTCTGTTCATTATTGCTATGGAAGGGTTGTCTAAAATCATGAAGAGGGCAGCGCTTCTTGGTGTTTTTCATGGAATCCGGGTAGCTGGTTCGGGGCCGATTTTGTCTCACCTTATGTACGCGGATGACGTGGTCTTTTGCGGGGAGTGGTCAGTCGTCAACGTGCTAAATTTGAGACGGTTATTGCGGGGTTTTTACTTGACTTCAGGGCTGAAAATTAGTGCAAAAAAAACTCAGCTGTACGGCGTTGGTGTTGAAGTAGAGGAGGTTAACTCGTTCGCCTTGTTGATCCGGTGCTCGCCGGGTCAGTTCCCCTTCTTCCATCTCGGGGTTCCGATAGCTAGCAACATGAATTTAGTGCGTAACTGGGATGTAGTGGTGGGGAAAGTTCAGAAACGACTCTCTAGCTGGAAGGCCAAATCGCTATCATATGGAGGTAGGATTACTTTGTTAAAGGCAGTGTTGAGTTCCATCCCACTTTATTATTTCTCTGTGTTTCGTGCTCCGGCCCAAATTATTGATACGCTAGAGAGGCTTCGGCGTAGGTTCTTTTGGGGTGGGTCGGATGAGGTTGATAAGATGAGCTGGATGGCGTGGGAAAAGGTCGTCGCTCCGGTCGAGTATGGGGGTGTGGGGTTGGGGTCTCTAAAGGATGCAAATACGGGGCTACTTTCTAAATGGTGGTTTCGATTTAAAGTCAACCAAGACGCCTTATGGAGGAATGTGGTTTGGTCTATTCACGGCACGGGGAGGGGTTGGAATTTTATTCCAGTAAAGTCTTCGTTAGGAGGTACTTGGAAGCAAATCGCGTGTGTGCCGGGTCTGTTGGGGCGGCAAAATATAGATGTTCAAACGTTTGTCAAAGGAAACATGAGGAATGGGAAGTCGATTCTTTTCTGGTTAGATTGGTGGATCTCGGATTCAAGTTTGGCGTTGAAGTTCCCGGATTTATTTGCCTTAGACAAAAACAGGATTTGCTTTATTTCGGACCGTCTGAACGCGTTGAATCAGTGGGAGTGGGACTGGAGACGGGTTCAGTTGAACGGACAGGAGCAGCAGCAGTTGGCTGATCTGCTGGCTGTTCTTCAGGGGGTGCGGCTGCAGTCCGGTGCTGATCAATGGCAGTGGAGTCTTGGTTCTGAGTCGGAGTTTTCTGTGAAGGCTGTTAAGCGTCTTCTGTTTAATGCAGCTAATCAGAGCCCGAAAACGGAGTTTGTTTGGTGTAATTGGGTTCCAAAAAAAGTGGGGATAGTTGCTTGGCGCGCTTTCTTTGACAGACTCCCCACTGCTGCAGCGCTTGCTCGTCGTAACATCCCAGTTCACACACAGGTCTGTCGTCTTTGCGATCTTTCGCTGGAGACTGCAGATCACCTGTTTTCGGGGTGCACAGCGACATTGGATGTATGGCAGGCGGTCTTCGATTGGTGTAACTTCCCGAGAAGTTTTATTTTTCAGGTTAAAGACTTGGTATTGCTCCACAAAACGGCCATTTCGGGATCTCGCAAAAGAAAGGTTTTCCATGGGGTAATTCTTACTACTTTTTGGAGTATTTGGCGGGCGCGAAACGATGTCATCTTTAATGCCAAACAACTATCAACACGGAAGGTGTTCGAGGAAATTAAAGTAATGTCTTATTTGTGGATTACTAATAGAGGGCGGTTGTCGAACATGACTTGGGAGTCTTGGGGAAGATTTGATTCGACGAGGATGGGATAGTGGTTTTATTGTATTTTGTTTTGTCGGGTTATGTGTTGTTTTCGGATTGTTTTGTATTGTGGGATGTTCCCCGGTTTCTTTTGCTAGTTTCTTGCTAGCCTTTGAATAAAGTTGTTTGGCCGTTCAAAAAAAAAATAACAAACCAATCTATCAAGTGGCAATTTTTTTATTGATTTCAATTGTTTTTTCGGATCCACATGTATAACAAACCAATAAATTAATTAATTAAACAGAAGTATAAATATAATAAATAAACATGAGGAAAGGAGGTAGGAAAATTGTGTAAATATTATTGCGTAATTGTTATTACCGCCTTTTCCACCATGATACGTTATTATCGTTGTCTTTTTGCTAGGTGGTTTATTAAAATGGACAAATCTCAACTTCATATTTAAAAAATAAAAAAATCAATGCTTTATCAGAAAGATGAAATACCCCGTGATTACTATAGGGGGAGGGGTGAAGCGTCATGTGGCACTTGTGGGACCCATGTGTGGGGGTGGGGGTGAAAGGATTATTATTATTATTATTATTATTATTATTATTATTATTATTATTATTATTATTATTATTATTATTATTATTATTATTATTTGTGTGTTAGATTAAAAAAAAAAAGAAACCAGCCAATCAAAACATGCAAACACACTCCACCCTTGCCCCCACGCCCATGGAATTTTTCCCCCGCCATACCTACCCCCCCCCCCCCCCCCCCTCCACGCCCACAGGAGGCGGTGTTCCCCCCCCATGAAGAGCCCTCCCGCCCCACTCCCTCTACTCTTATGTTGTATCAACTTTAGGGTGGAGGGTAAAGGAGGAACCAACGTTGGTGCGAGTTTGGCTAAGTATTGCAGTGAACACGAAGCGCGGATTGTGTGTACTTTGGGAAGCAATACTAGCTAAATTATGAGAAAATATGTGTCAAACTAGCTGAAAGGTTTAAGAGCTACATCAAATGTTTATAATAATCCAAAATAGACGGCCAAAATTTTGAGCCACTCTCCATCGAGAACCAAAGCGAGGAGGTGACGGAGGACGAAGCGAGCACGACGGCCCTTTGTGACTTAACGTGTTATTTTAGGAGGTTTGAAGAAAAAAAGGATTGAAATGCTATAGAAGACTATGAGAAATGGATAACTTATAATGCCGACTGGATTGTATATATGGTCAATAAAAAAAACATGTTCAATTTCATTGTAATTTGTAAATCGTACTTTACCAAGCCGCTTTCATGAAATTTATGTCGTTCAAAAACGAAAAAAAGAAGACACATGATTTTACTAAGTGGCTTTAGTGAACTTACCTTACAAAAAGTTTAAATACGTACCAACATTACTACAAATAGCAAAAGAAATAGATAACAGGAAACTAAAAAAACCTATGGGTATCCCGTCACTAACGAACACCATAATCTAAGGAAAAAAAAAAGACTAATATGTACCAACATATTACCATTGAAAAATCGGTATGATGATAGCCGAGCCTGGTCTAGTTTAAAATAATATTTTGAATAAGATTCCTGCTCCTACATCCCCACGTTTGTCAGTGAGGGCAATATTCGTCCGGTGGTGTATCAATGAAGGCAGTTTGCGACGGATCCGTCCGTCGGTGATCCTCGTTAACTTAAGGATAACATTCCACATTTGTAATGTTTTGCAGGGACTAAGAAAGGTTAGAAAGCTGAAACAGGGCGACTTGGAGGTCCATGTTGGCAATGGACAAAGAGTTGATGTGAAGGCAATAGGAGAATATGTTCTTTTACTTCCTTCTGGTTTAGAACTTGTTTTGAACAATGTTTATTATATTCTTAGTGTGACTAGAAATATTGTTTCATTTTATGCTTTGCGTGGACAAGGTTTTAATTATCGTTTTAATGGTGAATTTATTTCTGCTTATTTTAACGGTGTATTTTACTTTGATGCAAAACCCAACAATGGGATCTATGAGATAGAAATCCAAAACGATAACATATTATGCAATATCTCCCATAAACGTAATAAGTTGGACTTTAATGATACGTATATGTGGCATTGTAGACTTGGTCACATAAGTGAGAATCGTGTTAAACAACTCAAAACCGCAGGAATCTTAGATTCCAAGGGTTCAGAGTCGTTTGGAAAATGCGAGTCATGCTTGAGTGGAAAGTTAACAAAAGCACCTTTTTCAAATGTTGGAGAAAGAGCTAATGATCTGTTAGGACTTGTACATACAGATGTATGTGGTCCATTCAGAACAATGTCAAGACATGGAGAAAGATACTTTGTTACATTTACTGATGATTTCAGTAGATATGGTTATGTTTATCTTATGAAGCATAAACATGAAATTCTTGAAAAGTTCAAGGAGTACCAAAACGAAGTAGAAAATCAGCTGAATAGAACCATTAAAATGCTTCGATCAGATCGAGGTGGTGAATATCTTAGTAAGGAATTCATCGACCATCTAAAGGACTGTGGAATAGTTTCACAACTCACTCCACCTGGAACGCCACAACATAATGGTGTGTTTGAGCGGAGAAATCGAACTCTATTAGATATGATTCGATCAATGATGTGTCGAACAAACCTTCCAAAATCCTTTTGGAGTTATGCTTTGGAAACTACCGCAAGACTTGTGAATATAGCTCCAACAAAGAAGGTTGATAAAACGCCTTATGAGATATGGCATGGAAAGAAACCTCATGTATCCTATCTTAAAGTCTGGGGATGTAATGCTTATGTCACTTTAGAATCTTCGGATAAACTAGATCCCAGAGGCGAAAAGGCGGTTTTCGTCGGATACGCTAAGAAGATTGGTTACCTATTCTACCATCCCCCTGAAAATAGGATTTTCACTAAACGTAGAGGCACTTTCTTGGAGGAAGAGCTTCTGGCGTGAGGGATTAGAGATAACTATGTGGATCTTGAAGAAATTCGAGAACCACAAGTGACTGAACCAGTTGTTCAAACAGAACCAGAAGTAACTGATTCAGTTGTTGAAGTTGAACCTGAGAGGACTCAAGAAACAACAGAAACACCAAGTGTTCGAAGAAGTAATAGGGATCGTCGTGCACCTGTAAGGTATGACGATATCTTCATGATTGATGAAGCAGAGCCTACAACTTACAAAGCTGCAATCTTGGATTCAGAATCCAAGAAATGGCAAGAAGCCATGAATGCAGAGATGCAATCCATGTATGATAACCAAGTTTGGGATTTGGTTGATCTTCCTGCCGAGTGTCGGACTGTAGGAAACAAATGGATCTTCAAGAAGAAGACTGACATGGATGGGAATGTGCAAACCTACAAAGCAAGGCTTGTAGCGAAAGGTTTTACTCAGACTCAAGGAATTGATTATGAGGAAACTTTCTCGCCAGTAGGCATGCTTAAGTCTATTAGAATTCTACTTGCCATTGCTGCATATTATGACTATGAGATATGGCAAATGGATGTCAAAACCGCGTTCCTTAATGGACACTTACTGGAAGATGTCTATATGGTTCAACCTGAAGGTTTTGTCGATCCAAAGAATCCTAATAAGGTGTGCAAGCTGAATAAATCCATCTATGGATTAAAGCAAGCATCTCGCAGCTGGAATCTCCGTTTTGATAAGAAAATCAAAGAGTTTGGTTTTATCAAGAACGAAGATGAACCGTGTGTTTACAAGAAATCTAGTGGGAGCTATATCACTTTTCTCATACTGTATGTAGATGACATACTGATCATTGGAAACAATATCCCTATGCTTAAAGATGTTAAGACCTGGTTGGGTAAATGTTTCGCAATGAAAGATCTTGGTGAAGCCGCTTATATTCTGGGAATAAAGATCTATAGAGATAGATCAAAGCGGTTATTGGGTTTGAGTCAAAGTACATATATTGATAAGGTCATACGACGCTTCTCAATGCAAGACTAAAAAGGGGGGCTCTTGCCCATAGCACATGGAACCATTCTTAGTAGGAAACAGTGTGCAAACACTGAAGAGGAAAAGAAGAAAATGGAAAGAATTCCATATGCTTCTGCTATTGGTTCCATCATGTATGCCATGTTATGTACTAGACCTGATGTCTCGTATGCTCTTAGCATGACAAGTAGATATCAACAGAATCCAGGAGAGAGTCATTGGGCTGCAGTGAAGAACATTCTTAAGTACTTGAGAAGGACTAAGGATATGTTCTTAATATATGGAGGACTGGATGAGGAATTGTCAGTTAAGTGTTATACTGATGCAAGCTTCCAGACTGATCGTGATGATTCAAGATCACAAACGGGATATGTTTTCATTCTGAATGGTGGGGCTATTAATTGGAAGAGCTTTAAGCAAAGTGTGGTTGCTCAATCCACCTGTGAATCAGAATACAATGCTGCATCGAATGCTGCAAAGGAGGCTGCCTGGATGAAGAAGTTCATTACTGATCTCGATGTTGTGCCTAGCATAAAGAAACCAATCGAGATACTGTGTGACAACACTGGTGCCATTGCTCTTGCAAAGGAACCAAGGTCACATGAGACCACAAGGCATATACTCAGGAAATTCTACTATATTAGAGAGAGATAGTGGAGCGTGGGGACATCTTTATAAGCAAAGTTCATACAGATCTAAATCTGGCTGACCCCTTTACTAAGCCTTTACCTCAAACTAAACATGAGGAGCATGCTGGAAAGATAGGGCTTAGAGTTGCTAGACAGTGGGCATTATCTGTAGTTAGTATTGATGTTTTATTTTGAACCATGACAGTTATATTGAATGTTTATTTGATTTAATGGGTTAAATGCAAATTTAAATATTTATTAACTGCGTTCATTATTTGTATGTTTAAATCCTTGAATAAGAGTATTCTAAATGTCCGTAGTCGATCAAATTACATGGGAATGAATTTGAATGTAAGACTATTGTGGATTGGAATGATTGTATTCATGAGATGAATAGCTCAAGGGTTTGAGAATCATAATTCACAAATATCATTAGAGAATGATATTGGATGTAACTCGCTTCAAAACGATCTCCATTGATCTATGTCATGAGATGTTTTGATATTGATATGTTCAATCTGTTCTTTTTCTTAAAGCACATATTAAACTACATTGATCAAGGACTATCTTTGATGTTATCTAACACTGTCCTGAAACATGGGTAGTAATCCGGGTAGCATTGGGAGAAATCCAAGATTAAGTGGGAGTTATATGACGCTGATGGAATTCTGTACTTCTATAGGATTAGAAGCTTAGACATTCTGGCGCCCGAATATATGAATTGTCCCAAAGTTTCAAAACCTATTTTCGGCCCTTTTCTAAAAAAAAGATAAAAAAGAAAATGGATTTAAAACTTATTTTTCGGTAAATCAATTACGAAATTTTTTTTCTAGAATCCCTAAAATTTGTTTGACATCTTCTATGCGAAAATATCCAACCGAATCCAATTTAATTGTTTACTTATTCAATTTCAATGAGTGAATTTTCAAGTTCAACCAACCCATTTTCAAAATATCAAGTAGATGAATAAGAATCTTGAGAAAATCTTTCATTTGTCTATCATTATAGACAATCCCATCTATATTATCTATGGAATTCGAACCTGAACTCTATTTACGATTCAGTATTTCTATATCATTCTATATCATCGGCTCTTCTTATTTCTTTCTTATTTCTATTGATTTACGTCTAGTCTGTTGTTCTTTTTTTTTTTTTTTTTTTTGAAAAGGTTATTACATAGAGTTGACGAATGAGATGGGTTCATTAACAATTCACAGATGAAAAAATGGCGATGAAAAAATGGCAAAAAAGAAAGCATTCACTCCTCTTTTATATCTTGCATCTATAGTATTTTTGCCCTGGTGGATTTCTCTCTTATTTCAAAAAAGTCACGGAGATACGCGATTTAAATAACGGAAAATTAACGGGTGTAAACGCGTGGCCACGCTCGGACTAATGTAGTTCGTTAGACCATTTTGAATTAAAGACGAGAATAGAGAATGGTTGATCAATATAAGAATGAATGATCCATGTCTTATGATCAACGGATGTCTATACAGAAGGGACTTATTGATAGAATTATCAGGGCTATAGTATTTGGTTAAGTAAAGCGTTACTTGAACTCAAAGAACTAGTTGATGACTGTAAAGTGTCACACTGTGTTGGGTGCAGTGCGATGCAGCTAGGTGTCCAACTCTGCACACATTGACTCATTTAATTAAAATCGTCCAAGTGGGATATTGTTGGATATATCCGATGTAATTAAATAAAGGTCAATGTAACCCGACCCGGTACGATCCGAAGAGTTACACGTTGGTACACAAATCAGACAAGTTCACGTGTAGGTGGATTATTATTTATGAAATAATAATATTTTAGACTTGAGGGACTTAATATTAATAAGATTAATATTAAGGAATATTATAGTAATATACAAGGGGGCTTATTGTAAGATTGTGTTTTATAAAAGGAGGGTTAAGGAGTAAACCCTAGACACACTTTTATAAAATCGGCTACTATATATATTGTATATATAATCCGTAATTGTTAAATATATATAAACCGTTTCCGCTCCATATACGATACCATGATTCCCAACAGAAGGAGCAGGAAGACGGCGGCGGTGGTCGGGGAAGGCAATAGGAACGTGATCTATAAATGTGAACTAAACTTTTTCAATTATATTAGAGTTAATAGCCAAAATCGTCCCTGAGGTTTGGTCACTTTTGCCACTTCAGTCCAAAACCCAAACGTCTTAAATCTGGGTCCGTAGGATTTTGATTTTTTGCCACATTCGTCCTTGACACTAACCCAGTTAACTTATCTCGTTAAGTTGGGGGGTATTTCTGACTTTTTGCCTACCTTCTTCTCCATTTAGACCTGCCATCATCACACACCACCACCCTCACACAACCACCACCACCACCCTCACACAACCACCACCCTATTCTAGAGAGAGAGACAGACGAGAGAAAGAGAGAGAGGGAGACAGACGAGAGAAAGAGAGAGAGGTATCTGAGAGAGGAATCGACGGATCTGAGAGAGGAATCGAGGGATCTGAGAAAGAGAGAGAGGGAGGCAGCGATTCAACCCTAAACAACCATCACCTCCGCCGCCACAACCACCCTAAACAACCATCACCTCCGCCGCCACAACCACCCTAAACAACCATCATCTCCGCCGCCTTGAACCACCCTAATCGTAACCCTAAACACCCACTCCTCCTTCGATCTATTCTCTCTATCTCTGCTCTCTCTATCTCTCCTCTCTCTCTATCTCTCTCTGCTCTTTCTCTATCTCTCTCTGCTCTCTCTCTCCTCTCTCTATCTGTGCTCTCTCTACCTTAAAGTATGTTTTTATTTTTTTTATTTATTTAGCTTTTAAATACAAAATGTCTAAAATGCCCTCGATTTTATAGGCAAAAAGTCAAAAATGCCCCCAGAGTTAACGAGATAAGTTAACTGGGTTAGTGTCAGGGACGAATGTGGCAAAAAATCAAAAGCCTACGGACCCAGATTTAAGACGTTTAGGTTTTGAACTGATGTGGCAAAAGTGATCAAACCTCAGGGACGATTTTGGCTATTAACTCATTATATTAACAGGCTGTAGCTTCTAATTATGGTTATTTATTAACTTTTTTTTTTTTTTTCTGAATGATGGTTATTTATTAACTATCAAGTGGTATTCTATCATTAATTTTAACTATTTTTTAAATCAACATGACTAAAAATTAATTAGCATACGTCACTAATACTGCGTAATTGTAGCTACGACTTTTCTCCATCATGGTACGATATTATTGTTTTTAATAAGGTGTTTTAATGTTAAAATGGTCACATCTCAACTCTTGTCATATTTACAAAAAGCTTCCAAGCTTTTTCAAAAGGATAGAAATGTCCCTAAAGACTCAAAGATACTTCACACTTACCAGACCGGGTGCTCCGTGGGTATCTTGAATTCGTCATAAAAGAATTCTTACGGAAGCCCGTGACGACTTTGTTGACCTTTAAAAAAAATATAAAATGCAATAAGTAGATATATTTTAGTGATTAAATTCCATATTGTATAACTTGTGATAAGAGAATCAAATTGTCAATCCAGTGTTGACAACATTCTTAGGACGACCAAAGAGAAGAAAAGATGATGGCAACTGCACTTATTGTTGGAGGCACGAGAATGGTGTGTGGTGATGACGTGACGGAGTAAAAACATAATAAAAAACGGTAAGATGTGTGTTGTGTGTTTGTACTTGCGAGACCCAATCTTACTAACACCTTAGCAATGATGATCAATTATAAGTTTATAACTCGAATCATTGATTTGGGTAATCAGTTATAATTATTATATATCGCTATGCGGTTGCGACAGTTTTGGCTTTCTTTCTTTTTTTTTTTTTCCTTCCAATCAGCAACTTCAAATGGGAGATGAGATGAACTACATGGAATTAATATAACATTTACCCTTTGAGATGTTATAGAATGTTTAGGTTCTATACAAATGAACATGAAGAAGCACGAGCATGACCACTTCTTAACGAACGAACATGAATAAAAGAATTCAAAATTTCAAACGATTCTATGTTTGTGTCCATGTTCCGATCAATGTTTTGAAATTGGACCGGACCGGCTGGTCGGACCAGGTTCCGGGGCCTAGACCGGACCGGTCCGGTTTGGATGTTTCGACCGCCATGCAAGGGATCCGGCGTTGGACCGCTGAAATGGCCGGTCGGATCGGAAAACATGCCGGTCGGACCGGAAAAATAGGGGTTAGACCGTTTTTGTTTTATTTTATTTTTTTCTATTTTTGGGTTTCGATGCATGTTTTGGCTCTGTTTGTTGGACCGGTCGGACCGGTTAACCGCCCGGGGGTCCTGTTAGACGTTCGGTCCGGTTCTGAAAACCTTGGTTCAGATAAGGTTAAATAAGCAAACACAAACGTGTCCGCATTCGTGTTCATTTGATTTGTTTACACACCTAGCACATAGGGGTTATTTGTTTTTGAGAGAATTACACAAAATGTCCTTTAATTATTCATGAAATTGCATGTTATGTACTTTATGGAAATTTTTCACTCATTATGTCATTGGGTTTATTCATTTGTTACACTCTTTATCCTTTAGACCAAACCTAGTTAAACCGAGTTATTTAAAAACTTGTTGTATTGAGAATAAATTATTTTCAAATAAAGGAGAACTAATAAATGGATATTGTTTATGGAGTATTAAATAAATTCTGAAACCGCATTGAAACTAAATTTTCTATCTTTATATATGTGCAATCACTATTATTAGTTCATAACACGCAATAGTTGTTAAACCAAAAAATTACACTCATCATAAAATATAAATTTTGAATATATTGAACTTGAAGATTATGCTAGTGCTCTTCCTAAACAAAAAGATCTACCCTATATGGTTCGATCTACAATAACCACTATTTAAGTGTGAGAATTGGCTAGGTTGACTCGGTTGACTCGCGTCGGCTACACATCGAACTCTTGCAAATTCTCAAGAAGTTGTTCCTCTTAAGGTGGCTTTGTAAAGAAATCAATGATCTCTCGAACAAAGTTCCAATCTTCTTACATGCGGTAACAAAGGACCCATCGGTGGTAGGACGGTTAAGGGTGCGGGAGGGTGTATGTTCAGATGCAACAATATCTCAAGAATTGAATTGATGTATTTTTTTTTTAAATTTATTAAATGACTAGAAACTCAATTTCAGATTTAAACTAGGATTCTATTACCCCGCGCTTCGCGACGGGAGTTCCTGTTACGTTGAGGGTTTGGTGGACGTTAAAGATTGCACGGCGCTGTGGGAGCTCCTGTTGCGTGGAGAGTTTCGTGTGCATAAAAGATAATAATAAGTGACTGTTATTCTCGCGTGGACTTAAAAAAAACAGTCGCAACTAAAAACTAAAAGTTTGGTGGTCAAATTGAAAGAAATGAAAGTACATTAGTTAGTAAGAAAGTTTGTGGTCAAAGTTTGGTGGTAATTTAAAATCCTAAAAGTTAAAAGTTTGGTGGTCAATGTATGAAATCCTAAAAGCTAAAGGTTTGGTGGTCAAACTGGAAGGTAATCAAGCGCATAAGTTAGTAAAAAAGTTAGTGGGCAAAGTGCAATGCAAGTTTAAAAAAGTTGAGTGGTCAAAAAGTTTGAAATCTTAAAAGGTAAAAGTTTGGTGGTTAAAGTTTTAAATTTTAAAAGTTAAAAGTTTGGTTGTCAAAATTTAGTGGTCAAATTGAAGTCGGTAATAAAGTTAGTGGTGGACTCTTTCATTTTTGTAAATGTAAAACATAAATAAATGCCGTCACAAGGAGCCAGTGAGAGGCTTTTGCCTCTAAAGTTGACCAACCATATCACTTCACTGTAGAAGTGTCGAAACTTTATTAGATACTATAATTCTAAGTGTGTTGCCTTATATTAATGTATAACTCTCACTAAAACGTATTAAGAATGTTTTTTATATAAATTTACACAAGTAAAAAATTTATAATTTTACGATTTAAAAAGTAAAAACCTATATATTTTTAGAACTTAATTATTTTATAATTTCAGAAATAAATTTAGATGTTTAGTTTATTTTCAAAAAAAAAAAAAAACAAAAAATCCTTGTCATTTTATTTTATATTTTTTCACATCATATTAAAAATTGAAAAGATAAATGAAACCTAGTGCCTTAATTGGAAAGTTTGATAGTTATATTTCTAAAAAGTAGGAATGAGTAAACGGCACCGGGTATTAGTATAAACCGTTTTTCTTATAAACCCTAAAAAATTGTTAATTTTGTGTTGGTTTAAAATGTTCCCTGTGTGTATATTACAAGCCTTAAAAATTGTTAATTTATTTTTTTACATTATGTAACAAAGTGCGGTTTTCTTAACTCAACTAAAAGAGTGTTATATATATATATATATCATAGTTGTCAAAGCGCCTAGGCGCACTCAAGGCGCATAGGTCGATCCCGGAGCCTAGGCGCAAGGCGCATAAAAAACGAAAGTTTTTTATAATTAGGCGCATAGTATAAAATACAGTTTTTAGGGATTCTAGAGATGTTTTAGGCTTGTTTAGGGCTACTTTAGGATGTTTTAGGGTTGTTTAGGACTTGTTCATGACTCATTTAGGATGTTTTAGAGGTTTATGCAACTCTTAGCCTGAATTTGGCCGGAAAATCAGCCCCGATAGTGTGCCTCAGTGCCTAGGCGCGCGCCTCACAGGGCGCAGCGCACTTGGTGCGCCTCGAGCCTAGGCGCGCCTAGGCGCACTTTTGACAACTATGATATATATATATATATATATATATATATAGGGATAGGGAAAGGTTAAAATGAATAGGGAAAGGTTAAAATGAAAACCACACTTTCATGCAAGAACTAAGGAACCACCTTTTCCACCACACACTTATTTTAATCCAAAAAGATTTGTGGTCCACAATTACAGTTGAATAAAAAAGAAAAGAGAATATTCCCTTGCCTAATAAGACAAAATAGCGTGGGCCATGGTCGTTTACACCACTGTAAAATTAATTTTTTTTTACGTCGAGGTTACCCGTTTTTACACCGGTGTTGATTTTTTTTTTTTTAAATTCACATTTTACGTCGAGGTTCTCGCGGTTCTTGTGCGAAAGGGTGGTTTTCATTTGAACCTAATCCTATATATATATATATACATATAGGGTAGGGTTCCTGTAGGAAAATTGGTTTGTGTGAGAAGTGTAGGAAGGATTAAAAATTGATATGTATGCATCAATTTTTTGGACATATGCATCATTTTTTGGACGTATTCATGATGTTTTGGATTGTTTTGCTTAGAAAAACAACAAACATAATAATTAATAACCGAAAATAATGTATTTTAGGCTTAAAACTTAAAACACTATGTCAATAACACTTTAGCAGAGTGTTTTAAGTAATTACTAGGGTGTTTTATCTGTAATTTAAATTTAATGACTATAATACATTGGATTGTGTTTTAAATTTTTTTATATTGTTGTGTTAAGTGTTTTTCAAGCCAAAACAACCCAAAACATTATTCCAAAATCAAAAACATGATGGCTACATGTCAATTCTTAATCCTTCCTACACTTCTCACACAAACCAATTTTCCTACAGGATCCTCTACCTATACATATATATATATATGGTGATGATCCTAAAATTACCCTAGGCTTGAGAACCGGGAGAACCATGTTGGATCAATCATTTTTCTAAGGCATATTTTTTTTAGCTTAAAAGCACATTTATAAGACTTTTTTTTTTTCATTTATCCATGTGTGTATATATATAATCAATTTTTTATTATACATACGCATATATATTATTAAACATATATGTATGATATTTATTTTTTGATTTAAACACGTATGTACACTACAAAAGCATATTCAGAACCATAATTTTCCTTTATATATGTACATACATGTGTAATTATTTCTAGATATTTGCACATATACATACATTACCAAAATATATATGTAGAATACTTTTTTTTTAGTTTTAGACACTTATATACACATGTGTATAAATAGAAAAAATGCCTTAGAAAAATAAGCGGTCTAGAATGATTCTCATGGTTCTCAATTACTAAGTGGTTTCCACATTATCCTAATAGGGGGATGATCAAATGAGAAGAAACTTCATGTGAGAACAAAAAGAAGTTACATAATGGTTAAACATTAAATAGTTTAACTCTTTTTACATTAATTATCATCTATCTAATTAATTAGTCATTATAACACTTTATCCTACACATTATCAAAATTTATCCTACACATATAAAAATTCATTCTACATATATCGAAATTATCATATGTTTATCGTACACATATCGAGATTATCATACGTTTATCCTACACATATGAAAATTCATCCTACATATATCCTACACATATCGAAATTATCCTACACATATCAAATCCCTCATAGGTGAAGTCAAAGAGTTGGGTTTCTTGCGTAAGTTAGAAGATTTGCTCGTGGAAGCTTTGTCCTTGGGTACCGAAATTCGCTATTTGGGTGGTCTGAAAGTTTTGTTGACCTTCAAAACATGTTCTGAGGCTGAAGAGTTTTTAGTCGACCAATATGATGCTTGGTCGGATTGGTTTTCTAGGCTTTACGTCTGGGATGGTCGACCACCGGTCTATGATCGTGTAGCATGGATAAAAGTTTTTGGTATTCCTGCATGCCTCTGGGACAGACATATTCTTAACCGGGTTGGGGAAAAATGCGGCCGGTTGTTGGTGAAGTCAGAGGCGTCGCCTGCTGACGCTGATCTGTCAGGTAACGTCATGGCCGTCCTTGTCACGTCTGGAAAACGTCTCTCCTGTGAGTTCTCCATGACGTGGAATGAACATCGCTTCAAGGTTTGGGTTGAGGAAACCGAGCCTGTGTGGCAGCCGAGTTTTCATACTAGGTCCTCCGAGGCTTCTTCTCAGTCGGAGGGTCCTAAACTTAAATCGGTGATTAGTAAACCGGGGTGTCCGGTGGGTCAGCAGGAGGAGCATTCCGACACAGCTCCGGTGGAAGTTGAAGGGGTGCAAGATGAACTGTCGTGCATGGCTCCCATGCATGGGAATTCGAAGCTTTCTGACTTGGGAAAAGTGCAAAGTGGTCAGAATGTAGGGTCCCCAGATAATGACGTTGAGTATGGATCAGATGCGGGCCGTCAGCCTGTTTGTGGGTCCCAAACTCCTTTGTCTCAGGGGATTGGGCCGTTTAAACTTTCGTTGGGCCGTGGAAGTGGGCCAGGCTTAAGCTATGTTACCTTACGTAAAAAAGATAAGAGGAAGAAACAAGCTGGGCAGGCCCATTCGTTTTTAACACCTGATCTAAATGTTCCTGCTGACTCAAACCCCGTTGCTCAAAAAGACTCAAACCCCATTGACTCAGATCCCTTTTGTTTAGATGAAATTATTCAAAGAGACGGTGAGGAACATTCAAGGAGCAAGAAAGATCGTCAGTTGCAGGATAAATTCATTGGTACGGGTGCTCTGTTCGACGACGATGGATATGAATCTGGGGATGCCAATCTTGATTTTGAGGAGATCGATACTGCTGGTTTCGAGCAGGATGTGGGTGAAACCATGGTGTATGGTGATAAGCTCGGTATTGAGGTTCAGGGCTTCGACAATCAGGTTTGTAAACTTGTTCGTGGGGAACTGGAGATGAACAGGTTGTCATGAATTTTCTAAGTTTGAATATTCGGGGGGTGTCCGGGTTGGATAAGCCTGGTTGGGTTCGTTCTTTAAAAAGGGAGGGGCAGATTGCGTTTTTGGGTTTGCAGGAAACTCATAAAGCAGGCGTGTCAGAGGCTTTTTGGTCTCGTTTCTGGGATCGCTCTGCTCAGAGTTCGGTCTCCGTTGATTCCGAGGGAAGATCCGGGGGTTTGGTTTCTATTTGGGACCCGGACGTTTTCTCTGTGGAGTCGGTCGTCACGGATCGTTCCTTCATTCTTGTTTCGGGTCGTATCAACGATTTTGATGGGTGCGTTAACATCCTCAATGTTTATGCGCCTAATGACGCCGGTCGTAGGCGTCTGTTGTGGGAGCAGCTTGTGGGGGTGGTTAGTCAGCGGGATGGGCTCTGGATTGCGTTGGGTGACTTCAATGAAGTCAGGTTCGCTGATGAAAGGGTCAATTCCCATTTTGATAATGGGGCGGCTAGTACCTTTAATGATTTCATTGATCGTGTGGGGTGGCTTGAGTACCCGATGGCAGGTGGTCGTTTTACTTATGTTTCGGATAATACGGAGATTAAACTAAGTAAATTGGATCGCGTTTTTGTCTGTGGTAATTTCATGGGGCGTTGGCCTTTAGCCAAGCTGGAAGTTCTTCCTAAGGGTATTTCGGATCATTGCCCTCTTCGCCTCTCTTGTTCGGTTACTGACTTTGGCCCGGCCCCCTTTCGCTTTTTCAACTCCTGGATTGGCGAGAGTTCATTGGACGAGATTGTGAAGTCCCGAGCCGGGAATAGGTCTCCTATCGCTCGTGCTGACTTGGCCTTTTTCAACGTGTTAAAGGGTATTAAAGACGACATTAAGAGCTGGAGAAACCGGGTTAAGTTGCTGGAAGATAAAAATCGGAGGGTTATGTTAAAGGCGATCGATGACTTGGAAAAACTTGCCGAGGTGGCCCAACTTACTGACACTGAGAAACGGTTAAGGGTTGAGTTGCTTTCTAAAGTTCGAAAACTTGACCAGAATAGAGCCAGGGATCTGCAACAGAAAGCACGGTTCAAGTGGGTGAAGTTTGGGGATGAGAACTCGTCCCTCTTCCATGGTATTGTCAACCTTCACCTTGCCCACCGGCTTACTTATGGGCTTATGTTTAATCAGCACTGGATTAGTGACCCGGTTGCCATTAAATCGGAGGCGAGATTATGGTTTAAGAAATTTTTTGCGGAACCGATGCGCCGTAGACCTTTGTTTCACAATTCGGGGCTGCCACAGCTCTCGCTGGAGGAGGCTCAGTCTCTTATCTCTCCGTTTTCCGCTGCTGAGATTTGGGAAGCGGTGAGGTCCTGTGACGGAGGAAAGGCGCCGGGCCCGGATGGTTTCTTTTTGAAATTCTTTAAAAAATATTGGGGTGATCTTAAGGTTGGGGTTATCAAGTTGATGCAGGAGTTCTTTGTCTTGGGCGATATTTCCGTTGGATGTAACGCATCGTTCATCGCTCTTATTCCCAAGAAGGTTGATCCACAACACTTAGAGGATTTCCGACCAATTTCCTTGGTTGGTTCTATTTACAAAATCATCTCGAAGACGTTAATGAACCGGTTGAGACCCCTCATGCATAGCCTTATTTCGCCTACCCAATCCGCTTTTGTGAGTGGGAGATACATTCTTGATAGTCCCCTTATCATTAGTGAAATCGTGTCTTGGGCTAAAAAGTCTAAGAAGCAAGTTCTCCTTTTTAAAGTCGATTTTCGCAAGGCGTATGATTCTCTAAATTGGAAGTTTCTTCTTCGGACCTTAGCTCTTATGGGGTTCCCGGGTAAATGGATTGATTGGATTAATGGGTGTTTGTCCTCGGGTCGGGGTTCCGTCTTGATTAACGGGTCACCTACGGGGGAGTTTCCGTTTAAGCGCGGGCTCCGCCAAGGGGACTCCCTCTCCCCGTTCCTATATATTTTGGCGATGGAGGTTGTCACTATGCTTCTTAATAGGGCTGTGAATCTTGGATTGTTTAAAGCCCTATCCCTTCCTAATGGCGGTCCGATGCTCTCCCACCTATGTTACGTAGACGATTTAATTTTTATTGGGGAATGGTCCCGGGAGAATGTGGTCAGCATTAGTCGCTTCCTTCGTTGGCTGAACCTGATTTCCGGGCTGAATATCAATTACAACAAGAGCCTTCTCTTTGGAGTGAATGTCGAGGCTGAGGAGGTCGACTCCTTGGCTGCTTTGTTGCATTGCAAGGCTGGTAATTTTCCTTTTGATTACCTCGGGATACCCATAGGTGCAAACATGAAGAAGGAAAAATTTTGGGCCCCGGTTGTTGATAAATTCAAACGCAAGCTGTCTTCGTGGAAGGCAAAAAATCTTTCCTTGGCAGGCCGGGTGACTTTGGCCAAAGCTGTGCTTGGCAGCCTCCCGTCATACTTCTTATCCCTTTTCCCGGCTCCTAAAGCTGTCATTCACAAGTTGGAAGGGTTACGACGTGACTTTGTGTGGGGGAGAACGGGTTCTAGAGTCAAGCTTCGGTGGATACAGTGGGATACGTTGATAAAGTCTAAGAAAGATGGTGGGCTTGGAGTAGGCGGTATTGAAGACTTTAATCTAGCTATGCTTGCCAAGTGGTGGTGGAAATTTAAAGCCGATCCTCATCAACTGTGGGCAAGGGTTGTATCAAGTATTCATCATTCGGCCTCTTCTTTCAAGCTAGTGCTGCTGAAAAAGACGGTGGCTGGAGTTTGGAAAGATATTTGCGGTGTGGAGGTAAGATTGTTCAAACTCGGCATTCATTTACGTGATAAAGTGCAGGTCAAAGTGGGCGATGGTACCTCTACTCGTTTCTGGATAGATCCCTGGATTGCTCGTGAACCGCTGCGCCTTCTCTTTCCAGATTTGTTCAGGATGGCGGCTGATAAGTTCGCCTTGGTGGCTGATATGTGGGTCCGTAGGGGTGATCAGTTCGGGTGGGACTGGGGTTGGTTCGCTGGCAGGTCTGATTCGCCTCAGTTTATTGATATGCGCTCGCTGCTGGGCCAATTCGTTTTTGCCGGGGGTGTTGACTGCTGGTCTTGGGCTAATAAGTTTGGCGTTCCGTACTCTGTCAAGGCTGTCAGGCAGGAGATTATGGCTGCTGCGAATGTGAACTCTGTTGGGGCGGTCCATCGCTGGAACTCTTGGGCGACGCCTAAGAGCAATATTTTGGTTTGGAGGGCGATGCTTGGGAGGGTTGCAAGCAAAACTGAACTGATCACTATAGGTATGTCGAACCTGAGCTCGAGGTGTGATCGATGTGGGGTGCATGATGAAGACCCGGCGCATGTGTTCGTTAACTGTCTGCTGGCCAAGATTATATGGTGGCACATTTTCGTGTGGGTCCGTATCCCCTTTCCAGTTCAGGCCTCGTCTGTCAAAGATATCCTGGACTCCATCTTTAGCAGCCACGGATCTAGAACTTGGAAACGGATGGTCCATACCATCGCTTGCGCTACTATCTGGCGGATCTGGATTACGCGTAACGCTAAGGTGTTCGAAGGTAAATTTATCCCTCCTCGTGTCACGGTGGATCAAGTCAAAGAGGATGCTTTTTTATGGGTCAGTTCGCGCTCACGGGTCAAGAATATGTCCTGGGATACCTGGCTAGATTTTGATGTTTCCTTGTATGAGTAAGGCTGTGTTGGGCCTGCTGTGTTTGGGGTTCTGTTTTCTCTTTTTTGGGGTTTTTGTTCGCTTGTATTCCAGCCGCTTGCTGGCTCTTTATATATATATATAAAGTGTTTCGCTGTTCAAAAAAAAAGTTCATTTATCTAACTAGTTTAGAGGTGGTTACAAAAAAATAATAATCAATTTAACATTCAATACAATTATTAAATGAAAGTTTTCTATTGGTTAGAATTTGTTCTTTTTCTTCTTACAAAATATTTTATTCTCATTTGAACTCTCCACTATCCTAATATATATTTATTGACACTTATGTTAATTTGTTTAGGTATTTAGGAGAAATTAATGGAGAATATAACATTTCTCTCAATAATTAAGAGGTTATGTTGTAAATAAAGCAAACATAAAGGCTTCTCCTAGCAAGGTAAACTAAAACGAGGGCAGTTTATTGAAAGTTAACATGTGAGGTTATGTTGCATGGATTAGCTAATATTTAATCATCGACGACCTTGATCACGTCATGAAATACAGCAAAGCAATGAAGTTACAACTTGCCTCCTATAAATAACACCTACAGGTGAATCTAACAAATACCAAGTAACATATAGATAGTCTTTTAGATCATCCAGATCGCCATTTCTCATTGTAGCATGTTGAAAATGGCATGTTTACGCCTAACTTTCATCGTGCTTATAATCGTTGGCACGGTGAAAGCCAGGTGGCTAGAACTCGAGCCATATTCAACATCATGGATGATCTCAGATGGGATTGACCATGATGTAAATTACGAGAACACTCTTCGTATGGGTGGTTCAAATTCTTCGGTTTCGTCAACAATGTTGTTGTATGGCGAGAAGAGGTGCCAAAGTATCTATGGTTTTTTGCCGTGTGCTGACACAATGGCAGAAGGGGTGTTCCTAATGGTTATGTATACGTATTTGATGATGTTGGGGGAAGATTGGTTACACACAGGAAACGAGGCTTTGTATAAGTCACTCGGAAAATATAAAGCAATTGGTGCTAGTGTTTTTCGGGTGCTAATGGCTTTCCCAAGAATCGTCTTAGTTATGGGTAAACCTCTCAATTTCATCTTCATCTTAATCTCATTATACATGTAATGTTTGATGGTTCTAGTCTACATGGTAGACGTAATATAGATAATTTAGACGTAGGTTTTTTTTAGGGTGCACATGTGAGTTAGTCATTCTAACACACACAGTGTGTGAATCTACGATATTATTGGTAAATGGTGTTTTTACCCGTTTAATATGGACTTATTAGTTTTTTTTTTCATCTTGATTTATAGTGTACGTAGTCGCACTTGGGATGTGCTACTTTTTGTACCATGTATTTTGACAACATGTGAAGTCTCATTTGTTAACCACAATTATTTAAAGAAAACATTTTTGCCAACCACGACTTAACTAAGTTCAGTTCTACCCATGTATTTTCCATGAAGTCTTTGTTGGCAGGTGCGACTTCGATCTCCTAAATTACATTTTCTTGTATGCATGGAACAATCATATAAATCAAATTGAAAAACTTACCAACAGAAGTCCGAAATAGTTTCCAAAACCCACCACGTACTTTTCCAAATAAATAAAATGTAGATCGAGTACACCTTTTATTAGCGTAAGTTAACTCCTTGACGGGCAGGGTTCAATGTTTTCAGAATCGAACCGAAAATATTCAAACCGGTCAGTGTACTGGTTTAATGACTGGATTTAGCAGTCAGATTACGTCATAAATAATATAAAAGTTAAAAATTATATATGCGTATATCTATAGTTACGTACAAAACAAAAATGAAAATACATTATTATTATTATTTGGTATAAATTTGCAATTTTAATAAGATATAAAAACCTAAATACCAACCAGCCCTAACCCATAGACATCGTATTGATCATTCAAAGAGTTATAATTGACGTGGAAATATTTTGTTATGTTGCAGCGGGTGGTGTAGCTTCTACAGAATTAGCTGCCATGAACCAAGTAGCTTTTGGGGTGAGCATGTATGCAGGATCAACGCTCATCACTCTTACACTTATATGGGGAATTCGCATAGCATTAAACAGGGATAAGCTTCGTGGAAAGGTCGAACCTATACTTGAACATGACCAACAACAACAACAACACCAACAAGATTCATCAACAAAATGCTTGCCTCTTATGGGCGCACTTCCAACATTTCTGAATGGTTAGATGATTAATTCATGCATATGTCTTCTTAATCTATATGATTTGTACGTGTGGTTAATTTGCATACATCGTACTTATCACCAACAAACATAACCATACCATTTGAAAAACCAGATTGGTTATATACTTCTACATTGTACAAATTTGCAACTGGGTCGACTAATAGTTAACTACTAATATTGTTATTGATCAATATTTGCAATTAATTTCCCATCGAATTGAGCCATTCGTTAGTTTTGAAATTTAAAGCTTTGTTTTATAAAAGAAAAAGAAGATTCCAGGTAGCGACAAATAATTAATTTTATTGTATTATTTTATCAAAGTTTTGAATCGAAACTCACCACTATGGTTGTAAACAAGCTGAATCAAGCCCGAGCACGTATAGCCTATAGACCCACCCATTAAACTTGTGATAGTTGTAGCTCACTTTCTAAAACTCTGAGTCTGACTTGTAATTAAATAGTTTTTAACTAGAGCTTTGCTCGTTTATTATTTATTTATTAATTAAGTTATAATTATAATTTCTGCATATAATAATAATAGTTATATAAATATATATTAAATAAAAATTACAACTGAAAAATAATTTTGCGACTAATATGGTTGTGGTTGCTAAATTTGTGACTGATGTGATTTCAATTGCAGATCTCTCACTTTTTTTAACATGGTGATTTATAGATCGAATAATCCAAACTATTTTGACGTTTGTGTTGTAGATAATGGTGTTAATATCGACGACAAAACCAGATATATAGTCAAAATCATGCTTCTATCGTTGATTCCATTTGCGACATTGGAACTAACCTCTTTAATCAAAAGTCCAGCAACCATTTTATTCACACTCATAGTAACGGTTGGGTCACTGGGCATATACTTTGGTTATCTGGTAACCCTCAACTGCTATGCATGTTTTTCTTTTCCGTATCATTCACTCATGTTTAAAATTAATTTCGGGACCTCTTTGATTTGCACGTAGATCATGACTCCATGGCTTCAGGTCAGGAGTTTAATGTACCTGAAGGAAGAGGACCTTCGAGCTAGGTTCCTTTTACGAATGCAGATGCATGTAGGAGATAAACTCATCAACGAGGATGGAAAACCTAACCTTGAAGCAATCGAAAGGTGTTAAAACGAGTTTATATCACTAGTATGAGGTCTAATGGGGAATCTTAAATGGGCAGGCAACCACACAACAATTTATTTAACATGTTAAATATATCATAAAAATTCAATTAACATGCAAATAATTATTATTTTTTTCAAATGTTTTTTTGAAGCTTCTGCATATAAAGATGCGTAGAACCCATTACAATAAAAAAATATTTTGTAATTTTTTTTACCATTTTAACTCATATTTAAACTTCTTTTTTTATTTTTTTTATTAAAAAGATTTATACATGCAATTATATGGAAAAGCTCCAAAAATTATTTTGGAAAACAAAAATCACTTTTCAGATATTAAATTGAATTTTTTATGATATATTTTTCATAATAATATATGGTTCTATATTTATCCACTTCTTTTTTTTTTATTTTCCTCATTAAACTCACCTCTGTATCACTAATAGAAAAATACTCTATCTCCTGGGCAAACATTCCATTGAAAATGCAAAGGAAAACATTATTTTTGACACATTTCCAAAAAAAAAAGTTTTAGGAATAAAATTTTGTGGGAAATTATAAAGATATTAATTTGATTAATAATGACAAAAACATGGTTATTATTATTATTATTATTATTATTATTATTATTATTATCATCATCATTATTAAGGTGGTGCAACAACCGAACCGAATCAGAACCATTACATGCTAAATATAAGAACCCGAACCAGGCTATGTAAAAACCTACTGGTTCGGTTTGAAACCGTGTTAAACAGTTTTTGCTGAAAAGCGGTTGCCAACTAATAAAATCCTAAAATTAACAATTAATAAAAAAAACAATCCAACCATTTAAACACATAACTAAGAGTTGCAACATTCAAAATTCAAAACGTCTAAGTAAAAATAGAAACAATAAAAGGTTTCAAACCATAAAACAAAATCTAAATAAAGCCATTCCAACCACTATCAAATGAATTGTTAAAATAAATTATCTTCGAACTTCATTCGATTTTCATCCTTTCGATCTTATCATATACATTTAAACAAAACTAAAATGTTAGCGATTAAAAAATAAACGACGAAATATAAGAACCTGAAGGGACGTGGAAGTAGAAAAGTCCATGAAATAAAATAGAACTTTAATCCGTTCTAGCGGTTCTTTAACAGGACTCGACGGTTTTAACCACAATCGAACCGGCAACCGTTTAATCAGAATCAGAACTGGACCTTAAACGACCAAATCAATTCGAATCCAATGGTTCGGCTATAGTTCCCGGTTCTGATGGTTCGGAATCATCAATTGCTGCCCTAATGGTTATTAGGATCAGTGGCAGATCTAGAAATTTTTTGATAGAGTAACGTTCAATTTTTTTACCACAGTTGTTTCATATAATCTTGGTTTTAGAAAAGTGCGGCTCATCGCTTTATGTGACCCGAGATGCACGACGTACATGAAGCGCAACTGAGGAGCGCTTTCGTGGCAAAAATTGGCCTGAGGCGCGCGCCTCATGTACACTGCCATTATTTGTGCAGTAGAATGTTGTATAACAAGCTTTTAAGGTTGTACAACATACAATTCACTGAGACATTTTATCAACAATCAAGTTAATTCCCAAAACACATGAACAATTCAATTAGCAAAAGCCTTCACAAATTATAAAACACATCAGAAATTCAATTAAATTAAAAAAAATAACTCACAATTTGGTGGAGGGCGGGGTTGCAGAGAATGAAGTCCCGACGGAGCCTGCAGGGGCAGCGCCAACGCTGCCTGGCTGGGCCCGTGGAGGGCGGAGGACGGGAGGAGGGAAGTGGGACGGTGGAGGGCAGCTGGTAGGGTTTGTTCACTTGTTGTTAAATGGTTGCTACTATATAGAACAAAAACAATGTGCCATACATTTTTTTTTATCTGTGAAGGTGAATGTGGGGTGGCTAGGCTTGTTAGACTTGGGTAATGGGGTGGGCTTATTTAATTGTATTATAATTTGGAATATTGATTTTTGACTTGTTTAGATAATTAGATTAGTTATTTTTTTTGTTATTACTCGAGTTCGATAAATATTTTTTCGAGTAACGTATAATTTCATTTAGTATTAACATATGTTACATTTTAGTAGCAGCATAAATTTTATATTAGTAGTAACGTTTTTGAAAAATCGTAAAAAAAAAATAAAACAAAATTTCAACTACGCGAGTAAATCTTTTCGATGACTTTTCCTTTTGTAGCAGTTCGGTCGCAGAATTATGGTTCAATTGCTTAAAAATTCGTAGAAAATATGTCGGAATTTTTTTCGTTGTTTGTCAGAAAATAGGCTCTAGTCTAGTAGTGATATATATTCGAACATGTTGGATGTATCTTTTGAAAGAGCTGACTGAGAACAATGTAAAACCAATTGTGCAGTATTTTCATAGGAGCTGACAAGAGTACTATAGACGGATGCTTATCTCATGAAGAACTGGAAGGATTGATTGAAAAGGAATTCAAATTGGGGGAAGACCATATTGCCAAGGAGTTTGCGAAAACTATGATTTTGAGCCATTTTGATGATGATAATAATGGAAGGATCAACTTGTTAGAATTTCAAAAGGGATGTACTAAATGGCTCCAGAAGACTAAGGCTGACAGTGCTAATACATTTTCTAAAAATATCTTGGGACAGGTAAGTAAAGCTTATAAGTTGATGTTAACGAATTTGTTATACTTTAGCTATTTTTAAAATAGTTGCGGTGTTTTTTGTTATCAGTTATTGCTTCGTCACTATCTAATTGTTGGGGTCTTGGTTTCGTGAGGCGTCTTCATAGAAACGCTTCACGTGGCTATTTTCGCTTTTTAGAAAACTCAATGGCTAAAATCGTGATTTTCCCATAAAAAATACAGTAGCTAGCAAGAGTAGCTAATTTATCAACCCTGAACATTCATGTAAAATCATTTACCATTTTGATTACAGGTTAATGAAATAGCAATAAAAAACGAGCGTGATAATTATACAAAAATAGAGAAAATCATGCCAAGAATCTTAGAACAAGTCTTTGAAAAACATAAACTGGTGAAAGAGAACGGAGAGCCCGACAGAGAAAATATAGAACGGTAATTAATTGGCTTGATCAATCTCTTATACATGTTTGTTAAAAGTTGGATGTTTTATGTTTCTTGTTCTTTATACAGGTTATTTTCAGATTACGACCTTGACAATGACAACGAAATACATCGAGGCGAGTTGAAAAAATTCATTGAGACATTAAGTTTTGGAGTAGCATTGAATCATGACACAATTTTTAAGGAACTAGAAAAGGACTTCGACAAAAACGGTAAGCATGGTACAATGGAGAGAAAGGAATTTGTAGAAGGGTTCGTTAAATGGATTGAAAGAGCCATTAAACATGATGCTAAAATCACTGATCCAAAACAGGCAATAGCAAAGTTTGCGAAGGTAAAGTTAGTTACTCTAAACACTACATATAAGGTCATGGGTGTATGCTAACATCTAAGACATTAAAAGTGATATGCCGTGTTAATTTGCGTTACACAACCACTTCCTCCTTGTGTTAATGAGCGTTAAAAGGATCATGTGTTAATATGTTAACGTGGTGTTAACAGTCTGAATTAATTTTTTTTTCATTTTTCAACCCAGAAGCCACTTAATAAATATGGTTAGGCGAAGTTAATAAGATTAAACTATTTACTAAGGGTGAGGTAGAGAGAAATGAGAAAAAGTAGATGATGTGACATCTAAGCGAAGTTAAGGAATGTTAAAGCATACCCAAAGGCCTTATATGAACTTCGTTAGAAGGATTGTAATAAGTCTTTTGAAGATAACGAATTTTTGAAAATACAAATCCATACAATCTTGATTTCAGCTTTCTTAAAAGTGATCCATCTTTATGTTTATAGGATATCTGGGAAGAAATCGACACACCAACTAACATGGTGAAACCTGAAGCAAGCATCGTGTATATTATATTCGGTGTCGCGATCATGTCTATAATATCAGGAGCATTCACGCAAAGTATCCAACAGTTCTCAGACGCTGCTCAAATACCTTTTCACTTGACTTCATTTGTTGTGTTCCCGATTGCCATGAACGCTAAAATGGTAATCAAAGCACTCCTTCACGCAGGATCACCTGTTTCAAAGAATGCTTCAGTGACATTTTCAGAGGTTAATTTGTAAACTTTACCAAACCATTATATATATGATCATGTCTGGTGCAAACTAATTAACATCATAAGTTGGTTATTATATGCAGATTTATAATGGACTGGTGATGAATAACCTTCTCGGATTGTTCACATTGCTTACAACTGTGTATATTAACGGATTAACTTGGACCTATTCCAAAGAGGTTCTAACCATCATGATACCTTGCGCAGTTGTTGGGTTATTCGCTTTGAAGCGTAACACCTACCCTCTTTGGGCCTCCATCTGTGCGATACTTCTATACCCGATCTACGTATACCTTTATTGTGTTTGGGGAATATAAAAGTGCTTGTTGGTACAAGTCATAGTTAATTTCCTTGTTTATTTGAATTAAAATGAATAAAATGTTTGTTGTTTTTAATATATTAGTCGTAGTTGATTTCCTTGTTTATTTTGATGAAGAATGATTCAAACTTAATGTGACCGTTGCATGCACATATAAGACTTAGCTAATTCTTCAATAATAATCCTACTTATCTGGTGAAGTAGTTCAATGTTATTTGAATAAGTTTGTTAGACTTTTCTATTGTTTTTGTTCTAGTTTTCAGGAGAGTCGTTTGTTCTCTTCTTCTATAAAATGTAGCTTCATTATTCAGATTGTATGCACTTTTCAATTCAGTGAATAATAAGAATCATCTTGCAATATTATTGTGTGTTCTTTTTGTGAGTTTGTTTGTGAGCTTTTCATTCCAACATAGTGGTATCACACCCGGTGAGTGCTCTATAGAATTCATCACTGAAACACTAAAAAACCAATTGCATCTCGTCACTCATGGCTGAACAAGTTAATGCTCTACCCATGGCTCCTACCCTAATCCCTGTATTTAAGGGAGAAGGGTATGAGTACTAGATCATTCGACTAAAAACTATCCTAAGATCACGTGATCTGTGGGATCTGGTGGAAAATGGAGTGAATGAAACTGATACTGATCAAGCCAGGGTAAGATCCAGCAGAAAGAAGGATGCTCATGCCATGGCTATTATTCAACAGGCTGTGCATGATCAACTATTTTCCAGGATTGCAGTTACTGCCTCGGCCAAAGAAACATGGGAAATACTGAAGATGGAGTTCCAGGCAGGGAGATACATAAGTCAAAGCAGTGAAGCTCCATGGTACGAGAAGGGACTTTGAGAATCTGAGCATGAAAGAAAATGAATCCATTGGAGACTACTTGTTAAGAGTTATGGGAATTGTGAGTCAGCAAAGGTCTTATGGAGAAAAGATCACTAATCAAACAGTGGTTGAAAAAAAAAAGAAACTTAGAAGCCTCACCCCAAAATTTGATTATGTTGTACCATCCAGTGAGGTATCATATGATCTATCTACTCTCACACCAGTCAAGCTTATGGGCTCACTACAGTCACAAGAAGAAAGAATCAACAGTCGTGGGGATGACAAGGTGGAGAGATCTGATGAGCAGGCTTTATACGTGTTTCATGACACCTCTAGCCCATAAGGTGGTACAAGAGGAAGAGGATTTGGTAGAGGAAGGGGTAGAGGCAGATCTGGTGAAAGAAATAGAGGACCACAATGTCATCTATGCAATAGGTTTGGTCACATTAAAAGAGATTGTTGGTACAACAATGAAGAAGACCATGTGAATGTTGCTGAGAATGATGAGTAGGAAGATGATAACACATCTGAAGAACAACATCTGTTTATGATGTTCATCCCCACTAACCAGTATGTTTTAATAACTGATGCAGGTACTCATGCTAAATCCACATGTCTTTGGTTTCTAGACTCTGGTTGTTCCAACCACATGACTGGAAATAAGGACAGTTTTACCAATATGGATGATTCATTCAAGCTGACTGTTAGATTGGGGGACAAAAAGGCACTGTCAGTTGAGGCCAAAGGAACTGTCAAGATAGATCTAAAGAATGGAGGGTACATGTTTCTTGATGATGTCTACTATGCCCCAAGTTTAGAATACAACCTCCTTAGTGTTGGTTAATTGATGAGGAAGGGGTACTCTTTACTCTTTGATGATGGCAAATGTGTGATCAATAACAAGAACTCGGGAACTAATATCATGACTGTGATGATTGCAAGCAATAACATGTTCATGTTGGATGCATCCAGTCCTGATCCAGTGGATACTGTCAGGACTGTTCCTATTGTTGATGAAGTGTCAAACCTATGGCACATGAGGTAAAGCCATTATAACTCTAATACATTAAAAGTATTATATGATAAGAGAATGGTGGTGGGTATGCCACGAATTAGAGCACTTGGTGAGTGCAATGGGTGCACATTTGGTAAACAAGCAGCATCACCTTTTAACTCAAAACTATGGAGAGCCAAACATAAACTTGAGTTAGTGTATGTTGATGTATGTGGCCCCATGCATGTGTCAAGTTTAGGAGGAAGTTCATACTATTTATTGTTTGTGGATGACTTTACAAGGTTCTGTTGGGTCTATTTCATCAAACATAAATAAGAAGCTTTGGGCAAATTTAAGTTGTTTAAAGCTTTGATTGAAAAAGATGTTGGGTGTCCAATTAAAGTCTTAAAAACCAATATGGGCGGTGAATTATGTTCCAATGAGTTTAATCAGTTCTGTGAGTGACATGGCATTAGAAGGGAACTCACACCTCCCTATAATCCTCAGCACAATGGAGTTGTGGAGAGGAAAAATAGGACTGTGATGGGGTTAACTATAAGTATGATAAAACAAAAACAACTTCCAAACTATTTTTGGGCTGAAGGTGTGTCCACTGCTGTGTATCTTATTAACATTGCTTTCACCAAAGCAGTGAATAATAAGACACCATATCAGGCTTGGTTTGGATACAAACCAAAGGTTGATCATCTCAGAGTGTTTGGATGTTTGGCTTATGCCATAACACCATCACAAGCGAGAAGAAAACTAGATGTCAGAGTTGATCCCTCTATCTTTATTGGTTATATTAATGAAACTGATGGATATAGGCTATATAATCCATTTGGCAGGAAGATCTTTACTAGAAGAGATGTTAAGATAAGAACGGAATCAAAGTGGGAATGGGAAGACAAGGCAAGCAAACAGGTGTAGTTTTTGGCAAATTTAAGTTGTTTAAAGCTATGGTTGAAAAAGATGTTGGGTATCCAATTAAAGTCTTAAAAACCGATATGGGAGGTGAACTATGTTCCAATGAGTTTAATCAGTTCTGTGAGTCACATGGCATTAGAAGGGAACTCACACCTCCCTATAATCCTCAGCACGCACAATGGAGTTGTGGAGAGGAAAAATAGGAGTGTGATGGGGTTAACTATAAGTATGATAAAACAAAAACAACTTCCAAACTATATTTGGGCTGAAGGTTTGTCCACTGCTGTGTATCTTATTAAAATTGCTTTCACCAAAGCAGTGAATAATAAGGCACCATATCAGGCTTGGTATGTATACAAAACAAAGGTTGATCATCTCAGGGTGTTTGTATGTTTGGCTTATGCCATAACACCATCACAAGCGAGAAGAAAACTAGATGACAGAGTTGACCCCTCTATCTTTATTGGTGATATTAATGAAACTGATGGATATAGGCTATATAATCCATTTAGCGGGAAGAACTTTACCAGAAGAGATGTTACGATAAGAGAGGAATCAAAGTGGGAATGGGAGGACAAGGCAAGCAAACAGGTGTATGAAGCTAACTACGTGGATCCATTTCCAGCTGATTATGATGAAACAGATGACACTCAATCTGTACTAGAAGAAACAAGTCAGAATGCAGCCAGCAGCAGCAGTTCAAGTGCTCAAGAATCATCTGAACAAGACTCTCCATCTCCTGTGCTTAAGTCTTTGAGTGACATTTATTCAAAGGCTAAGAAAGTGACTGCTAATTATGAGACACCTACCATTCATGATGATGACCCAACTGTTTGTCAATTTGCATTGAATACTGCAGATCCAGTTAGTTACACTGATGTAGTTTCAAAGGCAGAATGGAGAACAAAAATGAAGGAAGAGATTCAATCCATTGAAAAGAACAATACATGGAGTCTGGTCAAGTTACCAACAGGGAAAAATCTAGTGGGCTTAAAGTGGTTGTTCAAGACAAAAGTCGCTGAAATGTGATTTTTGCGGCGCATAACGGCTAAATTTTGTGGCTGACTTAGAACAACAAATTTGGTCCTATTTTGAGGCTTATATGTAGGTCCTAAGGTTTAAATCAAGTTCATATAATGTTCATAAGTTGACATGGGACATTGGGAACTTGTATGATATGGAAATTGCTAGGACATGTCTTATAGTGCGTTAAGACGATATGTTAGCATGTATGGATAATTTGGATTAGATTATGTGAATCCATATGATGTATGACTCATAAGTTAATTTCTTGGATGATTTTCATAAAGCCTAGGCGTTCTATATGTAACTTGTGATTTACTAAGAATGGCCGCGTTTGGTTAAAAACGGCTTTATATGGAAAACGAGTCTTAATTGTAGTGACTATGTGAAGCTATGTACTACATGTGTGTATTTGATTATACTGAAATAATAGGTTTACTAAGTCGAGTTGTGTGGAATTTGACTTGGATTGATATCTGTGTGAACATATAAGTGTAAACCTAAGGGTCAAGTAATTAGACACGATATGCATGTACGTGAGGTCTAAAACTTAACCAATCGTCAAGGTCACCAATGGGTCAATAGGGTAAGGGTTATGAAAACTCAAATCTTTTTGGTTAATCTAAATCGAGGGAAGTTTGGTGAATAACTTGGACAGACTTAGAATGTTTGCTAAAATAGCCTTAGGGATTCTAGGGTATTGTTAGTAAAGAATTGTGGTTTGGACTCGGGATTGCTTGATTGGTACGCTTGAGGTGAGTTTCATAGACCCTTTTCTTTAAACGTTTTTGAACGTTTTATAATCCGGGGATTAACATGCTTGTATGATGAGTAGACTAGAACTACACAGAACATTTGATGGCCTTTGGTAGGTGCACGGCGTGGTGGCGTAGGACGCACGTCGATCCCTTCGGGAGGATACTTCCCCGCATTTCTTAATCACTAGCTCTTGGTTTAGAGCCTTGGATTATGTAGGTAGATCTATTGGGTTGACGACCCCTCTCAGAGCAGTCGTGTTGCGCCTTGTAGGAGAACATATTTTGTACTGATTCCTTCAGGGGACCTGTTTGGTCGCTCGGGGAGGTAAAGTTTGGGAAGAAATTGTTATGGTTTGATTAAGAGCCTTAGGTTGCGATCATGCTTGTAGGACCTAGCTAGTCTACATGGTTCTCAGTTTAGTCGGTACTCGATCATACGTTTTTGAACAAGGAAATATGTTTATTTGCCTTAAAACCTGTGAACTCGCCAACATTTTGTTGATACTTTTAAGCATATTTTTCAGGTACTAATGCATAGGGACCGAGACTGTGGGTTTAGCATGCACTACTCATGGACATGATTGTGGGACCATAAACTTTAAAACTTTTGAACTAAGTTTTTATTTTGTAAAACAAAGTTTATGTTATTTCCCTTCATCTTGGTTGGACATGTTTTTAAACTTTCTTGGAACGAAACTTAAATATGTTTGACTAGAGGGTGTTTGCAAGATGTCCATAAGTAATTATCGTGTGATTGCTAAACTTTGTGGTAACAACTTCCGTTACCTCATGACTTGTTTTTTGTTGTGCGCTGTCGGGGTGTGACACAAAAAATTTGGAATGGCTGAGTGCAATCCAGACAATGTTCCTATATGTATGAATGAAAAGCTTCAAGTTGAAGACCAAGCTGATAAATCTGATGAGCATTTGTACAGAAGTTTGGTTGGTGGTCTCATTTACCTCACTCATTCTAGACCTGATCTTGCCTATTCTGTTGGCATTATATCTAGGTTCATGCAAGTCCCTCTAAGGTCCATTGGGGTGCAGCTAAGAAGATTTTAAGGTACGTGAATGGTACTGCACAATTTGGCATTTGGTACAGAAGAGGAAAGAAGGTTGAATTGGTTGGATATACTGATAGTGACTGGGCCATCTGTATGGATGATAGGAAGATCGAGTATTTCAGCAAATGTGTTCATGTTGGGAAGTGGATCAATTACTTGGAGTTCTAAGAAGCAGCATACAATGGCCCTTTCCAGCACTGAAGCTGAGTATGTTGCATCCACTGCTGCTGCATGTCAGGTTGTGTGGATAAGGAGAGTGTTGGAGGAACTTGGATTGAAGCAAGACAATGCAACAGTATTGTATTGTGACAATAAGTAAGCAATTAGTTTAAGTAAGAATCCAATTATGTACGGCAGGGCCAAACATATCGAATTGAAGTATAATTTTATAAGGGAGATGGTTGCTCAAGGTCAAATTTCATTAGAATTCTGTAATCCTCATGAACAGTTAGCTGATATGTTGACTAAAGCCTTGAGTCGTGAAAGGTTTGTCAATCTCAGACATTTGCTTGGAGTTGTGGAGTTTGAATCAAGGGGAGGTGATAAAGAATGATTCAAACTTAGTGTGACCGTTGCATACACATGCAAAACTTAGCTGATTCTTCGATAATAATCCTACTTATCTGGTGAAGTAGTTCAATGTTATATGAATAAGTTTGTTAGACTTTTCTGTTGTTTTTGTTCTAATTTACAGGAGAGTCGTTTGTTCTATTTTCCTATTAATTGTAGCTTCATTATTCAGTTTGTATGCACCTTTCAATTCAGTGAATCATAAGAATCAGCTTGCAATATTATTGTGTGTTCTTTTGTGAGTTTGTTTGTGAGCTTTTCATTCCAACATATTTGAATTAAAATGTATAAAATGTTTGTTATTTTCAATATAGTAGCATACAAAACTTATTTCATTGCAAACTAATGAGCTAAGGTTGCCGAATCGTTTGACTAAAAGTAGAAGTTCTAAAAAATGTAAAGAAATGTTATTAATCATTTTTCCGCGTTATGTAGTACTTGAGGACTTATAATTTGTTTGATGTTACAAAAAGTCGTGTGTGTATTGTATGAATTGAAGGTGATGTATAAACATGAACTCCAATTTATAGAAGATAGGAGTTCGAAGAACTATACAGCCAACTACACAACTATGTTGGTTTCAGGCCCCACTTCACACACACACAACACAAACACTAAACTCGCGTATGTATAGTGTGTATGTAAAATCAGATTAAAGAGAGAATAAGGAAATGAAAAGGTGATTTATTCAATAAACAAAACAGCTATTTATAGCCATATATACAAGACTAACAATAAGCAAATAATATGCATAACAGAAATATTCATACTCCTCCTTTTTGCAGCATTCTAACGCTCACATACCCCACTAATTCAGTCAACTTTGGACTAATTCAATACCCATGACCCGTTAACAACTGACCCATGAACCGACCCATCAAGATTACCCAACATTCACCCCCGTAATCTTGATGTTGGTTATAGCTTCTTTCTTCTTTCGTTCTTGCTACTTGCTGGTTATTTGCTCACTTCGTTCTTGCTATCCGAATCACAAAGATTCGACTCTTTCTTGCTACAAACCACATAGGTTCCAATCTTGCTACTTACTATGAACCACACATGACTCGGTTCTTACTCTTGCTAAACTTTCTTTCTCACGGCCTCTTGTGAACCATTCGGTCTCGGTCTTTAGTTCACAATTTCGGTTTAAACTTTCTACCGGCAAATACCCGGTCTCGGTCTTCTCATTAACGTGAACACTTTCGGTCTTCGGTTCACGACTCGGTCTAATGTGAACTCTCGGTCTTTGTTCACAATCACGGTCTAAGCTTTCTTCTGTAAAAGCTTCTTTCGGTCTACGCTCTTTCTCGGTCTAGCTTGGTGTGAGCTTTCGGTCATTGTCACACCCACGGTCTCACGCCTACGGTCATCTTGGCGCGTTCTACGGTCTTTCTCTTTCTCCCACCGGAATTCACCTTCCGGCAGCGGTCTTTCAAGCCGTTCGGTCTACTACGGCTTCTGTCTCTTCTCGCCGGTCTTTGTTTCTTACTCGCGGCGTCGTTGCGGTCTTCTTTCTCCAAAACAGTCTCTTCTTCGGTCCTGTATTGCGATTCACATAGAACACCTCCACCTTCTTCCTCGTGCTTTCTTTGACATATAAATATACCACTCTATCCACTGTCAGGATTCCTTGTCTTTTGCTCCAAGACAAATTCAACTCGTCCTTATCTCAAACTTCACCTTCAAATTTATTTCTTGCAATTACCTTTGAATAATATTGCAAGCAAATGCAATTGGAATACTCGCCAATCACCACTTTAGGTAACCACTAGACTTGACTCGGTTAACCGGCAAATCACACCACCAACTGTTGATCTAGCTTTCTTTTTCAGCGAACCTCCGGTCACGCCCGTCATCTAATACGACACTTCCACCACGACAACGGTTAACCGAAACATTTAAACGGTCTTCATTTTCTGTTGTAAAACAACCCCGAAACAGCCTCCTACTGTCCCGAACAACCCTTCTTTATAAACCCGAAAACGGATTACGAAAAACAACAATCCATACTCGGTCTTTGCTGCTGCGTTTGCCCTGCAGCCAAGGGGTTGTACCTTTTCTCTAAGCGACTCTCAAAACGGCCCTCGTTCTTAACCCGCTCTGATACCAAATGGTGGTTTCAGGCCCCACTTCACACACACACAGCACAAACACTAAACTCGCGTATGTATAGTGTGTATGTATAATCAGATTAAAGAGAGAATAAGGAAATGAAAAGGTGATTTATTCAATAAACAAAACAGCTATTTATAGCCATATATACAAGACTAAGGGGCTGTTTGGTAGCCTCTTAATCATTCAGGTCTGAATCATTCAGCATTCAGACTGTTTGTTTCAGCATCTGAATGTAATGATTAAGTGCTGAACCATTAAGCTAATAAGGGATGCTGAATGATTCAGCTCTTAACCATTCAGAGCCTCTTAACCATTCAGACCATCTTAATGATTCAGCACTTAATCAACCAAACAGCCCCTAACAATAAGCAAATAATATGCATAACAGAAATATTCATACTCCTCCTTTTTTGCAGCATTCTAACGCTCACATACCCCACTAATTCAGTCAACTTTGGACTAATTCAATACCCATGACCCGTTAACAACTGGCCCATGAACCAACCCATCAAGATTACCCAACAATCATAATTAAAAGTAACACCTTTAACGAATACTCTAATATCCCACCTCAAGTTCGATGGGATGCAATAACGTGAAGCTTTGACCTAAAAGTGACAAAGTTAGTGGATGACAATCCTTCGGTTGAAATGTCAGGTAGTTATGCAGTGATAGGCATATAGCGAACACTGATACGTACACTATTTATATCCCTAATAAAGTACAAATCAATATAGGTGTTTCGTACTTCGATGAAACAATGGAATGACCACTTAATATATGGAACAAATACTGTCACATCATAGAGTATCTAGGTGAACATGAAGAAGTATCATGTAAAACAAATGTGAGACTATCCGTTGTGGCCCGCGAGCAGCCTGCCGCGAAACACAATGTGATCCAGGTGGCTAGCCTGACCCCATAACGGTGGTCAGTGAAAGGTCCCGCGAGCTAGCCAAGCGACGAAGGTCGCGTGAGGTAGCGGGTGCAAGTCAAAGGTTGTTGGCCGTTGGCAGCTAGCTAACGGTCAGAATTTAATTAACATAATTAAATTTTCATTGAATTTTATAAAATTTTACTTGTATATATAGAGGTTTAGGTTAATTTTTTTTAATCATTCACTTAACAAATGGCAAATCCAATCCCTCCCTCAATGAACCGTGTAACACTACCATTGAGTTTAGAGGAAGAAGTGTGTTTGGTGGATTGTTATATATGCCAACACGAGATCGGAGGAGAGTACGACCGAACCAAAACCTTTTGGAAAGGGGTGGTCACTCGTTTTAGGCGACGAAGGGGTGAGAACGTTCGTTCTCAAGATATGACTTATGGAAAATACTGTTCCCTCAAAGCGAAGTGCACCGTTTTTTAGGGGTTCTTCATGGCTGCGATGAGAGCCAACCCAGATTTAAAAGATGAATACTGGGTCGAAATGGCTCGTAATCAATATCGAGACACCCACAATGACAACTACCCACAAGAACGAGTGTGGCGACTTATGAGGGGATATTTTCTTATGTAGTTCTCTTGTTTTTTTTATGTTTTGATGTTTTTTATTTTATGTTTTTATTATGCAATGGAATGTTATCTTTATGTTTTTTAATGGAATGGTTCTTTTATAAAAAAAATTATGCTAAATAATAAAAAAAAACAATCGGTAGCCCTTAGCCACAACACCCTGCCGCGAGCGTTCGCCGGGCGCTAACCATTGTCAAGTAGGCGTTGACGTGGATAAATATTATTCGATAAAGTTATCACTAAGCTCTAGCCACAACGGATAGTCTGATTTAATGAATCTGTGCAGTAGTGTTTGTAAATGCGCTTAGTCCATATATTGGAACAAGCAACATGTTGTTTCTTGAAACTCCAACTAATAAGGTTGAAGCCATGGAAAACGCAATAACATGTAGTAGAACATTTGTCATCAAGTTATTCAGCCCAATAAACATTAGAGTAGGCATGCAAGTTGAAGCTACTGGATCATCTTATTGTCAAACCATGAGATAGGGAATCCATATGGTACCATAAGCTACACTTGGTTCCAATACAGTGACATGTGATAGGTTCTTGTAAAAGTGAATAACCTTACTAACTACATAAGCTATCTCGAGTCAGGTCAATACGAGATATTGTAAAGCTCCCAACATAAAATAGGATGATCCGGAGTAAGACTAGAGTGACGAGAAAGTTGTCGGCCATATGACAAGGAGGTTGGTCTGCATTCCTTTCCTTCTATAGTTACATTTAAGTGGGCTTGGATTTACATATGGGTCACTGAACAGCTAGACTTACAGCCCAATAACAAATGTGAATTTCTTCAGCTCAATAACAATAAAATGTTACTTGAATTGACCTAACAATCATTTTTTGCATCATCTATAATCTATAATCTATAATCTATATCTATAATATCTATAATCTATAATCTATAATCTATAATCTATAATCTATAATCTATAATCTATAATCTATAATACATTATAAAAGAGGAGTGATGGCCAACATGGTCATTTTCACCTCCGTACAACTTAGCAAGCACCATGTACAACATATTAAAGCAAGAAATTTAAGGGTATTATAGGAACAATTGTGACAATTAAGACACTTGAAGGGGTAAGATAGACATTTTACCCACCAACTTCTTTGCAACAAGGTAAAAGATTTTCCCTATTGCCCCTCTCCTCCCTTCGTATTCTCTGCTCTCCTTTCACATTCTTTATACACGCCAATTATATCAGTTTTTTGAGAAATCATTAATATCTTTCAATTCCATCTTTAATTGTATGAAACCTTTCGATTGATCTCCCTGTCTACTTCAGACTTCATAATCGCTTCCGCCTCTTGTACAGTTTTAGCAAGAACCAAGCATGACTTCATGTTGAAGAGGCTAAGCAATTGAAGCATCAACCCTAAATCGACACGTCCTAATTGATTCCCCAAGTAAATTGTTTGTTAAAACCCGTATTTTTTTGGATGTTTCAAAATTTGTACTTTGTTTAATATTCAAGTATGTTGAATTGTATTGGCGTTGTGTCGCTCGTAAGAAGGTTTCGCTATTCAGAATTACAAGCTTTTTTGATGTTTTCAGAAGGTTTTGCTTTGTGCCTTGTGTCACTAATTGTAGGTATGCTGCTCCAATATTTGCGAACATTGATTATCAAAATGTTGATTCTACTGTAAAGCCGAAGGTATGTTTTAAATGTCTAATTATGCTCGCGACTTCATTTTCTGCAATATAACAATATTGATATTTCTTAAATGTGATCTTGCAGAAAGGTGTTGTTATAGGAAGAATGCCAATTATGTTAAAGAGCCTACCTTGTGTCCTTCATGGTAAGGATGACGATGAACTGGCGAAATACGGTTCGTATGCATTTGAGTTCATGTTATTACTTTGTAATTAAACAGTAATGCACAAACTAACTACCTATAACCCAAAATCTGTGTTTGCACTCTCTCTTCTTACATATCACAACTATATTTCTCTCTTCACGTTCACGGTTCACCTATACGTCGAGTAAACATTAAGTAAACGCGAGTCGAGGGGTAAGTGGTAAACGGAGTAAATGATTTGCTTTAACAAGACCCATAAGATTAACATCTTTTAATATTTATGATATAATGGGATAGGATATTAAAGTTGTTGATAAGACCATTTTTGTAGCACAAAACTCTTTTTAAATCTTCACAGCTCCTCATAAATTAAACTGCCATGATCACTCTAAATTCATCACAACATAAATTCCACATCTATTTCTGTGGTTCTTATACTGCTTTAGACAATCAGAACTAAATTTTAGAAAAAAAAAATTAATACTGGGAAAAGAATTTAATAATTATGATATACCAAACACACAATTCTTAATGCTTTTCATTTGGCTTTGGTGAGTTTTGAGTCAACTGCTGACGAAATGGCGATGCACGTGTGCTACTTTATATTGAGAGGCTCCTTGGATGTTGTGACCCGTTTCTTGAAAGAGACCCGCTTTGAATACGAGCGATGTTTCGGCCATTTGGACACGACCCAACCCGTTCAGATTGGACTGTTTGGAGGTAATATGATGAGCTGGCCATGTCCTTTAGAGTTAGAAACGGCTTTAAAGACTCAAGAACTTCACTCATAAGTGGTCTGACTTTTGAGTCCCGGCTCAGGCATTGGGCTGCTAGCTTGGCCGCTTTCTGGGCTCCTTTCATAGAGAAATGACTTTCAAGTTGTGGGTCTATTAGCTTATAAAGCCTCCTCACTGGTATGTTTTCTATTTCTTTGTTTTATTTCTAAGGGATTGAGAGTCATTTGAAGTTAACATGAAAGCATAGAAGCCGCTTAAATCGCTTTATGACATACAGTTGGATTTTTTATAAGTTTACATTAGTAATTTCAAGATGAATCTAAATGTAAAACAAATATCATTACTTGACATGTCTAGGTTGCTCGTGATGCAAACCACACCGGATTACTTTTCACAGCTCCCTAGCGATCTTCGTCTAGACGTGAGTGAGATTCTTGATTGTTGTTCTTTGGATCAATTATTATTATTATTATTATGATGATGATGATGATAATTTAAAGTTGTTTTGGGAGATATAGATTATGTTTCCTTACCAGTTTGAGTTAAAATTGTGTGTGTAGCTGAATGATGCTGCTTTTGATCTTTCAAATGGACTGGTGATGGAGCAGGTTGGTGTTTTCTTAATCTTTTTGATTGAGTTCAAGAATTATGCCATGTTTGTTTGGGATTTTAGCAATTGTTAGAGTCCAATTAACAATAATATTTCTTGATGAATAATGCAATAATTATACTGTTTGAGATATTAGTGTATAATACGTGTAAGCTAGAAAAACCGATTAACCAAACTGAAAAGCTTAACCGAGTAAAAAAAATGGTAGTTTGGTTATGATTTTCGTGATGAGCAGTTTTTATTGCTTAGTTATGGTTGGGTGTGTATATAATAAATGACTGGATTGCTAATGTTTTATTAATTGTCGTTTATTCTTTATAAATGAAAAGGATTGCTAAGGTTTTATTTGACCCATAATATATATAATTCTATTTATTATTGAACTAAATCCACCCGCCCCCAAAGTGGGGCGGTTAACAGAATTAACCAAACCATCTTTTCCAATAACCGAATCAACCGGACCGTTTATAACCAAACAGATTGGTTATGAAAATCTGAAAATTGAAACATAGGTTCTAGGTTAGATTTTAGTCCGTAACCCAATCCATCCAAGCCATGCTCACCCCTAGCTTTATAAGTTCCCTATTGTTGCAAAAAATGGTACATTTGTGAATGACTGATGCAATTTCTGGCCCCTCTATAAAATTCTCAAGTCTTAACCATTGAGAACATATGTTGACTGTTGAATAACCTATGATTTGTTTAAAGTAGGAAAAAGAAATTGATGATCATCCAAACTTAGAAGTTAAAGTATAGCCTCTAAACCTTTCTAAATTTTAATTAATTATCATTTAGTTCTATTAAACAACACCTTACACTTGTTTGTTCATATTTTCAAACTAAAACATGAAAAAAAAATTAGCAGTCAAAATTGTATGATAAAAAGAGCACATGATTATGTGAACTTACTTTAAATTTCATCAGTGTGGACAAGAGTTGGGAATGACATTGCTGAACATATCTCGAGCGTGGGAGTCAGCCGATACATTGACTTCAACAGCTTTAGTCAACAATCTCCCTACGTTGGTCAACTCGTTGATCAACAACAACAAATCAGGCAAGAGTAAAAGCAAAAGCTTTTCATACAAGTCCATTAGCCCAAGGACTTCTCTCTAAGATGATTTGTATATTATTGCTAATCAGCACTGGCAAACGTTTGACTTCTGCTGGAAGGAGGTTTCAGTCAATGGGTCAGTATGGTCAAGGTGAACTACAAAGGGTAACTTGTTAAAACTTTGGCTAGCTCTATGCTCATTACAACTATAGAGGTGGCTATTTCAACCCATTTTACTAATTTTTTTTAATCTATTTTATTGTTGTTTTATAATTTACAGCCTTTTACATTGTTTTTAATAAGTTTAATGTTCTCCTTTCCCGTTTTTTTATATTTGCATATCTTTCGTGATTATTAAAATTATGTTTTTTAGCGTTCATATTCAAGGTAAAAAACAAATATACGCATTCAAGTGTTGCGACAGATGTGATGAAACCTATGATGGAGGCATTTGCTGCACCTGGACATCTTCACTTCCAACTTGAATCAGCTATGCGTTTACGCGAGGTTAAGTAACATTAGAAGTACACTTCAGATGACTTTGAAGTTTCTAGTCATTTGTGTCATTTTCTTTATGAACAATGCCTTCTAACATATGAAGATTTGGTATGATGCAGGCTTGCTAAGGAAATTCACAATTATGTTAAATTATTTTAGCCCTTGCTTTTTGAGGAATGCCGGTCACAACTCTACAATACATGGGAGGAACTAACTGAAACAGCTTCTAGAGATTTGCATGCAATGGTCCTGATAAAAAGTGTTGAGAGACGAGAAAGAGGTATTACATTTCATAATGTTTAGATTTTTTGAAAATATTTTTAAGAAACTGAATAAAGCAGTGCCCTTTTAGATATTTTATTTTATGTATTGTAATATCATCACTTAATTTAATGTGTGCTTACAGGTTAGTATGATGTGATACTTGCACCTGCAAATGATTGTAGATGGAATTTCATGGAAGGTGCTGTGACAGTTCTTTCAACCACCAGATCTAGAACATGTTTGTTTACGTATCTTTATTGTACTAACAAAAAAAAACTTGTATCAAACTATATGCATGAGACAATGAGCAAACAAAAGAACCATATATTCACAAACCAAACCAAATGGTTGATAAAATTGGGACACTGTATTTTTTTCCCCTTATAGTTGGTGGTTTGGTTGTTGGTTTCTTAACCATCCAAGCATGAAGCACCTTTAACCTCAACCCATGAATAATCTTGAATGTTTATTAATTTGATTTGTTTTGTGTAAATTATTTTCTTTATGTCCTTGAATTATTTTCTTTACAGTACTGTAAAAAAAATTCTCTTATTAGTAGCTCAAAAATGAAAAGAAGTGTCCCATAAAATATTCTCTTATTGATCATACTTGTATTCGTTGAAACAACATTGCAGGGCTCGATAAGAAATCTGTTGCACAGAACAGCCAAGCTCTTGGTCAGATGTCAACTAATATTTGTGAACTAAGGGTAAGTAAATTGTTCCACTGATTCTTGAGCGTGGCTATTGCAACGGCTAGATGATGTGTGTCGTATGTATGTGCGCGCTTGAGCATTTTCAGTTATAAAGAATGAAACACAGATTGAGGATTTTAGATGGGGATCCACCATAAATAGTAACTCGCAAACACCACATGCACCATAAACCCCAACAACTGCGAGACTACAAAACAGCCGCACCCGCCGCAACGCGCGGGCATTCCCACTAGTAATAATTAAATCATATAATACTTTGACGGTAATGATGAGCTAAATTTTTCTTTAATTGAATCAAATCCAATTCTTTGACGACCGTAAATGATGAATTCAAATGGCATTGTCAAATTATTTTCCAAATTAAAGATAACCCTTCTTGAATAATCGTAAGTTCCTCGTCCATTGTTTTTGTGCATTAGGGATGCTCTCACCTTAACTCTCATGAAAGGAAACACGTAGTGCACCATTTTATCGGCGGATCTTAAACTACATTTACAGTAAATCTGAGGGGTAGACTCAATACATATAAAATTTTCAAAATATTTCGTTAAAACTTACACTACGAAAGAAAAACAGGAGGGGGAGGGGGCACCCTGGCCCAAGAAAAGATATGCAATTGTGGCATTGCATCCTCCTGTTTTGACTAGCTACATACGAATTTAGTAATTTTTTGGGATAAAAGTTGATGGGTTGACATTGACGGGTTCCAACTACTAAAAGGACTTAAATATCTATGTTTCTATGTTAAGGGGGAGAGATGGGTAAGAATGTAATTTCACCATCATTTTAAGATGGCATACAAAAGGTCTCATGCATAAATCTCTAACTTTTACCATTTTCTTCCTTTTATGCCCCTTATGTACAACCTTTGCTTCCAATTGTCCGGACTCAATTTTTTTGATCGATAGTGGCAAATCGGCGGGGGCCGGACTCAACCCGGACTCGATTTACCTACGAAAATCACAAATTTATACCACTGCGCCAAAAAACAGGGGGCCAGGCCCACCCCTGGCCCTTAACATCCTTCGTCCCTGATATGCTTCATTAGTATGTTGTATGTATGTGTATTCTTGATGTTAATAGATTTGTATTCTTTTAATAAAATGTTAACTAATAGGGATATATCAAATATACTATATTCAAGATGGGTATCATGGTTATATAACTTATAAGCATAGTATATTGTTCAATCCGTGAGACCTTTATAGGGATAAAATGGATTTTTTTTCCCTGCAAATTTGTAGGTATAGTGCAGTTTGTTTGTTTCTTTACTGTTACTAATCTAATTTTGTATGAATGGAAGTAAAACAGCTAACACTTTATTCAATCAAATCCTAATGCTTCTAACTCTTTATTTTTATTTTTATTCAAAAAGACAACTTCATGTTCGACTGTACTTGATAACTTGAATAAGATCGTGTTATGTTGCAAAATTTGTTAATTCTTGGTTAAATGTTTATGTGGCACAAAATGATGACTGAACCAAAGAAAGTTTTAAAAATAAAATATGTAAGAATCTTTTCCCCCCCTCAAATCCTAATGTGAAATCAGGTAGAGGTGTAGAATGACATAAATGTTTACATACAGTAGGTTTCTAATGCAATTTAAACTGTCATACTGTAATGTTTGTTGTATGGATATATAGGGTGGAGTGTTTGTTTCTTATGTATTTTACATGACCATTTGGCCTTTTTCATTACGTCATTTATATGATGTGGGAAGAAATTAAGATTTAATTAGAATTTTCATGTATTTGATGTAAAAATATATAAAAATCTTGATGCGTCCCCTACCTTATCTGTAGATGTTCATTTGTTCCTACATGAGCCTCGTGTAGATTTTAGACATTGGGTAAATTAACGTTAAATTTTTTTGGATAAAGTTATCAATAGTAACCAACTTGTCTAAATATCCGGTTAAAGTTGCTTAACTTTTACTTATTTCTCTATATATTTTTGTATTGTTAATTTGATTTTCATTGTTTCGAGTGACCTATATATCACAATGATTTTTTTTGTTAATTTTGATCTACCTGGCAATCTGTTTTCATTGAGTTTTTATCTTTTTTGCAGGATATACTTCATATATTAGTTATCTTAGCAATTTGATATTAAAAATAATTTAAGTGCCCGCCACACAACATGCATCTCAAAAACAAAACTACCCGCGGCAACGCGCGGGCATACACACTAGTAACAAATTAAACATTTAAAAGGTTGGGGAAAGAACAAGACGTACATAAAACGGCCCACGATTTATGACTATAAACCGGTTTAAGGGCCCAGTTAACTCCAAGATTGACTTACAAAGTTACAATCAGCGTTTACTGGTCAACATTTTACTTTTGGTTGTGTATATCTTCGTTGTCCTATTCAGGCAGACGTGATTACGTGAACCACGTTTTATTCTTTTTCTGCAATGAAATATATTATTATAAAAATACAATTGTTAATACTATATTATTAAAACGTGACTACTTTTTGAATCATACATAGTAAAAAATTTCTTTGTTATTAAACAAATGCAAACACATGCTTTTGTTTTTTTTAAAGAAATAATAATTGCTTTTATTAAATGTATTGTGTGGATAGTCAATTTATAATCTTAATGATGTCATTCCGACCATGATAAGAGAACCCAAATGGTCATGTGACATAAAAATATATCTTATGATATGAAAAACACAAAAAGCACAATTTGTGCAATTTCGGATGTCAAAAGAATTAGTGTTACATGTAGTGAACGATGACTAAATCATGCAATACAACATATTATTTCGCAGGATTTCATTAAATGTACAACACCTTAAGCAAGATGTACATAATGCGTGTAAAGAAAATTTTCTTATTTGTTCAAACAATGACAATTGAAAATTTCTCTCCCAAATTACCATTTTAAATGTTTTTTTAACTTAACTTGGTCATATGAGTAATTTTATCAATAAAATAAAAGTATACCTTTTCGATTGATCAATTCTATGTCCAAGTTTAATCAAACCTTAATTAACATAGTTATAGGGTTTTATATCTTCAAGAAGTAGTTGATCATACTATAAAGTTAACTCACTTTTGATTGTTAATTAATCATGGATCAACAAATTGAAAACATTCAACACCAAATATTTGCCAATCTATCTATCCATTACTTTTGTAAAAATACAAGTATAAGCTATATACAACATAACGAAAAGTAAAAACTAAATGGGGATCTACTTTTTGTAGTATTTTATCCCACAACTATATCCTAAAAATAACCAATTTTACAACAAACCCTAAAACCAAATTTAGGTCTTTCTTTACCTAAATTCTATTTTACATGATTTGTTTTGTAATCATAAACTTTTTTATATCTTTTTTTCTTTCTAAACTAAGTTAAATGTGATACAAGGAGATTTCTTCCAAACCCTAGAATGCATCTTCACAATCTCCCTTGCTTTCTCCTTCATCTTACTTCCACAATCTACTTGCACAACCAACAATAGTTTCTCAACAACCCCTAACTCTAACATCTCTTGCACCACCCGCGTGTTGCCGGACAACACCGCGACCGAGTACAATATCCTCACTGCCTTCTCACTCGCCACAGCCGACACACGAAATATCTTCTTCGAAACCACGGCTATACCACCCGCATGACTCAATAGCTCCGCTCGCCCTTCGGCTGAATTACAAATTTGATCCAAAACCGTAAGAATCATCTCGGAACTCCTCTTGTCCGTACACTCCATCAGCTCGTCGATTAATACCCTAACCGCCCCTGCCTCGGCCGCTTTTATCCGGTTTCGGCCCCATGGACACACACTTATGAGTAGCTTTAGTGTTGCTTTGGTGGCTTTTGGGGAAATTTGATCAATCAAGATTTGTACAAGCTCGGTAAAAAAATTAGGGTTTAGTGACGTCACTTGCATGGGCTCAGCCACCTCAAACATCGACTTAAGTAACATAACGGCGTAAGCGCGTGACTCGTATCCGGCGGCGCGTTGCATCACACGCGTCAACGTCTCCACGAAATCTAAGTCACCATTCTTTCCAAACAAAGATTTAAGACCGATTGGTGAAAGCTTAAGGTGGTAGAGAATACTTAACGCTTCGTCGGCTCCGGTTACCTCACCGGAATATGACGTCATGTTGTTATTAATTTCGTTACTTATGATGCTTGATAAGTGATCAGCTGCCCCAACTGATTCAATCAACCGTTTATTCTTTTCGTTCTCCAAAACAATTGTTTTCAATCTCTTTAAACTCATCATTTGGTGTTTAGGAGACTTTGAATCTTTAAGGAGTTTAATAATTTCGGTTTTGGAGATAGCGGGTCGCGGTGTGGGGAACCTTTCGACTCCGGATGAGGCGTTGAGGGTGCACCAAGATTGGATTAATCGGCGAAGGGTGTGGTTTGGGGTTAGCTCGATATCGACCACGACTAGTTTGGTTACGGGACATACGTCTTTCTTTTGTGAAAATAGCCAGTTTTCGATGCTATCGCGATCGTATGTGATACCCGTGGAGAGTGTTACCGGGTCTTTCATGATCTCTAGTGAAATCGGGCATAAGAAATAGCGATGAACGTCGATTTCGGTTTGAAGATCGCTCATAATTGAATCTAGAAATGAATTGATACAAAGTTACAAACACTATAATATGAAGAATAAAAGGTTTGGGAAGTAGAGGGCTTATTTTTGGTGAGTGTTGTTTAATGAATGATGTGTATGAACTAATTAAGGAAAGGATTAGGTTTTATATGTGTATATATGCACGTTGTGAGGTGAAATTGCTTTTGGAAAAAATGAAAGTCAAAGGCTCGAAGGACGTAAGATGTTTTTGACTTTTCAAAGATGCTATGCAATGAGATAAAGATACTCCAAAAAAGACAACTTCTGTTTGACGATATATGCATGTGGGACAATTCAAATGTGTGGCCAAGTTGCGTTGATTGAGTGTGCCAAGAATAAACAATTTCCGTGTACAAAAATGTGACGGTTGTGATTCACAAATTTCCCTTTTTGAGTTGATCAAGTTTTGTTATTATGTACCTAATATTCAGATGCGTCCTCGACGACTTATGTGGTCTATCCGAGCCGTTAAAAAATATGTCACTTAGACTTTAAAAAATCAAATAATTTAAACTCATTGTTATGTATGATCAATAGTATAGCAATAAACATAACAATTATGAAAATAATAGTATTAGAATGAGTAAAATTACAAACCATAATAGACTAGTATCTAACCGACGATTCATGAAGCTCTCCTAGCATTCTTGCTAGCAAATTGGTGGATCAACTCTTCATAGTTTATACAATCTAAGATTTCTTTGTTGGTAGCTATAATCGCTAACTCGCTAAGTCTTTTTTGGGACATTGTGGATCGTAAGTATGATTTCAACAACTTTAATTTTGAAAACTCCTTTCTGGAATGACCAACAATATTCTATATGCGATGCATGCATTTAGAAAAAAATAACTTTTTTTATTTAGTAGGTTAAATAGGTATTGGGCTTATAAATGTTATGGGCTTTGAGTTAATAATATTTAAGTTTTAAATTGATTATTATTGGGCCAAACTTTAAAGCGTTAAATAAGTTTTCTATTTAAAACACACACACGCACACATATATAGCAAATTTATATAAAAAAAGTTGTGCCCCTGATAAAAATGGATCCAAGCCGGATGAACCCCCGACTTGGGCCATAGACGCCCATGCTAATATTATTCTTATAAAAAATAAACAAACGTAAATATACTTCTATCTTTATAGTTTGCTAAAAGAAGAACCTTCTTTGTCACATGTTTTTGGTGATATCTAACCCATTAGATTTCTTTTTGTTTTCAAAGTAAAGCCAAAACTAACCAAAATTTAGGTCACACTTTATAAAGAACCAGTCATCTAACCAAAAAACGGTCCACGGGACCATTACCAGCATGGGTGGTGGCGGTGTTAACGTGCTGGTAGTGGGTACTCGTGGACAATTCGGGTGACGCCCCGTCCCCCCTAAGGTTTTTTTCAAACATGGTGTAGTTACTAATAGGGCGTAAGGGGAAAGTGAATATGGTGCTGTTGCACATGTAACCTTACATGTGCAACCAATCAAAATTACGTAATTTTGATAAATTTCAATTAAAAATATTAACATTGATTGTTTCGGAAACAATATTTGAAGAAGTAGGATTGAAGATTTCGCTCGTTTGTAAACAAAAAAAAATCAAGAGGAGAAATGTAAGAAGCATGGAATAGTGAGGCTATGGGGCATGGCTACTTATAGGGATTGGGTCGAGTAGTCTCCATCATCATTTTGATAAACGAAAACTAGCTTTTCGTTTGGATATATACTCAGATAATCATGAAAATTAATTTGTGAAAATGAATTTTAATTGAAATTTACCAAAACTACGTAGTTTTGATTGGTTGCACATGTAAGCTTACATGTGCAACAACACCATATTCACTTTCCCAAATTATAATTATATATATAAAATGATGTTGCAGTTATATAAATTAAAAATAATAATTAGTAAGTCTAGTTAATTAAAGCTTAATGTCATGCGCGAGCCAGAGGTTTTATCAAGGGTGATGACTTTCAACCATCACTACTTGCGATTGTGGGGTGGGTGCATGAACTTTTGCCTACGAGTGTATATTTGTGGCATTTTGCCTATAAGTGTACACGACCGGAATTGTTAGATGTTACAGAAAATCCCTTGCATTTTGGATATACGAGGCTACCTTTAACTCCAACTTTAACTCCAAGGTCTTTACTAGGGGTGCAAATGAGCAAAGCCGCTCGTCAGCTACTTGAGCTCGGCTCGGTAAACAACTCGGAATGAGCCGAGCCTTATCGAGCTCGAGCCGAGCTTGAGCCTAGAACAAAGCTCGTTTATTTATCGAGCCCGAGCTCAATCCTGGCATGTTGAGCTCGTTAGGCTCGTCGAGCCTTATCGAGCCTAGTGTAATATTAGTTTTTTTTTTAATATTTAATAATATTTACCACTTATTTAAAATTATTTAGTAACCGAGTCCCGAGCTCGAGCTTCACTTATCGAGCTCACAAGCCTAAACGAACTATTATGTATATTATTTTCATTCACTTATCGAGCTTGACAAATTGTCAACGAGCCGAGCTCGAGCTCTTATAAGTCAATCGAACTCGAGCGTGGTCGAGCTCGAGGTCGGCTCGTTTGCACCCCTAGTTTAGGAGTGTCCTTGAGATGATGCCAAACGTTTTATTATTCCTTTAAAACTTCAAGTAGATCTCATAACGTATCCTTGAAATGGTGAAACTGGGTTGGCTATACATATTTTTCCTTAGTTAAACTATTCTGTATATTTAATTATAAAAAAATATAGCAATAGAAAATTTATTCAGATATAAATGGAAACCAAGTGGGATATCCATGCAAGATGCATGGCAAGTCTCAAGTGAATGGGTCCATGTATGCTTTGGCGGTGGCTGACTGGCTGGTTGGGTTAATGTGGACCATGTATCATGTATATGCTTTGGCGGTGGCTAGCTAGTTGAGTGCCAACAACTCTTTCACTCATAAAAATCAACCCTTCACAAAAAGAAAGGTAAGTCAAGATGGGTTACCCACAACTATCTACATCTAAATCACGTGTTCAAAATTGATCAAAAATTTATAATTTTGTTCGTGTGTAATATGGACTGTGTCATATATTTTAAATCTATATATATTAAAGAGTAAACCGAAGTTTCTTCACGGCAATTATATATACTTGATTATATATACTACGTACACAATGCATTAAAAAACGAGAAAATTACCAAAATAAACATTTGACCAACAAAAAATAGCAAAATAAACATCTACTGCGTCTAAACAACAGGGACGTGCTACTTTTTGCGTCTACCAATCAGACGATTACACGTGTAAAGTCTCCAGACGCTTTAATTTTTAAGGTCTTTGCGTTTAACCTTTAGACGTGAGGCTGTTGTTTAGACGCAAAAATGATCACCTATTCTTTAGACGCGATGCCTTAAAAATTGAAGCGTCTAAACAACAGCCTCGCGTCTGAAGACTTTACACATGTAATCGTCTGATTGGTAGACGCAAAAAGTAGCTCGTCCCTGTTGTTTAGACGCAGTAGATGTTTATTTTGATAATTTTTGTTGGTCAAATGTTTATTTTGGTAATTTTCTCTTAAAAAACAAATACCATTGATACCGTTGACTTTTTGAATTTTATAGTCACATAGATTTATCAAAAGATTGAATCAGGTCTCCCTAGACAATTAATAGGATATATAAATATATTTATTCTGAAATTTTATATCACCGAAATCAACTTGGCTATATGTTGAATGGCACATAGATTAAGTCATTTAATTAAGTTTAACTTCAAGAGAAATGATATTCTTGTTTCAAGACGTATTGTTAAAGGAGATATATATACAGGACAACTTTTAGATGAATACAGAAAAATTTTGTAAACCAAATTAAATTTATACACAGAACAAATTATTATTGTCATTAAATTTGTGAATGTAAATTAATGAAGGCTTTGCAACAACATAATCAAGTAAATATTCAGATAGTCCATGTGTTTTACAAACAAATAGGATTTCGTCATTAATTAGTTTTTCAAAAGTATGGTACACGTGGTTTGCACTTAAAACGCAAGTAGTCCTTAGCCAATTTTAAAGGTTTTAGTAGATCCAAGTGAGGGGCTAAATCTAGGGGTGTTCAGAATTCGATTCGGATTCGAAAATTTTGAAATTCGACTTAGTTCGATTCGATTACCAAGAATTCGATTCGATTATTAGGAATTCGAATTCGATTCAATTCGAATTTGAGTCCTGTAAATCGAATACGAATTTATGATTTTAAATTCGATTCGAAATTCGAATAAAAACTGTACATGTATATTTTTTTAGATATATATACACACATACACATTATTATATACATAATTCGTTTTGAAAAGTACTATATACACAAATATACACATTGAAAAAAAGAATCTCTAAATTTTGATCAAACTCTAAGAACCCATAGTGTCTACAACTTTTACCATAACTATATTTTACATATTTAGCTTAAACATCACAAACCTCTCTAACAAACTATACTCTCTACTATTTTAAAATTCACGTATTAGACATATTGCTAATTATCAATTTTGTATATTTGTATTTTATATGTTAAAAAATAATGAGTTTGTATTAGTTCTAAAACTAAAAGTGAAACAATTTATTATTTATGGTGAATTTGAACTAAATCGAATTTATTCGAATTCGATTCGAATTCGAGATTCTTATTCGAATCGAATACGAATCGAATAAATTGAATTTTAAGCGAATAGGAATCGAATACGAATTCAGGTAAAAGTATTAAAAATTCGAGAACTTCGATTCGAGTAATTCAAAAATTCGTTATTCGATTCGTTGAACACCCCTAGCTAAATCTGTTATAGAGTGCAAACCATATATACCACCATATGCATTTTTTTTTTTTTGCAAAGTTGGGGACTATGTGCGTTACCATTTCAAAACTAAAGACTAATTAAAGTCAAATTTTTAATAAACCAACCCAGTTTAATTAATAAACCACATATACCAACATATGTGACTTTCAAAGATATGTACAAATTTTATATGTGGTATATGATGGTATTTTTCCTTTATTAAAGTGACTTTAGGGATCATTTGTGTATTTTTAAAACTAAAGACTAATTAAGGTCAAAATTTTAATATACTACATAGACCATGTACTTTATTCTTTATAATCTAGTATACAAAGGAAAGGGTTATTTTTATATTTGATCAATCGCATTAGGGGCTGTTTGGCAACTAATGTGACCCAATAAGTTCTAAACCAGTAATCTAGATGCACGATTAAGCAAGAGACTTTAAACCAGTAAGTGCTGAGCCAGTAAGAGTACCCCCTACGTGGTGGTGGTTGATAGTGAAGGAAGTGGTGGTGCGTCTATGAGGTTGATGCATGAGTGGTTGCGTGAGGTTAAGTAGCTAGCTACCTAATTCAGAGATGTTCTACTAGTAAATCATACACACTTAATATTCAGATGTAGTCTTTAAAAAAATCATTAAAAAAACTATCACACAGACTCTAAATTATTGTTACTTTAATTATTGTTGTTGTTATTGTATCTTTTGATAATAAGTTATTTGCAGTCTTGCACTGCAATATTTAATATAGATATATGTTTGACTCACCTAATGTATCATAAGGACCATATAAACTTCTATATTTAAGCCAACAATATATAAAATAGTTGATTCCAAGGTCAAACTTGTGATACACAAGTAGTTTGACTCGATAACCCTTGACATTGATTTTTTTTATGCACCAAAAGGTTTGCTCTTTATTTTTTTATCGATCAACAAATTATTTTATTATCTCCAAAGCTAGTAATAAGGTACTAGCATACACCAGAATTACCACTTACACCAGATAGAAACATTCACTTCTCACATACACATCTCTACCAGCCGACTTTATCAAACTGAAACCCAGACCACACATAAGCCCAACTCTTGTTGTTTAGCCCGGGCCTTGACCCACAGAAAACTCATATTCTTTATCTCGCCAATCATTTTGGAAGTCGAACACCGAGCCGGTTCAAAAAACAATGTGTTTTCGCGCCTTCCAAATACACCAAATAGACGAAAGGCAAACCGCTTGAAACGCCTTTTTCATCTTCATCGAGCCACCCAAGATTGAATGTAGGTCCAAAATGTCCCTAAAGGCAAAAGCATAAATGGGAGGGGTCTTGCACCATTGCGCCACTAACTGGCAGATTACCTGCACGATCCACATGGTACAAAGATGTGTTCAACCGACTCCAAGAATTCACCACATATTAGACACAAATCAGACGTGACATTTGCATTTTTATACCCGATTATTAGCCTTACCTCAAGTCAAATATTATTATAATTAATAAAAAAAATATTAAGATGATTTAATGAGTTAGCAATCAAATATTCTTAAGTTTGTATTTACAAATATCATGTCACATTACGTTAGTATGAAATTAGTTAGTCGTCAAAATCCAACTTCTAACATCCTATGGAAAAAAAAAAGTTGACACATGTTTACATAACCACGAGAAAGAATAAAGTCATGATATACCAAAATAAAATATCAACATCAGTTTTAGGTCGATTGAAAACCATAAAAATGAATATCTATCGGCAGCGGTTCCGGTGATGCCTAATACCGGTAATGATGTTGGTATCAGTTCGGTTTATCGGTACTCTACGATACTGACATTTGCTATAATTTACGGTACCAAAAGTTAGTTTAGTTTAAACACAACTCCGTTTTCAAGAAAATTTACACTAGAATGTCAAGAAAAACTAAACACGTATGTTCATTTAAACTTTTTAGAAAATTTAACGAACAAGAACTATCAGAAATCAAATTTAATCAAAATTAATAGGTGTGTTAAAGTTCTCTTGTACGGAGTTTCTACCCAATGCCAAATATTCACATCTATTCCCTCAATATGTCATTGTATCCGTCACTTCCAAGAGTAGTACTCATGTAGATAACTAAGCTTTGGCGCTTATTTGTTGTTGCCAGTCTCATTGTCACTACCAAGAATGCATTGGACGCTTTTCGACTAATTCACGGATGCAGCGTGTGCCCATGGATTTGCCATTACATTGACCTGTTGCTGAGGAGGCTGACTATAAGGACACTGTGAAGTAGCTGCATTAGCTGTCTAGCGGGGTTGGTTCATAACACTTGTGACCGCTCATGGGTGCGCGACTTGGGCATGAACAGGAGGTGCTTGTTAGACGGTCCGGAGTGGGGGAGGGAGGGGGGGAAAGGCACTTCACGCCTGCTACACCGTCCCATGAGGGGCGTGGAGGGGGGGGGGGGGGGAAGTTCACTGAGTTAACCTCCATTAGTTTGGGCCCGTTGGTTTCCAATATGTCGAAAGTTGGGACCGCTATTGGTAATTTTCGTAGTTGGGACTGTTATTGGCCAATAGTCAATAGTTGGGATTATTTCCATTATTCCTTAGTAAAATTACATTTTCTAAAATATTGTTATATGCTTGTTAACGTAGGTCCAGTGGAACTAATATTGCATAGAAAATTTTGATTTTGTCAACTAGTCAACATAACCCATGCATTACAACTTGTGGTTGTTTAACATGAATCTTAAAGAGTAACGTATCCATATTCCATAGCTATTCAATTGCCGGATCACAATATATTTCTTTTTTACATTTAGTTACTCAAACGAAAACAATATATGAGTTGAACTAAAAAAAACGTGTCCGTTCAAAGATGAACGTAACACCCATATATACTTTTCTCGATGGTCTTACGTGTCGGGTGTATGTATCCATAGCTCAACTTCTCCATAGTTTAACTATTTTCCACGAATATACCTCCTTTATAAGAAACTAATAAATTTAATTTTAATACAGAAAACTAAATTTGGTGTAACAAACGAAAAATTAGGGGGTGTTTGGGATTGATTAATCAAAACAAATTATTCGTTTTGAAAAAACAGGGGTGGAGCTGCTTATAGATTATTGCGTTTTGGCAGCCTAAAAAACTGATTATCTGCGTTTCCAAAACGCAATCCAAACACTAAAAACTGATTATCTGCTATTTGCGTTTTCAAAACGCAATAATCTAAAAATCAGATTCAAAACGCAATCCGAAACACCCTCTTAGACTACTAAATGCATAAAACGATCTTTTATGTGACGCCAAACTCAAGTTTTAAAAGTGGTTTGCATCTTACTAGAGACAAAGTCAAAGAAACCATAGCACTAAGTAGACAAGTGGACCTCTAACAGCCCTACCACTACGCGTCTACGCCCATTAACAAGAAGAAAAATATTCCAAAATTCTTCATGTTTTAAATCGACCACATAACTTTAAACTTTTTACTTAGTGAACCCATCATACTAAAACACAAACTTTACATCATTTTAAACCTTACCATTTACCTTATTTAACACTATTTGTGTACTTATAGACTATTGAGCATTATCGTTGCGTCGGGTCTTGAATTCCTGTGGACCAGATCTACCCTTTCTCGAGCTCGAGATGAATATACAACATGAGATAACCCGTTAGAAGAGGTGATCATGAGGTCGTAAACTCTAAAATCACCTTCGTCAATCAAGTCAATATATCAAATGACCGAATGTGTATATGTATGAGCTATGTAGACATAATTTTTTTTTGTGTGTGTAGAGAGAGAAGATTACTAGAGAGGAAGAGAGGGTCCCCCAAATATTCGAGAGGAGACAAATGGGATGAGAGTTAAGTGGGAGGACAATTAATTGCCAACTTGCCTCTCTATAAATGTTGGGATGTGGTGCGGGTCAATAGTGGCAGGGCTTGAACAAACAGGGGGGGGGTCTAAATACATATAATTTTTTCGGACAAAATACCTGTAAATTTGCATTACTAAGCAAAAAAAAAACACGGGGGTCGGGACACTCACCGGCCCCTTAAAAGCGTCACCAATGTGGGTCACATTACGCCCAATGCGCCGCACCTCATCCAGGCCTAAGACGAATATTAAGGGCCAATTCAATTCGAATATTAATTATTAATGACTTTTCTTTCTTTTTGATAATTCCTGAACCATTATCACCTCTATGAGAAAAGGGTTAAAAGTTGAAGGACGAAAAATGCACACATTGCATAGCAAACGTCTTACTTCTTGTTCTTCTACAATTCTACACACTCTTTGAGCTTATCAATTCTCTTTAAAAGTCAACTGCTAAATTCGTATAAAACCTAGTCTTCTCTACTATTGTCATCATTCTTAAACTTTCGCCAATTTTTCTTTAACATTCCTCAATATTTTCTTCTTATTCTTCATTCAATCATGAACGATCCTCATAATGATCCTGAAGTCCCTAGCTTTTTTATATGCCCGATTTCACTAGACATCATGAAAGACCCGGTAACGCTCTCCACAGGGATCACATATGACCGCGATAGCATCGAAAAATGGTTATTTTCTCATAAAAAAAGTGTTTGTCCCATAACCAAACAAGTCGTTGATGACATCGAGCTCACCCCGAACCACACCCTTCAACGGTTAATCCAAACGTGGTGCACCCTTAACCTATCACCCGGTGCCCAGAACTTCCCTACATCGCCGATTCCAATCACAAAAGCCGAAATCATCAAACTCCTCGAAGATTCAAAGTCTCCTCAGTTACAAATGAATAGTTTGAAGAGATTAAAAACAATTGTTTTAGAGAACGACAAGAACAAGCGGTTGATGGAATCACTTGAAGCAACGGATCGCCTAACGTCCATCTTAAACAACATGAACAATAACAAGCCATCATCATCACTGGTCGAAGAAACCACCGTAGCTGACGAAGCATTAAGTATTCTTTACCACCTTAAACTTTCACCAACCGGTCTTAAATCTTTATCCATGGAGACGATAACAAACATGATGCAACGCACCGTAAGTCGCGAGTCACGAACTAAGGCTATCATGATAACAAAATCGATATTAGAGGTAATGGAGCCCATGCAACTAACGTTGTTAAACCCTAATTTCTTCATGCAGCTTGTACACATCTTAATAGATCAAATCTCCAAAAAAGCCACCAAAGCAGCACTAAAGATACTAATTAACGTTAGTGGATGTGGTCGTAATCGGATAAAAGCTGTTGAGGTAGGCGTGGTACCCGTGTTAATCGAAAACCTACTGACTATCACAAAAAGAAGATCCTCTGAGATGATTATTATGGTTTTGGACAAGATTTGTGAGTGTGCTGAAGGACGGGCGGAGCTGTTGAACCATGCGGGCGGTTTAGCGGTGGTTTCGAAGAAGATATTCCGAGTGTCATCTATGGCGAGTGAGAAGGCGGTCAGGATATTGCATTCGGTGGCGAAGTATTCCGGCAACCGGAGTGTTTTAGAGGAGATGTTGCAGGTGGGGGTGGTAGGAAAACTTTGTTTGGTGGTGCAGGTGGATTGTGGGAAGAAGATGAAGGGGTATGCAAGTGAGGTTTTGAAGATGCATTCTAGGGTTTGGAAGAGTTCTTCTTGTATACCTTGTAATTTGATTTCTTCATATCCAAGTTAGAAAAGATTTCATGAAATCTATTGATGTTTTAGACTCTAAATTTTGTAGTACATGGGTTAAATCAAAATTCCTGTTTAGATTCACAATATATATTACAAATTCAATTTTGTTTGCTTGATCATATTGATCATTTGTTAAGAAGGAAAGTTATTATCATTAAATGATATTGTAAGGCTTCGGATATCTGCACAACTAGGGTTTTTATTTGCACAACCTCTTCACAGGTCGTCGAGGCCTGGACGGCCCGTGGAGGCTCAAATAGGCAAAAGGACGGGTCGTAGAGGCCCCGACGGGCCGTCAAAAACTCTAAACCCTAAAAACGACGGCCCGTTGGGGTCTCGACGACCCGTGCACTAGCATCCAACTCAATAACAATCATTGGCAATGATTAGGTGATGATTATTTGGTTTTTTATAAGTGTAGTGTTGGTGTTTAAAATGGGTTTGAGATGTAAATATAAATGTTTGGTTTTTATAAATGTTATTTTTTTATTTGTATAATATGATCTTTTTTATATGATTGTGTATATGAATATGAACGAATGTTTGGTTTTTTACTAATGTTTATGCTGCCGAACTAAACAAAACCCAAGATACGAACAATAAAACCAAATAAAGCATAATATTCAAACATTTACATACAAAATAAAGCATAATGAGTTCAAATGTACAACTAAGGAGCCGACCCACCCGACTGACCCGACCCACCCGGCTGACTGCTGGACGCCCCACCCTGAAGGGTACGCAGCTCCAAACCAGCATCTCGTCGTCTCTCATTCTCGCTCTCTAACAGCCACCGCATATCAGCCCCCATCGTCTGCATATCAGCCCGCATCGACCCCAACTGATCCAGGATCTGCTGAAGTATCTGGGCCGAGCTATCAGGCAACCTGACGGCATGATAAACGCGGCCAGGATGTTGTCGCTCATCAGGGGAAACATCTCGCATCTCTACATCCACCGGTGGGTCGCCGTCGACAACGTGTGGTATCCGGACCTCCTCGGCATGCGGCCCCTCAATATGTACTAGCGGCTGTGGTACAAAATGCTCGCCACGGTCGCCATCTACACCCCTAGCACGCTGGTAATATGCGGGTGGGTTGCTGCGCGGGACCCGTCCTGCCACCCTCTTTGCGTAACCTCCCTATTAACATAAATGGACAGTTAATCTTTTTGCTACCCGAAGACCTTACTGTGGCTGTAGTTTGGTATTCGCCAGCACGGTCGCATCTCAGGTCTATCCTAATTTTTCTTGCATTATTTCCCGTGCCTTTTGAAACAGAACGTCCGGTCACTAGGACGTAACCGCTAGCAAGGGCTCTATCGTAAGCCCATTGTTTCATCTCTTCAACAGACCCGAATACCTGAAAATTTATACAAGAGTACTCTAGTCTAAATTCATACTACTCTAAATTATATACTACTGTAAATATATACTAGTTCAATCCAACAAACCCTAAAACGTGTACAGATATACTAGTGTAAATAAATAAACATCCGGGTTAGGTTCAACTTTTATGTTAACACCTTCATAAGCATCTTTCTGGTTGTCATCATTCGGGTTAGAGCCGTTATAATCTTCCTCGAAGTCCTTAGCACCCCTCCCGCGCGAATGGTCACTCCCGTACGTGTACTGCGGGTAGCTTGGTGGCACGAAAAATGACTCCTGTTCCTCTACATATTCCTGGTTGAGATCGGGCAGTATGTTCCCGTCATTACCACGAACCCCGGATTTAACCTCCTCTTCACCAACTTGAACCCTGGGTTCATACCCTACGCTTTCAGAGACGTAAGACTCGTTCTCAGACATGTCAACGGTTAAAAAGCTTTGTAAATATGTCATCGTGAGACCGGGAAGTCGAGATGGGTCGAGGATTTTGGTGGTGGTGATGTTTTAAGGTTTGGTTCAAATGGGGAAGAAGCTGATCACGTTTTGGTTAAATCTGGAAAACTCAACAGGCCGTCGGGGCCTCGATGGGCCGTCTAGGGTTTAAATGCTCTAACCTAACACATTTCTACGGGCCGTCGAGGCCTGGACGGGCCGTCCCCGTTTACCTTTTTCAGACTTTTCAGTCTGAACTGCCTGCTTTTGCAGGAATTCAAACTGTAGACCTCGTACATCGTACTTGGACGGGCCGTTTGGGCCTCGACGGCCCGTCTTTTTTTACTTTTCTGAAAAACGGTGGGCCCTGTAGGACTGGACGACCCGTCCTTTTAATTAACCCTAATTTTCTCTACGGGCCGTCCAAGCCTCGACGACCCGTCCTAAGGTTGTTTAGGGTTTTTTTTGGGTTGCGTAAATAATATCACTCTATTGTAATGGTATTATGTTGTTTGCAAGGTAATCTCTTCTCGATCTCTCTTTCACTTCCCTCAATTTAGTAAAACGTTAATAACTTTTTTATACAACGCTAATTTTTTATAAACAAAAAGTTAAACCATCAAAACGATGATGATAAGTCAGCGGTTGAGCAGTTATAACCGTTGTAGGAGATCTACTTGTTATCATTTCATGATTTATGGTGGAAAGGTGGTGATCAGTGGAGCAAGGGTGGCAGACTGGCAGTTGTGGTGGCGATGGGTGATGGAATGGAGGCAGTAAGTTGTGATGGTGGGGTGGGATGAACAAAACGATATGCTATGGTGTTTTTTATCTAGAATTATGGTTTTGGTGGACTAAAATGTCCCTCCCTACGCTTTTTCTTCTTTAGCACATGTAAGGGTTAGATCTATTCTTAAGTTTCCTACAAGGATCAATCTTCCTATTTGATCCGGACCAAATGATAACCGGTCTCCATGGCTTTCCTTAGAGAAACATTTCTCAAGTCGCATATTACTTGTAAAAAATTCATTTGTTCACATGGATGATACAACATATGTAATGAACCTAACATTTGTTATCAAAGCGTCAATTCAAAATTGCGTAGCAAACTTTCAACAAGTATGTTCGTTGGGAATATGTCGTAAGCCACAGAATTCACTTTCAATTACAGAATTCCATGCATATACGAAAGCAATAATCATATAAGCCAGAAAGTGTTCAACAAAAATGATAATCATATAAGCCACAGAAAGTGTTCTTCAAAGAAGAAGATGTCTTTTCTTAATTATGGAAACGAATTGATAGGTTTTGTGGGTTAAGCAGGTTGAATGAATTTCTTTATGTAGAGTTCGAGCGCCATAGAATAGAGGAAACGTTTGCCTTCATCCCTCTCTCCCAATAACTTTGATATGAATAAAACTCTACCTTGTACATTTAGTTTTGTTTTTATGGTTGAATCATCACAATGGTTGGGGTGTAGCGAGGAGATTCTTACAGTTATCAGTTTCATAAGAGGAACCCTTAGTATAAACACACCAAAGCTCATGCTTAAAATTGTTAGTACTAAGCTAATTAGTTATTACTCCCTCCGTTTCAATTTTGATGTTTATTTTTCTATTTTTTGTTGTCCCAAATTAAATGTCCATTTCTCAAAATAGAAATGCAATTTTCAGTTTTGCCCATAAAAGACAAAACACAATTAAAGATTTAGGATATTATTGTCATTTTACAACATACAAACAAAAGATTTCTTAATATGTGTGTTTGTGGACCTATGACATTTAAATTGGGACGGAGGGAGTATTGCTCGGTAAACTAACCAGAAGTTGCCCATACTCTTACTAATTTAGCGTTCAGCTTGTTTGCCACTATTTATATAATTCTAATTACCAAAGCATGTGTGCAATGGTTGTTTGTACCCTAAGCTTTAAAGGTTGTACGGTGGTTTTGTAAATCGGTGGGTGCTTTTCAGGTCAAGCCAAGACGCGTGTCTCTTTCTCCTTCTATCACTTTACACATAGCCATGCCAAACAACCCTTTCTCTCCCCTTCACTTCAGGTTATGTGCCTCTCTCTCTTTCTCTCTCCCCTGTTCTTTCTCATTTTTGTTCTCTGTGATATCTTCAACTATGGTTTAAGCCGGTTTGCTTTGGTTTCTGTTGAAAATGGTCGTTTGCTAAAGACGGACAGATCGCGGATCTACAGTTGGCAAGTTTTTTTCTAGAGAGAGAGAAACACGTTTAGGGGAACCTAGGGGGTGCGTCGAGAGAGAACCAGATGGAGAGGCATTTTAATGTGCCGTTTCAGGCGGCTGTAGTCGTCTATGGCGGCGACGTTCTAGAGAGAGAAGCTGGCAGATAGGGTTTTTCCTTGCCGCTGTTGTCAGCTCGAGCCGTCTGGTAAGTAATTTCACAAAAAGTTACATTCTTTCATGTTTATATATGTAATTACACAAAAAGTTACATCCATTCATGTTTATGTTTATTTTATGTAATGGTGTACTGGGTATGATTATTTGATGGGTATTGATTAGGGCTAGAAAAAAAAATTGTGTTTTCGTGTGGAAACTGTATATATTTTTGTCAATCAATCTAGGGGGTGATACAAACAAGCCCCCTCACTATAGAAGATACAGTCGATCTGGTAACCCTTGCTCGCCAAGAAAATTTTCAGATGGTGAGAGGGGCGGTGGCGGTTCCACCGGAACACACTTTTGCGTTTTATTCGGGTAAAGGTTAAAGGAATTTAGGATTTGTGTGAATCAAGGATTGTTTTGATTTGGTTTAATGGTTTTAATAATAGGTTTGTGATTGTTTTATAGCTTGAAGAAAGTGGTTAGTAATGCACAAGGTGTGTAGGCTAGGGTAACGGGCCCGAATGCGAATGCGAATGTGGGTTCGGTTGCTCTTCGTATCCTTCGACTGACGGTTACTTTCAACTGACTGTTACTTTCAACCGCCAGTAAGAGGTATGTTTGTGGTTTGTGGCTTACAACTAGCTGCATTTAATTTCTATTACTTTCCGTTTTTATTGAACTTTATGCTTTTTGTTTAACTATTACATGAATGCTCATTGCGTCATCTATTGGTGCTACTATAAAGCCGACTAATCCACCGGTTAAAAAAAGCACGCTGGGCCTAGCAAAAGCTCCAACGAGTAACGTGCTTCCTCCCGGTTCTAGCACTACTGGTCCTTCTACTTCTATCAACGGTATTTCATTGATAAAGATTAGGTTTTTAACCCAAGAATAAGCACATGTTGCTTTAAGTGTACTTAAAAGTTGTTTGTTGATGATTTTGTTTGTGGCTAGGTCCCACTGGTGCTTCTAAGAGGTTTACTCCTCAATTTGGGTCAATTGGTCTCGGTGTTACTAGCGGAATGCATGTATCTTTACTGCTACGTGAAAAGAACACTTCTTTGATTGTGTTAAATCTAGATATTAGAGGTGGAATGACGGACAGATTAGGTAATTGGTCAAGAGAAGCAATAGTGACACAATAATAATAATAATGATAATCTGAATGGTTGAATAGAACGAAATTAGATAGTTGTATGCTATAAATAAGACTATGGGCGACTTTTCTTCAATTCGAGTTATTTGACAGTTACCCTTTTAGCTTTGTTTTCTATATTAGACCTGTCTGGGATAATACACTACCGATAGTACCCATTCATAGGTACCAAATGCGCACATGGTTTCACAATCTGTATATAAACTATAAGCATCATGTTTTTATGGGTACCTGCACAAACCAGCTTTGGCCTACCAAATTTGCATGAGCAGAAACAAGCCAAGTATGTTTTTGTTTTTCTTTGCTCACACATGTTTGTTAAAGAGGCATCTAACTTTCTTTTCTTAGTTATAAAATACACCACTTTGTGTTGTTGGCTATGCTTTCTTCAAAGCTTATCAAAATATCTTTCTTTACGTTTGAGATAGGTTTGGTGAATATTGTAGTGAACTTACTACTGTTTGTGCTTAGTGCTAGATTTGAGAATTGTGCCATTGCTTATAGCTCAGCCTGCTAATGCAACGACCAAAAATCGAATGATTACATATAAACACGATCATTCGATTTTGAGGAGGCCCAAGGATGAGTATAAAACAGTAAACCCATGCTAGCAGCAAATAGTTCTTTCAGATTTATGCAGGCACTTTAAAATTTTAAGTTATGAGATATTAAAAATTATAATAGATTTTGTGGGAAATATATGAAAATAAAATAGTGAAAACTTGAAAGACAGTTGGATTCATGCTAATTCTTTATAATGGATAAGCTGCAAGAATAGTTTTTTCCTAGCCAACAGTTTGACCCTTGGGCTTCACATAAGGTGGTCTCATGTTGTTTAGAGGTGGAAGGTAGGTCGGGCATGCGGATAGGTAATGGATCATAAAACAGTTCCTATTGACTCGGATACTTTTTAGTAGAGATAGGTTAGTCTTTTTAATTTATATTTTAATTAGTTGACGTGATGGTATTGATTACAAAAATGATGATTCAGTTTATATTTTAGTTGGTTAAATTAATGGATCAACCATTTAAATGAAATTATTTTACTCATTGTTAATACGTTTCAAATAAACCTGTAACTCTTGGTAAATCTTCACATATGACCAATCAGTAGTCATTGATATATATACTTTACATATTACATGCTACTTCTATATGTATAAATGATGTTACTTCTATATGTGTAAATGATGTGATGAAGGTTCTTTACGAACTGTTACCATAAGATCACTAAACTATTACCTATATCTCTAAATAACTGTCTAAGAATGTCTGAGGTTTATATGTCCTTTAACTTGAAATTAGGGGTGCACTCTTATCTTATTTAAGATTAGAAAACATTTGAACTCTTATGCTCTATAAGAAATTAATAGGTTTTGATAAATTTACAAACCCAACTGGAATTGAATTCCATTTTGTTTTCTGTCAGCCGTACGGGTTATGGTGTTATTATGTGATATTAACCCCTATGCAGGTTTCTTTTCTCTGAATCACTGTTTACAGCCCAATCCGATACTATGGGATCGATAAGCCCGGAATGCATGTTGGTGTGGTTGGTCTTGGTGGGTTGGGTCATGTTGCTGTTTTGTTTTGTTTCTCAAAGCTCTTGGTGTTAAGGTTACTGTGATCAGCACTAATCTTAAGAAAAAAGAAGAAGCTATGAGTAAACTTGGTGCCGATTCATTCTTGGTCAGCCGTGATCAACCACAGATGCAGGTAACACTGTTTATTATTGTATACATGATCATTTACTATTCAACATAGTTACACTCAGCACTTAACAATTAAACAACTAACTCAAATGATTCAGTTTGTATATAATTCCTTTGTTTCAACTGTTTGTACAGGCTGCTGTGAGTACTATGGATGGTATTATCGACACTGTTTCGGCTGATCATCCTCTAACACCTTTAATCAGCATCCTTAAGCCTAATGGCAAATTGGTTTTGGTTGGTGCTCCACCAACGAGTAATTAAACCAGCCAAAATGCGTCAAACAACGTCCGGAACAAAAGATTGTTGTTGTCGAGCTAAAAGGTAGTGAGAATAAATCAAAGACTTATGGCAATTATCATCTTTTTGTTATCTATTATATTGTCTGCATGTTTTAAACTGTTACAGTTTGTATGGGTTATGATTCACTTAATAGCAATGTATGCATCTAATGCTTTGGTGTTGTCGCTGTATTTATGAGTCACAATAAATAGGAGTCAGTTAACTTTTGACGCCGCCGCAACGCGCGGCGGGTCTCTATACTAGTTGGTGTTATTTACTAACTTGAAATCATTTACTCGTACAATGCAACTTTTTCACCTATCAGAGGCCTTACCTCTTGAACCCCATCAGGGTGTTTGCCCAAACACTATCAGTGTTTTAAGGTAGCTGAAATTACAATAGCCTTAATGAAGCCTATACTTTACGCTTTTTAATTATACTAAACTGAAATTTGTAAGTCATAAGTCACCAATAGTCTAGTTACGAACAAACACGCAATTTAAAAATCCATTTAGTATGCGAACAAGCATATCGTGTACAGATTTATGGTGATCTTGTCAGACACCCTGTCTGTTAATACGAACCCACGTATGTAAATCTATTGTTTAGTACAGCTTATATGACAAAAAAATCTCTTGTTGCAATCAAAGTAATATTAGTTTCGCTAATTTAAATAGTCATACAATTCTTAAGTATCAAGAAAAATATTATATAATAAATAAATATTGTTTTTTAATCGATATAAGAAGCGCAAAGTACTTAACTTTCTTGATCAACTTCATCATTTTGTCATTTTTAAGGATAAAAAATATATAGACCACCTATGCAACACGTAAGCAAACACAACTAGGAGTTCCGGTTCTAGATTATTTAAAACAAATAGATAACAATTTTGTTCAAAATTGACATTTTAAAGGGTTTTATGCGGGAAAAAAAATGATTGGTGACTTTTGTGAAAAAACAGAAATTATAGTGTTTTTAGGTACAAATAAATGTGAAGTGACTTTGTAAGAAAAAACTAAAAGTGTAGTGTTTTTTATGTGCAAAAAATTGTTAAGTGACTTTAGTGAGAAAAAACAAAAAGTTTAGTATTATATTTTATGATATTTCCTCTATAAATAAAACCAACTTTAATGGCATTATGCGGAGGGGTGTTGGAGACGGGGAGCAGATGTGGAGATGAGGTGGGTTGACCTCTCCTCCCCGATCTCTTCTCTCTATCTCTCTCTTCCTTTTCTCTCTCTATCTCTTCTCCTTCGGTGATGAGGAGATGAGGTGGCTTCGTGGGTGGTCGGTAGTAAATGTTGCAAAAGTTGCTAGGCGTTCCCTACTCGGAGTCGGGAGTACTCGGAGAGTTCTCGGCATAGTCGGAGAGTACCCGGGGAGTACTCGGCCTAGGCCTAGATTACTCGGGCCTCACCAACCTACCTTGTAGCGATTACTTGGGGAGTACTCAGTCTCCAAGACCTTATTTTACAACATTAGTCGGTACCACACCCCTCCGCCTTATAGGATTCCATCAGGAACAACCTAGACTTCAAGATTTTTGCTATCAATATCTTTTAACTATTGTTGACTTACCAGATAAATTAGGTTATGAAACTTTCTAAAAGTACATATAATATTATTATTTAGACCAAAATGTTTTTTTACCTTCGTAAAAATAAAAAGAAGAATTTGTTCGAGAACCCGTCCAAGCCGGGAGTAATTGGACCAGCCCACCACAAACCAACTTTATTATTAGTCTACGCCGGTGTTGAGAGTGGGTCCAATAAGACCGAACTTCATTCAAAAGAGTAGGATTAAGACTGAGCCAATTAACTAAAACATGGGATTAGGACTCGGTAATTACCTAATTAAAATAAACGTCACATGACCCATTTCCATTGGTAAGACTATGGGGAGTGGGGCGGGGAATGGGGGGCGGCAAGTGAAAGCCGGGCGGGAACACCGTCCCTAGGGGCGGGAAGAGGAGGGCGGGGAGGGGGGGGGGGGGGGCGGTGGGGGAAAGCCGGGCGGTGGGGGGAGATGGTGGGTGACGTGGCAGTTTTTGGTTGGGTGATTTTTTTTTTTATTTAACTTTAAAACAATATAATATTATTCCTTTCACCCCCCTTCCCCCCTCCTTCCACTCCCCACAATTTTTTCCCCCCACACGGGTCCCACAAGTGCCACATGGCGCTTCACCCTCCTCTTTCCCGCCCCTCCACTCCCTCTAGTCTAAACTAGGGGTGAGAAAAATTCGAATAAGTGAACCGTAACCGACAAAGCTGCAAAAACTAAACCGGATAGAGATGACTGAAAAACGAAGGTTCGGTTATGGTATATTTGTTAATCATTCATTATGGTTAAGTTAGGTTATATGTTCATTAAAAACCAAATTAACTGATAGTATAAACAACAATATTTATATGTTTTATTTTATAATAACATATTATATGCTAGATAATTTTTTTTTTCTTCATAATCATACTGGTTAATCCTACCAATAATAAAGCTAAAGTAGGGTCTGCGAAGGATAAGATGTGGACAACCTTATATCTACCCCGTAGGAATAGAGAGGTCGCTTCCAATGAGACCCTAACTCAATTGTAGATTTGCATCAAGCCTTGAACATAAGACACATAACACTCAATAATCGAGACAAACCCGGCTAATGCATGTACCCCTTGTATGAGTAATATATTATTTTTGTTTATTCAATATTTTATTACTAGACTTATTAATTGAAACGAGTATGTTTTGGGGTCCTAGGGGTAGTTTGGTAACTTTGTATCATTACCAGGCGTATGGAGTATATACCCCTATCAAGGCAGGCGTATGAAGCCCCTACGCTTGTAAGGGTCAAGGCATAGGGAGCTTCCCTTATAAATATTACCCTTGGCTTCAACATTTGTATCTTTTGCATATTCATAACACGGTGTTTGCCATTTTGTGTGTTCTCTTTATCATTTCCAAATCATTCTAACCTCTATCAAACACCTAAAACAACTAATCGGATCATTGATTCCGCTTTTGATCCGGATACGCGTGCGATAATCAAGTCTTGTCGATCCTACAATAATCTAGTTTATCATTTAATGAAATGATTACTCGTCAAACCCAACATCGGAGACCAAAAAGTCTTACATTTTATACCTTAAAAATGAAACTATTGTTATTAGGCTCACATGGGTCCTTGTAAAATATGAAAAGAAAATAAGATGGGTAATTGCACCCTTAAATAGTGTCTACTAAAACATAGACACAACTACGCTGTAAAATTGATATGATACTTGCTTTAATATATGCATTTGCATTTAGTCTAAACGAAGTAGGGTTAGTTTTAATCAAACGCTTGATATGTTTATCTAAACGAATTGTATTTAAGATGACAGGAAACTCTATGCGTCAGCGGTTTACTTTTAATATTCTTTTATCATGTAAATAAAACAAAATTAGTATCTACCCATGTCCAAAGTCAGAAATTGCTTAAATGTCTATCTATATATTTTAAATAAAATGGTCAAATAACAATGTGCCACACCTTCCGGGCACTATTCAATTTGCTCAGCTTTAAACACTAGCTAGTGTAATTAACTTAGATCTACCCATGTCCAAAGTCAGCGCTTAATCGAATTAACCAAAACCTTTTTCAATAACCAAATTAACTCGGTCGACTAAAACTTTATAGGATCAGCTTTAAATAATAACCAAACCGATCCGGTCTTACCGTAAAGTATTTGTAACATTGCCGTTATAAATGATAGTCCAACCCTTAACCCAAATTCCCAAACCATTTTCACATGCTATTCAACTTTCTCAATACATCACCTCTTTTAACTATATATTTTTCCTAACTTCAAAAATCAGTATATTAAAACAAAAAATTATTACTGAAATAATGAAGTTTTAGTAATCATATTTGACAATTGACATATTTATTGTACAAAAGATTTTGGACAGAATGTGTTTTGGATCGACTACTGTTAAAAAAAACACATGTTTTAAACCAAACAACTTTAACAAGTTGATTCAATTTGGCCCGACTGGAACATGCATTCCTTGTGTTGAGTCTTTGACCCAAACCATTTAATCTGTTACTAAACCAGCCCATTCAAGAAAACGAAAAATGTGGCACATTCTAAGTTACAGATCGAGATGGTAAGTTTGACTCAATTCAATTTTAATTGGTTAAGTTCAGATTGTGTTTGATCTCTTAACAAACAAGGTGATCATGTAATTCATTTTATTTAATAAAATAAATAAATAAATAAACTTCTATTGATCTTGTAACTTCTAATTTTACGGTAAATTGTGCTAGAGATAATGTGTATAATAGAATGATTAGGGTTCTACTTGATTATTGTAAGAATTCATGTAAGAATTTTGTGGAATTTGTTAATTGAAGAAGGCTCATGGTGGCTAATGGTCGGGATCGACATTTAGGTGTAACCCATAGGCCATAGTCATTCTTGGTAAAGTCGATAACTAGGTTGAAAGAACTAGAGATTTTGCTATGTTTGATGTTTATGTATGAATGATAATTGATCTTGGAAAGAAATATGATGGCTGCATGCACTAAGAAAGTTAGGCATGCATTACTTGTACATTGAGCTTCGATGTTTATGTTTGCTATGTTTGATGTTTGAAACCATAAACTAAGAAAGTTAGGCATGCATTACTTGTACATTGAGCTTCGATGGCTGCATGCACACTAAGTGTTTGATGAAATGTTTAGATAATCGTAACATGGGAATTGTATGCAAGAACTTAACAAATATGAACTGAATGTGATTTTGGGTGTAATTGATTGTACGTTAACATAAATAATGTGTGTTAGATAGAATTCATGTGGAAATTGAGTTTGATTGTATGATTTGGTAAAAATATGCATCAAGAGCTTGCACTTTATGTTTGAATGATATGATTCTGTTTGATGAATTGCATATTGTAACTAAGAAGTAAATAATATGAATTGACTAGCAAGTGACGATGTTAGAATTATGTTGTATTAGCTAACTTTTGGATTGTGTTACCTTGTAAAATCATGGAAACACTAGAATGTGTGATATTGGTTATATGCGTATATGCATGTACCTAAGTGATTATGTTTCCTATAATATGCTAATGTAATGTTTACGATGAAATCGACGATTTAGTATATCAATATGGAACTATGTTTCTAACACTGAAAGTTGTATACTTGATAGTTGACTTTCTAGAAAGTCAACAATGTAGGAATAACTTCCTAAATGAATAATTTATGAAGCAGGAAAGGTTTAGCAAATATAATATCAGAAAGGAATAAGTTTAACTTAAAAGCTTTAAAGTTAATTTTAAATAAATGTATTTAAACAATAAAAAAGACATTCTTAAACGGTATTATTTTTTCTAATGAGCTCATGGCCAACCATTATCAATTTCCATTGACCAACAATTCTACTCCAAAACAACCGACCCAAACTATTTGTATAAAATAAACCAGATTAGGATAAGCTTGATGATAATTCTAGACTATTTAAATCAATTATTATCTAAAATAACTGGTAACAGAGCTTAGAAAATATATACCATCTAATAATTTTAATGTATTCCTTTTTTGATACGTAAAAAATAGTCAACAACTTAAAAAATCTCCACCTCTTCATATTCTTTCTCCTAAAACACTACAACACTCCCAATGTAATAGTGATTATGGTATTCTCATTGATTGATCACTGTTAATATGAATCGTACATATATAGGATACAAATATTAACTACATATCCTCTAAATATGAACCGGACTATTATCTCCTATTATTTGGAGATATACATTGACTCAGTGGCGGAACCAGGATTTTTTTTCACTGGGTTCCTTTTTTTAGGTGTTTCAATTTCATATGACTAAACATAAAAATTTCGGCTTGGTTCAAGGGTTCGGGTCGGTTTTCCGGTTCGGGTCGGATAAGGTTCATCACATTAAAAAATACGATGTAATAATGAAAAAAAAAACATTGGCATTAGAAATTTAAAGCACATAATATAAATACGATTGTCTTTAAGGATAAAAAATACATACCTATAGTTGTTCCCTACGAGTTTTCATCTTTTGAAAGCGTTGCATTACATTCTCGATCGTAACTTGTTATAGTAACTCCCTTTCAATGTAACAAATGCAAGTGTCGTTCAAGTGTCATTTATCAGTAATCATTCTCTTTTCATACAAAGAACTAGCTGAAAGTTAACTACATTTACAGTATATATATATATATATATATCATTTTCTATGAAAATACCTGTTCTAATACATAGTAAACTTTGAAGCGGCCATAGTATTTAGTAGTAAAAGCGTCCAATTCTTCCTGCAAATCATCCAATGAGTTAATTAAAATATATTTATATATTTACTCAAACAAGAGCAGATAAACCTTTAAAAACACAATTACTTGCCTTAAGAAGGATGTCATCAACTGTTACATTAGCATAGATGAGATCCAACTTGGTCTTGTCTGATTCGTCTTCTAGAATAGCTCTAGCAACCTAGAATTTAAACACAAACAATATATTGATTTTAAACCTTATATAATAGAGCCACCTTTCATTTCTATTTTTCATAGTTTGCCCCATTCTTATATATAAAAAAAAAAAACAGAATGGAAATAATGAACACCTGAAACATCGGAGTGATGCCTGAACCTCCAGCAATCATTCCAAATGCTCTAGCATCACCAGGTCGATACTTGAACCGTCCCTGTAATTAACAGTAAGTTTTACTTGTAAGATTAGTAGTAAATGCAGTCTGCATAACGTACACTTAACCATTAGTAAAAAAATGTGTAATTAGAAGCAGTACTACAATTAGAAGAGAAAATATGCTTATGTTATGCTAACATGAATGATCATTTGGAAATTATGTAACTAGTTGAAAACGCAAGTTCCTCTAACCTTAGGCCCCTTTACAGACAGATAGTCACCTTCTTTCATCTCTCTGAAGTGGTGAGACATTCGGCCTTGTGGATACATCTATATTTTAAGATTTATATGAATATATATATATATATATATATATATATCTTTTTATATGTTTATAAATATAAAAGTTGTTGAAGAATTAATTTGGATATACCTTAACTACCAACTCAAAATATCCAACTCAAAATATCTAAAGTGGTGGGGTGTATGGTTTAGTAACCTCTTGACCTTGGCTATCCTTACCTCTAAAGTATGATCAATTCGATCAAAACACAAGAAGCAAAGTGATTAGTGATGAAAACATGCCTGCATTTTGATAATATAGAGTAATAAATAATAAATACCGGCAAGTAAGATGCTGTCCGATAGGAAGTCTCAAGACAGAAGTAGGTGTAGGAAGAGCAAATCGGAATTTGGCCACATTATGGCTAAGCTGTGTACGTTTCACAAGCTTTAAGTCCCTAAACTTATCAGGATCTATACATCCTAATAAACCACAACAAACAAACAAACCAACTAATTTAATGTAATGTAATGAATAGATAAGCAGATGGTTTATTATATATATAGATTGGAAATGGAAATGGAAATGACCTTTAGGTTTCTTGGAGAAAAGTAAGAATGCAACAATGGAGGTCTGAAGGCAGCACCGCAGCAGGCTGGAGGAGGAGGCGGAGCGGAGGGGCGGCGTCCGGCGGATGTCAGAAGAGGTCCGGCGAAGCAGAGAGGCTGTGATTTTTGGTTTGGAGTCACGTTTGTGTTGTTTGGAATTTGGGGGCTCTGTATTGTTGTTTGAAAGGAGGAGGAGGAGGAGGAGGTAAAGGTTGACTAGGGTTTTGTACTTTTGTTAGTTTTAAATTGAAAAAAAAAAAGTTGAAAATAAAAAAAATAGAGGTGTGGGATTGGTATGGGAATCGAACCCGGGTTCTAAGGTATGTAAATGGCGGGGTATTACCACCAAGCTACCTATAATAATTTGTAATGGGTTCCTTTGATAATATTTTTATGGGTTCCTTTTTTTTTTCTATATACTTTTACACTAAAAATTAGAAACCGAGTGGGTTCCCGGGAACCCGTTCCCGAAAGCCTAGTTCCGCCCCTGCATTGACTCTCCTATTATTTGGAGATATACATTGACTAAGAGATATACATTGACTAATACTCCCCCTCAGTTTGAGCGGGAGTTCTAACAAACGGTCAAACTGCTACGAAAATTTTCAAAAAGCTGTCGAGATAGTCCCTTAGTGAATATGTCCGCATATTGGTAAGAGGATGGCACATGAAGCACGCGTACTTGACCCAGCTGAACCTTCTCTCGGACAAAATGAATGTCATGTTTGGTCCTTTGATGTTGTACCGGATTTTATGTGAGGTAAACGGCGGAGATGTTGTCACAATAGACGATGGTAGCACTGCGAATCGGAGTGTGTAGCTCAAGAAGTAAATTGCGCAGCCATGTGGTTTCAGTGACAGCATTAGCCACTCCGCGATATTCTGCTTCGGCACTGGAGCGGGAAACTGTAGGTTGTCTTTTGGAGGACCATGAGAGAAGGTTAGAACCCATGTAGACACAATAGCCTGACGTCGAACGTCGTGAATCTGGGCATCCGCCCCAGTCCGCGTCTGAATAAGCAGTTAAGGACGGGCTGGGGCTGGGAGTCAAGCGTAAACCATAATCACAAGTACCCTGAATGTATATGAGAATCCGTTTGAGAAAAGCAAAATGCGGTTCCCTGGGAGCATGCATGAACAAACAAATTTGTTGTACCGCATAAGTGATATCCGGCCTGGTGAATGTAAGATATTGAAGCGCACCAGCTAAACTGCGGTATAGAGTTCCATCTGAAAGTGGTTCGCCAACATCAGCGCTTAGCTTTGAGTTTGTATCGACGGGAGTGGAGCAGGGCTTGCAATTGCTCATGTTAGCACGGTGTAGAATATCTTTAGCATATTGCGATTGAGACATGAATAGCCCTTGAGAGTCCGATTGACCTGTGCTACCCAAAAAATGATGTAAAGCCCCCATATCTGACATAGCAAACTCTTGAGAGAGCAAACCAATAATATTATGAAGTAATGCTGTGGAAGAAGCTGTCAGTATGATGTCATCAACATAAAGTAACAAATAAGCAATATTGTCGCCTTGGCGATAAATAAATAAAGATGTATCGCATAAACTGCCCTTGAACCTGTGGGTTCGAATGAATGTCGAAAAGCGACTGAACCAAGCCCTAGGCGCCTGTTTGAGTCCATAAAGAGACTTACTTAGGCGACACACAAAATTAGGCCGGGTGGTATCAACAAAGCCGGGGGGTTGGTGCATAAAATCTGTCTCCTGTAAATCACCGTGCAAAAAAGCATTTTTGACATCTAGTTGATTAATAGGCCACCCTTTAGAAATAGCAATCGACAGGACCCTCCGAATAGTCGCCGGTTTAACCACTGGGCTAAAAGTGTCGGCACAATCAATACCAACCGTTTGGGACTTGCCATTGACAACAAGCCGGGCTTTGTAACGGTCCAGAGATCCATCGGCTTTGAACTTAAGCCGAAAAAGCCACATACACCGTATCACCGGATGTGATTGTGGTCGAGGAACCAAATCCCAAGTACCATTATCTATTAGTGCCTTATACTCACAGTTCACGGCGTGTTGCCAATTTGGGTCCACTAAGGCTCGAAGGTGGGAGGTGGGGACTGGTGAAATGGGTGACGGTGTGGTGGTGGTAAGGTTATATTTCGGATTCGGTTTGGAGATACCTTCCTTGCCGCGTGTAGTCATAGGATGGATATTAGTGTTGGGTGGTATTGGGTTGGATGATGAACTGTTGGTAGATGTTGATGGGCCGTGAGGTATAGGGGTTGATGGGCCGGTTTGTGTTGGTTGTGGTGGAGAGAAAGGATGAGCCGTAGGGGGGTTTGGAAGGGTAGAGGTGTTTTGGGCTGTGGATTGGTGTTGTTGTGTATTGGTATGTTGGGCCGTAAGGGGTGAGGGTTGGTTTTGGTTGGGCTGTAGTCCAGGAAGGTTGGGCGAAGGGTGAAAGGCAGATGGGGATGGGAAATTAAAGGGCATGTTTGGTTGAAGTTCATCATCTAGGAATTGGTAGGAATGGGTGGTAATGGTTTCGGCAAAAGGAAAGGATGTCTCATCAAAGTTTACGTGACGGGAAATATGAACCTTGCCGGTTGAAGGATCAAGACAACGGTAGCCCCGAAAGTTCGGAGGATAGCCGAGAAAGATGCACCGATGGGATCGCGGAAGGAGTTTATTGGGTTGGGTGGCTGATTCATTTGGAAAACACGCGCATCCGAAGACACGGAGATGGTCATATGTGGGGTGACACAGGTATAAAGCAAAGGTGGGTGTGTTAAAATTTAAACGTTTTGTGGGTAATATGCTGTGTAGATATGCAGTTGTGTGTAAAGCTTCGACCCAAAAGGTGGGTGGGATGTGTGCGTGAGTGAGTATGGCCCGAACAATTTCATTTAGGCGTCTGATCATTCGTTCAGACCGGCCATTTTGAGATGAAGCTTGGGGACAAGAAAAACGAAAAGTGAGACCTTGTTGGGAAGCAAAATGGTGAAAAGCATTGTTGTCGAATTCTCCCCCTAGGTCGCACTGAAAAGCTTTAATATTTTTGTGAAATTGTGTTTGAACATGTTTATGAAATTTAGTGAAGGTGGCAAAAGTTTCGGATTTGAATTTTAAGGGGTACACCCACACATAATTTGAATAATTATCAACAAGAACCATATAATATTTATAGGAAGCATTACTAACGACCGGTGAGGTCCACAAATCACAATGAATAATATCGAAAGGGGCAAAAGTAAAGGAAGTAGAATCACCAAAAGGAAGCCTTTTACTGTTTGACAAATGACAAGAGTCACAAAAACCAAACGAGTCTTTATTACATGAAAGATTAAAATTACTAGAAAGAAAATGCAGGACTTGAGAGCCTGGGTGGCCTAAACGATCGTGCCACTTATTCGAATGCGCTGTCAAAAGGACTTCAGTTGGTGGGGTGAACGGGTAGAGATCCCCGGTGCTATCATGGCGCGAAAGCCGTTGTCCAGTATTGAGATCCTTCAAAGTAAAACCGTTAGGATCAAATTCAATGGAAACAAGGTTGTCACTAGTATATTTTCTAATGGAGATAAGGTTTTTAACAACGGTTGGTGCATATAAAATATTATTAAGGGTATAGGTGTGGTCATTTGTGGTGTGCGAGCCATGGCCGGAACCCAAAATTTGCAACGACTGACCATTACCTACAAGTATATTAGCATTAATAGACTTAGATAATTGAGAAGAGATCTGACCTGGATCAACGGTGATATGAGAGGATGCGCCAGTATCCATGTTCCACGTGGTGTCCGGATGGTTCAAGGTGAGGGTCGACAGGGCTGCTCCTAACTCCGTGGGCTGCAGTGCATCAACAGTTTGGGCTGGGTAGGGAAACCTGGTGGTGGACCGTAGGAGTAGGCTGAGGCCTGTTGAGGGATGGAAAGGCCGTAGCCTTGGGCTGATTGTTGTGGGCCAGCAGTAGAGTTTTGGGTCTGGTTGTAGGGTGCTGTGGGACGAGACAAGGTAGGGGCCCAAGGAGATTGGGCCGGGTGAGGGCAAGGAGGAAGGGTGGGCCACCAGCCGAATGGGTTGGAGTTTTGGTTTGGGCCATAAGTGGTATTGTAGGAGGGTGGATAAGTGTTGGCAGTGGAGTAGGAAGGGTTACGGCCTCGTCCTCCGTAGTTGTTTCCGCGGCCTCCACGGTATCCACCTCGGCCACGACCACGCAGGGACTGGCGCTGTTGGTATGGTTCAAACTGTTGGTGCGGGTTATAGGATGGTGGTGGAGTGGGGTTAGTGTTCGGTGTTGGGTTCGGGTTGGGGTTGTTGTTTGGTATAGGTCCACAGGGAGCAGTGAGTGCGGTTTGTTGACGAGCACCCTGTCGACGTTGTTCCCTTTCGACCATGTCACGAGCATCATCCCACGAAGTGTTGGATTGAGTGATGAAAGCAGCGGTGGTGTCGTATTCCTGGGGAAGTCCTTGAACCATCTGCAAGACCAATCTGGATTCGGAAATAGGCTGGTCCACGTCCTTCAACTGTTCAGCAATATCCTTGAGTTTTTGAAAGTAGTCATTCAATGAAGCACAAGATGCAAGAGTAGTGGTAGCAAAAGCATGGAGCAAAGCAGAGGCACGGGAATTCTTGTTGTGAAATATGGATTCTAGCTTATCCCAAGCCTGTTGTGCAGTGAAGTCATCTTCAAGAACACGAGCCCAGTAACCGTCCGAAAGAGTTGCGTATATCCATTGAAGGACAACCGAATCAATCTTCATCTAAGAGTCTTAACCCTCGTCTGTGGTCGCCGGAGGACCGGTACCGTCTATGTGATCCAACACATCATAACCTTTGGCATGAAGCTTAAAGAGCTTCACCCACGACGAATAGGAAACTTTCTCGCCATCTAAAGTTCTGATTTTATTCTGAATGTTAGTAACGGAGTATACGGGGTGGAGGTGTTTGGTTTCGGTCGTAACCGGTGCAGCAGGGGTGGGTTCTTTGTCAGCCATAGTCGAAACTTGGTGAGGTGGTGAGCGGCGAGATTAGGGTTGTTTAGGTTTATTGCTCTGATACCATAATAGTGATTATGGTATTCTCATTGATTGCTCACTGTTAATATGAATCATACATATATAGGATACAAATATTAACTACCTATCCTCTACATATGAACCGGACTATTATCTCATATTATTTGGAGATATACATTGACTAAGAGATATACATTGACTAATACAATGAAGTCTTTGTTCTATTTCACCTCTTCATATTCTTTCTCTTACAACACTCGGGATGGAGTCTTTATTCTCATAACCCTCATATTTGGGGGGTTCATTATTCATCTCATAACCCATATTTTTTAGTGATTGTGAGTGGGAAAAATATTATTGAGTTGATTATTGTGTGACTGAATGTTTAAGGTTTTTACCTTTTTACAAAATAAACAAATTTGAGGGATATATATGTATTTTAGTTAATTTATATGGATAGAGATGAAAATTTCAACATGAAATGCATAACTTTGAATCCAATAAAATTTGAGGTTCTGGGTTTCATACATCATGTAACGTCACATTCCGAGGGTGTGACATCACATTCTAAAGTATGTAGTAGTCTCCTATTGGTTTGTGATACGAGTAAGGTGTATGAATCCTAAATAATAGGTGTATGATTCCTAAATACCTAAAGTTAGTAACTTAGTATGTTGTGAATTGATATTTCACAACTAAACAACAATATGAATAAGAACACAACCTGAATAAATTATATTGATTTTTGAGAATGATTACAATAAAGGAACTAAGTATTACTAGAGAAGGGGGTGGGAAATCAGAAACCACAAAGTAGAGATGGGAGAAGAAGGCCACTAAAGTGATAAACACTAACAATATTCATTCATGCCCTATTTTCTGTTCTCTTCACGTTTATAACCTGCGCTAGTTGTTCCCAAGCACCTGGGCCTTTTACTATCTTGAATTGGGCCTGCATGGTTGGGTCACTTGGGTTGGGCCATTTGCATTCATAACATAGTAACCACCATTTTAAAAAAAAAGTAATAATTTGTCCCAAAATAAACCATAAACAATTAAATACAATAAATAATACATTTCGTGTCCCGCCATCATCTAACGACCTCAACTAGTCAACCAGAAGCAGCCATCGGAACAAAACTCCATTAACCTTTTTCAACCTAATTCTCCCCACCTTCTTTCTTCCTCCCCTTAATCACATCAACATATCCATTCCAATCTCTTTATTTATTAATTATCTTTGTTTCTTCAATTCTGTTCTTTTTTTTTAAAAAAAAAACACCTATATCAAGATGAACGATCTGTTATCTCGCTCGTTTTCCGGTGGCCGAGAGGGCGATATCGAGATGGGTAACACCCGCGGTGACGGAACCAATCTCGACGAGTTCTTTCGACAAGTCGAAGCAATCAAAGAAGAACTCAAAGCACTTGAATTACTTCATGATCAACTCCAATCATCAAACGAACAAAGCAAGACTCTACACAATGCAAACTCCATCAAAACATTAAGAACTAAGATGGACAACGACGTCGCTTCGTCTCTTAAGAAAGCTAAACTCATCAAGAACCGTTTAGAAGCTCTAGACCGGTCCAACACGACCAACAGGAGTCTTCCTAACTGTGGTCCGGGTAGCTCTACTGATAGGACCCGGACCTCAGTTGTTAATGGTCTGCGTAACCAACTGAAATCGTCAATGAAGCAGTTTAACGGACTACGTCAGAAAATAAGTAATGAACAACGAGAAACCATACAGCGAAGGTATTACACTGTCACGGGAGAGAATCCGGATGAAGGTACGATTGATAAACTGATCTCGACAGGAGAGAGTGAGAATTTGTTACAGAAGGCGATACAAGAGCAAGGGAGGGGACAAGTGATGGAGACAGTGCTTGAAATACAGGAAAGAAACGACGCGGTTACTATGATTGAAAGGAACTTGAAGGAGCTGCATCAGGTGTTTATGGATATGGCGGTTTTGGTGGAGCATCAAGGAGAGCAGATTGATAATATTGAGAGTCATGTGAACCGGGCTAACTCGTATGTTACGCGTGGGACGCAGCAGTTGAATGAGGCGAGAAAGAAGCAGAAGAATACCAGAAAGTGGGCTTGTTTTGGGATACTTTTGCTGCTGATTATAATAGCTGTTGTTGTGTTGTCCATTAGACCTTGGAAGTAGCAGGTTTGTTCAGTCTTTGATTGTTCTTCGTTCATAGTTTTACTGCGGATGAGATTGATAATACTCTAGTTTGGTATTGTAAATTAAGGGCAGATGGAGCTCTTCTAGTTCTTATGGTTATCTGCTGAAGATTTAGATTCTTGATTTGTTAATGCATCTATAATTGCTGTATTTTGATACATATAGAATCAACTAAGGTCATACAATGATACAGCCCACTATCCATGTTAATTCGAATTCGCTACTTGATTGGCATCAGATTAAGGGAGTACACTCGTCTTTTAATCTCTTAAGTCTTAACCAAAGGCCATACAAATTGAAACGGGTCGGACCTGTTAGAGCTATAGAGACCTGTAGTTAAGAGTTGGTAAATAGTGTCTGGTTCAAATAACACTTTTAACACGACTAGTAAACCCAGTAAAACGTGTTATTTTCTAAAAGGCTAAGACGGGCATGTTTAATAAGCAGGTTACAAGACACGAAATGTTTAATACGATTAATTGTAAGCAATTTAATGACATAAATGACACAACACTGTTGAACTGCTTACAATTCACTAAACACGGTTAAGAAATAATAAGACAGATACGATAAAATGTAAGCCAACAAAATTATAATGTATATAAAACTATGTCGTTTAGATAAATGGGTCATAAAGGTATCGTATCGACGTGTTAACGGATTTATTGATAAGTTAAACATGTTATATGTGTCATAAATAAGTTGAAACAGTTTAGACACGTTTTTAATCATGTATTAACATGATGACTCGTCTATGATCCGAACCTACTTATATCTCAAACACTAACCTTTTTAACTTTGTGACGAATGATACAACTATACAAGCATGTTATTGTCGCGAATTGCTAGCATTTCATATACTAAATGTCACAACGGTCAAGATTGGCGGCACATAGGCCAAATGCTTAGTTAGGTATAACAAAAGATGTCAAGCCAAGGTCAAACTCTTCTAGAACTCTAGGCAAAATGTGGCATCTTCAAGGACACAAATGGATCTCTCTTGTAGTGTAAAGATATAATTAAAAGTATAACCCAACTATAAAAGTATAACGATAACTATATGCACAAATACATATAGTAAGAATATTTAGAAACTGTGGTGACAATTCTATGAACATTGCAACAAGGTAACCCATCCCTTGGCCCTAAATGTTGTAGGATTATGGTTAATACAGAATGAACCTTGTAGTGCTACCATGGGCGAATAATTAAGCCTAGGTAGTTAAAAGACAGAGGGCACATTTAAGATGCAAGGGCATCGCATACCACATAGGCGCAAGGCGTACACATGTAACAAAAAAAGCACACAGTAAGTAAAAAATAAAAGAAGACTGACCTTTGCCAAAAACCTGCACACTACATACTTCCTCCCTCCCTCTTCTAACCCCATTTCTCCCCCATCCCAGGTTAGTATTGTGTAGGTACTGGAGGTTCATTGGTGATGTTTTTAGATAGAAAGAGAAGCCAAAACCGCTCAAATAAAGAAGAAAGAAGGTTTTGACTGCATAGGTGCAACTGTTGTGCAGCACCTAGGCGAGCACTATTTGACTACATAGTGTCCTACATATTTCGTTATGCCATAAATCTCTTATTAACTATCCTTTCATCAAGTCCAGATATGCCATAAATCTCTTATTAACTATCCTTTCATCAAGTCCAGATAGAGAATAAGAACACAAAATCAAACTGACTTCATCATTAATATACATAATGAATTTGTTTATTTCCTTACTATCGATTCTTTCATGGCTTCTTCAAGTTGGGCAAATTCATATCTCCCTATTAGTAATCTTTAATTTCAAACATATAATTCACAAAACTTATGTGACCGTAATTCTTTTACATGAGTGAACTTGTTTCATCGTTGAAGAACCAAGAATAAACTCAAGGTGAAATGCACAATTTTATCAAAAGCTAATTGAGAGAGAGAGAGAGAGAAGCAAACTTTAATGTTAATGAGTGTGAGATCTCTTCTTTAATTTGCAGAAAAGTCCATTTTTCGTATGAATTGTTGCTCCCGTGACAAGTTCCACAGATTCTGGAGATCCTTTTAGCTCCACATCAAACTTCTGTAATAACATTGCTAGTGCTATGGTTGATTCCATTAGTGCAAACTGGTCTCCCACACATCTTCTTGGCCCACCACCAAATGGTAAAAATGCAAAGTCTGATACAGTCTGATATCATCAGCCAGAAACCCTTTGTTAGATTTCCAGAAATATATATTGCCTAAAGACCTGCTAACGATAAAGGGTTGTACCATACAACCACAAGATGGTTTCCAAGATGAGATTTTACTTATGTAATAGTCAATTCCGGTTTTTGTTTGATCTCAACAAGTCAAATCCAAAATGTAGCTAAAAAGGGAATGGGCCCAACACATTGAAAGTCGCTCAAGGTCCAATTGTATGCACACAACCTCTTAAATCGTGTTATTTGAAAGATTAAGGAAGTTGTTGTTTTTGTAATCATAAATAACACGTTACCCAATTGGCCAATTCCTAACTAGCCCATCCTTGACCATGACAGAATAAGAAGAGTATAAACTATATACCTCATTTGGGTATAGAGCTCCAGCGCTTCTAGATGGATCAAAACCAGCCCACCCTTCAATGTTGTTGTTATCCTTTTTAACAAGAAACCTCTCAGGTTCAAAATCGTTGGGGTTCTCCCAGAAGTATGGAGATCTATGAAGGTTATATATCTGTTAAAAAAAATAGACGTTATTGCTAATCTAACATATGATGTCTGAAAGATTCTTGGCCATCTATAAATGACAGAGTGACAGTTGATTGCTTACTGAAATAAATAAATCTGTCCCAGATGGAATTTCATATCCTTCTTTATCTCCCATATAACCTCCTGTTAAATTGAATGATATTCATGGCATTAGAACTTTTTGAAAGCGTGAAATTTAGTGTTTTGGTATTGATTAAATAGATACCACATATCATTACCTGGTAATCGATCTGATTTTAGAGAACGCCTGATGAGTAATGGAGGCTGAGGATACAAGCGTAGACTTTCAGAAATGATTAGTCTAACGTATCTACAAATATAAACGAGGAAAATCGGGGTAAAACAGTTTACAAATAGGATAACAAGTCTTTTGATACAGAAATTACTAACACGTATAACCGAATAGTCTCAGTTATAATATTATGTTCTTTTTATAGAAATTTGCATTTGTGGGCAAATAATGTTTCAGGTCAACTCGTGCTAAAAATTACTAATAAGACTAGGGCATGAACTGATTGCTTATAAAATTTTATAATGTTTGGACAAAAGTTATGGGCCCACCCAACCCACTAATATAGAACAACAGAGTGTTAGCAACTATTTTGTGACATACTCTAGCTTTTTAAGTGACTCCAATGTTATTCCATCCTGTGAGATAACTGCATCGATTTCAGCTTGTGCTTTCTTCATTTTGTTTGGATGCTGCATAATGGTGGCTCATCAGACATTAGCTTTGGCCACAAACATTTATCTCTATATCCTTGTACATTAAGAAATTACATATTTAGATCGATACTAAGATAGACAAATTATGCCATATGTACGATAAATGCTAATTAATATGTGAGATTATTGATGTTTCATACTTGAGCCAGAAGAAAGACAGCCCAGGTAAGAACAGCAGCTGTTGTTTCATGGCCAGCAATGAGCATTGTCATCAAGTCATCTCTTAGCTGTTACATGAAAATTTAAAAGAGATTACACATTAAAGGGTCAATTTTTTTTTTTTTTATTATGACTTTTAGTTTTTTTTTTTTTTTTTTTATTCCAGGACAAAGAAAATTACATTAAGATAACGGGTAGGCGGGCAACAAGCTGCGCCGCCACCCCTTTCTGAATAGCAAATCCTAATCTGCTAAAAACGTAACCCTGCCCACCCGGAACCGAGACACTACTATGAATAACCCGCTGAACCCTCGTCAGGAAACGGATAGCCTCCGGTGCCAATGAGCCAAAGGTATCAAAAGCCAAGGGTACAAAAACATGTTGGTTCTCCTCGCAGGCTTTAGCATGTTTTTCTACCTTCTTTGTCTCTGCTTTCCGGGCCGCTTGCCCTGCTACAAAGCCACTATCCCTCAACCCAACTAGGGGAGATACACCCGTCAAGCTATGTTTCAACTAAAATGGGTCAAGCTAAAACATTAGCTTAAAGGGAACCAGTCAAATGAGCCGACCTGAATTGTTTGTTTATATTTAAATACTTTATATCTTCTTTTGTAAAAAAGGCTTTTATTCATCATAATTAACACATTAAATATTCAGTAAAAACTAAAAAGTTTAAAAATTGGCAAAAAGTGCTTGTGTTTTGACCCCTTACCCCCACACCCCATCTTCCCACCTCTAATCAAATCAAATTGTAGGGATACTTACTTGTCGATCATCAACATCAACTCCCCTCATGTCAACTAAGAAACGCAGCAGACTCGCATCCTGAAATAACTTACAATTATAAAAAATCCAAACACATAATTCTTAAAATAATAGAATGAAACATATTACAAACCTTGAGATTCGAGTAGTCCCTTTGCTGCAGTTTCTCAACATCCGTTTCCTACCAATTAAAAGTTTCAAAATTAATAAACAAAAGTACAACATATGCATTCTATTCAGTCATCTAACGTCAATAAAATCATTACTAATGCAAAAGGCATCACATATACGGAAGTATGGAACTATATAAAAAACCGTTACCTGTCTTGTCTCTTTTGCATTTTTTATAAGATTGTCTAGACAATCATTAATAATCTTGAGATCATTTGCAAATTTCCTTTGTCTGGGAACCAGCCATCTAGCCAGAGGAAATTTCCAGTAGGGAATGTAGAAAGTAGATCGATGTTCGGCTTCAAAAAGTGTGCCGTACACTGCCTGAAAGGAGCAGAAACAGATGAGAAATTGATTTGAGTCTTTAGAGAATGAACAATAACTAGAGAAGGAAATTAAAATGATTTTGCAGCATGTAGCTAGAGATGGCAAAACAAGGGGGTCTGATGAGTTGGCTAACGGGTCAACATGGGTACCTTTGGTACGGGTCAGATTGACCTGCAACATGTTGTGTCCTATTTTTTGAATTATTTTATAAATAACTAGTGCGTGAAATAGTGTTAAAAATTTATATTAATTTCAATAATTATATAGGTCATATGCATCAAAAACACACTTTTGGCGACTTTCCTCCTTTTTCCTTTTTAGTTAACTTCTTTCTAATCTCACATGTTTGACCCGTTATAGATATAAACATAACTTTTTAGTTACATGTAAATGGGTTGAAATTGCCATCTCATCATGTAAAACATATTGGCCAATGTATCACAGGACTAGGACCTTAATGACAGGAGATTCTTTTGTGACAGAACCGAAGTCATAATTAAAAACACCAAGACCAATAATATCAAGTGCCAAATTCGAGAATTCTGCTTCAAGATCCAACTCAATTTCCTGCCCTCCTTGCAAGTTTTTGGTTTCTAGAAGCTTCTCAAGTTTTGATATTGATCTTTCAGAACAATTAGCAAACATTTTCACCATAGCTTCCAAATATAAGGTATGGAAACCCGGAGCTATAACTGAAAAAACTCAAAAGAATAGACATGACTATAGGAAAAATGTCCAACTTAAACATATTAACTAATATGCTTCTATTACTAGTCATCCTACTTATTCAAGCAAATATTAAAATATCAATAATTCACTCCTAAACAATGGTTACCTCTTCGCCTTTGCTTCCAAGTGTCCAAGTCAGCAGGAATTAGTCCCTTTCCCATAATTGGTTCCAGAATATCAGCAAGAACTCCCTACATGATGCACATGAAGTGCCATATAAAATATGATATTGGTCAAAATAAGTTAGGTAAAAGTGTAAAACAAATGTACAATTTAGAAGTATGGGTCCACCAGCATATTTTTTCAGTTGTCCAAATTTTATAAACAACAATCCATGCTAACAAAAGAATATTTAGGAGGCTGTAAGCATTTAAATATCCTTTGGGGCTGTTGAGTGTTTCATGTTTATCTAAAATGCTTTAGTATTACTAATTTAACACACTGGAAATATGAACCAAGTCGGACCATTTGTTAGTAAATGGGTTATTGGGTTGTAATCGCCATTTGACACTGTAACATGGGCTACTTGTATGCAATTATGCATGTATTTGCACACAAACAATAGATTATGCATTAAAGAAATATCAACATGGAGGGTTTAAAAGAACAAAATACTTAAAATCATACCTTATCATACGAAAATGCATTTTCACGAAGAATGTATCGGGCGACAATAGGATCTGATACAACCACAAATGCTTTTGGACCAAAGGCAAGTTTATAAACTGATCCATGCTGTTCAATAAACCATCATTAAGATATCCAAATCAGTAACAACCAACAAATGCATGACTACACATTACACTTAACAAAATGCATAATAAACTAAATTCCAACATCTGCCCATTCTTTATGCTACTTATATAATATAAACCCAATGCAACAGTACTATTACCTGATTCCATAATTTCATACAAGCAATTGCATCACTCAGCATATGTATATCAGTATATGTATATGTATAATGTAGAGTGAGCTTCACTTCTGAACACTAAATTATTGCGAGAACAAAATAAACAAATCTAAATCATTTAATTTATTTATTAAATAATTCAATTTTCAAAATAAAAATTACTTTTCTCAGACAAATGTGTATGTTAATAAGTTATGTACATAAAAATCCATTAACTAATATGTTCATATATTTCTTTAACTTTTCAACATTTACCTGCACATGTGTAGTTTATGTGTAGGTAATATAACCTCCACATAACTTGCATTTCATTGTTCTTACAATTAAGATTGAATTATGTATATGTATATGTATATATATAGGTACTGGTTCAAATACAAAGTCTCCGAAACGTGCGAAGTGTGCAAAGTACATGATAATTACGTAATGTTTTTGTCTGTTCATGAAAGCATTACGTAATTATGTCATTCAAAATATATGTCTTTATCATTCATCACGTAATTAGTTATATATATAATTGTATCATACATTACGTAATTATGATGTACTTCACACATTTCACACGTTTTGGAGACTTTCTACGATAACCGTGCCCTGTATGTGTACATGTGGTAAAAAAAATGAATAGTACCTGTATGAACCAATCATACAAAGAGAAGAAAAGAGGTTTCCCAAACAAATCAGAGACAGCACCTTCAGCAACAGGCATCGATCCTATCATCCCACCACTCAAAAAATTAGTCAGCAAATTGCTTGCATTATCCAACACATTCCTACTCTTATTCCTCTTCTCATCTCTACTTGTAGACTGGCACCTGCTCATATACACAACACAACCAATCAAATAGCTCAATATCCAATTAATTAATATTAATAATATTTTCATAAAGTAACTTAATTACCTGATTAGACGTGTTTTGGGAGTTGGTGTCAAACGACAGCGTTTAGGAGCAATTGAAGATGATAAATCGGTTGTGGAGAAGTTGGGGAGTAACGAACAGTTAGTAGTGACAGTTGACATTGCTATTGCTATTGATATTGATGTTGAGATTCGATTGATATTCGGTTTGGATTTAGAAGATGAACGAATATTGGGAATTAAGATTAGGAAGATAATGGCGCAATTTGGTGACCACCAACAAAAACATGAAAATGCAGTGGGAAACAACTTTTGGATGAAAATAAATGTTTGTTTATTGTCCAACGAAAATTGGATTTTTTTTTTTATTATTATTTTTTTTGTTGGTTACTAGTGCCGGTGACTTTTGTCTTTTATGAGTATTTTCTGAATTTCTAGTTATTTTTTTCTATTTATCTTCGATTTATTCATAATCCTAGTTTATTTCTCGAGGAGTTAATAGCCATTTTCATCCCTGATGTTTGGTCCAGTTTGCCACTCCAGTACAAAAGTTTTTTTTTTTTGCAATTCCTTACCTGTGGTTTGGATTTTTTTGCCAAATTCGTCCTTTTCACTAACTCCGTTAAAAAATCTCGTTAATGTCAGGGGTAGGGTTGTCTTTTTGCCACTTAAATGAGGGACAATATAGACATTTCATCCTATTATTATTTCCCCCTTTTAATTAAAACCCTAACCATTCTCCACCCACCCACCCTTCACACTTCTCTGCACCACCTCCACCACCATAACCATCCTTGTTCCACCACCTCCACCACCATAACCACCCTGACTCCACCACCACCACCTTGACTCCACCACATGTTATGAACAGAAATTCTATATAAACAGAAATCAGAGAGAGAGAGAGAGTAAGCAAGATTCGCATTACAATCAGAGAGAGAGAGTAAGCAAGACTCAATCGAAGACTCCCACCACCACAGCTGTCATCGGAACATACCTGCAACCCAAAAAAAATCTTAATCGAAGCAATGGGTGTGGCGGTGGGGGTGTGAGATAGAGAGAGAGAGTAAGCAAGATTCACATTACAACCACCGCCACCTGAACCACCGCCTGAACCACCGCCCCATACTATACAACAACGACCCAAAACCCCACCTTGACAACCACCGCCACCTGAACCACCGTCGAAACCACCACTGTATTCCTCCTCTTCTGCTCCCTCTCCGGCGTCTTCTTTCTCCTCTGATCTCTCTCCCGTCTCTTTCTCTCTCTCCTCTGCTCGATATCCTCTCTCTCTAATAATAAACAGTAAGGCGGTGGGGTGGGGGTGTTGGTTGAGGGGTTCGGCCGGAGGTGGAGACCTCCGGTCTCTTTCTCCTTCTCGTTCACTCTCTCTCTCTCTCTATGTCTCTCTCTTTTTCTTCTTTTTTGATCTGCCTCTCTCTTTCTTCTTGTTATCTATCAGGTTTTGTATACATAAAACGAGAGTTAAAATTTAAAATAAAAAATAAATAGGTAAATTACTATAATACCCCTGAGTTAACAGAAAAAATAAACCCAGTTAGTGAAAAGGACGAATTTGGCAAAAAAATCCAAACCACAGGTAAGGAATTGCAAAAAAAAAAACTTTTGTACTAGAGTGGCAAACTGGACCAAACCACAGGGACGAAAATGGCTATTAACTCTTTCTCGAGAGTGTTTTGAGGTAGCCAAATCTAATATGAAGTGATAAAATATATGTACCATAAAAGGAATAAGCTGTTTTTTCAAAAAAAAAAATCGTAAAATAAAGAATCAACACTCGATAACTCATAAAACTTACTTCTAATTTTACGTGTGCACCTATTGCTCGAGTGAAGTCTCTGTGTCTAGACAATTATCTGACACATTGTGTTTTTTTCATGTATAAACAAAAACCCACTAAAAAATCGTTTATTTTTTTTGTTTTTTGTATAACATTGCGGTAATCGTCCGGAAGATAACAAAACTCTCGTTAATTTGGGTTAATGTGTTTTTTTGTAAATATCGTCTATAAAAGTTATTAACGTTTAAAAATTATGGGGGAAACAAGAGAGAGAAAAATACTTTTGGAGGGAAATAAGGGAATGTGTCATATGTCACTCAAGGTTTTTTTTTTTAGTAATCATAAATAGTGTCACGTAACACACCCAATGAGGATGATGGTCTCATTGAACGTCATGTCAGCAAAAGCGACTTTCTTTTATTATATATATATATATATAGAGAGAGAGAGATATTTTTTCTTACTTTTGTATAGTTTTGTTGAATTGGTTATGATTTATGATCGTCTTCAATATTTTGATATTTAGACATGTTCAATTGGTTAGACGGAGGGTGTAGATCGGTGGAGGGGGTCTGGGAGCTGATGTAGCCCTCGTCCCCGTCGGGGAACACCCCCCCCCATTTGGATATCGGTGTCAACGGCAGGATTCTCCCGTCCGCTCGTCCCAGTTTTCGATGGTGTGTGGTCCCACTTTCGAGCGTTGTGTCGGTATGAAGAGAATTTTTTTATTTTTTTATTTTTTACACTTAAAAAATGTAAGGGGAAAGGGGAAGGAAGTGGGAACCATTTCCCTTATTTGGGGGAGGGGAATGGGGAAATGACGTGGCGCTGATGTGGATAAGGGGGAAGGGTTCCACACCTTATAGCCTTAGATCACGTACTTGTCGAGCTGTCGGTTTTATAACTGGTTTGATTTTCAAAACATTGGTTTTATAACTGGTTTGATTTTCAAAACATTGGTTGGAGGTTGAATAGTGTACTTGACATTGCTAGGAAGAATGGGTATGATTCTCCAATAGGGATTTAGGATATCAAAGGCAGCTTTGCATGCGATCGGTATAAAGAAATGATATAAAGTATAAACCTAGAATAGTTCACAATTAGGACTTTCTAGAGATGAAAAAACTATACCCCACGCGTGGAATATAACTAGATATGTTTGTTTGTTTAGAGATGGCAAAAAAATTTAACCTAAGTGAAAAACCTGAAATCCAAAATATATGGGATTTACATTCGAGTATAGGATTGATGAAGAAATTCAACGGGTTGGGTACGAGTATGATATTAAGTGAATATACGAGACTTGACAACCAAAAACCATATAATCTTTCAAAACTTTTAACGCCTTAGCCCTTGTTTAGTAATGACTTATTCACGTGGCTTTATTAATTGAAAAATGATTTTTTCTTGTAACTTATTTATCTAATGATATTATTTATATTTTGTTTGCTATAATATAAGAACTTATCTTTACAAGAGTTATATCATTATAAGCTGATATATTTTAGATATTTTAAATTGTTTTACTGTGATGATAATATGTATTTAAGTTATGGGGAGAGATAACGTATAAAGCCACCTTAACGTAAGAAGCGTAAGAAGCAATCTCAGCCATTAGATTAAGGATGCAGATTAAAAACCCTAATCATACCTGGGTTAAAACAGACGCACTCATCAATTTTCAGACGCACTCATTAAAATTCAGACGCACTCATTAAAATTCAGACGCACTCATTAAAAATTCAGACGCACTCATCAAAATTTCAGACGCACTCATCAAAAAAATCAGACGCACTCATTAAAATTTTCAGACGCACTTACAAAAATTTTAAACGCACTCATTAAAAAGTTTAAAAGCACTCATTGAAAATTTTAGACGCACTCATCAAAATCCAAAAAAAAAAAAAAATCAAACGCACCTTTACCTTATAATCAAACGCACCTTAGAAACCTTCATCACAAACAAACGCTCATGCTCTGTTTTTGTAGATGGTTGCTTGATGTTGCAGATTTGGAATAGGTAAGGTTGCATCAAAATTTGTAGATCGTTGCTTGATGTTGCAGATCTGGAATAGATGTGGTTGTTCAAAAACCAGGTATTATTCATTCCCCTGGTGGTGCTGTTACTGCAAGTTTGGTGGTGGTGGTGGTTAGATCTCGAGCGGCTTTTGTGACGTAAAAACAGAGACGTTTATAAACTTTTGTGAAGGTACAGGAAGATGGTGGTGGTGGTGGTGGTGGTCGTGGTGTTGGTGGTCGTGGTTGTCAGATCTAGATTGGTATGTTTTAAAATGAGAATGAGTTAAGATTTGAACAGGGAAGATAGGATTTATTGTGTTTAACTGTGGTTAGGTGTGGTTAGGTTAGATTGACATGTGTCAATCTCTGGTGCCTTCTTATGCTTCTTATTTTAAGGGGCTTTATACCATATACTTTCTCTTATCTTAAGTTATTATATTTTAGTTTCTTTTCCGGTTGTAATAGTTTCATAAACTTGTATACAAATCAAAATGAAAGCAAAAAACATGTACTTGAAAATCTCAATATGTATTTTTTTTTAATCTAACATGTATAATCAATACAAACAGATAATTACTTGACAAATACCTGGTATTAGGTCGTATATAAGACACGATTTTACAATCAGATATGAAACTAGGATTACCACCCTTCCCCTTCCCATTCCCATTCCTATAACTTTGCACGGGTTAGCTACCGGCCCAGACTGGAGACCATAACAAGAAAAAAAGCATGGACCGGAGACCAGACTGCGACATGACCATAACAATAGTGTTAAAATGATAATATGGTATGATCATTCTTCAATTCTATAAATTCAAATGGGTAAGAATTAATAAGTTGATAGTTATTTTTATTATTACAAAAAAATTATAATATGTTGCATAAGAACATTTCAGGTTGGGCTTGGTCTACTTTGGGAGTGTGGGCTTCTGGATGGCATGATGGATTGGATTGACTCAAGAAGAAAACAAGGCCCAGTTCGTGAAAGGAACCAGCCCACCAAAGGATAGCCCGGTTTAGAAGACTGAAGGCCCAGTTGGGTTATTAGCTGGATTGCCAGCTTGGCAATCCCCGAGCCACATATCAACGGCTCAGATCATCATACGTTGTGTTTCTTTATGATGATCGCACGGTTGAGACAGGCTCGGGTGTGCTTTCACCCGAGCCTCTATATTCCCTATATAAAGAAGTCTTCTCAGTCAGATTAGGGTTTAGCTTCTTTTATCTCTTGTTTTGTTATTCACTCTCACTCGTCTAAACAGATTAGGGTTCGTTGAGTCTGGTCTTGTACATCTTGTATTGATCTTGTTCAGTGTTGTAATCTGTTGATAGGTATCGAGAGTTTAGTGTAGAGATATGTTTTAGAACAGAGTGTTCTTTAGATCTGTTGAGATTTGTTTAGATCTGTTTATGTTTTGATTCTTTTGATTAATAAAGTGTTTGAGTATTTCTGGTATCATGTTAAGTTTGTAACATGGTATCAGAGCTCTAGGCTTTGTTATTTGGTCTTGGTTATCTTCTTCCGCTGATATTAGGGTTTCTCTGGTTTGACTGAAGGTGTATATTCATCTTCTTGTGATCGAAAGTCCTGGTGTTCAGTTGTGGGAACAAATCTGATCTGGATCTTGTTGAAAAGATCTAGGGTTGATATTCCTGGAGGTGTTAGCTGGCATTGGGAGTCAGATCTAATCTCAAGATCTATGGAATCATTGGAAGGCATATTTTCTTGTGCTCTCTGATGCTATAACCCTAAGTGAAGGTTATAGCATTACGAGTTGTTGGCGAACCCTAACTTGGGCTATTTGGTGAGATCTTTCCTGGACTTTGTACTTTATATACTTAGAGTTGTCCTAAGGAGTCTGTGCCAGGGTTTGTATCCCTGTTTAGATTTAGGGTTTGTCTAGAGGTTAGGTGGCTCCTGTACTAGGACCTGCACTGGCACCTTGAGTGATGAACCAGTGATCTGGATCACCAGTACAGCTTTGCCGTGTGTCTTTTTTGATTCTTGTTTTTTTTTCTTGTCTGTTTGTTTGGAGCTCTGTGTTCTCTGTGTGATCTGTTGTTTGTGTTCCTTGTTTGTTTGATATCATGGTTAATGAAAGTGGACAAGGTGGAGGGGGTCAAGGACAGGGTCCAATAGATCCAAATAGGGCTATTGTTGATCCTGTCACTCTAGTCAATAAAATTGATGTTGGTGACCCTCTATACCTTCATCCTAGTGACTCTGCAAATTTAACTATTGTTAGTATTAAACTAAAGGGTACTGAAAATTACAGTGTATGGTCTAATGCTATGATTCTAGGTTTACAAGTTAAAAATAAACTAGGATTCATAAATGGAGAATGTGTTAAATCTGTTGATGATCCTGTGTTAGCTAGGCAATGGGATAGATGTAATTCTATTGTGCTTACTTGGATATTGAACTCTATGTCTGAAGAGTTATATCTTGGACAGGTTTTTTCTAAACTTGCAAGTGATGTTTGGAAAGAACTTAAAGAAACTTATGATAAAATTGATGGCTCTGTGGTTTTTGATTTATATCAAAAAATTAATAGTTTTCATCAAGATGGTACTTCAGTTTCTGAGTATTATCAGAAGCTGAATGTAATGTGGAAACAGTTGGATCAAATACTCCAACTGCCTCCATGTACCTGTGATGCTTCTAAAGACTTTAACAGTTTCAGTCAAATGATCAAACTTATGCAATTTCTTATGGGACTGGATAATTGTTATCAAACTGTTAGGACTAACCTGTTAACTAGAGAGGTTTTGCCTTCTGTAAAGGAGGCTTACTCTATTGTGTCAAGGGAAGAGTCACATAGGAACTCTACTGGTCAAAGTAAGAAATCTCAGACAACTATGGGATTTCTTGCTAAAACAGATCAGTTTGATGAGTTTAATAAAAGGTTTGGTAATAAAACTAATAGTCAGTCTACTTTAAAATGTTCTCATTGTAATAAGAATGGTCATTTGGCTGAAAAATGTTTTGAACTGATAGGGTATCCTCCTTGGATGAGGTCAAGGGGTAATCAGTCAAAAAAGGGAAGGGTTAGTTCTAGTAGTAGTAACAATGTTAACTTGGATCCTAACTCTTCTGTTCCTTCTTTGACAAATGAACAACTTTCTAAACTGTTGAGTCTTTTGAATGAGAAAACTAAGGAAAGTCCACAAAGCTGCAATGTGTCAGGTAGTTTTTTCTGTGCAAACATTTGTGGTAAACCTATTTTTGGTTTTGCAAGTCATGTTGGAAATAAAATCAAGATAGGTTGGATTGTAGATTCAGGGGCTAGTCAACATATGGTTTCTAATGAAGTTGAACTAACTGATTTTGTTGAAGTGTCTGATTTAAATATCCACGTTAATCATCCTAATGGTACTAAGGCTTTGGTAACTAAAATTGGCAATGTTAACCTAGCTAATGGTGTGGTTTTAAAAGATGTTTTAGTTGTCCCTGAATACAAGGTCAATCTTATTTCTGTACATAAGCTTGCTAGGGATAATAAGTTGTTTGTTGGTTTTGTTGAGAATACCTGTTATATACAGGACCGGTTAACCAAGAAAACCCTGGTGACTGGTAGACAGCTTGATGGTTTATATCTGTGTGGAAATACTTGTTTAAGTGCTAAGGTGTGTTTCAATTCTGAATTGTTTGAAATATGGCATGCTAGATTAGGACATCCATCTGATCAAGCTGTTAATACTCTTAAAACTAAATTAAACTTAGGTAATCATGACAAAAGTCAACCTTGTGAAACATGTCATAGAGCCAAACAACATAGAGAACCATTTCCTCTAAGTGAACACAAATCCACTCAAGTGGGTGAACTTGTTCATCTAGATGTTTGGGGTCCCTATAAGGTTGTAAGTAGAGATGGCTTTAGGTATTTCTTGACTATTGTTGATGATTATTCCCGGGCTGTATGGGTGTGTTTATTAAAAAATAAATCAGAAGTGTTTGAAAATATTAAAGATTTTTTCAATATTGTTCAAACTCAGTTTAATAAACATATCAAATGTTTTAGAAGTGATAATGGCCTTGAATTTGTTAACAATCAAATGACAAGTTTTTGTAAAGACAAAGGGATAATTCATCAAACCACATGTGCCTATACTCCTCAACAAAATGGAATTGTTGAGAGGAAGCATAGGCATTTACTTAATGTTGCTAGAGCTCTGTTATTTCAGAGTAATATTCCTATTAGGTTCTGGACTGAGTGTGTATTGACTGCTGCTTATCTTATAAATAGGACACCTTCTGGAGTGCTGAAAGGAAAGACCCCTTATGAGTTACTTTATGGATTTGAACCCTTTCTTGATCATTTAAAACTATTTGGGTGTCTGTGTTTTTGTACTATTTTAAATGATTCAGATAAGTTTAACAGTAAGGCTGAAAAATGTGTTTTCATAGGATATTCGAATGAGAAAAAAGGGTATAAAGTTTTTAGCCTAGATAGCAAAACTGTTGGCTATTCTAGGGATGTTAAATTCTTTGAAAGTTGCTTTCCTTTTAAAGAAAACAAAATTTTTGAAACCTTTGATTCAAATCCTGAAAAACATATTAATAGTTTGAACTTTTTTGATATTTTTGAAAACTCAGACTCTCAAACTGTTTTTGAAGTAGATGATCCCTATGATGAGGGAAAGGGTGTAGGTAAGATAGATGCAGGAACACATGAATACATGCAATCAGATAGCCTTCCTGGTGTGAATGACTTGGCTGGTAAACAGCAGTCAGACACCAGGGATAATGGCTCTGATAGGGCAGGTCATGTGAGTACTGCACATGATAATCAGGTCCATTCTGAGGGAGATACTTCAGAGTCTGTTGGTCCTAGTAGTAGAAAATCTACCATAAATACCATTTTTCCTTCAAGATATAATGAATATATTGTAGAAGGAAAGGTAAAGTATGGTATTGAAAAATTTGTCAATATGAACAACTTGTCTTTTGAGTCAAAGTGTTTTGCTTCTACTTTGTCTAAAAGTTATGAACCTAGGAGTTTTACTGAGGCTTCTGGCAGTCCAGAATGGATTCAAGCCATGAATGATGAGTTAGAAGCCTTAAATAGAAATGATACTTGGATTATTGTAGATACTCCCAAAAATAAGAATATTGTGGGATGTAAATGGATATACAAAATCAAGTATAGGGCTAATGGTGAAATAGAGAGGTATAAGGCTAGGTTAGTTGCAAAAGGTTATAGTCAAAAGGAAGGGATTGATTTTGATGAGACTTTTGCTCCTGTAGTAAAAATAGTCACTGTTAGGTGTATTGTGTCTATTGTTGTTTATAATGGTTGGAGTCTTTTTCAATTAGACATAAATAATGCTTTTCTATATGGTGATTTAAATGAGGAAGTGTATATGAAACTTCCTGAAGGATTTGGTAACAAAGATGATAACAAGGTGTGTAAACTAAAAAAGTCTCTTTATGGCTTGAAACAAGCACCTAGAATGTGGAATGAAAAACTGGTGAATGTGTTATTTGAATTTGGATTTCAAAGAAGTAAGTGTGACCATTCTCTGTTTTTTAAATGTTCTAATTCTGTTTGTGTCATTCTTCTTGTATATGTGGATGACATAGTTGTTACTGGAAATTCTTTTGATGAAATTGAAAAATTAAAATTGAGTCTTAAGTCTAAATTCTTAATAAAAGACTTAGGTAAATTACAATATTTTTTGGGAATAGAGGTTATAAATGATAATGATGGTCTTATTCTAACCCAAAGAAAGTATTGTACTGATTTACTTGCTGAGTATGGTTTGTTAGCATGTAAACCTGTGAATGTTCCTATAGAACAGAACCATGTTATCACAGCTTTAATGACTAATGACTCTGAACCTGTTAGTAATATAACAGGTTATCAACAACTTGTAGGTAAACTGATTTATTTAGCTCACACTAGACCAGACATTTCCTATACTGTACATTTTTTGAGTCAAAATATGCATAATCCTTTAAAGGGTCATTTAAAAGTTGCTTTTAAGTTACTTAGATATTTGAAACTTTCCCCAGGAAAAGGTATAAAGTTTAAAAAATCTGAAAGTTTTGATTTAAAAGCATTCTCAGACTCTGACTGGGCAAAGTGTACTAAGTCTAGGAAGTCTGTTACAGGTTTTGGGGTATTTTTAGGTGATAACTTGGTTTCATGGAAAAGTAAAAAACAAGCAACCATTTCCAGGTCTTCAGCTGAGGCTGAATACCGGGCAATGTGTGCAGTTACTTGTGAAATTATGTGGATCAAAAATATTTTAGAAGAATTAAAAATATTTGTTAAAATTCCTGTTAGCATTCATTGTGATAATGATGCTGTTATTTCAATTGCTGAAAATCCTGTTTTTTATGATAAGACTAAACATTTTGAATTAGATCTCTACTTCCTTAGAGATCAAATTAAAAAAGGTGTTATTAAAACTGTGGCAATTAATACTAAAGATCAAGTGGCAGATGTATTTACAAAAGGTCTTTTAGCTGCTGCACATGATTCTTTATGCAAAAGGTTATGTCTTTTTGACCCATTTGGACAATAGAATTGTGGGGGGGGGGGGGGGGGGGGTGTTAAAATGATAATATGGTATGATCATTCTTCAATTCTATAAATTCAAATGGGTAAGAATTAATAAGTTGATAGTTATTTTTATTATTACAAAAAAATTATAATATGTTGCATAAGAACATTTCAGGTTGGGCTTGGTCTACTTTGGGAGTGTGGGCTTCTGGATGGCATGATGGATTGGATTGACTCAAGAAGAAAACAAGGCCCAGTTCGTGAAAGGAACCAGCCCACCAAAGGATAGCCCGGTTTAGAAGACTGAAGGCCCAGTTGGGTTATTAGCTGGATTGCCAGCTTGGCAATCCCCGAGCCACATATCAACGGCTCAGATCATCATACGTTGTGTTTCTTTATGATGATCGCACGGTTGAGACAGGCTCGGGTGTGCTTTCACCCGAGCCTCTATATTCCCTATATAAAGAAGTCTTCTCAGTCAGATTAGGGTTTAGCTTCTTTTATCTCTTGTTTTGTTATTCACTCTCACTCGTCTAAACAGATTAGGGTTCGTTGAGTCTGGTCTTGTACATCTTGTATTGATCTTGTTCAGTGTTGTAATCTGTTGATAGGTATCGAGAGTTTAGTGTAGAGATATGTTTTAGAACAGAGTGTTCTTTAGATCTGTTGAGATTTGTTTAGATCTGTTTATGTTTTGATTCTTTTGATTAATAAAGTGTTTGAGTATTTCTGGTATCATGTTAAGTTTGTAACAAATAGCTAACCGTGTGAGTTGTGACTAAACCAAACCAAAACAAAACAAAACGCGTACTTTACTAATGAAGTAGTTCAAGTGCTTTCGACAACATCTCTTTAAACCTAACGACATCAAGCTTCACATCTTGTTTATCCATATATACCGATCTATAAGCATCCCAACCTTTCTTTTGTATAGAATATGGATCTTTGAACACTGTATGGTTAAGTGGATACTGGTCAGTTAAACTGCTCTCCTCTTTGCTTACCTTGTACTCCAAGTAATGCAACCCCATTCCCTTTGCAGGATCTGCATAAAACGTTTTAGCCATCCACTCCATATTCCCTAATGGAACCACTTGTATAAATACACCATTTTCAGGCATAAAAACTATGTTAGTTAGTCCTGCACCATGAACTCCCATCATCACATCACACGAGTTCACAAGCCGCGAAATCTGCTTAAGATTCGTGCTCATCTCGGTCACTATGACCTCGAATCCCATGTCTCGTGCTACATTAACCACATCTTTCACATTTGTAAAAGCGCGTGTTCTTTTCCTTGAAACTATTAATAGCCGAGGCTTTCTAGTCGAGCCTTTGGCTAGTTTTATCGCGGTGGATCGCTCCAACGAGTAAGAACTTCTCAAGAAGTTTTTAAAATCGTGCATTGAATCCATGTTTAGCTCTTTTTTATCGTCCTTTTCGAGCCCCATAATCATGCTTGGAAAGCAATGCACTTCATTATCATGATCAATGTCAATGACTTCATACTTAGATAGTTTGTCTAAAAGTTCTTGAAACTTGCTAGTCCACAAAGGGCTTTTATTCGCCACTAGAAACCGCACTTCTCGATTAAACTTCCTAGAGGCTTCGTATAGCGGGATGATGGTGTCCGAGAAGGCATGAAAGTGGTTCCCACTGTACCCACCAACCGAAAAAACCACAGCGGGTACATTGTGAGTTTTGGTGCATTTGGGCATGGTTTCGGCTTGTTCTTGGATTGTTTTTACGGTGAAACTTGTAATATTTTCCATCGCGCCTTTGTCCCCTTTACGCGCATAGGGCTTTATCGTCCATGAGGAGTTTATGGTATCCGATGTTGACACGAAAATGGTTGAGGAATTTCCGTGAATCCTTATGTCACCGGTCATCTGGCAGGTATCTGATCTTCGTTTCTTTGTGTTGCATACTAGCTTTCTTTCCTTTGTTTCAACATCTATAGACCATCATGATTTCAAAGTCAGTTTTTTGTGTCTCATCAACTATTTTCAATTCTTTATAGATTCATAAAAAAACAATTTTACCACAATTTGACTGATATCTGATTATCTATAATAATATAAATTTTTATTAAGTTGTTTTCTTTTTATTTTGTTATACAATATTATTATTCTTTGGTTAAAGAAAAAAGATAAAATCATCAATATGTTTACTTAATAGAACCTTTGGATATACAATATTTCTCTACTTCAATCTGTTTTGTATATTCAACAAGCCTTAATTACAAAACATGTCTAATACATAGCAATTTTAAGTAAAGTGTTGTTCAAAATAAAACATATATTAAATAGAGAATTTAGTTGTCTTTTTCACTTCAACTATATATTACTAGCTTTTAAGCTCTATGTTCAACTACTTCTTTCGTTCTTTGTAATTCTTTACTTAAAATTTGTTGTTTGTTAGTTTTTATTAACAATGGTGGATCGTTTGATATCAGGGGCGGAAATAAGGCTTAAGGAGGGGGTCGCGGACGTTGCGGCTCAACTTCGCGCGCGTAGTGGAAAATGAGTGGAAATTTTGGTTTTTTTTACGAAATTTGGAAAACGTTACTACTGATTTTGTGGCCTAGATCCGCCACTGTTTGATATCATTATGACCGAACATTACTACGTAAATCGTTAGTTATATTATTGTGTATATACAATTGACAAGTGTTAAAATCCATCAACCCTTCTTATATTTTTTTAAACTAAAACAAAACTATTAGAAACAACTCTAAAAACTTAATAACATTTCTTACTTACATGGTTGTACGAGTTCTCTAGTCGTGTCGGTAATAATCACCGATTCAAGCTCCTCTAATATCATCATTCTCAATCGTACTACAAAGAGCAAGAGCATTCATTATTTAAAAAAAAAAACAAGAAGAAGAAGAAGCAGCACGTACAACTCTGTGTAACTTTCTCGTTACTCATTATTTAACAATTAAAAGTATTAAAGTTATGTGTGTGTGCGTGTGTGTAAGTGCGTACGCATCATGCATTGATCATTTGATCCTAACCCCGACCACCACATCGCGGATTCAGTATAGAAAATGTGAGATGCTACGTTTACAAGGACTTACAAACATATGAAGGCCCCGGGTAGGACTTGAACACTACACACAAGCAGCATATGACTATGAGACAATTAACCAAGGCACCATATCCAACTCGTTTCCGGTCATGTTGACTGAAGCTTCGAGCGAATATATCATGGTGTTTCATTATGCCAATATGGGGTGATCAGAGCTATGACCATATGTGTAAGGTTTTGCAATATATACAGCTTAAGTGGCTTGCAAGAAAGAATAATGAGGCATTTGTTTATCAATGATTGCTCCCCACGATTTCAGTATATATGTCTCATAGTTGACTTCCTAATTAACCTACCTCTGATATACAATGGTTTTAGACTTTTATAATTTATATTTTTATGTATAAAACAAATGATTTAGTAAGTTACATATATACACATCAATAACCTATTGAATATTTTATAGTTATATACTTTTTTAATGAATATGCGATTGTATAACGTGTGTACTTTTGAATATTCTATACCCATTTAGTTCTAATCAGTTTACAATATTTAGATGGTGGGTAAACGGGCAACATAAAGGATTCGTCTCTGAGACTAAAGATAAGTTTCGAAACAAATACCAGTACCGACAGAAGATACGTATGGTATTTGGTTTTTAATTTAGCTCATTTTGATATTAGTACTATGCATTTCGTTACCGGTTCGGGACTATATACGGTACCGTTCCTTATCGTTACCAACTGAACATATATGATATGGGTTGTATGGTGTTCAGTTATGTTGTTAACTAAATTTTGATATCATTACTATGTGGTAGGGTACCGATTCGGTGTAGTACTATCTCATCCTTATCTCGAACAATTCAGTCAAGTTAATAAGTTATCTAACATGACCTCCCAAACTATTGAATGATTTTAATAATTTATTTTACTTTTCCTTACGTGTAAATGACTTAAATATCTTTAGACTTAACTATAAATATAAACAAAGTGTTATGGGTTAAAATGGCTAAAGAATTTAAAAGTCAATTATTAAAATGCTAGAAGAGTACGTATTTTGTTTTTTAGCTAAAAAGGATAAACGAGTTAATCCTTGAATAAAATATAGTAAATAGAGGTTAGCATGACCCTTCAAATCTAATATTACCCATTGGTAGATAATATCATATTATAACTGGGCTATATTCTTTATGGATGTGTGTCGGTCCTTTAAAGGACATGATAATATATCAATAATAATACTCAAAATATTTGTAGAGGGGTGAGTATGATTTGCACACTTTTTTTATGTTTAATTTGTTTATGGATGAATAAAAATAAATTACAAGATTTGGTGCGGAACATGAATAGAACGAACCTACTCTTAACAAGCTTGCTATATGACAAATGTGTTTTCTCACAAAACAAACCAACACGTAATATTATTTTTCTCTCATATAAGGTGGAGAGTTGACCACCTATGTTATCCCCACCAACAATAGCATTCACCCACAGATTTTCTAATTACCGGAGATGATGTTTAGGGTCATAAACGAACCAAACTTTCTATAAACAATTCATTAACTATTTAGTGGAAAGTTTGTTTGTGTTTGTTCATTTAATAAATGAATAAACACGAACAAGAAATTTTGTTCATTTAGTTAAACAAACGAAAATAAACAGAGGTGGTGTTCGTCTATTTATGTTCGTGAATGTTCGGTAACGTGTTCGTTTATGTTCGTTTGTGTTTGATAGTTCATTATGGCTTTTAACTTTTATTTTAAATTTAAGTATTTCAAAATTTAATAAATATTAGTGTATTATATATTAGTGTTATTTCACTTCTTTTGATTTTTTTATTAACTGTGATTTTGAGTGGATTAAATTACGATTTTAGAGTTTATTTGTGAGAATTAAATGACTACTTTCATATGATAATTTTGTGAATTTTTTTTATATAATTTTATTTTACTTATGTGGTGAAGATTATGTCAAGTATGTTTGGAACATTGTATTATTATATTTTGGGTGGATATACGTAATGTTTGTGATAAAAAATGACAATTTTATTCGAAATTTAACATGTGTTTATTTTTGTTTATGAACACTTGTATGTGTTTGTTCGCATTTATTTGTTTTTATATGTGTTTGCTTTTTATATGGTACTTAAAACTAACAAACAAACACGAGCACATTAATTACCTTAACAAATACAATCAAAAAATCTTGTTCAATAAGTGTTCATGAATAGTTCGTGTTTTATTTGCATCCCTGGCAACTTATGCTCACTTTTAACGATTGTGGGCATTGTTGTTATAGCTCATTTTTGGGCTAACGGGGGACGGGGCGCTATTAGAATTGGGCACAGGTATCTCACTACCAACACGGTAACACCGCCGTCACCCGTGCTAGTAGGGGTCCCGTGAACCGTTTTCTGGTTCTATCTAACGGACTGGTAACCGTGTTTTTTTATTTACTTTAATTCCTTTTTTATTTATTTATTTATTTATTTTTAAAGCAACATTTTGTTTATTTTTTGTTACTTAAGTCGTTTGTTTAAAATAAATGAAACCAAAAGTAAATAAAAAACATAAAACAATATTTATTATATTTATTAATATTAAACATAAATAAAAATACATAAAAACATATAAGATAAAGCTTATAGTTAACGCATGAGTTGTCAGGCCTGGAGATGTTCAAAGTTGTCGCAGTAACGAGCCGCATAGTTCACATGGGTCAACTCCACAGCCAACTCCGGCACAATGTCTGGGTGTCGGCTCATGGTGCGCTCATAGCAAGTGCTCCACCGATCGTATTTGTTGTTTAGATCAGTCCATTTTCTCTGTAGGCTCTCAATTTTGCGATCGCTTTCGCCGACTTATTGTTTGAAGTCATCCAAGACACGGTCCCAAAAAGCTTGTTAATTTTGCTACCTCCTGAGCCCCCCGAGCCCCTACGGGGTTGGCGTTGCAATGATGGGTCGTTTTGTGCGTCCTTGACGCACACAACCAAAGCCATTTCTTCGTTTTTGGTCCAACGAGTCATTTTGAAGGTTTGAAGGTGTGGTTATTGTTGATGTTCAAGTGTGTTTTCACCACCGTTTATATACAAAAAAAAAAACCCAACCGTATTGCATGTTAAATTGAATTTCTCTGACGGTTAGATAAGACCGATTTTAATGGGAATAAATTTTTTGACCGTGTTGGGTGGAGACGGTTGAGAAATAAACACGGTCTGACGGTTTGGTGATAAAATAAACCGTGTGAATTTAAAAAAAGAAGGTTTGTATTTGTATTTAAATGAAAAAAAATCAGTGGAGTGTTGCCTACAAAAAAGTGTTTCAGTAAAGTAAATCAGTTAAGTGATGTGATAGTGCATAATTAGTTAAAATCAGTTAAGTGAAAAGCTAAATCTACAAGTGCCCCTTGTGCCATAAGTTATGCAAACACATGTGAAACTTTATACTATTATATAAAATTATATGTATTAATTAAATATTAAATATCAAGTTCAATTATCTACATTTTTCCTTGTAGAAAAATAACTACGACAATCTAACCAAATAAACTGAACTAATTAACTGGTTGATTAATAAGATTGATTAACCGATAATTTTGATTTCTATTTCGGTTTAGGCTAATAACCGAACTGAACCGAACCGAACTATGCACCATTAGAAGTGTCTATATTCCATGCTGAATCGCTCGGGTACCCTACTATGAATATATAAATGACTCAGTTTAAGTTTGGCCGATTTCGGTTATCTAAGAGGACAAAAAAATAAACCGATAACCGATTTTAAGTTAATTGGGGTTTTGGTTAATTTAGTTTTTGATTGACTTTGGTTCAGTTTCGTATGTTTTTTGTTCATTTTCAGTTAACAGTTCAGTTATTGCTCGCCCCTAGATATAATTAATCACGCTGCACATAATTTTTTTAAATACAAAAGTAGTAATATTGTACTCAAATTAAAAAGAATAAAATGATTGCTTTTATGATGTATTTAGTTAAGAAAAACTATTAATGTATGAAAAATATGTGGGTTTAAAAATCGTGGAGGTAGTTTTTACTTAAAATAAGGGGAAAAGTTTAATTATTATTTAATTAAACAAAAGTTGAGAGGATAAAAATGTATAAAGTTTAATATTGTTTAAAAGACTAATATTATTTAATTAAACAAAAGTTGAGAGGATAAAAATGTATACCTTATGCATTAAAGAAAAAAATATTCAATATTTTAGTATTTTATACCTCTCTCATGCATTATATTATATATATATATATATATATGGTTTTGTTTATCATTGAAGTTAACTATGAATGAAATGAAATGAATTAAATTTATAATTTTTTGATAACTCAAACTATGAAATGAATTAAATCTGTAATTTCTCTCTAAACATTATTCTCGTCCTCTTAAATCATCATTTTATTTATATCAATTCAACTGGTATGTCTGTTAATGAAGTCAAGAATATGTCTGTTAAGAGATATGATAGGTGTGATTCTTTGGATATATGATAGGTGTGATTCTTAGGGAAGGAAGGATACATCGAAGTTGTAAGAACCAAATAATATAATTCCAGAGTTCTTCATATATATTTTTTTCAATGGCTAATGTTTTCCGATTATATTTTACGTTAAATACATCATTGTCTAGATATGAACCTAGAACATCCCTTCTAAGAGGCATAAACCTCTACGGCTATACCAAGTGGGTTATCCCAATATTAAAAGTTCTTCACATATGATAGGTAAATGAGTAACAATATTCTTATTCGATAAGTTTATTTGGACAAGAATTTTATTAATTTATATACGTACGTAGACACCTCTTACAGCATCCACTAAATTGATTTATGCTGATAGGTTAAAGCATTCCCAAATGACGTGACCATCATGGAGCGAAAGATCCACTACTCTCACAGTCTCATTGTTTTCTTTATTGTGGTTTTGTTTGACTGTATTTCAGATTTTAACAAGACACGTCCAAAGCATATTAAAAAGTATCCTGATACTCTTATGAAATCGACATCAATGTCCCCCGGTTGGATAAATTTAAATTATATATTTTTTTTACAAATAAACATATTTCTTCATTTCATTTCATGACTGTCAAATTACATTAATATAGGCAAACGGTCAACAAGCTGCATCGCCACACATTTTTAAATCGCAAAATTCAATCTACTAAACATAAACTCTTGCCTCCTGAAATCGAAACATTGCTATATTTAAAAAAATATTTAAAGCCTTAAAGGTGAGTTCATGTTTAATACGAGTATATTAAATAGCGTAAATTGGAATTTCCGCCCCGAAGGCTTGCCTCACATTGTACGTCCTAGACCATTTTTAAACTGCTAATATATCGTCCATCTTCTTTTTCGACCAACCCCTACTATCCAATCACCACCTCCTATCACCAGCGCCGACCACCGCACCAACCCACTACCAACGCCTACCACCACCACCCGGCGCTATGGGGGGCTAGCGCCCCTATTTGTACACCACTACGCATTCTCTAATAATATAAAACTAAATATTTTTTACATACGCTATTTTTTTTATTTTTATTACGTACATGGTTCTTATAAAGAGGCATTTATAAACATCTTATAAAAATCAAAGAATTGATTCATATCACTTGGACATGAATATAATGACATGAATATAATAGTATAAAAAATAGTAATCCGAACACTTTCGTTTGGCATCCAGTCTCCCTACAAGTATTCCACTAGATTGCTTCACTTACACAAATAGCACATATTCCAATCTGATATCTTCAATTTTTAAATTTATTTATTTATGTAGCATCTATTAAAAAACACATTAAACTGTGGTCTCTTTTTAATCACACGAGAAGAAATAAATATAATGATAATATGTAAAAATAATATTATATTATATAAACTAACATGAGCAAAATAAACAATTAAAATCTCAATGCAAGTATATATGTCATAAATTTATAAAGCAACGTTATCAGAGAAGTTTTAAGTATAAAATGCAAAATCACATGTACCATTTGCTTTATTTCTTTAATTAAGTAAACTAGGTGTATTTAACCCCGCGTTGCGGGGCGGTAGGCGTAAAACCGTGCTACCAACGTTGTAAAATGGAGGCGTGAAACCATGTTACGTAACAACGAAACGACGACCAAACCCAGAAAAATCGTAAAGAAAGAACACAAACTATTAACACCAAGTGACTTACATAAAGTTAAAACATAGCGGGAAAAAGAGTCGTAACTAAACGAACAAAAACCGAACCCGTGCGAAATCGGCAAAAAACGCGTTATGTTGGTGGCCAAAATGGAAAAAAAAAAACTGGTGGCCAAAAGGGGAAAAAATAACTTAAAAAAAGTTGGTGGCCAAAACGGAAAAAAAAACTTAAAAAAAAGTCGGTGGCCAAAACAAGAGAAAATAACTTAAAAAAAGTTGGTGGCCAAAACGGAAAAAAAAAACTTAAAAAAAAGTTGGTGGCGAAAACGAAAAAAAAAAACTAAAACAAAAAAAGAATTGTGTGGTCAAAATGTAAAAAAAAAAGACATAACAAAAAAAAAAAAAAGTGACCAAAACAAAAAACTCAAAACCTAACTATTTCTTTTCTAGATCTATTAATATATAGTTAATATGCAATCCTTTTGTCTAAGTTTTGACTATAAGGGACTATTTGGTAAGCCTTTTAACGAGGCTCTGAACCATTTAGCGCTTAATGATTCAGCATTCAACTCGTTTGTTCCAGCTTCTGAATGGAATGGTTAAGACTGAACCATTAAGATATGGGATATTGCTGAACCATTAAGCACAGAACTATTAAGCATTGAACTAGGCTGAACCTTAATGAGACTTTCCTACCAATGTGGGGACAAAACAATTAACCATTAAGAGGTCCAACTTAATGATTCAACATTTAACCATCAGACCTTTTAATGACTCAACACTTAATCGACCAAACAACCCCTAATTGTATCCAACAAATAATACACAAATATACGGTTTTCACAGTTTTCTTCTTAATTTCCGTTGCATATTGAAGGTACCCCTAGTAACAACTTAAAAACCATTTATGTTTAACAAAAGATGGTAGTTTGTAAGATCCATTAGGAAAATTCATCATATGTACAATCGTAAGTCATAACCTACCGTTTTCTACATTTAAACATCATTAATCTTTCGTCCCACACATAAACTTCCTAGTTCGAGATGAACAACACAACACAACACCAACAAGGTAAAAGCTAAGACAAGCACTAACCGAAAACACCCATACTGAAATCGGCCCGTCTTCTTTACCCTCTTCATAAGCATGTTCTGGCTCTACGGGTCGGTCTTTTGTCCCACAACCATCACCCGAACCAGAAGACTCCACACATAAATTCGGGTTTCCTGCAAACGCACCAGAAAATCTCCAGTACCCTTTTGTCTTGTTAACAATCCCAGAAAAATAATTGAAAGAAAGATTCAAATGGGTCAAGTTCACAAGACTGGATAAGTTTTCTGGGACTTGACCCGATAATGAGTTATGCGATAAATCAAGAATCTTTAAGCTCCACATTGACTGTAAATTCCCAGGAATTTGACCACCGAGAAAGTTGTGAGACAAATTTAGGTACTCCAAACCGTGTAAATTAAAAAGGCCGTCTGGGATTTGCCCGTGTAACATGTTATCCGATAAATCAATCATAACCGTTGATGACAAGTTGTAATTCAGATGCAAATCATCACCCATGACCACAGATAGTTTACTATCTAACAATGGCACTTTAGGGATTTGTTTATTAAAGTTACCATTGTTAAAATGTAAACTAACATTAAATGTACCATCAGGGATGTCACCCGAGAACATGTTGCCAGACAGATCGATTGTTTGGATAGCTTCAAACATGAAAATCCAACTAGCAAGAGACCCACTGAATCTGTTGTGTGCAAGAGAAAGATATCTGAGGTTTGACCATTTGGTCAAAGCATCGTTTAGGGGTCCTGAGAGATTGTTATAGCTTAAATCTACAACCTCTAATGACTTACATCCAGCTAAAGTCAACGGGATTTGACCAGAAAGCTTGTTGTTGCTGACATCAAGAATCTTTAAACTATCCAATGCATCAAGTTCTGGTTGGATTTCACCCGTAAGATTGTTGTTGTTGAGAATTAACGCGAGTAGTTGGAAACAACCGACAAAGTTCAATGGGATTGAACCAGATAACGAATTATGAGACAAATCAATCACTTGAAGATACGTTAAATTCCCAATTCTTGATGGGATTTCACCCGTAAGAAGATTGTGGGAAAGAAACAAAGCCTGTAAGCTTTTTAACTCTGTAAAATCCAACGGAATTACACCCGAGAACTGGTTGTGCGAAAGGTCTAAAACAATAAGACTAGATTTTTCCAACGATTCAAGAATCTTTTTAGGAAGATAACCCGACAACCGATTATAACTCAAGTCCATAACAACCAACTTATTGGAAAACACGAATCTTGGAGAAATTCCATAGCTTAACCGATTATACGACAAATTAAGATGCGTCAATTCTCTCAGTGACGAAACGCAAGTAGGAATGCCCCCTTCAAGTAAGTTTTCAGCTAAATTTAGCAACAAAAGCGAGTCAACAGACGATGACAAGCACGGTAAAGTACCCGAAAACGAATTCGACTCAAGATTAAGATGCTCTAAAGACTGCATAAAATCAGGTAAGTTACCAGACAAATTATTATGAGATAAACCTAAAAACTTCAGAGACTTTAACTTCAACAAACTCTCTGGTATCTCCCCTTTAAACAAATTATACCCAAGTTCCAATCTTTGCAGCTTCAATGAAAAATTCCCAATCCAATAAGGAACCATTCCATCAAACATATTATGACCAACATCAAGACTAACTAACCTACTCAACTTCATGAGTGTATCAGGAACAGCACCACTAAACATATTATAACTAAGATCCAAAGTTTTTAAACTCCTAAATGACCCAAAACAAGGAGGAACAGGCCCATCAAGATTATTATGAGACAAGTTAAGGGTATCAAGATAAGAAAGTTTACACAAACTTGTATGCAGCTGACCAGATAAGTTCATCCCAGTGAGATTAACTGCAATAACCCTACCATTCCATCTGGAGCACCCAACCCCAGTCCAGTTTCCACAACCCGACCCGACCCATATCAGTTTCTGACCCGGGTCATGAACTTGTGACTTAAAAAGAACAAGTGAAGCTCTGTCTTGAACATTCAGAGGCATTTCATCGAACACATTGTCTGCATTAACAACTGAACTACAAATCAGCAAAATTGTTAGGAGAAACGCTGAGACAAACGCTCTGTAACCCCTTTCGCTGAAAACCCATCTTCTTCCCATCGATTTGAAAACAAAACAGCTTCAAGATTCCCAAAAAAACGCAGAATTTAACAACAAAATACGAGGGTTTTCATTTTTTAAAAACTAGGAAAAAAGATGGAACAAAAGGAGATAATTTTCCAAGAAATTAAGAGGGTTTGACAGACATTCTGTGTGTTGAAGAACGACATTAAAGATTATTAAAATGATTAAGAATCAAGAAAGAAAACATTCGTGAGTGAGTCAAGTGAAGGCAAGTGTAAGTGTAAATGTGTAGTAGCTTTAATAACTTTATTTTAGGTGTTGATATAACCTTTTGATAAGCGTGAAAAAAATCTCTGTCGAGGCATCTTTAGATTAGCTTACTTTTTACACGCGTGGTTGCACGCTCTTTCATAAATATTTTTTCCAACTTTTTTTATTTTGTTTTGCGTAATATATTGGGGTTTTTAATTTGGAAAGGTTAAGTGAGTTGATTAAATAATGGATTTGTCTTCTTTTCATGTTCTTGCTTTATTTTATTTTATTTACTAGATTATACCCCGGGAACGTCCCGGGGTTGAAAATCTAATATGGCATATTAATTTTACATATGAAATAGAATGATGCATTTACAGTTACATGCATGAAAGCTTCGGATAGCAGCTAACCTAAAACAATTAAAAATATATATCCAATGTTAACGCATAACCTTAAACAATATATAACTCTAATATTAATATCTAACCTAAAACAATGTATAACTCCAATTCCAACGTATGTTGAAAATAGAATTCATATTTACTGATTTGAACATAATTAGTGACTTGCCTACACATGATTAATGATTTACCTGAACACTTTGTGTTTTTTTTTCATGTTTGAACAAAACCCAACAAAAAATAATCGTTCTTTTTCTCCGTTTTTTATATAGCACTATGGTACTCGTTGAAAAGATAATAAAACGCTCGTTAATTTGGTGTACTTTTTTTCTTTAAAAAATCTCGTATATAAAAGATATTAACATTTAAAAATTGTGGGAGGAAACATAAGAGAGAAAAATCTAATTTTGTTTTTAAATTATTTTTTTCCTAAAATATCTCAATGCCACATGGGATGACACATGGCACACTCAAGAAGGAGAATGCCTCTTTGAGTGCCATGTCATTAAAATGGCTTTGGTTTATTATAGGTATAGATATTTTGAGGGAACGTTTGAGATGTTTTTGAACAATGTTTTCATGTGTTTAAAACATTCAGATCCTCTCTATCAAATTACACTAAAAATCATTATTTCATCCTTAAATTTTTTCTCTTCTAATTAAAATAATAATACTTTTTCATATTTTTATCACTATATTTTCTCTCTCATTAGTCACAACCACTTACAAAAATATTAAAATATATATATGGATAAACAATAGTTTTTCATATATAGGGGAGAACAATTCTTTCTCTAAATATTTTCTCTCTTCTCCACTCACACCCACCCCATATAATTTGAGGGAACCTCTCACATAATTTGGTTCCCGGGTTATGAATGCTCTAAAAGAATTTTCAATTTTGTGGTTGGTGAGAATAAGTTAGGTAAAAACGACTGGGTAAATATAATCTTGTTACGTCATTCAAAAAAAATATATAGTCATGTTACGTCGTAATAGAATTAACACTGTGTTCTTGAGTTCTTTTAATAAAAGAAAAGAAAGGGTTTAAAAGGATGACACGGAAAAATCATGTTTCACCGTTTTTTTAAGAAGAGAAAATGGAGAAAATAGAAGGAAAACTTTTGTTTATTTCTTTCATTTCTCATCCGTTTAAAGTGGAGAGATTTGAAAGGGAATGATTTTTAAATATAAAATAGTTACTATTCTTTTCTTTTCGTCCGAACTAAGGAACACGGTAGTTAATTGAATATTTCCTATCCACTCACCTTGATTCTCTTTCTCTTCTTTTCCTTCCTTTATTAAACTTGGGAACACGGTGGGTGGTGATCTATTAGACAATGAGTCACTATTTGTGCCCTCTAAAAGCATTGTCCGCCATGTGGACGTTATATCATCAAAACCATTTTAACCTAAAAGGGTGTATGATATATCCCTTCCAATGATTTTCTAATTCATATTTATTTATTTTTCTAATAAAATTAGAGTGAAAAGTACAACGGTGTCTTCCTGTGTAAAAGTCCTTTTCACACTGGGTGAGCGATGTACAACGGTGAAGCATCGGGGTACGAATAACGCCTAAACCTTTCACACTGGGTGAGCGATGTACAACGGTGTCTTCCTGTGTAAAAGTCCTTTTCACGCTCCGCTACTATTGTTCTTAATAAAACTTTACATGTCTATCGCATATTATATGTTAAAATACAAATAACACACATTATTGACCAAAGTTGGATTCGATTTTCACATGTATTTTTAGAATAAACATTTTAATAGTTAAAATATGTTTACATATATTTATGATGATTAAAAGTTAAAATATAATCAACTTTAAAACTTAAAAGGTTGTGGGTGATTAGGTGTCATCTGGAAGGGATGATCGGTACCCAAACCACATCACCCTCCTGACTCACCTTTCGCATAGGTAAATAGCTTTTGCTGCTCGGCACCCAAGCAACTATCACCACTCCTTCACAGTGAGTTGGTGACCTCTGGATTTTCATCTTTGTTTATTATTGACCTTGGCACCGCCACACCGTTGCATATAGCGATATCTACAATCTCTCTATAGTACTCAAGATTTAATTTTTCCTATGCGTTATACGTTAGTATTTTATAGCCAGGTCAAATCAGGTTGGAAAACATAATAAGGACCTAAATTTCCATAAGCATTATCCATAAAATTCAAGTTAAAAAAATAACTAAATTCATACGGACCTAGAGTAAAGTTTATACAAATGATATTTGCTATATATTGTGTCACATCATCATCATAACTATAATAAGTTAGAGCACCCACAATGGGGTTGAAGTGGACGAGTTCACCGTTGTAGCAGTCATCCGGTTAGGGGAAGGTTGGTATAGCAGAACGTTCGGAGTGGTGGGGGTCATGTCATCTGTTGTTTCAATAAATTAACAAAACAAAAGTTTTTTTTTTTGTTTTTTTTTATTAAAAAAAATACACAAACCCAATTAAATATTAAAGAAACCTAAATAAAAATATTGCACCAACCTAAATTAAATATTACACAAACATAATTAAACCAAACGTTTGTATTTTTAAAATAAAAATTAAAAAATAAATACATAAATTAAAAATAACATAAAATTAAAACCAATACAAATATTACATAGTTAAACAAACTAGATACTTTAAGTTAAATAAACTATGTAATTAAACTAATTATTAATCTTGAACCATCAGAGTCAGAGTTCAGATACTTTTACTCTTAGTAATTGTCAGGAATCGATGTCAGTAAATATCATATTGTGTTGCATCCGGTAGGGGTGTTCTTTTTAACCGATAACCAATAACCGAACTGAACCCGAAGTGATCCGACTCGAAAAACTACATTACCCGATTAACCCGAACCCGATTAAGTGCATATCTGAACCCGACTAGAGTTTTTAGGGTTGGTCTTCGGATTAGTTTTGTATAATTCGGGTTGACCCGAATAACCCGAATAATTCAAAAACAAATAAATGATCCAGTTTTCATATTTTTATGTATATTGGCGTAGTGTTTTTGTAGCCAAACTTGCAACTAAATATTGTAGCCCATGTTGTGGTTTTATTTTATACATAGTGTAGCCCAAATGAATAGAAATACGCAACCCAAATGGTTGGAAATATGTAACTCAAACACTCAAATCATTAAACCGATAACCATTTAACCCGACCCGAAAAACCCAAACCCGATTAACCCCATAACCGATAACCATTTAACTAGATTGGGTCGGTTATCGGGTAATATTTTCACAACTAAAAACCCGAATAACCCGATAACCGAAAACCAAACCCGATGAACACCCCTAGCATCCGGTATACGGGAAGGGCCTCAACAATTGCTTTGGCTTCCGTTCCGCTGGCACCGCGATCCATTACAGTGTTGAAAAGTTGATTAAACCAAGTAACATTCTTACTCAGAAGCCTCACCCTCAAAAGTGTTTGGACCAAAGTATGATCGGTTTCACCCACACATTATTGAAATTATTGAAACAGGGTTTCTTTATAGAGTACATCTCGTCGTAACTCATTCACGCAGAGATGAATCCAAGAGTTAGCCAAAGCTATATCTTCATCTTGAGTCCAACCCCTTCTTTCATTTTTTATGAGTGTGGTGACTTGTGTGTTGAGAAGTGGTAGGTTGGGTTCAAATTGTAGGCAAAACTAGCCGTTGTAAAAATAAACGTTTGAAAAGTAGCTGATGGGAATATAAATATTATTTTTATTAGTTAAATTTATTTTTATTTAATATGCTTTAATATAATTAATTAATTTCTTATAAAATGTTTAATTATAAAAATAAATAAATGATGAACTGTTCTAAATTAAAAATAGAGTGTATAATTTAGATATTTAAAGACAAAGATAAAAGTAGATGATAAGGTAGATAATGAGGTGGAGATTTGAAATGATTTATAATTGTAGGAAAAAAATGATTTTGGTTTGAAATGATGTGGCATGCTAATATATGCTAATATGACGGTTTGGAATTCCAAACCACCCGTAACATTGATGCTCTTAGTGAAGAATATATAACTCGTGTCAGCTAGTTCTGTTATGTGGTAATATTTTATGACTTTCTATATGAAACTTGATCGTTGTCCTTCGTTTGTAGCTATGACATTCAACACAATCTTACAAACTCATTGATATATCATATTATTAGACTATGGGGTATGGATCGGGAAGGAGCTCGGGAAGGCTGACGTGGAGCTTTCCCCGAAGGGGAACACCGCCCCCCCCCCCCCGCTCCAGCTTCGGTGAACTCGGGGAATTCTTCCCGTTCTCCCCGTCCCATTTCCCAACGTTTTTTTAACGTTAAATAGAGAGAGAGAGAGGGATTTAAAGAGAGAGAGAGAGAGAGAGAGAGGTGTTTAAAGAGAGAGAGAGAGAGAAGCAGATCTGGTGCAGACGACGACGGAGGTGCAGACGACGACGGCGGTGGAGGTTGTTGCAGGGGGTGCAGGGGACGGAGGTGCAGACGACGACGGCGGTTGGTGCAGGGGGCGGTGGTTGTTGGTGAGGGTGAGGGTGAGGGTGAAGGATGATGAAGATGATGAGAGAGGAATGGGTTTTGTTTGTTTGTGTGTGGGTTTATAACCGTTCAAAGTTTTACTCTTTTGTTTTTTTTTTTTTTTTCATTTAAATAATAAAAAGGGGAAGGGGGAAGAAGGGGAACCATTTCCCCTAAAAGGGGGAGGAGAAGGGGAAAATGATGTGGCGCTGATGTGGACAAGGGGAAGGAAGGGGGAAGGGGAACCACACCCCATAGTCTTACATAACAACACGCAAGGAAAAATAACAGCTTCTAAGGCTATGGGGTGTGGAACCCTTCCACACCCCTTTCCCCTTCTCCACATCAGCGCCACGTCATCTTTTCCCCTTTCCTCCCCCTTCTAGAAGAAATAGTTCCCCGTTCTTCCCCCTTTCCTTTTCCTTTTTATAATATTTTTTTATACAAAAAAGACAATATATATATATATATAATATTAATACACTGATCGGTGCCATCGAGGGATATCCACCGAGCTCACCGAGATTGGAGTGGGGGGGGTGTGCACCTTCGGGGAAGTCATCTAGCTCAGCTCCCCGAGCATTCTGCCCGACCCACACCCCTAAGCCTTAAGACATAAATTTCACTAAGGCTCCACAACCACATGTGATTATTTAATTTAGTAAGTTGATAGATATAGTTATATATGTAACATATGGCCTCTCTCATTGTAAAGATTGTCTGCTTTGCTTTGATGGTTTGCTCGCTTAACTGTGGAATTTTCATGTGCTTCACAACCAACTAAGCCCAAGACGCATAGTGAGCTAAGAGGCACGACATGTCTTATGGACTAATAATCTCTCCTGTCCACAACCGACATAAGATTTGCCTAGAGTGTTACACGAGTTCATGTTAATATTTTCCGGACCGTTAAACCACCCCTCTTAGGGACTCATTGTCGTTGATGAGATTTGCCCCACCATCACGAATAGCATAGAAGTTGCGTTGATACCATTTGTAAAATCATGCCCCTCATACTACAAATATTGTTCGTCTTGTCCCCGGTAGGTTACACAACCATTTTTTTTTGCTACAATAGAGACTGCCCAGGAGGTCACTCATTCTGGTACCACTTTCATCTGAGCACGCTTAACTATGGAGTTTTCATGTGCTCAATAACCAACTAAGCTCTAAGCGCATTGGTGATTTAAGAGGCAAGGCATGTATTATGCCGGAAAAGAGATTGCTCTTCGTGTTGAGGGTAAAGCAACTTGGTGTGCCTCACCAATCAAGACTACTTCATGCAAAAACCGTATGTAATTCATGGCATGAATGCAAGATATGCGGCCATGAGGTCAAAAATCTTGGTCAGGGAGCGAGTCTTGACAATTACAAATTGAATCTACTCCTAAATATGTTGTTGGGCCTAGAGGGTATAGTTGGCCCAACTAGTAAGCAGCCCACTTACCGTTTGTTTTGTACGTGCCTACGTTTTTGGGCCAGTGGTTAAGAGTTAACAATACGGGAAAATAGCCAAAATAGCCTTTAACCGAGTTGATTTGCGAAAATAGCCCCCTCAGCTGTCTTGGGAAAGACGGTTCACACTTCCCGAGGCGTCTCAGGCGACTTTAAGTTCAAATTTACTACGGACCAATTAATTTCCCCCAAGACGGCTGAGGGGGCTATTTTCTCAAATCAACTCGGTCAAAAGCTATTTAGGCTATTTTGGCTATTTTGGCTATTTTCCCTAACAATGTTATGAATAGGTATGTTGTCGAAGTTTCTTTATACTCTTGTAAACTGTTGCAATTAAAAGATATGATGCGAACAGTTGCCTTGTTTTGTAATCTCTGTAACTAAAAACTTAGGACTTGTTTGGATTAAAAAAAATTAATATTAGTGACGAATAATCATGTGTTTAGAATTATGATCTGGAAAAAGTGATATGATGTATAATAATCAACCATTTAAATATTTTGTAACGATACAAATGATAACAAATTCGCTTGGTTGAATTAATTGAAAAAATAACTATAAACTTATTAAATAATCTGTTTATCTTAAATTTAATATCCAAAGTAAATACTAGATTCTATTCATATATGGTGAAAACTCCCTTATTCAGCCTTGGTGGAAGATATCGAAGCGCAAGGCACAAATATGAAATACACACAGGAAGATGTTGCAAGTGATCCATTAATGCTCTCGGAATAAGAAATACTTTAAAAACAAACCTCTTTCAACTTCGAAGACCATAGATGATCTAAAAGCAAGCTCTTTAAGTTTTAACAACAAGCCGGCCAAAGATACACTCGCTTGAATGGTTAACTAGGTGCTCATTTAGTTATTCAAACATTCTTATGTTATTTAAAAGGTGAGATTAGTGTATTTGTAGGGGAAAGATCCGGTACAAATAGCTTTTTTGGTAAGAACTGTAAGAATCAAAGGAGGGTATTTTTTTTAAATTTTTTTTTTCAAAATTTTTTTTCCCCATATTGTTAAACATGTATTATAGTATTGAAAACTAAAAAAAAAAAAAATAAAAAAAAAATTTGGTGTAGAGTAATTACGTGTAGAGTAATTACATAATTACTCTAGTGTAAACTAATGTATTTACCTTAATGACGTAATTACACTAAAAAAATTTTTTTTTTTAATTTTTTTTTTGTATTATTCATCTAGAAAGAATGTTTAAGCACATGGGAAAAAAAAATTCTAAAAAAAAAAATAAATTTTTTTTACCCCCTTTGATTCTCACAGTTCTTACAAAAAAACTATATGTATTTGATCTTTACTCATATATTCTAGTATCTTACTATATCCAGTTATTTGTTTATAGCATCTGCTGTTAAAATAATAAAATAATATTTGAATCTAGAATAATCATCACATGATTGTTGAAATTTGTGAACGTTTAAAACAAATTAAAAGTTTGAATGGTGGATAATGATTAATGGGAAATAATGTGGCAAAATATTCAACTACTCTGAAACCAAACCCTTACCAAGAAACTAGTTTATGACTATTTTTCATCAATCTATTACTAATTAAAACAAGATAAGCAGTCAAATAGTTTGTAAAAAAAAACAATTTTTTCATATGGAAAAAAGCGGACATTATAAATATTATATATGAATGCTAATAAAATATCATAGACAATTATTCAAATGACTTCAAATGCAATACTGTTTGGAAAAAGCTCTTTTCGTTTTTCAGCCGGAGATCTAAGGGTTCGTATGGACACTAAAAAATAATTTATTATAAAACAAAATACATAACCATATACTATATTTGATATTAACTAGTATTTGTAAAAGTTAAAACAAGTCGAGTTTATAAACTGTTTGATACGACTATTTACTCCCAATGTGACATGTTGAAGTAAATGTGTAAGCAACATAGACATGTTTAATAAGCAGGTAACAAGATACACCATGTTTGATACGATTTATAAAATCAGTTCAATTGAACAGATGATACGTTACATTTATCATGTGCGTATTAGCAATTCAATATCACAAATGATCCAACAAAACGCATTTAGCTATTTATAAAAATATAATGCTATTCCATTACAATATACTAATCATCAAGTTGATTTAAATAGTCAGGTTTTAATTTTTCTATTTTGGCCAATTTTTTTTTTTTTTTGCTTTTTTTTGTTAACTTTTTTCCCATTTTGACCACCAAATTTTTTGTTAAGTTTTTTTTTTCCTCATTTTAGCCACAGAATGTTTTTTTTTACTTTTTGTTTAAGTTTTTTTCCCGTTTTGGCCACCAACATTTTTATTAAGTTTTTTTTCCATTTTGGCCCCCGACATAATGCGTTTTTTACTTGATTTCGCACGGGTTCGGTTTTTGTTCGTTTATTATCTATATATTTAATGACCACGAAATGAATAGTTGCTTCACTTTAATGTACGCAGCCGGCCACCGACCACATCTACCGTGCGCCATCTCCACCATGTGCCGCGGACCGTGAGAGATTCCCGGTATTCTCCGCGTAGCCGCTGCCACTTTTGTATTTTCTCATTGTCCAAGGTTAGTCTCTACGCCTTTGTCGGTTACCAAAATCCGCATTAACGCGTCATGTGAAAATTGCGCGTATTAATACACCTAGTTTGGTAAATAGGTTTTAAACATGTCATCTCAACATGTCAACACATTTAGCTAAAGTAATCATCCGTTTAAAGACATTTTTAATCATGTCAGTTTTTTTTATCCATGGTGATAGCATATGTATAGTATACACACATTATATTTATATTTATATGTAAAGATAAAATAAAATAAGAACTTTTTTTTTGAACGATAAACTAAAGTATTGCCGGGTACTCTGTACGCGGCCCCCAATGGCCGAAAGGGGCCCCAGACGGCCTCTAGTCCGTACGGACAGAGCCCTTCGGCCCACCCGTCTCCTGTTCCAGGGAAAACCCGGCCCACAAACCCGCCCGAAGGCACGACGGTAATGAACCGGTAAAACCTGGAGGGATCAGGAGTCGAACCCATGACCACAAGGGTCAAGGGTCTCTCCATCACTTCCCAACCACCTACCCCACCACAAGGGTGGGGGTATCCATCACATGCCTCCCGTGGGAATCGAACCCGGCTCCCCCAAAGAGAGAACCGGCCCTTTTACCACTAGGCCACATGATCAGGATAATAATAAAATAAGAACTTAATTCAAGGATTTGTGCATGAACGTGACCTCAACACTTGCAATTAATACCTATTTATTATTCTATTTAAGACCTCCTTTTTTGATGCTTGTTTGTGTATCTCACGCTACGTTTTATTTTTATACTCTTGAAGGCTACTAGGTTAGGTAAATTGTTATATCTTATAACTGATTTTGTCAAGCTAAAAAGATCAAATCATTAGTTTTCGATATAACATATTAATTCAATAAACATATATAGTGATAGGTTAACACATGTCATTTTCTTTAAAACAAAAATACGTGCCAATTTTATAATCAAAATCATTAATATATAAGTGACGTTTTGGGATTCTCAAATTATTTTTAGAATATTGTTTAAATATTGCAACTGTATTTTCATATTATTTTTTTATTGTCTTATAAAATTAATTACTTAGAGAAACGACACTTCATCCTCAAATTTTTATCTATATAATATTTTTAATATAATGTGTAGAAAAATGATTTCAATCTCACTTGCCTTCTAAATTAATATACGTTACCGTTGACCCCTTAAAATAATAGTTTATAATAATTGTTTTTAAAAATATGAACCCTACCACCAAATACTACCCTACCCCCCCCCCCCCCCACCCCCCACCCCACCCCACCCCAAACAAATATGGCCGAACAAAACAACACTTTCTCCAACTTCAAATTTCCCTAAAGAAAACATGAACAACACGGCTGCTAACTCCGGTGGCTTTCTTGGATCACAAGACATTGGCGGGTTCGGGTACGGTATCGGTATCTCATTCGGCATACTTCTACTCATCATCACCATCACCTTGGCATCTTATTATTGCACTAGAAGTGCACAATCATCATCACCACCATCATCACATAACCGGCTGTGGCGAAGGAATGGTAGCTCGATCACCACACAACCCGATTCGGCCCATTGTATGATCGAAATGGGCCTTGATGAGGCAACCATCTTGAGCTACCCAGTTGTGACTTATTCAGATGTTAAGATCAAAAGAAAGGACTCGGGTTCTTCTTCGTGTTGTTCGATTTGTTTGGCGGATTATAAGGGGAAAGATTTGCTTAGAGAGCTTCCGGATTGCGGTCATCTTTTTCATGTGAAATGTGTTGATCCGTGGCTACGGTTGAACCCGACATGCCCAAATTGTCGAACGTCCCCCTTGCCAACGCCACTCTCGACGCCCTTGGCTGAGGTTGTCCCGCTCACTGGAAGGCGGGGTTGATTCATTTTGATCTGAATCAATTATGTTAATCTGATTCATTTTGATCTGAATCATTAATCCGACTACATTAGTAGGATTAACACATTTGTATAGTATTTTGGAATTAAGCTGGAATTATTTTTCTTTTTATACTATGTATATTAAAACAATTATTAAAATTTGATCACACGTCATTTATTTTAATTTTTGTCATGTAGATATGTAAGTCATGTAAATTTCTTTTGCATCAACTGTTATTTTCTAGAGTGTGTATGTTAGACTCACTTAACCCATAAATCAATGTTTTATGAAAACCCAACCGAATCGGTTGGGTTTTTTTTTTTCCTTGGATACATTCTAACCAACTGGGTTATAATGAACCCAGTCGGTGGAGGCAATTGATCGTCTACTTTTACAAGTGGAACTGGTTAATCCGAGGAATCGTAGAGCTCATGGTTTGAAAGTTGATTCGGTTCTTAAAACACTATTATATATATACATTTTTTCTCTTTCTTCTTTTTGTTTCAAAAAGGAATTTTTTGGATTTTAGAAAATTACTTTAAAACTATCGAGTAAATTGGCAATATTCGTAGTCGTATATGTCAACTAAAGGATATTCCTAGTTCTTTTCTTCCCTTGGGGTTGAACCAACCTCTTGCTTGTCAAATGCTTCAATCCAAATTACGAAAACAAGCATATAATTGGAATTAAATTTGTAGGGTCGAAAGTTATTGATTTTACTTTAATCTTGTGTTTTTCTACACAAAAGAATAATATTAATACAGTTTCTTGATTCCAACTGGAAAGTTTCATTTTGACATCACTAGTCGAAGCATTCTATTGATAAAATCATCTTTTAATAGTATTTTAGTCCATTTAATGAAGATAAAATAAAAAAGCAAATGATGTTCCGATATAATTATATTTTTCTTAATGAAAAGCTGACATAATCTTAAATACTCTTATGCTTGCACTATGCGCAAATTAAACCCTCCACCTATTGAATAGAGATGAGTCACCTTATCACCACATGTTCCTAGGTGTCTGAAGTCGAAACTCTAAACCGTACATCTAAGCTATACGTCAACAATATATGAATAAATGAATTGTAACTGGTGGATTTTGACCGTGGGTTGCATGTATTCATTATGAACATAATTTATGTTGAGACATAGATAGATATAGACATTCGTTATGAGAAGACAACTACCTAGGTAAAGGATCCTATTGATAAACTCATAACTCTCGGAAATTGGATAACTAACTGGCTACCGGATTCTAAAGGTACAACTGACTCTAGGAACACTAAGTGATGCTAGATCTCCTCTTTGTCTCAATTAACATGACTCGCCGAATCCTAAGGGACATGTGAAACTCACGGGTGTATGTGTATAGATCACCCCTCGGTCTCACTAAACTATGAATGCTAAGTACTCTAAATGTGGATATTCTCACGGTCTCACTAGAAACAATACATCCAAAAGTGTAAGGGATGCAAGGAGTAGTCTAACTACCAGGTTTATGACTCGAAATTGCTAAGAACCTAATGACGCGCTAGGAATTGATCACCTTCCGGTCTCACCGTAACCCGACACCTAAGGACTTGGACAACCCATCATTTTATCTCCTCCAGGTCTCAGGAATGGTAGAACACTCAATTACCAAATAACGTACACTTGTTCCTAGGGTTTACTACCTCTAGCAACCATAAGATAAAACCAAAAACACCAAGTCAACAATAATCACACAAAACCTAGATCAACTAATACAAAATCAATTGCCCAAAGGAATCATGCGGAAAAATATATGATAAATAATAATTAAACACGCATATACGCCGAAAACCATAATAGAAAAACCGTTACTAAAACATTTGCAATCAATTATACATAGAAAAAATTACACCGTTGGTCCTTGCAATTTCCACCAAGTTTCAATGTAAGGTACTAAGGTTTTATTGTAACATCTTCAGGTATTAATGTTTTAATTTGTATCAATGTCGGGTATTAGTCACTAACCTCGTTAAAGTTAACTGACTTGACCCTCACGTGAGTTACACGTGAGGGTATTTTGGTCCATTAGCTTTTGCCTATTTAAAAACTATTATTAATAAAAAAACCCACATAAAACACTGATAACTTCTCAGACAGGTTGTTAGTTTTTTGTAATAGGTTGTTGGTTTTTTTGTAAACTTGTTCAAACAGTGGGTCAATTGATGTCAACTAGGTGTAGTGGGTCAATATGGGCCAACTGATGTCATCTATGTTTAGTGGGTCAATATGGGTCATCTGCTGTCAAGTGTTCACCTTCGAGTTGGTTTTGGTCAGAAGAAAAATATGACTCTCAAAACATTACAAGAGCAATATATGACTCTCAAAACATCACTACAGTCAACACTATGAGAGTTCATTACATTACATTACATTACATTACATTACATTACATTACATTACATTACATAACCAAACATACTTTTTTCATCACCACTACACCCCACATTAAGTTTCATACACATAAACCATTGCAAAGATTAATACATTAACTTGCATACACATAAACCACAACAAGGATCAATACAAATAACACCCAACTAATGATCAACCACATGTACCTCTTTTGAGCAGCCCTAGCATGAGTTGCTTTCATTTCTTTAACTGATTCTTCATACATTGCCACCTCATCTTTCAAATCCTTCACTTTCATCTCAAGAAGAGTATTTAAATTCACTAGCCCTTTAATGATCTGGGTTGTACGATTGCACAATGAAGGCTCAACCCATGCAAAAAACGAACACCTTGAACGCTGAAACATATAATGTTTTAACATTATCATCAAATGGGGAAAATGTTAGATTAAATGGGGCAATGTTAGGGTTTGAAATACATACCAGTTGAGCACAACTATAAAACTGACGTCCTGGATTAGTTTCAGTCCATGAAGTTTTGATTTCAGCTTGCCTACCGCATTTGTAAAACACAATGATTGTGGGATGTAATCGTGTTTAGGATGATCGATTGAGTATAAATGTCTGAGGTTTTGAAACAGGGGGAAGGAAGGAGAAGTTATTAGTGTTTTATATGGGTTTTTTTTTTATTAATAATAGTTTTTAAATAGGCAAAATGAAATGGACCAAAATACCCTCACGTGTAACTCACGTGAGGGTCAAGTCTGTTAACTTTTAACGAGGTTAGTGACTAATACCCAACATTGATACAAATTAAAACGTTAATACCTGAAGATGTTACAATAAAACCTTAGTACCTTACATTGAAACTTGATGGAAACCATTCTTATACATATCCAACAGTTATTCGTTCAAACAATATTAATCAAAACCTAGGTACTTCAAATAAGTTTAGCTAATCATAATCAAGAATGAAATGAAAACGCAAAGAAATTTAAGGTTCATCGTAAAACAAATAAACTACTAGGTTGGCCGCTTAAATCAATTCACCAACTTGTGTGCTAGCTTCTTTAATTATTTTTGACTTTTTTTTAACGTTCTTGCGTGCCTGCTTCCTATTTCCTTCAGGTCTTGTGCTTGTTTTATCTTTTCTTTCGATAACCACAGCAGCCACCCCTTTGTCGTCCAATTTTCCCACCTTTTATTCGTGACCTACTAGCATATATTCTCTAAGAGGGTGTTTGGAAATGAGTTTCAAAACTCCTTATTGAGTTCTCCAAAAAACCAATAAGTCAATAAGCTGTTTGTGTAAACCAAAAGCACTTTTGGTTTTCGTTTTTCAATAAGGGTAGAAAAACTATTTTCAAGAAGTTAGAAATCCTAGCTTTTGGCTTTTGACTTTTGAAATAAAATTACAAATCTACCACCCATACAACCAATCTTCACAATAAGTTAAGCGAAACATTTAAAAAACAATTTATTGACTTTTTGGCGTTTCTCATTACAAAAGCTAATCAAAACACTTTTTTTAAAACTCCTTTTCAAAAAGTCACAAGTCAATAAACACTTCTAACAAAAAACATTTTAGAGTTAAATAAGCAAATCCCAAACACCCTCTGATTTCCCCACCCACTCACATTTGTATTTTTATTGACAGCCCAATGTACTTAGTCGTATGGCCCATTAAACTAAATTAGTGGCCTGCTTAGCCGCCAAGTCCAACGTCAACTCCTAGTCTCCTAACTTATTTGTTTTCCTCATCGATTTACTTCTTTTATTCAATCCATCCATTTAATCAAACTGTCCTGCAAATCCAACGAAATTAACTACTATTAAGATCCATAATCCATAACATGTCACTCAATGGTTAAGTTTGCACCTTTTTTTTCCACCCAAACTTGCACTTTGCTTAGCCTAAGATAACGTTTTTAATCTCTAATGGATCAAAGTTAAAATTACTAAAATCAATTTCCCTTATTTTTACACAATATATTTTTGAGTAAATTATATGTTAAAAGTTCTCTTTGCTTAGCCTAAGATAACGTTTTTAATAATAAATATGTTTTGTTTGGTTGATCACATATATTATTCTTTTAAATGCTATAAATATGTTCATGAATCCAACATTCTCTTATAACCCTATAGATGGTGGTATGTATACCCAAAAGTTAATGATGCATAAGTGATCTAATTTTTACCATCCATCAAATTAAAGAAAGATACACATAACAATTTATATTTTACAAATCAGTATCCATACACATCTTTTACTTTTTAAATTTCTATACATATTCTGTTTAATTAATTACATTACATATCTTATCAAATGCTACGAAACAAGTTATACACATCCCCTTAACTTTAACCTGTCATATTCAAACCTTAACAGAATATTCATACAAACGATTTGAATATTACAACACAAAAAACCGTTACATTCCCCCTCCCTCCAAACGTCCATCGCCACCACCTTTCCGCCATAACAAACTTGCAAAATGGAGACTAGACGATTGCGGTCCAAACCCGAACCGATTCATTTTAACGATCAATGACCCACATTCTTGTGTTCTTTTTACAGGGACATGATAAAACAATATAAATTATAAACTACCCATCAATATTTCATCAAATACACGTTATATGATCATGGTCTCTTGTATTCGCGGTTTTGTATCTTTTCGGGTTGTTCTTTTTGGAAATGATCATGGTCTTGGAAGATTTTGGCTGGTAAAGATTATTTGTTTTTGATGTGATTCAAGGAAAAGGGTGTTTTGTGTTAATAATTCGTGTATGAGATTGATTTGCATACGGGCTTATTTGTTTTCGGGTATTGATCACCAGGTGTTTGTTTAAATGTCATAACCAATGCTGTCCTTTTTGTGAAAAGGGAAAGTAAATGATGTAGAAACTAGGATATAAATTAGATGGGAAATGTATGTTTAAAGGGTTTCCAGTCGATATATAAAGCGTTATGTTTGCCTCAATCGAAGTCTCCAAATAAGCTCCAACCGGCATTGACAGACAAACATATTAAAGATCCTCGGTCTGTTCAAACCGCGCCTCCAGAAACTCAAAGGTTTGCGAAAGAAGAGGTTAAAGATGAGCTTAAAGTGGAGGTCATACCAGAATTGAAGTTAGAGCCCAAGGCGTCGAGAAAGGTTTCACTAGTGAAACAACGAAGCAAACATACGCAGTCTGTTAAAAAGCCTCACGAGATGAAGAGAATGATGAGTGCAGGGCTTCAAGCTGACCGGTTGTTGAAGACCAATAATGGGAATTTAAAAGATTTTTATATGTTAGGTAAGAAACTAGGAAATGGTCAATTTGGTACGACGTATCTATGCATAGAGAAAAAAACTAATAAACAGTTTGCGTGCAAATCCATTGCGAAGAGGAAGTTGCTTACGGATGATGATATAGTGGATGTTAAGAGAGAAATTGAAATTATGCATCATTTATCAGGACACCCTAATGTTGTTTCAATTAAAGGGGCGTATGAGGATGCGATATCAGTTTATTTAGTTATGGAACTTTGTGCTGGTGGTGAGTTGTTTGATCGAATCATTGAAAAAAGTTATTATTCGGAACGGAAGGCTGCTGATCTTGCTAAAACTATTGTTAGTGTGATTGAGGGGTGTCATTCTCTTGGAGTGATGCATCGAGACCTGAAACCAGAAAACTTTTTGTTCGTTGATGAAGATGAAGATTCAGTTATGAAGATCATAGATTTTGGGTTATCAAGTTTCTTTAATCCTGGTACATTTACAAATCTTATAATATTATCTTGAACTTTAAGAGGATGTTTGGGATTGCGTCTTGAAAGTGATTACGTGATATGGAATCATCATAATAAGATACGCAGTTGTAATAAAATGGGTTGCAGGACACAATGCTTGTAGGATTTACATGTAAAATGGTCCCTGAATATAACGATCAGATAATCAGAAATCCATTCTGTCACAGCTACGCCTAAGCTGATTATTTGATCCATAACCGAGTTGGAAGAATAAGTTTCAAAACGCAAGGAAAAACAAATGCTTCAATGATTTTAATACGTTAGGTGGTGTATAATTAGTTTTTTGTTTTTCACTTGACATTTTTTTTATTCTTTAGGAGAAGTTTTTACCGACGTTGTTGGAAGCCCTTATTATGTTGCGCCAGAAGTTTTGCTTAAATGTTATGGTCCAGAAGCTGATATCTGGAGTGCTGGTGTGATTATTTATGTTCTTCTTTGTGGGGTGCCTCCATTTTATGCAGGTGAGATATAACATAGTATAATTTTGCATTATTATTTTGGTTGATAGTAAATAGCCATGGTCTCTTATTATTATTATTATTATTTTCACTTGCAGAGACTGAGGAGGATATATTTGAAGAGGTTTTGCATGGTAAACCTGACTTTAGTATAGATCCATGGCCTAATATTTCCGAAAGTGCAAAAGATTTAGTTAAAAAAATGCTTGTTAGAGACCGCAAAAAAAGGATAACTGCTCATGAAGTTCTTTGTAATATTCTTCTCTGCATTTCGCTCACTATCAATATTTTATCAAATTAGTAGAACTTACACTGCTTTACCATTTTTTTTTAATTTTATAGGCCACCCTTGGATTAGTGTTGATGGTGTTGCTCCAGACAAGCCTCTTGATCCTGCGGTCTTGATTCACTTAACTCGGTTTTCTGCCATGAATAAACTAAAGAAAATGGCTGTTAAGGTAGGTGCTTTTAGAATTGTTTAGATGCCAACTTTGGTCCAATTTCTGTAAATCGTGTAGCGATTGTTTAGCAGAAAAAACACCACTAAAACTTTCAATAATTTTGACCTACCAAAATAAGAGTATTAGCTCCAAATTATTCAACACTAACTTTGTTTTTACGGCTGCAGGTAATTGCATCAAAACTTTCAGAAGAAGAGATTGCTGGCTTAAAACAAATGTTTAAGATGATTGATACAGACAACAGCGGAAACATCACTTTTGAAGAACTGAAAATTGGATTGAAAAATTTTGGTGCAAATCTTGAAGAATATCAAATTCATGATCTAATGAAGGCTGTAAGCATCATTTTTATCTTTATATTAATGATAAGATATATCTCATGCTCTGCTTTTAATGATATTGTTTTTACCTATAGGCGGATATAAACAATAACGGCATAATCGACTATGAAGAGTTTGTAGCTGCAACCCTGCATTTGAACAAAGTTTATAAGGAAGATAGTATTTATGCTGCTTTTTCGTATTTTGACAAAGATGGCAGTGGTTATATAACTGTGAATGAAGTCCAACAGTCTTGCAAAGAATTGGGCATAGATGATGCACAAATAGATGAAATTATCAAAGAAGTTGATCTGAATAATGTAAGTTCTTACAAATTCTTTAACTTTAGTTTTACTTGGTTGCCAAATTCTATAATATCCAAACTGAGTGTTTTAACAGAGCTATATATGATCAGTGGGTGTTTGGATGTGCGTTTGAGAGTGATTGTATGATATTGAATAAACAGAATAAGATAGCCATGTATAATGAAAATGGTTTGTAAGAGAGCTTTCTAGACGTGTTGTGATATTTGAAGTAATAATCGCATAGTGGGCGTGTTTATAGCCTTGACCCCAAATAACCTTTAAAACTCTGGTATTATCTTGGACCCCTTTTGGTCATCTACTCATTTTCCATGTGGGTCTGATTTATTCGACTGAAAATGTAATCATAGATCCCATTTACTTGATGCGAGGTAAAAAAACTATCAGATAGTGCCTACAAAACAGTATATAAAAAACAAGAAAAAAATGATATTAACAACTAATGAAACTCACTTATTGCATGGTTGCAGGATGGGCGCATCGATTACAATGAGTTTCTTGCAATGATGCAAAAAGAGAGCGCCTGTGTCGGAAGGAGACAGCAAAAGAACAGTCTTAAAATTGGACTCAGGGAGGGATTGCCAGTTTGTTGATACTAAAGTTTGACTTTCCCCCCAATTTTTTTAAATATTATGTTTTTATTCATATTTTTCATAAAAAGACAACCAAATTGACTTAATTCTCAACCAAAGACAGTAAGTATACTAGATCCTAGCAAGATTTTTAGAACTCAAAGAGTCCAATGAATTTAAGAATTTAAAATGTTCAATGCAAAGAAATGATGGTGGTTTGCAGGTGGTTATTTTATTTGTAGACATCATTTGAATCACCATATTAAATGATGGTGTTTCTAGCCTCCTTCCCTGGTGTCTTCAATCAATCTTTTATATCTAAACTTAATCCAGATGATGACCTTTTTGCCCTGTACACTTTTTGCACAAAGGGGCCCTTACATCAACAACAAGAAACAAGCCTAAACCACCACCGCCACCACTTCATCATATACGATAGAAACGCGACCTGCAAGGCATGTTGCCTTGCGACGCACCGTTGTGGAAGCCCCCGTGATTTCCATTTTTTTGAAAAATTATGATATCTACACGCTTTTTATTAGTTTTTGCAGAGTTGTTATCATACATTTTTTTGGCTTGGATTTGTACATTTGGATATGTACACATGCAGTGCTTTTTGTACAGATTTATTGTGTACATATCCTATATTTTGTTCCATTCATATATGTAATGTAGGGGTGTAAACGAGCCAAGCCCGAGCCTGACTGGGCTCGAGCTCGGCTTGACTCGAAATAATTTTAGAACAATTTTAAAGGAGCTTAAAGCTCGGCTCGAGCTCGCTTCGATAGCTTAAACGAGCCAAAGCTTAGCTCACCAATGTTAAATAGTAGATATACTATAAATAAAATAATAATATAAAATTTGTTTGAGCTCGTTTAAGCTCGCGGGTCTAAACGGTATTTGTATGAAAAGCTCGAGCTCGGGGTCGATAACTAAACAAGTCATTTTTCAAGCTCGAGCTCGGGATCAAGCTCGTTAAGGCTCGGCTCGTCGAGCTTTTACCGATCCAATCCCGAGTAGCTCTCGAGCCATTGCGCATCATTTACACCCCTATGCACCCTGTGTCTCTTTCTCCATGACCAAGTGCATTTGTGATTTCGTGTGTTTTTATATCTGTTACGTGTATTTTTACTAGATAAGACTCTTTTGCTATGTATTTGAGTTGTTTTTACTTAATCTTGATCTTCCATGCACATGTGATAATCATTCATGATAATTAAACATTATTGAGAGATAGGCTTCTAGTTAAACAAAAATACTTGCAGACAACAAAGTTTACAAAAGACAAATACATTGGCACAAGGCACCATAATAATAACCGGATCCTAAGATATGCTGCTCTAATAATAAACCATCTTCCCTACTCGCTATTTTTCGGTCATAAAGGATAACTTATCCCAATCAACTCTCAACTCCTTTCCTGTTGATACTGGAACAAGATGGAAAGTTGCTTCTTTGGGGATGTGGTAGTTGGCAAGAGTAGGGCTATCCTCCAGTTGTCTTCTGTTAAAGATGAGTCTTTGCTCGCAAGGCGGAACGCCTACCATATTTTGGATCATGGATTTCACATTGTATATGGTGTCTGAAGGTTTGACCTTCAGAGTAAGTGTCTTTCCGGTGAAGGGCTTGATATAAATATGCATATATCCTGTTGATATACGCATAAGCGTGAGTGTTGATTCCGTGTTGATGTTACAGTCAGCAAGGATGTCCTTGTCATGGAGAACCGTTTCGTTGAAGATCAACTCCTGCTCGTCATGGGGAATATCCAACTTATACTTGATAAGGGATTTCATGTCATTGATAGTGTTTGAGGGTTTGGCTTTCAGAGTAATGGTCTGATCTCCAATGAGGGTCTTGACGAATATAGTAATTAATGTCAGCATGTCTCCCTTTGATTTACGCATGAGCGTGAGGGTCGATTTCTTGTTAATGTGGAAGTCGAAAAGCGTCCCACTGTCACCGAGAACCATTTTATCGAAGATCAACACCTGCTCGTCAAATGGAATATGTTCCTTAAGCTGGATCTCTTGTTTCACATTGGCAATGGTGTATGTGGGTTTGACCAACAAAGAGATGGTCTTGCTAGTGAAGGTAGTTACAAACACTTCAATCAATTCATCTACTTTATGCATAAGTGTTAAGGTGGATTTGTTCTTGATGGGCAAGTTGGCAAGAGTATTGTTGTTCTCAAGAACCTTTTGGTTGAATACCAATTCCTGCTGGTCAAAGGGGATGTTTTTCTTATCATGAATCTTGAGTTTGATGCGGCCAATGGTGTCTGAGCCTTTGACTTGAACAGAGATGATCTCACCGGTGTCTGTGTTAACTAAGATGCAATAAAACACACACAAAGATTAATAACTAACCCAAACGTTCGTTCCACGGAATGGAATCTGAATGGAATTGGAATGTGTTTTTCATTTCTTATATTGTTCGTTACAACAAAAAAAAAGAATTGGAATTGAACAACAGCACACGGAAGGGAATCTACATTCTAATTCCATCCAGATTTCATTCCATTGTGTGAGAGGAACACACCAACATTCCAAATCAAATTCAAGTTCTCGTGCGAATTCCATTATGTGATACGAATGCTATCAATAGAACGGGTGACAATTCCTGACATGACCTAAACCAACCCGAACTGGCATAAAAAAAGGTTTTCATGTGTCAGCTAACACAGCCTGTCTATTAAACGGGTCGAATTGACCTGTTTTATAAACAAGCCGGGTTTAAGTTGACACATGAAAACGGGAACCCGTTTAATCATTTAGAAAAAATAACCTTAATAATTCTTTTATTGCCGTTTTCCATCCATCTAAAGATATACTTGCAAATTTCAATCGGTTTTGATTTTGAAGGTGAAGAGAATATATGGTCATAGGTCGGAGCTCGAACCATCCGATGGAGATCGAGCCCGAACCAATTAAATATAAGGGTTGTAAGCTAAGGCCTGAAGGAACGTAAGAAAGGTCGAAGCCCAAACTGAACAACCGATGGACTAGTTTCGGCATAAGGCCCATGGGCCTAGGACCGAAGCCCATTCAGGAAAGTATAAATACCTCCCAAATTTCTCCATTTGGTAACTTCACTTACTTGTACTTTCTGTACTTTTCGTACTTATTTCCACTTCTTAAAACCATACTTATTCTCACGCCGGAGGGTGGTCACAGAGAGACCCTTCCTCTCCCCTGTGGCGAGCCTAACGGTGTTTTGTTTTGCAGGTTAATCTCAGATCTACTCAACTGTAATTCTCTTTTATTTCATCTCTCAGATCCGGTCCACCGGACCAACTAAGGGGTAACTTTTTTCCTCTTCAATTGGCGCCATCCGTGATTTGCTGTGTTCTTTTCTTTTTTCGAGAAGAGCAGAGTAATCTCTACCCATGACGGCACATTCTGAGGGATTCATAATTGAAGACGTGACAGCAAATGAAGTTAACGACGATCAGGTGGTTATCACCTCGTCGGCACCAGCTATCACCTCCACTGGTACACAGGGAAGTGCTCAGCAATCATCTTTCTCTATTGGTGCTTCGGCTGTTAAAGCAAGTGCCTCACTGATAGAGTTCGATGATGCTTTCCTCCAGAAAAACAGAGAATTGTTGCTTCGGCTAAAAGAACAGCAAAGTAGGGAGACGGTTCTGCAAAGTGTAAAAACTAATCTATTCTCCACCGGTGGACTTGCTGCTTCGGCAGAGCTAAGCACCGGTCTGGGATCTTTCGCCACTTACTCCACCGCAGTCACCACTATGCAGATCCAAACTCCACAAGGGCCACTGGCATCTTCGGGTTATACTGGACCGATGCAAGTTAGCATGCCCATGTCGGAAAGGATGCCAATTGTAACAGGGGGAGACGATGAACTCACCGCTCCATATCGCCCTGCTCATATGATGTCGTTCTCCAAGTTCTCTCAAAGAGTGGCAACTGCACCTCTTCCGGTTAAGCTGAAAATGCCAGCCACTGTTAAAACATATGCAGGAACCTCCGATCCGGACGACCATGTCTTTGCATTCGAAGGAGCAGCAGAGATTGAACTATGGCCCATGCCAACATGGTGCCACATGTTCGCACAAACCCTCACCGGAGCAGCAAGGGTTTGGTTCGATGGGTTATCTGCTGGAGAAATCACCAACTGGATCGAATTTAGAAAGTTATTTCTGATAAACTTTGCAAACCAACGACGATGCTCTAAGGACATCACGGAAGTACACAACATCCGGAGGAAGGATGGTGAATCCTTGGAGGCCTTCATTGATCGTTTCAGCAAAGAAAGTATGCAAATCCATGGTGCAATGGATCAGCTCCGAGTTTCAGGCTTCTGTCATGGAGTTCGAAACAATCAGTTGGTAGAAAAACTGCATGAAGATCTGCCAAAGACAATGGAAGTACTCATGGAGCGAGCTAGAGCCTTCGCCAGGGGGAAGAGTGCCTGCGGGCAATCTTCCGAAGGACATTATAAGAACTCCGGAGGACGCAATGTGTGGAAGAAAGGCTCTCATAATGCAGATCGAAACAGCCACTGGAACAAAAACAGACATCAGCCGTATGACCGGTCGGACCGAAGCAATTCTTCTAAGTCTCAAGGCTCTGGAAGAACCACTGATTTAACCAAAACTCCGCGTGACATCTTGTTAACAGAAAATTTGCAGCTCCCTACGCCGGCCAAGCAGCGGCCCTCGTCCGACCGAAACTCGAAGAAGTATTGTGAATACCATCGAGCAAAAGGGCATAACACTGACGACTGTTGGTCTCTCCGGCAAGAGATTGAAAAAGCGGTTCGGTCCGGAAAGCTTTCCCACCTTCTTAAAGAAGTAAAGGAAGGGAAGCCCGGAGCAATTACTAACACCAACAACCAAGCAGTGATTAATATGATCCAGGCCATCACACCACATGGCATTAAACGCTCCAGCTCTCACCTTGCTTCATTTATGAGCCAGGTGGGCAAGAGACGTTATACGTATCAATATTTGTACCTTTTAATCAAACAATCTCCAAAGTATTGCATTACTTTTGATTCTAAAACAATTTATCTCTGTAACAGGCAATATCGTTCCCTGAGGTAACACCAGATCAATTTCTGGAAGGACCTATAATTATCTCTGCCATCATTGCCGGACATAAAGTTCAGCGAGTCTATGTAGACAATGGCAGTGCTTCGGAGATAATGTACCATCATTGTTTTCAACGATTGGCACCTGAAATCCAGAGAAGGATGGTACAGGTACTTACGAACATTCGTTCCGATCACATATTTCACCCGAAACAATTCTTTCCGACCTTCGGAATAATGGTAATAACCTATGTTTTAAATAACAACAGGTCTCCATGCCATTAGTCAGTTTCTCAGGAGAGATAATTCAGCCCATGGGACGGATCACCCTTCCAGTAACCTTGGGCGCTGAAGGCCGGAGCCGAACGGAAATGTTAACATTTCTAGTGGTAGGAGCTCATTCCGTGCACAACGTCATCTTGGGACGCCCAAGCATGTGTGCCTTCGGAATGGTTGCTTCTTCCATACATGGAGCTATCAAGTTTCCAACAGAAGATGGAATAGCAACTGTTCACACCGAGCAGATGCAGATCGTAGCCGAAATTCGTCAAGCTTCGAGCTCCCAAGCTACTCCAGTCACTCAGGAGTTGTCAGAAAAATGGTCGATTAACCCATGCTTTCCGGAGCAGAAGGTAGTCGAAGCAACTAAAAGGTTCTAAACAACCTTACCAAAATTCTTTGCTTAATCCATTTAAAAAATTGGCAGGTAATTGTTGGTGCACAGCTCCCACCTGACTGTAAAGCTGCTTTATGGAACCTCCTAACTGAGTCCCTAGATTCTTTTGCCTGGCAACATTCGGACATGAAGGGGGTGCCTAGGCACCTGGCCGAACACAGATTGAATGTATACCCTTCGGTCCGACCAGTGCAACAAAAGAAACGAAGTATGGGGCTGGATCGGAACAAAGCTATTGCTGAAGATGTTCGAAAGCTTCTTGATGCAAATATCATCCGAGAGGTTCAATATCAAACCTGGGTGGCGAACCCAGTTCTGGTAAAGAAGCAAGACGGGGGATGGCGAATGTGTGTTGATTTTAAAGACCTTAACAACGCATGCCCCAAAGATTGCTACCCACTCCCCGAGATGGATGTCAAGGTCGATTCACTGGCTGGCTTTCGACTAAAGTGCTTTCTTGATGCATACAAGGGTTATCATCAAATACAGATGGCAACGGAAGATGAAGACAAAACTGCTTTTATCACCGCCGAAGGGCTATATTGCTACACAAAAATGCCCTTCGGCCTTAAGAATGCCGGTGCCACCTATCAGCGATTAATGGACAAGGCATTCAAGAATTAGATCGGAAGAAACATGGAAGTATACGTAGATGATGTGGTGATAAAAAGCAAAGACGAAGCTGACATGATGGTTGATATCCGGGAGACGTTCACTTGTCTCCGGAACATCAACATGAAGCTAAACCCAGCCAAATGTTCTTTCGGTATGGAGGCGGGAAAATTCCTGGGTGTTATGGTTGCTAAGGAAGGAATCCAGGCAAATCCGGAGAAAGTTAAGGCAGTGATGGATTTAAAATCTCCTAAAACAGTCAAAGAAATCCAATCATTAAATGGTCGATTAGTAGCTTTACATCGTTTTCTCTCTAAAGCAGCTGAAAGAACTTTGCCCTTCATGACGGTGCTAAAAAGTAGCTTCGGTAAAAACGACTTCAAGTGGACCGAAGAGGCTGAGCAGGCATTCGGTGAGTTGAAGCAATGTCTTAGTTTATTACCCACACTCACCGCACCGAAGCCAGGAGAAATACTCACCGTCTATTTGGCAGCATCTCAGGGGGCCGTTAGTGCAGTTCTCATGGTACAAAGGCACTTAGCCCAAGTACCAATTTACTACGTTAGCAGAGCCCTCCGGGATTACGAAACCAGATATCCCATGATTGAGAAACTGGCACTAGCCTTGGTCCATGCTTCGAGAAGGCTACGAAGATACTTTCAAGCACATGAAATTGAAGTCCAGACTGATAAGAACATCGTGTATGTTCTTCGAAAACCGGAGGTTTCAGGTCGATTGGCCAAATGGGCCATCGAGCTAGGAGCCTTCGACCTAACCTTCAAAACCAGAGGTGCCATGAAAGGCCAAGCCGTAGCAGACTTCATTGCTGAATTACCTAGTGGAACAGACCAATCGGAGGAACAACCTTCGGAAGAAGAATAGCAATCAGAAGCATGGTCTCTGTACACCGATGGTGCGTCGGGTGCTGAAGGTTCCGGAGCTGGCCTCGTGTTAATTAACCCAGATAACACCGAGTTTGTATATGCCCTCCGACTCGAGTTCCCAAGCTCGAACAATGAGGCCGAGTATGAAGCATTATTAGCTGGTCTCCGAATCGCACAAAGGTTCGGAGTCAAGAACATCAAAATTCATACCGACTCATTACTCGTGGTCAACCAGCTTCGAGGAGAATATGAAGCAAAAGATGAAAACATGGTGAAATACCTTCGAAAGGCCCAAGAACTCGTAGCTTCTTTCCAGACGTATAAAGTCTTTCATGTCCCAAGAGAAGAAAATGCCCAGGCCGATGCCCTCAGTAAAATGGCATTGACCAATATGTCCACCTCAACCCAAGGCACGAAGATTGAAGTGTTAACAAAACCCTCGATTGAAGAAAGTGAGGTCCTACAAGTTGAAGTTCAAGAAGACACATGGATGACTCCCATTATGAAGCATATCACCGAAGGTTGGGTTCCGGAAGATAAGGCCGAAGCTCGAAAGCTTAAAGTCAAATCCCTACAGTACCAAGTTCAAAACGGCCAGTTGTACCGAAAGACTTTCCTAGGTCCAGTCCTACGATGCCTCTCCCTCACCGAAGCTTCATATGTGATTAAAGAAATCCACTTTGGTGTATGTGGTATACATGCCGGACCAAAAATGGTCGTCACAAAGGCAATGAATGCCGGGTATTACTGGCCCAACATGCACCAAAGTGCTGTACAAGAGCTTCAAAGTTGCCAAGAATGTCAAAGAAATGCTCCAGTCAGCCTTCGAGCAAAGAACAATCTGATCCCAGTAACTGCAGCTTGGCCATTCCAGAAATGGGGCATCGATATTGTCGGACCATTCCCTAAGTCTACCGGAGGGGTTAAGTATCTGTTGGTAGCTATCGACTACTTTACCAAGTGGGTTGAAGCTAAGCCAATGGGTGACATTACTGGCCATCAAGTGAAGAGGTTCGTTTGGGAGAACATTGTTTGCCGTTTCGGGTTGCCACTCTACATCATCAGTGACAATGGGAAGCAGTTCGCTGAGAACCCCTTCAAGAAATGGTGTTCGGACCTGGGGATCAAACAGTTGTTTTCATCGGTAGCCCACCCTCAGGCCAATGGCCAAGTAGAGAGGGCCAACCGAAGCATCGTCGAAGGAATCCAACGACGCCTGGGTGGAAAGAAGGCTGGATGGGCAGATGAGTTACCCAACGTTTTGTGCAGGCCTGTAAACGAACCGAACGAACACGAACACAGGCATGTTCATGTTTGTTCATTTAACTTTAACCGAACACGAACACGAACACGAACACATAATCGAACACATTTTTGTGTTCATGTTCGTTCATTAAGAAATTTGTCGTGTTCGTGTTCGTTTATGTTCGTTCATTTAAACCTAAACGAATAGTTCATGAACATAAACGAACACAAATGATCAATATAAACAAACACAAATGAACATAAACAAACACAAACAAAAACAAGTTAATAATGATTCATGAACATAAATGAACGTTAGGGTTAGGGTGGAGAGCGGTTGTGAAGTGTGGAGAGCGGCTAATAAGTGATATGTTTAGAATGTTAGGGTTAAGTTTTTAAACATATGAATTAAGGTTACTTAACAAAAGGAAATAACTAATAAAAATAAAGCTAAGTTTAATTAAACGAACATAAACGAACGTTCATGAACATAAATGAACGAACACAACGTGTGTTCATGTTCGTTCGTTTAATTAAACGAACAAAAAATTGTGTTCGTGTTTGTTCATTTATTTAAATAAACGAACATAAACGAACTTCCCGCCGAACAGTTCACGAACAGTTCATGAACGTTCGGTTCGTTTACAGGCCTAGTTTTGTGGGCTCACCGAACCATGCCAAAAACAAGCACTGGCGAAACACCTTTCAGTTTGACCTACGGCACCGAAGCCATGATCCCGGTCGAAGTAGGTATGATCAGTCCTCGAAGGGCCAACACCACAGACAATGATCACTCTCTTCGGCTCAACTTGGATCTCTTGGAAGAAAGAAGGGAAATGGCTTCAATTAAAGAATCTCGATATAAGAAAGAGCTTGAGAAGTATTATAATGCCAGGGTGAAAAAACAAACGTTCAAAGTCGGAGACTACGTCTTCCGAAGCAATGAAGCCAGTCGAGCCGAGCCCTCAGGCAAGTTAGCATCGAGATGGGAAGGACCATACTTGATAACCACCGATGGAGAGAAGGGTTCGTACACATTAGCCAAGCTAGATGGTACCCCAATTCCCAGGACATGGAACGGTATCCATCTGAAAAAATGCTACATGTGAAACACCGAAGTTCGAAACTAGTGTTTTAAAGTCTTATTTTCCAATAATTTTAATATGTTAGTCGGGATGTGTTTTACCCCGAATCCTTTTCATTTTTGCTTGTAAACTCGGGATGATGATTACCCCGAACCTGTTACTCGATAGTGGGATGTGTTTACCCCACCTATAATAAAAAGTTTGGTGCAAGTTATTTATAACATTGGGTATTTATGTTCAAAACAAGCCGGTACTAAAGCTAGATAGTTTCTCATCCAATAAAAAACATTATGAAGAGGTCGGAACAAGTTGTTCCCAATAAGGGAACGTCCAACAAACCTTTTTAGCGATCCGACCTCCCAGCAAAAAACAAGCGAAAATATGCCGAAACTCATGATAACAGGCATAATTTGTTAACATGAAACTCGAAGGACGAATGAGATGTGGCACAATGAAGGTCGAAACATTCGAACCTATTCTTAAAATTGCCTCGTAAAAAAAAAAGGAAGGAAAAAATCATGCCTATCTCGTATAAAAAACATAGTATGTGCCGAAGCACGTTGAAATATATATATAAACGAAGCATGCAAGATACAAAACATATCGACGTCGAAGAAAGATAAGTTCACCTTCTACTTATTAAAAATCGCCGAGGAAACGGTTTCGGTGGATAGGCTTAATAATCACCGATGCCATAACCAGGCGTACCGAAGGTCAACAAACGACCTCATGGTTTAAAAACATGTACAAAAAACTTGCAAGTATAAAAATACAATTTTTCTCGAACCAAAGCATATGGACGCATATCATGGCTCGATACAAAAATAAAGGTTGAACAAACCCTTAGTTTATTTTGAGATGTTCAAAGCAACACCTCCTCAAGCCGAAGCGGAAATTTCTTTCGAGGCAAGAACCATTCGGCTGTGTGAAATGCAATCATAATTTAGGGCCAACACAAACCCTCGAAAATATTCAAATGCACACAAAGCAATATCAATTTAAAAACATAAGACATTTAAAAGGTGTTCCGAACCAGAAATGGTTCGATCAAATACACATAAAAGAACATTGTCTTAACAATTTGCCGTTGTGGCTTACATCATAAAAAAACAACTTTAAGAAGAAGGGGGCTTAAACAAATCACCAGACTGAGCAGCGGTCTTAAGGGTGTCCAGAGGCTCCGAAGCAAAGCGTGCAATGTGCTGAAGAAATGGAAAATCAAGAGTGTCGAACCGATCCAAAGCGTCGCTCAACATCTCATCAGCATTCAGTTTCAACTTGGGCACTTGCTCCAAAGGAAGACCTTTTCCAGAGTAGTGGTAGCCAGCTTTAACACCCACATTTACACCGCAGGCGTTCATAGCATTATTAATAGCTCCGACCACCACTCTAAGTTCTTCTCCTGTATGGACCCTCCGAGCCACCGACCGCATCCCCTCGGTGAGCAACCACCCCTTCGTCTCCAACAACTCCTTAACTTGACCAGCCAGTTGAGAGTTTGATTCAGTTAACTTGGACACTTGGCCATCCATCTCCCTCTTCATCTGGTCCAGTTGGCTTCGGAATCTGGTCGCTTCGACCTCGAACATTTTCTTCTCTAAAAAACAAAAGTAAAGAGTTAGTAACATGAAAAACATAACACGATCCTATTACAAAAAAGGAGTTGGAAACTACTACCTTGCACCGCTGCATCCCTCTCAGCCTTCAAGGCCTCTACTTCCTTCAAGGCTTTGTCTCTATCCTCCGAAGCCGAAGCCATTGCTGCACCATTCGACTTCACTTGCAGGAGCGCCTGGTTCAACTTCTCCTCCAACGACTGCTTCTCCCCAACCATGGCTTCAATCTTCTTTTCCCAGTCCGAAACCTCTTCACCACCAACCAACGTCCGGAGCTTCTCCCTCTCAATCTCCAAGTCGACCCATCGACGATAGACCTCCGTAACCAACCCAATTGACTGGGCTTGGTTCATCATCAGGGCATCTGCCAAGACCAACGGAGGAGCCCGACGATGCTTGTGAGCTTCGGCCGGTGTGTTCAAATTCAACAACATGGTTCGGGCCGTTAAAGCATCCAAAATCTTGTCTCCATTTTTCAAATCCCAGTTGGGAATGAACTTCTCTTCGGCCACGGCAGGGTCCAGATCCATAGAATCTATAAAAACGTCAAAACAATCCGTTTTAATCTCCGAACCATACCACAAATGGCTAAGGTACTCTTTCGAGACCTCATCATCCGGAGTAGGAAACAGAGAATACAAACCCGGACCATCACACTTACCAGCAGGGCTTGAAGGGCCAGGAAAGGAATGAAGAGGGGAAGGATTCAGCTGATCTTCGACACCTTCAGTAAATGAAACATGTGGTTCATCCCTAGCAGTCTTCCCACTATCCAAGTGGTCATAAAGGGTGTGCAGCATACCCACATGCTCCGACGTCTCAGTAACGACGTCCTCAGGAATAACAGAAAGAGGTGTCTTCATCTTCTTAGGGGTATCCCTCGAACCCTCCGGAGGTGCATCCTCCTCCGACCCTTTCCTCTTCCTCGACTTCTTCTTCTTCTTACTGGCATCGTCAGAAGAGGGTACCGGAGTCTCCGGCAGCTTCCCAGAGTCCTTAGCCGGTTCAGAAGGAGCAACCGAGGACGAAGCACCTGCAGGGTTTGCCGAAGTAGAATCCTCCGGAGACCTGATCTTGAAAGAAGAGGCCTTCATGCGATCAAGAAAGGGCTTGTCACCCGGAGCCATTTGAAAGGTGGTCAGCTCAAGCTCCGAGTCGTCGAAGGACTCCACATGAAGGCAATCTCTCAAAGACATATCTACAAAAAAAAAATGATCAGTTCGAGAAAAACCTTATAATCAAAATAAGCATAAGTATAAAACAACTCACCCTTCTTTCTACACTCTACGACGGGCCACTTATCAGGCCACTCCCAGTTCCGACTAATGCAACCCATCACCAAGACATGCTCCGGTATCCTCCGAACCGGAAATTTATTCTTAACCAACGCTTCATACATCTCCGTATCGTATTGGAAGTCCTTCGGCAGGTCACCTTCCAAACGATCCTCCTTAACCCTCCAGGCCATATCCTTCGGCAAACAAAGATCGTCCAACCAAAACCACCTATCCTTCCAGTCTTTCAAGCTCGATACCTCCCATCCTACACACTCCCTGTCCTCCTTCGGGATATCAATCTTCTTCCCTTTTTTGTCCTTCGGCTGCCTTTTCTCGAAAGTGTACCAGTCCCCGGTACGATTTAAACGATAAAAAGCCCTAAAAACGTTTAAATTAGGGACGTAATCCAGTGAACGGCTCGACAGTTCGAACTGGTTCACCCGGCTAAGGCCGAAAGGGGTCACTTGAGAAATGTGTACCCGATGGAACTCTAGCACCTTCATCAGGAAACGAGTAAAAGGTACTCGATAGTTCGCATAATTACACACACGAGTGTAAAATGCGAACTTGCCGGAAGGAAAGGGACGGATAGGAGTGCCTGGTTCTGGAAGAACAGGGTTCAGAGATGGAGGACTTTTAAACTCCTCTATAAACTCATCTAGCCTATTTTGTGTTAACACACTATAGGACACGCTCATATTATCTTTAGGCATAGTTACAGGAAAGAGAAAGAGTAGGAGGATAGGAAGTACACACCTTTCTTAAAGAGGGAGAAGACGACGATAACAGGTCGAAGGTCCGGAATGGAGGAGGAAGAAGATGAACAGTTTAAAGGAGAAGAGTAAAAGAGGAAAAGTAAAAAGTAAATCTTGTGGAGAAAGCTATTTATAAAGGAAAAAGAAATGACGGTTGAGTAACCGTCCAATCAAAACCAACAAAAGGCACTCTCGAGCCAATAAAAAACAATCACATCAAGGGTCTTTACTAAAACCACCCGGCGGTCACTTACGAAACTTACGTGAATGACGTAGCTGTCACCCACTTATTAAGGTGAATGACAAAACACAGCTGGCACGAAAAAGTAAGTACGCCGAAGCTCGAAGGAAACTGAAAAACTCCAAATAAAATTACAAGTCTTTCCTGAATACCGAAGCATTCAAAAAAGACTTCGAGGGACTTGAAGAGAATATATGGTCATAGGTCGGAGCTCGAACCATCCGATGGAGATCGAGCCCGAACCAATTAAATATAAGGGTTGTAAGCTAAGGCCTGAAGGAACGTAAGAAAGGTCGAAGCCCAAACTGAACAACCGATGGACTAGTTTCGGCATAAGGCCCATGGGCCTAGGACCGAAGCCCATTCAGGAAAGTATAAATACCTCCCAAATTTCTCCATTTGGTAACTTCACTTACTTGTACTTTCTGTACTTTTCGTACTTACTTTCCACTTCTTAAAACCATACTTATTCTCACGCCGGAGGGTGGTCACAGAGAGACCCTTCCTCTCCCCTGTGGCGAGCCTAACGGTGTTTTGTTTTGCAGGTTAATCTCAGATCTACTCAACTGTCATTCTCTTTTATTTCATCTCTCAGATCCGGTCCACCGGACCAACTAAGGGGTAACTTTTTTCCTCTTCAGAAGGTTTTCAATATTCTTTTTTATAAAAAAACTATCCACATGACTCATTTTATAACCTAGGAACCCGCTTATAACTCAACATGTATGACTCATTTAAAAAAAATATGTTAAACGAGTTGTGTTCACTGTTCAGATTAACCCTAATTTATGTGTGTATATAAGTTAGGTTAGGATATTTGACACAACTAATAATACGGGTTGTGATCGAGCAACACACTAGACACGAGTTACATTTTATGTCATGTAGAATGGATTAGGCCTAAAGCAACAAAATAATGTATGTAGCAATAATAATATTCAAACAATGCTTATACCCTTTATCTCGCCTTCGTTGCTATCTTCGAAGTCAAAATTACCGTTGACGACGTCAGTGGGCCTTTTTCTCTTCCGGTTACCAGGCCTGTCCTCTCCACACCCGTTCGGTTTCCTCAACGAAGTCATTCGTTCCTTTGCCCTTTATCCTCTGCTTTTTTTGATTTTTTCTCAGATATATTATTTTAGGCAGAGAGAGAGTGAGAGTGCGCTAAGATTGAGAGGGTTTTGCACTCTAATAATGCGTGCGTGGATATTCAAATTCCAACATCAAAGTTTATGCTTAAAATGGTTGTACAATTCATTATAGAAGTGGTATACTTTAATGACCGTTCAATTTCCGGAGTATAAAATAGGCTCCATGTGGCACACCTCTTTCCCGTATTCGCAGAAGAGCTTGGTACCAAACCGATACCAAAAATATCGACTAATTTTTGGGAAAACTTGTTACCAATACTGATACCAAAAACATTCAGCGCGGTACGGTATCTGTATGGTATCAATATTTTAAGGTAAAATATCACTACCGAACCGAAAATACCGATACCGATTTTTGCCAAAACTTGATACCGATCTGGTACCGAAAATGAACCGGTATCGGTATTTTCGGTATTGGGATCGGTTCGGTATTGATATTTAATACCGAAATGCTCACCCCTACTGCGTATAAGGTCATACGCGGGATATGAATGGTCTAACAATGAGAATGTTGTGGGTCCCTATACATCACGTGTAGGCATATACGTTGCGTATAGATCTATATGCGACATGTAGGTCCTGACATGACTGATGGGCATTAATGACGTGTGGGAGTTTGTGCAACCCTCTTACGCGGTGCATAGAGCTATACGTCGCGTATAAAAGGGTGTGCAAACAATTTTGAGGGTGTACCATTACCACCACCCATAATATGAAGATTTAGAAGTAGAGGTATAGATTGGCAAGTAGTTAGCCGTTTTAAAAGTAAAAAAACAATGAAATTACTTTTGCATCAACTTGTGACTATTAGGATGATAGGTCGGGGCATCTTCGGGGTGTGAGTTTGGGTTTATCGAGTTGGACGGGAACACGACTGCAAATGGCTCGGGTGGCATTCGGTATGGAAATTCTTGCTAGTGAACTTGGCATTGAAGTTGAAGATATGACCGTTACAATTTAGGAAAAACTAGTAATTAGAAGACACTGGTACATTACAAACTTCGAATAGGTTAGTCCAAGCGTCACATGATGCGTTCACCATATGAAATTTTCAAGATGGAGGAGGTGTAAAAGTGAAGTAATAGCGTAAGGTGTGAAACACAAAGGTGGTGGCGGTAAAAACAAAGTAATAGTGCAAGGGGTAAAAACACAACATTTAAATGAGGGAGTAAAAATAGAATGTGTAAAAATGCAAAGTTCAAAGCTTGAAAGGGTGGTGGCGTGAAAAAAGGAGTAGTGCAAGGGGTAAAAACACAAAGATTAAAACTTGAGGGAGTGGTGGCGGAATTCAAACTTGAGGGTTAAAAAAACAATGTATAAAGTTTAGGTTAAAAAAGAAAACTTTCAAAGTTGAGGGGTAAAAAAAAGAAAACTTTAAAAGTTAAGAAGTGATGGGTGTAAAAAGTCAAAATGCAAAAGTTTAGGGGGTGTTGGTGGACACACCCAAATAGGATATAAAAATAATAGAATTAATTTGGGTTCATTTTTGGAGTGACCTTTACAATTTTGGTAAAACTGAGTTGATAATCCGTTATTTTGATGGATTCATTTGTTTCCATTAAGGGTGTTCATCGGGTATGATTTTTGGTTATCAAGTTATTTGGGTCGGGTTCTTCGGGTTTCTAGTGGTGAAAATATTACCCGTTAGCCAACCCAATCTAGTTAAATGGTTATAAGTTATGGAGTTAATTGGGTTCGGGTTAAATGATTGGGTGTTTAAGTTGCATATTTGCAACCATTTGGGTTGCATATTTCCAACTATTTAGGGTGCAATTTGGATGAAACAAAACCACAACATGAACTACAATATTTCAAGCCATTTGGTTGCCAATAACTCCAGATGCCACAAACATTTCAAATCACCTGTAAAATCTAGGCCAAAGCTTATGATGTTTGGAATGTCATCAAATAGTTGTATATCGATATCAGAGAACACTTGCTACAACTTGAACAATAGGTCTCAAACATATCCATGAATACAAAAGCATCACTCAACATTGCCAAGAAATAAAAAACATCGTCAACTGGCTTGAGTTAATACACAATCTTTATCATGATATATTTGATCACAATGATTCGAATGTTAAGGAGAGATTGATGGATTAATTAGGAAAAGATTATGAGATGATTTAATTTATTATTAAGAAAATATACCAATCACTTACGAATCTTACGATTTAGGACGGAAACCAGGAATGTGAATAGTCGACTCTTTAATGCTTGTTTTGACTTCCTCAGGTTTTTCGGGTTAACCCTGTTAAAAATAACAAAGTGGTTATGTGTTAATTCAATTGTCTAAGGTGTAACACTTAATGGGTCAATATAACTTTTTTATTGTGTTACTTTAGTTGTTGGGCTGTATTATGTTTGGATTGTTTACAGGTGGAATATTGGGCTTATGGACGAAGTGGGCTTATGAGCTTGGCTGGTTGTTACGAGTTGTTATAAACGAACGGTGGAGATTGCATCTGATCATTCGAAACTTCTAGGGCTTCATATATAAGCTTTAGTATTATTATTGTTGATCAGTATCTCATTTTTATTTTCTTTTGTAGTCTTGTATTCTCTCTCGTCTCTCATCTCTGTCTTCTTCATTAGACTAGGGTTTTGTACTGTAAGTCTGGTATTATTTCTTTTGTATTGTTCTTAACTGATCTAAACAATCAGTTAAACATTTGAGATATTTCATCTCAGTTTAAGGTTCAGCTGATTTGGCTGAATCTAGGGTTTGGGGGGAGTTTTTTGGTTTGGGTTAATAATAAGATTTTCGTCACCGTTTTGTCGCTTCTCCTGTGTTCTTGTGTTTGGTTGATTGAGTTTTAGTTTAGATCTGTACAAACCATTATTTTCTACATGGTATCAGAGCTTAGGCTCATGATATTATGATTTGTTGATATTTTCCGCTGTGTTCTTGTTTGATCTGTTTAGATCTGTTAAAACTCTTAACAGATCTTTTGTTTTTCTTTGTGTCTTTTTTATTTCAAGATCCAGTCTAAAATAATAGTCTGTGGTCTTGATATTGTTGGTTTTCTTGGTTATTCTTGTCTGTAGTATAGACCTGAATCATTGGTTTTGAGATCTGTTGGTTTTGTTGAGATATTGGTTAGATCTTGGGAGACGAGATTTGTTTAGAAGTGGCTGTGCTGCTGTGGATTGATTGTTGCTAAGTTGGAGGTCTGCTTGTTGCTGTTTGCTCTCTGGTCTTGTAACCCTAAGTGAAGGTTACAGACTACGAGTTGTCTTGGTGAGATTGTTCCATTCTCCTTTTTATTTTGTTGTTGTGTCTAGGAGCACTGACCGGGTTAGGGGGACCGGTATTGGCTCAGTATTTGATTGTGTCTGTTATTTGTCTGTCTATTGTCTGGTTTACTTGTTATCTGTTTCTGTGTATTTCCTTCTGGTTAGTGTTTATTCATACTAGTATATATACGTATAAATAGTTAATAAAAGGACTCCTGTGTTAAGAGATGGGTGGGCACCTTGAGTGATGAACCCACTATCTTCACACTGACACAGTTTCGTTCTTCTAGGTGTGTTTGGTTGTTATTTTGTGTTCTGATTGTCTGTGATCTGATTTTATCTTGGTTGGTTGCTTGTTCTGGTTAGTTCTTTGCTAACTTGTCTGTGGTATTTGTATTGATTGTTTGTTGGTATTCAAATGGGTGATCAACCTCAGAGTGAGCCTTCACCCCAGGATGGGGGTGGTGGTTCAGGAGGAGGGTCTATTGTTAATACAGTAGGAACCCTCATAAGTAAGTTGGATATAGGAGATCCTTTGTATATCCATCCTAGTGACACTAGTACATTGACCATTATCAGTTTAAAGCTAAAAGGTACTGAAAATTATAAAGTTTGGTCAAATGCAATGAAATTAGCCCTAGAAACAAAGAATAAATATGGGTTTATAGATGGTACTACTACTAGACCCACTGATGATGAGGTTTTGGGAAAACAATGGGATAGATGTAATTCTGTTGTGTTGTCTTGGTTGTTAAACTCTGTAAGTGAAGAATTATATCTTGGTCAAGTTTTCTCAAAATATGCTAGGGATGTGTGGGTAGAATTAAAAGAGACTTATGACAAGGTTGATGGGTCGGTTGTTTTCAATTTGCATCAAAAGATTTGTTCTGTGACTCAAAGTGGCAGTACTGTTTCAGAGTACTATCACAAGTTAAATACAATGTGGAAACAGTTTGATTCTATAGTTCAGTTACCACCTTGTACTTGTGAAGCATCAAGAGAATTTAATAATTTCAGTAGTCTAATTAAACTAATGCAGTTTTTAATGGGTCTTGATGAAGTTTATCAACCAGTAAGAACAAATCTCTTGTTGCAAGACCCATTGCCCGCAGTCAAACATGCCTTCTCTATTGTATCTAGAGAGGAGTCACATAGAGGGTCTAATAGTAGTAGCAAAAGTACTAATGTGTCATTTGTTGCTAAAGCAAACAGTGGGGGTAATAATAGAAGGGTGGGTAACAGAGGTCCTAATCCTAACCTAAAATGTACTCATTGTAACATGATAGGTCATACTGTGGATAGGTGTTTTGACTTAGTTGGGTATCCACCTGATTTTAAAAAGAGACCTAGTAATCAAAATAATCAAGGTTTTAGAAACAACATTAATACAAACAGGTCTAATAATAGGCAAGGTGTTTCCAGTAATAATGTTTGTGCTACCACTACTGTTGGTTCTCCTTTTACTTCTGAACAGATTTCTAAACTGATGAATTTGATAAATGAGAAGTCTTCCAGTGATCCTCAGAGTTCAAATGTAGGAGGTGAGAAAGTTGTAATTAGTGGTTTCTCTAGTATGTCTGTTCTTTGTAAACTGTCTGAGTTGTTTAAAAACTTTTCTGGGTGTTCAAATCTGCTTAAGTTTGCTCTGTTTTATGGTTGGATCATGGATTCTGGTGCTAATCAGCACATGGTTGGTAGTGATAAACAGATGATTAATTGTATAGATGTGTCAAAATATAACATGGAGGTTAGACACCCTAATGGAACTAATGCAAAAGTGTCTAAAATTGGTGACATAAAATTAGCTAATGGTGTTATATTAACTGATGTGTTGTTAATTCCTGATTACTGTGTGAATTTAGTTTCAATTCATAAACTCACTAAGGATAATAAATTGAAGGTATTGTTTGATGAAAATGCATGTTATGTCCAGGATTCCAGTGCAAGGAAAACCCTGGTGACTGGTAGGCAACAAGATGGTCTATACTTTGTTGGTAGTGATGTGAGTTTTAATAACATGTGTTTTAGTAGTACTAGTGAGCACAGTTTGTGGCACAGTAGGCTAGGACATCCTTCTAGTCAAGTGTTAGCAATATTAAAAGAGAGTTTGAGTATAGGTGAGGCTGAGTCTGTTCCATGTGAAATCTGTCATAAGGCAAAGCAAGTTAGAGTTCCTTTTCCACTAAGTGATCATCAAACTAAGCAAGTTGGGGATCTCATACATCTTGATGTATGGGGTCCTTACAAGGTCACTAGTAGAGAGGGATATGTAACAACCCAGTCCTAGGGGCCAGAATTTTTCGCGCTTAGAATACTATAACAGCACGTTTATACACGAAATCTAAACCCGAATCAGTATATGTAATTATTATTCGTATATACACGTTGCAAGACCGATCTAAAACGTATTAACGAACCCGATCCGTAAACATGGTGATTAGTCACCATGGGACACATGGCATGAGTGCCATGTGCCCCATGGCACTCTAATCTTGAAACACCCATACACCCACCCATCTATTTATTTGACACAACACCACATACACAAACCATCTACACACATAGCTGTGTGTTTATCAGACTTCACACACACATACATATAACCTAGAGAGAGAGATCGGATGAGGGATGAATCACCACCACCGCAGGCGGTGGTCCCCGGCGGCACACCCGACACCAACCACCCCCACCTCTTAAACCATCACACACTCACTCCACCCTTAAGATTTTAGAGAGAGAACCGAGAAGGAGGATGGGGGCCAGCCACCGTCACAGCGGCGGAGCCACGGCGGCACTCCTCCTCCTCCGTCCGATAATACTTCCAGCAGCACACCCACCCCCACATCTACACCCATTGTGTCTAGAGAAAGAGAGAGAGAGAGATCTGAGAGACTAAATATGAGATAAACAGAGGAGAGAAAGAGAGACACGAGGGAAAGAGAGAACTGGAGAAGGGTGGTCGGCCATGGCCTTCGGCCAGCTGGTTCCGACAAAGGAGGAAGACGAAGTAGCGGCAACGGTGATCTCGGTGCAGAGGAAGCAGAGTGACGGCGGCAACAGTATTGTTAGGGTCCCGATTGAGTCTGGTATGATTATAAATCCTTGTTATTTTCTCTTAGAATAATGATGATTGGTTATAAAAGGTTGAGATGGCGTTGCCAGGTGGTGGTGATGGTTCGGTAGGTGATGTTATGGGATCTGAGTTCCGAATAAGGTGGAGGTTGGTTTATAGTGATGTTAGTTACCGAGGTGTTGATGACGGATTATTGGTGTAGATGGAGTATTGATGGTGATGGCATGGTGGTTACGGGTCAAGACCCGAGTCAACCTAGTTGACTCGGTCAACAGCTGGTCAACGACTAGATAACCTGGTCAACAGCAGTAGGTAACAAGGTATAAAACAACAACTCAAGGATATAGTTAATTATATATTATATATTACGTATCGTAATACACGTGTGGGATTCGACTAATGTAACGGACCGACCCGACATACAATTGTACGTATATGTTTTAGGCGAATTAATGACAAATGATAGAGAGATTGGACAAATAAATATTGGGCATACATTGAGCACTAGACGAACTATTGCGGATATAAAGTTTGGAACCTTGGGACCTATCGTTAAGATATAAATGACAATATACGATTTGGTTATAGATAACGAATGGTAAGAGTGTTATTTGTAACATAAGGAAACTCGGACAATTAGACACGTAAATGGAACATTCGGACAAGTAATATAGACGACTATTGAGACATTAAGTGATATATATATATATATATATATATATATATATATATATATATATATATGTATACACGGATAATAATTGAGATATTGAGATATAGGATATTGGACCTAAGATGAGTAATGCGAACATTAGTGTAACTTGGGTATTTGGCGACAAAGACATTGAACCATGGAATCGGTTAGTTATAACAATGATCTAATTAACTAAGTAGTGCATATGATTATATGGGAATAACTCGACATTTGGAACACAAAAGAACTATATATAAACAATGTAACAATCGGCTATTTAGTTACTAGTACGACATAAGATTATGAACTCGACAAATAGAAGTTTGGAAGTTCGGATAAGGAACCTTAGCATGCCCACACGTGTAACCGCGATACTCGGTTACACGCTCTAATACTTATAAACTTGATAGGACTCGGCATATAATGCATAGACAGGCTCAACGCATCGGATACTAAAATCATGCAACCAAAGGTGAGTTCGTGTACTTCCCCTTTTTCCGTTTTAAATGCTTTGGGGTGGATACATGCTTGTGTGTCTAAACTGTTTTGTGTGTAAACTAATATGATGTGACAAGGGCTCCCAAAACCAGATGCACACTCATTAACCCAAGGGAATTGGGCCACTTAATGTATGGGTAGTACTACTTGGGGAATCCCCCACGCACAGTGGATCCGGAAGCCCGGAAAACCCTCCACTGAGGTCTGCGGACCGTTGCGGCATATATTATGCCGTAGGGAATCCATAATGGGAGTAGATGGATTCCGTGTTAGGATTGAGGTGTGATACTTGTACATTACTATGTTTTGAACTGTGTAAACTTGTTTTCAAGCTGTTAAACTGTTTTGGATTTACTAAACTACTTACACGGACTCACCGGCATATTTTGCTGACCAAACTCTTTTAAGCATGTGTTCAGGTACTGCATTTGGATAATATTGAAGACGAGATATATGCTTGCTAGCGCGGATTAGAGCTTGTTATGATAGAAGATTCAAGATGTTAGCGTAACAATAGAGAGCATCTAGAGCTAAGCATGGTTTGAGGTTTGGATCGACTAGCGGATCACATCCTATCGACTGCTTCGACGACCGTCGCGTTACGTCCCTGCATAGATATTAGTTCATTTGTTTAAATTGTGTATTTATATTTTTGGATTAGAAATTGTATAACACTTAAATATTACTTATCGTTGCTTCCGTTGTGCAAGTCTGTTACCAATCTGTTATTTCGACCAACCCCCACCTGGTCGGGTTGTTACAGATGGTATCAGAGCAACGGTTGTGGCGAAATAGGATATCTCTCCAGATATCCTATACCACACCAGGACAACTTAGAGAACTTAGCGTTTAAGGCTCTAAGACTACCTAGCTAGGGAATGCCTTGAATTATATAAAACTGATGAAAGTAAGAAACGAAATAAGTCGAGACTTAAGTACCTGAACACACTAGAATGATTACAAGGACCTAGAACTAGAGTGACTAGTATACAAGTTTCGAGTGATTTGTGAAAGAGGACTACGACGGAAATTATTAGGACAATCTTGTGAGGTAAATTGACGATTACACTTGATATCACGTAATCGTGAATTTACAGGCACGCGAAAGTTCTAAGAAATCCGAAGAGTCGCCAAGAATGTGAAACGTTAATCATTATGACCTTAAATTGTGCAAAGAAACGGACTACGGTAGAGTCGTAAACAAATAGGCAATGTGCTTACATGACCATAGTAAAGGTGATAAATTTGGTATATTTAGGCGATTAAAACCCGTTATAACTGGTTGCGACTTGGTGTGTTTTGGGATAGTAGTATATATTCATGTGTATAAATATCTCCATGACTATTGTAGTATTTATTCTAGATAACATTATATAGACATATTATGAAATCATGATCGGCTAACTTTCATGATTAAGTTATAAGCTAACCAGGAGAACCAGGTACCACGTCAAAACATGAAGCTACAACTTGAAAGAATTTGAAGTACCGAGGAGAGTCTTGATCGATTTAGCATCTGGATGCCTTTAATCCGATAAGTTTTGTTTCTATTAGATTGTTATCATTTAGTTAAGGTTTGTGTGCCTATATATGTGTAACCTTGTGCTAGTATCTTCTTATCAAATAGACCAAAGCTAGGAATTTAAACCATTGGTTACTAGATCATTTTGTTCAGGACTCGATTGATATCGACCTCCGTAGATTTAAGATAAATACAGTATGTTGGATTGGTGATCGTTTAACAGGTTTTAGAGGTGATTCAGGAACGTCAACCGGAAAGGCGGTAACCTAGGCTTAAGAATGTAACAATCACCATGAGAATCCTAATCGACAACTCGAAGGGACTAGGATTAAACGTTACATGAGGTGTTCTTAGGATTTGATATATGTTCCGTTACCTTAATACCCCATGTTGTCTCAAGATTAGTGTTAAGATATTCGGATTAGTTCCATAATCTTTTAAGTTGGTAACGAATCACCAATAAGAAACGTATTAGAATATTATAGGCAGATCCTAACGGGGGGAGCGGAAACACTCTTAAAATCCATTATAAGGAATGTTGGTCAAGAACAAGAGAATACAATCAAAACTAAGTAGGAAAAATTCGTAAGGATAATAATTTGACCATATAAGAAGCTAAGGCTTAAGTTACCACAGAAATGTGATACGCCCTTAGTATGTTTAATAGCGATATAACGGGCTTGGATGTCCAAATTCTCTATGTTTTATGACAATTTGTCAACATATTTTATACCACTTTTCCTTGAAATTGTGAAGGTGTAAGAACTTCAAAATTTTGCCGACAGGTTTAGATAGAACTTAACCATAGTATTAAGTATATAAACTTTTGAGAATAAGGTAATGCGCTAAAAACTTAGTATTATATAAGATCTCCACTTGGGTATTTAACATAACCTAAGTATAGTCGTTAAGAAAAGAATTATGTACGCACGAGTGTGTAGACTTGAACATCGAATCCGGGTATGAAATATACTCGATATGTTGAATGGATAGCTCAAAAATAATTCCGAGGACGGAATTCCAGTAACGGGGGGAGAATGTAACAACCCAGTCCTAGGGGCCAGAATTTTTCGCGCTTAGAATACTATAACAGCACGTTTATACACGAAATCTAAACCCGAATCAGTATATGTAATTATTATTCGTATATACACGTTGCAAGACCGATCTAAAACGTATTAACGAACCCGATCCGTAAACATGGTGATTAGTCACCATGGGACACATGGCATGAGTGCCATGTGCCCCATGGCACTCTAATCTTGAAACACCCATACACCCACCCATCTATTTATTTGACACAACACCACATACACAAACCATCTACACACATAGCTGTGTGTTTATCAGACTTCACACACACATACATATAACCTAGAGAGAGAGATCGGATGAGGGATGAATCACCACCACCGCAGGCGGTGGTCCCCGGCGGCACACCCGACACCAACCACCCCCACCTCTTAAACCATCACACACTCACTCCACCCTTAAGATTTTAGAGAGAGAACCGAGAAGGAGGATGGGGGCCAGCCACCGTCACAGCGGCGGAGCCACGGCGGCACTCCTCCTCCTCCGTCCGATAATACTTCCAGCAGCACACCCACCCCCACATCTACACCCATTGTGTCTAGAGAAAGAGAGAGAGAGAGATCTGAGAGACTAAATATGAGATAAACAGAGGAGAGAAAGAGAGACACGAGGGAAAGAGAGAACTGGAGAAGGGTGGTCGGCCATGGCCTTCGGCCAGCTGGTTCCGACAAAGGAGGAAGACGAAGTAGCGGCAACGGTGATCTCGGTGCAGAGGAAGCAGAGTGACGGCGGCAACAGTATTGTTAGGGTCCCGATTGAGTCTGGTATGATTATAAATCCTTGTTATTTTCTCTTAGAATAATGATGATTGGTTATAAAAGGTTGAGATGGCGTTGCCAGGTGGTGGTGATGGTTCGGTAGGTGATGTTATGGGATCTGAGTTCCGAATAAGGTGGAGGTTGGTTTATAGTGATGTTAGTTACCGAGGTGTTGATGACGGATTATTGGTGTAGATGGAGTATTGATGGTGATGGCATGGTGGTTACGGGTCAAGACCCGAGTCAACCTAGTTGACTCGGTCAACAGCTGGTCAACGACTAGATAACCTGGTCAACAGCAGTAGGTAACAAGGTATAAAACAACAACTCAAGGATATAGTTAATTATATATTATATATTACGTATCGTAATACACGTGTGGGATTCGACTAATGTAACGGACCGACCCGACATACAATTGTACGTATATGTTTTAGGCGAATTAATGACAAATGATAGAGAGATTGGACAAATAAATATTGGGCATACATTGAGCACTAGACGAACTATTGCGGATATAAAGTTTGGAACCTTGGGACCTATCGTTAAGATATAAATGACAATATACGATTTGGTTATAGATAACGAATGGTAAGAGTGTTATTTGTAACATAAGGAAACTCGGGCAATTAGACACGTAAATGGAACATTCGGACAAGTAATATAGACGACTATTGAGACATTAAGTGATATATATATATATATATATATATATATATATATGTATACACGGATAATAATTGAGATATTGAGATATAGGATATTGGACCTAAGATGAGTAATGCGAACATTAGTGTAACTTGGGTATTTGGCGACAAAGACATTGAACCATGGAATCGGTTAGTTATAACAATGATCTAATTAACTAAGTAGTGCATATGATTATATGGGAATAACTCGACATTTGGAACACAAAAGAACTATATATAAACAATGTAACAATCGGCTATTTAGTTACTAGTACGACATAAGATTATGAACTCGACAAATAGAAGTTTGGAAGTTCGGATAAGGAACCTTAGCATGCCCACACGTGTAACCGCGATACTCGGTTACACGCTCTAATACTTATAAACTTGATAGGACTCGGCATATAATGCATAGACAGGCTCAACGCATCGGATACTAAAATCATGCAACCAAAGGTGAGTTCGTGTACTTCCCCTTTTTCCGTTTTAAATGCTTTGGGGTGGATACATGCTTGTGTGTCTAAACTGTTTTGTGTGTAAACTAATATGATGTGACAAGGGCTCCCAAAACCAGATGCACACTCATTAACCCAAGGGAATTGGGCCACTTAATGTATGGGTAGTACTACTTGGGGAATCCCCCACGCACAGTGGATCCGGAAGCCCGGAAAACCCTCCACTGAGGTCTGCGGACCGTTGCGGCATATATTATGCCGTAGGGAATCCATAATGGGAGTAGATGGATTCCGTGTTAGGATTGAGGTGTGATACTTGTACATTACTATGTTTTGAACTGTGTAAACTTGTTTTCAAGCTGTTAAACTGTTTTGGATTTACTAAACTACTTACACGGACTCACCGGCATATTTTGCTGACCAAACTCTTTTAAGCATGTGTTCAGGTACTGCATTTGGATAATATTGAAGACGAGATATATGCTTGCTAGCGCGGATTAGAGCTTGTTATGATAGAAGATTCAAGATGTTAGCGTAACAATAGAGAGCATCTAGAGCTAAGCATGGTTTGAGGTTTGGATCGACTAGCGGATCACATCCTATCGACTGCTTCGACGACCGCCGCGTTACGTCCCTGCATAGATATTAGTTCATTTGTTTAAATTGTGTATTTATATTTTTGGATTAGAAATTGTATAACACTTAAATATTACTTATCGTTGCTTCCGTTGTGCAAGTCTGTTACCAATCTGTTATTTCGACCAACCCCCACCTGGTCGGGTTGTTACAGGATATAAGTATTTTTTAACAGTAGTTGATGATTATTCCAGAGCAGTCTGGATATATTTGTTAAAAAATAAAAGTGATGTTTTTGAAAACTTAGTTAATTTTTATGAGTTAATAAAAACACAGTTTCAAAAAATATAAAATTGTTTAGGAGTGATAATGGAACAGAATTTATAAATAAACAAATGGAAAATTTTTGTAGTAAAAATGGTATCATACATCAAACTTCTTGTGTTTACACTCCACAACAAAATGGAGTTGTGGAGAGGAAACATAGACATCTTTTAAATATTGCTAGAGCTTTACTGTTCCAAAGCAATGTGCCACTTAGGTTTTGGTCTGATTGTGTATTAACTGCTGCATATTTGATAAACAGGATTCCTTCATCTGTGTTAGGAGATAAAAGTCCCTATGAGTTAATGTATGGGTTCCCCCCAGTTCTGAGTCACTTAAAAAACTTTGGTTGTCTCTGTTTTAAAACAGTTCTAGATGGTCCAGATAAACTTTTTAGTAGAGCAGATAAATGTGTATTGATTGGTTATTCTTTTCAAAAAAAGGGTTATAAATTGTGGTGTATTGAGTCTAAACAAGTAGAGTTCTCTAGAGATGTTAAGTTTTATGAAACAATTTATCCTTTTAAAACTGAGTTTAAAGAAAGTGTTTTTGAAAACTTAACCCATCTAAACTTTTTTGATTCTTTTGAAACTGAAGTTAGTATAAGTGACTTAGACCATACAACAAGACTTCCCGATGATGAAGGGGACCAGATAGATCTCATGACACTTCTCCTGGGGGTAAGTTAGGTGACTTTCCCAGGAATACCAGTGAGGTAGACTGTGATGATAGTCAGCCACCTGGTAGTACTGGTAGCAGAGGGGCTGACTCTCCAGAAGTTGAAGTGTCAAATGAAGAGACTACAACTCCTGAGGGAAACAAGTCTTTTAGTATTAGAAAGTCTAATAGGGAATCTGTTTTACCAAAAAGATTTAGTGATTATGTTCTTGATGGAATAGTCAAGTATGGTATAGATAAGGTAGTTAACTATTCCAATCTGTCTTATGAAAATCTATGTTTTGTTTCTAATGTTAATAAAATTGTTGAGCCTTTATCTTACCGTGAAGCCTCTAAAGATCCTAGGTGGATAGAGGCCATGAACAGTGAGATGGAGGCGCTGTATAGGAACAATACATGGATAGTTACTGATTTGCCACCCAATAGAAAAGCTATTGGGTGCAAATGGGTATATAAAGTAAAGTATAAGTCTAGTGGTGAAGTAGATAGATTTAAGGCTAGGTTGGTTGCAAAGGGTTATAACCAACGTGAGGGTATTGATTTTGGGGAAACTTTTTCTCCGGTAGTAAAGATGGTAACAGTCAGGTGTGTTATTAGTTTAGCAGTCCAGAATGGTTGGTCTTTATTTCAACTAGATATTAACAATGCTTTCTTGTATGGTTCATTGAGTGAAGATGTTTATATGACACTTCCAGAAGGCTATGCCTCTGGAAATGAGTCAAAGGTCTGTAAGCTAGTTAAGTCTCTATATGGATTGAAATAGGCACCTAGACAATGGAATGAAAAACTTGTAACTGTGTTAAAGAATATAGGATTTGTTCAAAGTGTGTGTGACTATTAAATGTTTGTTAAAACTAAAAATGGTACATTTGTTGTTTTATTGGTTTATGTGGATGATATTGTTATCACTGGTAACAATGAGTCTGAGATTGATAAAGTCAAAATACTTTTACAAGAAAGTTTTCAAATCAAAGATTTAGGGAAATTAAAATATTTTCTTGGAATCGAAGTACTTTATTCTGATGCTGGTGTGTGCTTAAATCAGAGGAAATATTGTCTAGACCTTCTAAATGAGTATGGTTACTTAGGATGTAAACCTGTGAATTTTCCAATTGAGCAAAATTATGTTTTGTCTATGAAAAGTAACAAATCTGAAAAATTGCTTGAAGATGTTACTGGGTTTCAAAAGCTTATTGGTAAACTCATTTATTTATCTCTTACTAGGCCAGATATTAGTTATACTGTCCATTTCTTAAGCCAGTTCATGCACAAGCCAAATGAGGCTGTGTTACGAGTTGCTTTGAGGTTACTTCAATACCTTAAGGCATCTCCTGGTAAGGGAATATTGTTTAAGAAAGGAGAGAGTTTTGAGTTGTCTGCTTTTTCAGATACAGACTGGGCAAAATGTTTGATTACCAGGAAATCCGTTACTGGATTTTGTGTGTTTTTAGGAGACAATCTAGTCTCCTGGAAAAGTAAGAAACAGAGTACTGTTTCAAGATCTACGGCTGAGGCCGAATATAGAGCTATGGTAGCTACTGCTTGTGAACTTATTTGGATTTCAAATGTTTTGTCTGAATTAGGAGTAAAAACTAAACTTCCTTTGAAATTATATTGTGATAGTAAATCAGCTATTTCTATAGCTGAAAATCCGGTATTTCATGATCGGACAAAACATTTTGAGATCGATTTACATTTTTTAAGAGAGAAAATTAGTGTTGGCTTTATTGAAGCTGTTAAAGTTGATTCAGGTCAGCAGATTGCTGACATTTTTACAAAGGGTTTGTTTGGAAACCAACACGAAGTAATGTGTAATAAGTTGGGGTTGACTGATTTGTTCGGCAATTGAATTACGGGGGGATGTTAAAAATAACAAAGTGGTTCTGTGTTAATTCAATTGTCTAAGGTGTAACACTTAATGGGTCAATATAACTTTTTTATTGTGTTACTTTAGTTGTTGGGCTGTATTATGTTTGGATTGTTTACAGGTGGAATATTGGGCTTATGGACGAAGTGGGCTTATGAGCTTGGCTGGTTGTTACGAGTTGTTATAAACGAACGGTGGAGATTGCATCTGATCATTCGAAACTTCTAGGGCTTCATATATAAGCTTTAGTATTATTATTGTTGATCAGTATCTCATTTTTATTTTCTTTTCTTTTGTAGTCTTGTATTCTCTCTCGTCTCTCATCTCTGTCTTCTTCATTAGACTAGGGTTTTGTACTGTAAGTCTGGTATTATTTCTTTTGTATTGTTCTTAACTGATCTAAACAATCAGTTAAACATTTGAGATATTTCATCTCAGTTTAAGGTTCAGCTGATTCGGCTGAATCTAGGGTTTGGGGGGAGTTTTTTGGTTTGGGTTAATAATAAGATTTTCGTCACCGTTTTGTCGCTTCTCCTGTGTTCTTGTGTTTGGTTGATTGAGTTTTAGTTTAGATCTGTACAAACCATTATTTTCTACAAACCCAAAATACATATTTTTAATCTAATAAGTGGCTCAATTAACTATATTGGCTTCGGCTATAGTTGTTCATCAGGTTCGGGTAAGCTACTTTCTCAGGTCGGGTCATCTCGGGTCGGGTTCGGTTATCGGTTAACAAGAACACCCCTAGGTTCTATTCGGGGAGCCCCTCACACCATTGTATTTTTATTTATATTTTAGGTTTTTGTTTCTCTTGGAATTTCTATTTGTATGTGTTATATAAATTAAAATGTGCCTTGTGATATATTTATTTTTATCTATTTTTAGATGCTAAGTTTGTTAAATATATCGTGATGCCCCTGCAGTAACCTATTGTGTCTAGACAACAATCATCATGTTTATTTTTCTTTCTTCTAAAGTCAAGATATGTACACAGGCTTTAAGTTTCTAAGGAGTTGTTATTTTACATTTTTGTTTAAATAATTTCGAATACAAGCATCAAAAAGCTGAATAAAATGTGAACCTTAGTTTTTATTGGTTAAATAATTTTAACCTTCTCTTTGGTGTGTTTAATACATTGAAAATTTCCAAACACTGTTGTTAGTTGTAGTGTAATTTTCCAGGTAATCCAAATACATATTATGAGATAACAATAGCATAATAGTCCAGGTTGTCAACTGTAACATACTGATGCTTTTAAGGTTTACATGTAACATTGTAACATATTAACTAACCCTGGGTTAGTTGATCGAACTGTATTAAGGTTGTTAATGAGAATGAAACGACTCTTCAGTCTTCAGATTGTAAAATACCCATTTCTGTTTTTCTTTGAAAATCCTTTCTTCCTAATCATTGGTATTAAAGCGATTTCCACTCACCTAACGCTCGATCTCCAGTGGATTCTATCAAATTGAAATGGTGCATGATGGCAACACGTAAAAAGACTCAGTAGAAGGCTCTTAAGGATCATGAAAAGACTCTTATGCAACTGGATGCAGCAAAGGAGAAAACTGTTCGAAAATTTTGCCTAGTTTCTTCAGTTTTGGTTATGTGCTGACATGTTTGTGGATTAACTTAAATAACTTTTTTAAGCTTTTGTGCAATTACGTCACGGCTCAGTTATAGTAAGGAACTAAAGTGGAAACGTTATTAAATTAGAAGGGCAATTTTGGAATTGTGAATGCACGGGCATGCTACCGTCATGTGTGCATGTTCATTTGACCTGCGAAAAAAAGATTATTAGCTAATTAAAATTCAACACTAATTTTGTTTTTATGGCTGCAGATCATTGCATCAAAACTTGCAGAAAAAGAAATTGCTGGCTTAAAACAAATGTTTAAGATTGACCGATACAGATAACAGTGGTAACATCACTTATGAAGAACTAAAGATGATTGAAACGTTTTGGAGCTTGCTAGTCCTGAAGCGGCATATGAATTTACGGTCTGTTGCAGGTCGTGAGTATCATATCTCATGTACTGCATACAATAAAGGCATTAATATTTCTTTACTGATATCTTTTTTATACCCATAGGCATCTGATATAAACAATAAAAATTATATTTTTATTCACATTCTTCACAAAATATACAAGCACATTGACCAAATTCTCAGCAAAATTCATCTAGCATACTAGATCCTTCCATGATTTTTATAACTTCAAAGTGTTCAGTGAATTCAGAATGTAAAATGTTCAATGTTAAAGAAATGTTGGAGGTTTGCAGGTGGTCAATGTTTGTGTTTATACTCTCTTATTCACTTGTGACTTCAATCAATCTTTTATATCCAAACTTAATGCAACACCAGATGACAATCATTTTGCCTTGCACACCTTTTTGAACAAGGCCCCTATCAACAACCAGAAACAAGCCTAAAACACCCCCACTTCATCCGATATGACAGAAACCTAGCCGCAGACTGCAGGGTTTCTAATCATGTTGCCTTGCAACACACCATGGATGCCCCGGGTCCTATTGTATCAAAGCAACAGTTTTTCTTTCTTTCTTCTTTTTTTTTTTTTTAATTATGGTATGTTTTATATGTACACCCTTATTTAGTTTTTGCAGAGTTGTAATTTAACCAGTTTTGGGCTTGGATTTGTACATTGTCAATGTACATGCATGTAGTATTGTTTATTTGGGTTTGCTATCCAGAAAGGGCTGGCGGCGCAGCTTGTTGCCCGCCTGCCCGCTATCTTGATGTAATTAGTCACGTCTTTGTGTTTATGAATGAAATTATTGTTTAACTATGTATTTGAAATGTTTTCAGTTTTTATATGAATCTAACCATTTATGCACATGTGATAAATCTAGGTATGATAAATTCATTCAATATTGCCCCAACACACTAGTAAGATATATAGGATTCCTGTTAATTGTCAATAACAAGTAACAAAAGAGGACTACTTCAAAAGACACAAGGCATACATAGTCTATTAGTCTTCTGTTATAATAATTAACTATTATGCATCGTTGTTGTAATCTGATGCTAGTCGCCCCCCTATTAATAAAAAACAATCAGGGTTGATTCCTTGGGTACGTGGTAGTCGGCAAGGGTAGGGCTATCCTTCAGCTCCTTTCCGGCAAAATTAAGTCTCTGCCGGTGTGGGGGACAACGTTCCTTAGATTCAATCATGAGTTTCACATTGTATATGGTGTATGAGGGTTTGACGTTCAGAGTAATGGTGTTTCCACGGTTGGACTTGATGAATATATGCATGAATCCTGTTGATACACGCATAAGTGTGAGTGTGGATTCCGTGTTGATGTTACAGTTAGCAAGGGTATCACAGTCACGGAGAACCATTTCGTTGAAGATCAACTCGAACTCGGTGATAGGAATATCTACCTTATGCTGAATCATGTTTTTTACCTTGAAGATGGTGTCTGAGGGTTCGACTTCCTGCGTAACTATCTGATCTCCAACGAGGGTCTTGATGTAGACCCGCACGAGTCCCACGAATCCTGTTGATCTACGCATAAGTGTAAGGGTCGATTTCCTGATGACGTTGAACTCGGAAAGGGTAATCATGTCCCCAAGAATCATGTTGTTTAAGATCAACTCCTGCTCTTTATAGTCGATACCTTCTTGACGCTGTATCTCGAGTTTCACTTCTTTGATGGTGTATGTGGGTTTGACCATCAAAGAGATGGTCTTTCCAGTGTAACAATTCACATATATTTCCATCAATTCCGCTGATTTACGCATAAGTGTGAATGTGGGTGTTTGCTTTGTAATAGGTAAGTTGGCAAGCTTATTAGTGTTCTCAACAAGCTTTCCGTTAAATAATAATAATTCCTGCTGGTCAAAGGGAATTTCTTCTTTATAATAAATCTTGAGTTTGATGCTGCCAATGGTGTCAAAGCCGTTGACGTTAAGAGAGATGATCTTGCCAGTGTCGGTTTTGACTATAACATGCAACCAAACATAAAATAAAGATTCAGGTAAATAGAAAAACTAAGCAACAAAAACAAAAACAAACCAGAAATAAATATAGAGCTTTCAATCCTCTCGACTGTGGGTTAGACAATAACAATGAGAATACCAAGTTCTGATTAGTGCGATTCAAGAATTAGGGCAACAAAAGGGTTTCAATCGTAGTAACAACAACAATCAAGATTCAGAACATTAGCAGCAAGTAGTGCACAGCAAGTAGATTCAGAACAATCAAGATTCGGCTCCTTGGCGTCGGAGGCGGTGCGGTTTTTGGCTCGGGTTCAGCGAGTAGTGCACAGCAACTTTTCCACCCCCAAGGGCGGGGGTTTGTTTTTAGCAGATTAGGATTTTCGATTCAGAAAGGGGTGGCGGCGCAGCTTGTTGCCCGCCTTCCTACCATCCTTATGTTTATGATATAAAATATTTATCATTATATTAAAATTATCTTTAAAAAAAATTAGGGCAACAGATCAACAATGGAATCAGCAATGGAAAAGATTATGGAATTGAGGGAACAAGGTACTGTCAAGAACTATGGGTGAAGAATTTGAATGTTTGTTCAGTGAGGTAAAAAAATGACAAGTTAGTTTTAAACACAAGAAAATATATAGTGTAGCAAATAATGAGGTAGGATGATGATAGGAATTAAGAATGGTTACCCATTATCTCGCCTTCGTCGCTCTCTTCGAAATAAAAATAATCGTCAGTGGGCTTTTTTCTCTTCTTGTTACCAGACGAAGCCATTCCTTTCACCTTTTTCCTTCTGTTTTTTTTACCAGACTTTATGAGGGTTTTGCACTTTTGTATTCGTTCATGCGCAAATGTTTAAAACATCAAAGTAGGGTTATACTTATGCTTAACATGGTTGTACATTTTATTATAGAAGTTGGTACACAATCTTTTTTTTATATGGGAAATCACGAAACTAAATGGTTGGCTTTGAAATTTGAATACTAAACAAAAATAGATATGGAAACTGATCGATAAAAAAAATCACCGGCTAAAACGGCAAGGAATTAGGATAGCAAGGAAACTTTTTAAAATATATGGATGACTACATGTAAACCAATAAAATTCAATACATGTAAAAGTAGGGGCTATGCCTTAGCCGATGGATAAAAGCAAGGGCAAAGCCTTAGCAAGCGGCTACAATTTAGCCGGCCTGTTACATGTGTATTGGTTTGATTGACATTTCTGTGGATTCTTGGTTGTTGGTACATTTCATCATTTATTTTACCAGCTAGCCAACGCTTATTTGGTGTTGGCTAATTGGTTGATTTCGAATGTCTATTTTTAAAATGACTAAACGTCTATGTCAATTTTGTTAATAAAAAAAATGAGTCAACTAGACATCGTTCAGGGTAAGAATCCAAGAGCCCTGTGCGAGTGAAAAAATTGGACCATGAGATGTGTGTGAAAAAAAGAAAATGTGTGTTGGGTAAAAAAGAAAATGTGTGCGTTGGGTGCAACCGTGCAAATTAGAATTATACAATAAACTTAGAAATGCATGCTTAGATAAACACTAACAAAGTGGCTTACTTAATACTGTTGGAAAAACTTACATAGTAATCGCCGCACGCCTTTCTTACATAAAGCTCACATGCATCAGAATCTCTATACTTGCTGCAGCAAAATCTAAAAGAAAACACAATCATAGAAGTGAACCGGGCTTGTGTTTGACACAATTCCCTTAAACAGATTCTTCGTCTGTTCCCAGGGTACACCGGTTCGAAACAGTGACGATGGTGCACTGCCGGACTATCTCACTTGCCTGAAAAATAATCGATACTTGGTTGCTACTCTATAGTTATGTGTGTTGCAAGAGTTTTTAGTATAGTTTTTCCATGTATCTCATCATATCTCTAAATGAGGTACAAAGCCTCATATGTATACATTGGAACCATGGCTAGTGAAAAGTCTCACAAAATTAGAGACTTAAATTTTCTTTATTAGCCATAAAACTCTATTCAAGCCTCATAAAGCATTTTTATTTGTCTTGATTTCACCACATGAAGAATATAATTATAATTTCACTAAATTATAATTAAATCTACATTCACATTATTTCCAACAAATACTTGATCATATACGGTTTATACTAGACTAGTATGGTGCTCACGCAATGCAGCGAGGAACACAAACACTTCTAAATGTGTGTATGGTTCAGTTCAGTTAGATTATTAGCCTCAACAGAAACTAAAACCAAAGTCATCAGTTAATCGATCTTATTAACAGTTGGTTACTTGGTTTGATTTATATGGTTAGATTATCGGTTTTTAGTCTGGTTTAGTTAATTTTAGTTAATAACAAAAACTAAACTTTGGCAAAATTTTTGGTTAGATATTTAAGAATCACGTGTGTAACATTACTATTCAATAGAATTTATGAACTTTATAGCGAGACATAGAGTTTGCGTGAAGCCAGAGACAAAGAAGATATTGAAGGGATAGAGAGAAAATACAGATCAAGTGACGAGAATAAATGATTCAAATTTCAAATTTTAAAATATCAAGCCCCCCTCTATTTCTTCCGCCACTACAACTAAAAACCCATCTACTTAGCTTCAAACCATATTATGAGTATAATTTGCTATGTACATTTAATTAAAAATTTGAGTTTTTACGTGATTAACAATATCTCGGGGTGAACAATGATTAACCAAAACCGAGTTAACCTAATATCGGTTTTTATTTGCCCTAAGTTAACCAAAATTAACAAACCAAAACTGAACCATTCATATATTTATATCTTTTATACATTCATTTTATGTATTTATACCTCCATTTCATTTACTTCTAAGCAAAAATTTTAACCAAAGTTTGGTTTTGGTTATTAACCAAAGTTTGGTTTTGGTTATTAACCAAAGTTTGGTTTTGGTTATTAACCAAAATTAACTAAACCGAACTAAAAACAACGACAATCTAACCATTTGCCCGATGTCCAGGAATATGCTGCAAGTGTTCCAAATATGATTTCATAGCATCCAACGTGTGCTAGCGTAATTTTACCGTTTTGATTTTTGTCTAACATGGTGCCAGGTTATGCGCTAAGATGTTTGTGGATTAACTTTTTTAAACTTTGATGGACTATGCAATTATGTCATAGCTCGGTACTAGCAGGGTAAAGCGGGAATGCTATTAAATTAATGTAAGTTCTTACAAAATTTTCAACTAGTTTTACTTGGTTGTCAAATTCTATGATGTCCAAACTAGTGTTTTGACATAGCTATATATATGATAAGGGTGTGTTTGGATGTGCCTTTAAGAGTGATTGTATCAATTCAATAAACAGTATAAGACAATCATGTATAGTAAAATCAAATGGTTTATATGATATTTTGGCCAATTTCCTTGTGGGTCTGATACGAACCCAATGCAAGTGTGTACCCGGAAACACAAATGGCCGGGTCATTTATGCTGATATAATCGGGTCTTTGGAGCTAGTGCATGTATTATTTGGACCCCTATTTGACCCATTCTCCTGTCAAGGCCAGATGCGTAATAGTGAGCGAGTGGGGAGGAGTTACGTAACTGCTACATCATCGCTGGGTTTTTCTATTTGCTTTCCAGTTCAGTTTTCGTTATCTTGTTAATTTTACTGAAGTTTCGTTGAGCGTTGGAGATTTGCCCATCTCGAATTGGGCCAACTAGTTATCAATTCCAGTGAATTATCATTCCAATTGTTCTACCCTGTTTTAGTAAATTGCAGGTCTTAACAGGGTCCTATTTATTGACTGAAGATGTGATATAAGGTTTCATTTACCTTGATACAAGAAAATATATGGAGACAGGGCCTACAAAACAGCACATAAAACAGAAAAACATGATATAAAGTATAAACAACTAATGACCTTCACTTATCCGATGGTTGCAAGATGGGCATATCGATTACAACGTGTTTGTTGCAATGATGCAAAACGAAAGTACCACTATCAAAAGGAGACAGCTAAAGAACAACCTTTTTCCCATTTTTTTCAAAAATTAACGGTTTTTATTCGTATTCAACACATAATTGTTAAACTTGGAAACGAGCAAAGAGGCTCACGATTCTGATCAAAACTTTTGATCGACTCTTTTTATTAACTTGAATTTCTGAATAAAACATTACAACCAAGGGGTTTATATAGACTAGCTATTCTAATCCTATTAGAACTCTAATACTAAACATAATTATCTAAACATTAGGAATCATAATTCAAACCTAATACTAACAGTAATAGATAATTCAAATAATAATTAAACAAACTTAATTATTATTTTACTCGTTTAGTCCTTCGACTTTAGTCTTCAAGTTGATATCGCCACAACTTTAACAATAATATCCAACCAAATTGACTTAACTCTCACCAGATTTCATTCAGCATACTATATCCTTGCAAGATTTTTAGAACTTCAAAGAGTTGAGTAAATTCAAGAATGTAAAATCTTCCATGTAAAGAAATGATTGTGGTTTGCAGGTGGTCAATGTTTATGTTTATAGCCAGCCTCCTTCACTTGTGATTTCAGTTAATCTTCTATATCTAAACATCTTAATACAAGTTCATTTGACCAAAATGATTTGAAACACCAGATGATAATAATCATTGCTTTGTACACCTTTTTGAACAAGGCCCCTTCATCAGCAACCAAAACCAAGCCTAAGCCACCCTCACTTCATCTTACATGACAGATGCCTAGCCGTAGCCTGCGGGGTTTCTAATAATGTTGCGGTGTGACTAGGGATGAGCTCGGTACGGGATCGGTACCGAACCGATACCGATCCCGACAATACCGATCCCGAAAATCCCAAAAACCCAATACCGATACCGATACCGATTATACCGGTACGGTATCGGTATCGGTTCGGTATCGGTACGGTACCGGTGTGGTGTCGGTATTTTACCTTAAAATACCGAACCGATACCGATCCCGTACCGATACCGATAATACCGAAACCGAAAATCCCAAAATATGGGTACCGATACCGATACCGAACACCCTCGGTTCGGTATCGGTTCGGTACGGGATCGGTATTTTTTCGGTTCGGGATCGGTATTCGGGACCGGATGCTCATCCCTAGGTGTGACACACCATCATAATTGCCCCGTTGACCTGACCTACTGTGTCTGTACAACAGTTCTTTTTGGGAAAATTTATGGCACGGTTATACGTACACCCTTTTTAGTTATGCAAAGCTTTAATTTTTTTTTTTTGGGGGGGGGGGGGGGGGGGTTGGATTTGTACATGTTTAATGTATATGTACATACATGTGTTTTTTATTTGGATTTTGTGTATACCTCATGTATTCTGTTCAATTCATATACCATTTGTCTTTTCTTTTCCATAACCATGTGTGCGCCTGTGTTTTTGTATCATGCAGTACATGTGTATATTTATTGGTTGACATTTTTATGCTATGTATTTTAGTTGTTTCTATTCGACTCTAACCTTTCACGTCCGTGTGTAAATCTTTTATGATAAAGCGCGCCATTCAATATTTTCAACAATGTTAATAGTGAAGGCTTCAAGTTAATTCAAATACTTGTTGACAACAAGTAACAAAACAGGAGCACTTCAAAAGACACAAGGCATCGTCTTTTGTTATAAACTTATAATAATAATAATTAATGTATCTTAAGATATGCTACTGTAATCTAACAATAATACCTTGGTGGTCCCGCCAGTCTTGGAACAAGATGCAGGGTTGTTTCCTCGGTGATGTGGTAGTCGGCAAGGGTAGCCTTATCATCCCCTTGCTTTCCGTCAAAGATAAGTCTCTGCTGATGCAGGGGAATACCTTCCTTATCATGGATAATGGATTTCACATCAAATATGGTGTATGAGGATCTGACTTTCAGAGGAATGGTTTTTCCATTGAGGGTCTTGATGTATATACTCATGAATCCTGTTGATATACGCATAAGAGTGAGTGTGGATTCTGCGTTGATGTTACATTCAGCAAGTGTATCGTCGTTTCTGAGAACCACTTCGTTGAAGATCAACTCCTGCTCACCCGAAGGAATATCCACCTCTTCTTGGATCTTGGCTTTTATGTCGTGGATGGTGTCCGAGGGTTTGACTTCTTGAGTAATTAGGGTCTGATCATCTCCAACAAGGGCATTGATGAAGATCTGCATGCCCGTAAATCCTCTTGATCTACGCATAAGTGTGAGGGTCGATTTCCTGCTTATGTGGAAGTCAAAAAGGGTACCCCATTCCTCAAGAACCATTTTGTTGAAGATCAACGCCTGCTCGACCCATTGGATACCTTCCTTACGCTGGATCTCCATTTTCACTTGATTGATGGTGTATGTGGATTTGACTAACAAAGAGATGGTTTTTCCAGTGAACGTATTCACAAATATCTCCATCAATTCCTCTGAATTACGCATAAGTGTGAAGGTGGGTGATCGGTTCTTGATTGGCAAGTTGGCAACGGTATTAATGTTGTCAAGAAGCATTCTGTCCAATAAAAGTTCCTGCTTGCCAAAGGGAATATGTTCCTTATCCTGGATCTGGAGTTTGATGCTGCCGATGGTGTCTGAGCCTTTGACTCTAAGGACGATGATCTTACCGGTGTCGATCTTGACTAAGATACAATGAATAAAACACACACACAAAGAGCAACTGAAGTAAAATGAAAAACAAAGCACTAAATCAATGAAGGTGATGATGGGAATAAATCAATAATCCTTACCTTTTATATTGTCGTTCTCTTCGACTGCAAAATAATCGTCCATGGCGTTAGTCGGCCTTTTCCCCTTTCGGTTTCCAGGCTTATTGTCTCTGTTGCCTTTCATATTCATAGAAGAATCGTCAGCCATTTCCTAACCTTTGCCTGTTTCCTCTGTTATAACTTTTTAGAAATATTAGAATAGGATTTGCCTTCTCTATTCATTATCAAAATATTTATAATGATACAATGTAATCTCTCTATTTTAGATAGAGATTATCTAATAAATACAAATTACAAGAGATTATTTCACATAATAGTAATCAAGTTTTGGTAATATTTCAATTAAGTCACTGATAAAATTATTTGTTCTAATTAACTCACTAAAGTTTAATTTATGTTCTAATCATATGTTTTTGACCTGAATAGCAGGTAACCTATCCTATGTGGCATTAATTTTTATTTTATATTTTTAAACTCTATAACATAATTAATAATTAACAACATAGAATGTGCATTCATAAAACAATAAAACCCCAATACTTGCAACTTCCTTCCATCTTTACCACCACCTGTCATTGCAGCACCACCACCTCATCATCACACTACCGGTTCACCGCAGGAAGAGGTAAGAATGAACGGTTATACTTTTCCTATTTCAATCGAGTTTACCTGGTCAAAAGAAAATATAATACCTGCAATATATATGTCATTATATATAACCTTCAATAGCATGTCTTAGTATTCATGAAAAAAATACAATTAGTATGTTGTTATTTCTTGTTTTTTGCTATCTGTGTATAACTAAGAAAGAAAGAAACATACAGATATTATAAGGAAAAAAAGTTGGTGGGTTTTAGTTTCTTTAAGAACATGTTATGAGCAAGATGACATACGGATATTATATGAAACATACGGAAATTCTCTCTTTTACTTTAATTTTGGGTGTTGAAGATGGGTATGTGTATGAAACAAGATCACGATCACATGGCTTGCCTTATGTATTGTACGAATATTAGGTAAAATATCTATGATTGATATTTTAAAATAAATAAATAAATGCTATGTAGGAAGGATGACCTTTTATATAGGTAAAATATCTAAAAATAACTTTAGTGATGTAATTGGAACAAAAAATTTTATGAGTGACCTAATTAGAACACTTCTAAAACTATGTTACTATTAAACAAAGTTATCCCAATTACAAATATAAACACATGTGCTATTACACCCTCGCAGTCGAAGCGGGAGGAGACCGTATGCTGAGACTGTCTCTGAAGTCTTCAAATAAAATGCGAGGCAGGCCTTTGGTAAAAATATCTGCGACCTGATGTCGAGACGGAACGTGAAGCACGCGCACATTGCCTCGTTGCACTTGTTCACGAACAAAATGAATGTCCAGTTCTATGTGTTTGGTGCGCTGGTGCTGTACCGGGTTCCCTAAAAGGTAGATGGCACTGACATTGTCGCAATAGACCAAGGTTGCACAAGACAGAGGATGATGAAGCTCAAGTAATAGGTTTCGCAACCAGCATATTTCGGCCACAAAATTCGCCACTCCCCTATATTCTGCTTCAGCGCTGGAACGAGATATGGTGCTCTGCCGTTTAGAAGACCAGGAGATCAGATTATCCCCGAAATAGATGTAGTAACCGCTTGTGGAGCGCCTCGTGTCGGCGTCGGTGTAAGAGACGAGCGATTGGGATGGGGAGCCGTGAAGATGAAGGCCGAAGCTAGTGGTCCCTGTTATATATCTGATAATACGCTTGAGGGCGTTCCAATGATCTATGCGAGGAGAGTGCATGTGCAAACATACTTACTGTACCGCATGTGAAACATCTGGTCGCGTGAAAGTAAGGTACTGCAGTACACCTGCAAGACTGCGGTACAGAGTGGGGTCATGGAACAGGTCACTGACTGAGGCGCTGAGCTTCCCATTGGTGTCAACGGGAGTAGCGACTGGGTTGCAAGACTGCATGCCAGCACGAGCGATGATCTCAGTCGCATAAGTATGCTGGAAAAGGAACATAGTGTCCGCATGACGAGAAACAGAAATGCCCAGAAAATAGTTGAGAGGACCCAAATCTTTCATGGCGAATTCACCTGCAAGCTTTGCCATGAGAGATTGACGTAGTTTGTTAGAGGACATGACCAGAAGAATGTCATCCACATATAATAAAAGGTAAGCTGTGTTAGGCCCTTGATGAAGAGTAAATAAAGAAGCGTCGCTCTTGCTATGAAGAAAGCCGATAGTAAGAACGAAATCTGTGAACCGCTGGTACCGGGCACGAGGGGCCTGTTTGAGACCATAGATGGACTTCTTAAGCGAGCAAACATAGTCAGGAAAGCGTTTGTCACGAAAGCCCATGGGTTGGTACATGTAGACGGTTTCATGGAGATTCCCATGAAGAAAAGCGTTGGTGACGTCCAATTGATGGATAGACCAACTCTTAGATAGAGCAATAGAGAAAACCGTCTGAATAGTAGTCGGTTTAACAACCGGGCTCAAAGTTTCCCCGCAATCGACACCAACCTGCTGTAAGCGACCATCACATACCACCCTGAACTCATAGGGTGAAGGCGAGGAAGCTTGAATTCAGGGGCTCCTAAATGAACCGTCCGACCTGTATATTTATGTTTGAACAACCACATGCTACGAATAACATTCATATCAGACGTACGAGGTACTAATTCCCATGTCCCATTTCTAACTAATGCATTGTACTCAGTAGACATAGCGGAGTACCATTCCGGTATATTTAAGGCATCGGTAGGTGTTTTTGGGATAGGTACGATGGGTGGTGTGGTGGAAGTGTGTAAGTTGAATGGTTGTTTAGGCTTGTAAATCCCACTCATAGAGCGGGTATGGATGGTTCAGCCTGGAGGTGGGTGTGGTGTGTTCGAGGTTGAGGTAGGTGTAGGAGTGTTGGGCTGGGTCAACGGGTGTTGAGTCGTAGGCTGGGGTGGTATGTTGGTAGCGGGTGAGGTGGTTCATGATGACACTAGACATTACCGATTCAATTCATCATGATAAAGAAAAAAAATCAACTTTTATTGAAATGGAGATAAAAGTAAGCATGTCTGAACGGTACGTTCAAAAATTTATAAAGCATTCAAATATATTATTAAAACAACTAAAAGAGTAAATGGTGTCAATCTATATAAAAAACCTTAACCGTGAGACAACTTTGATGACATATATGTTTGTGTGTCGATGTCACACCCCAACCCGGCTAGGGCTGATATGTCACTCTTACAGATATCAAAACCAAAACCAATCCATAACGTTAAAACATAATTACCATTTATTATGATGTAGAAATAAATTAATGAATACTGCTCGTTCAATTTCTTTTAACGCTCTTTACTGATTCCCCAAAATCCCATATTACTAGCTAAACAAATAAGACAACACAACAAAAGAAAATATGGCTGAGCCAAAATTGCCCAGTAACGGAGGAATCAACAGTACAAGTAAATTCAGCGCGGCGGAAAAGTAAGACATAATAGAATTGAGACTGAAGTGAAAATACGAAAAACCAAACGAACTCTATTTCAAACTCGAAACCAAACTTATATCGAAACAATTGATGAACATAATCCGACACAAAACCTGATACTTGACCGGAACATAATCAGACACATACCGAAGCATATAAGAACAATATCAGAAACTTATCAGAACAGATACATACATTAAACTACGTGACTATTCATATAAATAAAGTAAGTCACGTCAAACGGAAGCACCCACGAGCCTAAACAAACTTACAAACTGGTACATAGCTAGCTAGTCCATGCACCTACGAGACGGTGAGTGTGGCGTACACCCATTATTCCAATCTCCACAAAACATAAACATATATCAGAAATCAGAAACAGATCTAAGATATATCCATACGCCTCTAAGGGGCCATGTTAGAGACGCTGTGATTTTGATTACGCACTGTCACGGAAAGTGTTCATGTCGTTGACGTCCCAACGACAAGTCAGAAACAGAGTGCTCGGTGACATAGTACAAAAGCTAAGTCCATGTAAATAACTACAGGCAAACTAAAAATGACACTAACTGGAACATGCGACCATGAGTACAAGTCAGAGGTATGGCATGCTATGACACACTAACAAGAAATTGACAAATACACACCGACCCAAATAACGAACCAAATATGAACCGATGATACGTATAGAACGATGACAAACAGACTCTAAACATAGACGTAAGTCCGTACCACAAAGTAACAGATGTAAATTTATAGTATAATGGAAAGACCGAAGAATCCGTACCATGATATGACGGAAAATAATAAATACTATGAAGTAAAATAAAACGAAATCCGTACTACAAAGTAACGGACACAAATTTATACTATGATGAGAAGAAAACAGAATCCGTACCTTATTAGCAAGCAAAGCAGAACAAATCGTCTTCAACAAATACGCAAACCTATATTTTTCATTATTGTCGGATTTAGTTTATGAAAGTTAAAGTCATTTACTTGGTTCATTGACTCGATGACTAGTCGATTTTCACGCGACGAAAACTTTTACAATCCTGGATAATTATTTTAAATGGGTTTGAACATGTTCAAAGCTGTATAAATTGTATCCATCCCCAAAATAAGTTTAGGAGTCATTGATTTACCAACACAAAACCTTTTAATAACTAACACATATGTAATAGATATTCATGCTTCAAAGTCGGTTTGTATACCATGCCACTGATTGTAATTTACATAACCGTTTTAAAACCACCTTGTAGGTAAAAAAAAAAAAAAAAAACCATTTCAACGTAAAAAATAATAATAATCCAAAGGCTTAATTATGAGCCAACCCTTTGACTTATCTTCTTAATTTACGAATCACATGACAAAAGAAATATGGGTTTGCAAGGGATATATGTGTTTTAACTATATGACAAAACTGAAGACTTGTTCAAACTCTATACATAAGTCGAACTATATAAGAGCCATCCTAGACTCGAGCATATATAACTAACAAACTCAGTTACCGTAATAGGGCATCAATTGCAGAAAACCGAAACGAACCAGAATATAACAATAACTAATCTACTTAGACAAGTTTGATTTAATACCTTATTTTCCGAACGGGAATTTAGACAGCGGTTGATGATCACAGCTGAACGATGACAACAATCACCCAACAGAGAGCGAGTGGTGTGCGTCGACGAGTAGTTGTGGTAGCAGTCAAAGCGGAGCGTTATGGTGTGCGGCGCAAAGGGAATCGAAACAGAAAATCATGAAGCTAATTATGGAGGGTATAGTGGAATAGGAAACAATAACTTGTGGCTTTTAAATTGGTCGATCACCGCCTCTTTTAACGATGAATACGTTGTAACAGAATTCATAAAGAATTTTGAAAGTCAATATCCATGATGGCTTTTTATCAACGTGCACATATCTATAAAATATCAATAATACAAACTGTAAATAATTATTTAATAACTAAATCGTTCCGTATGAGTTGCAAATCATTTAAAAGGTTATGTGATATATATTAAATTAAAAAAGACGACATTATTTCAATATATATTATTTTAGGATTTTAAAATTTTGAGGTATTACAGTCGATCACTTGTTTGTTACTTTTACAACTTGGTTTTGAGTAAAATTTATATCAAGACGTAGATAGAAAGAACAATGTTGTAATGGCATACTCAAATCTTTATATTATATTGCATTTTAACAAGTTAAAGTGATATTAAAATATGTAAAATTTACATCGATGTGTGGATAGAAAATAAGAACGTCGTAATGGCATAGTCCCTTTGATTACGAGAACCGTGAAAATAGTTTTTTTTTCAATTTTTTAACAAGATATTTTAAATTAATGTTTCCGTTACTGAAAATTAAAAAAAAATGCGTATAAAAAATTACACTAGTGTAAAATTTTTTTACCTAAGTCCAACTTTCGTGCTACAGTGGTGTAAATGTGGCGTAAAGTAGTTTTACGTCATTTTACTTACACCTATGTAAATACACTAGCATTTTTTTTTACAGATTTTTTAGTTAGATATCATCTACGTTTTTAGAAAAAAATGGTTTAAAAATCACATGGGTTGTAGGATTTTTCTTTTGTTTTTGGCTCTTATAAGATATCATGGTTGTAACCTTTGCACAATAGTTGTCAAAGCGCCTAAGCGCACTCAAGGCGCATAGGCCGAGCCCAGAGCCTAGGCGCAAGGCGCATAAAAAACGAGGACTTTTATAATTAGGCGCATAGTATAAAATACATTTTTAGGGACTTTAGAGATGTTTTAAGCTTGTTTACGGCTACTTTAGGATGTTTTAGGGTTGTTTAGGACTTGTTCATAACTCATTTAGGATGTTTTAGAGGTTTATACAACTTTTAGCCTGAATTTGGCTGAAAGTTAGCCTGAAAATAGCCTTGATAGTGCGCCTCACAGGGTGCAGCGCACTTGGTGCGCCTTGAGCCTAGGCGCGCTTTTGACAACTATGTTTTGCACCTAGGGGTGCAAATGAGCCGAGCAGCTCACGAGCTACTCGAGATCGGCTCGGTAAAAAGCTCGAAACGAGCCGAGCCTTATCGAGCTCGAGCCGAGCTTGAGCCTAAAACAAAGCTCGTTTACTTATCGAGCTCGAGCTCGAGCCTGGCATATGAAGCTCGCCAGGCTCGTCGAGCCTTATCGAGCCTAGTATAATATTAGGTTTATTAATATTTTATACAATTTACCCCACATTCAAAGTTGTTTAATAAACGAGCCGAGTCGAGCTTTTAACTTATCGAGCCTAAACGGGCCTATGATATATATTATTTAATTTAATATATTAACTAATAAACACTAAACGAGTCGAGCCCGAGCCGAGCTCGAGCTTGGGAAACTAATAACGAGCCGAGCTCGAGCTTTAAAAACAAAGCTCGAACCGAGCCGAGCTCGAGCTCTTATAAGTTAATCGAGCTCGAGTTCGAGCCTGGTCGAGCTCGGGCTCAGCTCGGCTCGACTCGTTTGCACCCCACCATTGATTTTAAGATAACGAAGTGCTGCCAGATTTTCAGGTAAATTGTTTTGTGTGTGTTTTGATCATTTCCTATTGATTCTCACGTGCGTGAATTATTTGCCACCAGCACAGCTGGTCTTATTATTCAAATACCTTGTATCGTATCTAATAGTTGATTGATTTTGACGCACGTATCGTATCTAGTAGTTGATTAACTTTCACGCACCATGTAGTATATATAGTAAATCCACACACCCCCATATTTCTTCCATAAAAAAAATCCATACATTCTTTCGATTTCAAATAATGATTTCTGCTTCAGATATGATGTGTGATCAACTCAATATTGGTCGCCTAAATCTTGCCGCTGTTTCACCCGAATCTGCAACGGTTTCACTCTCCGTCTCTGATAATCTGGTAAGTTTTATTATTCATTGTTATGTGTTAATTGTTTACTTGTTTTTTTTTAACCTTTGATTTGTGTGGTCTGTTCATGAGAGAAAGGTTAAGTTTGTGTGGTCTGTTCATTTAATTGTTTTGTGCTCTGGTTATATATGGGACTGCAATATAATATAATACTCTTGTTGTTGTTTCTTATGGCTTATTGTTGGTGCTGACATACGGTTCTCTGTTTTTATAGGCTGTAAGCTGCTCTACTAATGTCAAGACTAATACGGCTGTGGAGTCTACTACAAAGAGTTTTAGTCCTACAAGCATCAGGTCTGGAAGTCACACGGATATAGGAGCACGCAGTTTAAATGAAGACCAACATATCATGATTGATGATCTGTCTAAGCTTTTGGGTGATGCTTACAAGTGGGGTGGTCTTGCGAGTTCGTTCTACGCTTTATTTGATGGTCATGGTGGGTCCGAGGCAGCGTCTTATGTTAAAAAATATGCCATGAGGTTGTTCTTTGAGGCTTCTGATATACCACAAGTAGCACCGGCTGATGCTTCAGATTCAGATGATTTGTTCTTAAAAGAAGTCGAGGAGTTTCATAACAAAGCGTTTCTACAGGCTGACCAAGCCCTAGCTGAAGAATGCAGTGTGAGCGATTATTGTGGAACCACAGCTTTAACTGTTTTGATCATGGGAAAGCATGTAATAGTAGCCAATGCTGGTGATTGTCGGGCGGTCCTGTGTAGGAATGGGTCTGCAACACAGATTACTCAAGACCACAGGGGTTCGACTTGTTTACCGGAAAAAGAAAGATGTGAGCGGTTAGGTGGTTTCTTTGACGGAGAAGGGTACTTGAATGGTCAACTTGGTGTGACCCGTGCACTTGGAGACCGGTACATGAAGAAGGATAAGATGCTGATTGCTGAACCAGATGTGAGACAAATGGTGTTAACTGATAATGATGAGTTTATGATAATTGCTTGTGACGGGATCTGGGATGTTATGTCAAATCAAGAAGCAGTAGCCCTTGTTCAGCGTCAACTAAGACAGCATAATGAACCTCAACGGTGTGCTAAAGAGCTCGTTAATCAGGCCTTACGCCTTCATTCAACTGATAATCTAACTGCTATTGTGGTGTGCTTCACTGCTCACACAATCATGTCTGCTGCTCAGACTCGGTTTCCAAATTCTAGGTTGTTCAAGAAAAACCCCTTAAATATCTCTTAAGGCAATGTAATACTCGATCAAGTGGTTACTTAGAAAAGATACAATACACGATTCAATTCATTTATTGACAGAGTTAAGAGAGTATTTTGTAGCAACCAAATTTTTGTAAGATACATTCATTGATTGTTTATAATGAAGTTATTAAGTTTGGATCTGTTGCACATAACTTTGAAAGTTATAAAATCTTCATATTGTCTGTGTTATGTATTGAACTGTTTTTTATCTTGCAACATTCCACCACGCTACAAATAACTATGCTAGTGGTCGATTTTTACTAAACATACATTACAACTTGTTTCTAACCCTCATGAAGTTCTTTGAGGCTTGAGCTCATTGAAACAAACTAAGCTCACAAACGAGTATGAGACGTGTAATTGTCATGATCGATTTAGTAAGAAACAAAATCTAATTGATTAAATCAGATGAATGTATGCAGTAAAGTTGTAGGATCATGTTAAGAGTGAATTAATTAATTGAAAAACAAGAATACTTTTACCATTTCTTTTCAATATCATACATCTAGCTTACAAATTACAAGATTAAGCTAATAAGATAAAATGTGCTATCTCTAAGTTATCACAACTCCAATCTGTCTTGATCTTCTCCAACAACCTTTCTGCGATACAGTTGCTTATGTCGCCAGTTGAGCCTTCATTCAATGGAGATACATAAGCTTTCGGTATTACTCAACTTCAGTAGAAAGTTGCTAATAAGTGGAAACTTAATGCTCAGTACAAACTCCCCGTCAGTGCCAACTTCCATTAATATTAAAACTTCGTACTGACCATCCTTAAATTGAAACTGCTTTTGGATGATTTGTAAGAATGTACACAGCAAAACTAATCAAAGCTCAAGAAAAATATGATATAAAGTTATAAACAACTAATGACTTCCATTTATCCCATGGTTGCAGGATGGGTATATCAGTTGCAACTCTCAACAAAATGTATCTAACATAATAAATCGTAGCTTGCTGGAGGTTAACTGATTGGTAGACATCATTTGGATATGCTATATCAAATGATGGAGTTTCTAGCCTCCTTCACTTGTGATTTTGCCTTAATACACTCTTTTTTTTATGATAAATTCATTAAATATTTTCAACTTGTGGGATAGGCTTCCGGTTATTGTTGAAATCACTGAAAGAAGGCTCTTGCTTACTATAGTTATTGTTGAACTTTAAACTTATAAAAAAAAATTATATCTTATATTAATCAAGTAACAAACAAAGAAGTAACTCAAGATGTTTTCAACGTCAAATCGCTAATAATTCATGTGATCTTTTCAAAATGTCAATGAGTTTCCTCTAGCCCAAGCTTGATGTGTCATTTTGAACAAGAAGAAAGAGCCAGCTAACCATTCAGTCATTCACCATAGTGACATTCTTGTTTCCTGAGTGAGTGTTGTTTTCCTTATCTCGATCTGAGATAGCTTCCAATACAGAAGATAAGCCTGGCCAAAGGGTCAGGTCGGGTCATAATGGGTTCGGGTTAACATGGGTCGCTCAAAAAGAAGCTCGCTTGAAACAGGCCACTGCAGAGAAAAATATCAAATGACTAAAAATAATAATTATAGCAGCTGCATCGATCAAAACTTGATCAAACTTTATTGTTTTAGAAAAGAGTATTAAATGAGCATGATATTGAAATTTGTTTAACCAAATTAAAGATTTTTTTTATCTATTAGGGAAGGGGACGGTGCCTGGCAAACTTGTATTAGAATAAAATAAAAGAATACAAAACAAAGGCACCAGATGATAATGATAAAAGTTTGCCGGTGCACCGACCCTTCCCTAACACAATGCCCATCCCAACCAACAAACAATCCACCATGAAGAATTGCCCAGGTTTTGACCTTTTGCTAAAAATTGCCCAGATTAGCCTTGGGCAAATTAAGAATCTGATAAAAGTTTGGATATTCACAATACATGCTGCAGCCCAATGCAAATGACAATAATGAAAAAATGCAGCTAAGAGAATAGCATGCAACCTGTGATCTTTCGATAGCACTGCCAATTAGCATGACAAGAATTTTGATCTCCGCTTACAAGGCTTTAATCGAATGCACATGAAAACAAAAGTCAATTGCAGCTTAACGTGAAAAATTAGACCTTTGATCTGTTGAGACTTCCATCAATGTAATGACATCACTAATTTGAATTTACCCGTAAGCCTCCTTATCTCCTTATGCCTCCCAAAGACAAAGTAATCCCATAGAGCAAGTGTTCAGACACAGACTCAAATGTGAACCACAAACAAGTTGACTCCATAATCATTTATAAAGGGAATCCAAAACATTGATATGTACTAGAGATGGGCAAATGGTACCAAATTCCAAAAGTGAACCGGTACCAGTACCGAATTTACCGTACCAAGCATACGTTACCAAGCATACGTCCTACAGTCTACAAAATGCAATTTTGGGGGAGGATAATTGTTAAAATAGTGTATATGATATGGTTAATTCATATGTTTCAGTTGGGTTGTTATTATCGGACATATAACTAAGCCCAATAATAATGTTAGCCCAATATTGTTAATAGTCCAGCTAGTTCAGCTGGCCTTCCTCTTGTTGACCTGGTTCATTGTTTACATGGTTCATTTGTTGTTATTATTGTTTCGAGAATACTGATCCAACGGTTGAGATTATACAGGTTGTTATTATATGGATGGCTGAGATGTGTTTGGTTGTTCGAGATTGGATCCTTCTGGAGACTCATATAAATACTCTCATCTCTCTCTCTTCAACACACAGTCTCTCATTTTATTTCCTTTCGTCTTGTTTAGGTCTTCTCTGTACGATTAGGGTTTTGTATTCATCTCTGTATTCGTCTAGTATTGTCTGTAAGTGTTTGGTTTATTTCTTTTGTATTCATTGTTGGTATCAACTGATATATCATCAGTTGATCCCACAAACACTGTATTGATCATCTGATCGTTTGAGTTCTATATTTGTAGAACTCTTTGGGTAACAGGGGGGTAACACTTTTGGGTTGGTTTAATAAGATTTTGTCACCTGTTTTGTCGCTATATTCTCTGTTATGGTTGTGTTGTTCTTGTGTTGTGTTTGATACGATTTAGTTAGTATTACAAAAGTTTACATGGTATCAGAGCCATAGGCTCCTGATATTTTGTGTTTTTTTCTTTTTCCGCTGTGTTCTGTCTTGTTTAGGGTTAGATCTGTTAGAGATCTAACTTTGGTGTATAGATCTGGTAAAAGTTGTTTTATCAGATCTGATATCAAGGATCTCATCTTCTTTATAGGTGTTGGTTCTTGATATTATTGATAATAGATCTTATCTAACAAATAGATCTGGTCTATTATCTCTGGTTTAGTCTTTGTCTGTCTAGTTCTAGGGTTTGTTCGATCTTGGGAGCTGCTTGCTTGCTGAGGAGTCGTTTGGAGGATTTTGGAGTTTGTAAAATAGCTTCAATTGCTCCCACTTCTCTATACCCTAAGTGAAGGTATAGGCTGTGGGATAGGAGAAACCCTAACTTGGGTCACCCCCTCGGTGAGATTGTTCCTTCTCTCTGTGTGTAGTTAAGTGTTTAGTCTGTCTTAGTTGCTATCTGTATTGTCTTGATTGTCTTAGTTGATTATCTGTATTGTCTTGCTTGTTTTCTCTGAGTTGACTGTCTATTTCTTGTTGTCTTATCTTGTTTGATTTCTGTCTACTTATATATATATATATATATATATATATATATATATATATATATAATTAGTTAATAAAAGAGCTCCTGAGTTAAGAACTGGGTGGGCACCTTGAGTGATGAACCCACCATCTGTACACTGACTCAGCTTCGCTCTTCTAGGGTTTTCTTTTTTTTTATTTCTCTTCTTTATTGTTTGTCTTGTCTCTGTCTTGTTTGTTTTCTGTGCTCTGTTTGTTTTTATCTGTCTTGAAATATGGGTGATGTTGTTAATTCTCCTGCTGGAGGAGGTGATGGACCTCCACCAGGAACCCTAATCAGTAAATTGGATGTTAGTGACCCTCTATATCTCCACCCTAGTGACACAAGTAGTTTGTCTATAATTAGCATCAAGTTAAAGGGTACAGAAAACTATTCTGTCTGGTCTAAATCAATGAAAATTGCATTAGATGCTAAAAATAAATATGGATTCATTGATGGAAGTTGTGTTAGGTCTACTGATGATGATGTTCTAGGGAAACAGTGGGATAGATGTAATTCTGTGGTTATGTCTTGGTTATTAAATTCTGTGAGTGAGGAATTATATCTTGGTCAAGTTTTTTCTCAACTTGCTAGGGATGTTTGGATTGATCTAAAAGAAACTTATGATAAAGTAGATGGTTCAATTGTTTTTAATCTACATCAAAAAATTAATTCCTTAGCTCAAAATGGTAGTACTGTTTCTGAATATTATCACAAACTTAACACAATGTGGAAACAATTTGATTCTATTGTTCAATTACCTGCCTGTAGTTGTCAAGCCTCTAAAGAGTTTAATGATTTCAATGCATTGATTAAGTTAATGCAGTTTCTTATGGGGCTTGATGACATTTATCAACCTGTTAGAACTAGTTTGTTAACTAGGGATCCATTACCTTCTGTGAAAACTGCTTTTTCTATAATATCTAGAGAAGAGTCACATAGAGGGACATCTAGTGGGTCAAAAGGAACAAATGTGTCTTTTGCAACTAGTTCAAACCAATTTCAAAAAAGGGATAATAGGGGACCCAACCCTAATCTAAAGTGTACCCACTGTAACAGGCTGGGGCACACTGTAGATAGGTGTTATGAGTTAGTTGGGTACCCTCAAGGTTTTCAAGGGTCAAGAAAGAAAGGGGTGGGTCAATTCAATAGATCAAATAGTTCTAATAATTCCACAAATAAAAAGGCTAATGTGTCTAGTAACAATGTGTCTTCTTCTACTACTGTCTTGCCTTTTACTAGTGAACAGATAACAAAGCTAATGGTTTTGATTAGTGAAAAACCATCAAGTGATGCCCAATGTTCCAATGTGGGAGGTAAGAGTTGTAGTGTGTCTGGTTTTTCTAGTATGTCTGTTCTAACTAGACTGTCAAAAGTGTTTAAAAATTTTTCAAGTTGTTCTAATATGGTTAAGTTTGCCCTTAGAGTTGGGTGGATAATGGACTCTGGGGCAAATCAACATATGGTTAGTAATGATGAAAACATGATAAACTGTGTTGATGTGTCACAATACAATTTATTAGTTAAACATCCTAATGGCACTAGTGCCAAGGTTTCAAAAATAGGAGACATAAAATTGGCTAATGGTGTTATATTACATGATGTCTTTTATATACCTGATTACTGTGTTAATCTAGTGTCTGTTCAAAAGTTAGCCAGAGACAATAAACTTAGTGTTTTATTTGATGAGAGTGCCTGTTATGTCCAGGATTCCAAGGACAAGAAAATCCTGGTGACTGGTAGAGAGTATGATGGTCTTTATCTTGTTGGTAACAATGTGAGTATGAGTAATATGTGTTTTAATAGTGTGTCTGATAGGGGTCTTTGGCATAGTAGAATGGGGCACCCTTCGGATCAGGTTCTAGCTGTGTTAAAGGAGAAGTTAGGTCTAAATTTTAGTGAGTCTGAACCCTGTGAAGTATGTCATAAATCTAAACAGGTTAGAGTTCCATTCCCTTTGAGTGAACATAAGACTAAGAGTCTAGGAGATGTTGTACACCTAGATGTTTGGGGTCCTTACAGAGTCACTAGTAAAGAAGGGTACAGATACTTCTTAACTGTTGTAGATGACTACACAAGGTCTGTGTGGTGTTATTTACTAAATAATAAAGGTGAGGTGTTTGAAAATATACATAGTTTCTTTGAACTTCTTAAAACACAGTTTAATAAAACAGTGAAGGTGTTTAGAAGTGATAATGGGACTGAATTTATAAATCACCAAATGTCTATTTTTTGTAAAAATAATGGTATAATCCATCAAACTTCATGTGTTCATACACCACAACAAAATGGTGTAGTTGAACGAAAACATAGGCATCTCCTTAACATAGCTAGAGCTCTACTGTTCCAAAGTGGAGTTCCCTTGTCTTATTGGTCTGAATGTATTCTAACAGCTGCTTACTTAATTAACAGGACTCCCTCGTCTGTCTTAAATGGTAAAAGTCCCTATGAAATAATGTATGGGTTCCCCCCCATTTTAGAACATCTTAGAAACTTTGGTTGCTTATGTTTTAAAACTGTTTTAAATGAGAAAGATAAACTTTGTAGTCGTGCTGATAAGTGTGTTCTTATTGGTTATTCAAGTTTTAAAAAGGGATATAAATTGTTAAGTTTAGAAACTAAACAAATTGATTTTTCCAGAGATGTGAAGTTTTATGAGGAAATTTATCCTTTTAAAACCAATGTTAAAACTGATATTAAAACTGATTTAAATCATTTGAATTTTTTTGATAACATTGATCAGCACAACTCTGAAGTTTCTAAAGATGTTAGTAATAATAATAATAATGATAATATTCCCAATGATGAAGGGGGAACCACTACTGCTCATGAACACACTCCTGGTTTGAACTCATATGACCCTTCCAGGGCTGCCAGGAGGGTAGATCACACTGGTGATCAGCAGTATGGTAGCACAGGATCTAGGGGGAATGAGTCACCAGTTGAGGGTAGTTCAACTGATGAGAGTACTAACCCTGAGGGAAATAACCTACAATCTATTAGAAGGTCTTCTAGGGAGTCTGCCTTGCCCAAAAGGTTTGATGAATATGTGGTAGAGGGCAAGGTAAAATATGGGGTAGAAAGGGTTGTAAATTACTCAAATCTGTCTTTTGAAAATAAGTGTTTCATTTCTAGTTTAAACAAAATAGTAGAACCTGTCAGCTATTCACAAGCTTCAACTGATCCTAGATGGGTTGAAGCTATGAATGCTGAAATGGAAGCTTTGTATAGGAATCAAACCTGGACTTTGTGTGACCTTCCAAAGGGTAGAAAACCCATTGGTTGTAAATGGGTCTACAAAGTCAAATACAAAGCAAATGGGGAGGTTGAAAGGTTCAAAGCCAGACTGGTTGCCAAAGGATACAACCAGAGGGAAGGCTTGGACTTTGGTGAGACCTTCTCACCTGTGGTTAAGATGGTCACTGTTAGAGTGATCATCAGTCTTGCTGTCCAAAACAATTGGCCCCTTTACCAGTTAGACATTAATAATGCCTTCCTGTATGGGTCAATTGATGAGGATGTCTATATGTGTCTACCTGAAGGGTATCATTCAAAAGATGATACTCAAGTCTGTAAGTTGGTTAAGTCCTTATATGGGTTAAAACAAGCACCCAGAAAGTGGAATGAGAAGTTGACCAATGTTCTGTTAGAAATAGGTTTTGTTCAGAGTATATGTGATTACTCAATGTTTGTTAAGTCTAAAGATAATGTCTTTATTGTTCTATTAGTATATGTGGATGATATTGTTTTGACTGGAAATGATATGTCTGAAATTACTAACATAAAGAGCATGCTAAGTAGTAATTTTCAGATCAAAGATCTTGGAAAGTTAAAGTACTTTCTTGGTCTTGAAGTCTTGTATGAAAATTCTGGTATATGTCTTAGTCAGAGAAAGTATTGTTTAGAATTGCTTAATGAATTTGGATACTTGGGATGTAAACCAGTATCCACTCCAATTGAGCAAAATTATTGTATAACTGTTAAGAATGAGAAAGCCAATAAAGTTCTTGAAAACATCAGTGGTTTTCAGAAACTAATTGGAAAGCTCATATACTTGTCCCTAAGTAGACCAGATATAAGTTATACTGTTCAGTATTTGAGTCAGTTTATGCATAAGCCTACATCAGGTCACTTAAGAGTAGCTTTGAGACTACTCAGATACCTAAAACTATCTCCTGGAAAGGGGATTATGTTTAGGAAAGGTGACAATTTTGATTTGCAGGCTTATGTAGACTCGGACTGGGCAAAATGTATTGTTTCCAGAAAGTCTATAACTGGCTTTTGTGTTTTCCTGGGAAACAATCTTGTTTCCTGGAAAAGCAAGAAGCAAAGCACAGTTTCTCGATCTACAGCCGAAGCTGAGTATCGAGCAATGTGCTCAGCTTCTTGTGAGTTAATCTGGTTAAAGAATTTACTTGGGGAGTTGAATGTTAAGTGTGGTTTGCCTATAACTTTATACTGTGATAGCAAGGCAGCAATATCTATTGCTGCTAATCCAGTATTCCATGAGCGAACCAAACACTTTGAGATTGATCTACACTTCTTAAGAGAAAAGATCTCTGAGGGAGTTATAAGTACTGAAAAAATTGGGTCAACAGAACAAACTGCTGACATTTTTACTAAAGGTTTGGGAAGTGTTCAACATAATTATCTTTGTGAAAAGTTGGGTATGTTTGACGTGTTTAAACATATGAATTAAGGGGGAATGTTAAAATAGTGTATATGATATGGTTAATTCATATGTTTCAGTTGGGTTGTTATTATCGGACATATAACTAAGCCCAATAATAATGTTAGCCCAATATTGTTAATAGTCCAGCTAGTTCAGCTGGCCTTCCTCTTGTTGACCTGGTTCATTGTTTACATGGTTCATTTGTTGTTATTATTGTTTCGAGAATACTGATCCAACGGTTGAGATTATACAGGTTGTTATTATATGGATGGCTGAGATGTGTTTGGTTGTTCGAGATTGGATCCTTCTGGAGACTCATATAAATACTCTCATCTCTCTCTCTTCAACACACAGTCTCTCATTTTATTTCCTTTCGTCTTGTTTAGGTCTTCTCTGTACGATTAGGGTTTTGTATTCATCTCTGTATTCGTCTAGTATTGTCTGTAAGTGTTTGGTTTATTTCTTTTGTATTCATTGTTGGTATCAACTGATATATCATCAGTTGATCCCACAAACACTGTATTGATCATCTGATCGTTTGAGTTCTATATTTGTAGAACTCTTTGGGTAACAGGGGGGTAACACTTTTGGGTTGGTTTAATAAGATTTTGTCACCTGTTTTGTCGCTATATTCTCTGTTATGGTTGTGTTGTTCTTGTGTTGTGTTTGATACGATTTAGTTAGTATTACAAAAGTTTACAATAATACTGACCTGAAATCAATGTTATGGGCCTTATCTCTCCATAGGTGAAGCTTACTCAACGCGCAAACAATCCTAACCACCCATACCAGAAAACAGAGATGAATAACCAGGCTAGAGATACACCTGTGACCTGACCAAGTGCTCATCAGATTAACAAAAAAATAAACAACCTATGTCCAAAATAGAATACGAGTGCGTATAGAAATAAAATCGAAGTCAGCATACCATGCCAGTTGACTGTTTAAAGTGCATTCCTGAAAAGACTCCAGAAGACCAATTGAACTAATATCTACCCCACTAAAAAACTTCAGTTTTCAGGTGAAGGTGGGGGAAGTGTGAAGTATTATAAGCAACATACTAGCAAATATATATGTATCCATTTGTACTAGTCTCAGTATCTTTTTATAATGTAAATGCTATAAGATTTACCATCATAGTGTCAATATATTCAAGGATTATATTTTTATAATGAAATGTTGCGACTTGGACTTCTTGAATGTCGAGTTATGTTCCTAAGTCACAGCCTGAATCAGCCATCCAAGTGTTTACACAAATCAAATTACACAAATGAAGTTGTTTAAAATGCTTGTTCTGCATTGGATGATGTTAAGATGGGAAAGCAGGTTCATGGATACATAGCGTTGGAAATTCACAATGCAGGTTCATTGGGATTGTTTAGTGCAAAATAGGTAAATTATCTTGTTAAATATGGCATGTTATTGGTGCTATTGAACTGGTTATAATATATAACAGTGTCGTTTAAACTAATTATTATACGTACCATGTTTGGGTAGAATAATATGTTAAACGTGTCTTGCCAAACACAACTCTTTAACACAACACGGCACGTTTTACCGGCTCTAGTAAATAGTATTGCCATTAATATTACATCATATTTAAATTTAATATTTAAATACATACAATTAGAACGGTCAAGGTATAACACAACTGTGCAAAATAGGGGTGCAGGAAGAAAGTTCGTACCGGTTACCAAAATATAAACACTTCATAACTGTCATATTTTAATCATTGTAGTAACTAATTGCCAAATGAGTAGTCATATGACTCATATATAAGCCTAATTTATCAACCTAAAACTTGTTCCAACAATTCATTATTTTACACATCAACCTAAATCTAACATTTAATTGTCAAATGGATTTAACTTTTTGGGAAAATCACGAAAATAGCCGTTGACCAAAGGGTTTTTACCAAACTAGCCAGTGGAACCGTCTCTGTGAGACCGTTCCCCTTTCCCGAGGCACCTTAACCGATTCCCATGACCTTGGAGAAAAAGAGCCACTAACATGTGGCCACGTGTCCCAAAATCCTCTCTAGCTCTTGGAGGTGGCTCCCAGGTTCTGAGACCCTCCAAGACGCTTCCTTAAAGCTGCACATTCTCTCTCTTGTCCCTCTCTACTCTCTCTCCTCTCTCTTTCTCTCTCTTTCACTCTCTCTCCTCTCCACGACACCCACCCAGTTTTCATTAACTGAAGTATATCCACATATATCCACAAAGAAATTCAAATGCAAGAATACTAAAATAATTGTCACCATCGTCTCCCAGTTTTCATTAACTCAAGTATATCCACATATATCCACAAAGAAATTCAAATGCAAGAATACTAAAATAATTGTCACCATCGTCTCAACCATAGTATCTCAACATATATCCACATATATCCACAAAGAAAATGGTGGTGCGTGTACTATCTCAACAGATTTAGAATATAAGAGGTGGTGGTGGTCCGGTGCCGTCTCCGGCAGTGGTGGTCTTGTGCTCTCAGTATACTTTAAACGCAACCACAATCATGTTAAACGCAACCATAAACCATGTTTAAACGCAACCACAAATATGTTAAACGCAACCATAAACCATGTTTAGACGCAACCACAATATGTTAAACGCAACCATAAACCATGTTAAACGCAACCGCATACACCTGAAGCAGGAGGATGAGGAGCTATTTCCGGGGGTTGCGTAGCAGGCGGCGGAGTCGGTGGTGGTGGCAGAGGATGCACAGCAACAGGCGGTTGCTACTTCTGTTTGATGATGATGCTGCTGAAACGAAGACGTCTTTTGATAAAATAGAACAACACAGCAGCCTTTAAGCTTTTCCTTTCTTCTTCTGCAAGTTCCTCTCATATACATATATACACATACGTGAGTGAGTGTTGTGTGTTTGTAGAGAGGCCTGATCCAACACCATTACGCCATGAAAATGGAAGTGGCTTGCAGAATTGACATGAAGTTTACGAATTAGTTTATAAGATCGGTGACAATGTTGAATGTTGATGCTTTGCATATTTGAAAAAAAAAATACTGATTTTAACATTAGTTATTATGAGAGAGAGGCGAGGGAGTTGTGTGTTCTGTTTCATTTCGAAAGAGAGAGGAGAGAGAGAGAGGGTAGAGAGGGACAAGAGAGAGAGGTGCAGAGAGAGGTGCAGCTTTATTTGACTTTTTTATTATTTTTTGAACATGTGTCGTGCTGTGGTTGGTTAAAACGGAAGACGTCTCGGAAATCGTCAGAACCCCTGGTAGCCACCTCCAAGACACAAGAGGTGGCTATTTTGGTAAAAGCCATTTGGTCAACGGCTATTTTCGTGATTTTCCCTAACTTTTTTTCTTTTGGTCTTGTTTAAATCAGTCAAAATTTACAACAGTTTTGTAGTGAAGGCTTCCAACTATATTAGCTAAATACTTGTAGACAAAAAGTTGAAAAAAATAGAGCTACATCAAAAGACACAAGATATAGTTTTTTTTTACAATAGTAATGGATCATAAGATAGGCTGCTCTAATCTTATTGCCTTCGACATCAGTCCCCATGATCTTGTAACAAGATGGATGGTTGATTCATGGTGGATGTCATGGTCAGCAAGAATATGGCTATCCTCCAGTTGCTTTCCCTTATATATCAATCTTTGCTCGCAGTGGGGAATACCTTCCATATTATAGATCGCGGATTTCACATTCTCAATAGCGTCGAAGGGTTTGACTTCCAGAGTCATGGCCTTTCCGGTGAGGGTCTTGATGAATATGTGCATGAATCCCCGTGATATACGCATAACTGTGAGTGTGGATTCGTCGTTGATGTTATAGCTAGCAAGGGTATCAATGTCGTGGAGAACCATCTTGTTGAAGATCAACTCCTGAGTGTCAAGGGGAATATGCATCTCATCCTGGATCTTGGCTTTGATGTTCTGGATGGTGTATGAGGGTTCGACTTCCAAAGTAATGGTCTGATTTCCGGTGACGGTCTTGATGAATATCTTCATGGATCCCTTTAATCCCCTTGATCTACGCAAAAGCGTGAGGGTTGATTTCTTGTTGATTTGGAAGTCGACAAATCTCCCGCTGTCACAAAGAACCACTTTGTTGAAGATCAACACCTGCTCGGCAACAGGAATACCTTCCTTATGCTCGATCTCTGATTTCAATTTAACGATGGTGTCTGTGGGATAGACTAACAAAGAGATGGTCTTTCCTGTGCAAGTATTTACATATATTTCCATCACCAATTTCCTAGATTTACCAATGCATGTAAGGGTGGATCCATTGATAATGCTAAAGTCAGCAAGCCTGTCATTATCGTCGTCAAGGATGATTTCATTGAAGATCAGCGCATCCCTAATACCATAATGACCAAGCATCTTGGCTTTCACGTTGCCGATGGTGTCTGAGGGTTTGACTTCAAGGGGCACAGTCACATGGTAGGGGCCTGGAGTCACGATGAATATATTCATCTTTGAGTTGCGCATAAGTTTGAGGGTGGAATCCTTAGTGATGCACAAGTCCCCAAGAATATCGGTGTCTTGAAGAAGCATTTCATTGAAGATCAGTTCTTGCTGGCGACACGAAATACCTTCTTGAGCCTCAATTTTGAGTTTAACGCTGCGAACGGTGTCTAGGCCTTTGACTTCAAGAGAGATGATCTTACTGTTCGCAACCATCACTATGATAAACACACACAAAGATTCAAGTAAATTGAACCAACAACAAAGATTCAAGTAATAGTCGGGTTAGTTTGGGTTGGGTTGGGTTGTTCAGTTTCCGGGTTTAGATGTAACTGAAAAAAAAATGCTTTTTTTTATAGATATCACTAAAATTCATATTGTTACCAAAAAAATATCATCAAAATTCAAACATCATTTGATAATATGATATGGTAACGTTAAAAAGTCCCAAAACATAATGTTGCAAATACCAGAGACTAAAAAGCAAACACATCAATAAAAAGAAGATAAATGTTTGGTTTTTTTTTTTTTTTTTTTGTGTGTGTGTGTGTGGGGGGGGGGGGGGGGTCATATATCGGGGTTTTCGGGTTTTTTTATGGAAAAAGTGACTCAGTAACGGACCCATACACGATTCAGGTTGGTCGGGTTTGGGTTTTTCGGGTATTCTCTAACTCGGCTTCGGGTGTATATGCAATGGATAACAAATATTCAAACAATGGAGATGAATAACAAATGTAATAAACAATATACAGATTAGCCCTAAAACATAAAATATACAAAAGATTGAAATAAACAGAAAAACCAAGTGACAGGAGCAAAAGAGAGATGATATCACCGGTATGGGTCTTGGCTAACATACACTCAAACACACAATAAAGATTCAACCAGCAAACAACAAAACAAACCCAGAAACATAATAAAGCACACAATAGTTTTTGTACCCCTGGCATTTGATACCTTTGGCTCCTTGGCACCGGAAGCCATCCGTTTCCTGACCAGAGTCCAACGGGTTATTCATAGCAGTGTCTCGACTCCGGGGGGGCAGGGGTTCGTTTTTAGTAGGTTAGGGTTTGCTGTTCAGAAAGGGGTGGCGGCGCAGCTTGTTGCCCGCCTACCCGCTATCTTGATGTAACTTTTCGCGGTTATGTAGCAATAAAAAGTCTAATTACTATTTAAATAGTTTTAACACAACAAATTAACGTAGCAAATAATGAGGATGATGATAGGACGAATGGTTACCCTTAATCTCGCCTTTGTCACTCTCATTAGGCCTGTCGTCTCCGTCGCCGTTTGGTTTCGTCGGCGACGACATTCCTCTTACTCTGTTTTCTGATTCTCTAAAAAAAAATAGACAGAGCGAGGGTTTTGCTTTGATTCTTGCGTTGAAGTACAAAAGGTTTATGCTTAACGTGGTTGTACATTTATATACCTCTAGCTTTTGTGCAATGGTGAGTTGTACACTTGGCTTTGAGGGTGTTACTTGCATTTGAGGGTTGCACGTATCAATGTATAGTTGTGGCGGCCGTGGTTGACAGTGATGGAGGTGAAAGGAGTCATGATTGTGGGCATTGTGGATTTGTGGTAGATGGTTGTTGTCGGAGTAAAGGCAACCTGTGACCTCCATCGCCTCAAATTTCTGCCACCTAACACTGGTGGTAGTTACCATGGTGGGATAGTTGTTGCCTTGTTGGAATCAGTAGTCAAAATGGGGATTTTTGATGTAATCTTTATTGCAATACAATATGGTGTTGAGGTAATTGTTATCTTCACTAATTTATAAGAAACTGAATATTTTTTATTCATCTAATATTATGTTGTCCCCTTCAATTTCATCAAATATTTGTTTGTTTATTGCCTAAGTGATTATCATGGATTATATAGTATTTGAGCTTTATTCTTATTACGATTTAGATGATGAGTTAAAAAGTTGATTTATGTAACAGTACTGATTTATGAGAAGATTAACATGGACCATTGTTTGACACTCTTGGCAAATCTCACATCGGCCGTGGCCAGGAGGGATCCTTAGTTCATAAGTAATCCAAACTCTCTTAAATTACAAACGCATTTTGGGCTTAATGTTAGTGGATGAGAGGAGAACTCCACAGTTAAGCGTGCTTAGGTGGGAGCAGTACCAGGATGGGTGACCTCCTAGGAAGTCTCCACCGGAGCAACCAAAAACAAATCCGTGAGCTTCTGGATGAGCAACCCATCGGGGGCAAAGCGGACAATATTGGTGGTGAGAGAGGCCGGATGTTACAATTTAGGGTTTTAATTTCACTGGATTATTTTTCTATTGCAGTTTTCTGTTTTTCACTTGGTCAACTGGGTCGGGTCATTTGCGAGCATTTGTGCTCACAGTCATGTATTCGACTATTTTTTTTTCCAACTAGCTATGTTTCTATAGTGTCATAATTGTCATTTAGTCCAGGCAAGTACTGGACATAGTATTTTACTCCCATGAACAACCATGTTCCTTTTGCTATTTATTTTCGTCAAACATGTACTATACAAAGCAATGTTTGAAAGTCAACCAAGTCTATTTTCATCTAACTGTTATAGTTCCAATGCTCATGTTTTGATTCATAAATATTACATTAACCACAAACTGAAAGAACAAAAAAAACATATGTATTAATCTTGAAAACTTCATCAAAAATTACCCCCTGTTCTCTCTTTAAATATCAGGTCTCTCTTTCTAACTTCTGGTTCTCTCTCTAAACATCAAGCATCGCCTCAGTAGATAAAGAACTCATGCCAATGATGTTGTAGCCTAGTGGTTGCAATGGAGGTGGGAAGGTTTACCCACTTTGTGGGGTTCCTGCCCTGGGAGGTCACAGGTTCGAATCCCACTCAGAGTAAGGTTATTCTGAAATGAGGGGCTGGACCTTAGGGGGGCCCGGGGACCGGACGTGAAGGGTGCGGGGCTTCGTTATGGGTGGTACCGTTGGCCGTTCAAAAAAAAGATAAAGAACTCATCGATTGTTTGTTGAAACTTACCATGTTCTTGTAAAAGTTTCATCGAAACCCAAATCTAGATCTTGAACACCAGTACCATCTTTACCGAACTATAGGGGTGTTCAGAATTCGATTTGAATTTGAAAAATTCGAAATTCAACTTAGTTCGATTACCAATAATTCGATTCGATTATTAAGAATTCGAATTCGATTCAATTCGAATTCGAGTCCAGTAAATCGAATACGAATTTATGATTTTAAATTCGATTCGATTCGAAATTCGAATAACAACCGTACATGTATATTTTTTAAAATATATATACACATATACACATTGTTATATACACAAATATACAGATTGATAAATAGAACTCTTAAATTTTGGTCAAACTCGAAGAACCCATAGTCTCTACAACTTTTAACATAAACATATTTTACATTTTTACCTTATACATCACAAAACTCTAACAAACTATATCTCTACTATTTTTGCTATTACCGTATTTGACATATTGTTGTTTATCAATTTCGCAGATTTGTATTTTATATGTTCAAAATAATGAGTTTGTATTAGTTTTAAAACTAAAATTAAAACAATTTATTATTTATGGTGAATTTGAGCTAAATCGAATTTATGCGAATTCGATTCGAATTCGAGTTTCTTATTCGAATCGAATACGAATCGAATAATTTGAATTTTAAGCGAATACGAATTCAGGTAAAAATATTAAAAATTCGAGAAATTCGATTCGAATAATTCGAAAATTCGTTATTCGATTCGTTGAACACCCCTATCGAACTAGTACCGTCTTGACCGAACCAACTTGAGTTCATGAAATAAGCCTCTTTAGCATCGTCAACCGTCACCGTCTTCAGATCTGCATCGTCTTCAAAATCCTCTTCAGCATCGTCAACCGTTGTCGTCTTTAGATCTGCATCGTTTTCTCAGATGGGGGTGATGGTACTTGTGGATTTGGGTGGATGTGGGAGGATTTGGGAATAATCATTTGTTTTTTTGATGGTTTGGGTGTGTAAACATGAAATAGAAGAGAGAAGTGTGGTGATAATGTGAGAACGGGTTAAAATGGCTAGAGAAAAAGTTATCAAGAGAGAGATAGTGACCTTTTCATTTTTTGTTAGTGAGTACAATAGCAAAAACAAAAAAAATACCGAAAATAACCTTTTAATCAATTTCAAAGTTGCATACGTTGATAAACCAGAGCCATATAAATGGGTTTTTGGGGTTTCTTCATCTCAAGATGGTTTGCAAATTATAATTATCCTATATATATATATATATATATATATATATATATATATATATATATATATATATAGGGGATGGATTAAGGGGAAACCCCTTCTTCATAAAAAACCCCTTAAACTCTATCATGACCATTGATCAAGTTTGATCAATGGTCCATGATTAATTTCAATTTAATAATCAAAAAGCAAGTGGGCCACTATAATATAAAATAGAATTAAGGGCAATATGGTAATCTTACTAAAGCAAGTGGGCCACTTTAATTTTCTGAATCCTAGGTTTAAAAAGCTTGATTTGACCCTTGTCAAGTCACCTCTCTCCTACTTTCCAGCACCAATATTAACGTACGTTAGTGTTGTGATAGAAAATTCTGACCTCGTGTAAGACATTGCTAACATGTGTTAACAGGCATATACTAAAAAGTACAAAAATAAAAGAACGCATAAATTGTATATTTATTTAATAAATGATAAAAACGATCATTACAATCAATACTAAAAATGTATCAAAAAAGTTTTCATACATACATAATTATTTGTAAAATGATAAAAAAAACTATCATAACATAAAAAAGATCTAGCTATGCTTCATTCGTGATACCCATCTTCATCTTTAACACGAAAACATCTCTTCACCTACAAAAAAGATAACACGTGTTAGTTGGACTCTCCGAAACATATAACGAGACATCACTAACATGTGTAGTGTAATTCTAAAACATATGTTTTACTGAATTAACGTATGTCATATGAACCCTAACACACGTTAGTTGGGCATATACTACGTATTTCATATGAACTCTAACATCTGTTAGTTAGGTATGTACTAGCATGTGTTAGCATCACTAACATGTGTATAAGCAACACCATATATGCAGTGCCAAGTATATCATACTCAATTTTACAACTATGTTAATAGAACTACTCAAATACGATTAATAGGATTTGAAATCCAACAATAATAAATTTAAAAAATCAAATCAGAACCCTAGCACCTGTTAGTTGGGCATATACTAGCATGTGTTAGCATATTCTAAAATCAAAACACTAGCACACGAAATATATAATATAATAAAAAAAAACATCAGTAGCATGTGTTAGCATATTCTAAAATACATGTGTTACTAAAAATAACGTATGTCATATGGGTCCTAGCACCTATTAGTTGGGCATATACTAGCATGTGTTAGCATCACTAACGTGTGTGAGCATGTGTTAGCATCACAAACGTGTGTGAGCATCACTAACTGTTAGTTGGGTATATACTAGCATGTGTTAGTTGGGTATATACTAGCATGTGAAAACCAACACTATAACAGATACATATGTTAATGGGCATGACTAATATGTGCTAGCATATAGTAACATAAAAAGATTACACATTTATTCATCAATTACATCATTTACCACAGCCACATCACCAACGCCGCCTTGTTCAAAAAAAGCCTACTCGTGAAAACCGACACTGGAACAGATAACATGTGTTAGCATATACTAACATAAAAAAACTACAAAATTATTCATCAATCACATGTGATCTGTCAACCTCACGTCCTCAATGCCATGTGTATCGTACTCAATTTGAAGTGCCAAGTGTATAATACTCAAACATGTATATAAACAACACTAAACGCGATTTTTACAACTATGTTAATACAACTACTCAAATACGATTAATAGGGTTTGAAATCCAACAATAATAAATTTAAAAAATCAAATCATAACCAATCCAAATCCATATACCAAAAAATTGTCCTCATATTCATGAAATATATAATATGATAAAAGACATTAGTAGCATGTGTTAGCATATTCTAAAACATATGTTTTACTGAAAATAGCGTATGTCATATGGACCCTAACAACTGTTAGTTGGGTATATACTAGCATGTGTTAGCATCACTAACGTGTGTGAGCATCACTAACTGTTAGTTGGGTATATACTAGCATGTGTTAGTTGGGTATATACTATCATGTGAAAACCAACACTGTAACAGATACATATGTTAGTTGGGATCCTCAAACATATAATGGGCATGACTAATATGTGTTAGCATATAGTAACATAAAAAGATTACACATTTATTCATCAATTACATCACTTACCACAGCCACATCACCAACACCGCCTTGTTCAAATAGCCTACTCGTGAAAACCGACACTGGAACATATAACATGTGTTAGCATATACTAACATAAAAAAGACTACAAAATTATTCATCAATCACATGTGATCTGTCAACCTCATGTCCCCAATCTAATAAAAATCTAACATAAACAAAATAATAATAATAAAAAAAATAAAAAAAAACGTTAACATAAGTTTTTTTTCATTCAAGCATTTGATCGAACACTTGGTATGCGAACAAAAACTATCCCCAAAACTACTATTATTATTATTCTAACAAAACCCAAAACCTAACTACAAACAAATATTTCAAAACTCACCAAGATTTAAGTTTGATTAACACCAAAATATCCAGATCCAGATCTAGCTTATTATTATTATTATTATTATAATAATAATAATAAACTTCAACATTAACACATAAAACAAACAAATAGAATACAAAAGCTATTTCATATATAAAGTTTTAACGAAATGGATATTATTATAAACAACATATTAAATGAGTGATGATGAAAGAAATAACAGAACAGAAGCAAATAAAGGAGAGAGAGAGACAATTGGTTAGTTTTATACCTCCTTGTTTGACTCAAGTAACCATACTTTATAAATAACGAAGCTTCGTTTTAGGCACACCACTTTCTGCGAGCCATCTGCATCCTTCTCATTCGAAAAAACAAAACCCGTACTCATCATGTCCACCGCATACCGCCTCACCGCAGAAAGTTCCAACCATTGTTTCGGGGCTCTCAGCAGAAAACCCATTTTTCTTTCAGATTTGTTTTATGTCGCAATGCAGGCATACATATTTTTTGTTGACGTAAACTGAAATTGACCAGCAAAAAGAAGATGAAAAGACGAATTCGTAAAATAGAGAAAATGATTTGAATGTTAAGAGATGGAACTAGAGTTTTAAGATTGAAGGAGGTTGTGGTTGTGGTGGTGGTGGTGGTGGTGGTGCTTCTAGAGAGAGACAGAGAAGGGGGAGGGTAGAGAGAGAGGGCAGTAATTGAATTTGAAAAAAATGAAGAGAGAGAGGGGGGAAAACAATTTATATAGTGAGAGAGAGAAGGGGGTGATGGAAAATGACCAAACTAACCCTCCTAATATAATAGAGATTAATGGTTGATGGGATGACGTTACGTCAGTTGGGTAACAGACTTGCACAACGGAAGTAACGATAACAAATATTTATTTGTTATTACAATTTATGATCCAAAAATACAAATACATAAGTAAAATAAATAAACTAATAACTATGCAGGGACGAGACGCGGCGGTCGTCGAAGCAGTGTAAACCTTAGTCGATCCAATCTCTAATCCACATATCTCTAGATGCTCTAACCGCAATATATAGCCGAATCTTTTAACCAATAATCTCTAATCCGCTACTAGCTAACAAACGAACATAATCCGTATGCTCCAAAACCATCCGAATGCAGTACCTGAACACATGCTTAAAAAGAGTCGGGTCAGCAAATATGCTGGTGAGTCCGTGTAATTAGTTAAGTAAATCCAAAACAGTTTATCAGTTCAAAGCAAGTTTACATAGTTCAACACACGTGATGTACAAGCGACACCTCAACCCTAAACGAAGAATCAATAACTGCCATATTGATCCAGTGGCAAAATATATGCCGCAATGGTCTTAAAACCTTAGTGGAGGGTTTCCCGGGCCCCTAAGTCCCGAGTCCACCATGCGTGGGGGATTCCCCAAGTAGTACTACCCATATATTAAGTGGCTTATCTCTAAGTTAATGAGTGTCAGTTTTATCCGGCAGTCTGTATCTTGTCACATCAAACAGTGTACACAAAACAGTTTACACACACAAGCATGTATTCACCCCAAAACGTTTATAAAACAGAAAAAGGGGAGTGGTATACGAACTCACCTTTGGTTGCGTTTCACATTACGTCTCACCACCACATACTATTCCAAGTCAAGATCCTATTCAAGTATATATATTGTTAGTGCGTGTAACCAATATCGTGGTTACACGTGTGGGCACACTTAGGTTCTTTTATCCGAACTTCTATTTGTCAAGTTTATTAACATATATGTATGGTTGTCTAAAGACTCATTACCTCATTTGTTCTATTATTAATGTCGTCTATTATCCCGTGTTCCAAATATATAATGACTAAGTTATAATATGTTATCGCTTCGTCTTATCATCCTTCGTCTCGTGTCTCATTACTATTCGTATGAATATTATACAATCCTTATCGTCTTTATTCTATCTAAGTCCAAATGTCCCATGATCAAATGTTCCCTACGTTGTCGTTTATAACTTAATAATAGGTCCCATGGGTCCAAGTCATATCCGCGAGTTCGTCTAGTTGTTCAATGTATATCTAATAATTACATGTCCGATATTCTTATCGTCCGTTATCTATGCATATATATACCTATTATGTGTACAAGTTCGTTATTTAGTTTTATGTCGAGTCCATTGTATTAGTCGAGTCCCACACGTGTACACATAAATACAAGTATGTATAATATATTTGGAATGTTTGTCGTTTAACAATTATACCTTTCCAGATTGTGATTCTAAGATATTGACTAAAGTGTTGACCAGGTCTGGGATTGACTTCTGTTGACCGGTTAATAACCCATCATCACCAAACTGCCCGTCATCCTCCGTATCCTTCTTTAACCCATTCCAATTACTACCGCCTTTACCCACTGCTGCCACCTAACCAGTACCACCTCAACCACAGCATCGGAACTCCATCCAACCCACAAGCAAGAACCCATCATCAATCCCCTACCTTACTCCCTGATGTGTTACCATCATCATCCACCCCTATAACCCATCGGTCACCACCACACAATTACAATAACTTATGACAGCGGCCATCGTCCTAACCTAACCGACTGCCGCTATTCACCACCAATCACCACCTCAAAGTCAACTACTAATCCTATATCAAAATCAAGAACCTTGGATGTCATACCTGATTGTTCAGTAACCCAATCGGAACCCAGACCACCATCTGACCTGATAAGGAGTTGCGCCGCCGTGACCAGTGGCCGAACTACCTTTGAACCCTAGACTACCGCCACCGCTACCTGACACCCTCAACATCACCATCCTCCGTCGCCTGTCGTCCGCCTTAGAGGCCTGGAACCACACCACCACAACTGTTCACCCTCTCTTCTTCTCCTCCCTCTCCGGTCAGACTCTCTCTCTCCTCTGTTTCTCTAGATCTGTATCTCTCTCCAATACTAACCGGTGTATGTGTGTGTATGAGTTTATAGAGGAACAGTGAGTTTGAGTGTTGTGTAGTCGCAATTCCGAAGCTTCTGCCGCCGTGAACGCCGCCGAGGACGGTGGTCAGAACCCCTCACCCGGTCCTCTCTTCCTCTCATCTGTCTCTCTCTCTCTAGATAGTGTGTCTGTGTGGTTTGCTTGTATAAATAGGGGTGGTTGGTTAAGGTAGCTCCACCGTGCATCACCACCTGTGGTGGTGGTCGGTCTTCCTCCGATCTCTCTCTCTCTCTGAACATATTATCTGTGTGTGTGTTTTGTTTTGCTTAATAAAAGAACAGGGAAAGGGGTGGGGGTTTGGGTTTATAATAATGTAAGGTTTGATGGTTTTCCACAAAACCATCTATATTCTTGTGAGTGAGGTGTCACAAGAAGGTGAGGACACGTGTCCCCTTCTTGTGACTAATCCCTCGGGTATCGGGTAGGTTTGTTATCGGGTGTCGGTTTAGTCACGCAACGGGTATTTTTCAGATAATAATATTGATAAATATTCGTTCGGGTTTTGAGTTCGTATACAAAATATATTACTTATAGTTATTTCACTCTTAACCACGAAAAATTTTGGGCCTATAACCCGGGGTGTTACATTCTCCCCCCGTTAATGGAATTCCGTCCTCGGAATTACTTTTGTGATGTCCCTTAGACATATTCAATATATCCCATACTCGGATTCAGTGTTAGGGTCTATACACCCGTGCATACATAATTCTTTCCTTAAACCAAATCATAATTTATGTGGTTCCACTCTAAGCCTCATGCTTTTTTTAGCTTTTAAAATAATTGGTTTAATGTTTGACAGATCAAGGTTTGTTCTTGGTTCGATTTTCAGTTTCATTTTCGATGTGTCATTAGTGCTTATATATAGGGTGTACCGCAGCTAACCCACCACACCAATGATACCTCGTAAACGTACTAAAAATCTCTCCAAAAACACAATATAAAAACGTATTTGAAAACGTACCTAGTCAATTAATCCTATGTGTGTTATGAAAGTTACTAGTCCAAAAAAAAAAAAAAAAAACCCATATTCTAGTGTCCGCTAACTTTCCGAATAGAGATCTTACATTAGACTATTTTTCTTAGAGTTGTGTGTTATTCTCAAAGCTTCTTATGCTAAATACTCAGATCAATCTTATCTATACACTTCGCAATATTGTTGGATTCTTAGCTTTCGAAATTTTCTAGTATACGTGGTGTGAGATATGGCAAAAATTTGCTAAGAAGTATGAAAAGGTTTAAACGCCCAAGCTTACTATGTTGTTCTTATACATATCAAAGGGCCATAACATCTACTTTGGTATCCTAGATCTCATCTTCATATAGGGTTGGTTTACTATCCATGAAGATCTTACTACTATCTTAAGTTAGCTTCTCTTGTATTTGTCAAATATTTCTTATAACAATTATTACAATTGCCTCCGCTCCCCCGTTAGAGCTTGCCTAAACCTCTCCGACATGTTTTAATCTAATAACCCGTCACTAATTTACACAGCTACAGAGCAACCTGAAGATTTTGACACTAATTCGATGACTATATGAGGTATTAAAGTAACGAAACATGTATCAAATCTTAAAAATACCTCATGTAGTGCTCATTCCTAGTTTTCTCTGGTTAGCGAGGACGTTCGATGATCATGTATTTGCTACATACCTGAGTCTAGCTTACCGTCTTTCCATTTAATATTCTTGAATCCTCTTAAAACCTGTTAAGCGATCACAAATTCTACATGCTATTTTTAGCTTAAATCCGCGGAGGTCATTGTTAATCAAGTCTGAATAAAATGATCTATCAATCAATGGTTTATATTTCTAACTTTGGTCTATTTGGTGAGAAGATACTAACGTAAGATATGACTTATATATAGGTGCACAAATCTTATACTAAGCGTTAACAATCTAATAGGAAACAAAAACTTATCGGTTTAGGGTATCCATTTGCTGATCAACTCTCTCCTTGATACTTCGGATTATCTCATATTGTAGCGTCAAGTTCTTGCGATGTACCTATCTTATGGTTAGCTCATAACTTGGTTAGAAAAATTATTTACACTTAGTAATATTCATGTAAATTTATGAACACCTACATAAACTTATCAAAATATGCCAAATTGTATCAACTATGCCAAGTTCAAAATCCTTACTAAAGTCCCGCAAGCCTAACACCTACTCGTTTACGACTTTATTATAGTCCGGTTCCTTCATGATTATCATAGTTAACTCCAATTATCCAGGCGACTCTTCGGATTTCTTAGAACTTTCACGTGCCTGTAAATTCACGATTACGTGATATCAAGTGTAATCGTCAATTTACCTCACAAGATTGTCCTAATAGTTTCCGTCGTAGTCATCTTTCACGTATCACACATAGTCCGTATACTAGTCACACTGGTTCTAAGTTCCTGTAAGCATTCTAGTGTTCAGGTACTCAAGTTTTAACTTATCTCGTTTCTTGCTTTGGTCAGTCTTATGTGATTTCGAGGCATTCCCTAGCTAGGTAGTCTTAGAGCCTTAAACGCTAAGTTCTCTAAGTTGTCCTGGTGTGGAATAGGATATCTGGAGATATCCTATTTCGCCACAACCGTTGCTCTGATACCAACTGTAACAACCCGACCAGGAGGGGGCTGGACGTTACGTCAGTTGGGTAACAGACTTGCACAACGGAAGTAACGATAACAAATATTTATTTGTTATTACAATTTATGATCCAAAAATACAAATACATAAGTAAAATAAATAAACTAATAACTATGCAGGGACGAGACGCGGCGGTCGTCGAAGCAGTGTAAACCTTAGTCGATCCAATCTCTAATCCACATATCTCTAGATGCTCTAACCGCAATATATAGCCGAATCTTTTAACCAATAATCTCTAATCCGCTACTAGCTAACAAACGAACATAATCCGTATGCTCCAAAACCATCCGAATGCAGTACCTGAACACATGCTTAAAAAGAGTCGGGTCAGCAAATATGCTGGTGAGTCCGTGTAATTAGTTAAGTAAATCCAAAACAGTTTATCAGTTCAAAGCAAGTTTACATAGTTCAACACACGTGATGTACAAGCGACACCTCAACCCTAAACGAAGAATCAATAACTGCCATATTGATCCAGTGGCAAAATATATGCCGCAATGGTCTTAAAACCTTAGTGGAGGGTTTCCCGGGCCCCTAAGTCCCGAGTCCACCATGCGTGGGGGATTCCCCAAGTAGTACTACCCATATATTAAGTGGCTTATCTCTAAGTTAATGAGTGTCAGTTTTATCCGGCAGTCTGTATCTTGTCACATCAAACAGTGTACACAAAACAGTTTACACACACAAGCATGTATTCACCCCAAAACGTTTATAAAACAGAAAAAGGGGAGTGGTATACGAACTCACCTTTGGTTGCGTTTCACATTACGTCTCACCACCACATACTATTCCAAGTCAAGATCCTATTCAAGTATATATATTGTTAGTGCGTGTAACCAATATCGTGGTTACACGTGTGGGCACACTTAGGTTCTTTTATCCGAACTTCTATTTGTCAAGTTTATTAACATATATGTATGGTTGTCTAAAGACTCATTACCTCATTTGTTCTATTATTAATGTCGTCTATTATCCCGTGTTCCAAATATATAATGACTAAGTTATAATATGTTATCGCTTCGTCTTATCATCCTTCGTCTCGTGTCTCATTACTATTCGTATGAATATTATACAATCCTTATCGTCTTTATTCTATCTAAGTCCAAATGTCCCATGATCAAATGTTCCCTACGTTGTCGTTTATAACTTAATAATAGGTCCCATGGGTCCAAGTCATATCCGCGAGTTCGTCTAGTTGTTCAATGTATATCTAATAATTACATGTCCGATATTCTTATCGTCCGTTATCTATGCATATATATACCTATTATGTGTACAAGTTCGTTATTTAGTTTTATGTCGAGTCCATTGTATTAGTCGAGTCCCACACGTGTACACATAAATACAAGTATGTATAATATATTTGGAATGTTTGTCGTTTAACAATTATACCTTTCCAGATTGTGATTCTAAGATATTGACTAAAGTGTTGACCAGGTCTGGGATTGACTTCTGTTGACCGGTTAATAACCCATCATCACCAAACTGCCCGTCATCCTCCGTATCCTTCTTGTAACCCATTCCAATTACTACCGCCTTTACCCACTGCTGCCACCTAACCAGTACCACCTCAACCACCAGCATCGGAACTCCATCCAACCCACAGCCAAGAACCCATCATCAATCCCCTACCTTACTCCCTGATGTGTTACCATCATCATCCACCCCTATAACCCATCGGTCACCACCACACAATTACAATAACTTATGACAGCGGCCATCGTCCTAACCTAACCGACTGCCGCTATTCACCACCAATCACCACCTCAAAGTCAACTACTAATCCTATATCAAAATCAAGAACCTTGGATGTCATACCTGATTGTTCAGTAACCCAATCGGAACCCAGACCACCATCTGACCTGATAAGGAGTTGCGCCGCCGTGACCAGTGGCCGAACTACCTTTGAACCCTAGACTACCGCCACCGCTACCTGACACCCTCAACATCACCATCCTCCGTCGCCTGTCGTCCGCCTTAGAGGCCTGGAACCACACCACCACAACTGTTCACCCTCTCTTCTTCTCCTCCCTCTCCGGTCAGACTCTCTCTCTCCTCTGTTTCTCTAGATCTGTATCTCTCTCCAATACTAACCGGTGTATGTGTGTGTATGAGTTTATAGAGGAACAGTGAGTTTGAGTGTTGTGTAGTCGCAATTCCGAAGCTTCTGCCGCCGTGAACGCCGCCGAGGACGGTGGTCAGAACCCCTCACCCGGTCCTCTCTTCCTCTCATCTGTCTCTCTCTCTCTAGATAGTGTGTCTGTGTGGTTTGCTTGTATAAATAGGGGTGGTTGGTTAAGGTAGCTCCACCGTGCATCACCACCTGTGGTGGTGGTCGGTCTTCCTCCGATCTCTCTCTCTCTCTGAACATATTATCTGTGTGTGTGTTTTGTTTTGCTTAATAAAAGAACAGGGAAAGGGGTGGGGGTTTGGGTTTATAATAATGTAAGGTTTGATGGTTTTCCACAAAACCATCTATATTCTTGTGAGTGAGGTGTCACAAGAAGGTGAGGACACGTGTCCCCTTCTTGTGACTAATCCCTCGGGTATCGGGTAGGTTTGTTATCGGGTGTCGGTTTAGTCACGCAACGGGTATTTTTCAGATAATAATATTGATAAATATTCGTTCGGGTTTTGAGTTCGTATACAAAATATATTACTTATAGTTATTTCACTCTTAACCACGAAAAATTTTGGGCCTATAACCCGGGGTGTTACACAAGCAATGGGTTTCCTATGGTTTTTCATCTAATATGGGTTTTTCACATATACTTCCCCTATATATATATATATATATATATATATATATATATATATTAACTTGAACATTTCGCGTAATATATTTTTATAACTTTACTAAAAACAAATGTGTATTTTGTCTTAAAGCGTGAGTACATGTATTAGGCATAAAGTTATAGTCTCAATTATTTTGTGAGCATTGTGTATTAAACAAGTCTATGTAACATGTCGTGCATGTATTATTGGCACGTCGACAAGAGATGTGTGTTAACGTTCTTACTCTCTAGATTATCACTACACTCCTTTTTAGCTAAACTGCGGTGAAGCGCGAGTGCTTTAGTAAATCAAAAGTATCTTGCTCGCATAAACGAATATTGTACCAGACACAAACGTAAGGTCTCACAAGTGATTCTTCCGCAGCAACGCGCGAGGAAGCGGGTTCCCCACTAGTTAAATCATAAATTTTAATTAATGTTTCAATATGCAGTTCAAATAATGTTTTCAGTGTGTTATTTATCTACTATCAGTTAATTTAATAATAGGAATAACAATTGTAGTAGTTACAAACAATGTTTTAAAAACCGGTACGTACCGGCCGGTTATACCGGTAATACCATTTTTCGAAGGTGAGCCCGGTACGAAACACCCCGGTATAAAGGTGAAACGGTATCAAGTTCGTACCGCCGGTAAAATACGGTATACCGGTTTGAACCTTTATACCGGTACCCGCACAAGGTAAATTTTTAGGTTTTGACGTATTGATTTTTTTGTGGTTCAAGAAAAGCAAGAAGGAGAACTTCATAATAATGATATACATAACATGTTTGGTGAAGAAGAGCACGAATCGATTCCTCAAACACACTGTTACTTGTTATATATGTTACTTATCTTTGGTAATTAAATTATATTATGATTGTTATTTCTACATACTAAAACTTCTTATGTAATAATGTAGAAGATGAAAATAGTTATACTCTAGATTTCGAGGAAGATGATGGTAGTGAATTTCATCTTTTAAGCAATTGTGAACTTGATGTATTCAATACTCCAATGGCTTAGACATAGCGTAAACTTTCATTTAAAAGAACTTTTTTGAAAAATTGAATACTTTTGGATTATTTTTTTATATGGAATAAATTTTAGATTATTTTTTAATATGTAATCATTCACTTTTAGATTATAATTTGAGTTCATGTTGTAATTTATGGATTCATAGAGTTAACAAGTCAATCCGGTTGAACCACCCGATACAACCCGGTTCAACCGGTTAAACAATTTTTAAGTCAAATCCGGTATGATCTAAAAACCGGTTTTTAAAACATTGGTTACAAAAATAAAAAAAATAATAATATCAGCTATATTTACAATGATATGATCAATATAATAACGATAATAATAGCTGTAGGTAGTTGCAAAAACTAAGAAGTAATGTTTTCATAACCGGACCGGACATCGAACCGGACGTTTAACTGGTTCACAGGTTAGACCGGTTAGACCGGTCGAACCGGTTTTAAGAACCGGACGACAACATATAATTAATATATAATTTAATTATAAATTTACTTTAATTTGAAAAAACCTCACGTCAAAATTATTATAAATTATAAATATAGTGTATTATAGACTCTGTAGGCAATTTACAGCTCATTCACAACTTCACTTATTTTAAGTGTCAGACCATTCTTTTTTAAAAGCCCCACCTTAATAAAAATATCTACACCATCCTTTTCCTATAGGGTTAACTGAAGGTTGCAGGTATCACCATCGTAGAGCTTCTCCACCATCACCTACCACCCACCTCTATCGGTTCTACAAATTGAAGGTTGCAGGTGATATAGAAGGCTTATCTCGCATGGATCGAAGATTCGAAGGCAACACTTGATTATTAAAGCCTTTCGTTTAAGTTTTATTCTTGTTTCATGATTACTGATCTGGATAAATCAGACAGGATGGTGTAGATCTATGCAAGTCGAAGCTTGGATTCAGAGCCGGTTCAACCTCCGCTCCCGGCCCGCCGGTCCGACCACTGGTTCTCCGGTCCAACCTCCGGTTCGTTGCACATCCGGTCCCATACCCCAACCCGGACCGGTACAACCATCGATTCCCGGTCCGACCGGTTCGACCGGCCGGTCCGGTCCGGTTTTCAAAACCATGCTAAGAAGTAACGATGAGAAATTGGTTTCTTTCTTATTATTCAAATAGCTGGCATCGTATCTAGTCCAGTACTTGATTGACTTTCACGCCACAAATTCAAATGCAATAACAACTGTAGTAGTTAGACAAATAACAAAAATAAGATTTTAGAAAAGAAATAATGTATCAAAATAAAAATCCCTACATCTGATCTACGTGTATACATAGAGTTGATTGAGTTCGACGCCACAAATTCAAATATCCGCGCGTTTATACAATTGATTAACTTTAACGCATCGTCAGCTATATACAATTGAATAAATAAAAATCCCTAAAGTGACGATGAGAAATTGATTTCTTTCTTATTATTCAATTCAAATAGCTGGCATCGTATCTAGTCCAGTACTTGATTGACTTTCACGCCACAAATTCAAATACACTTGATTGATTCAGTTTCACGCACCCTGAAACTATATAAACCCCCAATTTCTTCCACACACCAAAACCCTAATTTCTTCAAAACACAAATCCATACACATACATTCTTTCGATTTCACAATATGATTTCTGGAGCTGCAGATATGATGTGCGATCAACTCAATTTTGGTCTCTTAAAACTCAACTCTGTTTCACCTGAATCTTCATCCCTCTCAATCTCTGATCATCTGGTAAGTTTCTCTTTTTTTTTTTTTAACTTTTGATTTGTAGGTTCATTGGAAAATGGAAACACATATGGTTTGCTTTGCATTCAATCATTATCTGTATTATTAACTTCACATTCAATCTTTGTATGGTTTATTGATTGTGCTGACATTTTATTCTCTGTTTTTTAGACTGTAACCTGCTCTGCTAATGTCAAGAGTAATAATACTGTTGCCGAGTCTACTGCAACGAGTTTTAGTTCAACAATCATCAGGTCTGGAAGTCGCACGGATATAGGAGGACGCAAATTAAATGAAGACCAACATATCATGATTGATGATCTCTCAAAGCTTTTGGGTGATGCTTACAAGTGGGGTGGTCTCGCAAGTTCGTTCTACGCTTTATTTGATGGTCATGGTGGGTCCGAGGCAGCGTCTTATGTTAAAGAATACACCATGAGACTGTTCTTTGAGGGTTCTGATATACCACAAGCAGCACCGGCTGGTGCTTCAGATTCAGGTGATTTGTTCTTCAAAGAAGTCGAGGAGTTTCATAACAAAGCATTTCTACAGGCTGACCAAGCCCTGGCTGACGAATGTAGTGTGAGCGATTATTGTGGAACCACAGCTTTAACTGTTTTGATCGTGGGAAAGCATGTAATAGTAGCCAATGCTGGTGACTGTCGGGCAGTGCTATGTAGGAATGGGTCTGCAACACAGATTACTCAAGACCACAGGGGTTCGACTTGTTTACAGGAAAAAGAAAGATGTGAGCGGTTAGGTGGTTACTTTGATGGAGAAGGGTACCTGAATGGCCAACTTGGTGTGACCCGTGCGCTTGGAGACCGGTACATGAAGAAGGATAAGATGCTGATTGCTGAACCAGATGTGAGACAAATGGTGTTGACTGATACTGATGAGTTTATGATAATTGCTTGTGACGGGATCTGGGATGTCATGTCAAATCAAGAAGCAGTGGCTCTTGTTCGGTGTCAACTAAGGCAGCATAACGACCCTCAAAGGTGTGCTAAAGAGCTCGTGAATCAAGCCTTACGCCTTCATTCAACTGATAATCTCACTGCTGCTGTGGTGTGCTTCACTTCTCACACTCTCACGCCTGCTGCTCAGACTCGGTTTCCAAATTCCAGGCTGTTCAAGAAAAAGCCCTTGAGTATCGTTTAAGGCAATGTGAAACTTGATCAAGTGGTTACTTAGAAGAGATGTTATATACTATTCGATTCATTTATTGACAGATGTAACAGCAGAATTTTTGTTAGATACATTCGTTAAGTGTTTATAATGAAGTTATCAAGTTTGGACCTGTTGCACATAGCATTGATATTGATATTGATCTTGTCTGTCATAATCTGTTGAGGTTCATAGACTTCACACATTTGAATCAAAACTTGTTTCTAACCCTCATGAAGTTCCTTGAGCTCATTAAAACAAGCTAAGCTCACAAACAATTATGAGACTCGTAATTGTCACAATCGATTTAATAAGAAACAGAATCTGTTTGATTAAATCAGATTGTATGCAGTAAAATTGTGTGACCATGTTAGAGTGAATTAACTAATTGAAGAACAAGTATACTTATAAAAATTCTTTTCAATATCATATATCTAGCTTACAAATTACAAGATTAAGCTAATAACACAAAATGTTCTATCTCTAACTCATCACAATTCCAATCTGTCTTGATCTTCTCCAACAACCTTTCTGCGACACCGTTGCTTATGTCGCCAGTTGAGCATTCATTCAATGGAGCTACATAAGCTTTTGGTATTATTCAACTTCAATAGAAGGTTGCTGTTGAATGGAAACTTAATGCGTACAAACTCCCCTTGAGTGCTAACTTCCATTAAATGAAACTGCTTTTGGATCATTTGTATGAATGTAGACAGTAAAACTAATCAAAGCTCAAGAAATGAGCATGGCTAGACATATATATGGATCAAGCAAAATATGATATAAACTAGTGACTTCCACTTATCCAATGATGCAAAAGGAAATTGCCGCTGTCTATAGGAGATAGCGAAAGAATAATTTTACATTTGGGCTTAGGAGGGATTGCCGGTTTGTTGATACTAAAGTTTGACCTCTCCCCCTTTTATTTTAATTTAATGTTTTTATTCATATTATTTACAAAATATAGAAGCAAATTGACTTAAAATTATCATTTGACCATCATCTAAACGACATCATTTCTTTACATATAGAACAGTTTACATTCTTGAATTTGTTGCACTCTTTTAAGTTCTAAAAGTCTTGGTAAGTTAGATGATAATATGCCAAGAGTTGAGTCAATTTGCTTGTGTATCAACAAACTGGCAATCCCTCCCTGAGCTCAATTGTAAGATTTTTCTTTTGCTGCCTCCTATAAACAGTAGCGTTTTATTTTTGCATCATTGCGACAAACTCATTGTAACCGATATGCCCATCACGCAACCATGGGATACATGGAGGTCATTAGTTGTTTATATCATATTTTTCTTGATCTACGTGTCTAGCCATGCTCATTTTTTTAGCGTCGATTAGTTTTTACTTTGTACAATCCTACAAATGATACAAAAGCAGTTGCACAATGAAGTGAACACTGTTGCGAAGAACCTGGAAAAGTAATGAGTTTTGGTATCACAAGTTCATGAGAAGATTGTTACTTTCTACTGAAATTGAGTAATACCAAAAGCTTATGTATTTCCACTGAACATGAAGACTCAACTGGTGACATAAGCAACTTAGGATATGTTTTATGTTATTATATTGGGTTTTGAAAAAGAGGATCTATCATATTGAAGAGAAACGTTTTGAAAGTAGTCTTATTCTTTGATTAATTCTCTCTAACACGATTACACAATTCCACTGCATACAATCTGTAATCAGTTAACTTTGTTTCTAATTAAATTGATCGTGACAATTAGTAGTCTCATACTACGAGTTTGTGAGCTATGCTTGTTTTAGAGAGGTCAAAGAATTCATGAGGGTTAAGAAACAAGTTTTGCTGTGAGATCTATTGTAGTGAAGTCAAACAACCTTACGAGGGTTAGGAACAAGTTTTGGTTAAATTGTGTGAGGTCTAAAGGTTATTTATACATGTGTACATCATGTTATGGGATTAAAACTAAAGACTAAGAAGTAAACTGTGATGAAATAGAATGTTAAAATTTAGAAAATATGAAAGGGCGTTTGGTTACCGAAACGAAAACACAAAAGCTGTCAACAGAATGGGAAAGAAACAGTTTTAACAGTCATTTTTAATTTACTTGCACATACGGTTGTTTATGTCCATCTGATTGGTATTTTATTGTCACTAGGGACAAGTCCAATGTTTGAATATCATATCTACTCTGCTTCACCATCCTCAACCTTCACTTGCGGTTTGTGAACCACAAACAGATTGATTACATAATCAAACATAAAGGGAATCCAAACACTGATATAGTGATATGCACTAGGGATGAGCAAATGGTACCAAATCCTAAAACTGAATCAGCCATCCAAGTGTTTAGACAAATCAAATCCTGATAAGGAAGGAGTAAAGCAAGGTATTTAATATTTTTGAATGTCGGGTTATGTTCCTAACTCACAGCCTGAATCAGCCATCAATTTTTTTTTACAGAAATCAAATTACACAAATGAAGTTGTTTAAAATGCTTGTTTCTGCATTGTATGATGTTAAGATGGGGAAGCAGGTTCATGGGTACGTCTTGAAATATGGATTTGAGGATGACATGAGCGTTGGAAATTCACAATGCAGATTCATTGGGATTGTTTAGTGCAATGCTTGAGGGGGTATTGAGTCAAAAAAGTTTTTTTAACTAGTGACCCGAGTTTTTGTCGCACAATGCAGGCCAAGTATGAAAACTGGATGTGAATCTGACTTAACAATTGGATGGATTAGTGAATCAAATATTATTGCAGGCTATGTCCAGATGATCGGTGTTGCGGAAACTATAAAGTCAAACATCAAACAAGAAGAGTCAAATATTATTTGAAGAAAAAGAACAGACAGATAAGGGTAGGATGAGGAAAAATAGATTTGAGTGTTTCTTTTTGGATAATGTCCATTAATGTGACCTGTGTCCTATTTTCTTAGTTCCAAATGGGTAAATTACATTGTTAGATATGTCATGGCTTTAGTGTTATTGAATTATATATAACAGTGTCATGTAAAGTGTTGGAATTTTGACACATTAAGTTAAACGTGTCATTTTCGGGTTGAATAATGTGTTAAACATGTCTTGTCAGTTGTCAAACATAACTCGTTTAACACAACACGAAGCGTCTTACCGGCTCTAGTAAATAGTATTGCCATCAAAATTACAACAGAATTGTGCAAAATAGGTGTGCACGATGAAAAGTTCTTACCAAAACATAAACATTTCATAACTGTCATAATTCAGTCAACCTAAAATATGTTCCAACAATTTATTATTATATACCTCACTAAACATTTTTTTTCCATGACTGTAATATTTTGATGATCATTTAGTTAAAAAGCATTACTAAGCCAACCATTTGTTACACATAATTTTAGTATTTTACTCTAAATTCTCAGATGGATTTAAACTTTTGTTTCATTTGCTGTGTTTAAATCATTCAAAATTTACAACAATTTTGTAGTGAAGGCTTCCAACTATATTAAGTTATTAACTAAATACTTGTAGACAACAAGTTAAAAAGTAGAGTTACATCAAAAGACAAAAGATGCCTTCTTTTACCATAGTAATGGATCATCAGATAGGCTACTCTAATCTATTACCTTCATCACCCCTCCCCTTAATACTAAAATAAGATGGATGGTTGATTCATGGTGGACGCCATAGTCGGCAAGGGTATGGCTATCCCGCAGTTGCTTTCCAGGGACATAGCTATCGCCCAGTTGCTTTCCGTTATATATCAGTCTTTGCTGGCAGTGGGGAATACCTTCCGTATTATAGATAGCGGATTTCAGATTCTGGATGGTGTCGAAGGGTTTGACTTCCAGAGTCATGGTCTTTCCGTTGAGGGTCTTAATGAATATACGCATGAATCCCCGTGATATATGCATAACCGTGAGTGTGGATTCGCTGTTGATGTCATAGCTAGCAAGGGTATCAATGTCGTGGAGAAACTTCTCGTTGAAGATCAACTCCTGAGCATCAGGGGGAATACGCACCTCATTCTGAATCTTGGCTTTTATGTTGTGGATGGTGTTTGAGGGTTTGACTTCCAGAGTAATGGTCTGATCTCCGGTGAGGGTCTTGATGAATATCTTCATGGATCCCTTTAATCCCCTTGATCTAAGCAAAAGCGTGAGGGTTGATTTTCTGTTGATCTGGAAGTCGAGAAGCGTTCCGCTGTCGCAAAGAACCACTTTGTTGAAGATTAACACCTGCTCGTCAACAGGAAAACCTTCCTTACGCTCGATCTCCAATTTCACTTTAATGAGGGTGTCTGTGGGGTAGACTAACAAAGAGATGGTCTTTCCTGTGCAAGTATTTACATATATTTCCATCACTGATGTCACAGATTTACCAATGCATGTGAGGGTGGATCCGTTGATAATGTTGACGTCAGAAAGCTTGTCATTATCATCGTCAAGGACGATTTCATTAAAGATCAACGCATCCCCAATACCATAATGACCAAACATCTTGGCTTTCACGTTGCCGATGGTGTCTGAGGGTTTGACTTCAAGCGGCACAGTCACATGCTTGGGGCCAGGACTCACGATGAATATATTCATCTTTGAGTTACGCATAAGTTTGAGGGTGGATTCCTTGTTGATGCATGAGTCCCCAAGAATATCATTGTCCTGAAGAAGCATTTCATTGAAGATTAGTTCTTGTTGGCGACACGGAATACCTTCCTCAGCCTCAATCTGGAGTTTAATGGCGCGAATAGTGTCTAAGCCTTTGACTTGAAGAGATATGATCTTACTGTTGGAGGTCATCACTAATATACAATAAAACACACACAAAGATTCAAGTAAATAGCTGCTAAATCAAACCATCAACAAAAATCGAAGTAATAGTTCGGGGTGTTATTCGGATTATTTCTTTGGGTTTTCAAGTTGGTTTGTTCAGGTGGGAAAAACGGACCCGATAACTGACCCATTTTAATTTCTAGTTGGTTGGGTTCAGGCTATTCGCTTTCAGGTTAGTTCGGGCCGGGTTGTTTGGTTTTCAGGTTTACATGTAAGTGAAAAAAATGCTTTTTTTTTTTACAAAATATCATTAAAATTCATATTGCTACTAAAAATCACCATCAACACTGAAACATCATTGGACAATATGATATGATAACGTTCAAAAGTCTCAAAACATAATGTTCCAAGTACTAGAGACTCAAACCAAAACACATCAATTAAAAAAAAATACAATAAATGTTCGGGTTTTGTGTTTCGGGCCGGGTAGCCCTGGTTTTATTATGGGAAAAAAGTGACCTGATAACCGACCATATAAGAATCAGGTTCGGGTTTTTCGGGTATTCTCTGATCCGGGTTCGGACGGATTCTAATTCGGGTCGTGCTTGGGGTAAAAAAATGGACAGCCCAACTACTAATAACGTATATGCAATGAATAACAGCAAATATTCAGACAATGGCAATGAATAACAAATGTAATAAATCACATACAGATTATAACCCTAAACACATAAAATACAGAAAATAATGAAAGAATGATCACCCTTTATCTTGCCTTGGTCGCTCTCATTGGCTTCAAAAAAGTCGTCGACCTCGTCATTAGAGTTTTTTCTCTTCCGGTTATCTGGCCTATCGTCTCCGTCACCGTCGCTGTTAGGTTTCCTCAACAAAGCCATTACTCTGCTCTGCCTCTACTTTTCTGCACTTTTGCTTCCTTTCAAATGAAGTTACAAAAAGTTTATGCTTAACATGATTGTACATTTTGTTATAAAAGTTGAACGCTTCAGGGGAGTAAATTTCTATCCCCAAGTTATTATTTTTTTTAATTTTTTTTTCTCTATATTTCACAAATTGTATTTCAAGATATCCAAAAAATTATTATTTTTGAATAAGGTACAACTTTAAAATTAGGTTAAACTAGTATTTTTACCTGCCAAATGTTGTGGCGGCAGTACGTAAAATTAAACGTATAGACTATAACTGACCAAACTAGTTTTTTAACTAAATTTACGTCGAAACACTTGGTAGAATGTGGGTAGAATAAGTTACATGTTAAAAGTTTAAGGGTTGAAAAAAAGTTTATAAAGTGTGAGGGCTTTTTTCTAAAGTTTAAAAGTAGGGTTATCATTTTTATTAAAGTGAGAAACTTGGTGTTTATCAAGTAAGAAACTTGAAGGGTGAGTTTTATGAATTTAATAAAATCGAGGGGGTGTCAATTTAAATTACATGGTCACCAACCACGCAATTAACTAAGTTTGTGTCGAAACGTTTGGTAGAATGTTGATAGAATATTGATAGAATGAATTGCATGTCAAAAGTATGATGGTTTTTTTGTAAAGTTTATAAGTAAGGAGTCATTTTTGTCAAGTGAGAATTTGATGTGTATCAAGTAAAAAATTTGAAGGGTGAGTTTTATTAATTTATTAAAATTGTGGAAGTGTCAAACACTTGCACTTTATTTTTTCTCACTTCTTCTTTGTTACACTTTATTTTTCTTAATTTACTCAACTTTTTGCCTTATTTAAATAATCTTTACATTTTTCTCCTTGTATAATGGTAACTATCCCCATGATTTTTAAACGACCATAACTTTTTCTTTCGTTAATACTTTTAAAAAAATACATTATTAAAACGGGTTTTTTATTATCTTTAATTTGAGTATAGTATTTTTTTTGAAAATTGATGATGTGTCACGTGATTAACAAGATCTATAGGTGATCAACAACCGAATTGTTAACTGAAATCAAACAAGAAAAAGACGAAACCTAACCAAGCTCAATCGAAAACTGAATTAACAAGAAAAAATTGGTTATCGGTTTTATTACCCTTGGGGTGGAGGGGGTTGTAACCCGATTCGACACACCATTGTCGTCCCCTCAGGTTAGGCATGCAAGTAGTGTGCTCGGGTTTACAAAGTTGCGTGAAACAATCAAAATCCGTTGAAGGGGGGTTGAGGGGGTACAAAGATAGTAAATTTATTTTAACTTTAAATAACATATGTACCCAACCTTTTTCAAACCCATGATCTATGTGGTCGAATGAGAGAAATTGCTATAGAACGTAAACGTGAAATAGCAGAAACACATGGCTGGCCAGTGGCTACGGTAGACGAATGAAGTTTTTTTTTATTAAGTTGTCATATTTTGTTTATTTTTTTAATTTGAATTATGTATTATGTTTATTTTTAATGAAAATATAATTTAGTTATTTTTAGTTGTTTAATTCATTTTTAGTTAAAAAAGAAAAAGAAAACGTTCTAGAGTAGTTAAAATGAGTGTTGCTAGTGATTTTTTGGTTTAGAGTAGTTTAGTGTAAAAATGACGTGACAGCGCAGGATTTGAAGGACTATGGTAGATGAAAGGAGTGCCCTCTCCACCCATAATTATCCGAACCATTCATACATTCATGTATTTTTAGCTTTTATTCCTCCATTTCATATACTTCTAAGCACAAATATTTGCCAAAGTTTGGTTTTAGTTGTTAACCAAAATTAAAAAAAATGAACTGAAAACCAACAATCTAACCAAATAAACCGAACCAATTAACAAATTGGTTAATAAGATCGATTAACCGATAACTTCAGTTTCGGTTTTGGTTAAGGCTAATCGAACTGAACTGAACCATGCATACACTTAGAGTGTTTGTATTCTCCAACACATCGCGCGGGCACCCTGCTAGTTTTAGTTTAAACAAATGATTACTCAAACCGAAATAGGTCGTTAAAAATGAGGTTGTTTGGTGCAATGCTTGAGGAGGGTATCGAGCCAAATGAGTTTATTTTAATGTGTGTCTTGAGTTTATGTGACCCATCTCCTTTTTTTTTTTTTTTTTTTTCAGTTCCACCCATTGTGTCAATTATCATGTTAAATGTGACCTGTCATTGTTGTAATTGAACACGTTATATTTAATCATGCCATGTAAACTCTTATTAATATATGTATGTGTTCGGAGTATTGACACATTTAGTAAAAGGTATTGTGTTAAAAGGATGAATAGTTATGTTAAACACAACAAGTTTAACACAACATGACATGTGTTACCGGCTTTAGTAAATAGTATCGCCATCATAATTACATCATATTTAATGTTTATATACTTACAATTAAAACGGTCAAAGGTATAACATAGCTGTGCTTGTTTTTCAACGTCATCTTCTACCGGTTGACACGGTCCTACCGGTTGTGTTTGTTGATTTGGTTAAAATGGCATGTTAAGTGGGATTTGCAATAGTTGGGTGAAAGAGTGGGAGTTTTGGTGCATTTGCATTTGGTTCATTTTAGTGAAAGCATTGGTGTTTTAATGCATTTGCATTTTGGTGAAAGCGTTAGGGGATTGTTGGCTAAATTGGTTGAAAGCGTTGGGGGTTTGTTGGAAACCCAAAAATGTTGACCAATTCGGATCGATTGGTATCGTGTAGCTGGGTGTCGTAAACGGGGCTTGATTCGGGTTGTTTGGTATGGATCCATGATGAGTGGTGTAAAAATAATGAGAGTTTGTGTAAAAAAAATGAGAGGTAAAGGTTATATTTATATATGAAAACTAGCCGATTACCCCGGGAAGGTCCCGGGGTTGAAAAATTTAATATGATTTAATAAAAAATGATAAAAAAAAAAACTCAAATCACGAAAAGAGTAAATAACTTAAACATAATCAATCTTAGTTAAAAAACATTTATTTAAAAAGTTAAAAAAATAAAAAGCATAAACCATATTAAACATAATAAAGTATTAAAAGGATAACCTTCAACATATAATCATCTTCACGTAAATTAAAATATGTTACAATTTGATTAATGAATAACCTGAACACTTTGTGTTTTTTTCTGTATGAATATAACCCCACAAAAAATAGTCGTTTTTTTTTTCGTTTTTATATAGCACTATGGTACTCGTTGGAAAGATAATAAAACGCTCGTTAATTTGGTGTAATTTTTTTATTTAAAAAATCTCGAATATAAAAGATATTTATGTTTAAAAATTATGGGAGGAAGATAAGAGAGAAAAATTTAAATTCTTTTTTCCTAAAATAACTCAATTTAATTTTAGTAATTGAGAATTAAGAGATAGAGAGATAAATTTAGAAAAATACTCAAAAACACCAAAAACACTCAATTATTAAGCCACGTGGCACTCTCAATGGGCATATATGCTTTCTTTTATATATATATATATAGATTTGGGTTTTCTTTTATAAAAGTTACCGTTTTTAAACCCCCCCCCCCCCCCCCCCCCCCCAACCACAACAGTCATACTGACCAAGAAAGCCCCGTTGTGCTCGTCTTGGCGGGACGATGAGGACGTAGACGGGCAAGAGGGCGATGTTGCCTTCCCTAGCCGGCACTCACTGGCCTTAGTACGCGCCCCGCACCTCTTGTTCTTACTAAAACATAAGCATTTCATAACTGTCATCCTTAGATCATTGTTGTGACTTAAATACCGAACGGGTAGTGACACCTAATTTGTCAGCCTAAAATTTGTTCCAGCAATACTTTTTTTTTTTTTCCGGAACTGTTATATTTTGATCATTTTGTTATATTAACCAACCATTTGACCAGTGGCGAAGCTTGACCCGAAGGTTCGGGGGGTCGGAAGTCACCGGGGGGTCGGAAGTCACTAGTTTCGGGGGGTCGAAACCCTATATTTACAAAATTTTTTATACGAATACTATATAATCGGAACTTCTGCACGAAAATTCGGGGGGGTCGGCCGCCCCCTCCCGCCCCAACAAAGCCTCGCCACTGCATTTGACAAAATCTTTATGATAAATTCAAGACAAAATTGCAGAAAACGTCCTTTATGTTTACCCAAAGTTGCAGGTTTAGTCCTTTAACTTTAAAAGTTGCAGGATACCTCCTTTATCGAAGTTTTTGTTGCAGGAAACATCCTTTACACTAACGCCGTTTGAAATTGTCGTTAGATGCCCCTCACATGCAATGCATGTGAGGGTATTTTCGTCAATTTGTATTTAAAGGACCTTTTTTGCAAATTAAACAAAAATAACAACATAACAATAAAGGAGGGACTAAACTTGTCAAAGTTTGGAAGTTTTTAAAACAAACTCATCCTCTCTCTCTCAGACTCGTTTTTCCGAAGATGGTCGTCGCCGGCGACCACATTCCGGCCAAGTACTCCGACGAAGGTCAAAAGGCGGTTCTTTCACAGTTTGTTGGAAACCCAAAAATGTTGACCAATTCGGATCGTTTGGTATCGTGTAGCTGGGTGTCGTAAACGGGGCTTGATTCGGGTTGTTTGGTATGGATCCATGATGAGTGGTGTAAAAATAATGAGAGTTTGTGTAAAAAAAAAGAGAGGTAAAGGTTATATTTATATATGAAAAATTGGGTTTTCTTTTATAAAAGACCCCCCCCCCCCCCCCCCCCCCCCCCCCCCCCCCCCCACCACAACGGTCATACTGACCAAGAAAGCCCCGTTGTGCTCGTCTTGGCGGGACGATGAGGACGTAGACGGGCAAGAGGGCGTTGTTGCCTTCCCTAGCCGGCACTCACCGGCCTTAGTACGCGCCCCACACCTCTTGTTCATACTACAGTAAAACATAAGCATTTCATAACTGTCATCCTTAGATCATTGTTGTGACTTAAATACCGAACGGGTAGTGACACCTAATTTGTCAGCCTAAAATTTGTTCCAGCAATACTTCTTTTTTTTCCGGAACTGTTATATTTTGATCATTTTGTTATATTAACCAACCATTTGACAATATCTTTATGATAAATTCAATATATACAACCATCAATGTTGCATCTAATTTCAATTTTAGCGCTTATTGATAAAATGTGTTAAAACGCTTTTCTTTTTGTGTGCTTAAAGTCAAAAGGCTATGCTGTAGTGAAGGCTTAGGCCATACGTAATGGCTCGCGAAAAGGGCGTTAACTGCCCAATTTCGCGCCCCTTTCACCCAGCTACACCCCCCCTAGTTAAAGGGGCGCCAACCATTGCCAAGCCAAATATTTCGCGCAACAACCCCCTTTGCCCAGCCAATCACATCCTTCCACTTCATTTTTATTTTTTTTTCCTTTTTTTTTCATTCAAATATAATATTCATTATATATTTAATAGCCAATCAGAAAAATGCCCTTTTCACCCACCAAAATTCACCCACCATTACACCCCTTCATTTCAAGCCCCTTTCACCCACCAAGTGGCCCCACATTACCATGTGTCGAAAATCGCCCCTTTCACCCACCAAATTTCACCCACCGTTACACATGGTCTTACAACTATTTATATACCTGTACACAACAATTTTACAAAACAGAGCTACATAAAAAAAAAGACACATTGCGCATTAAGAAAATATATAATGGATCATACGATAGGTTGCTCTAATCACACCATCATCATCACTCCCATTAATCTCAAAATAAGATGGAGCATTGATTTCTTAGGGATAAAACATGCAGACTCTCGACCCACTACACCATTATCGTTACTAGAAAATGCATAACTACCCACTACTTACTAGAGTCATGAACGATAAGCAAAATAAACAAAACACTTGACATAATGACAAAACAGACTCTGTGCAAAATATTAAGACTAATAATCCTTTCAGAATACTTTCCATACTTCATGCGTGCTCACGTGTACAATACCCACAACTATGATGTGGTATTCTCACAACAACATGGATGATTGATTCCTTGCAGACTTTAGAGTCAGCAAGGGTACGGTCATCCTGCATTTGCTTTCCACTAAATATAAGACTCTGCTGGCAGTGGGGAATACCTTCCACATTTTCGATCTTGGATTTCACATTCTTGGTGGTGTCGGAGGATTCAACTTCGAGAGTGATGGTCTTTCCAGTGAGGGTCTTGATGAATATACGCATGAATCCCATTGATATACGCATAACTGTGAGTGTGGATTCGTTGTTGATGTTATAGCTAGCAAGGGTATAAGTGTTGCGGAGAACCATCTCGTTGAAGATCAACTCTTGCTCTTGATGGCGAATATGCACCTTATCCTCTATATCGGCTTTTACACTGCCAACAGTGTTAGAGGAATTGACTGTATGAGTAACAATCTCTCCAGTGGGCACCTTGAAAGATATCTGCAGGTATTCAATATATCCCTCTGATCTACGCATAAGTGTGAGGGTGGATTTCCTATTGATGTGGAAGTCGAAAAGGCTCCCACTGTCCCCAAGAACCACATTGTTGAAGATCAACACCTGCTCGTCTAAATCAATTTCTTCCTTACGTAGAATCATCCATTTAACGTCCTCTATGGTGGTTGTGGGATTGACAAACAAACTGATGGTCTTTCCGGTGTAAGTATTGACATATATTTCCATAGTGGCGAATTCCACAGACTTATCAATGCATGTGAGGGTAGATCCGTTAATAATGTTAAAATCAGCAAGCGTGTCATTATCGTCAAGGACAATATCATTAAAGATAAGTACTTCCCCAACACTATCATCACGTATCTTCGCCTTCACTTTGGCGATAGTGTCTGAGGGATTAACCTCAAGACACAAAGTCCTTGGGTGGGGGTCGGTGGTCTTAACGAGTATCTTCATTAACCCCTTCGAGTTGCGCATAAGCTTGAGGGTGGATTCCTTCTTTATGCCCAAATTGGCAAGAGTATCGACGTCCCGAAGAAGCATTTCATCGAAGATCAGTTCCTGCTGGTGGCACGGAATACGTTCCTGAGCCTCAATTTTGAGTTTAACGCTGTGAATGGTGTCTAAGCCTTTGACATGGAGATAGATGGTCTCACCAGTTGCAGTCATCACTAAGGTACAATCAAACACACACACACACACACAAAGATTGAAGTAAATACGCAGTCTAAATCAAACCAGAAGCATAAAGTCGAACCATCAACAAAAGGTATAGAATAAATTGTAGCAAATATTGAAAGAATGAGGATGGTAGGAAGATTGGTTACCCTTAATATCGCCTTGGTCGCTATCATCGGCTTCAAAATAATCATCACTGGGGTTTTTTCTCTTCCGGTTACAAGGCCTAACGCCTTCTTCGTCGCCGTTAGGTTTCCTCAACGAAGCCATTAGTCTGTCTATCTCTGAGCCAAAATTTGAGGGTTTTTCTCAAGTTTAAAGGTTTATGATGAATGTGTTGGTTGTACATTATGTTATAAAAGTTGCACTCTTTGCTTCACTATATTTCTCCTTTAAAGAACCATGTGTCAACCACTGTGACATCGGGCATTGTGGACAAGGTGAACTACTCGACCTTCGCCAGCCCCTTGGCTCTCCCAGATGCGTAAAAACCCGACCTCCACCCACCCGAAGACACGACAGTGGAATAATCAATAAAACATCGCCTCCCATCAGAGTCGAACCGACGCCACCCGTATTCGCTCTTTACTTAGAATGTCACTCCATCACAAGGGTGGGTGCAAATTTCTCCCATTTAATTTCGGTTTTTTTCCAACTGGGTAACCAAACTACAACATATTGCTAATTTTGTCATTAAATTTAATTATTTTTATTAGGGCTAAACTCTATACGCGGCCCGAAGTAATGTTTTGTATAGCATTCCGTTAGAAATATCATGTTTATTGTTTATATTTAGATGTTCAACACTTTTAACACGTTTATTTAAAGGAGTTATACCCGTCTTGACATGTTCGTATCGTTGATCGACCATAAGACTTGGTTGGGTTTGAAGCCGAACCAGACCAAACCAAAACTGAAGATTTAAAAAGTTGAGATGGGGAACTAGCCAGACTCATGTGACATCAATCGAATCGGGCCTTGTTTGAATTCGTCAACCCTTTAGCATTGGTTTATGACTTTAGCGTGAATATATATGGATGATTTATGGTTCGCTTACTCGCTATCCAAATGTAATTTAACTAAAACTATAATTAAAAAAGCATAAGAATGTGATTTATAAAAAAATATATATATGTTCCAACAATTTCTTTGGCGTGGGATTTTGCAATTGAGAGTATGTTGTGTAATTCAATTGAGGAAGTAATCACATGCACATGGGATTGAAAGGATAGGAAGAAGTCTCACGCACATGGGTTTGAAGAAGTTTTTAGCTAATTGATATGAAAAAATCCTACCAGTTAAGTTTTTTTACCTTACCAATATGATTTTTTTTACACAAAACAAGTTACATTGGGATAATTGGTAAATGGTCAACAAGCTGCGTCGCCACCCCCATTTTGAATCCTCTGATTTAGTTGTTATTTAGTATTTGACTCCGTATTTAAGAGTCGGTCATTTATGATGTATACTTTTTTTATTCTTTCATATTAGTCGGTCATCAATTAAGGTAGTGAGTAACCAAGTGCATCAACACAAACCAACACATTGCTGTATTCAAGGGTGACAATTATGAATACTAGATATTCACATGAAGACAATCCTTAAATCCCAAGATTAGTGAGATATGGTTGAGTCAAGTTACAATGCTCGTGATGCCGATCAAAGTAGTCTAAACGAGGCAAGGAAGAAGAATTCTAAGGCCATGGCCATCATTCAACAAGTTGTGCACGATCAACTTCTTTTCCAGTATTGTTGCTTATTGTACTACCAAGGAGAAGGAGACCCGGGGTGCTATTAAGGGTTGAGTTTCAAGGAGACTCACAGACGTAGGCAGTCAAACTTCAAGGTCTAAGGAGGGAATTCAAGAACTTGTGCACAAAAGAGGTAGAAATAGTAGACTATTTCTCTCATGTCATAGCGATTTTGAGTAAAAAAAAAGGTCGTATGGTGAGGTTGTTTCAGACCAAACCATAGTTGAAAAGATACTCAGAAGCTTGACCTCTTTGTTTGACTATGTAGTGCCGTTAATCGTTGAAGTTGATGGGATCCCTGTAGTCTACTAGTCTCAGTAAGAATGGTCAATTGCTGATCCAGGGAAAGAATAAATAATGAAAGACAGGAAGAAAAAGCACAGCAAGCTGTTCAAGTGATATTGTTGGTTAATGAAGAAGAAGAACCACAAACATATATAGCAGCTGATCCAGAAGATGAGAAAGCCTCCAATGAACTAACACCTTTTCTAGCATGCGTCAATACAGAAGAATCAAGCCAGTCACAAACGTAAAACGAATGACGCATGACATTTTACATACAATGTAAAAGTCAATAATGTTGATTCAAAAATTACACATCAAATTTAAATGTTTCAATTGAACACAGTTGTAGCTCTTATTTGTTAAATGGATTTAGCTTTTCTCTTGTGTGTGCATGTGTTTAAACTAGTAGATATTTTTAACACCAGTGTAGGCTTTTAACTAATTTAATACTTGTAGATACTACACACCAGGTCTGCAAAACAAAACTACATAAAAAGAGGCTAAGATAATGTGTTTTAGTACAAGATATATTGGATCATAAGATATGCTTCTCTAACCTATTACTCGTAAATAACTATCAATGGTTGATTTCTCCTGGATGTGGTAATCAGCAAGGGTAAGGTTGTCATTCAGACCCCTTCCATCAAAGAGCAGTTTTAGCTGACAGCGGGGAACGCCTTCCATATCCGCGATCTTGGATATCACATTGTAGACGCTGTCTGAGGGTTTGACTTTCATATTAATGGTCTTTCCGGACAAGGTCTTGATAAATATATGCATATGCCCCGTTGATTTACGGACAAGTGTGAGTGTGGATTCCTCGTTGATGTCAAAGTCAGCAAGGGTGTCAAAGTTGTCCAGAACCATTTCGTTGAAGATCAACTCTTGCTCATCATGAGGAATATCTATCTCATCCTGGATCTTGGATTTTACATTGCCAATGGTATATGAGGGGTTGACTTCCACAGTAATAACCCCTTTGCTAAAGGTCTTGATGAATATCTTCATCAATCTTCTTGATCTACGTATAAGTGTGAGGGTCGATTTCCCTTTGATGTTGAAGTCAAAGAGGGTCCCGCTGTCCTCAAGAGCCATTCCATTGAAGATTAATACCTGCTTGCCCGAAGGAACAGGATTCCACTCCAATTTTTCCTTGTAACAAATCAATTTCTCCTCGTACCCAATCTCCAACTTCACATTGGCGATGGTGTCTTTGGGGGTGACAAACAAAGAGATGGTCTTTCTGATGAATGTATTATTCACAAATATTTCCATCTTTCCCGAAGCTTTATCAATTCCTGTGAGGGTGGATCCGTTGACGATGTGTAAGTCAGCAAGGGTACCGCTATCTTCAAGGACAACACCATTAAACATGAGCACGTGCACAGATCCATACATTTTGGCTCTCAAGTTTCCGATGGTGTCTGAAGGTATGACTTCAAGAGAATACGTGATCCTTCCTTCCAAGTTGTTGATGAATATATCCATGAAACCAATTGATTCACTGGCTAGGCCGGTATTATTGGTTTGTTTTGGAACCTTTTGTCTGAAGAAGAGTTCCTGCTTGTCAATGGGAATACGTGCCTTAGCATGCTGGATCTTGAGTTTCATTTCATCGATGGTGTCTGATCCTTTGACTGTAACCGGGATGATCTCCCCGGCGGCTGTTATCACTAAGACATGATCCAAAAAAAATTCAAAAATCAAGTAAAAATTACCACTAAATCAAACCGAGAGCATAAATGCATAATCCCAAATATAATTTGAGTTCAGACTGTATCTATAAAACCCTTACCACTAATCCAGCAAATCTTTACAAAATATCCTAAAAGATCAAATAAATTAACACCAAAACTTAGCAAATATTCAAATAATGACATTAATGACCGGAAGAGTTATCTTATAACTAGGATGCAATTTAATAAAAACCCTAATTAAGAAAAAACCAAACACATTCTACAAAACCTTAACTACGTATTGATCTTCTAAATGTTTACAATAATAATAATAATAATAATAATAATAATAATAAATTAGTTCTAAAAGAAGGACAAAGCACACATATTTTAAATAAAGACGGAGAATTGTTACGGTTTATCTTGTGATCGTCGCTAGCTTCATTATCAAAGAAACTGTTGACGAATTCGAGATCATTAGGGCTTCTTCTCTTCTGGTTACTAGCCATTACTTTGCCCTTTTCCTTTGGTTTTCTCGATATTTTGTATTGATAAGTCTTTTGAGGGGTTTGCATTGATTCCTGCGCTAAGCTCATAGTAGTACGTGAAGCAAAGTTTACGCTTAGCATGATTGTAAGTTTCGTTGTAAAAGTTGCAACTCAAACTTGTTACGACTCTCAAGCTTCTATTTTTTTAACGAGTTATAACGATATGTCAACCATCGTGACACTGGGCGCCGTCTCCAATCCAACGTGATTTTTTTTATTTATTTATTTCACAATTTGCCAAATTACATCATAATAGCAGGTGGACAACAAGCTGCACGGTCACCCGTTTCTAAATTGCGAAACCTAATCTACTAAAAACGATCTCTTACCCCCTTGGAGTCAAGATTTTGCTATGGATAACCTGTTGAACCGTAGTCAGAAAACGGATAGCCTTCGATGCCAAGGAGCCAAAGGTATTAAAAGATAAGGGAACAAACATATGTTGGCCTCTTCACAAGTTTTGGCATGCTTCTCCACTTTTTTTCTTCGACCCTTCTCATTGCTTGCCCCGCTACAAAATCATTATCCCTCAAACCAGCTAGAGGAGACATCCCTATGAGGTCAACACATGCATGTTTCCCTCCGGCCCAACCAAAGACGGGCATATTTGCTTGTCGCAAAGTGGATCTCCCTTCCACGGGGTCCGTGAGGAAGTTCACATGGGCCTCCTTCTTGGCTGAGATCCTGACTTGCCTTAAAATGTCTCATAGAACGTCTCGTATCCAGTCATGACAATATTTGAATCTAGACAGCTCCTTGCAATGAAAGCATGTAAACATATATTAAATGTATCGATCTCATTACCTTAACTCTCTCCTCCCGATAAAGGATGAAAATGAAAGCATGATCAACAAGTTACTTCCATTGCATACGTACAATTTAGGCTTTATTAGAAACAACAAATGGCTATTGGTACATTTTTCCCGTCAAACATATCATGGGCATCCACATTGTGGCCTTGTGGGGATAGGAAATAACGTTTGTTATATGTAAAAAAATTGTTTGAGTGACTTTAGGAAAAACAGAAAGTAAAATGTTTTTTTATTATATTTTCCTTATAAACAAATGTTTTTCTTAATTAGGGCTAAACTCTATACATATTCATAAAAACTAAAAATAATCAAAGTTCTACAATGTTATGTATGGGATTATTGTGTATCAATATGCTTGAACTTAAATTATACTCCACAAATTTAGAATGCTGTATTTTACACTTATTTTATAACTTACATTTATCAATCAACCATACAGAGAAGTAATTCAAGATGTTTGTATCGTTGAATCATTAATAGCTCAAGCTTTCAATAAAGTTAAAAGACTTTTCTCTAGACCTTGACGTGACATTTTGAGCAAGAAATAAGGGTGGACCAATACCATTCAATCATTCATGTCATTCAACATAGTGACTTTCTTATTTCTCGACTGAAATATACCTTATCTCGGTCACAAATAGTTCCTATACAGAAGATAGGCCTGAAAATGAGTCGGGTCGGGTAAAAACAGAGTTGGGTTAAAATGGGTCGCTTAGAAAAAGGCTGGGGTTGAAACGGGCCATTTTTGAAAAAAATCAGATGACTAAAAATATTAATTGTAGCAGCTAACATGGTTCAAAACTTTATTGTTCAAGAAAGGGTACAAAATGAGCACGATATTGAAATTTGTTTAACCAAACTGAATCTCTAGCAATTTACATGGTTCAAACTTCAGTCCCATCTTATACGTATCATGCCCACATGCTAGCAATTAACTTTGAATCTCTAGTTGGTTAGGAGCATAACAAATCAAACATCAAAATTTAACTCATGATGTATTGAAGTCACTTAACTCGTTTAAAATATACGTACTTGTAAAACCAACCTATCCCAATCCAAAATTTAAACAAGACAACTTTTAGACAGCGAACCCAAACAAAGAAACGCATCGCAACTAAGCTGGCCTTCAAACTCCAATTTTGGACGCATAAAAGAATCCATTTCCAAGATCCTACACTTTGGCTGGAAAGTATGGGGCCATTAGTCATACTAAGGAACCCGGGCCCTGTATAGGGTTACACTTAAAAGGCCAGTTAGCCCACACATTAAACTGGTCAATACTCCCTACTCCCTAGTGTCATAACAATATAAAATAATCATCCCAACAGATAAAAGCTATAGCCCATGAGCCCAGCCCAAACAGTAATCAGCCTAAATAAAAAACCTGACAAGAACACTTCCCAACCAAGAAACTGAAATCTCAGTACATATTGAGATACCTTGTGAACCAGATTGTCCAGTTTTAGCTTCAGAATGAGTTTGGAGATGTATACCTCCCACTCCACGATCCCAGGCATGTACAAAGTGCAATCGAGTTTGTACCCTGCCCATGATGCCCCTGCTTCGACCATCATAATCCAAAATCAACCCACTATACATAAATGGACCAAAATTAATCTCCCCTTTCCTTATAGCGCTGCCGACACAATGCCCATTCCAACCAATAAACAGCGCCTGTCTACCAAAAAGCAGAAGTTGACTAACAATCCACCACGAAGAATGACCTTTGCTAAAAATGACCTCCACTAAAATAGTGTTAATCAAGATATTGTTAATAATGAAAAAATGCAGCTAAGATCATTATCCAGCCAACATCAAATTTAAAGCAAAAGAACTCCGGTAGCTATAGTAATCACATTTACTGCTCAACTGTAAAAATAGATATGCCAGACACAGATTTGATCTCCTTATCCATAAACAAAACTCTAGGTGTAAAAGACCAAAGGCTGAGCCGAACGCGATGTAGACATGGTTTTTATACCAAAGGGTGTTCCAAAAATAATTAAAAATAAAAGATTTTTGAGATGGAAAATAGCATCAAAAACATTTTGTATAATGCTTCCTTATGTCTCCCAGGCTTTTGCTAGACTCAACCAAATATAAAATCCCTAAAGCCGCAACATCCGCTAAGTTGATCACTTGGGCTAAATAAGAGCCATGTTGACTCCATAATCAAACATAAAGAGAATCCAAAACAATGATATGCATGACAAAATGCAAATTTTGGGAATGACAATAATGACCTAAAATCAATGTTTTGGGCCTGACCAAGAGTTCACTAGACGAAGAACACAAAACAAAACAAAACAAACTATGTTCAACAACCAAATGCATATAAACATAAAATCAAAGGCTTCCAACTATATTAAATAAACACTTGTAGACAACAAGTTAGAAAATAGAGCTACATGAAAAGACATAAGACATCATATTTTACCATACTAATGGATCATAAGATAGGCTGCTCTAACATATTACCTTCATCATCATACCCTTAATCCTAAAACAAGATGAAGGGTTGATTCCTTGAGGATGTTGTAGGAGTCAAGGGTACGACCATCTTCCAGTTGCTTTCCGTCAAATATCAGTCTCTGTTGGTGGACGGGAATACCTTCCAGATTTTGGATCTTAAATTTCACATCATCGGTTGTGTCAAAGGACTCAAATTCCAAAGTAATGGTCTTTCCCGTGAGGGTCTTGATGAATATACGCATGAATCCTGGTGATACACGCATAACTGTGAGTGCGGAATTGTTTTTGATATTATAGCTAGAAAGGGTATCAATGCCGCAGAGAACCACCTTGTTGAAGACCAACTCCTGCTGGTGTTTGGGAATATGCACCTTATCCTGGATATTGGCCTTTAGGCTGTCTACAGTGTCTGAGGGGTTGACCATCTGAATAACGGTCTTTCCGTTGAGCTTCTTGATTAATATCTCCATGGATTCATTTAATCCCCTTGATCTACGCATAAGCGTGAGGGTCGATTTCCTGTTGATGTGGAAGTCGGAAAGGGTCCCATTGTCCCCAAGAACCAGTTTGTTATAGATCAATACCTGCTCGCCAATGGGAATATTCTCCTCGGATAGAATCTTCCATTTCACATCGGAGATGGTACGTGTGGGTTTGACAAACAAAGAGAAGGTCTTTCCGGAGTAAGAATTCACAAATATCTCCATAGATTTCACATACTTAACAATGCTTGTAAGGGTGGATCCGTTAATAATGTTAAAGTCAGCAAGGGTGTTTTTATCGTTGAGGACAATTTCATTAAAGATCAGCACGCCCCCAACATTCAGTATCTTGGCTTTCAAGTTGCCAATGGTTTCTGAGCGTTCGACTTCAAGAGACAAAGTCCTTGGGCTGGGGCCAAGGGTGTTGATGAATATCTTCATGAATCCATTCGAGTTGCGCATAACTTTGATCGTCGATCCCTTGTTGATGCACAAGTTCCCGAGGATATCATTCTCCTGAAGAATCATTTCATCGAAGATCAGTTCCTGCTGGTGACACGGAATACCTTCCTGAGCCTCAATTTTGAGTTTAATGTCAGCAATGGTGTCTAAGCCTTTAACATTAAGCGAGACGATCTTACCGGTTGCGGTCATCACTAACATACAATAAAATACATACAAAGATTCAAGTAAATTATAAAACAAAGCAAAAAGATAGATACAATGAGGATGATAAGACAGCCCTAGTACTAATAATGTATATGAAATGAATAACAAATATTTAAACAATGGAGATGAATAACAAATCTAATAAATCACATGCAGATTAGCCCTAAAAACATAAAATATAGCAAATAATGGGGAAGAATGGTTACCTTTTATCTGGCCTTGGTCGGTCTCATTGGCTTCAAAATAGTCGTCGACGTCGTCACTGGGGTTGGGGTTTTTTCTCTTCCGGCTACCTGACCTATCACCATCTCCGTCTCCGTTCGGTTGACTCAACGAAGCCATTCCTCTGAAAACTGAAAACTGAAAACAGAGAGAGATACAGAAGAAGAGGAGAGTGAGCCAAATTTTGGAGGGTTTTGGTTTTTATTCGTGTGCTGAAGAAGTTCATAAGGTTTATGCTTAATTTAGTTGTACATTTTGTTATAAAAGTTGTATACTTTGGTAGAGTAAATTTAGTATTTTAGTTTAGTTTAAACAAATGTTTACTCAACACCAATTAGACCTGTATAGCGCGCTTTAATTGTAAAGCCATTACTTGGGTAAATTTTGACATGTGGCGTCCTAGTCGGGACTTTAAATAAAAATGAGGTGTAGTGGTTTAAGGCCCTATAAAGGGTAACCATATATGCATTATACACGCACACCGTAAGTGGGGCGTTTTGTATTATTTTTGGACTTTTGTTGAGTGAAATCAAAGGAAAATGGCTAGGAAATCAAGTGCATCAATACAAACCAAATCATTAATGTATGGTGTGGTGATTTCCTCCCCATCCTCTTCCTATTTTTTATACTTTTTAACAAATATTATAACTAATTTTAATAGAAATTTTGATTAAAAAAAATATCTAAATTATTTGATTCATCTCCAAGATGGCAAGCAACAAAAACACTCGTTTCATCTACACAAACAAGGCTCGGTCACGAGAATCTGGCGGATGAACAGATGGATTTTAGGCAACTAATGGCCATTGGCACATAAGCTTTATATTTTATCTACCATTTTAATTTTACCCCATTATACAAACCCTGTTTTTGGGCTAGGTTTATAATGAGTTGAATGATCATAAAAAGAATTCAAAGATATTTAGAGCAACAGACTTGCAAATATATATATATATATATAACTCTTATCCATTTGTATTCGTCTTAATAAACAAGTCTAAGCGCATGTTCTGTACAAGTTCTGTGCCCAGCACCAAAAAGACTAATAGTAGGAAAACTGGATGTGAATCTGGCTCATTGTTTCTTTATTATTTTTTGTTACAGCCATTGTGTAAATTAACGTGTTAAATGTGTCTTTTCATTGCCTCATTGGGGTTATTGAACTTACTCGTGCCATGTAAACCACTAATTAAACATGTACTCCCTCCGTCCCAATTTAAATGTCCTTCTTTCCTTTTTTGTTTGTCCCAAATTAAATGTCACTTTCCAAAATAGAAATGTACTTTCCAGTTTTGATCCTAAAAGACAAATCATAATCACCACTTTTGAGGATATTATTGTCATTTTACAACATACAAACAAAAAATTTCTTAAAATGTGTGTTTTTACTTTTTAGACATGGGACATTTAAATTGGGACGGAGGGAGTATGTGTTAGTGTCAGAAATCGGAATGATGATACACCTAGTTAAACTGTTCGGGTTGAATAATGTGTTGAACATGTCTTGTCAAACACGTTTTACTGGCTCAGTTAAATATTTAAAATTACATAAGGTTTAATATTCAAATACATACAATCAAAACGGTCAAAGTTAACTCAACTGTGCAAAGGAGTTGGTCGCTCGGGCCATACAGGCTCGGTCAAAATGGACTGCCTAGGAAAAAGGTTCATTAAACGGGTTATTCTAAAAAAAATATCAAATGACTAAAAATAATAACTATAGCAGCTACACCAAACAAAATATCAAATAAGCGCGATATTGAAATTCGTCTAACCAAACTGAAATAGGACATTAAGATCATTGAAGGTAGACCGCTAATCAAATGGGAATAACAAACCAATTGTACTAAGATCTACCATTCTTCTACCCCACTATATAATGAGTTGAATAATTATAGAAAGAATTCAAAGATGTTTAGAGCAACAGACTAACAGATATGTACTATCCATTTGTACTAGGCTAATATCTCTCTATAATGTAAATGCTATAAAATTTACCATCACAATTTCACATATTCAGGGCTTCTTAGACGCTATCAACAAGTCTCAGCACATGTTCTGTCCAAATTCTGTGCCCAGCAGCAATAAGACTAGTAGTAGGAAAACTGGATGCAAATCTGACTTAAAAGTTGGATGCTTTAGTGAAGCAAAGAAATTGTTTGATGGATTAGTTTTTTGTTCCACCCATTTTTTCAACTACTGTGTTAAATGTGTCTTGTCATTGCCTCATAATGAACTTAATCTGTGTTATGTAAACCACTAATTAGACATTTATGTGTTAGTAGTTAAACATATCATGTTCAGGTTCAATCATGTGTTGAACATGCCATGCCAAACACGCTTTTGCCGGCTCAGGCAAATAAATAAAATTATATCAGGTTTAATATTTAAATACATACGATCAATATAATCAAAACGTCAAAGGTAGCACAACTGTGCAAAATAGGTATACATTAACAAGTGTTCTTCATTCCCAAAACACAAACATTCCATAACTGTCTTGTTTTAATCGTTGTAGTGACCTAAATACCAAACGAGTAGCCATACATAAGCCTAATTTATCAACCTAAAAGTTGTTCCAACAATTTACTATTTCACACACTAAACATTTTTTTTCCATGACTGTTATATTTTCATCATTTCGTTAAAAAGCATTACTAAGCCAACCATTTTATGAATCTTTAGAATAATTTTAATATACAACGGTCAATCTTGCATATTATTTTACTACTCTGCTCTTAACTATTCAATGGATTTAACTTATATATTTTATTTTAGCAGTCAAAACTTACAACAGTTTTGTAGTGAAGGCTTCCAAGTTCCAACTATATTAACTAAACAAGTGCAGACAAAATGTTAAAAAAATAAAGCTACATCAAATGACACAAGATACCGTCTTTTACCACAGTAATGCCTAATAAGATACTAAGGCTGCTCTAATCTATTGCCTTCATCATCCCCCCTTTAATACTAAAATAAGATGGATGGTTGATTCATGGTGGACGTCATAGTCGGCAAGGGTATGGCTATCCCACAGTGGGTCTCCGGAGTTACAGTTATCCCCCAGTGGGTTTCTGTTAAATGTCAGTCTTTGCTCGCGGTGGGGAATACCTACAATATCATAGATCATGGATTTCACTTTCTGGATGGTGTCATGGGGTTTGACTTCCAGAGTAATCGTCTTTCCGTCGATGGTACTCTTGACGAATATGCGCATGAATCCCCGTGATATACGCATAAGTGTGACTGTGGATTCGTTGGTGATGTTATAGCTAGCAAGGGTTTCAATGCCGTGGAGAACCGTCTTGTTGAATATCAACTCCTGCTTGTCACATGGAATATGCACTTTATCCTGGATCTTCGCTTTAATGCTGTCCACAGTGTCTGATGGTTTGACTATCTGAGTAATGGTCTCTCCTGTGGGCGTCTTGATGAATATTTGCATGGATTCCGTAAATCCTCTTGATCTATGCAAGAGCGTGAGGGTTGACTCCCTGTTGATCTGGAAGTCAAGAACAGTCCCGCTGTCCCCAAGAACCAAATTGTTGAAGATTAACACCTGCTCGTCAACAGGAATCCGCTCCTTATGAAAAATCTTCAATTTCACCTTGGCGATGGTGTGTGTGGGTTTGACTGACAAAGAGATGGTCTTTCCTGAGCAAGTATTTACAAATATTTCCATCGACGACTTCACGGATTCACTAATGCACGTGAGGGTGGATCCGTTGATAATGTTGAAGTCAGCAAGCGTGTCATTATCGTCGTCGAGGACAATTTCATTAAAGATCAGCACACCCCCATAACCATAACTTCCATAACCATAATGCCTAAGCAACTTGGCTTTCACATTTCCGATGGTGTCTGAGGGTTTGACTTCAAGCGACAGAACCAAATGGTAGGGGCCAGGAGTCACGATGGATATAATCATCTTAGAGTTGCGCATAAGTTTGAGGGTGGATTCCTTCTTGATGCGCAACTCGGCAAGGGTATCGGTGTCCTGAAGAAGCATTTCATTAAAGATCAGTTCCTGCTGGCAACACGGCATACCTTCCTTAGCCTCAATTTTGAGTTTAACGCTGCGAATGGTGTCTAAGCCTTTGACTTCAAAACACATAATCTTACCGTTGGCAGCCATCACTAAGATACAATAAAACACACACAAAGATTGAAGTAAGTAGCTACTAAATCAAACCATCAACAAAGCAATGAATAACAAATCTGATAAATCACATACAGATAAGCCCTAATACAACAATTATAGCAATATTCAAGCTATAACGATGATTGGAAATCATTAATTAGCCCTAAAACAACATAATATTGAAAATATTAAAGAAACAAGAGTGGTTACCCTTTATCTCTCCATCTTCGTTCTCCTCGTCTTCGTAATAATCGTGAGTGTGGTTGGTTTTTCTCTTCCGATTAGCAGCCCCGTCGCTGTTCGGTTTCCTCAACGAAGCCATTCCTCTTCCTCTGCTTTTCTCGAAAATGTTTTAGAAAGAGGGAGAGAGTGAGTCAAACTTGTTAGGGTTTGCACCCTTTTGTTGAGTAATCTTTCCACAACCCACCCAACCCCCCCCCCCCCCCCCCCCCCACACACACACACACAACAAACTTATCTGGTACGGTGGTTAGTTGAATTCTTTCTGAGTCTAACTTGGTATGGTATAAAAATCTGTTTTTAAAACATTGGATACTGAGTTGTGTTTTCAAAATGATTCGTAACCTGACTCAATTTGCACTGCTAAACTTGGTTCAACCAGACGCGAACCATCGGTTTGTATACCGATCCCCCTTCTCGTCGTGCCAGCCAGTTTTAACATGAACTAGTTTGAGCCGAACTGGTTTCAACATGACCCAAAAATAGTTTAATTTTTAAATACCAATTTTGGGTATCGGTTTTAACCCAGCCAGTGGCAAAGGTTAGTGAGGGTCAGGGGGTGGTTTCGGTATTTTTGCTTAGTGGTGGAAGTTTGCGATTTTCGTAGGTAATTGTTATATGTATTAAGTCCGGCCACTACCGATACAAAAAATTGAGTCCGACCCTGCCGATTTGATCTTCAAGTTTCACCACTGAACCCGGCTCAAACTGGCTTATGACCTGAACCAGTATCTCCTCAAACTGGTTTTGACCAAAGTTGACCAAACTGATTCGGTTAACGACCCAAACAGTTTGGGAAAAAAAGCCGGTTTGTACACCTTTTAATAGGGGCATGTTTCGTCTTTATAAAACTACAACTTTACTAGTTTTGTAAGTAGACTAGACTTGATTTATTGGTTATTTAGTCTAAACAAATGTATTTCTTAGGGATAAACTCTCTATGTGACCGGAAATATCCATAAAAATAATAAAAGACTAGGTTTTATAATGTGATGTATAGCAAGTTGGTTAAAAAATATCACGTTTAGAAAAATCCGTTTAACCTTCACATGTTTTAATCTTAACTTTAAGACTTGGCATGGGTTGGAAACCGAACCGGGCCAAACCAAAGCTGAAGAAACCATACATAGGGTGTATTGGTGTAGCATCAATCGGGTCCAGTTCGAGTCGGTCAGTTCTTCAACACCGGTTTGTAAGTTTCGCTAGAATAGATGATATCCAGTCTAAGAACATGTATACAAACCGATTGAGACTTGAGAGTGATTGAGAGTTCTTTTACTAACATTGTGGTATCTAACCTAGTGTCTGAAATTTATTTGAGTAAATTAAAAGAAAATAGATAAGAAATGAAGTGCATCAACACAAACCAAATCGTTCACGTATTCAAGGGAAACGGGTATTAATTTATTTTAGTAAATTAAAATTATGTAAGTTCCCTATACTTTTATTTTTAAATTAAGGAAATGTCACTTTTATTTATTTTCATAATAAAAAAGTACATTTATATGTTGTTTTATCAAAATAAATTAAAGAGAGAATTACACAGATTGTCCTTTAGTTTTACCTGAAATTGCATCCTATGTCCTTTTTTTGAATTTTTAACTCCTTATGTCCTTTCTTTTATACACTTGTTACACCCTATGTCCTTTAGGCCAAACCAAGTTAAAAAACTCGGTTAAGCTGCTCACGTGCCCCTCACGTGAGGGGCAATCCTGTCTTTTCACCCTCAAAAGGACAATATGTGTAATAATAATAATAATAATAATAATAATAATAATTCAAGAACACAAAACACAAATCGGTTTACACAGACAATACACACACACATCTATGAGAGAGAGAGACTTGGAGAAGGGGAAAGAAAGGGAGCCGGTGGCCCCTCCGCCTCCGGGCAAGCTCCGGCAACCGAGCTCCTCCACCCACCCCTCACCTCCTCAACACCCCACATCTATGATTATTACTTTAGAGATAGAGAGAGACGCAGAGCCGAGAGGAAGAGAGAGGTATAGGAGAGAGAATGAGCTCAGAGGAGAGAGAAAGGAGAAGAGGAGGTGGTGGTGGTTCCTGCAGCGGCGGCGGCGGTTCACGGTGGTTGTTTCAGATGGCAGCAATGGTTCCTTTATCTCCGATTGAAAACAGGTAAAAACCCCCAAATCACCTCTATTCTCTTGATTCTGATGCCCGATGATGAGGAGGTTGTATTGGTGGTGTTTATTGTTGACAAGGAGGAGGGTTACAGGGGTTAAGGTGGGAGGCTGTGGTGGCTACGGTGGTCATAGGTGGTGGTGACGACTGTGGTGGTGGTTAATGGCTGTTCCAAGTTAGGCGCTGGTGACAAGGGTTTGGTTCGGGTTACAAGAGTTGTGGTGGTGGCTGTTAGATGGATGACAGGGAATAGGCGATGGTGGTTGTGAATTAACCGGGTTCTGTCAGGAGTTCGGGTCAAAGGTCGGGTACAGCTCTGGTCAACAAGTTAGTCAACTGTATAGTCAACTGAAGTCACTGTCACCATCGACCACCCCTGTGGTGGTTGATGGTTCGACGGTGGGGAGGTGGTGGTGGTCCGGCAATGGTTCGACGGTGGGGAGGTGGTGGTGGTTACGGCGGCGGTGGTGGAGATAGGTATGTTGGTGATGAATTAATGGTGGTTTAGGGTTTGAGTTGTTGAAGGGGTAAAGATGAAGATGATGATGTTTGTCTGATTTGTTTTTTTTTTTTAAAGTTTTATCATGTTTTAAGGTGAAAAGACAGGTTTGCCCCTCACATGAGGGGCACATGACCAACTTAACTGAGTTTTTTAACGGGGTTGGGTCTAAAGGACAAACGGTGTAACAAGTGTACAAAACAAAGGACATAGGGAGTTAAAAATTCAAAAAAAGGACAAAGGATGCAATTTCAGGTAAAACTAAAGGACAATCTGTGTAATTCTCTCTAAATTAAATTTGATTTAGTTTAAAAAAAATTAAAAAAGAGGAGGAATATTGGGTAGTGATAGAGGGTGAAGTGATGTGGCGATGGAGTGAATTAAGGGTAGTGATAGTGACAAGGATAGTGACCATACCTTATGGCCTTACTAGCATTGCTATAAAATTACTAGATCCGGAAAATGAAAATTTTCGGATTTTCTTTATTTATTGTATTAAAAAAAAGCTGCTCGATAAATTACCCAAACAAGCATTTAAATATGGCACATCAAACGCTTCAATCCTCCCTTGCGAAAATTTATAAAACTAATCTCATATCCTAAGGCGAAACGTACTCTTGGGCACATCAAACTAATCTGTTATACAAGGTTTGTTCGGGGAGGTCCAAGCAACAATGTACTCTAGCTTGGGTTAAGAATAAGGCGAAACAAGAAGAATGGACGTGGGAGAACTGACGTGCTTTTGACACTCCTAATACGTAACTTGGATGTTTGTTTTGAAATAAGACGATGTAAAGGGTGAGCCGAACTATGGCTAGAACCTTGCTAGTCATGACTTTGTAAATATATATTGTTTGGGTGGAATGAAATGTTGTTTGCTGATTAAAAAAAATACACGCCTCGTTAACTGTCCCGAATGTTTAGGACCTGCTCATCGGCTTCAGGTCAAGTAAGTTTGCCATCCTTATTCATTTGAATCATTTCCCCATCAACACTCCCTCCCGCTACCTAGCTGATAACCGCTCGCCTCCTACCCATTTTTTTCAAACCAACATTAATTAATGATTTAATGTCGTCAGGCACCACCTCATCTATATGCTTTGGTTACAATAAAAAAAATCCAAGTAAGCCATTCCTCTAAACCATGCTTTTTTGGCACTTCCCTGCATACCAAAAGCAAAAATCACTAAATGATGCCAAGTGTTCAAGAAATTCTCACCTTTTTGGCACTTAATTCCAAGTGAACATAACCTGACTATGGACGAAACCAACCAAGTGATACCATATATCCATAAAAGTTTTTAAACATCATCAATATCGTCAAGCACCACCATTTTGGTCGTTTGGCTTGTTTGAAAATACGGATGAGGAGCCTTTAAAAAGATTCCGGATAGGTACTAAGGCTAAAGGGTGTGGGGGATGGCATTGGCCTGGCAATGGCAAGGAGGCCCGGCAACACCGCCCCTAGGCATGGCATCATCATGGACGGCTTCTCATTGCCGTTCTTGCCGATCCTCCACCTCACCATATCATTATTTCTAGGCAATGATGAGCCCCATCATCATAGTGCACACCACCCCTTAGGCATGGCATCATCACCCTCACCGACACATTTGCCTATGTGGAGGCCCATCCTCCCCCAACCACACCACTCAGCCTAACAACTATGAAAAACAAGTACAAGAAATGGAGGCCAAAGCACACCCCACGTCAACCATCACCCACATGGTTCAACCTTACAATGATCATTTGCTCTAGTTTCAATGACTACCACTCGGTTTACCCTTACGCAATTCGAACCATGATTGAAGTCACGAACACACATGAGTTTGGTAAATCTTGATGTGGTGTGACTTGTGAGGTCAAAAATAGTTCAACTATTATTAAGTTATAAGATTAACAGGGTAAAAATTTTGGGTTAAAAACATTCAACATTTAAACATACTAATATTGCAATTCAACTGATTCAAATACTTGTACAAACAAGTAACAAAACAGAGCTACATCAAAATACACAAAGCAACGTCTTTAACTACAGACGTGGATCATAAAACAGGCTGCTCTAATCTAGCATCATCATCCCTCCCATTTAACCTTAATCATCAATTTTAAGAAGAAGTTCATGATCTAATTCATCTCCGTAGAAGCAGTAGTCTTCAAGGGTAACGCTATCCTCCAGATGTTAACTTGGCTAGAGATCACATGCCTTTGCCGATGTGTCAATATCTGACGGGATATGGGAATACCAAGCTTATCCTGGATCATGCATTTCACAGTGCGGATGGTGTTAGAAGGTTTTACTTCTAGAGTAAACATTGCCTCTCCAGTGACGGGGCGGATTAATATACGCATTAATGCGGATGATGAAAGCATTAGTCTAAGTTCGGAATCCTTGCTGATGTGACAATCACCTAGGGTATCCTCGTTGTGGAGAACCATATTGTTGAAGATCAACTCCTGCTCGTCACAAGAATAACCTGTTTCACCCTCGAGCTTAACTTTTATGTCGTGTATGGTGTCCGAGGGTTTAACTTTCAAAGTAACAGTGTCTTCATCCCTTACGTTTATATCTATTACAAATCCTCTTGATTGATGCATAAGCGTGAGGGTCGCACCACTGTTGATGTAGTGGTCAAAAAGCGTACCGCTACCCCTTAAGACCGTGTCTTCAAAGATCAAAGCTTGTTTTTCACATGGAATATGTTCCTCAAAATAGATCTTCATTTTCACATCTGCGATGGTGTCTGTTGAGTAGACATCCAAAGATATTGTTTTTTCCAGTGAACATATTATTAACATTTATTTTCATCGGTTTCACTGGTTTACCAGTGACTGTTAGTGTGGATTTGTCCTTGATGTGGAAGTTGGAAAGGGTAAATTTGTTGTCAAGAACCTCTCGTTGAAGATCAGCTCCTGTTGGTCAAAGGGAATATGTTGATCAGCCTGGATCTTGAGCTTGATGCTGGCAACCGTGTCTGAGCCTCTGACATAAAGAGAGACGATCTTACCGGTGTCGGTCTTGTCTACGATACAAATCAAACACACACAAAGATTCAAGTAAACTATAAAACCAAGCACATTAAAACCATAAAACACACATAAGACCTGCTGCAGACTTTCAATTCGGTCATGGGCTGTAACAGGAAGAAGATCATGGTCCATGGTATCGTTATGGTGACTATGTGCAGGGCCGGTTTTGGGCATGGGCAGGGTGGGCGACGGCCCAAGGCCCAAACTCCCGGGAGGCCCGAAATTTTAAAAATTTAAAATATATATTATTTATAAAGTGTATTTAAATTAATTTGGTGTAGGAAATGAGAATAAAGCCTAGGTAGATGAATTGGCTAGTGAATTATATTTCAAGATGGAGAACATAGGTTCAAATCCCACTTCATGCATTTAATTTTTGTATACCAATGCATTTAAAGAAGAAGACCAACATTTCTTTATTTTTCAATATAATATATATTCTAGGTATTGATGTTTGATAATTAAAAGTTGAAATTTGAATTACTCATATTTGAAGTTAAAACTTGAATTTTATAAGGGGCCCGATTTTTTTAGTCGCCCTAGGCCCAAAACGTTTCGGAGATTCTCGGAGACGGCCCTGACTATGTGTGCGCTTAGGAAGGCAAGGAATAATTCGGTTTTCAATGGGAAGGATCCTAGTGTGGAACGGATTGTGGCTAGCGTGAAATCTTTACCGTATCTTTGGTTGAAAAATAGAACTAAATGTAATAGGATTGGTTGGCAAGAGTGGCGTATATATCCTATGTATATGTTGTAGTTTGTTGTGCCAACGGTCCTTGTTTTGAGGTCCGGTTTGGCAGTTGTGAATGAAAGCATTTTTCCCAAAAGAAAAAAATAAAACAACAATATGTAGGCCATAATATGTAGCAAACATTTTAAATAACGATGATGATCTAAAAAAAGAAGTCTTACTGTTTATCAGGCCATGATTAAAGTTGTTTTTAAGAGCTTCTCTGTTGGCCATTTCTTTGCCCTTATCCACCATTTTTGTTTCGAGATTCTTAGAAGCGTCGTTGTCTCCATAACCCTTCTCCTCGACATCACGAGACCTATCCTCTCCGTCCGACATTTTTGCTGTGGTCTTCACGTCATTGATTCTTGCGCTGACGTTCCGTTAGGAAAGAGAAACCGCTTCTCTCGTTTGGGTAACCAATGTTCTCTCGTTTGGGTAACCGATGTACTACAGTTTCTTTCTTTTTAGACCATGGGTGTGGAACCGGCATAGGAGAGGCATAGGCAAGTCAAGGGCTTGCCGGGCCGGGCAACACCGCCCCCCTTAGCCCCGGCACGGCAAGGGCGGCAACCCCATGATCTTCAAGCCGGGCCTAATTTTGTCTTGGGAATGGTGAAGAGCCGTTGGTAACGGCTATTTTTTAAAAAAAAAAAAAAAAAATTCATTATTTATAAATACAAACCATTCAACCCAATTCCACCACATTTAACTTACAACTTTTATACAATATATTTTATAAACACTCTCACAAACACTCTCAATATATTTAAACCACCCAATTATTTATAAAAAATCCAACCCCTCAACCACTCATGTCGTTATCATCTTCTACGTCGTCTTCGTCTTCTTCGGGTTCATCATCTACAAACGAAGCCGTCAATTTTGTGATAAACATCGTGGCGCAAGCGGCGCAGATTATTGCCGAGGAGGAGGGAGATGAAGTCGACTCGGTACCTAGAACTAGGCAAGCGGCTATTAACAGAGACCGAGAGAGTACGTTTTTATATATTTATTGTGTTTATATTTTTTAAGATTGTAGATTTTTATTGTGTTTATATTTTTTAAGATTGTATATTTTTATTGTGTTTATATTTTTTAAGATTGTAGATTTTTATTGTGTTTATATTTTTTAAAATATGTGTAGGCGCCCATGAAAGATTGGTAGCCGATTATTTTGCCGACGAGCTTTAGCAAGAAATATTTGCGAAAACCAAACTTCAGTGAGGTCCAACAGTTGTATCAGTTCCATCACCAAAGACATGGTTTTCCAGGCATGCTCGGAAGCATTGATTGCATGCATTGGCCTTGGAAAAATTGCCCGGTTGCATGGCGCGGCATGTTTAAACGAGGGGATCAAGACTATCCTTCAATAATTTTGGAGGCTGTGTGTTCACAAGATCTATGGGTTTGGCATGCTTTCTTTGGCATTCCCGGATCGAATAACGACATTAATGTCATTAACCAATCGGAGGTTTTTGACGATGTCATAAAAGGAACCGGTCCGGATACCAGGTTTACAGTATCGGGGGTGGAGTATAGGCGCGGTTATTATCTTGCTGATGGTATCTATCCATCTTATTCGACGATTGTTAAAAGTATTCACCACCCGTTGGATGAAAAAAGAAAGAAATTTGCCAAGTATCAAGAGGCGGCAAGAAAGGACATTGAACGGTTATTTAGGGTTCTACAAGCAAGGTGGCACATCATTGCGAACCCGACACGTATGTTCACCCCTAAAAGATTGCGTTACTGTATGTATGCGTGTATCTTGTTGCATAACATGATACTCGAAGACGAAGGCAACGCTATCTGTGAGTATGACGAGAATGCCCCGCCGGAGAATACCGTGCCTGTCGACCCACATCAACAAGATTTAAACGACTTCTCGTTACATAACGAGTACACACATCACAATCTTCAAGCGGACTTGGTTGAATATATTTGGAACAACGGACATGCGTAGATTATTTGTAATATTTTTTTTATGTCGAATAGGTTATGTATTTTTAGATGTTTTTTTTAAATTATTTGTAATGTTTTTAACTTTTTAATATTAATATTAGAATATTACCTTTTTTATTTAATTTTAATGTTATAATATTATTTAATTAAAAAAAAATAAAAAATGATGCATTAAATGGTGATGGGCCTCCTCCATACCTCTTGGAGCATCATCCCCATGATTGTCCTACCCCACGCTGACGTGGCAGGTGAGGTGGAGGCAAGTCATGGATGATGGGCCTAAACCACACCCAAAGGTCTTATTTGTTTTAACTTTTAATATTTTTTGATGTCACGCAGTGCAATCGGTGAGCTCCATCTACATCTTGAGCCATCCTTGACTCATATGTATTGTTTCTTCAAGAGTGGGTGATTATTAGACTGTCCGGAGTTGGGGGCGGGAAGGGGGGTAAACACCACTCCGAGGGTGGCGTGGAGAGGGCATGAAGGAGGGGGCGGGGATATTCCAACCGGCGTGGGGCAAATTTGTGGGGTGATGTGGCACTATTTGATTGGTCAGGTTTTTTTTTAACTTTAACACAATATAATATTATTTCCTTCTCCCTCTTCCACTCCCCGCAATTTTTTTCCCCTCCACGTGGGACCCAAAAGTGTCACATAGCGCTTCATCCCCCTCTCCCCCCCCCCCACCACTCCGTATAGTCTTAAACAATTAAACATTTTGTTGTTACATGCTCTCCAAATCGATAATGACACACGTCATGACCCACTAAAAGTTCTGTCAAATTTGCTTGGTGCCTAAAGCCCTTTGTGGCCGCTAAAGGGTCGCCCCTAATGCTATTTTTCCACGTGACATTTTTTTCCATTTATTTATTTTGCCACGTGGCAAAAATCTGTGCAATCTGGGCAAAACCTTTAGCGGCAACAGGTCGCCGCTAAAGGTCTTTTTTTCCGCTTTGTCCACAAACGCACAATCAAACGAAATAATAACAAAACTAATTAACATGTTTTAATAAGGATTCATTTTCGGGCGTGTCTTTCTAGTCCCAATATATATTAAAATATAAATATAAATAAACATACATACACACACATACATACATACATACTTACAAACATACATACATACATACATACATACATACATACATACATACATACACTCATACATACACACACATACATATACACATACATACACTCATACTTACACTCATACATACATACATACATACACACACACATACATACACACACACACACACATACTTACAAACATACACACTCATACATACATACATACATACATACACACACTCATACATACACTCATACATACATACATAAACACACTCATACATACACATACATACATACATACATACATACATACACACAGATACTTACAAACATACACACTCATACACACACATCACATGCATACACACACACATACATACATACATACATACACATATAATATATTTTTTTTAAATGTTTATACATTATATATTTTTTGAAAAAATACATGTTTACTTACATATATCTTTTTTTTAAATATATATAAATAATATATTTTTTTAAATAAAAATACACAATTTAATATAAATATACATACCTAAATACACACATACATACCTATTTGCACACATACAAACCTAATACTAACAATATATAGCATAAATATTAAAAAAAAACAATTAGCGGTGACTAATCGGTATTTTTGACGAATCTTCAGGTGGTTCACTAGATTGGTGCTTCCCTGTACCATATTATAATAAAATAAAACAAAGTGAAAAAAAAAAGAAAAAACATGGAAAAAAAAACTTACGGTGTGGTGGTGGTGGTGCAGCACGTTCACAATTCCGGTGGTGGTTGTTTGAGGTGCTTCTCAGTGGCCGGTGGGTGAGGGAGGGATGCGAGTAAGGGAAAGAAAAAAGGCCTTGGCGGCAGGTTATAAAATTTTTTACTTTTACGTCACCGCTAATGCTCAAAAAACCACGGACGTTTATGGGCCGTTGGATCTACTTCTTGATCAAGGGTGGGGATTAGGTGGCATCAGGATTAGACCTTTAGCGCGCGGCGACCCGCCTGGCCGTCGCCGCTAAAGGTCAGATTTCTTGTAGTGACCAGTTGTATTTGCCATCAGAAATTCACGAGAATGACCAATACAAAAAGCCAAAATGAACATCTGATGCATCTATTCATTAGGCACAAACCATTCTTCGCGTCTACCATTTAGATGATTGTGCGTGTAAAGTTCTTAGATGATTTGATTTTTAAGGTCTATGAGTCTACACTTTACACTCGAGGCTGTTCTTGAGACACATAAGGCCCAACCTTAAAATTAAAGGTCTCTGAGAACAAGGTTCAGACCTTATGCGTCTAAATAACAGCTTGAGTCTAAAGTATAGATGTTGGGACCTTAAAAATCAAGGCGTCTGAAAACTTTACACGTGTAATTATCTAATTGGTAGACGCAAAGAAGGCCAGTCCCTAATGTATAGACACATCAGATGTTCATTGTGGTTTTTTTTTGTTTGTCCATTTTGGTGATTTTCCCATTTGCCATCATCAACCATCACATTGCCAAACATATTGTGTATCCCATTCAACTCCAAATCTTCTACCTTTATGTTTGATTGTCGAGACCAGTTCCACCCCTGTTGTATCGAACCCATTTGGTTAATTTTCAATTTACTCTCCTTCTATACATATATAGTACGTACATCCTTTCTATGACTCTTAGGGGAACAAGGTTGGGAATGAGTCTTTTAGCTTTCCAAGATTGGACCAACTATCCTTGCAAAATGCCATTCAATTGAGATGCCTAATTTTTCCTTTGATTAGGTCCCATGACACGATGTCATCTTTGAGAAGACCAATTTCAAGCTTCGAAAAATCTGTCTACAGTTCTATCATATTACATTTAACTTGGATAAGTTCCTTACCATGCATTGACTAAATAACTTTTACCTATAAAATGACTCATCTATGTTATATCTCCACTATCACCTATAGAGGACATTAGCAATACACCTCAAGTATATGACTGGGAATGAAGCCGCTTGACAATTTAGGACATTAGCAATACACCTCAAGTCATACTCTTTTTTTACCTTTACGAATGACAATTCCAATGCAAACTATTCTCTATCGAGCCTTTTCTAACCAGGTCTAACCCATATATTTTTTGGCTAGCGTGACAGCTTATGTGGCACAAAACCTGATGATTTGCTAACGCGGAAGCTTATCTGACACCATCACCACCTGCACCACCCATCATCATCAGCTTTCAATATGCAAAAACCACCTCCACCGCACCACCACTAGTCTTCAACCTACAACATCTTACTCCTTGTCGGCTTCGTTTTCCCGATCTTAACTCCACCCTAAACCATAGGTTTTTATAGAAAGAGGGAGTACCAACGCCAGTAGTGATTAGGGTTCCGTAGCGAACTTTGATGATGACAAAAACGGTTATCTTTACGGCAACCACTTGACATGATGGTGTTATACACGAGACAAAAAACAACGGTAAGCTGTTAGGACTTGGGGCTTAAAAGTTGGGAAAGATGGTGGTTGATGGTAAGGTTGGCGGTGATGGAAACAAGAACAAAGGTGAATGGAGGTGGGATTGTGGTTTGACAATGGCGTTGTGATCGTTGACTAACGACAGTAAGTAGTTGTAGTTGCACAATGACTTTTGGCGATCTGAACTATCGAAACGATAGTGGTTTAAGGTTGCAAAGATGACGACATTGTCACACCCTCAAATCCACTTGCGGAGTTTTACCGCGAGGCGCATGACAAACCAGGATCCAAGTCAACGATCACAATAAACAAATCTAAATGAACATATGCAATTTCAAAAAAAAACATAGTTTAAAATCCCCAAATACAGCGGAAGCTTATTCTCAAAACATAATCCAAAAGTAAACCAAAGTATTCAATGTTCGAAAACCATGCAACCCTAACTAGACGCCGTGCAGACGCGTGCGCCCTAGTTCTGTAGTGCTATCTTAGCGACCTGAGAAAACATGTAAGAGTTACGTCAGCACAAAAATGCTGGTGAGTTCACAGGTTTGTAAAATAAGTACCAAGTTCAACCTGTCCATACTATAACAATTTGTAAACCAAGGTACGCTAGCTAGGCGTATGTTTTGTTACTACTACGATTGGAAAACCATTACTAACTCGCAAACCAGATGTTGTGCCCGAATAGTAAACCTGTTCCTGTTTGAGACAATATGCACTCGCCCGGCCCTCCAAGCCGACGAGCGGGGTTGGTCACTCCCAATAGATCTATTCACATTTCCCCGTTGTGCTAACCCGCACATTCATGGTTTCCCCCCGGGACTTCCAAAGATCGTATAGTAAACCATAGAAACCCATAGTATGACAGTTGTTACCAAAACATCAGTTTAACACATGTTTTCTCCCCCAAAAAGTGAAACCAGTTAAAAGTGGGGCCGTGAACTCACCTTAGGTTGCGTTACTTCGTAACACGAATAAAGTCAGCAAGCTATGCTAGCCCCGTAAAGCGGCGACCTAACATATGACAGTTACAAGTACTTAGACTAATAACCCGTAGGTTAGTTAGTCCCTAGATGTCCAGACCATAACCAAGTTCGTTTGAAAACACTGTGACTGTTAAACTAACCCAATGTACAAGACTCGACATCCCATTGGTGACCCGAGACTCCCCGTGTTATACTAGCACTCTCAAACATACAATCATGCAATCACACTTAACATACGTTAAAGTCCAACAAGTTATAGCACGTAGTTCAAGTATCACATAAATAAGTCCGAGCACATGTTACCAAGTTATTAGGTATGTTACGGGGTTCTGAGCATGTTCCTAGGTGTCAAATCGGGTCCCGGAATGCTAAATTACACTTACAGCAGCAGTACAGGCGATTAGGAAAAGTCAACTAGCAATTACGTTGGTCAACAGGCAATTAGGAAGGCTAATCGCCTATACTATAGGCAATTAGGGTCATGTGGTATGCAAATCAGGAGTTTATAGGCGATTAGGGTCATAAGACATGCATTTATAGGCGATTAGGGTCATAAGACATGCATTTCAGGACTTAACTAGCAATTAGGATCACAATTGCATGCAACGAAGGCAATTAGCCCCCAATCACCTATGCTATAGGCGATTAGGGTGTCATAGCAGGCGATTAGCCTCCTAATCGCCTATAGCATAGGCGATTAGGGTTTAACACTCCAAATCAAACCCAGAACGTGTGTAAACATCAAATATCAATCAAACAATCATATCAAACATATTTCAATAAAAATCCTTCGTTTAACCTCGTTCTATCAGCCCTGAATGCAACCATGTATCCCAAAAACAATACACCTAGCATGAAACATCACATTAACATGCATAACCGTAACCCTAATGAACAATTACTCAGATTTCATCAACATGCTATCATCATTAATCTGTAACTACCATAATATCATGTTAGCAATCCTTCTTGAATCACAAAAACCCTATCTTTCAATTATAAACACACATATAACATGCATGATAGTTAAAATCCAATTAACAACGATTATTAACGAATTTCAGAAGACACATACGTTTGTAAACAGGTCTGGACCATTAGGGATTGAAGAAAAACATTATTAAAAGTTGCATGAATGAAAACCACACCTTAGGTTTATGATAGATTGATGTAATAGGCTTGAAATCGTGTGTTTTGATCCAAAATCGTGTTCCAGAGGTTGTGTGTGTGTTGGGGCGAGTTGTGGGACGACTAGGGCTGTTATAATGAAGTTTAGGAGGTCAAGTATTGTATTTATAGTCGTTTTTAGTCGCCAGGTACGTTGCAGGCGATTATGCAGCTTTTGCAGGCGATTAGGGTTGCTAATCGCCTTCCCTATAGGCGATTAGCCTGCTAATCGCCTAAAGGCAATGCCCAGTCGCCTAATATACCCAGCTAATCGCCACCCTATAGGCGATTAGCCCTCCCTAATCGCCTATAGGGGTTGGTTCTGCGTATTTTGCGCGTTAAACCCCGTTTTAACATATGTTAACCCATTTTCACATACCGACAAGTCACATAATGATTGTAAACACATAATACTTGCAAACAAACACATTCACACTCGTTCACCAATTCCCGGGACTCGAGACTTGTATGTTCCCTATGCTTTGACGATTCTACGAATCGTCACCCCTTGTACACTTGGTTAAGGACTGACATCTAATGATCCTCTAGACTAAAATAACAGTTCCCGATCCATAACACGACTCAACTAACCCAGTTAAGTATAACATACGCGTGACTCGCTAAGGTAGACTTTAATCTAGACAACGTTGTTAACCTGAATTTGCCGGGTGTCACAGACATATGGTTCCAGTGAGGGATAGTGACGTCAACTATGGTTAAAGAAGGTAAGGTTGGTAGTGGTGGTTGATGGTAATGGTGGTGCGTGGTGGATGTGGTGGAGGTGTCATGGGGCCACATAACATTCAAAATAAAAGATAATCAAGTTTTGTGCCGCATAAGCTGTCATGTTAGCAAAAAAACTATTTGGGTAAGACCTCAGTTGGAAAAAGGCTTGGTGGAGGAAAATAGTAGAAAGTTGGGTCTATCTTGGCGCATTTCTTAAGATAGGATTAGTGTCGTCCAACATATGAAAGATAGGATTATCAAAATCCAATATCCCTAACATTTATACACTTGGATGATGAGGGGTTGATTGTGGTAAAATGGGGAACTTAACAAAATAGTTGGGGAAATGAGAAGGGATGATTTGTTATTTTTTTCAAAACTTCTAAGTAATTGCGTTTGTGTGTGTGTGTGGTGAGAGTAAGAATATGTCATCCAATGAAGAAGTCTCGTAAAATATGGGTGGAAGGTGTTTACTGTAACGCACCGCCTAATTTTTTGCTTTATTCTTCGTGTATCTAGAATTTTAAGGGCTGTTCACGAGGATATTTAAGCTGCTGGAAAACTCTACATGTTGCTAGACCATACAAGGTTGTTTGGGACAACCTAGATCAACCGCAAAAAGCTATAGAACAATGTAGAATGTTGCTATAATCTTCCACCAATAAGCTTCTAGAATCTGCTCGAAAACCAGAAACTTTGCATGTAAAAATACAACCAAGAAGCTACTAGAATATGCCCAAATGTTGGATATTTTGCTGCTAATAATAGAATATTCTAGACCAACAAATAGGCTCCACAAGATATTTGCTAGAGAAAGATCTAGAAATTTGGCCAATATATTATGTGTAGATCCTTCTAGATCTGGAAGTCACTAGACATTAGTAACTAGTATAAACAGGGAACAATAGGCTCAACTCATTCTGAAACGCCCCCTTGTAAACCATCATTTAATCAATATAAAGATTATCTTTCTTGTATACTTGTGATCAAGCAAGTATAAGAAATAACTCTCGTATTCTAAAAACCAACCAACTGTTTCAAACTTCCACTGCAAAAATAACTTGTTCAAACTAGTTGGCTTACTTGGATCATGTATCTATGGCCAAACGAGACTCAAAAGTATATATATCTTTTGAAAAGTATATTTAAACCTAACAAACGTATGTGCATTTACTGAAGACAACAACTAAGTTGTATCTACTCTATTTAAATATATTATATTGTCGTTCAAAAATTATTTTTATAAATACATATAAGTATATATGTAAGTGTAAAAGCATGATCTACAACTATTGTTAAACCTTACACAACTCTGAATGAACTATATAACTACGTAAAATGGGCCAAAAACTATTCATTTCCCGTGTCAACAATTACCAACGAGTTACAAGATTAACGAACCAGTAGAGCTCAACAACACGCAGTATAACATTACGCTTTTAGTAGAAGTTTATGGTTTGCTAATCATTGTCGGGCGAATTCATGCATATTGTGAAAGTTTATGTCTTTGACACATATTATTTGGATACAAGATTCACGGAGTTTAACATCCCTTTTTTTTCTTGATTTATACTTTGGGGGAAAAACATGCTTGGTTTATACAAAAAAAACATACAAGCATTATAAGAGCATACAAGGTTTACGAAATATGCTACGTTTACATAAAATTGTACAGTTTATAGAAACACACAGGATTTTCATACAATAACGGGGTATTTTGATCGCGATTGTGTTACATGAGTTACGCACATCACACTAGTCTCAATGGTGTTACAAACATCACGAGAAACGTCTCCAGGAGCATACTATAACCATTAGCTATGGACTTCACCTAGGTCATATGAATTGTACTATTGGGTTAACATCCTTATTCATCAAGTTGGTCGCACCAACTATCACTAAATAAATGGATATTATCCACTGATCATTTCAACGTTTTGTGATGGAACGTTAGTGGGGCAACAACAAGTAACTTCAAGGGTTGGTTACAGGCTCATCGCAACTACATCATTAGTTTTAATCCTATCTGGACTAATTATAGATCGCCCCCAAACTCGTTTACCAAGGCCATTGCATTCCAAAGGTAAGTTTTTCAAGATTTTCAAACTTACATTTGCCATGTATTTCAATGACAAGTTCATCAAAGTTTTCAAGATATATTTGCACGTCTTTCTTGACAAGTTTGTCAATATTTTCCAAGAAAATGATTTTTCATTGTGACGAATAAACATGTGAACTCACCAAAATTATTTGACGTATTTAAGCATATTTTTTAGGTATCATCTAACTGTGACACGGTTGGAATGGTTGGAACATTTGAATTGGGAATCTTAGATGATGCTTAGTTGTGTTGACGTTCTTCCCTCCTTAAATGAAAGTCCGAAACACAACATCAAGGTATTCAAAATTTCTTTGAAATTTATTCATCAAAACATAGGAATAATGAGTGGAAATGAAAATTAAGAAAATGTGTGTCCCTGCTATGAGGATGTCATAAAAACTAACGAATAAGTTGACGAGCATGATGCAAATTGTTGAACGATAGTCTGGTAGTTAAAAGACTTAGAGAAAAGGTTACGCGAATTCAGCAATGGGTTTTTAAAGAAGATGGAAGAGAAGATTAAGGAAAGAATGGTTACACTTTCATATATGGAAGAAGAAGATTCCATCGCTTGTTGTGTCTACTACGGTGGATCATGGGGCGAAAAGATAATTCCATGACCATCATCGAACTTGCTCTAAGAAAGTTGTTGTATGATTATGGAATTCAATAGTCTAAATCAAGAGGAAACATGGGTTCTTGAAGAAAATGAAATGGGTGTTGTTAATTGCGTTGAATGTTCTAACTTCACGAGGTCAAAAGATGAAGTGCACGGTCATGAGTTTCTCTGCCCTAAAAAGCCTGCATATGAAGGTTTTATTCTCAAGTGGCAAAAGGTTACCAGCCAATTGAAGAAACCAGTGATGAAGTTGTAGTGATCAATGATGCAATTACTATTGAGGAAGTCTCTCATTATATGAGTGATAACACACTTGATGTTAAAGTGCTTATGAAGATATATGCATAACAGTACCCAGATTTCGTGAAACAAATAAAATAGGAGCAAGAAAGGAAGGCTGGTGAAGATTCGGGATAGGATTGACAATTCTTCCTAAGTAACCTTACCGTTCTTGTTTTTTAGAATTGGTTGGTGAGACTTCTAAGAGTTGGTATTCATTATGTTAAATATATGAAGTTAAAATTGTTAACAAACCACCAACCATAACCACGTAAAATATATACCACCATAGAATATTGGTTTCTATTTTTTTATCTTCTTTTGCATTATAACCATTTTATTATACAGTGTACATAGTTTTTGTGAAACAATCATCATTCCTTTTAATATCGTTGACATCTTGATTACAAATTTAGCTTGTTGAAATAAAGTTATAAATATATATGAATCGTTCATGCTTATATACTACAGATATACCATGCATGCAAATTGGAATCTTGATTTCCATGTTTTAGTTAACTTTTGGAGTCGATAAAACCATCCCAAAACCCAACTTGATAAAACCCCATCATCAAGAAGCTGAACCTGGACCTAAAATAGTTTGGTTATCAGCTAATATATATATTTGAAAACCCGAACTACCTGCCCAAAAAACCCGAAAACCAATAAAAACAACTTGAAGAACACCCTTAATAGCACAAGAGATAGATATACTCTTTCTTAATCGTGTTCATGTAGATAAAAGCATCATGATATTTTGTTTTCTTAAGTTAGGCCTAAATTTGTAATAAATTAGGTATTACGGTATTGGGTGCGTGTGTGTATGGGGTGGGGGTGTCCAATTGGCAAACCCATTAGAGTTAAGGTGTTGCTCCCCTTAAGGTTAAGGGCTCAAGACTCGTCATAGGCGAATTTGATGTAACTTAACCCTTTTAAAAATGGTATTGTGGTATTGAATCAGACGACATTAATTGAAGTTTCATCAATTTAAACTCAGCTTAATGGTGTGCATTAGATTTCTTTACAATTTTAACCTTATCTGTATATAAATCAATTTTAATAATCTATATCTATACTTACTTTATAATAAAAGAAAATATTTGGGGAAGACGAGTCACCTCATGAGTTCGTCTTATTTTTTGTTTTCCCGCCTCTCTCATATTTAACTATTAATAGTTATTGTATGATTAATCAAATAAATTTGATACAAAATAAATTATGAATTTTCAAATAAATTTAAACTTATTTTTTCTGCTTAAAAACTTCTATTTGAGTATCAATATCACTAAGTTCAAAATTATGTTTGTTAAAGGTAATTTAACATAATATACATTTGCCGCATCATTGTTTTTTAAACATACTTGACGGTTGTACATGTTACAAGATTATGTTATATTTTATTAAGCATGTGAAATGCACGGGTTTTAAAGACATAACTCTTTTATTAATAAGTATGTAAAATTACATTTATTCAACCCATGTAATAAACGAGATCTTAACCTAATTATTATGTTATATATAATAAAAAAAATTGTAGTGCAAAACAGAAATATAATTAAAAGTGTTGAAATGAAACTTTATAAATTTGATGTATTATGTTAGAGACTCGTTAACTTTACAGATGAACAATCGATAAATAAAATATGACTAGAGACGTAGATAAAATGGAATTACTTTATCTGATTTAATTAATATTTCAAAATATAACATGAAGCAAAGTACCACATGATATCTAAGTTTTGTTTGTGAACGAAGTAAATGAAAAGTAAAACATATTAAATACCTTTCATAATATGTAAATAAGAAAAATATAAATTAAAAGTTACACAAATTGTTCATAAACCTCTAAAAAATTCCTTGTAAAGAACATTTAATGTCCGGTTTGTTACACTACCTTGTTTGTTTAATATTAATATCTTCAATCCATACGCACTATTTTGACTCTTGACAATTCAACATACAATTGCCCATGCGTAAACAATGGTTCTTTCACACATAGCCCAACCTTTGAAAGCGGTTGTTCCTGACTCTTGTTTATCGTCATTACGAAAAAGCAAGGAGAAATTGTTTTCTTTTAGATTTAAAGGAGTTTTGTTATCAAAATGTTTAAAGTAAATTGTAAGAGAAAAAAATGTTTATTCCAGTGTTGCTCGCTGAAATTGTCTTAAGCTTCAAATAACCATAACTAGAGAAAATAATATAAGAAAAAAGTAAATCAAATTTATATCTATATCTATATCTATACATAAAATAAATAAATGTTACTAGATATTTCTATTTCTATTTCGATGTTCGGTTCATTATGATTCTATTAGCACAAGTGGGTCCTAATCAGATGTAATGGATGAACTGTACGTTCCCAATTAAAGAAGTTGCGTTAGTAGAAAACTGATGTGATGAAAGAGTGTTTGCAAGGTGAATAATGTAGACTCAACTCAGAATACGACGAAATACCACAACACTATTTGTCAATACCTATAATTAAAATACTTCAACTTCGTCAAAACATATAGACTACTTAACAATGTGAGCTTACCAAATGCAAAAGAAGTTTAGTAAAGATAGAGTTCCAAGCCACATTATCGAGGCATTTGCCTCCGCTAATTTGTGATTGCTAGAGCTACGAAAGTATTTACCAAAAATGAAAGTAAATTATTTATCCACATTTTTTAACCGTTGTACTTTGTGACATCAATAGTTGGTTGTCAAATACTCAGATGTATCAACGTCAGGCCCCCAATACGCCTCGTACGACCCTATACACAACGTATAGGGTCGTCCAGGTTTTTTTTGTTTAAACTATGGTTTTTTTTTTGTTGGCACGTTTTTTAAACGTTCGTATTGAACGCGGCGTATAGGTTGTCTTTTTTTCGGTGTAGACATGCTTTTTATTTTAAACATTTTACAAACGACTTATATATCATTTTTTTTCTTAACAACTTTCCAACTTATTTTCGATAGTTATCCGGTTTGTAATGTTTAGATGTTTGTTGTTACATTAACATTTTTAACAAGTTTAACAAAAATTTAAGCAACAAACGAAATCACCCCAAACCAAACATACTAAAAAGAATAATACACAACTAAAATATAAAATATATATTAATAATATAAGTCGGGTTGTACATAACAAAATAAACAAAAGTACAACCACTACCACAATATAAACCAAATAAACCCCAACCAACCATCCTAACCCTCACCCGCGTCGCCCTCATCCGAATACTGTGCCGGTGGTGGTAAAGCTGGCAAAAGGTGGACACCCTCTAGACGCATCATGTCCATCTACCGGTTAACCAGCCACCCACATAACTGCTTGACATGGGAGACCAGAACAACTTGGTGGTGGTAAAGCTCCTGTGGATCGGCGTATGGGTCATGCTGGTGATGGGAATCATGCTCCGCCCCAGGAACAACCTCAATCTCATCAGACCCAAACGGTACCGACTGAGGGACAAAGATCTGGTCGTACTCATCTATAAAATGAAGACTGATCTCTGGATGCTTCTTCACTAACTTCATCCCATAGAGCGTGCTAGAACCCAACTTCCGATGCTTGGATGGTGGCATCAACTGTGCAGCAAATGGAAAATATCGACCGCAGGCTCGTGCAATAACCATGATGTAAATGAAAACTGATTTTATATACATAAAAATGTGTTGTGGGCTTTAAGCTTTTGAAACATATTTAATCCACAAACCCATAACCAAACCTTAATCTCAACTCAAACCTGACCCTAAAACAATCCCCAGCCCACCGGATACGTCCCAGTCATCCAGCCCACAAGCCAAACTAGCACCCTTGCCCGTTTTTGCTCAAACCTGACTTAATTACAAACCCCCAACCGAAACACACAATTGGACACTTAAAACGTAAGCATGCTATAAGGACCACATGTTTGGTTGTGTCTCATTTTCTTGTTATCGTTCAAGTAATTTTAACTTGTAGTAATGTAACATGTTTGTTCCCCATGTATGAAAGTAGTAAAACAAAAAACGTGACCATGAAGCCCTTTTGAAAGCAATGCAAATAAGGTTCTTTATACAAATGGTTTTATCTTACAAGTAGAGCCTTAATATGAGAAATGAATGAAAGAATTTTTTATTTTTATTTTTAGAATGTTTTTTCCTATCTTATTAAACATGTATTTTAGTATTAAAATATAAAATAAATAATGTTTAGTGTAATTAGTAATGTAGTTACTCTAATAACGCTATTACACTAACTTTTTATTATATTAATTATTTAGAAACCATGCTTAATCAGACGGGAAAAAAATCAATATTTTTACTTCTTAAGTTCTTATGTTTAATAGGCTAAGCCCGTTTGTGTTTGTATTTGATCTTTACGTTAGAAATATAATAACTTCAAATAATTGAAAAATCATCAATTTAGACTCAATTTTAGTCACAGTGAGCTTTTTTTTTCACAACATTTGTCCATAAAGAGTTTTAATAAGCTTGGTTAATAGTTACGTAAATTAATCATTTTTTACAATATTGAAATGACGTTTATATATATATACTATCTACTAATAATTTACTAATACTTATCTCGAACCGGACCCCCGAGCGGTTCACCGGTCCAACCGGTCTGATCGGTCCAAGGAACCGGGCCAAGAGATGCTTCGAAACCCAACATATTAAAAAAATAATTAAAAAAACCAATCCGACCACCGATTTTCCGGTCCGAAGCCGGTTCACTGCAGAAACGGTCCAACCACCCGGATTGGACCGGTCCAACCACCCGGATTGGACCGGTCCAAGTCCTGAAGCCCGGTCCGACCGGCCGATCCAGTCCGGTTTTCAAAACACTGCGTAGTAGTTAGAAAACAATATAATAAAATAATAATTCTTGAAGATAAAAATCCCTATATTTTCGATGGTATAATCAATTTATTAATATAAATAACTAGATTATATCCCGGGAACGTCCCGGGGTTGAAAAATCTAATATGACATATTAATTTTACATATGAAATAGAATGATACACTTTACAGTTACATGCATGAAAACTTCGGGTAGCAGCTAACCTAAAACAATTAAAAATATATCTCCATTGTTAACGTCTAACCTTAAACAATGTATAACTCTAATATTAATATCTAACCTAAAACAATGTATAACTCCAATGCTAACGAATGTTGAAAATAGAATTCGTATTTACTGATTTGAACATAATTAGTGACTTGCCTATACATTAGGGATGAGCATATTGTACCGAATACCGAACCGATACCGATCCCGTACCGATACCGTACCGAACCGAGGGTGTTTGGTATCGGTATTCACATTTAAAGGTTTTCGGTTTCGGTATCGGTATGGTATCGGTATTTTAAGGTAAAATAGCGATATCATACCGGTACCTTACCGATACCGTACCATACCGTATGTTTTCGGTATCGGTATTGGGTTTTGAGAGTTTTCGGGATCGGTATTTTCGGGATCGGTATCGGTCGGTACCGATACCGTCCCGAGCTCATCCCTACTATACATGATTAATGATTTACCTGAACACTTTGTGTTTTTTTTTTTCCTGTTTGAACAAAACCCAACAAAAAATAGTCGTTTTTTTTCCTCCGTTTTTTATATAGCACTATGGTACTCGTTGGAAAGATAATAAAACACTCGTTAATTTGGTGTAATTTTTTTTCTTTAAAAAATCTCGTATATAAAAGATATTAACGTTTAAAAATTATGGGAGGATACATAAGAGAGAAAAATCTAATTTTGTTTTTAAATTATTTTTTCCTAAAATATCTCAATGCCACATGGGATGACACATGGCACACTTAAAGAGTAGAATGCCTCTTTAAATGCCATGTCATTAAAATGGCTTTGGTTTATTATATGTATAGATAGATACTTGTAGTAGTTACAAAGAAATAAAATAAAAAAAGAATAATATTTGAAAATAAAAATGCGTATATCTTGGATGATAATCTGATATTTTGGTTTGGTTACCCACCACAAATTCAAATACCCCGCGCATTGAGTTGCACCCACCTCATACATACAGTTGATTGTTGATTGATTTCCACGCACCATATCAAACTTGATTGATTTCTACGCATCGTGAGCTATATATAAATCCAAACCCCCAATTTGTTCCACACACCAAAACCCTAATTTCCTTCTAAACACAAATCCATACATACATTCATTCTTTCGATTTCACAATATGCTGATTGCTGGAGCCTTAGATATGAAGTGCGACCAACTCAATTTTGGTCTTCTTAATCTCTCCGCTGAATCTCCATCGGTTTCAATCTCTGATAATAATTTGGTATGTTTTATTATGTGTTTTTTTATTTACTTTTGATTTGTATATTTATGTTAATTGTTGTTATATGGGAAACAATTTGGAATCATGACAGTTGTTTTTAGTTTTCATTCACTCTCTCTTAGGTTAAGAGTAACACGGTTTTTCTTTATAAAACAGAACTGTGTATTTTTCTTTTTGTTGTTTTTTTTATGGTTTGTTGCTGAATGCTGACATTTGTTCACTGTTTTTACAGACCGTAAGCTGCTCTGAGAATGTTAAGAGTAACGCGGTTGTGGAGTCTGCTGCAAGGAGTTTGAGTCCTACAAGCATCAGGTCAGGAAGTCACACGGATATTGGATCACGCAGATTAAACGAAGACCAACATATCATGATTGATGATCTCTCAAAGCTTTTGGGTGATGCTTACAAGTGGGGTGGTCTCGCGAGTTCGTTCTACGCTTTATTTGATGGTCATGGTGGGTCCGAGGCAGCATCTTATGTTAAAGATTACACCATGAGATTGTTCTTTCAGGGTTCTGATATACCAGAAGCAGCACCGGCTGGTGCTTCAGATTCAAGTGATTTGTTCTTAAAAGAAGTAGAGGAGTTTCATAACAAAGCGTTTCTACAGGCTGACCAAGCCCTAGCTGAAGAATGCAGTGTGAACGAGTATTGTGGAACGACAGCTTTAACTGTTTTGATCATGGGAAAGCATATAATAGTAGCCAATGCTGGTGACTGTCGGGCGGTACTATGTAGGAATGGGGCTGCAACACAGATTACTCAAGACCACAGGGGTTCGACTTGTTTACAGGAAAAGGAAAGATGTGAGCGGTTAGGTGGCTACTTTGATGGAGAAGGGTACCTGAATGGTCAACTTGGTGTGACCCGTGCACTTGGAGACCGGTATATGAAGAAGGAGAAGATGCTGATTGCTGAACCAGATGTGAGACAAACGGTGTTAACTGATAATGATGAGTTTATGATCATTGCTTGTGACGGGATCTGGGATGTTATGTCAAATCAAGAAGCAGTGGCCCTTGTTTCGTGTCAACTAAGGCAGCATAATGACCCTCAACGGTGTGCTAAGGAGCTCGTGAATCAAGCCTTACGCCTTCACTCAACTGATAATCTAACTGCTATTGTGGTTTGCTTCTCTTCTCACGCTGTCACGCCTGCTGCTCAGACCCGGTTTCCAAATTCCAGGCTGTTCAAGAGAAAGCCCTTAAATACCGTTTAAGGCAATGTAAAAGTCGATCAAGTGGGTACTTAGGCGAGATGCAATGTGATTTGATTCATTTATTGAAAGAGTTATAGAGAGTATTTTTGTAACAACCGAATTTTGTACGATACATTCATCAAGTGTTTATAATGAAGTTATTAAGTTTCAACCTGTTGCACATAACAAAGAAAGTTACAAAATATTGAACTTTAATTAAAAGCTTAATTTTTATCTGTTTAGAGTTAAAATAGATAACAATTATAATCTCTGTCTTTGTTCATTTGCTTGCCTCCAGTCTCCACCGTCTACCTGTAGGCTGTGGTGTTGATTTCAAATTAATTCAAACTTTGGAATCAGGTTTTGCTTTTATTTACATTATCTATGGATTTGAATTGTGTATATTCGAGTGATTACCCCAGTGACAAGTCCTTTATATTTGGATTTTGTTTGTATTTTAGGTGTTACTTGTGTAAGGCAAATATTGCTTCACTTATTAATCTAATTGCAGACAAATATTGTTTCACTTATCCAATTTGCTTTGCCTAAGTGGATCATTCTGACATATGTATTGTACTCACTGGATTTATGGATTTAAGCAACATACTATGGAAAAACGAATTCTTTTAAATTTAGATATTGAACTACATGATTCCAACGCTTTACATGGCAGCTGTGAATTCGTTTGAAATTTTGCATAATATATTGAAAATTAACTTTTAATCGTTTATACTGCAGTCACAATCCTCAGGAGGGAAGAGAAGCTTGCAAAGGCCAAAGGGCTGCACCTAAAATCCATGATACTCCACAAGCAGACACGCTTCTGGACCATATATCATCATACACCAATTGCAGGGCCGCGGACATGAATGGCTGCTCACTTTTCATGATATTATGTAGGTTATTCTCATGTAATTGTTATTGCGACTCGTGTAGGTATACTATTCACAATATGATATGGTTATCTAACATACTAATTTTCATGATATTGTTGTTTCATTAATTTTACTTGGATTTTTATGAAATGGTTATTAAGTTTCATGCACATGGATGTTTATGGACATATTTTTGATAATGTTGCTACGTTGGTCACTTTGGGTTATTTTTTCTTGCTGGCCAAGTGGAGTATTTTTTTTAAATTGTTGCTTTTGTTGATTTGAATTTTTCAGGCTCTACATATGGCTCATGTTTCCGCCTATATGGTCAATGTTGCTGCTAATTTTAGTTCCAGTTTTGGTCTAAGAATAGTTCCTGCTGTCTTTATGAAGCAAATTGTTGTAGTGATCAGCTAGCTATGGGACATACCTTCGTGTCAATAGTTGCAGTCCTGGATTCTTCAACCGCTGAAAGTGTAAAGATAGCTATCGCACCATCTGGTTTAAGTTGTGGAATGCAGGTTACTCGATTTCTCACTATTGGTTGTCCAAACTTTGCTTTGTGGCAAACCATTTAGCTGGTGCCTGCACAAGTTGGTTTATGTTGTTTTGGATCACAGTTTATTATCTCATTTTACTGTTTTTGGAACGCAAAGCCTGCTATATCAATGCTGGTTTACACTAGATCAAATGTTGGAATCAAGATCCAAGAATATGCAAACTTTTATCATCAAGTGTTTCACATGGATGACACAATGTACACATTGGTTGTTATCTGCTAGTCCTAGTGTAATTTTTGTATACCCATGGTTGCATATGGAGGGTGTGCTTTGAATGTACTAACTGTTCTTTCATTCTTATGTAATTTTTCGGGCATTGCCTTTTACCATTCAAGTATTAAAAAACTTGATTAAGATGCCCTGCAATTTCATACCCAACTTGGACTACCACTTACAGTTTTAATATTTAAATTGCTATATTTTCTGTTTTTCACTCCTCTCAAATTTATTAATCACATTTTAGCATGTCCCGTTTAATATTAGTTCATTATATTTTCACACCTTTGACCCGTTCTACTTTTGTAGTTTGACCTGCTTAATAGTACCTCGCTGCATTTTGACACGCTTGACCCATTTCATTTTACTGCATTTTGACACGTTTGACCCATTTCATTTTAAGTGTTTTATGTTGCTAAAATACACATAACCAATGGGTGGATGTCAAATAGCATTCACTTTTGTTTTAGTCTTATAATTCCAGCGAATGTTTTAATTTTATAAGTTTCTTTTTGAGAGAAACATTAAAAGTTAAATAAAATTGCCATGCGTTACTATATTATAAACTTTTGTATGAATTAAAAGTAAAAAGAAATCAAACTATATATATAAAAACCAAAACAATTAGAAAGAAACTCTAGTTTGGTTACCCAAAAGGGAAAACAAAAAAATCTCTTGTTTACAACCAAATTTAAATGGCAGAAAGTTACTTCACCAAAGAGTGCAATTTTGGTAACAATATATACAATCATATTAATTAATAAGCATACAATGAGATGTATAAGTAGTAAAGTACAAATTTGCTATTAAAAAAAAAAAAAAAAAATACAAATCACATCATTAATTTCAACTTAGCAAGTGGAACGTCAGCACAAGATTCAATGCAGAAGACTCTCATAATTTAGCTCTTAAATACACCAATAAGTTCACCCTCTCCAGTCTCATCCGTATCACAGAAACATCATCGGGTAGACAAGAGCAACAATGGCGGATAAGGCCCAAGGATCAATGGCTGACGGTTCTTCAGTGAAGAAACAGAACGCCGAAGGAGACGACAGGTCCGGTAACCGGAAGAGAAAGTTAAACGTTGTCGACGATGATGTTGAATCTGAGGAGAGCGGGTCTAGCGATCGACGATAACCTTTGTTTAAAGAATAACGAGATAAAGAGTAAGGATTCTTCCGATCATCAGTTAATTAATTTAAACATATGCATGCCACTTTATTTTTTGTTGTTTTAGGGCTAATCTTTCATTTATTAAATTTTTGGGTTTATTTTGTAACATAATACCATCTACCACATGAGGCCTTCATGTTTGTGTTAATTATTTAAAAACAATAATAATATTGTAAAAAAAACTATACACTCTATATACTTCTCGTATTGCCCAATACGTGACATATCAAGGCCATGTATTTGGGTCAATACTAGGCTTGGAAGGTGATACGAGGGAGAACCAATCAAAAAAAAAAAAAAAAAAAACAAACACTATATGCCTCGTCTTGGTCAACACGAGGAATATCAGTAGGTTTTAGGTCTGACATTTACTGGGATGTCACTTAGGAGCTTTTATAAGCCTTGTATTGACTAATACGATGCATATTGAAGGTGTCGAATTAGATTTCAAGGGTGTCGAAATAGACATAACCTTGTTTTGATTTCATGCTTTGTAATTTACTTGAATCTGTGTTTGTGTGCGTGTTTGATTGTTTCATAGTCAAGACCGAAGCCGGTAAGATTGTTAAAGTAAAAGGCTCAGATACCATTCAAAGCGTCAAGCTCAAGATCCAGGCTGAGGAACATATTCCATTTGACAAGCAAGAACTCATTTTCAATGGAAAGGTTATTGATTACAAATCTACATTATTTACCCTTACCGGTATGCGCATCAAGAACCAATCCATCGTCACTGTCACTGGTAAATCAGTCGAACCAATGAAAATAAATGTCAATATCTTCACCGGAAAGACAATCGCTTTATCGGTCTACTCAACAGACACCATTGCAGATGTGAAAGAGAAGATCGATTTTTTTGCATATATTCCACGTGAAAAGCAGGCTTTGATCTTTGAAGAAACTATCCTAGTGGATAGCGGTACGCTTTATGACTAATACATCAAGGGGAATGCGTCTCTCAAACTTATGCATCAATCAAGAGGGTTCATGGAGATAGATATCTTGGTTCTGTGTCACGAGGAGACTATTTCTTTAATTGTCAAACCCTCAGACACTGTTGGTGACATAAAAGCAAAGCTTAAGGATGAAGCAGGTATTTCTTGTGACAAGCAGGAGTTGGTCTTCAACGGATGGGTTCTTCACAACAAGGATACCCTTGCTGACTGTCACATTAACAAGGAATCCATGCTCACACTTATGCGTTTAATTATCAACTGGATTAATGCATATATTCATCAGGACCCCTACTGGAAAGAGATTTAGGTTGGAAGTAAGGCCCTCTAATACCATCCTCAATGTGAAATCCAAGATCCAGGATAAGCTTGGTATTCCCCGATCGTACCAGAGATTGATCTTTCGCGAAAGACATTTGGAGGATGGCGTTACCCTTGCCGACTACGACATCTGCGACTATGAGGATTGTCCTAGTGATCTTCAACTTAAATTTGATGATAAGTAAGGTTCAAGGGGAGGGATGATGATGGTGTTAATTAAGGGGTTAAAGCAGCCTATCTTATGGTGAAATATATTAATGAAGGTGTTATATGATCCATTGATATGGTGAAATATATACTATGCCTTGTGTTTTTCTTATATAATTCTCTTTTGTCACTTGATGTACAAGTATTTGAATAGTTGGAAGGCTAAGTTTTTGCAACAGTACTATATATTGAAATATTGAATGTTTATAACTTGCTACATTGTGCATAACTTGGGACCGATATGATTTTGTTTGCAATAGTTATGTATGAAAGCTAAAGTATGGACATACCAAAGGAACCAAATTTGTAATTAGTTCCTTTTTATTTTTTGACAATTGGATGTTCATTTTTTATAAAGCATGACTTTACCTGAAATATTGTATGAAACTATATAGTTACAACCTTTTTTTGTTTAACTAGTTAATTTGTTTAAACGTGTAGTGCTTATGTTGACATGCTTAACTTGTTTAGTTTATGGTGTCCGGAAAAAATCTTAAGATTTATAAATGTTGAGACCGAGGACTACACTGGTTGGTTTTAGTAGACCGGTCGGTTTTAGTAGGGGTTTTAAACTTTCGTGTGGATCGTTTCATGATGATGATGGTTAAAGAACTTAAATGCAAGATCTTGCTTGCTCGATGTATAGCTGACACACGAGAGCAATGATTAGGAGTTGGGACTCCATATTTTCTAATGCATGCATCAGGATTATACATCATCTCCATCTAATATTAAATAAATAACTGGTTCTCACGTGTATCAATTATGTTGATGGGTCGGACTTATCACTTATTTTGGACATATTTTTTTTAGTGAAATGGGATCCTTCACGTCAAGTGGCGTGTGATGGTCTCTAAACGGTTAATGCGTTTCTAAAAATTACCCATTAAGGGGCTCAACGAAACATTAAAAAGTGTTCCAAGTGAACAAAAAAAAAAAAACACTCTACCTCTGACGACTCAGAGGTAGCCATTAGTAAGAGGCTACCAAACAACGCTTTTAGTTATGGAAGATGTAAATTTATGGATTATGGTTAATTAGGATTGATTGTTAGTTTTCCTAGTCCCCTAGTGTTTCGGTTACCCAAAGGTTTATTTTGCGTCAAACGCGTGTTGTGTTGGGGGTATGCCACCCTTTCATCTATTTAGGAAAAAAATACCGGCTTGATGTAAGTATAGAATGAACCTTTTTTTCTTTTCACACTCCTAGAAATAAGCAGTTTGTTGGCAAGTCTAAGACCAAAACAAAATTAAAAACTATATATCTTATAAGGTCATACAACTCGTAAATGAATTTAACCCTTTACAAATTGAGTAAAATTGCGTATTCTCTATTTCAGAGAGCAAATTACCTCAAATATCTACCACAAATGGTTTATGGTTTAAGCAATTAAACATTGATAACATAGTCTCAATTGTAAACTTGTATAAACTCTCTTGCCTTATTCACAATAACATAATACAATATATAATACAAAGTCAAGGATAAGTAAGGAAACTATATATCTACAATTTACAACAATATTAAAGACTTTTAATGAGGGCCGATTGTCATTTCTTGATTATCGGTTAACACGCCCCCGCAGTTTGAGCTGGAGGATAACGAAGGCATAAACTGGAACGAAAACGCTCAAATAGATGCTTCAGTAGGCCTTTGGTGAAGATGTCTGCGTACTAGTAGTCAGCAGGGATGTGGAGAACTTTGACTGTGCCAAGACGAACTTTTTCTCGGACAAAGTTGATATCCAGTTCTATGTGTTTTGTGCGTTGATGGTTGACCGGATTTTCAGCGAGGTAGACACAATAAATGAGAGATGTGTGACGAACAGGGACATGGAGCTCGAGTAGAAGATTACGAACCCAACCAAGTTCGGCAACAGTGTTGGCTATAAAGGTTGAAATGTTATTGTATTGAATTGTGTGTTGTACAATGATTTACATTACAATATATATAAGGAATACAAGTTGAATGAAAAGCTATAAAGTAAATACAAAGGCATGAATTATGGGCATGAGTCATGGGCAAGAATTATAGGGTCAATAATCTTGACTTGACTTAGTCAATAATCTTGACTTGACTAAGTAAATGAGAGGAGAGTAATCTTCAATTATTGATTGCTTGATTTGTGTTGTTAATACGCCCCCTCAAGATGGAGGATCCGCTGGAGACTCCAATCTTGGACCGAAAATATAGGAAGGGTGCACGTGCAAGCGGTTTTGTGAGCACATCCGCGAGTTGATCCTTGGAGCTGACATGAAAAACTTTGAGTTGCCTGGAATTGACTTGTTCCCGCACAAAGTGATAGTCCAGAGCGATGTGTTTCATGCGGGAATGGTAAACAGGATTTGCGCATACATAAGTAGCTCCGGTGTTGTCACAGTAAAGCGATGGGGTGCTCTTAATTGGGAGCCCGAGCTCACCAAGTAAATTTTTAACCCATGAGAGTTCAGCCGCAGCATTAGCGAGTGCTTTGTACTCAGCTTCGGTAGATGATCTAGAGACAGTTTTTTGTCTAGCAGATTTCCAAGAGATGATATTGGACCCAAGATATATGAGATATGCCGTAGTGGACCGTCCCCCATCATTAATACCGCCCCAGTCCGAGTCCGAAAAAGCCTGCAAGTTTAGGTTAGTATTGCGTTTCAAGAACAACCCATGATGGACCGTTCCTTTTAAATAGCGGAGTACCCGTTTGAGAGCTTGCCAGTGTGATTGTTTAGGTGAGTGCATGAATTGAGATAATTTATTGACGGCAAAGGAGATGTCGGGACGTGTGAAGGCAAGATACTGTAAAGTGCCTACAAGTTGACGGTAGGGAGTGGGATCGACTGGGGGAGTGGAATCAAATGAAGAAAGAGAGTCGGAAGTACTTAAAGGAGTGAGAACCTCTTTTGCACCATCCATTTTAAAGGTGGTAAGAATATCTTGAATTTGGCGATGTTGGGAAAGAAATAGACCATGAGGCGTAGGAATGACTTCGATTCCTAGAAAATGATGAAGAGGGCCTAAGTCTTTGATAGAGAATTGGTTGCTTAGGGCTTGAACAAAGGAATCCATAAATGGATTGTGATTGCCGGTGAGGACAATGTCGTCAACGTACACAAGGAGGTAGCAAGTGATGTTGTTGAGATTGTATACAAAGAGAGAGGGGTCAGAAATGCATTTTTTAAAGCCAAAACGAGTGAGAAAGTTGGTTAGTTCGATGTACCAAGCACGCGGTGCTTGCTTAAGCCCATAGAGGGATTTTTTGAGTTTGCAAATGTGACGTGGGAATTCCGTATTAGTGAACCCGGGAGGTTGCACCATAAAGATATCTTCGTGAAGAGTCCCATGAAGAAACGCATTATTAACGTCTAGTTGACGTAAAGACCATCCTTTTGAAAGAGCAATGGAGAGAACGGTGCGAATGGTAACGGGTTTAGTAACGGGACTAAATGTTTCATGATAGTCTTTTCCATATTGTTGGTGAAACCCTTTGGCAACTAGACGGGCTTTGTACTTGTCAATCGTGCCGTCGGGTTTGCGTTTGATTCGGAATACCCATTTGCAACCAATGGGAGTTTGGGTTGTGTGAGGGACAAGTTCCCAAGTGTTGTTATGAATGAGAGCATTATACTCAAGATCCATGGCATGGCGCCAATCCGGATCTTTCAAGGCTTGAGTATAAGTGGATGGTTCAAGAGAAACGGGTAGAGGGTGAATGGTGGTAGAGTTGACAAAGTTGGGGTTGTAATACTTTGAGTTGGGTTTTGGTTGTCGACGAGGTGGTTGAGGGTTATGTGGAGGTGAGTTCGTGGGAGCATCAGATGTGTTGGATGAAGACATTGGTGAGGTGAGGTCGGTGGAGTGGGAAGCGGTTGGGGTAGAGGTAGGGGTGGTGCTATCAGGTGGAGTTGGTGGGCCAGTTGGTGAGGGTGTCTCGGTGGGCTGGGGTGTAGGGCCTGTTGTGTGGGAGGTTGGGTTGTTTGGGTCTGTTGTGTGGGAGGGTGGGCTGTGTGCAGGAGGTAGAGGAGGTGGGCTGTGGGTTTGTGGAGTAGGGGTTTGGGCTTCGGGTGATGTGGGCTGTAGAGTAGGGGTTGGATGATGCAAGATGTTTGGGTCTGGAGTGGATTGGTTAGAAGAGAATGTTGATTGGGCCGATTGGTATGTGGATAGGAAGGAGTCAAATGACATGTGTTTGGGTTGGGGGTTGGTGGTTTGAGATGGAAAAATATGTGGGATAAATTCCACGTGGCGAGAGTGGTATAGTTTGTGACTAGTGGGGTCATAGCATTTGAAGGCTGATTTTGAGGATGAGTACCCAAGAAATATGCACGCCGTTGAACGGGAGTGGAGTTTGGAAGTAGCATAGGGTCGTAACCATGGGTAGCAAAGACAACCAAACGGTTTGAGTTTGGAATAACTAGGAGCGGTTTTGAACAACATATCGTAGGGAGATTTGTTGTTAAGGATGGATGTAGGCAAACGATTGATTAGGTGGGTTGCGGTTTGAAAGGCATGGGACCAAAAATGTTGTGGTAAGTGGGAGTAGTGGAGTAATGCGAGGCTGGTTTCCACAACGTGTCGGTGACGTCGTTCGGCGATACCGTTTTGTTCCGGTGTGTGAGGTGGTGTCGTGTAATGAGAGATACCTTGAGAGGAAAGATAAGGTGAAAGACCCACATATTCACCCCCATTATCAGTGAACAACGCAATAATGTTGGTTTTGAAAAAATTTTCAACAAGAGATTTAAATTGTGGAAAAAGAGTTTTGACATCAGATTTTTGTTTGATTGGGTATAACCAAATGTATTTGAAAAAATAGTCAACAAAAATGACATAGTATTTAAAACCATCGATTGACGTTTTTACGGGACCCCATACGTCGGAGTAAAGAAGTTGTAGAGGTTGATTGGCAACAAAAGAGTTTTTACCAAAAGGTAGTTTGTGGCTTTTATTTAGGGAACATGAAGTACAATGAAAAGACTCATGGGTCACCTTATTAAAACGAAGTCCCAATCTAGAAATTAAAGACTTGAACACTTGAAGCGATGGATGTCCAAGTATGTGGTGCCACATGAGAAGAGAGTTTGTTTGGGTGTTGTTGACTTGAGGGGGCAATGAGATTGGTCCATAGTAGACATCATTGATGTTCACTCCGCGCATGAGGCGCGCCCCCGTGCGTAGATCCTTGACAAAAAAATGATAGGGAAAAAATTCAACGGAAACACGATTAGTACGACAAACTTTGGCAACGGAAATAAGATTATTTCGAAGATTAGGAGCAATTAAAATGTTATTTAAAAGAAGTGAGCGAGATTTTGTTGGAATAGTTGTTTGAGCAATATGAGTTATAGGGAGAGTTTTACCATCACCTAGCACGATCTTATCGGGTCCTCCGTATTCGGAAAGAACGGGAAATTGTTGGTTGTTGTTCGCGGTGTTGTTGGACGCACCGGTGTCCCACATCCAAGATTGGGTTGTAGCCGTTGGGTAAGGGGTGGTGTAGTTAACCACCGGGGTGTTGGTATTTTGAGGCGAGACATTGTGTTCTCGTAGGAAGCGACTAAGTTTGCGACAATCTTTAGTGCCATGTCCGGGAATGTTACAATAGTAGCAATAGGTGTTATTGTTGCGAGTCGGGCGAGTGTTGGTATTGGTAGTTCGAGGTTGCCCTTGGCTTCGGGTTGTGGCGGCGGTAATGTTGGGGCTTTGTTTGGCCATGGTGAATGGAAAAAAAAGAGGCAGAATGCGGACAGAAGGTGTTTGTCGAGTAGGTTGGGATCGAAGATGGCTCAAGGGAGCTTTTAGGCTCTTGATACCATATAAAGGTTGAAATGTTATTGTATTGAATTGTGTGTTGTACAATGATTTACATTACAATATATATAGGGAATACAAGTTGAATGAAAAGCTATAAAGTAAATACAAAGGCATGAATTATGGGCATGAGTCATGGGCAAGAATTATGGGGTCAATAATCTTGACTTGACTTAGTCAATAATCTTGACTTGACTAAGTAAATGAGAGGAGAGTAATCTTCAATTATTGATTGCTTGATTTGTGTTGTTATTATTGGCCACGGCACGTTATTCGGCTTCAGCGCTTGATCTTGAAATAGTTGACTGTCGCTTCGAAGACCAGGAGATCAAGTTAGTGCCTAGAAAAACGCCATAACCAGAAGTGGACCGTCTGGAGTCGGGACACCCACCCCAATCAGCGTCAGAGTATGCTGTCAAGGATGTGGAGGATGATGGGGTAAGAAGTAAACCGTGATGAAGGGTGCCTTTGATGTATCTTACACATTATCATTATGTGTGTATGGCATAAATAAGTAATTTATCTCACATGTTCTGGCGATGTAATAGCCATTTTCTTGGAATGCATGGGTTTTACGGGCCTCGAGCTAAACGGGCTACGAGATTTACAGGTTTTAAGAGGCTCTACAACTTACCAGCACTGGGTTTTACTGGCCTCGGGCTTTACGATTCTCAGAGCTTCACGGGGCTTTGAAAGTCGAGGCTTTACAAGTGTCAAACTTTATAGGCCCAGACTTTACCAAGTTTTAAGGTCCTGGGTTTACATAGAGGTGCACATAAAAACTGGTTTGGAACTGAAACCGGTAAAACCGAATCGAAACCAGCCAAATCACAACTTTTAATTTCTAAATGAACAGTGACCTTATATGATAGTGTATACAATATCATATTATTACTACATGCTTTTGTCATGTAAATGAACTTTATCATTTAGCAAGGTGTCTTCAATGACACGGTTATGTAGATATGCAATGACCGGGCAACTTACACAAGAGTGATGTTTATGTTCATATTGGCTTGTTACAGTAACATACTTTTAGTTTATTAAGATTTGTTCAATAATGAGTACATGGTTTTTGTGGTGAACTGCAATCAATTGTAACTAAGTGGCGGTGCACATTTCTTTTATTTTCTTTCTACGAATACTTGTTAAAACATAGTGTGCACATTTCTATTCTTTTTGCGTAACTTGCGGCAAAAAACTTAAGTATCATAATGTTGTATTGCAATCCATTTTTGGATCCCGCTGCAACGCGCGTGTAAACCCACTAGTTATAAATAGTGAAAGAGACATTTAAGAACGTGGCTATGGGCTTGGTTCTGTGACCCCTCTTCTGACTTGGAGAAGCAGCGGCTGAATGAAATGGTCATGCTTTTACAAAGTGCAAATTTGAATGGTTCACATGACATATGGGCCTGGGAAAACTCGCTAGGCCTTACCTTTTCGGTTAAGGACGCTAGACAGGAAATTGCTTCTGTCGATTATGTTCAGCAGCAAGGTAGTGTTTTTTATTGGAACTCATGGGTGCCTCTTAAATCCAATTATTTCTTGTGGAGGGCAATTGATAAAAAAGTCGCTACCAAAGTATAACTTGCGACTCGTGGTGTTGTTTTGCCTGATCTTTGTTGTCCAAGATGTGGGCTCGACCCGGAAGACGTTGACCATGCCTTGCTGAATTGTTTATGGGCGAAAGCTATATGGTGGAACGTATTATTTGGCTTAAAATTTCATGGCCACCGGATGTTGTTTCTGTTTCGGATATGGTCGAGTATGTCAGGAAAGCTCCCGGTACGAAGAGATGGAAGAAGATGGTGCTCATTGTCGTGGCTGCAACAGTGTGGAGGCTTTGGCTTGCCCGAAACTCAAAAGTTTTTGAAGATAACTTTCTACCGGTTCGTGTTTTGGTGGATCAAGTTAAAGAGAATGTATATTTCTGGATCACTAATCGCGGCATGTTGTCTAAGCTAACGAGGGAGGAATGGGTTTCTTTTGATGTATCCAAATTTGTTTAGCTTTTTCATGTGATAGATGTCGTGTTATTTCTATTTTTTTTTCTAGGTGTATGGTGTACTCCAACGGCTTGTTGGCTCTTTATATATATATTTATATAAAGTGTTTGGTTGCTAAAAAAATATTTTGGTTTAATTTTTCTAGATAAGCGCACATTAACAGTTTGATAACTATTCTGAGATTTGCCAATGATCTCCAGCTCAGCTGGTTTGACGTAGGGTGGGTTTTCCGTTAGGGGTTCCCATCCTGGGGGAGGTCACAGGTTCAATTCATGCACACCACAAAAAAATTCCCCGTGACGGTTTGAGCTTAGGCAAGGAGGACACCGGTGCGTGGGTAGGGATTCGAACTTGGGACCAATAGGTTAGGGTTGTACAAGGATTTCCATTGAACTACACCTTTCAAAAAAAACTATTCTGAGATTTAAAAAAAAAAACTCTAACACCTTTTCCTCACCGCATCTCTCTAATAAATAAATAAACAAAAGATGACACGATTAATAAGAGTTTTGATCAAATACATACTGAAAGAAAAAATAGGAAGTCGTAGACAGGGTATCAAACGGACTCCGATTGAACCCATTCAAGCGGCATTGAAACCGTCTCATCGAACCCTACGATCTTAGTTTTTAGGTTTTTGATTTTTTGGACTTTTAGATTGTAGTCCTGGACAAATGAGTCTCCATGTCTATAAATAAGGAAGTTATCCCCATTATAATACACCAAGTTTTAAAATTTGTGTTATATTATTGTGTCTTTTATTTGCATTGTCTCTTTTCTTTATTTTAGTCATTATGTCATTTTCATCAGCATTGTGTTATATTCAAATAACGTTTATTTATCTACATCATCAATTTAGACTCAATTTTAGGCAGAGTTAGATTTTTTTTTTCACAATATTTGTCCATAAAGAAGTATTACAAGCTTGCTTAATAATTACGTAAATCTATATCTATATATATATATATAAAAGAAAAGACTTTTGCTGACGTGGCGGCCATTGGTTCCTCCATGAAACTGCCACGTGGCATTATAATTGAAAGATTTTAGTGATTTTGAATTATTTTGATTTTTTAATAAAAAAAAAGAAAAAGATAAAACCCTAAAAGAGATTGAGTTATTTTAGGAAAAAGAATTTAAAAACAAATTTAAATTTCTCTCTCATATTTCCTCCCATAATTTTTAAACGTTAATATCTTTTATATACGAGATTTTTTAAAGAAAAAAATTACACCAGATTAACGAGCGTTTTATTATCTTTCCAACGAGTACCATAGTGCTATATAAAAAACGGAGAAAAAAACGACTATTTTTGTGGAGTTTCGTTCATACAGGAAACAAAAAAAACACAAAGTGTTCAGGTTATTCATTAATCATGTTTTTTCTTTTAAACCAGCTTCTTATCTACGATGTTGAAATTCAGCCCAATCGTCATGCTATCATTGAAATTTTACTCTTCTAAAGATGGTTAGGTATACTTCATCAAGAGAAGCTACGAGAAAGAATCGTGCAACACTTCAACACATGGTGTCACCTTATAGCAAGATTATTTTTTTTTATTTAATTACAAGAGTAATAATTACTATTAGTATTAGTATTATTAGAATGGTTATATTTTTCAACCCCGGGATCCTCCCGGGGTAATCAGCTAGTATATATATAAAAGAAAAGACTTTTGCTGATGTGGCGGCCATTGGTTCCTCCATGAAACTGCCACGTGGCATTATAATTGAAAGATTTTAGTGATTTTGAATTATTTTGATTTTTTAATTAAAAAAAAAGATAAAACCCTAAAAGAGATTGAGTTATTTTAGGAAAAAGAATTTAAAAACAAATTTAAATTTTTCTCTCTCATATTTCCTCCCATAATTTTTAAACGTTAATATCTTTTATATACGAGATTTTTTAAAGAAAAAAATTACACCAGATTAACGAGCGTGTTATTATCTTTCCAACGAGTACCATAGTGCTATATAAAAAACGGAGAACAAAAAACGACTATTTTTTGTGGAGTTTCGTTCATACAGGAAACAAAAAAAACACAAAGCGTTCAGGTTATTCATTAATCATGTTTTTTTCTTTTAAACCAGCTTCTTATCTATGATGTTGAAATTCAGCCCAATCGTCATGCTATCATTGGAATTTTACTCTTCTAAAGATGGATAGGTATACTTCATCAAGAGAAGCTACGAGAAAGAATCGTGCAACACTTCAACACATGGTGTCACCTTATAGCAAGATTATTTTTTTTATTTAATTATAAGAGTAATAATTACTATTAGTATTAGTATTATTAGAATGGTTATATTTTTCAACCCCGGGATCCTCCCGGGGTAATCAGCTAGTTAATCATATTCAAATAACGTTTATTTATCTACTATCAACTAATTTAAGAAATGCAATAATAACTGTAGTAGTTAGACAAATAACAAAAATAAGATTTTAGAAAAGAAATAATGTTTCAAAATAAAAATCCCTACATCTGATCTACGTGTATATGATTGAGTTCGACGCCACAAATTCAAATATCCGCGCGTATATACAATTGATTAACTTTAACGCATCGTGAGCTATATACAATTGAATAAAAATCCCTAAAGCGACGATGAGAAATTGGTTTCTTTCTTATTATTCAATTCAAATAGCTGGCATCGTATCTACTCCAGTACTTGATTGATTGAGTTTGACGCCACAAATTCAAATCAAATACAGTTGATTGATTCAGTTTCACGCACCCTGAAACTATATAAACCCCCCAATTTCTTCCACACACCAAAACCCTAATTTCTTCAAAACACAAATCCATACATACATTCTTTCAATTTCAGAAGATGATTGCTGGAGCTGCAGATATGAAGTGCGACCAACTCAATTTTGGTCTTCTTAATCTCTCCGCCGAATCTCCATCGCCTTCACTCTCAATCTCTGATAATAATTTGGTATGTTTTATGTGTTTTTTTTTAATTTACTTTTGATTTTTATATTTATGTTAATTGTTGTTATATGGGAAACAATTTGGAATCATGACAGTTGTTTTTAATTTGCATTCTATCTCTCTTATATTACTGATTCTTTGCAAAACAGAACTGTATATTTTTCTTTTTCTTGTTCTTGTTATGGTTTATTGCTGAATGTTGACATTTGTTCACCGTTTCTATAGACCGTAAGCTGCTCTGCGAATGTTAAGAGTAACGCGGTTGTGGAGTCTGCTGCAAGGAGTTTGAGTCCTACAAGCATCAGGTCTGGAAGTCACACGGATATTGGATCACGCACATTAAACGAAGACCAACATATCATGATTGATGATCTCTCAAAGCTTTTGGGTGATGCTTACAAGTGGGGTGGTCTCGCGAGTTCGTTCTACGCTTTATTTGATGGTCATGGTGGGTGCGAAGCAGCGTCTTATGTTAAAGATTACACCATGAGATTGTTCTTTGAGGGTTCTGATATACCACAAGCAGCACCGGCTGGTGCTTCAGATTCAAGTGATTTGTTCTTAAAAGAAGTAGAGGAGTTTCATAACAAAGCGTTTCTACTCGCTGACCAAGCCCTAGCTGAAGAATGCAGTGTGAACGAGTATTGTGGAACGACAGCTTTAACTGTTTTGATCATGGGAAAGCATATAATAGTAGCCAATGCTGGTGACTGTCGGGCGGTACTATGTAGGAATGGGGCTGCAACACAGATTACTCAAGACCACAGGGGTTCGACTTGTTTACAGGAAAAGGAAAGATGTGAGCGGTTAGGTGGCTACTTTGATGGAGAAGGGTACCTGAATGGTCAACTTGGTGTGACCCGTGCACTTGGAGACCGGTATATGAAGAAGGAGAAGATGCTGATTGCTGAACCAGATGTGAGACAAACGGTGTTAACTGATAATGATGAGTTTATGATCATTGCTTGTGACGGGATCTGGGATGTTATGTCAAATCAAGAAGCAGTGGCCCTTGTTTCGTGTCAACTAAGGCAGCATAATGACCCTCAACGGTGTGCTAAGGAGCTCGTGAATCAAGCCTTACGCCTTCACTCAACTGATAATCTAACTGCTATTGTGGTTTGCTTCTCTTCTCACGCTGTCACGCCAGCTGCTCAGACCCGGTTCCCAAATTCCAGGCTGTTCAAGAGAAAGCCCTTAAATATTGTTTAAGGCAATGTAAAAGTCGATCAAGTGGGTACTTAGACGAGATGCAATGCTATTTGATTCATTTATTGAAAAGAGTTATAGAGAGTATTTTTGTAACAACCGAATTTTGTACGATACATTCATCAAGTGTTTATAAAGAAGTTATTAGTTTCGTATGTTTCGAACTGTTGCACATAACTTAGAAAGTTATAAAGTATTGATCTTGTCTTTTGTCATGTATTGAATTATTTTTTATCATTCAGCATACTTGGGTGAATATGGTTTTATCATAACCATAATACAGAAGTTAACAACATTCCACCATGATATAAATCAATATACTAGTAGGCGATTGTTACTTAAAACACAGTACAACTAGTTTGCGCCTATCGTCATTTCAATTACAAGCGCTTTATCAATAAAACCACATTCACCCATGGAGTAAGTATACACGCAGAGTAGCCTGTAAATAGATAACTATTTTAATCTGTCTTTGCTCATCGGCTTGCCTCGACCGTCCTCCTGTAGGCTGTGGTGTTGAATTCAAATTAATTCAAACTTTGGAATCAGGTTTTGCTTTTATTCACAATTATGTTTGGATTTTTCGTTATAGATTTGAAATGGCGTATATTCGAGTGATTACCCCAGTGACAAGTCCTTTATATTTGGATTATGTTTGCATTTTAGATGTTACTCGTGTAAGGCAAATATTGCTTCACTTATCAATCTAATTGCAGACAAGTATCGTCTGATTTCTAGAGTGATGGCCTTTTCGGTGTGTCTTGATGAATATGCGCGTGAGTCCCCTTGACTTATGCATAAGCTATCGTTAAGGTTGATTTCTGGTTAACTTAATTAGAAGTCAAAAAGTGTACCTCCTTCCCCAAGAACCATATGTTAAAGATCAACACCTGATCCTCAAAACAGTTACACGAGTACTTTCCTTACGCCAGATCTCGAAGAACCATGTGTTTAAGTTACATGATTTTAAGTGTGCACGGGCTAGATTGATGTCTTTGAAGTGTCTAGGTCCATCATTTTAACAGTTAACCAACATCATTGGCAGTTTGGCACCACTAGTTTTTCTGCTCATTTAAAATTCTAGATTTTAAAAAGATGTTAGACAATCCAAACATAAGCATAGCAAATTTGCATATTCTCTATTTCAGAGAGCAGATTACCTCAAATAGTCAAATATCACACTACCACAAATGGTTTAAGCAATTAATCATTGATAATATAGTCTCAATCTTTTCTTTTAAGTTATCATTATATGTGGAAAGCATAAATAAGTAATCTATATCTCACATTTTATGGTGATTGGTGGCTGATCCATTGCGGCAGCATGAAGCTGGTCATATTTGTTACTGGGAGTGGCGTAGAAGACCAAACAGTGTTGAGGAGATTGCAAACAAATATGAGATGGAGGTTTTGATTCAAGGGGTTTCTTTGGAGGCTAGGAACGATACTTGGGAATGGCGAGATCAAACGAACAATGGATTTTCGGTGGCTTCGGTTAAAAAATGGATGTGTGGTACGTACTGAGGCTTTTCGAGGCTTTACTAGCCTCGGATTTTGTGATACTGAGATTTTACGATCCTCGCACTTTAAGGACCGGAGTTTTACAGGTCTCGAGCAGGACTCCGGGTTTACGAAGCTTTACCATCCATCAATGACGTCACCACAGGCCATCATATAATTAAGTTTTTCAATCATTTATAAACCATACTTTAATCATTCCAATCATTTTTGTTAAACACAACCATTTAATACAACTTTATAATAAGATAAATATATACACAACCGTCAAAGTTGAGTATAATTGTAATCCTCAGTTCTTACTGGTTACAAGGATTTAACTTTATTTAGTGCATTTAAATCATCCAATAGTTAAGTTCAAACTTCAAACACAGGTGCTGTGTAGGCTTCCACCTAGTTCAAATATTTGTAGACAAGTTTACAAAAGTGCGCTACATGGCTAAATCAAAAGTTATAACAATATAGGATCATAATAATACGAGGGTCTAATATTTTACCTTCATCTTGTATAAAGATGGATGGTTGATTCCTTCTCAATGCGGTAGTCAGCAACGGTAGGGCCATCCTCAAGAATCTTTCCACTAAAGACCAGCCGCTGATCACATGGGAGATGACCTTCCTTATCAAAGATCTTGGCTTTCACATTGTGGATGGTGTCCGAGGGTTTGACTTCTAGAGTAATGATCTTTCCTGTGTGGTTCTTGATAAATATTTGTATGACCCCCCTTGATATAGCCACAAGTGTGAGTGTGGACTCCCTCTTAATGTTATAGTCAGCAAGGGTATCAACGTTGTGGAGAACCATTTCGTTGAAGAACAATTCCTGCTCGTCACAAGGAATGTTTATTTTATGAATAACTACCTTGTCATGGATCTTGGCTTTTATGTTGTATATGGTGGTATCTGTGGGTATAACATCCAGAGAAAAGGTTGTTCCGTTGAGCGTTTTGATGAATATCTGCATATTTCTCCTTGATAAACGCTTTAGTGTGAGTGTGGATTCGCTTTTGATGTTATAGTCAGCAACAGTATTGATGTTATGGAGAACTAGTTCGTTGAAGATCAACTCTTGCTCGTCACAAGGAATATGCACCTGATCCTGGATCTTGGCTTTTATGCTTTCTATGGTGTATGAAGGTTTGACTTCCTGAGCGATGGTCTCTCCAGCGACGGTCTTGATAAATATCTTCATGAGTCCCCTTAATTTCCGCATTAGTGTGAGGGTCGATTTAGTGTTGATGTGGAAGTCGAAGAGGGTGCCGCCGTCCCCAAGTATCATTTTGTTAAAGATCAGCAGCTGCTCATCAACAGAAATGCCTTCCTTCACTTTGATCTTTTCTTTCACAGAGGCAATGGTGTCTGTGGGCTTGACTTCAAGAGAATAGATTATCTTGTCTTCAAGGTTCTTAATGGATATATTCATGAAAATGCTTGATTTACGCACAAGCGTGAGGGTCGAATCCTTCTTGATGCACAAGTTGGCAAGAGTATTGATGTCCTCAAGAACCATTCCCTTGAAGATCAGTTCCTGATGGTCAAAGGAAATACCTTCCTTAGTCTGGATCTTGAGTTTGATGCTGCCAACAGTGTCCGAGTCTTTGGCTTTAAGCGATATGATCTTTCCGATGGTAGTCCTGACTAATACATGTGAACAAGGAAAAACAAAGAAAACCACATGTGAACAAGGAAAAACAAAGAAAATCACAACATTAGACATGCTATTGAAGTCCAATAATTACCATAGTTGTTAAAAGCCATCGCTTCGTGCGCCTAGGCCCATTTTTTAGGCGAGGCGATGCACTTGCGCTTTAAGTCGAGGAAATTGCGCTTTAATTCTCCAAGTGATGGTTTAAGCGCAGATTTCAACTAGATTCCCAAATTCCGGGGAATTTCAAGCCACATTCGTTAAATTATGGCTAGATTCCAGCCAGATTTCTACTTTTATCTAAGGAAAACTACTTCTATATACTTATACATCAATATTTTATAACTTTTGATACTAATCAGATGAAAAATAATATTATTTTAATATATTTTTACTTTATTTTCTTTGTTTGCTTTTTTTGCGCCTCGCGCCTAGGCCCCAGGCGAGGCCTATGCGCCTTGAGTGCGCCTAGCGCCTTTGATAACTATGATAATTACTTCTTTAATTCAAACTAACATGGATTAATTGCATCACAAAACTTAACAAATCTGACATCACTTATTCAAATACTATTCCCCAATAATACACGTAATTTCACAAACAAAAACAGCTTAAACCGTTAATATATGTCAAGAAATAAACAATGAAACACAAAGATGGAACCAACCAACTATGAACTCAAGAAATGACCAGACAGGTAGATAATATCATAATAGTAATGCAACGAAAGAAACCTTCAATTACTCTTATTTCTTAGTGTTTAGTTATTTTAGCGACGTGTTATTAGTAAGGATGAATGGGTATCACTCCCGCTAATATATGTTTAATTAATAGTAAATGCGTGAAAATTTAAACCCAGGTTTCTTCCTAAACAAGATCTAGAAATCTGATTCCCAGTCACGACTCATCATTAACCGACATGTAGAGTGGCATCACATGTTTACAAAATAAACCCAAGAATCTAATAACTTAGCAGATATATATGCAAACAATGATGAAGATCGGAAGAAGCGTTACCGTTAACTTGCCATTGCTAGAAAGTCAAGAATCTAATAAATAACAGATTAGCATATATGTATACACCCAAAATGCAGGAACAATAAGCATGTTACCTCAACAACAACAAAATAAAATGCAATTTCAACATTACACATGCATTTGAAGTCAGATCAGAATAAACAACTAAACATGAAGATTGAAGTAAATTGAAATAAAAACAGCCGCTAAATCGAACAAGAACCAACAAAGATAGACAGCTAGTAAATAGAGATGTCATGAAAGACAACATGGTTTACTCTTATTTATTAGTGTCTGGATTGTATTCATATGTTTAGTCAATCATCCTGAAGGATGGACTTAGAATATAGTGATGGATTATAGTTATGAGTTCAGTTAATTGGTATGCAAGACGGATTAGCCCTAAAACAGCAAAATATATCAGATATGCAAACAATGGCAAAACTCAAAAGAATCGTTACCGTTTATCTTGTTATCTTTAAAAACGTCAAGAATCTAACAAATCACATATAATTAGCGCCCTAAGCAACAAAATGTGGCATCAATGACTATGATCGGAAGAATCGTTACCGTCTTACTCATCATCGTTAAATAGTCAAGAATCTACCGAGTCACACATATAATTAGTTGTAAACAACATAAGCAAACAATGATGATGATCGAAAGATCCTTCAGGTATATCTTGCCATTGTTTATTCCTCTACAGCACACAACTTGCCTTTTAATTCCTCTACTTGACACATAAAAACAACTTAAAAGGCATGGATACATGTCAAGAATAAATAATGAGAAAACCAACCACTAAATCAAACAGGAGCAAAAACAATACAACGAGCTCTAGAAAGATCTTAGCGTTTGGATTATAGTTACAATTGCATTTTTAATTAATTGGAATGCATAATGATTAGCCCTAAAACAGCAACCTTTTAGCGGATACGCAAACAATGAAGATGATCGGAAGAATCATTACCATTTATCTCGCCATAACGACAAAAAGTCTAACATATCTCATATAATTAATTAGCCCTAAAACAACAAAATTTAGCAACAATGACAATGATCGATACTGTTTATCTAGCCTGATGTTAAATACGTAAAGCATATAATAAATCTCACATACAATTAGCCCAAAAACAACAAAATTCAGCAGATATGCTAACAATGACGATAATCGGAGGAATCCTTACTCTTTATCCGGAACTAGAAGATAAATAATGAAACACAAAGATTGACCAAGAAGAAAACCAACCAGCAGAGAGATAATTTCATAATAGAAATGCAATTAAAGCCACCATGAGTTACTCTTATTTCTTAGTGTTCGGTATTTTGGTTATGTTAGCAACAAGTTTAGTTGATAGTGATGCGGAAAGACTGATTTAGAATCTATTGTGTTATATATATTCACAAAATAATCCCCGGAATCTTTTAACTTAGCATATTAGCATATATGTAAACACACAGAGACACATGCGATACATGCAAAATGCAGGAACAATATGCACGTATAGTCCACATATTCAAATAATTAGAACAAAATACCAACAAAAAAAAAATCTCAATATTACACTTTCAATTCATTTGAAGTCGGATCATTACTTCTTGAGGTCAAACTTAACATGGATTACATCACAAAACTTAGGTAGCGTTCGTTTCACGGAATAGGATGGAAATCAGATGGAATTAGAATGTATATTCTATTCCTTATGTTGTTCGTTTCAATAAAAGAATGAATTGTAATCATAGTTATCAAAAGCCATCGTCTTGACCGCCTAGGCGACCAATTTCCCAGAAGCCACCAGATCCCGCTTTTCCTCCTAGATAAAAAAAGCCACGGTCTGATTTTTAAAACCTAATCCCCTGACTAACATAATCGACCAATACTTACCAATGTTATAGATATGTATATAAATCTCAATCAATTTTTTTTAAATATATTTGATTTTTAAAACACTTATAGATATCGAATTATTTTTCAATATATAAACACCTCAACTCATTGATTTATCATCAACTAATTTTGTCTACTGCATAGTTATTAAAGGCGCGTTAATCTTTTAGCAGGTATGGCTAAATTAATCATTTTATATTTATATTATTTTATAAGATGATTGTTATTTGAAATGATTAGGTGATTTTTTATTTTTTTTATTTGCGTTTTTTTTCTCAGACCCGCGCTTTTTTAACGCTTCTCGCCTAGGCCACAGGTGGAGCCTAAGTGCCTAGAGTGCGCCTTACGCCTTGATAACTATGATTGTAATTGAACAACTTACAGGAGAGAATCGACATTCCAATTCCATCAAAATTTCATTCCATTATGTGAAATGAACACACCTATATTCCAAAACAAATTACCGTTCCCACGCGAATTCCAATTCCATTACAATCTATGAAACGAACGCTACCTTAATATATATCAAATGCATTAAGCCATTCAAAAGAGAAAACATGTATCAAATGCAAATACCTCTACTTAAAGGCATCACTATATGCATAGTTTAAAAAAAAACGTGAGGCGTGCACTGAGAAAAAGTGTCTGAGGCGGCGCCTCATGGGGTTGTGTGTGTTTTAGACGTTCTATGTCAATTATTTTATTTTTGATGTTTTGGAATTTCTTTATCGATTTTTTTAATTTAATAAAATATATAATTTTTATATTTATTTTTTAATTCCTCCTCAAGCTTACACCTCTTGAGGCGATAGAGAAAACGCGTAGAGGCTCGATTCAGTTCTTTTAAACATTGATTATATGTCAAGAATAAACAATGAAACATAAAGATGGAAGCAAACTGAAACAAAAACCAACCAATAAATCAAACAGGAGCAAAAACAACCAAGACATATATAGAGCTAATAATAAACATACAGTGTATGAAATGAAAGACAAGTAGAAAAACAACAAAACGTACAGATATGCAAACACTGACGATGATCGACAAAATCACTAACGTGTTTATAAAAAAAATCACGTATAATAATAATAATCCTAAAACAGCAAGATACAGTAGATAAGCAAACAATGACGATGATCAGAAGAATCATCAATTAGCTCTATAAGTCTATAAAAACAAAATTTAGCAACAATGAGGATGATCGGAATAATCCTTACTCTTTATATGCAACTCAACGTTGCTAGAAGACCCGTTCTCTTCAACAACTTCAGAGTTAGCATTGAATAAATCGATGAAACTGCTGCTTTTTCTCTTACGGTTGTTACCAGACCTGTCGTCTCCATCACCGTTCCGTTTCCTTGAAGCATCCGCCATTTTTTTCTCTGGTTTTAGGGAGAGAGATACAGAAGAGAGTGAGGTAATCCAAGTCATCTTTGTCTTTTTCTCAGGTTAATATACCTGATCTGATATTATTATGAGGGTTTTTTGCTTTTTCAACTTCCGTTTGGAAATGGGAAAAAGACGATTTATAGTTTTACTTTTATATATCAAAGTTCAAGTGAAACATATGGTTGTACATTTTGCTACAAAACTTGCACACTATAGTGAGTTCGATCATTTTTTTTTCTCACAAGCTGTATATGACACGTAGGCGGAAGCATTTAAAGTTAAGTAGGATGGTGTGGATTAGGCTAGTGGGTAAGCAGACATGGAAAACCTTAGGTGGAGAATGTTCAAAATGGAAATGGCAGCCAAAAAGCCATGCCTAAACAGGTCGGGAATGGGTCAAAAGCTGGTGAAACGAGTGGTGTAAAGAAGGGAGGTTCGGGTTTCAATTTTATGCGTGCTGTTCAAGGTCCCAGGAGTGAAGCCGTTCAGAAACCGACTGAGAAACAGGTTACAAATCAGCCTGCTAATTCTTCCCCTAATCGTTTCTCGGTATTGGATCTTAGTGCAAGCGTGGAAAAGAGTACTCTTGTGGGTGACCCGACAGACCTCAATAAACAACAGCTTACTGATGATCAACGGAGCCATATCCGTATAGCGATTGTCAAGACCAAAAGTATTAAACATGAGGAAAGGAAACCGTAAAGTGGTCGCATGGAGAATGGGAGTATTTTTGGGACCAATGCGACGCTCTTGGGCTAGACCCGGATTGCCTTATAGAAAACGTGGGAGAGGATCTCAGTGGTACGACTCAGTTCCTAACCCGGCAAATGAATTTGGGTAAGTCTTTTGACCCGTTGGTGTCCAAACCAAAATCTCGCAAATGATTAGATCCATGTAAGTTTGTGAGATGAGTGGGGTGGGTGTTGTTTTGGATTTTGTTGCTTTCGGTTCTTGCTATTGAGTTTAAAAGTGAAGGCCCTTTTGTGGGTTTTTTTCTTTTTAGACTTTGTTGGTTAGTTTTGAAACATAGTTCTTGTTTTTGTGGTAGAAATGTATATTTCTCCCACTATTAGTGCTTTAATAGGCGATGTATGTATTTCTCTTATAGAGGTTCCCGAAGCCTCTTTCGGGGTGTCCTCTTTTAGGAGTTCTTCGGGGGTATGCCCCCTTAAAACCTGTACAAGCACCATTTGAGAATATATTTGCCGGGCGAAAGCTCGTTTACCCAAAAAAAGGGTACCTCTATCCCCTAGAACCATATCGTTAAAGATCAACACCTGATCCTCAACACGGTTACACGAATACTTTCCTTACGCCAGATCTGGAAGAACCATGTGTTTAAGTTACATGGATTTTAAGTGTGCACGGACTAGATTGATATCTTTGAAGTGTCTAGGTCCATTATTTCAACCGTTATCATTATGTGTGGAAAGCATAAATAAGTAATCTATATCTCACATCTTATGGCGATTAGTACATATAAAATCAGCAAATCTAGCAGCCAAAAGTCTATAATTTACTAAATTATGGCCATTTTCTTGGAATGTATGGGTTTTACGAGCCTCGAGCTGAACGGGCTATACGAGATTTACAGGTTTTAAGAGGCTCTACAACTTACAAGCCCTGGGTTATACTGGCCTCAGGCTTTACGGTTCTCAGAGCTTCACGGGACTTTACCGGTCTAGGCTTTACGAGCGTCAAACTTTATAGGCTCAGACTTTACCAAGCTTCAAGGGTCTCGGGTTTACGAGGACTTTACGGGCCTATGATCTTTACAGGACTTTACGAACCTCCCGGTTTTTGGGGCTTTGCAGGCCACTTACTTTACAGGGCTTTACTAGCCTCGATTTCTGATACTGAGACTTTACGATCCTCGCACTTTAAGGGCCCAAGTTTTACAGGTCTCGAGCGGGACTCCGGGTTTACGAGACTTTACGATCCATCAACAACGTCACCACAGGCCACATATAAGTTCCTCAATCGTTTGTAAACCATACTTCAATCATTCCAATCATTTTTGTTAAACATAACCATTTAATAAAACTTTATAATAAGATAAATATATACACAACCAGGGATTTAACTTTTTAATGCATTTAAATCATCCAATAGTTAAGTTTAAACAGAGGTGTTGTGTACTGCTGGCTTCCAGCTAGTTCAAATACTTGTAGACAAGTTTACAAAAGTGCGCTACATGGCTAAATCAAAAGTTATAACAATATAGGATCATAATAATACGAGGGTCTAATATTTTACCTTCATCTTGTATAAAGATGGATGGTTGATTCCTTCTCGATGTGGTAGTCAGCAACTGTAGGGCCATCCTCAAGAATCTTTCCACTAAAGACCAGCCGCTGATCACATGGGAGATGACCTTCCTTATCAAAGATCTTGGCTTTCACATTGTGGATGGTGTCCGAGGGTTTGACTTCTAGAGTAATGATCTTTCCTGTGCGGTTCTTGATAAATATTTGCATGACCCCCCTTGATATAGCCACAAGTGTGAGTGTGGACTCCCTCTTAATGTTATAGTCAGCAAGGGTATCAACGTTGTGGAGAACCATTTCGTTGAAGAACAATTCCTGCTCGTCACAAGGAATGTTTATTTTATGAATAACTACCTTGTCATGGATCTTGGCTTTTATGTTGTATATGGTATCTGTGGGTATAACATCCAGAGAAAAGGTTGTTCCGTTGAGGGTTTTGATGAATATCTGCATATTTCTCCTTGATAAACGCTTTAGTGTGAGTGTGGATTCGCTTTTGATGTTATAGTCAGCAACAGTATTGATGTTATGGAGAACTAGTTCGTTGAAGATCAACTCTTGCTCGTCACAAGGAATATGCACCTGATCCTGGATCATGGCTTTTATGCTTTCAATGGTGTATGAAGGTTTGACTTCCTGAGCGATGGTCTCTCCAGCGACGGTCTTGATAAATATCTTCATGAGTCCCCTTAATTTCCGCATTAGTGTGAGGGTCGATTTAGTGTTGATGTGGAAGTCGAAGAGGGTGCCGCCGTCCCCAAGTATCATTTTGTTAAAGATCAGCAGCTGCTCATCAACAGAAATGCCTTCCTTCACTTTGATCTTTTCTTTCACAGAGGCAATGGTGTCTGTGGGCTTGACTTCAAGAGAATAGATTATCTTGTCTTCAAGGTTCTTAATGGATATATTCATGAAAATGCTTGATTTACGCACAAGCGTGAGGGTCGAATCCTTCTTGATGCACAAGTTGGCAAGAGTATTGATGTCCTCAAGAACCATTCCCTTGAATATCAGTTCCTGATGGTCAAAGGAAATACGCTCCTTAGTCTGGATCTTGAGTTTGATGCTGCCAACAGTGTCCGAGTCTTTGGCTTTAAGCGATATGATCTTTCCGATGGTAGTCCTGACTAATACATGTGAACAAGGAAAAACAAAGAAAACCACATGTGAACAAGGAAAAACAAAGAAAATCACAACATTAGACATGCTATTGAAGTCCAATAATTACTTCTTTAATTCAAACTAACATGGATTAATTGCATCACAAAACTTAACAAATCTGACATCACTTATTCAAATACTATTCCCCAATAATACACGTAATTTCACAAACAAAAACAGCTTAAACTGTTAATATATGTCAAGAAATAAACAATGAAACACAAAGATGGAACCAACCAACTATGAACTCAAGAAATGAGCAGACAGGTAGATATTATCATAATAGTAATGCAACGAAAGAAACCTTCAATTACTCTTATTTCTTAGTGTTTAGTTATGTTAGCGAGGTGTTATTAGTAAGGATGAATGGGTATCACTCCCGCTAATATATGTTTAATTAATAGTAAATGCATGAAAATTTAAACCCAGGTTTCTTCCTAAACAAGATTTAGAAATCTGATTCCCAGTCACGACTCATCATTAACCGACATGTAGAGTGGCATCACATGTTTACAAAATAAACCCAAGAATCTAATAACTTAGCAGATATATATGCAAACAATGACGAAGATCAGAAGAAGCGTTACCGTTAACTTGCCATTGCTAGAAAGTCAAGAATCTAATAAATAACAAATTAGGATATATGTATACACCCAAAATGCAGGAACAATAAGCATGTTACCTCAACAACAACAAAATAAAATGCAATTTCAACATTACACATGCATTTGAAGTCAGATACGAAACATGAAGATTGAAGTAAATTGATATAAAAACAGCCACTAAATCGAACAAGAACCAACAAAGATAGACAGCTAGTAAATAGAGATGTCATGAAAGACAACATGGTTTACTCTTATTTATTAGTGTCTGGATTGTATTCATATGTTTAGTCAATCATCCTGAAGGATGGACTTAGAATATAGTGATGGATTATAGTTATGAGTTCAGTTAATTGGTATGCAAGACGGATTAGCCCTAAAACAGCAAAATATATCAGATAGGCAAACAATGGCAAAACTCAAAAGAATCGTTACCGTTTATCTTGTTATCTTTAAAAACGTCAAGAATCTAACAAATCACATATAATTAGCGCCCTAAGCAACAAAATGTGGCATCAATGACTATGATCGGAAGAATCGTTACCGTCTTACTCATCATCGTTAAATAGTCAAGAATCTACCGAGTCACACATATAATTAGTTGTAAACAACATAAGCAAACAATGATGATGATCGAAAGATCCTTCAGGTATATCTTGCCATTGTTTATTCCTCTACAGCACACAACTTGCCTTTTAATTCCTCTACTTGACACATAAAAACAACTTAAAAGGCATGGATACATGTCAAGAATAAATAATGAGAAAACCAACCACTAAATCAAACAGGAGCAAAAACAATACAACGAGCTCTAGAAAGATCTTAGCGTTTGGATTATAGTTACAATTGCATTTTTAATTAATTGGAATGCATAATGATTAGCCCTAAAACAGCAACCTTTTAGCGGATACGCAAACAATGAAGATGATCGGAAGAATCATTACCATTTATCTCGCCATAACGACAAAAAGTCTAACATATCTCATATAATTAATTAGCCCTAAAACAACAAAATTTAGCAACAATGACAATGATCGACACTGTTTATCTAGCCTGATGTTAAATACGTAAAGCATATAATAAATCTCACATACAATTAGCCCAAAAACAACAAAATTCAGCAGATATGCTAACAATGACGATAATCGGAGGAATCCTTACTCTTTATCCGGAACTAGAAGATAAATAATGAAACACAAAGATTGACCAAGAAGAAAACCAACCAGCAGAGAGATAATTTCATAATAGAAATGCAATTAAAGCCACCATGAGTTACTCTTATTTCTTAGTGTTCGGTATTTTGGTTATGTTAGCAACAAGTTTAGTTGATAGTGATGCGGAAAGACTGATTTAGAATCTATTGTGTTATATATATTCACAAAATAATCCCCGGAATCTTTTAACTTAGCATATTAGCATATATGTAAACACACAGAGACACATGCGATACATGCAAAATGCAGGAACAATATGCACGTATAGTCCACGTATTCAAATAATTAGAACAAAATACCAACAAAAAAAAAATCTCAATATTACACTTTCAATTCATTTGAAGTCGGATCATTACTTCTTGAGGTCAAACTTAACATGGATTACATCACAAAACTTAGGTAGCGTTCGTTTCACGGAATAGGATGGAAATCAGATGGAATTAGAATGTATATTCTATTCCTTATGTTGTTCGTTTCAATAAAAGAATGAATTGTAATCATAGTCATCAAAAGCCATCGCCTTGACCGCCTAGGCGACCAATTTCCCAGAAGCCACCAGATCCCGCTTTTCCTCCTAGATAAAAAAAGCCACGGTCTGATTTTTAAAACCTAATCCCCTGACTAACATAATCGACCAATACTTACCAATGTTATAGATATGTATATAAATCTCAATCAATTTTTTTTAAATATATTTGATTTTTAAAACACTTATAGATATCGAATTATTTTTCAATATATAAACACCTCAACTCATTGATTTATCATCAACTAATTTTGTCTACTGCATAGTTATTAAAGGCGTGTTAATCTTTTAGCAGGTATGGCTAAATTAATCATTTTATATTTATATTATTTTATAAGATGATTGTTATTTGAAATGATTAGGTGATTTTTTATTTTTTTTATTTGCGTTTTTTTTCTCAGACCCGCGCTTTTTTAATGCTTCTCGCCTAGGCCACAGGTGGAGCCTAAGTGCCTAGAGTGCGCCTTACGCCTTGATAACTATGATTGTAATTGAACAACTTACAGGAGAGAATCGACATTCCAATTCCATCGAAATTTCATTCCATTATGTGAAATGAACACACCTATATTCCAAAACAAATTACCGTTCCCACGCGAATTCCAATTCCATTACAATCTATGAAACGAACGCTACCTTAATATATATCAAATGCATTAAGCCATTCAAAAGAGAAAACATGTATCAAATGCAACTACCTCTACTTAAAGGCATCACTATATGCATAGTTTAAAAAAAACGTGAGGCGTGCACTGAGAAAAAGTGTCTGAGGCGGCGCCTCATGGGGTTGTGTGTGTTTTAGACGTTCTATGTCAATTATTTTATTTTTGATGTTTTGGAATTTCTTTATCGATTTTTTTAATTTAATAAAATATATAATTTTTATATTTATTTTTTAATTCCTCCTCAAGCTTACACCTCTTGAGGCGATAGAGAAAACGCGTAGAGGCTCGATTCAGTTCTTTTAAACATTGATTATATGTCAAGAATAAACAATGAAACATAAAGATGGAAGCAAACTGAAACAAAAACCAACCAATAAATCAAACAGGAACAAAAACAACCAAGACAGAGAGCTAATAATGAATATACAGTGTATGAAATGAAAGACAAGTAGACAACACTCATGTTAACTTTGGTTTCTTAGCGTTTAGTTAACCGGCATGCAAAACGGATTAGCCCTAAAACAACAAAACTTACCAGATACATAAACACTGACGATGATCGACAAAATCGCTAACGTTTATAAGAAAATCACGTATAATAATAATAATCCTAAAACAGCAAGATACAGTAGATAAGCAAACAATGACGATGATCAGAAGAATCATCAATTAGCTCTATAAGTCTATAAAAACAAAATTTAGCAACAATGAGGATGATCGGAATAATCCTTACTCTTTATATGCAACTCAACGTTGCTAGAAGACCCGTTCTCTTCAACAACTTCAGAGTTAGCATTGAATAAATCGATGAAACTGCTGCTTTTTCTCTTACGGTTGTTACCAGACCTATCGTCTCCGTCACCGTTCCGTCTCCTTGAAGCATCCGCCATTTTTTTTCTCTGGTTTTAGGGAGAGAGATACAGAAGAGAGTGAGGTAATAAATATTATTAGGAGGGTTTTTTGCTTTTATTCAACTTCCTTTTGGAAATGCGAGAGACTTTTTATGGTTTTATATATCAAAGTTCAAGTGAAACATATGATTGTACATTTTGCTACAAAACTTGCACGCTATAGTGAGTTCATTTTTTTTTCTCATCAAGCTATATATGAGTATATGACACGTAGGCGGAGGCATTTAAAGTTAAGTAGGATGGTGTGGATTAACATATATTGTTTAACTAAACTTTAAAGAAAAAGTTCGATTTGCTATTACTTGCATGGTCCCTAAAAAACAATGTTGCAAAAGTTGTTAGGCGCTTCCTAGTCAGAGTTGGGAGTACTCGGGGAGTTCTCAGCCTAGTCAGAGAGTACTCGGGGAGTACTCGGCCTAGGCCTAGAGTACTCGGGCCTCAACAACCTACCTTGTAGCGATTATTCGAGGAGTACTCAGCCTCCGAGATCTTGTTTTACAACAGAACTATAAAAGGAAAAACAAGGAAATCATGAGTGGAGCTCGCCAAGGAAATGACAAGGGTACGATGGCGCCCTCCTTTGGTGGTAGTGACGAGACCCCTTCATGCCCACCAGCCTAATGGGCAAGAAAAAACAAAAGTAAGGGGATTGTTGGATTCTCCGTGGGAGACTCATAACACATACTTTAAGCTTGATTAGTGGGAAAGTGGTTGGAGATCTCTCGAATGGACAAAGATTTAGAACAAGTGGGTGTTTCCTTGACAAAACTATTTGAAACGGAAACGGTGTGTAAATAAATTGGTTTTTGGAAAGTGGTATGGGGACATGCCATTAACTCATTAAGGATAGATTTTCTAATATTTATGGCATTGAGTAGTCCAAAATTGTTTGGTGTCGCATAAAGTGGTCAAATGTAAGAGTGCAATATCTACGGGGTGGAAGAGAGATTCAAGACCGGGTAGAAAGTCCATTTATGTAGAAGCTTGGATCAAAGAGATTGATGGCTTTATTTAAATCGGATACGGGGTACTCTTGGAGATAGAGAGGTGATATATTGCGGGCTATTTCGGTTCACTCACTAAGGTATTCTTGTGTTTCTTAATCTTGTATCAAATCACTATAGTATTTACTCTTTATAAAAACAACCAATTAGAGCATCCTTTTCTAGTTGTTTTCTCACTAGACTTTTATATCTTTTTAACAAGGTTTCTTGTATTTCTAGATTTTTATTTAGCTTAATTTCTTCAATTTTTAATCTACAAAAGTTCATATAATAGTAACTAAATTTCAAAAATGTCAAAAATGAAATAGAGGAGAAGATGCTGCTTGCTTTGCCTGTTGGGGTCTGAATTTTTAATATAGGCAATTATATTGGAAAAAATACACCATGTTAATTATAGTAAATTTTTTTTTTAAATATATATTAAAAGCCACACCATCACTTGACGCCATCATTAGTTATATTCAATATGACATTTGTGGCTTCCTTGTTCGAGCTATGTCATGGTACGTGGTGTTGTTGCAAGTGATCTAACTTTATGGATATGTAAGCTCAAAATGAAGATTTAGCATTCACATCAGGTTCTCCGTAATATTGTGAGTGAGTTCATGTTTTGATAAGTGGTTGTGAGCAGAGGGGGAGAACATTATTGAGTACACAACTTAGCTTGCTTTAATGTTAAGTCACATGCAGATAATTTAAAACAATTTGGTCGATATTTTCAAAAGTAACAATAGCAACAAATGTAAAAAATGTTAAGAAAGTTAAATGTTAAAAAAATATTAACATTAGGATTAGGGATTTAAAAAGGACTTATAACATAACTATATTAAAATCGGTACCTTATTTGGGTTTGGCTTACTTTATAATTAGATACTACTGGTCCAGTTGTCTACACCTTACCTAGTGGGCTTGTAATTTAGGCTAACATGCATGTAAGACTATCTGATGCTATGGGTTGTGGGAGGGGTGCGAAACTCAAAAGGGGGCTTAAGCGAACCACGGGTCATGTGGGTGATGGAGGGAACCGGATTGATGGTTTTAAGCTAGGGGAGGGGGTGCCAAAGGCATGTTCACCATTACAAGGGCATGGGGCATGAAGGAGGGAACCTTTGTGTCTTACGTGACAACACTTTTATTACGTTGAAGCCCACTAGAGCCCGTCATAAGACATAACCTAAGAGACTTTCATAATACATAGTAGATAAAATTCAACCTTATACCTATATAATTTCAGATAAAAAAATTATGTTTCTAAGATACAAAAAAAAAAGCTATCTGTAATGTGCTTGTGCGAGGACGTGACAACCGACAATGGGACAATTTACAAGGATGAAATGTTGTGAAACTAATTTTAACTAGGTTGCGGTCACAACTCACAACCTAGGACAAGTATATATCAACTAGTCAATATAATAAGTATTACATATTAATATGCCATGCAGAGGCACGAGTTTTTCACTTTCTCTCCTAAACGAGCGATGGTATGGTTGTCATGAGAGAAAGAAAGGGAGCAGCATAGGGAGGCCAAATATATGCATGAGCCCAAATGGTAGAGTACACCACTAATAACAATACCAAGAATAATAACAAAAAACAAAAAAGGTAAATATTATTTAGCCATCTCATAAAAAACTGTCACATTATCAGCTAACATCTTATAACATGACATTACAAAGATAAGACATTAATAAGAAAAAGGTTAAAATACAAAATTTCGTAAATTTGGTTTTAGAAATAAAACTAAATCAAATTGTTTAATAGTGTTACATTATCATTTTGATAAATATGTAAATTAATAAAAATATACAAAGTCAAATATAAAACATTAATTAATTGAAAGGGTTAAAATGAAGCATATCATAAATTTGGTTTTATAAATGATATTACATCAAATTTTGTAAGTAAAAAGTGTTGCACCAACATTTACATAAATCTAATGTTTTGATAGAAGATATATATTTACACCAAAACATTTCATTGAGGAAGATTTTATTCAAAGGTACAACCTTCCCAAGAAAAGGTTAAAATGAAACATAAAAAACATTTCATAATTGATATAAAATTTGACCAAAATTGTTGCATATATTGTCTTGGATATTATTTTTTTTACTCCATAATTTTACCATGGCTTCTCAAACGTTTTAATAGATACATTTTATCATGGTTTTTTTTTGTTTATGGTGTACTTTGTGTTTTATTAAGTTGATTATTATGTTTCAGTCTATTATCTATTGTCTTTTAATCTTCTGTTCATTGTGTTTTTAATATGTCGCCCATTGTGTTTTTATTAGACTCAGGGGTGCAGCTTCTTTAGGGATCGAGGGGGCCCCGACCCCACCGATTTTTGGCGCAGTGGTGGAATTTTACAATTTTCGTAGGTAAATTGAGTCCGGGTTGAGTCATGCCCCTACCGATTTGATCTTCCAACCACTACCGATCGAAAAAAATTGAGTCCGCCCTACACCGATTCGAGAACCAAGCTTCACCAATAATTAGACAGTTCATTGTGTTTTATACCCTATTGTTCATTGCATATTTATTTTGGTACTCGTGTTTTACGTTATCTCCATTGTGTCTTACGCAACTGGGATTTTGATTTTTTTTTCAAAAGTGTAAGAATATGGTACTCATATTAAAGATAAAAAACCCCTCAATTTTATGGTATAATTTTTTTCTAAACAAAAAAGATGACGTATAAAAAATTTACGGACGCTTAAAAATGAGGATGAAAATGACATGTGTTTTGCATATGCATATTATTTTGACAAAATTACCCTTCTCACTTATTTATTCCTTGAATATATTCATTTTTTAGTGGTTTCATGTAGCTTTTATATGATAACTCTAACCTTTTCGGTTAACCGCTAAGATTTTATTGTGTTTCTTAATATTTAACAAAAAACATTGTTTGCCCAATAAAAAACAACCAAACTATAATATCCTTTTAGTTGCTTTCTCACTAGACTTTAGTTTGTTTTCAACAAGGTTTTCTCACTAGAATTGAGTTTGTTTTTAACAAAGTTTTCTTGTGTTTCTAAATTTTTATTTAGCTTGATTTCTCCCATTTTTAATCCATACAAAATGTTGAGACCAATAAGACCGTACTAAGGGTATGTTGTGTAAAACTAGCTAGTGACTGATAGCTGTAGTTTTTTAAATATATTTTAGTTTTTGGTAAAGTAGCTGGAGCTTTTAATAAAATGTATAAAATGTGACAAAAATGGACATAATTAAAAGCTTGTAAGGAAGGTTTTTATTTTATTTTTATGATAGAATGGGTATCTGTGTCATTTACTCATTAAAAGTTTGTAGTTAGTAGGAGTTTTTTCTTAAACGCTAGTATGCCTAGCTTTTCAATATAGAGTTTTTTTCTCCTAACCTAAAAGCTTCAAGCTCTGTCAAACAAACAAGGTTTTTTATTAAGTAGGAACTTTTTCGTAAAAGCTTGAAGCTTAATTGAAGCTTTTAAAAGTTCCTTGTCAAACATACCCTAAATGTTAAGATAATATAAAAAATCATGAACATTTTGAAGCATCATTATCTTAAAAACACTCAGTCGGCGACTATCCATTTCTCCCGTAAGAGCATCATTGGTGTGATGGGATTTATTCATATCTTGATATGTACCTTTGTGAGTTGGTGCCATTTTATAAACGGGCTTCCTTTAGTAAAACAACAAAAGATGTGAATACATGATTGTATGTAAGTTGTTATTGGAAGCTAACCTGTTGTAATAAGAAAATATCCTAAACATATATAATATTCTAGAAATGAGCAAAATGGTAAGGGGTAGCGTATTGGATCGAATTATTTTTGGTACCAATAACATGTTTTTTTTCTCCTTTTGTCAAAGTCACTTAATAAACATGGTGCGATTAGATTAACCGTTTAACTTATTTAATTAAACAGAATGATTCATCAACCCAATTCATTAAAATTAGAACAAATGACATGTTATAATGTCAACTCACCAACTCAATGGGCATCCGTTTAACCATTAACTACAAGCTGCCAACTCGTTTACATCTTGATCACAAACTCATTTACACCTGTCAACCGTTTAACTTGTTTAGATAATAAATACTTAAGTTACCCGTGCTATGTTTGTCTTACACGATTTTAAGTTTGTCCAAGTTAGAACCGATATCTTTGACAACAATAATACTCCGTACATGGATCTTGTTCAACAACTCATCCAGCTTTTCTAGTACTATTAGTCGAACGATATGACAGCAGAACTGTGGAGGTCTTAATAAAAAAAACATTTCATAACTTTATATTCAGCCATACTTAATATATATATATATCATTTTAAAAAATGTTTTATCAATTTTAACGTCTTAAAAATAAATTAAACGTGTTTAGCTTACTTTATTGATCTTTAATTTTGTCACATGCATTAGTATTTATCAGAAGTTGTCATTTGAAAATTAAACATACCATTCATTCAATATCTTCAACACTGTTCTAGTGCAGCTTCCTGATCAATTCAAACAATTGAAAACAAGTAACAAAAGAGAGCTACGTCAAAAGAGAAAGGCATCGAGTTTTATACTATAATAATGGATCATACGATATGCTGCTGTAATCTAATACCTTTGCCGTCCCCTTTATAATCTTGGAACAAGATGAAGGGTTGATTGCGAGCCGATGTGGTAGTCATCAAGGGTAAGGTCATCCTCGAGAAACTTTCCGTTAAAGACCAGCCTCACTTCAGCAGGGGAACAGCCTTCCTTATTGAAGATCATGACTTTCACATCATGGATGGTGTGGAACTTTTTGACTTCCAAATATAAGGCCTTTCCAGTGTGGGTATTGATGAATATCATGAATTCGCTTCTTGAATATCGCTGCATAAGAGTGATATTGGATTCTCTGTTGATGTTATAGTCGGCAAGGGTAAGGTTGTCGTCCAGAAGCTTACTATTAAAGATCAGTATCTGCTGGCATGGGGGAGTATATAGCCGACCACAGACCTTGGCTTTTATGTTGTGGATGGTGTCTGAGGGTTTGACTTCTAGTATAATGGGCCTTAACGAGCTCTTGACAAATATATTCATGAATCCCTTTGATATACGCATGAGTGTGACTGTGGATTCCTTTTTGATGTGAAAGTCAACAAGGGTATCCTTGTTGTGGAGAACCATTTCGTTGAAGATCAACTCCTGCTCGTCATGGGGAATGTTTACCTTATCCTCAAGCTTGGCTTTTATGTAACCAATGGCATCTGAGGATTTGACTTTCAGAGTAACGGTCTCTCCTGTGGTGAGGGTCTTGATGAATATCTTCATGAATTCTTTTGATTTATGCATAGGTGTGAGAATCGATTTCCTGGGAAAATTCTTGAGGAATGTCTGCATAAATCCCCTTGATCTATGCATAAGTATGAGGGTCGATTTCCTGTTGATCTGGAAGTCGAAAAGGGTTTCACTGTCCCCAAGAACCATATTGTTAAAGATCAAAGCCTGTTCATCAAAAGGAATGTCTTCCTTCAACTCTATCTTCCATTTCAACTCGGCGACAGTGTATTCAGGGCTAACTAACAAAGAGATCGTCTTTCCAGTGAAGGTATTCACAAATATTTTCATCAATTCCACCGATTTGCGAGTGAGAGTGAGAGCGGATCCATTGATGATGCAGAGGTCAGCAAGTGTACCACTATCTTCAAGGACATTTTCATTGAAGATCAGCACGTGTCCAGTACCAGGTATCTTGGCTTTCACGTCACCGATGGTGTCTGAGGGTTTAACGTCAAAAGAATGGATGACCATCCCTTCTGGGGTCATGATGGATATATCGATAAATCCTCTTGATTTAAGCATAAGTTTAAGTGTGGCATCCTTCTTTATGGGCAAGTTGGCAAGGGTATTGATGTTCTCAAGAACCTTTCCGTTGAAGACCAGTTCTTGCTCGCCAATGAGAATATCTTCCTTAGCCTGGATCTTTACTTTGATATTGCCGATGGTGTCTGAGCCTTTGACTTCAAGAGAGATGGTCTTACCGGTGGCAGTCTTCACTAATATACCTGTAGAAAGATACACACCAAAAAAAAAATCTTCACATTACACAAGCATTTGAAGCCAAATCATTACTTCTTGAATATGAAATTAACATGGATAATTGCATGACAGAACTTCACATATGTAACAACACATTCAAATGCAAATACCTCTACCACAAATACAATTTCACAGACTAAACAACTTAAAAGCATCAATATACAGTGAGCTAACAGTACTCTTATGCAATGAAAGAAAACTTAACAGAATGTGTTTTTAATACATAGGAATAAAACCGAAAATCCTCATCACTGATTTTTTTAACACAATGTAATTTCATATTCCACAATAAAAACCAAGTTACACCTGGATAATGGGTAAGCGAGCAACAAGTTGCGCCGCTATCCCTTTTTAAATCGCAAAGCCTATTCTACTAAATACAAACCTTTGGTTTCTCGGGTTCTACGAGTCACTATGGACCACCTTTTGTACCTGCTCCAAAAAGCGAACCGCCTCAGGGTGTAGGGATCCAAACGTGTCGAAGGCAAACCAAGTTACATCACTGATCTGTGTTCTATTTACCCAAAATAAACCCTAGAATCTAATAAATTATATTAACTAGCCCTAAAAAAACAAAATGTAGAAAACATGCAAACAATGCTTACTATTAATCTCGTCATTGTCAAAAAAGTTGTCGTCTCCGAGTTCAACATCATCGTCGCTAGACCCTTTCTCGTTTACAACATCACGGCGGACAAAATCGGGTAAACCGAAATCGTATCCAGACCCATTCTCCTCCTGGACTTCAACATCATCGTCACTAGACTCGTAACCCGGCCTCCTCGACTTCAACATCATTGAGGTCACTGGTTGTTTTTCTCTTCCGATTACCAAACACATCGTTTACTTCGGCGCTTCGTTTCCTCGACGAAGAACCGTCAGCCGTTCCTTTGCCCTCATCCGCCATTTTTCACGATCAAGAATTACGAGGGGTTTGAAATGGAGGGAGCACTCTCCTACCAAACCATTTATGACATCTCATTTAAAAGCAATAGGTAAACGAGCCGAGCTACGTGTGAGCCAGCGCGGTTGGGAAAAAGCTTGAAACAAGTTAAGCTTAATTAAATAAGCTAGAGCATAAAAACTAGTTTGTGTAGTAAATGAGCCTGACCTTTGATCTTCGAGCTCAAGCCAGTTTACGGGTCTAAATAAGCCCACTGTTTATATCAATGTTGTAAAAGTCGCTAGACGCTCCCTAGTCGGAGTCGGGAGTTCTCGGCCTAGTCGGAGAGTACACGGGGAGTACTCGGCCTAGGCCTAGACTACTCGGGCCTCGGCAACCTACCTTGTAGCGATTACTCGGGGAGTACTCGGCCTCTGAGACCGTGTTTTACAACAGTGGTTTATATAATTTTTAATTATTATATTAAATCTATCTATAATTAAATAATAATAATTTACTATTTATAAAAATAAGTAAACATAACTATATTATATAAAAAATATAATAATTATAGTTAATATAAATTATTAATAAATATTAACGGAGCCAAGCTCGAGCTTGCAAATTTGCCAGCAAGTCAAGCTCGAGCTTTAGAAACAAAGCTTGAATCAAGCCGAGTTTGAACTCGAGCTTTCATAACTTGAACAAGCTGGAGCTCGGCTCATTTGCACCCATACATTTAACCCAATTCAACTTAAGTCAACCTAAAATACAAAGGGCCACTCTCCTCACCTCAGTTAAACTATTCACCATTGATACTTCTTCCGGTTTGTGAAACTCGCAGTCGCTATTCGATCAGATTACTCGGGTTGGTTGCCAACCCGCATCGACCAGGAACCTTTCAAGTTTTATGCCCCTTCCACCTTTAGTGATGTAATTTTTTCACGTTTAGCTATGACTTGTGAGAGGTTTTGTGATTTCCCATTTAGGATTTTATGTCACCAATTGCTTTCATTGTTAAAATATTAGAAAGTAAGTTAAAACAAAGTATGTTTCTAAGTGAACCCAAATATGCATTTGTAATCTAGTATGTCAATCATGAAAACACGTAATCTAGTGTGTTTTCCTTAAAAACAAGATAGTTAAGAACTTAATATTATAGTCGAAGTATTACCGACTTAATTAACAACCTGTTAAAGTAGTAATACATTTCTGAGTTTCAAAAGACAATCCAACGTGAGTACCTAATTTCTCATAATAAATAATTTTAAACTTTAAAGTAATTAATAACGATCATGCAAGGTCAATCTTAAGTCTAAATTTATAAGGTAGATCTAAAAATCATTAGAACATGTGTTATGGTCTTACAAGTCGCCTGGGTGAGGTGGCCATCTTGGGGTGTGATGGGTGTGAAAGACCACTCAATGAGGGAGTGACTAGTGGCGTGACGAGAGCGTGTGACCCTACTTTTTCAACCAAAGACATTCATCCCTTTTTTTCTAATTTATTTTTATTTATTTAATTTTAAACAATATTTTAATGTGTATTGGATAGTAGAAACCATTACGGTTGCCGGTCTCTATTGAAAACAAGTGAGTGAAAGCCCCCTAATGATGTAGCAGTCACCTTTTGACGTGGCAATGAAAACTAGTACAACAATAACACATAGTCTTACAACTTATAACCACTCATGAAAAAAGTCAAACAACTTATGATATGATTGGATGTTAAAAAAATACACTTAGGCGCGTTGAAGGTAAAAGAGTATCAAAGGTTTTTACTAATAATAAAGTTTAAACAAGATTAGACTATTAGACTATGCATTATGAGCGCACTGTCTTTTAAGTTAAAAGGGTGTTAAACACCCCACAAGCAAGCGTTATCCAAGGTTTAAAATGGGCATGAAGCTTTGCGCGTTAATGAACTGCAAAGCAAAATGGTGCAGATGTGGGCATTGATTTCACCCACTGATGACGTGGGTAGCTTAAAGGAAAAACGAATAACTAATATTATGGAACAAACGCTTGAAAGGTTGGAGCCTACAAGGGTTCTACAACCGGTGGTGACACAAAGTCAAAAAATGACTTGTCACGTCGTCCCTTTCATCGAGTCAAACAAACAGGACTGATGGAGTAACATCAGCCCATAGACCGCAGGTCAATAGCACTCTCTTACCTTTTGTGGCATGTCCTTTTGTTGCAATCAGGATCAAGGTTTTATGCTTTCTTCTTTGAGTAGATCCTTTCTCTATAAAAGAGAAGCTCAGGATCAGATTTACAACACACCAAATCTATCACTCACTTCTCACTCTAAATTATTCTCTTGGTCCCTCACGTGTGGAGAACAATCCTCTTCACTCGAGTTCCAAGATCTTCTACTTCTGATCTCGAGTTTATCTCAGATCAGAAACAAAAAGCATACATAATAAATAATCCAAGCCTTGAACCTCCTTCTACGTTTGCAACGTAGAAGGACACCACGACCTGCGTTTGGCAGATCGAATCCCTTGAACCTTTGAACCTCCCTTGTGACTCAGGACTATTGTTAGACAGATATTTGTTGTAGCAACAAGTTGGCGCCCACCGTGGGGCTGCGCCATTTTCTTTATCTGAAATCAGTTGTGTAGCTCCGACTCTCTCTATGTCTGACCCTGAGTCTACAGAGGAGGTCAACCAGATCTCCCCTGGCACAGATCAGACCTCTCCGGCCAGATCTGTGTCCTTTTCCACTCCTGGAGGAACTTCAGCTGGGACTCAGTCCCCACCCGCTAACACAGCATCTGCAAACTTGCAAACTCCACCTCCTACTCGTTCTGGGGTAATGTCTCCTCTCCCTGATCTTACACAAACTCCACCTCGTATAGATCTTACCCCTGAAGGAGTGGAGAGAAACTTCTTGCAGCTAAGGTCTCTCCTGAACCAGTACGTTATGAGGGAAAGAGATAAAGGAATCCGTCTCCGACTGGATTACGACGAGGAAGAGGAGATCTCACTCTCTCCTATACCTCCTCCTCCTCTCACTGCTACCTATGGACGCAGACAGTCACCCAGAAGCAATAATGCTGGACCCAGCAGCACTTACACTGCTTCCCACCATGAAACAAGGTCCAGTCCTACTGCGTTCCCCTTGTTCACCACTCAAGCTGCCACTACTGGCATGCCTTTGGGACACGAGCTGACTCTGGATCAACTCCTGCAGTCACCAGTGTCCAGTGTCCCACCTCCTACTGCTACTTCCTGGGAACAGGCTATGGCCTCACTTCCCATGGCCAGAAGCGCCTCTATGAGTCTCCCAGTGGCTACCAACACTGTAGTATCCGAAGGCATTCAAGGCTTCAACCTTATGCCCTACATGATATCTCAAATGATGGCTAACTTCCCTTGGCAGCAGCTCATTAGCCAAGCCATCGCTGAACAACAAGGAAACACTGGAAGGGTCACCAACAACAGGGTTGAACATACTGTCAACCAACCCTACAAGCCGAACAGCTTGTCTTGCTTCTCACCTGAGATTGCAGATTATGATTTTCCCAACAAGCTGAAGATGCCAGCCCATATAAGAACGTACGACGGCACTGATGACCCAGAAGACCACCTCCAGATCTTCTCGGGAGCCGCCAGAATCGAAAAATGGGGTGACCCCGAATGTTGTTTGATGTTCATGCAAACCCTTGTTGGATCTGCACGAATCTGGTTCAACGGTTTAGCAACTGGAAGCATCCGAACCTTCGATGAACTCGGTAAAGGGTTCCTGGCCAACTTCTCACAACAAAGACGTTGTGTCAAGGATGCGACCGTTATCTTCCAGATCAAACAAAAAGATGATGAAAGCTTGAAGAGCTTCATTGAAAGATACAAGAAAGAAGGCCTCACTTATGTCGGTGCTGATGAAAAAATGAAGGTTGCAGGGTTCATGAATGCTATCAACTCGAAGTATTTAACTAGGGAGTTCAACAAAAGTCTCCCTAGAACCCTTGAAGAGGCCTTAGAAAGAGCTGAAGCCCACATTAGAGGAGAAGAGGCTGTGGATATCAAGGAACAAAGGAAAAGAGGTTCCAGCTGGAGGAGCAACAGTCCTTCCCGAAAAAGGAGCAATTATGGCACATATGACAAAAGGTCCAGAGGATCTGAGTCACGAAGGTCTGAAAGCAGGAACCCTCCAAGCAGAGACAGGAACGTCAATTTCACAGCACTCACCAAAACTCCTCAAGAAATTCTAGCAACCGAAGAAGTCAAGCACACCTTCAGACCTCCTCGTCCCTTACCAAGAAGTAAAAGAAACGAGAACTCAAGCCAGTACTGTGAGTTTCACGAAGAGAAGGGACACCACACCAACGACTGCTTCCAACTCAAGAAAAGGATCGAGGAAGCTGTCAAGTCTGGAGAACTGGCCCACCTGGTCAAGGGTGTAAAAGAGAACATGGCAGATGGTAAAAAGAAAGATGTTGCCATGGTCTTCGTTGAGAATGAAACCCCAAGTAAAAGGCAAAGATTGGAAGACTGGGAACGACAAGGCATCTACTTCCCCTACACTAAGGGAGAAAAGCACTGTGATCCACTTGTGCTTGAAGCCTTCGTAGGTTCCACCAAAACACAAAAGGCCTACATAGACACTGGAGCTGCCACTGAAATAATGTTCGCCAAGTACTTCAACCTTCTAAGCCTCGAAGAACGCTCCATGCTACGGCCTGCTGAAGCTGCCATAAAAGGTATCGCTGACATACCTATCAAGCCTTTGGGCGAACTAACACTTGATGTAACTTTTTCTGATGGTCAACTACGAAGGACTGAACCACTCACCTTTGTGGTTTTGGACCTGCCATCTAGTTATGACGTTATCATTGGAAGGCCTGGGGTAGTAGTCTTCGATATGACTGTCTCCATTAGCCGAAAGAGTGCAAAGTTCCCAACCAAAGACGGTGTTGGAACCCTCCAACCCTCCACTACAGTGCTGACCATCGACGAGGACCACAACAAACTTGGTCTCAGCATCAACCCCAGGTATCCTGACCAAAGGGTACGAGTCAACACAGCCCTTCCTAGTGACACTCTCATTAGGCTTGAAGGGTTACTAAAAGATAACATGGACGTCTTCGCCTGGTGCCCAAGTGACATGACAGGGATTCCACGAGACATTGCCGAACATGAACTAAGGATCCCTTCCAATGTCAAACCAGTTGTCCAAAAGAAAAGAAGTCTTGCCCCAGAACGAAGCAAAGCTGCATGCCAAGAGGTTGACAAGTTAGTTGAAGCAGGTATCCTTCGAGAGGTGAAATATCAATCATGGGTTGCAAACCCTGTGATGGTTAGAAAGCCTGATGATTCTTGGAGGATGTGTATCGACTTCAAAGACCTCAACAAAGCTTGCCCCAAGGATTGCTATCCTTTGCCTGAGGTTGATCTGAAAATAGACTCACTTACAGGCTTCCCCTTCAAGTGTTTTCTGGATGCCTACAAAGGCTATCACCAAATACAAATGAAGGAGGAGGACGAAGAAAAAACTGCTTTCCATACTGACAAGGGTATATTCTGTTATAGAAAAATGCCCTTTGGTTTAAAAAATGCAGGTGCAACCTATCAAAGGCTGGTCGACAAGGCTTTTTCCCTACAGATTGGCAAGAACATGGAAGCTTACGTTGATGATTTGGTCATCAAAAGCAAAACTGAAGATCAAATGCTTGCTGACATACAAGAGACCTTCAACAAGCTCAGAGAAATCAACATGAAGCTAAACCCTGTCAAATGTTCCTTTGGTTTCGAAGAAGGAAAGTTTTTGGGTCACGTTGTAGGGAAGCAAAGCATAAAGGCCAATCCAAGCAAGGTTCGAGCCATCCTCAACATGAAGTCACCTCAAACTAAGAAGGAGGTTGAAAGCTTGAATGGTAAACTTGCTGCCTTGAAGCGTTTTGTCTCGAAGCTAGCTGAAAAATCACTACCATTCTTCAAGACCCTCAAAGGTTGCACCGATAAGAAAGACTTCAGGTGGACGGAAGAAGCAGAAGAAGCCTTCAACAGCATGAAACATCATTTGGCTTCCCTTCCCGCCATTGCAACACCCGAAGCAGGGGAAATGATCTCTGTCTATCTTTCAGTTACTGATGAAGCCTTCAGCGCTGTTCTCACCATAGAAAGAGACAAAGCTCAGGTACCCGTCTATTTCTTCAGTAAAACATTAAAGTTAGCAGAGGTCAAGTACCCTCCTTTGGAAAAATTGGCTTTAGCCTTAGTGCAAACAGCCAGAAGGCTTCGAAGGTACTTTCAAGCACATCCCATACAAGTGGTCACGGACCAACCAATTAAAAATGTGCTTGAAAGACCTGAAACTTCGGGACGACTAGCCAAATGGGCTGTTGAACTAGGTGGACACACAATCACCTACGTCCCTAGAAAAGCAATCAAAGCACAAGTACTTGCTGACTTCATTGCTGAAATTCCAAAGGTGGAACTGGCTGAGGTTAACATAACCATAGACGAACCTATCGACCCTGAAGCCTGGAAGCTGTACACTGATGGAGCTTCCAGTGTTGAAGGGTCAGGGGCTGGCCTTGTGTTAATCAACCCCGAAGGGTTAGAATTTACCTATGCCCTTCGTTTGGAATTTCAGACAACGAATAACGAAGCAGAATATGAAGCCTTGATAGCAGGACTCAAGCTTGCAAAAAAGATGATGGTTCACAAGCTTCAAGTGTTCACCGACTCGTTACTTGTTTCCAACCAGGTGAATGACAGCTACATTGCTAAAGAACCTAACATGAAAAAGTATAGAGAGAAGGCTAAAGAAATCATGAACACCTTCCAGTGTTGCAAGATCAAACAGGTCCCAAGGTCTCATAACAAGAAAGCTGATGCTCTTAGCAAGCTTGCTTCGTTGAACTTTGCTCATCTTACAAAAAAAGTGCTGGTTGAAGTGATCAAGCATCCTTCAATAGCTGAAATTGAGGTTCAAGACGTCATTACTGAAAGTGAACCAAGTTGGATGACTCCATTTGAAAGATTCCTGCAAAGAGGTGAACTACCCCAAGATCCTGTTGAAGCTGAAAGAATTCGGATCAAGTCTAAGCAATACACAATTCAAGATGACATACTTTATAAGAAGGGTTACTTGGCTCCATTGCTTCGATGTGTTGGTCCTGAGCAAAGCAGGTACTTGATCAAAGAAGTTCATGAAGGAATATGCGGAGCTCATTGTGGTCCTAGATCAGTGGTGGCAAAACTCATGAACCTTGGTTACTTCTGGCCTACTATGCATCGTGATGCGTCAGAACAATTGAAGAAGTGTGAAGCCTGCCAAATCCATGCACCAGTCCCAAAGAGCCCCAAGCATGATTTGGTTCCAATCACTTCGGCATGGCCATTCCACAAGTGGGGAATGGATATTGTTGGACCCTTCCCACCCGCCAAAGGAGGGGTCAAGTTCTTGTTGGTTGCTGTTGATTACTTCACAAAATGGCCAGAAGTAAAACCATTTGGAAAGATATCCGGAAAGAAGATAATTGATTTCGTGTGGGAAAGCATCATTTGTCGATACGGCCTACCCGGGGTGTTGGTCACAGACAACGGCAAACAGTTTGCAGAAAAACCGTTCAGTGCTTGGTGTAAAGAGTATCGGATTACACAAGTCTTCAGCTCTGTGGCATACCCTCAATCCAACGGGCAGGTTGAAAGGATGAACAGGAGTGTGGTTGAAGGGATCAAGGCCAGGCTGGGTCGCCAAGGGGGAAATTGGTTGGAAGAACTGCCAAGTGTTCTTTGGGCAATCCGAACCACCGAAAAGACAAGTAACAAGAAGACACCCTACAGCCTCACCTTTGGATCTGAAGCAGTCATACCTGCTGAGATTGGGGTTACCACACCCAGAACCCTTCATGTCGACATCCAGGCTAATGAGCATGAAACCTCACTCAACCTTGACCTGCTGGAAGAAGCAAGAGACTCGGCAGCGATAAGAGAAGCCAAATACAAGCAAAAAATGGAGTCTTATTACAATGCCAAGGTCAAGCATGAACGCTTCAAGCCAGGAGACCTGGTCCTCAGAAACAATGATGCAAGCAAGAAAGAAAATCAAGGAAAGCTAGGACCAAAATGGGAAGGCCCCTACACCATCCTTGAGTCTCACAAAGGAGGGTCTTACAAGCTTGCCGACATGGATGGCAAGAAACTCCCTCGTCACTGGAATGGTAAAAACCTTAAAAGGTTCTTTGTTTAAGATGTAAGACAAGTTGTTCTTTTCAAGAAAGCTATGTAATGCTATCACGTAATGAATGAAAGGATCCATGAATCCTTTTTTGAAAATTTTTGTCTTTCTATCCTATAATCAGGTTGAGTACCTAGCAATAAACTCCATGGCAAGGGCCATGTAAGGGGTTGAGCTCCCAGGCCATTTCGCTCAATAGGTTCGAGGGTTGAACGGACCTATATAAGGGGTGAGTTCCTAAATCAATACGACTCCATGAGATAAACAAAAATAGTTTTATAAGTCTCATCGACAGGCTTGAACAACCTACACCAATCGTTCCTTAAGTTTCAAAAACAAACTTACGAAAATGACAAACACTTATATAAGTGTAAATAGGATAGCTGGTGACATGTTTGCCTAGACTACCTTAAGGATGAATGACTGCAGCGTTCAACCTTTGAAGGTGCTATCGGATAAACATTCCCAAACAATAACAAAGACAAACAAACACATCACAAAAACAAAATAAGAATGAACAACCATGAAACTTAAGCAAATAACCATAAAGACCTAACATTAACAGGCTTTATACAAAAGCCAAGCAAAGTCATAAATTGTTCAAAGGGCCTCAGCCCACAACCACCAATGAACCACTACAGGTTCAGACAAAAGATAAAAGTGTTCAAGACACAACGACATAGTTAATTGTTTTACAAACCACAGATGCTAAGAAAGCTACGAATAAAGGGTTCAGGCGTCATTACCAGAACCTGAAGGCTTGGAGGCTTCATCCTCATTCCTAGCCTTGACCACCTTAGCTTTCTTCGCCTTCTTTCCCTTCTTGGGCAGCTTCTCAACCAGACCAGCTTCGGAGGCTTCAACACTGGCATCCTTGGAAAGTGTATCAGTCATATCCAAGGTCTCCTCACTATCACCCGAATGTGCTCTCTTCTTGGAAACAGCCTGAAGCACCTTAGCAGAAACGGCTTCGTTCAATCCAGCAGGCTTTAACCCCTTCAGCTCCTGTAAAGGTTTCCCATAAAGGGAAGAAACTTGGGACACATAGGGATAACTGGAGTGTTCCATCTTGAGCACAGTCTCCTTGAAGACATCTAAGGAGTTGGGTTGATAAAGAGGAGATTCTTCCAAGACTTGACCAGAACTGCAAGCTTTGAACCCTGCAACGAAACCGGCATGCTTACCATGGGTCAACAGCTTGGTATACACTTCTCCAAGGGCTGAATTGAACTCCGCAGAATGAAGGAGATAGGTAACAACTTGCTGAAAACCTTCTTCAATCAACCATTTGTTGTCACCTTGAGCAGCAGCAAGAGAGATTTCCAGTTCCTTCTTCTGACCCTCAAAAGCTTTCCTCTCTGACTCCAAGGCTAGTTGATCTGCTTCCACCTTCAATCTGGCAGCTTCATGCCTTGCCATCTCAGCCTCATGCCCCTTCTTCAGCTCATCTATAAGGGCAATCAAGGTGACCTCCTTGTCAGCATACTCCTTAGCATCCCTTTTCATGTCAGCAATGGACTGCTTCATTTCTTTCTTCTTCTTAGCAAACTCACTGTACTCACCCATGACCTTCCTAAACCTGCTAATCCCCTCTGGTAACATGGCTGCCAGATTACAGGTTCCTACCATCATCTTTGCTAGAAGAGCATCATCATCCAAACCCTCGAGACAAGCCTTAGCACCAGGAGTAGCAAAGTGTGCTAAGACTTCCTCACATACAGCAGAAGACTTGAAACTGTCAGTTGCCTTCACATTCCACCCAGGCACATAAACACCCCCTTCATCAAAACTCCCAGACACATCTGGTTCCCTCACCACCTTAACCTTTTTTCCCTTACTCTTCTTCACCACCACATCCACAACAGTATCATCCACCGTCTGATCCTTCTCATCCTCAGAATCCTCAATGTCATCGCTAACAGTTACTGCCTCAGAAAGATCAGCAGATTTAGCAGCTTTCAGCAATCGCCTGCTTGACCTTCTTGTTGAAGCCTTCGAGGAACTGGCTTTAGCAAACCCCTTGACATTGGGAACGGCAACATAGTTGGTCCCATCATACCGACCCTTCTCATACTTGGTTAGAGCATCTTCACCATCCGCTGCTTCAGCATCAGTAAATGCAACACCAGAAGCATCATCAGCTTTAATGAAATCCAGAGCAGACATGACTGCAAAATAAACAAAGTATAAGAACCAAGCAAAAGGAAAGCAATGAAACCAATAACGAGCAAAAACTCATACCCCGATCACCCTTCATTATAACAGGATCTCTACCAGGCTTGTCCCAGCGAGTGCTAACCCCAGATAATACTAGAAATGGTTCAGCAAAAGGACGAAGCCTTGAAGGACAGGCCCTAAGAGCAGTTAAAAAGCTATGATCAAGTTCAGATTCTGAGGGTTCTGCCTCATTCAAAACAGCCTCAGGAGACCTCCAAACAGGCTTAAAAGGGAAAATCGAATCAGAAACCCAGAAAAACTTGGTCTTCCATTGACCAACAGTAGTGACATGAGAAGAAAGGAGGTTGGTCTCCGCTGATGAACCCTCGAAGGTGAACCAGTCACCATTCTTAGCAAGACGAAAAAATCGCCTAAACATCAGCAAGGTAGGATCATAACCTAGGGCTCTGCACAGACATTCAAAATGCAACACACGGCCAACGCCATGTGGATGGATTTGACCAAGAGACACTCTATAATATTCAAGTACATTTAAGAGAAAAACAGAGAAGGGATGACGCAGATTTGCAAACTCAAAGTGACGACAATATAAAGCCACAGAACCAGAAGGACAATCAGAAACAGCAAGCTGCTTGGCTGGAGCAACAGGATTAAAAGAAAGGTCTATTTCCCATTCAGAACAGAACGATTCAACCTCTTTCTGAGAAAGGGTTGAAAACGTAACGGCCATATCCTTCTTAGCACCCATTGTGCCTATGAAGGATGATCAGTACACTAGACAAGGAAAAAGAGAACTAACCTGATAATGGAAAAATGAAGAAACCCTAACGGTGGAAGAGGCGATTGTGAAGAAGAAAGTGAAAAAATGAGAAAGGATTAAGTAAAAAATGAAATGTAAAAGGGGTTAAAAAGAAAAAAGAAACGGTTATATTATTTAAATATAACTGTCATTATGACATGCAATAATACAGCCCTGAACAGACTGCCACATGTCACATCAGGGTCAAATCAAAGTTAAAACACTGAATATTAACCGCCTAAATCACAGCGAACCCTCGAACCCTTCAAGCAAGGAACAAATAACAAAAACAGTCAGAAGCTTTCAAGATAACTCGTCAAAACCTTCTGACTTGGGGGGCTGATGACGTGGGTAGCTTAAAGGAAAAACGAATAACTAATATTATGGAACAAACGCTTGAAAGGTTGGAGCCTACAAGGGTTCTACAACCGGTGGTGACACAAAGTCAAAAAATGACTTGTCACGTCGTCCCTTTCATCGAGTCAAACAAACAGGACTGATGGAGTAACATCAGCCCATAGACCGCAGGTCAATAGCACTCTCTTACCTTTTGTGGCATGTCCTTTTGTTGCAATCAGGATCAAGGTTTTATGCTTTCTTCTTTGAGTAGATCCTTTCTCTATAAAAGAGAAGCTCAGGATCAGATTTACAACACACCAAATCTATCACTCACTTCTCACTCTAAATTATTCTCTTGGTCCCTCACGTGTGGAGAACAATCCTCTTCACTCGAGTTCCAAGATCTTCTACTTCTGATCTCGAGTTTATCTCAGATCAGAAACAAAAAGCATACATAATAAATAATCCAAGCCTTGAACCTCCTTCTACGTTTGCAACGTAGAAGGACACCACGACCTGCGTTTGGCAGATCGAATCCCTTGAACCTTTGAACCTCCCTTGTGACTCAGGACTATTGTTAGACAGATATTTGTTGTAGCAACACCCACGAAAACAAATTCATATCACATTTGTTTCAATTTGTTTTTTTAACTTATTTATAATAATTTATATGTTATATATTATTTAATAGATGGTGATAGTGAAACAATTACGCATAAATGTGAAAATAAGTGAGTTAGAACCAATGTTTACATGACAGTGACGTGAAGTGGAAAAAAAATAGTGAAACCGTAGCACATGGTTTTACAAGTGATAGTAACTAAGAAATTGAATAAATCAAGTCAAGTAAGGCATTCAAGCTACACATGTACTATAAAGTTAGAAACCTATACTTTAAACCTTATAAAGGATTGTTTAGAACATCTTCTATGAGGTGGGGCATGGTCCATGGACGTCTTCACATTGGCCCCTTTCACAGACGAAACATACCCACACTAGGTCTCTCTTCATCTCTCATCCTCCTCTTACAATCTCCATCATTGGCGATTGGCCCAGCGAACTTCATCCACTTTGTGTGCTCGTTCTCCTCTACATCTACTCCACATTCGCCACGGATTTGTCACAAACACGGCATTAGAGACAATCTTACAACACATTAGTTTATCGCTTGAAAATTGTGAAAACTTACAGAAAGGTTTTGGTTTGGGATTACTCTGGGCAAGTGCTTGTTATATTGCTTTAAGTGGTTTGATTACCACTGCATCATGAACTTTTACATCACCCAAGCGGCTACTAGCCTCTTTATATCACACATTGCCAAGTGTCGTGTTTTAGTTGGGTCATTGATATGATGAAACGTCTATGCTAAAGCCTCTTGGTCCACGTGTTAATCTATGAGTAGTCTAGGAATTCATGACGTCTCTATCCTAAAGCCTCTACGCTTGTTTATTTTGGCAAAATTGGGTGGGTCAATGTTTAGATTTGTGATTTTCCTGAAAGTTTTGGTTCGGGATTACTCTGGTCAAGTGTTTTCATATTGTTTTAAGTGGTTTAATTAACTTTTATCATTTTTAGCTTATTAATCCTACAAGTTCAACCCGTTCAATTAAATTGATTATGTTCGAGTTACCTATTTAGTATCTAACTTGTATAATTAAACGTCTATCTTGGCATGACAACCATTTAAAATTAGAATAAAATACAAAATGATAGTGTCATAACTAATAAAAAAGTAATCTTAACATGACTCCTCTTTTCTTATATACGATCATCTCAACCTTATTTGCATATTTTATCTGAGGGAATAAAATGGCACATACTGAAAATGGGTTAACGGATAGACGTATGGAAAGCATAAACAACTTAATCAAGTACCTCATAATTTATGAATATTAGCACACTAGAAATTGATACCCAAAAGTGCATATATAGTTATTAACAATGACCAGTTTCTAATACTGTACTACATAGGGGGTGACCTTTTGTGTTTAAAATTATATCCAATACTAGAAGCGAATTATGTTTCAGGTAATAGGGTTGGGTCTCGGCAAAGCAATGTAAATAAACACATAAATCAGGTCACAAACAAGGAGTGTGTGTAATGCATATCAGGATAAGCTCTTGTACAGCAACACTGAAATGAAACCAAAACCATATAAATTTTGGTGGAATGCATGCAAGTAAAATTGGCTTACAAAATCTGCATCATGCCGGCCAGCCCAATACTACACTACCTGAGCGAAATCAATCAATAAGACATTTCGTCAGAATCTAAATCATTCTAGAAAGATTATCATGAGCTACTGTATTATTAGGGTTTAGAATGTAAATCAAGATAGAGAACCTTCCACAAAGACAGCAATTGGCACATCATAACATTGGAATATACCATCAAATATCTAGAAAACACACATCACAATGATTATAGCAAGAAACAGGGAATTAGATCAACAACGTACAATCATACATCTAATAATCCATCAACACACTTGCAGACAACAAGTTTACAAAATATAACTACATCAAAAGACAAACATCGCCATTTACTGTTATAATGGATCATAAGATATGTTGCTCTAATCTAACACATTCATCATCCCTCCCCTTAAACGTAAAACAAGATGGATGGTTGATTCGTCTAAGATGTGGTAGTCGGCAAGGGTAGCACTATCATCCAGTAGTTTTCCGCTCCAGATCAGTCTCTGCACGTCTGGGTGAAAACCTTCCTTATCCTGGATCTTGGATTTTACACTGCGGATGGTTTCTGAACGTTTGACATCCAGAGTCATGGTCAGTCCAGCGAGGGTCTTGATGCATATATGCATGAATCCCCTTGACAAACGCATAAGTGTGAGTGTGTATTCCTTCTTGATGTGAAGGTCAGCAAGGGTATCGCTATTTGGGAGAACCATTTCATTGAAGATCAACTCTTGCTCATCACAGGGAATATTTACCATACACTGGATCTTGGATTTTATGTCCTTGATCATCTCCGAGGGTTTGACCTCCACAGTAATGATCTTTCCCGTGTGGGTCTTGATGAATATTGTCATGTATCGCCTTGGTTTACGCATAAGCGTGAGGGTAGATTTCCTGTCGATGTGGAAGTCGAAAAGGGTACTGCTGTCCTCAAGAACCATGTTGTTGTAGATCAATGCCTGCTCGTCGCAGGGAATATCTTCCGTACGCTCAATCTCACATTTTACATCCTCAATGGTGTCTGTGGGAAGACTACCAAAGAGATCGTCTTTCCAGTATAGGTTTTCACAAATATTTTCATTATTTCAAACGATTTACCAATGAGTATGAGGGATGATCCGTCGATGATGTGCAGGTCAGCAAGAATACTGCTATCTTCAAGGACATTTTCATTGAAGATCAGCACATGCCCAGTACCATGAATCTTATCTTTCACATAGCCAACTGTGTATGAGGGTTTGACTGCCAAAGACTGGATGATCTTTCCTTTTGGGGTCTTGATGTTTATATTGATATTGATGGATTCCCTTGATCTACCCATAAGCGTTAGGGTGGATTGCTTCTTGATGCACAGGTTGGCAAGGGTATTGAAGTTCTCAAGAACCTTTTTGTTGTATATCAGTTGCTGCTGGTCATAGGGAACATGTTCCTCAGCCTGAATCTTGAGTTTTATGGTGCCAACGGTGTCGGAGCCGTTGACTCTAAGGGAGAATATCTTACCGGTGGCGGTCTTGACTAATATAGTGAACAAGGAAAAGCAAAGAAAATCTCAACATTACACAGACATTTGAGTCAAATCATTACTTGTTGAAAATAAAATTAACATTTGACACACATCCATCAAACATTACATATTCAAATGCAAATTCCTCTGGCTGTGTGTTGTGGTTTAACATACGCCCCGCCACGTCATTGCCACGTAAACAACGGACTTTAACTAACCCACCCTTTAACTATCGCATTGTGTTTTTACTAAAAATTAACAAAAACAAAAGGAAATGTGATTTGTTGATTTTTGGTAGCCCCCACATTTGCAATGGCTAACACCAGTGAGGGACAGGGTGCCCTCTTGGTTGATGCACCCCTTAAACTAGCCCAGCGCCGCGTTTGGGGCTTTAACAAGGTGATGTGGCTAGAATGTTGCCCCACAATGCCCCTGGTTTTAAAAAGTGACAAAGTCTAAAATCGAAGTATGAAGCGCAAAAGCGGAGAGCTTTTCGTACACGAGGCACAATGTGCTTATATGATTTTATATATACTTATCCTTTAGGTTTTTAGCATCTTTTACCCAAAATATAGGTATAAATAAGGTTTATATATGATTTGATGTACAAATCACTTAATGTACAACCTTTTTAGCTACGTATATAACACTTAAAAGCACAAAAACACCCCTTGTACAAGAAGCGCACCTCAGTGGGATTTTTTTTTCCAACAAAGCTCGCTATTGTGTGCTTTTTGTACAGAACTCGCCTTATGTCACACAAGGCGCAGTTACCAGGCGCGCTTTTTGAAACCAAGACAACGCCAAGTCTAACACACAACTTAACTACGATCAAGCCTTAATTTCTATACAAGACACACAATTTCATTCCATTTCTCCCGAAAACTACATCAATATGGCAGGCAGGCGGGCAACAAGCTGCGCCGCCACCCCTTTATATGAAATGTATTTTTTTTAACTAATTATAAAAAAAAAAAAATAATAACTCAGATATATGTTTAGTTAATCGGCATGCAGGATATATTTAAAATTTTGGAATGGACCCAGTGTATATTTACCCCAAACCTGACCAAAGAAAACGTATAAAATAAACCCTAAAAATATAAATACAGCAAATATGGGAACAATTATGCTGATCGGAGGAATCCTTACTCTTTATCTCGTCATTGTTAGAAACGTTATCGTCGCTATTACCGCTTTCGTAATCTTGAACATCATCGTCACTAGACTCGTTCTCCGCCTCTACTACAACATCATCGTCACTAGATTCGTTTTCTTCCTCGACTACAACATGATCGAGTCCACTGGTGTTCTTTTTGTTCCGGTTACCAGACCTATCGTCTCCGTCGGCTTTTCGTTTCCCTGAACAAGAACCGTCAGCCATTCCTTTTCCCTTGTCCGCCAGTTTTCACGATAATTTAAAGGGAGAGGGCTGGTTGGTATGATATATGCACCGTTTTCACGATAATTTGACAAGGCAAACGACTTATAAGTGATCCGATCCTAGCCGAGTTTGATCTCAACAAGGCTTGTACTTTAGCTCGTTCTTACGGGAGTTAGAACTCGGCTCGGTTTAAATTAGAGTTAATGACCAAAATCGTCCCCGAGGCTTGGCCAGTTTTGCCACATCAATTCAAAATCGAAACTTTTTACATTTTGGTCTTTCAGTTTTACGTTTTTTTTTTGCCAAAATCATCCATGCCACTAACCCAGTTAAATGTTGTCGCTAAGTTGGGGGGATTTTTTGACTTTTTACCTAGAAAATTGAGGGCATTTTGGACATTTTGTATACTTTCAGAATATAAACACACACACACATAACTTTGGATAAAGAAAGAGAGAGAAGTTGAGAGACGGTAGATTATCAGACGGTGATGGTGGGTTATCAGACGACGGTAGATTATCAGACGATGATGGTGTACGGCGGTCTTGGGTTGATGGTCAAAGCACCAGAGACAGAGGAGGCTGACGATGGCGTTGTTTGATGATAGTGATAGTTTGTGGGTTCGGGTGGGTTGTGGTGCGATGGTTTTAGGGAGGGATTGGTGTTTGGTTTAGGGTTTAGTTGACGGTGGTCGGTGGTGGTTTAGTTGGTGGCTGGTGGTGACAGGGCCGGTGGTCGTGGTGGTTTAGGGTTTCACATGTCAATGTGGTCTAAAGGCAGAAGAAGGTGGGGAGGTGGGTCCCATTTATTAAATAAAAATATTAAAACATAAGCGTCAGGCAAAAAGTCAGAAATACCCCCAACTTAACGACAATATTTAACTAGGTTAGTTTCAGGGACGAATTTGACAACAAAATGTAAAAAAGTAGGACCCAGATGTAAAAAGTGTTGATTTTGGATTGGAGTGGAAAAGTCGCGTTGTTGTTTATGAGTTTTATGTTTATAAAAAATTGTTAAAACACACACATTACATTTACTGTTTAAGTTTGTTTCTTTTGTGTTTGGTTGTGTTTTATAGTTATTTGATAGTGACAAAAAAAATCTTATGCTGATGAAGATAAAACACAATGTAGACATTTTGGTTAACTGTTTTTGGGTTTTATGTTACTCTAATGGTGTTAAAATACATTAGGTTACAGTTTTTGGTTGTTGGTTTTGTGTTTATATGGGTTTTGTGTTTTATAAACCAAAGTTAATCTTTTTATGTTAAAACGCAATATACATATTAGGCTAACTGTTGATTGGATTTATTGTAAAACGCACTGTAGAATTATCCATAAAGTTAAAACACAAAAAAGAAGTTACACACCTGGAAATTTTATTTGTTTTATAATTTTGAAGAATAAGATAAGAGATTTGAAACAAAATCCCTAAAAACTCTCATTTAATTATTATCAGTGTTGTAAAAGTCGGTAGGCGTTCCCTAGTCGGAGTCGGGAGTACTCGGAGAGTTCTTTGCCTAGTCGGAGAGTACACGGGGAGTACTCGGCCTAGGCCAAGAGTACTCTGGCCTCTACAACCTACCTTGTAGTGATTACTCGGGGAGTACTCGGCCTCCGAGACCTTGTTTTACAACATTGATTATTATTGATACTCCCTCCGTCCCAATTTAAATGTCCTTTTTTTTCCTTTTTTGTTTGTCCCAAATTAAATGTCTCTTTCCAAAAATAGAAATACAATTTCCAGTTTTGCCTATAAAAGACAAAACACAATCACCACTTTTGAGGATATTATTGTCATTTTACCACATACAAACAAAAAATTTCTTAAAGAATGTGTTTTTAGACATGGGACATTTAAATTGGGACGGAGGGAGTATAAATTACCATAATGTGGATTATGTGTGTAATTACCTAAGTGACCTTGTGATTAATTTAAACTATTGTCACATGTTATCATAGGAAGCCTTCTTATCCTTCTTACAAAACCAAGCCTTTGTACCTAACACCCCTCTCTCTCCCCCCCCCCCCCCCCTCTCTCTATATATATACTAGTAAAAATGTCCGCGCGTTGCCGCGGGTGTTTATGTTTTTGCCCTGCTCGTTGCGCTACAAATTTCGCTTATGTTATTTATAAAATTTATGTGATAATTCAACAATATATCAATTTTTAAAGGACAATTTATTATCCAACCACCAAATGCAGAGAATAGTAAACTGTGATTTTCAAGCTCAATAAATGATTTTGGTGCTTCTATACTCATATACGATAGCATCTTGAATCTTGATCACCTAAAGAAATGAAAAACCTTTATCATCATACCAAAACAAAAATGAAATAAAGAATAAACAAATCATTTGCAACAATATTATCTATAAGATAAAGCATATAGAGAGAACATGCAAAATATAGGTATTGACCGAGTGAAATATTATGTGAACACTAATAGATGTGAACTGTGGTTCATTACCTTGACACTGTCCATACAAACCAATCAGTTGTAGAATAAGTACCTAGCAAGTAGCTTCCCTTAACGGCGTCATACATGCATAATAATAATAATAATAATAATAATAATAATAATAATAATAATAATAATAATAATAATAGAGATGACTTGCATTAGTCATTTGTACAATTGTAATCAAATGTTGCACATAGGGGCATAAAGGGAAGGATTTGGCAAAAATATAGTTGTTTACCTTGTGACCTTTTGTATGCCATCTTAAAATGATGGTAAAATTACCTTCTTACCCATCTCTCCTCCTTAATAAGGTAGTAGAGATAGAGATAGAGATAGAGATATATGTATAAATGTGTTGTGGGCTTTAAGGTTTTGGAACATCTTTAATCCACAAACCCATAACCAAACCTTAACTTCAATTCTCAACTCAAACACTCAAACATGACCCCAAAACAATCCCCAGCCTCACCAGATACGGCCCAATCATCCAGCCCACAAGCCAAACCAGCACCCTTGCTCGTTTTTGCTCAAACCCGACCCAAATACAAACCCCCAACCGACACACACAATTGGACACTTAAAACGTAAGTATGCTATAAGGACCACATGTTTGGTTGTCTCATATTCAAGCATGCAATAAGAAAAAAGTAACTCAAGGCATACATAAGGACCACATGTTTGGCTGTGTCTCATTTTCTTGTTATCGTTCAAGTAATTTTAACTTGTAATGTAACATGTTTATTTCCCATGTATAAAAGTAGTAAAACAAAAAAAGTGACCGTAAAGCTATTATGAAAGCAATGCAAATACTAGCAAACAAGTCTGAAAGAAGCCGTCATTTCATATTTATGTTAAGCATCAAACTTGGTTCATTGTATATTTGTATATACCATATTTTTCTCCAAATATTTTTGTTAGCACTTTATTCGATCAAATGATAGTTTATTTTAAATAGATTTGACTTTGTATAATGATATTATAAGATCATTATTTAAATACAGATGAAGATTCTTTATACAAATGGTTTTATCTTACAAATAGAGCCTTAACATGAGAAGTGAAGGAGAGAATTTTTTTTTTTTTTTAAATATTTTTTCTCATCTTCTTAAACATGTATTTTATTACTAAAATATAAAATAAATAATATTTAGTGTAATTAGTAATGTAATTACTCTAATAATATAATTACACTAATTTTTAATAAATTAATTATTTAGAAACCATGCTTACCCACATGGAAAAAAATTTAATTTTTTTACTTCTTTAAGTTCTTATGTTTAATTGGCTAAGCCTGTTTGTGTTTGTATTTGATCTTTACGTTAGAAATATAATAACTTCAAATAATTGAAAAATCATCAATTTAGACTCCACATCACCGTTAGGTGTTGCCCCACATCGATGGAAAATCTCCACCAGATGTGCCCCACGCCTGGGTTCACGCTAGTCACGAGGTTGTGGGCTGGCATGGAAGGGCTTCACACCCCCTTTCCACGCGCACCACACAGTGTAGCCTAGTAATAATACACTATCCATTGTTAGTAAAAATCGCGCCTAACCGCCAATTAATCGCTAGTCAGAGGTTCACAGAGTAATTTTCGTCTAATCAACCAATTAATCGCTAGGCGCTCAACAGTGGTCTAAGGCGGCCCTAATCGGCCTAAAATCGATGAAAGTTCAGCGATTCTGGCAAAAACATATAAATTTTGGGAATTAATCATATCTACTTAAAATTATGGGTCGATGAGGGGTTAAACATATCTGCTTAAAATATTATATATAAATACGTGTGTGTATATATACATATAGAAATCCTAGTTCTATTAATCCTTGTTAATCCCGATTAATTGCTAGTCGGTACTCCACCGACCGACTAGTGCCTAGCAATTCTTACAAACACTTATAGTATTAATGGCCTAACTAAAAATGGGAAGAGGATGCCTTACTGAAACATTCTATAAGATATTCAAATCATACTTTGACTGAAATATAGTAATACTGCTAGAGTGCGACCACTGATACATACGCATATACATATACCATATTTTAATAATGGTTATAGTGCAGGCTTCAACCTAACTCGAAACAAAGACAAGTCAACAAGTGTATATAACAAAAACTACATCAAGATAGACACATCGTCTTTTACTATAATAATATATCATTAGATATGCAGCTCTACTCTAACGCCTTCTCGTTCTTCACCTTGTTAAAACAAGAGAGAGGGTTGAATCCTCAGGGATGTGATAGTAAGCAAGGGTATGGTTATCCTCCAGTGGGTAGCTGTTCCAGAACAGTACCTGCTGGCATGGGGGAAAACCTCCCTTCTCCTCAAACTTGGATTTTACATTTTGGATGGTTTCTGAAGGTTTCACATCCAGCGTAATGCTCTTTCCGTAAGGGGTCTCGATGAATATATGCATGGATTCCACTGAGTAACGCATGGGTTCCAGTGAGAAACACCTAAAAACATGGATGGTTGAATCCTTGCCAATGTGGTAGTCAGCAACGGTACAGCCATCTTCAAGAAACTTTCCGTTATAGGTCAGACGCAGGCCGTGTGGGAGATTAGCTTCCTTATCAAGGATCTTAGCTTTCACATTGTGGATGGTGTCTGAGCGTTGGACATCTAGAGTAATGGTGTTTCCAGTGCGGTTCTTGATGAATATTTGCATGACTCCATGCACAATTGTGAGTGTGGAATCCCTCTTGATGTTATAGTCAGCAAGGGTAGGGCCATCCGTGAGAAACTTTCCGTTATAGGTCAGTCTCATATCCCATGAGAGTAGAGCTCCCTTATCAAAGATCTTGGCTTTCACATTGTGGATGGTGTCTGAGGGTTTGACGTCTAGAGTAATGGTCTTTCCGGTACGGATCTGGATGAATATTTGCATGAATCCCCTTGATATAGCCACAAGTGTGAGTGTGGATTCCCTCTTGATGTTATAATCAGCAAGGGTATCAAAGTTGTGGAGAACCATTTCGTTGAAGATCAACTCTTGATCATCACATCGAATGTTTATTTTGTGAGAATCTACCTTATCGTGGATCTTGGCTTTTATCTTGTATACGGTGTCAGAGGGTTTGACATCCAAGGTAAAGGCAATTCCAGTGAGGGGCTTGATCAATATCTGCATGAACCCACTTGATAAACGCATTAGCGTGAGTGTGGATTCCTCTTTAATGTTATAGTCAGCAAGGGTATTGATGTCATGGAGAACCATTTCATTGAAGATCAACTCCTGCATGTCGCAAGGAATAAGTAACTCATTCTGGATCATGGCTTTTAGGATGCCGATGGTGTATGAGGGTTTGACTTCCGGAGTAAGGGTCTTACCGTTTGGGGTCTTGATGAATATCTTCATGAATCCCCTTGACTTTTGAATCAGTGTGAGGGTCGATTTACTGTTTATGTGGAAGTCATAAAGGGTGACACCGTCCCCAAGAACCATTTTGTTGAAGATCAGAACCTGCTCATCAACAGCAATACCTTCCTTAAACTCGATCATTGCCTTAACGGAGGCAATGGTATCTGTGGGCTCGGTTTCTAGAGAACAAATCATCCTTCCTTCAAGATTCTTGATGGATATATTCATGAAAGCGCTTGATTTACGCGCAAGTGTGAGGGTAGAATCCTTCTTGATGCCCACGTCAGCAAGAGTATTGATGTCCTCAAGAACCCTTCCCTTAAAGATCAGTTCCTGCTGGTCAAAGGGAATACGTTCCTCAGTCTGGATCTTAAGTTTAACGCTTCCAATGGTGTCCGAGTCTTTGACTTCAAGGGATATGATCTTTCCGGTAGCAGTCTTGACTAATATAAATGAACAAGGAAAAACAAAGAACATCCAAACATTACACAAGCTTTTGAATTACAATAATTACTTCTTTAAATCAAAATTAACAAGGTGATTGTATCACCAAACTTAACATTTCAGCTGACATCACATATTAAAAAACCATTCAGGCACAAAATTTCACAAACAAAAACAGCTAAAAGCATCAATATATGTCAAGATATAAACAATGAGCAGACATAAAGATAATATCATAATAGTTATGCAATGAAATACACCACAGATCACATATAATTAGCCCTAAAAAACAAAAATTAGCAGAAAAACAAACAATTTGCTGTTAATCTTGCCATTGTTTATTCATCTACAGGCTACAGAACACAACAATTCCCAAAACAATCATCATGCAAGATTGATTTAGAAGATAATGAGTTTAGTTAATCTGCATGCAGAACGGATTAGCCCTAAAACAATGACAGTGACTGGAATCTAAAAATCACATATAAATAGCCCTAAAACAACAAAATGTAGCAAAAATGACGATGATAGGAAGATCATATTTTTTATGAAGCCAGTTGTTATATATAATAATAAAATCTCACATACAATTAGCGTTTAAACAACAAAATTAGCAGATATATATACAAGCAATGAGGATGATGAGAATCGTTACTCTTTATGTGGAACTCAATGTCGCTAGAAGACCCGTTCTCTTCAACAACTTCAGAGTTAGCGTTGAATAAATCGATGAAAGTGTTGCTTTTTCTCTTACGGTTGTTACCAGACCTGTCGTCTCCGTCACCGTTTCGTTTCCTTGAAGCATCTGCCATTTTTTATGAGGGTTTTGCTTTTGATACTTGCACTCAAGTTTTTTGAAAGACGGATTGCTAGTATTCCTTCAGTTACTTCAGATATCAAAGTTTATACTAACGTAGTTGTACATTTCGCTATATAACTTGCACCCTATGGTGACGTCATTTTTTATTTTATTATTATTATTTTTTGAACGGCTAATTTTTTAGCCCAATTTCTTTACATCATTTTACAGTTTTTTGCACACCCTTGGCGTTGAACTTCCAACCTCATCTAAGAGAGAATTTCTTCTATACCACTAGGCTATAACCTAAATGGCAACGTCATTTTTTATTACATAAGTAATACATAAAAAAGGGTATCGGGATTACCCCTCACAATACATGGTTTTCGCTTGGATTACCAGTATCTAAGGACGACAATTGTTGACACGACTTGAAATTTAATCCGAACCCGGCACAAAAAAAACAGGTTTGGGTCGGACTAACACAACCTGTTTTAAAAAATGGGTCAGGTTCGAGTCAACCTATATATGAAAATAGGTCGGGTTCGGGTTGACTCGTTTAAAAATATGGATTAAATAGGTCGTGTTCAGGTTGACCCGAATTTATATGTGTGCGGGTTAGGGTTGGAATCTTTGACACAAATAGTAATATGGGTTGGGTTCGGGTTGCAGATTCCAACCCGCAACCCATCAACCCGACACATTAACACTTCTACCAGTACCAGTACAGTGGTTGGGGATGTCTTGAATCGACAAAGATTTTGTACAAGTGGACTTTTCCTTGACAAATCGATTTTAAACAAAACCGGTGTGAGAAATAGAACTTGTTTTTGAAAAGTGTTACGAGGACATGCTATAAAGAATAAATTTTCACATGTTTATGACATTGAGTCGTCTAAAATTGTTTGGTTTCGCATCCAGTGGTCAAATGAGAACACAATTTCGAGGGTGCAATATCTAATGGGATGGAAAAGAGATCTAAGAACAGGTAGAAAATCCATTGAATTAGAACAAAGATCCGTCTCATTATCCATCCCAGATGTTTCGGGTTTACCTATTGGATTCGACTTCGATTGTCATTCCTAGGTCCAACCCTTTTTTCCATATTGTATTTAAGTATAGGACATGTTTTTTAAACATAACATTATACTTTAATCACAATTATTTCATGCTTATCAAGTGGTCCTAGAGAGTGTTAATTGACTAGTTATTATATTAATCTTTGTAAATAGAAAAGGTTGTAACTTTTATTACAAAAAATAAAAATTAGTCTTCCATATACCAAAATTCAGTTTATACAAAATACTAACAAAAAATCAAGTTGTTAACTATGGATTCTCGCGACTTTGGCCCTAAACAGTGAGATAATAAGGTTTTTTTTGTTCTTGTGTCTCACTTAGGTGGTCTTTGGGGTTGCATTTTAAAATGGATTTTTTAGATTATTGCGTTTTTAAAACGCAAATAATCAATTTTTGGTGTTTGGGGTTGAGTTTTGAAATGAATTTTTAGGCTACCAAAACACAATAATCTAAAGGCAGCTCCACCCCTGCTTTTCAAAAACGCAAAAGCTGTTTTGAAAAATCAATCCCAAACACCCTCTTAATAATCATGGTATGGGTTAACATATTTAACTTGTCAACTCGCCCGCTCAATGAGCACCCGTTTAACCATTAATTACAAACCGCCAACTCGTTTACATCTTGATTACAAACTTATTTACACCCCATAACTAAGTTCCATGTGGTATGTTTGGTTTACACGATTTTAAGTTGGTCCAAGTCAGAACTGATATATTTGAGAAAATGACACATGGATCGTGTTCGACAAATTCAACCAGCTTTTCTTGTACATTAGTTGAACGATATGACAGAACTGTGGATGACTTTATGAAACAAACATTTTATAACTTGTGTACTCAAGTGTTCAGACAGAGACTTAATTTATCAACATAAAATTTGTTTAATCTAACACAAGTCAAATACTTGCAGACAATAACAAATAGCTACATCAAAAGTCACAGGTTATCACATTTTACTAAAATAATGGATCATAAAATATGCTGCTGTAATCTAATATTCTAATCTAATCCCCTTTTGATCTTGGAATAAGATGGAGGGCTGAGTCCTTGTGGATGTGGTAGTCATCAAGTGTACGGCCATCCTCTAGAAACTTTCCGTTATAGTGCAGGTCGCATGGGAGATGAGCTTCCTTACTAAAAATCTTGGCTTTCACTTTGTGGATGGTGTCTGAAGGGTTAACGTCTAGAGTAATGGTCTTTCCGGTGTGGGTCTTGATGAATATCATGAAGCTGCTTGAATATCGAAACATAAGGTGGATAGTGGATCCACTGTTGATGTTATAGTCGACAAGGTTAGGGCTATCATCCAGACGGATTCCATTAAAGATCAGTATCTGGTGACATGGGTGCAAACCTAGCTTATCCTTGATCATGGATTTCACATTGTGGACGGTGTCCGAGGGTTTGACTTCCAAAGTAACAGTCTTTCCAGATTTGCAACTGTTCTTAATGAATATATGCATAACACCCGTTGATATACGCATAAGTGTGAGTGTGGATGATTCCTTATTCGTGTGAAAGTCAGCAACGGTGTCCCTGTTGTGGAGAACCATTTCGTTGGAGATCAACTCCTGGTCGTCGGGGAGAATATTTACCTTATCCTCGAGCTTGGATTTTATGTCGCCGATGGTGTCTGAAGGTTCGACTGTCAGAGTAATGGTCTCCCCGGTTAAGGTCTTGATAAATATCTTCATGGATTCCGCTGATTTATCCATAGGTGTGAAGGTCGGATTCTTGGTGAATGAATGTCCCCTTGATTTGCGCATAAGTGTGAGGGTCGATTTCCTATTGATGTAAAAGTCAAAAAGTGTTCCACTGTCACCAAGAACCATTTTGTTAAAGATCAAAGCCTGCTCATTACATGGAATATCTTCCCTTCGCTTGATCTTCCATTTTACCATGGCGACGGTATATTCAGGGCTGACTAACAAAGAGATCGTCTTTCCAGTGAAGGTTTCCACAAATATTTTCATCAATTCCATTGATTTAAAAGTAAGTGTGAGGGTTGACCCGTCTATGATGTGAAAGTCAGCAAGGGTACCGCTATCTTCAAGGATATTATCATTGAAGATGAGCACGTATCCAGTACCAGGCAGCTTGGCTTTCACGTCACTGATGGTGTCCGAGGGTTTGACTTGAAGAGATTGGATGATCATTCCTTCCGGTGTCTTGATGGATATATTGATAAATCCTTTTGATTTAAGCATAAGTTTAAGTGTGGAATCCTTCTTTATGGGTAAGCTGGCAAGAGTATTGATGTTCTTAAGAACCATTTCGTTGAAGATCAGTTCCTGCTCGTCAAAGGGAATATGTTCCTTAGCCTGGATTTTGACTTTCATGTTGCCGATGGTGTCTGAACCTTTGAAATCAAGAGAGATGGTCTTACCGGTCGCTGTCTTTACTAATATGCCTGCAGAACAAAAAACAATGAAAATCTCAACATTACCCAAGCGCCCGAAGTCAAACTATTATTCCTTAACTTAAAATTAACATGTGTTTCCATATGATGCCTAGTAAGTAGTAACCTTGACACCATTAAGTTAACTGAAAACATCATTAATATATAAATAACTAATGTTGAAATCCGATGTAATTTTGACAGAAAACAACAAACATAATGAAGAAACAATAAATTCAGTACTTTGATCAAGAATTTCAGGATGCAAATTTCGGTCAGATTCTGACCAAAACTTATAAATTCTGGGGATTAATCATTATATTTAAAGATATGAGTCAAGGAAGGTGTTAAAACATGCCTACTTAAAAAGACTACATATAAAATGTGTGTGTGTATAACTGAAAATTTCATATAAAATCCCAATCCGATTAATCGCTAGTCAGTACCTAACCGACAGACTAGCGCCTGATGATTCTTACAACATTGGTTTTGGGTTATTGGAGTATGGAAATTGTTTAGCCAAGGGTTCTGTTGGAATAACAACTGGATCAAGCAACACGATATTTTGTAGTAACTCACCACGACTCTTTCTTATTAATATATCAAACCGAAAGCCATAACTCACCAAGAGATACAATGACCTACATCATCTATTTATACTAAACAAACCTTGAAAAACAAACTAACATAACTGACTTCTAATAACAAGCACACAAGTAAACTACAAGATAACAACAAATAAACGATTATCTTCAACCCCTTTGGTTTATCTACAGCTTTCAAACGCATCCTTGGTTTAAAAAAGCACGAGGCGCTCCGAGGCGTTCCGAGGCATTTTGGTTCCAAAATCCGAGGCACGGGGCTTAAAGCGCGAGGCGAGAGCTTCATGTATGTGAGGCGCCCAAGGTAAAAAAAGAGTAAAAAAATATTTATACAAGCCAATACTACATATTCTACTTGTTAATCAATCCTAAAAACAATAACATAATTATAAAACACACACTTGAACACTTCATTGAACATACATTGAAGCCGAAAGACACTTAAAAATCTTTTAAAAAAAATCCAGATTTTGCCTTTTGGCCCAAAAAAACTCTAATTTTGACTAAGACGGTGCCTCAGGCCAAAAAAACGCTTTCCCTAGCGCCTCGGGCGCCTGGCCCACCCACAACTTGGAAAACCCACTGGCTCAACCAGGAGCAAAATTTGTCACGACTGAGACTCCAACACATGACCTCTCATTTGGAAGGTAACGAGATACCACTCAACCGGCGAGTTGTGCTCTATTTTTACAAAATAAACTCTTAAAGAAATAAAATATAATAAATCATATTAATTAGCCCAAAAAAAGGGTAGGCAAATATGCAAACAATGCTTACTGTTACTCTCGTCACTGTCAAAAAACTTGTCGTCGCTATGCCTGCTCTCCCAGTGATTAACATCATCATCGTCGCTGGAGATGTAAAGTTGACCGTGGAAATGTTTTTGTAAAGCGTCCTCGTCGCTAGAATCAAACTCGTCAACGTAATCGCCGCTAGAAGACCCGTTCTCCTCCTCTGTCTCGACTTTATCGTCGTCGTCGTCGGGGCTTAATCCGCGGGCAGCCGCGTAAAGTTGCTTCGACAAGTCATCATAGTCATAGATAACGTCTCCGTCGGCATTTCGTTTCCTCGACGAACAACCTTTGCCCTCATCCGCCATTTTTTTCGATTAAGAATAAGAATTACGAGGGTTTTGCAGTCATTCTTTCGCTATATGTTAAAAAAAGTTTATGCTTAACATGGTTGTACATTTTGTTATAAAAATTGCACGGTTTACTCAAGTAGTTAGAGGTTTTGTGATTGGGATAAGAATTTAAGGTGCAAACGACCCGAGCAGCTAGCGAGCTACTCGAGTTTGGCTCAGTAAAAAGTTTTAAATGAGTTGAGCTTTATCGAGGCAGAGACTAGTTTGAGTCTAAGGCAAAGCTCTTTTATTTATCGAGCCGAGCTCGAACCTGACATATGAGACTCGCTAGACTCATTAAGCCTTATCAAGCTTAGTGTAATATTAGTTTGACTAATATATAATATTATTTACCTCTCATTTAAAGTTGTTTCGTAAACGAGCCCAGCCGAACTATTTAAGCTTGTTTATGAGCCGAGCCCAAATCTAAAAATAAGTTTGTTTAGTAAATGAGCCAATAAGCCCGAGCTCGACTCTGCTCGTTTACCCCCTTAAAATTATATATGTGACCAAATTGCTTTTATTTTTATAAATTTAGAAAGTAAGTTGTACATATAACAATTTATCACAAGTTGTTTTGAATAAATGGATATTGCTACTTTGTTAAGTAAACAAAATGACAAATATGAACACAAATTAGCTTACACGCAATTGTAATCAAGTAAAAAAAAAATCTTAAAAACAAGAGAGTTCAAAAATTAAAATAGTAAAGTTTTATCGGATTAACATGTTAAGAATATAGCAATGCAACAATGAATTTGAAAAGACATACCCCAACGGATACGCCAAGTTCTCATGCCTAATAGGTCTAAACTTTAAAACTGATGACTTGGGTCCTAAAACGACGACGTTTAAACCCCTCGTCAAAAAAGATAAGCAAAACCGAGTTGATTAGGAGGTAGCCTGACTTATTGGAGCTGATACAGGGCAGCATACCTGCCATGCGGAAGCCTCTGGGCAAAAGCAAACAGTAAAAGTCTTGGAAATGACAAAAGTGGGTTTTGGCTTATTATCATGCAAGAAACAAAAACAACACACAGCTCCATAACTTGCCTAGGAAATGATAAAAGCTGAAAACACCCAAAAAGGGCAAAGTCTCACTGCAGGGAGCCGATAGAGGGTCAAACACCACCAGGTATAGAAAGGAGGCTACCCTGAGGGAGCTCCTGGGCAGAATTTCATTGCCTATATAAGGAGACTCTTGGGTAACATTCCAGACACACTCTTACTCATTCTCTCTACTCTATTACTCTCTATTTCATTATTCCCAACTCCAAAAGAACAGACACTTATTCTCACGCCGGAGTCCAAACGCAGGAGGCCCCCTCCTGCGTTAAGGCTAACAGTGTCTGCTACCCTTGTGCAGGTCCTTCCAGGAGCTTGAAGACCCCCCAATCCTTCAACCAAATCTATACCTAAAGCTTAAACTAAACTTAAAACCTAAGTCCAAACATAACATACCATTAACCTATAATCCTAAACATCTCCTAACCTAATACCGGTCATATTCCTTGTTGTAGCAACAAGTGGCGCCCACCGTGGGGCTGTCGCTACTTTGAACAAAGCTGTTGAGAGTTTCTACAGTCCCGTTTGTTCCTAAGTAACCTCCTTTTGTGATGACTGGTGGAGATAACCGCCTAGGAGGGGGTCCTTCAGATACTCCGGCCAATAGTCACACCTCCGGTGACGCTTCTGGCCATGAAACACCTGGAACGGACGGACAACAAGTCGAACCGTCTCTAGGAGACATGCTCAATTACCAAACGCCACCGTCCTCAAGGGCCGTTAACTCGTCTCCTAGGGACGACATGTTGTTCCCAGTTGAACGAATGGATATTACCCCGGAGGGAGTACGAAGGAATTTCTTGCAACTCCGAGACCTCCTGAATGGCTACGTACGAGAGGAAAGATCCAGAGGAGTTAGGGTCAGGTTGTCCTACGACGAAGAACCTGTTGTCACCCTCTCACCTGGTCCCCCGTTGTTGGGAACCACTACTTCCCCAGCCACCCAACGTGCCACTACAAACCCTCACACAAATCCTCACCCATACTTGAACAGTCAGGGAGGTATTTACTCAGGAGGAGGAGGTCCTAGCAACTCTGTGCTCTCCCCGGGGACCTCAACATTACTCCCTTACGAAGAAGCTTTGAGGTCATTACCTCTGGCCAGCAGTGCTGTGGCTGCCTCCCTTGCGGCAGCAGCAAGTCTTGCTGGAGGATCTGTTATCCCTCCAGAAACAGTGTATCCCAGCTACTCACAGCCTCAGTACTCGCCCTATGTACCCCCTTACTTCCCCTCGTGGCCGGGAGGGTATCCTTGGCAGTACCCCCCACCTCTGAACCAAATGCCTATGACCTCCCTTGCAGGAGGGCAGGGTCTGGAGACCTCTCAACCCATGGTTCAGACCTCTACGACTGAAACAAGGGGGGAAGCTGTACTTTCGGAGCCTTACCGACCCAAGTCGTTAGAATGTTTTGCCGAACACATCGCTCATTTTGATTTCCCCAATAAGATCAAAATGCCAGCCAATGTGAAGACGTATGACGGTACGGAAGACCCTGATGACCATTTGAACGTCTTCTCTGGGGCAGCAACTGTAGAAAAATGGAACAACGCTGAGTGTTGCCACATGTTCATGCAAACCCTGGTGGGACCAGCTCGTCTGTGGTTCTGTGGGCTACCAGCTCGAAGCATTTCCTCCTTTGACGATTTGAGGAGGAGTTTTATCTCAAACTTTAACCCCTTGAGGAAATGCACCAAGGATGCTGCCATACTGCACCAAATCCAACAGGGGGAGCATGAAAACCTTCGTAGCTTCATTGAAAGGTACAAAAGGGAAGGTCTGCAATACAGTGGTGCTACCGAGAAGATCCGAGTGTCAGGTTTTATGGGGGCCATCCGTCCCAAAAAATTGTTAAGAAGGTTCCATGAAGATGTTCCCCAAACCATGGAGGAAGCATTCGAAAGGGCTGAAGCTTTCCTCCGGGGAGAGGAAGCATTAACTCGGCAAGACACCAAAAAGAGGGATCGAGGGAGCTGGAGAGACAGTTCAACCAGCTCCCTAAGACCTCACTTTCAACCCTACCACGAGAAACGGTCAGGGAGATCCTATGACAATCAAAGAAGCGAAGAAAGGAGACGATCCCCAAGATCAGGGAGGTACCAGGAGAAAGAAAGACAGGTCTTCACTGTTCTCACCAAGACCCCTCAGGAGATACTCTCCACAGAGGAAGTCAAGTACTCATTCCGACCTCCCCGACCTTTATCCAAACCAGCTAACAAGAGAGATGCCAGCAAACATTGTGCCTTTCACAACGACACAGGGCATCACACTAACGATTGCTACCAGCTGAAGAAAAGAATTGAGGAAGCTGTCAAGTCAGGGGAGCTAGCTCACCTGATCAAAGGCATCAAGGGGAGAAAAGATGAAGGACGGAAAGATAAAGAGGTCAACATGGTTAGTCTCGAAGGGCCCCAGCAGGCCAAAAAGGCTCGCACCGAGCCCTGGAACAAGCAGTACATTTGTCTTCCCCCTGCTCCTGATGAGCTGATCGTCACTCCTGTGATAGTGGAAGCTGAACTAGATGGCTTCCCTATAGACAGGGTGTACATGGACTGCGGAGCCTCCACGGAGGTGATGTATGAACGATGCTTCGAATCCCTAAGCCCAGAAATCAAGTCTAAGCTCAAGCACACAGACGCCTCTCTAGTAGGCTTCTCTGGGGAACGAGTACATCCCCTGGGGAAGCTCACACTTAACGTCTGTTTCAGGGATGGAGATCTATCAAGAACAGAAGAGTTAACTTTCTCAGTCATCCGGTACCCTTCAAGTTATAATGTCCTCATTGGAAGGATGGGGATTGCTACTTTCGGCGCTGTAGTCTCAACAACACATGGTTTGATGAAGCTCCCCACTCCCAATGGAATTGCAACCCTAAAGCCAACAGCCGAGGCTCTTCTGATAGCCTCTGTAGAGGAGGCAAGTAATCCCAGGGCATCTGAGACGTCAAGCACCGGTCCCATCAGGGAGATCAGCATAAACCCTGCCTATCAGGAGCAGACCATCAAAGTAAACAATCTGCTCCCTGATAAGATTATGTCTGAACTAATCAACCTTTTGCAGGAAAATAGGGACATATTTGCTTGGTGCCCTGGGGACATGACCGGCGTCCCTAGAGATTTGGCCGAACACTCCCTTAACATAGCTCCCTCATACAAGCCCGTGGTTCAAAAGAAAAGGAGCCTGGCCCCAGCCAGGAGCCAGGCTGCTTGCCAAGAGGTAGAGAAGCTCGTTGAAGCAGGTATCCTTAGGGAGGTCCAGTATCACACATGGGTGGCCAATCCGGTCATGGTTGCCAAACAAGATGGATCGTGGAGAATGTGTGTCGACTTCAAAGATCTCAACAAAGCCTGCCCCAAGGATTGCTATCCCTTGCCCGAGATCGATTGGAAGGTAGACTCTCTCACTGGTTTCCAATACAAGTGCTTCTTAGATGCCTACAAGGGGTATCATCAAATTCAAATGAAGCAGGAAGATGAAGAGAAAACGGCCTTCCACACCGACAAAGGAATCTTTTGTTACAAAAAGATGCCCTTTGGGTTGAAGAATGCCGGAGCCACCTACCAACGGTTGGTGGACCAAGCTTTCTCGGAACAAATTGGGAAAAATATGGAGGCCTATGTTGACGACCTAGTCATCAAAAGCAAATCTGGGGAGGTCATGATCAAAGACATCCAAGAGACATTCAAAAATCTTCGAAAGATAAATATGAAGCTCAACCCTGTTAAATGTTCTTTTGGGTTCGAGGAGGGGAAGTTTCTCGGCCATATAGTTGGAAAACAAAGCATCAAGGCAAACCCAAGCAAGGTCCAAGCTGTCCTTGAAATGAAGTCACCTGCTACCAAGAAGGAAGTGCAATGCCTAAACGGTAAAATTGCTGCCCTAAAACGTTTCTTGCCCAAGTCCGCGGAAAAGTCCTTACCTTTCTTTAAAACACTTAAAAATTGTGTTGACAAGAAGGACTTCCGTTGGACGGCTGAGGCAGAGGCTGCCTTCCTGGAACTCAAGAAACACATAGCTTCCCTGCCCGAAATGGCAGCCCCTGAGGAAGGGGAAGTAATAACAGTTTATCTGTCTGCAGGGATGGAGGCAGTGAGCTCAGTCCTCCTGGTTGATCGAGGCAAGGAGCAAATCCCTGTCTACTTTGTTAGCAGAGCTCTCAAAGACGCTGAAGTTAACTACACTCCCATAGAAAAGCTAGTGCTAGCCCTTGTGCACACTGCCAAGAGGCTAAGGAGGTATTTCCAAGCTCACCCAGTGAAGGTCATCACAGAGCAACCCATACGGTCCGTCTTGGAAAGACCAGAGGATTCAGGAAGATTGGCAAAATGGGCCATTGGCCTAGGGGAGCACAAGATAGAATACCTTCCAAGGAGAGCTTACAAAGGGCAAGTGTTTGCTGATTTCCTTACTGAGCTACCCATCCTGCAGAACGAAGAAGAAATGAATGAGGTTGAAGAACAACCTGACCTCAAGGGGAAATGGTGTCTTTTCACCGATGGAGCCTCAAGTGTAGAAGGTTCCGGGGCTGGTCTCGTCATCAAGGACCCCCACGGAACCGAATACACTTATGCCCTCCGTTTGGACTTCCCCTGCACCAACAATGTTGCTGATAATGAGGCCCTCCTGGCCGGGTTGAGATTGGCAAAAGGAATGAAGATCCAGGAGCTAAAGGTCTTTGTTGATTCGAATCTAGTGGTCAAGCAAGTGAATGGGGGATACACAGCCAAGGAACCCTCCATGATTAGATACAAAGACAAAGTCAAGGAACTCATCAAAGAGTTCAAAGTCTTCACCCTGGAACAAGTGTCAAGGACCAAGAACAAGCAGGCAGATGCTCTCAGCAAGCTGGCCTCCCTGACATTTGCTCACCTAACCAAAAAGGTTCTCGTTGAGGTGCTGAAAGAATCCTCTATTGACGACAAAGAGGTACAAGATGTTGTCACAGAAACCGAATCCACATGGATGACACCCATTATGTCCTACCTAAAAGAAGGGAAGCTCCCTGAAAACAAACAAGAAGCTAAGCGGTTAACCATCAAGGCAAAGCAGTATGTGATCGAAGATGACAAGCTTTACAAGAAGGGGTACTTGGCACCCTTACTAAGGTGTGTTGGTCCTAATCAAAGCAACTACCTCATCAGGGAGGTACATGAGGGCATATGTGGCATGCACGCCGGGCCTCGCTCAGTGGTATCCAAGCTCATGAATTTGGGCTACTATTGGCCCACCATGCACAAAGACGCCTTCGAAACAATCAGAAGATGTGAGGCTTGTCAGCTACAAACACCAGTGAAGACCAACCCCAAGCATGATCTTGTTCCCATCATCTCAGCATGGCCCTTTCACAAGTGGGGAATGGACATCGTGGGTCCCTTTCCACAAGCTCCCGGGAAGTTAAAGTTTCTCCTCGTAGCTGTCGACTATTTCACCAAGTGGCCGGAAGTGAGGCCATTGGCAACCATATCTGGGAGGCAGGTGATAAGTTTCGTATGGGAACAAATAGTTTGCAGATATGGGCTGCCGGGGGAGATGGTAACCGACAATGGGAAGCAATTCGCCAACAAGCCCTTCAGCAGCTGGTGCTCCGAGCTAGGCATTAAACAAGTATTCAGCTCCGTAGCTTACCCCCAGTCCAATGGACAAGTGGAACGCATGAATAGGAGCATTGTCGAAGGCATCAAAGCAAGGCTGGGAAGATATGGCAAGAAGTGGGTCGATGAGCTCCCAAGCGTTCTATGGGCTATTAGAACCATGGAGAAAACAAGTCACCAAAAGACACCCTATAGCCTGGTCTTCGGAAGCGAAGCTGTAATACCTGCCGAAATAGGGGTAAGCTCAGGGAGAAGTGCTCGCCAAGACGCTCAACGCAACCAAAACGAGATCCTGCTCAACTTGGACCTCCTTGAAGAGTCAAGAGATCAAGCCTCAATCAGGGAGGCAAGATACAAAAAGAAGCTCGAGGCTTACTATAACACAAGAGTAAAGAAGGAGTCCTTCAAGCCAGGGGATCTCGTGTTAAGATGCAACGAAGCCAGCAGGCAGCAGGATGTAGGGAAGCTAGGTCCCAGATGGGAAGGTCCTTATGTCATCAAGGAAGCCCACAAGGGAGGATCCTATAAGCTAGCTAACCCAAACGGCAAGATGATTCCAAGACATTGGAGCGACAAGCACCTAAAACGTTTTTATGTTTGGTGGTTGTAAACGTCTCTTTGTATCCAAAAAATTATGATCAATGAATGGATGAACTATGTTTCCTTTTATTAAACTTGTCGCTTATCTTATCAAAGGGTGAGCCCCTCCTAACCAGGCTCCATGGGATCTGGCGCTATACCTACCCATGAAACGGGGATGAGCTCCTAGGCCACAACTGCTCAACAGGTAACAAGGCTAAGTAACCTTCCTGTATACAGGGTGAGTCCCTAATACAATCCACGACTCCATGGGACAAGTCCTTAGAAGGAAAACCTAGACCCATGAAAGAGGGTGAGCTCCTCACACCAAGACAGCTCCCACATGTTCATAAAACACAAGAACGAACATAACACTTAGAAACCATTTAAAGAAAAGGTTTCAAAAGCTGATAGGGTAAGCATTGCATCGGTTCCTTAGCTAAGTATCCTAAGTTGGGTGACTGCAGCATCCACCTTTAGGAAAAAAGTTAAATACATTGCAAACACTATAAACGACAAGCAACAGAGCAAACACAACCAAACATTAAGCATAATAAAGGCATCACCCCTAACAGGGGGAGCATTCCATTAAAAACATTAAAAAGCCCCAAGGGCTGAGTACATCAAAAGGAACAAGATAACATCCATGAACAACTAAACAAAGACTAAACAAAGGCAGATCAAGGAGTAGCTAAATCTGTGGCTTCAGGGGTGGAATCGTCCTCACCGGTAGAAGCCAGGGTTTTGTTACCAACGTCATCATAGAGAGAATCAGTGTCAAGACCTTCAAATAGATCATCCTCACTGGAGGGAGGGAGTGACTCGACCTCTAAGGCTTGAAGGGGGGAGGGATTCTCAAATACCTGCTCCGAGTTAGGAGTCTTTGAAGATTCAGCAGGCTTTGAACGTTTCGAACTACCCTCCCCGCCGTCAGCACCATCCAGCATGATCTTCAAAGGCCTCTTAGACACATAAGAGTTGAACACCTCGTCAGCCACATCCTTCTTCAGACCCTCTGGCTCCAAGTTTTGCAGAAAGGAGAGGGGCTGCTCAGCAGATTTAGCAATGGCTGAGATATAAGGATAAGTGGCCAACTCCATGGCCTTAACGGTGTTCACAAACTCTTCCCCTGATGAAGGCTTGAAGGACGGCAACTCCTCTAGTACCTGACCCTCTTGAGCTGCTTTGAACCCAGCTTGAATCCCTCCATGGCGACCAAAAGATATCGCTTTAGCATAAATGTCTGCCAGAGGGGCATTAAACTCTTGGGAGTGCAGGAGGTTGGTAACAAAACGGGCAACACCCTTGGAGATCAGCCATTCTTTCTCCTCAGTCAAGCGGTCCACCTGGACCCGGAGCTCCATCCCAACCTTTTCCACAGCCATCTGCTCTTGCTTGACCGCCTCCCTTGCCCGGGCAAGACCTGCCCTCTCCTCTGCCACCTTCGCCTTCTCATCATTCAAACCTTTGAACATTTTGTCAAACTTTTCTTTTTCCAAACTAAGCTGGGTCCTGGACACAGCCAACTCATGCACCAAGTCCTTCTCTCGTGCAACATACTTAGCCAAATCCTCTTTGGCCTTCACCAACTCCGCTTCATGCTCATCATAAACCTTCTCAACCTGCTCTCTCCTCAACATCAACTCTCCCCATCTCGCCATACCGTCAGGAAACAAAGATAAAAACTGACCGAAGTGATAGTACATCTTTTTCATCACATCCTTGTCCATCCACTCTTTGTGCAGTTCCCTCTCAGCATCAGGGACACAATGATCGATAAGATCATGGCAGATAGAGGCTTTCTTCAGCACATCAGAAGCCTTGATGTCCCAATCTGGCACAAACACTCCTTCACCAGGCTCCTTTTGGGAAGGAGCCTCAGAAACTTCCTTAACAACAGCCTTTGAGCTCTCACCTCCTTCAGACAACAGCAGCTTTGAACCAGCACCCTTAACCACCACATCCTTCGGCTTCTTGAACACAGCATCATCCTTCTTGGGAGAAGACAAAGTAAGCTTCCCCTTCCCTGGGGCAGGAGAATACCCCAGGGCTGAAGCTATCAGACTAGAATCTTGGTCTTCGTCTTCCAGGACCAAGGGGATTGCAGAAGAGCTCCCCTGACCTGTGGAAGCAGTTGCAGTCGCTTACTGGAGCGACGAACAGTAACAGCCTTCTTCCCAGAAGGAGCCTCAGAAGCCACAGAAGAAGTAACCACACTTGTGTATTCACCTTGAAAACGGATGTGTTCAGTCCTCACAACCACATTCTGACCCTCAGCAACACTTTTCACCTTGAATTTCACATCTGTGATATCGTCCAGGGCCAGAAAATCCAAGGTACTCATCTCTGCACAAAAGAAACAAGTGGTCAGATAAACAGTTAAAAAACAAGATACCAAAGAGGAGCCAGGGAGACACATACCCTCCCCACCATGATAAATCACCGGGTCTGTCTCAGGGTCATCCCAGTTCTCACTCAATCCCATCAGCACCAAGAAGTCTTCAGGGAAAGTTCGAAGACGAGTAGGAAAGCTACGAAGCTTCTCCAAGAGTTCCTGATCGAGGGTGTCAGGATCAGGCTCTTTCTCGTTCAAAGGAGCATCCGAAGCCCTTCTAGGGGCCTTGAAGGGAAGGAAATCAGCATTCAAAAAGAAGAACTTGTCCTTCCACGGAGAGACAAGTCCAATGACACTAGAGATCAGAGCCGGTTCACATTGGGTCTTCTCGATGGTGAACCAGTTACCGTTTTTAGCCAATCTAAAAAACCTCCGGTACATGGCCACAGACGGCTCATAACCAAGACAACGACACACAATCTCAAAGTGTAAAACCCTAGCGACCCCAGAAGGACATAACTGATCGAGTGAAAGCTGATGATACTCTAACACGTTTAGAAAAAACTTGGAAAAAGGGTACCTCAGGTTCCCCTGATCGAACTGACGAGTATACACAGCCACCTTACCGTTGGGAACAGAGGAAACAGGGGTTTTCCCCTTTGGAAGGGAAGGATCGAACGACAAAGGAATACCAAATTCAGTACAAAATTTCTCGGCATCCGACTTGGATAACCGTGTAAACTGAGAGGCAAGATCGGTTTTTGACATAATGAAAACAAAAGCAAAGTGTGAAGAAGGGAGAGTATGCTTATCAAGTTTTATAGGAAGAAGAAAGGATCGCCGGTTGGAGAGGATCGTGGGAGAGAGAGAAGGCGGTTTTCTAATTTGGGAAGTGATTAAAGGATAAAAGGGGGAGTTACCCCTTTATAAACAATTTCAAATTCAAAATAATTAATATAGGGCGGTTACCAAGGCAAACCGTCCCTCAGCTAGCCACTAGGATGATGTCAGCCTGCTCCTTGTCAAATCAGCAGTCATTAAGGGCAGCTGATGGGACACATGCCTACTCCCAAGGAAGCAATGATGGACAAGGTATATTATTTAAAAATATGACCATCATAGCAATTGCATGGCCAGGAACTTACACGAGACTCAAGGAAGGACAAGACATGATACCAACGCTCCCATGAGGGAGCTTGGGGTCTAAAAAGCTACCCGATACAAACACGAGTTTGCAACCGGGGAAGAAAGACAATAAACAAGTCACAAGCACTTCTAACTTCTTTACAAATGCTTATGACTGGGGGGCTGATGACGTGGGTCCTAAAACGACGACGTTTAAACCCCTCGTCAAAAAAGATAAGCAAAACCGAGTTGATTAGGAGGTAGCCTGACTTATTGGAGCTGATACAGGGCAGCATACCTGCCATGCGGAAGCCTCTGGGCAAAAGCAAACAGTAAAAGTCTTGGAAATGACAAAAGTGGGTTTTGGCTTATTATCATGCAAGAAACAAAAACAACACACAACTCCATAACTTGCCTAGGAAATGATAAAAGCTGAAAACACCCAAAAAGGGCAAAGTCTCACTGCAGGGAGCCGATAGAGGGTCAAACACCACCAGGTATAGAAAGGAGGCTACCCTGAGGGAGCTCCTGGGCAGAATTTCATTGCCTATATAAGGAGACTCTTGGGTAACATTCCAGACACACTCTTACTCATTCTCTCTACTCTATTACTCTCTATTTCATTATTCCCAACTCCAAAAGAATAGACACTTATTCTCACGCCGGAGTCCAAACGCAGGAGGCCCCCTCCTGCGTTAAGGCTAACAGTGTCTGCTACCCTTGTGCAGGTCCTTCCAGGAGCTTGAAGACCCCCCAATCCTTCAACCAAATCTATACCTAAAGCTTAAACTAAACTTAAAACCTAAGTCCAAACATAACATACCATTAACCTATAATCCTAAACATCTCCTAACCTAATACCGGTCATTTTCCTTGTTGTAGCAACAAAAACAATTAGTAACGATCATGTATGGTCAAATCCTAAGTAAAAAAAACGACTCTCAAGCGGTTTCATTCCTCCTTATTGTACTTCTGGGTCAACCCAACCTGAATGGGATTTGCAGCGTAGAACTACAAGTGATTACAACCACACTTACAAAACTTAAAACAACTTGCAATATGATTATATAAATGTGACTGGAACTGGATAGCTTCTATAGGTAAGTTACATGAATCTTTGATTAGGTTTTGATTGCTATGTTTAACGTATTTCGAGTGGTGTAATTGGGTGCCAAAAAAGGTGGGAATTGTGGCATGGCGCGCGTTTTTAGACCGCTTACCGACTGCAGATGCATTAGCGAGAAGAAATATTTATATGGACACGCTCTTTTGCCGTATCTGTGACACCAATGTGGAATCGGTCGACCACCTTTTTACGGGCTGTCCGGTGTTTATGGAGGTATGGTGGGTGGTTTTCTCTTGGTGTCAAGTTCCCAATCTTTTTGCTTTCCATGTTCGGGATTTACTAAATTATCAGAGTGGCAAAGACTAATGCTCGGGCAAAGAAGGCGTTCTATGCTGTTGTGTTAACTACTTTCTGGAGTATATGGAAAGCTCAAAATGATTTCATTCACAATCAAAGGGAGGTCGTGGTTCGGCGAGTTCTGGAGGAGGTGAAGATTATGAGCTTCTTGTGGATTACAAATAGGGGAAAGATGTCGGATATGTCGTGGGAGTCTTGGGGTAGGTTTGACACTCTTAAGATGGGATAGTTCGGATTGTTTTGTGTCGTGTGGGCGGATTGTTTTTTCGGGTTTTGCCTCTTGTGGTTGTTTGTTGTTCGGATTGTTTTGCTAGTGTCTCTAGCTTATGAATAAAAGTTTTGTTAACCGTTCAAAAAAAAAAATGTTTAACGTATTTAATAAGTAGGCTGTGTCCGGTTGACAAGCTCAACCCATTTAATTAAATTTATTATGTCCTAGTTATCTTTTTTTTTTATTTATTGTAAATTCAAGTTCATTCAACAAACGGGGATCCTCAAAGCAAGGACCTCCTATACAACTTATAACATATACAAAGGCGATTTACGCCACTCAACCCAAGACAATTCCTTGAACTTCGATCTATTTTGTAACCAAAAGAACGACAAACTTTTAATATTAGCTACAATATTTCTTCACTTCACGTCACGTCTTTTTCTTTGAATATCTTCTCATTCCAAGCTATCCATATACCACATCGAAGTTATGACCAGGCCTTGAATAATCCGTTTTCGCCATTTGTTCCCTTTCACAGTTTTATAGAGGTCCACAAGGTCTCGAACATTGAACGCATAAATGGGAGGCAATCCACACCAAATACCTATAGCTGACCATACAGCAAGAAAACAGGTGCGCTGCAAATTCCGGGCCCCAGTCGCATAATGTGCAGTCAATATTGTCCAATTGAACTCCTCTTTTGTTTAATTCAGCTGCAACTGGTATGCGACCCATCTCCGCCCTCCACGCCAAGATATTGCACTTTAACGGCACCCAGCTTGTCCATAACATAGCATAATTTTCACCCTCATTAGAATCTTTCTGCAGCTGCTCCTTAATGGTCTTAACAGTACACGAGCTGAGGGTTTTGTCTTCCCAATGCCATCTATCAGTGTCCTCTCGCATAGTAATATCAGCTCGTCAACCCGTATAAATTAACATATCAGCTCGTCAACCCATTATCTATACAAGTCAACGTGTTTAAAGTCAGATTTTTTTTTTATTTTTTATTTTTTTGTGAAATTATACAAAATTTTAGGGTCATAAGTCATATAAAAAAAATCTTACGATGCCCCATCTTTAACTCTTTTCTTATACTTTACGATCATCTGAAACTTATTTGAACATTTTTATTTAGGAGGAAATACAATGGCACGTTACTCAAAATGGTTTTTTGGATTAACTAATTAAACAAAACTAACAATCTTTATCTCCTGAATTAATATCACAAATTCACAATGTATGGAAAGCATAAGCACCTAAATTAAGTACGTTATGACTATTAGCACACTAGAAATTGATACCCAATAGTGCATAACATAGTTATAAACATAGTGGGTGACAATGGATCAAAATATACTGATCCGGACAAAACAATGTAAATAAACACAAAAAATCAGGTCACAACCAAGGAGTGTGTAATTCGTATCAGCACAAGCTGTTGTACAGCAACACTAAACTGAAAACAAAAACATATAAATTTTAGTTTTATGCATCAAAGTACAAGTAAAATTGGCTTACAACATCTGCAGCATGCCCCTGCAAGCTTAATACCTAGAAAGATTGTCATGAGCTACTGTATCATTAGGGTTTAGAATGTAAAGCAATATAGAAAACCTTCCACAAAGACAGCAAGCGCCACAGCATAACATTTGAATGTACCATCAAATATCTATGAAAACACACATCACAATGATTATAGCAAGAAATGTATCACGATCTGTGTGTAGAAACAGAAAATTAGATCAACAATGCACAATCGTACATCTAATAATCCATCAACAGTCAGCACTTGTAGACAACAAGTTTTCAAAAGAGAACTACATCAAACGACAAACATTGTCTTTTACCGTTATAATAGATCATAAGATATGTTGCTCTAATCTAACACCTTCATCATCCTCCCCTTAAACTCAAAACAAGATAGAAGGTTGATTTGTCTGAGATGTGGTAGTCGGCAAGGGTAGCGCTATCATTCAGTTGTTTTTCGCTCCAGATCAGTCTCTGTTGGTCAGGGGGAATACCTTCCTCATCCTGGATCTTGGATTTTACACTGCGGATGGTTTCTGAGGGTTTGACATCCAGATTAATGGTCTTTCCGGTGAGGGTCTTGATGAATATACGCATTAATCCCGTTGATAAACGCATAAGTGTGAGTGTTGATTCCTTATTGATGTGAAAGTCGGCAAGGGTATCGCTGTTTGGGAGAACCATTTCATTGAAGATCAACTCCTGCTCATGACAAGGAATATTTACCTCATACCGGATCTTGGATTTTATGTCTTTAATCGTCTCTGAGGGTTTGACTTCCACAGTAATGATTTTTCCAGTGAGGGTCTTGATAAAAACTGGCATGAATCGCCTTGGTTTACGCATAAGCATAAGGGTCGACTTCCTGTAGATGTGGAAGTCGACAAGGGTACTGCTGTCGTCAAGAACCATGTTGTTGTAGATCAAAGCCTGCTCCTCATGAGGAATATCTTCCTGCCCCTCGATCTGATATTTTACATCCTCAATGGTGTATGTGGGTTTGACTAACAAAGAGATTGTCTTTCCGGTATATGTATTCACAAATATTTTCATTAACTCAACTGATTTACCAATGAGTATGAGGGTTGATCCGTCAATGACGTGCAAGTCAGCAAGGATACCACCATCTTCAAGGACATTTTCATTGAAGATCAGAGCACGCTGCTCACTACCATATTGAATCTTGGCTTTCACATCACCAACCGTGTCTGAGGGTTTGACTGCCAAAGTCCTATTTCCTTCCGGGGTCTTGACGGATATATTGATGAATCCCCTTGATGTACGCATAAGTGTGAGGATGGATTCCTTTTTGATGGGCAAGTTGGCAAGGGTATTGAAGTTCTCAAGAAGCTTTTTGTTAAAAATAAGTTCCTGCTGGTCAAATGGAATATTTTCTTTAACCTGGATCTGATCTTTGATGCTGCCAATGGTGTCCGAGCCTTCGACTTTAAGGGAGATGATCTTTCCGGTGGCTGCGATCTTGACTAACATATGTGAACAAGAAAATCTCAACATTACACATGCATTTTTAGTCAACTTATTACTTCATAAATTAAACATTTACCTCTAAGGGTGGACGAGGCGGTCCGTGATGGGCTGGCCGTGATGGCCATGACCATCACGAATACCGCCCCACCAATTTTATCACTACCGTGATACAAGGTGTGACACACATCACGGCAAAAACAAATTGTGATACAAAGCATTTGACACTGTGGATTCCATTTTTTTTGTTTTAAATATGAGTTTTTTATTTTTATTTAAAAAAAAATTGAGTGTGATACCACCATTCCACTCAATGCTTTTAGTGACGAATGTGATGGGGTAATGAAAATGAGGTACACATTATTATTGGCTGTGATGGTGTGATTCTATCACACAAAAAAACAACAACTTATACTCTTAACTAGTGTGTTGTGGACAAGCGAGCGCGAGCAGCCACAATAGCCCCACGCTCACCCCAGCCACAACAGCCCCACGCTAACCTGACGCGAGCGAGCCAAAGCGAGCATGTTCAAGGCGCGAAGAAAGGAATTTGTGCTGGATTTGTAGGCTGTGGTCGCGATGGTGCTCACCCCAGCCACACAGCATGGCGTGACCAGGTTACTTGAAAGTCACATCGGTGGCTCGCGGAGGTGCTTACCGCGAGCCATAACGTACAGCCTCATAGGCATAATAAAAAATAAACAATAAAACACACAACTGACTAAACCCTAACAACTAAATTAAACCAAAAGATAATCTAATAAATCACATGCAGATTAGCCCTAAAAGAACAAAATGTAGCAAATATGCAAACAATAACGCTGATAGGTAGAATCAGTACTCTTTATCTCGTCATTGTTAAAAAGGTCATCGTCGCTATAACCGCTCTCGTCGTCTTCAACATTATCGTCACTGGACTCGTTCTCTTCCTCGACTTCAACAGCATCAACGAGCAAATCTAGGTCACTGGTTTTCTTTTTCGTACGGTTACCAGACACATCGTCTCCGTTGGCTTTTCTTTTCCCCGACGAAGAATCGTCAGTCATTTTTCTTCTGATTTTCCAATATTTTTTTTCGGAGGACAAAAGAGTATGTGTTTATTTGGGCAAGGCAAAAGAGTTGTGTGTTTGCTAATGAGACCGTGCTAGAGTGGTTCGGAGAAAAAATTGGTGTTTTTTTTACCTTGATTTCCATTTTTTTTATTATTTTTTACTGTATCCTGGCAATGATGGTGACAAACGTATCGAGGAGCGTTCGATCCTGAGTTGCACCCGGCTGTTACTCCAACGATGAAATTCGTGTGGAGGCGGTACGGTTTTCAGGGGAACGCCGTAACCAAGTCTGATACACTAGTGCGGGCCCGGTTAAGACAACGTAGTCTGGGGTAGACCTTGGCTAGGGCTGCCGATTGGGCAATGTGACATTGGGTCACTCATATAAAAATCACCGTTCAGAAAAAAAAAAAAAAGAGTTGTGTGTTTAGCGGGGGTGCTTCATGTGCCGAGCGGAGTCCGAACTCTCCAAGGCTTAACTTGAGTTCGTTTAACTAAGTTTGAGTTCGGCTCGGCTCAAATTTTATTTCTAAAGTTTGAGTTTGGCTTGTTTAATATTTTTTATATAAAACTAGGGGGAATGCCCGCGCGTTGCCGCGGGTATGTATATTTTGGTTTCCTAATATACGTTTCAGTTGTTATATGTTTTTGTTTCTTAATTGTATGATCCTCTTATTCATGAGAAAAAAAATCTGATACTCTTAAGAGTAATATAAGGGCAGTAAAATCCACGATAACAGGTGTAGATGGTGCTCTTTTTTAATTTGTTTAAACATGAGGAGATGAACAAAGCTGACTAAAATTGGAAGTCTAATACATGTATAATGGTGTTATGTGAGTGTCATCTACATGTATGGTAAATGTTGTTTGTAGTAGCCTTACCTGCGTGATGCGGCGGGTCTTTTCTTTCCGTGGTTAAGGAAAATGATAGCAACTGGTTTGCAATCTCTAAAGGCAACTACCACTTCATCTTATGCTACTACATTTGAAGTGAACTGGTTTAGTTGCTCTTTTATTGTGTGCTCCTTTTTTGAACTTCAGAGTTCAACTTTAACCAACTGATTTTGTATCAAAAACCATCGCACACAAATGGATACGCGTATACATATTAAGTTGACACATATTTTAGTTAAAGTGCGTAACTATCATATAGTATGAAGAGTATTACTTCAAAGTCAAAAGATATAGATCTACGAACTTCCTTGGAACTTGAGAATTGTTTGAACAAAGACTCCGGCACAAAGTCTGCAAAGGTTTGTAAATTTCATTAAAGTAGATCGGTACAACCTGTGTTGTACTTTGACAAAACGGGTCAAATGAATAAATAAAACCACATTCATAAGAAAATAGGCTGCATGGGTCAATTCAAGTAAATAGCTTTACTTTAAAATTCTGATTATCTTTGAGTAATATAGCCCTTCAAATCCTATGAGCTGTTAGCTACTATATACATAAAAGAACTTGCAGTAGGGGCATAGTTTTCAATCCTTTTTACACCATTATTAGCTTGTAGACCATCTCTTTTCTTTTCAACTATATACAATAATGTTACAGTTACCATATCCTACAAAAGTTGCTTTTAATTTAGTGACATTATAGAATAAAATTGGCGAATATATGTGAGTGTGACAAGTCATTAATCTCAGATCCATTCTTAGCAATATTCAAACTCATACCATGAAACTGTTCATATAAAACTTAAAAACATAATCTCATCATAATAACCATAACACCCATAACACATTCTGTTATTGAACATAAGACAACTAATTGAAAAGAGTCAAAAGCAATACCAAAGTGCACATGATATTATTACGATTCTTAATACATTAATAGAATTATTGACACAATAAAAAAATTAGTTAATCATGAATTTCCTTGAGTTGTTTTTTTTGTATCGTCTTTTAGTATGCTTTACAATTTTTGTTATTGTGTTGTCATCATTATCTATACAAGCTAATCACACAATAATCCGGGTCTAATGTGATCTCTATCAACCAACAAATTCAAATTTTTTTTCTGAAGAAAGAACAATAAGGGCAAAAAAGAAACCACCAAACGTTTTTTACTTTGACCCACACAAGAAGTCAAAAGCCACTCATTTTGACCCGTTAGCCAATCCGCTGATTCACATCCTCTAAATCACAAAAATAGGGAATATATTTAAATAAACTAAGTAGGAATAAGGAGGCTTTTACATCACATATGCACTACAAACTTCAAGTACAGACCAAAGCATGTAGATGATTAGATATTTAAATAAACTAAGTAGGAATAAGGAGGCTTTTACATCACATATTTAAATAAACTAAGTAGGAATAAGGAGGCCTCTTCTTCATGATCACTTTTGATTTCACAATTAGCAGGATTCTCTTTTTCACCCAACAAATTTTCATATGCTTGTCCAGTTGCAACTTCAGCTAAATGATCGGGCTGCTCTGATTGGTAGATATGGTCATGAGCCACAAGTTTGGATGTAGAAAGGACCATGTACAAAGAAAGATTTAACATAAATATAAAATAAAGTAATTACGATAAGTATATATTGTTAAATATGTTCAAATATAAACAATTATACATGTTCAAAACTTAAAGAATGAAGATAAAGGAAAGGGCTACCAATACCACCCACAACCAGCTTTTGTCGTCACCGAGCAGGAATGGAATAGGGCTGTAAAGTCTTTTAACAGCCTTATGGGATCACCAAACAAAGAGACTCTTTTGCGACCACTTTATTCTTCCACTGCTACATAATTTTAACTTACGTCCGCGTGCGTTGCAGTGCGCTACACCGCTAGAAAAATTATTGTAAAGCTTCATAAAATAAAATCCTTAATAAGAGCAACCCGTTTTTCATATAAAAAATAGAAATGAAAACACACGGGTTAATATTAAGAATCAATGAACACACCATATTCAAGAAACATATGTGACAAAAGTACAAAACGGCAAATGAAAATATGTATCAACCTGAAGTCTGAACTCCTAACGGGAAAATCCTCTGTAATGATACCTTTGACCACATTTATAGACACCTTAGTAAAAACAACAACAATTTCTTCATTTTATCCAAGCGCTCATGCATCCATTTTGAAATACCTTGACTGGCGCTGGTAGCCAACAACAAAAAATATAGTAGGTGAATCTATTTTGTAACTCTTACATGAAATTAGTTATTTGAGGTTGACTCCATTTTGACACCGAACACGTTTTGACTTATCAACCAAACCGCCGACCAGCCTAGCTTCCCTAGATTACTTCCCTATGCAAATGAACATGTATTAGGTCATAAAAACAATTAGCAATGAAAACATCTATAAAACCTATAAAATCAAGTTGTCATTCAATGAAAACCATCAATTTCAGCTTCTAAGTAGCTTGCACATTAAATCAGAAATCAGAAGCCACAATTATATTAATCTAAGCATATTCATGTGAGGGATACCTCAATGTCACTGCACAGGTTACTAATCCATGTTTTTTACTTACGTACATAATCAAGAGGATAATGTTACTAACTTCTTAGGGCAAATTGTGGAATGAGTTGAACATAGAATGTTGTTCAATATCTTAACAATTTTATCTTGTTTTGTTCAAATACACTTTCATATATTGGTGTAAAACTCTAAAATTTTATTGTGATTATCAAATTTTTAGTAAAATGTAAACAACATTAGATAATTAAGTTAGAAAATCATCAAACTTCACTGTTAATCTTCTAATTCCTAAGGAATTGAATATATACAAATGATTAGCACAAAACACACATAAAAACAACAAACTAACAAAATGTTGAATTTATGAGATAGTTAGGGCTAGCTCAACCCTTTAAGGGACCTAAAACAAATTTTAAAATTGAGACCTTTTCGCAAGTTCATTGCTTAACCTTAGTTTACCTTCAAATTGAGACATATAAAAACCTTATAATTTACCAATAAAAGTCTTGAATGTTATCGTGGCGTCAACCTTACATGACAAAATCCAAATGTAGAAACGCCTTCAAACCGGCATGATATTCCAAAACAAATACAACACTTGTAAGCGGATAATAAAATAAATATGAAGTATGAACTAAAGTCAGAATAGTAAAATAAGAACCAAATATTTATATTTTACCAGTTCTTTACATTTTTCTCAACCAACCAAAAGACTTTGAATTAACAAATGTAATCAGATGGCATATATTTTCACTACACTACAGTTATGGATATCTAGTGAGTTAGATATGGACTCATGGAACGAATAATTTTATTAAATAAGTGAAAAGTAAAACAATAATACAACCTCTGTCCAAAATCTTTAAGATCCACATTAACAACCTGCAAATTAACTAAATCTGGTCTTTTTTTTTCCAAACGCTATGAACAGTGGAGTATAAGATGAAACGCCCCTGTATCTCCATATAATAATTTCAATAACTACAAATGATTTAAAAGAAACTTAATTTCACTTTTTGTTCAATCGAACAATAAATATATCATAGTATCAATCCCACATAAAACTCCTAATAACTTAATCAACTAATAAAGGCTAGAGAACCTAATTTCACGTAATTATGATGATTAAAATCGAAAATAAAAATGATTGGCTTTATGGTCAGTAGGGTGATTCCAAAGAGCGTGTAGCTTCGTTGTCGCCATTAAAAAATTCATTTCCTCTATGTGAAATTTGTAAAAGAGCACGTAATGTCTATTTTAACCAAGAAATTTATCAAGAAACAACTAACAAACATAAATTACAAAACCTGCACGAACCTGCTCTTCAGAGGAAGAAGGAAGAACGAAGAAAGCAAAGCCGAACATGGTTTCTTCAGCCTTCATCACCAGGCTTGCTCCAACAGTTGAAGGCGCTTCCTTAACTCTCTAAAAACCATTTTTTTAGATTGAATTCAGCAATATGTATATATAATATATTAGACCTGAATAGTCAAACTTGTAACTAACTAACAAACTATAACTATTATAATGCATCTAAAAATGAATGCCCAGATTACTATTGAATCCTAACTTATTTTGAAACTAAAGCAGCTTTCTGGTTATTATAGAGTTAAAGTAATGGATATTGGAGATGCAAATAAAAAGTTGATGTAGGAAAACTAAACAGAAAAATATGTAAAACTTCATTGCTATTCTGAACTTTAAGTGCGTGGTTATCTCATTTCGGATCCTTAAGTCGCAACGACATCCAAAATACACATGATATAATAACAATCCAAGAAATGACTTTGGATGCAGAGAAATTATTAAACTACAAAGTTTATATATTTTCCGCAGCAGTTGTTGTGTGTATGGTTATTGATCCCTATGTGAATAAATCCTACTTTCTTAGATACATCTTTTTAAAATCATTACCAAACCAGAGTATCTGTTTAAAATTGATAAATGTTCACAATAAAATATGGATGATCGGCGTTGGTAGTCTCGGTACTGACCTGGCGTAGATACATTATAAAGGAGGAGTGATGTACCATATTGGAATTTTGACATGGGTACAATTTTTAAAGCAACAAGTATAAGAGAATAAAGCTTATTTTATAAGGGTATTATAGGGATATTTGGGCCAATTAAGACACTTTGAAGGGTAATGTGGTAAATTTATATACTTGAGATAAAAAATCTGTAGCATGCTGATAAAGAACAGTTTTTATGATGGTTTTTAAAAGCTAGAAACTTTTGGTAACCATTATTAGATCCACATGTCTAAAAGAGTATGAATTAATATTATAAACAAAACCAAATAATATTTCTATTGAAAATAAAAGCTTTGTTTGGATTTTGAACAAAACAAATAAATGATTGTGCTACAAAGCTGTTAAAATTAGCTCATGATACCTTACAATGTGCCAAGATCGATGAGAGGATCACCTTTGCTATTGGTCCTATTCCAAACAGTGACATCACATCTACATCAAGCCAATAAAACATTAGACACAGCACACAATAGAGCATGAGGTTGTATGTAGAAGACATCAAATGCACAGTAGATTTACCTTTGCGTGCAGAGCAGAATCGAATCAAACACAAACCTAAAAATTAAGAAGTAAATCTGCACAAATGTAACACAATTCACAGAGAGGTGCAACCATTATCAAAATGATCAAATAAAAATCATAATAAATTGTGAATACCGGTCAAAGCAATAAAATTCGATAGAAATCTCTTAAAATCATACTTACAAAATAAGCAGGGTCACAGGGATCTGTATGTGGATGAACATATAACTGACTTTGTGAATTAATATATTAGTTTTCATAGCGAATTGGTATTAAAAATAAATTACCCACACTTTCAAGATGACATCTTTAGAATCGTAAACCAAAATAAAGCTATCATAAAAACAAAAGAAGCATATCTTTTGAGAAACTTCGATGTGCTGCACAAAAACACCACATACCTTCAAGTGACATCTCAACAGACACATAAATGGTGTAACATGACAGACTACCATATCAACAGGCAGTCCAATCTGAGAACGTTCAGAGGCATCATATTCATCAAAGCAGTAGAAACTGAAAGGACAGAGACAAATTTTAACAAAAAAAAAACATGAACTAAACAATACCGTGAGGCGATTAGGGGCAGAAGAAAAAACAGGATCGTTCTCTAGCTTTGAAGACAAGACAGTTCATGTAGGCCTTCAATCGAATGTTATAGGAGAAGGACTTGAATTTCGCATTCAATCCCATTCAATTTGATCATTAGGGTTACAGAACTTGAAGGGACAAGGGGGTTATTCATGAGTTAATGATCAGTATTGATGAAGAGTATTGATGAAGACAGAAGAAGGCAAACGATTGAATGGCATATTGGCATGGGTGGAAGAGGGAGGGTAGTATTGTAAAAGGGTTTTGATATTGTAAAGGAGGAGGTGGGTAAAATGTCTAGATTGCCCTTCTAAGTGTCTTAATTGTCCCAACTATCCCCATAATACCCTTAAATTCTTGCTTAAAAATGTTGTACATGTTGCTTGTTAAGTTGTATGGAAATGAAAATTACAATGTTGTACATAACTCCTCCTTAATAAGATAAAATATAGATAACTATCTTTTAGACATGCGTATTACATGGATTGAATAAGAAAATATATCGTATAAGTAAAAGATAATATAGACCTCACAAAAAATGCTTAAAACCATCCATAATCAGGATAATTTCAATTAACTTTAAAGAAAAGCATAAGGGTTTTAAAATAAATTTACTCGTCGAAGTGATACCTGGCCCTATCCGGAACCGGTTCTTTCAATACCCGGTTGAAGTGATACCTGACCTTATCCGGAACCGGTTCTATACCCGGAATCAGGTATTGAACAAATCCGGTTTGTGCACCTCTACTCAAGGGGAGGTGATGATACAAACTGGGCCGGCCCATCAGTCAACCAAGCCTAGATGGATTCTGTTATCAATGAGAGGCCCAAGAGGGAGAACAAGAAGCCCATCCGATTCGCAGATTGAGCTGCACGTTTCCACTAATCCATTTTTTATTTTATTTTCTTTGTTGGACTGGTCTTTAGCTTTCTTTTAGTACTCACTCTAGATAGTGGTTATGAGGTTCGATTACTAACCATTCGATACTAACCATTCTTAAATGTATCCTTCCCTTCAAAAGTAAGAAGCTTTTTAACTTACACCGTCTACTAGTTTTACAGCAAACTAGATACTAGCTCACTTAGTATATGCACATGCCTCTTATAGGAGATGTTTTAAATTTAAATCGTGAGTAACTGAGTAAGGTGTTTAATTTATAATTATTGGTGTAAGGGAGTAAAAAAAATCTAGTTTTACTTGAATTTTATTAAACTATTGAGTTTATCTTTTGCAATGGTATATTTCAAATCTCGTTTTTATTTTATATGTTATTTCCTTTATTTATTTATTATTTGATGATGATGGCATTATTTATTTTTTTGTTTGCACTAATTTAATTATTTACAAGTTGTAACTTAAAACAAAATAACCTAAGAGTTTTACCTAATGAACTACAATTTAAAGAATTTTCTTTAACATCCGTATTATCATATTTATACTTAGTGCGTATTTCATTGTATCTCTTACTTTATATAAATAGAAATACGTCCTAGACTACTTAATGACATGTTAAAAAGCTTGAACATTTTTGGTATTTGCACACTCATCACACTCATCGCTGTTTCACGAGATTTCATTGACCACGTATGATGTCTTTAATTACGATTAGCTAGTTTTGGTATCAAGTTAATGCTTCTTCTTACATCAATATTCTTATAGTCGATTTAAGAGGAATCTTTTTATGTTTTTATTATATTAAAACTTGTGGTTCTAAAACATTCTTGAGCCAAGTTGTTCATGTCATTTGCAAATTTGCAAGTTTGGTTTGTTCCTTGCATTATAGACATTAGACATGTGGAACCTAGTAAAATGATATGGACTTGCAATCGAACCTCTTAAATATCAAATGGTTAGTAACTTAGTATGAATAAGACTTGTTTAACATTTCTTTTTGTAATTTGGCATATGCTAATAATAGTGACTACAAATGGGAAGCTTTTGGTTTTTTTCTAGGCATAATTATTGAAAAATGAATTATTGATGGGATTCTTATCCTCTTTGAATTTAATGGTTGTTCACATTAAGTACATAAATTAGGTGGTGTATAGTCTTCATAATCAAAGTGCCATTAGGTCCCAAGCGCCCTTTTTTCCATTTAATATTTAACCTTTTGAAACTTCAATAAACAACTATCAATTGAGTACGATAACTATTCCATTCTTATCAAGTGGTCTTAGTGTTAATTGACTAGATTATTATATTGCTCTTTGTAAATATAAAAAAGATAATTTTATTAACAGGATAAATGGTGTAACACTTGTATTCAAAAATATTATTTTATACTTTTTAATCAGTTAATAATTACTTTTAGAAGAAAAAAAAACCATGAAACTTGTATTGTTATGTAAGATCAACTTTAAAAAGTATTATCCTTTTTAATCAATAATAAGTTAAAGTAATGTGAAACACGACACTATAGGTGCATCGGTTTTTATTAACATATATAGTAGTTTGTGCATTTATTTTTATTCAAACATAAAATCAGTTAAAGATGAACATCTAATTATAATTTTTTTCCCGTAATTAGTTCAAATCAATAACCTAAATCGACAAAACATGCTTGTCCAACCCAAATCATGTGTTCGCCTCTTCATTCTTTTGCAATGGAGACAGAGATTGTTGATTTTTCAATATAACTCCTTAACATGTACCAGGGGCGGACCTAGTTAATAACTAGGTGCCGCATCCGTTGCTGCTCAACTTTGAGCGCAGTGGAAAATTAGTGGAAAATTTGCTTTTTTTTTTTACGAAATTTGAAAAACGTTGCTACTAAAATGAAAAAAATGAAAACGTTACTACTGAAATTCATTTCTAGATCCGCCACTGACATGTACATGTAACGTGTTACTGCGTGGTAGAGACAGAGAACCAATCAAAGATACATGGGTAAAAATAAAGATACAACTCGTATATCTCATGATTATACGCGTTAATTTTGTAATATTCTCTTACTTTTTATGGTAATACAGTTATGCTATATTGCTACGTATTTAATTCATTAATTGCAAATTCTATAATGTTTTTTTTTCTATTAAAAACACATAAATAAATAAAAAACTAATTGATGGGCAAATTAGTCAATTCACAATAAAACTTACCCCCAATATCCACCATTTTCATCCATGATCGCTTCCACTCTCCCTAAAATCTCTCAGTCACTTTCATACCATTTGAATTTCCAACACAAATTCATCTTTCTTCTTCTTCTTCTTTTATATATATATATAAAAAAAAAGTTCAACGCTCAAAACTTCATTCATCTTCTTAGTTTCTCAAACAAGGTATAATATTTCATCATTTAGTATAAAAAAGTTGCTTCAGTTTCTTTAATTCAGACTGTTTCTTCATGTGGGTCAAGTCTATTTGATCTTTAATTTTGTTAGATCTTTATATCATGCTTGTTCTTTGATTGATTTTGTAGTATTGATTGAAATTTAATTTGATAATAATTAATATTAATAATAGTGATGATTCTTATTGATGTTCTTGGTTTTGTCCAGAAAGAAAAAGACAAAACTGCTGTCTTAATTTCTTTTCTGGGTGACAAATTGTATTTAAAAAAAATCCTAAAAAAAGTAAAATTTTCATTTATACTTTGTTGGGATGTTCTAATTTTTTGTGGGTTTGGTTAAAGTTTCAAACTTGAGTGATGAATGATTGTGTAACACATTACAGAGGTGTTTCTTGATCTACATTTGTTCATTGAATTTATTTATTTATTTATTTTTATAAAAATTAGGATGGAATCTGGAAAAGAAGTTGTGTTGGAAGATGAAAGTGCTGTTGTTGTTGTTGATGAAATAGATGTGAAAAAAGAGGAAGGAAACTCGGCTGCGGTTGAGGGGACCGATTCGTCGAAAGTTGAAGTGACTGAATCTTCTGTGAGTGTTAGTGAGATCAGTGAGCAGAGTTCTATCAAGATTGATGCTAATGGGGATGCTTCAAAGAACAATAAGTTGGCTAAAAATGACCCTGGTACTGCGACTAGTGCATCGGTTCGAAAGCCAAGGGCAAGCTTGTCTCAAAGTTCGTCATTTTCGGCGAAAAACCGAACCCCTGATGGGAAATTGGTGAAAGCACGAGTCGGGTCAAATGATAAATCCACATTAACCAATGACACGGGTCACACTGCGAAAGCTGGTTTTCATCCCATGACTAGAAAATCACATGGTGGAGTGAAGCTAGTTGAATCAAGTGCAAAAAGCAGTGGCACGACTACTCGAAGAGCCACTTTAGATTCGGTGCCAAGCGTGAACAAGCCAAGGGTAATTTTTAATTTTTTTTTAATTTGAGTACCCTTTTGATTCTCTGATTAATCTGTGTGTTCTTAGTGTATATTGTTGTTTGTTTGTTTGTTTTAGGTTAAGAAGACCAATGGAAATGCAGACTGTCCTCCTTCTAAAGACTTCTTGTAAGTTTCACAATATGCTATTTAGTTACTTGAGTTAGAAATACAGCTGAATTATTTTGGTCATATTTTGATTATGTGAAACTTTATTCCATGTTTACGTTTGTAAGACGGAATGATCATTGGGAAAAAATAGTACTCCCTCCGTCCCAATTTAAATGTCCTGGTCCAAAAACACACATTTTAAGAAATCTTTTATTTGTATGTGGTAAAATGACAATAATATCCTCAAAAGTGGTGATTTTGTTTTGTCTTTTATGGGCAAAATTGGAAATTACATTTCTATTTTTGGAAAGGGATATTTAATTTGGGACAACCAAAAAAAGGAAAGAAGGACATTTAAATTGGGACGGATGGAGCATTTGATTGCTCTGATTTATTAACATAATCATCATAGACTCATATAATGATACATGAGGAAAAACATTATCAATTTTATATCATCTTGTAACCATTCTTATATTTGATCCTATTTTTATGGTGTTAGAGCATTCACACTAGAGCCTCTATATTATTGTGAGAGGGGCCTTCATATTATATACAGTGTGTATAAGTGGTTGTGAGTAGAGGAGATAAAGAATATATAGAGAAGTTACTGTTAATCAGTAAATTTGATATGGAACTGTTTATCCTCCATAATTGTTTAATATTTTTGAAAGTGGTTGTGAGTAGAGGAGAGAGAAAAGGTAATGATAAAAGTATATAATAAATATTATTAAATAGAAAGAAGTGAGAAAAAGTAGTATTTTTAGAGTAATTATGGAGAAAATATGGAGAAGCTACTGGGAATGCTCTTACCTTTGTAAGCTATGCAACATTTAAACTTCTCTCCTATAGATAGAAAGAAATATCAGGGGTATTTATGGAAAAAATATGTTATATGATTGCTCCTAGTTAGTCATTTAAGGTTTTGGCTATCTGATTTAGGGACATAGTTATTTGGTAGCCATTTAAGTTATGCCATAGATAAACTTTACTTGGGTCTGGCAGAGGGTCCGTAGTACTCGAAGCAATGTTGTGATCCAGTATTCTTAAAGTTGTACTCATAATTGTCAATTGATATTTGAGTTTGTTTTGAAATTGCAGATCATCTGATCAACACTCAAAAGCAATCAAAACCTCAATGCCAGTTAAAGAAGACGATGACACTCATTCCGCTTCCTCATCGTATTATACTCCACTTAATTGCTTATGTAGTTATGTTTCATTGTTTGACCTTCTTTTCAAAATGTTGACTTTTTCATTGAAATTTTCAATGATGTCATACCAAGTGGGCAACGTAGGAACAGTGTTACTGGCTTTGCCTCCAGATTGGACGAACGTGCTGAAAAGAGACGAGAATTCTTTTCAAAGTTGGAAGAAAAGAGTCATGCAAGAGAAGTGGAAAAGACTAATTTGCAAGAAAAGTCAAAGGTCTAAGATCTTGACTTTTTAGTCAATAAACATTTCTAACAGGTCAACACTTTTAAACTGTTAGTGTATAAATGCAGGAAAGCCAAGAAGCTGAAATCAAGAAGCTAAGAAAGAGCTTGACTTTCAAAGCAGCGCCGATGCCAAGTTTTTACAAAGAGCCCCCTCCCAAAGTGGAACTTAAGAAGGTATTTTTGTGATGTTATTATAAATTACTGAAAACAGAATAGTATTAGTTACCAAGTTAAGCTCAATATGTTGGTGTTATGTGAAATCTATTTGAAGTTTGAATATTATGCTTGAAAGTTGGTAACCATTTCACGGGACCCTGCAAATACCTACTAAGGTAAAATATGGTTTGCGCTGGCCGCTGGGTAGTTGGCCTTCAAAAGGTTAAAGGCAGAAAACCAGTGAAAGTTGGATTTTAACCGAGAACTTTACTAGAGGGACTCAAAACACGTACCACACTACCACTGTGTGTCGCGCTGTTGCTACCCTGTCGATAAGCTGCTCAGTCTTGTGGATATGTTAACGGTAAATTCATATGATAAATACGCCACCCATGGTGAAGTTTAACTCTATGGCTTACATTACTATGGTGCCCTTGACCGAGCATTACACATCAAATTACTATTTTGCCCTTTCAGTCTTTTATTTTATCTGATTTGCACATCTATGTGTGTCGTATGTGTAACATGTTTAGTTGTGTATGTAGATACCAGTCACGCGTCCAAAATCTCCTAAACTAGGCAGAAATAAGAGTTCTGTGGCTTCAGTAAGCCGGTCCGTGGACCGAACCGTGGCTGCTGTGAACCCACGGGTCAGGGACCAGCCTGCATCAAGTGCAGTCAACCTTAACAAAGATACTGCTGCATCCAAGAAACCAGTTAAAAAACTTGAAACCAACGCTCCATCATCAAGTTCAAAGACTGAAGTCAAACCTGAAAAGTCAAAAGAAATGCCTGCTAAACAAGAAGATCAAGAAAAGGATCAAGATTCAGATGAACAATTTCAAGAAATTCAAGCGCCTTCAGCAACTCCTCTCGAAGTTGAAGAATGGATCGAAGTTAGTCCTCAAAAGATCGCAGTAGCAGAGGAATCACCCAATGAGGGTACTACGACACCTGGAGACATTGTGGTCGTCGGAGGTTAGAATGCACCGCGAAATTCTTCTTTCTGAATACTTGTAGTTATTAGGCTTATCATTTATGTGTGTCTGAAGAAGGTTTTTGGGTTGTGAATAGTGTGCTTAAAAGATTGTTTGTGTATATGGGTCTCTACAGGTTTTGCATGAAACTTTTTTTGTTGAACTTAAAGGTTGTGATATGCAAAAAAAAAAAAAAAAAAAAAAGAACTCGTGTTTGATTGGATAACCTCAAAATGTTTAAGTGATTATTTTGCAAAGACAAATGTAAATGTGATTATATATATTTCATTACAGAAAATGAAAATAGTTGTGGAACTCTAACTCTGTAAGGGTGATGACTCAAGTATTTGAAAGAGCGGTTCTGCTACCCTCAAACCAGACTGTCGATGCTTACGGTCTTGGCCCTTGGGTCCGGTTCCACCCTCAAAACATTGGTCCGCACGAGGTGACGGAGAACACAGATATTGATAATCACACAAGTTGTTAAAACTTTTATGATTAAAAACTACAACAATGTCATACTCTAATTAAAGAGAAAAAAAATGTTCATTTTTCTTTTTCTAAAAAATATTAAAAGTATGAAAAGTTATGGGAGTTAAAAAATGGTGGGTGTGTGTGTGTGGGGGTGGGGGTGGGGGGGGGGGGGGGTATTTGTTTAATGTTATCAGTATGTTTTAAAACTTTTATTCTTTGAAGTCACTAAATTATCATAAACTAGTGGGTTACTGCACCCATGCTCTGCGGCGGGTTCTAGACATAGATAGACATAAGCAATCGCGAGCATAGCGATAAATAAGTACATTGCGACGGTATATTCGAAAGTCACGGAAAAGTTACGTTATCGTATACGAAAGCCAAGTTATTCGAAAAAATTAAACTTGAATGTAAACAAAGATAAAGGGAATATTTCACAAAATAGTAAGCAAACAAAGATAAACATGATGGCCGCACATTACATCGGATTGATTTAAGCGTAGATACAGAAACACGTTGTAAAGATGGACGCACAAGATTTATTCCTAGTGTTTTTATATTCAAATCAGTTTGTACAAAATCGGAAAATCCCATCCCATCATGACAAAGCCCAAAAATTTGGCAAAAGTCTGATGAGCAAAACACCAAAATCGTTAAATTGCCATAAATTAAAGATACAAAACACAATTAAAGTTATGAAATAAATTATGACTTGTGACGCACCGATGACACTGTGGGTGTTGAAGAGCAGGAACGCAATAGCAAATAACCATATCGCAGGGCTGAATATAAATAAAAGTAGACAAATGCATTACCTTATACCCACAACGGTCTTGAAATTTATTTGATTGATGACTGATCCATTGATGTATTTTTGAAAGTCGGGTATCGAATGACTTGCGGACCTAGATGTGCCTATACTCAATGGTCATTGGTCAATATCATAACATAACGGGATTGGTTCTATATTTGTACTAGAGAAGGGTATAGGTTTGTTGTGAGTTGTCACTCTCACAGATCTTTTTTAATGAAATAATTTTTTTTTTTTAGTTTCATCGCATCTCACAGATTAAATTTTCTATGAATAGAAGTATCAAGTATATAATAGACTTTGTTTTATAGTTTAACCCTCCCTCTATCCACTTCAATATTCACAACTAAATTAAGTGTTGAAGTGAATATAAAAACTAAAAAAGATAAAGTTACCTCTTATTAAAGTTGATATTGTTGTTATTGACACACTGACCATACAACGATAATACGAAGGATCGAAACAAGTTTTTTGACAAGTGACTTAGTAGAATGGGGGATTTGCTTCAGAAGTTCTTGTGTCTTTGGACTGACTTCCAAATGACGTGTCTCTTGCAAACATAAACCTCTTTCGATATGAACCCCGACAACATAAGCTCTATAAAAGCAAAAGTGCGTAACAACAAATCAACAACCCAAAACGTAATTTATTCCATTATACTATTAATGATTTCTAGATTATATTTGACTGGTCAATAGTTGGTTACTTGGTTTGATCTTTTCTAGAGCTTCATATAAGAATAGGGCTATCTATTGTTTCTTTTTGAACCACCGCAAATAATAATAATAATAATAATAAATAAATGAATAAAAGGATTAAAATTTATTCCATTATACTATTAATGATTTCTAGATTATATTTGACTTGTCAACAGTTGGTTTGAATTTTTCTAGAGCTTCATATTTCAAAAAAGAAAAAAGATTTCATTAATAGAAAACTGGACAACTACGACCGAAATTTGAAGTTGCAAAAATCCGAGAATTTCAATGTTTTAATTGACGACATATCTCAACCGAGATCAAAACGGCCTAAAAGACTCAAACAATGATAAGATTTTATTTAGTTTAGCAAGGTCCCGTTTGAGGTTACTAGTGTAGCGCCCTTAGTGGCTAGGTGAATCAGGGTCCACAAAGGGCTTAACATTCAGCCCAACAATAGTAAGTTCGTAAAATACACTAGACATACGCACACATTCAAACAAGACATACATGAACTCTAGAATCAAAGTCTAACATGCTATAAAGTTGGTGTGCCATGACCAAATCCCAAAGAAACACACTTTGTTGGTCCGTTCCATTTTATTATCCTCCAATATTAGAAACCTCACAAGGACTGTCACTTATGAGACATAACATTCTGTCAAGGTTCGGGGACATGGCAAATTTCATAGTCCACCCGGCCTGGCCCAAGCAAACATAAAAATATTTGCATGTCCCACATCAACAAGTAGACTATAAAAAGGTTTTTGGAGACATTGATACCCTTTTAACCTACACATCAACGAGAAATCAAGCCTCACACTTATGCATAAATGAAGGACATTCATCCGGATATTCGTCAAAATCCTCGATGGAGGGACCGTTTATAACGAGGAAGCCAAGACCTCGACACTGTTAATAGCAAGGACTATACACTGTTGCCGACTTTCACACGTATGCGCTTATCGGGAAGATTATTGTACATATTCAGTATGGCCCTCAATGGATTGACCATTAGTTCGGAATTCGGATGTGAGTAGCACATATTTGTATGTTTTAACATAATTTAATTTAATTAAGTTTTTAAAATCTTAATTAATATTAATGATATAAAAAGAGGGCAGAATCAAAATGTAACTAACTAAAAGTGACTTTTCAAATCAAGAGGGTTAAACCGACATATTCCAACGGATTTCAAAATAGATTATAAAGAGTTTGTTCATATTATTTTTTTTGAACGGTATTTGTTATTGGACCCTATTATTATTAGGGTTAATTAGGATAAGCCCACGGGCTCAGTTAGGTTTTTAGGTTTTCTATATATTGTAATCTAGCCTTTCAATAATATTATTCAGCATTCTGTTATCTTACATGGTATCAGAGCCAACCTAGGCTTTACACTGTATCCGCTGTGCCACACACAAAATAACCAAACCCTAGCCGTCACCACTTGAAAAAAAAAACTCTAGACAGGGCGGCGTGCCGCCACTGCCGCCACCGCCCTGTCCGGCCATCGTTAGTTTTTCTTTGTTTGAAATAAACTCTCACTTTCGGTTCTCCGGTTTGTTTACTCCAACCGATCCTTGCATGAGTTGTTTTGCTATCAAAGTCTACTACATGTTCATCCTCTTAAACCATTAGTATTGTTTGGAAAAATAAATTTCAAATAATATTTAACTTCTTGCAAATGTCCAACAGAAATCTTTGCTTCCAATGATTAATATTTATTTCATTTATTCAATTGAAAAAGCAATTTTCAAACATTTTGTGTCATCGATCTTTGCCGTCATGATAATTAAATGAGATTTACACACAAGAGAAAGTAATTTTGAATGCGTGGAGACAACATGTCATAGATCTTTCAGAGTTTGCTCCGAATCTCTGGCAGTACCTTCGCTATCTCTCTTTCTATTCCCGTTCTTGTCGGACTACGGTCCATTGTCATTGATCAAGCCAGAGTTTGATCTCTCTCTCTCTCTCTCACACACACACACCCATCCAACTGATTTTCTTCAACCAAACCGAGTCTCCTACTCTTTCTTATTGGTGTCTTATGGATTTGTTATGGTGATGGTGTTTGCTATGATCGTCGGATTGCAGGAACACGAGACTGACCTGAACGTTGTGGATTTATGGCATAATTTTGGACTTACAAGTCAAGTCAAGAACCGAGATCAAGACTAGTTTATTTATTTATTTTCTTTTTTTTGTTTTTATTTATGTTTTTTTCTCAGTCTAAGCGTTCGATTTTCTACCACTTTGACTACGGGGGAGTATTGGACCCTATTATTATTAGGGTTAATTAGGATAAGCCCACAGGCTTAGTTAGGTTTCTAGGTTCTATATATATTGCAACCTAACCTTTCAATAATATTATTCAGCATTCTGTTATCTTACATTCTTCTCCATCATTCTCTCTCTCTCTCTCTCTCCAAACACATTCCATTTTTAGGATTCTAAAACTTTCTCTGAAGTTTCTTGATCGACCAAACACAACAACAATGAGTGAAAAGTGTGTCTACTGCAACGTTACCATAGGGAATAGAGAAGAAACTAAGATGCATGAAGTAATGTGTAGTGAAAGAGCTTATTGGTGGTTAGCAAACAAAGAGAGCGCGTCAAGCCACTTTAGGGTCTGGTTTTTACAGAAAATGGAACAAAAGATAAAAGAAAGAATGGCTGAAAAAGAATCTAGTGGGGAAGCAATGAACGAGGATGACACTACTTTAGAGCAAGTTGCTGAGTATGTGCGTGACAGTTCGCTTGATCTTGGTGGGCTCATGAAGAAGTTCACTGAGTAGTATTCAAATGCTTTGTAGGAGATACAAGAGGACCAAGAAAGGAAGTCGTACGAAAACAGCCTTGAGGAAAGGCGAACATCTAATGATCGGGTTTCAACATCTGGACAGGAAATGCAAGAAACTGATGCTCAGGCTTCAACATCTGAGGCCACAAGTAACCCTCTCCCGCTTAGAAGGAGCGCCAGAATAAGAGGTAGAAGTAGCAGGTATCCATAAGATGTCTGATTTATGATACCTTTTGATGTGCAAATGGTGTGTTGCCTTCTTGTTATTGAGTCAAGATTATCATGTTTGAACAAGTTCATGGTGAGTCAAAGAATACAATCAAATATGGTCAACTGTTGTTGATAGTTTAGAAGTCAAAATAATGTTTTGGGTTACTTTCGACAAGAAGTAACAATTTTGTTCTAATCTGCCTTGATTAGTCATTAACTAGTGTGTAATTTGAATAAGTACAAATATATGTTACTTCCCTTTGATGTTATGATCTTCTTTGTGACACATGCGTATTACATAAAGGTTTTCATGGCACATATGCATATTTTTTCGGTATTGTATTATCTTTGTGGGTTAGTTTGTATTTTGGTTTGAGCTAATCAAGTAATCAGAAACTCGCATTCATGTCTGTACTTCTTATTGTCTTAACTCTTAGGCCATATATGTTAGTATGGTGGCCTAGCTTGACTTGAGTTTTGTTCATGGGTTTTTCTTTTGGATCTCGGGAAACTGATGCTCAGGCTTCAACATCTGAGGCCACAAGTAACCCTCTCCCGCTTAGAAGGAGCGCCAGAATAAGAGGTAGAAGTAGCAGGTATCCATAAGATGTCTGATTTATGATACCTTTTGATGTGCAAATGGTGTGTTGCCTTCTTGTTATTGAGTCAAGATTATCATGTTTGAACAAGTTTATGGTGAGTCAAAGAATACAATCAAATATGGTCAACTGTTGTTGATAGTTTAGAAGTCAAAATAATGTTTTGGGTTACTTTCGACAAGAAGTAACAATTTTGTTCTAATCTGCCTTGATTAGTCATTAACTAGTGTGTAATTTGAATAAGTACAAATATATGTTACTTCCCTTTGATGTTATGATCTTCTTTGTGACACATGCGTATTACATAAAGGTTTTCATGGCACATATGCATATTTTTTCGGTATTGTATTATCTTTGTGGGTTAGTTTGTATTTTTGTTTGAGCTAATCAAGTAATCAGAAACTCGCATTCATGTCTGTACTTCTTATTGTCTTAACTCTTAGGCCATATATGTTAGTATGGTGGCCTAGCTTGACTTGAGTTTTGTTCATGGGTTTTTCTTTTGGATCTCGGTCTTGTATTCATGTTTGTTCAAATCAAATCAAATATGTCGTTAGAATTATTAGCACACATTTGTATTTGTTGCTTATGTGGCACAAAAGATGCATATTTGACATTTTGACAAAACAACTAGGGTTGTTCATGGTTTGAACTGAGCCATGGCGAACTCGAGATCCGCTTGAATTCAAAAGCGACCTAAAAATTAGAACTTGAGCTTGGCTCATCACGGTTTTCAAAAGAGTTTGGTTTGGCTCGGTCACAATGCAGTGAGAACTTAAAAAGAAAAAAAATTCTAGATGTGAATTAAACCAAATAATGACGGAGGGTTAGACTTAACATAATGATGCTTTTCTACTTGGGCTATAAAATATTAAAAGGTTACTTTGAACTAGCTTGACTTGAGCTCGGCTCATTTACAAACCGAGATAGCTTCAAACAAACTTTTTGCTAGCTTTTTGTGAGCGACTATTAAGACATAAGCTACGTGGACAATCCTACAAAGTGTTATTTATACACGTTATAATGGGCGTTTGGCTTAGTCTAAGTAAAGAAAGCAGACAATGTTGAGTTATCTGTTGGCGTTTTCGACTCTATCCCTACCAGTTAGGATAGTTTGATCGAAGACAAAGAGGTCAAGGCAATGGATATAGTGGCGGATATTAACGCTATGGGGTATCTATGGTTTAAACAATTAAACGTAGACAAAAATCCGTGTTTATAGATTGGAGGAAATAGTGTAGTTTTGAGATTGTGTAATTGGTTCGAGTGCTCTATTCCTACTTTAGGAATGGAGTAGTTCTTGTGTGTTAATAAAGTTCAATTTTCAAAAAAAAGAAAAAAAAAGCTATTATTTACGTATGTGTAGATTAATAGTAGGATTATTCAGTTTTTTTTTTTGAATTTTTTAATTCCAAATCATATATTGACACATATTCTCTGAATGGCCGGCAGGAAGTCAAAAATTCCGGTGACTATTCTTAGTAGATTAACCAAGGTATTCATCACAAATTTGCCAGAGAAGTGTAGCAATAATGATCTTTCGGGCTTTATTCGATCCTATGGAGATATCTACGATATCTACATTGCTCGGAAGAGGGACAAACAAGGTAATCGGTTCGGATTTGTGTCGTTTTTGGACGTCAAAGACAGTACGGAATTGCTGAGATTGTTACGTAATACTCGTATGGGCGATTGTTGGTTGAAAGCCAATATCGCTAGGTTCACCCTAGAAGAAGGAGAAATCAGGCCTGAAAAAGAGATTCCTAAGAAAAGCTCGTGTGTGGATAACAACTCTCGTAAGGAAGATAGAAATCCTAATTTCTATAATGGTTCACGTTCATTCTCAGATACTTTGCTAGGCTGTCAGAATGCGGGTAAGTCTGGTAAGACGGTAGTGGTGGACAGCAAGGTGAATGCTTTCGACGATCTGCATGGAAGGGCCCTCGTGGTTAGAATGAACGATTTGGAAAAGCTTAAGAGTATTTACTTAATCTTGAACGATCTATGCCCGGGTATGGGTAAAGTGCAATACATCGGTGGTTTGTCGGTTTTAATCTCATTTGAAGAAGCAACGATGGCTGCTAGGGTGTTGGAGGATGCAAGGAAGGATTCAGGTAATTTTGCTTCTGTTGACGTTTGGGAAGGCCAGGTTTTTTGTTTCGAACGTCTTGCATGGCTCAAATTGTTGGGGGTGCCGTTACATTTGATTACCAGGGAAGTCATTGATGCCGTTGGGAATGAGTTCGGTAAGATCGTTCACAGGGCATCTAGGTCCGACTCTGACGACGATTTATCCTATGATTACATAGGTGTTCTTGTTGGAGAAGGAAAGATGATATCTGAAGAAGTAACACTAACATGGAAAAACAGGAAATTTGGTGTGTGGGTCTCGGAAGAACCAAGTGTGTGGGCCCCTGAATTTTATAAAATTCCTTGTTCTTCACCTGTTCCAGAATCCAGCTCGGAGGAAGATAGTTCAGATTCGGAGGAAGGGGATGGTCCGATGAAGTCTCCGATCAAAAAAACGCCGATGGTCGAGGAGGTAACGGTGAGAGACAATTTTAACGCAGATCCGGTTTTTGAGGGAGACGTTAATGCAGCCATTAATTCCTCAATTATTGAGGAGCAATCAGAGGAGATGTTGAATAAGGAAACTCCTACAATCTTGGAGACTGATTTTATTCCTGGTAATCTCTTTCAATTCGAAAATAATATTTCAAACGATCTAGAAGACGGGAATAGTGGATTTGTTTTAAATAAAAGAAAGAAAAAAGGAGTTATAGAATCATTGGGCCAGCCCAACCCAGCCTACTCTAGTAGCCTGGAATAAAACTAAAATTGGTAAAAAGCCCAAGTGTGTGAATGATTTGTTTGGACTTGACCAATTATTAGGCCTGGGTGGGGCTAAGAATGAGATCGATGATGAAGATCAGCCAGTGACAAACGTTTTGGACCTTAACACACCTACATGTTTTCGTGACCCTAAAGAAGATACTGTTGATCGTGGAGCAGCATCTTGTGAATCGCAGGGTCAAGACAATGAGATTGAGGCGACTATTACTCTAGGAGAAAAGTTGGGAGTTAATTTAAACAACGCTCAAGATATGATTCGAGATTCGATTATTGTTGAAGGGTTACAAGGTGTTAACAAATGAATTGCCTCTTGATCAACATTAGAGGGGTAGGGGTTGATGGTAAACCGGGATGGATTAATAATATTAAAAAGGAGTTTGGGATTTCGTTTATTGGTATGCAAGAGACCATTGTTAGCGACATACAACCGGCTTTGATTTCTAAGTATTGGGGTGGGTTTTGATTTTGAATATGTTAATGCTGTTGGTAATTCGGGCGGCATTGTTAGTTTCTGGGATCCTACGATGTTTGTGAAGGATACGGTGAATAAAGACAATAATTTTATCCACGTTGCAGGCCTAGTCTTGACTGGGACGGTTCGTTTCAATCTGTTGAATGTTTATGCGCCACAAACGAATGGTGATAAAAGGCGTCTTTGGGCCAAGATTGATTCGTTGATGGAATCGCATACGGGTTGGTGCGTCATTTTTGGTGATTTTAATGCGGTAAGGGATAGGGAGGAAAGAAAAAATTCGGTTTTTGACCCGGTATGTGCTCGTGATTTTAATACATTCTTACACAGTGTCGGTTTGCTTGAATATAGTTTGAAAGGGTTTAAGTTTACCTATATGTCAAATAGAAGAGGAAAATGCACGTGGAGTAGAATTGATCGTTTCTTGGTCTGTGATAACGTCCTTAACAAGTGGCCGAATGCTTGTGTCCGGGCCTTGAATAGAAAACTTTCGGACCACTCGCCTATTGTCTTTTCGATTGTAGACACGAACTTCGGCCCAAAACCGTTTAGGATGTTCGACTCATGGTTGGATCGTCAAGGCTGTATTGAGATTATTAATTCAGTTTTTGACAATTGGGTGCCGAATGGGGCGGCCGTTATTAACCTCTTAAACAAGCTAAAAGTGCTCTGGGGTCGCTTACGAGATTGGTTCGCGGATTACAGCAAGTTAGAAAATGAAGAAGAGGTCCGACTTAGAAAAGAAATGGAAGAATTGGAGGTCCAAATGGAGCTCAAAGAGCTGGAGGAAGATGATTTGTGGATATGGTCGGAATGTAAGAAGGCTATCGAGGAGATTGATGCTCATAAGGCGCGCGATATTAGACAAAAATCTCGTGTCAAGTGGGCCGCTTTGGGTGACGAGAATTCCAATTTTTTCCATCGGGTTGTTAATGGTAGGAAGGCACGGAATGCTATACCGGGTCTTATGGTTAATGGTGAATGGATAACAAGACCGTCTCTCGTTAAAAAAGAAACTCTTCGATTTTTTAGAAGTCACTTCAAAGAACAAAGGCCTTCGAGACCGACTTTATTGTGTACAGGTATGAAGAAAATTAACGATTTGGATAACATTTCTTTGGTAGCTTTGTTTTCTAAACAGGAGATCAAAGGTGCGGTTTTTGAATGCGGCTCTAACAAAGCTCCTGGCCCGGACGATTTTAACTTTCGCTTTGTTAAGCGATTCTGGAACTTGTTTGAAGAGGATTTTTACAATATCTTAACAGAGTTTTATAGCTCGGGTTCGATTAGCACGGGATGTGGGTCTTCTTTTATAACCTTGATACCTAAGGTTAAAAATCCTGTGGGGCTCAAAGATTATAGGCCGATTACGTTAATTGGAATGATTAGTAAGGTTATTTCTAAAATCCTTGCTAACCGTTTAAAAAGGGTTATGGGTCAGGTTATCTCAGAGACTCAATCGGCCTTCCTTTCGAAACGCTTTATTTTAGACGGGCCGCTTATGGTGAACGAGATAATGGAGCGGTTAAAGAAAAAGAAAAGGAAGGCATTTATGTTAAAAATAGACTTCGAAAAAGCTTACGACAACGTTAATTGGAATTTTTTGATTTCTATTTTAGCTCAAATGGGCTTTCCTTTGAAGTGGTGTGAGTGGGTGAAGGGTGTGACACCCCAGGAAAATCCCACATCGGCCGTGGCCAGGAGAGATCCTTGGTTCATAAGTAATGTCTTGCCTCTTAAATCACCAACGCGTTTTGGGGCTTAATGTTAGTGGATGAGAGGAGAACTCCACAGTTAAGCGTGCTCAGGTGGGAGAAATTCCAGGATGGGTGACCTCCTGGGAAGTCTCCACTTGGGCACCCAAAAACAAATCCGTGAGCTCTGGATGGGCAAAGCGGACAATATTGGTGGTGAGAGGGGCGGGGTGTTACAGATGGTATCAGAGCCACTCCTGTGCCGTTCGGGATGGTGGGTGCATACCTCATCAGGGACGATGAGACTCTAACGGGGGGTGAATGTGACACCCCAGGAAAATCCCACATCGGCCGTGGCCAGGAGAGATACTTGGTTCATAAGTAATGTCTTGCCTCTTAAATCACCAACGCGTTTTGGGGCTTAATGTTAGTGGATGAGAGGAGAACTCCACAGTTAAGCGTGCTCAGGTGGGAGAAATTCCAGGATGGGTGACCTCCTGGGAAGTCTCCACTTGGGCACCCAAAAACAAATCCGTGAGCTCTGGATGGGCAAAGCGGACAATATTGGTGGTGAGAGAGGCGGGGTGTTACAAAGGGTATTTGTGCTTCCTCTAGAGCCGCGGTTTTAGTTAACGGGTCTCCCAATTTTGATTTTAATTGTGAAAAGGGGCTTCGTCAAGGCGATCCTTTGTCGCCTTTCCAATTTTTAATTGTCATGGAAGCTCTTTCTTGGCTTTTAAATAAGGCGGAGGAGATCGGCGTTTTCAAGGGAGTTAAATTATCGGATGATGGTGTGGGTTTAGCTCACCTTTTTTATGCGGATGACGCCCTTATTATGGGTGAGTGGTCGATTGATAATAATAAATGTATTGCACGGATTCTACGTATTTTTTATTTATGTTCGGGCCTTCGGATCAATCTTCATAAGTCAAATATCTTTGGAATTGGTACGGAGGATTTTGAGGTTGACAATTTGATGGAATTCTTGGGTTGTAAAAGAGGTGCGATGCCTTTTAGTTATCTCGGTATCAATGTTGGTGCCAAGATGACTCGGATTAGTCAATGGGAGCCGGTTCTCGAGGTGATTAGAAATCGTCTTGTATCTTGGAAAGCTAAACATTTGTCCATAGGAGGACGTCTAGTGCTTATTAAATCGGTGCTAGAAAGCCTTCCTGTGTACTATTTATCGCTCTATAAAGCTCCAAAAGCCGTCCTTGATAGTATGGAGAATATTATGCGTCAGTTCTTGTGGGCCGGTTCTAGTGTCGATAAGAAGATTGCGTGGGTCGCTTGGAATATTGTCACATCTCCGAAAAAGAAGGGGGGGGTCTGGGAGTATCTAAATTACAACATGTTAATGAAGCGCTCTTGTTAAAGTGGATTTGGAGGTTTAAAAATGGTGGAAACAGTTTGTGGAAGAGGATCATTGTATGTTGTCACGATTCGAGCAGGCCCTGGACGCTACTACCTTGTAATAAATCGCATAGCAGCAGCTGGAAACAGATTGCAAAAATTGGAGATTTGAAGTTGGCGAGCGGGGTTCCGGTCAAGTCTTTATTTACGGCTGAAGTGGGAACAGGAACGAATACTTATTTTTGGGGCGATGTTTGGCTGCGTGAAGCTCCTCTCATGGTCATTTATCCGAGCTTGTTCAGAATTGAAAAACGTAAGTGGGCAAAGGTTTCGGATCGGATTCGTTACTATAATGGCACAAAGAGTGTTGTTTGGGATTGGCGTGTGACTCCTGATTCACAAGTTGAACTCACAGAGTTGTTTCAATTATTGCAAGACATTTACAATTTTAATTGCATTGATGGAGTTGATAATTGGAAGTGGAAGCCGGCGAGTGATGGGCACTTCACAGTCTCTTCGGCCAAATCGGCTCTTACTAATACCTCTAATGGTGGTGGCTCGATGATAAATGGAAGGGTTGGGTGCCATTGAAGTGTAAAATCTTGGTGTGGAGACTTGCTCGTAATAGGCTTCCCACAATTGCGGAACTTATAAAAAGAGGAGTTAGTATTCAGCAGACGGATTGTTACTTTTGCCAAGTTGATTTGGAGACTTCCCTCCATTTATTCACGGGCTGCTGGTATTCTCAAGAGGTTTGGTATAGAATAGAGGTTTGGTGCCGCATTCCGCATGGTTTCGCTTTTGATGTCATTGATATAATTCGAGCTCCGGAGAACCGAATGTACTCTAAAGATACTAGACTCACTCTTCGGGGTATTGTTTACACCACGCTTTGGGTTCTATGGAATGAACGCAACAACCGGATTTTTCACTACAAGAGAAGAAGGCCTATTGAGGTGGTGCAACAAGTTAAATCCACGGCGTAGTTTTGGATTCGAAATAGGTCTAGGTGGAAAAATATCGATTGGAAAAACTGGTGTATTTTCCCTTTGGGATGATGTTGTGCTCGGTTGTTTTTCGCTCGTTAGGTCCTTTCTTTGAGGACCTTCGAGTTTTTGGTTAATGAAATTCTCTTTTCAAAAAAAAAATTCAGTTTTTGAATTCTAATTTATTGTAAAGAAAACGTTGAGGTTTCTTTGAACAATTAGGTTCTATTTTAAAGCTTTTAAATAGCATCAAGCTTATGGCCATTTGATTCGTCACGTCTCCACATGCCTCATGGTCTTAAGTAGTTAACTTTGTTATCAGTATTACCATTTAAATGTTTATGATTTGCATGTATGCTCCTAAAACATCCCAGTTAATTACATGTTTACAGTTAGGACCTTTATGTTCATATGTAAGCGTGCAAAATTCAAGAACCTAAAGCCACATTTTGCTTGATGTTCAAGTGTTTAGTCGTTACTAATGTTTGATTTTAGGTTATTTTAGACCAATGGAAGGTGCAAAATGCATACACAAACTCATCCAGTCAGCTATCATGTCGGATTTTCACAAATGCAACAAAAACACTCATGCTATCTTCAACCATACAAAACATTCTTACCAATATTTACATTTACATTTTCACATCGTCACCACTTTTTACGTTACTTTTAATAAACAAATGAGTTAAATGCCAAAATGGCCCCTGTGGTTTGACCCAAATTGCCACTTTGGTCACTTTTTTGAATTTTTTGCCAAAACCACCCCTCAATTATCGAAAAGTGCCAAAATGACCCATATTTAACTGAGTTTCTAACTAAGGATGGAAAGTCAGTTAAGTCTCAGGGGCATTTTCGTCATTTCATCTGTACTTCATCTTCTCCTATAAAGACCCACACTTTTCTCTCTCTAAACCACCATCTTCGTGATAAGATCCAAAACTTTACTCCTGGGACTATCCACCATGACTGATTCATCAAGTAAGTTTCTAAACCTAAAAGCACAATTTACAACAAGTGTTTCATCATCATCAAGCTCAAGATCCTCAGCTAGTTGCGACCTGTACAGAAAGAATTAGATGTCCTGACCCAAATTCTTATACTAGATTATTACCCAACCCACTCATTTTGATTACTATACAGAAAATGAATATTATTAAAGTTATTACCCAACCCACTTCCTCTGAAGCAACCATCTGCATATGAAGATCAATCAAAACCAAATTAATAATGAGTATGTGCACTGATGAATAATCAGTTGACTAGTCAAACAAAGGATAAATTTACATACTCTTGATTCAAGGTTCATTAGAACAGCAGACTTTGTTGACTGCTTTGCACGATTGAGCTGTACCTGCTACAGCAGTGAGAAGACCTTTGGCAACATGAATGAATGATCTGCATCTTCTTGATGTAAACTCTTGTTATTAATGTGTAATTAAAATGTATATTACTATATTTCATTCCCTTGGACTATGGTTTAATTCATATGTATAATCTTTATCTTTACTAATTGAGATCGATTTGAGCCGGATTGTTAACGACCGTTCCAGGTGCGGCTTGGTTGAGAAGATGATTTGGGAATTAGGGTTAGTAAGGGTTGTTGGAGAAGATGAAGTTTAGATGAGGAAGATGGGGTTAAAAGGGGTTTTAACTCAGTTTACAGATGAAATGACGAAAATGCCCCTGATACTTAACTGACTTTCCATCATCAGTTAGAAACTCAGTTAAATATGGGTCATTTTGGCACTTTTCGATACTTGAGGGGTGGTTTTGGCAAAAAATTCAAAAAAGTGACCAAAGTGGCAATTTGGGTCAAACCACAGGGGCCATTTTGGCATTTAACTCTAAACAAATTCATTTTATAGTTAATTATTTTTAGAGAAAATTGCTCGATAGTCCCTGTAGTTTGCTCAGATTTCATCTTTAGTCCCAACTTTTAAAAATTACATCTGTAGTCCTCAACTTTTGATGTTTCTTAACTCGGATAGTCCCTGGAGTTAACGGAGATAAGATTATCCAGTTAAGTGGGTGTAAAATTACTAAACTACCCTTACTTTAATAAAAACATATAATAATAGAATATAATACTAATTAATGTGGGTACCACACTTCATCTTCCCCACCAATATTAAAAATATTGGTTCGTTTTTTTGGGCCGGCTCATTGGACCGGTCGGACCGGTGAACCGCCGGGGACTCTGGTTCGACGTCCGGTCCGGTTCTAAAAACATTGATTAAAAAACACTCAAAATATTATCAATATTTTTAATAGATTTGTTTTTGAAGTTACCTACACACATATAGTTTTTTAATTTTCCGTAAACATTAGAATATACAAAACAAATTAGAAGAAACAATGAAACGGAGTTCTCACATGTATATTCGACTTAACCTAGTTCTCAAATTATTATGCTGAGATGTTAGAGTTGTCTAAAATCTATGTTTTGGGCCTAAAATGAAACGCATACATAGAGTTGTTATTTCATTGAAAAAATACATGCAATTAACGACCTTATTTTACTATTTAGATTGGGAACAACAACGATAAAGTGAAAAAATGTTATATATGGGGTGGTCGGGTGCACTCGCAATTTTGCCGACTCCATCCGGCCAAACCTCCTTTGTAATGTCAAATCCACAACTAAAATCTTCAAAATATGTGTTTGCCGAGCGGTTAAGTTTATTGAGGGTAGCGGAGGACTGCAGTACGTAAACTTAAAGAGAGAACGACAAAGATATTTAAGAAGTGAAAGAATTGTTTTCAAATAATCAGCTATCTTATATTTTATTAATTTTCACTTTTTTGTTGTTAAAAACAACATATATATATATATACACACACACAATTTGGTAGCCTCTAAAATACATAATCAACTAATAATTAAACAGATATAGATACCGAACTAGTAGGGGTGTAAATGATGCGCAATGGCTTGAGAGCTACTTGGGATCGGATCAGTAAAAAGCTCGAACGAGCCCGAGCTTGAAAAATGACTTGTTTAGTTATCGAGCCTGATGATGTAGGGTACCCATTGGGCCAAATCCAATATATCAAGTAGCAAAATAAATAATCAATATATTGGGCCAAGCCCAAGCCTAACAAATAAGCCCACTAGGGTTTTAAATTTTAACCCATCCCCCACTCTATAAATAGAGGGGCAAACCACACATCTAAGGCAGATTGGTCTGGACATAAGACCTCTCTCACTCTCTCTCTCTAAATACTCTCTCTAGAGTTATTCTCTCTAATAATATTTTCAGCAGCAGCAGGCTGAAGCCTCCGAGCAGCTGCTATACATTCTTAGAAATCTACAACCAAGCTGGCTGCCACAGTCACTACGTGTGGAATCACGCTCTGTTACTCGCAGGTCTCAGCCTTCATCGGCTTATGTGGATGGTCCTTAGTTGTAACTTGGGATCTAGAGCTCTTTTCTTCAATATCATACTCTTATGTTTGATCTTTTCTAACATGTCAATAAACTAATAACAACAACATTCTGACTTTGGGTCGATCCCAAATCAGAATCATAACAATAATATCAAAACTCTTGAACCTCCCATCTACGTTTACAACGTAGAGGGACACCACGACCTGCGTTTGGTGAACCGAAACCCTTTAACCCTTTTACCCCTTCTGACTAGTTCTTTCATGCTGCTGGTCCAACCCCCTTTAGGCAACAGACGAGGTCAGAAGCTTGACGACCTTGGAACGTTCAGACCCTCTCCGGACCTATATTTGTTGTAGCAACAAGTTGGCGCCCACCGTGGGGCCGTTCTACTAAGAACTGAAAAACTCTTTGTAGTTCGGCTCCGTCGATCTATTTTCTAAGTTCTTTCTATGTTTGGAGAAAATGTTCCCGAGGAAGTCACTTTCTACACCTCGAAACATCCATCATAGACCATAACGGTGTGACAGTGTGTACCACCGACGACTCATCTATCTAAAACACCGAAGCATGTTGTAACATTCTAACACATGCACGTATCTTTAATCTCCTTATAACCTACTATTGTTGATTTTCTCTTTATTTGAGAAATAAGTAAAAAAAATACTTTTTAAAGGTGAAATGACATGTCTATGTACAAAAATTTGTTTTTGTTTATTTGACTTAAAGGCAAACTAAGTCAAACATTGCATATGATATGTCATTAATCTGACATGAGAACTTGTAAAAAAGGTGTTCACATGACCATGTTCATATAAGACAAAAATTTCCCTTGTAAAAAAGGTGTTCACATGAAACTTGTTTTCAGCTTTTCAGGCTACTAATCACTACATCCACGTAACCTTTTTAGGTTACTAACCACTACAACTCTTTAACTTACCGAGTTTTACGGCCTTTTAGGCTACACTCATCAGAATTTCACAAGACCTTTCAGGCTCGGTCTCAGCTCGTTTTCACCCCTACGAACTAGGCTACAAAACTTGTTTTATTGTTGTGATAGAAAGCAAGCTCCGGTTACAGTTAGTTTTAAACAATAAGAATAATAAATTGATTGACTGTCATGTCATGTCATGTCATGTGTACTAAACATTATTTTAGAAATAAATATTTTACATTCTAACAACAGTTTTTTAAAAGTAGCGAAAATAAAGCGTCAGACAGTTGGGAGTATTAGTTGAAAGTCGTTGAAATCAAATACAAAACCCCTCACGAACACACACATTCTTTAAAAACAAAATCCCTTTCGATCAACACAGACACATTCTTTAAATACAAAACCCCTTTCGATCAACACACACACATTCTTTAAAAACAAAATCCCTTTCGATCAACACACACACATTCTTTAAATACCAAACCCCTTTCGATCAACACACACAAACGAACATTTTTCAACAACAAACAATGGGTTCAAAGGAAGAAGAACTAAAAAAGAAAATAAAGCTATTTGAAAGTATCGGTCGTCAATTGAGTAATCAAAAAACGAAACTAAAAGAAGAGGCTCGGAAAATAGAGGAACAGATACGGGCTCGAGAACAAGGAACGAATCAAGAAGTTGTTGGAGAAGGGGAGGGAAGCAGTTCAGGTTCAATTTGATCATGAATTTGTTAATATATCCCAATATTAATTTTGTTGTAAATAATTAATACATATGTTTCTTTTTTTTTTAAATATTAGATTCGAGAGTCGCCAATGAGGTTGTTGCAAACCAGAGATCGATTGAGAATTCTGTGACAGAACATGCGTCCTCAATGTCATGTAGATTTTTATCTAGTTTTGTTAATCAATCATACCTTTTGTTTGTTATGATTAAAATTTAATACACGTGTGTTTCTTCAATTAGATCCAATGGTTGTTGGTCTTGGTGCTGTTATGGAAAAAGATCCAATTGTTGAAGAAGAGGAAGTTAAAAAGAAGAGAAAAAAGACAAGTAAGAAAAACAGAAGACAAAATTACACTTTGTGTCCTTTATATATCATCAAATTTATGAAATGTGTCCTTTATAAATTTTTTTTTCATTTTATGTCCAAAATCTCAATTTTCTTTACAGTTTATGTCCTTTAGAAATAACTCAGTTAACAAACTCAGTTAACAAACTCAGTTATCTTCAATCCCCCAAGGGTAAAATGGTCATTTCACTACCATTGACTCAAAATCCCATTTTTTATTATACTTTAGTTTATTTGTGGGACCCACTCACCACCCACTTCATCTTCAACCTCCACCCACCACCCACCACCATCAACATCCTCCAATACACGCACCTGTATTGTAAACATTCACAAAATAACCTAAAGATACATTTTGCCCCATGTTTATGTGTTGAGAGTGTCTGGTAGTTAAGTGGTTTTAACGCAGAATGCGGTGTTTGTGCAAGCATTACGCGGAGGCTAAGGATTTTGTTTACATAAAACTTTACTACTGACTTGGCTTGTGTATGTGACGGCGGGAGTGAGAAAGAAACTCAATTTTGTTTGATAAGTATCTAGTGTTGTTCCAAAATGTAGGATGAGAATCTTACTTATGCTCCATTGTTCTCTTGCTAGAATGCAATCGATGTTCACCATAATTGGGTATCGATTTTTTTTTAATTTGGTATTATATTCTGCAACCAATGTATTTATCGATACAACGTTTTTTCTTGGATTTAAATATGAGAAGGTGGTAGATAAAAAGTGGACTAAAGGTGATGGAAAATTGGAATCCAGGGGATTTGATGTAAAGTTGATCTGGTGTAGTGCAAGTGTGATTTGATTCAAGTGGGATTTGATGGTTGGGGTAGGTAATCTTTTGTTTTTTAGAGGGAGGGGTATTCCACTTGCTATTTTTAACTTCATTGATTTCTATTAATCCTGCACTGTCACATTACTTCACTGAATCACTTTACTGAAACAGTTTTTTGGAAGGCTGCAATTTTTTCTGGTTCGTTTATTTTTTTTAATAAATAATACATTTAAATGTATTGTTAATAACTTATTTTCATTTAAAAAATAACTTATAAAATAAAACATTTAACTAAACTTCATTAGATAAATTAAAAGTTAAACAAATCAGAAAATAATATTAATATAAATATAATTGTAACAATAGTTCAAAGACCTAATTGTAAAAAGAAAAATAAAATTATATTTTAGGAAAAATTACAGAAATCGTCCTTTATGTTTACCTATTTTTTCAGTAGATGTCCTTAAACTTCAAAATTGACGAGAATCGTCCTATATGTTCTAAAATCTTTCAAGTCTCGTCCTTTAGCACTAACGTGGTTAGATTTTCTGGTTAAGTTATGTCACGTGAGGGCATAATTGACATTTCACCTTCTATCCTTACTTCCCCCTTATTAAAACCTGAAAACACCACCATAACCCTCCACCATATTCACTTACAACCTGCCACCATCCACCACTGCCACCAAGTCGCACCACCACCTCCACCACCAGACCACAACACCACCTCTACCACCACCACAAACCTGACACGAACAACACCCCACAGTGCCACCAACCACCATCACAATCTGCCACAAACAACCCCCCATAGTGCCACCAACCACCACCTGCCACCATGAAATCCCATAAATCCAACAACAACAAAAACCCCACCAAATCCGACACCCCACCATAATTAACAAACCCTAAATCTTAATTTTTCAACAAACCCTAACCCCCAATTTGATTAAGAGTTTTCCACAAAAATATTACAACAAACAGCAACTCCAACCTCCACGAACACAAATATATAGACTTCGCTGCTCATCTGCTTCGTAGCCATGGTTGTCTCCAACCTCCACGAACAACCCCCAGCACCACAACCTGTAATCAACAAGCCATCGACCACCACCTGCAACAACGAAACCCCATAAATCCGTCCACCATAAGAGTTAAAACCAGGCCTGTGGTGGTTGTCTCGCCAGAGATGGTGAACAAAACAAGAGAGAGAGAGAGAGGAGAAAGAGAGGGGACGGTGTCCCACCAACGACTGTCGCTACCACCTTGAAAAGGCTGATTACCCCAAAAAAATCTGTTCAAATGATTTTAATGTGTGAAGAATGAATTGAGGAGATGTGATTAATTGAAAAGGAATAACTGGGATGGATTAAGGAAACTGGGAACGAGGGTAGTTAGGGATGAGTTTATAAAAGGGGAGATGAATCAGAGGGTAAGATGACAATTATGCCCTCACATGTTATGCACGTGATGTAACTTAACTAGAAAAACAAACCAGGTTAGGCCTAAAGGACGAGACTTGAAAGATTTTAGAACATATAGGACGATTCTCGTCAATTTTGATGTTTAAGGACATCTACTGAAAAAATAGGTAAACATAAAGGACGATTTCTGTAATTTCTCCTATATTTTAATCAATAGTTCAACGACTAAATTGCAAAAATAATAATAATAATAATAATAATAATAATAATAATAATAATAATCTTCAAACCTTCATTCTTCTCTAAACAAGCAAGTTAGGGGTTCTTTTTTTAACACCATAATTCTTTTGTTTGTTGGCTTTAATACCATGAAATTAAATAGAGAAAAAGACCTTCAAGATAATAACCATTTCCGAGAGACAAACTCAAGTGAGATTCACGGTAAATCCTCCACGGATACACTACCAGCACCACCGGCGGCCATGTTGCCGTGCGAGTAGTGAGTACCCGTGAGATTTACGGTCAGTGTCCCTCCTTCCCTTACTAACTATGTTATTTTATAAGTTTTTGTTATAAAATGTTATTATATATATAGAATGTTGTTTCTATAAATAGTTTTTTTAAATGTTATTTTCTAAAATAACTATAATTATAAAATATTGTTTTTTACTAAATATGTTGTTATGTTACATTTTTTATTTTGTTTATAAAATTTTGTTGTTTTTCTAAAGTGTTATTATTTTTGTTACCGTTGTCGTTTTGATAAACGTGTAAGCGTACCCACAAACGATTATATAAACAACATTTATAATACGTTTTTTGATTTTGGTTATAATTTTTTATATATAAAATGTTATTTTGTTGTTATAATTGGCATCTCGATAAACGTGTAAGCGTGTAAACACAAACGATTATACAAACAAACCGGACAAATATAAATAAACACCGATAATTCGGGAAGTTCGTACAATAATAACAAACAAAAGATATAAAAAAACAAACTGAACATTAAAAGTACTACTCATTCATGTCACAATGTGAGCCGGACGGTATCTGTGGGTTCCGATCCGTAGCCGTAGGTTTAGGGTGAGAACAAGATCAGTGACTAGTCATCAGCATACAACTTCTAGAAGAGATGGAGGATAATAAAGACCGGTGGGAGAAGCTTTTCAACGGTTTCGATCCAGGTCGGTACCAATCCCTATATGACACAATAAATTGGACGAAATTGACACATGCGCCAAACAAATTGTGGATGGATTTGCCCTCCACAGGATTGCTGATTGCTCAGAAATTTGGTGTGATTGTTCAGCATTCTTGTCTTGGTGGCAGCTAGACTTTCTTCCCTTTATTTGATGGTCCAAATGTTAACCCTGAACACAGTATCATATAGTTTGCTTTTGTGGCCCGTGTCCATTTCATCATGCTTAAGTTAATAGAAGACCCTCCAATGCCAAGAGCGAATGGAATGTTGAGTACTTGACGATATGACCCAGCAACGGAATGGGAGATGCTATACAAAGATCGTATAGAACTGGGACAGACGTTAGTGCGTGGTAATAAAATCTTTTAAAAAGAGTACTTTGACTTGTTCAGGATCTTGTTGTAACTTTGTTTGAAACGTATAGTGGAAAAAAATTGTTCTTTATGTTATTTTATATTTAGAATTATTATTATTATTATTATTATTATTATTATTATTATTATTATTATTATTATTATAAAAACTCTAATAAATATGCTTAATAATTGTATACAACCCTTTAATAAAAGGAATTAACATAGGTCGTAGGGGACCATATGCCTTGTATTTGAGGCCTCTACGTCTCGTATTGATCTATATGAGTCATAGAGGAGACCCACTCTACGGCACATATAGGTCAACATGACCGCTTGTGAGTCGTATTGATCTAACAGCTCAAAAGGTTTTTATTATAAAAAAATCAATATGAGTTGTATAGCTCTATATGACTCGTAGATGCTTTAATATGTGGCGTAGAGGCATATATGAGTCGTATTGATCTAACAGCTCAAAGGGTTTGCTTTTCAGACTGAACACCCTACAGTTCAGTCTGATAATTGACTACCTCGTACCTATATGAATCTTAATAGGGCCATACGAGTCATATTTAATGCATTTTAACCCTATACGACTCGTATAGCCCTATGTCCAAATAATATGAGAACTTAGCATATAGGGCTATAGAGTCGTATTGGCATTGATACGACTCATATAATCCTATATGAGTCGTATAGGGATGTTCAAATAACCTATGGGGATGTCCAAATATCCACAACCTTTTTTAATCAGCCTGCCCATTTTGCTATTTTGCTAGGTCTAGTACTTCCAGACCCTCCTCTTTAAGCCCATAAATTATGCTTGTATCAGTAGCAGAAAATAACTAAAATAAAACAGTAGTAAACCTCAACACATGAACACGAAGCAATATGGTTCTTTCTTGCATGTTTACATAAAGGTCCAACTGTAAACATTTTATTAATTGGGATGCTCAAGAAGAGAAGCAAATCATAAGCATAATTTAGTATTAATAAAAAATGATATTGCAAACATTCAGAAAACATATATAGTTCTGATACTACTAATAAAGTTAACCACCTAGCTAGCTAGCTAACACCAACTTGGTTCAATCCACGCATGAGAGTTGACATGGTATTTAGTTCCAAAGAAATCCCCTAAACCTTGTTGGACGTTTCTGCCGTCGAATGTGTGATACCCGCATGTTTCAAGAGAATAAAACACTATCTTCCCACTCTTGGAATGTAACAATGGAAAGTAGATCTTGTTCTCCATTTCCGGTGTTTTGGCTTCCACGCAGAGACACGTAGTACCACAAATATACATCATATGTCTTCCTAAACTATCTACTTTCTCCCATTTTTGTGTAGAATCATTAAACTTCAATACTACACATTCTCCAACCTCACTCACCATCACTAGCACAAGATGATGCTCATCACAACAATTTACTAAAAACATTGTGAAGATGAATAACCCGGGGTTTAGCTACAACAGTGTTGGTAAAAACATTTTGTTCCGGATTTTTCAAGAAAGCATGAAGCGCTCCCTTGTTCAAGGCATAAGTATCTCCGTCACGGATTGTTAAAAACTGAAAGGAATATGGAGTGGTACCCCCATAATCCATACGAAACAAAGTCCAAGATTGATTGGAAGAGGAAGGAATGTGGATTAAAACATCCAATGGAGCTGATCTCGATAATCCAACAACTACACAATCAGCAGAAGTTGGTGGGGCTGAGAAACATAAGCTGCACATACTAGTCGCAACATCTGGAAGCTTACGAATATCCTTTGTAAAGGGGTTAAAGAAGAACAATCCTCTACATCTTCTATCGGCGCATTGTACCAAAAGCAGCCAAGCATACCTCGAACAAGATATTTGAAAATCCCCAATCAATTCTTGAGGTGTTGTTATAAAGTATTTGTCACCAAACATGGGATCTATAAATGTGATAATTTCTTGATGTCTATCTAACACTATAAGCATTGGTGAAATTAATGAATATGTCTGCAATCTCTCTAGTGATGTTTCATTACTCCATTGAATCATAGGTGCTGCTAATTGACAGCGTTTGCATGTCACACGGAAGTTAAGGTACTCGACACCAACACAAAGCTCCATAATCATCTTCAAAACATCAAACGGAATGTTGAGAAGGTGTGGTTCCAAATTCTCTTCGTTCCTAGCGTTGTGGATATCCCTAACCACGATCTCACCTTCTGGAGTTTCACACTCGATTTCTCCATCATCACCGTACAACCTACACATCAACCAATTTTTAAAAATTATTTTCTCATGCGAAAAATAAAACACGTAAGATAGATATATAAATTCATACTCGCGTTCCCATTGGCTTGATTGTTCATAAAACGACAGGGGAGATCGATAGATGGTTTTGTCTTTGACATAATACGAGTATATTACTTGGCCTGTCTGCCCACCAAAAATGTGTACATCCCCTAAATCTGAGGATTTTTTTTGCCTTTTTGGTGCTACAGTACATAAACTTTGTACAATTGTAGGGCGTCAGAAGTGAATTTGGTCTTTTGGTGAAACCGCAAGATGGTGTTGCGGTTTAGGCTGAGGTGGACGATGAGTACTAGGAAAGAGGAGAGAGAAACCGCAAGATGGTTTTGCGGTTTATGAAGAAGGGCTGACAACTAAACCGCAAGACCATCTTGCGGTTTCTCCTTCCTCTTCCCTACTCACCAACACCCTCCCTCCTAGTCACCCCCACCTCAGCCTAAACCGCAACACCATCTTGCGGTTTCACCAAAAGACCAAATTCACTTCTGACAGACCCAAATGTACAATTTTTTTTTACTATACCTCCATTTTGGCAAAAAAATCTAACTCTGAGGCAACTGCATCAGAGTAAAATACCGAGCATTCATACATAATATCTATAAAAAAGAAAGCGTCTTTGAGGTCTTCCATTTCTTCCCAAATCATACTAGTGGCGTCAAATTTAAACAAATAAACCGCACCAAGTGTATTCTTGTGCACATCATTAAATTCTAATTTGATGTAGAACAAGTCTTCACAATATCCTTTCAGTAAAAGTTGCGTGGCGGGACAAGCATTGAGGAAAGGATAAGGGACATTTCCAAATAAGAATAGACTTATGACATCTTCTTCATCCTTGACCACGATGCCAACTTGTACAACACCACAAGAGCGATTGTTCAAGGCAAACACTTTTCCATTGTAACAAGTCAGGCAATGTAAGATACCGCCGCTGCCGGTTATGCTCATGAGCTGCTTGGCATATGTCAATTCCTTCCATTCTAACCTCTTTCTTTTACGGCCTAGCTTACATATAACAATGGTTTGACGTTTGGTTCTCGTTAACATGAGAACTGAAGTAGGATGGTTAGGAGGGGATGACAAAAAACATTCATGGATCGATTCAAAATCTCCGTCTTTCAGAATCAAGGGTGGGAGATGTATCAAATTAGAAGTCGCAAGGTTCAAAAGGGACCACCTGGCGTTGTGTGAGAAAATCACCCATCCATGGAAGCACCCTCGGATACACCTCTCGGGCAACCCAGAGACTTGAGTCCGACAAAGTGACTTCCACTCGTAGAACGTACAGTAATTCTGGTATTTGGCATCGGCTGCTTCAGCATCAAGGCTTTTGACAAGGAACCATGGATATTTTAGAGACAGTGTAGGCAATTTATCACATACTGAGCCACAACAAATGTGCTTCTGCTCCATCTGTAAGATGTTAATATTATTATTATTATTATTATTATTATTATTATTATTATTATTATTATTATTTCGGTTTGGGTAATTTCAGTTAACTAATGGTACAAAAAAAACCGAAACTCCACTATAAGTTAATTCAATTTTCACTTAATTTGGTTTGGTTTTGTTAGTTTCAGTTATTGGCCGCCCCTAGATATTGTTAATCATGTAACACATCAATTTTCTAAACTAAAAACTAATACCAATACTATACTCAAATTAAAGTGAATAAAATGCTCATTAATTTTCTAAACTAAAAACTAATACCAATACTATACTCAAATTAAAGTGAATAAAATGCTCATTTTATGTTGTATTTTTTTAAAAGTATTATCCTATATGGTCGTTTAAAAATTGTAGGAATAAGGAGGAAAATGTAACTATTATTTAAATAAGCAAAAGTTTGGTAAAGTTGGGGGATTTAAAATGTAATTAAGATAATGAGTATTAAAGTGTTTAAAAGACTACTTTATATTTATTTTAAGGTTGTACCTTATGTTAAAAGGAAATAAAGGTTTTAACATTTATGTATCTTAAAATACATTTGTGAAATTGCATTATATATAGTATAGATTTACTAGGTTAGAACCCTGGGTTGAATAAATATAATTTTAAATATTAAGCAATAGAAAAGTTTTATCTTTAAAAAATCGTGTATTGCATGGGCTGAATAAACTCGTGTCTTACACACATTGAATGAATACAAAATTGTAATTGATTAACACATACAGTCATCGAGATACATCTTTAAAGAATAAACTTTAATGTACAATTTAGTTATTATAATGTTTTACTTTGTTTTTTTATTTATTATTAGGTTAGAAACCAGTGTAACATATAGGGTTTAATTAATAAAAATTACATGGTTACCAATAAATGGAAGAAGTATGGGATTTAAATAATCCCAATTATTAGCTATTGGCTACATCGGTCCTAACTAACATGATGACGGTCCTAATCTTTTAATATATTGTCCACCGACGAACCACAAAGTTAGAGACATGGCATGTGAATTGATTGTAACCTTGATTTCTCCCACAAGGTTAAAAATGAATATTTCATTTTTTTAATTGGTTTGGACAAATAACCACACCAAAAGTTCACGATAGTCTAAGGGACTTCCCTTTCAAGTCCACCAAATATATACTAGCCCATATTTGATTTAACTCCAAATCTACTATGAAGCCCAATTAGATTTTAATGCATTTCTAAGTTCTGACTCCATCACTTCCTTGATTATTGGCCCAATTGTTTCAAAGAATTATTTGTAGGATGTTTGTTAGGGTGGGTTTGGGTCGTTTAATGTTTATCTATCGGACGAGCACTCAAATGAACCATCAGAGATGCTCTTAGTTCTCTATGCCCCCCTCAACCTCTTATATGGTTTACTTTATTCCCGTCGATTAGTATAAAAATATGACTATATTAATTAGAGAAAGTATAGGATACAAAGTATCCTTAATGTACAAAGTGTAAGAAGCCATGAGAAATTGCCACTTGTCAACCTAACCAAACCATGGTTAACCTAATTAAACTATATTTAAACTCAATTGTAGTTAAACCAAGGGCAAATCAATAACCTAGACTCCTGCAACACCACCACCAGATCCAAAGCCCTTAAACTCCCCAACATAGATCCAAATCGTAGACGACGTTTCTCAGACCATTCCTTCAGTTCCGGTCATCTTCTACGGTTGAGTTCTCCCCGCCGACACAGTTCCGGTCATCATCTTCTCTGACCGGTTCAGCCCCGACACCACGACCACCCACGATCCTCACCTTCCTGTTTCATTACCACTTACGACGAGTTTCGGCTTATAAAGTGAATACTGTACTGGTCAACTTCATCCATGTCAAAACCGACTTCACACCAGTGCATCCTTCAAACCAGGCACATCTCCTTTTTGATTTGCAAAGCAGTGATAATGACAGGAAGAGAAAAGCTGCTTGTAAGAGGTTTGAATAGGGGAAAAAGTGAGGAAAAGGTGAGTTTTAATTATATTAAATGCGTTTTACAAAACCAAGTGCGTTTTACAAAAACCAAATGCGTTTTACAAAAACCAAGTGTGTTTTACAAAAACCAAATGCGTTTTACAAAACCAAGTGCGTTTTACAAAAACCAAGTGTGTTTTATAAAAAACCAAGTGCGTTTTGTAAAAACCAGTTTAAATAGTGTTTAAAAAACCAAATGCGTTTTATAAAAAAAACCAAGTGCGTTTTATGATTTTCTGTTTAACAGTTTCTGATCTTCATCGTCTGAAACTTTTTTGAAAGCCATTTTTTTCTTTAATTCTTCTTCTATTATCAACATCGTTCGTTTCTGTGAATAATACATGCGTTGATAGTGATTTTTGAATATGATTCGACTAATTTTATCAATTGAATTATCATACTCTGTTTTTTTTTCTATTTTTTTTGCAAATACGTTTTGATTTTGTTTGTAATCGAATTGTTTAATCATTCTGAACGTTTAATCGAGTTGAAAACGATGAAAAATCATGTTTAGTCGATGAAAATTTTTAAATCGATTATGTCTGTTGTTATGATTTCACAGGAATTTAAACGTGTGTTTTCCAATTTACCCTTGGTTAGATTAAACCAAATATGATTAGGATTGTTAATTACCATCTTGCCACTGTCTAAATCTAATGGCTGAGAATGCTTCTTACACTTTGTATGTTAAGAAACTTTGTACGTTAGCCTTTTAAACATTAAACTTAACACATGAACATGAAGCAAAATGTGGCTTTTGGTTCTTTCCTGCATGTTTACATGAATAACTTTAAAATCTAGCCGTAAATATTTAGTTAACTGATAGATATTTAAGGATAAAACCGATTATAAACATAATATTAGCGCTAATATGGTATAGTGTTAATTAAAAGATGATTAATGCCGGGTTAAATGATAAAAAAGATGCCCAAAACTTTCATAACACATGTTAATCATGTACTAATAATAAGGTTAACCATCTAGCTAAGACCAACTTGGTTCGATCCACGCATGAGAGTGGACATGGTATTTAGTTCCAAAGAAATTCTTTAAACCTTGTTGGATGTTTCTGCCATTGAATGTGTGATACCTGCGTGTTTCAAGAGAATAGAACACTACCTTCCCAATTTTGGAATGTATTCGTGGAAAGTAGATCATGTTCTCCATTTCTGGCGTTTTGGCTTCCATGCAGAGACACCTAGTACCACAAATTTAAATCATATGCCGTCCTAAACTATCTATTTTCTCCCATTCTCGTGTAGATACATTCCGCTTGAATACCTCAACAAACTTTCCTAACTCATCCACGACAACTAATAGAAGAAGATGTTGATCACATTTTACTAGAAAATATTGTGCAGACGAATAACCTCTTCCTCTTGGGGCTTCAACTACAATTGAATTCTTAAAGGACCGTTCTTCCACATTTTTCAAGAAAACATGAAGTGCTCCCTGGTTCAAGGCATAAATATCTATACCATAAATTGTTTATACCCTTAAAATAATTAATTATAGTTTGTTTGAAATATTGGTTAAAAGGACCGTGTCAACCAAGTGACGAATAAGTTTAATATGTTCCCCTAAAAAAATATTAAAATTATGTATTTGCCCCTATCCATCATGTATGATATATTAGAAGTTTTGCTATAACCAATTTGACTAATTGTTTTAATCTTTTTTTTCCTGTATAATAACTAATATTATCAACTAATGACGATGGACTTCTGGAAGACAAAAATGAAACATGTAAATATTCATTGACAAATGAGTATGGATATATCCATTGGTCAAAACAACCACCGTTGGAAACTAGTCAGCTACAACTCATTGCTAGACATTTTCGTAAAAAACAATTAAAAATAAACGAAATAAATCAATATAAATCAAGTGATCTCTGTAGCTTTGGCTTCTCGTATATTTAACTAGTTCTTTGTGTGCCTAGTGAGAGTATTATATAATATATTTCTCATTCTTATAATATATTTTTCTTTATATTATTCGAATAGACTACTCAAATTTTGATTTGTGTTAGAACTTAGAATTTAAAGTATGGCAAATAACATGATTACATGTATTTGTATACTTAATATACATATTATCACAAGGTTTTAAGAAAAAGAACATCAGATGTAAAATCATAAATTCAAAAGTTCATGTCAAGTTGTATTATGTTTTGCTATTTGCACATATTAATTAATGATAATCGACATATGGTTGTTACTTGAAACAGATGTGGATATAATTATACCCACTAATCCACGTTCATTACGAAAGTGACATCTTGGTCAACGGACTCATAACAATAAATATTGCACAACTAGGGCTGCAAACGAACTGAACTTTCAGCGAACAGTTCATGAACCGTTCGGCGGGAAGTTCGTTTGTGTTCGTTCGTTTAATAAATGAACGAACACGAACAAAATAATTCGTTCGTTTAACTAAACGAACGAACATGAACAGAGGCCACGTTCGTTCGTTTATGTTCGTGAACGTTCGGTAACGTGTTCGTTTATGTTCGTTTGTTTTATGTTCGTTTGTTTATGTTTGTGCTCGATAGATTAATATGGTTTTTAATTTTTATAATTTGTCTTGATATTCTTTTACTTTTATTTATTTTACCCAAAACAATTTATATGAGGTAAATATATGTATGTGAATTCGATTTTATAAGAAAGTTAATATATGTCCGTTTGTGTTTGTTTTCGTTCATGAACACTTTTTTGTGTTCGTTTGTGTTCATGAGCACTTGTTGTGTTCATGAATGTTCGTTTGTGTTCGTATGCGTTCATGAACAAAATTAACAAATGAACACAAACGAACACGAACATAAGTGTTTTCTTAACAAACGAACACGAACATAAAATCTCGTTCGGTAAGTGTTCATGAACTGTTCGTGAACACCTATTTTCCTTAACAAACGAACACGAACAAGGCCTTGTTCGTGTTCGTTCGGTTCGTTTGCAGCCCTATGCACAACACAACACATTGGTCAATCTATTCAACGTTCTCATGCTACATATTAATGATAAGTTTCTATTAATGTTTTATTAATTGGACCATGCATAATAGGCTGGTGGGTGTATAGGAGCTCGATTACTTGGAGATCCGCCTTTACATCAGTCGTCACGTTTTTATAGGCCAGACTCATCACCCAAGTAATGGAACAAGAGTGTGGGTGATAGACCTCTTTTTCTTAAAAAAACTAAAAAAATGAATGCTGGCATGTATAGCCTTGTCCCTTTCATTCATATTGTGCCAGTTGCGACGTGATGGGCCTAAAGGGGTGGTGTGGATGGACCTTGATGGACCTCGACGTCCCCCCATACTCAGCAGCCTTACCGGTTACTGTTCGGAGGATTTATACACATTGGTAATAACTTCATATATTTGATTAGTAAGAGCACTCACATCCCATCCACCAAATGTATGTGAGTGTGTCCACCAAATTATATGGGGTGAGTGTAAGTGGTTGTGAGTGGAGGAGAGAGAAAATATTTGGTGGAAGCACTGTTCCACCCTAAATATGAAAAGCTACTTTTCACCCCTATATATATTTTAATATTTTTGTAAGTAGTTGTAAGTGAGGAGAGAGAAAATGTAATGATAAAAGTATGAAAAAGTATTATTATTTTAATTAGGAGAGAGAAGATTTAGGGGTGAAGTAGTGATTTTTAGTGTAATTTGATAGATGAGATTTGATGGAGGGGATGTGAATACTCTAAAATTTGCAATGTTGTAACAAAATATGAAATTCGAATAAAGCATTGTGTAGGCAACTCACGTGAGGGGCACGTGACCAACTTAACCGAGTTTTTTAACTTGGTTTGGCCTAAAGGACATAGGGTGTAACAAGTGTATAAAAAAAGGACATAAGGAGTTAAAAATTCAAAAAAAGGACATAGGATGCAATTTCAGGTAAAACTAAAGGACAATCTGTGTAATTCTCTCTATATAGTTATATCACCCAAATTCACCCGGCTAGCAAAAAAAAGTAACATGAGGAGAAAAAACCAATGGTCACGCGTACCACATTATTAGCACGGTAAAACTGCCGCCGATGGTGTTGGTAGTGGATCATTTGCTAGTTGAATCTAAGGGACCGTGATCAGGGTTTTGTGGTGGGGGTGTTTTTTATGGGTTGGGTCAGTATGGGTTTGGATCTCGATGGTTTGGATTAGGATAGATTCACGTCAAAATAGATTAATTTTTTTTCAAAATAAAAAATTTAAAAAGTAAAAATAAAAACAAATTTAAAATACAAAAAAACAAAAATAAACTTAAAAATAAAACTTTAAGGGATCCGAAATATTTCATTTCGACTCGGGCCGGTTAACAACCCGGACCGTTTCGACCCGATCATGCTCATTATCGAACCGTTTTGACTTGACCTGGCTCGTTAATGACCCGAACCGTTTTGACCCCACAGACCCGTTATCGATCCGGACCGGGGCCGGTAACGACCCGGACTATTTCGACCCGACCGTGCGCGTTACCGACCCGAACCGTTTCGACCTAACCGGATCCGTTAGCGACCAGGACCGTTTTGACCCGGTCGGGCCCGTTAGCGACCGGAATCGTTTCGATCCGGCCGGGCCCGTTAGAGATCTAGACCGTTTCGACCCGACCGGACCCGTTAGCGACCCGGACCATTTCGAACTGGTCGGGGCCAGTAGCGACCCGGACTTTTTCGACTCGACCAGGCCCAGTAACGACACAGGCCGTTTCAACCTGACTTGTCCCGTAGCGACCCGGACCGTTTCGACCTAGTCGGGCCCGGTAGCAACCCGGACCGTCTCGACCTGATCGGGCCTGGTAACGACCCAGACCGTTTCAACCTGACTCGTCCCGTAGCGACCCGGAACGTTTTGACCCGATCGGGCCCGGTAACAACCCAGACCGTTTCAACCTGACCCGTCCCATTGCGACCCGGACTGTTTCGACCCGACCGGACCCGGTAACGACCCATATCGTTTCGTCCTGACTGATCCCGTTAGCAACATGAACCGTTTCGATCCGACCGGGCCCGTCAACGACCAGATCATTTCGACCCGAACGGGGCGGTCAACAACCCAGACCGTTTCCAATCGTTCGAGCCCGCTAACGACTCGAACCGTTTCGATGAGATCGGTCTCGTTAACGACCTGTGTTGTTTCGAACTGGTCGTCCGTTAACGACCCGAACCGACCGAGATTATCAACAAATGCAAAAGATATAAATTTTTGTTTTTAATGACATTTATTTCCATGAGGCATCAACGCTTTTGGTGTTGGGGGAGTTTTATTCAGATTTGTATATAGTTATCTAAAAATACCCATCCTGACCCATTTGTTTTTTTTTTGACACACCTGTGTCCTGACCCACTTACTTATTTCCTACAATTAAAATTACCCATCCTAACCCCCTTGAAAATTATACTAAACTCATTTCAACCTATAAGGTTAAATTTTAAACTCAAAATAACCCACTCAACTAGATGGCTTGAAATTGTTAGGTTTAATATAAGCCATTAGAAAGTAAGCAAAATTGTGTCCAACCATTTTTCTTTTTCTAATCACTAAATGAGATTAAGAGATGATTAGAAGAGATTTTATAAATTTTAAGGCTAGAGTTGGATTGTTTGTCAATCCAACAATGAGAAAGATGATATGAATAATCTATAACTGAAACGTAATTCCCAACATCTTTTATTTCATTTCAGTCTCTTAACAAAATACAATGTTTTAACTCTAAAACAAAATTCCCCTCATGTTGATACAGTAGCAATGAAGATAATAATAATAAGAATCCTGTATACAAAACAAAGAGGTCAATTCAACAATTTTTCATCACGCATAGCTGACTCGTACCGTACAAGTCCCACATGCATGAATCATCATCATCATCATCATCATCAATTCATCACCATCAAGAGGCCGGCATTAACGACAACCCCAACGACGTCGTTTCATAATATTCAATGATTCAATCCCCTCTCTGTGAAACACTCCTCCAAAACCCCGTCCCATAAAACCTCCCCCACATCTCCTTCTCCAACTCCATGACGTCACTATCCAACTCCATGACGTCACCGTCAACCTCAACCGGTTTCATCACAAACATCTCCGCCGCCTCGTACCGGATCAACAACTCCGCTCCGTCGCAGCTGCTCCGATCATGACTGCTCCGATCATCACCGTCGTCGATTAACAATCCTTTTTTTAAAAGCTTACGACGTCGTTTCTTCCTCATCGCCTTCTTTAACAACCCTGCCGGAACACCGTACACCGCCATGAAGAATAAGTTCACTAACGATAACGGAATACAGCAGCAGACCACCGCACACTCCGCCGTCGCTCCTCCGGCAAACTCTGCTAACCGGTTTTTCGACGAATTGTTTACTTCTAACAACGGTTGTGGCTGATCCACGTTATATCGATGAATCACAATTTTTTGAATTGACATGATGATAACCTAATTGTAATTTAAGAGCGATCTGATCGATTGATAAAACGGTTATATTATTTCGATCTTCATAAAGGAGTCGCTTATAAAGGAGTAGCGACTCAGCTTGTTTTCGTGTTTTTTTCGAAGTATGCTACAAGGAAAAGGAAACGAGGACTTTGTATTATTTGTGAAATGTTCGTACTTATTATGGGAAGAAAAGGGTATGGATGTAATAATGGAGTTGTTGTAAGGGTATTTTTGTTAGTGGATTTTGTTGAGTCCAAATTGGATGCAGATATTTTTATAGGAAAGTACAAAAAGGATTTTTTTTATAGGAAAGTACAAAAAGGATATAACCGAGTATGACCATATTTATGTCGATGTTCGTTTTGTAACTTTGTGTGTTTTTATTTTGTTACGAAAGTTCTGATGTATCAAGGATTGGATTGAATGGGAATGTATAAAATATAATGGATGGGGTTTGGATTGAATGGGAATGTATAAAATATAATGGATGGGGTTTGGATTGGTTTGGTTTGATTTTGTTTTTTATTCGGTTTGGTTTTTAGCACGAGTACGAACTTTTATATTTTAATTAGAAGTTTTAGCACGAGTACGAACTTTTATATTTTTAGCACTAGACCACCCTGCCAATGCGTCTAGGTGATTTGGGCCTTCGTTCAGCCCGAGATGTTGGGACTTATGCCTTTGTGGCGTCTAGAGCTCAGTCTTGGAAACTACATGATCATATCTTTCGGAACAGTGGTGTCGTCGGGCTTGACCCGGACTATAAGCAGGCACTCGAACGCTTAAATGTCTCTATCCCGGACTTTGATATTGATGGTTTTTCTAATAAGGACACCGCCCCCTCAAAGCCACAAAAAACTTTGGCGAATGCTCTGTTTAGCAAAATCGCTCAAGGCCTAGGAGAAGTTTTTGATTTGTCCCCCCACCAGAAGGCAGTGATTGAATGCTTGAAGGGTCCCCATGCTCAGGACTTTTTTACTGTTATCCCAATTGAGGGTTTAGGTCAATGCATGTCCGCAGTGGAATACATGGCTATTCTCAAGTACCGGTTAATGATCCCTATGTATCCGAAAGATGAAACATGCCCGATCAGCCGTAAAAGCTTGTATGGATAAATACAGGGAGCACGCAGGTCATTGCAAAGAGCTTTCTGGTTTTCAAATACCGGCATGACTGGGTGAGAGATGTTTTATGGGACATCTTGAGAAGAGCTGGGATTTCTGCTAAGAAGGAAGCCCGGTGAATTTTCTAACGGACCCTGCGGAAGGGAGATTCACTTTGCGGCCAGCGGATCTGCTCGTCTTTAGTTGGGCTGGAGGGAAACATGCTTGTGTGGACCTCACGGGGGTATCTCCTTTGGTTGGTTTAAGAGAAAACGGTTTTGTTGCTGGACAAGCATCGAGAAAGGCGGAATCGAAGAAAGTGGATAAGCACGCTAAAGCCTGTGCAGAGAACCAACACGTCTTTGTCCCCTTGGCCTTTGATACCTTTGGCTCCCTAGCACTAGAAGCTATTCGTTTCTTGACTAGGGTCCAACGGGTTATCCACAGTAACAGTTCATCTCCAGGGGGCAGGGATTCGTATTTGGTAGGCTAGGATTTGCAATTCAGAAAGGGGTGGCGGCACAGCTTGTTGCCCGTCTACCTTCTGTTTTGATGTAACTTGACAAGTTTTAGAAATGAAAAAGGTTTATTAAAAAAAATTAGAAAATATAAGTGTTAAAAAGTTTAAAAAAGAAGAAGAAGAAGAAAGTGATTAGACAACCATACACCCCTAAATTAGGAATCATACACCCTAATCCATATTATATATCAATATGAGGCTGCCACATACACAGAATGTTATGTCATGTACCCCAGAATGTGATGTCACATGGTGTATGAAACCCAGAACCCTTTGTGTATAAGTGTTGTCAGTATAAGAACTGAGTGGGTAAGAGATTTTGAACAGAGTCATTCTAATAGGCTTAGCAAACTAGGCAAAAGCCCAAGCCCACCATAAAATAAGGGCATCGGATTTTTATTTTCTACTTTCTTCATATATTACACGTGTATTTAGCTTAAATTAACAAACTAATAACTAAAGACAAAAGGCAAAACAAGTAAAATGCCCAAACCCAAAACTTTAAGAACTAATGGCCAGATCCTTTTTTTTCTTGAACGCATCCTCAGCTCCTATTCTCATTACTCGCGACCTCGCTAATTACAATCGACATGGATGGCAATTGGCAAGAAATTATGAGCGAAATTAATGGTAATCAATCACCGCCAATGATTGCTTAATGTCTCAATATCAAGCGAAACAAGGATTATCCATGTAACGACTAAACTTTTTCCAGTAATACTAATCTATATATGTAGTGTGATTTAGGATTAACAAAAAAAAAAATCAATTTTGCATTTTGATATTTGCGATTTTTTATACCAATTCATAGAGCCCCGACTTTCTAGTTCACATAAGGCCTCCAAAAACCTAGGACCGGCTCTGTTTTGAACTAGTAAGTGTTTAACGCATAAGAGTATACTGATGTGGTGATAGGTCGAGAAGGTGTAGGGCTGGCAATTTAGACACGAACACGATAACCTGACACGAACCTACACGATTTTAACAGGTTTCGTGTTTGGCCTTAACAGGTTTTGTGTCTATAACAGGTCGACACGTTAAGAATTGTTTATTTTCATGTCGTGTTCGTGTTTACCTATTTCGTGATCGTGTCTTATCGTGTACGTGTCTTAACAGGTCTTATCATGTCTTATCGTGTTTCTTATCATGTCTTGTCGTGTCTTGTCGTGTTAACTTATTTTACTAGGTGTTCCTTATCATGTCTTATCGTGTTAACCTGTTATACACAGATTCGTGTTTGAAAAAAATGACACGATTAGATTTCGTGTCGTGTTCGTGTTTACAAGTTTCGTTTTCGTGTCTTAACAGGTTCGTGTAACCTGTTATGCCAGCCCTAAGAAGGTCTTGCATGTGGCCGAAGTAAGAGTTATGAACACAAGTGAAAAGATAAAAAGGTTAGAATTTTCGTTTAACATTATTTTGAAAACATGTTGTGCCATCATTGTTGTCCAAAGTTCATTGCCTCATTGGCTTTTGGTAGTTGGTATGGGGGTCATGTCATCGGTCTCTTACGAGTTACGACAAGAAAAACTCAGATGGTGAGTCTTTTCAATATTAGGGACCCCTCGACAGTCTTCTAGATTAACTTTGTCTAGTTTAGGTTGTCTTCCATATTTATTAATTTACTTTGTCTAGATTCACTTCTTCTAGATTCACTTTGTGTCGACAGTCGACTGCTAAATACTAAAAGCATCTTATTATTTGTTTCATATCTTAGTAATCCAACCAGTTATACATAACATGTTTCACATAATAAACAAGAGTTACGGGCTAAAATTACCTAAAATTTTACCCATTTTGACACAGAGAGAACACAAATATGTTGACCGGTGTGATTTGACCTACGCTAAAAAAATTACACGTTTTGGCCCATTAAACCAACCCAAATTAATTAAGAGTTTACCCATATTGACGCAAGTTAAAGAAACACAATAAAAATTAGGGGTGAGCATTTCGTGGTTCAGACCCACAGGAACTTTGGACCCGACCCGCGAGAACCTTGGACCCGAACCTTTTTAAATATATGTCGGTTTCCGGTTCTAGATTTATATGAATTATCGGTTCCGGGTCGGGTCGGTTTCAAACCCACGGTTCTAATATAAGAACCACAAGAACCGTTTGTATTTATATTAAAAAATAAAAAAATATGCTTTTTTAGTCTTTTCACTATTCCTTTTTATGTGTTATTGTAATCGATTTCATGTAATGTAAATACAATATTAAAAATATTATTTATAAGAATAATAATGTATTTTTCTTAAAATATTGTTCGGCTTGATGTATATACATATATTTGATATATTATATAATATATATTATATCCAAATTTGAAGTAAATATTTATGTATATCGCTCTGATGAGTATGTGTGTGTGTATTTATGATGTATAGATAACAATGTTGCAAAAGTCGTTAGGCGCTCCCTAGTCGGAGTTGGGTGACTCGGAGAGTTCTCTGCTTAGTCGGAGAGTACCCGGGGAGTACTCGGGCCTCGGCAACCTACCTTGTAGCGATTACTCGGGGAGTACTCTGTCTCCGAGTCCTTGTTTTACAACATTGATACATAACAGATTCAGATAATGTTTCAAGTGATGAGAATGACAAAACTGTTACGAAAACATAAGTCGAGAAACGAAAAGTGATTTAAAAAAGAAACTCATGGGCTATTGTTAGAATCATATGGATGAATTCTTTTACGAGCATGGTAAAAGAATAGGAATATGTAATCCTCTAAAAGTGGTTATTACATTAAAAGGTTTTAGAGGGTCAGACCCATTACGCGACCCATCAGAACCTTTAGGACCCGGAACCACATAGCCTTTTAAGGTTCGGTTCGTGATTCCTAATTTACACAATAAAGGGTATGCGGTTCTAATGGGTCCGGGTCGGGTCGGTTCCGAACCCTTTGCACAACCCTAATAAAAATGATTAGTGCTTTGACCCGCACTAAAAATTTACCTATTTTAACCCATTTAACTCTTTTTTTTTAAATAAAATATTTCATTAAATAAAAAAACATTACAAATTACATCAAGATAGCGGGAAGACGGACAATAAGCTGCACCGCCACCCCTTTCTGAATGGCAAACCCTAACCGACTAAAAATGTAACCTTCGCCACCCAGAACCCAGACACTACTATGAATAACTTGCTGGACGCATTTAACCAACCCAGATTACTTAAAAGTTACCAATATTGACATAACCTAATGAAACACAAAAAAGTTGATCAGTGGTTTCACCCGGACTAAACAATTATCCATTTTGACCCATCTAACCAACCCCATACCTTTCCACCTACCAGAATCATAATAATAGGATCACTCAGAGGACCAAAAGAATTTCATTAGCTAAAGCTAAAGCAGCTTCTAAGTATATACCTATGGGCTATGCTACTTTCTAAAAGCTACAGCAACTTGCCTTTAGTATTCTTTCCATAAGCAATTTGCAAAAAGCATAGCATGCAACAGAAAGCGACCTTCAACAGATAACGCACGAACAAATCAAAACGAATTATGAAAACGATTTTCTACATTTATTTTTAACGCAACCTACTTATCCAAGATTTCTCGGAGGTGGGCCAGACATACAACCTTACAAGAACCAATCGTTGTGAGTATTTTGTGCCGTGCCAGCAATCCATGTCTGGTGTGCATTATGCCACGTGAGCCCTTCAGCAGGTTTAACACTAAAAGATAATATTAGCTATCTCAACCATCTCTCCTAGTATTACTCATTTAGTTATTGTATAGTCAAATATTGTTTCAGATTTGTTACTTACTTTCCTGTTTATGTGCATTGTATTCAAGTATATAATAGAAAGCTATCTCTCTAATTCATTAAGAGAGAATACTTTGATCACATGGTATCAGCCTACCTTTGATCCTTTCCTGTTTCTCCTTCTTTCATTATGTCGACATCCTCTTCCTCTTCAATTTCCTCTTCCGAAACTCCCTTCCCCATGGCTACTATCCTTCACCTCCTTCCCATCAAGCTTTCCTCAACTAACTATCTCTACTGGCTAAATCAACTCACTCCCCTCCTTGCCCACCAAAAGCTTCTCGGATATGTTGACGGTTCAATTCCTCAACCACCGAAAACCATTCTCATTGAATCAAAGGAAGAACCCAATCCCGCTTATTCCGAATGGCTTCTTCGTGACCAGCAGACAATTTTAATCCTTAATGCTTCATTAACTGAAGAAGCCGTGGCTGAGATTTTGGGTCTCACCACATCTCGTCAGATCTGGACCGCTCTCGAGGCGGCTTATAGCAATGCTTCGTTGGAACGAATGCATCTTTTGCGTGATTCGCTCCGCCAATTAACACGGGGTTCTTCTCCCGTTGCTGAATTTGGGCGCAAATTTAAAGCCATTTGCGACCAACTTTCTGCCATTGGTCATTCCGTCAGTGACACGGACAAGACCCATTGGTTCCTATGTGGTCTCGGGCCGACGTTTGAGAGTTGGTCCACAGCCATCCGCACTTCTCGGGACTCTCTTTCCTTTCGAGACCTTCTCACAAAGGCTGAGAGCCAAGAACAATTTCTCAATGCCCTCCACCCTACTGCTCCACCACCGGTTGCTTTTACTGCTCATCAAAACCACTCTCGCAATCGAGCGTCTTCTTCCAGCAGATCTGCCAATGGGTCTGCCAATGAGTCAGCCAATCGGTCCACCAATTCCTCCTTCGGTTCTGCAACTGGGTCAGCCAATCGGTACCACAACAACTCCTCCACCGGATCTGCCAATGGGTCACGCAGACCACCTCACTGCCAACTGTGTCGTACCAATGGTCACTACGCCAACAAGTGTCCCAAGCTTTCCACTTTTGCGGCAGCCGCTTCTGGTGATGACGGCCTTGCTCGTGCCTTCCATGCTCAGTGTCACGTCTCTAGTGAAGGCCCTGACTGGACTGCCGATACTGGGGCCGATCTTCACATGACCGACGACACCGGTAAACTTCATTCCTTTAAACCTTATACTGGTTCCTCTTCTGTCATTTTTGGTAATGGGCTTTCTCTTCCAATTACTCATCAGGGACATGTTTCAATAAATAAAAATGTGTCTCTCAATGATGTCTTGGTGGTCCCCTCTATCACCAAGAATTTACTTTCAATTAGCAAGTTGACTAAGGATTACCCTCTTGATGTCCTTTTCTCAGACACGTTTTTTGTTATTCAGGACCGGAAAACAAGCCAGCCACTTGCTCAGGGTCGGTGTGAAAACGGTCTTTACGTGCTTCGGGATAAATCCTTTGCTTTTGTTGCTTCTGTTTCTTCGAATAAAGCCTCGTTTGAATTGTGGCATAATCGTTTAGGGCATGTTGCTCATGATGTTATTTCTATTTTGAATAATCATGGTTGTTTATCATTTACTTCTATTTTGCCAAAACCAAATGTGTGTTCACCTTGTCAACTTGCTAAGGCCCACAAATTACCATTTGATTCAAATGACAAACGTGCTTCTCACCCTCTTGATCTCGTCCATTGTGACTTATGGGGACCCTCACCTATCACAAGTAAAGATGGGTACAAATATTACGTTGTGTTTGTAGATGATCATTCACGGTTTTCGTGGTTATATCCACTTAAAACCAAAACTGAATTTTACTCGATTTTGCAAACTTTTTTGCGTCTTGTACAAACACAATTTTCCCGAAAAGTCAAAGTTTTTCAAAGTGATGGCGGTACGGAGTTTGTCAATCAATATGTTCGCAAGATATTTGATGACAACGGCACGTTTCATCGTTTTTCTTGCCCGTACACCGCTCCACAAAATGGACGAGCCGAACGGAAGCATCGCCATATCGTTGAAACGGGTTTAGCCATGCTTTTTCATGCTCGCATGCCCGCCACTTATTGGGTTGATGCATTTAGTACCGCCACATACATTATTAATCGTTTACCTACCAAAGTGTTAAATAATAAATCTCCTTTTGAGACACTTTTCTCGTCTAAACCCGTATACACAAACCTTCGAGTTTTTGGGTGTTGTGTTTATCCGTACCTACGCGACTATGCTCCTCATAAATTAGCACCTCGTAGCATCCCTTGTATCTTCATGGGGTATGCCCCACAATACAAAGGCTACAAGTGTTTTGATCCGACATCGTCTCGTATGTACATCACTCGTCATGCTCGTTTTGACGAGTCTTTCTTTCCATTCAACAGTGCTTCCTCCCACACAAATCTAGCTAATCTCTTTATTTCAACCTTTCATGAACCCACCACATTTCCTCACCCTACCCCACCAAATACCCCACCTTCCGCTTCAAAAGTCAAACCTCAATCTATTTCCCCATGCACTCTGTGTAAACATGATACTCCCATTCCTTCGCCACCTACTGTTGCACAACATGAAAATACCCCTTCATCACCTATTGGCCAATCACAAATTAATGTTGACCAATCTTCACTCAATGCTACAGCACCACTCTCACCTCCCCTGCCTCCCTCATTAACCACTTCTGCTGCTCCTGACCCGTCTGCAGCCTCGTCTCACCCTATGGTCACCCGCTCAAAAGCGGGTACATTCAAACCCAATCCACGGCATTCTTCTTACCTCACTCAAGCCATGCACTCATGCCTTCATGCAGCTCTTTTAACAACCACAGATCCAAAAGGTTATAAAAGTGCTTCCAAATATGCCCATTGGATGGATGCCATGAACTTGGAACTTCAAGCGCTTCACAAAAACAAAACCTGGTCTCTTGTTCCGCGTCCTCCCTCCACCAATGTAGTCGGTTCAAAATGGGTTTACCGAACCAAATATCATTCCGATGGCTCCTTAGACCGTCACAAAGCCCGTCTTGTGGCTCAAGGCTTCACGCAAATACCGGGCCTTGATTTCACCCATACCTTTAGCCCCGTTGTGAAGGCCTCCACAATTCGCATCGTCCTTTCCTTAGCCGTCATTAACGGTTGGCCTCTCCGACAACTCGATGTGAATAATGCCTTCCTAAACGGGTCTCTTTCCGAAACCGTCTACATGGAGCAACCTCCGGGTTTTATTGATCCAAGGTTTCCAACTCATGTTTGCAAACTCCACAAGGCTCTTTATGGCCTCAAGCAAGCCCCTCGGGCTTGGTTCCAACGGCTCAGTTCCTTCCTCTTATCTTTCGGCTTCTCATGCAGTCGTGCCGACCCGTCTCTTTTTGTCTTTCACCAAGGTGACTCTATAATGTACCTACTTGTTTACGTAGACGATCTCATCCTCACCGGCAACAAACCTTCTCTTCTGTCTACGTTTACAAGTCGTCTAAATCAGGAATTTGCAATCAAGGACCTTGGCTCTTTAAACTACTTCCTAGGCCTTGAAGTTGTTCATTCCAAGTCGTCCCTTTTTCTTACACAAACCAAATATGCAAACGACCTCATCACCCGAGCTGGTTTGTGTAATGCTAAGCCTGCCCATACTCCTTTATCGACCTCCGACACTTTCACTTCTGATGGTACTCCATACTCTGATCCCACCTTTTACCGATCCATCGTTGGCGCTCTACAATATTTAACCATCACTAGACCCGACTTAGCCTATGCTGTCAACCAAGCGTGCCAACACCTTCATGCCCCGACAGAAAAACATTTTCAATTGGTTAAACGTATTCTCCGGTATGTTAAAGGCACGATAACTCATGGTCTCGTGTTCACTCAACCGAAGTCATCAGCGCTTTTGGGGTACTCGGATGCGGATTGGGCTAGATGTATTGAGACTCGCAGGTCTACATATGGGTATTCAATTTTTCTCGGTGGTAACTTAGTGTCTTGGAGCGCAAAGAAACAACCTACGGTTTCCCGGTCTAGTTGCGAGTCGGAGTATCGGGCCATGGCTAATGCAGCGGCAGAGATTGTTTGGATCACTCATCTTTTGAAGGAACTTCATGCTCTTCCTCCATCACGTCCAACTCTTTTGTGTGATAACCGAAGTGCATTGTTCATGAGCCAAAATCCGGTGTCCCACAAACGAGCAAAGCACATTGACTTAGATTATCATTTTGTTCGTGAATTAGTTATGTCAGGGAGATTGCACACTCGATTTGTTCCTACCAAGCTTCAACTTGCGGACATTTTTACTAAGAGCTTGCCACGCCCTCAGTTTGAGCACTTTCGGGATTTACTTCGGGTTTGTCCGCCGCCGTTTTGCTTGCAGGGGGATAAAAGATAATATTAGCTATCTCAACCATCTCTCCTAGTATTACTCATTTAGTTATTGTATAGTCAAATATTGTTTCAGATTTGTTACTTACTTTCCTGTTTATGTGCATTGTATTCAAGTATATAATAGAAAGCTATCTCTCTAATTCATTAAGAGAGAATACTTTGATCACAAACACCCTAAGAGCAACAAACAGAAATCACATCAATAAACATTATTAAAGATTTCTAATTGTTTCATATAGTTATAGTTTTTTAACTTTTAGTTACCTTTGAGCTGACTATAACTGTGGTCAAGCAACCTTGTTGCTCTTCACCTGCATTTTTGGTCATTTATGTTATTAGTATTTTAGAAAATCAGAAATTCTCACACACTCATACAATTGATTATAAAATCATATAATAATTTACCAGTTTGCTCCCACTTCTTAAATTTCACAATCCAAGTGACGGAATCAATCTGCGAAGGGAAAACTTGATCAACCCAAACACGATATTGTTTATCTTTTTTGTCCCCGCAACAAGCTTTTAGTTTATTGATGCAATCATGAAGATATTGTTTATCTTTTTGTCCCCGCAACAATATCATTTCAATAAGAGTTAAATGTCATTTTCGTCTATGATGTTTGGCCATTTTTGCTAGTTTCATCCAAAAGTTTATTTTTTCTCATCTGGGTTGTTAGGATTCGATCTCTCGATCAACACACCAAACACAAACAAACTGCAAGAGAAAATAAGCGAACACGAGAACACAAGGATTTACGTGGTTCGGCCGGCTGACCTACGTCCACGGGCTGCAACCAGGATATTTTATTATTGCTTTCTGCCTCACTCGTGATGATGAATACAAGTACAAGATGCCTATATTTATAATACAAGATTAGGGTTTAACCCTTGGGGAACAAGAAAACTAATTATGGGCTAAATAAAACAAATGGGTCGGACCCTTGTCTTTAATTAATCTGCCAATTAATTGTCTTCTAACCCAAACCCAAATCAAGGCTCCACAAACCCAATAATCTCCCACTTGGAGGCTTGATAATCTTCAAACTGCCGTCCACTGTGAACACTTGTACCTCTTGTAATCTTCCTCATTTTCCTGGTTGCAGCGGCCTTCTCATCAGTTAACCTGAAGGCCCGTTGAAGCTCCCCCGAGCTCCAACACATCAGTCTTGGCTATGTCTGTCGCTGACCCATTCTCTGTCTCTACCGGCTCCCACTGACACGAACTGCCGGATCCTGAAACACCCTGAGAATAAACACTCTCCGAATAAAGCAGATAATCACCTGGAGAGACTTTGACAGCTGAAATACTGGTTCTCTTAACCCATTGTCGTCTAGTAACTCTGACTGAAGCACAACTCATGCTCCCACTGCCACGAAAACCCCTGACTGGTAGTTCTGAACCTTTCCTAGCACGCTCAACCTGAATCTTACCTGTGGCTCTAGGTTTATCATCTGCAAAACAAACCTTCTTCTGCCCACAAGACTCTGTGAACCCGACTTTGTTTCTCTTCTGAACTGGGACGGTCACTCCCTCAGACGGTAAACTGACCATGTAAAGCGAACCCCGCTTTCTTCCTCGAGCTATGACAAGATTTCCCTTGATAACTTTCCACTGCCCGTTCCCGAATTTAACCTCATGTCCCTGTTCATCCAACTGCCCAACTGAAATCAACTGTTTCTTTAAGCTTGGAATCACCCTGACATCCTTCAAAGTCCATGAACGGGCTGAAGTTACTATATCCATATCACCTATGCCCGTAACATCAAGAACATCATTGTTCGCCAGTCTTACCTTACCAAAGTCACCTTTCTTCAAATTCCGCAATGCTTCAGTGCTGTGGGTAGCGTGAAATGAAGCACCAGAATCCATGACCCGGGAATCCACATAACTCTCTACACTACAGATCAATGCGTCATCATCTGAGCAATCTGATGCAGTGTTAACTTCTTTCTTCTCGTTTCGACATTGATTCCTAAAATGTCCAACCTCTTTACAGTTCCAACAGGTTACATCACCTCGAGCCCTAGACTGACTCCTTATTCTGTTCTTACTCCCACTACCTCTGTTATTCTTCCTTCCTCTGCCAACATTCAGTAATTCACTTGATGATCCACCTGAATTTCTTCGTCTGACGTCCTCGCCCAGAATAAGATCCCGAATCCCATCAAAAGTGAACTCGCTGGTAGAACTAGTAATCGCTGTAACAGTCCCTGACCAACTATCTGGCAATGATGATAACAGTAGTAAAGCCTGAACCTCATCCTCGAATTTGATGCCAACTGACCCAAGTCTTGACAAAATCGAGTTTAAGTTGTTGATGTGCCCTGTAACTGAACTTCCTTCTTTCATCTTCGTGTTCACCAGTTCACGTATCAGGAAAACCTTGTTAGCTGCCGAAGGCTTTTCATACATATTAGAAAGTGCATCCATAATCCCACGCGCTGTGGTTTCCTTCAGAATGTTGAACGCAACATCCTTCGTTAGCGACAATCTAATAACTGCCTTAGCCTTTTTATCCAAGGCCTCCCACTCGTCCTGCTTTAACTTCTCCGGTTTGTCACCCAGTACCATGTCCAAATCCTTCTGAACCAGCAAATCCTCCATTTGCATTTTCCACCAACCAAAGTCTTTTCCATCAAATTTCTCAATCTTTGGTTTATCTCCTTATCTAGTGCCGGTGACAGTTTGAATGAAGAATTGATCGTAACGTGAACTTAAAAAATCCCGATCGATTTTTTTTAATATATGGCCAACTGCCACGCATAAAAAAAAAACTACTCGATCTATCTCCCGCGATGTGTTTCTCCCGTGTGTAACGAGCCGTAGCTCTGATACCAGTTGTTAGGATTCGATCTCTCGATCAACACACCAAACACAAACAAACTGCAAGAGAAAATAAGCGAACACGAGAACACAAGGATTTACGTGGTTCGGCCGGCTGACCTACGTCCACGGGCTGCAACCAGGATATTTTATTATTGCTTTCTGCCTCACTCGTGATGATGAATACAAGTACAAGATGCCTATATTTATAATACAAGATTAGGGTTTAACCCTTGGGGAACAAGAAAACTAATTATGGGCTAAATAAAACAAATGGGTCGGACCCTTGTCTTTAATTAATCTGCCAATTAATTGTCTTCTAACCCAAACCCAAATCAAGGCTCCACAAACCCAATAATCTGGGTCCCCAAGGTTTCAATATCTTATCGTTTCCATCCAAGTCGTTAACTCCATCCATGTATTCTGTTAACCTTGTGTAAAAAGACTAAAATACCCTTAGATATATTGTTTAAAAAATAAATCTTTACCTACAACTCAAATACAGCCACAATCTAAGACTAAAATACCCTTAGATATATTGTTAACCTTGTGTAAAAAGACTAAAATACCCTTAGAGGTGGAGAGTCATCATCTTCTAGAGGTTAGTCTTGTTTAATTTTTATTTCAACTCAATAAAAAAAATATCTTCATCTGAAATAAAGAAAGGTGACGTTAAAAGTAGCTCAGTGTTCTTCATCTCCGGTGATGCATAGGTAGAGGGAAGGGGATGGGTGGGTGGGTGGGTGTGTGTGTGTGTGTGTATATATATGTTTATAGATTTGTTTTGGAACAAAAAATACAAATAAGGGTATTTAAGTCTTCTAGCATAAAGTTAACAGATTTTTTGGATGGGGTTAACGAGTTGGATGGAAACGACAAGACATTGAAACCTTGGGGACCCAGATAAGAAAAAATAAACTTAGATGAAACTAGCAAAAATGGCCAAACCTCATGGACGAAAATGACATTTAACTCTTTCAATCATTTAAAACAGATTTGGGGGATTAACAATAACAACCTGCTTGACCATTTAGTCTATTAGCCTACTATTTTTTTAACTAGACTTGTATGAGAAGATTAAATGCAACTTAAGCAACTAAGCGAGAAATAAGATTGGTAAACTTGTATTTTTGCGAAACGGGGAAAAATTGGAAACATGTAGACATCTTTGCTATCTTCAAGCCAAAAAAAATCACAAGTACCCGCGGTAACGCGCGGGTATTCACATGGTATAATAATAATGATAATAATAATAATAATAATAATAATAATAATAATAATAATAAAAACAATAACAATACATCACCGAAAGTTTAGAGCAATTTGTGTAAAAAAAAATAGAGGGGGTTAATTGGGTGAAATCACATGGACTATATGGTAAATAAGACATGAAAACAAATTATAAAAAGAGCGGGATGATCGTCGTCTTCATTACGCCACTGCAACAGAATACAGATTAAGGTTTTTGGGTTCCCATTAATTCGATCTTTGATTTGAGGGGTTTGCTACATTTTACATCATCATCGTCGGTTGAATTGAATTCGTGTTCAATTTTAAGGTTTTACAATTCTCTCCGATCATCCTCTTTTTACATATTCTTGAATTGAATTCGTGTTCAATTCTCCTTTCTGTCTTTCGTTTTCATATTAATACAAAAGTTCGATATCAGGGTTTTTATCATCGCAATGGATCAAGATTTAGGGGATTTGAAATTTAATATAGGCAGCAGTGGTACTAGTGAGTCTAAAAGGGGGAAGAAGAGGAAGCCTAACGTAAAGAAGAAGCCTGAGGGATCACATTCACATGTTTCAGATGTTCATGTGGAAGATACTGCTCCTGTTTTTCATGAAGAACAAATGGATGTTATTGAGGCTTCTGATGTTGTTGTTCCAGAACCATTGGAACATGATGATTCTCTTGTTTTTGATGTTCCAAAACCTGTGGAATATAATGATTATGAAGTTGTTGTTCAAGAACCACAATGATCCTGTTGTTTTTGATGTTCCAGGACCAGTGAAACAGAATGATCCTGAACCCAGTGGGGTTGGTAAAGTCTGTAAACCTATGCAAGGCTTTTTCAGTGCTGATGAAGGAAGAACTAATTTCAATCTTCCTTCTGATGAAAAACCTTCTCCCTCCTCCCACGAGTGTGCGGCGGCAGGTGGGTTATGGCGGTGTTGGTGTTATTGCTCTTGGTGGAAGTGGCGATCAAACAGGTCGATATGCTTCTGTTTTTGGTGAACCACATGCGGTTGGTGTTGGCGGGGATGAAGGTTTTTGGTGAACCACCCTCCGACGCTCAACATTAGTGATTTATCCCAAGAAAGGTACATAAAATTAAATATAAAGGAGTAAATGGGGGTATGAAGTATGAGAGGAGGTGGTGGTTGAAACTCGGCAGTTAGCTAGCAGCCAAGGTGGTTTCGGGCTGCTTAGCTCGATGGTTGAAAGTTGGTTGTTAGAACCATGGGTTCGTGGACTGTTGGTATGGCAGCTCCAAAGCTCCGTTAGGGAAGCTTGTGAGTTCAGCAGGGAAGCTTAACAGCTTAGTTGACTATAGAGGGACTATGGGCTGTTGATGTGATACTTTAGCAGCTCGTAGGCTTCCCTAAGGGAGCTTAGCAGATTAGTTAGTGAGAAAATATTTATAGAGAGAGATATAAGAGAGAAGCAAGATGTCTTAGGTTGTGACCAAGACAAATGGGATGGGTTTGAGTGAATGTGTGACCCCTCTATTTATAGAGGGTGAAACCCCAAACCCTAATGGGTTTTATAGTAATGGGCTGGGCTGGCCCATAAATGTTGGAACCACCTTTATTATTGACCTCATGTAAGGCAGCCCAGCCCATTACTATAAAACCCATTAGGGTCAATAATATGTTTGAACGTGGGGGTTGCTGACGTGGCACCAGTTGCTGACGTGGCATGATGGTGTATCAATCCACGTGGCACCAGTTGTTGACGTGGCATGCTGACGTGGATTGACACATCAACATGCCACGTCAGCAACCCACTAACGGCGTCAGTCAATTGGGTGTTAGATTCCAATAAATTAATAGTTCAGGTTATATATGGCCAATTTTTTAGTTTGGGGTGCCAATGGCCAATTCCAAGTAATTGCAACTATTGTAATATTAATGGATGTTAGTGGAATGATACCTGGCACACCTCGAAAGGCGCATCCGCATAGTTGTGTGACTAGCTTTGTAGCTTGTTGCTAATGATCTCCAGCCCAGCTAGTTTGAGGTAGGGTGAGTTTTCTCTTAGGGGTTCCCATCCTAGGGTAGGTCACAGGTTCGATTCATGCACACCACAAAAAATTCCCCATGACGGTTTGAGCTTAGGCAAGGAGGACACCGATGTGTGGGTAGGGGTTCGAACTTGGGACCACTAGGCTATGGTTGTACAAGGATTTCCACTGAACTAAGCCTTCAAAAAAAAAAAAAGCTTTGTAGTTTGTTTTAAGACTAATAGATCTTGCCAATGACCTTCTAATGCATTGAGCAAAATTATTTTAGGTTGAGTCAGAGGTTTTATCACATTAGTTATTTGGGAGGTGGGTTTCCTTTGGAATGGTGGCGGGCTAGGTCACCAACGTCGTCTGTGTTCGCGAACGTGGGTGACTTTTTACCATTCGATTTACCTGGGTGATCGGATTTCATTGGTTGTTAAAAAAAGACCAACACCTCACGTACTTATTTTTCATTGTCAACAAATATATGTGATGTAAGCTTTAAGGTAATACACTCCAAGGCAAGATGAAAGAACAGAGGGGCCTCAAGAACGAATCAAATTAATTTGCATAAGCTCATTTTTGTGTGTATAGACCTAATGATGACCTTGTCGTTAGCAGTCAAGCAAAACCTAAAAAACTAGGTAGCTAGAATAAGCATGTTATCGAATCTACGAAGAGCATGTGGTTAGCGTCACACTAGTTGTTTGTTTGCCTATGCTAAAAACAAGTAGACAAAACCATTATGAAGTTTACTATTATGAAGCTTGCTATGTATTCTTTTTGTTTCTTTTGAAGGACGTTGGAATGGTGACAATATAATCCAACTACAATTGAACGATTCTAATTATAACAATAAGATTAACAAGTAACTTCTACCCGAGATCCCAATTCTAGATTCTAACATAAACTAGGTTAATTACTTAAGAACCAAAAACATAGTCCTGTAATTTCTAGATTGAAACAATAACTAAAGACAATTTTTAATAGTAACCAAACAAACTAGTTATCCTGTTACAATAACTAAAGACGATTTTCAATAGTACCCGAACAATCTAGTTATCCTATTAAAAATATGAATCATTAACATGTATATCAATATGCTACGATGCAAGATACCGATAAACCATACTAAGACATATCACTGATTCAAATTTAAACAACAGTTATTCAATCCAAACTCACATAATCAGACTATACTAGTTAAACAACAATCAAAACCAAAGATAAAATACAAGAATCTAAATTTGTTCACCCAGAGGAAAGTTACAGAATTAGCCAAACATGGTTTGGACCTTCAACCTTCAATCCTTGGAGTTCTTTGCTTCATTTGGTGTTTGGGGTGATTCCCCATCAACCCCCCCCCCCCCCCCGGCGGGTTGGGTTCCCCCGATTAGAACTTGAGCAGCTTTTTAATGATGAAAAAGGTGATGATTATTGCGATATGTAGCTGGAAAGAAGAAGACAATTGGTTTTGCACGTTTAAAACACTCCCGCAGACCGTATGCAACCCCCTGGTCCGCGGGGATTTAAATATTATTTTCTGAAACAACAACAACACGCCGCGTACCGCAACGTGATAAGGAACTCCCCCGCGGTCCCGGGGGAGGTTTGTGCAAGAAAATTTCCATTTTGCTTCCGGTTTCTCTCGTGTGATCGTGTTTCTTCGTTTCAAGCTTGCGTCTTCGCCATTTTAGCTTGTAATTCTTGCCATTGATCATTCCTGAATAAGTAGCTAATTCCGAGCCGAAGACGAGCCGTCAGTGAGACATCTCAAGGGCCCACCGGAGACGACTTGGTGGCACTGACACGCCTTCGGTGACGCCTGAGACTACTCGGGATCAACAACGCCACGTGTTAGTCTTTCATTGGTTGGAAACCAAAGGCTCTCGGGAGACGCTTCAAAGTCATTGGAAACCGTGAACCGTCTCTCCAAAGAGACAGAAGGGGGCTAATCTCGTAATTCAAACGGTCAAAGGGCTAATTTCATGATTTTCCCTTTATTAATTTACTTTGTCTAGATTCACCTTGTCAAACAGTATGCTAAATACTAAAAGCATCTTATTTTTTTTGTTTCACGTAATAAACAAGAGTTACGGGCTAAAATTACCTTAAAATTTACCCATTTTGTCACAGAGAAGAGACATAAATATGTTTTTGACCCGCACTAAAAAAAAAATTACCGGTTCTGACCCATTGAACCCAAATTATCTAAAAGCTTACCCATATTGACACAAGTTAAAAGTAACACAAAAAACTTGACCGGTGTTTTGACACGCACTAAAAATAAAATTACCTGTTTTGACCCATTTAACCAGCCCCGTACTTATCCACCTACCAGACTCATAATAATAGGATCACTCGGTAGACCAAAAGAATTATACGCAATTTGCAAAAAGCAGAGGTCGGCCGAATATAGTATACGCTAACAGATCAAAACGATTTATGAAAACGATTTTTCTACATTTATTTTTAACGCAACTTATTTATCCAAGATTTCTCAGAGGTCGGCCGGATATACAACCTTAAAAGAACCAATCGTTGCGAGTATTTTGTGTAGTTCCAGCGATCCATGTCTGGTGTACGTGAAGCCAAGTGAGCCCTTCAGTAGGTTTAACACCCTAGTAGGAGCAATAAAAACAAATCACATCAATAAATATTATTTAAGATTGCTAACTGTGTCATTAGTGATAGTTTTAACTTTTATTACCTTTGAGCTGACTACAACTGTGGTCAAGCAACCCTGTTGCTCTTCACCTGCATTTTTGGTCATTTTAAGTATTCGTCTTTTGAATAATCAGATATTGTTGCACATTATTCAAATCATATAATAACTTACCGGTTTGCTCCCACTTCTTGAATTTCACAATCCAAGTGTCAGAATCAATATGTGATGGGAAAACTTGATCAACCCAAACGCGATATTGTTTATCTTTTTTGTCCCCGCAACAAGCTTTTAGTTTATTGATGCAATCATGAAGAGACTGCTCAACACCTGATGGATGTACAAAGACACCCGAAGGAGACTGCAGAAAAGAAATATAACAAACCAAAATATGGTTAAAAACCTGCCATTATTACCTTAATAAAGAAATTAATAAGGTTAATGAACATACACAAACAGATTTCAAATTACTCAAATAGACTTCAGCATTTTCAACTTCTGCACGTCTCCATCTCTCAAAAAACAAGTAAAATTTGACTACTTCATATGCAGGGTCAAAATGGTCCAGTTTAGCATCTGATAGATCAGTTACGTCTCTGGATGAAATATTTGGACCCAAATTAAAATGACCAATGGCTTCTATGATACCGGCTGCACATCTTTCAGTTGCATGGATGATCTTAGGGTTATTTTTGGCATTCTCAGCATGCCACTGCAACAATTCTTCCTGGGCATTCTGTACCTGCATGAAGGTTATCACCGATACTCATTAACACAGTCGTATTTGTCATACAGAGGGTTGAACTCTATTTTAACTAGAGGTGAAAGCTTCAGCCGATTCGTTTATGATTGGTTGGTTCAAATTATTTACTATCTCAAATGGGTCAAACGGGTAAAAAGCACAAAAACTAGTTACTAAGGAAATGGGTCAAAATGGCGCCAAAATGGATTCTTAATGCATAAAACCTCCTAAATCATATTATTCAAGATATTAAATTAGTTTTACTTTTTAATAATATTACCTTTTGTAATCATATCTGATACACTAATGATTTGCCAACACCCTGGCGGCGGTGTTTCATATGAACTCGACTCAATCCATTTTGACACACACGTAATTACCCATTTTGACCCATTACCCATCCCGTCCAACCGATCATTTTGCCACCTCTACTAAACACGAATGAAATGAGTTACCAACCATGACACCATGCACATCTGGAATGGTAAAAAGCTCGGCATCATTCCCAGAATCTCCACATGCAAGGGTATTTTTCGGTAATTTCCCTGCATCCTTCAACTTTTTATGCAAATAAGCAAGAGCTTGTCCTTTACCAGCACCTTGCGGTAACACATCCAAATCCATCCCGCCACTGTAAATTATTTTCACATCTAGCTGCAAGCAACAAATTTCCTTAACACAATGTGAGAACTAAACTAAAAAAACCATCCTTGTCATTTAACCTTATAATTCAAAAATAAAAATTCAATTTTTACCCCTCGTTTGGTTAGACGTTCAGAGAGAGTCTTCATCACTTCCTGAGCCTTTTCTTTCTCAACATAAAAGCTTGCTTTGTGTTGCCGTTGCTCAGTTTCAGACTGCATTACCCATTACAAATTAAAGTTTTGACTCGGCAGAAATAAACAATTAGCCAAGGTTGCAAAAGGCGCTAGGCGGGCGGTGAGGTCCAGCCTAGGGACTAGTCGGGACTAGGCGAAAATTAGGCGGAATTAGGCGTTTTGGTATTTTATATATATACACACAAATTTAGGTGTTTTTTTAAAATATGTTAAGATATATACACATAATACTTAGATATATACACATAATACAGTAAGAAATACTTAGAAATTTTAACAAAAATAAAAAAAATCCACTGCCTAGGCCCGACTAATGGCCAAAACGCCTAGATCAGTTACTAGGGCTTATTTCCGATTTTTACTCCTGCCTAGCGCCTAGGCGGCCGCCTAGGCCGATTTTTGCAACATTGCATTTAGCACGGTGTGCGTAATCCTACCTGCAGCGTCAGTTCAGAAAACTTGCTGGTCTCTTCAGTCACAATGTTCTTATCCCATTTCTGATTCAAAAACTTGACCCAACCTTCATCCGGCACCATGTCATTACCATACGTTATCTCAGTCCCAACAGACATAATCGTTACATCCGGTGTCAACATAGGTTTCTCTTTCCTCAACTGCTTATACAACACAGGCGACCGTCCAGTCGAAAACACTAGCAGCGAATCATGCCGGTATTTCGCCTCCCATAACGCGTTAAACCTCAGTATAGACAAATTCTCAGGATCATGATGATCAACCTAATAACAAACACATTATTACTTAATCTGTCTATTTAACTTCAAGACTATGACATATCATGAATTCTAATCAATTTAGTTACCATTGTGTGATCCAAATCCGAAACAATCATGAGGCGTGGAGAACTCACAAGCCGGTCCATAATCGAAAAAATTTTACAGTCACTCTTGTTAATAAACTTGCATTTTAATAAACAAACAGTTAACACAAAGATAGGAATAAAGACCAAAGAGTAATCAGCTAATTATTAAAAGCACTAGGAAATTAAATTAATAAACATAAAATTGATTCACACAAACAAATGATTTAGGGCAAAAGGGTATTTAATAAAAAAAATTGGGTGTCTGAGAGAGAGAGAGAAAGAGAGAGAGAGAGATTGAGATTTCATACCAGTTTGAAATTATGAAATGGGGATATTGTGAATAATATTAAGAAATGATAGGGAGTGATAATGAGTGAATGGAAGACTAGGGATATTGGTTGATAAATATTCTCAGCCTTTGAATATTGGTAAGCCCTGAAAACACAGAGATAGATGATGTTTTTAACCGTTTGTTTTATATGTAAATACCACATTGTTTCACATAATTGTATCTTCATTTTTTCTATATATACCACATTTTTTACACAACTCCATATGCTACAAAGATGGATGGCGATCTCGAAGACTTGAAGTACATTCTACCGCTCGATTTTGATGAAATATATTCTCAACCGATAGTAGCCTAGAATTTCTCACGAATCTCGTCGAACGATTCAAACATCAGGACATGGCAACATCTAAAAAAAGATTTGTGCCACGTGAAGGCAAAAAAGGACACCGAGTTTTAATGGAAGATTATTTCATCGACAACCCAAGAGGATTATAGGAAAGTATCATGTGTCGAAACTTTTTTATTAAAACCTTAAGATGACAGAGAAAAAAAATATGAATGCTTTCAAGAGGGCCTAAACAGGAGGATGAAAGTAGTTATATGAAGATACAAAAATGCACATTTGTTATTAAAAACTCGCAGTCGGTAATCCTTATGACGAATATGTTGAGTATTTATGTATGTCGAAAAGACTTCACGTGACTGTAACACCGTAATTAACTTATACAACGATGAATTGTGGTTTTAGTACGTGTTTTGTTGTCCGCCCGGATCAAACAACGACATCAATGTTCTCCTACAATCTCAAATGTTTTTCACCAAATGGAATGGAATTGCGCCTAAGTCTCTATTCTTTGTTAATGGACAATTATGCGAACATTGATACTATCTTACCCATTAGATCTACCATGCTTTGTTAGTGTTTGTGAAAGCGTTTTAATATTCAACCAATTCGAAGGAAAAGAAATGAAAGAAGGCGCAAGAGTCGGCATGAAAAGATGTGGACAGACCTTTAGATGTTCTAAACGAAAACGGGGCATACTTAGAAGACTCATGCTAGTTATGATTGTAGGCAAAATTAGAGACGTTATGTATGTGTGCATGATGTTAGCTCATGTCTTTTCCTAACAATCTCCAAGCATGTCTTTAAAAGCTATGTCATTTCTCAATTTCCTTTTTGTTTATTTTTCATGTTATTTCCCTTCTTCATGTAAGTTGGTTAGGACTTAGATGGTACGACATCATTGATTTTTTAAGAACTAAATAAGGGTATTTAAGAGCCTCTACGTTTTTATTAATGCCATGGATGAACAAAATTGTCTAAAGATATCTCTCTAAACTTCTTTATGTTTGCATCTATTTTCTTTGGCCAACGATTAATTGTTGAAACCAGAGCGCGCAATGTGTTCACTATAATTGTAATCTTTGTCCGTATTTCATGTAATATGTAATTTCATTTATAGAGCTATATATTATATAATTTTAATTGTCCAACTCGTATATTATACGGATACATGACCTAGTAACAACATATAAAGAACCAGACTAGGCTACATTCTACACATTAATTAAATATATATTTTCAATGATATACTTTAGGAAAAAGAATACATTCTATTTAGTTACTTCTTTAAGAAAAACATAAACTACTAGGAAACGAAAAAAATAATTAAAAAATACGGCTTTTGAGAGTTTTTAAAAGTTTAATTTTTTATTCATAAACAAATAAGCTTACAGTGAAAAAAAAATCATAATATTTATATGACAAAACTTTAGTATTAGTTTGCATTAACAAATATGATAAACAACATTAACATCCATTGATTTGTTTTTATTACAATTATGTTACACTAACTGTGACAACTTCCTGCCCTCATTCACTCCTTACTAGCCTTACCTTTGGTATGCACTGAAACAAAATTATAACTTATGACAGTTGATCATCAAAAGTCAACCAATCTTCATCCTCCTCAAAGATAAGTATGCCAAAAGACGGTATCCGAAAACCATAAGACCAAGTGCAGTAGCTTCCTTCAAACCACTGTCTAGTTTTATTCCATCAATTACAGGACTAATGGTTTCATACTGCACTTTCAATAGTAATCTATATGTGTGATAATTAAACGACAAGTAGCGCAGCCACGCTATAAATATTGGAACATCCTGCAGACATAACACATCACCTTAGTCCATTAATTTTTATTTGTTATAATTATGTTTATTTTTAATAAATGTACTTACCTTAACAAAGTATCCACCAGCCAACATGAAAGCCATTACTGTTACAGAAGCCAAAGTCGTCGCTTTCTTCAAGTCAGTCAATGTAGCACCAATAGCCAGCCCAAGTCCCTGCCAATTTTATTTTTCGTTTATAAGTAATTCATTTTTTTTGTAACCATGAGAACGCGACCTGTGTCACCCCCCCCCCCCCTTCTTGAAGGTTAAGTAATTAATTTATTAGCGTCATGGTAACCATGGTTAGGAAAAGCAGCGTACCTGAGCTGCAACAATGCATAGGAATACAATAACCATGGTCAGGAAAAACGAATCAGCGGTTTGTCTCAACCCCGCCATGAAATAAACAACAAGGAGAAAAAGCGTAGGGAGAAACAAATCAAGTGGAAGATCACTTGTTGTTCTTGCCATAAAATATGCACTTAATCTGTACATATCCGCTGCCCTTTCCTTGTTTAGCATCGCCCGTTCTTGAGGGAATGTGAAAATTGCTGTAAAAACAGGAAAGAACGCCCAAAATACAGCGATGAAGAACAACAATCCTGCCTGCAAGATACATATACAAATTAAATAAAAAAAGATATTGATCATGTTTATATATATTTTTATTAATTAGAAGATGTTTCTTACTTGATTATCGAGTTCTTTGGGGCTATGAACTTGTGATTGCCACCATAAAAGTCCTAAAATAACTGCGGTTACAAGAACTTGTGTAATTCTCAACCAACTAAAATACTCATGTTGTCTTTCTTTAAGTCCTCTTCGAAACAATATGGAATATTGCTCGCTCCAGCTAGCTCCCCATTCTCGTTTCAGCGGCTGGACATTTGACTTTATATCTTCATCCAGTGGTGCAGGAATCATAAGCTCTTTCTTTGTTTCTTCAGCCACTCGTGTCTCGTATGCCTCCACTAAATACTGTAATAAAAAAACCAAAAATATTTAGATATGTAGCATGCTGCATTGTAGCATGTAACATGATGATATATTGATATGTAACTTACATCATGAACAACTGCAGGTGTTGGTTTTGCAGTTTTTGAGTCTGTTTGTGATTCTCCCACCATGTCTTGTAACTCTGAAGGAACAGATACTTCATTCATGTTGCCATTTGCAAGATCTAGCAAAAACTCGGCTGGATTCATGGCGATTAATGGAGAACATCCGATTGATGAAAAGTATACCATAGCTTCTGATGCTTTCCCAAAGTACAACAAATTCCCTTTTCCGAGTAAGATTAGTTTGTCAAATTTGTGGAAAAGTCGGCTCGATGGCTGGTGAATTGTTGTGATCACTGTCTTCTCTGTCTGTAATTGATATAAAAGAATACTGACCATGCTGTTAAGTGTTTAAGATTATACTAAGCTTTTGAGTCTTTTTGATAGACGTTGCGATTTCAACCCATTTAGTTATGGGTTGTGTATCATCTCAAAGGAGACAAATAAAAGAAATAATCAAGGTTTGGGCTTGTCTAGCCCATTTAATAAACACATCATGTTCGGATAGACTTGTTTATCCCGTTTAAATAAAAAATGTCTACCGACCAATCCGTTGAAAATTAGAATAAAACACTTGTATTTTTTATAAGGTCAACCTGCCAACATGTTAACGACCATTTAACACCCCCCCCCCCCCCCCCACCACACACACACATAACCGTTACTACACCCAAACGTACCTCAGCTATGTCTTGTAAAAGATCAATGATCCTCAAAGCAGTTGTTGAGTCTAAGCCAGATGTAGGTTCATCAAGGAACAAAAGAGAAGGATTGATTATTATTTCGAGCCCAATACAAACACGTTTTCTTTCTCCACCCGAAACTCCCCGAACAAACGAACCTCCTATCATTGTATCCTGACATCTGTTTATAATAATAAAACATAATGTTATATAGATATACTTGACTCATAGCTTATAATTGTATATTTGATTAGTTATACTAGGTATAATTGTTTAAAGAAACCTGTAACGTGTAGAAATTTTCTACACGTTACAGGTTTCTTTAAAAAATTATATTTACCTTTCTAATCCAAGTTCATGAATCACATCTGACGCTCGTTTTTCTTTTTCTTGTTTGGTTAATGTCTTTGGTAGTCGAAGTAGAGCCGCGTATGTTAATGTTTCCTTCACCGTTAGATGAGGAAATAGGATATCGTCTTGAGTTACAAACCCAATCCTGCTGTTTAAGAGCTTAGAATATGGCTGGTCATTGTAAGTGATTGAACCGCCAGGGTCAGGCTCGGTTAGCCTGCCTCCAAGTAAGCTCAGAAGTGTCGTTTTTTCCGCTTCCCGAAGGCCCCATTAACGCTAAAACTTCCCCGGGATTCACTGCACCACTTATTCCATTCAGTATATCCTTCTCTACTGTTGATGTCATTCCTTTTATAACTATCTTGTATGACACTTCCTTAAACTGCATGCCATATATATAAAAGTATAAATAATTATACGACTTATTAATAACCAACACGCGCGATTGGTCATCGCAAGTTTTGATGGTTGATACTAGACCATTTTTTTTGTTTTATATAAAGTTAATGATATAAGTGTGTTTATATTGGTTTAAAGTTTGAACTAGTCTTGTACACAAATATCATGGAATATGAAACTATGTACAAGACTAAAACCTGTTTAATAAACGAGTCGCGTTGATCTCATAGATAAACCGCCATCCTTCCTTGTCCAAATGAGATATTAATCTGTTTGTAAACACAGGTTCGACAGCGGTTGGTTACATGGTTTGTAAAGATGTGAGCTCTCTGAAACTTGGTACCTTTAGATATATTGGCAAGGTAGGTTCGGTCTGAAACTTCCTACGCGTGCCAGCTTCGATGTCTTCGGCTGTTAGAAGCATATTAATGTCAAGTATGTGGTTCCAAATCATGTTTTAAATGTTAGATGCCTAAATCCTATAATCATTTTGTTAATTATCGTGTTAAATTATAGGGTAGAAAATATGAAGCTGCAGTTAAATTATAAGGTAGAAAATTATAGGATAAAAAATGTGGAGTTGTTGTGAATGCTCTAAGGTGTCATTTTATACAGAATTCTTACATGTGGCAAACTTGCCAAATTTTCAAAATCACAAACTGACTTGTAAGTATTGAAATTAAGACTATAAATAAAAACCTAAATTAAGCTAATAAGTGATTCACACAATGAGGCTGAACAAGAAAATAATTGAAAATTGCAAAATTTAGGGAAAACTCTTGGTTAACAAAACTGAAACCCCAATTGATTGAATTTTTTTGGACAGTTGTACCAAACCGCCTATAATTCTTCTCCTATGTCAAGTTATGCTTATGCCAACTAAAAGTTTGAGTCATTCCTGTCTAGTTCTACCCTTCTTCAGTTGGTTCAAATAAAAGCGCCAACTTTTGAATAATTTCATTATCAATAACTCGGAGCTCGTCGATCGCTCATCGCTTGCTTGAAAAATACTCGCTCGATCTTCCGCTCGGTTGTTAAATGAGCCAATCGGCTTGATTCGGTCTATAAACGAGCAAAGCACGAGCAAAGGTCCGCTCGGCTCGGTTCGGCTCGAATACATTTTTCTCTATTTATTATATATTTAATTATAAATATACACACGATTTACATATATATATTTATATCATTATATATAACATTCTATTGGATTTGATTCAGTATATGCAAACAACATATAACTAGCCCACTTAAGTCAATAAAAAAGTTAACACTGAGTCTAATAGTAAAACCATAAGTCATGAGGTGGCAGTCTTGACTTCTTTATGGTAGTAGTCGTCCATCGCTAATCATTGCTTGATATCACCCTACGTCACAATGTAACAATTGTTCTATGCGCTAACTGATCGCCTCACCAGTCACAACCTAAGCCTCATCCTCGGACACTCGGATCTCAATATTAGTGTTACTATCGGACAGTTTGACCTTAGTTGTCACCGGACAATGAAATCATCCAAGGAAACATCCCAATTTTATGGTTTTCAAAATTACTCTCCGCTCGGCACTCGCTCGGAAAAAATTGCGCTCGAAGAATGCTCGCTCGGTTTTTGACTCGATTTTAAGCGAGCCACTCTGCTCGGTTCGATTTGTAAACAAGCCAAGCACGAGCAAATCTCCGCTCGAATCGGCTCGATTTGTGAACAGCCCTAGCATGTGTTGTGACACGCGCATTTTTTGTGTGCTAACCATATGTTTTTGGGCCTTTGAACTAAAAGTTCGTGTATCTATTTTTGTTTTCCGGGTACGTTGCGATAAGTAGTGGTGGGGCCCACATAGAGGCGCAACATTACCGGTTTCAAGTCAAACCGATTTTGGTTTGAAACCGGTTTGGTTTCGTACCGGTTTTGTTCGGTTTTGGTTCGATTCCGGTTCGGTTTCGGTTCCATTTCGGTTCACACATACTTTTTAAAATCATATAAATTACATAAAATTGAAATTTTATTAACGTTTAGGTTTGTTTTAAGAAGAAAAACCGGTTTAGGTTTCTTTGCGGTTTCAACCAGTTTCTAGAGGTACCGATTTGGTGCGGTTCCGGCTTGTGTACCGGTTCAGGTTCGTTTGACCGGGTTTAGGCCGGTTTTCGGTTTAGGATTTTTTTAGTACCGGTTTTATTTCGGGTCGGTTTTACTAGTTTCGGTTCCCGAAACAGGGTTTTTTTTTTCACCTCTAGACCCACATAATGGGATCGAAAGAGAACAAAAAGATCAAACTTTTGATCCAACTTCTATAAAAGGTTAATGTGTTTTTTTTGGCTTACAAGTTGATCATGATGATGATGCATATTAATATTGGGACCATGAGAAAGAAGCTGCTAAGAAAAGATAAGCAGATTGACAGTAAGTCATAAAATAAGGCCCACTTTCTAGGTAATAGGGGCCCATTTATCTTGACATCAAAATCCCATTTGGGCCTTTCATAGTACAGTAGTACTGCAAGTAGCTAGCTGGTTATAGTTGTACAATTGTGACAATTATTTGCTCTTTGAAAACGAAATAACTAATTTTATAGGATTAAATTCTCATGAGTCATGACAAATATTTTCCAATAAACTATAAACTTACATTTGCCAGCGTCTTATAGTTTTTTTAAATTGAATTAATTAGTTAAACATATTACCAAAAGAAAGCAATAACCATATTGAGAAATCTAGAAAAAATAATTTTAATTTATAAAACAACTTTGTTGTAGTTTTCATCATAGGAGCATGTGAGTTGGATAACTGAAAAGTCATCTTCATTTTCTTCCTACAACCTACACCACAAGGTTTGGAACCCGGACTGGCAAACCGGTTCCATCGACAAAGGAAGGGGCCAAGTGTGAAGTGATAACGATTTTTCACCAGTTTTGTCTGATTCACTTAAAACCGTCCCATTCATTTGTATCCGGTCAATTAACTTGTATCTGTTAAGACCGGATAATTTTAAAAAACAATTTTTTTAGGCTAACGTGATCATGTTACCTTCATGACATTGCTATTACATGTATCTAAAAGTTGGTTAGTATTTTGAATTTTCCACTACATGGCTAGGACAAGTGGCTAAGTACAATACCACATTACTTTCCACTCACGTCATGCATGTTTTCCTCAAATAAAAAGTAGGACTAATAATAAAAAAGTTAACAAAATACTTACGTATATCATCACCACTAAAAGTTCTTTGATCGACATCATCAGGAGGCATAGTAAATCCGGTGAACGGGAACGAAAACCCTAAGCTCGCGCTAGAAGCTCGACTTAAGGCAGCCCCACTACCAACATCATCAAGGTCAAATTTCATCTGATCACTTCTTGTCTTTCTAATGTGTGTGCTACTACCACCACTTCGTCCAGGCGATGCAAGCACCATTTGTCTACTAGATTTTCTTGAATGTGTCCCGCGGTTACCACTTTCTCCACCATTCAAGGTTTCGCCTAAGATGTGTGCAAGTTGTTCGGATTGTGTTCTCCATAACCCTAAATTGGAACTAAGTTTCTCCATCTTTTCCCTATTTTGGTGATCATCAATAACATGTCAATGGTATATAGATAATAAGATAAACATAACATGACAAATGACAAATGACCAAAAGGAAACTTTAATGAAAAACTATTTGTACTTGCAAAAAGTGTTTGTGAATGTTCTTTTATGTATATGAAAGGTTCATGTTGGTATGAACATAGGTGGAACTAGAGGGGTACATGAGCTTTGACCCTTCTAACGGTAAAAATTTATATTATTGTAGTTTTACCTCTTAAATTGTCGCAGATAGAGTAGTTAAAGCGAATGTAAAAAGTAATTGATAATATTGTAACCATAAGGCATGGTGTAATATGAACTATTTGCTTACCAAGAAAAGGAATGAAGACTTCTTGGATCACAATGAGGACGAGAGATAAGATCAAAGTGAAGTTAGATTCACTTACTTAGTAGGTAGTTACAACTATCCCCTTTTATACAAAAACCAAACTTATAGGTAAGCATAAAATTACAAAAATACCCCTACTATTGATAAATATTATAAACAAGAAATGAAATACTAATATGGGTATATTTTGTAAGGAGGTTTTAGAAGCTTTAAATTTTTTTAAAAAACTCCTACTCAATAAAAAGTCTTGTTTGTTTGAACGAGCTTAAAGCTTTTAGGTTATGAGAAAAAACTCCATATTGAAACGCTACTATTACTAGTTTTTAAAAAAAAACTCATACTAGCTACAATCTTTTAATTAGTAACTGAGACAAATACCTATCCTAGCATAAAAAAAACTAAAAAAACATGCATACAAGCTTTTAGTAATGATCATTTTAGTCATTTTATATATTTTATAAAAAGCTTCAACTATTTTGCCAAACACCAAAATAAATTTAAAAAGCTACAGCCACCAGCTAGTTTTGCCAAACATACCCTATATATGATTTTGAAAGTAAGCTAACACGATGTACATGCATAGACGTTCATAGAGGTTCATAATGGAACATTTATTGTAACGTCTTACATCTACCTTAGCTGTATTTGTCACTTTTCGATCACAATTGCCGTACACGTGTTTAGAGACAAAATAATTGTTCGATTTTGTTATATGTTTGCTTTCTTTCAACGATTTGGTTTTGATTAGTTTTGAGATCTATCGATAAGTCTATTTTTCGAACTTTTAGCAATAAATTTGGTAGGGTTGAGTGTGTAGCTTAAGATCGATGGAGGTGGAAAGGTGCATTTACCATGAACCATTGCATACCCTTGATGTCGTGAGGCCTTCATTCATTCTGAAGTTACCCTTTTCTTAGGGAATCAAGTATCTTTTGGAATTTTCCTTATAAACATTGCACATACGCTCATGTATCATCATCATTATCAATTTATCATCATTTATTTATATACATACATAGGGTTAGGATACTTTGAGAACTCGATGAGTTGTGAGAACTCGTAGGAACTCGACGTAAAATGCGAAAAAAAAATTTCTTTTTTTTACACTCGTGTAAAACACGTAAACCCCACTGTAAAAAAAACTTTTAAAAAAAATACATTAATTTACGCCAAAATACACCGGTGTAAGGGATTTTTATCCTCGTGTAAGTATATTAATATTTTATTCATTATTTTATTGTTGATTAATTGTGGACCACATATTCATTTTTGATTAAAAAAAGTATGTGGTTATAAAGTGAGTTCCTATGGTTCTCACAACTCACCTTGGTTCTCAAAATATCCGAATCCTACATATATATATATATTATTATGAGTTAGATTATATATAATAATTGTATTCTTTCAATATAAAATGGTTTTATACTAATTATTTGAGTTGGTTTTAACTTTTAATAATAAAAACTTATTTTTTATAAACAAAAGGTGAATTATTTATAGAAAGTGACATATAGTGGCATACAAATCTTTTAGGAAATGACACATGAATTGCCTGTTTTTTCAACCTTTTTTATACCTACCATTTCTAGAAAGAAAAAAAGGTAACATCTTTTTTTTTTCTCTAAGATTAAATTAATTTAACTGTTGGTATTCTATGGGTGATCCATATTGAGATATATTGCTCATGTAGCCGATCCAAATTAAGTGTTGGCTTTGTATGGTGGGTTCGGGATCGACAGTTTTTACAATAGGATCCTTTTCATGCTAGCTAAACACATCCGAAAAACCGAATTAAAAATTACCGAAAACATTAGTATAACTAACAATTTCAAATGTTCAACGATTCTAAGTTTAAAATATGAAAAACATCATACACATCACTACCAACAGAAGTCTAAATATGTAAGTAATTAAACTCAAAGCATACACATGTTAATGTAATATATTATTGTTACACTTTTAAATATTATCTAGTGTCTATATGTGTAAATCATTATCATTGTTTTCATCTTCATCGTCATATTCTGTAAATCTCACTAGTAAAATTAAGGTAGGATTATAGGATGATAATATATAGACAGCCTTACCTTTACCCCATAGGAATAAAGAGGTTGTTTCCAGTCAGATCCCCGGCTTAATAGTAGTTTTACATCATGCCTTAGACATAAGGCACACAACACTCAGCACTCAGGACAAAAGCCGATTGATGCATGTACCCTTTGCCTTTCGGTTGTCAACGTCATCACCTAATGCACCATTAACTGTCCGTCGCTTTTAATGCTATTTTTATGAAACTAATAATATAACGTTAAAATTATTGCAATTTGGGATTCAAACCCGCTTCTTCTAACGTCAAAAGTAGTTTTGCAATTTCGGTATGTGTAAATATGGTTGGTAATGTTTTGGATAATTAGCTCGGAGATCACCTAATGCCATTTTCGAATTCAAACCGTTAGGGAATGTAAAGCTAATTTCATATATGGTCTCTACCCAAAACGTAACCCAAACCCTTGCTTATGTGCGTTGGTTTCATGTTTCCCTTTCACGTTTAAATTTTTCCACCATCACCGAACTAGACCCATGTGATGTTGGAAATACGGTGAATGGATTATATTGAAATTATAATTTAGTAAATTATAATTATTAATAAGGCTCTTATGTGGTGAATTAAAGACCAAACTCTTGAGTAGAGGTTTTATGTCTTTGATTAGAGGTTTTATTTCTTTTAATTAGAGATTTTATGTCACTTAATTAGTGTATTTATGTCTATATAAGAAGACACTTCATACATCTATGTTTTCATATAATGGAAGGCTTTGCGGCTCATTTGAGAAGAGAAAAAAAATACAACAAATACTCACACACACATAGAACAAACTCATAACCCAATCGAAGTCCGATTATCTTTCAGGCAAGTATGCAAGTCCGGCAGTGCACCATCACTGTTAAAAACCGGTGTACCCTGGGAACAAACTGCGGATCTGTTTAAGGGAATTGTGTCAAACACAAACCCGATTCATGTTACTGATTTATTTTTGATTTCAATGTAAGTTTTCTAACACGTGTTCCGCTTTCCTTATTCTATATTATCAACCACAACTTTATGGAATATGTTCAACATAGCCTTTAGAACCATGCTAATTTGATCAATAGGGATGTCGAAAGTTTTTAACTTCGGTAGGATGGATAAGTGGTTAACCACCAATTTTTCCTTGTTTTATTCAACTAATGAGTTTCTGGATGGTAGTGCCAACCCAAGAATTTAAAGAATGCCGCTCTTTTAATTATTTAAACTAAAGTACAAAAAATTATTGCATTTGAATTTTTGAAGGAAGCAACATAAAGGGGTGAGCAGGTTATGCTTAGAGGTGCACAAACTGGGTTTTTTCAATACCCGGTTTCGGTAAATAAACAGCAAAAATTTTAAACTGATTCAATGGTAAATAGAGTAATAAATTTTATCCTTTATTCTTCATTTAATTTTGTTTGTGCTATTAATATAACATGATAAAAACTAAAAATTAGACAATAACAGGGACCAAGTACATCATTTAAAAGATATATACACAATATTTAAATAGAAAATCATTCTACAAATTAGGGATGAGTTGTCACAAATAGAGCGGTTGACGCCAAAATTGAAAGGATGTGTCTGTGTGGAGACAAAGAAGCCCATATAAAAGGGACAAATTGTTGGTGTACTTTCCTAACTAATCACCTTATCTTGTGTTTACTAATTTTCCAAATCAGAGGAATTATTTTTAGAGAAAATCCCGAAAATATATATTTACTTTTCTCATTTGTAAAAATAGACACCTGAATTGTCTATAAAAAGACTTCTAGTGTAAACATGCAATAAAAAAACTAAATTAAGGCTTCAAGCCGAGACGTCTTAGACTCTTCAACTTTTTTAGACTTTTCAACTTTTTTCCATACGATTACATTTAAAAAAATACACCAAACTAAAGATAAAAAAATATCTTTATTGATGTATTTTTTTAAATGTTATCGTATTTTGCTTTAATATTTGAAACCATTTACATTATCATGTGTCACATATCTTCTAGTAGATGTTGTAGTTTCTTGCTATACGGCTCGCAAGACTAGATTTGTTATAAATTCTAAGCTACGATCCGTTGAGAATATATCATCGTCATTGAGCGATGAAATGATTACTCCAAGAGTGTTGACACTTGACAGCGTCCTCCATTGTTTTTAAAGATGATTATTTTTTTAGAAATAAAGCAGAAAAAGATTTTGTGAGAATGGTGAAAGTTTGTATGACTTTTGGTTGAAAAGAATGTATAAAGTGGTGAAAATTGTGTTGAAATGGATGATACTTAAATTTAAAATGTGAATTTTTTTTAAACAAGTCCCAACGGTCAATTTTAGCCGTTACAATCCATCAACTCTCGGCTTGTTGCACCATATACCCATACCGACCAACGTAGAACAATGTATCCGATCAGATATTGGGTACCTAAGGAGGTACCCGACCTCCACACCATCCACCCTTAGCTTGTCGTTCCAATCAACAGTAAAGAGTGACGATTCTTGTCTGTAATCCTTCGTTATCGAGAATACCTCTAGTTAATTTGAATTTCACTTTTGTTTCTTAAATGTAACTAAATAATGTTTGCTAAATTCTGTTTCTTGAATAATGTAATAAAGCTTAATAAATCATGTTTCTTTCAACATGTCCATCCAAGGAAAAATTAGAGTTATATCCTGATTTTTTTTTTTGCTTTTCTTCATCTTTTAAAGATATATATTTTTATAATAAGAAATAAAAAAGAGTGAAGAGGATGAAAGGTCACGAGAGGTTGAGTTCGTATTTTAGTTATGATGCTAAATTCACTAGGTCTTTAATAGGTTATCATGTGTTTTAAAAGTTTAAAAAAAACTAGAGAGAATTACACAGATTGTCCTTTAGTTTTACCAAAAATTGCATGTTATGTCCTTTTATTTTATTTTTCACTCCCTGTGTCCTTTGTTTTGTGCACTTGTTACACCCTATGTCCTTTAGGGTAACGTCCGTTAAAAACGAACGTTAACTCCCTCACGTGCCCCTCACGTGAGGGGCAATATTGTCTTTTCACCCTCAAAAGGACAATATGTGTAATAATAATAATAATAATAATAATAATAATAATAATAATAATCTATATTACATTATAAAGGAGGAGCAATGGGTAAAAATGTCCAAAATGTCAAAGTTAAGGTGGCATTCCAAGAGTCTCAAGTGCAATTGTCTAAACTTTACCACTTTTCTTCCTTTTATGCCCTTATCAATGCATTAAGATGCTTGTACTATGTGATGCATTAAGATGCTTGTACCATGTGATGCATTAAGATGCTTGTACCATGTGCTTTAACAATTATGTGATGCATTTTCATATACCATGGAACTTGAACTTCCAACTTGTGTTTTTAATCGTGCCCATCGTTCTATTACTCACCATAACTCACCATAATCAGTACTCACTATAACTAACCATAACTCACCATAACCACCAATAATACCCCATAACTCACCATAATCACTAATAATCATTCATCCTCTTCGTTCATTCCTCTCACCAACAGAAGGTTTTATAAAGGTTTTCTCTCCATCACCGAAAGCCTCAATTATTATCACTTACTGTTTGTTTAAAACTCTAACACCAATTTCCTTGATTTTGTTTGCAGCACCATAAGAGGAGGTCCATAGAGAGCGTCTAATTGATATCAACAACCTGGTTGGTGTATGGATTTGTTGATGTTGGTGGAGACGTGGAGTCTCTAAAAGCCCAGGTACTGTTTCAAACTTATACAACATGTATGCAAGCATTTGCTTTGAATTGCATAAAAAGTTATGTTAATCAATTTAATACAGGTTTATGAAGGCGGTTAGTCCATTATTTACTTACTGTAAATGATCCTATTACTCTTGCTGGATGGATTCCCCAAGAAGCTAATAAATTATGTGTTTCAAACTTGAAACAAAAATATTTACACATAAAAAATAAATAAATAATTAATGTTTTATTACTTGATGTTGGTTTAGGTGAATAAGTGGGTTGCAAGTGATGAAGCTCCCTTGGATGCCCTTGGACTGATCATTTGCGGATGGATTTTCTGGAACATTTAGTAAAAAACAAAATTGAACTGTTATGAAGCGCGAGAAAAGAGACACGTTACAGGATTGCACATTCATAACTATAGTTTTTGAAGATTTTGTGTAGTTCAACCTTGATAATTAATACAAGTCATTCCCGCCGCGAAGCGCGGGTAACATTTAATATAGGTTTTTTGGAAAATTTTCGTTGGATGGAATAGAATGTTAGAAACCCGGAATGTGTTGTGGTTCATAAATGATATCGGGCGTGACACCCGCCGCAACGCGCGGGCATCCCCACTAGTATAATAATAATAAAGTAAACAAAACCCTAACCTATTCTTTCAAACAGAACCAATTATATCTCCCATCAAACCGAGCATCAATCTGTTCCTTAATCACCGCCTCTGTAATCGAATGCGGCAAGTGACGCAACACCACTTTCGTCCGATCTAACGGACCCTTCATTCGTACTCACGAACAACCAAACCAAAACAAACCCTAATCATAATAATAACTACTTTGAACAGGGGAACATAAAATAGAGTGTGTGGTGATATTATTAATGAGTAATTGGAGGAATAATCGCATTTATTTTAATGGAATTGAACGGTTTCGTGCCCTAATTGGAAGAAGAAGAACAGGATTTATTTATTTAATTATTTATTTAGGGGGTATCTATCTGTTACTTTGTGACATACGCGTCTGCGTAAATAACTAAAACAACGCTTTCTTGCTGATTAACCGGTGATGGTGGCAGATCGTTAACAGAGAACAGAAGGGGAGGGTTATCGTGATTAATAAATAGAGATAGGGAGAAGGTTGTTATCGTATGTTATCGGGACAGAGGAGATGGAGGAGGAAGTTTATGGTTTGTCAGGGAGTGAGGCTTACCGGAGGGAAGGAGGCGGCGGCGGTGACCGGCAGCAGCGGAGGTGATGGCCGGTTGCTGCTGTTGTTTGGTGTTTGACAGAACACACACATATGTGTGTGTTCGTATATGATGCAGACAAAAGAGAGAGGAGCAAGGGTATTAAAAGGATATTATTAATAGGATTTGGGTTTGGAGGATGTATGGAGGTGATTTAGGGTTTGGGTTGTTGAAGAAGGGGAAAAGATGAAGACAATGATGATGTCTGGGTTGTTGAAGAACATTTTTTTTATTAAGTTTTATTATTATGTTTAAGGTGAAAAGACAGGTTTGCCCCTCACATGAGTGGCACATGACCAACTTAACTGACTTTTTTAACGGACGTTACCCTAAAGGACATAGGGTGTAACAAGTGCACAAAACAAAGGACACAGGGAGTGAAAAATAAAATAAAAGGACATAACATGCAATTTTTGGTAAAACTAAAGGACAATCTGTGTAATTCTCTCAAAAAACTACTTGAAAAACAAAATAATTTTTAATGAAGATATATATAAAAAAAAGATATATACGGAAAAATAAAAAGGTTAACATAAAAGAAAAAAAAAAAAAACACATTCGTGCGCTTACGACTCACAGAGAGACCTAAAAGCTTATGGGTTGAGTCTAATTAACAAAGCCACTAAAATTATCCATCGGTGAATGACTCAAGAGCCGTCAAATACGAATTTGCTACAAATTAAACTGTTAAAGAAACTCATAACCATAATATTTTTTTTTTGAAATACTTAGTTCAGTGGAAATCTTTGTACAACCCTAACCTAGCGGTCCCAAGTTCGAATTCCTACCCACACACCGGTGTCCTCCTTGCCTAAACTCAAACCGTCACGGGAAATTTTTTTGTTGTGTGCATGGATCGAACTCGTGATCTACCCCCAGAATGGGAACCCTTAAAAGAAAACTCACCCTACCTTAAATCAGCTGGGCTGAGATCATTGTCAATCATAAACCATAATATCACCTTTAATTCCATTTCCATTATATGAATATTCTATAGTTTTTTCTAGCCACGTCATTCTGTAATCTTAAATCTTAAAAACATCATATACAATGATAGAGAAAGTAAGATATTATTTATTATGAATTTATAGAATACTATATAACAATATATTATATAAGAATCAAATAAGAGAATATCACCAAACAGTAACTCTATATATACTTTTTTAAATGTTTATATTACACTCACTCAAAAAATGATGTTTGTTTAAAGCCATTCACTTTTTCGTCGATTGTTCCAATCTTCAATAGTATTTTATTATCTTATTTTCGATTTAAGATAAACTAGTGTTAAGACCTTCGCATTGTGGGGCATGGGCATAAAACCATATATGCTACAACCATTGGAGGAGGGGGTTAAAACCGTGCTAACCGAACGAATACCAAAATCAGGAAAAATATAAAACAAACCCTCGGACTTCTAACACTAAGTGACGAAAAATGAAGTCGAATTTTTACCGAAACCCTATTAAAGTATACTTGTTGTACAATAACCTCAACACGTAAGCCAACTGAAAATGTAACATAAAATAAGCACACGACACATTTCCTAAAAATGTTTACGTTGAAAGAAACGTAAGCCAATGAAAAAAGTATACGTCTAACCGCAAACCAATGAAATTTTTTTACGTCTAAATGTAAGCCAAGGATACGTCAAACTGTAAATCAACTTAAATTTCATGAGGTGGTCAAAATGATATTGTACAAGATTTTTGTAAAGTTAAGGGGTATAAGTAACAATTGCTAAAAGTTATGGAGTGATATACAAAAGAGAAACAGAAAATAAAAAAATACAAGAAGACAAAACCATAAAAAAAAACCCACTAAGCTTCTATTCATTTACATGTTCTAAATTAATATATAGAAATTTGGTATTATTTAGGCAATATTTTCTTTACTTGTTAACTTCTACTTCAAGTTAGTTTGATATTATAAATTTTGATTTGAACTCACAATATCCATTCTATATGAACAAACACCATCACTAGATCATTAGGTAATGAGTTGATGTATTGTATTTTAATAAGATTTTTTTTGCCAAAATAGTGGCATAGTAGGTATTTTTTGTATATTTGGAGGGTGTCAGGGGTTGATTTTCACAAATGGTGAAACCAACACACCATCTTGCGGTTTCATCCTAGGTGGCAGGGAGAGGAGAGAGGGTCTTGCTTAGTAGGAGAGAGGAAGGTGAAGTTGAAACACCATCTTGCGGTTTCTGAATTGGGGGTGTTTTGTAAGTTTCTTAGAAAACAACAAACCATCTTGCGGTTTCTAAATTAACCGGATAAAAAATGAATAAGTTTACTTAGTTGGAGGACTAGTTTTGTAACTTAACAGGGACCTGTTTTGTAGATAGTTAGATAGTTTAAGGGGTGTTTTGTAAGTGTACTTAGAAAACAATACACCATCTTGCGGCTTCTAAATTAAGAAATAAAATTGGGGGACCATCTTCGTAAACAAGAGTTCAGTGAAGAAATTTGATTACTTGAGTGGTTTCATAGCTAAAATAAATTTTGAGTAACTATAATTAAACAATGATAATTTTGATTACAAAAAGATAATATATTCTTTGAAATTTTAATAAGACTTTCTTAAAATAATTAATATCATTCAAACACATCAATAAAAATATGTGCAAAATTAAAATATAGATCTCTGTATAAGTTGCAAAACTTAACAAGAAAAAGAAAAGTAAAATCAATTTATAAAAACAAGTTCTAAAGTTGGAAATATTACAAAAAGTACAATCGCCAAAAGTATAGATGTTAAAAACTTAAAAAAATATGTTATTCATTTTGAAACAACCCATGAGAAATTATTACATCATTTTACCAATAAATTTAGACACATGATCGAATTTTTTGTCTTATTGTTTTTCACACACGTTTAACATTTAACTAAACTAAGTTAAATATAATGATTTAAAAATGTCAATAGAAATATTGCCAAAAAGTATTTTATATGTGATAAAATATTTAGTTTGTATAGTCATCGTAGTAATTATATGAATTTAAGTGTAACCATTTACATAAAATTTGAATATATGCATATAAGCATATTGTGTAGAATAGTGCTATCATTTGTGTGGGCCTGTGGGCCGTGTGAAGTTGGTTTGGTCAAAATTCTATAAACTTGACTAGATATGTTGATATCTAACCGTAAATGTGCAAAACGTGATGGAGAAACTATGATCGACATGTATATTGTACAATTTTATATTTGCTAATTAATTATTTTTAATGTAACAAAAATTGGAATATTATTGTCTTATTTTTAAATTTGCATCAAAATATATAATATAATGAACATTTAGTATACAACTTTCATAATGTAATGGGACAAAAAAAAAACACTTTACGACAAACAGGGGTAGAGTCTTTATCGTGGTCAATTGACCTGCGATTTTTTTTATACATATTAAGATTGCGTTTTGAATCTGATTTTTAGATTATTGCGTTTTGAAAACGTAGATAATCAGTTTTTAACTAGACTTATAAAACTTGGTTATTATTTTTGACTTTTTTATATACATTTAACTGTTAGTTTACGTTAGTTATAAAAAAAATAATTGATATGTATAAATGTTCTATTTAAATATGTTAGTTTAAATATGTTAGTTTTAGTCATATGTATGAAAAACTTCGTAACAAGAGTTCAGTGAAGAAATTTGATTACTTGAGTGGTTTCATAGCTAAAATAAATTTTGAGTAACTGAATATTGAACGAGGTAATAACAATTTATATCGAGTAAACCGCAAGATGGTCCTCCAATTTTATTTCTTAATTTAGAAGCCGCAAGATGGTGTATTGTTTTCTAAGTACACTTACAAAACACCCCCTTAAACTATCTAACTATCTACAAAACAGGTCCCTGTTAAGTTACAAAACTAGTCCTTCAACTAAGTAAACTTATTCATTTTTTATCCGGTTAATTTAGAAACCGCAAGATGGTTTGTTGTTTTCTAAGAAACTTACAAAACACCCCCTTAAACTATCTAACTAACTACAAGAACAGTCCCTGCTCGAATTCAGAAACCGCAAGATGGTGTTTCAACTTCACCTTCCTCTCTCCTACTAAGCAAGACCCTCTCTCCTCTCCCCTCCACATAAAATGAAACCGCAAGATGGTAACTTGGTTTCACCAATTGTGAAAATCAACCCCTGACACCCTCTAAATGTACAAAATTTAGCTACTATGCCACTATTTTGGCAAAAAAGTCTTTTAATAACGCATATTTTTTCACGGAAACATAACTTTTCTGTTAACACCATATAAATCACAATCTAGTAATGATCCATAGTGCGACTCTGATCCCATTTGATTTCCAACCCCTCTCTACATCTCTCCATGTAAGCTCTGATCCTGCTCTCATAGACTCTTTCCTAATTTGCAACCCTTCTCGCATATCGTAGATCTCTCATATAGAATGCATGCTAAAGTTTACAATGCATAAAATATAAAATGCATATTTTGTCTCTTCTTAAGCGTTTGTTCTTCTTACAATTTTTCTTAAGAGCTTGTTCTCATTATAAGTTTTCTTGTGAATTTGTTCTTCATATTATCTTATTTTTGTATTTTTTTTTCTCTTACGAATTTGTTTCGATCTTCTTATGATTATCTTGTGAACTCAATGAAAAACAACTTCTTTTCACTCAAGAAGAGAGGGCTCTCATGTTCTATTTTATGAGTAAGTGTAATATAGTGTTATATGATTGGTAAAAAGTTATTCAAAAAGTTGAAAAATATGTAATGGGTCAAAACAGATTGGGTCGAATTGATGCAATTTTTTTAGTCTTGGAATGAAATGATCGAGATATTTAAAAAAAATGAAAAAAAAATTAAACACATCAATTTGTGGGTTAAATAGGCTCTCACCAAAACAGATTGAGCGTCTTGAAAATGCCCGTTTTAGAAATAAGTATGAAAACGGATTCAACGGCCATATTATGTTTTTGCGACGAATAGTAGCGATGCAAGATGACGGGGACAGCTCTGTGTTCTTAAAAGACATATCATCATTTCTAGTTCTTAAAAACAATAAATTTGATTACATTTGTATATAACCATTTTAAAATTTAAGTTTGATTAAACACATGAACATTTAAAACAAAGTTAACTATCATTCTACATTATTAACCAAATATTAATAGATGCATGTAACACATACATTGGCTACAACTTTACTAGTATATAAAGATATCATGGAGTGGGCGGTGCCGGCCGTTGAAGTTATAGTCCCACATGAAAACGACACTAACCACTCCCTATATATAGTGTTACTCTATGTTCCAATGATTCTGCTTTTCTTTCCAACATACACGTGTGTAGGGACTACACTCGATTTCTCTCGACACGTGTACGGCCTGTGGTGGGTCGTGCTTGGATGTTCCTGTTCCAAAATAGTCTTTGCTCAGGTTTAAACTTAAAACCTTCTTTAAGAGACATATGCTTCTGTTAGTAGGTTAGCCTTGTATTGACTTAAAAATTACTTATTTTGCATTTTTGTGTATTGGTAATTGGGTAAAATTTAAAAGTGTTAAAATTCAATATTAAAAGTTCTACTTTAACTTAAAAATAATAATATGTTGAACTAATAAAACAATCTCTTTTTCTAACACACAAAGCATTCATAAATCACATAACATGTTCAATGGTAGTGTTATTTTGTACCAAACCTTTCATCAATCAACATGTTCATTTCTTAACGAACGAACACTAATTGTTCGTGTTTGTTATGTCTGTTTACTATACGAGTTATTTAATAAAAACTTTGGCTATTAATACACATTAGAACTAAGAAGTGCTAATAAAAAAGAAATTGTCAATTGTCAATAATAGAAAATTATAGTGATATATATGAACTCAATATTAAATCTTTTATTAAAATCTTCTAAACACAATTTAATAAAGTTGTATAATTCAAAATTATCAATTGACACGTATGATTTAATGGTACATAAATGTAGGAAGGTTAAAATGAAACACACCAATATCCTCTTTTGTTTATAGTTATATAAATATGAACATATAAAAATACATACTTTATTTCATTCAAATTTAAAAAATTCAAACTCGACATGTTTGATTATTGTTATAGAAAACATTCTGTTACAGTTAAAACATAATTTGGTAATTTTTGTTTGCTTCATATCTTCAATTCTTTTATAAAAAGATGGTATGCATAATTGCCTATCATGTGAATCAAAAGAAAACTTTTCAAGTGACCAAAAGAATGCAAACACATTGATAGATATATGCATAGCAAATGAAGCTCATTATACAGGTGCGTGCTCCAACAGTAACGATATGTGATTGCGATTATGATACGTTTTGTTATGATAAACGCGTTTTTCGAAAGCTATATTCACATAAACTGAAAGACATCTATTATCTATATTATAAGAACACCAAAATATCAGATCTGGTTATCTGGCACTTAAATGCATGTTTAAAGACTCAAAAGGATTACTTGACAACTGATCAAAACCGTGGACTTGCTAACTTAATGAATATTTAAATAAACTAAAAAAATAATAATTAGAAGAGGTAAAAAAAGGATAATAAAAAATTACTATTCTATCTTAACCGAACGCTTATGTTCCTGCCAAAATCAGGATCTTGCATCATTGCCACAAATTCACTGTAATCTATCCGCCCATCCTGAAACCGCAGAAACAAAACAAGATTGTAAGAATTGGGTTGATCTGGGTTATAGTTCACCTCTCATCGGTCAAATGGGTAAACTTTATAACCCTGGGTTATAATGGAACAGTTTAAAGTGACCCGAAATGAATGTATACATTAATGTTTTGTAAAATTCTAATAGTCAACAAGATGTTTACGGGTCAGCCCAAACCTGTCTAAGGCCGATTTAAAATTTATGAGATTAGAGAAGGAAAGATGTACATTGTCTTTATCGATGTCACTCATAATTTCATCAAGATGTATATCGCCCAAACCGAATTTGTCAAATGCCGATTGGAGCTCATCTGCAGTGATGTACCCACTGCCATCTTTATCAAAATATGAAAAGGCAGCATACATATGATCTTCTTGATTAACTTTATTTACGTGAAGCATTGCTGCAAGAAATTCTCCATAATCTATGGTACCACTGTTGTCAATGTCTGCCTGAAATGTTAGTAAAAGAGATCGAATTAATGTACAGTTAGTATTTCAAGAGAGATTAGTTTTATTGGGTGTCTGGATGTGTAACAAAACGGGTTGTAGCACGTAATGTGTGGAAATGCTTTTACTTTTTCACGTTGTGAGCATAAAATAACCAAAAAGGGCATTCTTGCGAACAAAGGAGATTCATCTCGTAAGACGCAAGTAAAACAATCTTGCAAACAAGGTTAAAATGTGGGGTTGGGTAATTTTTTTCACACTGGGCAGCTAGTATGAAACTGAGTTTTTGATCTCAAAATAACCAGATCTTTAAAAGCAAGATTTGATCATCCAAACATTTGAAACTGAACATCATGAATGATCAGTATCAAAACCCAAATCCAAACAAGCCCATAATCAACACACAAACACACTCACTACACGAGTTAGCATTAAAAAAATTTACCGCTTCCATTAGGTGAATGATTTCTGAATCTTGTAAATTGGCGCCAACTTTCTCTAAGCCTTTTGTTAGTTCTTCTAATGTGATTTGACCGCTGCCATCAGTATCTATCATTTTAAACATATTTTTAAGTCCCGCAATTTCCTCTTCGGACAGATTCTCGGCAATAACCTGAAATCAGACAAGAGGGTATTGATTGTTTGATAGTAATGAAAAAAAAAATTCAATTATGCAGACTAGGACAAAAGAACTTGAGAGAAAAATAAAATAAAAAAACCCACTCTGATGGCTATCTTCTTGATTTTATTCATGGCTGAGAATTGTTTCAAACGAGATAGAACAGCAGGATCAAGAGGCTTATCTGGAGCCACGCCATCAGCTTGAACCCAAGGGTGACCTTCAATGATGGTAACAAAAAAATATTAAACCGGATAAGAAAAAACTGAGAGAAACAATGTAGCAGAGCATGTTCAGTGAAAAGAAACAGAAAGAAAAAGATACTAGTTTGTATTTCATATGAAAGTTGAAAAATGCTACAGATGTAAAGCAAGATATGCACACAAACTGAGGAGCAAAGTTCCACCTTACAAGCATGTTCAAAGCAAAAATCAAGAGGAATGTTTAAAAGACAACTAACATCCCAGCCTCTTAAAGGTGGTTAGTAACTAGCAGAAGAAACTGAATGGATTTTACACCATTTCTTTAACATTAAACTTGCAACGAAGACCGCCCGTATTTTACACTTTTGCTGAATGCCAACTTTCCAATTTATATAAAATGTTTGGCCTCAGGATTGAAAAACTGTAAATTATCCAAATCTTCCCACATGACCTGTGATGGTAATGTACTCAATGACAATTTTGACGCATTCATCAGAATCAGTCACCTTGAGTTATACTGATAGATACTTGAAATTGAAAGTTTGCAATAACGAAAGAAACGAACACAAAGTCTGCCAAATTCGAGAAGGCAACTCTCCTAAACAACACGCACAATAATCAGAAATACTCCACGAACCAAAACTAAACAAAGTCTCCTACTAATACTACCACTAACCGAAGCTAATAAACTATTCTGAAAACTTCATAAAACTGTTCCGGCTGTTTTTCTGAGTTAATTGGATCAGCAGCTGAGTCAAGTTATGGGCTTGGATTTGGTCCGGTTCTGGGCCATTCGGTACTGGGTATGTGTCATATACTTTCCACCTAAAGTAAAATTAAACATTTGCTAAAAAGAAATGAGTCAAATCTGTTGCTCAAAGCATTATGCTTATAACCTCCTAAACCGTTTTATTAGAAAAATTGAACTTAGGCGTTAATAATATAGTGTCTGTAATCATATTGAAAACATTAATTATTTATAACACAAAAGAAGTACTGAAAGGTCAAACTAACTTCACTAGTCAGCATTTCCTGTTTGGCTGGCTTTAAAATATCACATAAGAACTATTTTGACCACTACCCTACCCGTCCACCGTCGCTAGGAGTAAGCCTTAGGAGGGAGACTAAAACCCGGATATAGGACAAGCAGTGCAACCTGCCCTGACATAACACACACAAGTATTAAATTTAAACATGATATCATAATGCCATAATGGTTATCATATTTATCATATGTTCCACATGGCCACATGGCATTTTTAAACAGAAATAAACCTTAGGAGATGAAACATAGGATCAATTTCATAAATAACTTTTCATTCAACGACCAATGGAATAAGATTAAAAGTTGAGTGACCAAAGCTGAAAGTTCAGGAGTAACTATCCATATTTTGCTTTATCAGATTTCAAGTGACTGAGTTCTACTTTCAAACTTGAAAAGCGCCAGTAGATAGACCTATACTACATTCAGGGGTCTTAGTTATATTATCCTTAGAATTGCGTATTGGGGTTGATATGTGTTTATTCCCGTTACGTGCCTATGCATCTTAGTTTCAATGTGTGACGAATGAATATGTATGTATCTTTTTTTACACAAGTTCCCAAAGCCTGACGGCTGACATTCATAATTAGCTTATACATGAACATTTGTCAAGTTTTGTTAAACAGCCTTTGTGAAATAATTTACACAACTGGTAATGTATTCAAAGTTTCTGTTACATTATCACGAAAAGCATATATCATGTTTCCTACAACTTTTTCTTACAGGAGGCTTTCAATACGTAATATTTGTGCATGTATGAAATAACTAAGGAATAACAATTGACAAATTAAAGCATATGAGTAGATGCATGCATATTTTCAATGCCACTAGTTGAAAAACTACATCAATTTGTTGAAAGGGGACTCTATGATAACAAAAACAAGAATAAAAATAACAATAACAATAATGATAATGATAGTATAGTAATAAAGATTAATATTACTATTTATTATCATAAAATAGGGACTTATACTCACGAAGAACCTCAGGCGCTGTCAGCCTCCTTTTGGGATCTCTCACAAGCATTTTCCTTACCAAATCTTTTGCACTCTCAGATATACTGGGCCATGGTTCTGATGCAAAGTCAAGATTACCTTTCAAAACCTGCTCAAATATTCCTTGCTCCGTTTCTGGCTCGAATCACAATTCAATAACAAAAAAGTAAATGAAACCTTAAGATCATATTATCATAATCAATAACTATAAAAAACAGAAAATGACAGAATTCCCACCATCCCAGAACGGTGGGACCCCACAGAGTAAAATATATATTATAACACCAGCACTCCAAATATCACATTCTTGGCCATAGAACTTCCTCAAGACCTCTGGGGCCACGTAATAAGGGCTCCCGACCATATCAGTGAACATCTCACCTGTAATAAGCACTCCAAATATCACTATTTACATATATCAAAACTGGAGGATTTACATATCAGAGGAAAGATCTGAACCATATAGTATCAGACTAAGAATTACACAATTAGGCTTCATAGAATCACTGTTGAAAAAAGTCAAGTCCACCTTCAAAGTAACTACTTATATGCTAATTATCCTGTTCTTATCGTAACTAATATACACATATTATTACCAGTGTGTAGAGTTCTTTTATGTTCTAGGGCATTTGTTACAATCGTCTTTAATTAACATGGTTGTATCATTGCACATGTTCTTTAGAAGCATTCAAACCAATATTATATCATTTCACATGCCCACCTTCAGATTAGCTACTGATATGATAATTATCCCATTCTTATCATAGCTAATCTGCACAAATTATTACCAACCATATGTAGAGTTCTTTTATTTTCTATGGCATTTGCTACAATCATCTATAATCAACATTTGTTATATCATTTCACATGTTCTTAAAAAGCACTCAAGTCATTGTAATATCATTTCACACGATAACCTTCAAACTAGCTTACTTATATGCTAATTATCACACTCTTATCATAACTAACCTAGACATAATACTACCAACCATATGTAGAGTTCTTCTCTTTTCTAGGGAAGCATCAATAATCAACATTGCTATATCATTCCACATGTTCTTTAAAAGCATTCAAATCATTGTTTATATCATTTCACATGTCCACCTTCACTATCTACTTATATGCTATTTATCACATTCTACACATAATACTACCAACCATGTCGTGTCGGGGGCTAACCGGAAGCAGCCTCTCTATTCCTATGAGGTGGAGGTAAAGCTGTCTACATCTTACCCTCCTCAGACCCTACCTTAGCTTTGTTATTAGTGGGATTAAATGAGTATGATAGTGATAACATTCTCTTTAAAACCATTCAAATCATCGTAAACACAAACAATTATAACCATACCCGGCTTAAAGAACATAGAAAGCCCAAAGTCAATCGTTTTAAGCGGAGCTTCTTCCTGCTCATTATTAAACAAAAAATTCTCCGGCTTCAAATCTCTATGCATAACCCCTAACGAGTGACACGCTTCCACAACCCCAACTATAATCCTAGCTAGCTCAGCCGCCTTCTTCTCCGTATAATGCCCTCGTTGTATAATCCTATCAAACAACTCCCCACCCGCACAAAGCTCCATAACAACATGAACCGCAACCGCATCCTCATACGCACCCACTATCGATATCACATTCGGATGCCCCGCTAAATGATGCATTATCTGTATCTCCCTCCTAACATCCTCCACATCATCCTTCGTCGTCAACTTCCTTTTCGCTATCGACTTACACGCAAACTCCTTCCCTGTCTCCTTCTCTATACACAAAAAAGTTGTCCCAAATTGCCCTTGCCCTAATTTCTTCCCCACACTATAAACATCCTTCAAATTCTCTGTTTTCCTTTGCAACACAGAATCCTTCATCCCCATACTCTGCGCCCGTTTAAAACCCCCCGTCGCCTTCGTCTTTGGCTTCGGTTTCGGTTTCTCCTCATGTGAACCACTTTCCACATCATCTGATTTATTATCATTATAATTAACAACATTATTTTCATTTCTAACATTCTTTCCCTTGGTGGATCCATCGTCGGTAACCGCGGCCGGTTCGGGTGGGCGTCTGGTCCATACGGCCGCGGTAACAGACTGTATGAAGCCGTTGTTATTACGACCTGTATTGGGAGTACTACTCTTATTTCCCATTAAAAATTATGGAAACCCTAATCCCCCTATCAATATATATAAAATAATATATAAGTGGCAGGTAAACGGGCAACAAGCTGAGCGACGGACAGGTTTTGGATAGGAAAACCGATGCTACTAAAAACGAAACGTGCGGATTGCATTTGCGTGATCCGATCATGCACGTTGAACACGATATTATTATTATTATTATGTTACGGTTTTGAAGGTGGGATTGTTGTGGCAATGAAAGGTTGATGTTTAGATGTGATATTGATGAATGCTGTATAGTAATTGGGTTATGGATTGGATATTATGTTATTAATTAATATGATGAGAAACCCTAATTCCTTGAGGATGATGGAAGTTGGAAATTAGGGGAATTGTGAAACGAGAAGATTGAAACAGAGGGAGAAAATGGTGGGAAATGACGAGGTGGTTTGGGAAACGGACGAGTTATACTGAGTTAACTCATTTTTTTTATTTTTTATTTTTTGAATCCAAATATTTATGATGTAAAAAGTTATGTATGAAGTGTGTGACATTTTATTTGAATCTCATTATGTCTGTCAAGCATTACGTATGTTGCAATATGTAGTTGTAGTTTTTTTCTTTTAATATGATTATGTATTGCTCGTGTCTTGTTTCTATAGTGCTTAGCCCCGAAACAACACAAATTATCACGTGTGTTGGCGTGGACTCGTTTTAAAAACCTTACATTTATTTTTTTTATTTAATTTTGATACTTTATTTTCTGTATTAATGAACCAAGTTATTATTTTTGTTAGGCTTTTGTGCCCGGTTCTATCATGCTAAGAGTTAATTAGTCACGATTGTAGAAAATGTGAAGGATTAAGGTGAACGGAGTCCTTAACACTCACCAACTTAGGAAGGAGGTCCTACACACACCATGTAGGAACGGATAGTTGTATTATAAACATAATCTTGTTTTTTACTTTGCTTTAACTTATCTATGTTATTGTAAACCTTAATTTACCCACAAAAATAATTTAACGATGTACATACCCAACTGTAAATAGAAATTTATAAAAATGTATAAAATGCTTGTATTTGTTGCTTAAATGTGATATGTAAAACTGCTTTTTCTCTATCCCACTTCATTATGATTATCTGCCATTCATTATTGCACTAAATGCTTATGAAAAGTTCAAATTAAAGTGGATTGAACACGTCCTGCAACTATACTGATTTTTAGATGGTGTTTGGGATTTTGTTTATTCAACTCTAATGACTTTTCTAAAAAGACTTTTTAAGAAAAGTGTTTGGAATAGTCTTTATGGTGAAAAAAGCTAATAAGTCAAACAATTCTTGAACAAGAAATCAACACACACACACAAAATCAATGTATATACAAAGGGGATTACTTCACAGAAGAAAAAAAAAATATATGTACACAACACTTCACTAGCTAACCATACACCTGAAGGTGCAATCAAAACATATCCCAGATATACATGTGAATATTAATTTCTAACAGAAAAAAAAGACAAATATATGGTCAAGAGTTGAAATGGGTAACATCAGCAGAGAGATGGTTAAGGGTAGTTTTGAGATCGACCATTAAACTTGTGTACTTGTAAGGCACCTCCATTGCCCCATCTGATGTCCTTGGTCAAGAAGCATTAGCACACCTGGACTGTTGGCCATTGCGCTAAAAATGTGTCTGAAAAATTGCCCAAGAATAGAAAGATTATAAAAGCATTAGGTAAGTAACCAGCAAGCAATCGCGTCGTTTCACCAGATTTGATGTTGGATGTACAAATATGTTTATAAATTCCTAATTGTTGATGGCCTTCCTTTTGAACAGATAATTGTGTTTGGATATGTGTTTTGAGACCGAGTATTTGATGCTCAATAATCAGTTGTTATACAATGGGTTTGTGTTTCTCCAGTTCGAATGTGTAATAACTATATAATCAATTGTCGCATATAAAAGACCAAAATGGACATCCTTTTGAAAAAGGTGATGCATCTTTGGTAATGCAAGTAAAAGTCTCTTTACTTGGTTAGTTGGTTATATACTTTCATACACCGGTTAAACATATACATACATACAAGAAACTAAACGTAGAACGAATTTAAATTATAAGAAAGATTATCATTACTTACTTGTTTCTTTGTGCTCTCCTCGAGTAACCAAATGATGTGATCCACTGTCAAAGGGTAAAGATGACAAAGATAATTATCAGGTTTAACAATACAATACAATACAACAAAACAAACCAATTTGTTAGTTAAATCAAAGTTCAAACAATACAGGTTTTGGCAATACTATATTAACCTGAAGAGAAGCGTATATATATTGGGTTATGTTTTATCTCCAAAAAATATTCAACCTCCGGCATATTTATCAATAAAAAACATGGATCGGTGTTACAAACTTACAACAATACTTTTACTGTAACCATATTAACCACGCTAATTTTTTATAACCTTTACAAAAAAATAAACAGGAAAGTATTTGGAGCTGGACCAACCTGACCCGAGGTATAGCAGGCCATGACAAATAAACAGGAAAGTATTTGGAGCTAAACCTAAACCATCTATCACAAACTAACCACTATCGATAACAAATCTTAAATTTCATATGCAATCAGATTGAAGTTTAAAAGAAGGCTTACCTTAAACACTGAAAAGAAAGACAAACCCACACCATTATCGGGTTTCTTTACATAAATCTTGCTAGGTGGCGACATGTCTTTGCATAAATGTTGGGCGATTTCCTTCAATAATACCAATTGTGCCTTATCAGTCCTCATTGAAATGAGTGTTTGCCTCATGGACTCCCTATCTGCCTCTAGTGCTTGAATCCTCACGTATAGTTTCTTGACTTCCGGATCTTCAATTTCATCATGGGTAGTTGACCCTTCAGGACTACTCATAAAACTATCATCATAAGTACCAATATTAGCCTTTTGATCATTATGCGCGTGGTGTATAGAATCAACGGTATAAATTCTATCACTTGTTTCATCTCCGGATTCTGATTCGGCTTCCACCTTCTTAACACTTGGAAAGTTATTTGCAACCCTAGAAGAATCGGGTATCAAATCTTCTTCACTAGATAACCGCCTTGAGTGTTTCTTCATTGGAGAATAGCCAACTATAACCTTTTCGAAAACAGGTTGACTTTGACCAGGACTTCTTTCCAATTGATTGATTCTTTCTTCTATATCTTTTAAAGAATGCGGCGTTTCATTAAATGCATACTTTTCTACATCAACCGTTTCATTATCATGATCCGGGTACTCATGATTTTCACTCAAATTGGTGCATTTTAAAGGAGGGTAATCATACGATGCGAAATCAAACTGGCTTTCTAAATTCGTACCATCACTATTTTCACGCGTCAAGAAATCATTCTCACCATCTGCTTCTAACTCCGTAAGCCCCAAACTAATCATTCTATGTTTATACGCCTGCACTTCACACATCAAAGACTGAATCGACTGCTCACGCCTATACAACAATTCCTCCAACGCCATCAACCCTTGCTGATCATGAGCCATTTTCTCTTCGGAAAACCGCTTAAACTGCCGAGCTTCCATTTCAATCTCAGCCTTTTCACGCTGCAACTTCAATATCATCGACATGGCTTCATTCGCAGCCGACGACGAAGCATACCTTTCCTCCTCCAAATCCGCTATCAAATCCTCAATCGTCCGTTGCTGGCTCGTAACCATCTCACGCAACACGTCACACTCATTCTCAACATCCACACGCGCTACAGACGGAATTACAAACCCCGGTATAACAAACTTATCCCCATCTTCTTCTAACTCATCCAACTTTCGCTTCACCGACCGTAACCATGTGGCAGAATAACCCCTAGCTCCTGGATCACAATAACCACATCCACAATCACAACATTTCACCACACTAGTGCTTTCTAAATCCATATTTTCATCAAATCCACATAATATAATAATCAGTCAATCCATCTTATTGACCTAAACATTACAGTATATGACTATTCCCCCCTCATATTAATAATTCCTCAACAAATCCTCAATAGGATTATAGGACCCTGCAATAACAATTATCTTCACTAATTAAACATTTAACCATCACAAAATATGATTACAAATTATGTGGTAAAATTAATGAAAATAAAGATTAAGTGGTGAATTATTTACCGTTAAAACGTTAGCTCATGATAAGGATGATGATATTGATAAGAAGAAGAAAGGAGGGGAGGGGAGGGAATTGTTGTTCAAAGGGAGGGAAATGAGTAAATTTTGGGGGGTTGAAACAGATAAAATCGAAACCCTAGATTTATATTTCTGTTATATTTCTGATAATAAATATTGATTTCGTTAATATTTAAATTCGTGTTTCTCGCCAAACAAACAATACATCAAATTTATGTTTGTTATTGTTAAAAAAGCAATTGCTAAAATTATATGCGAGGCACTTATTACGAGTGTTAGTAAGAATCGTTAGGCGTCGATCGGTTGGTGAGGTATCGATTAGCGATTAGTCCGGACTAGTAGCGATTATTATGTAATTTTCATTTTTGTATATATACACGCATTTTATACATTTTATATGTAGTTTTTTTTTAAGTAGGCATGTTTTAATTCCTCGACTCACTTCTTTAAGTATATAGGATTAAAATCGTCAGAATTTACTGATTTTGGTCAGAATGTTACCAAAATTCAAATTTTGACCAGAATTTGACTGGAACCGCTAGATAGCCACCGCCTGGCAATTAATCGGTATTTAGTTGGTTAACCTCCGACTAGCGATTAATCAAAAATTAATCGGAGTCAGATCAGCATCTTTACAACCATGCTTACTACTCTACTAGAGCATCCACAAGGTTGATTGTAATAAATCTCTACGATTTCAAACATATTTATAAAAACTTATATTTTCCACAATAAAACAAACTTCACAAACTAATGTTAATGTTATAATTGTATGTTTAATATTTGTATGTGAGGGAAGAGGGCACCACATGAAGGTCATTGGAGATATGCAAATCCGAATTTGGGTGTGTCGAACTTCACTCACAACATTAGTACGTAGGAGTGGTTCTCAAGTTCAGACCTTTGCCACATAGGGGCATTAATGTTCTTAGTGGAGTGGAGGGCTCTCGATATTTTCACATTAATTGATTGTTTTGTCGCTAGATGTTTATTAGCTCAACGTCCGATTGGACGATTTTTCAGTTAGAGTCTAGTCACATAGATAATGGTAATTGTTAAATAAGAGTTACATTGAGGTTTTTTTAGGTAATCATAATCACAAACCATTTAGTGAGATAAACAACTACATAATTGTCGTTATGTATAAAGTTTAAGGGGATAGATAAACATACATGTGCAAATTTCTTGCATTTATCTAATTAAGCATTCATTTAGTATTTAACTGAGTGAGTAATATTCAAACAAAATATGTAAAAACGTAAATGATATTAGATCAATTCAAAAGCTATTTGTATATAATAAATATATTATTGTATTTACTTGGATTGGTGGGTGCAACTTTTCATAACACTTATGCACGTTTTCTCGTTATTTCAAAGAATTGAAAACAAGATCGGATCGTACGAACAAATCTAAAATATCATTTAGTAAAACAAAAACTACTACATTAGAACCAAAAACAAATGCAACACTAGTTAGGGTTCGGAATACAGAATTGAGTGACGACGCAACTTATTGTCCGTCTGCGTGCTATCTTGATGCAGTTTTTAAGAGAAATGAAATGATAAATTGGTTGATTTAAAAAAAATAAGTATTTACATAGTAATAACTAATAATAATACGTAAATCAAAAACGTCTAACGAACTTGCAAAGAGTTTAAATCAATCTACACGTTCCAGTTTTAATAAATGCAGCTAGAAGCCTAGAATCATACAACTATCATAAATTTATAATGCATCTATGTGGGTATGTTGTGTCCATGTATGTAGTAGGAATAGAATTGACAACTACGACCGCAAAAGCAATAAATAATTCAATGTAGAATATTATTTTGAAAACCATAAGTCTATACATTAACACGCTATGGAAAATGCAAAAGACATTAATAGGTATATGTGTTGACACAATTTATTTATTAATGCCGTTTAAATGAACCTAAAAATTTAAAAACCTAAAAAAACTTATATTACGTATATTATTTGTTGTTTATGTATGAGATATTATAAACAAATAGATGTGTTAGATGTCTTATATTCTTCATTGAATAGATGTCGTTTTAGTGCCGAAGATCCTTGCTTTGAGAACCGCTTTTTGAATGAAACATACCTTTAAAAAAAACAAATAGATGTCTTATATTCTGCATTGAAGGAAAAATAAACTTAACATTTATATTTTTAGGTGATCAAATGAGAATAAACTTAATGTAAGAATAAAATAGAAGAATAGACATAATGATAAAACAATAAATACTTTAACTTTTCTTACATTAATTTGTATCTCTCTGATTAATTAGTCATTAACACTTTATCCTACACATTATCAATGTTTGATCTACATATATCAAAATTCATCCTACATGGTAAAACGTTCGGAAACATCATGAATAAGTGCAAAAAAAATGATGTCTACCTATGTAATTCGTAATCATTCTCACACTTCTCACAAAAATATGATCTTTGTACGCTGGCCGCACCCCATCTTACATATATCGAAATTACCATATATTTATCCTACTCATATCGAGATCATCATACGTTTATCTTAGGCATATAAAACCTCATCCTGCGTATACACTACACATATCAAAATTATCCTTCACTCTAAATTAGGTGTTTTGAAAAATATATTTTAAAAATGAATTATGAGTTTATTTATTTATAATTAGTTTAGGGGGTTACGAGAAAAGAATAATTTATTTAACATTAAATACAACTATTCAATATAAAATTTCTATTTGTTTAAATTTGTTTTTTTTTCTTTTTACACAATATTTTCTTCTCATTTATATTCTTCACTGTTCGTTTTTTATTTGTATTTAATACGATTATCATTTTGAAAATTGATTCTGTGTTAAATTCAAAATGAATCCTTTTATTAATATTTACGTAGCTCACAAATAAATATTCTAGTTACAAATAAATGCAAGGGTTACATGCCAAAAAAATCATTTAATATCACCTTAATATATATCTAGTAGTTTGGTTAAAACAGGTCTAAACCGGTTGGCTAAAGTATAATTATATTCTTAACAATAAGATATCGCATTATTATTATTATAACTAAAATCTAACGATTAAAATTTAAAATCAATAGGCACCTTCTAAACGGATTTAAACAAATTCCATATTAGGACAAGATAAAACTTGTAGGGCCGGTTTTGGGTGGTTTTGGTGTCTGCCTGAGAGGCCGGAGTTTTTAAAGAGAAATTAAATATATTAAGTGTATGTTATGTATTTCGTTTTGAAACCATGTATCAAATCCTCACCACGGCAACCAACAGTCCAACACCCCCCCCCCCCCCCTCCCCCCTTCTACAAGCTGACATCACCTACCATTTGTCAACATCATATTCACCCCAATCAATATACATGTTAAAACTTAAAATATAAACAGACACTACATTAGAGCATGTGTAGTGGGGGGCTTTATATATGGAGCCCCCCTTCCTGATTGGTCCATGTGACTGCTGAGTCAGCATGGAGAGAGAGAAACTGAAAAAGGGGTGTAGTGGTGGGGCTTTATATATAAAGCCCCTGAATCTGATTGGTCCACGTGGATTTTATTTTTTTTATTCTTTTAACTCAAAATAAATAAAATAAAAGGTAAATAAATATAAAAAAATTACAAATAATATTAAAAAACACACAATTAATATTAAAAAAAAAGTTACAACTAAAATTAAAAAAAAATACAAATAATCTTAAAAAAAATACAACTAATATTAAAAAAAATTACAACTAATATTAAAAAAAAAAAACAAACACACTAGAGGTCATATTTTTTCAGGATTTGTTGCATGTGAAGCATTGCAAGGCGTAGCGCGTCTCCTTCGAGGTCTTCGATCGATTTCGACAAAAACTCAATGTCTTTTTCCCTTTGCCTCGCCTCTTGGAGCTCGACAAACCTTTTATTCTCCACCACTCTCTGCATCGTCTCCAAACGTCTTTGGCCAAGGTCGCGAATATCTTGAAGTCTACGGTTCATTTCTTCGAAATCTTCCTTCAAGCCACCACCTGCTGCCGAAGACGACTCCCCCTTCCCACCCTTTGTTGATTTTCTACCAGCTGGTCTAGGGATATCCTGCTCCTCCTCCTCCTCCTCATCCTCCTCCTCATCAACCAAATTAACATGATCACCTAAACTCACATAGCGAGCATCGGATGACGGTGTATCCGGATCTCGCGTCGAGGAGGAGGTTTTGCTACGTTTTGATGGTCCTCCTCCTCCTGATCCTCTTCCTCTCCTGATCCTCCTCCTACCACCCGACCCCATAGCCGGTACCTTAGCCCACTTAGGACTTTTTCTCAACATCTCCCAAATTTTCAAATACGGGAACGGTTGGCGGGTAGCTCTCATCTCGTCCAACGCTCTTGTCAACACACCATCATCACCTTCCCCACTGCCCCTGTTGTCCATACAACGCTGGTAAACCTGAGAAAACGCGTGACATCTATTATTTATGTCCGACCACTTTCCCGATACCGAGTCGTTCTCTCGATACTCCCCTCTACCCATCACACTAAAAAACAACGCTCGAATCCGAATCCAAAACTCAGGAAGATGTTGATAGTTGGCTACAAAAAAAAATTATACGATTAGAAATATATAACGAACAATATATATATAAAAAATAAATACTATATATAAAACACGAACAATATATATATAAAAAAATTATCTATAAATATAAAAAAATTTACTAACCAACTAGTGGATCCTCCGATACGTCGAGCCAGGCTCTCGCTAAAGCATATTCCTCGTCTTGGGCCCAACGTTCTATTTGCTTTTTTTGACGAGGTTGGGTAGGATCTTTCTTTTTATGCGAGCGTTTCCCGCGCCCGCTCCCACTCCCACGCCCGCGGCCCCCCCGTTGAGAACCCTCGGGTTCGTCGGTCTCCACTTGAGTTTCTGGCACGAGCTCGGCCTCCTCTTGAGAACCTTGGCCATAGTTTGGTGGAGGAAAAAATTGGCCCGGTTGTCCATAGTTTGGTGGAGGATAAAAGTGACCCTGGAGTAGTTGCGCGTATTGCATTGTGTTCGGGTCAAACTCCGACCAATTGGGTGGCAGTGGAGTAGTAGTGTTTGGCCTCGAACCCGGGCGACCCGGGACCCCGAATGGTGAACCGTATGGAAACATTGTGTTTTTAGTAGTGTGTGTGTTTTTTAGTGTGTGTGTTTTAGTTGTTTGGTTGGTTTTTTATAAAAGATTGTGTTTGTATATATATAAAACCAACAAAAAAAAAATTACCGTTCAAATTTAATGTGGGGGCAACGGTCAAAAATTTGACCCTTTTTTTCAACCACCAGGCCACGTGTCGCGTTCTTATTGGTCCATTCGTTTTCAACCCGGCGTGATAAACATAAAGCCCCAACCCCAAAAAGCCCTATAGAAAATTTTGCACAATAACGCCTTACTACGGATGGTCTTATATGTAAAAAAAAAAACCTACTCGCATACTCGTTTTTTGTGATCACGTAAATTGGACCATATAAAGGCATAAACTAAAGAAACACATCTTATTGTACAACTCGGCCTTTCTTATATACTAGTATACTCCATTTTCTCTATTGAAAGCTCATTTTGGGTATTCAAGTGGAAACTTCCCAATAAATCATAAATCCTAAATATTATTTAGTTGGTTACATTTAACTATGAAGTTACACTGTCAACCATAACCAAAAATTCTCAAAAGTGTGTTGATTGTATTTAAAACAAAAACATTCACTATGATATCCAGATCGCAAACAAATGTGAAATTTACATATAAATGATGTCTGCCTGAAGTAGGAATGGCAACCTCGATTTATGCTTTACATTAGCATAAGGAAAAAAAGAATAATATTAGATAAAACGCGCCAGGTAGGGGTCGAACCTACGACCTTCTGCTTAGGAAACAGACGCTCTATCCACTGAGCTACAGGCGCTTTGTTATTTTTATATCTAAATTAAATATTTAAAATCACTATATGGTCACGTTTTCAAATCTTTTGCTAATACCTGCCCAATATTCAGTGAATTCATGACATTTAAATCAGATTTTTGATCACGCTCTAATGCTTATTAAAGCTCTAATATAGTTCACCGTATCGCTGGAGATTGATGTACAGGAAGAGGACATTCTAATGAGGAATTGTAACGTTAGTATCAATATCAGGCCCAACCGTCCGGTTTATATATTGTAATCACTAGTAAATGAAATGAATCAATGAATTCTTTTACCATCTTACATATTTTAATACTTCTTACTTTTAGTATTGATGCTTATGGTTTAAGTGTGTGATATCATTACATTTCTTTAACTGTAGTTAGTTTTGATGATGCATTGAGCTTGCAAACTTTTGGAACTTCATAAGGCTTTTGGTCAATTTTGATCGCCATCTGTAGGTAACGAGATCAACCCGCTACATGAACCAGCACTAGATATGAAATTAGAAAGTAAACAGCTACATGAAGCATAACTCTTTAAAGATTTGAAGTCTTTAATAGATGTAAAGTTCTACTGCTTTTCTTCCGAGTTATGTTTACGGGCTTTTCGCTATTCAAAAGTTTAAAAATGCGAAAAATTGAATTGGCTATTGAGATACATCAGAAAATAGCGAATTCAACTTTTTCTTATTCTCAGTCTTTGAACTCGGCGATTTTGAATAGTGAAGAACCTAGGTAATCAAACGTGGTAAGGTGCAGCAATTACGCCTTGCATTCATCAAGGCACAAATGCGCAAATACCGGCCAAATTCGGCTGAAAACCGGTGTTAACAGTCTGAAAGAGCTAAAAATGGCTTAGAGCCAGTCTAAAGTCCCTAAAATTGGCTTGTTTATACTGTGCATTTTTCTTAAACGGCCCGCACTTCTCAAGTGCTTTGCACCTAGGCGACAGCTGACAGGCTCACCTTTTGCTCCCTGAGTGTGCCTAGCGTCTTGAACTACATAGCAAAGAACCCAAAATCATAACTTAATAAAGCACCAAAAAAAAATAAATAATTTTTTTTTTTTTTTAAATAATTTTGATTTAATTTCATTTAAAACAAAATACGAAAGTTACATTATAATAATAATAATAATTTTTTTGAGAAAAGACTGTTTGGATCCTATACTTCTATAGGATTTGCTTGCTGCTGTTGATAAGATGAATTAACACCATAAACAGAAAACTAAGAATAACAACTTCCTTACCCAAGCCAAGAATCCAAGATAAAGTTTCATTATGGATTTTAGGTCAGCGTAGTACATCCTTTCTTGTCCAATTAAAAAAATTAGCTTGAAAGAGAAACGGATCAAATGAGTTAAAATGAGTCAATACCATTGTAGTGTAGTGGTAGAGATATTGGTGGGCAGTGATAGAAGACCCAGGAGATCTTGGGTTCGATTCTTGAGCTAGACCGATTTTATCGGCAATTGATGCGGCTGGGTTACCGGGTTTTCCCCGGAATTGATGTTTTGACAACTCAGGTACTCTCGGAGTAATTGAATTTGTCGAAAGGGTGCCCCGAGAGTGCTCGGGTTTGATTTGTTGGCCGTTAAAAAACAAAGGAAAAAAAAAGAAAGAAAGATTCTGCTGTGCCTGTTAGTGAATGCAGGCCCTAAAACCAATAATTTTAAATCTCAGGACAATGTATCCATACATGTGATCATAACAACATATGATTTGATAAATAAAAATAAAAACGCGCCAGGTAGGGGTCGAACCTACGACCTTCTGCTTAGGAAACAGACGCTCTATCCACTGAGCTACAGGCGCTTTGTTGTTATGCAATCGAATTAATTTATATATATATATATATCTTGTTACATGCAACATTTAGTTTGAGGACCAACTTTCGACATTTGGATAATTGGAGTAGGAATTTGTATAAACTCGTTAAAAATTAAAATTAAAATAATAATATTTGTCATGTTATATGTTTTGAACCCAATATTCGATATTTCGATTCACTCAATTCTAAATAGGTTTGACTTTTTATTTTTTAACGGCAACTAAGTTATATAAAAAAAAAAGCTAGCGACAAGGTCGAACAAAAAGAAACATGGAAAAAATGATATTACAATGTTGCAATATTAAAAGAATGCCAACACGCCCAATTCAAATTTTGTAATTTAGACATCTTTTCACCTAAATAGTCAACAGTTTACAACTAATTGTGGCATGGTCCATTTTCCTATACTAGTAGATTAATAATTTAAATTTATGTTCACACATTTTGTGACTATTTTTTATGTAGTGCTAATATTTTAAGGTAACTAATTTATCCCGTAAACATGTCTACAAAACTATAGAAGATCAATTGACCCTTTGAGGAAACCAGATTTTCTGATAACAAAGATATAGAAAAAGCGTCTTCTTGTTGTATGGCCCAAAAATTTGGGATGTGAAAAGCCGGTCTAACCACTGGCCAGATCTGGAACTGACCCAAGATGTATATTTTGATTAAATCTTCATAAAATCTATACTATATTATAAAGAATGAGAGGAAGATACCTAACAAATTTAAGTAATTACAAATTTTTATGCTTATAGTACAACACTAATTGAGGATAGTATGGAGGCAACATTGTCTTTCTACATGAATATTACATTAATAAATAAAATTTAAATTGATTAATGAAGTAACTTTAATACAATACAATTAAATTGCTTTTATTAGTTTCTTTAGGTATTCTACCTTAAATGACTATGGTTTCATGTAATTTAGAGATTGAAATATAAACAAATAAAAACTAACGACAATATAAGTTAATGAAAAGAAAATTAATTAAGAATCGAAATATAATAAGTAAACACATGTATGGCTTTAACGTAAACCTTCAACAAAAACTAAAATAAATTTACATTATATTATTTCATATGGTTTAATCAAAATTATTAGAAAGAAGTTTCAACTTTCAACTAATAGATTTTTACATTTGAATGAATTCGAGTGTTAACTTGAAAATTAAGGATATTTAAGAATCTTCTATCCTTTCCTATTCATGTAACCGATGACCATTCATAATTTGGTAATAATACCCATTGTTTTGTAACATATGAATTTCTACCTATAAATCTTCAAACCTATGCCATCACTCACTTATTATACATCACAATAACACGAAATCCCACCAAAAGTCTGTTTGCAATGATCATCCTACTGTTCAATTGTCGCTTAACCGTCACGGCCTGTTACTCGAGTTCCGCCAATCGCAACCACGATCACCACAACACAACACAACACAACGAGACACTGTCACCATTGTAACAGCCGCGATAAATACAAGTCGACTTCGTTTCTGTGTAGTACAAAACGCCATGGAGGTACAACTTTCTCCTTTTTAGTACAACTTTCTCCTTTTTAGTTCATTATGTGAGATGGTTATATACAACCTGACATTTTGGAAACCAATGATACAAACATAAGAACTTTCGACGATTGGGCTAACTTGAATAAATAAGGAAGAAAAATCGATTCTTATATCTTACATATTATGCAATTGCTATATCTCATTGTATTCATCTAAGATATTATACAATATGCAAGTTCACTTGTCAGGGGACTTGAGGCCACTCACTTAACTTTATTGTAGAGAACCAACAGAGATGTGATGTAAGAAGTTCATATCGCTCATCTGACCCGGGTCAAGATTAAAACTGGCCTGCATGAAAGTAAGAATGTATACCTTCATTGATTTTCATGTGATTGAACTGCATATGTGGTGGAGGCAATGTTTATGCTCTGCTGTCAAATGTACCTTATGAAAGGATGGACCCATGAATCCAACCCCAAATTACTGACGATGGGGTGTTTTCAGATTTTAAACCCATGTGAAAAATTTAATCCCTAGTCAAATTTTTTGATCCACTTATTTTGTTATTAACCAAAAACTTATATAACTTTATTTTAGTTGTCCTTTAAGGTTTACAACAAAACCATAAATGTGTTTAGTTATTATTCTTCAATTCTTAATTAACCACACGCCTACACATCATAACCATAACCGAATCATAATTTTTGCTTAAGCAATTATGTCTTAACTAAACCAATCTACGTGGTACGTTCCCCGCTGCATCGCGCGGGCATCCACCTAGTATATATAAAAGGGAAAATGGCCAAAATAGCCCGTTGACCGTGCGATTTGCCTAAATGGCCCTCTCCCCCCTCTTGGAGAGACCGGTCACGTTTCCCAACCAGTTTGAAGCGTCTCCCGAGAGGCTTCCCACATGAACCAATACAAAACCAACACCTCAGCCCTCTCCCCCCTCTTTGGAGAGACGGGTCACATTTCCCAACCAGTCTGAAGCGTCTCCCGAGAGGCTTCCCACATGAACCCCCTTTCTCTCTCCCGAACCCCCTTTCTCTCTCCTGAACCGTTTCCTCTCTCTCCCTCTCTCCCTTTCTCTCTCCTGAACAGTCTTACACTCTCTCCAATCTCCACCGTTGACTCCCTCCTCCGTGACCTCACCGGAAACGTTTTCCGCTTCCTCCACTTTTACGACGTCGTTTCAGGTACACTCTACTCCGATCACCGTTAAAAAACCATTTCATTATAAAATATCATTTATTTATGTAGTAATTAGTAACTTATTTGCGTGATGAATATCAAGATGAAAATGAATAACCTGAATGATGATCGGAGTAGACCCTTGTTAACCAAAACGGCATCGTTCAGGTTATTCATTTTCATCTTGATATTCATCACGCAAATAAGTTACTAATTACTACATAAATAAATGATATTTTATAATGAAATGGTTTTTTAACGGTGATCGGAGTAGAGTGTACCTGAAACGACGTCGTAAAAGTGGAGGAAGCGGAAAACGTTTCCGGTGAGGTCACGGAGGCGGGAGTCAATGGTGGAGGTTGGAGAGAGTGTAAGACTGTTCAGGAGAGAGAAAGGGAGAGAGAGAGTGAGGAGACGGTTCAGGAGAGAGAAAGGGGGTTCAGGAGAGAGAAAGGGGTTCAGGAGAGAGAAAGGGAAAGAGAGAGTGAGGAGAGAGGAGAGAGAAAGCGAGGAGAGAGAGTGTCTGATGAGGTGTTGGTTTTTTATTGGTTCATATGGGAAGCCTCTCAGGAGACGGTTCAGACTGGTTGGGAAACGTGACCGGTCTCTCCAAAGAGGGGGGAGAGGGCCATTTAGGCAAATCGCACGGTCAACAGGCTATTTTGGCCATTTTCCCTATATAAAATGTAAGGCTAGATGCACTATTTATCCTTGTTTTCCCTTTTAAACATATTAAGTTTGGTGATTTCTACACTAGGATGTTTGAACTTTGCTGATTTCTACAACATTACATAATATTAATGTACAAACTTATTGAATAGTAAAATTGCCATTATTGTAATTTTGTCAAGGTAGAAAACTAATCATCATTAACATTAACATTATTATATTCCTTTAAAGGTAGCAACGTGACTAATCACTTAATCAGCTTCCTTGCTCCACGCATATCCACCAGTTTCAACGTGGCAGCGTGACTAACCCTTATTTGCCTCTTTATTATTGAAGCCGATGGTTGTTCTCTTTAAAACACCCCTGGGAAGAGAGAGAGAGAGAGAGATAGGAATATATCGCCAACCGTTTTCCGACGACTCCTTCGATCGAACCCAAACAACCTCCATGGCAGCAGCAACCAACATGGCCTCATCATCTTCCCTACGATGACAGTTCAAGAGGTCTTTTATATATTAATTAAATATAATTCTCAACATGAGCAGAAACAATGACGTTGTCTGACTTTTCAATTTGACCACATATGTTTCAAAGATTTTCTTTATAATAATGGTTTGGCATATCACTCTTACTCATATTGGATATGAACCACCTAATAGAGAGTCAGAGAAGATTATAATGATGACGACATCTTATACAGCCGCCTGAGGCGGCTTCTGTTGGATTGTCATTTGTCAAACATGTGCTTCCAACCCGGGTCGCCTATTTTTATGTGGGTTTGAATCGACGAAGCAGTGTGGTGGTGATGGTTTCAATCGACAACAAGGGAGTGTTTGAAGTGGTTTATTTTGTGTGTCTAAATCAACAAGGGAGGTTTTGACGTGGTGTAAGGTGGCAGTTTGACGAGGTGGTGAAAGGTAGCGGTGGTGAGAAGGGGGTGTTATCTGATGTTGTAGGGTACTCAATTGGGTCAAGCCCAATAGCCCAAGAAACCAAAATTATTAAATAAAAGAGTGGGTCAAGCCCAAGCCCAACAAGGAAGCCCATTTGGGTTTTACCCATCCCCACTCTATAAATAAGAGGGCAAACCATGCCATTCAACTCAGATTGGTCTTACCACAAGACCTCTCTCACTCTCTCTCTCTCTCTAAACTCTCTCTCTAGAGTTATTCTCTAATAATACTTTCAGCAGCAGAAAGCCGAAGCCTTGAAACCTTCAAGCACGCAAGCTACTGCTGTACATTCTTAAACCATGCTGATTCCACAACCAAGCTGGCCCCAACAGCCACTACATGAGGAATCACACTCTGTTACTCGCAAGTCTCAGCCTTCATCAGGCTCACGTGGTTGGTCCCTAGTTGTAACTTGGGATCAAGAGTTTCTTTCTTCAACATCATGTTCTTATTTTTTATCTTTTCTTAAGTTAATCAATAATAACAACATTCTGACTTTGGGTTGATCCCAAATCAGAATCATAACAACTAAAATATCAAAACTCTTGAACCTCCCATCTACGTTTACAACGTAGAGGGACACCACGACTTGCGTTTGGTGAACTGAAACCCTTTAACCCTTTTACCTCTTCTGACGAGTTCTTTCATGCTGCTGGTCTAACCCTTTAAGCAGCAGACGAGGTCAGAAGCCTGACGACCTTGGAACGTTCAGACCCTCTCCGGACCTACATTTGTTGTAGCAACAAGTTGGCGCCCACCGTGGGGCCGTGCTACTTAGAACATAAATTCTTTGTAGTTCGGCTCCGTCGATCTATTTTCTATGTTCTTTCTACGTTTGGAGAAAACGTTCCTAGTGAAGTCACTTCTACACCTCTTACACATCCATGTTTCGTCGCGTGCTCTACGATGGATCTATGCTAGAATCTACGATTATAAGGTTCTAAACCTCTAGCATTGACAAAATAATTAATTTGAAACATGGCTTGTTAGTCCTCAAGAAAGTATATGCATGACAAAGTCATTTAATCTTTTGACAGTGACATTTCACATCAAATATTACATATTTAATTTTTTTAGAATAAAAGAAAGTCAAAACCTACTAATTTACTTTTTGTAGCTCTGTCACCTATCTTTTTTATTTATTTACATTTCACTTTGAGTGAAGTATAAAAAAATGTAAAAAACAAAAAGAGGGTGTGACATGTACTATACTATTATCAAATCAAATAGTACATAAAGTTTTCAACTTGTACTAAAGGTGGTAAAAAAAAAAACAAGATGATGGTGCATGACCAACGACATACATAGTGTAGTAGTAACTTTTTATTTTCCTAACAAAAAAAAAAGGAAAAAGTAAAACTACTTTACACATATTTCAATAAAGAAGACTTTTATATGACAAAGCACATGGCATATATTGTTATTTGTGAACTACTTTATAAAAAGTAGATATGACTTTTGTATCCCATGTGCACAAAAAGATAAAACTACATGTTTTTAACCAATGGGTACAAGGCAATAACCTTTTCAACTTTCAGTCTTATATTATTTACTACAGGCTTCTAGCTTTTCAGAATAAAGTTACTAATAACTACAGCTTTACAACCTCTTAAGCTACGAAGTCTTGAAGCCTTTAAGCCTTCGTTCATCAAAATTTCACAGAACTCTTAGGTTGTTGCCCATCAAAGCCTTAAAGCCTTTCAGGCTGCTATTCTCTAAAACATTCCAACCTTTCATTTTACAACCATCTTTCTAAATCATGAACATATTTTGTCAAATAAAAAAGGAAAATCATAATCTACATATGTCTGTCATTTATCTTTGATAATTTTTTTTACCACTTTTTGAAAGTCAAAGATTCTTGACAACAAAGAAATATTTTCCGTGTATATTCATACATGTATGCATAAAGTACAAATATTTATAGATAAATAAAGAGTAAACTTTCTACCCATTATTTATAAATAAATGCATACACTCTGCCCAATACTCTTTAAATTTCCTAGAGACTTCATACTAAGTCACTCATCTTGGAAAAATACATTTACACAAAAAGACAAAAATACATACTTTTATCCAATGAATAAAAGCATGGAACCCTTTTACCTTACTGTGTACAGAGCATCTTTCAGCTTTTCAGACTAGGCTTATAGGTCTACTGTACACGGAAGCTTTTAAGCTTTCAAGATATTATTCACTGTAACTCTATACACTACTGTTCACAACAGCTTTATAGCTTACTGTACCTACTGCAACCTTTTAAGCTTTAAAGCTACTCTTCAGCCTAGGTGCATAGGATACCGTGTACTACAAGCCTTTAACCTTTTCAGCTTTTAAGATATTAGTCACTACATCTACATAACATTTTTAGGTTGCTAACCACTACAACTCTTCAACTTACCGAGTTCTACGGCCTTTTAGGCTATGCTCATCAGAATTTCACAAGATTTTTAGGCTGCTACTTATCAAAGCCTTTAATCCTCTCAGGCTACTACTCGTCGAAGCCTTTAAGCCTTTTAGGCTACATTCATCAAAAATTTCACAGAACTTGGAGGCTACTGCTCATCAAAGCCTTCAAGCCTGTCCGGCTAATGCTCATCGAAGCCTTCAAGCCTTTTAGGCTTCGCTCATCAAAAATTTCACAGAACTTTTAGGCCACTGACCATCGAAGCCTTCAAGCCTTTTAGGCTACTACTCACTAAAGCCTTTAAGTCTTTCAGGCTACAGACCATCGAAGCCTTAAATCCTTTCAGGTTATTGCTCATCGAAGCCTTCAAGCCTTTCAGGCTACAGTTCTCTAAAGTCTTCCAACCTTTCAGGCTATTGCTCACACAAGCTTTAAAGTCATTTCGGCTATTATCCATGGAAGCTTTAAAGCTTCCCAAGCTACTATTCCCTAAAGCTTGATAACCTTTTAGGCTACTTATCATAGAAGCTTTACATCACTTTAAGCCACTATTTCCTAAAGCTTTACAACCTTTTAGTAATTAATAACAAAAACTAAAAGATACGTGCATGCTTTTTCTGACAACCCATGGAGGTTAAACAAAAAGTGAGTGTTATCAAAAGTCAAAAGAGAATAGCCCTATAGCCTCTTAGCTTTTCAGACTAGACATAAAGACCTAGTTATTTCACAGCTCGTTGAAGCTTCAAAGCCTTTTGGGTTACTATTTAATGAAACGTTCACAGCCTTTTAAGCTATGGTTCATTAAAGCTTTAAAAGTCTTTCAGGTTTCCAATGCCTTACAGCCTTTTAGTCTATTCCAGCGGAAGCTCCAAAGACGATAGGCTACCATTCAACAAAGCTTCACAGCCTTTTGGCCAAGTATCCAATGAAGCGTTTAACCTTTTTAGGCCAATTTTCATGGAAGTTTTATATCAGTTCTGGCCACTAATCCTCGAAACTCTACATCCTTAAAAGGTTGCTGCTCATCAAAGCTTTACAGCCTTTTAGGCTACAAGATTCATTAAAGACTTATAGCTTTTCAGACCACTGTGCGTTGAAGCGTCACAACTATTTAGCTTCACAACGTTCAAATTGATCATTCATGAAGCTTTGATCAGCTTCAACTTCTAACAGCTTCAAAAGCTACACATGAACCATTTATACTAACGACCAAGTCAAAACAACGTTCCTTACCAATAGCCACAAATACAGTTATGATGCAAACATTGTAACATTTTTGAACGCTGTTACATAAGGAAACGTCAAAATAAACATATGGTTCAAAACATCAACCTATGGATCTTTAAATCGCCAACGTTGCAAGCCTTCAAACAAGCTTTTATTCTATGAACGACCTCATAGATCCGAAATAAAAGCAACTTCAATCAAGGAGTTATACACATCTTGCAAGCAAAAGAATCAAATAAACTAGTAAAACGCGCCTCTAGCCATGAACACCTTTTACCAAGGGCTGATATGAATAAGTTGACATGCTTAAATAAAGCAAGTAACCCCCGAAGCAAATAAGCATATCAGCTCAGAGGGTTAAAGGATAACAGGGCAAAAGGCTTCCCCTAACAGCAACCTATATAGCAACAAACCTTCAAAGGAGGAACAAAGAGGTTTGATGTACAACAACACTTTGATATCAGTCAGAATCACTCATCACCATGTCATGACTACTTCTGACTAGGGGGCTGGTGGCTCGTGTGGACAAACCTACATTTAAAAGAAGTTGAGAAACAAAGAAGCAAAACAGTTACACATGTCAACTTATTTACTCAAATGCTGGGATGCCTTCAAGCATCTTGCCATAGCAAAGAAACACGATAACTCAAAACAACAGCCTAGCTACTTTCTTTCGCGGAAGTTCAGAAGCTTAAAGGCTTACTATATTGGGTCAACATTATTCAAGGAAAGGCAAACCCCTTATCAAGACTAACCTCGTGTTCAAACAACCTAACGTCTCAATGGGACACGCATGCCACCTAAAGCATATGCTTTTCTGCCCTTGAAAAGACAAACAACTCAAGGAAGGAAAAGCCTCTACATGCCAACAAGGTTACTTCAAAGGAATGAAAGAAAAGATCGTTGCGTACACAAATCAACACCTCCCATACATCCTCCCATAACACCACCTTAGCTACAATGTGTGAACAAAGTTAGAATCGTTCATCCAAGAGGTTATAAACCTCAAAGGTCCTTACAAACTCTAACCTTGTAAACACAAGAGGTTTTAAGCTTTAACCTCAGAAGCTTAGAAGGTTTGAACCTCACAGGTCTTCATAAACTATGACCTCCAATGCTTAGAAGGTTTGAACCCCACAGGCCTCCATAAGACATGACCTCCAAAGCTTAGAAGGTTTAAACCTCACAAGTCTCCATAAACCATGACCTCCAGTGCTTAGAAGGTTTAAGCCTCACAGGCCTTCATAAGCCATAACCATCAATGCTTAGAAGGTTATGGATTTCAAAGGTTATCACCCCGGAAGCCTGGAAGATTATAAGCTTCACAACGTATCACCTCTTTTGGCTACAAAAGCTCAACAACAAGTCAAACTCGTTACCAACACAAGTTTTATACCTCAAGGATGACAAAGGTTAAAATACATCACATGTTCATGATAACATTGGTAGACTTGACATAATTCTTACATAAACTCCTTCGAACATGTCGTTAAAAGCTTCAAATACTTAGAAGTTTCAAAAAAACAGCTCATAAGCTTCAAAATAAACAAAACAAGCTTTAAAGCTCAAAAGCTTCAAAAAACATTAAAAGAAGCTTAAACGCTTCAACTACGACAAGCTTAAGAGCTTATAAGCTTCAAATACAACAACTGAAGCTTAGAAATTTAGAAGTTTCATATACAACAACTGAAGCTTACAAGCTTGAAAGCTATACAATAATCAGAGGAGGACAAAGAAGCTATACATATCATGACTTCTGCTCTAAAGCTGAAACGAATACAAGCATCTTGCTAATATGCAACATCTTATCAATCCTTGAACGAAAACATAGATTATCCAAAGCAACCTACTCAATCGCCGAAGCTCTTGCTAAAACATCAACGCTTCTCACTCACACTAAGCGCAAACGCCTACCCGAAAAAATCTCTACCAAAAGCATGTTACCCAAGCTAAACATGAATACGAAGTCTGAAGCTTCTAAGCCTTCAACCATCTTTGGAGATTTAGCAACTACAAAGACTACAAAGTCAAGACAAGCTAACCTAAACCAACCTAAGAAGCATGTCAACACTTCAGCAACTCACGGAATCGTGAAAAATGGGGATACATAAGAACATATTAGTAATCTGGTAACACCAAGAACCACCAAGGATCAAGCCCCATAGAAGCATAAAACCAGAAGCATTGAAGCATCATGCTATAAACAAAAAAAGATTAAGGACGAACCAAACCGCGATGCTAAGGCGTTGAAGCTGTTGGCAAGATAACAAAGCGAACTACTTGGCGACAAAAGTAGATTTGTTAAAACACCAACACCTTGCCAAAGCACTTTGATACAACACATAAGAGTCTTCCTAAAAGACAACTTACATGTTACAAAAACAAAACCTTGGAAAGCTTGGCCCAAAATAGAATGAACGACACATTGTGCTCAAAGCTTACAACGGCAGATCCTACAAGCTTAATCGACCAAGAAGGAAAGAAAGTCCCAAAACATTGGGACGAGACCACCTTAAAAGGTTCAATGTAACCACAAATGGCCAAGAGATTTTCACCACTTCTTTGTGTAAACATTTAATTATCATATGAATGAATCATAGTATTCTCTATCAAGATTTGTCTTTCTATCCTATAATCAGGTTGAGAACCTAGCAAGAAACTCCATGGCAAGAGCCATGTAAGGGGATGAGCTCCCAGGCCATTTCGCTCAATAGGTTCGAGGGTTAAACGGACCTATATAAGGGATGAGTTCCTAAATCAATCCAACTCCATGAGATAAACAAAAAACACTTTTATAAATCTCATCGACGGGTTTGAACAACCTACACCACTCGTTCCTTAAGTTTAGAAAATAAACTTACGAAAACATATTGAAACACTTGTGTAAGTGTACATAGGATAGGTGGCGACTTGTTTGCCTAGACTACCTTAAGGATAGGTGACTGCAACACTTAACCTTTTAAGGTGCTACCGGTAAAACATTCCCCAACAAATACAAAGACAAAACATGCAAGCATCCAAACATGCAAGCATCCAAACATCCAAACATGCAAGCATTCAAACATCCAAACATGCAAGCATCCAAACATGCAAACATGCACAATCACAAAGATACACTAAGGTACAATTCAAAAGTGAAACAATCTCACTAGGCCATACACAAAACAACATACATTAAAGTTAGTACGAATGGCCATGATCGGTCACCATTCCTCACATCTCAAGCCCAAGCAGCTTGAAAGGTTCATCACATCTCAAGCCCAAGCAGCTTGAAAGGTTCATAATACCACAACCACATGTTAATATTCTAGTCATCTAAGGCTAACACCAAATGGAACCCTACAAGGTTTCCCAAACAACGCAACGAATGATACTTTACCAAAATGATGCTAAATGTTCTCGTGTTGACCATCATCCATTATCACAAAGAAATATTGTTGCAACTAATGCAAAAAGAAACTTAGTCATGACAACAAAAGAAGCTCAACTTCATACAAACGAAGCTTATAGACATGCTCTATATATCAAGCTTTGAACGAAGGAAGCTCATATCAATCTTCGAACGAAAGAAGCTTACAAACATAAATCATACGTCAAGTTTCGCATCAAAGAAGCTCGCTAGCAAGGTCATACACTCAACTTCCTATGAAAAAAGCTTGTGAATGAGAATCAAAAGCAAAGGTTCGTAAACAAAGAAATTCGCTATTTGACCTTGTCTTGTATCATAAGAAAGCTTTTATCACAAAACTTTGATAGCACAAAGAGTTAGGCTAGTGATGGATTTTATCCATAAGCTTAAAGGATGAAATCCACAAGCTTTTCAGCTATCAAGCCAAACTACTTTGCTTAAAGGATGAAATCTATATGCTTTAGTCAACAAAAACAACAACTTTGCTTAAAGCCTTCGAAGCTTAGAACACATACCAGCTTTTTATCAAGTCAGGTCACGGCAAGTTAACCTTCAAAGCAATGTACTTCACCTTCATGTGCAAGAAGCCTTCCTTCGTACACATGCAACCTTCCTTCTGTCACATGAAGCTCATTTGCTATCTTGCTTAGAAATCGACCATTCGGTCAATATAATAATCCACCATATCTCGGATTAACTTCTCGACATTTGTTCAAAAACGTGACTTGCTAAAAACCTCTGTAAGTGCACCTAGCTACAATCATCTAGTGATACTTATCTACCTTGTTGATGCTTACAAGCATTTAAACTGCCATAGTCATTTGATAAATGAACAATCTCCTAAAGGCTTGTGCCCAAAATAAAGATATTTCCAAAAAATATTTTACAAAATTATGGGAATATCGTCCAAAGGAGCATACATGTCGGATATAGATGGTTTTAATCACACAACTCGAGATAACTTCGCCAATACAACAAACAAGCTTAGAAAATTAAGCTCAAAAGGCGAAAACTTAAAAGGTCAATAGCCGATATGTTGAAGCTAATACAAGCTAACAAGGAAAGAAGCAAGTAATGGAGAAATATCCAGCTCCATAGCTTCCATCCAAATAAGGGCTTAGCAAGCTACAAAGCTTATCAGCTTAAATCCTTATAAGCTTTCAAGCTCCATAACTTCCATCCAAATAGGGGCTTAGAAAGCTGCAAAGCTTATCAGCTTAAATCCTTATAAGCTTTCAAGCTCATCAGTTGCTTCCACCAAACTAAGGGCTTATCAGCTTAAATGCCAATAAGCTTTCAAGCTCATCAGCTCAAACCCCCTAATAAGCTTTCAAGATCATCAACTTAAACAAGTTTCAAATTTTATCGGTTTAAACCGATAACACCTTCCAAAACTCATTATGCTAAGGTTTGTTTGTTGATATTTATCCTACCTACACGAAGGTCTCTACAAATAAACACTCACCAAAACAACAAAAGTTGGAAGAAAGCGCAAAGATAATGAATAGTTTGAGTCTAGTATAATGTACATACATATATACATTAAACTAGACTGGGGGGCTGATGTTGTAGGGTACTCAATTGGGTCAAGCCCAATAGCCCAAGAAACCAAAATTATTAAATAAAAGAGTGGGTCAAGCCCAAGCCCAACAAGGAAGCCCATTAGGGTTTTACCCATCCCCACTCTATAAATAAGAGGGCAAACCATGCCATTCAACTCAGATTGGTCTTACCACAAGACCTCTCTCACTCTCTCTCTCTCTCTCTCTAAACTCTCTCTCTAGAGTTATTCTCTAATAATACTTTCAGCAGCAGAAAGCCGAAGCCTTGAAACCTTCAAGCACGCAAGCTGCTGCTGTACATTCTTAAACCATGCTGATTCCACAACCAAGCTGGCCCCAACAGCCACTACATGAGGAATCACACTCTGTTACTCGCAAGTCTCAGCCTTCATCAGGCTCACGTGGTTGGTCCCTAGTTGTAATTTGGGATCAAGAGTTTCTTTCTTCAACATCATGTTCTTATTTTTTATCTTTTCTTAAGTTAATCAATAATAACAACATTCTGACTTTGGGTTGATCCCAAATCAGAATCATAACAACTAAAATATCAAAACTCTTGAACCTCCCATCTACGTTTACAACGTAGAGGGACACCACGACTTGCGTTTGGTGAACTGAAACCCTTTAACCCTTTTACCTCTTCTGACGAGTTCTTTCATGCTGCTGGTCTAACCCTTTAAGCAGCAGACGAGGTCAGAAGCCTGACGACCTTGGAACGTTCAGACCCTCTCCGGACCTACATTTGTTGTAGCAACATTATCAAACTGTGATCTAGGGTCTGAGATTTTGAAATGGTTTTTATGAAAAGGTGTGACATATGGCCAGCTACAATTCTGGTATTGTCTCAACAGTTGGGAGTACACGGTGTTCAGAAGTGGGGAAGCAAGCAATACATGGTGGTCTTGAAACTTAGATATTCGCCCCATTTTATGATTAAAAAATGTGACTCAGATTTGTACTCCATTTTTTTAGATTAAAAAACGTAAAGGGTAAACAAGAATACATTAAACTAAAAAAAAATACTAACAAGCCAATATTTTTGTTGAATTAAAATAAATCAGGGAAAACCAAACGTAACATAAAATTGTTCATCATATATTTAAAAAATTAAAACTTTAATTGTAGAACATAATATAGTACACAATAGAAAAATTGTTTAAACATGTGTGTATATATTATAAGATGTATTGTAAAAAGTTGAGTTATGTTAAAACCAATCATTATGTATAATTGTAACATAAGATGAACACTAAGATGAGTGCTCTCCCTGAGCTCGAATTGTTTGACATTATAAATGTACTTCAAACCATTTGGTTGGCATTGTAATTTAAGGATTTAATTCCCAGTCAAAGTAAAACAACCACTAAACTATATAATTATATAGATTGGATCCAAGTTAAAATGACAGAAGTCTTGATGGTGGTGTACGTTAGACCCCATTGAAACCTCCTTGGCTCGCGGATTTGAGTCCTATTTATGGCACACTCTCCTTGAAACTTGGTTTGTGCAGGTATGACTGTATGAGTCATATTTATGGCATTTATTTATTTTTTTTCTTTTCCTCAGGTATTATATATCCAATGTAATTTCAATCAAGGTAAAACAACATAAAAATTGGTGGTATGCATGACCGTCATGTTGTAGTTGTGAGTTCAGGGTTTATGTACTTTTTCCCATCTTTTTTGGATTTTATTCTTGACCACCTAGACCCAAATTAGCAATAAAGCAACAAACTCTTCTTATTAGATATAGTAAGTGTGTACAATACAAATACCGTAACGAACAAAACCGATAGCGCCGCGAAGCGCGCAAGAATCAACCTAGTTTTGTTTAACATATATGACATACAACTATATATCCAATATAAACTCTAATAGCAATTCTAACGATCTATTATGTAAGAAAAATATATACTTCATAAACTATCATTATGACAATATAAAAATTTTACATTTAATTATATTTTCGAGAGATTTAACATAAAATATGAGCTATAAATCTAGAATGACTAAACATAGAGAAATCCTTGTACATGTTAATTAACCATATCAAAATTTCACATTAGTTGATGATGCATGTTCTTCTATGATTGAAGAAAATTACTTGCAAACCAAAAAAAAGGTAAAGTAAAAAATCTAACTTTATTTTTTGTAAAATTTCAATCAAAATGGACATATTTAATTTCGTGAGTTCCATAAATAACAAGATCAACGCACGCATGTTTACCCTGTGCCCACCCGAACACGAGGACATCCGCAACCAATAAAGTTGCCAAACATGAAGTTGCCTGTCTGGAGAACCAACACGTCTTTGTGCCCTTTGCCTTTGACACGTTTGGAGGTCTAGCGCCCGAAGCAATTCGGTTCTTGGAAAGAGTACAAAAGGTGGTGCAGAGTAACTCCCCAGCGACCAAGGACTCACGTTTTATTTTTAATAGAGTTGGTTTTGCTATTCAAAAGGGGGTAGCGGCGCAACTTGTAGCCCGTTTACCCGTCACTCACTTGTAAATCTTGTTGGTTTTTAATGAATTAAGGTGGTATTTTTATCAAAAAAAAAAAAAAAAAAAATAAATAACAAAGTATTTGTTTCCAGTTTGTTCACATCAAACATACCACGTAAGAATACACAAGAGTGCCACGTTTATTGCTATTTGCCACGTACACTAATACACATCATATACATGAAACATCAAATATGATAAATAATAATCACTTTAGTTTAACAACCATTCAACCAATTCAAACTTCAATGGAAGAAGAGATAATACGAGAGACAAGTGAAGGTTTAGAGCAGCGGTCCACGGAGGAGCAGCCACCGTTGATGGCTGAGGGACGACGGAAGAAGAAGCTGAAGGTTATGGTAGCAATAGATGAAAGTGATGTTAGTTTATACGCTTTAACATGGACCCTTGATAACCTCTTCTGGAAACCTGTTGGTGATGAAGCCACAGAAGCCGAACCCGACCCGGAACAAGGGATGGTGACCGTGGTTCATGTGGTGCAACCTTTTGAGCGTTACATGTTCCCTGCTGAACCTTGTTTGTGTTTCTTATATTTTTTTTATAGTTTTAGTTTGTTGTGTTTTGGCTGTAGATAAATATATATAATATATATTTATATATACTCTTTGGTTTTTGGAATATCCATGCAGCGATGTATACATCTGCGGCTATGGTGGAAACGGTGAGGAAAGCACAACATCAGAATGCTGAACAACTTCTTTCCCGTGCGTTTCAACTTTGCAAGGCAACGAAGGTACGAAATTATGAGCTTAACATCCAGTAGGGTGTTCATGCAGTGGCGAAGCTTGAATTTTTTAATGGGTGGGGTTGAAAGTCACGATACCCAATTTTTTTTTTATGAATCGGTTGGGCTGGACTCAAAAAATACGATTTTTTTTAGATAAAACCGGGGAAATTTACACTACTAAGCAAAAAATCGATAGGGCCAGGTCACCTGGCCCTCACTAAGCTTTGCCAATGTGTTCATGTTTAATATCAATTCTGTTAAGCACATGTCTCGTGAGCGTAAAACAGTGAAGAAAGTAACCCTTGAAATGTTTTATTCAAGGGGGCGTTGGACCCCTGTTTTGTAGTGGACTATTAACCGAATGAAAAGTAGACGTAGCGCAAGCCCGTTGCGGCATGTTAACGCGAAAAAAATAGACCGCGAAAAAAATAGACCGAAACGTAAAATATAAAAAATAATAACTAAGTCGATTTAGGACCCGTGCGTTGCGACGAGGTCGTTAAATAGGAAAAATAGGCGTAAACCCGTTGAACTACACACACGTTGTAGCGTGTTAACTCGTGAAGTTTAGACGAAAACGTAAAATGAAAAAAATGTAAGATTAAAAGTATCGGAGATTCGGAGACCAAAGTTAAAGGGGAAAAGGTGTTGAGGTTAAATTGTAAATGATGCCCTAAAGTGGTTGACGGTTTCTAGTCCCACGATGGATATTCATGGAATTTGCTATAGGTTTAGGGGTTGGTTTAGCAATATAAAAAGTGGGTGGTAAGGTGTTCCCCTCAAGTGGTTGAGGAACATTTGTAGGTTTTGTTTTTTTGCTATGGCAAGTGTTTATGGGTTTACGGTTAATTTAGTGGTTGAAGGTTTATAATGATTCTGCAAGTTGAGATAGCGAAACATGGGTATGGTTGGGCAGAGGGCTAAAATGGCCACTAACTTGGATGGCGAGGTAGTGAGTTAGAGTGAACCCACTACTCTAGATAGTGGAACAACCACATGGTGATTAAGAACGACATGATTTTTGAATTTGGAGAGCTGTTTGTTGAATCCATTATGTGGCAGGTAACATAACAACTTGTGGTGTGCCACCGAAGAAGAAGACGCAGTTGTTGAAGATGGAAAAAAGGAGGAAGAAGAAGGTTGTGCGGATGGAGATTAAGATTAGTTGCTTAAATTATCTGTAACTGCTTGTGGATTTCTTTGTGAATCTATTTGTTCCGAGTTTAAAAGTTTCCATTTTGTCTCAAGGTAATTAGAGATGGTGATTTCTATCATTTGCCATCACCGGCATCTAACCAGTTAGTTCCTCTGATCCTCAACTTGAGATGGCGATTCACACTTACCCTGGTTCCGCTATCTCAACTTGTGAATTAAACAACCATAAACCCTTAACATCACCCGCACACCCTATAAAACACTTAAAATATCGCTATCCCTAAAAAAATAAATAATAAAGAAACAGAAAAAACTCGGGAGATTTGTGTTGATTTAGAAGCATGTTTAAAGGGTGTGAGTTCACCGTGTTAAAGGAACACATGTTAATAGTGTGTTGTTAGTGTTTGATTTGTGTATTTTTAGAAGTAGGTTTAGAGGGTGTGAGTTCTTCATGTTAAAGAAATACATGTTAATAATATGTTAGTGTTAATTGGTAGATATATACTTTATATCTAGACTCACCCCCTTATAAATTAACATGGTTATTATTCCTTTAGGTTTAATTAAAATCCCATTTACTAAAATATGTTTGAATACCTTTCCCTATTCTACATGTGTAGATAAAATCAGAAACCTTGATTTTGGAAGGGAATCCTAAAGAAATGATTTGTCAAGCCGTGGAGGAAATGCATTTTGATCTTCTTGTCGTGGGTAGTCGCGGCTTGGGTGCAATCAAAAGGTAATTCTCTTATAATAATTTAATTGAACATATTGGGGCGAGTCGGGTGGATAGCATCATCAAATTGCAAGATTGATCTTTAAAAACATAATTCATCGTGCAGGGCTTTGTTGGGAAGTACAAGTGACTTTTGTGCTCATCATGCGAGGTGTCCGATGCTCATAGTGAAGCCTCCCTACAAGTAAACGTGTACGTTTACTAGATTTGACCGTTGATGGTATGTATGTGCAAGGAGTGATATGTGATGGTATGTATGAAATTAAGAGGTAGTGAGACGTGATACTAATAATGTTAGATTCGACCGTTAGATGGTATTATATGTATGTGTAAGTGATGATATGTGATGCTTTGTATGAAGAGGTAAATGAACATTCTCTTCTATATTAAAACAAAGACACTTCACTAGTGTCTTTGTTTTAATATATATATTGGCCACCAACTTTTAAATTAATTTATTTCTGTCACCAACTTTTAGGTTAACTTTATTTTATTTTAATTTGACCACCAAACTTAGACCACTAAACTTTTAGCTTTTAGGATTTAAAACTTTGACCACTAACTTTTAGCTTAACTTTATTTCTTCCAATTTGACCACTAAAATTTTAGCTTTTGGGATTTCAAACTTTGACCACCAAACTTTTAGCTTTTAGAATTTCAAGACCACTCAACTTTTTTAAACTTTCATTGCACTTTGGCCAACATTTTAGCTTTTAGGATTTCAAAGTTTGACCACCAAACTTTTAGCTTTTAGCCGCAAGTATTTTTTTGAAGCCCACGCAAGAATAACAGTCACTTAATATTATTTTTTATGTTCACGAAACCCTCCACGCAACAGGAGCTCCCACAGCGACGCGCGATCTTTAACATCCGCCAAACACTCAACGCAACAAGAGCTCCTGCCGCGTTTCGCACAACAGCCACACCCGCGGCGAAGCGCGGGCAACTAATACCTAGTTAATATATAATTTTCAAATTCAACAATGTCAAGACATTTCTTACATCAAAGTATCTCTTTATGGCCCTTTACTAGTATAGATCCTGACTTTTTTAATTAATAAAACAACGAAAAACAACATAGAAGGAAGAGTAGTAGTATACAACTAATTGTAGCTTGTAAACGATGTATAGATCAAGTGTGGAAATACTTGGGTTCTCCCAAGCAGACTCAAGTTCAATTCTCACATGCATTAAATAGTGAGACATTTAGTGCGCAATGATGATGACCAACCCACCGAGGGGGCTTCGATCCTGAGCGTCACTCTGGTTTTAATCCGGTTGTTACTTTAGCGAGGCAACTCGTGTGAAGACAATACAATTCCGAGGAAGCTACCAAGGCTGATGATCCTGCACAGGGCCTGATATGACATCTCAAGTCAGCCTTGGCGGGCTATTGGTTCAAAACGGATTGACGGAGTGACAATGGGTCACTCATAACAAAAGTCTCTTAAAAAAACTAATTGTAGCTTAAAAATATATAGTTTCTTTAAACAATATTAAATTGAAATCATCAATACTAATCCAACATGAGAGAAGAAGTGCCCATTAATATAGTTGGCATTTTCTAATAAAAAGTAGCATACTATTGCGTCATAGGACTCACGATATAAAAATATGGTTTCTTTTTTATAACTAAAACGTGAGGAAAATTATATTAATCAAGTGTTAATTTGTCGTTAGTTGATGATACATGTTCTCTTATGATGCATGTTTTTACGGTTTGTTACCCACCTACTAGTGATGTACAAAGCGGTCTTTTTTGTCAAACCGAACCGGTTTTAAAACCGGTTTCGGTTTTTTTTAGTTCAAAAACCGGTTTTTAGCACCGAAGACCACATCGATTGGAACCGATTTGTAAAATATCGATCAAAATGAACATAGATGTTCCACGTAAGAATACAAGAGTGCCACGTTTATAGCTATTTGCCACGTATATCACTAATACACATCATATACATGAAACATCAAATATGATAAAATAATAATAATCATCACTTTAGTTTAATAACCCATTAACCGATTCAAACTCAATGGAAGAAGAGATAATAGTGGACACAAGTGACGGTGTAGAGCGGCAGCACACGGCGGAGCAGCCACCGTTGACGACTGAAGGAGGACGGAAGAAGAAGCTGAAGGTTATGGTAGCAATAGACGAAAGTGATGTTAGTTTATACGTTTTAAAATGGACCCTTGATAACCTCTTCAAGAAACCTGTTGGTGATGAAGTAACCGAACCCGAACCCGACCCGGAACAAGGGATGGTGACTGTGGTTCATGTGGTGCAACCTTTTGAGCGTTACATGTTCCCTACTGAAACCTGTTTGTATTTCTTATGTTATTTATAGTTTTAATTAGTTTTTTATGTTTTGGTTGTTGATAAATACACACACATATATAAGTATATAACTCTTTGGTTTTTGTAAAATCATCCATGCAGCGATGTATGCATCTGTGAGTATGGTGGAGTCAGTGTGGAAAGCACAACAGCAGAAGGCTGAACAACTTCTTTCCCGTGCCTTTCAACTTTGCAAGGAAACCAAGGTACGAAATTACGAGCTTAACCTACATCCCGTAGGGTGTTCCATGATTAATATTAATTAACTAGTATTAAGCACCTGTGTTGCGGCGTTAATGTAAAACCGTGAAAAAAAAGTAACACTGGAACATTTTATTGAACGTAAAACATAGAAAAGAATAACGTCGACTTAGGACCCGTTGCGTTTAAACATGTTATACCACATACGCACGTTGCAGCTTGTTAACTTGCCAAGTTTAGACGGAAACATAAAACCAAAAAATTATTAAAACTTGAAAGGGAAAAGGGGTTGATCGAGGTAAAATTGTAAAAGATGTCTTATAGTGGTTCGAGTGTTTTTAGTCTCATGATGGATATTCATGGAACTTGGTGTAAATTTATGGGTTGGTTTAGGCGTTTAGCAGTATCAAAGTGTGTGGTAAGGTGTTCCCCTCAAATGGTTGAGTGGTATTGTTGACGGACTGAAGTACATGTGGAGTTTGTTTCGCTGTTTTAGGGGTATGGCAAGTGTTTATGAGGTGTACGGCTAATGGTTGAAGGTTTATAGTGATTCCGCAAGTTGAGATAGCGAAATTTGGTATGACTGGTCAGAGCGCCGAAATGGCCACCAACGCGGATGGCGAGGTAGTGAATTGGAGTGAACCTACTTCTTTAGATAGTGAAACAACCACATGGTGATTAAGAACTACTACATTTTGAATTTGGAGAGTTGTTTGTTGAATCCATTATGTGGCACGTAGCATAAGAATTTGTGGTGCATACCGGTGAAGAAGAAGGTGGAGTTGTTGAAGATGGGAAAAAAGGAGGAAGAAGAAGGTTGTGTGGATGGAGATTAAGATTAGTTGCTTAAATTAGATCTGCAACTGCTTGTCGGTTTCTTTCTGAAGCTATTTTTTCCAAGTTTAAAGCTCCCATTTTGTTTCAAGGTCTTAGAGATGATGATTTCTTTCATTTGTCATCACCGACAGCTAACTAGCCGGTACCTCTGATCCTCAGCTTGAGATAGAGGTTGACACCTACCCTAGTTCCGCTATCTCAATGTGTGAATTAAAAAAACCATAAACCTTTAACCATCACCCTCACCCGTACACCCTATAAAACACTTAAAATCTTGCCCCCCCCCCCCCCCCCACAAAAAAAAAAAAGAAATAAGAAACAAAAAACACTTGCAATTTGCCGATTTACGTAGATTTAGAACTAGGTTTAGAGGATGTGAGTTCGCCGTGTTAAAGAAACACATGTTAATATTATGTTGTTAGTGTTTGGTAGATATATATTTTATACACACTGACCCCTATTCTGCATGTTTAGATAAAATCAGAAACCTTGATTTTGGAAGGGAATCCTAAAGAAATGATTTGTCAAGCCGCGGAGGAAATGCATTTTGATCTTCTTGTCATGGGTAGTCGCGGCCTGGGTGCAATCAAAAGGTAATTCTCTTATAATAGTTTTATTAAACATATTGGGGCGAGTCGTGTGGATAGCGTCATCAAATTGCAAGATTGATCTTTAAAAATGTAGTTCATCGTGCAGGGCTTTGTTGGGAAGTACAAGTGACTTCTGTGCTCATCACGCGAGGTGTCCGATTCTCATAGTGAAGCCTCCCCACAAGTAAATATGTACGTTTACTAGATTTTACCGTTGATGGTATGTATGTGCAAGGAGTGATATGTGATGGTCTGTATGAAGAGGTAGTAAGATGTGATGCTAATAATGTTAGATTCGACCGCTAGATGGTATGTATATGCAAGTAGTGTCCGTAGTGATATGTGATGCCTTAATAATGAACAAAATCATGAAATAAGACGATCAAATAATAATTTTATCATGATATATTATGATCATAGATAGTAGAAATAAGGATACTTAGTAATATTTAGTTTCTGCGTAATAACACCACGTACATCTCACTCTTCGGTTCGCTTCTCTATGCCTTGAATGGCATTCCATGATTTCCATCAACTACATAGCCAAACCGAGACCCTTTTTTTTGGTGTTCAAGTTCAACAAGGTTAAGAGACTTAAGACGATGTTCTTGCAGCCCAAATCCAATATACAAATATTTTTTCTAAGCCCACTAGGCCAGCCCTGAGTCTCTCACCCATAAACAAGTCAAGTGACATCTATTTAGCATGAGTATACTATGTTTATAGTAACACTAGCTTTATACCCCGGGAGCGTCCCGGGGTTGAAAAATTCTGATATATCAATTTTACATACGAAATAAACTGATGTGCTTTACAGTTACATGCTTGAAAGTTTCGGGTAGCACCTAACCTAAAAGAATTAACAATGTATCTCCAATGTTAACGCTTAATCTTAAACAATGTATAATTCTAATATTATAGAATTCATATTACTGGTTTGAACATAATTAGTGACTTGCCTATACATGATTAATGAATAACCTGAACACTTTATGTTTTTTTCCTGTATGAACAAAACCCAACAAAAAATAGTCGTTTTTTTCTTAGTTTTTTATATAGCACTATGGTACTTGTTGGAAAGATAATAAAACGTTCGTTAATTTGGTGTAATTTTTTTCTTTAAAAAATCTCGTATATAAAGGATATTAACGTTTAAAAATTATGGGATGAAACATAGAGAAAAAAAAAAACCAATTTTGTTTTTAAATCGGTAAAGTAAATCTTTTATTTTAAATTGTAAGATATGCACATCTTTATAGGGTTTTAATTAATTTTATTATTAGATTTCAATAATTAAAACAAAATAAAAAATAAATTAAACACTCCCACCTTAAAGTGCCACGTGACACTTTCAAGGGGGGTTGAAGCCTTAATTGAATGTCACATCATCTTAAGTCAATTCATAGATATAGATTATAGATTTGTATTATGTTACCTAAGGCCGCCAGTACCGATATCCAATGTGACAACTTAGATAACAAGTCGACGCGTCGTTACTTTCCGTCCACATAAGAGGTATTGAGTCGCAAAAATGTCCCACTTAAAATATCAACACGTTTTAGGCATATTAGATCGTATTAGATGTGGATTAGAAAAAAAAAATTCCACAATTAATTGTGCTTTATGAGAACAGTTCATGATCTTTTCAGCACTTTCAATCCATATACTGGTGAATTAAATTTTTAAATACAGCATGACCAAAATTAAACTCAATATTATATCGTACGATTCTAATAATAAATATGTGATTCCAAGTCATATCTTTTTTATTCTTAACGGGTCTTAAGACACCAGTATATAAATACAAAGTTTGTTACTATTTTTCTTAGTAAATTCATTAATTACAGCTATAGTTGGAACTTAGAAATGAAGTTTATTTACATATACAGATTCCTTCTACTACTAGTCTTAGCATCAACAATAACAAAATCAATAACTGGTAATTTTTTCACATATGTTTCATTATATTCAGTGTAGTTTATATCTTTATTTTGTTTGTTGCGTCTTTTATTATGATGCGAGTACAGTTAACTGTTTTGTGTGTTTTAGGCGAAACGAATATGGGAATGATGAAGAAATCAAAATGTTCGGCGTATGTTCAATGGAGGGATGTTCCTTGTGACGAGTTGAAATGCAAGAGATATTGTTTCTTCGTAAGGGGAAGCTCCGCAACTGGTAAATGCGTTAGGCCAGCGATTTGTTATTGTCGATGGCCTTGTTGAATTTTTAAGCTTTTGTTTATTTGTATAATTACGATGATCCCCTACAATAATATTATTGGATGACACGAACTACCATTATCTAAGCAAGCCCGATTATAATGCAACAATCCCAGTAGTACATTTATCATGTACAGAGTATTATTATTCACTTCATTGCACATTTGTACATGTCGCACACTTATGCACCAACAAATGGTGGCTCAACATTCATCTCAAGAGAACCTTATGTTGGTCAGTTTTATCGTTGAATCTTCTTGATCATGGTTTAAAATAGATGTTCAGCGTTGTTACGTGTCAATGTTTGAGGTGACTTATCTAAGTTTATATTGTGGTTTTAGTTTATACACGTACATTGTTTGTTTAGTTTATAGACATTGGTTTACCGAATATTCCTTGGCCATTGGAGAGTGGCGGGAAATTTTTCGGGTGGAAGCCTAAATGCCCCTTATGCGCAGCCTCGACTCGCTTGTGGGCCGGCCACTCTCGCGTCAGCGTGGAACCGGTTAAGACAACATAGTCTGACCATTGTAGAGTGGCTAGGGATCCGCTTCTAGGGGGTTGTGATGATCTTTGCCACAATATAAAAAGTTACCTTTAAAAAAACCCGAATATTCCTTGGCAATGATTTTTTTTATTTTGACGTTTGATGTAATTTCTGAATGATTAATATATAGATCGACACACGTAATGAAGGGATACCCAAAAGACGTTATCTACAAGAAAATTAAAAAGAAGATCCTACGGATTATTTGCATCTTTTTGTAACATGATGACGAATAGCCATCGTAAAACAGGCACACCTGTCTATGTTGTTTTAGTTGCAAATTTAGACCAAGTCTTTAAAGATTGGCTTTTTATCAACAACTTTGTTAGTGTATTTAGTGTTGCAAACGTACCTTTAAAGCAAAAGTTTATTTCACCATGTATTATTGTAACCTAACTATGAAAAACCGGTTATGTAGTTTTAGACAAAAGAGAAATATCTTTTATATGTATAATTGTTGTGTTATATTTGAAAAAAAAAAATTAAAAATAATAAAAAAAATTTTTTATAATAATAATAATAATAATAATAAGGATTGTTCGTAAATGCATTGTAAAACGGGTGTTTGGTTTACACTGAACCATGAATCGTCGAAGTATTAAAACTGAACCATGACGTACCGTACATTTCAAACCAATCGACTTTTGGCGTGTTCAGTCAGTTTCACCAGATTATGAACATCTCTCATGATGGTCACTCTTTCATAATTTTTCTAATGACAATTCTTTATTGAGCACGTTACTATTTTTTTCTTTTTTTCATTTTTGTAACTACAAATATCAGAATAGCATGTCAATTCATGAGAGACGTATCATTTATGTCGATGAATATTAGCATATAGTATCAAAAGGTTGGATATAAAGAGGGCGTCTTTTGATCAAATTGAATCGGACGAAAAGCTCCCTTTTCTGGTCTTTAGATTGCACTAGCTATTTTTTATGATATCGTGGATTGAGAAAGTTTTATGTAAAATGATTCTTTAAAATAAAATAGGTAAAAAGGATTTTTGGCATTTCATCTAAGGAATCAATAGATGAGATTGAAATAGGAAATAAGAACGGTGAAGGGTAAAAAAAGTATAACCTATAGTTATTTACTTTTTTTCAAATTTTACCCTATTTATCAAACGTCCTTAATTTTTTCATATGCATTATTTAAAAAAAAATTCACCATAAACACAAACATTTTATCATTTTTTTTCACTTGCATACCCTATTGCTATAGTTTTAAAAAAAACTATATTAATGTGGTATGCAAACGAAAGAGGATAAAAAACTTGTTTTTATGGTGTATTTTTTTAAAATAATGTAGTACGAAAAGGTTATAGACATTTTAAAAATGGAGGTGAAACTTGGAAAAAGTCAAGAATTATGGTGCTCGACAAGAATACCCTTTTTGATTTGTGCCACGTGTCGCACTGTTAGTCCTTCTTACACTTTTTTTTATGTTAAGAGACTTTTTACGTTAGCCTCTTCTATGGATTTTATCGTTATATTCTTTAAGTTCTTTTACATAAGTGTTAAGTTTTTGGTAATAATTTATTAAATATCATTACAAACATGATGTAAGGCAAAACATAACGGATTTACATTCATTATGAAGATGGCATTACATTACACTTCGTAATTAGAGCATATCCAATGTAGGTTTCTAAAAACGTCTACAAACGAGTTTAGTTTGTCATCTGGCACTAGTGACAATCAGATAGACCCATAAATGTATACAAAACATGAATAACTGGTTTGCTGAGAGGTCTAGGGTTTTAAAACGGTGGTTGTTTTGACTCGGGGTGGGTTGGGAAGGGGACATGAGGGACAATGGCGGAGGATATGGCCGAACACTAGACAATAGTGGCGTTTTAGTGTTTTCTTTATGTTCAACAATTCAACTAGTAAATGTGCGCGAGGGGGGGGGGGGGGAGGGGGGTCTTTTTAAGATGTAAATCAGATTTGTTTGGAGTTTTTCCTACTTTCTTAGTTTGTCGTCGTGTGTCATGTAATGTATGTAATGTATCCATATTTCAAAAATACTAAGTATCTCTCCAAAATATAACCATTTATAAGAATCCTTACATATTCACATCATTGCCTTTTTTACATTTATTTTTTTTACAATCAAATTTAAAATTAAAATAAAATATATATTTAAATGTTATAAAATTTGAGAAATTTTTAAAATTTTAAATTTAACATTACATAATATTTTTACGTTACACAATTTGGATATTGCATAGTTTAGAAATTCCTAATTACAGATGACATAAATTAAACTATTACAATATAATTAGTTTTTAGCATTCGGATGTTTCATCGTGAAATCATATTGAAGTTGATGATAAATAAAATTATCACGTACATATTCTTTGAACATATGTAGGTAAGAGTTCAAAATATATTACAGTATGACTTATCCTTCACCTCTAGGATTATTTTATACAGTATCATGCATGTATCCATTATACCGCAACCAATTCCTAAAAAATATAAATTTGTATATTACTCTTAAACTTCAAGTTCTTGATAGGCCTCTTACAATTGTCCATCGAGTTTGGAAGACACCGAAGGCTCTCATTAGTTCTTGCATAGTCATGTATTCGTTTAAAATTCTTTTTAATTGGGGGGGGGGGGGGGGGGGGGGGGGGGGGAGGATCTGGTTTTTTGCTTAAAAATAACATCAATTTTTTTTCAAAGGGGCGGCTGCCCCCTTTGTGAGTAGGTACTCGTTACATCTTTGGATATTGTGGACATGAAAAGCTTTTTACTAGTGTAGCCCATAGATGATGTTATACCTATCTAATATAGAACCTTCGTGTGTTGTGTCTCATTTCTTATAAAATTACATGCAAAGCACCACCATCTAAGAATGACACCAACAAGAAACCAAGGAATTGATAAGCATATAATTCTTCAAGATACGAGGTTTAACTTCGTTTTCTTTAATGTGTTATATGCATGTTCTTGGACATTAATAATTAATCAATGAATAATAGCAAGAGTGTGGACATATGGGAGGATCAACCCAATAAATAAAGCTACACTTTAGTATCTAGAGAAAGACCATGATTGGTCAATTGTAGATGAAAAAGAAAATATAAATTTGTGATTAGAAAGCAAAAGCATCACTTTAGGACACGTGCAAAAGTGATGATCTGGACTCCCATGAAGTTCAAAGTGAAAAACATTGAAGTCATAGGAAAGAAAAAAATAGTAGGTACCATCTAAGCGGACTAAGCCTCTAAGGACCAAAGTGATTGTAGCCACCGCCTTATGCCCCCGATGAGGTGACAATTGAAGGGTGTTACCTAGCGTGACACACCACCCTTTGAGGCGTTAGAGGCTGGTTATAGGGAGGGCGTTAGGGATGACGATTGAAACGGTTGTAAACATTTGTTTGATAATCAATAGAAGACGTGTTTGAAGTATTATCGTGATTTGCTCAATCGTTTCATCTTGTTATTGCTCGTAAGATTATCTAAGATGATTTCTCACTGTTAGATAGTTAATCAATCGTGTAATTAGTCCATTCTAGAGATAAACAATAAAATTACATTTGTTTTACGTGTTTTACAATATATAGTATTCTGCATAAATCCTCCCCCTATAGAATTTGTTGCTTCCCTTGAGGTAAAGGTTTGAGCTCCGCCGAAGAATTTGTTGTTAAAAAAATATTATCAAATTTTGTTTGCATTTAAGATCTAAATTATTGTCTACACCTTTAACATACATTCTTAAGATCCTGCATAAAAATCTATGTATCTTTTTATATCATAAAGAACGGACATTATTAAAGAGATAAAGAACTTAACTTTTATCAGTTGAGTTTAAATTAGAAAACGTATGATGAATTTAAATCAATTCAATCCAACTATGAACTTATATTTGTTTGCTTTCCACTCTCACATCTAGGCAATTCAAGATATTACTGTATTAATGTCACTCAATAATCATTACTTTATTGTAATGTTTATTTCTTTAGTTCTTACGTTATTTACATCAGTGGATGGATCATTTCAGAACAATAAGTTATTGCGAAAACAAAAAGAACAATTTTAAATCATTTAATTTCCTAATTTACGGTTCATATATATAGGTAAAGGATCTTGTAAGAAAATTGGTTTGTGTGAGAAGTAGGAGAAGGATTAAGAATTGACATATATTTATTTAGTGTTGTGTTTCTTACATTCATATGTGTATATTATATACATAAAAAACCCATCAAACTAATGTTTTTATATGTCTTTTACAAACCTACATACATGTAGCTTATTTAACCTACATATATGTGTATATGTTACATAAAAAATGAATTTTTCTCATATATTGTTTTTTCGAATTCCAGTATAAGAAACAATAAATATACATTTGTTTTACGTGTTTTTACAATATATAGTATTCTGCATAGATCCTTCCCCTATGAAGTAATCGTCATGTAAATGTTATATACATCTTTTTTATATACTTGTTTAGATTATGACGTCAATAAGGAGACCCACAATTGCCTATAAATACACATGGAATGATAGAAGTATAGGATCACTAACATTTGTTCAACATTGAAACAAAGATCACGCATATATGGAGCCAACTATCGGAGGTGATAAGACCATGATGAAGATATGGATAGCTGTGGATGAGAGTGAAGGGAGTTTCTACGCCCTCGAATGGGCCCTTCGTCACCTTTTCCTCCGCCATGATGCCACCGATAAGGTGTCTGCTCTCAACGTGACGGTGGTTCACGTCCAACCTCCCTTCCAACCGACTTACACCGCTCTTTCTACCGGTCCTGGTTAGTGATGGAGCCATGTGTCGTAATTGTTATCGAAGTGGCCATACTACTGATTCATTGGTCAGACAAGTTAAACAGTATTTATAAAAGTTGGATGACGCAGTAAATAATTTTCAAAAGTATTATATATTACATAAAATTTAATTTAAATACTAGATAACCTTAATGGTAGCTTTTGCTACGAGTGAAATTTTACTAGATAAGTTTGTTTATTTGTACGTTGATATATTTGTAAGTAGATTTTTTTAACAAAAAGAACTTTTAATTTATTAGTTATCCTGTATTAACACCAATATCTTTCTAGATTAGTTTAGTTTATAAAATATAAACACTTTTGTTTATGTATGGAAGTTACACGTTCAAATCTTATAATTTATATTTTTGAAGAAACTTTTTTTACTCAAAATGTGTGGGCACTGAACATCTGAACCATGTCACTTGTTCAGCTATAAGTCATCCAAAACCCAAACAATAACATTTTATTCGTCGCAGTTTTATTTTCGACATCTGAGGCAAGGGAATCGGTCATGAAAGCAGAGGAAGAAAGTGCAGCTAAAGTCATTGCTCGTGCTTCGGAACTATGTGACCAGCATAAGGTTACACTTGTTATTTATAACGTTTTTTTTTAATCTTTTTTCCTAATATCCACATATTTTGAAAGCATTTCCTGATAGAAAATATAAAGAGGAAATGTTTTATAATTGTGACAGATAAAAGCAGAGTTTTTGGTGTTGAAAGGAAAGCCAAAGGAGATACTGGTTGAATCTGTAGAACAAATGGATATTGATCTTCTTGTTGTTGGCAGCAGAGGTCTAGGCCAGATCAAGAGGTATTTATTACATATTAAATGGCTTAAAACAACTAACTATATTTGTGTATTGTATCCCCTTTAACAGTAATAATTGGTAATCAACGTATTTACAGGGCTGTACTTGGAAGCATTAGCGATTACTGTGCACATCATGCAAATTGTCCTGTTCTTATTGTTCGTTTCCCGAAGGAATCGGAAAACTGAACAGAATTCGCATTGGCCATTTCGCAGTGAGTCGTATAAGTATTGTGTTGATTGTGTTATAATCATGTCATAAACCACTTATAGTGTTGTGGAAGTAAACCGAAGCCATGTTATCAAATTTATGTATGAACCTTGTTAGTTAATGCAAGTTATTCACGACTCGCCATATCGTTTACATTGTCAAGTTTGTTTTACCATGTTGTGAATTATAAGTTAATGTATGATGCTAAAATAACTGATACATGTTTATGTTTTCTATCTCTAATGTTGTTTACATTGTCAAGTTTGTCTTACCGTGTTGTGGAATTATATAAGTTGGTGTATAATGCTAAAATAACTGATATATGTTATGTTTTTCTCTAATGGATCGAACAATAAAAAAAGTAGATAGCTTAAAAAGATTCGGGTCAAATGAGTCAAACAGATGCAAAGCCACCCAACTTGTATTCTTAACTCGTAAAATCACCTAAATGATCTAATCTAAAATACAACATATCATATAGCTTTGTATTATACTTCACAACATGTCACTATCTATATATAAAATAGTACTGTTTCACATCAAAATGATTGACCCATTTTACTTGTACCAAAAGTTACAGTTGTGACCCGTTACAAAACAACATTACCTGGTAAATCCCATAAATGGCAATGCTATTGTTAGGATATGGGGAGGCCGGGAGGGCAAGACGTATGCAAACCGTACCTCTATCCGTAAGGATAGAGAGGCTGCTTCCAGAGAGACCCCCACACCAATAACATTGTGATCCAATACAGACGGCTAATCCATTGACACTTTTGACCTGTAAATCAGTCAACAGCCAATTTGACACTCTAGAAAAACCAATTGTGCACAAAAGGTGAGGGTTTCAACAAGCATCAATCATATACATGGTTTAAGTACATCATGAACACTGGTATTTTCCATTTTTTTAATTGTTCAGCTGTTACTACTGTATAAAAGCTAAACAGAAACTAAAGATGAAAAAAGGTAAAATTAGAAAGAACATTGGACATAGATGCAGATACCAGCAAACATGGACCTCCTTGAGCTGCATACGCGTGTCGTATTAATGTGCTCATCAACAACTAGCCTGTACAAGTCAACCCTGCATGATGACGACAAATAATAGCTCAGTAGCGATTAAAATTTCAACCAATTTAGAGGGACATAACATGGGCCGATTTGGGTTATATTTTCTTTCTCCAACAGGTCAAATGGGTGAACTTAGAACAATCGGCAAAAATTAAAACAGGTCAAACTTGTCAAAAGATGTATAAAACCTCCAGCCTCGTATACTGTTTTATTAAAAAATATATTAGATGATTACTGTAATGATTTGATGTCCTATAAAGAAAGACAAAAGGTGTGCGTGGATCAGCCCAGCCCGAACCGTTTGGCTTCAAAATGGGACCTGAACCAAACTGTTATCAAACCCCACCTATTTTGCCACACCACTAGCTCAGATACTCACCTGTTGGGTCATGAGTATTTCAACTGCTACATTCAGATCCCCATCAGCAGCAGCTATGGCGACTTCAACCTGCGTCTGAAACAACCCCAAAACATCTTTTAGAAAACAAGAGGGGGCAGGGGAATTACAATACAAAACATTGAAGGGAAATATCTTCGTTTAGGGGATCATTATTTTACCTTATCGAAGCCCATTGCTAATAGCTTTTGAATCTCCTCATCGGATGGAACTCTTTCCTACATAAAATTAGATAATTTGTTTTCATAAGGGAGACAAAATGTATTACACCTGCTTCTAATAAAAAATCAGAAAGATAAAATTTAAGCTAAAATTTAAGCAGTAGCTTTTACTGGTCTAAGATCAAAGATAGGATGTAAAACCTGACTGAGAGGGGCACCCAAAGTTGCTGCTGATCTAGCCTCTATCCCTGGCTGCCTAAATTATAAACAAACAATAAAGATGATTCAAATAACCTTCAAATTTATGAAATAAGTAGCTTTTTGGTGCAGTTACAATCATCATAAGAAAGCTCTTCTTGCTATTTTCGTAGACCCTATAAATATCAAACCCTTGTTTCCGGGTAAGCGATTTTTGGTTAGCTTTACACATTTTGAAAGTCAAAGTAAAGCTCGCTTAATGCACAGGAAGTCTAACTTATGTCTTACAAATTAAAAATCACCCATAAATCCAAACTCTACTGAATTGTTCAACAAAACAAAACAAAATCATCAAATGTCTTGCCGTCCTCTCAAATAGCCGTTGATGCCCTCAACTCACCTTTCCCTTACCATTGCTACAGGAAGGGAAGGGTCAGACACTCCTGAAATACATGCTGAAAATAGGTCAGCTTACGCTGGTGAGTTCTAACGTTTAGTAATTCAAATCACTTTCTTGATAAATATCATGTCGTTTTCGAAAAAATCAGTTAAAAGTACCAACACAAAAATTAGTACACATGTGAGGCTGCTCGAGAGTCCTATCACTTGCGAGGCGGCCCAAAGGTCCCCCCTATCACTTGCGAGGCTACCCGAAGGTCCTCCTATCACTTGCAAGGCCGCCCCAAGGTCCTCTACAGCGATATAGCTACTACAAGGCTACCCGAAGGTCACTTATGAGGCTGCCCAAAGGTCCTCTACACCGATTCAACTGCCACGATGCTACCCGCAGATGCTGTATGGTATACGAGGCTGCCCGAAGGTCCCCTATTGCAATTACCTCCCGCTCCCAGAAAGGTTCTTTAATACTTACGAGGCTAGCCGAAGGTCCTCTACATTATTTAAGCTACTTTTCATTTGCAACAAACTTTATAAACACATATACAAGTAATGATTTCTCATAGCTTGTAATCTTTGAAATCAACAATTTTTGCATATATTCATCATAAAATAAATGAAAGCATGTATCTCAACCCAAAACATTCAAACGTGACAATATCGTAGAAACTCACCTTAACCTCTTCATCTATTAACAATCGTCAACCATTCACAATTTCTTATGGAAACCTCTCACTTTCTAGATGTCCTATAATCGGGACGTCTCACAATTTAGTTTATATTCATTATTGAATAAAAACTCCACTAATCGACTAACTCAATCACTACTGTAAAACATAACCTGAATCATCTGGTTATAAAGTTTTCCCTCTCGTTGTTAGTAAAACGCGTAAACAAAACACTTTGATAATCTCTCATCACTGCCATCACTCAAAACTCCCGCTTCGCCACCCTCAATTCAGTCGCCATTCACCGTTGCGATTCAACACCCGCTACAGACTCCTAGTTGTCATTCACCACTACCGATCGGTTATTGGAGGGGATGTTGAGTCGGTTAGGCTCGATCCTATCTCTCAATCTTGTTTCTTTTGAACTTCAAGATAGTCTTTAAACCTCAAGTTTGTCCCGTTACCCGTAAGCTCATTCCAATGACAAATTAAATGATATATTTGACTTATTTCCTACTTCCTAGAGATGAAAAACTCTTTGACTTATTAAAAACAAATAAAAAACAGGTTGTTACACAAGTTGCTTAAATTATCCCCTTCGAGGATCAAGAATGCTGTAGCAATCATATACACCTATAAGCTCATAGTGAATAACACAATCATTCTGCAACTTTTACCAGATGTTTAGTAACCTATGTTGGAATACTTTTCATGCTTGGAAACTTGTTGGATCGATATGCATGATCCTTTTGATGAGTAAACCAGAAAAGAAAAATGGATATGGTCAAAAATAGCATCAACCTACAATATCTACTTGCTGAAAACGTGTAAGGTACCTTCAACATTTGTAAAAATAAAACAATTTGTATCATGAGTACTACTAATCTACTATTAACCATATCGATCTCCACTTTCTTTACTGGTTTACTCATCAAATAGAACATGTATATCGATCTAACCATGAGATGTTACACCGATATAGGTTACCAAGCATTTGGTAAAACTGGTACAATGATTGTATTAGTCACTGTGAACTTAAGAGTTGTATTTGATTGCTAAAGCTTTCTTGATCCTCGAAGAGGACAATTTAAGCAACTTGTTTCCACTTGTGTGTTTTGATAGTTACGGGGTTCATGTAAGTGGCAAGAAGAGCTTTGTTATCATGGTTGCTGCCATCATACTCCCGAAAAATTGGTTATCCTACCCATTTTGACACCTCTACCCACGCATGAATTGCAAATACAAACGTGCTAACATAGAATTGTAATACCTTCTGTTGTTTCTCTGTTGTCCTGCATCTATTGCTTCCTGACTCGATGGGTGAACGGGGCTGTTACCACTTTCCAAAAGTCTAGCCTGTAGGCTTGAGTCAGAACCATTGGTGGGGCCTGTTACGGTTTGAGGTGTACCAAGTGTCCTTCCACGCCCAGGGAATCTGCTATTTTCTTCTGTTGACTGCATCATTTAAAAAAAACACAGATTCATGATAGATACATACGATATTACATACTGCCATACTGGCACATTGTATGCTTCGATAAAGTTATTAGATTTCCTAACAGTTAATTAAATTACATCAATTTCGTAAGTAATTGATACCTGTGAAAGCACCTCTCTACGTGGCATCCATGAAGACAAGTTTGTCCACATATTCCCAGCCATAGTTTCACTGATAAATTATATAAATATACATTTTAGAGAAAACATTGCAAAAAACGGGGGAAATAGTCAATTATTGAGAAACAAGAGACAAACTACCTGGATGTTGTGTTACGATACGTAGGGATGTATCCAGAAGGATCACCACCTGTGCACATTATATATTTTGGTCTACGCACACAAGTTGACTGCAAAACAACACAAAAAGAAATTTTAACAACAGAAACCGCTAATATATTATCAACGCTAATGCTAATTGTATACCAATAGTTGACCCTGGTTGTTAGAAGATTCCTTAAATATGTCTACAATTATTTTTAATTTTATGCATAGTCTCCAATTCTCCATGTAAGCATGCAGATGTTACCAGATGTTATTATAAATTTTATTTTTTACCAACGAATGCTTCTTGATCCCTTTTTAATGAGATTTTGCCGTTTGTATACATGTGTGTGTGTCCTCAAACCTAATCAGGCAATATCTGGGTGTCCTTAAATCGAGAAAGGCAGTGTTAGTAAGAAACAAATACCAAAGTCAGATATCAAGTGCTATTTGACCTGATGCACCAACACCAATAATTTTAGCAAAAGGCCTACTCTTAGTGAAAGATGATGAAACAGAAATGAAAATTCTGGCGATAGAAATATATTTCTCCAAGTTTTTGCCAAAGATTTCATGATTTTGTTGATATTGTTAATTTTCATTTGGAGAACAAAAAACTCAAAATCAAAACAAGAAATATTATGCATTTTTAAATGTTAGAGAACTGTTCCTTTAATTGCATAGGTATTTCAAAACAACTATCATTACTTGGTACATCATCCCCTTGTGTTTCTTGCATATGCATCTGGCTTGAAAATATTATTAAACATGAAATACAAACAAAACTCAAAATGACTCTGAGTTACACTTACAAGCCAAGAAGCAGATTCTATGCCTGAAAAGAACGAGCTGCCCGGAATTATAAAGTTGAATAAACCATAAGTATCTGAATTGAAAAAAGAATGCGTTAGAAGAACGATAAATATGGAAGAAAACTTAGGTCGACAGGTGGAAAAGAAACCTACATGCAAATCCAGATAAAATCCCACATAAGTGTCCAAGTAATGAGATGTTTGTCATAAGAAGCTGAAACAGCACCAATAACATCCATGGATACCTGAAGCACGTTTCAATCATGAATTTAGTTGTACATACTAGTGATGCAAAAAGTGAAAACAAATGATTTTAAGTGATGACAGAAAGTCAGAAACAACTACTTACAACTTAGCAGGTACATTAAAAAGGCCAAACACACTGCAAAGGTGAATAATAGATCAGTACCAAACTACCAAAATACTAAATCAGTGCCGATATTTAAGAAACTAACCTTCTAGATTGGACTCCACTTAAACTTGTTTCTATAACAATCATAGAGAACAAAACACCAGAGAAGCCAATCGCACACTCGTCCATGAAATGATAATACGAGTAAACCGGGTTGAAGGCAGCTATTAATGTAATTAAAAGGTGAAAAATAGCACTAGTTGTAGCCAACAGAACGATCATGTATAATAGTCGGATTGAACCCATAACTCGTTCTAACTCTGTGCCTAAAGGAACTAGGGCTATCATATTGAAAACAAGATGGAGTATTGAACCATGAAATAATACAGATGTGAAAACCCTGTAAACTGCAAAAGAAAAACAGACCATCCCGTTCAAAAAATTAATACATAACATAATAAGAGATAGTTATTCATTGACTCTGTTTAAAATCAATACAAACCTTGAAATTTAGATATAACAGCGGAGGGCAAGAAGCATACTTCAACGAAAGAGTCGTATCCTACCAAAAGACAAACCAGGTATATCACAGAGCAAACCGCAACCACCACAGACGTAAGAAACGGTATGCCTTCCCACCATTGCTTAAATCTTGTAGACAAACCTGCCTGTTCAGACCACAATAAACACCATTACACCAAACCAAATTCCAATATCTATAAATAAATCGACCATTCTGGTAACAATTATCCACTTCCCCCTATTCACATTAATCAACACTGTATCATAAGAATTAAGAACAATCGAGAAATCACACAATCAGATAATTAACAGTTTTCACTGTGATTCAATCAAACCTAAAATAAATACAGGAAAGCACTCAATCACCTAACTTCCCTACACATTATCTTAGCATTTAAAACTTATGACCACTTTAAAACCCTGCAGAATTCCAATTTCCATATTCGCATCGAAATAAGAACAAACCTTATTCAACTACTAGCAACCTTCCATTTCTAGCTAAAAACGGTACGAGACACAAACAGTCGAACACACGCACACACATGAACATGCTGAAATCAATCATTCTGTTATGTTAACAACTATCCATTTCCCCTTATCTAGGCATTGGATCAACAATTCACATTAATCAACACAACACCATAACAACAATCGAGAAATCACACAATCAGATCATTAACAGTATTCATTCCAGTTCAATTAAACCTAAAAACCACAAGATATCACTCTAAATCACCTAATTTCCCAATACATTATCTTAGCATTTGAAACTTGTGCTATGACCACTTTAAAACCCTACAGATTCCAATTAATATATATACTCATCGAATTAGGGACAAATCTTACTCAAGTACTAATAAGCTACTATTTCTTGCTAAATAAGGTACGGGAGACGAATCAAAGAGGCGTAAATCGAAATTTAAGGTACTTATTATGACTAGCTGAAGCAGGAAATAATGAAAGGAGTGCAAGGTGTTTGATGAAATACCTCAGAGACAATGTTTGATCGCATCGTTTACTGTAATCTGCTTCCAGGAAATGATTTTAGTGTGTTTTGGACGTTAATTTATTGGTTTGGTTTACCGACGGTTCTCGACGTTCGTCGACTTTTGATCCCGGTGAGAGTATCTAAATGGGCCTTTGTAAGAATAACGTGTTGGGCTTATTTATAATATAGCCCATTTTGGACACAACGGGACCAAAACCGTTGCTTGGTAGGCCCAAAGTAAGTGTAGACGTTAGTAGAGGTGTACAAAAAACCGGAACTGGAACGGAAAAAAAAAACCCGGAACCGGGTATTAAAAAAACCGGAACCGACCCTACCCGCCGGGTACGCATAGGGTATAGATTTCTATATAAAAAACTGGACCCGGTTTGTACCCATTTTTTTAATACCCGAAACCGGGTTTTCCTAATACCCGGAACCGGGTTTTCCTAATACCCGGTGTGATCTATGCGAGGTGAGGTTGGTTTACCTAACGCATGGCTTCCCGCTCATGACCCAATTTAGACTTAGCCAACAACCCAGTCTATGGACGCCAACCTATGTGTTTTCTATGTTTTTAAATGTCATGTATTAGTACTTAGTAGTATTTCAAACCTTTAATATATATGAACGTTAGTTCCACTAGAGACCATGTCGGCAGTTGGTGCCTCGTGAGGTGCCTCATTTTAACTCTTTGAAAATTTGAGTCGTGATGGGCCTTTGTTTGGTCTTAGACAATAGACATATCTTTATATTTGATTCAGTTGACTTATTCTGCATCAAGATGCATTGTCCATTTGTTGCCTAAGCTCTGCACTTGATTTATGCTATCATTTGACATCTTAATATTTGACACTTTTAATCGGCTACCTTGAATTAGACAGAAATTTTTGTTTTATATCTTCTTATATATACTACTCAATATGCACAATACAACCACGTTTGTATTCCCACCCAACCTGCAAAAGCAATACTTTGATTAATTTCCTTGAAAATATGGCCAGATTCCATACCCTGTTTCGTACCCCATTCCATACCCCGTTCTATACCCGGAACCGGGTATTGAAAAACCGGAACCGGTATACAGGGTATGATTTTTTATGCTAGGAACCGGAACCGGTTCTTTCAATACCCGGTAGAAGTAATACCCGACCCTACCCAGAACCGGTTCCATACCCGAAACCAGGTATTGAAAAAACCCGATTTGTGCACCTCTAGACGTTAGAACTTAGAGATGTACAAAACCCGGATTGAGGCCCAAACCGAATTGGTTTTTTTAGGTTGGCCAAACCGGTTTGGGTTATTAAAATCCCAACCCTATATGAATCGATTAGGGTTGGACTTTAAACTGGTTCGGAGCTTACATGTTAAAATAGATCAACTTGTTGTAACACTTAACTTCCTAAAAATAAAGTGTACATCAAAATTTGTATTTTGAGAATATACTTATTTTTTTGTATATTTGATAGATTAATTGTTTATAGTAACTTTTTTAAAGGGAACTAGGATTTTTGTTAATTAATACGACTTATAACCATTCTAGCCGAAACATAAGTTACGGTGATCTTTGGATACACATTCAAGTAGAGATAGAGATGAGCTCGGTACCGTACCATAGCAGTACCGAAAATCCCTTAATACAATATTGGAAGGTAAATCAACCAAAACTATCAATCCCAAAAGCAATAGTATGTACCAAATTACTACCGAAAATAATTCGGTATTCATACCGGTTCAGTTCGATACCCGGACACCATTTACTCATCCTTGCCAAACCGCCTTTGGGTAGTAGACTACTGTGTTTAACGACCTTGGATTCAGCAAACCCTAGCAAATGGAAGACGACAGAAACAACACCACCAACACCGGCGCCGATGACGATGACACTCCGACGCTGAGCGCACATGCTCTGGAAGCTCTGAAAGAGTTCCTCTCGGAACAGAACCGTTCACACGCCGCAGACAACGACGGAGCTACGACGGCAGAGGAAAAAGAGGTTGCATTAGTGACGGAGGACTGGAGACTCAGCCAGTTCTGGTACGACCGTGAAACGGCGGAGACAGTTGCAAGAGAAGTTCACGCACTGTATACGTCACTGGATGCTCCACCTTCTGTTGCTTGCATTGCTTGCCCTACTCTCTACGTTTATCTCAAGGTACCTTCACAGATTTAAACTAATCACTGTTTGTTAAAATGTTTGGAATATGAGTTATATATTAATCTTATGTAACAGTTCTTAGAACTTGACTTGTGGTATGTTTGATTTAGAAATGCACTAGGACAGGGCTTATATGCGTACTCTTGATTTTAAAAATTTACGGATAATGCACGCATCACATGACTGATGACGCGGTTTGATGTGCTGCTTTATGCAGTTGGTTTATTTTTAAGCAAACTGGACCGTGACTGCCATAGGTTTAAGTTGTTCGAATCTGGTTGAACAAGTCTGAGCATCGGTTGAGCGGCAGTTTGAGTATTTGAAAAAATTAGACCATCGCTTGAACAAACTTGACTAAAGATGATGAGAATATCGTGTATTTTAGTGTTTAAGAGTAAACAAGTTTAAATATTTTCTATAAATAACTTTTAGGATTTTTTGAATAAAGAACGCCTTGCATATTTGATGTGTGCACGTCACGAATCGGCTTTTGGGATCAAAACGCATCAGCTGCCACGTGCTTTTTAGAAACAAGATTTGTGTGCTCCACATTGATGATTATATAAAGTGCAGTCTAGTTTTTTATTAAACTTGATGAACGTAGCATTTTTGTTGTCTACATGTTCTTGATTTTATTTCATATGGATCTGTTGAGTTTGAGATGTGGATGAAATTCGGTAGTATAAGCTATTGAGAAGAAAAGATTAGAAGTAAAATATGATGTTTAATTATAGGGCAGAGTAAAGAAAACAATTAATATTTCTTCTTGATTTCAGAAATTGCACCCTGATTTGCCTGTGCAACTTCTGGAATACGACAAGCGATTTGAGCAGTATGGGAGTGAGTTCACTTATTATGATTATAACGAACCATTAGAGCTACCATCGTCAATGAAGCAGTCATTCAGTATCATTGTCGCAGATCCTCCTTACCTGGTAATTTCTTACCCAATACTACATGCTGTTCGTGCATCCCTTTGATTTCGTGGACTTATGCCAGGGCTATGAGAACATTACATTTGATTCTCATAGCATGTGAAGATCTTAACTGCTCTTCAACTTGCAAACTTTTTGTTTTGCAATTTTCTTTTAAAAATGAAGTGTGTTCAACTTATGGTGGTACTTATGATGGCAGAGCCAGGAGTGCTTGGAAAAAGTAGCCAAAACGGTCGGTTTTCTTAAGAAACCTGGACAGTCATACGTGCTTTTACTCACAGGTCAGACTAATTTCATTTTTACCATTTCGCTTGCTCTCTTTAGCGTTTCTTTTTGTTTCCTTTTATGCATTTGTAAGCATAGGCCATATGGCATACCTTAGTCAACTGAATCCATGATTCCATGCATTGTAGTTCATGTAGTTTTAGCAGTGCTTGACTGATTATGCTACATGGGTTCCTAGCCCGAGCCACACCTGTGCACTTCTCTCATATAGTGAAACGAGATGACTTGACTTGGCTCAGGCTCGCCAAGCTTCTTGATGAGCTACATCATTATTGTTAGTAGACTGTAAACATTTAGGACGACTTGGTTTGTCGTTTATCTCAATTAAATAATTAAGGTCAAATAGGTCAATGCTACAACTTCCTAAATAGTCTTATCATGTTGAAGATTTAGTTCATTATGGTGATACTTTTTGTGATGTAATTGACGTATTTTTGTCTGAAATGTTTTTTAAAACAGTAGAAAAAATAGTGTCTGCATGTCAACCAAACCAAAATAACCGGATTACATTTGAACTCGTCTCCTGACCCACCCGTGTTTTTTCATATTTGCTAAACAAGAAATAGTTGATATTAAAAAACAGGATTCTGTTTCTTGTTTACCATTTTAGGCTGTTTAAATGAATTTCTGGTTTATTTGTACAGGTGCAGTGCAGCATGATAGAGCAGCACAACTTCTAGGTCTGCGTCCATGTGGGTTCCGCCCACAGCACTCCAGCAAGCTTGGAAACGAGTTCCGCCTCTTCACAAACTATGACCCTGGGCTGAGATTAGGCGGTTGGGAGCAACAAGAGTCATAGTATCGTTTTAATGTTCAGACTCTGAACCCTGTTTTGTTAAGTGGTTTTGTAACTTCATCAACAGCAAAGGACACATATAGTTGTTACCTTCTGAGTGTATGTTCAGATAATATTTAAGTGGTTTTGTAATTTATCAACAGCACAGAACACAGATATTACATTTTGAGTCTATGTTCAGATAATAGTTACTTTCATAACAGGTTTAAGTAGAGAATAGTGAATCTTTTTATATAGAGAAAAATAGACGGTTATATGGTCACATAATTGCCTTGACTTAAGCATACCGTATTCCCATTTTTGTACTTTGAATTGGAATAAACATAAAGCATACCGTTCTCGCGTTTTTGTACTTAGAATTGGTTATTATTGAATAAAGTATGTATGCATACGTAGATATATTTTTAGCCTCCACTTATAGGAGGTATGATTGCCAACTCGTCTTGATTCTTAACATGGGTTGATTCAGGCATGTTTTCCTCATTCAAAGCTAGAACCATGCATCCGTGAACCTCGTTCAAGCCCGAAAATTTTGCAATAAGTGTATCCAAGCAATCACCAATAGTCGTTTCATATGACACCTCCAGTTTCATATCGGTCAACTCAGTTAGATCTCTAACTCTAGCAAAGAACGATATCTTAGACTCAAGACACTCATTCTTGTTGTAAGTGTGAACTTTTTGTTGTAACCGCCTTTGTGATGAAATTGAACTGGTGACACACGGTATGTGTTGAATCACTACCGTAATACTTTTTGTAATCGAAATTAATGTATATATTCCTTGAAACAAGTTTTAAATAAATGGAAAAAATAAAGTATTCGCATGTCAATCCAACCTCACTAGCTCGTATTGAAAAAGTCGTCGTCATCATCATACTCAGTTAATCCCACCTATAGCAAAGCTAAAGTAGGGTCTGAGGAGGGTAAGATGTAGACAACCTTACCTCTACCTCTAAGAATAGAGAGGCTGCTTCCAGTGAGACCCCCGGCTCGATATGGTTTGGTATCAAGCCTTGGACATAAGGCACAGAACACTTAGCAATCGGGACAATCCCGATCAGTGCATGTACCCCTTTGTCTTTTGGCTATCAACGCCACCACATGATGCATGATTAACCGTCCGTCGTTTTTAACATTATTTTCACGAAATTAGTAAAATAACGTTAAAACTAGTGCAACTTTACTTTTGCCCCCCGAAGGCCACACATATACACATTATATGTGCACAGCACAAGTGGGGCGTACTCATATTGAAAAAGTACTTGGATTATATATGAGCCCGTTCCCAACCCGCCCATCTTTTTCCATATTTGCTAAACAAATAATAGTTTATATTACTTAAACAGGGACAGGTTCAAATACAAAGTAATGAAAACGTGCGAAGTGTGCGAAGGCTCACTTGCACATGATAATTACGTAATGATAATTACGTAATGCCTTCATGAATATACAAAAACATTACGTAATTATCATTACGTAATTATCATGTACAAAGTGAATGATAATTACGTAATGAGAATTACGTAATGATAATTACGTAATGTTTTTGTATGTTCATGAAGGCATTACGTAATTATCATTACGTAATTATCATGTACAAAGTGAGCTTTCGCACACTTCGCACGTTTTCATTACTTTGTACAATAACCGTCCCCTACTTAAACATTTTTTGTTTCTTGTGTACGATGTTAGGCTATATATTACAGTTTAATCCATTTTCATCGTAGTCATGAGCTCTCACTCACATTTTTCACCTTTGAATGTGTAATGGTCTTCAACACTTGTTTTTCTCATTGGCCCTCCTAACCATATAGTGTCGTCGTTGTCCAGGATGAACTCTTGTCATGTTAAGTGGTTTTGCAACTTGATCAACAGCAAGCAAAGCAGATAGATGTTACCTTTGAGTTGCATGTTCAGATAATATTTCTTTTGACATCTTCATATTTATTACAAAGTATCAATAAGTATTAAAAAAATAACACATGAACTCACTGCAAGCAACACATCTATAATATTTGGAAAAAAAAAAAACCACTTATATTATAAATTTAAACCATCCATTTTTGATGATAACAATTAACAAAACTACACAACTAAAATATAGACGTGCAGATAGCATCATGTTCAATGTATAACCAATTTTTAGTGAGGACTGTGAGATATACAACGTACACGGAAAAAGGACGGTTGTGTGGTTATAAAACTGTCTTATCTATTTCATTTAAAGCAGTAGGTACAAGTGTTCATACCATTCTCACAGTTTTGTACTTAAAACTGGCTCTTATTGAACGACGTATATATACATATACAGATAGACGTCTAGCCTCCACTTATAGGAGGTATGATTGCCAACTCATCTCGATTCTTAACAAGGGTTGATTCAGGCGTGTACTCCTCGTTCAAAGCCAGAACCATGCACCCGCGAAGCTCTTTCAAGCCCGGAAATTTTGCAATAAGTTTATCCAAGATATCACCAGCAGTCGTACCAGATGACACTTCAAGTTTCATATCAGTCAACCCAGTTAAATCTCTAGCTCGAGCAAAGAACAGTACCTTAACCTCAAGACACTCGTTCTTGCTGTCGGTGTGTGAAATTTCTGTTGTAACCTCATCTGTTTGTGATGAACCCATGACACAAGGCCTGCATGCATATTAAAGCAATACAAAATTAAAAATATTATAACTAAAATACTAAACAAATGAAACTAAGTTAAGCAACAAATATGTAATGATATGTAAATAAGGGTGTTAACTAGTCGAGCTATCTGGGTTCGAGCTTGTTAAATTTTATAAAACTCGGATTTCATTTCAACATGTTTTGAGCTTTGTGTCTAAAGCTCAAGCTCGACTCGTTTATATGTTATTTATGTTACATTTGTAGTATTTTCATATATTAAGCTCATGAGCCCTACTCAAACTTGGTATATGAAAGTCGGGCTCCAGCTTGTTTATTAAATGAGCTCTAGTTTAGGCTTGAGCTCGTTTAACCTATACTTCATTTGAGCTTTTAGCAAGCCGATCTTGAGTAGTTTACTAACGGACTAATGGTTCAACTCGTTTAAACACTTGTATGTAAAGATCTATAAAGGGTGCAATCAAACACTTAAAAAAAAAGAGTTCACTTAATTTAGGATTCTCAAATTAATGCTTTCTCAAATACAAAATTGACCCAAACACATTTAAGTTTTCAAACCCTAAATTAAAAATCAATGGATTCAATTAGGAAGCTATTAGCTAAGAACACTATTGAACTCAATCAAAAGGTATCTTCAATCAAGAAACAAACTTTAAGCTAGAATTAGACAAGAAAAACAAAAACAGATGCAAATCAATCATTGAACATAACATATCAGAAAAGAAGGAAACATAAAGATTGGAAGCTAATAATATTAGTAACAAAAAGATTAAAAGAGTTACCTGTTATGTGGAAACAGAATTAATCAGAAAGATCAGTTGATGTTGGAACTGAGAAAAAAAAAAATAGAATTGCAGTTAAGAGTGAGGTAAGAGATGGTTTGACCTTAGAGTATGTGTACTGGAAGCGTTATAGGGCGTGAGACACAAATATAACGCCCCCCACACCGTTACGGGGGGGCTTTATAGGGCAAAAGTGGGGGAAGGCGTGGTATTTATAACGCTTGATCAAGTTTCATCCAACCAATCCAAATTTAACATGTGGGGGAGGTAAGCAACTAACGTTTCTGGTTTGCTTTTTTTTTTTTGTTTTTATTCTAAAATAGCGCCCCTCACTTTCTTTCCCCCACTACACCCCTTTTCCCCTTTATCTCTCCATGCTGACTCAGCAGCCACGTGGACCAATCAGGAAGGGGGGCTTTATATATAAAGCCCCCCACTACACATGGTCTTAAAAGGGGTTATCTTTGAATATGGATAACGGATGTGGATCCATATATGAGTGATCCGAAATATAATATTAAAAAGAATAAAAAAGGTTCCATTGCCGGGAATCGAACCCGGGTCTCCTGGGTGAAAGCCAGATATCCTAACCGCTGGACGACAATGGAATTGTTGAAGGATAAGCATCCTAAGACATAAAATATAACATTGAAATTTAACCGAACCAAACTAAATCAGACCTATGACATTGTTACACAGTTTGGTTTTTACCGTTCGAACTTATTAAGAGATCGAAACTGGGAGCAAGTTGAATTTATAAAATATAAACTTAATTAAAAAAAAAATTATACAGATACATTTATAATAGTAAGTGTTGGACTAGAGTCGCTTAAACTTTTATCTTAGTGTTTTTTTTGGTATTATGGAAATGACAAGACTATAAATGTGTTGGTGATAATTTTTTCTTTTCAATTTAGCTTAAATTGAATAATAACTTGGTTCTTTTTAACTGATTTTTTTTCTTTACTATCCTAAGTTACACTAAAAATAAATAATACAATCATTAAATAGCAAACAAGAATCCTATGGTTCCATTCAAATGACTTTTTTAATATTTATGTAAAATTTACTAACCATTAGCTTTTATCATAAAAGAGAAAAAAATAATAATAAATAAATATAAAAATCAATAAAACACTAACAAAACTTTCTTATTGTTGGATGAGTTTTTCCCTTTATGAGAACGATACACTATACACTAAAGAGATTTAACCAAACCGTTTAGTCCGATTTGAAGGAAAAAAATGCCGGTCGGAAAAAGTATATAGAAGCATTCAAGAAACCAAACTGATGTCGAGTTCAAACTATGAAGAACAAGCAATTGTTTGTATGTGATAAGAATAGGAACATTATCCTGATACAATTTAAGAGGTCATAAAACAAAACTTAGATAACTAAAACAAATATGAAACATATATATAAAAAAAATACAAACATAGAATCAATTACAAAAGATCAATAACAGTCGATACGATAGAAACAAAAAAAAATGCTCACTTTACACAAGAATAACGAATATAATGTTCTGTAAATGATATCCTTTGCTCAAACTCAAACGGTATGCAGTGCAACAACATAACATCAATACCTTGTCTCTTAGAAATCCGGTTGGCTTTTACGTTCATTACCAGGTGGGTCCAGAAGTACGCATCAGCTAAGCACCCTTGCCACTTTTCCAAGGTTTGATGACACCAACAACGACGACTGCAACAATTATGAGTAAAATTATGATAGCATAGCACATCCATTTCCTTGAGTTCCTTTGTAAACTCTTCGCCTTGTGAAGAGCTTTGTTCCCATCTTGCACATGGTCTACAGCACTTGACACCTATCACAAGCCATTGTTGATTAATCCGTTTAGGAAGAAACAACAGGTCAAAAGTCTTGGCTTTGAACTTTGACCACAAGAAGTTAAACTTGTTGCGAAATTAATATTGGACATGTCAAAGGGTACACTTGTTTCTTAGAGTAACACATTGTAATGACTAATGAGTTATATGTGAGTGATTTCTGATTACCTGCGTCTCTATGTTGTCAAGCATCTCCCCTTGAGCATCCACCAATACAGCCATATCCATAAATATCTGCATAAGAAGTGATAAAATCATTACAATCATTAGGGAAAAACATCAACTTTTTATCAGTCATGACATTTAACTTTTGAATAACAAGCATAAATTAATGGTAGTTAAAATCAAGTCAGATTTGTTTTTCTGGTGACCATGAGAATCCATTACCGCTTAACTCATGGGACCCCATCAATACTGTGCTAACCAATGGAATCAGGTAAAAAGCAATTTGCACGGAGTACGTAGCCTTCAAGGGGGTTAAAAACTTAAAAGGCAAAAGAACAGTGGAAGCTCGATGCAAACGATCCCAAGACAGACCGCTTACCAATGCATCATCCCCTTGAAAGGTTAATTACTTAATTATGTCAAAATGTCAGATTCTCTAAAGACTAAAATACCTCTATATTTAACCTCACATCTGTGCTAGGAGGCTATGACCCATCTTGGTGAAAATTTTATTAAGCAGCTTTTCAAATTATTTGAAAATTACTTCGGCTAGAACAAGTATTGAGGCAAACAAGCATTTGAACATAAAATTCCAAGAAAACAAAGTTTGCTTCCTTGAAGAAAAAATCAAATAAATCACTTTATCATGAGTACCGGTCATTTGCCAAGTATCATCATTAAATCATTATTTGAAGACGGTAAATAGGATATGCAGGATTAATATAATTCACTCTTGGTTAAGGGTATTTAAGACATCTAGTATTCTAGTTAGGGGCCGTTTGGCAACGTCTGAATGGGTAAGTGGGGTATCTAACATTTCTACTAACTTACACACCTCGCCAAGCATTGTAATTTCTGGCTACAACCTATGGTCACACATAGGTTGTAGACAAACAATCAAGACTGAAACCAAAATCAGAAAACGGAAGACTAATTGGCTTAATGTAATAGCCTCATACTTAGTCCACTGATGATTCTTAAATTATAAAGCGTTTACTACATGTTGGAAACGTGGAATTCAATATTTTCCCATCCTTTAATTTTGTCATTATAAAGTGGATAATTTAGACGTTTATAAAAAGTTCAAAAGAATCATTAGTTCATGTATTTTGTATATGCTTTGAATGTGGGGTCAACCCGCTGTAGCATGATAGGAAAAATCATTCACCAAACGAACTGTCACAGGCGATTAGCTAAGCTCCAAAAATTTAAATATTTTTCAATTTCCTCACATGGATTAAATAAAATATTCAATAAACATTATAGTTTTATTTTATATACACACATACGCACCTGTTGCAACTCAAGAAGCTTCCTTTCTACTTCTCTAACTGCATCATGACGTTCTTGGATCTCTGCAAGGGTGTCAAGTACCTACAACAACACAAGAAAATTGATATAAGGCAAGATCCAGCACAAAAAAAAAAAAAACACACACATAACCACCCCCCACCGGGAGAGGTGAGAAGAATTTAACCTGTCCTCGACCGTGTTCCCGGATTGCTTTCTGAAAAATTTGTTCACTATCCCCCGTCTCTATCAGTCGATCAATTGTCTGTAGAATTATTTTATTAGAACATGTGTGTGTGTGTTTTAAAAATAATCAAGATTGTTTTGAGAAATATAAATAAATCACACCTCTTCATCAGCCTTGGTTCCCGTAACTGAAACAGTAAAAAAACGAATTACTAAGCTATATAACAAGCATGATTGGGAAAACATAAGTGTCCGACTATAATTTTGATGCTCAAGTTAAGTTTAGAACCTGTATAAATACGCCTCTCAACCACCTCACGATGCTCTTGATGGATGCTTTCTCTAAGAGCCTAAAAGTTATTGTAACAATTTGAGAAAATGCATACAACAGAAGAGTAATAGAGGATTGAAAAGTATACACATGCATATGCAATACCTGAAATTCAGACATCTTGTCTTTAAACTTTTTCTTCAGGGAACTGCAAATGAAGATCATTATTAATGAAGATTAAGCTCAATAATCAACAAATTTCTCCCGTTCATAAAAAGTTGAGGGAACATAGTAAGTTACAGTGTGGTTGCAGTTCTTGATCGGTCTACTCCCGTTCCTTTTCCACACCCAGGCTTCTGTCTATTTGCCAAGTTCTATTTGATGATTAAAGGTAGGAGTTATCGATTAGATAATTATTAAAAAAAAGTGAAAAATAAAATGTATTTTGTATATGATCCAACCTCCTTGTCAAGTTCCTCAATTTTTGATTTAATAAACCGTGCTACTTTTCCAACTTCATCAACATCTTTCTCCATATGTTGCTTGATTGCTGCATATTAACAAACATTTAACCACCAATTCTATATCAATAACTGAAAAGATTAATACTTTATTTATAAAAATAGGTTTTGTGTGAGATAAGCAGAGCTTCTCATATTGTGATACGTATTTCAAGAAAGGGTCCAATTTGATAGTTACTCTGTATGCAATAAAGTGTTAAATTTTCCATAAAATTTATCTTCAAAATGCCATCTAGGGGCATAAGGGGCACATTATTTGTTTAAATTGTGAGAACATTTATTCTTTTAAGCTAGATTTTAAAAAGGGCGCCTTAAGCGCGAGGCGACCTAAGGCGCAGATCCATGCGCCTTATGTCACTCGAGGCGCGCAGTGTACAAAAAGCGCAAAAAGCGCAAGAAAAGCGCGCTTTTCGTACAAGGGGTGTTTTTGTGATTCAAAGTGTTATACATATAGCTAAAAAGGTTATACATTTAAGTTAAACCATATATAAACCTTATTTATATCTATATTTTGGGGTAAGGATGCTAAAAACCTATAGGATATATAGAAAAATTATATAATCGTCTTGCGCTTCGCGTATGAAAAGCCCACCGCTTTTGCGCTTTGCGCCTCGGTTTTAGACCTCGTCGCTTTTGTGCGCTTCGCGTTTTTTAAAACCAAGCTTTTAAGAACACATGTGTACAAAGTTGACCTTCCAACTGATAGTAATGATACAAGCATAACTAAAAACAGAACCAAAATAAATGGATTGAAGTTTACATTTCATAGCAGCAGCCTTGGTTACAGCCTTCGACTCCTCATGAGAATCCTATACAGAATTTAGTTAACATCATTACTTCTAGTATAAACCATCACAAAATCAAGAACTTTTTCATTCTAAAGATAGCTGAAAAAGTAATATTTTTTCTAAAGGGCACACACACGGTGCATATGAGAAGGAGGGAGACCTGTAGTTTCTTTAGGAGTTTATTCAGCTTCTCATATTGTTTCTCAATTGCTTGAACCTGGTCAAAGAAACAAAAAAACAATAATGGGTTGTTAAGTTGATGAAACTAGACATGTATAGATAAAAAAAAGTTTAAAAAAGAGAATAAAATGGAAAGTAGACTTGTCACCTTCTTGAAAAATTCATCCAACCCTAATTCTCCAGAATTCGGGTTATGTTGTGTTCCCATTTCAAGATCTCCACCGCCATAACCTTGATCCCGAGGATTCTCGAATGAATCCTATAAAATATCATTTAATAAAATCCTTTTAAAAAAAACAAAAATCAAATTATGCAAGCACCATGCATTGCATAAGTGGAGAACGAAAAAACAGATAATTCTCTCCAAAACACTAGAAAACAAATACAGGTCGCTTTTTGGATAAAATCTATTTAATTATCCTGAACAAATGAATGAATGACAATGTAGACCTCCTAAGATTCAAAAAGAAAAAAAGCAATAAGCATGATATTCACTTTCTTCAAATTACTTTTCCAAATAGTGAAGGCGCTTTTTGGAGAGAATTTTTATTCGAAATTTGAAAACTGAAACCTTTTTCTTGACAAACTTGTATCCTTGGTTTAAAAAATAGCGCCTCGGGCGCGCTTTAAGCTCTTGAGGCGCGAGGCTCCAAGAAAATCGCTTTTTTTGTCGAAAAGCCCTGGGATACATGAAGCTCTTGGGGCGGCGCTTTAAGCTTGGCGCTTGAGGCGGCGCTTCAGTAGCGCCTCAGCCCAAAAACCATTTTTTGCCTATTCTATTTAGCCCAACAAGTGAAGTTCTATGTTGATTTGTATTATGGACTATTCTATGTTGATTATCGATTGTTATACCAAATTTTCCAACCCCAAAGTACTTGCCAATTTATCGATCGATGATTCGTATCAGCTCGACCCTAGCCGGGGGCTTTGCCCCCGGACCCCGCCAGGGGCTGTCGTCCTTTGGTCATTCTTATGTTTTGAATGTTTTTTTAAGTGTTTAAGGGTGTTTTATAATCATGTTTTTGTGTTTATGTTTGATTAGAAGGTAGAATATGTCTTATTGACATATATAAATATTTTTTTTATATTTTTTTAATATAAAGCGCCTCGCATACGTGAAGCTCTCGCCTCGCGCTTTAAGCCCCGCGCTTCGGATTTTGGAACCAAAACGCCTCGGAGCGCCTCGCGCTTTTTTAAACCAAGCTTGTATCAAAACCAATCAAGGTTTAAAAGTACGGAAACAAGCCTCGATGTGTTTTCCCTCGCCTCATGAGGCGTAAGCCCGAGGCGGAATTAAAAAATATATATCTTACAAAAAATAAAACACCAACTAATTTCATCATCAAAAACATCAAAAGCACACATAAAAGAAGACATGAAATGTCACAAAAAGTCTAAAACATCAAAAGCATACCTCAAAACCCCTGAGGTGCGGCTGAGGCGCACCTTTTCTTACCGCCTAAGGCCAGGCCTGTAAGGCGCACCAAAAAAATAACCCCTGAGGCGACGCCTCAGACTCGTTTTTGACCCGAATCGCCTTGAGGCGCGCCTTGACCGTTTTTTAAAACCATGAAACCAATCATTTTAGTTCTGAAAATTCAAGCTCCCAAAAGCTAAAAACCTCATAATCTTTTTTTCCCAATTCCTCTTGACTACATTTTGGCTAACCAGTCAGGCAGTGTTACGTACTTACGTTGATGTGTATGCAAACAAACGAATAGGTATCATTCCTTATAGGAGTTTTTGGTCAAAGGGCATCGGTTTCTTCTCAAACCGCGACATCTCTACTTATCGGTATTCATACTCTACCCGTTCCAACGACCCGTAATGGTTTCTAACTGTAAACCACCTTAAAACCCTAAAATCTCTAAATTATGGGAACACATCCAACTTTTAAAAACATGATCTTTAGCAGCTACTGATAAAGATTCATTAACAACATTAAAAGAACAAAAATACCAAGAAACAAAAAAAAAAAAAAAGAACCGGGATTACAGGTAAAACTGATGTATAATAATTACAGATTTGACCCATATGAAATGATTAAATTCAAAGGCATACAAGAACTCACAATTCACAAATTCCAGTTAATAAATTACAAGCTTCAACAAACAAAAAGCAATCAAGAATGTGGTTTGTTGCTCAATTATTCAAATCTCCAGTTATAAAATTAAAAAATAATAATAATACAGAAAGGATTGTATATTTTTGAAAAGGAAACTTACAGATAAGAGATCGTTCATGGTGGGTTGAAGCTACAGATCTTTTTGCTTAAAGACGAAGGCTTTGGTGTGTGTTTTGGTTTGGTTTGGTTTGGTTTTTTTAGGGGGGATTATAACTGGGTTGGGTTTATTGAGGTGAGAGAGAGTAGAAGCAAGAAAGAGGGTGAAGAGAGAATTTCGGTGACAGATCGTGAAGACAGGTTGCTGCTTTCTTTTTTTTATTAAATAAATAATATGTTACAACCAAAGTGCTTTTGATGATTATTGTTTTTTAGTTTTAAATATTTTACCAAAACACTAAATATCTGTTACGAAGCTTGAAAAAAAATTTCATAAGGGTCGAAAGTCTCGGGACTTTTAAATTATGAGGTGCGGAGTTAATACGTATTAAATTTCAAGCAGAATACTAGTAAATTATGAGTTAGCGCCCGTTAGGCAAAGTGGGGGGCGGTGTTCTTGGGTAAATTGGGCGCTAAATTCACCAATTAGCGCCTCATTAACTGACTATTACGTATGGTCTTAGGAAAAAAAATTAAAAACAAAAAATTGTTGCCCTAAAAATCAAAATATGGAGAAAAAAAAAGTCTAACCCAAACTGTCAAAATTAAACTTCAAAATTTCAAGTGCTTCACTTTACATCTTCAAGTTCATCAAAAGCTTCATGGTTATTATTTCCTTTAACCACCTTTTTTATCATTAGTAGTGTAAGAATTGGATATGTGAATCCATTGATAATGGAATGATCATCGTGTGAGGACCTCCTACAAGTTTCAACACTAGCATTTATACAACTGAACAATGACATACGTTACCATTAGGCATCCGTACCGATCAATCTCAAGACCAATATTAGAAGGGTAAATAAGGTGTTATGAAGTAATTGTATGGTGTTGGGTTTGATCTTAGGCCTACACGATAGATTCCCACTTCCTTACAATTACCGAATAGTACTTATATCAAACGTGTTCATAAGGCTGACCAGTAAATCAAATAGTACTTATCTAATATCACCCAAACGTTCAACAAAAAAGACACCTCACAACGAAAAGTGAGAACCTAAAACACTAGTTTCTAGAATAAACATGGGATGTAAAAATAAATAAAATATGTTGTGTTCCATAAATCACAAATGATTGACACAACTACATGAGTCTCTGGCATGTTCTTCAACACCAACTCACCCAAAAAGTTAGAAATCCACCCTCCAAGTATTAATAATGATGGTATTTAAGAATCATACACTCTCTAATTAGGAAGGATACACCTTGGCTCACATCACACACTAATAGGAAGCTGCTACATACCTCAGAATATAATGTCACACCCTCAAAATGTGATGTCATGAGGTGTATGAAACCCAGAACCCGTTAACTTATTTAATATTTACTTTATTATTAAAAGTTGTTTTACTTTCTAGTACAACACAATGTCAAATTTGGTTATCATTACTCGATCTATTATTCTTATAGTAATAATAGTTGTCATAAAAATGTTAATCGCAATTACAATTACAATTGCAGGATATACAGTGAGCTTCTAGACTGTCACCTAAAGTAGAAAAAAGTAAAAACAAAAGAATCATTTAGGTGAACCTTAAAAGTGTATGGCATTATAGCCTTGTGGTATTTTGATAGTTGGATAATGCTTAAGAACTATTTAGTCCTGGGTTTGATTCTCATAAAAGGTGAAGGTGACACGATGATACTCTAGTAGTCCGTTAGCGACTCTACTTTAACGTTAAAAAAAGTGAACCTTGAAAAATGAGAGAAAAAAGACTTATGTGCCATGCTCATATATACTCCGTAATAAATTAATCACACCATTGCATTAAATAAAATTCATCACTTTTCTGAAGAATGCATATTGTGTGTTTCTGTAGAATTATTCAAATTCAAAACATTTAAAAAAAAATCATATATTAAATACACCTTCTTATATGTGCCTAATACAAAGTGTTTTTTCATTAATTATTTTATTCGTTAGCGGCAGCGAGCCGATGGATGCTTGGCGACATTAGTGTAAAATTCCGCATCATACATTGTACAACCACATTAGCGAAGGTGTAACACCCTTGGATTTAAAACCAAGATTTCATTGATTAATAACGTTTAAACTATCTAAAGCACACTTACAAAATGTTGTACACCTTAAGTGCATGTTTGGCTCTCCTTATTTGCCCTCCTTATAACTTTATGACTGTTTCAAAAAGTTAATAAGAAGAAAAAAAATGTTTTGGTAATGGTTTGAAAATGAGTTTTGTGCCTTGAAAATGAGATAAGTTATAAGTTACAAATTGTGACTTATTGATTAAAGAGATAAAAAGGTGAAAAATGAGATAAGTAGATAAGTTAGTTGGAGAGTCAAACATGCCCTGAAAGTAGATATCCACATAAGATGTAACACCAGTTACACGAAAGATATATATGTTTGATTTACAAAGCGATTATGGATCACAAGATAATTTAAACCCAAAAAGCATTAGCAGAAGCACAGAGGTAATTAGGGATGGCAATAGGTCGGGTTTAGGTAATCTCAACCCCATACTTGATTAGGTATGCTTGTCCAAACTCGGCCCAAAACCCATCGGGTTTGTGTCGGGTACACCCATCGGGTATCAGGTATACCCGCGGGTTTTGGGTAAACCCATTAATTTTTAAAACTTACTCATTGAGTATATCCGACCAAAAACCCGACTGACATCTATTAGGTAACTATTAACCCATTACATTTACCATTATTAAATATATAGGTAAATGATTACAATGTATAAATATAAAATATTTAAATCATATAAAAACAATCAAATACATAGATAACAAATAGTATACACTAAATTTTTTGATAATTTTAACACAAGATGACAATGTAGATGGACAAGTAGATATATTATGCATACATATTTAAAAAGATATATTAGAAATTATATTGGGTATCTAATCGAGTAAACGGGTATACTTTATCGGGTAATCGGGTCGGGTAAACAGGTATATCATCAAATCCCAAACCCGCGAAAAAAATAAAAACTAATCCCATACCCGGACCCATACCCGATTACCCGACCCCAAACCCGTCCCAAATGTGTCGGGTTTTGGGTTTACCCATCGGGTTCGAGTTTCATTGTCATCCCTAGAGGTAATCGCGCTTGGTTTGTCAAAACATTGCTTGATCATCTCCCGAATGTGCCGAAACGAAACCTAGAGTTTATCATAACATAATAAACTGGATGAGTATGATTAAAACAAATAATATAAGAAGTTTTGAGGGCTACCCAAGAACCCACATACACCGCTGTAGGCTACGGTTCATCAACCCTCGACCGTAGCCTACGGTTGATGGTTGCTGATGTTGTGCTTGTTATAAGGCTTCACCATAGCCTACGGTTAGCCAACCGTAGGTTACGACTGGTGGGGACTGTTCAAAATTGAGACCAGTGGTCGTAGCCTACGGTCTGGGACCGTAGGTTACGACCTATAGCTGCTGAAAATGGCATTTTTGCAGCCCTTAACACCCTCGTTTCGCCCAGGCCTTTGCCTGTCTAAATAAGGGACCTGGGTTCATCCTTTCCTACTTGCGATTTTAACTCAAAACATCTATGTTTCAAACTCAAAGGAACACCATCTAGATTAATCAAATCATAATACACATTTGCTACTAGTTTATGTTTTGACCCGTTTGAACTAGATTAACTAGCATAAAAACACAATGTATGGCGTTTAAGCTCGACATTAATTTCACGCCTCACATGAGTTAAAATCATACTCGACTAGCAACGACTCGTAACCCAATCATCTTATGAATATTTGCTCGCAAGACGCCAATTCCTTAGTTGACTCCTAGTTATTGGAATATTATAGATATGGTTTGACTACTGCGTGTTTTCCCATAGTCGTTTGGCCCACTTGGTTTATTGCACATGATTTCGCATGTTTCATCCGAACAAGATGGAATTGTGTTACCGTGTGGCGGCATCTCGCGTCTATAGTCCCGCGAACCATCTACGCTTGGTATGACCGCCCGGTCTACACGTTGCCATATTATACTTGTGCTACCAAATGCCGCCTAACACTTGGGGGAGAATACTCACACGTCATATCCTATTCGACTATTAGAAAAATATACTCAGATTTAAGTCGTGCATACGACTTACCTTATTCGTGCCCTTTTAACTTCAATTCCTTCCCCGCGTGACTTCCCGGCGCCTCTTGCTTGGTACCTAAAGAGTAGTCCATAAGGACATTCACAAAATTGTGATTAGACGCTAGTTCAAGCAATCATACGAGTTTACCAAGTGTTTCAATGCAATGTCAAGGATCCAATGAAGTCAAGCTTCATTGTGGCGTTTCATCAAACACTTGGTAGGCATGGTGTTTGCCACATTTTCTTGTAGGTCACCTAGGCCATAAGAATCATATCCATACTAATATCTACAACCCATACCATTCAATTACACCAATTTCACCATCTATCACAACCTAGATTTAGGCACACACACACATATTTTCATCAAGAATGTCTTGCTTTCACTAATAACCCCAAAGACTCACAAGTTCATACCATGGACTTTAAGGATTTCTCATCTAGATTTTCAATTTACTATGATTCCCCTAAGATTGTTTCGTTTTAAGGTTCTCTTGTACTAGAGACACCCTCCTTAGTTATCAATTAATTAAAACCAAAGATTCTAAATTTTCATTATTATCACATAAACCAATTCTACATCAATTTGAATGAAACAAAGCTTACCTAGAGATAGGATAAGGTTTAGATGACTTAAATTTGAATCAGAGTTAATAGCCAAAATCGTCTATGAGGTTTGGCCAGTTTTGCTACATCAGTCCAAAATCGAAACTTTTTACATCTGGGTCCTTCTGTTTTAGATTTTGTTGCCAAATTCGTCCCTGACACTAAACCCAGTTAACTATTGTCGTTAACTCTGGGGGTATTTTTGTCTTTTTAGCTGTCCCCTTTTACATCTGGGTATTTTTGTCTTCTGGCGGTATGAATAACTCTGTTTGAATTGGGTTTTAAAAAGGGGGCAGCCAAAAAGACAAAAATACCCTCAAAGTTAACGACAATAGTTAACTGGGTTTAGTGTCGGGGACGAATTTGGCAACAAAATATAAAACAAAAGGACCCAGATGTAAAAAATTTCGATTCTTGACTGATGTAGCAAAACTGGCCAAACCTCAGGGATGATTTTGGCCATTAACTCTTTGAATCATGCAAGCTGCAACAACTTGATCTATAGCTGATTTGGGCTGATTTTATGTTATTGAGTTTGTGTATGTGAAATGGTGTGTGCGTGGGTGTGTTATACGATTTCCGGGGAATGGAAATCTAATGGGTTTGTTTTACACATTAAACCCTCCACCATAAAGTATCGTTGATTGTCAAGATCAGTCCCTCTAGTTGTTTTTATGGTTATTTAGTCTTATGGATTCTTAATCAACTTAACTCTTGTTAAGGTGTTTATTATGGGTAACTTTTTAAGATTGATATCGAATCTCTTTTCTTGCTCTAAGCCCCTCGATAAGGTGTATTATGACAATTAAACACATTCTATAAAATTTGGGGTGTTACAGAAGGATTTATTGGCTCATGTTTGTGATGTATACCAGAGGAATTCTCACAAAATGTTAACTTAGAAGGTGTTACTACTTTATAATGCATATAGAATACAAGAAATGATAGAATATTTAATGATAAGAAGTCATGCCCAATAAGAATTATAGAAAAAATCCAGGTCCATTCGTTTTTATTGGTTAAACATAAAGCGGAGGTATCTTGGTTAGATTGAAACTTATGTTGTATATTTGATGTGATTTGAAATTTCTGACTATTCTTTGTTTCAAAGTTCTAGTATGTTGTTAGTCTAGTTAACAAATATATTATGCATAAATATAAAATATTTAAATCATATAAAAACAATCAAATACATAGATAACAAATAGTATACACTAAATTTTTTGATAATTTTAACACAAGATGACAATGTAGATGGACAAGTAGATATATTATGCATACATATTTAAAAAGATATATTAGAAATTATATTGGGTATCTAATCGAGTAAACGGGTATACTTTATCGGGTAATCGGGTCGGGTAAACAGGTATATCATCAAATCCCAAACCCGCGAAAAAAATAAAAACTAATCCCATACCCGGACCCATACCCGATTACCCGACCCCAAACCCGTCCCAAATGTGTCGGGTTTTGGGTTTACCCATCGGGTTCGAGTTTCATTGTCATCCCTAGAGGTAATCGCGCTTGGTTTGTCAAAACATTGCTTGATCATCTCCCGAATGTGCCGAAACGAAACCTAGAGTTTATCATAACATAATAAACTGGATGAGTATGATTAAAACAAATAATATAAGAAGTTTTGAGGGCTACCCAAGAACCCACATACACCGCTGTAGGCTACGGTTCATCAACCCTCGACCGTAGCCTACGGTTGATGGTTGCTGATGTTGTGCTTGTTATAAGGCTTCACCATAGCCTACGGTTAGCCAACCGTAGGTTACGACTGGTGGGGACTGTTCAAAATTGAGACCAGTGGTCGTAGCCTACGGTCTGGGACCGTAGGTTACGACCTATAGCTGCTGAAAATGGCATTTTTGCAGCCCTTAACACCCTCGTTTCGCCCAGGCCTTTGCCTGTCTAAATAAGGGACCTGGGTTCATCCTTTCCTACTTGCGATTTTAACTCAAAACATCTATGTTTCAAACTCAAAGGAACACCATCTAGATTAATCAAATCATAATACACATTTGCTACTAGTTTATGTTTTGACCCGTTTGAACTAGATTAACTAGCATAAAAACACAATGTATGGCGTTTAAGCTCGACATTAATTTCACGCCTCACATGAGTTAAAATCATACTCGACTAGCAACGACTCGTAACCCAATCATCTTATGAATATTTGCTCGCAAGACGCCAATTCCTTAGTTGACTCCTAGTTATTGGAATATTATAGATATGGTTTGACTACTGCGTGTTTTCCCATAGTCGTTTGGCCCACTTGGTTTATTGCACATGATTTCGCATGTTTCATCCGAACAAGATGGAATTGTGTTACCGTGTGGCGGCATCTCGCGTCTATAGTCCCGCGAACCATCTACGCTTGGTATGACCGCCCGGTCTACACGTTGCCATATTATACTTGTGCTACCAAATGCCGCCTAACACTTGGGGGAGAATACTCACACGTCATATCCTATTCGACTATTAGAAAAATATACTCAGATTTAAGTCGTGCATACGACTTACCTTATTCGTGCCCTTTTAACTTCAATTCCTTCCCCGCGTGACTTCCCGGCGCCTCTTGCTTGGTACCTAAAGAGTAGTCCATAAGGACATTCACAAAATTGTGATTAGACGCTAGTTCAAGCAATCATACGAGTTTACCAAGTGTTTCAATGCAATGTCAAGGATCCAATGAAGTCAAGCTTCATTGTGGCGTTTCATCAAACACTTGGTAGGCATGGTGTTTGCCACATTTTCTTGTAGGTCACCTAGGCCATAAGAATCATATCCATACTAATATCTACAACCCATACCATTCAATTACACCAATTTCACCATCTATCACAACCTAGATTTAGGCACACACACACATATTTTCATCAAGAATGTCTTGCTTTCACTAATAACCCCAAAGACTCACAAGTTCATACCATGGACTTTAAGGATTTCTCATCTAGATTTTCAATTTACTATGATTCCCCTAAGATTGTTTCGTTTTAAGGTTCTCTTGTACTAGAGACACCCTCCTTAGTTATCAATTAATTAAAACCAAAGATTCTAAATTTTCATTATTATCACATAAACCAATTCTACATCAATTTGAATGAAACAAAGCTTACCTAGAGATAGGATAAGGTTTAGATGACTTAAATTTGAATCAGAGTTAATAGCCAAAATCGTCTATGAGGTTTGGCCAGTTTTGCTACATCAGTCCAAAATCGAAACTTTTTACATCTGGGTCCTTCTGTTTTAGATTTTGTTGCCAAATTCGTCCCTGACACTAAACCCAGTTAACTATTGTCGTTAACTCTGGGGGTATTTTTGTCTTTTTAGCTGTCCCCTTTTACATCTGGGTATTTTTGTCTTCTGGCGGTATGAATAACTCTGTTTGAATTGGGTTTTAAAAAGGGGGCAGCCAAAAAGACAAAAATACCCTCAAAGTTAACGACAATAGTTAACTGGGTTTAGTGTCGGGGACGAATTTGGCAACAAAATATAAAACAAAAGGACCCAGATGTAAAAAATTTCGATTCTTGACTGATGTAGCAAAACTGGCCAAACCTCAGGGATGATTTTGGCCATTAACTCTTTGAATCATGCAAGCTGCAACAACTTGATCTATAGCTGATTTGGGCTGATTTTATGTTATTGAGTTTGTGTATGTGAAATGGTGTGTGCGTGGGTGTGTTATACGATTTCCGGGGAATGGAAATCTAATGGGTTTGTTTTACACATTAAACCCTCCACCATAAAGTATCGTTGATTGTCAAGATCAGTCCCTCTAGTTGTTTTTATGGTTATTTAGTCTTATGGATTCTTAATCAACTTAACTCTTGTTAAGGTGTTTATTATGGGTAACTTTTTAAGATTGATATCGAATCTCTTTTCTTGCTCTAAGCCCCTCGATAAGGTGTATTATGACAATTAAACACATTCTATAAAATTTGGGGTGTTACAGAAGGATTTATTGGCTCATGTTTGTGATGTATACCAGAGGAATTCTCACAAAATGTTAACTTAGAAGGTGTTACTACTTTATAATGCATATAGAATACAAGAAATGATAGAATATTTAATGATAAGAAGTCATGCCCAATAAGAATTATAGAAAAAATCCAGGTCCATTCGTTTTTATTGGTTAAACATAAAGCGGAGGTATCTTGGTTAGATTGAAACTTATGTTGTATATTTGATGTGATTTGAAATTTCTGACTATTCTTTGTTTCAAAGTTCTAGTATGTTGTTAGTCTAGTTATTTCTTCTATTAGACTATGAGATGTGGTTGAGGATAGTCTTAGAAGGATTACCCGTCACATAAGCAAAGTATAGCCCCCCTCTAAAGATGACAACATAAGAACTACCCAAGGGTGTGAGGGTGATCTTCCTTAAGTAGTCCTCCACCCATATTAGTCTAACATTTTATTTTTAATTTCTAATTTTTAAATAACTAATAATTGAAATAAATAATAAAAAAAATCACATTATACTTCATTTCCCCAACCACACATAACCAATCTTAATAAACACTCAAAAGAATGAGAAGATTATTGCTTTATTATTATTATTCTTACAATATTATTATTAAATCTTCTGAGATGAATTGATTCTTGTGTCTAAATAAAAGATAAAACCCAAAAACCCAGATCGTACTTCACCTCAAAACTCAAAGCCCACCACCGTTGATCACCGGAGCCGCCACACAACACAGATCTCAGTCACTAAAGCCGCCCAACACAGATCTCTACCTACCTTTTTTTACCACCACCACAGATCTTGTAGTTGCAAGTTTTAAAGTTTTTTTATTATTACTATAAATGTAATGGCTATAGCGTTGAAGCTGGCCCACAAAACAAAACCCACCAATCAAAGCAACCAGCTTGAACATCCATTTTTGGACGGTTTGGACACGTGAGGGACGGCAGAGGCGGTGTTGGCTGCCTTTGGACGGGCTGGACGAACCATAGCCACCCCACACCTGATAGTCTTAATGATTATATACCGTTAAAAAAAGTCAAGCTAATTATATATTTTATTAACCGATTTCTAAACAGGGACCAGCAATCGCCAATTGGTACTTGGTACCGAATGTACCGGTATCATTACCAATCAAATTTCGGTACCGATTGTTGGCATTTTTCAAAATTGATACTTTCAGTCCGAGAATAATTTGGTTTGATATTTTACTCATATTTTATCTTCAAACACCGTACCATACTGATATACATATATTATTATTTTACATGTTTTATAAGGTTCAACATATTGAACGTATCCAAGACAACATATTGAACGTATCCAAGACATGAAGTCTCTGATTACTCTATATACTAATTCGAAACATGCCAGGGAACAGTAACTCAAGCAAACCGCCCAGAAAGGTTCATTCCAAAGCCGCTCAGAATTATTGTATCATCGCCCAGAAAACCTACTCCAAACAAACCGCCCAGAAAGGCTCATGCCAGCCCGCCCAGAAAGATTGCCACCCCACCCAAAAAACCTCATTCTAAACCACCTAGAAAAGCTTGCGTGAAAAAAACTGTCAGCCAAACCGCCCAGAAAGCTTGCCAAAGTGACAATTTAGTAAATTCACTATTAACACAATTTGATTTCACTTTTGTATCCACTGCAGTGCCAAAAGATTATATTGTTAGTTATTAAACTTGCATTTTAGTTGTTTTTTTTGAACGGCAAATTTCTACTCCTTGTGGGACTTGAACCCATGACCTCCCCTTAGGTGTTCCTAGAAGCTTTGCTTCTACCATTGGGCCACTAGTTTTGACTATCGAACAAAGACATTAATATTTTTTCCTTAACAAACAAGTAATCTAGAATCTAACCCTTTCCTCACTCCCAAAGCAATGATATCTATCTATATATCAACCGACACCATTTTTTTCTTTCCAATTAAAACCCCGCGTAAATTACGTATCTGCCAACGTTCAACAATAGTTGCTTACGTAACTCTTTATAAATACTTCAACCAAACACTATCTATTCCTCAATAAACGGTGCCGACTGCTTTTTTTGGGTAAGCTCCATCTTTCCTCATCTGGGTTCCTTTTATATTTCTTTATTTCATTCATTTTCTATGTTAATTGTTACTTGTTCCCATGTTTTTATATTGTCTGCCAACTGCTTGATGAAATGCGTGACACAGTTATTTAGGTGGGATTTTATTGTTTGGAAGGTGGGTAGCTTCAAAAGTCTTTGTTATGGAGTTCTAAGTTTTAACTAACTAAACTTTCTCAGGAAGTTTAAAAAATCTTTTTTAATATTTGATCTTGTATCTTGATTGTACAAGTATATTATATAGTCCATATAGTTGTGATATATAGTTAGTAGTTAACAGTGGCGGAGCTTGAAAAAAACTTCGAGGGGTGGGGGCAGGACTCAATACGTATAAAAAATTCGGACGAAAATGTTTAATTTACGCTACTGCGTAAAAAAAACGGTGGGGGCCGGGACACCCTGCTCTTAATGTCCTCCGCCCATGGTAGTTCACATCACATGCCATACATGCTACAAACTTAAATATTTATCCTAAAAACTCTCAAAAAAAAAAATGGAGAATATATATTGGAAATGAATAGAAGTGTCAAATTTGACAAAAGGTGTAAGAGTTTTTCCTAAAATTTATATAGATACGCCTATCAAGATAGCTTGTAAAAGAGAATCTAGCAGAGAATACAAGAAGGTCTACATGTATGACATGTTCAACATTCAAAGTTAAAGTTTAGTTGTGTTCCAAACTCATTATGTTAGGTCCTTAGTTTCTGACTTTCTGTTATGATATTCAGTTTACTATTATTAGAATGGTTCTCAAGGGATTCTAGAATAGGAAATAAATAGTCCTTTTTTATAGTACTAGTAAGATACTAAGATAGTGTATGTATAATTGCATTACTGATTTGCTTGTGTAGTTGGTTGTCTCTTGATTGTGTTGGTTTAAACCATTTGATATCTAGTCTATTGCATGTCCTGTTTTTATGTATTGGATTTGAAATGTTCTACATTTATGTCTGCAGATATTTTGGATATAAGGTTAAGTTTGAGATGGATCAGAAACATGAACATGTGGTGAAGGAAGAGGTTCATTTGAAAACAGAGTCCAAGATTAAAGAGGCGGACGAAGAAAAAGGAGAGAGAGTTGTAGAAGAGATGGATTTGAAAATTAAATCAGTTGATAAAGAGAAGTCAAAACAGAAGGATGATGAACAAAAATCAAAGAAAGATAAAGAAAAAAAAGAGTCGGGTGGGGAAGATGATGATGATGCTGCTGGCAAGAAAGAAAAGACGAAGGTTGGTGAAGCTGAAGATGATGACAAGAAAGAAAAGAAGAAGGATGGTGATAGAGAAAAAGAGGAAGGAGATAAAGAGTCAAAAACGAAGAAGAAAGACAAGAAGAAGGATGATGAAGGAGAAACAGGTGAAGGAGATAAAGAGTCGAAAAAGAAGAAGAAAGACAAGAAGAAGGATGGTGGTGGAGAAACAGATGAAGGAGATAAAGAGTCGAAAAAGAAGAAGAAAGACAAGAAGAAGGATGATGAAGGAGAAACACGTGAAGGAGATAAAGAGTCAAAAAAGAAGAACAAAGACAAGGAGAAGGATGATGGTGGAGAAACAAATGAAGGAGATAAAGAGTCAAAAAAGAAGAAGAAAGACAAGAAGGATGGTGAAGGAGAAACAGATGAAGGAGAGAAAGAGTCGAAAAAGAAGAAGAAAGACAAGAAGAAGGATGGTGGTGGAGAAACAGATGAAGGAGATAAAGAGTCGAAAACGAAGAAGAAAGACAAGAAGAAGGATGGTGGTGTAGAAACAGATGAAGGAGATAAAGAGTCAAAAAAGAAGAAGAAAGACGAGTGTGAAAAATCTGAGGAAGAAAATAAGAACAAAAAAGAGAAGAAGAAAGAAAAGGATGTTGATGATGAAGAGAAAACTAAGAAGAAAGATAAAAAAGACAAGAAAAAGCACAAAGATGACAAAGTAATTGATGCTGAGGGTGAGTCAAGGGAGATTGAAATAGAAGATGATGCTAAAGAAGTGAAGAAGGGTGAGAAAACTAGCAAGGGGAAGAACGATAAGGGGGATAAAAAGAAACTTGATGCAAAATACAAGGATCTTGACAAGCTAAAACTTAAATTAGAGAAGCTGAACACTAAAATCGAAGCTTTACTAGAGAAGAAGGCGGAAATAATGAGGTTGATGAAGGAGAAGGAGAAAAGCCATGGTATTGTTAAGGAATCCAATGAGACCAATGCAGCTGCAGCAGAAGTGGCATAAAGCTTCTTCATGTACTCTTATCTGGTAGATATATCTTTCCGCTTTCACCATTATGTTTTTTTTGTGTATGGATGGCATGATATATACATGTTGTAATCTATAAAAAGCTTATGATAAATAAAATGGTTATAGTTAAAATCTCATAAGTTGTCTAGCTTTTACATCCTGATAAATAAAATTAACCCTTTTTGTTAATAATTTAGTTTTTAGATACACATTTAGCTTAGCTGTTATTTTATATGTTACAAAGGAATAGATAAAGAAGGCTAGGTAGTCGAAAAGGTTTGGCGCGAAGGTGCACTTTGGGCCTAGGTGCAAGGCGCTTAAAAAGTGAGGGTCTCTTAATCAATTTTAAGCAACGAGCACAGCATGAACAGTCCACTTTTAGGGGTTTTAGACATGATTTAGGTTGGTTACAGGCCACTTTTGGATGTTTTAGTATTGATTTAGCTGTTTTAGACTGGAATCTTGCCAGAGAGCCTTGAAGTTCACAAAGCGGTTTGGCCCCGTCTCTCCTAGGTGCCTAGGCATGTGCCTTGGTTGCCTTTGACTACTATGAAAGAAGGTGCTTGACTGGTCAACCTCGACCCGGCCTGTTTCAACCAGCAACTAATTTCCTGCTTTAAACTCTTGCTCAGCCTCTCATTTTGTCACATCTCACTTAAACTCTTGCAAAGGATTTGTTAGTAGAGAGGTGGCATGATCTTATTATCTGAAATGTATTTAAGTTTTGGTTCTCCCAGTGATGTTAATTAAATAATCTGAAAGTTAAGTAGAGGTGGCAAAATGGATGGGTTACGGCCTAACAGGTGATCTTCAAATTCCGGTTAAAATGGGTATGGAAGGATGGGGTTGATGTACCTAGCTTTTCTTGAACTTTATAAATACTTATGTATATGATGTAACTACAACAATTAAATTTGTTAAAATTGCGGCTAATTGCATAAGTAATTTTAGGCCAGGATATCATGAACTTCAAAGTTGTGATTTGAAATAACCAGTTCCAAATGAGCAGAAAAATGCTGACGTGGTGAGATGTTAGTTTTGACCACATTGACTTCTTTGCTGAGTTGTCACATGAAAATTAGTACTTACCTTAGGAGAGATAGGTAAATCACAACTTTTGAAACTTAGTTACTGATAACAAGCTGGTACACACTTATTCCAGATTCTCAGCAGGTCCTGATCTTAAGCATTTTGTTCTCTTACTTTTAGTTACAAAAGTAAGGTAAGGATTATTAGGGCAGGGTTTGGATGTGTCGTAGCGTGGTTTTAGGAGTTTAGACTTCTTCGTGCACTGGTAGGAGGTCTGTATGGGTGATTGGTCTTTGTGTATATATGGGCTTTGTCATTTTTTGATGGCATATATGCATTTATTTTACTACGTGACGCTTTCATTGTTTCTCTAAATTCCAGTAGCTCTCTATTACTTTTTTTGTGGTGTTTGTTCGTCTATGGTGTTTTGTGGAGCCGAGGGTCTCTCAGGAAGCAGCGTCTCTATACGCAAGGATCGGGGTAAGGTTTGCCTACATCTCACCCTCCCCAAATCCTACTCTTAGCTTCGCTATTCGTGGGATTTACTGGGTAAGCCTCACTTACTCTCCATTAACGAAAGGGGCACCCTTTTTGGAATCATCAATGATCTCTCCTTGCAAACCTGGTATGATTTCAGTCATTAATCTAACAATTGCAGGATCTTCACTATAGCTTTCGTAACAACGACCCCATCTCGGATCTCTACAAACCTGTTTAACTGCAACTTATTATTTACCTAGATATGATATTAACAGCGCTTCATTTATCTTGATCTACTTACTGCAATACAAGGTGCAAAAGTATATTGTATGCCAGTTGTTCTAACTTCTAGTGCTGTAGCAGCCCCAATCTTTTTTATTAGTACATGATCCCTGTTGAAATGTGCACATAGTTCAATCAAATTAAGTGCATCACAGAATTGTGCCACATATCTTTATATTTTTAGATTGATTTGTATACTGACTAGAGTCCAACGTGTTATTCATAGCAGTGTCTCGACTCCGGGGGGACATGGGTTCGTTTTTAGTAGGTTAGGATTTGCCATCCAGAAAGGGGTGGCGGCGCAGCTTGTTGCCCGCTATCCTGATGTAATTGGTCGCGTTTATGAATGAATGTGGATTTTAATGTCAAAAAAAAAAAAAAAAAAAAAATTTGTATACCTATATAATACTTTTTTATGACCTCTTTAGATGCCACTGATCTTTCAATTTGGGTCATTTGACCAATCTTTTCCTCTAATGTCATTCTCTTCATTAAGTCATTTATTCGGACACTTTGCGATTGTTTGGGATCTTTGTACATCATATACTCTGCTTCAGCCATTGAATCCCAGCACCACATCGTAACCATCAACAAAACCGAAAATTTCCCCATACTGTTGAATCCCATAGGAGAACACTTATTCTATCATAGCCAAACAGAAAGTCAAACAAGGTCCAAGAAGAAAAAGATATTCTTTCAAAGACAAGAAAAAAACATAAGGTCACCATCAAGAAAATAAAAGATATAAAAATATATTTAAAATATGATATGGTATCTTTTTGGCATTTTATCAACAGTGGAGTTTTTTTAATGTAAAATTTGCAGAGAATTAGTGAAGACTTGCAGGTGATGAGAGGGTAAATGAATGTTTAATAATAAGCCAATTTTGTGTGTATTTGTTGTGTTTGTGTTGATAATATATGATGAATGGGATAACTACGCGCGCTTTGATCGTTTCAGGATAAATGGCTAAGCGGATGGAATTAGAGCCGAAAAGCGTGAAGCGTGGTTTTCAAAGTTTAAGAGTTGAACAAATTGAAGAATTGAGAGTCTTCGGGAGCTCGAGGAAGAGAATTGGATGTTTGAAGGATGTTTATGATGAAGAAGTGAAGATTAGAGTGTGTTTGGATGAAGCAAAACGAGATTGGAGGGTGTTTGGATACAAGGATTTGAAGGAAAAATGTTTTGGAAAGAAGTTGAAGAAACAAGGTGTAAGTTACACCTTCCATCTGTAGCTTACTGATGAATTACAAGGCAAAGAGAGCTTTTTCACGTGGGTTTCAATAGTAAGGTACACGGCTGATCTATAAGGTACAGCTGAAGAAAGCAATGCTAGTAGATTGACTGAACTGTAAGTTACGCTCTTGATCAGTACCTTACGGCTGGCTGAAGAGCAAAATTAGGAAAGGTTGTTTTTAATTAATGAAAGGATTTTTATCAACCTTAGCAGCCTCCTAAGCCCTCTAGGACGAAAATTAACCATCTTTTGGAGACTTTTGAAGCGACAAACACCATTGTTCATCATCATTCATCCATACTTTCGGTTTGCATCAACATGTTCGGTATTATTATTCATACTTTTGAGTTGTTTCTTGTTACCATGAGTGGTTAAACATCTTGTAATCACCTCCGGGTGTATGGTTTATTTGTGAAACTTTAACTCTTGTTTGATTTGGTTTATGGATTGTTTTTCATTTAGTTGAAGAATATTTGTGGTTTTTATCATTTAAACGATTCACTTGTCTTCAATTGCTTATCTTGTTATCATTAATATTCGGTTTTCTTGCATCATGAGTAGTTTGATAATTGTGAGGGTAAGTGATACTTGTGGGTTGGTAATTGAATTGTACAGGTTATTATTAAAAACTTGTGTTCAGTTATCACTTGATTTGAACCCTCCAACAAAACTATGTCTATATAGTATCCAATCATTTAAACAAGAGTAGGGTGGATCATTAACCAGAAACCTGAATGGGATTACTTCTTTTATATTATTGTTTACAACTTCTTAAATTCATTTTCTTAAAATTCTAAAACAAACAACAAATTAAGTAGACGTTAATTTTGATTTGAACCGTTACCCAACCCTTTCGTATTATGCTGGTAATTTTCTTATTAGGCATTAAACCGAAAATTCAAATGTGTGTGGTAGATACAAACATCACGAAAAATTAACATCTTGTATGATCTATATTTCTTAGCATTGAACTACAAATAGTCATCCTCTTTTAAAACAACATATAAGTGATACATTATAAGTTCATGTGGCCTTGGTTGGTACAGTTGTCAGTCCAAACCCAAATGGGTATAACGGATCATAATGTGGGTCCCCGACATTCATGGGCAGCTGATCTACCGACTTAAACCAAGTTTGTGCCAGCTTTCCAGTAAAACCATAATCACCAAACAAAACATCCGTGACACCTTGGCCTTCTGTTCCAGGAAGCCAAGCGGCTACAAGTGCATCTATGGTGTCAATAAATGGCTGCACCACCAATGGCCGTCCAGTAATTAGGACCACCACACATTTTACTGACCCACATACATTTTTTATAGTGTTGGGGCCTGGCTCGGGGATCGTAAGATTTAAATTGTCTCCAAAAGTCTCTGTATATGGTGGCTCTCCTACCACAACTATAGCAAAGTCAAAACTGTTTGACTTTAGGAAATCTTGGTTGGGATTTTCATTGTAGGTTACTTGCGTGTTTGGATCAACAGTGTTTTTCACAGCAGCGAGGATTGTCGTGCCTGTAAAATCAGTAATAATATAGTATTTATTTTATTCTCTTATTTTAGCTATAAAATGATAATATATTTATTATTTAAGTCACAAATTTTAGTAGATTTTAAGCATTCAAATGCAATTTGGACACCTTTGACCCGTTTAACCCGTTTGACACATTTGTACCGTTTTCCCGAATTAACCAAGTTTCATATATTAAGTTTAGGACTTGTGTATTAATATCATACCAATAGTAAGGTTGCCTGAACTTCCTTGCCAGTCAATCGTCCACCCGCCACATTGATAACCAATACTGTTAGCATGTGATCCTGCAACCAATATCTTTGATGTCCTTTTAGGAAGCGGTAACAATGGCTTCGTTGAAGATTTACCATTCTTTAACAACACAAGTGATTTCCTCACTGCTTCCCTCGCTAGATCTCTGTGCTCCTGTTTAATTTAGAGTTAATGAAGTAATAACTAGATTAGGGTCCTTGTTCATGGTCAAACATGAAAAAGTTATCGACTTACCTGACATCCTAGGTACTTGGTCATGCTGTAATCAGCCAATGGGTTTTCAAACAGACCCATTGTAAATTTCACTCTCAAAATCCTCCGAACCGCATCATCTATTCGGCTCATTTGTATAAACTTATTTTTGACTAAGTAAGTCAAACCATCAATAAATTCTGTGTAGTTTAATGGCACCATAACCTGCAATATTCCATAAATGTGGTAGGTAATTGTGAATCACTGTAGTACATTACGAGCTAACGAAATGGGTTGTTCCGTAATTCTGGATTTTTTTAAATGAATAATTAGTTTGCATATACCATTACCAAACTTATATTGTTTCAATATGCTCATAACTTTTTATATAAAATGATTTTGAAGGTTTTATGGATAAAAAAACTTTTGGTGAAATGTTCAAATCATTTGACCATTTTCCATTTTCCGTGTAGTTCGTCAACCCGATGGAAATAAAACATAGCCGGAATCAACCCAACTATAGGTAAATGAGTCTGGAATTGTCACTTTCAAGTACAGTTGTTACAAGGTGAAAGATAACTAACCATGTCAATGCCGGCATTAATTCCAGTTAATATGGAGTATGTGTAATTAGAATGCGGAGGATTGGTGATCATGTCAATGCCCTGCCAATCTGATATCACAAATCCCTGAATAAAAAGTTATTAAAATTCATCATAATTGTTTAACTTTTTTCCTCCATTTTTATGCAAAATTCAATTGAATAAGAGAATATACTTTGAATTTGAGTTTGTTTTTGAGGTAACCGGTAATAAGATTGCGGTTAGCATGCATTTTAGCCCCGTTTACACTAGAAAATGAGGCCATAATAGTAGCCACACCCTTGATGACTGAATCATTGTATGCTGGCATGTGTATACTAAATAACTTTTTACTATCTAATACTGTGTTGCCTCCATTTGTTCCGAGGCGAGTTCCTCCATCACCTACATAGTGCTTAGCACAGGCTGCAACTTTTTGTCTGTAGAATTTAAAAAATTCAATGGATGTGTATTTTGAAAGTCACATGAACATGATAAGCAGCACATAATATCACTTACTGCCCATTAACAAAAGGGGCACCCTTATTGGAATCATCAGTGATCTCTCCTTGTAAACCTGGTATGATTTCAGTCATTGATCTTACAATTTCAGGATCTTCACTGTAGCTTTCGTAACAACGACCCCATCTCGGATCTCTACAAACCTGTTTAACCGCAACTTATTATTTACTTAAGTATTAAACTAACAGCAGTTCATTAATATTAATCTACTTACTGCAATACAAGGTGCAAAAGTATATTGTATGCCAGTTGCTCTAACTTCAAGTGCTGTAGCAGCCCCAATCTTTTTAACTAGTATAGGATCCCTGTGCACATAGATCAATCAAATTTAGTGCATCACATATCACATATCTTTATATTTTATAACTTGCATAATTGGTTACTTATACTTGCCTGGTAACTCCAAGACCAACATTATGAGGAAAGATTGTTGCTTTATACACATTATTATGTCCATGAACAGCATCAACCCCATAAATTAAAGGTATCCCTAAACGTGTCGATAATGAGCCATTTTGGAGATCATTGACCATGTTGACCCATGTCTCGGGTGTTGCTTGTTTAGATAGACCACTCCCTCCACCTAACACACTCGCGGGCGCACTTAATACACTTCCTGAAATCATAACATACTTCACATTTAAAAAGGAACTAATAAACCTTCCACGTGTTGGCAAGGTATTGGTGGGTCCTGTGAGTTTTCCGATAATTGGTTCTCACGAGTCACAACTAACAAAAAAGAACAAATAAAGGTTAACTGTATGTCACAATACAGATTTGAGTAATATACCTATTAGATATGTCTTCATGACCTCTTTAGTTGCAACTGATTTTTCAATTTGGGTCATTTGACCAATCTTTTCCTCTAATGTCATTCTCTTCATCAAGTCATTTATTCGCGCACTTTGCGGCTGTTTGGGATCTTTGTACACCATATATTCTGCTCTAGCCATTGAAGCCCAACACCACATCATAACCATCATCAACAAAACCGAAAACTTTCTCATGTTGTCAAATCCCATTGGAAAACACTTGTACTATTATAACCAAACAGAAAGTCAAATCAGGTCAAAGAAGAAAAAAAATCATTCAAATACAAAAACAAAGGATTTCTATCAAGAAAATAAAAGTACCCATTTGCATGCATACCCCTTTTTTATTATATGTGACGTAAAAATATATTTATCATGTGATATGGTAACTTTTTTGCATTTTATTCACAAGATATTGCTATAGACTTTAAAACTTTAGTTAAAAATGAAGGATCATGGTTACAAAAGATTGTAACTTTTTGGCCGCTTGTTGCCCGCTTACTAGCCGTTCACGTGTAATGTGTTTGATTTTAATTTAATGAAAATCTTTCTTAAAAAAAAAGAAGCTCATTGTTAGCTAAATGCTACTAACTTTTTATGAACAGTGTAGTTTTTTTAATGTTGAAAGTTTCAGAGAATTAGTGAAGACTTACAAGAGACTTAGAGAGTTAGAGATAGAGAGAGTGAGTGTTTGTGAAGTTAAAAGATGGATATTTGTAGGCCATTTTTTTAATTATGACTAGTTTTATAAAATCCATTTGATATATGTGCAGGCCAGCTGCTTGTTGGATTGTTAGTTTGGAGGTTTTCTTGAAACCAGTTCAACAATGTTGGCCGTCTGCTTTTGATTGACCATCCATTAAGCAAATGTCTTGTGCAGTTAGATATTAAATTGTGCTGAAATCCTCCATAGTGGCCCAGTGGTGGTAAGGCCTGGTTTCTCCATGTGGGAGCCAGGTTCGAGCCCCTTGGTCACCACTTTGGTGGGATATTTGCCAAATGATGGTTGAGCCTACCCTCCTTGGAGGGGACAGGTTCAATTCTGATGGCCCCCCGGTTTTCTACTACCGTGCATTTACTCCAGAGAGGCTTGCCTCTTGTGGAGGATGCAACATCTGTCAAGTGGCAGGTGGCGGGAAATTTTCCGGGTGGAAGCCTTAGTGCCCCTTATGCGCAGCCTCGACTCGCTTGTGGGCCGGCCACTCTCGGTCAGCGTGGGCCCGGTTAAGACAACATAGTCTGACCTTTGTAGAGTGGCTAGGGGACTTCCCCTTCTAGGGGGGGTTGTGATGTTCTCTGCCACAACTCATAGAATCATCGCCTTTCAAAAAAAATTAAATTGTGCTGAAACTATGTTTTTTATATCTGGAATTTTATTCATATCATATGGATTATGTGGTAGATTGGTACTCAGATTCTTGTATCGGCGGATCAGATTGTAACGCGGTATAGAAGCAAGAGGTATCTTCTAGCAAATGCTTATATAAAATCCAAACGAAAGCGTTTGTTATGAATTTATGATATCAGAAGTTTTGTGGACCTTATAGTTATACTGTTCATAATTTTGATTATTTCGTGGATTGGATTTCACTTGGTTATGTACGGTCCCAATGCAAGTGCTTAGGCTAGAAGTCAAGTATTTTGATTTAAGTTTTCTTTTTAAGAGGTGGAATAGAATAAGCTAGTTGAAGCGCAATGATCACACTTTTGCAATGCGTTGTTTGTATACTTCTAGCTAAGCCTTTATACGAGTTAAACTTGGAGATGAAGGTCTTTTATTTTATTTTTCGTTACTCTCTATTAATGGGTTAATCAGGTAACAGAATTAAGTTTAGTGATGATAACCGATAACTAGAAAGTTAAATGAAAGATAAAACTAAATAAAAAAATTGAATATGATCAAAGTAATTAACCAACACACTAGAAATTTAGTAATGATCATTTTTGTGAGTTAATCATCGTTTTCTTGTAGTTTAATCTAAAACTTCCATGTACATAATAAAGAATGGGAAACATGCTTTGATTTTGTCAAAGACTCAAAACGTGTTGACCTTAAACGACATATATATATACATGATATTTCAATAATTGACATAGTGGAATCGATCAAACAATAACATCACCCACGATTTTTTAGTTTTTCTTTAGCCGCTATGGTTTTGGAGATATGTATACGATGATTTGTGTATTCATTTGTAGTATGCTATTGTTTCTACTGCTCTATATTTGTAATATTTTATATTATTTCCACTAAAATCATAATCATAATTTTGTAATATATAAAGCTTATTGTATATATTTGAACTTCTATGAAACAAATTATATATAATAACAATTCACATAGAGCCTTAGGAACAGTAAGGTCATTTTTGTAATTTTGGGTGTAAACAACTAGTACTTCTTAATAGAATATCCTGTAATTTTATAGATGAGATGATATGCTTCTTAACAGTAAGGTCATTTTTTGTAATTTTGGGTGTAAACAACTGGTACTTCTTAATAGAATATCCTGTAATTTTATAGATGAGATGATGTGCTTCTTAATAGAATATATATGGTTTCACTTAAAACCACTAAAAGACTATAATTCCTAATTTCCTTTTCACACACACATTCATCATATGAGATAGAGGGGGAGGGCACCGGTGGGTCTCTACCACCAGTCACGACGGCGATCCCGGGTTCCGACGCAAAAACCAATAGAACTCATGACACGTCGGAAAAATACCTACACTCCCGCCGCGAAGCGCGGGCGAAAAAAACTAGTTATATTAGTTTTATGTAATATAATTATTCTTCATGACTGAAGAATAATTAAGACCATTGACAAATAGTTGTGCATTTCTCAACTACGTTACTTTTTAATGAGATGCACAACATTACCTATTTACATTAAATTTGTAGACGTGTTTTCATTTACCGTTATCTACATTTCAAGTTTCTCCTACCAAACGTCCTTACAGTCTATAAAACAATCTCTTTTCCATGGAAGTTCAAGATGTCTATCTAAAATAACTAACGATGTTCTAATCATCGAGTTGCAGCCCACGACGGTCCATGATAGAGTTCACCATATGATTGTTTGAACATATCAAAGTTTTTTTTATATATATACTAATTGGAATGGGACACTGATACCCAGAGATGGACAACTGAAAAAACTGAACAAGAAAACATTAGATTTTATGTTCTCGACACACAACATTATAACAAATAACACATGCTTTCATAAGGTTACATATAAAAGCTAGTTTATACAGAAAATGTTTTACAATATGATCAACCCATATATCATCATCATCATTATTTCAACAAAAGTCCTGTTAAAAATCAATGACAATTGATGGGTGCTGGCATGAGTCTCTTCACGGGTGCAATGAATGTTTGAGGTTTGGCGGGCAAGGTTTGTAGCCACTGACGGATCTAGAACAAAAGTTCAGGGGGAAAGCTCAATAATTTTAAATTTTTTTACCATACATTTATACAGTTTAATGAAACAAAAAAAAACACGATAATAAAAAAATTAAACATATACCTAATAGATATTTCCTCTACGACACTTGAAAGCTTGAAATCGAGCTATTACAACTTCATTTGTTACTTTATGCAATGTTTGTCTTTCGACCGCACAAACTAGAGCATTGGTCAAATACTTCGCACTCATTCATTTGTGTAAATCTGTTCTGATAAGCTTCATTTTAGAAAAAAAAAAACATCTTTCAACGGTTGCGGTTGCAATCAGTAAACCAACGCTAGTTTCGATATCCGATAAATCAAAGGAAAAGTACTAGCTTTTCCGGTTTCTACCATTAGACCTTAAGATCACTCAAAAGACACTCTCTTTCTATCATACTAAAATCATTTTGACACATTTCAGAAAATACCACTATGCTAGATGGGTCAAACTTAGAAAACCAATCACAAGAATTTAAACGAACATATTTTTTCTATCAAAGTAGTTGTTAGATCACTGAATTGACTTCCAAGTTCTAGAATTTACATATCCAAAACCGAATTAAAAATGTCAACTTCAAAATAATGTTTATTAGTATTGGCGTTCTTTCGATTTCTTGGATTACCAAAATTTTCGTTCATATCTAACATCGTAATGTTGTTTTTTTTTTCAAAAAAGATGTCACTTTTTTCCAACATGGAATCAAACTTGTTGTCTTAAATCACTCAACGCTTGCTTGGTTCTGTTTATCAACTTAGCCGCTTGAAATAAGTCTTGAGTTTTTTTAAGATGTTTTTAAAAGTGGTTTATGATATTATGTTTCTGAATGAATAAGAGAATACAATTGGATCCCATTATATAGGGATCATATTACAAGATAATAAGGAAACAAATATTATCTCCTAATCTAAACAATTCAAATTTAAATACATTCAAACTATACGATAACTATAATGCTAAGATCCCCCTGCAGTTTGAGCGGGCGCGGAGCAGACGGTTAAACTGGATCTAATAGACTGGAACAACTCTCGAGATAATCCTTTCGTGAAAATATCGGCGTACTGAGAAGAGGAAGGTACATGGAGGACCCGGATGTGACCTACACGAACCTTTTCACGGACGAAATGAATATCGATCTCAACATGTTTGGTGCGGTGATGCTGCACAGGATTGTTGGACAAGTAAACAGCAGAGACGTTGTCGCAGTAGACCACAGAAGCACGCTGCAATGGAATAAGAAGTTCAAGAAGTAAATTGCGCAACCACGTCGCTTCAGCAACAGCATTCGCTACTCCGCGATATTCAGCTTCGGCACTTGACCGAGAAACAATGGGCTGACGTTTGGAAGACCAAGAAAGTAAATTATCTCCCAGAAATACACAATAACCACTGGTGGAGCGGCGTGAGTCAGGACACCCGCCCCAGTCCGCATCAGAGTAGGCCACAAGAGACGTAACATTGGATTTAACAATCCGAATACCATAGGAAATTGTCCCCTGTAAATAACGTATGATACGTTTCATAAAATTAAAGTGCGGATCTCGCGGTTCATGCATAAACAAGCACACCTGCTGAACCGCATAAGATATGTCTGGCCTGGTAAAAGTTAAATACTGAAGAGCTCCTGCTAAACTCCTGTACAAAGTGGGGTCATGGAAGAGAGCCCCATCGGTAGCACTGAGCTTGCATGATAAATCGACTGGTGTGACACACGGTTTACACTCAGACATTTTAGCCCTGTCAAAATGAGGGAGGAAGGTTGGCATGGATGAGGAGAGCGCGTATGATGTCGTTTAAGCGGCGAATCATACGTTCAGCTCTACCGTTTTGGGAGGAGGTTTGGGGGCATGAGAAACGAAAAAGTAACCCATGTTGAGTGGCAAAATTTTTAAAGGCGTTGTTATCAAATTCTCCTCCCAAATCACATTGAAAAGTTTTAATAAGACGGTTGAATTGGGTATTAATTAGTCGATGAAATTTCACAAATGTTGGGAATGTTTCAGATTTATACTTTAGTGGATAAACCAAACAAAATGTGAAAAGTTATCAATAAGAACCATGTAATATTTGTAGCCGGATTTGCTGGGAACCGGCGAGGTCCACAAGTCACAATGAACAATGTCAAAAGGTGCAAATGTATAAGTATTAGATGCATAAAAAGGTAAACGTTTGCTGTTTGATAACTGACATGAATTGCAAAAAGTAGACCTATGGTCTTTATTACATGGAAAATTAAAATTACGACTAAAAATGTCTAAAACTTGGCTGCCAGGATGGCCGAGACGGTCATGCCAAGGTAGGGAAGCAGTAGTGGTGAGGTAGCAGGCTTGAGGCGGGAGTTGTGGTGCGGTGAATGGATATAAGTCCCCAGTGCTATTGTGGCGAGAAAGAATTCTTCCATTGTGCAGGTCCTTCAAAGAAAAACCAAACGGGTCAAATTCTATAGAAACCCAATTATCACGTGAAAAACGTCTAACGGAAATCAGGTTTTTAATTATTTGGGGACTATATAGGATGTTGGGCAAAATATAGGTTCGGTTAGGGAGGCGGTAAAAGCCAGTCCCCGATTTAATAATTGGAACACATTCGCCATTGCCTACCAATAATTTATTACATGCAGTAGATGATGAAGGGATTTTAATCATACCTTGGTCCTGAGTCACATGAGCCTCGGCTCCAGTGTCCATGTAGGACGTGGGGTCCTGTGATTGCATCTGCATGGCTGAAAACGCCGCACTGAGATCCGATGGGCATAAAGCGTTGAAGCCGTAGCTGGGAGGAGCCGATGGTGAAGGACCAGAGTAACCCGTATACTGAGCCGAAGGCGGGTCTATGGACGCTGAACTGGTCTGGGCTGAATAACCGTAGTGTGACTGTGATGTGTTGCCCGAAGGCTGTTTGGGTGGTTGACTAGGCGGCCAGGCAGGCTGGGTAGGGTATGGACATGGCGGAACAGACCACCATGCCCAGTTCGGGTAGGTGGGTTGCTGAGGAAGCCAGCCGAAGGGTTGCCTGGAGCCGCTGCTGCCCGCGTCCTCTGCCGCCACGGCGATAATTACCCCTGCCCCGTCCCCGGCCCCATGCAGAGTACTGATGAGGGTACGGGTTCGGATTAGGGTGCTGGTGTTGACTGGACGGTGGCGGCTGTGAAGGGGACTGAGAGGAATACGACTGCTGTTGTGTTACCAGAACCGAAGAAGTTGTTGATTTTCGAGCTTCCATCCGAATAACTTCATCTTGAAGCATTGTACAAGCGGCGTCCAATCAGCATTGCTTTGGTGAATCATTGAGGCGGTGGTGTCGTATTCTTATGGCAGCCCGCGAACAAGCTGGAGGACTAGACGTGATTCTGCAACAGGTTGATCCACATCTTCTAATTGATTAGCAAGATCGCTGAGACGTTTGCAGTAGTCATCGACGGACGAACAGTTGGATAGGGTAAGATTGCAAAACTGCGTTTCGAGGGCAGCCGCACGTGCCTTCTTGTTGCTGAGAAAAGTCTTTTCGAGCTTGAGCCAAGCGGCCCGAGCCGTAGAAACTTGACCCAGCAAACGAGGAAGCTGATTGTCGGCCACCGTATTGAGTATCCATTGTAGGACAAGCGCGTCGAGTTCAACCCAAAGTGGGTACTCGACGGAGGTTTCTTCGGGAGGGTTGGTACCGTCGATGTGGTGTAATACTTTATAGGCGACTGCGTGTAATCTGAACATCTTGACCCAGCCTGAGTATGTGACGGTTTTACCGTCAAGGGTTCGGACTTTGCTGTTAATGTTTGTGACGGAATAAGCTGGGTGGAGAGGAGCATGCCTGTTATCGGCCGAAGCCTGGGCTGAAGGTTCTTTGCCTGTCTTCGTCATATTCTGCAGCGATCAGAAAAACCGGAAAAAAAGAAACAAGGATCGGCGATTTAGGGTTTGTGAAGAGCCGTAGCTCTGATACCATAAAAGTGGTTTATGATATTATGTTTCTGAATGAATAAGAGAATACAATTGGATCCCATTATATAGGGATCATATTACAAGATAATAAGGAAACAAATATTATCTCCTAATCTAAACAATTCAAATTTTAATACATTCAAACTATACGATAACTATAATGCTAAGAGTTTTGAGATAGGATTGTGTGGCCTAAAACATTTTCCATCAAGTGCTAGGGTTGGCATATCGTGTCAGACACGACACGATCACTTGAGGGGCTAGACACGAATACGACACGATCAGTTATCGTGTATTTTTTTTTTCAAACTGAACACAAACTTGCTTATAACAGGTTAACAGGATAAGATAACGTGAGGTTGTTATTGATTGAGGTTCGTGAATGTGATTGACGGTGAGGCTAAGAGAGACTGAGAGAGGAAGAATGTGAAATGTGATTTCAAAATTAGTGTTTTTTGAATTGTGAGGACGCGTATGTTAGTATAAGCTCCACCACATTCCTACCATTTTTTTTAAAAAAAACCATTTAAAAAAAAAAATTATTAACATGTCTTAACGGGTGCTTAACATGTTATAAACGATTATAGACGAACCAGAATGACCAAAACACCCCACGTTATGTGCACGTGGGGGCAACTAATGGCAGAATGGACGGATGTCAGTCCCAAGTATGTAAAGTGTTAACCCGACAAAACATATGGACTCAGGGTGTTAGCGTTGGATTCAACCTCTTTCACTTATTAAGGGGCTGTTTGGTAGCCTCTTAATCATTCAGCATTCAGACTGTTTGTTTCAGCATCTGAATGGAATGATTAAGTGCTGAACCATTAAGCTAATAAGGGATGCTGAATGATTCAGAGCCTCTTAACCATTCAGACCATCTTAATAATTCAGCACTTAATCAACTAAACAGCCCCTAAATTTTCAATGTGAAACCCTCCCTCACTCCAAAAGCAAATAACTTTATATCCCCGACGATCAAATTGTTGGTTATAAATATAGGTTTATCGTATTCCCAATTGAGTTCATTGATTCTTGATGTTGATTGTTACCTGTTCCTTTGGTTATCCGTGTGTGATTTTTTTTATATTTATATTGACCACCAACTGTTTGATGAAATGTGTGTTTCCAATTCAAAAATTCTTTATTATTACGATTTTGCAAGGCAGGTGGGTTCAAAAGTCTTTCTTTATTATGAAGTTATAAGTGTATATAACAAAACTTCATCAGAAAGTTTAAATCAGAACTAACATATCTCTGATATCTAATCTCATATATATAAGAAAGCCTAGTTTATGCTATGATCTTCAGTTTTTTTTTTTAATTCTAGAAAGGGTCATCACAGGACTCTGTTGCATAATAATATTAAGAAGATAGCAAATGTGCACTGGGAAGTTAAGTTTTAAATACTTCAAATTGCATCAGATAATTAGATATGCTGTTTTCATGTATTGGATTTGAAATGTTCTACATTTTTATATGCAGATAACTTGGATATAAGTTTAAAGTTTGATATGGGTCATATATATTTGAATGTTGTAGAGGAAGAGGTTTATCTGAAAACAGAGTATAGGATCAAAGGGACAGATGAAAGATAATGGGGATTAAAAGAAACTTAATGCAAAATACAAAGATGTTATTGTTGACAAGCTATAACTAAAACTAAAGAAGCTGGACACTAAAATTGAAGCTTTACTAGAGAAGAAAGTGAGATCAATGCAGCTGCAGCAGAGGTGGCATGTTAAGGAGTTCAGTGAGATCAATGCAGCTGCAGCAGAAGTGGCAGAAACCTTCATGTACTAGGTTGTTCTATCTTTCCATTTTTACCCTTCATGTTTTGTGTGTATGGATGACAAGGTATATGCATGTAATCTATACAAAGCCTTTTTTTCGTCACGATTCATGATAAATAAACTTTTCCAACCCTGAGCTGACCCGTTTGAAACAATGTAAAAGTTATCTGCTTTAAACCGTTACTCAACCCTCTCATTTTGCCACCTCTGAGAAGGAGGATTTATTGGAGCATCAGATTTCCACCAATCCTTCAAAGACACCCATTTTCTGTCTATTGCTACTGCCACCAATCCATCCCTTCTCTCGGAAAACAGGATGCGACGGACCCTCCAATGGGGATGTCCTCATTTGGATGCCACGTCTCCATTCGCTTCCATAGATGCTTTTTGTGGAGAGGTGACAGACATGATCTTATAGACCTATATGTTTACTTGAACTGTGTTTAAGTATAGTTAATTAGATTATATGAAGATTTTAGTATGCAAATTGATACAGATGTCTTTTTCAACTCTTTCTCAATGATCTTGTAAAAATGAGTCTGCAGGTATAATTGTGTACAAGTTAACTAGTTTTATGTTTGTAGTTAACAAGTTTTATGTTGGTAATTTTCTTCTTAGGCGTAAAACACGAACTCAAATGTGTCTGGTAGATAAAAACATCACGAAAAGGTAAGAATTTTATGATCTTTATATCTTAGCATTGAACAACAAAAAGTCACCCTCTTTTATTACAACTGGAAAGTGACACATTATAAGTTTATGTGCTCTTGGTTGGTGTAGTTGTGAGTCCAAACCCAAATGGGTATAACGGGTCATAATGTGGGTCCCCGACATTCATGGGTAGCTGGTCAACCGACTTAAACCAAGTCCGGGCCAACTTTCCTGTGAAACCATAATCACCAAACAAAACATCAGTGACGCCTTGGCCTTCTGTTCCAGGAAGCCAAGCGGCTACAAATGCATCTATGGTGTCAATGAATGGCTGCACCACCAACGGCCGCCCAGCGATTAGGACCACCACACATTTTACTGAGCCACATACATTTTTTATAGTGCTTGGCCCCGGCTTGGGGATTTTAAGATCTGAACTGTCTCCGAAACTCTCTGTATATGGTGGCTCTCCTACCACAACTATAGCAAAGTCAAAACTGTTTGACTTTAGAAAATCTTGGTTTGGGTTTTCGTTGTAGATTACTTGCGTGTTTGGATCAACAGTATTTTTCACAGCAGAGAGGATTGTCGTGCCTGTAAAATCAGTAATTTTAAGGTATTAATTTTAAAGTTCAGTAAAGGTAGCAGAAAGGATGGGTCAAAGCTGATTACGGCCAAACGGGTCATCTTCGAATTCAGAACTAACTACTTTTTACAATAAACAGTTAAATCATAGTTTTGAAACTTGGAAATCAAATGGAAAGGCAGTAGATAAATTTGGTCCAGAAATCAATTTACTTTCAACAATATCTGCTTTTAACATTTTGTTCCAGATTCTCGGCAGTTCTGGATCTCGGCCGTTCTGGATCTTAAGCGTTTTATTTTTTAACTTAAGTTATAAAAGGATAAGATATTTATTATTTAAATCAAAGGATTTAGTAGGATTCAGGCATGTAAGCACAATTTGGAGAACTTTTGACCCGTTTAACTGGTTTGACCCATTTGATCCATTCTATTGATAGCTAATCATTTATAATATTCACATTCGACCCATATAAATAAAATAACAACTAGAATTAAGCAATTTTCATATAGTTTGGTTAATACTTAAAACTGTCTTCTGCCAAGTTTAGGACTTATTAACATACATACCGATAGTAACATTGCCTGAACTTCCTTGCCATTCTACTGTCCACCCGCCACATTGATAACCAACACTATTAGCATGTGAGCCTGCAACTAATATCTTTGATGTCCTTTTAGGAAGTGGTAACAATGGCTTCATTGAAGATTTACCATTCTTTAACAACACAAGTGATTTCCTCACTGCTTCCCTTGCTAAGTCTCTGTGCTCCTATTTAATTTAGAGTTAAAGAAGTAAAAACTAGATTAGTGCTCTTGATCATGGTCAAACCTGACATAGTTTTGACTTACCTGACATCCCAAGTACTTGATCATGCTGTAATCAGCCAATGGGTTTTCAAACAGACCCATTGTAAATTTCACTCTCAAAATCCTCCGAACCGCATCATCTATTCGGCTCAAGGGTATAAACTTATTTTTGACCAAGTAAGTCAAACCGTCAATAAACTCTGTGTAGTTTATTGGAACCATGACCTGCACTATTCCATCAATGCATTAGGTAACTATGAACTACTGTAGTACTGTGAAACATATCAAGTTTTGGGCTTAGGATGAATGATATAAAACATAACCAAAATCAACCTGATTATAAGTAAATGGGTCAGATTGTCACTATGATTAAGAAAAGGTGAAAGAAAACGAACCATGTCAATGCCAGCATTAATTCCAGCTAATATGGAGTATGTGTAATTAGCATGTGGAGGATCCGTGATCCCGTCAATGCCCTGCCAATCTGATATCACAAATCCCTGACACAAAAGGAAAATTGAAAAGTTCATTTTAACTGTTCATTTTTTTTTCACTTCTATGCGAGGCAGGTCTGAAATTTAACTGAATAAGAGAATATATACTTTGAATTTGAGTTTGTTTTTGAGGTAACCAGTAACAAGGTTACGGTTAGCGTGCATTTTATGCCCGTTCCAGCTAGAATATGAGGTCATAATGCTAGCTACACCCTTGGTGACCGAATCATTGTACGCTGGCATGTGTATACCGAATAATTTTTTTCTGCTTAAGATTGTGTTGCCAATATTTGTTCCTAGGTGAGTTCCTCCATCACCTACATAGTGCTTAGCACAGGCTGCAATTTTTTGCCTGTAAAATAAGAAACATTCAACCATTGTCATACCAAATTAGATATATTTAATCTTATAAAGGTCAATGATGTGGTTTTGGAAGTGATTTTATGATATTAAATGATTGGAATAAGTAAGTTTTCTTGCTAACTGTGATAACCTGTTACTTGAAACTCACAAGACCTCACTAATACCCTACTAACCATTGTAATGTGGTAAAACACAGCTTGTGTGGGAAGGTGGCTTTCATGGGTGTTTAAAGTAGGGGCGTAAATGATGCGCAACGGCTCGAGAGCTACTCGGTATCGGATCGGTAAAAAGCTCGAACGAGCCGAGCTTTGACGAGCCCGAGCTTGAAACATGACTTGTTTAGTTATCGAGCCCGAGCTCGAGCTTTTCATACCAAGACCGTCATTTAGGCTCGCGAGCCTAAACGAGCCCAAACAAATTTTATATTATTATTTTTTTATATATAGTATACCTACTATTTAACATTGGCGAGTCGAGCTCGAGCCGAGCTTTGGCTCGTTTAAGCTATCAAAGCGAGCTCGAGCCGAGCTTTTAGCTCATTTTAAATTGTTCTATAATTATTTCGAGCCGAGTCGAACCGAGCTCGAGCCCTTGGGTTTTGCTTTCGAGCCGAGTTCGAGCTCAAAGTATTAGGCTCGAACCGAGCCGAGCTTGAGCTTCATAAAAGCATGACGAGCCGAGCTCAAGCCCAGTCAGGCTCGGGCCCGGCTCGTTTACACCCCTCACTTTAAAGTAGAAAACCAGTGGAAGCTGGATTCGAACATGATAAGCGGCATAATATAACTTACTTTCCATTAACAAAAGGGACACCCTTTTCGGAATCATGAGTGATCTCTCCTTGTAAACCTGGTATGATTTCAGTCATTAATCTTACAATTTCAGGATCTTCACTGTAGCTTTCGTAACAACGACCCCATCTCGGATCTCTACAAACCTGTTTAACCGTAACTTATTATTCATTTGAATATTAAATTCAAGTTCATTAATGTTAATCTACTTACTGCAATACAAGGTGCAAAAGTATATTGTATGCCAGTTGCTCTAACTTCTAGTGCTGTAGCAGCCCCAATCTTTTTAACTAGTACAGGATCCCTGTTGAGTTGTTTATATTAAACAATCAAGTTTAGTGCATCATAGTGTTGTATTCCACATAACTATATACTATGAACTTGCATTGGTTACTTGTACTGTGTATGTACTTGCCTGGTAACTCCAAGACCAGAATTATGAGGAAAGATTGTTGCTCCATAGACAGTATTATGTCCATGAACAGCATCAATCCCATAAATATAAGGTATCCCTAAACGTGTAGACAATGCGCCCTTTTGGAACTCGTTGACCATGTCGACCCATGTCTTGGCTGTTGCTTGTTTAGATGGAGCACTCCCTCCTCCGCTTAACACACTCCCTGAAATCACAAGACACTTGATCACAAAAAGGAACTAGTAAAGAGTAAATGTATGATAAATTTGTGTGTGATTGAATTGTGTACCTATTAGATACTTGTTCATGATCTCTTTAGATGCAACTTCTCTTTCAATTTGTGTCATCTGTCCAATCTTTTCTTCTAATGTCATTCTCTTCATTAAGTCATTTATTCGAAGACTTTGCGGTTGTTTGGGATCTTTGTACAGCATATACTCTGCTTCAGCCATTGAAGCCAAGCACCACATCACAACCATCACCAACAAAACAGAATATTTCATCATACTGTTGAATCTCATAGGAGAACACTTCTATTGTTAAAGTCAAATATAAAGTAAAAGAAGAAAAAAATAATCATTTTAAGACAAAAACAAAGGGTCTCTATCAAGAAAAAATGTACCCATTTGCATGCATTCCCTTATCTTATTGAATGTGACATAAAGATTAATTTTGCATGTGGTATAGAAATTATTTGGCATTTTGTTCACATGGCATTGATATAAAGTTCAAAACTTTAGTTGATGAAATAATGCTAAAGGTGGGTCTGGTGCACCAAGACTCGAATCCGCGACATCATGGTTACAAAAGATTCTAGACCATAACCCAAGGCTTGTTGTACCAAGACTCAAGACTACAACAAACACTGCTAACATGTTTTGTGCAGCCAGAACACAAATGTTTTTTTTTTTTCTAACAAGAAATGATTAACAAAATGATTAACAAGAAATGATTAACAAAATGTTTTTGTGCAGTTAGAACACAAATTGTGCTGATAAGATGTTTTTCTATTTGGAGTTTTATTCACATCACACATGTTATGCCTTGATCAGATTGGCGGAACTAGAGTGATGAAAAAAAAAGACTGACTAAATGAATAGATACGTTCTAGTAAACGTTTAGATAAAAAGGAGAATATTTATTATAAGCTTATGATACCAAAATTTTTGTAGGCCTTACAAATTACCATCAATTTTTTGGTTAGTTTAGTAACAAGCTTTCAGTTACAAAGGAGTTTTTTCCAAAGGTGGTCATTGTCCTATCCAGCTAGGTGATTTGGAAATGTAGGAACGATGTCGTATTTTCAAAGGCCAAGGCGGTCCCTTCACTTATGGTCCAAGAGATCAACGCGTAAGGAGTTTTTTTTTCGGTTAAAATCGCTCCAAAAATATTCTCGTAGAGTGGGAGGATTGGTGTAATTTTAATCTTACATAAATATGTAACTTTTTTTTGTGTTTGTTCCCGGATTTTTGCTGGGTTAAATAATATTTGCTTTAAAAAAAAGCTTTGAGTTTAGTCTACTAATTTACATATTGACTAAAAGTTTAGAAGTTTAATTCATATAAGTGAATTCAATCAAAGTAATCAACGATATAGAAACATAAAAAAGAAAGAAAGAAAGAAAACCAACAATTTAAAATAAAATTACAAGACTCCACAATGATGATTATTATTATTTTGAGTTATAACCGCATAAGAAAATTGTTTGGATGGTCCCTGTGGTTTATACAAATTTAAAGTTTACTTCTCAGCTTTTCAAAATTACACCCGATGGGATAAGTGATTTGGATTTTATTGCATCGTTGGACCCTGACTTAGATGGAGGTTAAATTTTTCAGTTAAGCCCATGTGAAATTACTAAATTACCCTTATTTAAAAAATTAAAAAAAGAATATTATAAACTCTCTCTCTCAGCCCCCAACAACCACGTACCACCATCTTCCCCCAACCACCACCCCCACCATCTTTCCCTAACCACCACCACCACCATCTTTCCCCAACCACCACCACCACCATCATCTTCCCCCCACCACCACCACCAATCATCTAGCACCACAATCTGTCAACAAAACCCTCCACCACAACCATCATCATCCACATCAAAACTTAACTCGTCACGAATAACCACCCGTCACCAACACCACACTATCGTTCACCAAGCCATCGTCACCAACAGCACACCGTCACCAACCAGTAGCCATTTTCACCAACACCACACTGTCGTTCACCAAGCTAGTGGCGAAGGTTAGTGAGGGCCAAGGTGCCCCGCCCCACCGTTTTTTGGCTCAGTGGTGGAAGTTTGCGATTTTTATAGGTAATTTTTATATGGACTGAGTCTGGCCCCACCGATTTGATCTTCCGGCCCCTACCAAGATGAAAAAGTTGAGTCCAGCCCCCGCCGATTTGATCTTCAAGCTTTGCCATTGTACCAAGCCATCACCAACACCACACCGATAACAAAACCACCATCGTCACCACAAACCCTCACCCCTCAACCACAACCTCTACCACCGTTAACCACCAACAGAAAACCATCACCATCACCAACACTGCTCACCACCCTACCCACCTTCTCTCTCGCAGTTCCCTTTCTCTCTTTAGAATGAGATGGGGGCTAGTGATTGAGTTGGGTAAAAATAAGGGGAATGGGAGAATATGATGCTTAAATACCTAGAATTAGGAGGAGGAGGTGGTGGTGACGGTTGTTTGAGGATGTGGTGGATATATAAAAGAGTAAAGTGCTCAGATGGTCCCATGGGTAGTTTGGTCATTTTATATGACTTAACTGAAAATTTTGACGAAGTTAGCTAACAAGGACCATTAGAGTTATAAAGTGTCAACGATGGGACCATTAAAGATAAATGAGGGCATCTATGCAATTCGTGCAAACCGCATGATCAATCCAAGCAGTTTACTCTAACCGCAACTTAACTCTTTGTTCACATTCTAGTCAACTATTCGACTTATAAGTCAAAGTTGGTGCATTAAGTTCCAGCCGGTCAATTCTATTTACTAAAAATATCATTGTCACGACCTTAATGAGTATTAAAAAAGTTCCCTTGTCATGACCTTCAAGCAGGTAGTGGATTCTTAGAGAATAATGTTTACAACAAAATAAGTGGAAAAAATGGTTGATTATATGAGACTCAAGACGTGTAACCTTTATGGTCATATTTAATATTTCAATATTTGACATAATGGAATCAATCCAAACAACAACTATCACCCACAATTTTTTAGATTTTGTTTAGCCGGTATGGTTTGGAGACATGTGTGACCATAATTTAGAACTTTATTTGTAGTCTGAGGACAGATGTGGAATATACAACTGAAGTTCCAGTCCGGTCTTATTTTATTTTATAAAAATATTGTTATCATTTGTAGTATGTTAATATTTCTAATACTTAATGTTATATTCATAGAACATAATTTTGCTATATAGCTTCTTTTATGTGTATGATTTCTTTATAAGGTAAACTAGTGTTTTAGTTACCCGCGCTTCGTTGCACGGACGCTACCGAAATGTCTTGGCTAGTTATTTCCATCAATTGGCAATAGTGTCGTACCGCTATGTAGCAATTTTCTTCAATTACGTGGGCCAATAATCTTCAATTACGTTAGCAATTTTCTTCAATTACATGGGCCAATATTGTATCCGTCCAACCAAGTGACCCAACAGTTGACAATCACGTGATATTTTATGACTCCCACCAATATTGACTAGTTGACAATGATGTGTGCAGTCAACTTTGTGTATAAAAATGTCGGTCAAAAAAGCAGGCATCAGATGTTAACTTTTTTTGTCTTCATTGGTGGGCTGGTGTAGTGCATGTTAAAGGTGTAAGCATTGATGGCTTATTTTAGCCATACACACTATAGAAGTGTCATTGTTTTAATAGTATATATAATGATGTTGGTTTTCTATTATCAATTATTTGTTTTTATATCAAGATATTCTACGTGAATTCTATTTTTTTTTACCATGAAGTTCAAGATGTTTATCTAGAATTAGATGGTTAATCACATAGTTGAAGATGAACTAAGACGATTTATGATAGAGTTCACTAGGGCAGTCCATGAAAATTGTTGAAAATTCAAGGGTCGATCTTGAGGGAGTGAAAAATGGGCCCCTAAAAAAAATATAAATTTGATGGTATTGAACTAGTACTATACCGGTACAGAATAACTTTCGGTACCAATTTTTGGCGTTTTTGGGATCGGTACTTTCTGTTCGGTACCGTTTCCGTATTTTACTTTTTACGGACTTTTACATTCAAATACCGATACCGAACCAGCATTGGTATCGTAATGAGCATTTTTTGCATCGGTACACAATTTTGACAATTTTCAAGATTGGTACTTTAGATACTGGTACATTTGGTATCAAGTTCATCCCTACAAACCAAGTATTAACAAACCAACAAGAATATTGGAGAAAACAACCCTCCAACCTTTTAACTTTGCTCAACTTGTCATTTATCTTCCGAACTTTATGTTGACGATTAAAAGTAAATGATGTTGACTTAATGCCATAAAAATGTAGTTTTAATGATCTTTAAAATAATAGAAATGATTAAGAAAATGTATCGTGCTTGAGAAGTTGGGATACAAATTATGTTGAAAACATGTTTTTTTTGTTTGGATCAAAAATCCATTGCTCGTCATGTAATTTTCTTATCTTTGCTTTTCATATATCTTTTTGTTTGTTTTATGAAAGTCCAGCTGTTAAAAAAATGTGAGTCACACTTTGGGGTTAAGTGAAGCATATTTTTATTTACCCGAAAGTATTCTTGATTTCCCATTTGTTCACTCTCAAAGCAATAACTTTAGATCAATTTCCATTTCCAATTAAAAACCCGCATACCAATGGGGTTGATGGCTAACTCATTAGAAATAGTGGTGAAGCTTGACCCGAAGGTTCGGGGGGTCGAAAACCTTTTTCGGCAGGGTCGAAACTAGGGGTGTTCTTTTTAACCGATAACCAATAACCGAACCGAACCCGAAGTGGCCCGACCCGAGAAACAACCTTACCCGATTAACCCAAACCCGATTAAGTGCATACCCGAACCCGACTAGAGTCTTTAGGGTCGGTCTTCGGATTAGTTTTGTATAATTCGGGTTGACCCGAATAACCCGAATAATTCAAAAACAAATAAATGATCCAGTTTTCATATTTTTATATATATCGGAGTAGTGTTTTTGTAGCCAAATTTGCAACTAAATATTATAGCCATCTTGTGGTTTTATTTTACACGTATTGTAGCCCAAATGGATAGAAATACGCAACTCAAATTGTTAGAAATATGTAACTCAAACACCTGAACCATTAAACCGATAACCATTTAACCCGGCCTGAAAAACCCGAACCCGATTAACCCCATAACCGATAACCATTTAACTAGATCGGATCGGTCATCGGGTAATATTTTGACAACTGAAAACCCGAATAACCCGACCCGAATAACCCGATAACCGAAAACCAAACCCGATGAACACCCCTAGTCGAAACCCTATATTTCCAAAATTTTCTATATGAATACTATATAATCGGAACTTCTGCTCTAAAATTCGGGGGGAGGGGGTGGCCGCTCCTCCCCGCCCCAACTAAGTTGCGCCCTTGATTAGAAATACGTATGTTTGAAGTTATTGGGCTCAAGTCTCACAAACGACATGATCAAAAAGAAATTCGTCTAAAAGAAATTAGTTAAAAACCTGAATTAACTCTGTATATGTCAAACGATCAAATTGTTGCTTATAAATAGGTTTAATATAAGGTAGGGTCCAACTAGTAAAACCATTTGAGTTAAGGTGTTGCTCCCCTTGCAATGAAGGGTTCGAGTCTACCAAAAGCAGATCTAGTGTAATTTAAGCCGTTAAAAAAACCAAAATATATTTGTTTATTTCATTGATTCTTGATGTTCATTTGTTCATCCTGTGATTCTGCCATAAGCAATGAATGGTTAGTTTTATACTTTCACTTTTGTATTGCCCGCCAACTGTTTGATGATATGCGTGTTTGAAAATCATATTCCTATATAGATTAAGAAATTGTATGATCTATATTTCGTAGCATTGAACAACAAATAGGCACCCTCTTTTATTACAACTGGAATGTAACACATTATAAGTTTATGTGCTCTTAGTTGGTGTAGTTGTCAGTCCAAATCCAAACGGGTATAACGGGTCATAATGTGGGTCCCCGACATTCATAGGTAGCTGGTCAACTGACTTAAACCAAGTACGGGCAAGCTTTCCCGTGAAACCATAATCACCAAACAAAACATCTGTGACGCCTTGGCCTTCTGTTCCAGGAAGCCAAGCGGCTACAAGTGCGTCTACAGTGTCAACAAATGGCTGCACCACCACTGGCCGCCCAGTGACTAGGACCACCACACATTTTATTGAGCCACATACATTTTTGATAGTGCTGGGCCCCGGCTCGGCGATTGTAAGATTTGAATTGTCTCCAAATGTCTCTGCATATGGTGGCTCTCCTACGACGATTATAGCAAAGTCAAAACTGTTTGACTTTAGGAAATCTTGGTTAGGAATCTCATTGTAGATTACTTTAGTGTTTGGGTCAACTGCTTTTTCCACAGCAGATAGGATTGTGGTACCATCAGTAACATTGCCTGAAACTCCTTGCCATTCAATTGTCCAGCCACCACATTGATAACCAATATTATTAGCATGTGATCCAGCAACTAATATCTTTGATGCCCTTTTAGGAAGTGGTAACAACGGGTGCGTTGAAGATTTGCCATTCTTTAACAACACAAGCGATTTCCTCACCGCTTCCCTTGCTAGTTCTCTGTGCTCCTGTTTAATATAGAGTTGATGAAGTAAAAGCAAGATTATGGTTCTTGATCATGGTTAACCTTGAATTGTTTGACTTACCTGAGATCCCAGATACTTGGTCATGCTGTAATCTGCCAATGAATTTTCAAACAGACCCATTGTAAATTTCACCCTCAAAATCCTCTCAACCGCATCGTCTATTCTGCTCATGGGTACAAACTTATTTTCGACTAGGTAAGTCAAGCCGTCAATAAACTCTGTGTAGTTGTATGGGATCATGAACTGCAATATTCCATCAATGCATTAGGTAACTGAATTACTGCAGAATAAGGAGGGATGACAAAAGGGAAGTTCCAACCGGTTGCGAAACGTCAAAACGTTTCAGGTTGGGTACTTAGGATGACTGAAACACTAATTGTCCAGAAGTTTGAACATTTCGAGTGAAAATATGATTACAAGATGGGATAAAACTATGAAATATTGTAAATTGAGTGGTTTTAATTAGACCTGGCAATTTCAACCCATTTGATTGAGTTTGGGTTATTTTGGGTTTAAAATTTGATTTTGTGGGTTGAAATGGGTTTACTATAATTTTCAAGGGGGTTAGGATGGGTAATTTTAATTGTAGGATATAAGTAAGTGGGTCAGGATGGGTAAATTAAAAAAAACAAATGGGTCAGGATGGGTATTTTTAGATAACCATATACAAATTTGAATTAAAACTCCCCCAACACCAAAAGCGTTAATGCCTCTTAGAAATAAATGTCATTAAAAACAAAAAATTTATATCTTTTGCATTTGTTGATAACCCCAGTCGGTTCAAAACCGTTCAGGTCGTTAACGGACGACCAAGTCGAAACAACACGGGTCGTTAACGAGACCGATCTCATCGAAATGGTTCGAGTCGTTAGCGGACTTGACCGAGTCGAAACAGTCTGAGTTGTTGACCGGCAAGTTCGGGTCGAAATGGTCTGGTCGTTGCCGGGACCGGTCGGGTCGAAACGGTCCAGGTTGTTACCGGGTCCGGTCGGGTCGAAACAGTACGGGTCACTACAGGACGGGTCAGGTTGAAACGGTATGGGTCGTTACCGGGCCCGGTCGGGTAGAAACGGTCCGGGTCGCTACCGGGCCCGTTCGGGTCGAAACGGTCCGGGTCACTACCGGGCGGGTCAGGTAGAAACGGTCTGGGTCGTTACCGGGCCCGGTCGGTTAGAAACGGTCCGGGTCGCTACCGGGCCCGTTCGGGTCGAAACGGTCCGGGTCGCTACCGGGCGGGTCAGGTTGAAACGGTCTCGGTCGTTACCGGCCCGGTCGGGTAGAATCGGTCCGGGTCGCCATAGGGCCCGGTCCGGTCAAAACAGTCCGGTTCACTACGGGACGAGTCAGGTTGAAACGGTCTGCGGGCCCGGTCGGGTAGAAACGGTCTGGGGCGCTACCGGGCCCGGCTGGGTCGAAACAGTCCGGGTCACTACGGGACGGGTCAGGTTGAAATGGTTTGGGTCTCTTACGGGCCCGGTCAGGTCGAAACGGTCTGGGTCGCTACCGGGCCCGGTCCGGTCGAAATGGTCCGGGTCATTACGGGACGAGTCAGGTTGAAACGGTCTGGGTCGTTACCGGGCCCGATCGGGTCAAAACGGTCCGATCGCTAACGGGCCCGGCTGGAACGAAACAGTCCGGGTCAGGTTGAAATGGTTTCGGTCGTTACCGGACCCGGTTGGCTCAAAACGGTCCGGGTCGCTACCGGGCGGGTCAGGTCGAAACAGTCTGGGTCGCTACCTGGTCCGTTCGGGTCGAAACGGTCTGGGTCACTACGGGACGGGTCAAGTTGAAACGGTCTGGGTCGTTACCGGGCCCGTTCGGGTAGAAACGGTCCGGGTCGCCACAGGGCCCGGTCCGGTCGAAACAGTCGGGTCGAAACGGTCCGGGTCACTACCGGGCCCGGCTGGAACGAAATAGTTCGGGTCGCTACGGGACGGGTCAGGCTGAAATGGTCTGGGTAGTTTCCGGGCCCGGTCTAGTCGAAACTGTCCGTGTCGCTACCGGGCTCGGCTGGGTCGAAACGGTCCAGGTCGCTACCGGGCCCGGACGGTTCGAAATGGTCCGGGTCGCTAACGGGCGCGGTTGTTGACGAGCCAAATCGGGTCGAAACGGTCTGGATAGCAAACGGGCCCGGCCGGGTCGAAGCGATTCCGGTCACTAACGTGCCTGACCGGGTCGAAACGGTCCTGGTCGCTATTGGATACGGTCAGGTTGAAACGGTTCGGGCCGTTAACGGGTCCGGTCGGGTCGAAATAGTCCGGGTCGTTAACGGCCCCGGTCCAGATCGATAACGGGTCAGTCGGGTCGAAACAGTCCGGGTTGTTAACCGGCCCGGTTCGAAATGAAATATTTCGGATCCCTTAAGATTTTATTTTTAAATTTATTTTTGTTTTTTATTTTAAATTTGTTTTTTTACTTTTTAAATTTTTATTTTTTATTGTTATTTTAATCTATTTTGATGTGAGCTTATTTTAATCCAAACCATTCAGGCCCAAACCCATCCTGACCCAACCCATCCTAACCTATTATTTTAATTTACCCATCTTAACCCACACCAATCCTAACCCAACACCCAAACCCACCCAACCTACCCATTTTGCCACCCCTAGTTTTAATAGTTAGAAAAAAAGTGTGAGTTACTTAATGAACATGCAAGAAACTTGTTTACTATTAGATCAGATATTCCATAACATATATTATATTGATTCACTATAATATTTAACTTCTTTAATAAAATGATTTTGAAGGTTTTATGGATTAAAACACAATTTTGGCATGTTTTGGACCCCTTTGAAGTGCTCAACCCATTTGATCCATTTTCCATATTATTTATTCGACTTATTGGAAATAAAACATAACCAAAATCAACCCATTCATAGTAAATGGGTCGGAATTGTCACTGTCACTTTTAAGTGCAAAATTTTACAAATAAGAAAAAATCGAAAGGAAACGAACCATGTCAATGCCAGCATTAATTCCAGCTAATACGGAGTATGTGTAATTAGCGTGTGGAGGATCTGTGATCCTGTCAATGCCTTGCCAATCTGATATCACAAATCCCTGAAATGAAAAATGAAGAATAAAAATTTATCTTAATTGTTTCCTTTTTATGCCGAATGGCTATGAATTCAACTGAATAAGAGAATATACTTTGAACTTAAGTTTGTTTTTGAGGTAACCGGTAACAAGATTACGGTTGGCATGCATTTTAGCTCCATTCCAACTAGAATATGAGGTCATAATTGTAGCCACGCCCTTAATGATTGAATCATTGTATGCTGGCATGTGTATACTGAATAACTTTTTACTGTCTAATATTGTGTTGCCTTCATTTGTTCCGAGGTGAGTTCCTCCATCACCTAAATAGTGCTTAGCACAGGCTGCAACTTTTTGTCTGTAAAATAAGAAAAAATTTAGTGGATGTAAATCCAATTACATATTTTTTTATCTTATCAAGGTCAATCATGTGAGTTTTGAAATTGATTTGTGACATTAAATTATCATAATCAGTAACTTATTTTTGGTAACCGTAAGAACCTATTATCGTAGAACTTACGGACTCATCAATACCCTGCTAACTAATGGGATCAGATAAAACATATGTGTTAAGTAAGTGGCTTTCAAGAGGATAGGAATACAGGATACAGGATACATTCAATCTGTTATATGATTTTTTTTAGTATATAATATCAAGTAAGTGGAATTGTGGAACCCATGATACATGCCAATCAACATCTCAAGTCTCAACCAAACAAATATAGAATAGTTGACCAGAATAAAAAGCCAATTGTCAATTAGGATAAGAACAGTTAGGCTTTGTAAATGTAAGAACAATAGCATAAATCCAATAATAATCATGTCATTTAATTTTGTCCACAACCCCTTACCCTTATGTTACTTTATCAAAATCCGAATACACGAAAGGGTCCAACGTCAAAATGGGTGGGTTCGATAACAGGTCAGTACACGTAAATGTGATAAAGTTAGATTGGGTTGACGAAAACCCTTTTTGGTCCTTGTTTTTTTAAATTTAAATAACTAATGTGTTAACTATAGTTAAAAATAGATACCCACATTGCTGCAATATTAATTTCGTTTATAATTATGGATTTAGCACAACCTAACTTTTGACCCGTTTCCTTTTTGTCTAAATCTATGTATGTGCCCCAATAGTTCCATTATGGATATAGCACAACCTAAGTGAGTAAGTGACCCATTTATACGAAAATAGGCCGAAACCACTTACTGTCCATTAACAAAAGGGGCGCCGGTCTTGGAATCATCAGTGATCTCCCCTTGTAAACCTGGTATGATTTCAGTCATTAATCTTACAATTTCAGGATCTTCACTGTAGCTTTCGTAACAACGACCCCATCTCGGATCTCTACAAACCTGTTCAAGTGCAACTTATTATTTATTTAAATATTTGAATAAACATCAATTCATATAATATAATTATTTTAATATACTTACTGCAATACAAGGTGCAAAAACATATTGTATGCCAGTTGCTCTAACTTCAAGTGCTGTAGCAGCCCCAATCTTTTTAACTAGTATAGGATCCCTGTGCACATAGATCAATCAAATTTAGTGCATCACATATCACATATCTTTATATTTTTTAACTTGAATTGGTTACTTATAATTGCCTGGTAACTCCAAGACCAACATTATGAGGAAAGATTGTTGCTTTATAAACATTATTATGTCCATGAACAGCATCAATCCCATAAATATAAGGTATCCCTAAACGTGTCGATAATGAGCCCCTTTGGAACTCGTTGACCATGTCGACCCATGTCTCGGGTGTCGCTTGTTTAGATGGAACACTCCCTCCTCCACTTAACACACTCCCTAAAATCACAAGACTTTTGATCATATACAAGGAACCAATAAAAGGTATATCATAAATTTATAATACAATTCATGTTTTATTGATTTGTAATTTTTTATACCTATGAAATACTTTTTCATGACCTCTTTAGATGCAACTGATCTTTCAATTTGGGTCATTTGTCCAATCTTTTCCTCTAATGTCATTCTCTTCATTAAGTTGTTTATTCGAACGCTTTGCGATTGTTTGGGATCTTTGTATAGCATATACTCTGCTTCAGCCATTGAAGCCCAGCACCACATCATAACCATCATCAACAAAACCAAAAATTTCCCCATGTTGTTGATGATCATATGATATAACACTTCTACAGTTACAGGCAAACAGAAAGTCAAATCAGGTCAAAGAAGAAAATATGTAAAACTCATGCATGCATTCCTCTTTTTTGTTGAATTTGACATAAAGATAAATTTAGCATGCTATATTGTAACTGTTAGCATATTATTCACAGGATATATAAGTATAAAGTTACTTTAGTTTTTTTTATCGGCAAATTACTTTCATTAAACACCCAAAATATACATTACATTGTACAAGTAAGACACCCGCAAAATCACCTGTAGTTACTACTACTAACTTTAGTTGATAAAGTAAATAATGAAGGCTCAAGCTCGACTTGTTTATTATATAGTAACTAAGTTGTGTATATTTAAAATTATTTTAAATACATGTGTGTAATAAAATTTTTTATTACTAACACAATATATATTATTTAGTTACCTTTGTCATAATTTATATATAATAACAACTAAAAAATTGTATAAACACTAGGCTTGTCTAGGCTCGAGAGCCAGCTCAAGCTCCATAAATGAAGCTTGAGCCCGAGCTCATTTATTAAACAAACTTATTTCTTATACACAAGCTTGCTTATGCCCGACTGAATTCGAGCATTTAACGAATACATCTCGAGTAGCTCACGAGCGGCAATACGTGTACAAGGACTCAAAACACATGACAAATTGTTAGCTTCAACAATGTAGCATTTTAATGTTAAACTTGCAGAAAAATAATGAATACTTACAGGAGATTCAGAGAGAGAAGAGAGTCTGATGAGTTGTGAAATTGCAAGATGGATATTTGTAGGGCATTTTAAATTTATTTTTTATTTTTATTTATTTTGCTTTTTGCAGTCCATTTTAATATATATTGATATTATTTGGAGGTTTTCTTGAAAATTCAGACAAGCAGCGGTTAAACAATATTGGCCGTCTGCTTTTAAATTTTAATTGACTGACTATCCACAGGACATAACTCGTTAATCACACCTTAAAGCTGGATTCGTTGAATATTTTTGTTTGTTTCATTGGACAAAGTCGTACGTTTCAGGATCTTTTATAATAACAAATGATTAACTACATGTTCTTTTGCAATTAGAATGCAAATTGTGCTTTAAACATGTTTTTTATTTGGACTTTTATCATATCACATATATTACTAAAGGATCGAGCTCGGCTTGGCTCGTCACGCTTTTATGAGGCTTGAGCTCGGCTCAATTCGAGCCTACTATTTTGAGCTCGAGCTCGGCTCGAAAGTAAAACCTAAAAGCTCGAGCCTGGTCCGGCTTGAAGTAATTTGAAAACAATTTTAAATGAGTTAAAACCTCGGCTCAAGCTCGGTTCAATTGGTTAAACGAGCAAAAGCTCGACTGGAGCACGACTCACCAGTGTTATTAAGTTAAAAATGAACATGTTCAAATGACAAAATTGCATACATAAAAAAAATAACATAACATTTGTTTGGGTTTGTTTAGGCTTGCGAGCCAAACGAGCTTTGTATGTAAAGCTTCAGTTCGGGCTAGATGACTAAATGAATTATATTTTAGGCTCGGGCTCGTTCGAGTTTTTTACCGATCTGATCCCGAGTAGGTCTCAAGCCGCTACGCTTCGTTTACACATCTACTTGTACGAAAAATAAATCAATATATTGACTAAAAACTAAAAAGTTAAATGAAAAAAGAACTTAATCGAAATATTTTTTTTGAAAAGCCAAAAAAGTTGTCACGGGCTCCCTTGGGCATGGGCGTAGCTTTTAAGGGGCGGGGAGGAGCGGCCGACCTCCCGAATTTTCGCTCAGAAGTTACGATTATATAGTATTCGCATAGAATTTTTTTGGTATACGGTTTCGACCCCCCGAAACTGGTATTCGACCCCCCGAAACTAGTGATTTCCGACCCCCCGGTGACTTCCGACCCCCCAAAATCTTGGGTCAAGCTTCGCCACTGCCTTTGGGAATCCTTTTATGATGAATTCAGGATACCCACGGGGCACCCAATCCTCCAGGTCCACCAATCCCGGGAAAACCCAACTATCCACCCGCCCGAAAGCACGACAGTAAATAATCGGTAAAACCTGGTATCTTTCAAGACCCGAACTTGTAACCATTAGGCCCCAAATCACCTATCATTAGGCCTTCATACTACTCCACCACAAGATGGGTGGTTACTTAATCGAGATATTAAATTTGATTAAAAAGACCATCTAGACTTAATTAAAACAAAGACACAGAGTGAATGTATTGACTCTCCATACGAGCAATTTTCTTTCTTTTGTTAATAAAGGTATGTAGACATCGCATTCTCTTACAAACTAAAATTCCGGATAGTAAATAAGATGAAGCAAATATATATATATAAAAATAATAAAATAAAAAATTTTCCTTGTCATGACTCATGACCTTAACGTAAGTGGATTCTTCATTCACAGAGAATAATGTTTGTCATGTTATAATAATAAAATAAGTAGGAAAATGGTTGATTTTGTCAAAGACTCAAAGACGTGTTTAACAAAAACGAATGTGGAAAATAATAAATGTTTGACATGATGGAATGAGTACAAATTCTAAATATCATCACCAAAATATTTTAGATTTATTTTTGCCGCTAATCCCGCCATGGTTTTGATCTTGTAGGCCGATCTTTTAAATAAAAATAACATGATTTTAAATCTTTCTCGTAACAGTTAACAAAAATCAGACTAGACCTTCATCTTTTTGGTTATTGAAGAGGTATAAGACCTTATACCGTGGCTTAACAGCTTCGGCTCAGGGAGATGGGCGGCCAAAGCCCAGAAGAAGTTCACCTCATCACAAAGGTCCAAACCAAGTACGTAGTACCCCGGAAGTCAAAAACTCCAGTGGAAAGTAAAACTCCGAACCTTAGAGAAGTACAACTTCTCTTACTAGTATAAATCCTACCATTTCAAGTACAGGTGACACACGAACTCTCACACTCTGAACCTCACTTTTTGTCTCTCTAATAAATACTTATCCTCACGCCAGAGGATAGTCACAGAGAGGCCATTCCTCCTCCTCTGTTACGAGCCTAACAGTTTTCTACTTTGTATAGGTTCATTTAGAGTCCTTAGCCCACAAGATTTGATTGACTTACCCTGCTATCAAGTTATTTATAGGTTCGGTCGATATTTTGGATCTTCAGTTATAAATTATATTTCCATAGTTGGCGACATCTCCTCTTAACCGACTACATAAAGGACTAAAAATGGTCCTATACTCCTATCCATCCGTTGTTGTTTGTCCACACAGGCGCCTCATATCGGTCCATCAAAAAAGCCTCACGACATAGTCACGCAATACATATGTGGGTTTTGCGTGGTCACTGGCATCGTCATCGCTGTATGCATCTCTAAGAACTCTATGATCATTGTCCAAGTGTTACGTTTCTAAAAATGGGAAGCTGACATGACCAATGCACAAAATGAAATGATAGCTCATTATTGTGTATACTCCACAAATATAGTAAGTACTTCATAGTTCCTAGGTTAGGAAAGAACACCTAAAAACAAATCATTCGAACCTGAACCTAAACCAAAAGGCAAAAGGAAAACCAATCCTAGAACTCTTTTAACACTTTTTTAAAGAACATAACATAATTGTTCAATCATTTAAAAGCTATAACCAAACCACCATGTTCACTCCTATAAAACAATAGGAAACAAATTCTACTTCCAATTTAACTATCTAAGTGAGACATCATATAACCACCTACCTTAGGGTGGAGTTGTATGGAGGCTCAGTGATAGAAGACCTAAGGCTGAAAGGTCATTGGTTCGATTCTTGAGAGCGCCAGGTTTTACCGATTATTCTATTGTCATGCCTTCGGGAGGGTGGATGATCGGGTTTTTCCCCGAACTGGTGGCTGGTGGGCTAGGGGCTCCGTCCGTCCGGGTAAAGGCCGGCTAGGGCTCCTTTGGCCATTGGGAGCCGCGTATGGAGTACCCGGCTTCTACTTAGTTATACGTTCAAAAAAAAGTAATATGGAGTGCATTCCAAATAAGCAAACACAATCATTCAAACCGATTAACGTAATATTTTTCAACTAATATAAAATATCATAAAGAACCTGAATCAAGCTTCATTTTAGACAACTGAAAAGACGATTGTCAAGAATGAAGCCTGGTCCGAGATCCCCACGAATCTCCAAAGGGATCTTGGATCAAACTTCATTCCAAACAACCCCATTTCATTCTTTTATCCATCACATGATTCAAGAATTATCAAGAAACCAACTTTTCCAAGACAATCTCTTTGATGGTTATGACTTATGAACAATAACATCATGATACACATCTATATATATAATGTTGAAGAATTTAGTAAAGATTTAAAATGAGGGAAGCACATGAATTGACAGGTCACTTTTCCACATAAACAAATGGAAAGCTGGAAGATTTTGGAAGCAAGGTGTTTGTCTTGTTTCACTTTATTTACAGGACAGACAATGTAGAGTGGTTGCCAAATTTTCTGACATTTTTACCAAAGAAATATAAAGACTGAGAGTGAGAGCATGGGCCTCCTCTCTTCTAGTACAACTCATCAAGCACCATGTACAACTTCCTCTTTGTTTCTGTCTTTGTTTTCCAGATCTACCCTTCTGCAACAACAGGTTTTTTCATCATCACATGAGTCCCAACCAAATAAATGAGACTGGTCCAGTTTCTGTTATTAATATTATTAATCAGCTTTTGGTTATCATACTTGAAAACAGTATGTTCCAGAGGGTATGTTAGTAATTTCAACAGTTTGACAGTCAGTTGAAAACAGTCTGTTAACAAACAAAATGCAAAGCCAACAAATGAGAAGATGATATCAGAGTACTTTTACAGAAGACAACTGAAAGGGTATGTTGGTAAATTTACCAACTTACTGTTCAACTTGAGAGAAAACTACAGTGATGACATATGTGCAGACTGCAGTTGATTTACAGTTTACACACCAATTTTTAGTATTTCTAGAAGATATATAAACTAAAAATATGAAAAAAAAAAGATTATTGATATCAATATTATAAATAAAAGTTGTTTGTATGACATACAAGTTGGAAATAGGACAACTATAAGGGAACAAATGGAGCAGTTATGTCTATACCAAGTCCTTTTATGAAAGCGAAGGTGTCGACAAGGTGGGTCGGATGGGTCTACCGGAAAATTGACCTTTTTTGTCACCTATAGTCAGTGGCGGAACCAAGGGGGGGGGGGGGGGGGTCTATATAGGGGTTCGTTGACCCGGTCATCGGATTTCATTAAAAAACTACGCTTTTTTAAGAAAAACATGAGTCGGGCACCTAAGTTTAGTTGGTATAGAAGAAAAACTTATGATGACTCACGACCAATAACTTCTAGTTCCGCCAGTGCCTATTATTAGGCCAAAGGAACAAATATATAATAATGGTCATGGCAATGTATTATATCATAAAATACCTCCTTGTATTTCTTTAAATCATGTGCCTCTACCATCTAATGACCCGTGCCACTGAGGCTTTGGCCCAGTGGTGTGGGGGTGATGGTGTATAAGGTGAGGTCAGGAGTTCGAATCCCCTCACAGGTGATAAGAGTGAATATTAGAGGATGATATAATTAGCAGTTAAAAAAAAATGACCCGCATTTTATGAACTTGTAACACATTTGTTGGCACCAATAATTGATCCCAAAGGCTTTTAAAGTGGGGACAGATTTGTTCTCAACATTATCTTTATGAGTACTTAACTATACATAAGGCTAATTATTATTACACAAAGCAAAATCTTCATCTAATTCATCTAGTTAATTCCCTCACTTTTGTGTCACCAACTTAAATGAAATTTAGTCACTATTTTTTTCTACTCACATATAAACATCTCCGAAAAATGACTAAAATTATATTCTTGTGAAAAAATGAAAAATGAACTTCTAGTGATATTGGACTTCGGGTTACTTTCAACTTGTTTGACCCGTTTCTCTTTCAGTTGTTTTTTTAATTTGACCATTCCAAATCATATACCACCACTTCTTATACTTGAATTTCATTGCAAACGAACCGCTGTTCTTGCAAGAATAAGAAATGACAGCGCGTGTGTGCTTTTTTGCAGCAGCAACATAATTATTTCTGAATTTAAAGAACTTACCTTTTGTAGAGTTTATTTAAGTATCAGCAAAACTATAACCAAGTTGACCCACTGCAAATCAATAGAAAAGTATCAAAAAATGCATGAACTTTCCATATTAACTGCTGATGGTAACCTCTTATACGAATAATAGAGGCTGCAACTGCAAGATGGTCCAATAGGGTGGGTTGGATAATGGGTCACTGCTGATAAATAATTAAAGTGTTATTTACGATTACGAAAATAAGTGTTATAAACTTATAATAATAACCTAAATCTATGAGTAAAATCATTTAGGAAGTTATATGCATTAAAAATAGACTTTGGGCGACCGTCAACCCACTCACTGCTGAATGTTCTCCTTTTTTGCTAAAATTTTGTATTCGACCCGTTTGATATACCCGTTCATAAGTAGATGGGTCAAAACTGCACATCTAATAAACAATGACGAGTAGACAAATACCGAACCCTTCAAATAAAAGTTTCATACTTAATACCCCTTCCGCCTAAAATTAAATGCAATAATTCCAATTACTTATTTGTAACTAGCAATTGTGTAACACAGAGTCACAGACATTAGTTGTAACATCAGTAAAGGATTGAATGTTGGTTGTCACTAAAAGGCCCAAAAGCATCTATTTAAGACATGCAAACTCTTGTAAATTGTTAAATTAAGAAAAAAACTGCAAATTTTGTGATCGGCGAAATCAATAAAGAGACTACCAAAAGAGCAGCCAAAGTAATAAATTACATATGTTGCAGGAAACAAGTCACCATTCATACGAAAAATGCGAAACAGATATGTTAGTTCCAAAAATAAAGAATCTGGGACAAACATAATGAGTTTCTGCATTTATACTTCCAAAACTCTCGTAAAAAAAATGCTCGATGATGCAAATATGGAATTTTGGACGCTTTGACAAGAATCGTTGTTTGTTAGCTTCAAAAATCCAAAGTACCACAGTTCGATAGTTGATTGTTCGTATAAATTTATGTCTAGCAAAAGCATTAGCTGACTTCTAAACATTGTTGTTCCATAAAGGAAAGAATTAGTATATGATGAAAGGCACAATGAAAGTAGACATCTTGAAGGTGAAAATATACAATCAAATATGCATGCATATGGAATTAATACAAGAATCATTACTAAACTTTTATATGAATCATGTTGTTACTAATGTAACGAACGAACACAAACAAAATGCTTAGAAGCTTAAATTCAAAAGTAGGGCCGGTTTTAAATGAAACGAACGAACACAAACAAATCTATGATCATTGTTGTTGGTTAAAACTTAACCTAAAATCATTTGGTTTACGCTGTTCAAACGAAATAAGTTAACTGAACCACGTGAACATGGTCTTATTCTTTCTCATAGTCAAATACTCAAATACATAATCATCAATTTTTTTAATAGAATTAAATAAATTATAATAATAACATAAATCAATCAATCAAGTATAATATTCGATACTAGGATTAACAAAAGATTCCAGACACATTTTTTGTAACTGTTTGATAATTAATTATTAAGCAAATTATTATAAAAATTGATTAAAATGTGAGTTCAATAAACAAACTTGTTACCTGTATAAAATTAAAATTTTCAAGTATGAATAGAGTCCTTAAACTTGTGTAAGGTATAGTTACCATTTGTATTATCAAACAAAACATGAAGTCTTGTACGATAATCTGAAAAACACACTCTGTCGGTCGACCAATCGAACCAGTGACTCGCTGGAAACGTTGGTTTAGTATTCATTGGTTCGTGCACTGTGAATAATCATCCAAAGTTATAGTCTTAGGTTATTCTATCTTATGCTTTATAAATTTTACATGCCTTGACTCTATAGATCAATAGATGATGTTTGCAATAAGTATGAGGTCAAAACAATGTTTAATTTTCCTTGATGGTTTTACACACTTACAGGAGAAGAAATACATTGATCATAAACCAATAAATGAATCACAAAACTGACCATAAAACCAACAGAACAACATTGAGATATCTCACAATCTGATTATCCGATTTCGATAACTATAAACTCCAGTCCCTGGGCTGGCTCATGCTGCAATGCTAGAATCCTGCATACCAGAAACTTTTGTCTATATAAATTTGTATAAAATCTAGACACTTTTTTTAAACTTCATACATTACTTTAGGCAAGATTCAAGAACAAAAAGTTTTGAATAAAAATGTGGTTACTTTTGCATTTTACATTTCCGAGTCTAACAAAAAATTGCTCTCTTTATAAAGGTAGCGTTTTATGTATGAAAATCACTATAAATAATCAACAAAATATGAACATGGACTAAATTAAATTTTCCCACTAAATTACATATGGCATCTTTTGGGCGAAAATTACGCTTCATGTGACCCGGAGAGTGTTTGCTCAAACAGTCATTATGGGGCGTAAATTGCGTCCGATGAGGACATGTGTCGTGATTTGGTTCATCCACCCCATAAGGCATAAGCATAAATTTCACCTATTGTGCCCAAAGACGTTATGTGTAATTGTTTTTGTTGGATATGTCCAATGTAATTAAAATAAAGGTCAATGTAACCCGACCCGGTACGATCCGAAGAGTTACACGTTGGTACACGAATCAGACAAGTTCATGTGTAGGTGGATTATTATTTATGAAATAAATAATATTTTATACTTGAGGGACTTAATATTAATAAGATTAATATTAAGGAATATTATAGTAATATACAAGGGGGCTTATTGTAAGATTGTGTTTTATAAAAGGAGGGTTAAGGAGTAAACCCTAGACACACTTTTATAACAAACCACAAACCCTTGCCTCCTCATTATAATTTTCGGCCACCACAAGGAGACCGCCGCCTCCTTATTGCCGCAAACCACCACCATACACCGCCTCCTTCTTGCAAAGTGTTGCTCTCGGTAGGCCAGTGCTCGGGTGTGAACTTCCTACTAGCAAGGATTCGTTGTAACCCGCGTGTTACAATTCCGGTGTAGTCGTCAAAGGTTGATTACTAAACCCCCTATGGTTGTTTTATTATTTATTTGTTTATACGCGTTTAACTGAGATCCTGATTGGGAATATTTTATTAATCAGATTAATAAAATTAACTAACAATTATATATATATTAATCGGCCCTATATATATATTGTATATATAATCGCCTAATGTTAAATATATATAAACCGCTTCCGCTATGTATACGATACCATGATTCCCATCAGTGGTATCAGAGCCACGGTTACGCGCGTATAGATGGTAAAAGTTATTATTTTGATCTATGTTTTATTTGTCAAAATTTTTTATTATTTTGACAAAAGATCAAAAGCTTTTAGTTGTTCATGTTTGTGATGTGAATCGAGCCCTAGGTTTTTGACCCTTGTCATGGTTGTGTTTGTGATTGGTTTTATTTTATCTTTATCTTTTATTGATTTGTATTTTTATTACGGATATTGGATCCGGTGTAATAGATAGGGTTAGAATAGTTTTGTCTTATTTTGTATTTCAAATTTATTTGTAATCCTACAAGTACAAGATCAAGATGAAGATAAAAGGACGAACAGGTTCCATGAAGATAGAGATCTCGGGTCAAGTGGGAGTTATCAAATAGTTTTGAAACCCTTTTAGACTAGTTCGTTTCGTTTCTGGCTAAAACGAAACGGGCGACCTGTTAGGGGCTCGATTCGGTTATTTTATTTTATGTTTTGTGGTTGTGTTTTATTTATTGTAAATAATCGAGATAACCCAAAATAAATAAAATTTTTCACAATCATGACAACGGTTTTGTTAAAACAAGTTTTATAAAAACCGAAAAGCATATTTAATAAAAGGAGTTTTATTAATATTAAAACAAGTCCGTTCGCGATAATACGACCAATGTAGTTTAAATAGGGTATTTAAAACTATACCGTGTCGAGTGTTGAAAGGAGTTTCAATTATCACGAATAATATAAAATTGGATTTTATAAACTATTGTGTGACTCACATCATGCTAACGAGTCATTCAATATATTTATGGTAAATATTAAAATTAAATCCCAATTTTAAATTGATGTTTCATGCCACCCTTAACGAGTTAACACTCCATTCTATATCGGACCCAAATGTTAGTGCTGACCCTGCATCTGGGCGTTGATCATGAGTGAAGGTAATCATCGCGGTTCCTGTGTAACATAGGCCGGTGTTACAGTTAACAGTAAAGGACCAAACATCGCTTGTTTGACAAGTGGGCATAGTTGGGGTTAAACATACATCGTTTTTAGCGATAACCTCAAAAGGGGGAGTTGTGTAGTGGACACAATTAACAATCGTTGTTTACCTGCCTAATCATGCCAGTGGACAGTGCTAAGCCAGTTCATTGTGTATTGATGAATCGGGATCTCATCCTTTTTAGTTTTGTTTTGGGTCATAATACAATTAGGATATGTAAAACATGAAATACTAATAAATTAATTTTGAACTTTGTAGATGTCAAACGAAAACAATTCCGCCTCCCAATTCTCTCTCAAGTCCATCTTAGAGAAGGACAAACTGAACCACTCCAACTTCATGGACTGGCACCGCAACTTGAAAATCGTTCTCAAGGCGGAGAACAAACTGTATGTTCTTGAAACGCCAATCCCTGATGAACCCATCAACCAACAAACTAATGCTTACAGAAACTATGCTAAGCATTTTGATGACTCTTTGAAAGTCTCATGTCTGATGTTGGCATCCATGATCCCTGAACTTCAAAGGACCATGGAGGACATGGAAGCGTACGACATGAACCGGCATCTGGTGGAAATGTTCCAACAAAATGCTCGTCATGAGAGGTTTGATGTGATGCGATCACTTATAACCACTCGTATGCAAGAGGGTACATCAGTTAGCACTCATGTGCTAAAGATGAAGGCTTATGTTGATCACCTAGCTCGTCTGGAATCTCCCTTGAGTGATGAGCTAGCTGGGGATATTATCCTCAACTCATTGCCCAAGTCATATGATCAGTTCACTATGAACTACAATATGAATGGGATGGAGAAGACACTTGCAGAGTTGCATCAGATGCTCAAAACTGCTGAGGTAAACATACCTAGCAAAACTGCACCAGTGCTAATGATCAGGGAGGGTCAAGTTAAGAAACCTAACACCAAGAAGAAGGGCAATCAGGGCAAAGGGAAGGGAAAGGGCAAAGTTGTTGCCAACAAGAAACCTCTGAAAGATGCCAAATGTTTTCATTGTGATGAAACTGGGCATTGGAAGAGGAACTGTGCTAAGTATTTAGCTGAACTGAAGCAAGCCAAAGCTTCTGGAGGAGAGTCCTCAGGTATATATGTTATTGAAATCTTTGCTTTTTCTAGCAAAACATGGGTGTTTGACACAGGATGTGGTTTCCACATTTGTAATGTTTTGCAGGGACTAAGAAAGGTTAGAAAGCTGAAACAGGGCGACTTGGAGGTCCATGTTGGCAATGGACAAAGAGTTGCTGTGAAGGCAATAGGAGAATATGTTCTTTTACTTCCTTCTGGTTTGGAACTTGTTTTGAACAATGTTTATTACATTCCTAGTGTGACTAGAAATATTGTTTCATTTTATGCTTTGCGTGGACAAGGTTTTAATTATCGTTTTAATGGTGAATTTATTTCTGCTTATTTTAACGATGTGTTTTACTTTGATGCAAAACCAAACAATGGGATCTATGAGATAGAAATCCAAAACGATAACATATTATGCAATATCTCCCATAAACGTAATAAGTTGGACTTTAATGATACGTATATGTGGCATTGTAGACTTGGTCACATAAGTGAGAATCGTGTTAAACAACTCAAAAACGCAGGAATCTTAGATTCCAAGGGTTCAGAGTCGTTTGGAAAATGCGAATCATGCTTGAGTGGGAAGTTAACAAAAGCACCTTTTTCAAATGTTGGAGAAAGAGCTAATGATCTGTTAGGACTTGTACATACAGATGTATGTGGTCCATTCAGAACAATGTCAAGACATGGAGAAAGATACTTTGTTACATTTACTGATGATTTCAGTAGATATGGTTATGTTTATCTTATGAAGCATAAACATGAAACTCTTGAAAAGTTCAAGGAGTACCAAAACGAAGTAGAAAATCAGCTAAATAGAACTATTAAAATGCTTCGATCAGATCGAGGCGGTGAATATCTTAGTCAGGAATTCATCGACCATCTAAAGGATTGTGGAATAGTTTCACAGCTCACTCCACCTGGAACGCCACAACATAATGGTGTGTCTGAGCGGAGAAATCGAACTCTATTAGATATGATTCGATCGATGATGTGTCGAACAAACCTTCCAAAATCCTTTTGGAGTTATGCTTTGGAAACTGCCGCAAGACTTGTGAATATAGCTCCAACAAAGAAGGTTGACAAAACGCCTTATGAGATATGGCATGGAAAGAAACCTCATGTATCCTACCTTAAAGTCTGGGGATGTAATGCTTATGTCACTCTAGAATCTTCGGATAAACTAGATCCCAGAGGCGAAAAAGTGGTTTTCGTCGGATACGCTAAGAAGATTGGTTACCTGTTCTATCACCCCACAGAAAATAGGATTTTCACCAAACGCAGAGGCACTTTCTTAGAGGAAGAGCTTCTGGCGCGAGGGATTGGAGATAACCATGTGGATCTTGAAGAAATTCGAGAACCACAAGTGACTGAACCAGTTGTTCAGACAGAACCAGAAGTAACTGATCCATTTGTTGAAGTTGAGCCTGAGAGGACTCAAGAAACAACAGAAACACCAAGTGTTCGAAGAAGTATTAGGGATCGTCGTGCACCTGTAAGGTATGACGATATCTTCATGATTGATGAAGCTGAGCCTGCTACTTACAAAGCTGCAATCTTGGATTCGGAATCCAAGAAATGGCAAGAAGCCATGAATGCAGAGATGCAATCCATGTATGATAACCAAGTCTGGGATTTGGTTGATCTTCCTGCCGAGTGTCGGACTGTAGGAAACAAATGGATCTTCAAGAAGAAGACTGACATGGATGGGAATGTGCAAACCTACAAAGCAAGGCTTGTAGCGAAAGGTTTTACTCAGACTCAAGGAATTGATTATGAGGAAACTTTCTCGCCAGTAGCCATGCTTAAGTCTATTAGAATTCTACTTGCCATTGCTGCATATTATGACTATGAGATATGGCAAATGGATGTCAAAACCGCGTTCCTTAATGGACACTTATTGGAAGATGTCTATATGGTTCAACCTGAAGGTTTTGTCGATCCAAAGAATCCTAATAAGGTGTGCAAGCTGAATAAATCCATCTATGGATTAAAGCAAGCATCTCGCAGCTGGAATCTCCGTTTTGATCAGAAAATCAAAGAGTTTGGTTTCATCAAGAACGAAGATGAACCATGTGTTTACAAGAAATCTAGTGGGAGCTATATCACTTTTCTTATACTGTATGTAGATGACATACTAATCATTGGAAACAATATCCCTATGCTTAAAGATGTTAAGACCTGGTTGGGTAAATGTTTCGCAATGAAAGATCTTGGTGAAGCCGCTTATATTCTGGGAATAAAGATCTATAGAGATAGATCAAAGCGGCTATTGGGTTTGAGTCAAAGTACATATATTGATAAGGTCATTCGACGCTTTTCAATGCAAGACTCAAAAAGGGGGCTCTTGCCCATGGCACATGGAACCATTCTTAGTAGCAAACAGTGTGCAAACACTGAAGAGGAAAGGAAGAAAATGGAAAGAGTTCCATATGCTTCTGCTATTGGTTCTATTATGTATGCCATGTTATGTACTAGACCTGATGTCTCGTATGCTCTTAGCATGACAAGTAGATATCAACAGAATCCAGGAGAGAGTCACTGGGCTGCAGTGAAGAACATTCTTAAGTACTTGAGAAGGACTAAGGATATGTTCTTAATATATGGAGGACTGGATGAGGAGCTGTCAGTTAAGTGTTATACTGATGCAAGCTTCCAGACTGATCGTGATGATTCAAGATCACAAACGGGATATGTTTTCATTCTGAATGGTGGGGCTATTAATTGGAAGAGCTTTAAGCAAAGTGTGGTTGCTCAATCCACCTGTGAATCAGAGTACAATGCTGCATCGGATGCTGCAAAGGAGGCTGCCTGGATGAAGAAGTTCATTACTGATCTCGATGTTGTGCCTAGCATAAAGAAACCAATCGAGATATTGTGTGACAACACTGGTGCCATTGCTCTTGCAAAGGAACCAAGGTTACATAAAACCACAAGGCATATACTCAGAAAATTCCACTATATTAGAGAGATAGTAGAACGTGGAGACATCGTGATAAACAAAGTTCATACAGATCTAAATCTAGCTGACCCCTTTACTAAGCCATTACCTCAAGCTAAACATGAGGAGCATGCTGGAAAGATAGGGCTTAGAGTTGCTAGACAGTGGGCATGATCTGTAGTTAGTATTGGTGTTTTATTTTGAACTATGACAGTTATATTGAATGTTTATTTGATTTAATGAGTTAAATGCAAATTTAAATATTTATTAACTGCGTTCATTATTTGTATGTTTAAATCCTTGAATAAGAGTATTCTAAAATATCCGTAGTCGATCAAATTACATGGGAATGAATTTGAATGTAAGACTATTGTGAATTGAGATGATTGTATTCATGAGATGAATAACTCAAGGGTTTGAGAATCATAATTCACAGATATCATTAGGGAATGATATTGGATGTAACTCGCTTCAAAAACGATCTCCATGGATCTGTGTCATGAGATGTTTTGATATTGATATGTTCAATATGTCCTTTTTCCTAAGGCACATATTAAACTACATTGATTAAGGACTATCTTTGATGTTATCTTACACTATCCTGAAACATGGGTATGAATAAGGGTAGCGTTGGGAGAAATCCAAGATTAAGTGGGAGTTGTATGACGCTGATGGAATTCTGTACTTCTATAGGATTAGAAGCTTAGACATTCTGGCGCCCTCGTAAACTCAAACTGGTGTAAACGCGTGGCCACGCTCGGACTAAGGTAGTTCGTTAGACCATTTTGAATTAGAGACGAGAATAGAGAATGGTTGATCACTATATAAGAATGAATGATCCATGTCTTATGATCAACGGATGTCTATACAGAAGGGACTTATTGATAGAATTATCAGGGCTATAGTATTTGGTTAAGTAAAGCGTTACTTGAACTCAAAGAACTAGTTGACGACTGTAAAGTGTCATACTGTGTTGGGTGCAGTGCGATGCAGCTAGGTGTCCAACTCTGCACACATTGACTCATTTAATTAAAATCGTCCAAGTGGGAGATTGTTGGATATGTCCAATGTAATTAAAATAAAGGTCAATGTAACCCGACCCGGTACGATCCGAAGAGTTACACGTTGGTACACGAATCAGACAAGTTCATGTGTAGGTGGATTATTATTTATGAAATAAATAATATTTTATACTTGAGGGACTTAATATTAATAAGATTAATATTAAGGAATATTATAGTAATATACAAGGGGGCTTATTGTAAGATTGTGTTTTATAAAAGGAGGGTTAAGGAGTAAACCCTAGACACACTTTTATAACAAACCACAAACCCTTGCCTCCTCATTATAACATCAGTTTTATCGGTTGAAATAATTTAGTCGATGTTCATTTTCGTAATTTTGGTGGTCAGGTCAACTTGTCCATTTCCATGATAATTCCTATTCTTTGTTTCAATTCCACAAGTAAGTTGCCTAAAGTATACACTCTAATCAATAAAAACTACCTAATTCCTTTTATTCATAACATATATTACTACTGAAATTAGTGTGGATACTTACCTTTGTAGTTAAATTTGACACTGCCAAATTCCATTTGTGTCTAGTTTTTGTACCTGCCGCTTGCCCGGCTTTTGCCACTTTACCAAAAGCTCCATTTAACCAAGCTGCTCCAGCTGTCACATATCTGATGAACAACCATACAAATATTATAAATTTTAGCAACAATTTAACTGTATTTTAATGTAAATATTTCAACAGTTCAACTCTAGATTCTTGTGACCTTGAATGGATTTGTGTAGAAGATAATACAGGAAACTCAAAACAAAGAACACTCCAAAAACGATTTGGTCATGCCCCATGCTTCCTATCTAAAGGAGCAGTAGACTAACCCAAATTTGTGTGAAAAATAAAAAATGGTAGCTTTTTGTTCGAGAAACGATCAAATTAACTACACACGCCCTTCTATCATATAGAGCAATTTGTAAATAAATAGAAACTAGAAGTGGCAACTTCAACAGTTCAACCATTTGCTTATGAATGAGTCTATTTGGGTTGTCTATCTCAAACGGGTCAAGGAAAATAACTAAAACAAAAGTGGGCCAAATGGGTCAACCAGGTCAATCGGTTAAGTTGAACTTTGCACAAAGTCTATTCTTAATTTCATACAACCTCCTAAACTGTTTTATTCTATAATTTTCAGTTATTATTATACTTCAGGCGGAGGACAACAAAGTTTCTATGGGTCAAAACGAAACGACCTGGTTCAATTCAACCCGTCTTATAAACCGAACCCTTTTGATTTGTTACACAACTCCCATATCCTCCAATGTTGCCAAATTTATAAGAAGGAAAGTTCTTTATACCTGCTTGATTTGACAGCTGATCCTGTGTCATTTAACTTCCTCTCTGCTGCCAGTAATGCCGCCATGGTTTTGTCAGAAACTTGAAGCCGTTGATCCACAGACTTAACTTTTTGATTCACCACCGAAATCCCGACACTGAATTTGTCTGTAAGTCCTACTTTTTTATCTATCAAATTTACTTTGGCAGATGCATTGGCTCTTAGTTGATGTTTTTCATCAAATGCTTTAGCTTTATTTATGGCGTCTTGACCAATAGCAGAACCTTTAGCCAACACACTTGAAACAACATCTTGTGCTTTACTTGCGTACACTCTTCTACTAGGAGATGTACCGTTGGCCTGTTAACATGAGAAAATAAATTTTAAATCTCGAAATATCTAACATTCTTAAACCGGAAACGTTAGCGTTTTTAGTATTAGTCAAATATCTCAAGTGCCCCTCAACAAGATATATAAGTAGAATATTTTTTTTATCAAGATCATTGTCAAAATGCCATTTTACCTTTCTTGACGTGCGCAAAAAAAAGAAACTAAAGTGATTTTGAGATATCCCAAAAAGGAAATTGTAGCCTTATTTTGAAAGGGAGTAAGGGGGGACGAGGCGCTTACCGATTTGGTCACGGGCACCACACTACCAGCATGGTAACACCGCCGCCACCGGTGCTGGTACGGGTCCCGTGGACTAAATTCTGGTTCTATTTAACGCACGGTAAGCAAACACGGGTAGTGGTTTTGTGTGTGAGGTTTTTTGTTTTTTATGGGTTGGGTAGTTTAGGGTAGTGTTGCCTCCAAAAAAGTGTTTTAGTGAAGCGAATCAGTGAAGTGATGTGGCAGTGCATGATTGGTGTAAATCAGTTAAGTTGAAAAAATTTCAGTGGAGCACCCCGTCCCCCCTAACACATTCAGAATCTTTTTTATTAACACATAACACTTTCAAAGTCTTACCTCAGCATTTGAAAAAGAATTTTGTCGAGCCATGTTCATGGCATTATCAACCGGACGATCTTCCTGCAAGAAGTGAATCACAGATAAGTTTTAACTGTCATGTGTGTGTGTGCATCTGTTTAAGGGTGAAAGAGATAGTATAAACTGTAACAGACATACCTGGAACTCAGGTTTCGGAACGTAATTTTCAACCGGAGTAATTTTAACAACCTGGTCCACTAGAGTCGCTCCCTATGAAATAATACACATAACACAACATCAATTTTCCATAAGAAATAAACTTATATAGCTAGTCGAAACCGAAAGTATGAATCGGGTCACGCAAAAGAGTGATAGCAAGCCATTGTACGAAACTACGGCGAAATTTTTTTTTTTTTAGAACGTTGCTACTAAAAAAATTTCTAGATCCGCCACTGAGCTACACATCTGTTTTAAGAAATAATAAATGATAAATATCATTTCCATGTTCAAATTAACCACCATCATAAACCAACATTCCACAAAAATCTCATGTTCATAAGTTACGATTTACATGGTCTCCCTCGTTAGCAGGATATTGGTGGGGCCCGTAAAGAAAGCGTTAACACGTTTGTAACATGAATATATGCCTTTTTCTAACTAATGGTTCATCCTCCTTAGATTCCAAAGCATCCACAAAAAAAAGGTACATGATCACACATTCATTACATAGATACAAAACAAGCATACAATAACACACCAATGCCATATCAACCCATATAACTATATAAGCAATGTAACGTATCCAGCAATATAATAACTAGTCTAAAATAAATTTATAAAATAAATTACCGAAAGCAATAAAGCAATTTCAAGAGCTTTGGGATCTTTAAACGTCACAAAAGCAGTCATCTTTCTTCCATCACTAAACCAAAACCATTAAACATATTATTAACTTTTTATAAAAAAAAACTAAATAACAGAATTAACAAGAAACTAACCGACAGATCTGAATGCTTTCTATGTCACCAGAGAAAGAGAAAAACTCATGAATTTCTCTTTGGGTAGCTAGATCTGAAAGCTGACCCACTTGCACTGTTCGTGTCTGTAACAAAATTCATCAATTGGGTATGTAAATTGAATGACAATAAGATGTATGAATGAAAGTTGAAAGAGAGTTTGATAATAAATTAATTAAATATTAATAATAATGATAATGATAATGATAATAATAATAACCTGCATTGTGTATAGAGTGTTGGATTGAAGGATTTGTTGTGTAAGTGAGATGGATTTAGAGGATTTTATGGAAGAAGATGAAGAATGGAATCACGCCAAAAAAGTGTTGAGAGAAGAGATGATGATGATTGTGATTAGAGTGGCATGTTTGGGTTTATATCTGGCAGTATCTGATATGGCATTATAAAAACCATGTTTTTCTTAATATATTAATTATTTCATTTTATTTGAAGAATAAAGTTAAAAAGAAATTGTATTTTATTATAATATGTTGCCTAATTGTGAACACTAAAAAGCATCACACTTTACCTTTAGTATAGCTTTCGATTACAAAGATATAACGGTGGTGGTCGTGCTCTTTAGTATAGCTTTCAATTACAAGGTGGTGGTGGTGGTGGCGGTGGCGGTGACGTCCCACGTTATTGTTGTATAGACAGTGAGATTTTAACTAACTAAACCCTTAAAAGTGTGTAGCGGTTTAACTTTAATAATAATAATAAAGTGTGTTCCCTTGTGATTGGTGAAGATTTAGTAGACTCCGTTATTCTAACTTATCTCGCTCGTTATTGGGGTAATGGAGAAGGGGGCGTGAGCTCCATGACGCTCCAGCGTATTGCCTTGGCTAGCGTCTACTACATTCGGTCTCAAGTGTGATATTGTATCATACTTTGATATATTGTCCCTCTACAACTTATATCATTCTTATTTGCATCTTGAATTTCTGCCACCACCACTGTAGTTGCAAGTTCCATTTGCAAACTTTTGTTTTAATGTTGCTTGTTTCAATTTCAAATAAGTGAATGGTTAATTTTGTTTCTTGTGTATTGGTGTTAAATCATAAGTTCTTAATCAGTTAATCCTAGGTACAAAAATTCGAAAACCTTACTAAGTTTAAGTTATTTGTTTAGTCTAGAAACGGTTGAAGTAAGATATTTGTTTGTTTAACTAAGGAAAAAATTACACCGTTGATCTTCGTGGTTTCAGTGAAATTTCAATGTCAGGTACTAAGCTTTTATTGTAAGATATTAAGGTATTAATGTTCTAATTTGTATCAATGTCGGGTATTAGCACTAAATCCAGTTAACTTTTAACGGAATTAACCCTCACGTGAGTACACAAATAATCCACCATAGGGTATGAAAATTATAAACTAATTCAATTAATACCCAACCGAGACCTGTCCCAATAATCACACAAATAATCCACCATAACAACGATCAATCCATGATTTGTCTTAGCGGTTTTAAAACTTAAAGCTAATCAACTAATCTGGAGGAAATAATTGGATTATAACATACCAGTAGTGAGGAAAAAGTGAAGAACATAGCACGAGCAAACAGGTTCGGTTTCCAGGTATCCAAGCACGATGAACGGAAGGATCCGTTCCAGCTATCCAAACGTAAGCTATCAATCTAGCGATTTTTTTTAAACTATATCAATAGGGTATGCAAATAAAATAGGATAAAAAAAGCTTGTTTTTATGATGTATTTTTTTTAAAAAAAAAATTATATTATTGTATGAAAAAGTTATGGCCGTTTTAAAAATCAAGTGAAACTTGAAAAAAGTCAATAATTATGATGATGAACAATAATACCTTTTTGGTTAGTGACATTTGTCAGCCTCTTATTCTTTCTTAGCTTTCTTACAATATACGATATGGTGATAGGAAAATAATATATTAGCCTCTCCCATATTCATATAACCTTTTATTAAAAAAACGCTAAAAAATCTAAACACGTTCTTGCTCGACGGTTTTCATGTCTCGAGATCCTAGTGCTCCAGATATTGAGCTTAGTTGGACTGTGGGCCACGATTGCCTTTTATCTTTTTTGACCATGATACATGCATTTTATGCATTGTCCTTTTAATCAATTAATCAATAGAAAATTGCTAATAATCCCAATTTAGGCATTTTCGGGTTGGGAATTACTCTTGTTACGTTTAACAACACCACTTTGTAACCATCACCAATTTTAGTATTTGAGGAATATCTGTGATATAGATGATAAGATGGAGGAGAGAGTATAAAACTTCTTGGCTAAGTGATGCATTTGTGAAGAGAGAATAAGATTTGCGAGAAAAAGAAAAGAGAGTGAGTTGTAAGATGTGGCAAAAAAAAGTTGCAAAAATTTTCAACTTACATCGTTGATGGTCTAATTATGACGGTTTGCTGGTGCCTATGAAAGACGAAGAATGAAGCGATTTTTAGTAATAAACTGGTTTCAAGCTCCAAAAGGATGGAAGAGGTTATTATCAAAAAATTGGTGTAGATTTATTTTTTAATTATTTCTTGTGTGGCTTGTGGGTGCTAGCATCTTGCTAGTTTTGCTTTTTTAATGAAATTTCACTGTTTATAGGTAGAGGATCCGTAGAAAAATTGGTTTTTGTAAGAAGTGTGAGAAATATTAAGAAACTAGTTTTATACCCGCCGCGCGTTGCCGCGGCGGGGGCAAAGAGGTTATTGCCTCATACTTAGCCGGTGCACGTTGCAACGATATGACGGGTCAAAACGTACCACCTTTGCAATTGTAGTCAGCGAAAACAGTTTGCAACCTACAGAGTAGTTTTGCGTAAGACACAATGCACCCAAAAGAAGGCAAGTAACAACAGAGCCTTAGGTAAAGTTCATTGGTATTTTCTGTACTTATCCATTTGAGAATTGTAGACGTTGAGCATTTGTAACATTCAAAAGTAATAAGTTTCAGGATGCTTAATATACTTCCATGAGTTAAGTTATGTACACACCATTAAAGCAAATTAAAAGGGAAGCACAAAAAGAAATTGTAATTGTTGAATGACCGTAATAAAACGTAGAGGATGGCAGGACGGTGGTACCGCGACTGCCACGCCTTCCACTACCAGATTAGTTTCTCGTTTGGTTTTATCAAAAACAGATGCATCGCCAGAAGCCAAGGTCAAATGTCCATGTTGAAATCCTAATCTTCCCTGAATTGAAAAGCAATTGGTCAAAGTTAGTAAAAAGTGAAGGTGTTTAATTGGTGAACCCAGGGAAGCAGGTTTATTTTTAGGCCCAAACCAGAATTTTTGTTCTAGCAGTTGGACAAAATAAGATACCAGATATGTTTTTTTTAATGCTTTAAAGTCAGCACTTTGTTATTGAGAAAGAACTTTTTTTAAACAGCTACCTAAATTGTGCTATGTTATGCGATACCTAAAGAAACGCCGCTCAAACCTTTAGAAATACAACACCACATAGAAACGCAAAGAACGTGATGCTAACATTATAAGGCGTCGAGGGGCTAACCCGAAGAAGGAAAAAGCAAACAATGATGATTGTTGCAGCCAAACGGTCAGTTCTTTGTCACTGCAATTCGGAAAGTTTAGTTAGTCTTTTTTCAGATGGTAAGTATGCTTTGTAGATGGGACCGTGTACCTTTCATCCCGGATGGTAAGCTTTTTGAGTCTTTTTCCTATGCTCGTCATCCTGACATAGTTGTTTTCTATTCTGCCTATGTGTCTGCGTTTCATGCGTTATAGAGTTAGAGATGGTTTATACATAAACTGTTGGTTTAAAGGGTTTTGGTGTCTTACTCATAAGCATTTTTGGTGCTCTTGTTCGGCTCTCTAGGTCGGTGTATGATGCAAAGGTGTATTAATAATCTGGTATGTTGTTGTTCAGTAATACAACCTATGTGACCCGTTTGAGAAAAAAAATGCAGCCAATTTTCAAATACCACGGCTGTCTTTTTTGCTTACTAATGCTTCCAAATTCTGTCACCAAAAACTTCTATCAGTCAGCAATCACCTGCAAGTAAAAGTAAGTCCCATGTGGATGATTTTGTTATACGACATATACAACATAGCCCAAACGTTGTTCTGACATGTTAACGCGTTATCTGTGGTTCGCGACAGAGCTGGTATATATTACTTCCACTAATGCCTGTTATAAAGCGCAAGCACTTCGAAACAGCAATTCGGCCATGTTTATTGTAATATACAGGTAATAGATTAACGTACTAAAATGGAAAAAGGGCGAAGACGCATCTAACCAAACGTCTCAGCAGGCAATCTTTTGCAGTAATGCAATTCATAGCCGAACATCATAGACGCGATTGGTAGAGGTCATGTAGAGAAACAACGGGCTCAGTCAACACGTGGGAGATCATTTATCACATCAGTCGGTTGCGAACGCTAAATCGCCATCACAACGATGCACAAATGGTACCATACACATACATTGTCATCATCGCTCTAAATTAGGTAACCCATTTGCATTTGAGGGAAGCAAGGCGTGGTAAAAAGAAACCAATAGTAGGCTGAGGCGAAGCAAGGCATGCCACTAACTAACCGGTTGCAACATTATGTTGTCGTCACAGTTAGAGAGCATAATCTGTTATGAAAAGCGTATGTCATCATAGCCGAAGGTGCAAGCCATGCCAACCTGTAATGTAGCCATAAACGATGTACAACAGATTGTTACGGGTTCGTCACATAATTAGGTAACTGATTGCAGGATCAGTAGTCGTACCAGAACCGCAGGCAGCAAACATCCGCAGCCTGAGATGATGTAATAAGCCATCCTATCAATAAGATAAATGCATAGCATAATAATAATAGTAATAATGATTTTAATATTAAATAGTAATATCCAATTATTTGCAGATGATAAGGAATGAGTTTCAAGCAATTGTTAATAATATGCTTTTGCATCGGCCAGTGTTTTTGTGCGTTATTGTTGTATTAGGCGATAGGCTTGTAGCATGATGCTAACGGGTCAAAGGACTCATTACCCAACCAACCGCTGATGACAAAAAACTGTACAAAACAGACCATGGTTATGGATATTTTAGTCACCTGTAGGGAGTTTACATGTGTTTGACTATTAGTCATATATCTAAAAGTCAGTCATATACATATCCTCTATATACAGAGGCAACTGATTATAATGTTTGCTATTTATTTCCCAATAAGAACACCACATGGGTTATTAAAGATGTAAATACTATAAGTTTCAGTACATTGTATTTTCTATTTATTTCCAAATAAGACCACCACCTAGGTTATTAAAAAATGTAAATACTAACTAAAGTTTCAGTACCACGCGTTAACTCCATTATCATTCATATTTCCGTTAATAGTGAGTTCAATCAATTTACCATTTTACAAACACTTGACAGTCCATACGATTCTCTTAAACTGCTTAAACCCCAAAAACAATTTAAGCAAACTAAATTCAATCGATTTACCATATTATTGACATTAATATCTTAAACCATTTAAACCCTAATAGCAAGCTAATGAAGCTAAATTAAATCCATTTACCAGCCTATTAACATCAACAGTTCAAACAATTTTCCTAACAACAATTCAATCACACAAAACACATCTTAAACTACACCAACTCTTACCAGTATAATCTTCCTTCTCAGACGACATAGCGCCGCCACGATAATCGACGTCCAGCACGACCACGACCAGGTTTCGGAGCTCAAAAACCCTCGAAATACAAAACCCCAATCACCGCCGCCACCTAGGGTTTCGCAAATTAACCCGGTAACAACGTGTGTCGTAACAGGAATCACCGGTAACGTTGACGAACACAAAGATGGGGGTTTGTATACAGCTGAGAGCAACCGACAACCTGGAAGAGGAGGCCGGAGGTCATGGTTGCCGGCGAAGAAACGACACAGAGGCTGCAGAGATGGAACCGAGCAAGCAGATATGTCACCGACCAAGGTGGCACACAGAAAGGAAGGAGATATATGCTGCTGTAAGGACTTGTACCTGGCTTTAACTACTTGTATTGAGCGAAACAGTGTTCGCTACTCACAACAAAAGTTAGTAATTGTTTATATATATAATGACATGTAGCTATCATGTTTTGGATATATGAATGATGTTTTGGGTTGTTTTGGCTTCAAAAACACTAAACACGACAATTTACAACAATTTAAAACACAATTCAATGTATTATAGTCATTAAATTTAAAACACAGATAAAACACACTAGTAAACACTTAAAACACACTACTTAATTAATGTTCTTGGCATAGTGTTTTTAAGTTTTAAGTCTAAAATACATTGTTTTCGGTTTTTAATTGTTATGGTTGGTGTTTTTATAGGCAAAACAATCCAATACATCATGAATAAGTATAAAAAATAACGCATACATATTAAATTTAATTCTTCTCACACTTTTTAAAAAAATCTATTTTCCTACAGGATCCCTAATTATAACTGAATTTATAAGAGAGAGTACAACATGTATATTATATCCAAATGTAAAAAAAATGTACATCTTAGTTAGCTTTGTGTTGGTTTTTGTTTTAAAATTAAAAGTTGAGATACGATGTTTTACTTTCTAAGTACATTATTGATTTGTATTGTGTAACATATTACAACACATACATTGTATTGCACGATTAATGCATTTACATGCATGTGACACGTAAAAAGTGTAACATTTTTGCTTCAAAATTAATATATACTTTCTCCACTAAAGAGGTTATGTTTAAAATTATTGATATTGAAATTGTCATCAATTTTATATGTGTTCTGGGTTTCATATCCCCCGTGACATTACATTCTAAGGGCGTGACATCACATTTTGGGGTATCTGGCAGCCTCTTATTGATGTCTGATGTGGGTCCGGGTGTATGATTCCCAATTAAGAGGTATATGATTCCTAAATACCTTTTATATTAATTTTGAAATTAAGACAAGATGAAACCATCCAAATCCGTCATATCCCCTTAAAAGTTATTCCATTGCAAGTTCCAAGATCCTTCTATTTATTTCTATTTCAAGCCATGCCTTGCTTTCACTAGAATCTTTACAAGACAAAGCAAAACATAGAAACCAACACAGCTAGAAAAGGAATAACATCGCTTATTCATGTTATTACTATAAAAACAAGATCATGAAATGAAAAGTTAAAGTATGTTTTCAATTATTTTCTTCATTTTTATTAATTAAATTGTTCTAGATCGCCTAATGGACTCAAAAGTAAGAGGCACCTCTTTGCACACCTTACTTTCTTATGATGATATTGAACCTCTTTGTACATGGCAACGCGATGACGCTCAAGACATACTAGTGATCCATTTACCAGGTATATGTTTTTGTTTTTGTTTTTGTTTTGCTAGACGTAATTATGAAAATCGTTTAATAAGTACGTGTTTGTGACCAAATTAACCATCTTTCTTCTTTACATGTTCAAGAATTCAAGAAAGAACAACTAAGAGTTCAAATAAGCAATACCGGGCTTTTAAAGATTTCTGGAGAAAAGGTTGCTGAAGGTAAAAAAAGAATCCGGTTCCTAAAGGAATTAAAGGTTACAAAAGATTATGACGCAAATAACATTCGTGCTAAATTCTCTCAAGGCTGCCTTCGTATCACTTTGCCCAAAAAAGTCGTAACACAACCTTCCATGTTAGAAACCCCTCTTGCAGTTGCGAGGTCATCACCCAAGGATGGTCGAAGTGATAACATCAATACGAATGAGAAAACCGCCATTCCTGATACCAAGATGAGAGTAGGTCACATTTTGAAATCTAAGACCTTTACTCGAGTCGTGGTGAATGTTGGCTTTGCATCGCTTGTGGCATTTAGTGTTTACATTGCGTATAAATATCGGGCTTCATACGTAAAGACTGATAAGAATTGATTCATTTCCTAATTAATTATACGATCCAAATATCAACATGTATTTTACCTATGAATAAATTATGTCATGTTAATGTATAAGATGAACATAGATACTTTACTTATTTTTATTCGCATATATATCAACTATAAAAGCATGATCGGATCTGTTATTAACTTATGAATAAATTTCTACGTCCTAGTATTGATTACTTGTCCATAAAATTGACTATTAGCATGTAAACTCAAAAGAAATAAATGTGTTTTACTGATTTTTAAACATCAAGTTAATTGAAGCTAAATAGTCTAATGCGGGTTATTGCCTACTAACTAAAGACAAATCATGTTACTAACAAATATTGTGTGATAATTTTATGTTAATGTTATTAAGTGGTCAACGAATTCAATAAATTACTCATCAACTACATCTACTCAAGGAGGTTTTTTTACGGGTGGGTGGTGTGGCTCTCGGGTACCCCCTACCTGATTGGCTACACAGGCCCGAGTCCTGTGAATTGGGAGTTGGGGGTTGCGAATAGTGGTGTCGGGTGGTAGGAGCAGAGGCTGGCACCTTGGTGTTTGTGTGTAGGTGATATATATATACACACATACACACACACACATAGAGAGAGAGAGAGAGAGAGAGAAAGAGAGGGTAGTGTGTATAAAATGATGGAACCCATGATATAGGGTAGTGTTAGTGTTGCACTCCCTCCTCCCATAAGGTATTTTGTGGTAGTTTAGGGTATAAATAAGTTGACAATATGTGATTAGTGAAACCTAGGTACCATGTGGTTGCATACTGTCAACTAGGGACGCGCATGGGTCATTTGGTTCGGTTTTGGCCTAAAACCGTAACCATAACGATAACCAAGATGTCAGTTAATGGATATCCATAACAAACCATAACCAATCGGTTACGGTGGTTTGCTAATCGGTTATGAAGGTTATACTGGGTTGTTATGGGTCGGTTAACCATGGAATTTAGTCTAGCTAAAAATATCACAAAACAATAAAATTATATATTATACGTACGGGTCTAAAAGTTTGGTTTCGAGATTTATTAAACATGGAATAAGTTGTGTGTACACATTTCCATATATTAGTATATTACATACCATTAAAACTACATATCATCTATACAATTAATACTGATTATTACCGAATATCTATAAATTTAAATAACTGTTCAACCTAAAGAGTATGATATAACCTATAAATTTAACATTTAAGGTGAAAACTCTAAAATCCGATAAAGATTTTACTATGTAGAAAAGAAAAACTTTTTGATTAAAAGTGACTAGGTATCATATTTTCATGGAGTTCAAACTGAGTCAAAGTGTCACTTGTGTCAAACCTTATTGTTCATTGTTAGTTAGTATGGACTATGGAGATTGGAGCAACATATAGAAATGAGTCTAGGCCAGACCCCCTAGACATACCCAAGTTGTGTTATCAGGGCTGGTCAGGCATTCAGCTCAGTTTAAGCGCTACTAGGACTTTTTCGTCAAGACGCTAAAAGCTGGAGACAGAGTTGCAGAAAAACATAACGAAGAGCGGAAGCGTTAGCGAAAAGAAACTCCATCTAAGTACCGAAGTACACGAGACGCCGCCTTAAGGTGTTGAGGCTTTTTTCTGGTTGGATGGTGCGCCTCATGCATTTGGCGTGCTCTTATAAACGAAGAAGTGAAATTGTTAAAATAGAAATAGCTAGAAAGAGTCATTGTGGAAATTCGTAAGGTTACTCGAGGCGGGTTCATTTTATTTTCGTAATTTATTAACTATGATTATGGAATCTATTATATCGATAGGAGTTTACATTGTGTCGACCTTTTGTTCAATTGCTTAATTCTCTTGAATGCCATACTTTGTGGTGCGTTGTGTAGTGGCTTTTATTCAAAATCCTAAAACACACAATATAACTCCGTCCAACATGCAAAGAGTTCGTGTCAACATGCGATTACTATTTGTTTCTGCTTGTAATGTAACATAACATATCATCTCTAAGAAATTCAATAAGTTTTTTGGTTTCTAAATCTATGTTTTTTTTTGTACTAAGAAGATTAACTAAAGTATTACCTCTCCACCCCCCTGTCACCATTCTTTTATAGTTTTATATATGTCTTTGTATATATATGCGTGCACGTGTACACATGTAATAATAGTTTGGATTTTGGAATTATGATTATGAATATTCAGGAATATGATGAATTGATATGAGAACAACCGGATGAAAACATTTTTGCACAAGCTATGAAAAGTTATCTTCGCCTCCTTGCATAAGCTTCATGATCAAAGGTTTTGATCAAAAGGTACGAAACTAATTGCACACCATATAATTCCTTCAACCACCCACTTGAGTTAGAGTAATTCTGGTTCACTTATGTCTCAATGTTGATTTCCCTCGAACGTCTGAAGCGTAATGGCAAAATCCTTACCATTCACATATGTGCTTCTTAGACCTCCTCATGGTGCCAAAATTGAGTTTTCGCTTAGCCCAATGTTAAAGCCATTCACTTAATTATCTATATATATTATAAAAGAAAGCCATTTTGATGACATGGCACTTAAGGAGGCATTCTCCCCCTTGAGTGTGCCATGTGTCATCCCATGTGGCAAGTGGTATATAAGTTAAAAAAAAAAAAACACCATCACACTAAAAAACCCTAGCTTTACAACCCCCTCTCCCTCTCTTCTTCTGTTTCTCTTAAAATCAGGGTGGAAAGACCTAAATCGTCAAGGAAGGGTTAGTTCAATTTTATGTTTGGTATCCATGTCTCATAGACCATAGTATAGGTTTATTTTATTCGATTATTTTTATGTGGATTTTTAGCAATGGCAGCTGCTAATTTCATACCTCCCAAGGCGTTTCATGCTTCTAAATCATATTATACAAATGAGGTTTGCCTAAATTTAGGGTTTTCTTTATTTTAGCTAATTGATTTCTAAGAAAAAAATTGTTTAATTGAGTCTCGAACTCAATTTCATGAATTAAAGTTGGGGTTTTCTAACTTATAGCTAATTAATAGTCCCCTGTATGAAACTAGAGTGGATTGACTCACATTGCTTGGTTCTTCATTAATCATCGAGTTGTTATATATCGAATTTCGATGTCGCTTATGATCTGATTCATCGGTTTTTCTATATATGTATATATATGTATGTAAATATACAGCTTTTAAAAATTGAATTGAAGCTCATCTTTCAGAATTTAAGTGATTTAATTTCGAATTAGACGGAAGCAGGTTTTGTATCTATAGATTCTGATTTTAGATATTATATTATAATCATATATCATCATCGAGTTCTATATCGATGTGTCGATTCTGTTATGATTGATCGGTTTTGTTATGTATATATGTAAACAATTTCAACACATTTTTCGAGAAGCCAGCCACGATTCTCATGGTTCCAACAATCATCGCGCAATCCGTTTGATTCTGCATAAAGATATTCAACAACGTCATAGTTCCCAAACAATGCAGCCACATACAGTGGCAGCATTTTACCAGGACCTGGGATTGTCTGCAAGATGTTGTTCTTTTTCAGCATTAGCTTAACTGTTTCAATGTTTCCGGCTGCAGCTGCTAAGTAGAGTACAGTGCTGTAAGTTTTACTTTGAAGTGCTAAGTCTTCTTTTTCCATCAAGTTTACCAGTTTTCTCACGAACTCTTCCACCTCTTTAGCATCACCTTTTGCAGATGCTGCTATGTGAAGCGCAGTTTCCCCATTTTCAGTTATACTATACCTTATCAACTCTGGTTTGTCTTTAAGAATGGCACTGGCAGCGTTCCAGACGCATCTAATCGCAGCTTCGTATAGAGGGACACCAAATTTCAGGTACTCTTTTCTGTCTCCTTCAAAGTAGTTACAATGCAAAAAGTTAGTACATCTTCACTAAGATAAAGTCTCAATTATATTGCATGTGGCCAATTTAAACCCTTAAGAGTTGGTTTAATAACATGATGAATTCAACTATAACATACTGTATAAATCTGGTTTATTAGAGATCAAATTTAAAAGAAAAATATGACCTGATTCATCGGTTTTTCTATATATATATATATATGTAAATATACAGCTTTTAAAAATTGAATTGCAAGCTCATCTTTCAGAATTTAAGTGATTTAATGTCGAATTAGACGGAAGCAGGTTTTGTATCTATAGATTCTGATTTTAGATATTATATTATAATCATATATCATCATCGAGTTCTATATCGATGTGTCGATTCTGTTCTGATTGATCGGTTTTGTTATATATATATGTAAACAGTAAATATACAGGTTTGAACAGGTGTATTGAAGAGCCAAATTCTTACGATTCAGCATGTTTGCTTATAGGAAGGAAGTCGAATGTGATTGGGTTCTCTTGCAAGTATGCAAATGGCACGTGATTTGGGGATTATTATTTTCAACATTTTGTGGTACATTGCAGGATTCAGGTAACCATAAGTGTTATGTTTAAGTTATTTTGTCTTTTCATTTGTTTACTAATATTAGATTTTTCAACCCCGGGACGCTCCCGGGATATAATCTAGTAAGCTTATAAATAGTTGTGTATTTTACTTTAATAAATGAAGGACGTTTAAGTATAATCTATACATATAATAAACCAAAGCTATTTTAATGACATGGCACTCAAAGAGGCATTCTCCTCTTTGAGTGTGTCATGTGTCATCCCATGTGGCATTGAGATATTTTAGGAAAAAAATAATTTAAAAACAAATTTAGATTTTTCTCTCTTATGTTTCCTCCCATAATTTTTAAACGTTAATATCTTTTATATACGAGATTTTTTAAAGAAAAAAATTACACCAAATTAACGAGCGTTTTATTATCTTTCCAACGAGTACCATAGTCCTATATAAAAAACGGAGAAAAAAACGACTATTTTTGTTGGGTTTTGTTCAAACAGGAAAAAAACACAAAGTGTTCAGGTAAATCATGTATAGGCAAGTCACTAATTATGTTCAAATCAGTAAATATGAATTCTATTTTCAACATGCGTTAGCATTGGAGTTATACATTGTTTTAGGTTAGATATTAATATTAGAGTTATACATTGTTTAAGATTAGGCGTTAACATTGGAGATATATTTTTAATTGTTTTAGGTTAGCTGCTACCCGAAGCTTTCATGCATGTAACTGTAAAGCACATCATTCTATTTCATATGTAAAATTAATATGTCATATTAGATTTTTCAACCCCGGGACGTTCCCGGGGTATAATCTAGTCTATCTATACATATAATAAACCAAAGCAATTTTAATGACATGGCACTTAAAGAGACATTCTCCTCTTTGAATGTGCCATGTGTCATCCCATGTGGCATTGAGATATTTTAGGAAAAAAAAATAATTTAAAAACAAAATTAGATTTTTCTTTCTTATGTTTTCTCCCATAATTTTTAAACGTTAATATCTTTTATATACGAGATTTTTTAAAGAAAAAAATTACACCAAATTAACGAGCGTTTTTTTATCTTTCCAACGAGTACCATAGTGCTATATAAAAAACGAAGAAAAAAAACGACTATTTTTTGTTGAGTTTTGTTCAAACAGGAAAAACAAAAACACACAAAGTGTTCAGGTAAATCATTAATCATGTATAGACAAGTCACTAATTATGTTTAAATAAGTAAATATGAATTCTATTTTCAACATGCGTTAGGATTGGAGTTATACATTGTTTTGGGTTAGATATTAATATTAGAGTTATACATTGTTTAAGGTTAGGCGTTAATATTGGAAATATATTTTTAATTGTTTTAGGTTAGCTGCTACCCGAAGCTTTTATGCATGTAACTGTAAAGCGCATCATTCTATTTCATATGTAAAATTAATATGTCATATTAGATTTTTCAACCCCGGGACGTTCCCGGGGTATAATCTAGTCTATTACTAATATTTAGCAACACGCGATAGTAGCTAAGCCATTCGTTTGACAACACCTCTTGCTGAAATGAAACTTTGTGTTTAAGCATTGCTCTACAAAATACACCGGGAAATCTAAGTTACATTAGCAATGTTATATATAAGGAGTTCAAAATCCGTTGTAGTCTAGTTGGTTAGGATACCCGGCTCTCACCTGAGAGACCCCGGTTCAAGTCCCGGCAACGGAATTTAATGTTTTACTATTTTTTTTAAGATCTCATCTTGTCCACCGGTTTGCCTTTTACACATTTTTTTGATTATCCAGATTTTAAAATGGGATTGAATCAAATAACATTAATAACAATCCGTTTTTTGTGTTACGAATAGAGAATGAAGTGACCAAATAAAACCAGTAAACAACAAAACCGATCAGAGAATATAACCAACACAACCAATGGTTCAGCTTTTAGTTGCGGGGCAATGTTTTCGCTCTCAGTTAAGTATACAATAACCAATCAGTATAGCTAAACCAATAGAAGACATCGGGATATAGTCAAGTAAAAGTTTGGTCCAACATTGCGTCTACGAGAAAGATTGATTGAAGGCGGTCGGTGAGCACTTTTTCAAATTAAGAAAACGGTTATTATTTTTGTTCCCAAATGAGTCGTGGCAAAAAGTTAGATGAGAACTTTGTAGCCAAACCTCATATGCAATCTACATGCTCTCTTGATTTCTAACAAAGAGAAGAGTAGAAATGGAAAATATTATTTGAACGGCCAACTAATGAAAGTCCGTCTACCCAGGGTATCCCAATGAAAAAAGGCGACCCCATACGGCTACGATCGCAGATAGCACTAGGTAGCTCAAGCCGACTATCTCTCCAATTGCGGGGAAAACCCAACACCCAAAAGCCCACTGCGGTAAAACCAGTTGGGATTGGATTCTAACTTGAGAAATCTGGAATTCAACCGAAATCTTCACTATATTTATTATTTATACTAGTTCATATAACTAACAATGAAATTAATCATCTAACCAGCCATTTTGGATTCACTCTCACGATTTCAACTCCCGACCTTTTTAGTTGTGAAGCACAACATATAACCAACACGATCCTTGTCCTAGTAAAGAAAAAATGGGTATGTTTACAATGGAACGTACTCTGTATTCTACGGATCCTTGTCCTACATGTATTGATTTATTAGACTAAAGTTTATTTTAAAAACAAAATTTCACAGGGTTCATGCATACCTAATACCTAATATTAGATACATATGCATTCAATTCATGACATTTCATGTGATATATCTACTTTATACATAAATTGTTCTTTATTTTTTGAAAGACCCTTAAAAAACATCTTAAGCAAAATCTAGATCGACTTGATAAAGTTATCACATCCATAATCGTTAAACTTAAAAGATGATATTTGTATCGTAAAAAAAAAAAAAAAAAAAAAAGAAGATTGATGTCATGGATGATGATGATTGGTCGTTAAAATTTAAGAAATTATAGTGCCGAAATTTTGTCAAATACACATTGGAAGCCCGAAGTTATGTTGAAGGAGAATAGAAAGATGTTTAAACATGCTTTACCGGGCCGAGCTAAGCTTAAGCTTACCTAAGCTCTAGCTCATTAATTTACGAGAGAGGTCGAGCTCGGCTTACTTAGAGCTTTATTATTGAAGCACAAGCTCGGATCATTAGTTGTTCTTTAATCGCGGCTCATCTTATTGTATATTGATTATTTAATTTTATATATTTTTCAATATTTGAGTTACCGAGTCAACTATGGGGTCCAATAAGTTAAACCATCTCCACATCACCCCATGGGACACCATACACCGTGTTGAACCTAGCTTTAACAAACGACAAAGCTTGTGGCGGTAGTCCCTTAATGAGCGTCAAAGGGGGATCGATCTTTTTCCAACGCAAACAAATTCGGGAGCCTATCCTTGAGCATTTCGGTGCCTAACCACGTATCTAGCCAGAGACGAATCTGCGCCCCATTCCCTAGTCTTCCATGAATCAAATTATTAACCCCATTACCTCCAACCTTATACTAATTCCAAAACATTACATAAGTCTTCCAAGTGCTCGCATATTGTAAAGTCAAAATCTCTAGAGTATCATATTCGAAAATGAATGAAGTGATCTTGGTTGTGTTTTTCAAAAGATTTTCCATCCATCCCACTTCTCTTTAATCATGTCCCCCGCTTTTATTTCTTTGAAGATTCTTAATCTTGCACAACATGACAAAAACTTAGTCGGTTTCACTGTATCAGTTAGGTTTCTTACAATACAGGCATTTTATATAACAATCAAAAGAGAAAACTAAAAAATAAAGAAAAATCATGATATGGATAAAATGATAAAAGGATATTGACAATTGTTTTACACGGACACCTAACACGACACGTCCACAATGATAGTGTCTTTAAGTTTGTGGCTATGGATTTTAATTTTCTTTTCTCCTCTCCACTTTTGTATCCATAGCCTATTTGACGATAAATTCCATACCTTGTGAAAAACCGATCCTTGTTTCACCATCTCTTCTACCTAAGCATCCATTGACAAATACTGTTTATTTGTTTGTGTACTAGTCTATCTCACTCTATTTTTTTTTCTCCCATTAAATCACTAACACTTTGCTTACTATTTTAAATTTGCTATTTATACAATTCTCTACTTAATATTTTATATTCGTATTTAAATGGGACAAACAAACTAAAATGTAAACATACAAATATTAAAACTTCATTCACCATTCAGCAGCAATTACACGCATTAATTATGAATTAAGCAACAATCCATAACTCCTTTTTTACTTAAAAAAGAAAAAAAAAAACTCTTATTACATTTTATTTTAACAACACAAAGCAAACTCATAAAAGCGTTGTCTCCATGTCTACGACTCCAATCTCTGCAAAAATATCAAAAAATTATCAACACATCCTCCAAATATACTCAAATGATAGAATCAAACAGTTTCTAAAATTATAATGTGTATGCAATTTAAAAAGCAAGTACGTGTGAAATCGAATAGATTTGAAATTAATCACATACAGATTGATCAGTTTTTACCGATTTGTTTAGGCTCCAGATCAGCTTACTTAATAAGCAATCCCGAACCTAAGCTTTACATATCGAACTCGAGCTGGCTAGCAATCCTTAACGCATTTTTTTATATAAACTAGGTATTAGTTGCCCGCGCTTTGCCGCGGGTGCGGCTGTTGTGCGAAACGCGACGGCAGTTCCTGTTGCGTTGAGTGTTTGGCAAACGTTAAGATCGCACGTCGCTGTGGGAGCTCCTGTTGCGTGGAGAGTTTCGTGGACATAAAAGATAATATTAAGTAACTATTATTCTTGCGTTGGCTTCAAAAAAATATTCGCGGCTAAAAGCTAAAAGTTTGTGGTCAAAGTTTGAAATCCTAAAAGCTAAAATTTTGGCCAAAGTGCAACGCAAGTTTTAAAAAGTTGAGTGGTTACAGTTTGAAATCCTAAAAGCTAAAAGTTTGGTGGTCAAAGTTTGAAATCCAAAAAGCTAAAAGTTTGGTGGTCAAATTAGAAGAAAATAAAGTTAAGCTAAAAGTTAGTGGCCAAAGTTTTAAATCCTAAAAGCTAAAAGTTTGTTGGTCTAAGTTTGGTGGTCAAATTAGAAGAAAATAAAGTTAACCTAAAAGTTAGTGGCAGAAATAAAGTTAACGTAAAAGTTAGTGGTCAATATATATATTAAAACAAAGACCCTATTGAAGTGTCAATATATAGATAATTGTTGGTCTAAGTTTGGTGGTCAAATTAGAAGAAAATAAAGTTAACCTAAAAGTTAGTGGCAGAAAATAAAGTTAACGTAAAAGTTAGTGGCCAATATATATATTAATAGAAAGACACTATTGAAGTGTCTTTCTATTAATATATACCAGAGTCACCGGTAGTCGGATGGTTTGGTCTAGGGTCGATGGTGACTGGTGAGCGTTGTGACATCGGTGGTGACGTAGGCGAAGCGGCAATAGAAAATACTGTAATTTGTCTATTTGGAAAAGGGCATAATAGTAAATCACCTATGGGCTGCGTACGTTAACAGTGCAACACTGTTCAAGTGTCGCACAATTAATATATAAGAGAATAGATAATTTTTTAATGCATTAAATATATTTATATAGCAATTATTATTATATACAATATATGATAAAAAAATAATTTATATAAAAAATATAACTATAAATATATATAAATAAATAATAAACGACACGTATTTGCGTATAGTATCAATGCAAATTAATGATTCAGTTGCTTCAAAACACGATCATCAGATATCATATGTGAAATCAATTAGATCTGGAAACAATCACGTACCGATTCGACATCGAAGACGATATATCTAATCGCTGTCGCTGCTGCTACTGCTACCATCGTCATGGTGCCCTTCCTTCTTCTCCTTCTTCTTCTTTTCCTTCTTCTTCTTCTTCTCACCTTCACCGCACTCTTCCTTGCTTCCGCCGTCTTCTCCGTGAATCTTATCCTTTATCTTATCAATAATCCCTTCCTTATGCTCTGGTTTATGATCGGACTTCGATTCGCCTTCGTGCTTCTTGTGATCAGACGCACAGTCGCCGTTGTGCTTCTGGTGATCGGCGCCGTCGTGCTTCTTATCGTCGCCGTCCTTGTTGCCGCCGATGTGGAGAGCGTCGCCGATCTTGTTGATGATTCCCGCCATTTTTTTTAAGATAATAACTTGTGTTAGAAGAAGATATATAGGTTTTGATTTGGTTTGTGATATTGGTTATACTGGAAGTTGGTTTATATAGGGGAGATGAGAATCGGACGTGGCAGCTGTGTCTAAACGGAGGATTATTTGAATATTTTAAAGATTATCCGTTTCGGTTCGTTAAAAACCGTCCAAATTGATTCGTTGAATTTATAATATTAGGTGAAACGCAATATTATATTATGTCAGGGGAGACCGGACGCTTCACTAAATTTTTTCTAAGTTCATTGATTTCATTTAATATTGCATTGCCGCATCACTTTACTAAACAGTTTTTCGAAGGCATCACTCCACTATAAATAAAATAGAGAAAAAAACAAAGGGGAGAGAGAAACTCACGGGTACCAGCCCGTTAACTACAACTAGATTTTGGTTTACGGGAGCACTACCAACATGAGTGGCAGCGATGTTACCATGCTAGTAGTGGGGTACCCGTAACCAATTCTGGTAGCGTTGTTGGCCCAGACAATTAGATCAAACACGAACATGAGATATATGGGGGACAAACCCGTGACTTTTTCTATTCAACCAAACGAAATACAATCAAGGGACAAATAAAACCAATAACCTAGACCCATAATTATACTAAATTAACCATACTAATCCTACTCAAATACTTCTACCAATCCTATTCTAATACTAACCCCACATTATTATCTCTACTAATTAAACTAATTAGATAATTCTAAACATTCAAACTAATCTAAACCAATCTTTCACTTTGGTCCTTCAACTTTAAACTCATACGCATTTTAGAATTAACTTTCAACAAGCGCCCCGTCCCTCATTAAAGAACATTTTAAAGGTCTAGATAAGGTATGAAATAAAAATGTAACATAATTCTTGCTGGAAAACTAGTAATTCAAAATATGTGGGACGGTTATTAGCTATGATATTAGTTTTACAATTTTCTTAAAATAATGTGTTAAACTTGTTAGAAACTTAAAGTAAGTTATTAGCTTATTATTATAAGTGTAAGTTAGTATTTGATAAGTTAAGTTTATCTTATTGGTAACTTTTAATTAGTCAGTAAAATGGGTATACTTTTATAAGACCAATAGACCATCACCAATTGGTAGCTCTTAAGACAGACGTCTTTGGATCACCTGATATTCTAGCAGTGTATGTGCATCAGAGGAGGGCTCATGAGCTCTTAAGACAGACGTCTTTGGATCACCTGATATTCTAGCAGTGTATGTGCATCACAGGAGGGCTCATGTGAAAGATATCATCGAGTGAGTTTTGTGAGAGGAGAGAGGCCATATTTGTGTGAGAGGAGAGAGAAGGTCTAAACAGCCGATGTAAAGACTAGTCAGTTAGGACGGGCATGATGATAGGGTTCTAATTGACTATGAGAATCAATAATAAAATAAATGAAAAATCACGAAAATACACATTGACTAACAAAAAAAACATGAAATAAACATTTGATACGTCTAAGCCTAGAGATCTCGCACAAAATAAAATTGTTCAGAGTATGCCATGTGTTCATTGCGTCTAAGGGTTCGCCTTATAAAAATACATGGTCTTTCTCTGAAAACCAATAACATCATGACATGTCTAAACCTTAGACGTGTTCATTATTTGGGAGACTATTTAGGTATTAAGCCACATGTTATGATGTTATTGTGTAAGACTCAATTTTTTTTTAACATAGGGATAATATATAAATACCCATTACATACACACATACCCAAAAGTCTAGTCCACGACATGCCATCAACCTTGGCGCCATTAGTTAGTTTACAAAAACAACACCCTAATTGGCTACCATGTGAAATCTTTGACCCATATTCAAACCATGTACAAAACTTCAACAACTTGTTTATGTGATTCAAAAGATCCTAATTACTACCATGGTACCCAACCCAAAAGAACTTGAGCGTGCATGATCCAACCTTCATGAGACTTGATCTTCACTCGTGAGCTTTACCTATTAACAATTCAAACAAACAACACATTTAGTATATAAAGACAATATCATCATCTTGTCCAAGGAAACCAAGCGCTCCATGGAACCATGATAAACTCCTTACTTCTACCATTTGACCCGTTAAGGGTATTCCTACCGTTTTGACCCGTTAAGGGTGCTTCTACCATATTGACCCATTAAGGGTACTTCTACCGTTTTGACCCGTTAAGGGTACTTCTACCATATTGACCCATTAAGGATGCTTCTACCATTTTAAACCATTCTATTAATTTGCTCCCTTGTGTAACCACAAGGTACTACATACTACTTTCATTCCACCAAGTTCATCCTCAGCAAATATATATATACATAACAAATATGATCACTATATATCCATCAAACTAAATAGTTGGTAGTAACCACTTACCTTTATCGCGTGCACCTTGCTCCTTTTGATTACTTGAGCCTTCAACCTTCACATCTATATAGTGAAGGAAATCCATACTTTAGTTCTCATACTTTCACCCATTACCATACTTTGTTTAAGGTTGATAACCTATCATGATTTCATAGTTATATACACTACCATCATGTTTATCATTCATTTCTCACAATTTCACCTATTCTAACATGCGAGGCATTTTATCATACAATTGGTGTTCATAACCATACATTCAAGTGGTCATAACATTCTATGATGCAACATCTCCAATTCTACACTAACATTTACCATCTACTTTTCTAATTAACCATCATACATGATCAATAGAGTTTTCTTGGTGTTGGGGTCCTGTTTGAGTTTTAAAAGTCAACAGAAACCTTCATTCCAACACCCACTTAACACATTCTCAATTCAGCCCTAATACAAACAATTAACATACAATCTCTTCAATTTCATACTACTACACATAGCAAGCATACTTTCCTAACCACAAGAAGTAATTATCACAACATAATCATGAAATCCACCATACTACTTCCAAACCTTACTAATACTAGTTCTACAACTTACCAATAGTATTAGGGCCACTAGGTGGTTATGAATTCATAGACATGCAGGGATTTGGGGATGATTTCTTGCTCTAATTTTCAGCTTTGGAGAGCCAAGTTGGAGAGCTCTCTTTGTCACCTCCCCCCCCCTCTCTCTCTGCGTTTTTTCTTTTCTTTTCTAATTCCCCATTTTTCCTTTCTAACCCTTTAACTAATTAGCACTTCTAGTCTTCCCAAAACCAACCCTTCAAGTTGAGTATTATTTCATATTAAACCCCTCCCTCTTTATTAATTTAAGCTTCCACCAATTTACCCAAGTAACTAACTTGGTATCTTATGTTTGCTAAATGTACAACTATCAATGCACCACTTACAACTAGGGGTACACACCTTTATACACACATATATATACGCATACATACGCATACACAATATACACACCGATATATATATATACACAATTTCTACCATACTATTATTACTTATCATTTTTGGGGTGTTACATATTGGTTTTCAAAGAGGGAGCATGCATTTTTAAAAGGCTAAATGACTAAATCTTAGACATGTTCATTATTTGGGAGGTTATTTAGATATTAAGCCTCGTGTCATGATGTTATTAGTTTTTAGAGATGTCCCATGTATTTCTAAAAAGCTAAAACTTAGACACAATGGACACATGACTTATAACTTTAAACAATCTTGTTTTGTGTGAAAGCTCTAGGCTTAGACGTGTAAAATATTTATTTTTCTGATTTTTGCATGTGGTTGTGTATTTTGATGATTTTCCATAAAATAAAACTTAAACGGGTGTCAAGTAGCAAGTATCGATACCAAAAACAAGGGGAAATGAGGGTAAGGAGAATGAGGTCCGGGGCCACATGGCCTACCCGGTTACCAATAATCACGCTGACTCCATTACTGTAGGGACCACTAATTAACTAATTTAGTAATTTATCTTAGCTTTTCTGTCATGGCACTCCACTACTTCTCCACTATCAACCCTTTGATTTGAAGAATTTTTTCTTTTTTAAAAAGATGCATATAAAATTAAAGGAAACTTAATACTCTACCGACAAAATTTCTCAACTATTTCACTAAGACCACAGGGAGTGGGGCGGGGTTGGGTGGGCGGTATTCCTTTCCCGGGCGGGAACACCGTCCCGAGGGGCGGGAAGAGGAGGGCGGGGAGGGGGGGGGGGGGGCGGTGGGGGAAAGCCGGGCGGTGGGGGGTTTGGGTGGGTGACGTGGCAATTTTTGGTTGGGTGTTTTTTTTTTATTTTTTTTATTTAACTTTAAAACAATATAATATTATTCCTTTCACCCCCCCTTTCCCCCCCTTCCACTCCCCACAATTTTTTTCCCCCCCACATGGGTCCCACAAGTGCCACATGGCGCTTCACCCCCCTCTTTCCCGCCCCTCCACTCCCTCTAGTGTAAAGTCATCAAAAAAAGATTTCCATTAAAATAACTCAACTTTAATGTATTTGTTTAAAATATGCTTAAGATTTTTGAATTAAGTGATTTAAATGGAACATATATAAGTCATAGTAACTATTTAGTGATTATATCTTTAAAAAAATTAATTTGAAGTATGAGATGATAGTACAAAAAAATTCACTAAAAAGCAACAATGTTTCATAATTGTTCATTTTAAATCAAGTTAAAAAAAATAACAATAATAGTTTTGATGTCTTGCACTGACCAATGGAAACCTTGGGTTAGATTGTTAAAATGATATAAACCCGTCTACAAGAACTTTTTTTTTAAAAGCAAATTACTTCATTCCATCACCCGAATATTTACAAAAGGTAACTAATAGCAAGGTGCTAGTTAGATGCAACAAGAAGTTACATCACCATACATTTTTAAGAGTTATACTTAAAGCTCAAAAGAACACCATTTGTCCTAATCCTTTGTGACTTGTTTCGCTCTGTTTGTTACCCAAGTAGGATAATGATTTGATATCACCCAACATTTGATCTAGGTTCAGTCTTTTCCCGTCTACAAGACGTAGTCCCATAACCATCGAGTTATGCATTGACCGTGGGATTGAGTTTACTTGCATGTTCTCATATGGTATCAGAGCTCTGAAGCTCCTAGATACATTACAACCGAAATTCATAAGCTTATATGATCGTTTCTAATTTGTCACTTATGTGGGAGTAAGCCTCTCAAAACGGGCAGGCCAAGTCGGGTTAAAATGAAGGCTCGTCAAAACGAGTTTAGACAAAAGTGCGAGTCGGAATGACTTATTTCAGCTAAAAAAAATCAAAATAGGTTTACTCTTCTTTTTACTGTGGCTAGTAGCGACAAGTGGAGATGTTGAGGCGACATGGGTTGTTGTGGCGATGATGGCAAGAGCGGTCGTGGTGGAGGCGGCAGCAACTGTGGAGGAGGTGGTAGTGGCAATAGTTAATCGGTCTATAAAACCGCATGTATAGATAGCCTAAACTGAGTATCGATTCCAACTCTTGGATTATTTATCTTATATTTATTTTTCCTATTTTATTACATCACAAAAGTGTCGATAGATATGTACATAAGGAAAAGTGATAAAGTTCAACAAGCTGTTTTTAAACCACAAATTACTTGAATCAAGTGATGCATAAAAACATGTATCAAAGAGATTGAAATTAAGCACATAATAATAATTGAAAACAAAAGAAAACAATCACCATTCTTCTCAGGTCCTAAACGAGTTCATAGTCATCTAATTGCTCCAAGCAAATTCGCCCCGTCCAGCTTAGCACCTTCCAAATGCTACAAGATTCAAACAAAAGTTACCATCATCACATCTTTGACGGGTTGTATGCCCAATTATGTCATCGTTAAAAGGGTATTGTAGACATTTGAGTAATGATTTCAGTTCTACTACACCTATGAAACTTACTGTATCGCGAAGATTCACATGACGAAGATAAGCGCGCTGAAGATTTGCACCCTTCAAATTGGCATTACTCAATTTGGCACCCTAGCAAAGGAGAAGAAATATTGAGAAACAAGAATTAATTGGAATGCGAATAATATGGTCGGGTTCACAATTTATATAAGACATTAAAACTTCTTTCTAACTACACAAACCATTCAAATTTCAATATTCCTCCAGTTTTTGAATTTTTTTTATAAATGTTAAAAGTTAAGAGACCAAAATGAAACAACTACGAAACTTGTTACTATTTAGTAATTATGTTTTCCAAGTTTAAGTAGGAGGTAGATGTGAACGTCTGAAAAGAAAAAGACGTTAAATAATAACTAAATTTGGTATGTTTCATTTAGGTCATTAAATTTAAAAAAAATATATGTAACAAAAGAAAATATACACAATAGAATAATATCAAAAGTTGAGTGGTGTTTTAGTTAAAAAAAAGTATTGAGTACCTTTATTGGAACAAACTTGGTTACTATTTCATAACTTTATCCCTTTATATATGTATTAGAAATATTTAATAAAATTTATCTAAACACAGTTACTGTTATACATGTTGCAGAACACAAATAGCTATACATACCTTTAGATTAGCTCCTTCTAGATTGGCTCCCTCCAAATTCGCATTTGTAAGATCAGCGGACTGAAGACATAAAGTTACACATTATAACGAATTATTTTCATACTTTAATATTTAGCACTAATCCCAAATTAGACATACCTGGAGATGTGCAGATCGCAAGTCTGCACCACAGAAGCTACAATCTATCAAGCAAGCATCTGCAAGTTTTAAAATAATTGCCGTTAAATTAGTTTACACTACATCTCTTTACTAATTAATATACAAAAAAAAAAAAAAATCAATCAATAAAAAGGAAGAAGTTTTTGCCTTGTAAGTTTGCACTTTGGAGATTAGCTCCGGCTAGCAAAGCACCACGAAGATTAGCCCCTGTGAACTCACATCTTCCCTAGGCAAGACAAAATCAATTGAGTTGACTGATAATGGAAGAACATTTGACTCTAGGCTTCACAAAAAACAGCCCGGTAAAAGCGTCGAGTTTTGCAAGAAAAAAAAAGACTTAGAATTGTTTCAGTATCTTACTCACGCAATGTTGCATTGTGAAAAATGGTATTTTCGGCATCTACATCCTGAGAAGAAAATAGAAAGAGCAATATAAAAGGATCAGTTAAATGGCAGTTACAGAATAACTATATTGTGGATAGTGGATACGAAATGCGGCCAACAGATAAATTTGGATGTATTATAATACAGATGGAAGAAGAAGAATAGAAGATAAGTAACAAGACTCATAAATTACCCGAAATTTAGCACAATGAAGATTAGCACGTGAGAAGAAAACGTTTTTCAGGCATGCATAGCTGAAGTCCACATACGACAAGTCCTGCATAAGTTAAAAAGGAAAGAGCTTGGTTTTTATACATAAGTACATAACCTCCAAAAATGATCATATGGGGGTTTCAGTAGCCAGTGGTGACGAAGCATCGCTGGAAGTTGAGAACCTTGAACTCGTTGTCTTCGAAGGCAAAGACGCAGTTGAAGGTGACACGTCTCTCTATGGTGGGGAAGAGAGGAAAGCGTTTAAGCTTCACTTCAAAGTTTAATTGTCCGTCCAAGTTGAGCCACGCATTGCCTTTGAGTACCTTGTGTGGCAGTCCAGCAGCACTCGTCTTAAACTCCGATACCTGGTTGTCGTTCGTGAGCTGAAATGGGTAAAATACTGTAGCATTTATCCTCTGGTTTCCCAACACCGCACTGAGGACATATGTCCTCAGCGCGGCGTTGGGAAACCAGAGGATAAATGCTACAGTATTTTACCCATTTCAGCTCACGAAAGACAACCAGGTCATGGTATGGTATTGGCGTTTAAGACGCATGCTGCTGGACTGCCGCACAAGGTAATCAAAGGCAATGCGTGGCTCAACTTGGACGGTCAATTAAACTTTGAAGTGAAGCTTAAACGTTTTTCTCTCTTCCCCACCATAGAGAGACGTGTCACCTTCAACTGCGTCTTTGCCTTCGAAGTCAGCGAGTTCAAGGTTCTCAACTTCCAGCGATGCTTCGACGCCACTGGCTACTGATACCCCCATATGAATGTTTTTTCGGATTTCATGTATAAACTTTAGAGCGTTCTATGATTCCATACAAATTAAGCCATAAAAATACACATTACACAAATCCAGACAATATTTTATAACTTTATGTCCTGCAATCCTATTCATAATATGATCTATCAAGTGTCCTGCAAATTTATATGATAAAAAATGTATTTTGATCATACCAGCTTTGAAAGATCGAGGCCCGAGAGATTTACTCCTCTTAATCTGACCTTTTCAGACTGTACACATTTGATAATATCAGTGCGCGTTAATTCAGTATCCGTATCTTCTCCATCCTTCTTTCTATTCACGACCTCAGTCATCCCGTCCACTAATCCCTAAAATATTGACATATAATTACCGATTTAAAAGGGTTATTTTATATATTACTATGCAAAAGTTAGTTTTAAGCCTGATTACGTTTTCTGAATATCAAAAGAAAGCCCATCAAACAATTTTACAAATACACATTACAATATACAAATAAAAGGGAAACTGTAATAACTAATAAGAAATGAGATCAACAAAAACATTTTAATCATAAGGAAACTGCTTTGTTTTTAACCATAAGAAGTGTTAGGGGAAACTCATGGGCGATACCAATACCCTACCAACCGGCGGGACAGAAGCTGGATTCAAAGTTCAAACCTGAGACCTCAACTAGAGGGGAATCAGACACTTACCATTGTGTCACCCATGGTTTAAAAAACGGGTGAGGCGTACGCCTCGAGGCGCGCCTCAAGGCGATTCTGTAAGAAAACGAATCTGAGGCGGCGCCTCAGGGTGTGATTTTGTACGTGCGCCTCATAGAGCTGAGGCGGTAACAAAAATTGCGCCTCAAGGGTTTTTGATGTTTTGGACTTTTTGTGTCAATTTCAAGCGTTCCATGTCTTTTTAGTGTGTTTTTGATGAATATGAGGATGAAATTAGTTAGTATTTCATTTTTTATAAGATATATAAGATTTATATTTATTTTTAAATTCCGCCTCAGGCTTACGCCTCGGACCTCGGTTCACCTTGAGGCGTACGCCTCGGTTCACCTAGAGGCGTACGCCTCGTGAGGCAAAGGAAAAACACCTCGAGGCAAGATTCCGTACTTTTAAACCTTGGTGTCACCCCTTGAAGGTTACAAAACCCAACCTATACCCAGCTAACCAACGAGATAAGGTAAGTAGGTGTCCTTCAAGGGGAATAAAGGCAGAAAACCAACGGAAGATGGATTCAAACCTCAGCTTGCGGGACTCAATCAACTATCAACCAGTGAAACCAGGTAAAGCGCGGCTTACACCGGGCAGTTAGCCTTCAAGAGGGTTAAAGGAAACTTAGAATGGGAAAAAATATCTTACAAGAAGCTGATAGTATTCCGCTTCCCGCAAAAGCTCTGAACACTCGGAATCAGACAAGTTGGGAACCACACCGTCTCTCAACCAATTTAAAATATGCCGAAAATGTTTTCCATCCCTATCTACAAACACATACCCCTGCAAGAACACACAAATTGATCAAACTTCAAAGCATCCGCATGCTCGTTAGTCGTTACCAAGACTCAAGAAAACGCACGACCAATAGTTTAATAAAAACCAAGGTAAATATGGTTCTCAACATTATAGACAAATAAAAAGCACCTGACTTTACAACTAAACATAATTCCCAAAGCTGTCAGCATAGTTACCTTCTCGGAATCCTTGCTAACCGTGTGGCGACCACTAAACATAGCAGCAAGCATCGAATGAGGCTCCCTATGAGTCAGTGTATCAACAGTTGTGCAGAATTTCTTTCCACCTGTTTCCATAAACAACGCTAAATCCTTCAAATACCAGTTAATATGGTCTCAATCCCAAAAAGAAATTGCATCGAAACACAAGGCAAACAGGCAACAGGTCGCGCCGCTAGCCCGCTAACCCTTTTCGGATAGCAAAACTAAAGTCTTTTAAAAACTACATTCATTGAACTTGGGGTTAATATAGTATGCATGACCCATTTCTTGAGGCAAGGAACCCAAAAGTATAAAAAGCAAATAGTATAAACACGTGTTGGTTGTCAAGGCACGTTCTCTCATGTTTGGTCACTAAGAGGGTGTTTGGGATTGCGTTTTGAATCTGATTTTTAGATTATTGTGTTTTGAAAACGCAGATGATCAGTTTTTAGTGTTTGGAGTTGCGTTTTGAAAACGCAAATAATCAGTTTTTTAGGCAACCAAAACGCAATAATCTATAAGCAGCTCCACCCATGCTTTTCCAAAACGCATAATCTGTTTTTAATAATCAATCCCAAACACCCCCTAAAATTAACATTTTTTTTTTAATTTTGAACGACAAGCAAATTCCAGCCAACCGGGTCCACCCATAGACAAAAAACCACCACGCCCGCGACAGACAGCACTCGTGACCCAGCCCATCACCCATTCCAGGGGAAACCCACCGCCCGAAAGCCCACTGGTAAAACCACTGGCTGGGGCATGACATTATGGTACTAAATTAACAATTGAGCAATTAAAATTGAATAGATAGTCTGATCTGGTATTGAATTGAATATAAAGACAGTTAATTGAAGATGTGAGGGGGTAAGGAAAGGGTAATTTGGGAAATTTGTGGTGATAAATAAAAGAAACGATATAAAGCTAGCTATATTGATTGAGAAGAATAATGGTAAATTGAAAGAGAGAGAGAGAGAGAGAGAGAGAGAAAGAAACCTATATTGAGACGAATAATGGAAGAAGAGGCGTCGGAGTACATCATCCTCTCCAATTGTTGTTGTTCACTGTTTGTACCGATGATGCTGATTATGAAAGGGGTTATATTATTTATTATTATTATTATTATTATTATTATTATTATTATTATTTTATAAAAAAATTGGGTTATTATTTTATGTTAGAAGCCCAGCAGTACAAACTTTTTGAAAAGTCCAAAACTTTAAATTTTGGTAAGAACTGTGAGAATCAAAGGAGGGTATTTTTTTAAAAAAAAAATTTTCCCCATATTGTTAAACATGTATTATAGTATTGAAAACTAAAAAAAAAAAAAAAAATTTGGTGTAGAGTAATTACGTGTAGAGTAATTACATAATTACTCTAGTGTAAACTAATGTATTTACCTTAATGACGTAATTACACTAAAAATTTTTTTTTTTTAATTTTTTTTTTTGTATTATTCATCTAGAAAGAATGTTTAAGCACATGGGAAAAAAAAATTCTAAAAAAAAAAAAAAAATTTTTACACCATTTGATTTTCACAGTTCTTACAAAAAAAACTATATGTATTTGATCTTTACTCTTATGAAAGGGGTTATATTATTTATTATTATTATTATTATTATTATTATTATTATTATTATTTTATAAAAAAATTGGGTTATTATTTTATGTTAGAAGCCCAGCAACACAAACTTTATGAAAAGTCCAAAACTTTAAATTTTGGCCCAGCCCATGTGTATTCTACTTAAGGTCTTAACCAACCCTCACCTCAATCATCACTCATGCAAAATCGCCTCAAGACTGCAAGCTATCGTCTCCCAAGGTATGTGCCATGCTGGACTCACCGACAGAAGAGGACGAGGTTTGGGGACCTCTTCTGCAGATGTGGTCGCGTACTCTTAACATTTTACCTCTAAAAAAAACAAACAGCACTTTGGGGACCTCAATATGTTGAAGACATTGTTGTCAGCGGAGGACCGCATTTTGGGGACCTCCAGTGGAGGTTGGCTTCCTTCCCTATGCGTTGCGGGGGCTTAGGGCTTATATCGGCGGAGGACGTCTCCGCATATGCTTTTGTAGCGTCCAGGGCCCAATCGTGGAAACTGCAGGACCACATCTTGCGAAGCGCTGGTGTTATGGGGGTGGATCCTGACTACTCCCTTGCGCTTGGTAATATTGGAACAACTCTCCCAGACCTTGATCTAGGCGGTTTTACTGATAAGGAGACCGCCCCCAAGAAACCTCAACAAACTTTGGCGAGTGCTCTTTATGGTAAACACGCACAGGATATGGAGGAGCGGTTCGATATGACCCCGCGTCAAAAGGCAGTTTGGCCTGTCTCAAGGGGGCTCATGCCCAAGATTTTTTGACTGTTGCGCCCATTGAAGGTCTTGGGCAACGGATGTCAGCAGTTGAATACAGAGCCGTCCTTAAATACCGGCTCATGATTCCCCTTTTCCCGCCAGACGACTCTTGCCCCATTTGTAAAAAAGCCTGTTTGGATAGATTTGGCGAGCATGCCCTTCACTGTAAGGAATTGCCGGGGTTCAAGTATCGTCATGACTGGGTTAGAGATGTTTTATGGGATGTGCTTAGGCGCGCCGGGATCTCAGCCAAGAAAGAAGCCCCTGTTAATTTTCTGACTGACCCACGAGAGGGAAGATCTACCCTGCGTCCTGCGGACGTCCTTGTGTTTGGCTGGGCGGGGGGTAAGCACGCGTGTGTTGACCTCACTGGGGTGTCCCCACTGGTGGGGCTGAGAGATAGTGGATTCGTTCCGAGACAGGCGGTTTTGAAGGCGGAAGCTAGGAAGGTTGCTAAGCACAAGGCAGCATGTCTAGAGAATCAACATGTGTTCATTCCGTTTGCCTTCGATACTTTTGGATCCTTAGCCCCTGAGGCAGTTCGTTTTTTGGAGCGGGTGCAGAAGGTGGTCCACAGTGATTCGCAAAGCCCGAGGAACCAAAAGTTTGTATTTAGTAGAATAGGCTTTGCGATTCAAAAGGGTATAGCGGCGCAGCTTGTTGCTCGCCTACCCATTATCCAGATGTAACTTCGTTTGTTTCGTATTTTATAAGAAAAATATAAGAAAGGAAAAAAAAAACAGCACCTTAGCATGTATATTCAAGAAAACTTTATCTTAAATCGATAATTCGATATTTTTTTTTTTGACAAGCCAAAACCAACTTTCATTCACCAAAAAAGTAATCATACAGACCAGTAGCGAGTAGCTACAACCAAACAACAAACATTACCAACACCAACCAATACATAAGACTCTTACAGTTAACCTCCACCTTAGTTACCCAAAATTGATTTCTACGAAAGCCCACCATTTCGCCATATCAAGACCCGTGATCTTCGCTCGCTTGGTCATCCACCAAAAAGTATTTTCTTTAATGTCCTCCATCATTCTCGTGACCGACGTGTTCTCGTTGTTGAAAATCTTTGCGTTCCTTGCTAACCAAATCCGCCAAATAGTCATCAAAATAATCGCATAAATTGCTTGCTTCCACTTCTTCGATCCTTGCAGATTACAACCCCATTCCAAGACCTGAATTAAGGTCGTAACCTGGTTCGGAATCTGTACTTTAACCCAATTGCAGACGTGCCACCAACACAACTTCGCCCAAAAGCAATCTATCAATACATGATCAATTGACTCGGCTTCGTCTTCACATCTCTTGCATATATCCGATTCAAGAATCATTCCCCTTAAGGCCAGCCTGTCTGCAGTCGGAATACCACCTTGAACGGCCCTCCAAACGAAACAATTAACCTTCGGCACAGCCACTTTGCTCCACTTGAAACCTGCACTGCTGTTATTACTCGTTTCAGCCGCAGCCAAAACCTTTCTGACTTGATTCACCGCGAAATCGCCCACTTTGTTATCCGACTTCCATACCCACGCGTCAGAACCCAACTGCAGCTGCTGATTAGACAGCACGGACTGCAGCCGGCCCCAATCATCCAACTCAGCGACGGACGATGGTGGTCTAACCCATTCCCAGCCCCAATTAATTGTATCCCCAACCCGAGTATAATTGTCGATCACCTTGGCTTTTTTCCTCCTGCATAAAGCGAACAAACTCGAGAACGTGTCTTTTAGCTTCCCACCCGTGACCCAATAATCCCCCCAAAACGATATCTTGCTTCCGTCTTTCAACGAGCAGACAAGGTGCTGCTCTAACTGCACACCACGCTTCGCAAACTCTTTATTCAGCCCTGCTATTGTTTTCCACACCCCACCCGCACTCTTGATACATGGGAGAAATGACAACTCCCTAGCGCCCCCGTGTATAGCATCGATCGTATGTACCCATAGTTGTTCCGGTGATCCTTTATACCTCCACCACCATTTTACCATCAAGCTTAAGTTCATGTCTTCAAGGTTCCCCACCCCAAGCCCACCCACCCTTTTTGGTTTGACAATGTTCTCCCATGCCACCCACCGAATTTTGCGCGTATTTGAAGAACCCCCCCAAAGAAACCTTCTTCGTATCCCATCTATGGTCTTCACAACAGCCACAGGTGCCTTGAAAACTGAAAAATAGTATATCGGTAATGCGCTCAACACCGCCTTCACGAGCACTAACCTACCGGCAAACGACAACGTTCTCGCTTTCCATATTGACAACTTTGAATTCACCCGATTAATAATTTCTTTCCAGCCCCCAACCCTTTTCATAGATCCCCCAATAGGCAACCCAAGATAAGTGAATGGAAATCAATTCCCCCACGCTTGCATCCTAGCCACCCTGCCATCCGCTCGATCTCGTCATCCCCAATCCCAATTCCAAACAAGTGACTTTTCTGGATATTAACTAGTTTTTTTTTGCACTTCAACTTAACCAGTTTTTTTGCAGCTTTATTTAGTGTCGATTCAACATTAACAATTTTAGATGGAAGATAAACGTTTGGGTTCGAGTACGATCAACAACCTTCCTCTATCTATAATAGAGTCCATCTTAAGCCGTGTATCGACTAAAGAAGCTGTAAGGACAAGTATCCTCTCTAGAGAATGGAAATACCACTGGACCAAACTTCCCAAGTTTGTGTTCATTGAAAATGCAGTCAAACGTTATTATGATCGTGCCGAACGATTAAGCATGGAAACTCAACGCATGCCCATGGCCCGTGTGCTGACATTGATCGTATAATAGATTATTTGTCAATGAACAATGCTATCGAGAAATTAACACTTGACATCTTTGGGTATTCGTTGCCCGAATCTTTTTACTCTATGCATAAGTTAACAGACCTATACTTGCATTATTGTCATCTTGATGTTCAACCAACATTCAGTGGATTTGGTAGGCTTTCAACCTTATACATGGAAGGTGTTATCATCACTAAAAAAATGCTTATGCTTTTCCTATCTAGGTGCCCATTTCTTAAGACCGTCGTTCTGGTAAAGCTCTTACTACTTTATAAAATCGATGATCATCGGTTTTATCTTTTTTTTTTTTAATATTGTAAGGGTCATGTTATTTGCACCTGGTTTGCTTTTAGGGTTGCAAACCCCTCTACGGCTCGTAGAGGACTCTACTAGCCGTACAGTGTGTCAGTGCAATAAATGCTCTCTGAAAAAGCAAATCTATACGGACAGTAGAGGCCTCTACGACCAGCAAAGAACCCTCTACGACCAGTAGAGAACCCTCTACGGCCAGTAGAGGCCTCTACGGCCAGTATAGGGATGTGCAAATAAGTCCCATACATGTGCAAATAAGAGGAGCCTATTGTAATTTGTGGCAGAATCCTCATCTTGGAAGTTTGCCGGATTATGACGATGCCACTGATGTTGATGATTACACTGTCAAGGAGCTACTCGAGTGTTTACCTATGATTGAAAATCTATCTATTAAGATTTTGATGATACCGGTAATATAATTCATATGTATACAATTTATTCAACTCAAGAAAGTATATTTGTGCTTATTTGTGTTTATTATTTTTCAAGTATATTGATAAAGGCAGGGTTCCAAACAAGCTTCCAGCTCCACTTGTCCACCTAAAGTACTTATGTATTAGAGATTCAAGATGTTAATATCGATATAGAATCCCTTTTTATGTGTACTTGATCAGAAGCAGCCCAAACTTGGAGAAACTTAAGATGAGGGTAATTATCATAAATCTATGATTGTTTGCAAAAAAATGCACACTAACCCATATAATATTCACCTTTGTAGATTATTTACGATCTAAGTTTTGGCGTAGAGATTGGAACATCTGAATGAGTTAGAGATTGAAGTGTTGATTTTGAGGATGTTTGAGTTGGATTTTTTGAAGCTTATCTTGGCCAAGTCACCTATGCTAAAAACCGTTAAGATAATGGTTTCTAATAGCCTTTCTAAGGATGAAGAGTCGGAGATTATTAGAAAGTTTTTACGATGCCCACGCGTATCACAGGTGGTGCAAATCATCATTGAAAGCGGAGTTAAAGTTGACCTTAGGCCTTTTATTCGTGGACTGTAAGCTAGTAAACACATAATTGTTTGGGTGTATGTTTTGACTTACTATTAATAAATTTTGACACGCTTTCTAAAACCACCAAGGATATGTGCACTAGATGTCTCCTTTTACTTTTTTTTTAATTAGAAATTCCTTCGTATTTTTAGCTCATGTTAGTTTAAAGCATGAAATTGCTCAAACAGATCATTAGTTTGGTTTTACAGCTGTCTTTTTATAGAAAACTTCACTTGGTTGGCTGGTCAATGTACAAACTGTAATCTATTAGTTTGGTTTACGATTTAGAACATACCAAAGCGTGACAAACCAGTGACCACTCTACAATTCGTGAGGTAAGGGTTGTTTGGTTTAAAACATCAAATCAAACAAACAAGTCTGTCACTAGTTTTTGGTTTTACAATTGTGTTTTATGAAATCTAATAAATGTTTAAGCTGTAACCAATTTGATTTTTTCAGAATAAATACACCACACCTACATTATACAAGATTTGAACTTTCAAACATTTGATTTCCAAGTACTATCACTTATCACTAGGATATCACCTTTGAGTTTGTTTGGAGATTGCATAAAATAACACAATGTGTATTCACAAACTACACCCAAACAACATAACCAACATTGTAGCGCCCACCAAAAAAAATTATCATCTAGAAAAAAAAAAAAACTTTACAAATTGTTGTCAAATACCCATCAAGTCCTAAGAGAATAAGATTGTTGCAATAGACCTTAAGTTATAACGTAACCATCGGAGAATTTGTAACGCACTTCTTCGTTGCAGCGGTTAGGCAGCAGTGAGGGCAACGGCGGGTAGGGTTGGTGTGGTAGTGTGGCCAACGATGGCAAGCGAGTCAAAGATGCCAATTCTTGTGTTTGAACCTCTTCGCGATTTAAGGAATTTGATGGATCTTTTTCTTATTTGTTTTTTCAGTTGCATTCTCAACTAAGTAAAATATGTTATTCACTTATCCTTGAATTCATCACACTTCCAACAAATTTTGTTACCACTAATACCATTCAAATGCATCAAAACACTCGTGTTTTGTGTCGCCAGATCATTTAATGCTGATATCGGCGTACCTTGTTACATGTAACAAAGAAACTTTACCCACCTCCCTTTAGTCAATAGATAAAGAAACTTAGATCAACAGTGACCAATAAGTGAGCCAACATGGAGAAGAGAGCAACGTTTAGAGCTATAAAAACGGTCAAATGGACTATGCAAAACCAAAATGGGCAACAGAAGTTTGAAATTGTCAAGGATCTTTTAGTGATTTTACCAAACATGGGTAAAAGCGGCCTTGATGTTACACATTCGCTACGCGTTTGTTTTGTTACGTTCAGCTTAACACCATAATCGCCACATCAACAAAAGACCAAATGATAAGATGTCTGGTTATGATGGTAATAAAGTAGTACCAACTACTAAACCATAATATAGTCTTAAGATCATGACCCTATTCATTACAAAGTGAACCGAGTTAAAGCTTAGGCTAAAAGGGAGCCACAACTCTTTACCTTCTAGTCAACAAAAAGTGGTTGATACGCGCTGAGTTTTGGCCATCGGCTTGCTTTGTAAGCTGCAATCTGCCTTTCTCTACTTTATAGCCTTTTCCAGGTCAGGGAGATCTGCAAAAAGAAGGTCCACATTGCAATCACCAAATTAGCACGCCTGACGTTTGAGCCCAAGGCCAGACGCACATAATACAATAATAAAAAAACAGTTACTAGGTTAGGTTGAGCATGATACACCAGTTGGGCTCAAAAATATATATTTTCAAACCGGCAAAATCAGCCGGTTTGGTTTGTCGTTTCTCTAAACCATAGTTAGCGGTTCGGCACATTTAAATCAAAACTGGCCAACCTGACCATGAACATCCCAACAGCTATTTTTTAAGTAAGGATAGGCTGAACTAGTTTGATCACAACTTTTTGCACCTTTAGGATGAAAGGTTAAGAACAGACTCAAGTGTGAACAAGCTCTAATTGCTTTATTCAACATTATTTAAGAAATTAGAAAAAGGATTTTGTATTCATATTTAGTCACAACAGAGTCAGAAACATAGTTGTTAATAGCGAGCATAGCACCCACTATAGCGAATAGCGTAGTGTAGCACTCAAGTGTCGCTATATAGTTGCGACAAATAGCAGGAAATAGCAATTTTTGCAAATAAAAAAAATTGATAAAAGATACATACAAAATATTTCTAAAATTTTCTTCTGGTGCAAATAACGCCCGCTATTTCATAGCTTCGCTACATTGCGTACAGGTAGCTTGTCGCTATCATCCACTATTCGCTATTAACAACTATGGTCAGAAACAACTGGAAAATAAATAAAAATATTAGCACTCACATAGCATGCCATCATCACTACCGCTCCCATCATCACTAGTGTACTGCAGTTGAACATAAATATGAGATGATTAGGTTGGATAACAATTTTAATGTTCTTGTATATAAAAAATAAAAGAATATTATCTTTTGATCTAAGATTAAATAAACATATGGTGCAATTAATCACACTAACTTGTCATAGCGATGAAACAATCTGAAAAAAAAAATAGATATTTTCACACTGATTTTAGATTCAGAGGTCAAAAGTTAAGTTTTCTTCTGAACTAGGGAATAAACATCAACTTAACGAGGGAGATGATAATACCTTCAAGTCATCATCATCATCATCGGTACCTGAAAAAACAAATGAATATAACTATACATAAGAAACAGGCACTCGATTTTTTCAAAAAAATAATAATAATAATAATAATATATACAAGTTCTGCTGATGTGATGGTGACTAAATTTACCGTTATCTGGTTCTTCATCCTCATCACACCATCTATTCCAGTCAACCTTTATATATGGAGCGGGCTTCTCCTCCGATTTCAAGAGGCGTTTCCACCAACCTTTATCCTCTTTCTGAACAGTGCACAGTATATTCCTCAAACCCATTTGGGTTTTGCAGCTCTATTTTAGAAAACAAAACGAAAGGCAAGTTTAGGTTCGTGTACAAAGGACATATTTTGTGAAATGTGCGAGAAGGATTAAGAATTGACATGTAGGCATCATGTTTTGGATTTAGGAATGATGTTTTGGGTTGTTTTGGATTGAAAAACAGCAAAACACAACAATTTAAAACACAATGCAATGTATTATAGTCATTAAATTTAAAACACAGCTAAAACACACTACTTAATGTTCTTGGTATGGTGTTTAAGCCTAAAATACATTGTTTTCGGTTTTTAATTGTTATGTTTGGTGTTTTTTTAAGCAAAACAATCCAAAACACCATGAATAATTCCAAAAAATGATGCCTACGTATCAATTTTTAATCCTTCTCACGAAATATGGCCTTTGCACAAGAACCTCACCTACGAAATTCACAACATCGAAACAAATTTCGAAAATTAAGTGGTTAAACCTCTTAAAAAGTTTTGAGTGACCTAGGTGGAACAATTGTGAAACTTTGTTACTACTTAGTGTATTCTCTTTAGAACTGTAAAAAAAATGAATAATACAAATTTGACTTCGAAAGTTTAAGCTCTGACCTCAGGTAGAATTTTCCCATAAAGTTCGAGACTGAAGTCAAAGGTTTCATCTTTTGACCCAACAGCAGAGAAGCGAAATGAGCCATGGGGTTCACATTTAACTGCAATGTCTTTCGCATTCGTTAGGGCTATGGTCAAGTAAACCTTATCTGCACGCTGAGCCCAAAGTACCTCTGGATGACTTCTGCACGGTTGCAAACGTTACATCAACCACAACAATCAAAAGTTTTAAACATTCATCAATAATGCGTTCACTTTTTTGCGTGATTTAAGTCCTTCAGGTTATCTGAAGGAAAGGACTTTTTTAACAAGTTAATAGATTTATAAGGACCTTTTTGTTTATTTTTTAACAAGTTGAAGGATTCAAAGATGCACAAGAAAGGTTTTCATTTAACCTCATAAAGCTATACAGTATGCTCCCCCGTCCTCCATGCCATCATCCCAATCAAGGGATGGTGTTCCCTTTCCCCCTTCCCCTCCACTTCCCATGCCTGTTAGCCTAAGCATACAGTTACGCTTTATGCAAATTTTGTTGTTGTAGAAACTATATTAGTACAATAATAGCTTATCCAGAAAGCATAAAGTTACACTTTATGCAACTTCTGGTTTAGCTAAACAGATAAATAATATAATATAGTTAGGAAGGTAGTACGCAAAAAAAAAAAAAAAAAAAACTTTACGCTACTTCTGGTTTAGCTAAATAGATAAATTATATGTAGCACACACAAATTAAGCGATGCCAGAAGACAAGAAGTAAATAAAATTACACTTTCATACTTAAATTTTTATACATATACGTCAAAAACCTTCTACGTTATGTGCTGCTAGGCTAGCACGCATATGATTTCCAACAACACATCATATTAATAAACATAACCCAAATACACCTTTTCATAACCAAAAGGCACCTAGGGGTGAGCAATAAACGAGATCCACCCAAGAAACCTGACCCGTTATAACCGGAAAATAATATACAGGCCGATCATCAAAGAGTTGTCCGTGGTTTACTAACCAGGCCACCCAAAAAAAACCCGATAAGGCGATAAAGGGTGAAGATGTAACCCAATGACCGACTCCTTACAGGGTACTTCAGTTCCGGGGTCGACAGGTTCTCTCGGGTTGGGTAGGACCAATAATAATAACATAACAAGCAAAGGCCAAAATAAAATCCCCAGCCCAAAGCAATGTTATGCTAATCAATCCTAAACGACCCAAGAAAACCCGTCTAACCCGAAACAAGTCACACTTTAATTGGTCAGTCAGTCAGTCAGTCAGTCCTGGGGTTACATCATCAAGTTTATACTAAACAATAATAACTAAGCATTTCGGTCTATTCCGGGTTCGGGCCATGACCCACAAACACACTAGGGCCATCATCTACTAGTTCTGAGCGTATACTAAATGCAGATTAGCACTAACACAACCTAGGTTACAAAAAGGGTTGCAGTAAAAACAAGAGATTAGCTACATATATATATATATATATATATATATATATATATATATCAAAACCCTAATTTCCTAATCATTGATGTACGATCTTCAAATCATTACGATAAGTGTAAACAAGAGCTTAGTTAACAGTTTTACCTTATTTTGACGATGTTTGACATTCTTTGGTGAACTGACGATGGTTGCAATAATAATCTACCGGAAACCGATTCGAGAAGAAAGCCTAAAACCTTAGTTGAGAGGGGTGTTTTGGGAATACATACAAATAGTTTAAAACCGAACCGTTAACTGAAACCGAATAAAAAACTGATAAAACTAAATCGAAATGAACTGAAAACCGAATTAACCAAAACCTGGTTATAATATTTTACCTTTGTTTAATTGAACAAACTTTTCATCTTTTTATATATTTTTATCTTTTGTACCTTCATTTCATATATTTAATGTATTTATGCATTCGTTTAATGTATTTATACATGTGGTGTAATTTTGGTAGTTCTTGCAATTTGGTTCAAACTTACTTAAAGGAAGTAAAATGTAATATATTCTAGATAGAAGGTAGGCCCGTCAATTTTACTTGTATCTAATTAACCGAACAACCTAAACTCGATTCTAACATGGATAAGTTAATGGATATAATACCATACACACAAAAAAAAAACTCGAATAACCGGGCTCAAACAACCCGAAGAATAGACCCGATCAACAACCATATTGATTGTGTGTGATGTTTTTACGTCATAGGAAAATAACGAATCTAGCAAATAATTTGTTTCAAATCTATGAACGTGTTTCGTGGAAAAGTTATCGGGTCATTCTATCGTACTCACATGTTTATTGAGGTTATGTTTTATAATCTGAAAAGTAATCTATGTAAAGTTTTTTATAATAAAAACCAAAAGAATAATAAACGTATGATTCACTAATTATGTGCAATTGTATATAGATGTTTTATTTTGGGTAGGTCTCATATTTTTCAAATGTCCTAGAGAACTTTTGGAATTGTGTACAATTCACTTTCAAATCAAACTATTTTGTGGGTACGTTTTTTTCTTTTTTTTTTTTTTTTGTCAAACAAGTTAGAAAGAACTACGAAAACGATAATGTATTTTGTATATAAAATTGTTTACAGTAGAATAAACAGTATCACTTATAATTGGTTCCTACAAACAAGTTACCATTTGATAATCGGTTGCTACTGATGAACGATTATAACGCAATTTTCAGTCAATTATTCAAATGCGAAGCAACTTCCAATGGCTTTTCAGCACAGGAATAAAAAACTTTTCCACCGTGGGCGTTAATCGTTGTTTGAGCAGGAAGAACCCAACATGGCTCTACCCTTTTGAACCCTACCCAAGATGTTAGGCCATTGAACCACCGGGTTCATTGGTGACAGAAGTTATAATAGGCTCAAATAAACGTCTACTCCACACCTCCTAGCTTGTATTGACATATGCATTTATAATTTCACTTTAGCATTAAGTAAATCCAGTTACACTAAAACCATTATCTAACATTTTACATTAAAACAAGTCATTTATCTTTTAACAAGCAAAGGTACAAGCTATGTTTGAGCTTGTGTGTCAGAAATTATTTTGGGGTCCGTTTCTTGTTTATAAAAAGTTCATGTTCGCAACTTCGCATGACATTAGATCCACTAACTTGTGTGCATGACTTGTTTTTGGACTTTTATTCGAAGTATTATTATAATTGAGCTTTTAACAACCCAAAGCTTACAACTCAGCACTCTAATTATATCTCCATCTTTTACTTTTATCGTAAGAAACTTACACCAAATCAAAGTACATCTTTTACGATTTTATAGAAAATAATTAATGGTTATATCTTTTCTAATCGCCTATGGTCTCATTTCATCCAACTTTTTTGCTTAGCAAGTATAGATTTCAATGAGTTTTGGTGGCACGTCATGTTTCAAATTTAGCATTTGACTGTTCATCTTTTAGATACTTAGCATGTCATGTTTCAAATATACATGTTTCCTCACATGTGTTGGTTTTTAGTATGAAAATATGAATACTTTGTCCATGCATACAACCGGGTCTTTAGGTTTCTCGTTTAAGATTAGTTCACTTTTTTAATAAATATATTTAAAATATAAAAGTTAACTGCTAACTTAACTGTTAATTGTTACTAACACGCATATAGCTTAATGGTACATAGGAGGCTAAAATTTAAGACATTACGGATAAGCCCGGCCCACTAGAATGTGTTTCTAGTGGGGTTACAAGTGTATGATCTATTTTTTAAATAGAGGGTATTGGTCACGTAGATACAATATATCGTTCATAAGCATGATTACTGGCCACGTAAGTAATAAACATTAGCACACATGTTATGTCAAGAATTGTATAATAAAGTAAAACATGAATAACTTTCTACGTTCAAATATGATCAAATCATATGAATAACTTAATTAAAAAAGAAAAAGGGAAAACTAGCACCTTACTCCCAAAACCATTGATTTGGTACTTAAACATATACGCATTAGGGTGCAGATATCGTAATGGAAACGTTTTGACATTGATTGATAAGTGTTTTAAGATATTAGATTAACTTTTATTATATATGCAATTTAAGTTTGCCTTTGAAACCAGCAGCAAGTACATCGTTTTTTAAGATACAAGAGGAGTGTGACTGGGACTGTCTCCGAAAACACTAAAAAAAACTTGGGCCTCGGGCGAAAAAAAATTGAGCCCAAAATTTTGCAAAGAGGATTGAATTTAAAAAAAATTTGAATATGGTGCTAGAGTTAAGGCTTGAACTTGAGACCTCTACATTAAATTTGTATGGTTTTTTCAACTCCACTAACAAGATTTTTATCTATAAAACATAAATATATATAATAAATATAGAATTTAATATATAGTATGTATATTTTTTTTTTAAAAGTTCGGACCCATTTGTGGGTCAGGCCCTGAGCCGGTGACCACCCGGCTCATGCTCAAGGCCGGCCCTAAGTGTGACCGTATTGCGGCAGTGATACAACACAACGATATGTATAATTCATTATAACCTGTTACAATCTAGTATGACTTTTATAAAGATATACGGTGTGAGGTAAGAGGTGAAGATTTCCACAAGCGTATGGGCAAATGTAAGAGTGGGTGGATGGTTGTTAGATTCACAACAACAGCAGCAACAACACTGCTCCTCCACGCTCCATCACATCATAACTTTTTGGTGCTTGGATGGGAAATCCCTCTCTGCTGACCTGACTACGACATATCACTTCATGTCCCTTCACCTCATGACCACACCGTGTAGTCTAACTTTAATAAAAACCTATTAGGCCGTATTTTATAGCAGTATAGATAAATAAAATCTGTCATTAAATACGAATTACTAAAAATAATATATATCATTAAATACGGATTGCATGTTGTGGTATGTCAAAAAACCTACAAAAATGTATCTTAGATACTACTTATGCATAAAATATTGGTACCAAACTCATGAAAGCTTTTGTAAAACATTTTAAAATTGAATGTAATTGGTCCAAGAAGATGTTTATATATGGTGGGAGAATTAGAAAATTTTAATTGAGGGGGCGTAAAAGAATTTAATTCTTTCGAGATTAATGGTTTTTCACTAAGCAATGTCTTCTTAATTGTCTTAAATTAATATAAGTAAATGTATTAAGCGAATAGCCGAGTACATGTTAGTTGGTTTTGTTAAAAGTATGTGTATAAATTGTTATAATTCAATTACTAAAACGTTGTATTGATTGGGCTAAGATTATGCAGCCTGTGTTTGTTTGATATTGGGCTAGAAGTTAGCCCGGTTATTGAGCCCATGAGAATTACAGAAGGTTCACTTGTGGTTTATTTTGGTCTGGTTTATGTGAACCGGGTCATATGTATTTGTGTTTGTTTTGTGTGTTTTCTCACATAGATTGCTGACATGGATAAGTGGTGATCGTTGGATTAAGATGTTCGTGGCCGTTGGATCTTGATTGGTGTGGCTATATAAGCTGAAGGCTTATACGAGCTAGGGTTTCAGCTGTTATTTTCTTTCGTCTTGTTCCTCAGTCTTCTCTGTTATTATTAGGGTTTCATAGTTTTGTAAGTTGGTTTATTAGTTTCTTCTTTGTATTGTTATCTTCTTGATCTGCTGATCTTTGTAATCAGCAGATCTATGTGTATTGTACTCTCAGTTTATTGATCTCAGTTATTGCTGAGATCTATTGGGTATTTGGGGGTAAATTTCTGGTTTGGGTTAATAAGAGTTTTGTCACCGTTTTGTCGCCTATATTCTTGTGTTGTTATTGTGAGTTGTGTTAGCTCTTTTCTGTTTTTGTATTGTGTGAAACCCTAAATTTCTACATGGTATCAGAGCCAAAGGCTCTTGATCTTGGTCTTTTCTCTGTCTTCCGCTGAGTTCTTGTTGTTGGTATAAAGGATCTGATCTGTATCATAGATCTGGTCCTTGTTTGGTTATAAATAGTAGATCTGATCTTTGTTTGGTAGATCTGGTCTATTATTGTCTGTATATTCTTGTTATTGTTTGTTTTACAGGTTGTGATTGTCAACGTGTGTTGGCTAAGGATCTACTGGTGATTTTGGATTGGAGTTATTGCTACAATTGCTCCCATAACTCAACACCCTAAGTGAAGGTGTTGGTTGTGGGATTGGCGAAACCCTAACTTGGGTTCCCCCCTCTGTGAGATTGTTCCTTTTCTTTCCTTAGTGTCTGTGTGTCTAGGAGCACTGTCCAGGTTAGGGTGGACCGGAGTAGGCTCAATAACTGTGCTTGTATTGTTGTTGGTTAAATCTGATTCTTGAGTTTGTTTGGTTTGTGGTTTTACTATTGTGTATATATAGCTAATAAGAGGACTCCTGAGTTAAGAACTGGGTGGACACCTTGAGTGATGAATCCACTATCTGTACACTGACTCAGCTTCGTCCTTCTAGGGTTTATTCTTCTGTGTTCCATTTGTTATTTGTTCTTGATCAACTGTTTGTGTGTTCTTGTCTGTGAGTTCTTGTTATAATGGGTGATGTTCTTAATCCTATTGGAGAAGGTGGAGGGGGTGCTAATCCAGGTCTTGATCCAACTTTGGTCAGTAAACTTGATATTAGTGATCCCTTGTATCTTCATCCAAGTGATACTTCAAGTCTGTCTATCATTAATATCAAACTAAAAGGTACTGAAAACTATTCAGTCTGGTCTAATGCTATGAAACTTGCTTTACAAGCTAAGAATAAAATGGGGTTCATAGATGGAACTTATGTTAAATCTGTTAATGATGATGTTCTTGCTAATCAGTGGGATAGATGCAATTATGTGGTGTTATCTTGGTTGATTAATTCTGTTTGTGAAGAGTTATATCTAGGTTAGGTGTTTTCTAAATATGCTAGAGATGTATGGATTGATCTTAAAGAAACATATGATAGGGTTGATGGTTGTGTGATGTTCAACTTACATAAAAAAATCAATAGTTTGTCTCAAAATGGTAGTTCAGTTGCTGAATACTACCATAAGTTGAACACCATGTGGAAGCAGTTTGATTCTTTAGTCCAACTGCCCATGTGTACTTGTCAAGCCTCAAAAGAATTCAATGATTTTAATTCTCTTATTAAACTCATGCAATTCTTAATGGGACTTGATGAGATATACCAACCTGTTAGGACTACTCTATTGACCAGTGATCCACTGCCCTCAGTAAAGACAACCTTTGCTATTGTCTCTAGAAAGGAATCTCATAGAGGTGCAAGCAGTGGGTCAAAGGGCTCTGGAGTATCCTTTGTTGCTAAGTCTAATTCTGTGGATAATAGGAGAAGGTCTGTGAATAATAATGGTAATAATAATGGAAATATCAGAGGACCTAATCCTAATCTAAAATGCACTCATTGTAATAAAGATGGTCACACTATTGATAGGTGTTTTGAAATTGTTGGATACCCTCCTAAAAAAGGACCAGTAGGTCAGTTTAATAGGAATAATAACAACAGTTTTAATAATTCTAGATCCAATAGTTCAAATAACAATGTGTGTGCAAATGTTTTTGGTTCTGGTTCACCTTTTACTGCTGAGCATATTTCCAAATTGATGAGTTTGCTCAGTGAGAAGTCTGGAAGTGAGCCACAGGCTTCCAACTCTGGAGGTGAGTCAGTTGTTGTTAATGGTTTCTCTAGCTTGTCTGTTTTATCTAAATTGTCTGAAGTCTTTAGGAACTTTGCTAGTTCTGCTTAAGTAAGCTTTGTTACTTGGCTGGATTATGGATTCTGTTGCTAATCAGCACATGGTTGGAAATGATAAACATATGGTTAATTGTGTAGATGTGTCTAAGTATAATATGGAAGTAAAGCATCCAAATGGTACTAATGCTAAGGTTGTTAAAATTGGTGATATTAAAATTGTTGAGGGAGTTATATTGACTGATGTGTTTTACATTCCTGATTATTGTGTCAACTTGATTTCTATGCATAAATTGTCTAAAGACAATAAACTTGATGTTCTGTTTAATAAACATACCTGCTCTGTCCAGGATTCCAACACAAAGAGAGTCCTGGTGACTGGTAGGCAGCAGGATGGTCTATATTTTGTTGGTGATAATGTGAGTTTTAGTAATGTATGTTTTAATAGTGTTTCTGAACATAGTCTTTGGCATAGTAGACTTGGAGACCCATCTAGTCAGGTCTTAGCAGTATTAAAAAATGAGTTAAATATTGGTAATACAGAATCTCAACCATGTGAGATCTGTCATAAAGCTAAGCAAGTTAGAGTTCCTTTCCCTCTTAGTGAGCATAAGTCAAAAAATGTAGGTTATCTCATACACCTTGATGTATGGGGTCCTTATAAGATCACTAGTAGGGAAGGGTACAAATACTTCTTGACTGTTGTTGATGACTATTCTAGGTCTGTATGGGTTTATATGCTTAGAAACAAAAGTGAAGTGTTTGAAAACATAGAAAACTTTTGTCAGTTAATTAAAACACAGTTTTCTAAACTTGTAAAAGTTTTAAGAAGTGATAATGGAACAGAATTTGTTAATAAACAAATGTATGTGTTTTGTAATAAAAATGGTATTTTGCATCAAACATCCTGTGCTTACACTCCACAACAGAATGGAGTTGTGGAGAGGAAGCACATACATTTGTTAAATACTGCTAGGGCTTTACTATTCCAAAGCAGTGTGCCTCTTAGGTATTGGCCTGAATGTGTGCTTACTGCTTCCTATCTTATAAACAGAATTCCCTCTTCTGTGTTAGCTGGTAAAAGCCCCTATGAGTTAGTTCATGGTTTCCCCCCTGTCTTGAGTCATTTAAGGAACTTTGGGTGTCTTTGTTTTGAAACTGTTTTGAATGATCCAGATAAGTTGTGTAGTAGAGCTGATAAGTGTGTACTAATTGGCTATTCTTTTGTAAAAAAAGGGATATAAATTGTTAAGTTTAGAATAAAAAAAGGTCAGTTTTTCAAGAGATGTTAAGTTCTATGAAAATATATACCCTTTTAAAACAGAATTTAAAGAAGTGGTTTTTAAGGATCTGGATCATTCAAACTTTTTTGATACATATGATACCAAAGGTTCTCAAAGTAATGAGAGTCAACCTAGTTCAAGACCTCCTGATGATGAAGGGGGAACAAGTGATTCTCATGATCACTCTCCTGAGGAGCAATTAGACAACTCTCCCAGAACTACCAGTGAGGTAGATCATGTTAGTGATCAACAGCCTGGTAGTGCAATAGGTAGAGAGTCTAGTTCTTCAGGATTAGAGGGATCATATGATGAGACATTTACTCCTGAGGGAGATAGGATATCTTCTAGACAGTCTTCTAGGCAGTCAGTTTTACCTAGGAGATTCACTGATTATGTGATTGAATGAAAGGTTAAGTATGGAGTTGAAAAGGTTGTCAACTACTCTAACCTTTCTTTTGAAAACAAGTGTTTTATATCCAATATAGATAAAATTGTTGAACCTACATCCTACTATCTTGCTTCTCAAGACCCAAAATGGGTAGAAGCTATGAATAGTGAGATGGAGGCTCTATATAGAAATAACACCTGGATTGTTACTGATCTACCACTTGGTAGAAAGGCAATAGGGTGCAAATGGGTCTATAAAATTAAGTATAAAGCTGATGGTCAGGTTGATAGGTATAAGGCAAGACTTGTTGCCAAGGGGTATAATCAAAGAGAGGGATTAGACTTTGGAGAAACCTTTTCTCTGGTAGTTAAAATGGTAACTGTTAGATGTGTGATAAGTCTTGTTGTTCAAAACAATTGGGTCTTGTTTCAACTTGACATAAATAATGCTTTCTTATATGGTTCTATAACTGAAGATGTGTATATGCAATTACCAGAGGGGTATTCCTCTGGTAATGAGTCTAAAGTGTGCAAGCTAGTTAAGTCATTGTATGGGCTGAAACAAGCCCCTAGAAAGTGGAATGAAAAACTAGTTGTTGTTTTAAGAAACATTGGTTTTATCCAAAGTATTTGTGATTATTCCATGTTTGTAAAGTCTGATAATGGTGTTTTTCTGGTCTTACTTGTGTATGTGGATGACATAGTCATCACTGGAAATAATGTTGATGAGATTAATAAAGTTAAACAACTTTTAAAGGAGAGTTTTCAGATTAAAGATCTTGGACAGTTAAAATATTTTCTTGGAATAGAAGTTGTGTATTATGGGTCTGATGTATGTCTTAACCAAAGAAAATATTGCTTAGACCTTTTAAGTGACTTTGGTTACTTAGGTTGCAAACCTGTTTGTGTACCTATTGAGCAGAATCATGCTCTAAGTGTCAGGAATAATAAAAATGATAAACCTTTAGAAGATGTTACTGGTTTTCAAAGACTAATAGGTAAACTTATCTATTTGTCTTTGACCCGTCCTGACATAAGTTATACAGTGCAGTTTCTGAGTCAGTTTATGCATAAACCGACTCAGTCTACACAACGAATTGCTTTGAGATTGCTAAGATATCTCAAACATTCTCCAGGAAAGGGAATTGTGTTTAAGAAAAGTAATAGTCTTTCATTATCTGCCTACTCAGATGCAGATTGGGCTAAATGTTTGTTAACTAGGAAGTCGGTAACTGGATTTTGTGTTTTCATTGGTAGTAATCTTGTTACGTAGAAAAGTAAAAAACAAAGCACAGTAGCTCGGTCATCAGCTGAAGCTGAGTATCGAGCTATGTGCTCTGTTGTAAGTGAACTTATCTGGATACATAACTTATTGAGTGAGTTAGGTGTTCAAATAAGTTTGCCAGTTAATTTGTTTTGTGACAGTAAATCTGCTATATCTATAGCAGAAAACCCAGTATTTCATGATAGGACAAAACATTTTGAACTAGATCTTCATTTCTTAAGAGAGAAGATTAGTTCAGGCTTTGTCAAGGCTGTTAAGGTGAAATCTGAGCAGCAAGTTGCTGATATTTTTACTAAAGGCTTGTTTAGTACTCAACATGATTTTTTATGTACTAAGCTTGGATTGTCAAATCTTTTTAGTAATTGAATTAAGGGCTAGAAGTTAGCCCGATTATTGAGCCCATGAGAATTACAGAAGGTTCACTTGTGGTTTATTTTGGTCTGGTTTATGTGAACCGGGTCATATGTATTTGTGTTTGTGTTTGTTTTGTGTGTTTTCTCACACAGATTGCTGACATGGATAAGTGGTGATCGTTGGATTAAGATGTTTGTGGCCGTTGGATCTTGATTGGTGTGGCTATATAAGCTGAAGGCTTATACGAGTTAGGGTTTCAGCTGTTATTTTCTTTCGTCTTGTTCCTCAGTCTTCTCTGTTATTATTAGGGTTTCATAGTTTTGTAAGTTGGTTTATTAGTTTCTTCTTTGTATTGTTATCTTCTTGATCTGCTGATCTTTGTAATCAGCAGATCTATGTGTATTGTACTCTCAGTTTATTGATCTCAGTTATTGATGAGATCTATTGGGTATTTGGGGGGTAAATTTCTGGTTTGGGTTAATAAGAGTTTTGTCACCGTTTTGTCGCCTATATTCTTGTGTTGTTGTTATTGTGAGTTGTGTTAGCTCTTTTCTGTTTTTGTATTGTGTGAAACCCTAAATTTCTACAGGTTTACGAAATATTTATTCATGTGTAGTTAAAATATTTTTGTTTGAGGGTCCTAATAAAAGCTTTCATTAGTTATTCTACAAAAATTACATCTTACTACAAACACAATAGAAGCCAATAAAAGAAGTTTGAAAGAAACACGTGGGAATACAGGACGAATGGACGATGACACGCGTCCAAAAGCATGTTAAGACGGGATGAGGACACGCCATAAAATACCTGAAACACCATCCTTGTGGGCGTTTTCCTTCATAAATGGGTTGAGCGAGATTTTTTTCACGGCAAAGAGTGGCGTGAAAATGTCTCGTTTTTGTTGAGCCAATTAAAGTGGAGAGGGGCGTTTTTTTCTTTACTACTACGTGTGGTCTTAGATAATTGGAAGGTCTGTAATCTATAGGTCTCTCATTTTATAACTCACTATCTTTCTTTTATTATTACAACAACCTTTTAACCTTTTTTCCATTTAACTATCATTATTTATATTCCCGCTTCTTCTCTTTCGAAGGGAACAACAGAATAACCAGGTCGCCAGAGTCAGAAGTCGATTTTTTCCTTTCTTTTGTGTTCTCTCTTTTTTTCTTTTCTCACTTTAATAGCTCGCAAAGATAAAATTTAAATTTTGTTAATTTTAGCAAATACGGTATTGTCCATGTTGGCAGCAATGTTGTAGAAGTCGCTAGGTGCTCCCTACTCGATCGACTGGGGAGTTATGAGTATTCGTTCTAGGCGAGGAGTACTGCGATTTGATAAATAATAATGAATATTAATTGTTTTGGATTCATATGTTTGAAATTCATATGAAATCTACAAATAAAGTTATTTTTCCAAGATGATTCACCTTTAATTAGGGAAATTTAATAAAAAAAAAAATAGGTATTGCCCAAGTTATGTTTGAGTCTGACCTATTCCTAGGGCTGTGCAAAGGGTTCAGAACCGACCCGATCCGGACCCATCAGAACCGCATACCCTTTTATTGTGGAAATTAGGAACCACAAACCAAACCTTAAAAGGCTATGTGGTTTCGGGTCCTAAAGGTTCTGATGGGACGGGTAAAGGGTCTGACCCTTTAGAACCTTTTAATGTAATAGCCACTTTTACAGTATTACATATTCCTATTCTTTTACCATGCTCGTAAAAGAATTCCTCTATATGGTTCTAACCAATGTTTTCAGGACCGGCTCGGACAGTGAATCAGACTTCTTACTGGTTTACTGGTCGAACCGGTCGGACCGAATCCAAGAATCGGATGACATAAAAAATGTATTTATATAATTTTATATATGTAATCAATTTTAACAAATATTTATGGGCTGAAAAAATCTAACTTGGTTGCTTATGGGCTCAAACTTAATTACAAATGGGCTAAGGCTTGCATAAAGGCTTTTAAGGTTTCATATATGCTTGAATATAAAAGTGGAATAGCTACTTATGCAAGATTACAAACGGCTGAGAATGAAAGGGTTTAAGGCTTTATAATTTTTTATATCTCTAAGTTGTCTTCTTCTTCATCTTTTTTCTGTATGTGTCATCGACATTTGATCTTCTTCTTGATCAGATGTTATATAAAGGTTGTATTTTGCATGCCTACATCGTTATGCTGAAGATTTTTTTTTTTTTTTTTTTTGTATTTTCAATGTTCTGTATATGATTTTGGGTATAATAAACACGCTTACCGGCCTGACCGGCCGAACCACCGAATCACCGAACCAAAGAAAATAACGGACCGGCCTAATTTTTGAAGGACTAACGATCTAAGCTAACCGGACGGCGTAAGTGAACGATCCCTGGTTGAACCGGTCGGACCGGCCGGTCCGATCCGGTCTTCAAAACCTTGGTTCTAACAATAGCCCATGAGTTTCTTTTTTAAATCACTTTTTGTTTCTCGACTTATGTTTTTGTAACAGTTTTGTCATTCTCATCACTCGAAACATTATCTAAATCCGTTATGTATACATCATAAATACACATACACATCAGAGCGACATACATAAATATTTACTTCAAATTCAGATATAAAATATATTATATAATATATCACATATATGTATATACATTAAGCCGAAAAATATTTCAAGAAAAATACATTGTTATACTTATAGATAATATTTTTAATATCGTATTTATATTACATGAAATCGATTACGATAACACGTAAAATCGAATAGTTAAAAGACTAAAACAGATTATTTTTTATTTTTTAATATAAATACAAATAGTTCTTGTGGTTCTTATATTAGAACCGTGGGTTTGGAACCGACCCGACCTGGAACCAATAATTCATATAAATCTAGAACCGGAAACCGACTCATATATTTTAAAAAGTTCGTGTCCAAGGTTCCTGTGGGTCCGAATCACGAAATGTTGATCACCCCTACCTATTCCCTAATTCCGCCGATTCACATCAGAGTTTGAAATTTGACCGAGTTGCCGATTCATCCCAATTCTGCCGATTCATACCTAGCTTGACCGATTATGACCGAGTCTTACCCGAGGTTGACCAATTACGATTCTTGGTTAACGAGTTGGTGAAAATCTCTAAGATGGAGCCCCGATTCCCGGTTCTAAGTCGATTCCAAGGCCGAGTTGGCCGAGTTTTACAACCTCGGTAGTGAAAAGGGTGAGCAACAACCTAAGTGTAAGGCAATAGTAAGTTTTATGGGTGCACAAACTTGGTGCTACGGTGTTGGTGTTATGAGTTAATTTATTTGTATGTTTTTTTATCATTATATATTTGTATGTTGAGAAGTCCAACAATTTAGAAGAAAATATATCTTGAACTATATTTATAGTTCATATTTGATTTTATGTATGAATCTCCAATGGAAATCATTATTTCCTGTTGATAGTTATCTACAAATTTCTGCATTATGATCCTAGAAATTAAATGTTCTAAGATGCATTTTAGAGTATATTTTTTTAAAAACCTGTGACATCGTAGCTTCACTGACTACTTGATTGCATGACGTGGATCATGTCTTGATCGTGTATTGTTGACTACGTTGCAATACGTAGATTCCTACTAGTTTTAATAATGGGATTTATGTCTTCACAACAAAGCGATACAGTTAAAAGAGAATAAATTCATCTAATATAATGATAGCATGTCTTTTACTAGAGTGAGCCCTCGATCTAGGTAGGGGTGTAAACGAGCCGAGCCGAGCCCGAGCCTGACTGGGCTCGGCTCGGGCTCGTTAAGGTTTTGTGAAGCTCGAGCTCGAGCTCGGCTCGGTTCGAGCCTACAATCTTGAGCTCGAGCTCGGCTCGCTAGCAAAATCCAAAGCTCGAGCTCGGCTCGGCTCGGCTCGGCTCGAGGTGATTTGAGAATCTCAAACGAGCTCAAAAGCTCGGCTCGAGCTCGCAAAAGCTCGTCTATAACTTAGGCTCGCGAGCCCAATCGTTAAGGCTATAACTTAGGCTCGGCTGTAACTTAGGCTCGGGCTCGGGTTCGGGCTCTAGCTCGTTAAGGCTCGATTAGGCTCGCGAGCCCAACCGAGTTTTGTATCTAGGGCTCGAGCTCGGGCTCGATAACTAAACGAGCCATATTTCAGGCTCGGGCTCGGGCTCGGGCTCGTTAAGGCTCGGCTCGTTCGAGCTTTTTACCGAGCCGATCCCGAGCCGATCTCGAGCCGCTAGGTGTCATTTACACCCCTAGATCTAGGTATATGTGATTAGGCCCGGCTCAAATGTAATTATTTTGAAACATTTGCTTTGGGCCCCCAAACTTAGAGGGCCACATTTTTTTTAGATGGAGGTTAGTAGCAGCAGTAAGGTGCATGCCTATTTGAGGGCAAACGTAAATTAGGAAAGGAGAGGAAACTAAAAGGCAAAAGCATAAAACTAAACTTCTCTTTTATAATTAAGAATCCCATATCCTATTGGAGATTCTTGAATAGAAAGGTACCAAAAATAAATTCAAACTGAATTTGTTATCTCATTAAGGGCCCGAAATTTTGTTTGGCTTTAGGCCTCTTAAATGATTGAGCCGGCCTTGTATGTGATATAAGTGTGTGTGGAATGCAACTTATATTATCAACATGACTTCTTTACTATGTCTCTTTATCGTTAGATTGTGTTTGTTATATACTCGATTGGATCATATATATTTTCGTTTCTCGTTATATTGTTGTTGACGACCATCAAATAAGAGATTACTAATTTTATCTCCTTACTAATTTTGTAAACTCTAAATTCTCTAAACAATTTTTATTTTATTTTTTGTGAATTTATGTATTGTATAGTTCTATAGATGTTCATCTAAGCCTTAATACATGCAATAAAATCTAAGGATCGCTATGTTAGAAAACTTACATTGTGATCGTCTCAACGCATCTTGTCCATGAAGCTCGCGTATTTCCGAGTCTCTGTACTTGCTGCAATAAACTATAACAGAAAAAACGAAATCATAGAAGTGAACCGGGCTTGTGTTTGACACAATTCCCTTAAACAGATTCTTCGTCTGTTCCCAGGGTACACCGGTTCGAAACAGTGGTGGTGCACTGCCGGACTATCCCACTTGCCTGAAAAATAATCGAACTTGGTTGCTACTGCTATGTATTCGGGTTGTGTTTCTAGTGTATGTGTCTTTCAAGAGTTTCTTCATGTATATTTCTCATGTCTCAAAATGAGGTACAAAAACTCATATGTATACATGAACTATGGCTAGTGAAAAGTCTCACATAATTAGAGACTTAAATTTTATTTATTAGCCATAAAACTCTATTCAAGCATCATAAAGTATATTTATTTGTCTTGAATTAATCACATGAAGAATATAGTTAATAATTATAATTTCACTAAATTATAATTAAATCTACATTCACCTTATTTCCAACAATCCCCCACATGAATGGAGATTTATCAAAACACGCATATTTCGAACAAACCCCCACATGAATAGGAGTCATACTCCGAAACAACATCATTCCGATTAAATTTCAACAGTTGAGTTTTGCATACGATAGGTAGGTGTGACCCTTTGAACCTTCGCTTATGAAACGCACTTAGCCCACTAGCTCTGAGTAGAACGCGATGTCTTTGAACTCGTCTGCCGTTTGTGTGGACGACAATACGCTTCACACAAGACTCTCCCTGACAACGTCAAGTCCTCATAGTTGTGTCCGTTATGGTCATGGACACGTGCCTGGTTCTGCGAGAGCTCTTAAGTATTGTGCCCCAACAATACCCTTCGAAGCGACCCCATTTCTCTCTCACATAGGTGATCTACTGGGACTAGTTACCTCAGTCAAATCATTAAAAGCCATAGGCTTAACCTCCACCTTGTCACTTTTTAGGAATGGACTAGGAAGCTTATTTAATTTATAGTAAGCTCCCTTTTTCAAAATGTGGGATTTCCAACAACTCTTTCCCACAGTGACCTTCGCCAGTTCATACAATTAGGTTGTCCTATTGAACTCAGATCTTGGGATCTCCAGTCAGCTGAGTTAGGTTTCCTTCGCATAAACTTAGCCTTTCATGGGCTTTAGTCCCATTCCCATTGACGACTTCTAAACTAACTCTCTGCTTAAGCCTTTTGTTAGCGGATCCGCGATGTTATCCTTTGACTTCACATAGTCAATAGTGATAACTCTTATAGAGATTAGTTGTCGTACCGATCATGCCTACGTCTTATACACCTATTCTTAATGATACACATTGTGATATGAGCTCTGCCAATAACCGATTGACTATCACAACGTATGCATTGGGCCAATGCCGGCTTCGGCCACCTAGGTATATCCTTAACAAATTGACATAGCCATTCTGCCTATTCATCCTCTAAAGCGATGAATTTTGATTCCATCATGGATCTAGCAATAACAATTTGCTTAGATGATTTCCATGTTATCGCAACACCTCCAAGTGTGAACAAACACCCACTCGTTGCCTTGGAATCATTTGTATAAGATATCCAATTCGCATCACAGTAACCTTCAATAACTGTTGAATATCTTTTATATTGCAGCCTGTAGTCTCGTATGTATCCTAATTACCAAAGCACCCGTGTCACGTAATTCCATGAATTGAACTTAGGTTGCTCGTGTATCTACTTAGCTTGCTTGCTAAGTCTGGTCTGATACAACTTATCAGATACATCAGGCTGCCAATAATTCTTGAGTACTCTAATTGGTTAACAGGCTCACCTCGTTCCTTAGCTAGACATTGACTCGTGTCGATGAAAGTTCTAGCCTCATTAGAGTCATTTCCATTGAACTTCTCAAGAATTTGGTCCACATAATTGGACTGACTTATAACAAGTCTGTTCTAGGTTCGTGTGATTTGTACTTCCCAAAATCACATTCGTTCATATCAAACCTTCTATTTTCAAATGCAAATCACCTCCACACTTAAGTGTTATTGGATAACTACCAAATGGGGTGATGAAAGTTTCTTCCTTTCATATGTACCTTGAAAACTTCTCAAGAACCATTTTTACATCCCTATGGATTGTTTCTTAAATGGCTCTTCCCCCCACATTGCTTTCACTTTGATTAAGTTTGAGTAATACCACTCATGATGACATTAGACACCCGTGATAAGATAGCGACTATCTTATATCTTTGTGTTATTGAGGTCATCCATTATATTACTCAACCCATATTTTTCACACGAACCGTTTTCTGAGCTATATGAGTTCTCCTCATATTCAGCTAAATAATTTCATAACCAATGAACTATTTATTCGGTCCTTTCGAGTCATCCTTTTTAATGAATTATATATTTGCTTTTACAAAATTCATTCTTATGTCGTCACATATGTTTGAATGTTCAAAGTTAATTTATTCTCCGTGGAGCATCTAAATTAACAAGTATTAGTCTAGCATGCTTTAGACTACGAATACTTAGCATGTGAACAGAAGATATCTCATTCTGATTCCTCACAGCCTTAAGAGATAACTCACTATCTCTTTCTAACATTCACGTCTTAGTTTAGACACAAAATGAGATTTCGTTTACCATTCCAAAACCCCGGTTTAAAGAATGCTTCAAAACCATAATTAATTCCATCCATTAGGATCAAGACTCGTTTGTCTTTAATCTCCAAGGCTTCACCATTAACTCTTTAGGACTTAAACATAAGTCTTAACATAAGTCACTTTGATGAACATATTCATCATCAACAAGTCAATTAGATTGACACTCAACGACATGACATTCACATATGCCTAAGTGATATGTATATATTTTGTTGAAACTAGTTATTGGGTGACTCTCCCAAATATCACGAATCCTCCATATAGTTCAACCAACATTGATGGTTTGTAGAGACTCTACACGCCCATCACTATTCTAAGTCTTTTATAATAAATCTCGCAATATTTATCAAAGACTTATGAATAATAACATATATTTCTATCATATGTTATAGTCATCAAAACTACATTTGTGCATTTCTACGTAAATGCTCTCAACATTAGATGACATGTCTCGTTTTCGTGCATTTAACTTCAATACACTTGCCACGTTGATCATGATTATCTCAATGGGGATGGATGAAGAGTTTTTTCCTTCTTAGTCACTTAATTAGAGACTTAAGACTCTAATTAAAACTCTAATAAAACCTCATCAAATGGCATTAAAATCTCTACTCAAGAGTTTCAATTATACACTTAATTTAGTCTTAAAACTATAATCAAGTGTCATAAATAAATTAACTCTAATAAAGAGTTTTTCTTCAATTCACCACATGAAGAGTTTTACCAATTAATAATTATAATTTACCAAATTATAATTTCAATATAATCCAAAATATATATAACATATTACATATATCTTTAACCGGATTCATATAAGGATATATAAACATCAAATCTCAAAGTGTTATTCTCTTCAACACTTTATCGTTTGACGAAATAATAGCAATTATATCGTCTCGTGGCATGTTTCGAGGTACTCCCTCAATACACTGTTCAAAACAACAAAGTTGTTTATACTTAACTACTCACAAGTAGTCGAACAAGTAAATATGTCCAAAACAACATTAAGTTGTTTTACACTAAATAGTCTCTCTAGACTATTATATGGTTCAAGTCATCATACTTTTTCATACAAGTATTAAACCATATATAATTTGCAAAAGATATGTTTATTCATACAAAACATTTCTACTTTTACAAGTATTTTCCATAAACTATACATATTTATGTTTTGATTACACATCAAAACCATAAACTCTAATATAGTTTTATTATTTAAACCATTCCTAACTCACTTGTTAGAGTATATGGTTTTAATGATTAACCATTTCTAGTTCGCTCATTAGAAACTATACGTGTACCATATAAACATATACGGTTTCAAAATTAACTATTTCTAACATACTTGTTAGACTGTAAACGATTACACGTTTCATCATATATAGTTTGGTTATATCAAATAAACCTTTTTTCTAACACACCCGTTAGAAATAAACGATTACCAAAATCATTTTAAAGGTCATTGGTTTATATTCTCAACCGTTTCTAACCTGCTTGTTAGAGATACACGATTATGACAATCGTTTTACACTTGTTGGTTTATATAAAATAAACCGTTTCTAACACCCTCGTTAGAAAATTAAACCATTTACATAAATGGTATTAACTTTTGGATTTTCCAAAATATACCCGTTTCAAACTCACTCGTTAGAAACCGTCAAATTAACCAAACCGGTTTAATCTTGGAAAAGGTTGAAACACCCAATTCTCCATAAACCCATGAGTTGAAACACCTCATTAAAACATTTAAGAATATTTGACCCAACTTAATGGTATTCTTATTATTTTTTAAGTTTCAACTTTGAAATTTTAATTAGTATTCTTACTAATACCTTCAATAAAACAAAATAAGTTTATAACTTTTTTATTTTCACAAAATTTTCAAAGTACAAATTTCCAACACTTTTGTGTATTTTGTACAATAATCTTTTCTAACACACTTGTTAGAAAATATAAAGATCTTATTTTGTCTTTACAAAATCATCAAACTCTAACACGCCCGTTAGAGAAATCAATATATAAGTTTACAAATTAAACTTATGATTTTGTAAATAATAATTTCTAATACACTTATTAGAAATGTTTCATGACACGTTATTCTTTCAACGTCGTCGATTCTAACACGCTTGTTAGAAATACATGTTTCAAAACCATATATTTCGAAACCTTTTAATTTCCAATACTCTTATTAGAAAATGTATACATTTCAAATACTTTGAAATTATCTTTCTAATATGCTTACTACAAAGAAAACATGATCAACCAAGTTTACATGGGTTTTCAACTAATATGTCTTTTCTAATACTATCATTAGAAATTCAAAAAAAAATGTTTAAACACATATTAGAAATGTTTCATAGTCCGGTTTATCTAAATATAACTCAAAACCCATGAATCTGAAAATTAAAGCAAAAATTCGTTTTGTAGAAACAATCTTTCGGATTAAAGATTGCATTCTCATCATGAATGTAATCCAATTCGATGTACCAAAGAAAACATGTACAAACTTTCGTGAACCCAAATTCCTTAGGAAGAACACGAAAGTTTGGTCACTAATCTGTTTAAGTTTGTTAGAAAACTTACATTGTGATCGTCTCAACGCATCTTGTCCATGAAGCTCGCGTATTTCCGAGTCTCTGTACTTGCTGCAATAAACTATAACAGAAAAAACGAAATCATAGAAGTGAACCGGGCTTGTGTTTGACACAATTCCCTTAAACAGATTCTTCGTCTGTTCCCAGGGTACACCGGTTCGAAACAGTGGTGGTGCACTGCCGGACTATCCCACTTGCCTGAAAAATAATCGAACTTGGTTGCTACTGCTATGTATTCGGGTTGTGTTTCTAGTGTATGTGTCTTTCAAGAGTTTCTTCATGTATATTTCTCATGTCTCAAAATGAGGTACAAAAACTCATATGTATACATGAACTATGGCTAGTGAAAAGTCTCACATAATTAGAGACTTAAATTTTATTTATTAGCCATAAAACTCTATTCAAGCATCATAAAGTATATTTATTTGTCTTGAATTAATCACATGAAGAATATAGTTAATAATTATAATTTCACTAAATTATAATTAAATCTACATTCACCTTATTTCCAACACGCTATACGTACACGTTACAATAGTTAACTAATCTGTGTATATATAAAAACCATTAATAATTTTATAATCAAACTCACTGTATTAGTCGAACACAAGATTGTTCTCAGTTTTTGGTCGTTGTTAAATATATATATTTTATTGTTTGGATTTAACTTTATATACCAAACCAACTAGCATGTAATAGAGTTATACCAATATATAACTGAATATATTATATAATATTTGTAGGGCAAAGATTAGAGCTCATTGTTTTACTTTCCACTTGTGGAAACCCACTAGTTAATCAAGTCCTCTTCACGGGAACCATTCGTTGTGTTCCAATAAACCATGCCTTCTGCTTATGGACAACTAGTTCTTTTATTTTCCATTAATTATGAAAATATTACAAGATTTTTATTTTTAAACTGCAAATATCAGGTTTGAGACAATATAAAGACCATTTCTTATCTTATTAAATAAATTATGTTATTTATTTTTAAACTGTAAATATCAGATTAATCAATGACATCGTATCAATCTTAAATTGACTGAACTGACAAATTTGCTTTGATTTACATGTTATCCTTAATTCGTTTTGTGGTTTATAAACACTTTCAAGTCTAAATGCTAAGGTGAGGCTAACATACTTAGTAGAGACATATGTTTTTTTAGATGGAAGGTCTGAGTTTAAACCGTTGCAAGTGAATAATTTAGTAATTTTAGTGTAAATAAGAGTATAAGTAACATCTGTCGTTAAAAAAAACGCTCACTGTTTCAACCATATTGGGATATTTATAGATATGTGTGATCTGTTTTATTAGGAACAACCGGTATAGCCCAAGCTAACAAGCAACTAGTATGGCAAACACAATAGAAACAACCCGAAATTACAATAGAGTCATTTTCCACTTCGTCCAATGTAAACCAATACAGTTTGATGTATTATACATCCAAAGAAAACTTAACGTCTTGATATCTCCCATGATCTTCTCAATGTTTAGACTCACATTCACGAAGATATAATTGTTAAGGGCTCTTCAAATACTTTAAAAAGTCACTAGCAAAATAGACTGAATAATATTTCTTTCATATATAGTTCTGTTCCGGGAAGCTTTTATGAATCTCGAAGAAGTCATGTATCAAAGAAACATTTATGATATATCATAGTTATGTTGACAGCAACATAGTAAGAAGTAAAAACATGATGGACCGACTCATGTGAAGGCTTGCATAGAATGCATAAGTACTCAATTAGATTGTAAACAAGTACTGAAGTAATCGGTTCAAGTAATACCACTCTGAATACTTCTATTTTACTAAAATGTGTTAATATGTTATAAATAGTATATATTATAGTGTCGAGTCTGTATATAATAACAAAACAGCTTAAGAAAACTTCTTTGAAAAAGCAAAATCACTCATAGATATTTGAACTATTGTTAAACAGATTTTTAGTTTAACTTTTCAATCAAAAATTTTTTAGTTGACACGTCACAACATACGTATTTAGTTTAACGTTTTTATCTCTATTTTTTCCTGTCTAAAGGTCGCATTGTGTTTTAAGTTTCAGTCTAATTTTTGCGCAATAACATGCCGAAATGGGCGTGCATGGTTCACCATTTTTACGTCTAAGTTGTTTTATTTATTTTTTTACGAGTTTTTCCGATATTGTTGGTCGTTAACGACAATGTGATATTGATGGTACTTAATACAATAATACGGTTTTACGCAATCGTATACTAAGTTTAAATCATAAGCATTTTTCATAATGTCATAGGGAATGGGAATCTTTTCCGTGTTATGCTTCCCCTTTCCATACATAAATAACTAGTTTTTACCCGGGGGGGCGTCCCGGGTTGGAACTTTTAATATTGAATGCAGTATTACTAATGCAAAAAGAGGTTTTTATGTATAAGGAAAAAAAATGAATGGTAAGACGTTTAGCAACAATAAAACAAAGATATAAATGCAAACCTTGATCTAAGAATGAATCAATTTTTAACAGCCTTTTCAACTCCCTTCTTCGCACTTGACGCCACTTCTTCTTTCGGCTCATCTTCACACTCATTAAGTTGGTTATTGACATTCCTGCGAGCCGTAGTAGCTGGACCCTTCCTAGTGGTTCTGGGAACAACCGGAGTTTTCAACAGATCGTTAATTCTTTGATTCTTCAACTTCTTTAGGAACCTGCTTACTTCGGCAAGTTGACACTTTTATCAACATATACACCTTCAAGCAGTGTCAATACTTTTGGTAGATAAGTAAAAAAACAACAAAGCTATTTATATAGTCAAAATCGTAACATGTCACAGAGGAAATAACTCCTATTTTCAATCTTCCACCTCTCGAAACAGTCCAAAAGATTCATCCATTATTCATGATTCAATTCCCTTGGCATTCATACATTCTCATAGGACTTTAACCAATTAAACTATTCCAATTCTGATTCACAACATGGATACCATAATGGAGCTATAAGGTTGTCATTCATTCTTGGCATATTACTCTCATTTTCCTAGAATGAACATGCCTCCCAAATCCTAACCACAACAATAACATGAAAACACTAACCATAAACCACAAATGTAATAAAATCAACAACATCATCAAATACGACTCATCAATTGATGTAAGAATTTTATAGAATTCTATACTCATCTTGACAATCTGGGAAAAAAATGATTTACATCAACACTTTACAATAATGTAACAGAAACACTGTAAACAAACACTAATCACAAAGTCAGTGGTTTGTTTTACAGTTGGCAAATGGTTGGGTCAGGCAACAGGTTCTTGTTATAATACTTTTCTTTTAATATGGGCAACAAACGGTTCAGATACTCAGGTTAGGTTGACCGACCCGGCAACTTTTTTGTTTTGTAACCATATTATTAAGATATTAATCTTATTATTTGAGATAAAATAAATACACTTCGGGTTACTTTCAAGTTTCAACCCGTTTGACCCATTTCATATTTAACCAAGTATTTAGTATTTACCTGTCGACCTCTTGTGTGTGTATTACCCAAATCAACCCATTTAAATAAAAAGTATGACTATTCAAGATATTAATCACATAAAATACAATGAAAAGATGTTTACCTCCCTTGAGACTGAGACATATTTGACAGGAACTCCGTCTAGTATACCAGTAGCCATCAAACTTCTAACATTTGAAGGGAAGCTATTAGGGGCTTCATTTTTAACAGGTTTTGGCTCCAGTTTGCTCTTTGATTTAGCCACATGATTTATATTTCCAACCACACCTGCATTGGATGTATCCAATTCCTTATTCCCAGGAGACTGCAATGTGTTAACTGTAGATTGCTCAAACGACAACCCATAATTGTTCATATCTTTAACATAATAACTATTCGTTGGCCTAGTCAACGTTTCAATCTCAAATTCGTCCTGAAAACCACCAAAAGATATGGAATTGGAAATTGATATTGAAGTTTCTTCGTCTTTGCCTGAAGCAGGACCCATTGATCTATGAGCGGGGTCGAACCCGCTATACGAATGACCCATTAAAGTTACATTAGCATCTTCATTGCCGTAGTTAGGCCCAATCGTTATGAAATTGGTCTCGTTCGACGCACTGACACCATTATCCACATCCTTAACCTGGTTAACTTTCACTTTTCTAATCCCGCCATAATTCACGCTAATCTCAGGATCTTCAATAGAGTAAGACATCGATAAACCAACTAACGAACCGTTATCAGTTTGATCATGGGCTATCTTTTTATTCCCTGGCTCGTTATCCATCCCAACTGGAGACCCTAACAGCCGGTCAATAAACTGATTTGGTGGCGATTGGAGGGCGGAAACATTGTCCCAAGATAGATGACAGGTAGGAATTCCAGGAATCGATTTGCTATTTGGAGATTCCATGGCTTGCCTTTTGTTAGGGAATAACTCGGTTTCAGTTGTGTCAGTAAACCACTGATGGTCTCGTTTCGATTCTACTCTTGACGAGTTACCAAATAACGCGTCCCCATCCCCTTTCCCCATCCAAAATCCCTTGTCATGGAAGGACTGCATCATGAAAATCATTTAAAAAAATGTCGTTATTAACCCAACACCATCACACACACACACACACAAAAAAATACAACTTGTAATTATTAACCATCAATTTTTTTAATTATTAATCAAACAACAGAATCTAATTATAAAAAAAATAATAACTATGAATTCAACTACAAAATACATTTATATACAAAGAAAACTTATAAGGGGGTTGCGGCGCAACTTATTGCCCATTTACCTGCCATCCTGCTATAAATTTGCCTTTTTATTGTGGAATGAACTTTTTTTCTTTAGTAAAAAAAATAACTATGAATCAAACTACATAATACAGTTAACCAAAGAATACTTGTTTGACCTATCTGATTGACCAATTGACAATGCAATCTATATATTCAAAAGCTCAAATACATCATCAGTTATTAAAAAAAAAAATAACAAAAGTACACAACTTCAATTGGCCTACTGATAATACAATAATCGATCAGCTAAAATGCATACACAGGATCACATACATAACCACAGAGCCACAAAAATAGTAAAGTCAACTAAATAAATATATAATCATACAATCAATAAGAAACCATACCATTGTGCTAACTGCTAAGGAATAATCCTCAAATAAGGTACAAACAGGTAGAAATTGTCTCTGTAAATAACAATAAAAAAGTAAGCAGTTAAGTTACAATTCATAAATCAGAACTTAAAAAGTTTATTTTTTTAGATTATTACCTTGAAACGGACGGCGGTGATTTATTGCCGGAGGCGATTGTGAAGTTATCTGAAACACAAAATCAATAACGTCACAGAAGTAATGTTATAACATAGATGAACTCCGCAGAAGTAGATCGGACGAAAAGATGAATAAAAAAATTCTTACATCAATTATCAAAATATGTTGTAAAGATTTGTTAAAAGATGAAGAAAATCGTTATTAAAAGATGAAGAAATTGAAGATGTAGTTAGGTAGATGAAGGAAAGACTTACCTAGGGTTTCCAGTAGAGAGAATACTTGTGTTATGTTTAATTATTTTTTTTGCTTAAATATCATGTGACACCTAGGATGACACTTGGCACTCTCAAGGGGGAGAATGCCTCCTTAAATGCCATGTCATCAAAATGGCTTTCTTTTATTATATATATAGATGTTATATAGAATTTAAACAAGCATTTAACCATGATTTTAAAGAATCTCAACCTTTACAGAAGAGACCCGTGATCAAACCATGATGTTTTAGGAAGTCCCTTCAATTTTTTTTTGCCACAATGTGCTTTTGAACCCAATATATCTCCCGGGACTCTTAACCCAACTAGTTGTTTGAATCCTATCTTTGTTGGTTAATCAAATTTTGAGATCGGACTTGATTATTTATAACACCTGTGAACCTCGAACTGTTAAGAGAGAAACTAAGAAGAAGAATTATTCAGCTCAAAACTAGGGATTGTTTCCCCCAATTCGATTATTTAAAGAGTCGTTATAGTCTGTTACAACTTTGGCAGAGTTACAATACTAGTCCCTGTTCTATGACACTTATTACAACTAACTACGAATACTTCTAACTAACTCATGAACAACTATTGAATATTACCATTTGACCCCCTGTACTTTCAACTAACATTTTAATCCTAACAATACTTCCCTCCCATAACAAAGTCTTGACCCCAAGACTGATTCTCAACATTAAAATCTGGAAATCTCAATGACAATTCTTTTAAATCTTCCCAAGTTGCATCAGCTGGAGAAGCTCCCTGCCAATGAACCAAACCTTGTAAAGAGCCTCTATGACCTTTTTCCACCCATTTCTTTTCTAACACAGCAGCAGGCTTCAAATGGAATCTTGGTTCAACTGGTAATGGAATGACCTGTGCAGGAGAACCACTGGCTTTCTTTAACAGGGAAACATGGAAGGTATGGTGAATCTGCGCATCATTTGGCAGGTCTAACTTGTAGGCTACTGCTCCAATTCTTTCAATAATAAGGAAGGGTCCATAGTACTTTGGGGAGAGTTTGGTGTGTTTAGTGTATCTTAGAGTAGCTTGACAATAAGGGTGAATTTTTACATACACCCAAGTTCCCACTTCAAATTCCCTTTCTGACCTGTGTTTGTCAGCCATCTGTTTCATTCTATTTTTAGCTCTATCCAAAGAAGACTTAAGCATCTTAATCATCTCCTCTCTATCCCTGCAGAGATCATCTACTGCTGCAACTTTTGAGTCTTTAGGAATATAGGGAATAAAAGTAGGAGGAGGATAACCATAGAGGGCTTCAAAAGGGCTCATCTTAACAGTAGAATGGTAGCTTGAATTGTACCACCATTCTGCTAATGGTAGCCACTTGAACCAATCTTTACCATTACCCATTGTCATACATCTCAAGTATGATTCTAAGCATCTGTTGACCACTTCTGTTTGACCATCTGTTTGGGGATGGTAAGCAGTTGATAAGGCCAATGAAACACCATGCAATCTTGTAAACTCTTTCCAAAAGTTACTAACAAAGATAGGATCTCTGTTAGAAACTATAGTTTCTGGCCAACCATGCAGCTTGAACACCTGATCTAAGAAAAGTTGGGCAACAGTGGTAGCAGTATAGGGATGAGATAAAGCTAGGAAGTGAGCATACTTAGTCAGTCTGTCAACAACTACTAAAATGGTATCTTTGCCCCCTGATTTTGGTAATCCACCAATAAAGTCCATAGAGATATCAGAGAAAATATACTTTGGAGTAGAGAGAGGTTGTAACAAACCTGGACTTGCAACTGTTTCACTCTTGTTTCTCTGACAAACCTCACATTCCCTTATGTATTGTCTGACTTCCTTGGTCATACCCTTCCAGTGGAAAAACTGTTTTAACCTTTGTAAGGTTACATGAACCCCTGAATGACCAGCACTAGGTGAGTTGTGATTCAGAAAAATGAACTTTTTCCTAAGATCAACAACCTTCCCTACTGCTAACCTATTCTTCCTTGTCAACAGATTTCCATCCCAATTATAATTCTTGACCATTTTACCCTCCTTTAACTGATTGATATTATCTTGTAATTTCTCATCCTCTTGCCAAGAACTTTTGATTTCAGTCAATAAAGTAGGGTCAAAAGTAGATAAAGAAATGGTTAAGAGAGTAGAACCTTCAACTCTTGATAAAGCATCAGCAGCCAAATTCTCTTTGCCTTGTTTGTAAGAAATTTCATAATCCAAGCCCATCATCTTTGATAACCAAACATGCTGCAAAGGGGTATTCACTTTCTGATCTAAAATATATTTGAGACTCTTTTGATCAGTTTTAATGATGAACTTTCCCACTGACAGATAATGCTTCCAATGCTGCACAGCAAACATTATTGCCAGTAATTCCTTCTCATAAACAGAAAGGGCTTGTTGCCTTGGTGTCAATGCTTTGCTAACATAGGCAATTGGGAGATTGTTTTGCATAATCACAGCTCCAATTCCTAGAGAAGAAGCATCTGTTTCTAACACAAAAGGCAAGGAAAAGTTAGGTAAGGCTAGGACAGGAGGGGACATCAAAGCTTGTTTGAGTTTTTCAAAGGCTGCAGTTGCAGTTGGGGACCAGTTGAATGCATTTTTTCTGGTGAGGTCAGTTAGTGGTTTAGCCAATACACCAAAGGACTTAATGAATCTTCTGTAGTACCCTGCCAATCCCAAAAAGCCCCTGAGTTGCTTAACTGTCTTAGGAATGGGCCATTCTTTAATTGCAGCTACCTTCTTTGGATCAGTTGCTACCCCTTCCTTTGAAATCAGGTGACCCAAATATTCAATTGTGCTACCACCAAAGCTACACTTAGACTTCTTAGCAAAAAGACTATGCTGCTTAAACAATTCCATTGTCATTTCTAAGTGTTTGATGTGTTCTTCTAATGATTTACTGTAAATTAGTATATCATCAAAAAACACTAGAATAAACTTCCTGATATATTGATGAAAAACTGAGTTCATCAAAGATTGGAAGGTTGCTGGTGCATTAGTAAGCCCAAAGGGCATTACTAAGAACTCATACAAGCCCAAATGAGTTCTAAATGCAGTCTTCTGAATGTCATTCTCATCCATACGGATTTGATGATATCCAGACCTTAAATCAAGCTTAGAAAAGATCACAGCACCTTGTAATTCCTCAAACAACTCATCAATTAAAGGTATAGGGAACTTGTTTTTGATGGTGGCCTTATTAAGCTTCCTATAGTCAATGCATAACCTCCAACTGCCATCCTTCTTTTTAACTAACACTACAGGGGAAGCAAATGGGCTTGCACTGCTTCTTATTACCCCTATGTTTAGCAATTCTTGGACAGATTGTTCTATAACATCTTTCTGCATTGCTTGATACCTATAGGGCTTCTCATTTATAACAACTTTATCATCTTGTAAAACAATCTTATGGTCACAGGGTCCCCTTTTTGGTGGTAACCCAGTAGGTTCCTTAAACACTTCCTCAAATTTGGACAACACTTTGTTTATAGCATCTTGATAATCAGTGGACAACACTTTTGTTGAGTGTTGAAACTGATCCTCAAGACCCGCTAGTTGCAGACTAAGCAACTGACCCTGAACAACCACATCCTCTTGTTCTAACCACTGATCCATCTTCTGAGCAGAACAAAGAGTGACCCTATGTAACACCCCAACCGATGGCGGAAACATCGAGGTGTCACGTAGTGACGATTGTTCAATAGCTCATGGTACTAAAGTGTAAATTTGAATAAATTGAATTAAATAGTTTATTACATTGAAAGGAGAAATACAAAAATTCTAAAGTGTCAAGTCTATCTAAAATACAATAAAATCAAAACTTATATTAAATCCAAAAGCTTAAAAGAAGCGTCTCAAAATCAACCTGAAACATGTACAAAATAATTTTGTCAACACATATAATGTATTGGTGAGCATACCCTGTTTTAGTTCAAGAATCGTTTGTAATATTTGTGCCATGATGATTGCTATTATGTAATTAGTAGAATGAGTGCATCAAAACCAACCCTAATAGTTTCAAGTATCAAGTATCACCCCAAAAGTTTCAAGTTTCAAGTTTCACATAACAATGACCAAGGATCAAATGAAACCATAATCACACAAGGGATGTAAATCGTAGTACTACTCATTGTTATGCTCGGCCCTTCGGTTAATGATTTTGATTACGTTTCAATTCACACAAATCACATAAGCATCACATAAGGCACATTACGTTTCAAAGTCTACATAGTTTAATAGTATAATGGTACATGAATCACCCCAAAATAGTAAAACATGAAAAAGGGGAAAGATATACTCACCTTGCACATGGTGATGAACTTGCAAGATATCAATGAGAATAATAAATTATGCTTGAACCTATATTTTCATTATTAAAGTTTATGAGCAACTATATAATCCGTTGACTCTTTAGTTGTCCGGCGACAAAGATCATAGGAATGTTGACTATTTATTATAATGAGTTAAGAAAATGCATTTTGTCCAAAAGAAGTCTCACGATTTACGAACTTTATTTACTTAAAAGACATAGAACTAATTACCCTACAATTACTTACATATTAAACGAAATATTAAAAAAAATATACTTTATGTTTAGTATGATACTATTCTGTTGATAAACAAAACCATTGAAAGGAATATAAGTTAGGAAGGTCAAACCTTTTTTTCTCCCATATGTGTGTATATATTTTTATAAAAAAAAAAGTATGTTTAAGATTTACTTATTAAATTTATGAATTAGTAATATTATAATCATCTACATAAAAATAAGCTTGGTTGAAGCTATTATGGATATCCATTTGTGTGATTGGTTTCAACAGAATCACAACATAAACAACCAAACTCAGTGCAAGTCATGTGTGCAAGGTTTCAGTTACGGTTTGCAGATTTTATCTAGCTTGGGTTCAAAAAGGCAAAAAAAAACTTGGCTAAAACTATTTTTAGTCGCCGGAACCAAATCAGAGAATAACTTTAACCGAAAGAGAATTTAGGAAAGTCAAATCTTTACCTCAACCGGTACTCCGAGAACGAACAAGTTAGTTTCGCGGACATGAAAAGCGGTTGTAATGGACACTAGTTAATGTTGACAATGATAACACTGTAGCAGCGGCGAAGCTAAAAGAATGGTGGCGAAAGATGCGATAAGTCATGAACCAGATCATCGGACCTATTTATGTGGTGCATCGGTGCTTGTTTCAAGGTTCATAGCGGGATGAAACGCTTTAGATGTGGACTCTAGTGGCAGCGTCAAACGGTATTTATTGGCTAGGCAAAGGGATAAGATTCAAGAAAACCATCTTGCCGAATTCGAGTTTGCAAGTGGCGAGAGAGATGAAGGTGGGTGGTGTTGTCACCGGATGATGATCGGAGTAACCGAAGGGGGGTCCAGAGGGGAGATATGTGGTGAGGTTTTTTTTTATCCTAGTGCGTGATTTATGGTAACTCATCGAGACCCAAAACGGTGTTGGTAACTAAGCGATCAATTAGCTTTAAATGGTGACTTTATTTTTTATGATTAAGGCTTCGCTTTTTTTTTATTATTATTACTAAAGAAACTTTCAAGAAGCTGATGACGATCCTTTTCTGTATATATATTTTATAAAAAAAAAAACAGGCCATGATCTATAATAGTTTTCAAGAATGTTATTATAATTATTACTTAAAAAAATACATATGATGCAATGGTGATTTTGTTTTAGAATGATAAAGTGTGTGTATATATATATGCACATTTAATTACGAAATTTTTATAAGAACAAGGTTTATTTTGAACGAAATAACTCATGAACTTTTATTAAATTTATTATTAAATAATAGTTTTGAAATACGAGGACTAGATATGTAATATATGAAACAATCAGGACTAAAGTTGTACAATATTAATTGTGAAAGGTGACAGATGTCACAGTCTCCCCTACTTTAGAAAATTTCGTCTCGAAATTTCTTTCAAGTGGAGATTTCTATGAAATGAGAGGCGTTGTAAAAGTCAAGTAGGTTTAAAAAAAATTTTGCATTAGTCATGTTTTGACAAAATTTAAAGCAGTTGTCTAATATTTAAAGTATAAGTTTCAAAATGTTTGATAGTTGACCCAAGGTTAAGAAGTTGAGAGTTTAAATGAGAAAGGTTTTGAGAAAGTTTGTACACAAGGTTTGAGTTTTCTAGGTGAGTGATAAAAAAAGACTCCAATAAGGCGAATTAAAGCTTGTGTAAAAATGTTCTTATTGAAAATGCTACCTATTAATCAACGATCTAATGAAGAGGTAATTATAAAGTAATGGGTAGGTTCTTGGTTAGACTCCTAGTCCGTTCCCGCAGTATCGTTTATGCTTATATATAGGGTGCACCGCAGCTGACCCACCACACTCTCGATACTTTGGACTCGTACTGATTGTCGACCAACAACCTAAATAGGATTACACACCACCCTCATGTACCTGTAAACCCATGATTGCGTTCCGGACCGTAATCATCGATTTACCTTACATTAGGGTGTTATGCTTTTCCATAACCCTAACATGAAATAAATGCATGCAACCAATATGTGTTAAATAATAGATACTGCTCAAGTATAAAATGCGGTTTAAGGTCCTTCCCCTTTCGGGTTCACCCGAATAACCGTAATAAAGTGTAAGTATCACGCACGGTTAGCGGTCCTTCCCCTTTCGGGTTCACTCGCACAAATAACCGGTTCAATTTATGAAAAAGTCTAACAGGGTCTTGCTCACATAGGAAAGTATGCGTACAAAATACACATTCATATAAGTAAATAAGTATAACATAAAATTTCGATTTGAATATACATCGAGTAAATCGCACAATTGTGCAAAATGAGAGTAAACGAGTTGAATAATGCTCAAAATCAGTGATATAAGAATAACTGCTAATAAATTGTGCAAAGGTAATCTCAAGTAACGTGTAAGAATAACAACCAATAAAGGAATAATGCGAGGATAATGCATGAACATAATAAAATAATGTAAGAATACAAAAAAAAATGAAATTTACTGCAAATAAAAGTGCACAGAACAGACATATAGTCTACTGGCAGGAGAGTTTAAATTTCGTAATTTTACATATATGCTCTACACGATAAAAGACATTTAGCAACATTCCGATTAGGATATGTCCATTATTTTATTAGACCAAAAGTTTTGCGTCTGCGAGAGTGCAAGTATTGAAAGATAAATTTTCATTTATAAAACGTAGTTTACTCGAACTTTGTGATAAAAGAATGAGAATAAACTTTTTAGGATTCGAAGAATGTTTTAGATTCAAAACAGGTACACATGAAAAAAAAAACTTCGTAGGTACACATTTTTTTATGTGTTTACGAGGAGTCGAGTTGGAAAGTGTTATAAGGCGTATTATCTGTCGTAAGTTTCTTGTCCCGAATACATATAATGAATCCGTTGTATTAAAACAAGAATGTTTATATTTGATTTGTAAATATGTGAAATAAGTTTATAAGATGTAAGAGAAAATCATATAAATCAAATGTGTTTCAAAAGACCAATACTTAAATAGCAAAAATGTTAAAAGTCAATGTTTTTAACATGAATAGATTCCAAATGTAAAAAGTTTGAAGTTTCGATCTATCATGAATGTGAAAAGATTGCAACATAACATCTCTAAAAATATATCATTTTAAGTTTTAAAAGAATGATCGTGTCACAGTAACTGATATAGTAGGGTTGAAGAGGGACGTGTAAGTTCCAAGTCTTAAGTGTCAGCTGGTAACCTAGCTTCAAAACCCCAATTCAACGTTGAAGGTCCACTATGCACAAATTGCTCGTGCTACGTTGATTGAGTGAATCAGCTCGGTATTTGAAAGTCTTTGGTATAAGTTGTTGGGTTGTTCGAAGGCGATGGAGAATCTAATTTTTGGTTTGGGTTGATTCCCCTGGATAGTGTTTGAAAGATGTGGGTAGGAGAGGGAGGAGATTGCATATGTTCCGAATGCCTTGACGAATTTTGAGAAGTAGAACTTTTATGTATTAAAACATTCCTTTAACTTACAAGTTAAATCTCTTTCAAGTTTGAAAAATTTCCATATTTATGAAACGTTTGGGAAAAATCCGTGTTACCCATTTTGATTAAACTTAAGACCTTGAATTATCACAATGTTGTGAAATTTATACGTTGGAAAATAGTTTGCTTGTAAAAGTTGTTAAGGCATCTCTTTGGGCTCATAGCACGCTAAATGTTTCAAGACACAAGGTGTGTACAAGTTGTTCTAATCTGATGATTAAGTTTCTCCAAAGCTGGGTAACTGGGTTTTGTGCTTTTATGAGATGGCAACATAGGGTCAGTTGCTAAGGTAATCGCTTTAGTGAGTAGTGTACTGGCGTGTGTTGGATAGATAGGCATTTATAATGTTGTGTATATTGTAGAGACACAAGGGAATAGTTTAGGGATATACTGTGACATCGATCGAGTAAGTTTGTAAACATGATGATAATAACAAGATGATTAATAAGTTTGTAACCACATTTGTGTTTAATTGTGCAACGTTCAAGAATCAAGATGTGATCAAAGTTAAACAATAAGCTTAAAAATTTGAGTCATAGGAAAATGTTTTTGAACAAGAGAAATGAGGCTTTATGAAAATTACGAAACATAAATGAGACAGTGTAAGCTTTAATGCGATAAAATAGTGCATGGAAGTTTTAGTATTGATGATGTAAAGCGAATGATCAAAAACAAGAGATAAAACTTAAAATCCAAATGTTAAACAAAACTTAAGAATCAATAATGGAAACTGAAAACGCACTAATAGCGAAAGCTACTAATAGAGAAACTCAAAAGACATAATAGCTTCCTTATAGAAAGTTATGATGAGAGTTTCAAACAACAACTGAAAATTCCAATAATGAAATGTGATACTAGAAATATATCCAATGAAACTGGTGACTAGCCAAAGAAATTGAAATATTATTAGTGACTTGTGGGGAGTGTACTTAAACCTATGAGTAATGGTCATCCTTCCCGATTGCACGTACCCCGTCACTGGTAAATTTCAAAACTTTTAGCGAGACTTTAAAACGAGATGTAGAAATAGATCATTGAGATGTGGCTTTCACTCCTAACTCAAAGATGTATTTCAAAATTTGAAAACAATTGAGGAATGAAACCAATCACTAAGTTAAGGATATCACTCCCAGCTTAGTGGTTAAGTTTCTTTTTGGAGGAAATAGTCCTTGAGGTGTGGATGTCACTCCTATCTCAAAGATATATTCCTAAGATAAATAACATATAGAGGAGTGAAACTAATCACCAAGGTATGGATGCCACTCCTAACTTGGTGATATCGTTTCGTTTGTAGAATACGAGTGTCTTCTTCTCCAAGCAAAATACCGAAAGAATAACGAGAAAGAATCATAGCAAAAATATCTATAAAGAAAATATACGAAATACGAGAAATATACACGAGAGGACTCGTGAAAGTAAGCTTAGTTATAGACTAGGCTAAAAGGCATTCTAATAACCTAATTCCCTATAACCATGGCTCTGATACCAATCTGTAACACCCCAACCGATGGCGGAAACATCGAGGTGTCACGTAGTGACGATTGTTCAATAGCTCATGGTACTAAAGTGTAAATTTGAATAAATTGAATTAAATAGTTTATTACATTGAAAGGAGAAATACAAAAATTCTAAAGTGTCAAGTCTATCTAAAATACAATAAAATCAAAACTTATATTAAATCCAAAAGCTTAAAAGAAGCGTCTCAAAATCAACCTGAAACATGTACAAAATAATTTTGTCAACACATATAATGTATTGGTGAGCATACCCTGTTTTAGTTCAAGAATCGTTTGTAATATTTGTGCCATGATGATTGCTATTATGTAATTAGTAGAATGAGTGCATCAAAACCAACCCTAATAGTTTCAAGTATCAAGTATCACCCCAAAAGTTTCAAGTTTCAAGTTTCACATAACAATGACCAAGGATCAAATGAAACCATAATCACACAAGGGATGTAAATCGTAGTACTACTCATTGTTATGCTCGGCCCTTCGGTTAATGATTTTGATTACGTTTCAATTCACACAAATCACATAAGCATCACATAAGGCACATTACGTTTCAAAGTCTACATAGTTTAATAGTATAATGGTACATGAATCACCCCAAAATAGTAAAACATGAAAAAGGGGAAAGATATACTCACCTTGCACATGGTGATGAACTTGCAAGATATCAATGAGAATAATAAATTATGCTTGAACCTATATTTTCATTATTAAAGTTTATGAGCAACTATATAATCCGTTGACTCTTTAGTTGTCCGGCGACAAAGATCATAGGAATGTTGACTATTTATTATAATGAGTTAAGAAAATGCATTTTGTCCAAAAGAAGTCTCACGATTTACGAACTTTATTTACTTAAAAGACATAGAACTAATTACCCTACAATTACTTACATATTAAACGAAATATTAAAAAAAATATACTTTATGTTTAGTATGATACTATTCTGTTGATAAACAAAACCATTGAAAGGAATATAAGTTAGGAAGGTCAAACCTTTTTTTCTCCCATATGTGTGTATATATTTTTATAAAAAAAAAAGTATGTTTAAGATTTACTTATTAAATTTATGAATTAGTAATATTATAATCATCTACATAAAAATAAGCTTGGTTGAAGCTATTATGGATATCCATTTGTGTGATTGGTTTCAACAGAATCACAACATAAACAACCAAACTCAGTGCAAGTCATGTGTGCAAGGTTTCAGTTACGGTTTGCAGATTTTATCTAGCTTGGGTTCAAAAAGGCAAAAAAAAACTTGGCTAAAACTATTTTTAGTCGCCGGAACCAAATCAGAGAATAACTTTAACCGAAAGAGAATTTAGGAAAGTCAAATCTTTACCTCAACCGGTACTCCGAGAACGAACAAGTTAGTTTCGCGGACATGAAAAGCGGTTGTAATGGACACTAGTTAATGTTGACAATGATAACACTGTAGCAGCGGCGAAGCTAAAAGAATGGTGGCGAAAGATGCGATAAGTCATGAACCAGATCATCGGACCTATTTATGTGGTGCATCGGTGCTTGTTTCAAGGTTCATAGCGGGATGAAACGCTTTAGATGTGGACTCTAGTGGCAGCGTCAAACGGTATTTATTGGCTAGGCAAAGGGATAAGATTCAAGAAAACCATCTTGCCGAATTCGAGTTTGCAAGTGGCGAGAGAGATGAAGGTGGGTGGTGTTGTCACCGGATGATGATCGGAGTAACCGAAGGGGGGTCCAGAGGGGAGATATGTGGTGAGGTTTTTTTTTATCCTAGTGCGTGATTTATGGTAACTCATCGAGACCCAAAACGGTGTTGGTAACTAAGCGATCAATTAGCTTTAAATGGTGACTTTATTTTTTATGATTAAGGCTTCGCTTTTTTTTTATTATTATTACTAAAGAAACTTTCAAGAAGCTGATGACGATCCTTTTCTGTATATATATTTTATAAAAAAAAAAACAGGCCATGATCTATAATAGTTTTCAAGAATGTTATTATAATTATTACTTAAAAAAATACATATGATGCAATGGTGATTTTGTTTTAGAATGATAAAGTGTGTGTATATATATATGCACATTTAATTACGAAATTTTTATAAGAACAAGGTTTATTTTGAACGAAATAACTCATGAACTTTTATTAAATTTATTATTAAATAATAGTTTTGAAATACGAGGACTAGATATGTAATATATGAAACAATCAGGACTAAAGTTGTACAATATTAATTGTGAAAGGTGACAGATGTCACACCCTATTATCAGTATAGCCTTTTAACTCATGAGAGGACTCCCCTACCTGGTACTTCATTACCAAATCTTTGAAATTCCAAGTGATGTCACCTAGGGTGAGTAACCACTGGATTCCAAGTACCATGTCATAGTTTTGTAAAGGCAAGACTAAAACATCAGTTTTATACCATAGCCCCTGCATAGCCCATTGAAAATCCACACACTTAGTGACACATTCTAACTTTTGCCCATTAGCCACTGACACATTCATTCCTTCCACTTTAATCATCTTACAATTCAACCTTTTAGCCAATTTGATATCAATAAAATTGTGAGTTGATCCTGAGTCAATAAGGATCACTAACTGTCTTGTACCAATTGTTCCAATTACTCTCATGGTGGAGTAAGATGGAATACCAGTGATGACATGGATTGAGATTTGAGGCTCATTCCAATTTTGACCATCAGGGGTAATTTGGTCATTTGGTAACTCACAATTCAACAACTTAATATCATCTTCATCCTCATCATCCAATTCAAGAATGAATAACTGTTTATTTTTACACTTGTGAGTGGCTGAATATTTTTCATTGCAACCAAAACACTCACCTCTTGCCCTTTTTTCATTCATTTCCTTTCTTGACAATGTTTTAAAGTTTGCAGGAAAAGTATTTTGTTTATTTGCAGGAGGGTTAGCTAATAAGGGTAGGTGTTGAGTGTTGAAAGGTTGTTTAGTATTGAAAGTTTTATTCTGAAAATTAGAGGAACCAGAATATACCTGTTAATGCTTTTGCTAGACAAAACACCCAAAGACTTATTAGTCATATCCTGAATCTTAGCCAAATGATAAGCCAACTTCATAGTTGTAGGCTGGAACATTTTAACAGGACCACCAATTTCTGATTTGAGAGCTTTCAAGAAAATACTGACTGCATAAATTTCTGGAATAGAAACTTTCAAAAGAAATGCATCAAATCTAACACAAAATTCTTCTAAAGACTCTTCTTGTACAATTGAAGTCAAGACTCCCATTGCATCCTCATAAAGAGCGTCAGAAAACCTTGAAACAATGGCTTCTGAATATTCCTTCCATGTAACATCAGTAATTGGAACTCCTTTACTTTTCATGAAATTCTGATGCCATTTGACTGCACTACCCTCTAAGTGGATTGCAGCATACCTCACCTTACAATTATCTGGGGTATCATCAATGGAGAAAAAATGTTCACTCCTGTAGACCCAGTCATCAACATCTTCTCCATTAAACTTTGGGAAATCAATCTTCCCGACTCTATGGAATCTATCTTTGGTGTTACTATTATCATTATGTTGATTGATTACTGCATTATTATTATCATTATGCTTATTATTATTATTATTATTATTACTTATATTTGATACTGAATTATTATTATCATTATTCTTATTAGTATTCATTTTAGCAATGTCTTCTGTGATCTTTGTCAACACAGAGGTAAGATTGCTAAAATTTTGCTCAATCTTCTCAAAATTTTTGTCATTCTTTTGCAATTGAGAGTCAACCCTGATCAATGTTAGTGCATGTTCATCTAACGTTTTCTTGATCACATTTTCTTGTTCATCACCAGCTCTGTTTCTTGTGGTCATGATTATACGAATAGAAAAGACAAATGAAATGAAGAAAAATTGGGGTTTGGATTGGACAGATCACAAATTGATATATCCAAGGAATGAACTGATCAAACGACTGATCAATTCAGGTACTGAAATGAAAATAGAACAGAAAGAAAGAAAGAACAGGATAGAGTACTGGTTTGATCGGAAAGAAAGACGACGGTGGTTAACGACGGTGAACGCTGGTTAGTGACGGTTATAACGGATTTGGATAGAAGGTACGAGTAACTGAGAATCGGTTAGCTCTGATACCAATTGTTAAGAGAGAAACCAAGAAGAAGAATTATTCAGCTCAAAACTAGGGATTGTTTCCCCCAATTCGATTATTTAAAGAGTCGTTATAGTCTGTTACAACTTTAGCAGAGTTATAATACTAGTCCCTGTTCTATGACACTTATTACAACTAACTACGAATACTTCTAACTAACTCATGAACAACTATTGAATATTACCATTTGACCCCCTGTACTTTCAACTAACATTTTAATCCTAACACGAACGTACAATTCGATCAGTCTGTCAACCAATTAATCGAAACTGGACACAACTGACATTGTTGTCTATGAGAATCCCTAAAAGTCTGGTAGTTCAAATGAGTAGAAAAATGGGCCCTAAAATACATATTTAAAAAACACATATATAACAAGCTTAAAATATATAAAAAATTTTAGTATATATTTAACAAAAATTTTGCCCCTGGCGGGTTTTGCGCGGTCACCCACCCTGCCCCTCCTAATCTCCTATGAGCTGCAGGGTCGGCCCTTGGGTGGGCCGGGGAGGCCAACTGGCCAGGGTCCGAAAATATCGGGGGCACATCTAAAAAAAATCATATATATATATATGTGTATATATATATGTATGTATGTATATGGTTTTTTTAAACACATCGTTAAACATTTAAACTTGGCCATATTAAACACATCTTTTAAATTATAAAATAATCCAAATACTAGTAACCATAACAAGTTTAAAAGCACATTACCCATTTAATTTAACTAAATTAAAAAAAAATAGAATATAAGAAACCTGCAACACACAAAAGCGAACAACATTTCCCCCCAACCCAATTCAAAAACTTTGGGTTATAAAGAATGTTAAAGAGAGATTCACTTATCATCGGTTACCTATTCGCTTATTACGGTATGTCATTAACTCATTATAATACTTTAATCGTCGTTTAAAGAAAATAGTTTACGTTATTTATTTCGTTAAGGCTTAAGAGTAAGATGCACATTTTTCGTGACTCAGCCCGGGCACTTGAATTCTCAGGGACGGCCCTGATGAGCCGGCCGTGAGTTCTCTAGTTTCATTTAAATATTTTGACTATTTAAATATCTTGAAATTAAAAGGTTCGTTTCTTAGTTTGCACATGTACAAATTATGTGTAGTATACATAACTTACCCACACGTGTTTTTCATGTATATTATATGTACATTTGTATGTAAATATTATATCTTGAAATTTAACTTTTTGTATTAACTTTCACTCTAATATTGCATTTAAATTTGGGCAGAAAATTAATTTATTTTCGTGTGTTCGCATTATACAAAACACAAATCCCTTAGTTAGTGCCATCATATCGGATCTCCTGACTTAAAACGAATGTCAGGCTCAAATAATACTTGACGTGTATCTGAACATGATCCATGTAATTGGATCTCATGATTTAAATAAGTATTAAGTGCAAATAATACGAAACACGTATACGAATCAAAAACAGAAAAAAAAATGAAACACTTATATGCAAACATAAAATAAAAAAGTTTTAATTTTGTGGAAAGATAACACACTTTCGGCCTTAAAAAGACACTAGAAGCTAGGAAATCGTTTCATTTATGGTCCGGTTTTACTCTTTAAAACAGAATCAAACAGCTAGGAAATAAATCAGACTAAATCAAACCATATAAACGGTTTGGTTTGATGGTTTGGAGTTAATAAAAATAAGAATAGTTAAAAGTAAAATAAAACATATAAACCAACAAAAGTACTACAAAGTTTGATAATCGCCAACATTATATATATATTTAAAATGTAACTTCTGATGTGAGAGAGCGGTACTGTTTCGCTCAATACAAGTAGGTTAAGCATTCCTTTGATGACGTACAACCGTGTAAAGCAGGACAGAGATATATGTATACACTTTCATCGTTCTCTCTCCTCCTCTAGAGTTTTCTACCCTATTCCTCTTTCTGTGATTCATCATCGGCTACGTCCTCTCCGCAACACCGGCTACGACAACCCACACCAACCGCCCCTTGCTCTGTCACCAAACCCAACCCTCACCGGTCATCGCCTCTGATCTTCTCCGTAGAAACTAGCGACAACCGCTCCTCCTCCTCCGTTAAACCCTTTCCTCGGTCTCCTATTCAAATAAACCGTCGCCCTGTTCTTGAACTTCATGTAATAGAATTCAGGTTGTACGAGTTTAGGCGGTCATAATGGAGCTTTTAGCCAGATCTACCTGTGCCAGTGACCGACGCAAATGAGTGAACGACGATGCCACGCGGGCTGTGCTGATAATACTTTGTGCATCAAAGAGAAAAAGAGGGAGACGACGAGAAGCCTAACCGCGCGACGACCTCCTGCTCTGGCTAAGGTAAACCTCCAGACACTAATCGACTTTCCGTCCAGCACCGATATGTGGCTGTGTGGCCATTTTAAGACATCGATTGTTGTGTATCTGTTTTCAGTTGTTTCTGAAATGAAAAATCTTTTGATAAAACTGAACCATCTTTCTTTTGGCCATGTGTTAGTAATCATGAGAAAGTGATTAACAGTTTAAGGGGAATGAAGAGTCTAGAATTATTAACGTAGATTTAAGTGACAAAGTCTTAGAATTTATTGGGTGAATAATAATAAGGGTTGCTGGGAATAGGGACCGAGATGCAGAAAGAGAGCGACTTTGAGAACTCCGGATGAAGTGGAAGAGATTGAAGTTTAGGTACGGTACATGATAGTGGGTTGTTCAATGTTTATTGCAATTTTCCCTAAATATAACCATGGTTATAGTAAAAAGATTTAAGCCGTATATATATTTGGTTTGATGGCTTTTTGATTCTTTTAGGTTTGGTGCAACAATTTTTACTTGGGTTTCGTACAGCTTAGAAGAGATTTCATTTCATGGACCATAGTGTAGGGTGCTTCATGTCTAAGGTTTGTTAATGAAAACCGTTTTTATAGGCATACTTTACGTTTGGTGCTCTACATGTTAGAAGAGATGCGATCTTATAGCCTATACTCCTATACCCTTGCTTACATTGTTGGAATAGTATTAATAATTCATTCGCGTCGATTATTCTTTCATTTTTGGAACTGATAAAATTCTTTGTTAAATGGTTTTACTGTTTTCCTTTTTTGCAAACACTGCGATTGGCGGATGATAAGAGGGCGATTTGACCACGCAACATACGATGCAGTAACCCGTTCGCCCCCGCCGCGGCAACGCGCGGCGGGTATAAAACTAGTTTTACTTTGAACACCAAGACAAACAGACTTTGAACAAATAGGTGGACATCTGGTGACATGTCTTTGAACAAATGAAACAAAGCTTTATCCCCTTCAACAATAAGACTATTTGGTGTGCCTCCCCTTTCCCCCAACTCCCCCAATTGCCACATCAGCGCCACATCATTTCCCCCATTTCCTCCCCCAAAGTTTGGAAATGCCTTCCCCCAATTCCCCCATTCCCCCTTCCTTTTTTTATTCTTTTTCCTTTTTTTTTTGATTATATATTTTATATTTCATAATTATTTTTTTATAAAAAATGTATAAAAACATATAATTTAATTTTTTTTTTAAACCGTAAATAGTTAAAAAAATAAAAAAAAAACCGTAAAAAAAAACTAAAGATAAAGTTCATTAAATTAAAAGAAATTACAACCTACAATGCATGGAAATTTAAAAAATAACACGAAAATTACATAAAAAAAAATCTAAAGCATATTCTTCCCAAGCCACTTGTTCGCGATCATGTTTCTCTTCGCCTCCCACCCCGCTCTTTCTTGCTCGGGAAGATCGTCGATATTTTTGTCCATCATCGCAAACTCCACCTTTTCTTGCTCGTACGCGAGCCGTGCCCTCTCCAACTCTAGTCTCTCCTTCTCTAGAGTCGCCGCTACTTCCTTCTCCTTCCTTCTCTCATTCCACCTTTCTTGTTGCTCCGACTTAAAGTGGTTAAAGTTCTCAATCAACGAATCTATTTTGTCAACCACACTTATTGTCGAAGCGGAGGCCTTTGCTTTTGCGCTCGCCGCGGCTTTTTTAGCGCGGTCCCTTCCCGGTGGCCGCTCCGATTCGGGAGTTGGAGCTTCATCTTCAAACTCCGGGTCGTCATTTATATCGATAGCACAACGTGCGGTGGACCCCCCCAAACTATAACTTCCCGACGAGCTCGTCTTCGTTCTTTTTGCTTGTGCCACTTCGTTTGGCACCACCTTCCATTTTTCACACGACTTCAAGATCTCATACGGTCTCATGTACGCCCACCCCCCTTTCTTGTTAAACATCCCAAGCGTCTTTTTCAACACATTCTCGTCACTTTCTCCCGTCTTTCGATTGTCCCAACAATTTTGATAAGCGCCCGCAAAATCTTGACATTTGGAGTTCATCTCCCTAAACTTCGTACCAATGGAATGCTCGGTTCGATACGGCTCCCGTTGCATTAACCTAAAAAATTGTTTGCAAATAGCGCCCCAAAAGCTACCCCGTTTTTGATTGTTACCTACAAGTAATAAATTTATTTAATAATGTAAATTATATTTCATAAATAGATTAAAAAAATAATAATAATAAAACAGTAACTTTAAAAGGCTACGGCCCAAAAAAAAATTATAAAAATATGTTAAATAATATTTCAAAATTAGATTGAAAAAAAGATAAAGATAATACAAATGGGTTTTTAAAGGGCTACGGCCCAAAAAAAAAATTAAAACAAAAGGTTAAAAATAACTTACTTCGTATCGGGTCGGTAGACACGTTCACCCACGCTCGAGCTAGGGCCTCGAGCTCCTCTGGAGTCCAAGGTAGGCTATCCGCCTTACCACCCCCTCTTCCTTCAACGACACGTTTTTTCCCTTTCTTGTCTTTTTTTGAGCTTGGTTGAGTTTCGGGTACAACGTCGTCATCGACACCTAAGGATATGAAGTCGTGTTCGGGTTCGGGTTGTGATTGAGGCGTAGGGCGAAACATTGGCATTTGATTCGGGTTCGGGTGTGGCATATGCATATGAAATTGTTGCATTTGCCAAGGGTTTTGGGGTTGAGTAAAATGGCCAAACCCGAATGACATAGGGTCGAGCGGTGTAGTGGAGTAGGGAAAGTTTGGAGCTTGTGTCGAAGGAGTAGCGGGGGTGTTCGGGTTAAAGGGTTGCGGGTTTGAACGCCTTGGATCCATTGGTAATTTTTTTTGTGAAGAATGGTAGAATTTTATAAAAACTTGATTGTTTGGTTAAAAATTTAGAAGAAATGGTTGTAATATGTGAAGTTGTTGTGGTGAAAAGGTTAAATATATAAAGAAATTAATTGAATTTTTTTTTTTTAAAAAGTAACGGTCATATTTAAATGGTGTGGGCCCCTCCATTCAACGGTCAAACAAATTGGACCAATGGGATGATCCGGTGACTACGGCATTTTCTCCACTAGATCCCCGAAAAAAAAACGGGGGGGGCGGTGTTCCCCCCTCTCCCCGGCTCCACGTGTGCTCCCCGGTTCCACTCCCCGTGTCCACACCAAATAGTCTAACCAAGTGTGCTTTTCAGTCCTCATTGAAACCAATGCTTGCTTTATTGACCACTTGTCTGCTTCCTTGCAGACTGCGGTACTTAAAGCCTTGAATAGTTGCATATAGCTCTTTGTCCCCAATGTTTTTAGTAATAAAAACATCGTCATTAACCTTAAGAAAGTAAACAATATATTCTGAGCCATGTTATCACGATTAGGTCTAGTCAGATCGCGAACGGCTCACATAACATTTCTGGTTTAGTGCATTCGAAACAACTTTCGTCTAGTAGGTGATACAAAGATTATTTTCTTTACATCAAGAACTTTTTTTCTTATTGTTTTACTACTTGAGTTTTCATATTTTGTTAATTTAGATACTATAAAATAAATGAGAGGTTATCTGAGTACGATGAGGATGACGATGATGAAAATAAATGAGAGCTTATCACGTTAATACTCATATACGATATATACCTCAAATTTAAAATTGTTTAAGGCTAAAAATAAAAATTGTTTTCATAAACATTATATAATTTAGATTTTTTAGAATATATCAATTTGATGATGATTAGTTTGATTTCAAAAACACCTCTAGTATATACTATAACAAACAATTACGGATTAGCCTACTCCCACTCCATATATTAATGCATTGGATTTGATTAATGTTTAAAAGTATTCTAACCCATGAGTCGTTGGCACATGTATCTATAATATGAACAAAATTTAAGTTCATAGTCAATACTCAACGGGTAAAACCACAATAGTGGTGGCGGCAGTGGTTGTGGTGAGCCTGATGGGATAAATATTTGGCATATAACTACACAAAAAAACATATAGAAACAATACTAATCTCAAATTGCTATAAAACTTCTTTTTGGCGGTCGAGTGCTTATTAAGTAATCGTTATTTATAAGGTAGAGTGTCGAGGTGATTTTCTTTAACTCCGCCTAATTACACAGGATAGATCAATAGCGGCTAACTTTATCGTAATCAGAAGGTCAACTAGGGCTGAGTTTGACTTAAAATAAATTAAAAAATAATTCCGATAACTACAATATCAAAGAATGAATATCATTTTATAATAAGACGAATATCAATTTTTGAAATACTTACTATTTGAACACATATTTCTTTATTTATATTGATAATTATGTATTTTGTTATAAATAGTAACAAAGTTATGATATTTGACATATATAATTCTTGAAAATTAATGTATTTATAATTTACTATGTTCAAGTACTTCTCGAGTACTCTACACCTAAACGAAGACACCAAGTACTCTCAAGTTCTCAGGCATTTGACTCGGGAGCGCCTAACGACTTTTACAATCATGTCTCACAGTGTGTTGGTCATTGAATCAACTGTATTATTTTATTCACCGGTGAGATCGGCTTTTTAAAACCAGATAGCGTCGTAAATTCTACACACACAAAACTAATTTAAAACAAGAATGTCTCACAGTGTCTTGTTTTGTCGAGTCCAAGTGAACTAAGTCAGAATGGTTATGTAGCTGGTTTTCAATCCGACTGTTTGATTCGATCCGCTTCTGAAACCGTGTAAAAAAAAATTTAAAGTCTTAGCATAAATGTGTAATTTTAAAACATAAACATAAATTTAAAAAAAAAAAATGTAATGTATGATTAGTTACATGCTATCTAGGTAAAAGTAAAATGTGTAACCGGCCAGTCAGATTGGTTATGTAGCTGGTTTTTGATCCGACTGTCTGATTCGATCCACTTCTGAAAACCATGTCGAAAATAAAAAAAAAATTGAAGTCTTAGCATAAATGTGTAATTTTAAGACATCAACATAAATTTTTAAAAAATGCAATGTATGATTAATTACATTAAAATTGTAATTTTAAAACATCAACATAATTTTGAGTAAACCTAAATATGTAACTTGATTAAGGCTAACCGGTTTAGAAATAACGTCCCTTCACCTCAGCAATAAAGTCATCAATAGCACCCCACCCTCTATTTCCTTGGCGCATTTTGTGTGTGTATGGGTGGGTGGGGGGGGGGGGGGGGTGAATGGTAGTGAGTGCAATAACAACTGAGTAACAATACTAAATGGTGAGGCCCTACATGATTTCAACCAATCAATTTTTTTTCTTATTTCTTAGGTGTTATGAAAACCCTGTTTTAACTGTTGTGATATAATGAAACCCCTAGAAGCTTTATTACCCACCTTGTAGGCTAACTAATTAAAACAACGGAGGTGGGACGGTTTACCCACATTTGTGGGGTTTCTATTTGGAGTCTCATGTTCGACTCTGTTTTCCACCGAAAAATAATCATTGGGTTTGAAAGGAAAAACCCGTATAAAGAAATATTCGATCCTAAACAGAGGTGACTTTCTAGTTAACAGTATACCGCTGAAACACAACCTTTCAAAAAAAAAAAAAATTAAAACAACCATAATATATACTTGATTAGTATTTTAGGAAGTTGTCCTATTATTTTACAATAAAAAATTGATAGCGGTGAGCCTTCATATCTCAAGGGGCTTTACTTCAAAACAGCTGACAACATTAACAGAAACAAAATATCTAAAACAATGGCAAAACAGTAATTTCACATACAAAACACACCCCATATGTAGCACAGTAGCAGTAGCATTGATGAAACAGTGGTCGCTTCATGAAAACAACTCTCTCTCTCATCATCTTTCTCTCTCTAAAAACACATCCCCGCCCCCAGTTTTCCCATGCCTCCCTCCACCTTATATTCTCATCCATCTCTCACTTTTCCATCACCATTTATTCATCACTTCAAAGTTCAAACAATTATATATATAAACCAATTACTTCTGATCGGATCAGAGGTTTCTGATTGAGTATTATTATTGTACCATTTGGTTGGCTGTGTATTTTGATCCGTATATGACGATTGAGGTGAGGTTGGCTGACGTCAGCAGGAGTATAAGGAAGAAGAAATGCTGTCGGAGGACTAGAGGCAAAACGAAACGGTATCCTATGTATACGCATGCGGTTTCGTTTCCGTTGCAGAGGTTGTACTTGTCATGTTTAGATGTGTTTAAAGGTGTTGGAACTGTTCCTTGTTCTACCGACGTGGAAAAACTTTGCTCTATACTCGGTGAGATATCTGTGTACTATTTGAATTATTAGATTTATATGTTCGGTTTCTAAAAACCGTCATAACCAAAGTGGTGATAACAAATAACTTAGTGCTAGCTGATAACAAATAACTCAGTGCTAGTGTAACAGTAACATGAAATAATGACACTAGGTTATTTATTTATTCTGTTATTGACACTGGCACTGAGTTATTTATAAATAGCAATTTAAACATGGTTTGTATCGGAACCATATAGGGAATGTAAAATGTTCTCCGTTGAGAAATTTTTTTTTAAATTTTTTTATGAAATTTCAAATGATTTTATGATGTGAGAAAATCAATGAAGGGCCACGTTGCTTTTGTGGCGTAATGTGTTATAACATTTGTTATTCATAGATTGCGTGGTAAGATGGGTTGGTTGAGTGTGGACGGTTATTGCCGTACATTGCTTGTAACGCACGTGTGTAAAATACTTGTAAAGGAAGATTAGAGGAGTTCAGGTGGGATTTTGAAATATTGTGAAGTAATAATTAGATCTAAAAGATTTATTACTAAGATCAAATTTAAGAGATCATTTATAATATTGTTTTTAACAGCGAATTTCTTAAATCATGTTATATGTGAGACTTGAACCCGTGACCATCAAACCTTTGGCAACTGGGCAACCAAGCCTAATGGTAAATAAATCATTTATATGCCTTATTGGTGTACTGTTATGTTGTTCCCTCTTACAAATGTGAGTGTTGCGAGTTCAAATCCTTGCAAGGTAAAGGTGAAAGGTGTTAAAAATGTTTGTCTTTGCAATTGGGCCACCTACCATGTATTATGCCTTTTTTCACTTGGTAAGCGGAACAAGTCACTCGTGTTAAAGCGATCTAGATCTAGTTGTATCCTTTTATTAGGTAATTTGTTCACCACACGAATTACATTCCAGTGTGTTTAAAATTTAGTAGATCTAGTTATTGTATTTGTCGATTGGACTAAAAGGATCTATTGTTATTTCTATTTAGAGTTCAAAGCAGTCATATTTATCGTAATGGAAAATCACCAAAATAGACATTTTTGACCAAGTTTTAGCAAAATGAACATTTGACCAAAAACGATGAACTCCTAAATATTGACTTTGAGAAGCAAAGTTACAAAAAAAAAAAAAAAAAAAAAAAAAAATTGTGTATATCTAGTCAGTTTTTTTGTTTGATGAGAGAGCCAATGAAAATATGATATGAGACCAAAAATTGGAAGTTTTCGTCGGATTTGGCTAGATCTGGCAAAGGCTCCCAATTTTGGTCCACGCAGAATATTTGTTTTGGCTCATCCATCGGACGAAAGTTGTCTCTAGAAGTCAATGTTCAGAGTTAAATGGCTCGTTTTGTTAAAAACTTGGTTGATAATTCTATTTTGGTAATTTTACTTGACTAAATTACTAGTCAAAACAGGGCAATAACATGAACCCATGCCATCTTTGAGCTATATTCAATCTTATCATGGATATTTGGGAATATGTGCATTGCTGCATTTTGTTAACTGATCATATCACATCTTCTTGCAGATGGAATGATGGCAGAAGATGTTGGATTAAGTAGGAATCTACAATTCTTTAAGAATACAAGTACTATAGGAGGAGTAACTCCAAAAGTTGCATGCACAACCATATACCAGTCCGAAAAGTTTTCGGTAAATTTTATTTTTTTCCTTTTGTATTATTGGCCGATACAAAAATATTTATTGGCGTATTAAATTATTTTTTGATGTGTTTTTTTTCAGTTATGCATTTTCTTTCTCCCTGCAAATGCTGTCATACCTCTTCATAACCATCCGGGAATGACGGTTTTCAGCAAGCTTTTGCTTGGGAAAGTGCATATTAAAGCATATGATTTGGTTACTGATGATAACTCGGATGACTCATCGTCCCCCTCACAACGTGAGTTTTCAATCTACATATATATTCAAGTAAATCTTAAGGTGGCGCTCTGACCCCATCTACACTTGAATGGGTTGATCTTGGTTACATTTTATTTGTAACGAGCGAACATAAAGAAACGGGTTTAGATGTATTAATCTTTTTCAATTTAATATGATTCATTGAAAGTAGGGTTGATTACCTTTTTCTGTTTGGGGAAAATTATGGATTTGATTCCTACAATTTGTTCATTATGAAAAACGTCCTCGTTATAAGCCCCGCTTCAAATGATCAAAATGCCCTCTTCGTCAACTTAGGAGTTTCCTCTTGTAATTAAAAGAAAATATTAGATAGTACTTAAATCTTTAAAACAAAAAGCAAAAACGAAAAAAAGTGTTGTGAGGTTGACCGACCTGTTTTGACATGTTACTCAACCTGCGTGAGTGTTTTTGCAACATCTCTTAAACAAGTTACTTAAAGACTTGAGTGCGTGTTTAAAACTTAACTAACTTGAATACTATTGTTTTATACAGTTAAGTTAGCAAGTTTAAAAGCTGATGGCGTTTTTACTGCTCCATGTGATACTTCTGTACTGTATCCAACGTCAGGGGGTAACATACATGCCTTCACGGCTATAACACCTTGTGCAATCCTTGACGTGATGGGACCCCCATATTCCAAAAAAGATGGCCGGGACTGCTCGTATTATAGAGATATTCCATTGGACGCGTTGCCACGTAAGCATTCATTTTTATAGATTATATTATTAAATCTTAATTAACATTAGGCAACAAATATTAATTACCATTAGGCAACAACTAAATGTAAAAATGCATAAGTTTATGCCCATAGAAACCGGTAACAGGACCAAACCTGACCCCTTTTAACCCGCTGCTTGCCCCATCATTAATCTAGTATATTTTAATTTTAAAAAATGAATATGAGCAATTCATGAGCCTTTTTTAATTTTTTTATTAGACGTGTTGTGACCGTTTCACCTGTGACACTTTTCAGATCAACGAGTGGTTATGACAGGAGAAGAGAGCGAGCAGTATTGGTGGTTAGAAGAAATCGATGCGCCAAAAGAATCAGAAATGGAGGGAATCGAGTATATGGGACCTCAGATAATTGAATCGCGTACGTTATAGATCTTTTCAGTTAAAAAGAAGAAGCTGTTGTTTTTTAACATGTTTGGTTTCCTCTAAAAGGATGAATGTATAGATAGGTTTTGGTACAACAGTCTCTAAAAGCTTTGTTTTTTTTTGTTGTTAATCCTGTGTTGATGCTGCATAAAAGGAAATGAAATTCATCCTTTTAGGTTTTAAGTGTGTTTGAAGAGTTAGGCATTGATTAATTTTTTTTTTTTTGAAATTCTTTGATTGTGATTAAATAAAAGCTCTTTGCATTATCCTGATTTGCTCAGAAAATGCAGCTTCTAAAGCACCCGCGGTTCGCTCCATCACCACTGAACCTGGGTGGTAAATTTTTCCGATTAACCAAAATCTGTCAGTAGGCCACTTCAAAAGATCTCTTCGGTCTCTTATCCGTGTAACGAGTGTTTTTGGACTTGCATCATTTCCTGTACATCTGTTTGTTGGCCCCAGTTTTATATGCACACACTGATGAACAGAAAGCGCGAAGATATCAAAATTTGTGAAACACTGTGACGCTATTTTACTAGAATACTAGACTCGATATACCCAACCCAATCAAATAACCCTAGTCATCTATATATGCTAAAAGTGTAAGTTGCTCACAGAAGCACAATATTAGGATAACAAATAAAACTTACTATACTGAATAAATGTCTAACAAGTTCCCCTTTATTCCTGAAACCTACCATGCTTCTCTTACCCTTTTCCTCGATTGAACCACACAACTTTTGATCGTTTTTGCTGGTTCTTCGTTCTTTTTTGCTGCTTCTTGCTTTCTTGGTTTTTTTGCTTGCTTGCTTTTGTTGTTGCTGCTGCTGCTGTTGCTCGTTTAAACAATTCTTGTTTCTGTTTAAATAGTTCTTGCATTTAGGCACTCGTATTAGATGTCAGTTATTTACTAAATGCATTAATTTCATTAAGATACTATTTTGATTCATATAAGCATATTTACATATTGGAGGTAATAAAGAAAAATATGGAAAATGATGAAATTAAGTTAATATTAGAGATGCACTGATATTAGGGGTGTTCACGGTTCGGTTTCAAACCGTGAAACCGTCCAAACCAGTCATTGGTTTGGTTTCACGGTCGGTTATTTTAGTTAACTTTCGGTCGGTTGGTTTCAGTATTTTTAAACCATAATAAACAAAGCAAGGCCGGCCATAAGGGGATGCGGGGAGGACTCCCGGACCGGGCCCAATTTCTAAAAGGGCACTTTGAGCGACGACGAGTGTTTTTTTTCTGCAAATATTTTCTTTCTGTTTTCGACCCAAAAAAGATCTCATCTTTAATATCACTAGTTATAAACGCAAGAAGGTGAAGAGTAGATAAGGAAGAAGACGAGTGATACATGATAAACTAGATTGGAAGGATACGACAGAATTTAAAAAAAAAGTTGAAGTGTGTTGCTTGAGATTTGTGTTGTGGCATAGTAATTGTGCAGCCTTTGCAGTAAATTTAATATATAGTAGTACTACAAAACAGTAATTATCTCACGTTTTTGCATATGATGCAAGTCAAATTCATTTTATTAAAAAACTTATGAAGTCTAGACATAAAATAATGACACTTCAAATTATTATCGAATTTTAAGAAATTGTGGTTTTTTTATGAGCAAATTAGCCAAACATATTAATTTTTATAATTATTACGACACTTTCAGTTTTATATCCAGTTCGACCGGTCCGACTTGGGAACCGGTAAGGACGCGGTTCAACATCCGATTTAGTTATGAAAACATTGGTTAAAAGACCTAAGACTAAGGGGCACATATTTCGCGGCTCGGCCCGGACACCTGAATTTTCAGGGCCGGCCCTGAAACAAAGGTATGGTTTACTATCAAAAACCAACAGTATAAAATCAGATTCAAGCATATGGCATCTAAAATTCAAAATTTCAAATTAGAGTTAATGGGGCCCACGAAATCTATATAGGCTAACCCTTTTCTAAATGGGCTTAGATAATAAACCACGTGAACTGGACCAGAAAAAAAAGGGGCAGTAATGATTTTGTAACTAAAAGGTAAGGGTGCAAACGAGCCGAGCTACTCGCGAGCTATTCAAGCTCGTCTTGAAAAAAGTTTAAAATGAGCCGAGCTTAAACGAGCTCGAGCCTAAAAACCAAGCTCGTTTAGTCGAGCTCGAGCTTTGCTTATCGAGCTCGAGCCTCGAGCTGGCTCGCGACCCTTAACGAGCCCAGTATTTATATAAATTTAAATTAATATATTAAATATGTATTTATATATAATAATTAGTATTTATAAAACTATGAATAAATAACCAATATATATATAAAATAAGTATTACAATTAATATAAATTAATTAATAACTAATAAACGAGCCGAGCCCGAGTCAAGCTCGAGCTTGGAAACCTATCATCAAGCCGAACTCGAGCTTTATGAACAATGCTCGAATCGAGTCGAGCTTGAGCTCGAGCTTTTATAAACTTAAACGAGCCCGAGCTCGATCCTGGTCGAGCTCGGGCTCGGTTCGGCTCGTTTGCACCCTACTAAAAGGGGACGCAAAAGCAGCATCATAGACAGCAGAAGCGAACCCCACACACTAGTGGCGCATATGAGGTGGGGGACACGGACGCCGGAAATCACCTAAGATTTTAATTTTTTAAATAAGAAAACTATAGCAATATCATACTCAAATTAAAAGAATACAATGCTCTGTCTTTTTGTTGTAATTTTTGTTTAAGAAAGTTATTAAGACATAAATAGGTTATCGCTATTTAAAATCGTTGGGATAGTTGGTTTAAAAGTCAACAATATATTTTTAAAGATTTGTATTACTTAAAATTTTAATATCATGTGAATTCTTCTTTTTATAAAATTAGTAGTTTGCAACCGTATAATTTCAATCATGGGATATGCTCAATTGCAATTATGTATGGTTAATGATCATTTTTTGCTACTACAAAATGAGCACAAATAAAACGACTCCTCTTTGGTTGAGTTTCGATACAAAATCTGGAAGCCATATCAAACAAGAGCCGCTCAATATGGTTCTTTAACGTTGTGTTCCCGAGTTAAACAAACGAACGAAAAGAAAAGAAAAGAAAGAGAATTAAGAAGAGAAAAGAAAGAGAGTGAAAATAAAAGATTTTGTGTTACCAAGTTTGAAGAAAATGAAAAGAAAAGGAAGGATTTAATTAAAGTGCACCAAGGTTTGAAAAGGTGCTTCCCTCTTTACTCAACCGTTAAACAACACTTCAATAAATAATATTTTTTTCTATGTTTCTGTATATAAATATATCTTAACCTACAACCCTTTTTTTACCACACCATTTATTCTCTCAAACTACAATCATTCTCTCAAAAATCCAAACTTTTCAACATGTTTCCAAACAACAACTTAAACGTGTTTGATCCAAACAACCCGCGTTTTGCAAATCATCCCAGATGATGAAGATTCGGGCTCATATGGTATTAATCAAGCCACAAACAAGCTCAATTATTGACCAGTAATGTCACTACTCATTCCAAACCCACAATTCTCGCAAGAATGACCTCTCGCATCTCTTGTGGCATTACCGAACGATATTGAACGTCGGAAAGGAAAAATCAAAGCTAAATATCTCAACATGGATTAGTTTTATATTTTATTTTAGTAGTTTTTTTATTTCATTTGCAATTTTTTTTATTTCATTTGTATTTAAAAAAAATCCTTTGTAAATTTTTTAAACGTATTCAATTTTTTTAATGTTTTTATTTTTTTGCTTGTTTTATGATAAATATTTTAAAATAATGAAAGGAATTAAATTTAAATAAAATGAAAAAAGCAAGGTCCTAGTTGTTTTTACTAGTTAAAGGCGGAATATCAGGTGTGTGGGATATTATTAAAGTTGAAGAATTTTTTTTTTCGAAATCAAACATATGCCTTAAAAATATGTTTTTTTTTTTTTTTTTTGAACGGCCAACAAATTGGAATCACTCACGGAACACTGGAGTATCATCGTGCCACCAGTGTTGCCACGCGATCATATTCCACCACCAAGTCACCAATTCAGGAGGAAACTCATAAATGAGAAAACCCCCTTTGTGAGATTCGAACCCAGGACCTCATGGCCCCTAAGTCTTATCTCACCACCAAGATACCACTAGGCTATAATGTTTTAAGGTGAACTTGGAGATGGGAAAAACATCCAATTTTGGACTGATGTTTTGATTGGGGAAGGACCTTTAAGGAAAGTGGTGTCCAAACGGAATGGTACGCTTCTTTCTCCGAATAGAACAAATGGTTTTCAATCAAAGTAAATGTCTTCGGGTGGCACACGAAACAAGATAGGCTACCTACACTTGCTAGGTGAAGAAACAATAATTATCACGGGGTTACAACTAATCCCCGAGTGGTTAAATACCTTTGTTTGTTCGAGAGTTACCCTTTACTCACACCATTAGTTAAACCCGAACCGTGAAGTAAGAACAAGTGTGTGTGTGTGTGTGTATAGAAAGTAAGAACACAAATGGTGAGAAATACTGAACCATACTTGCTGACGTCATGGGCGGTTGACTAGCTTTGCAAAAGTGACACGTGGCGCCCTTTGGTAGGGCGCCGTCGGCATGCTGATCTGACAAAGCATGGTTGACTTACCTGCTGGCGTCTGACGTGACGTCTGACAACATGTAAGCTTATCTTCTGAGTACTGTAGACAACAGTACGGTGGAAGCATGAGAGCAGTTAAGTCGCTGTTCATGTCATCAGTGGTTGGACTGACCCTAACACGTGTTGCCATGTGGTTGGCGCATACTCTGCCCCAGATCTGAGTGAATCTTCTTAATCCTTGATCTTCCGTACCTCGTACCAAAAACTGGTGGTGAACGAATATTCCGCGCGTCTATTCTGCTAAAGTAGTGATGTGGATAAGGTTGCACCACATGCAAAATGATCCCTTGCGCGGACTAAGGTCTGCAAGATGGTTCCGCGGACTGGGGATGTTTCTTGGCGCGGACAGCAGCTGGCGCCAGGATTGCTGTAAAGTGGGATAGGGATGCCGCCTCCGCGAGGATTGGGCTCCCTATCCCTTCACTAGGTTATGGCAAACAGGCAAAGGAACAATGGCCACGACCCAACATGCTGCCCGTTATTTAGTGAAGGTGAGGAGACTGCCAAGCACATCTTTACCTCGTGTTTAGTGGAAACGGTTATTTGGCACATGGTGAGTTGATGGTGTGAGATTGATCTATTTTTGCATTTTTCATTCGGGATCTGTGGAGACACAACAAAATTCCGAATTACGCGGGACAAATAAAAGACATGGTTAGAACAACTATATTGCTATGTTGTTGGGCGATTTGGATATCTAGAAATACTTGGGTGGGCAATTTGGATATCTAGAAATACTTGGGTGTTTTCTAGAAAACACGTGATGATCCAAGATATTTATGGCGAAATCCAAACCATAGGATACCTACGGATCAAAAGCAGGGCCAAAATGGATAACTTTACTTGGGAGCAATGGCCAAACTTCTAGGTGAATGGGTAGTTTTATATGTTTTGGTGGTACTTGAGTTGTAAGCCGGTGCAGGTTTTATGAATGTAACTAGATGTAGAACCAAATGGCTATGAGTGTGTGTTAGCTAGCTTCTTGCTAGTGGATAGGTTGTACACATTGGGAGATTAATGAAAATGCCTCTTCGTCATTTAAAGTACTCTAATTACCAAAGCTTTTGTGCATAGAGGGGTTGTACCCTATGCTTAGGGAGTTTTTCAAAAAAAATTTGATGTTACACTTTTAGCCCAAATGTTTTTCTTTTTTTACTTTTAACACAAATATTTTCATCATTTATAATTTAACACTAACAATTTTAATTTTCCACTTCTAACCCAAAACTTCTCATTTTTTACTTTTAACACAAAGATTTTCATCTTTTACAATTTAACCCTAACACATTTTTTTCTTTCAACTTTGGTCCCACATAATTTTCATCTTACGCAATTTTTTCGTTTTAAGTTCCGTTCTAAATTTTGCGAGTTATAACAAGTTCATCGCAATGCGCGGGTCCTAGACCGACTTAGTTACTTCACATTAACCATAGTTATTAAAGTCATCGATTTAACGCCTTGGGCATTAACACGTCGTAACGAGCGTGCGTGGTTCTACGATTTTACGTCTTCTTTTCATTTGGTATTATTTTTCCTTTTTTTTATTTATTTTACTTTTACGAGCTTTTTGCTGTTAGTGGTCGCCGGTGGTGTTGTGGCATTAATGCTACTTGGTATGGTTTTACACCCCCGCCACAACGTGCGGGGGCTTAATACTAGTTTAAAAATAAAAAGTAAGGGAAGGACTTTAAAGACCCCAACTATCTACGTGATGATGATATTGTGTAGACATTATGCTTTAAAGCCTATAAGAGTATTCACATTCCTTTCACCATTTTTACTCTCTAATTTTAACTAAAAGTCAAAACTTTTAAATTTCTCTCATTTAAAAAAGAAATTATTACATATATCCCATTATCCCCCTACTTATAAAGTTGCCATTTACCATACCTATCTCTATGCTCTTATTTTTTATTATTTTATTTATCTTTTTGTGTGTGTTGGTGTGTGGGTATGTGTGTGAGAGAGATGATATATATGTGAATAGTAGTTTTTTAAATTTGAGTGGAGTGTGTGAGTTTTTGTTAAATTTTAGTGGGTGAAGATAAAGATGATGAATGGGATGTAACGCCTCCAACTACATCAGCAAGGCGGTGCCCCAACACCGCCCCTCCGCCAAATGGAGGCCGTCATCGTCAAACCATTAACGTGCGCCAAGATTGAAAAAGGTTCTCCCTCTTTATTCAACCGTTGGACACGTTCCATCCTATCCTCACAAACGTGAAGCGAAAACTATTCTACCAATGTAACTGCACAATGCAACACCCATAGCTTTGCCATCTATATGGTGTTTTGGAGCATCTGTGGCTAATATGTTGCAGGTGGTGTAAGAGAATATACTAGGTAACCCTTCCTTTATTATGTAGAGATATAATATTGAAAACACTTGACTTTGGATTGTTGTTAACCTAATGTAACATAATTTTGAGTTCCTTAACAAATTTCTCCATTGTTGGGATAGGTAAGCCAATGATTACAATGATTCCAGATTCCCCATTGTCATTCACTGAAGGCATGTAGTCACTGAAGACACCAGGAATATCTTGATCATCTTTGGGAAGTCCTGCATAAATTGCTTCTCCCCACCCAAAGTTAACTTTGTTGAGTGCAACTCTAGTAAGGTTTGATACTATGTAGGTCGAATCAGTTTTATAATGAGGTCGTCCTTTGACAGCCATTAGATCTGCTGTTGACCTTACATACTCTTCATTGACCCTCGATTTTGCTTTCATTACAAGTTCCAGTGCAAAACCTAATGGTTTATTGCATATATCTTTAGCTCTTGCAACCACGCATGGTAAGACGATACAATTTCCATAATAGCCAATGGGGATTGGGGGATTAAACTTGCCACGTGCATTGACAAAGAACATTAGACGTGTGTCCTTTTCTGGACTTAGTTCCAAAGCAATAGTACGACAACGCCACAGACAAGCTGTTAGTACCTCAAAAGTGGTGCAACTTTTTAGGTGTTCGGGAACAAACCTACGAAGGGCTGCCATCTCAATTGGGCCAAAGAAAAATGACTTGTCAGCCATTTCATTGATTGTCATTATGTTGTCTCCGGTTTTGCCCACGTCATCATATTCAGGATGAGGAAATGTTACGAGTGGGGGATCCCTAGCACAAAGCAACTCTCTTTTCCATACAGGTAATACTGAAGGTGTAACTACACCCCGGGCCATTTCACCCAATGCCATTAGGAATTGTGCCATTCCTGTGCCATCACTTACGGTATGGTAGATTCGTGATGTAAAGATAAAACCTCCACATAGTAGATGCGTCACCTATCAACAAAAGGTTAGCTATACCTTGTGTCACTGAGTTTTTTTTTTTTTTCACTTTTTATGAAATAATTTAATAATCGTGAGAAAGAAATAGACATAATTTAAAAAAATCATGAAAATTATCATTTGTAGATTTGTCTATATCTAATTGTTAATGTCATAAACTTTTATATTTACAGTCTTGAAACGGACCAGTTATTTTCACAAGTGGCCAATCTATACAATATACAAGAAGATAAGTTACATACTTGAAATTATTTCGGGAAGATAAGTAGATGTAGATACATGAGATTATTTCACATAGAAAAAGTAGATACACAAACAAAGGTACTTGGGACAAAACAGGTAATAATTTTTGGACGACTACCATTTGTGATAGTAATATTATTAGAAAGAAAAAAATTGTGATAATAGCGACAAAAATGATATGCGACCGATGACCCAGTCATTTTCACAAAAAGGCCCGTAATTATGTAAGAGCAAATATACGACAGCCAGATAACAATGTATTGTGTTACAAACCATTTTTTTTTTGTGTGCATTACGAACAAAAACATATTCTATTTTCTAAAAACATCTACTTTGTATCTATTTTCATTTCTTCTTTTAAAAGTGAATAATGCACATTAACCTCCCCTCCTAACTACCCTCTTATGTCATCCACCATGGGTTCACTAGCATAGTAGTATAGTACCATTTAACCTCACCATCCAACCGAGTCATCTCATATGATCGATCTTTCTCTTTCATAAAGACTCATTTAAATGTGTTGTACTCATATAGGCATGTGAACGAGTTAAACAAAGGTTTGTTCATGTTCGTTCATTTAACTTTAGCTGAGTACAAATATTTAATCGATTTTTTTGTTTATATTCGTTTATTAAGAAAATGGACATCTACTTATTCGTTTATTTAAAACCTAAATAGACTGTTAACGAACTTAAATGAACATAATTGAACAAACATAAACAAACGCAAATGAACATAATTGAACAAAGATAAACGAGCATACATTAACATTAATGGACACAAACGAATAAGTCTGTTACATCACTGTTCGTCTGTTCATAAAAACGCACATATAAAAAATGGTGAAATTACGTAGTTTTTTTATATATAAATCAGTGATCAATTACGGTATGTTCCATCGGAAAACCATGTTTATTACTAAAAAACCTAATTACTAATTAGTTGTATTTATATAAGTAGCTAGAAGCCCCCTTTTAGTTTTTATATTAAACGAAAAAACATGAATGGACGTTCATAAACATAAATGAACGAACAAACCGTGTGTTCATGTTTGTTCGTTTGATTAAACTAACAAAAAAGAAACTTGTTGACGTTCATTTGTTTATTTAAATAAGCGAACATAAACGAACTTCCCGTCAAACAATTCACGAACAATTCGACGTTCGATTTGTTTACATGCCTATACTCATATGTAGCCCGGAGTGTGTTTGGCCATATTTGTGTTTGTTCATTTTATTTTATCTTATTTTTTTAAAGCTAAGTCACACACTACTAAATCTATTTTTAATTTTTCATAAATGATTACCGTAGTTTATGTGACTAAAATAAAAAATGTAGATTTAAAAGTAGGAAATAATGTAGATTTAAAAGTAAGTTTAGGTGCGTATAAGTTTAAAGCATCACCTGAATCTGTACCAATGGCGAACCGACGACGCTATTGGAGCCCGGAACATCACAAATGAGCTTTTCCATACAAGGAAACGGGGGATGAAGCGTCTTACCGAACTGCTCCAACGTAACATCGGCCTCTGCCTCGATAAACAACACACCCTCACCCGTGCAGTCCACCATTAGCTTCCTACCCGGACCTTCCTTTATCCGACCCGCAAGCGGGTAATAGAACACTAGCAACTTCGCCAAAGCCTCCCTGATCACACTTGCGGGATTTATGTCTCCCATTTTCAGGTTCCTACAAATGAGACTAGGATTAATATAATTTGTATATTTGCATTTTACCCTCCTGATACTAGGGCTGGCATAACAGGTTACACGAACCTGTTAAGACACGAACACGAACCCAATAAACACGAACACGAAATCTAATCGTGTCATTTTTTTCAAACACGAACCTATGTATAACATGTTAACACGATAACACACGATAAGGAACACCTAGTAAAACATGTTAACACGACAAGATATGATAAGAAACACAATAAGACACGATAAGACCTGTTAAGACACGAACACGAAGCAGGTAAACACGAACACGACACAAAAATAAACAGGTATTAACGTGTCGACCTGTTATAGACACGAAACCTGTTAAGACCAAACACGAAACCTGTTAAAATCGTGTATGTTCGTGTCTGAATTGCCAACCCTACCTGAGACCCTTGATAACATAACATGTAAAACTCAATCGCTTAGTTTTATTGAATACCAAGATGGACGAATAAATGGAAACTAAATATTACATTTTAAATTACAATAACTACACATAAAAGACGGACATGATTACGCAAATCATTTACATGATTTACGTAATGCTATTAATAATGACGACGACTTTAGTACCCTAGATTATCACTAGCAACATTACCTACGATGAAACTGAATAACCGGGATCAGATACCGGAGCCCCGCCTGATCGTCAATGTCGGAAAGAGGCTTCAGTTCTCGGGGAGTGGGTGCAGCCGGAGATATCAGCTCCGGAGTATTTCTTCTGACTTCGAAGGTTAATGAGGTGCTGGCAAACCGGACATTCCGACCCAGAAACCCGGGAGCTGGTGGGTCTATTGAGACAGCTAAACGGGTTGTGATCGGACCGGGTCTAGGAAAGACTTGCCGGGAACGTAGTAACGTGGACCAAATAATTGCACTGCAGTTTTTCTTAGCCATTGCTAGCTGCATGTTTTAGTGTTGTGGGCCGCTCGTTTTATAAGTTATGACAATCTCCATTTTTCACGTTTTATGCAAGTGGATATGTAATATAATTTTGTTAAAAAGATTAGGTATGAATCTATATGTCTTTTTTTTTAAACGGCCAACTAAACAACGCCGGGTACTTCGTACGCGGCCCCCCAGTGACAAAGACAGGGGCACAGCCCGGCCCACCCTGGACGCACGAAGCCCCTAGCCCGCCCGACAGCCCGCTTACAGGGAAAACCCGACCCACATACCCGCCCGAAGGCATGACAGTAGTGAACCGGTAAAACCTGGCGAGATCAGGACTCGAACTCCTGACCATAGGCCATGCATGAGTCATTCATCATTTCTCATTATGTTCTTCGTGGGAATCGAACCTGAGACCTTTAAGAAAGATCTCTGGTTCATTCACCAACTGAGCTACCCGTGAAGGACGAATCTATATGTCTAATACCAACAAAATTTAACATCTGCTTTATTTGTTTCTTGTTAAATCCGGTGAAGTGGACGTATAAGATACGGAGGTGGATAACATTTTTATGACAATTACATTGAAATCGACAAAAATTAACTAAAAAGCAAGACTTGTGTATCATTAGCCGTTAATAATAATAATAATAATAATAATAATAATAATAATAATAATAATAATAATAATAATAATAATAATAATATTAAATAACATTGAAATCGGCTAAACCATTTTTGGGCCAAAGCAATGTAAAAATCTGAGTCCCTACCTTTGTTTATCCAGACTTATTGGAGTTGCTTTCGTATAATATATAGCGACTTTATTGTGTGATTTATTTGTTAGATTTTGATTTATTTCATTGTGTGTATATTTAGAGCATAGTAAAAAAAAATTAAAAAAAAATTGTGTTTGTGTGAGTGTGTATATATTGTGTGACAACTATCTAATAATAATAAAATATCTAATACAATAATTTGATCATGTTTTCTGAGCAATTTAAAGCAGTATGGGAGAGGGGCCTTGATTAATTAAAGAGGTAAATGCACCCATATGGCATGGTCTTCTTCAGGCATATTTAATGCATCCGTAGTGGGCGTTTTGCCTGCTTGTTATACGGCGTTTCGAGCCTCCATAGCGCCGGTACACCACCGCCTCTACCCCCGGCGCTATGGATGTGTTATGATAGCGCTCGTTATGAAGATGGCGAGAGATGAAGTTGCAGGTTGGGTGTTCTATGGATATTGTTTATTATTATTACTCTGGGTGTAGAAGACAAAGATGTTGGAATTTAAATTTGTTTGGACCAGGGTGTAGAAGACAAAGAGAAGAAGATGAAGATGCATGGTGTAGAAGACGCATGGAGGGTGGAGAAGAAGGTTTGGGTTGGGTGGGTGTTTGGGTCCCATTGAGGTTGATGATGGTAAATGGATGTCGACCACTAAACTTTTATTACTATTTTTCTTTATAAATTTACTTTTATTATTATTATTTAAATATTTGTTATTTAAATAAAAAAACAATAAAAAGCAATGATTATCTAATGATTTATAAAGCTTTATGGAGCTTTTTCCCACTACACACCTATTTTCCATAAAGCCTCATAGAGCCCTTTCTAATACTTTATAATATTTTATTCCCTATAAAGCCCCCTTGCACATGCCCTTAGTGTATGTGTAGTGGGCTTTATAAAGCGTTTTGGCCACCCATAGCGCCGGGAGCACCGCCCCCGCCAGCGCTATGGGGCGCTATGGGTTTGAGCTTCATGGTCATGGCGGGCGTTTTGCTGAATATGGACGTTGGAGCTCAAGGGTTTATGATCACCGTTGGTAACGATCAACTAAATAAAAAAAACCACACCACTTTATATATATTACACTAATTCAAACACAAACAAATACATACAATTCAAAGACAAACAAATATACACACATACAATTCAAACACAAACAAATATACACACAAATCACCACAATGTTGTCTCCTCACTCCGAAGACTCGTTTACCGATCTTTATTAAATGTTTTTTCACGATGACGACGCAGAAGAGGAAGAAGTCGTTATGAGTGCGGTTATGCTAGCGTCGAGCGCCATGCATCACATAAATAATCCCCCCACGTGCGAAATTGACTACGGAACATATACAGCGAGACTGTGTATCCGCCAGTGAGCGTTTAATGAATGATTATTTCAATCCTAATCCGGTTTACGGTCCTGATATGTTTAGGCGAAGATTTCGGACGAGTAAAATGTTATTTTTGCACATTACCGAAGATTTAGAATCAACATATGACTACTTTAAGCAAAAACCCGACAGTAGAGGGTGTTTAGGATTCACCCCAATTCAAAAGGTCACTTCCGCATTACGTGTACTCGCCTACGGGAACACATAAGATATCAATGACGAGTATTTGAACATGGCGGGGAAAACCATACGTGATACCTTGGAGTATTTCTGCTACGGTATATTTACAAATTTACATATAGTCATAATTAGTAGTTACATTATGTATGTATATATATACAGGGAAAGGGTAAAATGAGAACCACCCTTTCATGAAAGAACCATGGGAACCATTTTAATCCATTAATCTTACTTGATCCAATGGCTATTATTATGCCACCAATTTATTTTGTCATTTAGTGCCCATTTGTCCAACTTTTTGATAAAGATAATAATAAAAAATCTAGGGAGGGTATTATTGTAATCTTGACCACTATCTCTCCCCTACTTTATCCACCCCACTTGTAATTTTATAATAATATTAAAACCCACTTTCTCTCTCCTCCAAAACCAAAAAATACTATTTTTTTTATTTTCATTTTATACATAGATTTTTTTTTTTCATTTAAATGCATATATTTTCAGTTAATATGCACAGATTTTTTTTCATGGAAATACAATTACAAAATGTAATAATACAAATACAAATACAATTACAGAATTTTAATATGCACAGATTTTTTATGGAAATACATTTACATCAGTGTATACAAAAAAAATACAATTACAACATGTAAAACAAAATTACATATGGAAATCTAAATTGCGTCTATATTCGTCGAAAACGAAAACTCTACACTACCAACTAAAATTACAAAATGTAATAATACCTAGTAGGCAAAAGTCCGAGACGCTTTTGTCCTCCATGACACCAATCTTGAAAGAATACATCCCTTTTCAACCACCCTTGCCAGCACGCCGCCCCATTGCGCATTTGCCAACACCAAGACAAACATTGCGCACCAGTGTGGTGCAAACTTCGTGAAACAGCCAGCTGTCCTCCCTCCCTGAAAAATTAAAGTAAAATAAACCGTTACACCAGTGTGATGGCACAAAAAGTTTAACAAATTGTGATATAATAATTAATGTAAGGAACATAAAAAAACACCAGTGTAAATAACATAAAAAACACCAGACTAAGACCCCCTAAAACAAACACAAACATTAATGTAAATAAAAAACACCAGTGTAAAAATAACATGTGAAACTCGTTACACATGCCACACTTTACACTAGTGTAGCAGAACCCCCCATATAGACCAAAATCTTTTAAACACTTCAAAAACTAAACTGACAAAAAATAGAGTATATAAACACTCCAACACACCAGTGTAAAAACCCATAGTTGTGTACTGTGGTGGTTTTATACTAGACTACGAGTAATAACTTTATACTAATTTTGACCACTCAAACTTCATTTCTAAAAACCTAATAAGAATCTCATTACATTCCACAAACAATATGAACGCTGCCTAAGTTGAATCTTAAATAACAAGACGTATAATACAACAAGGTACACGAGGACTCACGTAAAACCCCCCATTGGCAACGTCGTTTTGCGTCAGTTTACATCAGTGTAAAACACACAATTTCCACACAGTTTTACATTTGTAAAAGCACGTTGACACCAATGTAAAAGCATACTTAGGTGACTAAAAAGAATACAAAAAACTCGCTATTTTGTCGCTAAATCCTATACTAAACAAAAATACAAAAAACTCGCTATTTTTTGTCGCTAAATCTTTTACACCAGGATTCAAACTTATACGACACAAATTATTGAACCATAATCTAGCGCTCCGCTCACCTTTATCGGAGCAGAGCATATGTATGGAACCTGCTGCATAGGATCATCACTCTCATAGTAACAAGTTGATGCACTGCATTATTTCAAAATTTTAACACCTTAACTTATTATTATATGCTGCAAAAAAAAAACAAATAATCTAAACTTACTTAAACTTAGCAGGAGAAAACACTCCAACCCAATCATCATTAGAAGGTATGGGATGTTTAAGCTCCACAGTAACCCATCCAACATCTTGACCCTTCATCAAACAAACAACCAATCATCATTACCTTCATCAAACAAACAACCACCACCCAGTCGGTCAGACCCGATATCAAAATCGATGACCCTTCACCGTACCCCTTCCTCTATTATTTGATTCAACAAATCAACCATTTAAGCTTCTAGATCTAAATCATTAGAAGGTATGGGATGTTTAAGCTCCACAGTAACCCATCCAACATCTTGACCCTTCATCAAACAAACAACCAATCATCATTACCCTTCATCAAACAAACAACCACCACCCAGTCGGTCAGACCCGATATCAAAATCGATGACCCTTCACCGTACCCCTTCCTCTATTATTTGATTCAACAAATCAACCATTTAAGCTTCTAGATCTAAACAAAGATGGGGGGTTTTTACCTTGGTTCACCGAAGGCCATTACCAGACCTGTCGAAATCCCCATTGCTTAAGCCACCACCACCACTGCACAACACCACCACTCTTCCACTGTCGCCGTCGTCCTTCTTCTCCAGATTCTCTCTCACTCTCTCTCTCATCTGATTCTCTATGTGTCTTCGATTGGTCAGCGGTTGTGGGTAATAACCGGAAACCAAGTCCCTCCGTTCTCATCCCTCTCTCTCTCACTCTTTATGGTTTCTTTCTCTACGAACCCTCTCTCTCTTGCTGCTTCCTATATACTCGTGGGTGTGCCTTTACCCTTAGCCACCCACCCCCCGAAACCATCATCAGATCTAGAAAACACCATCACCATATCAGATCCCAAACACCATCACCCCCCGATCTGTTCATCGAAGGATCTGGGGGTAACTTACAGATCAAAATCGGTTTGTTATTGTTGTTATTATTATTATTATTATTATTATTATTATTATTATTATTACTACTAGTTTTATTTTCCCGCGCTACGCAGCAGGAATTTTGATGTTTCCCTTGGAGTAACTTCAGTCATTATCCATTCGTCTCATTTGCAAACATAAAAGCAAAAACCAATAGCGGTTACGATAATACCAATGCCGGAAAAATGTTCACTCATAATCAATTTGGTTCGCCACAGTACTGCAACAGTAATTCCACTCTCTATAGCTAAAAACATGTAAAATGTTGCTCACTATCCCATTAGCATCAACAATTGAACCTTAATGCAAATCACTATGCCTCCTGAAATTGGTTGTAAAGCAAGTAACAGAGCTGACAAAAAATGGCCACCGACCATTTTCATTTCAAAATGTTATGTAGGTTTTGGCATGTTAAAATAAGCACATAGGCTTTAATATTTACATTGTCTTCTTGTCAGATGAAGGTGGTTTACTTTTTTCCCGTGCTTCAGGCATGTCAATACCTATTCTTCTAGGTATAGCTAATTCCTAGAAAACGTGTCTAACAAAACGTGTCTTTAGTTCGGCTGAGACTTGAATTGTTGGAAGAAAAATGTTACTGTAATTTCCATGTGGCTGCTCATGAAATGATACCAACTGTAGTTGAGTTGATTTAAATTGAAAACGAACGGTTAGAGAAACATCACTGACACGCTATCTAAACATTACTGACTTGTCAATTGTGGTACGAGTAGTATGAGAAGGGTAGGGGTGCTTAACGGGTCGGGTTCGCGGGTTGGTGGGTCCAACCCGACCCGAACCCGAAATTTTTACATGAACCCGAACCCGAAAATTGTGACATACATATGAACCCGAACCCGACCCGAATATTCATGGGTTGACCCGAACCCGACCTGTTGAACCTGATTTTTTTTATTTTTTCGCAAACTAATGTATTAAAATTAAAATTTTACTACAAAAAACACAAATATATATAAAACATTAATGTTTTATTTATAAAATCTCATACCAATTTCTATTTTAAGTTATAAATGTAGCATAAAATACCTAACCAATTTAATTTATAACATAAAACATATTATAAAAAAAACAATATATAGTATAAATAGGTTAAACGGGTCAACCCGCCAACCCGCCCGGGTTGACCCGAACCCGACCCGAAAAGTTAAACGGGTTCGTGGGTTCAACCCGAACCTGACCCGAACCCATTTAGACTAAACCTAAACCCGCTAATTTCGTGTTAGGTTCAGGTCGTGTTTTCGGGTCGTGTCGGAAATTCACACCCCTAGAGAAGGGTGGAAGTGGTTATATATACCCAAGTATTAATAGAAGAACGAAGCTTTTGGGTTTTATGTCAAATTTTCTCCATCAGTTCAATCTTTACATTAAAACACCATATCAAAGAACACCAACAAACTGTCAAGCTCTCCCATTGCTCTTATAATCGCTTAGAAGTAACATCTGAAAGCGAAAGAAGCAAACAAAAGAAGTAAAGGTACCTGTTTTTAGAAAGACTTTCAATTGAATGAACAGCTACATAAGTAAACCATCTATGTTACCTTCTAAAAAAAGGTAAAGGCTAAACAAAAATAACTATCACCAACTAATATAAACAACACAGTAAAATATAACAATTGTTTTTATGAAGTTTCATAAACTATTGAAGTATTGAGGGAATCTCCATGTAAAAATGACATAGTAGTTTAATATTCGATTGATAGTTCTGGAATCACACTTTGACCAGCTCTCATATTGGCTAGAACCAATTCTGACCATAACCAAGAAGTATATGTCTTTGGTCCAACTCTACAAACAAATATACGATAAGTATGATTCATGGTCATCTCGACTTAATAGTGAGTATAATATTGTAAGAATAACACAGATGTTATCTTTGTATCCTAATCAAAAGAATTACACGAAAATTAAACTTATGATATAATTCTTTTTATTCATGAACAAAAATCCACAATGAAACCTTGAATGAAGAGACAGAATAGCGTTTTTGAAGAACACTTCCAATAATAATATCCTCTCAAATTGCATGTCCTTAACCGCAAAAAAAGGATCACATAACCAAATTGCCTTCGTACATGAGTAATTGAGCATATGAACAACTCATGGTATTTTATGAACGTTTAAGCTCAATATTAAAATTTTTAATCTAATCCTTGGTAGGCTAAACACTAAATTTAAGTTTGGGTGGACGCAGGGCAAGCACGCGTGCGTTGATCTCACAGGGGTGTCTCCTTTGGTGGGACTTCGAGATTCGGGGTTTGTGGCAGGGCAGGCAGTCTTAAAAGCTGAATCCAAGAAAGTTGACAAACATGAAGCTGCTTGTCTTGAAAACCAACACGTCTTTGTGCCCTTCGCTTTTGACACGTTTGGGGGCCTTGCTCCCGAAGCAATCCAGTTTTTAGATCGAGTGCAAAAGGTGGTGCAGAGTAACTCTCCTGCGGCCAAGGACACGAGCTTTATATTTAATAGAGTAGGCTTTACTATCCAAAAAGGGGTTGCGGCGCAGCTTGTTGCCCGTCTACCCGCGCCTGACTTGTAATTCTTGTTGGTATTGATTATAATATAAGGATCAAATTATTACCGACTACTTAATGAAAATGAAGTCAATATAATGTGCAAATTTAGTAGAGCATAACAACCAATAAAATCAAAATCAACAAAACACATAATCCAAATGAAATGAAATTCAAATCCAATATAAAAATTAGTTCATTATAATCAAAACCTTAATACCGTAGACAGCGAAGTAAGATTCCGGTAAAGTATGAACTATACTTTTGCTTCAGTCCCATCCTAATATATACCACCAATTAGAGTGATGTAAAGATAACTGGACCATAAATCAAAAACTCTAAATCAACAACAAAGTGAACAAATGTGTTCCAATATCAGTGGGAAAATCCCAAAATGTAATTAACAAAACAAAGAAGTTGGTGATCCAAATTACTTGAGAGTTAAAGCTTATCCTTTTTACCGAGAACAACCATCGCATATCGAACCGCCATCATAAACAACCCATTTGTTTATCAAGCGGATGCTAGAAACAGAGCTATGCTCGTGGCACCAGAAAACCAAAGACCTAAAGACATTCCCAAAAAAAAAACCCAAATAAATCATCGATTACCAGAAGACCAAATTAAGTGTACCTGTGCACTATTGTAGGGAGGATGAAGCCATGCAAAAGGAATACCTATTGTCGTTGTCATAAGGTTAGGGAAGAAGAGGTGGGAGGCGACCGGAGACTTGATGGATCAACGATGGTGTTCTCTCGAAAGCTTGGTTCACTCTTTTCTCTCTCGCTCTCTCTCCGTCTTCTTTTTCACCTTTTTAATTTTGTACTGTGGTAAATTAAGACAGGTGTAAAAGGAAATAGCAATACATGCTGAATTGGGTAGACACGTAGAAATATTAAAAGGCACTGCTTAAGCTCCTTTGAACAGGTGGCACAAGAGTCAGGAGGACATAGTTTGTTTTGCACATCTGGCCTAATATGTTGTACGAAAGAAAACCCTTGTTTCATACCATAATTTCTAAAATGCCATCACACTATTATTATTATTATTATTATTATTATTATTATTATTATTATTATTATTATTATTATTATTATTATTATTATTATTATTCTGGATGAATTCAAACGAGAGAGAGAATAAGAGAGAGAAAGGAGTTAAGAGGAGAGAGAAAGTGTGTGTGTGGGGTGGAATGGGGTGGGTTGGGTTGGGTTGGGTTATTAATAATATGATAATGTTAAGTTACTATAATACCACTCACAAATAAAACAAAAGCAAGACACATGACACCATATTATTGGCTGGATGGAGTTCTTTAGTTCTTTCATGAAATGGGGGTTCATAATGGAACCTAATCCTATATATATATATATATAGGTAGAGGATCCTGTAGGAATATTGGTTTGTGTGAGAAGTGTAGGAAGGATTAAAAATTGATATGTATGCATATTTTTTTGACGTATTCATGATGTTTTGTATTGTTTTGCTTAGAAAAACACCAAACATAACAAATTAATAACCGAAAACAATGTATTTTCAGCAGAGTGTTTTAAGTAATTAGTAGGGTATTTTAAGCAGAGTGTTTTAAGTAATTACTATGGTGTTTTATTTGTAAAGGTTTGTGTGCAACAAATGAATTTTGGCCAAATGGAAGTTTGTGGCTTTTATTTAATGAACAAGAATTACAATGAAAAGACGAATGTGATACCTTATTACAATTAAGTCCTAATTTGGTAATTAAAGACTTGAAGACTTTGAACGATGGATGTCCAAGAGTGTGGTGCCACGCGAGTAGAGATCCGGTTGTAACAGCATTTATTTGAGGAGACGGTGTGGATGGTCCATAGTAAACATCATTAATGTTCACTCCTCGCATGAGATGCGCCCCCCGTGCGTAGGTCCTTAACAAAAAAATGATAGGGAAAAAATTCAACAGACACACGGTTAGTTCGACATATTTTAGCAACAGAAATAAGGTTATTTCGTAAATGTGGAACAATTAACACATTAAGGGAAGGGTTTTACCGTCACCTAAGACAATCTCATCCGGACCTCCGTATTCTGAAAGAACGGGCAATGAAGTTTCCTTTGAGGCAGTATGACTTGATGCACCGGTATCCCACATCCAAGGTGGGTTCATGGTTGTCGAGTTTGCTGAAGTGTAGTTGACCACAGGAACCGATGACGGGCTTCCATGAACCGATACATTGTTTTCTTTTAAAAATCGCCCAAGTTTCCGACAATCTTTGGTCTCGTGACCAGAAATGTTGCAGAATTGACAATAAGCATTGTTGCGGTTGGTCCGGTTGGTGTTGGGCGGTGGTCGAGAGGACCATGAGGGTCGGTTTTGAGGTACATAGGCAGGAGAGTTGGATCTGTTGAAACGATTGTCTTACTGCGGTCTATTATAAGAACGTTCAGTTTGTCGTTGGGTTTGGTTTACTGTAACAATGACCGGAACTTGAGTGGTCTCTTTTAGGGAGCGTTCAAAATCAAGCAGTTTATCAAAGAGTGACGCAAAAGATAGTGTGGTGTCTTGGGCCTTTAAAGCAGTGACAAGACTGGCAAATTCCTCGCCTAGTTGATTCATGATGTGAACAACTAAATCTTCCTCATCCATGGGACTCTGAGCGATGGCGAGTTCATCATAGATGGATTTCATGTCATGCACGAACTCAGTTACTGAACGAGATCCTTTGGAATATATTAAAGTTTACTGCCGAGTATCAACGGAGTTACATAGATAAGGGATATGGACACTTAAACCAAGTCAACAGTTGGAAAATGACTGTAGCTCATTGTCAATTGTTAACCCTTTGTGGCCGGATTGTACGTTTTTTCCTATTACAAGCAAAAAAAGAACGGTTTGATCTTTACAGGATCTTTCAGTTCCTCCATAATTAATCTTTGAGAAGGTCTAAAAAATACATCATTACCAAAATGACTATATGGTTTTATATTATATGGCAAAGTATGAGGTTGAAAGAGCTGTAATTTACTCAAGTTTGAACTAAACAAAAGTGTTGAATCCAAGATAATAGTCGGTTTAAAGTTAAGCCTGCAAAATGATTGGGTTGGGTAGGGTAATGTAACGGGTCATACAGGGTTTAATCAGAAACGGGTCAGTTTGGTTTGGGTCAAAGGCAGTTTTTTTTAAATCAAAATAGGTTCGGTGATATAGGGAGTCATATTAAAAAGGATTCACAATTCTGAATAGTAGATAATTATTGCTTTAACTAATTTGTTGAGCTAACGATTCTAATCGAACACCAAATTAACAGAAGCATATACTGTCTAACAAAAGCACTGAAACCAAATTAACAGAAGCATATATTGTCTGCTCTGAATTTAATTTTTTCTACAATTTGTTGATTTCATTCTGAAAACATTATTGTGTATCAACATAGAAGACCCGTGATTCTCATGAATATATCAGTTCCCAAATAAGAAATTAAAGTTAGTGACTTAGTGTTCGTTATGTTTCTATTAAACTCACTCAATAGACTTTTTCTTCACATAACTTTCAATCATGTCAATGTACGTAAATAGTGTCATAAAAAAACATTTAAACAACACAAGTGCAATGCTATACAGATATTTGTATGTAAGGTAAATTCATATATGAGTATCTCTTAACAAAAGAGTGAGAAAGTCCCAATTAAAATTAAACAAATACCATAAGATAAGAAGTACATAACAAATATTTATACACACATACCTACATCATATAACACATATATGCCTTGCAAATATAGAATCCTAAAAGCAATATCAAAATGAAAAACAAGCAATGATAATATGTATGTGAACTACTGGAATTCGAGCGGATCTATATTTCATCTCTTCATCTTGTTAACTCTTACCATGACTGCAACGTGTATCTTGTCAATGGTGTCCGCAACATACACGAAAAGATTATGTCTCCATCGCTTCTTCAACACTAAAACTACAATAACACCCCAAAACCCTGTTGCAAAACCACAAGTTATATCCATATAAAACCATAACTTGTTGGGCTCATGAGTTGCTTCATATTTGCTATTCGCTTTTGTGGTTGGGTCTTCATGATTGGAACAATTCTTTGGCAATGGATCTCCGCATAGATCTTTATTCCCTGCATATATTGATGGATCGATGAGGGTCTGTAATTGATTTCCTGTCGGAATTCGGCCCGACAAGTTGTTGTTTGACAAATTCAAATGGCTCAAAAAAGTCAAAGCTGCAATGCTCGGAGGGATGAGACCGTCCAACTTGTTTCCTGATAAATCGAGAGAAATTAACCCTGTCATGTTTCCAATGTGGTCTGGAATGCCTCCGCTGAGATGATTATTGGACAAATTGAGACCCACCAAACCCTTAAGTGTAGTTAACTCTATAGGTATGTCTCCAACAAGTTTATTGCTTGAAAGGTCCATGTTAGTGACAAAAGACCATGTATTCGTATATTCAAGAGAAATGCCTTTTAGTACCTCAATAAACCCCTCCTCGATACCCCCAACAAACTCATAATAAGTAGGTTTGTCAACCATACCTTGCAATTCTCCTAGACAATGAGGGATTGTTCCTATAAAGCTATTGTGTGCAACATCCAAAACTTGAAGCTCTAAATTTTTGCATAGAGACCGAGGAATTTCTCCAGTGAAGTTGTTGTTGTGTAACCTGAAAACCTGCAATGATTTCATTTTTTCTCCAATCGATTCCGATATTTTTCCGCATAATACATTATCACCCAAATCTAAGACCCGTAAACCACTTAGACTCCAAATTTCTGCAGGAAGCTTACCACTAAAGTTATTATTATTCAAGTTCAATGAAAATAGTAATGACATGTGCCCTATAGAACTTGGAACGGTGCCACTTAACCCATTTGAGTTAAGTTTCATGAAATACAAATTATGGAGATTCTTAAAACATTTGGGAATTCTCCCGGTTAACCTATTTCTGGAAAGATCAAGACAAACTAACTGTGTCCACTTGCACAACGAGCTTGGAATCGACTCATTGAAAAGGTTATTTTGTAGAAATAAGGAATAAATTCCAGATTCCCCACTTGGAAGGCTGGTTAAGGGTCCGCTGAGGTTGTTGTGGGAGAGATTTATGTAAGAATTTATCGGCATCTTTTGCAACCATGTGGGCAAAGGTCCTGAAATTGTGGCATTAGACAAGTCTAATCTTCGAAGTTTTCTCTGATTTTGAAGCCATTTTGGAAAACCATTTCCAATCTTGCAAGAACTGATATCAATACTTATTAACTGGAATGGAGGCATCCACTCACGTGAAACATTGAATGTCAACTTACTGTTATGACCTACATCCAAGTACTTCAACATTGAGAGGGTAGCAAAATGGGATTCATAAACTACTCCGTCCAAAGAATTATAAGAGATCTCAAGAGAACTGAGCTTGGAGAGTTGCCCAATTGAAACTGGAATAGTCCCACTTAACTTATTGTCGCCTAGAGACAAAGTTGTTAAAGCAGCTAATCTACCGATGGATTCTGGAATTGAACCGTTCAAGTCATTTCCAGAAAGGTAAAGTTCCGTAAGTATACGATTGAATGTCGGAATGGGACCTGTTAAGTGGTTACCAGATAGATATAACACTTGTAACAACTTTAATTTACTCACTGATTCTGGAATGTAACCTGTTAAGTTGTTAAAGAAGAGATCTAAGTGTTGGATGTTAGAAAGGCTAGTAAGATTATGAAGAACATGAGATAGAGGTATCTCTTTGAGGTTACAAGATGACAAGTGGAGCTCTAATAAAGAAGGGATCATGCTTAGCAAGTTTGCAAAGCTGGATGAAAAGTTTGACGCAGCATCAAGAGGAATGTTTGAAAGATCCAAAAATTGTAGGGATGTCATGTTTCGAAAAAAGCGAGGTAGTTTATCTGTGAAAATATTCCCGCTAAGATCCAGGTGTTTGATGTTGGAAAGTGTAGTGCTAAAATTACGAAGAAGGCCACGATCGTCAATCAAAAGACCACAATATGTCAACTTTAACACTTTTAACGAAGGAGCCATGTAAAACCACACATCAAAGATTTTTGCTCCAGTAAGATTCACATAACTCAAGTCAAGATAAGCAAGTGACGAAAGGCCGGAAATCCAGGTAATATCATGTGACACGAGGTTGAAATTTTCTGAACGAAGATCAAGAATCTTTAAATTTGAAAGATTTCCGATGTGATAAGGTATAATACCAGAAAAATCTGCATTGGAGAGATTGAGGTAAGCGAGTCGTTTCAAGGATCCAATGAACTCAGGGATCCGATTGCTTTGAAAATCATTCCCACTCAAGTCTAAGTATTTTAGATGCCTCAGCTCTCGTAAAGAAGTGCTCAACTTTTTTCCAACTAAGTATTCTGTATAAGAAGTATAAGAAGTATAGTGAACACCTCTAAGATGAAGACTTTCCACATTTCCAGTGACACCATCACACGTGACTCTTTCCCAACGGCAACAGTCATCGCCAACCCATGATGACAACATATCATATGATGGCGATATATCATGGCCAATGGTGACACTATGTTTGAACTCGAGAAGAGCTAGGCGCTCATGCTCAAAGCAAGCCACCGAGCTATTTCTATTTTGAGCACCCAAACAGGATTTTGTGGTTACAACCAAAATAATAGTTACAATAATAAAATGGAGCCCCAAACCCCATTGATAACCCATTATATAACCCACAACACTGATTAAGATAGAAAAAAAATATCAAATGTAAAGATGGAATATTATGATGAAGTGATGGGATTTGAGATTAACTAAAGATTTTCATATATAGATCTAGAAATGATAGAAAAGCATAGCCATAGGAGACTTGGAAGTCAATATGGTAGATTATATCCACAAACTAGTAATCTTTGGGTCCTACTATGTTTTTCTATTTCTTCACGCAATAAACTTTGAAGTCAACATCCCCATAATATTCTTGAACATTAGTGTCATTGATGCTTAACAAAGAAACACACTAACAATCAATATGAAAACAAGATAGTCTTAAGCCAAAATATGAAAGAAAGAAAAAAAGAGACCCCTCAATGGGAAACAGACTATTCATTGTCAATTTCATTTTTTTCATTGTTGACAATCTTAAACATGGAAGAAGGATGTTTGATTTGGATGTGTGTTGGCGTATTTAAAAATAAGAGTATTTTGAAGTCATTTCTATAAGACTGTGTTGTGGTGTGCGAGCGAGCAAGTGACCAGACGAGCCACTTGGCTCGCGAACACGACAACGGGGTGGCGCGAGGGAGGCTGCGAGCGAGCTGGCGTGAGCGTGCTCGCGTGGGTTAGCGTGGGAGGGAGAGGAGAGTAACGACTCTTTTGAGGGCTGCTAGCGTCAGAGGTCAAGGTGAGCCACACCATGGCCAGGTGAGCGAGCGGCTTCCTTTATCCGGTGCCACATCGTGTTCAGTTGTCGTGATATAAGAGGATAGAGTTTGTGCTTAAGGTGAGCCACAACACATAGTCTAAGTTGAGGGGTATAGGCCACTCCAACCCCTAATTAATATAGTAGGGTATCATTCTTTTAATAATGTCATTTTGATTGTGATTGGGAACCAATACTACTAAAAAAATGGTTTTTTATTATGAAGTAATGTATTGCTCATAATATATGTGTGAACAAATATGAACAAAAGCCCATGGAATTTCTATGTGTGAACAAATATGAACTGATAATACAATGCTTTACAAACAAGCACTAATATTTTTTTAAAATTTGACAGAAGTTTAAAATGCATCAAATAAATTTTAAATTTTCTTTCATACTTGTTAAGTTTGTATAGACCTTAACATTCGCCTAAAGGTCGATGAAAATAAAGCTTGTTATTATTTGCAAATTTGATTTAAATGTTTCAATTGTCTAACTCTTAAATAAATAACATGTCTATTTGCCTAGTTATAGTTTCTATTAAACTAGTTATTATTTTATAAGTGCTAAAAGTGTATAATAGTTTCAAAGTTAACCGGTTTTTTAACGAAAGTTAGTCTAAAGGACAGATAGTGCAATTTCGCTAATATTTAAGACAATCTGTGTAATTTTCTCTTGTTACAAGTTAAATAAAATAAATTAGTCCTGTAAAAAACAAATTAATAGAGAACATATAAAATATACTTATACATCATTACCCAAATATGCACATGCAAGGCATTCTTGTCAACAGTTGAAACATTTTCCATCTTTTTTTATCAAACGCGATCGACCACCACATGTATATCCCTATTTCCACATGTACATCAAACGTGATCGACCACCATTTCACTACAAGAATTGTAATCAATAGAGGCGACATCATTAGAGGCGACTTGCAAAAAGTCGTCTCTATTACTTAGACTTAACCAAAGCCCTTAGATCATGACATGATCTAACGGTTTGTATTATAAGAATAAAAATCACCAATGGAGGCGACTACATGTCGCCACTAGTACTCATGATCCAAACAAACACACTAGATAAATTACTGGCCGTTGGATCGTATGATAATCTAATGACTGAAAATGATTTACCCTAAAAATACATCAAAGCGGGAAAAACCACTTTCTTCCTCACAATTCCCTCCAATGTCTTCTCCGCACTCCTTCTCACCCTCCAATCTCTCACCCTAAAAACACAACAAAGTTCAAACACCTCGAGAAGCCGGCTCAAACACCTCCACGGTGACAATCTCTCACTTTGGTTTTTAGTGCTTCTTCATATTGAAGTATTAAGTGTTAGCATTGGATTTATAGATTATTTTAGGGTAGGTATTGAATATTGATATTTGAGTTATGCATTTTTTAGCCTATATTATCTTATTAAGGAGGAGTGATGACTAACATAGTTATTTTCATTTTCTTACCACTTAAGAAGCAACATGTACAACATATTTAAACAATATATAAGGGCATTATAGGAATATTGGTGACAATTAAGACACCGAGGAGGGTATAATTGTAACTTTACCAACCTCTCATACTCATAATATGAAAAACTGTTCCAAACTTGCCCTTATGTATACTGATTAGGGATGAGCATCCGGTCCCGAATACCGATCCCGAACCGAAAAAATACCGATCCTGTACCGAACCGATACCGAACCGAGGGTGTTCGGTATCGGTATCGGTACCCACATTTAGAGGTTTTCGGTTTCGGTATTATCGGTATCGGTACGGGATCGGTATCGGTTCGGTATTTTAAGGTAAAATACCGATACCACACCGGTACCGTACCGATACCGAACCGATACCGATACCGTACCGGTATAATCGGTATCGGTATCGGTATTGGTTTTTTGAAATTTTCGGTATCGGTATTGTCGGGATCGGTATCGGTTCGGTACCGATACCGTCCCGAGCTCATCCCTAATACTGATCGACTAAACATCCTTCACTGCAATCAATTTCTTAAATGTTAGAATGTGAACCATGAAACAAAGTGTATCAATTGCAAGTCAGTGAATGCTGTAATTGAAAATTCGTACGTTTCTTTCACACTCACATAATTTTAGGTTTTGAATAGCATAAATTGATTCTTTTGGATCAATTGTGCTACGGAATCGATTACATTCTTTCATGTAGGTTCGTTAACTTATCTTGGATCAAAAGGAGACCATGGCAAGGATTGATTTCAGCATGGTGGTCTCAAAAAAAGATTAATGCCATAGTCTTCTTACCTATTCTCGATTATTAAGGTTTCAGGTACCTACTTTTCCATGGTTTGGTTTAGGTTTAATTTAATTCGTTTACCATTTTGTGTTCTTATTAATCATAGTGTAGACTCGAGATCGATTGATTGTCGATGACCACAGGAAGAAGGTACGTATTTTCCTAATCTCAATTTTATGGTTTTGAATTGTTTATGGTTCTTTGTTTATTTTTTTGTTTATCAATTGTGCTTGCATTGGAATTTGGGTATTGAACTTTTGGTGATAGTAGAATAAATAGTTTTTCTTCGGATAATGTGGTTGCATTGGAGCCTAACTTGAACACATAATTTGAATTCGGCTCAAAAAGGGTAATGGAGAATAAGAACTAATATTAAAGTTTTCTAAACAAAATTACGCCGACGAGTAGCTGCTGTATGTAGTGGCGGAATGTGATCATGGTGATTTAGTTAGACTTTGATTGATCAGTGTGATATTACAACAGCTAGCATTAAAGCTAATAATGGTTTTAATGCTCTTTATATAGTTGCTAAACAAGGAGATTTAGGTAGCTAAGTGGTCATAGTTTTTTATTTTAGTATGTCATGTGATGAACAATTGAATTACGATCAAGATGTTGTTTTTAACTATTGTTGATTTTATATACATATTTTTTTAAAAGTTAACATGGAGGCGCACGCCGCACCCGGAGTTAGTGATGACGGTGGATGTGTCGAACACTACGGCTTTGCACACCGCGGCATTAAAGAAGAGGCAGATGAGGATGATGACGGTTTCTCTTCTCTTTCGCCGCTCTTGGGTTTTAGGTATGCACCTCTGAATTGGATTTCACTTTGGTTATTTTTGTTCTATCCATTTCGACGTCCACTGTTCTCATCTTCGTAACAATTTTTTCAGATCCTACATCAAGAGAGAGATATAGAAGGAGGTGCTCCAACGGTGCTTCAAATGTTTCTGCGGTGCTAGGCATGCTAGGTATTCTGATTTGGTTTTTTGATAGGGTTTTAGAGGCTGGTTGATTTAGACAATTATTGTGTGAATGTGAAATGGTGCCTTAAGCTTCAGTTCTGATAGGTTTATTGGTTATGTCTTGACTCTTTTCAAACAATTTATATGAGGTAATAGTTTAGGTGGTTGTATTTGTTGTTATTTTATAGTAACCTGTTGGAAATCACTTAATTTGTGTTTAGGAGGAAGATTCAGTGCATGAGGTGCATTTTATAACGCAACCTTGGGGCCACTTCAATCTCATTAAATAGGTAAGAAGTTGCTCATGGAGAAGTTGTACGCATTGTTGGTATTATTATAAAATAAATCTCTATTTGTATTGTCTGTTGGTATTATTATAAATAAATCTCTATTTGTATTACCTAATTTTTAAGAGTTGGATGGATTAAGCTAATTTTTCAAAGCTGTACGCATTGTTGAATTTTGAAAATCTTACAGCCTTTTTCCCCCTAAGTTGAGCTTAAGGAGATCTAAATGGAATAGAACCAAACCGATGGAATATGGTTTAAAATAAACTGAACTGTATCATATTATGTTTTATAAATATTAGTTTATTCGTAGATTTATCAAAGTTCGCGTTAATTACACAAACGGTCTTATAAATCACGAATTATGATTTGGGGGTTTTTTCGTTTGTCGAGAGTCGCGACGGCGAATAGGTTTTTTGAAGATACGAAGAACCGGGAGGTTTCGCTGGATGCTGTTACTTATAATACTATGATTGAGTTGATGACGGGTTGAAGTTGTTTCAAGAAATGAAAGGTTTTGGTATGAAACCGAATGATTTTACGTATTCGGCTTTATTACCTGGAGTTTGTGATGCTGAGAAAATGGGTGATGCGCATGCTATTGTGAAGGAAATGGTGCACTGTCATATTGCCCCGAAGGATAAGTCCGTCTTTTTACAGTTGATTTCTAGTCAGGGTAAGGCAAGTAATCTTAAGGCAGCTGCAGACATGCTTAAGTTCATGATGCGATTAAACGTCACTCCTAAAGCTGGACATTACGGTGTTATAATCGAAAATCTTTGCAAAAACGGTGTTTATGATGACGCTGTTAAGTTAATAGATCAACTTATAGAAAATGAAACCGTGTTGAACACTACGGGTAAGTTGGAGCTCGAATCAACTGCGTATAACCCGATGATTGAATATTTATGTAACAATGGTATGACAAATAAAGCTGAAACTTTATTTCGACAGTTTATGAAGTTGTCGTCTTGGATCCGATTGGATTTAATAGTTTAATACAGACAATGTTGCAAAACAGGGCCGAGTTGACTGATTACTCTCCGAGTACTCGCTCCAGGGTAGGTCGCCGAGTATAGCCGAGTTGGCCGATTACTCTGAGTACTCCCGCATAGGCCGATTTGACCCCCGAGTACTCCCCCGATTAATCCGAGTACTCGCTCCAGGGTGGGTCACCGAGTACAAGCCCAAACCGAGTTTTGCACACTGAATACAGGGTCATTCAAAAGAAGGATCGCCTGATTCGGGGTTTGAAATTTTAAAGACCATGATGAGGAAAAACGTCCTGTGTCAAGAAGTTTCTTACAAGTCTCTAATTGAGAGTTACTTGAAGAAAAACGAGCCAGTCGATGCTAAAACCACATTCGATTGCATGATTGAAAGCATGAGCCGATGCTAAAACCAAATTCGATTGCATGATTGAAAGCGGGCATAACCCGGATGCGTCTCTTTACGGGTCGGTAATGGGAAGTTTATTTGAAGACGGAAGGGTACAAACAGCAAGTCGAGTGATGAAAATCATGATTGAGAAGGGTTTAAAAGAGCACAAAGATTTGGTTTCCAAAATCTTGGAAGCACTTTTATTAAGGGGTCATGTTGAGGAGGCTTTAGGAAGAATCGACTTTATGATGAATATCGTATACTTGTGGGCTCTTGGTTACCCTGGGTTGGTTACCCAAGGGGTTGGTGTCGTGAAACCGAAAGACGATGATGGGGGGCATAGGCAGGTATGTGATTACTAGAGCATGATCTGGTAATAACTTTCGATCTAATCATATATTCATGTTTACTAATGATATATTGGTGGTTCTTTTAGAGTCCCGTTCACTTACCGTTCTATTGGATGTAGAGTAAACCTATTACTTCAACAAAAAAATGGATGGAAAACGGAGTTAGTAGACTCCGGAAATGAGAATGGATATAATACAAACAAGAATGTAGATAATGCCTAGTTTCAAGCATTCCATCTTGCACAATTTCAAGGTTTTGTTTATTTATTTCAACTTTTGGTAAATATTTTTCTATTCAAGTTTTGTGAGATTTGACTAACTTCTTTATAATAGTGACTTGATTGGCCACATATTTACTTATTTGTTTTAAATAAACCTTGATTCACATTACCTTTAATCCAGTGTAAATACTATCTACACAATTTCAGGTTGAGATACGAGGGCATCAATATGGATGGCCGCTACATGCTGCCTATTGCTACCATTCTAGAAAAAAAAAGCCCAGTTGGTCAACTTTCATGGTTTTACAAAGGAGGTACCATTTGTAATAAAAAGCTTCACTCAACATGATGGCGTAAATATGTACCATCTAGAGCATAACTTCTTGAAGCTTAACTTTTGGGAGCGCTTTTCTTTTGCAACATAAGTGTAACTTCTATAGTTTTTGTACTCGCTCGATTTTCATACGTGAGGAACTGAATCAATAGTCTGAACAGATTCGGTTGCAATATTGGTGTTCGTTTTTATAGTTTTTGGTATTCGTTTTATAGTTTTCATTTGTTAGATTTAAAACACATGGTGTTATCCTTTTAACATGTCAAACAGTTATTTTTTAGTTTTGTCTTTTAGTCGTCATACTGAGTTGTGAAAACATAATTGACAATAATAATCATACATTTAAATGTTTTTGAAGGGTTTTAAATAGGGGATCACCATAAATAATAACCCACAAACGCCACATGCGCACCATAAACCCCAACAACAACTACGAGACTACAAAACAGTCGCACCCGCCGCAACGCGCGGGCATTCCCACTAATAGGTGTTAATATTAGAGTATTGTTTTAGGTTTGGTATCAATATTACTATGTTATAGTTGTACATTTTTTTAGCCTTTAGGATATGTGTTAATATTAAAGTTACATTGGAGTTATACATTGTTTTAGGTTAGGTGTTAGCATTGGAGTTGTACATTGTTTTAAGTTAGGTATTATTATTAGAGTTATACATTAACATTAGAATTATACATTGTTTAAGGTCAAGTGTTAAAAACAGAGTTATACACTATTTTTAGGTTAGGTGTTAACATTGGAGTTATACAATTGTTAATTGTTTTAGGTTAAGTGTTACCCGAAGCTTTCCTGCATGTAAATGCGAAGCGCATTAGTCTATTTCATATGTAAAGTTGATGTGTCATATTACATTTCTCAATCCTGGGATGCTCCCGGGGTATAATCTAGTATATAAATATATAAAATATTCATACAATCTCCCCAAATATATGCAGATAGTCTAGGCGTAAAGAAAGATCATAATAAAAAAGTTTAATATGAAACAATCGATTATAATGAAAATACAAATATCTCTAACACGAAATATGCGTGTAGGTGATAGTTTATCTTAAACCTCAATACAGGACAACTGCTCAAGCAAGAGGTGGAGAAAAATGTAGTTGTTGTTGAACTACTATCATCAGCTGTCAAATTTGAGGTTACTATCGAGCATACAATTGTGTTATGGTGCCATCATCAACTGATAAAACAGATTCAAGTCCATGGCAACCCTCTTCACTAAAAAAGGCTGGTTGTTTAGGATCGGGCAATGTTCCCTCGCTAACCAGCATCAGAACCACTGACAACATAGTGGGCCTATCTTCTGCTTGATTTTGTACACATAACAGTGCAACATGTATTGATCTTAGTACTTCTGAGACTACAAATGAGGCCTGTAAAGATTCACTCATTAATTCAATAGACCTGCCTTCTTTATAGAGTCTCCATGCCTACGTGAAAACATAACACAGATTTGGTACATAATAAAATGTAATGGTTAAAAACTATCTACTATTTTCTAGTCAAGATATTAGGATTTAGTTTTGTAACTTAATTTACATGTCCCAGGAGGTTATCTCTGCAGTTTTCATATGAGAATTCTCTGATTTTCTTTCCACTCACTATCTCCAATACCAAAACGCCAAAACTATATACGTCTGACTTTGTAGAGAAATGTCCGTATATTGCATACTCGGGAGAAATGTAACCACTATAGCATAATTAATACAAAATAAACAAACAAATTAGTTTTAGAATATCTCATTTAGTCTCGTCTTACTTTTGGGAATAAAAAAGTTCAATGTTAAGGAGGATTCTTACTATGTTCCGACGACTTTCTTTGTGTTGGCAATGGTATCATGTCCTATAAACTTTCTAGCAAGGCCGAAGTCGGATATTTTTGGATTCATATCACCGTCCAGTAATATATTACCTGCCTTGATATCCCTGTGAATAATTTGAAGGCGGGAATCTTGATGTAAATAGAGAATACCTCGAGCTATTCCATGAATAATGTGAAAACGCTTAGGCCACTCAAGCATCAGACTTTTTGTTTCATCTGCCAAAAGGTGACAACAATTTGTGTTATTGTATAAAATTTGAAAGCAAGATACTACGTGAAATCTAGACATATATATATATATATAGAGAGAGAGAGAGAGAGAGAACCAAATAGAAATGAGTCCAAGCTTTTATTGGACATGTACTCATAAATCAAAATCAGTTCATTTCTGTGGATGCAGTGACCAAGAAGCTTCACAAGATTTCGGTGCTGTAGTTTTGCAATACAAATGACTTCATTCTTAAATTCCTCAAGACCTTGTAAAGATGTTTCAGAAAGCCGCTTCACTGCTACTTCTTGTCCATCTTCCAAAACACCCTAAAAAGATTGAAATTATGAGTTTATGACTACCTTTTTGTATAGTTTAGATTATATATTGATTCTCATAAGCATTATTGATGAACCATTGGCAATTTACCTTGTAAACGGGCCCAAAGCCACCTTCTCCAATCTTGTTGGAGACATTGAAATTACCAGTAGCCCTTGCTACTTCATATAGGCTAAAAAATGGTAAATCATCAAGATGCTCACTGCAGTTTTCTACAAAAAAAATATGTTAGAATACTCCAACTTACATAATTTGTTTTATAGGTATTCTATAAGCATGTTTCATATCTAGAAGCAAAAAGTGACTTACTTTCCTCCTTCATGACAAGCCTTTTCATTTTGTTTATTAAGGCATATGACAGTGCAAAGAGAACTAGCACAACTAAAGAAGTTAGAATCATCGCTATAAGTATTCCTTTCGTTTTCTTGGAATCCGACTGAGATTCGATAAAACCTTTCATCAAGAAACAATAAACATCAGAATAATAGTACAATTCAAGATAATAGAAGTGTTAGCTATTATTAAAGAAACATATGTACCTGATAACTCAGAGGCAGCCACTCTTACATAAATGTCATGATCATCATCATACTCTCTGATATCCATTAGATCACCAAACCATATAAGGCATCCACTTCCCCCATTTCTTATATCTAAATTTGCATAAGCTGTACAAGAGCAATTCTTTCTGCAAAACCTTTCACATTCTCCAAGGGTCATATTGTGATTATACCATGAAAGTCGTGTGTCGGGTAGCTTTAAACCTGACATTTTTTTAAAGCCATCATCACTCCCACAATTCAAAGGCTTTTGGCTTTGACACCCACTTGACCAATCTGAAGCATCCCATTGTTCTGAATTTCTTGGCTCAAAACCTTGCATACAACTACAAGGTGGATGGTTACTAATGCTACAGATTCCATACGGACCACAAAGTTCGTAACGATCACAACTATCTACTTTAATATCTGCATACACAATCCACTCTTGGGTTCGCTCGATCCAATGAAAAATTTGTGTCTTTCCATCATACGTTAGAACGATCCTTATTTGGTTAGCTGAACTTTTGTGTTCTTTTGTAAAGTATATTTCGTTCTCATTAATAACAAACTTGGATAAGTAAATTGGATTTTTATTATCAATAGGATAACCACTATAGCCCTTACCATTCCACGGTCCAAATCTTGCTGTTATAACTTGACCTTGCCTCCCAAAAATTTGCGGATATCCATTCGTGTCAATTCTATTATTATACACACCTATAGAAGGATCATCAGGACTCTTCCAAGATGTCATGGACCACTCTAAACCTGTTACCAAATTCTTCCCGGTTTTCATTCCTATAAGCAATGTGTCACCAGGATAATCAAAACTTTGCCAGATTAGATTTTGTTTGCTATTGTTTTTATTTTTATCCCACACAACAAGATTTCCAGTATCTAGAAGCTGCAACACCGGATTATAACTCCGCCCACGTACTTTCAAATTTGACGACCACACCAGAGTGTTGCCCCCATTGAGAATTTGCAAGTTTCCATTGCTACTGACTTTGAATGTGCCTGATGTGTCGGTAATTGGTTTTTGCCTATTAGCAACCCAAACAACAGTGAATTTTGATATCTTCTTGTACCATATCCCTAAGTATCGATTTGTGGATTTTCCAGGGCTGAAAAATCCCACTTCAAAATTTTGACCGTCAGAAACAATGGTTTCACCATCTTTGATTGGTTGATTTGCATAGATGATATCAAGTGCAATACAATTTGATAGCAGAATGATAAAAGCAGTAAAGAAGAATATTAGTATGGAATGGTCCTCCATAGATGATGTTTTCCAAAGAACGTATTCGCGTTCTTATGGAGTTTACTTGGCTGAAAATAACACCTTCAAGTTGTAAATATAATAGATGGTTCATGGAATCATGGTTGAAATTTCTGTGTTCAATTATTCCAACTGCGTAATTGAATTTACTTGTCATATTGTTTGGCGTGTAATCTCATGACACTTGGCACACTTTTGATTTTCAGATATCGTTGATATTGTGTTGGAAGGAAAATCTAGTTTTATTGTTACTTGGAAGTTGTCAACAAGAATTAGGTACATATTCATCATCATTCCCTTTTGGACCCATTTTTGAAATAAACAGTTATTTCACAACGACTTTGAAAATTAATGCCGTAATATATGGTTTTAAAATAGATATTTTCAGAGGAGGAATAGTATGTTTTTTAGAGACGTGTTGATGCGACATGTTTAAAAAATAAATAATAATTAAACGCACTAAATACCAATATTTTTTTAAATAAATACAATAAATAAAAATTACAAAAAAAAACTATAAGTTAAAAGAAAATTTAAATTATAAAATTAAGTGACCGGTAGGTTTGGTTTGTCGAATTGGATATCTAAACTACCAACGTGTTTCGTTAGATCAAATCGTACTCCCTCCGTCCCATTTTAGACGTCATGAGACCCACAAAAACACAGATTAAGAAATCTTTGATTGTATATTCTCTGAGTTTTAAAATGACAATAATATTCTCAAGTTATTGTTTTAAATCTTTGATTGTCTTTTGTCTTTTAGAGGCAAAACTGGAAATTGCATTTTTATTTTTAGAAATGGACATTTAATTTGGGACAACAAAAAGTAGAAAAATAGACATTTAAAATGGGACAGAGGAAGTAGTTGACAGCGGGCTTGTTCATTCCTCAACTCCATAACAATATCATTGGTATCATTTGTCTTTGCCGGAGGGTCCATAACGTAATCTAGAGATATTGCGCACCCCTCTTCCTTTATGATCTTATTGTGCAATATGACACACGCGTACATAACACTCCTTATTTTCACTTGATCGTTCAAACGCACCGGTTAATAAATTATGTGCCATTTAGTTGTCAAAACACCAAACACTCGTTCAACATCTTTTCTCGTAGATTCTTGTAGCTTCTTGAACAATATTTCTTTGTTGACACTCGACAGTCGGAAACGAATAAGCTTTCACTAAAACTGACAAACTAGGGTAGATGCCATCAACAAAATATAACCCACGTCTATATTGTCTCCTGTTCACTATAAATGGACACGTCGGGGCGGTTACTTGTAACTCTGTATCGAATAGCAGTCACTGATGTAGAACATTAATGTCGTTGTTTGAGCCGGGAAGACCAAAGTACGCATGCCAAATCCACAAATCGTTCAACGCAACGGCTTCGAGCATGATCGTCGGTTTCTACTAGACATAGCTAAATATTCATCATATTCGTCAGGATTCGTTACCGGTTGCAAGTTAACGAATCGCGGATGTGCGCTTTTGTATCATTGTAAAACTCTTTTTACCCCTAGCATCGTACTCTTGTTGAAACCATTCAAATTTAGCTTCTGACATGTAATAGATGGTATCGAGGCGAGACAACCCATAAACAATATCAACGGTGTTATTGAGAAGTGACAGGTGAAAGCAGGCCGGGCGATGTTCATTATCAAAACAATAGTCAATGAAGAAATTCTTGATCACATTAAGCGTGAGATACACTTCAAACCTTGTTCACTAAGAAAACCGATGCCCAATATACATTCAAATTAGATAACAATAACAACTCTATAGGATGTATCCCTTTTGACTAGCATTTATAAACAACCCGATCTAATCCAACTAAACTAATTCATTTTCTAATCTCTATCCATAGGGTGACTTTATGGTATTATAAACCTTTTTTTAATTTGAAGACCCAAAATTAAATTTTTTGGTTGAGCACCAACCCAAGTTAAATTTCAAAGTCACTAACCACTATATATAGGCCGTTCCTAAAAATCATCAAAAATTCAGAGGACAAGGGCATATAGAAAAAAAAAAACCTAAAATATATATAATTAAAAAAAAAGCAATTGGACTATCGGAGAGACCAACCCAAGGAAATCGCCCACCGCCCTCCTCCAAGCCAGCTCCGGGAGCTAACATATAACATCCTGGCAACAAATGTATATGAACTTGCCTAACATTTGGAGTGTTAAATGTGACATGGCATGTTAATCGCCATTGCACACAACTCCCTTCTTACTTGTTAACATGTTAATCATGATGTTAATAGAGTAAATTAATGTCTTTTCCTTTTATAAACCAAACACCATTAAAGTGTATGGTTATATAAGTGTTAATTGCAGTTTTCGTCCTTGTGGTTTGCATCAACTAACAGGTTCAACATGAATATAACACTCTGAGTCCATAACTTTTGTCGAGCTAACACTTTACGTACCTGAGACTAACGGCCGTTAAGTTTTCTATTAGTTTGTGGGTGAAATGACTAATATACCCTTAGTTTTTGGACGAAATTACTAATATATCATCCATCTTCTTCTCCAACCAACCCACCACCACTCACCTCCGGTCGCCACCCACCCACCACCACCATCTCCACCGCCAAAATGTTTGTTAGGTAGATTTGATCACTGATTACTGTATCCCCATAATGACTGGTTACGAATTGCTCAAAAAAATTAAGGGCTCTGCAACCTTCCAAGAGGTCCCAGTCGTTATCATGTCATCTGAAAACGTTCTAGCACGGATTGACAGGTATTCACCCAACTTATTAATTGATTCATAGTTAAATGAATTTACAAATCAACAATCTTTATTTCATTTTATTATCATTGTATACCCTTTTCAGTACTAATTTCAGGTATTCTTGAATCTTTAGTTAATGAACCTCAGTAGTAAATTTAGGTTTTTACAGATTATTATTCTTATTATATCCCTACAATCAAATTCCTTAAATTTGATGTATAATAAGTTTGATTTATAAAGCATTCATTTATCTGAAATAATTATTAATTAGCACCCCCATCAAAAGGAAAATGTGTTGCTTAGCTGAAAAGAGTATGAAGTTAACGGATTGGGCATGAATGTTGATCTGATCTGATCAGGTGTTTGGAAGATTACATGTTTGGGACTACAACTACACAACAAGATCCATCACCTAATAACAACAACAACATCAACAAAGAAGATTATATCCCAATTTATTGTTTGTATATTATTCAACAACAATTGCTGAATTCGATCCAGAAATTGCAATCAGAGCCCATTGTTCCATAAATTAGGTTAAATTCAATTTCTAATTTCTGATCTTTTTTTTTAAAACTTGGGTTTATAAAATTAAAGTTAAATTATGGATATATATGATTCCAAGTACAAGGTCGTGGAAACGGTTGCTGACGATGGCGGTGGAGATAGTGGTGTTGTAGGTGGTGGTGGTGGGTGGGTAGGTTGGTTGGAGAAGAAGATGGATGGGTATAATAGTCATTTCACCCACAAATTATCAGATTGCTTAACGGTCGTTAGTCTCAGGTACGTAAAGTGTTAGCTCGACAAAAGTCAGAGACTCAGAGTGTTATACTCGTGCTGAACCTGTTAGTTGGGGCAAACCATATGAACGAAAACTGCAATTAACTCGTTATATAAAGTTAAACCATGGGTGAAATGGGGAAAAGTAGGTGATGTGATATCTAGGTGGAGTTAAAAAGGTTAAAGTATACCCCATGACCTAACAATATCTTACTTATGTTTCAGATAATATATTAGTTAAATATGGAATATTCGATCCATTTATCTATGAATTTGTCAAATTCTATTATCAATAACTATATATAAAATAATAGCACTATGATGACATGACATTTGGAGCAACCTCCCACTCCTTGAATGTGTCATATAGCATCATGTGGTGCATTCTTTTTTATTTTTTTTAATTTGTCGTGTTTTTAATCAAATTAATAAATTTGATAAAATCGTTCCTCTCTCTCGCGCGCGCACATATCTCCATCGGTCCTCCATCTCCATAATATAGGTTTTAATGGCAAAGAAGCTAAAATCGTTGAAGTAGTCGCTAAAGTTAAGTCATTTTCTTTGGTTAAAGGCTAGATCCAGGTTTAAGAATTTGGTTTGGAAGGATAGGGCGTCATGTCATTTGTATATGTTGTAGTTCCTTTGCTTCGGTCCTTGTTTTGAGGACCGGTGGCGTTTTTTAATGAAGTTCATCTTTAAAAAAAAATCAAGAAATATTATGCAATTTAGCGTAATTAGAAAGTCAAAACAAAATTCAAAATGTGTCAAAATTGGCAGATTTATGAACCGACATGTCTGTTAGGTAGGTTAGCTAGAACGGTTATTAAGTCATTGTATGGGTATAAATAACCTCTTGTGTATCGACATTTAGTGTGAATTTAGTATCTGATTGTGTTTTTTATCGATGTGTTCTTCCGAGTCCCTGCACATTCATGTGCATACTATTAATCTCTTAATTGTTCATCCAAGACACATTCAATAATCCAAGTTATCAATCGACCCTAGGCCCTCACTATTAGAGTGTATGTGTATGAGTTCTTACCAGTTGTCTTGACTGTTAATTTGTTATAACCGGTAGAGCAGGTTAGGTTGGTAGAGGCGGTTGTCACCGTCTATATATATTGTTGTTTGTATCTATTCTGTATTAAGGCTACACGGTGTGGTGGCGTGGAAATGGGATGTGAAGCCCTTCACGCCAGCCCACCACCCCGTGCTCAACATGGGGCAAGCAAAGGTGCATGCATACGTGGCGTCTTTTTATAGGTAGTCAAAACTAGTTGTTTGCAAACACCCAAAGGTGTGAAACAAGAAGTAATCTGGACGAGAACTGAATAGAACCTCATATAGAGAGGAATGATGAAGAATCAGGTAAGATAATCAGTTGATGAGAAAAGTAGCAGTGGCATACGCATCATACCAAAATTTCTTTGGTAAGCGAGCATGGAACAACAGTGCATGAGCAACCTCAATAAGATGGTGGTCCTTCCCTCAGCAACCCCGTTTTTTAGGGTATATATGGACATGAGATACGATAAATGATACTAGAATCGGAAAGATATCAAGCCATTTGGTGACGAACAAGCTCTAGATCACCATCGCACAAAGATGTTTGACAGTGCATGAGAAAATGTTCTTAACAAGCGATTTGAGGTGAAAAGCATCAACCGCCCGAGAACGATGAGTCAATGGATAAACACATGTGAAATAACTAAAATTATCAATATACATGAAAAAGTTTCAATATCCAAATCTAGACACAACAGGCACCCCAAATATCACAGTGTAAGACATGTAAAGGAATAGTTAATGAGATACAGTAGACGTAAATTGTAACCTGGATGATTCGGATACATTAAAAGCAGTACAATGTGTGATCATGAATTTCTCTGCTAAACTCGGAAAAGAAAATCTATGATCAGATAAATAACTGAAGTGAAGTTGTACCAATATGTGAAATAGTGAGAGACATACCCATTCCCAACAACTTTTTCGACACCGGTATATGGAATTGAGTCAAAGACGAGAGAAGAGTCAGCAGTCATGTGAGCAATGGCGCCAAAGTCAGGAATCCATGGATCTACCTTCTTGTAAATACAAGATAAATCGGCCATCAAACCAAAATAAGTAGATCCATGCTAGTTGGCCTAAGTGTGGCAAGGCCCAAAAACCGAATCGAATCGAGTAGCGGATCCAGAAGTATACAAGGTTGGCCCAAAATCAGAAGATCTAGGCCCAAAGCTAGAAGGACCATGCCCCGAAGAAGTTTGGATTAAAGAGGTTAGACAAATCGTTTGTATGATGGTGGGTTCGATTTTCGGTTTGCATAATACGAGTTGTTTAGGTTGGGACAAATGTTAGTGAATAGCGGTTGCCTCGTATCCCATGGACTCATTTTTTTAAGGTTTGGATGGAAGGAATTTGAGTGATAGAAAAATAGAGGTGAAAATGTTGGAGATGAGGATTAAAAATTTGTATGTATTAACGGAGATGTAAATGTGTATTATGTGTTTGTGTGTGTATCTTGAATTCTATTTCTTTATTTAAAACCCAATCGCTTGTTTCTTCCCTCCAAAACACAATCCAACGTTCACTTTTGGGCATCAACGCCCGTTATCCCAATGACGACGGCACCATTGGCGCCCCTTGTTAATAGAGTTGTGCAATGTTCAACGTCCTCAATAGCTGAGGTGGCACCGAGCGATAATGGACAACACATGGTCTAAAAGTATTAAAAAAGCCCTCCTCCTATTTGCACCAGTACCCCAAAACTTATTTGCACCGCCGTAGAGGCCTCTACGAGCTGTAGAGGGTCCTCTGCGGCTCATAGAGGCCTCTACGAACTGTATAGACATGTGTCAATGGTGTATGTCATCCTTGGCCATTCCCACCAATTGGTCCCACAATCAATATGGGAGTTAAATCATGTATCCTAGATTAAATCTAGTGGTGTCAGGTTTGATACCTCGACCTTTGAAATAGATTCCAACCTCCTTACCACTTAACATTAATGTAGGGACTATTAGCCTTCGTTTCATGGATTGCAAAGAAATTGGAATTCACACGAGAACCATAATTTGATTTGGAATTTTGATGTGTTGGTTTCATAAAATATAATGAAATCTCGGTGGAATTGAAATGTGGATTCCTTTCCATATCTTGTTGTTCAATTACAATTTCTTCTTTTGTTGTAACGAACAACATAAGAAGTCAAATACACATTCTAGTTCCATCCGAATTCATTTCCATTCTCGTGAAACGAACGCTATTATATGTCGATCTTTGAAGCTATCACAATCGTGAATTTTTAGTGACATTCTAGTTAATACAATAAACAAAGTCTAGCGTAAGATTATAACAAATGTCCATTAAACACATCTCACTCTTCACTAAACAATTACACATCCTTAATGAGAGTGATTATGTGGGGGTGGAACCATTCTTGCCTGTGTGTTCATTTTTTTTCCCCGACTAGTCTACAAGGCCACACATAATACACTCTGAGGATGGAGATGGGATGGGGGATTGGCACATATGGCACTTGGGTACCGAATGAACACCACCCCGCTTAGGGTGATTTTCGTCCTGAATCAAGATGGTGATGTGGCACTGATGTGACATAAGGATGATAAGCATGGTGAGAATCAGAGAATGGATTCCCTTCACCCAAGGAGGGAGTTGTGAGAAAGCAAAGACAAGCGAGCTAGCATTTCTCCAAGATGCATAGATTATTTTCAGGTCATAATAAGTTTGTAACATCAATTACAATATATCACAACTTAAAAGATAAATAGTGTTCAAATGAAAAGAAAACGCTTCCTTATGATCTATGTTTATCGAACAACTTAATTACCATTCCAAGATGACAATGGAGGTGTCTCTGAATATATCCAGGTTGTTTGCATGAATACCTGTCTCTCGCCTTTTACTATGTCACCGGAAGCAAATGATTCAAGTTTTGCAATCTCTTCTGGAGTTAGCTTTACAGATAAAGCTTCAATGTTTTGATTTAAGTTCTCAAGCTTTGTGGTTCCTGGTATTGGAACCACATCGGTTCCTTGATGGTGCACCCATGCTAGTGCCAGTTGAGCCGCGGTGCACCCTTTCTCTTTAGCCATCTCATTCACTCGCTCAAATATGATCTTATTGTGCTCCACATTAAGAAACCTTGGCATTCTCTATGATAAGTTACATTGCAACTTGATTCCGTTACTTTGTGTAAATGCAGATCATCAAAGTGCAAAATCTTTCGTAAAACATTATTCAACAAATACCTTCCTGAAGTCAGTCTCTGTCAAGTTTTGTAGCAGTTTAGGACCTTCAGCCAAGAACCCCTTACCAATGGGACTATATGAAACAATCCCGATTCCAAGTTCTCTGCAAAAAATATGATAACATCCTATATATATAGTCATCATCGTTGACATCGTCTTCATACATCATAGCTAGTAATTAACGTGGTATGTCATAATCAAGATTGTCGAAAGAAGATAAATTAATTAATTAAAAGAACCTGCAAGTTGGAACGATTTCATCCTCTAGATCTCTTGTCCATATAGACCACTCATTTTGTACCGCAGTTATGGGATGAACAGCATGAGCCCTTTTAATGGTTGAAGCACATGCTTCTGATAATCCTACATACTTCACTTTTCCTTCTTCTACCAGTTTCTTTAGCTCTCCCATCTTTTTATATTTCAATTGTGTTAAAATTTTAGAATATAATAACAACACTATCTCCAACCAAAAACACTCTTTGAGAGAAGACAAGAAGTAACTACATAATTATATAAAACACTATCACCAACCAAAAACACTCTTTGAAAGAAGACAAGAAGTAACTACATAATTATATAATCAAATTAATTTTTTTAAAGATATAATAGTTTCTTTATAAACTGGTACGACCAAGATGATTCTAAATCTAATCTAGCTTGCAATAACTATAATACATATAAGCGAGCTAGAGGACGAACCATGATTTCTACTGGGATACGAGTGTCTATCCGATGAGCATAGTAGAGATCGATACAATCAATATCAAGTCTCTTCAAGCTAGCTTCACAAGCTGACCGCACATAAGCCGGATCACCACACACCTCCATCTTTCCATCGACAGAACGGTAACCAAATTTCGTAGCAATTTGAGCTTTCTCTCTATATCCTTCTTTCAAAGCCTTCAGTTTTTATAAAAACTAAAATCATTAACTAATACAAATTAAATAGAGGGCTTTCAGCCACCAAATGTTCACCAACAGATCACTGACTAGAACTTTACTGTCAGATTACCAACAAAAGTCATGGTTGGACTTGGATAGCCATGGTATAATCACCAACAGCATCATCAGTGACACGGATTTAGAAGAAAAATGCATGGGCATCATATTTCTTTTTACCTAGGGGTATCCTAGGACTATACAATACATGAAGAAAAAAAAATTCACTAATTTTATACTTCGCCGACAAAATTCAGGAGTAGCCCGGGATACCCCTAGTTACATGCTAGATCCGCCCACCGCATACCGAAGGATATTTCTAATTAGTGTAACTTACCTTGCCAATGAGGATTTCATTGGCATTAGCTCCATAGAAGTCCGAGGTGTCTAGGAAGGTGACACCTGAGTCAATGGCATGGCGAATGAGCTTGATCATGTCGTCTTCGCGTTTTGGTGGTCCGAAGAACCCTGATCCGGACATACTCATACAGCCCAACCCTTGTGCTGACACAACTAGACCTTGTGAACCTAACTTCAACTTTGGAACCACAGGATCAGCCATTGTTTCTTACACTATCAAGAATGGTGAGATTGCACAACAATTGATCTATCACTCTATTGGCCGGCATATATATTTAATTTATAGTTTCATTATTTTAATATTTACGCTATTATCGTGGTTGTTTAATGATCCGTTGAATGCAATATTTAAGTCATAATGATAAAGGTCCGGTCTGTCTTTCAAAAAACATGTTGACATTATTAAAGTTGATTTTTTTTATATATATAATTTTTATGAGGCGTGCTGTGTGAAAACAATCAGGTATGGCTTTTGACGCTGGATTTGATTAAACGGCTACATTAATTAATTTTTAGTTATTAATTGAAATATTTTATAGTGAAAAAATGTGTGTAACGTAAAAGTAATAGGTCGTTTTTTAGGAAAAACAAATTGTATTGGATCAACACTCGATAACTCATAAAACCTACTAATTCTATTTCTACGTGTGCGCCTTTGTTTATTTTTCTAGTTAGATATATATACATGTTGATGAAACTTGTATATGCATCAATATTTACATGCTTTCAAAGCTTCATTTTTGACATTACACAATCCAATAGCAATGCACCTTACGTACTTAATTAGCAATGTGAAGAAACTTGTTTAAAACTACCTATAGACGGTAGGGGTCGGGTTATTGATGTGAGATGGGTCCAGAGTTCTAAGACAGATGAGACAGAGAAAGGATCTGTCATCAACTTTGTTGCTGTAAAATAAAAGAAATTAGATTCATACCAAACTAATTACATATGTCAATATATATGTAGTTAGCGAATTCTTATATGCAATAGCAGGTTCAAAAACATATTTTTTTTATTTTTATTTTGCCACGTGGCAAAAATCTGTGCATTCTGGGCAAGACCTTATCGCGTAAAGACAACAAATAACTTGCAAAGATAACTTGAGGTTTGATAAGAACGGTTGAATAAAAGATAAAATGAAAAGTGACAGAAGATGTAAAATGAAATACTTTTAATGTATTTAATTAATACTTTACAACATAACATGAAGTAAAATATAAAAACGTTTAACCTTATTCAATGTATACGATGTACAAGTTAAAGTTAAATTGTTTAATGAGTTTGTTATGTTGTAGTTTGAATGTTTGATGCACTTTTATATATGTATATATCCCGATTAAATGAGTTTTCTGTTTTACCTTTCATTTACCTCGCGCACAAACATAAACAGTATAGTAAACTTCGTGCCCAAACAAATAAAAAAGATGTTCATTGAGTAAGGATTGTTGGAACAATCGGTAATAAAGCAACACGAACACAACGATTTTTGTGGCGGACACCACGACGACTTTTTCTGATTTTATTAACTGTAAACAAAAACAAGAACATGAATAATAACTCTATTCTAGACCCTCTATTTATACTAATTCTAAACATCTATTTGAATTAGGAAACTTCAAACTATTAGAGATATTTACATTATCTCTTATCTAATAACTAATAGATTAGCTAAAACTTCTTCTGTTGTTCCTTGATCCCCACGCAGCAAACCAAAACTTCCAGACTTCATTTAATCGATCCAGTAATTGCTTTGGCCCAATAACCCATTGATCCATCGAGGTTAAGCCCAACATTCTCCCCCTTAATCTCGATGAGTGCCACCGAGGTTCACCATACCGAGCAACTCACGCATCTCTTCGAACTTAATCCTTGGCAACGCCTTAGTTAGGATATCGGCCTTTTGCTCATTTCCACTAACATGATCAACTTGAATCTCTCCCCGTTCAATACATTCACGAATGAAATGATACCTCGTATTAATGTGCTTACTACGACCATGAAACACGGGATTCTTCATCAATGCGATTGCCGATTTGTTATCAACTAATAACTTCACCACCTCTTCTTCTCGGCCCACCAAGTTGCTCAATAATCCTCTTAACCACAACGCTTGACACGCGGCAGTTGCAGCGGCCATAAACTCCGACTCACAAGAAGATAAAGCCACAGTTTGTTGTTTTTGTGAGTTCCATGAGATTAAGGAATTTCCATAGTAAAATGCCATACCCGTTGTACTCCTTCCATCCGTTTGATCCGTCGCATGACTACTATCACAGTAGCCGATTAAACCGCCTTCGTCTTTCGACCCGTAGCATAATCCATAACCCATTGTTCCTCTCACATACCTTAGAATTTGCTTAACAATCTGCATGTGCGACCTTTTAGGCTCTTGCATATATCTACTCGCAATCCCCACGGAGTAGCTTAAGTCGGGTCTAGTATGTGTCAAATATCTCAAACTACCAACGAGTTTTCGATATTCAGTAGCATTTACGGGCTGGCCATGTTCATCCTTTGTCACATTGAGTCTCGGTTCCATCGGGTATCGCGTGGGATTACACTCAAACATGCCTGCAAGTTTCAACACCTTCTTAGCATATGATTCTTGCTTCACAGTTATTGTACCATTCTGTTGACCAACTTCCAATCCCAAATAATATGACAGCAGCCCCAAGTCTTGCATCTCAAACTTTCCTTTCATTTGGCCTTTAAACTTCTCGATGCCTTTTATACTTGAGCCCGTAATAATTAAGTCGTCAACATAAATTCCGACTATTATTATTGAACTATTTTCACATCTTTTATACACGGCAGATTCCCGTGGACACCGAATGAACTTCAACTCCTTCAATGTTGTGTCGAGTTTTTCATTCCAAGCTCGCGGAGCTTGTCGCAAGCCATATAACGCCTTGTTTAGACGATACACCATATTCTCTTTGCCTTCAATAACAAACCCGTCCGGTTGTTTCACGAATACGGTCTCTTTCAACTCTCCATTCAAGAACGCCGATTTGACGTCCAAGTGATACACTAACCAAGAATTTTGAGCCGCGATCGCCAAAATTAGACGAATCGTTTCAAGTCTTGCAACGGGCGCGAAAACTTCATCAAAGTCTACACCTTGTTCTTGCACATAACCTTTTGCAACTAAACGCGCCTTGTACTTTGAAATCGAACCGCTTGCATCTCGTTTAATTTTGTAGACCCACTTTAAACCGATGGCTTTGCTCCCGGATGGTAACTTACACAGCTCCCATGTATTATTCTTATCGATCGAGTTTAGTTCCTCTTGCATAGCCTTCTGCCATTCATCATGATCTTTGGCTTCATTAAAACTCGACGGTTCATCATCTACCAACAGTAACGCATCGATCTCTTCTTGCAACAAGACATAATCTTCAAGTCTCTTTGGTAAGCCGGTTCGTCGTGTCGATCTTCGGAGTGGTGTAACTTCATCAAAATTACCATGATCAAAACCATCACTTTCTTGGTCTTCGATATTATTTCCTTCACCATCAGATGGGTCATGCGAGTTCCTAGCCACTGTTGATGAAGAATTCATATTTTCATCATTACCACCTTGTGTATTTTGATTGCCCACTACTTGAGATTGATTAACATCATCTAGCACTTGAAATTCCACCCATCCAGATCCTTCACCATCATCCTTGTTTACTTTAGACCATTCGTAACATTCACTTTCCGCAAATTTAACATTACGACTTTCGTAAACCCGGTTCTTCATCGGATCATACACTCGGTATCCACCGCCTCCCGGTTCTTTCCCGAGATAAACAATCTCGATACCTCGATCATCTAACTTCTTAACACCGACAGGTGGTGTTGTCATATAACCACGACATCCGAATACACGAAGATATTCGAGGTCTGGTTTGTGGCCCATCCATGCTTGAAACGGAGTAGAATCTTTTACCGCTTTCGTTGGAGTTCGATTAACTAAATAAGCCGAATGTCTGGCAGCCTCTCCCCATAAATCTTGTGGCAAATTCATAGCTTTTAATATACTTCTCATCATGTTTAGAACAGTGCGATTACGCCTTTCTACAACGCCATTTTGCTGTGGCGTGTAGGGGGCCGAAAACAATCTTTTAATACCGGTTTCATCACAATATGCACTAAATAGCTTGTTGAGAAATTCGCCGCCTCTATCACTCCTTAAAGCTTTAACCTTGAGACCACTTTTCAACTCGGCTTCTGCTTTGAACTTCTTAAACATAGCTAAGGCATCGTTTTTATTTTTTAACGTGTATAACCACATGAAGCGACTATAATCATCAATTAAAAGCATAATATAACGATTACCTCCTCGTGTAGATGGTGTGATAGGACCGCACAGATCCGTATGTACTAGTTCCAAAGGTTTACTAGCTCGGTACTCGCTATGCTTCGGAAACGGTGGTCTGCTTTGTTTACCCACCATACAAGCATCACACATCTTCGACTTTTGCGAAATCTTGGGCAGCCCTTTAGCGAGATTCATACTCGACATCTGACTCAATGATCTGAAATTAATATGACCAAGTCGGGCGTGCCACAACCCTGCTTGGTTACTGATCGAGTTGAGAAAGCATAGCGGCTTTCCAACTTTGAGTTGTTTCTTGTATAGCCGGTTCTTTGAACGACAAACTTTCATAAGTAATCGGCCTCCATCACTTTCGTATAACCAAAGGTGTTCATCTAACATCACCACCTTACATCCTATCTCAGTTAATTGCCCAAGACTGAGTATGTTGCTTCGCAACTTTGGGATGTAGTATACGTCATCCATAATTATTTGCTCTCCGTTCTTACACTCGAAAATAATTGATCCTTTTCCTTCAATCCGAACAAGGGATCCATCACCAAACTTTACAAATCCATTTATCCTAGAATCAATCTCGGTAAAGTGGGATTTGTCGCCTGTCATATGGTTTGACGCCCCATTGTCCATATACCAAGTTTCCTCCGTTTTTCGATCATTCGAGTATAAGTTCGGATGTACTTTCTCTTCATTAAGAAGTATTTCGGTATCGCCGGTCACAACCGAGGCCATCAACAACTCCTCAGCCTCTTTAGTCTCTTGGTTCGGGTTACCTTGTTGACCCTTCGGCTTTGAACACTCCCACGAGAAGTGTCCATGTTCGTTACAGTTATAACACCTCACCGTGCTCTTGTCCCGAGACTGATTATTGCTGGACCGGTTGGTCGAAGAGTTTCCACGTCCACGTCCTCGATGATAACTTCCGCGTCCTCGCCCTCGTCCTCGGCCTTTGTTATCATATGTGGTCTGTTCATTGCTTTTTCCTTGGGTCTTACGAGTTTCACTCCTTTTTGTTTGAACTTCACCTTTTGAAAACATTAACTTTCCATATTTCTGTTTCATTCCCGGAATACAAACGAACACGGTCTTCAAACGCCTTGAGCCTGCCTATAGCTTCTTCAAACGGCATCGACTCCAAATCCTCCGATTGTTCTATAGAGGCCACGATTGGAAGAAATCTTATTGGTAAAGAATTAAACAACTTTCTTACCAAAGTTTCTGGCTCAATCACAGATCCAAGGTTGTTAAACCTGCTTTCAATTGAACTAATCTTCCCAGCGAAATCATCAATCGACTCGTTTTCCTTCATCTTCAAGTTTTCGAGTTCTGATCGTAGCACATGTAACCGAGCCTTCTGTACTCGATCAGCGCCTAGGAAACGGACTCTTATAGCCTCCCACACATCTTTTGCTTTCGTATACTTGGCCACCTGCAAAAGAATGTCTTCGGGTAATGATTGAAAGATCAACGCCATTGCCGTTTGATTTTTACGGGCCTCCACCGCTCCTCCGGTAACCGGATCAATCGTCTCAGACAACCCGTATGCTCCCAAGACTGTTCGGACTACAACCGACCAAGACGAGTAGTTGGTTGTAGTTAGTTTTGGGCATTGTAGGTTCACGTTCTGATGCTCTCGAACATTCGCCACCACGTTAGCCGGTTGTCCTTCGTCAGCCATAGCTTTTGATCAAGAATTAAATCCCAGAAGTTGAAGTCTTGTTAAAACGGAACAAATCTTCGTCGGCTCTGGTCTAGATTGGTTTGTCACCCCAACCTTCTTCCTGCTTGATCAAACTTCACGAGCTATGAGTATCTTATCCGCAAATCTTCACAGAACCGTATTGGCTCTGATACCAATTGTTGGAACAATCGGTAATAAAGCAACACGAACACAACGATTTTTGTGGCGGACACCACGACGACTTTTTCTGATTTTATTAACTGTAAACAAAAACAAGAACATGAATAATAACTCTATTCTAGACCCTCTATTTATACTAATTCTAAACATCTATTTGAATTAGGAAACTTCAAACTATTAGAGATATTTACATTATCTCTTATCTAATAACTAATAGATTAGCTAAAACTTCTTCTGTTGTTCCTTGATCCCCACGCAGCAAACCAAAACTTCCAGACTTCATTTAATCGATCCAGTAATTGCTTTGGCCCAATAACCCATTGATCCATCGAGGTTAAGCCCAACAAGGATGACTTAGATGATACTGGGCTTAACGTTGGATGGGCTATTATGAAGATAAGTTCGTTATGTGCTCATGGGCTCTATAGGCTTATTATTCAACGACCTCATTGGCTCATTCCTCATTATATTTTTTTTTATCCTGCATTCCTGCTCATTGTGGAGAGTTGTATCAGATATTTTTTCTTCTTACTCTCGTATACTTTCTCTAAAAGTTCATATATGATTTTCCATCTAGGATATCATATTTGAAAATATGTTGATCTTCATTGAGTGTTTGATTTTTGTTAAATCTTGTAGAGGTTGTATACATTGGCGAAGCTTGAAGATCAAATCGGCGGGGGTCAAACTCAAATTTTTTCGTATCGGTAGGGGCCGTAAGATCAAATCGGCGGGGGCGGACTTAATCCATTTAAAAATTACCTATGAAAATCGCAAACTTCCACCGGTAAGCCAAGAAACAGTGGGGGCCGAGCACCCCCCCGCCTCACTAACCTTCACCACGGGTGGTATAGATCATTGTGTTAATGTGCTATTAGAGAATAGTTTGAGAGGTTTGTCGTTGTTTTTTTATTTTTGACTGTCATCGTTTCAAGTTTATTGTTCTTGCTATTTTTATGTGATTCTTTGATATTAGAAATTGGCAATTAACCAAAGGTAATTGCTACTTATAGTAATCCCACTTGGATCCAAGTGTTGCATTTTTAGGAGTCTTCCAATTAGGTCACTCATAAGATTATTTGTTTTAACTAGTGGGATGTCCGCGCGATGTGGCGGGGTGATTTATATTGAAGCAAATAATGAAATGTTAGTGTCGCGCGATGCGGCGTTGATTATAATTTGCAATGCGACACTTGTTTTATGTTAGTTTATCAAGCCTCTCGTAATATATTTTATAGTACTTTTGTTAATTTCATTTTCATAGGATCGTTGCGGTCTCCGGATGTCGTGAGCGTTACATATCACAATTAAATAATAAAAAACGCATGACTATCAAAATATCAGCCATAAATATAGTACGTAATTTAAAAATAGAATTCGAACATAAAAATGGGAAAATATCAGTCATGAAGATAGTAACTTAAGTATAAATTTCGTATGTCAACCAACTGCACCGTAATGAAATCAACTTTTGTTACATACACCAACTACATTGTTCGACCACCGGTCTTCATCATTGAGACTCTCATAAAAAGAGCGACCGAGAGTTCATCTTCCTATATCACTACTCCATCTTCCTCCTTCACCGAGAGTTTTATTTTCGTTTTATATTCTGTCACTTTTACATCTACCGCAACAGCTTAGGGCACTAAAACAATACAAAAAATTAAACTATACAAAGCATGGTTAACTTGACAAACTCTATTTAGTTCTCTTGATGCTATAGATCCAGTAGTTTAGTAAAAAAAATAATAAAAAACTTGAGTTATATGAATAAAACCGCCTTCCAACCTGTTACTAAATTATTTTAACACATTACTTTTAATAAACCATTAATATTATTATTATGGTTGCCGTCTAGAAAACAAAAAAAATATTTTGATGCTATCCAATTTAAAAGTGTTCATGAACCAAATTTTATGATAACGATCAGAAATAAAAAAATTAAAGTTATTAGATATTGATAAATATTAAAGTCATTAATAGGTTTTAACGTGCATGGATGAAGATAGTTACAAGATTTGTGTTTCAAAGATGTCACAACACTTTGGGTATTGCTTCCAATGTGGTTTGATGTCAAAGTGCATGAGAAAGTGTTTTAAGATTTTCAGAGAAAAATCATAAGATTATCAATAAAAGATGAACAATAGTGAATAATATATGAACATATTCGTATTTACTTACCAGATTAAAGATCGTTTGGAGTGTTCCTTCCCTTGATCATTGTAGAATGAAAGAGAGAAATGTGATGTTAGTAACTAATGTATGAGGGAAGTGAGAAAAGTGAAAGGTTGTCATCTATATATATTTACTATTTTTCCTAGGACATGAAGAGTCGGGGGTTAACATTAGTAAAGAATAAGGTTTTAATGGTTATGATTACATATTTATTTGAAATTTATTTATACATATAACTTAAAAGGTTTGTACAATGTGCATTATCATTTGTAATTACTTAAGAACAATTAATCTTATATAAAATGATTATTCTCTCCATTTCATCTAATTTAATACTCATGTAGAAAGACCATTTTGGCCGCATGGATGAAGATACTTACAAGATTTGTGTTGCAAAGACGTCACAACACTTTGGGTATTGCTTCCAATGTGGTTTGATGTCAAAAAGCATGAGAAAGTGTTTTAAGATTTTCAGAGAAAAATCATGAGATTATCAACAAAAGATAACAATAGTGAATAAGATATATGAACATATCCGTACTTACCAGACTAAAGATCATTTGGAGTGTTCCTGCCCTTAATCATTGTAGAATGAGAAAGAGAAATGTGATGTTAGTAACTAATGTATGAGGGAAGTGAGAAAAGTGAAAGGTTGTCATCTATATTTATTTACTATTTACCTAGGACATGAAGAGTCGGGGGTTAGCATTAGTAATGAAAAAGGTTTTAATGGTTATGATTATATAATTATTTGAAATTTAATTATACATATAACTTAAAAGGTTTGTACAATGGGCATTATCATTTGTAATTACTTAAGAACAATTAATCTTATGTAAAATGATATTCTCTCTATTTTATCTAATTTAATACTCATGTAGAAAGACTATTTTAGCCCTTTACTAACTTCACAAATTATTGTACCATAAGCATATAATGTTGTAATTACTTAACTTTGGTTGGAATCATTCCCTCATGCTTTATAATCTATCTATATAATAATTGAGGTTATCTCGGGTCGAATGGAGGCTTTAGAGAGAGTCTGAAGGATCCGAATTTATATATGGAGCTCCATGTTTACTTAGTATAAAAACCAATTTTTCTTTTTTCCCAAAACCCTACTCTCCAATAGCCTCTTCCTGCTTTTCTAATACGAATACTATCCTCCTCTCTCAAAACCCTAACACCTCCAATCTACATTTACATCATTTTTTTTGTTGAGATTTTGATGATTTTCGTTTCCCTTCCATCCGCCTACTTTGTCCTCTCTCTTCTATTCTTCAAGTCGTCATCTTTCTCCACCAAATACTCCACCTCACCGCCGCCTAAGCTCCTAAACCCTTCAGATCTAATAGAAGACTAAAGAACAAACATATCTTAGCTTCCATCATCTGTAGCTATGAAACCGAAACCTTTGGTATCGTTGAACCACTTCACAGATCCAGAGATCAAACAACCTACATCAGGTAACTTTCTTAGTTGTTTCATTTGTTTTCATATTTTCGGATCTTTAACATTGTCTTTAATTAGAATCGTAAATATCTCATGTTCTTGATTTATGGATTATTTTGAATCGTAAATATATGATGTTCTTGATTTAGGGCTTATTTTAGGGATTATGTTTAATTGAAGGTCGTTATGTTTTCAGGTTGTTCGGTTATATTTTCAGGGTTGTTCGAGATTGTGTTTAATTGAAGATTGTTGTAGCTTCTGATTTTGGGAAGTAATCATTTCTGCAAATATTCAATCGCAGTGATGGCGATGCAAGCAGGGGTGGGATTCTCTAAGACCATCCTCTTAATCGGCGCAGGTTTCCTTTTCACTCTTTTACCAGGTGAGTGGTTTATTGTTGTGTTTGATATTATGTTTTGAGCATAATGATGAAGTTTTGGTTGTTCGTTTAAAGATTTGTGATTATCCTTTTCAGATATGATATCTGCGTTTTTGGTGATGCAGATGTTGTATGAACAAATTTGCCACAGATCGGTTTAGTTGATTATTAATAGATGATGTAGAATTTAGGGTGTGATTAAATGGCTATATGATTGTATAATAATCAACTGCTCTATTCTATTCGGTTGATGGATGAGGTAGTAGTCGGCTGATAGATAATGTAGAAGTTAGGTTGTGATTGTATGAGTTTTAACGTACATAAACCTATATTTGTTCGATAGTAGTAGTTAATACATGAACATAGACAATAAACAAAATTATGAAAGTAAGAATAGAGCATGATATTAGATGTAGCGTAAAATAAATATCTTAAATATAGGTTTATGTATGTTAAAAGATTCATCGAACATAAAGCTTATAAAAATACTTTGTTAACTGTGTTTTTCATTTAGATTTTTGTATCATAGATTTCTATAAATTCCTGTCTATTGCTCATTTGCCTGTGTAATTATACATGCTTTGGTCTTCTTCTTTGTGTGTCTTATAATGTTTGGTTCAGAATTTACCTTTTAAAAATGGCCTTATCTTCTCAAGTATGGAAGAACAAGCATTCCTAAGTATAACTACTATCTATTGTGATATATATTTTTTTTGAGTAAATTGCAACCGACAACACCCCTGGTATCTTAGAAATTTATTTTCAATGCCATATATATATATATTGAAACTGTTATGGTATAATTTGAAGCTCAAGTGATTAAGCAATTAAGTCATTGTAACTTTATGAGTATCAATGACGCATAGAGCCTTAAGTTGTTAAGTTGGGAGTAGACTGTAGACGAGGATTTGGATTTTAATGATCTTTGAAGGCACTAATAGCAATTGTCAGGTCACCTATCACTGTGTTAACAAATGTAAGCTTAATAATTGATCCAAATGATTAGTATACTATAGGATTTGGAACCCTATGTGATTCACCAATTGAAGCTCATTGATTAAGAAAGTAAAGCCGCTGATGAGACTTTAATGAAGTAGAGAGCTTTAAGTTGTTAAGTTGGAATTATTGAGGATTTGGATTCTTGGATGTAGATTATCGTTTGTAGAGACTAATAGGAATTGTTAGCGACTCAAAGATCAGTTCATCATATTCAGTGAATAGAGCTTTTTCAGGTTTATTCATTCTTTTTTAAGTATTTTGTTTCTTAACAGAAGTGCCTTCATGTAGAGATGAAATTGAAACATATTAATTTCGCATTCAAAGTTTAATTTGATCTATTTGCTTTTTGTGGCCTTTTAAAAAAATAGTTTCTGTGTCTAAAATTGTTGTCTAATGAGGAAAATTGTTGGATTTGATTTTTTTTGCGATAAAGGGAAACCTGCTACAGGAATAGCCAACAAGAAGCAGTGTTTCAATGAGGCACAACCTGTTTTAGGCTCTTAATTACATTGACTTTTTTTAATTTATGAAGGTTTTGTTTTCTTTGATGATCATGATGTGGTATGTGTCTAAAATGTGTTTTAAGATCATTAGCTTGACGTTATTTAAAAAATGATAGGAGGTTGAGATGGGCTTTGATTTATAAATGACTCATAAACTATACGAATACGAAATTCCATATATAGTTTCTTCCATTTACAAACGTAAACGGGTAATTATGCCAAACGATCTGTTGAGATTGCTAGACCCACAAACAATTTCTTTAATCCCGTTATTATAGATTAATGTGTTCAATATTATTACGTATAATAGCTATAACAAACTATTTTTTATAAACTATTTTTTATTGTTTTTTATTTGTGTTGACATGTGTTTGATTTTTTAATAGATGTTTTATGACATGTTTATCCATGTGTTTCTTCTTCTTTGCATGTTGTTTCTTTCATTTTTTTGCTGCCTGGATCTTCAGCCTTCGGCTTGCATCTTCGATTGTCAGGTTCGTTTCCGTTCTCTTTCTTAAATCTTCGTTTTGGTGTAAACAAGGTGTTTGTTTAAAGGCTATAGTCAAAATTTTCCGGTTATTCCTTCATGGCTGGTTAATGAATTCGTGTTTTTGACGACATTATAGGATTGTGTTAACTTTCTGTTTCGTTTTTTCAATGACTGACTTTAGGTGATAGTCTTTAATGTTAAATGATGCTAATGTATTGTGCTATGAAGCTGGAATTTAAATTTTCTGAATTCCTCTTTTTTTTGTTGTAGTTCGTTAGTTTTAAATACTATTTATATGCATATGCTTATCTTATTTTGGAGTTTGGTTAATGTGACTTTCAGATGATTCTCATACTTGTATTTGATAGAGGAATATTAAAATTGAATTGAGGGATTAGGGCTATGTGTGTTTAGTGGTCTGATTGAAATCGAAAGACAAAGAAATGAGAAACAGATTGGGAGCCGATGGTTGTGAACAGTGGGTTGGGCTGTTAAGATGGAGGCGCAGCGGCGGCCATACAAAAACACTTGGCGATTGAAATATAGAGCAGCGTTTCAGGTGGTTTCTAGACCCGACCAAGCTGCCAAAAGCTATGATGTTATCGAGTGGTCAGTGGAAATTGTAGTTGTTCAATCAATAGGTATTTAGGGGATGTGTGGATGGTTAAATAGTTCCGAAAAGACAGCAGTATTGGGCTGTCAACACTAGACAGCAACGTCACACTTTCGGTTGTGATTTTGATACCGAATTTTGAGGTTTGATGCAGCAGCGAGTCGGGATATTTTGTAGTTTTTTGAGGCGTCAGATTATATGTCAAGATCTGTTTTTTGTATTCTTTTTTCCATTAATCCGATTTTCAAATCTATTATTATCCATCAGGTAATTGTCGATTATGTTTTTTTCGATTTAATTTGAAAAGAGGGTTGGATATTGTTGTAGGAGCAGTTGGCCGTAAGGTATATTATCCTAAAATGTTTAATCATTCTTTAATATTATTAGGTCTGATGACAACACGTTGAACATACCCGAATAAAGCACCAGATCCGACATTCTGAAGGGTGGCGGCGCCTAGGGTTTCAACGCGAAGGTACAATCGTTCCTTATTGTGGTTTATTTCTTTTGGATTTCTAAACATGAAGTATATTTTGATGAAAGTTTTTTTATTTTTATTCGATATAGTGAAATCAAATCAAAAGTTTGATGAAATAGGGGGAATTTATAGAGCTTTTTGTTAAAAGGATAGGTGGATACGTTAGAAGGTACCATTTAATCATGAATTTCACTCATAACATCCCATTTTATTTGGATTTAGTACTAATTTATTTTGTATCTTATGTCCAGATCAATGGTACCTCCTTCGACACTTATGTGGACCCTTTCTTATTTATATCAGGTTTGTTATTGCTGTGTAGATTGGTGGATTTGAATAAATAGCATAACATTATTCTCACACTGTTGTGCTAATGTAACAAAAGATATATTTAGTTTAGTGGAAACAAGTGAACAAGGCATCTAAAATTGAGGAGTTATTCTATGAACTGTTTCATTAATAGAATTATGTTATGATGCCATGATATGTTTTATAAGGCAATCGTATGAAAACCAATCACCAAGCATAATTTCTCTCTTTTGCAGGTTGGGCTCCAAGTTATGCAAAGTCTTTTTTGCAGCTGTTTCTTGCAGCATGAGGGAATTCTACAGGAGCTTATGCATGCTAGGTTTTTATTTACATCTCCTTTATCTTGGAAGCGTAAATGCCAAGAGTTTCAATGAATATTAGTTTGTAAAGAATCTTATTTTATGTCATGTAGAGTTGCTATTGATTATGAAAAGAAATGAGGTATGGTGCTGATGTAACAAAGGCAAGTAATGAATAATGGGTGACCACTAACTTCTTTTTTTTGTGCTTTTAGAGTATAGGAACCAAATCTATGCTGAAATTTATTTTCTTCATATCATTTCACTTTATATATGGACGCCACTTATAATTTGTTCTGTGTGATAAGAGAAAATGGGAAAGATGTTAGATGCCTAAGCCCATAAGTGTCTTTGGTTGAAGGTGGAGGTCATTGTAGTGAGTTTAAAGCAGATCTGATGGCTAATGGAAGATAGATTTGGTTGAAGAATGCGTGATTTTATAAGTAGATAGCTCTGTATATGCAGTTCTGCCACCATGTTAATGCTCTTTTGCCGTATCTGTCCTTTAGTTGTCGTCGCATATTCTTTGAATGCCTTTATTCTTGGCAGGTTTGGTAGAAAATGAAGATAAATGCAAAGTTTGATGAAGCTCACGATGTTTGGCCTCAACTTACTGAGCTTGTGGAGAATTTCGATTTAAGTATGTCCCACTGTTGGGTGCATTGTTGATATGCATGTCACAACTAGAGTGCATAGGTATGCTTTTAAGTATATTTTGGCCTAAAGTCTATTAACCTAATGTCAAATGTGGGAATATTTACCAGTTACCTACTAATGGGTCAATTTAAAAGTTTTTTTAATCAAACGGGTCAAATAAAAAGCGTTTTGGGGTAACCCAACCCGACACTAATACAAATATCCATTATTGGTTGACACATTACTGATTGTCAGAATGTGTTAGTCGTTTGGTTGTTTGTTACTAATTATGTTATTGTTTTTGAATATGTTTTTCAGATCAAATTTTATTATTTGTTAGTAGTTAGCGATGAATAATATTTGTTACATGGGTGCTTGTGGTAACTAATCATGTTAGTTTTATTCAACGTAGGTTTCAAACAACAAACAAGGCACAATTGGTTATCATTTCTCATAATGTCAACCCAATTGAGTTAGTTGTCTGGCTACCTGCATTCTACAAAAAGATGGAAATTCCTTACTACATTGTGAAGGGAAAGTCTCGACTGGGAGCTATAAGTTCCTTGAATTTTATCTTTGATAGTTTTGTGCCTTGCCGGCAAAGTAGTAGGGCAGGTTTGACCGTTTTGTATGGGTAACATGGAATTGCCTCAGGGCCTATGGGTGGTGCTTCATGCCTTCATGAAAATATATGTCAAAATTGGTCAAATTTAGGGTCTCTAGGATCTAGGAGGCTGTTATTTGAAAATAACCAAAGGGATGAAGAATGTTTGCTGTTAGAAAAAACACATGAAGAATACCGCCCCTTTGTAGCCCCATAACACATGGTCTAACTGTATTCTGGCATAAGCGTTTTTAAGTTGCGATTGCACTTTCAGATAATCAGATAAGCAGTTCGATAATCAACTCAAATGCAAATACTGTTCATTTATTGTATTGAAATGCAATAACTAGAGAACGAGTTATAGTAAACAATCCTACACTCTTTCACGATTTGTTTGGTTGAATATTGTTTTTTTGTAGTCTGTTTCTGTCACATTACATGTGTTGTGATTATGTTTTTAAAATTGTTGAAGTACTAAATAATGTTATGCTTTTGTTTTTTTAGTTTTATATGTATTAGTGGGTTACTTTCTTGTCATATTAAAGTTTTTGTTTTTATGATATGTAGCAACCACTTTGTTCAAGATGCTTCTCAAGTACAGGCCAGAGGACAAGGCTGCAAAAAAAGAACGTCTTAAGAAACGGGCTGAGGCCGAGGTTGATGGAAAAACAGTTGAAACAAAGAAGCCTATTGTTGTGAAGGGTGGTCTAAATCATCACTTATCTCATCGAGGAGGTAGGCTGTCTCTTCTATTTTTCGGATTGCATCTGTTATTTTTACCAAAACTAATAAACCTTTTATGTCATTACAGAACAAGGCACTATTGGTTATCATTACTCATGATGTGGACCTGATTGAGTTGGTTGTCTGGCTACCTGCATTGTGCAGAAAGATGGAAATTCCTTACTGCATTGTAAAGGGAAAGTCTCAACTGGGAGCTATAAGTTCCTCAAATTTATCTTTGATAGTTTTGTGCCTTGCCGTCAAAGTAGTAGGGTCAGGTTTGACCATTTTGTATGGTTAACATAGAATTGCATCAGGGCCTAGGGGTGGTGCTTCATGCCTTCATGAACATATATGTCAAAATTGGTCAAATTTAGGATCTATTGATGTTCAAATTGGATTTTCAATATACTTTATGTATAAATTATATAGTTTGAACTTTATAAGAATTAAGAAGGTAAATTCCATATCAAGACCTTTGTATTAATGTTAAATTAGCCACAAATTTGTTTGGACCTAATAATTAGAATATCATATGGACTGTAAAGTTGTTACTCTATTTCTAAAGTGACAGCAAAGAATTATTACTATTTATTTTACTTGAATAATAGCAGTAACATTTTATTATAATTCTCATTACATTATCGCTTGTACTTTTTATTACTTTGCCATAAAATAGTTTCATAATTTTTTGATATTGAATAGTTGCAAGTCTTGTGATTGTAGCTTCATTAGCTGGATATGGTGTAGTTTTGGTTGTGGTTTAATAAACTTGCCAATACTTTTTTCTAAGCGTATGTTCCGGTCTCTCATCGTTGACCTTTTGATTACAAGTTGATAATTGGCTAATGGACTGGTACATGCTCGGTTCTTTATTAAAAAACCTATATGGAGACTATTTTGTAGCAATATCTTCAATGGTTGTTAATGTCCTCCAAATTGTGTTTCTTAATGTTGATATGTTTTGATTTGTATTGTGTTACGTGTTATGTGTGTTATCCAATTTATAAGAAACATCTATAAGGTTTATACCTCCTTTCAGTTTTGTTAATAAGTTCCGATTTCTTATATATCTTAAAATATTAGGATACATATTGATTATAGGTTATTCTTATGTAGTTAGTATATAAAAGTTGGTAAAAGTTATAAAATGTAGATTAGAATGAATTACTATTATGATATTCATCCCTAAAAATGTGATTATGGTTTTAAAAATTGCTACTAAGGTACGGGTTGTAGCAAGCTGATATGTAGAAAGAACGAAAATGGTGAAAAGCTATAAATGGGTTACTTTATAAAATGATGATATGTAAAACAGAAAAGGCATATTGTTTTGTATTTTTATCTATTAATGAATATCGTTGTAATGTTGACAAGCAAATGGATAACGTTTGGCATACGACATTTAGTATTTTTATTGATTAATGAATAGCAGTGGCGGAGCTTGAACTTTTAGATGGTGGACCGAAAGTCACGAAACTAAACTTTTATTCAACTTGATGTGGGTTGTACTCAATATATATAAAAATTTGAACGAAAATGAGGAAATTTACACTATTGAGCAAAAAATCGATGGGGTCGGGGCACCCCCTAGCCCTACATAAGTTTCGTCCCTAATGAGTAGTGTGTTTTATTTTGTTTTCTACTATAATTATCGTTTAGTTTGTCAACAATCAAGGGTATATATTATGTGATATTTTGCTTTCTATGTATTAATTAAATCACTCATTTTATGTTCATCTTTTGTCATTTTATCTTTTGTTCAACTGTGAAGTTCGCGGGTCTGTAAAAATAGTATCTTATTATTCGTTTGATTTTAGTTTTTGTTTATAAATTTTGTCAAATCAAACTTATTGGTCGATATACCCATCAATGCTTGCAATAAGATCCTTATATTATATTTTGCATGTAACAAAAATCTATATCAATTCGATTACCCAACATTTAATAAATAAACAAGTTGCATAGCACAACATTGAAAGGAATTTATGTTTAGATACTTGATGACTACTCATCACTCAATCTTTGAATCCTGTTTCTGATTTGATATCCGTTGTGTATTCATCTATTTTGGATAATATCAATATTCCGAATTATTTTCAATAGAGAGCAATATTGACACAAAAAAATGAAGTTTTTCAGTAAATTAATGATCGAATGCTTTCATTGTTTCCCTGTGAGGAAATGGAATATCTGAGTTCAACAAAAAGAAGGTAGAGTTAAGAATCAAACTACTACAAAGAAATATTTAGAAGTTTGTGAATAAGTATTCAATCGTATTTTTCTTAAACAGTTTAATTTCATTTTTGTTGTATTTTTTGTTAAACTATATTTATGTACTTAGAATTTTCATCTTCAAAAGCATGTTTATGCATCATGGGTGCTTCATACCAAATAATCGATTCCTATAAACCTTGATTATTTGGGATGAAGCACCCATGATGCATAAAAATGCTTTTGAAGCATTAGATCGAAGTTTAAAAGATGTTTTAGGTCGTTTCTTTTTGTAGATTACATGTTATTTCTATCTATTGCAACTATTAAAGTTCTCTCATTAACATGAAAATAGTGTTTAGCTCTTAATATGAGTATCTATAATTAGAAAAATGAAAAATAAAATTAAGTTTGTATAGATGTAGGATTGCATACATGGCAATAGTATAAGCTATTGTATGACTTCCAAAAGTAAATTAGGCGTTAGCACTTACAATGCCATTGTTTACTAGGGATTCTTGGAATTGCACTGATTTTGTATTCAATGTTCGCTTTCTACAGTAACCTGGTGGTATAAGAGAAACAAAATTTAGGCATGTGTGGGCATAATGTGCTCAATGTTACTATTATACATAGGTGTGTTTCGAATCTTTCATATGGTCACAGAAACCAGCCAAATAGGCACCTTTCTAGCCCACTGTGTACATACCTCCAAATGTAGTTGAATAACAAAACAAAATCCATATTAATGTATATTTCCATCGTTTATTAATATGCCATATATGGCTCTTTTTGTAGAGAATGAAGAAGATTTGGGTTGTTAAGAATAGTTTGAACAGGAAAAAGAACTTAAAAGTGATTGACGGTGATGGTGGCAGTTGTGAAGTAGCTGTTGGTGTGGAGCAGTCAAATGGAAACGATTGTTACTTCATTAAAGGGATGATGTCTGTGGTTTCTGCTATGGAACTGAATTCTGGTGACGAAATGCATTTCCCATTCTTCAAGAAAAAAGGTGTGTTCATGCTATCTACTGTTGTTAGTGGAGGTGGTAATTAGGTTAGTTTGTTGGTCTTTGTTGGTTTTTGGACAATATTTGGTGGTTAAGTTTTGAAGACGATGAATGATTATAAGTTAAGTACTTATGCACGATTACTGGTGATGAAGTATTTCGTGGTTTTTTTTTTGCTATGTTTATAAACAATATAATTTTGGCTTATCTTAGTAATGTAAATAAGTTTACTTAGTTTTATTAATGAAATGTAAAAAGTTTACTATTGTATTATTTTATATGCTTCATCAAGTTATGTTACTGAACATATTGGTAAAAACTAGAATAATGTTTGACTTTTTTTGTCAACATCCGAATAACTATTTCATATAGGTTACTGCATATAGTTTGACTTATATGGGTCAAACTGATTTACCATTAATGTCGGAATGTATAAGTGAAATTGACAAATTAAAATGCTTGGTTGATATGTCCATTTAACTAATCAATTTTGAAAAGTTTACAAACTAAGTTTAACATTTATATGGTCAACTTCACATATTATTTATATCATTAGACAACCTTTGCAAACTAAGTTTTACTTCTACAAGGTCAAACATTACCATAAAATAACTTTACAAACACTATACATATTCTTTATATCATTACACAACTTTTGAAAACTAAGTTTTATTAATTCTATAAGGTCAAACATTATCATAACTTACAAAATTATTTTGACTTACATAAGTGGAAACAGTACATAAGTTGCTTACAATACATAATAATATTAACTTGCAAAGAAAAAAAAATCATATAACATATACAAATGAAGAGATTATTAGACGAACATCCATATTTCGAACAACAATAGAATGATTATTTTCCATATCCGTTAATTTAAAGTAATACATCCAGCCCTTATCTTTCAAAGATATAACTTGTAAGTTATCACATTCTTTGAATTCATTAGTCCTTTAATGATTTGGTTGCAACCGATTACACAATGGGTTCATATCAGATTAAACAAATATATAGTTGTTCATATACATATTTTAAAAGTTACAAATAAATAATTTTATACTGTTCGTTGTCATCTAACATATTAACTACTACTATCGAACATATAGGTTTATGTATGTTATAACCTGGCATGTAACGGTATGTTTTATGGTTTTTCATTTAACTTGAAAAGAAAAAACCAAAAAACATAAAACATATGGTAAGATTAGATATATTTAAATGGACATCTAAATTTCTAACAACGGTAGATTGATTGTTTTACAACTCTGTTATTTTAAACTAATACATTCATGCATTATATTTTGAATATATTATTTGTAAGTTACCAAATTCTTCAAATTCATTAGCCATTTAATAATTTGGTTGCAACATATTACCCAAAGTGTTCATATCCGATTCTACAAACATATAGTTGTTCATATATATATTTTACATGTTACAAATAAAAATGTTAAACTGTACGTTGTCATCGAACATATTAACTACTACTATGAGTTTTAACATACATACACCTATATTTAAGATATTTATTTTACGCTACATCTAATATTATCACATTGCGCGACTTGTGAATGATGAGTCTATAATTACACTTTTGTACATGGGCAGATTTTGTATTTCTTTAGGCTGTACATAGAGGTTATGTTTAACTATCTAAATTTTGGGCCAATATCTGATTACCACCAATACATTATAGTAAAAATCATCCAGAATTCAATTAAAAAGTATTATATAAATATTGGCGCCTTGCGTTCATGATGCATGCGCCTAGGGACAAGGCACGCACCCGTAGATGTGATGATCCTAGCTTCCGAGTAAAGTGTGCAACTCAGAAAGGACTAGGAGTCTAGAGTTTCACTTTTGTACGTGGGAAGATTTTGTGCTCCCTTAGGATGCACGTATAGCTTTTTAGTTTTTCTTTTTAAAACAAAGGTACATAGAGGGGTTTAATCTAAATTTGGGCCTTCAAGGATTACCACTAATACATTATTATATAAATAATCTAGAATCGAACAAAAAAAAACGATTATATAAATACTTGGTGTTTTGCATACATGATGCATGCACCTTTGTCGTTCCAGCTGCATTTTGCTGTCTAATTATATTTTCACTGCCTGTTATTCTTAGTCCTCATTTTAACGTACATGTGTAGGTCTATAGCTGTATCTGCAGGTCTATAGCTGTATCTGCAGGTCTCCTGAAAGTTTCTGGGCGTGAGGTTTCCGAGCTCCCCCTGGTGGTTACCAGTAGCCAACACCTAGGGAAGGTGGGTGCACTGTTGATTTGCAGGTCACAACTAGAGTGCATAGGTATGTTTTTAAGTATATTTTGGCCTAGAGTCTATTAACCTAATATCAAATGTGGAAATTTTTACCAGTTACCTACTAATGGTAATTTTTTATGTTGATACAGAATCCAGGCGTCGCAAGTTTGTCTTCTGGATTGGGTTTTTTTGACGTTTTTTCTTGATACACAATCAGGTTTGATTTGCGGTTTCTTAAAGTATTTTGATTCAGTATTTGCAATATATATGCCTCTTTTTTCTTCGATATATAAATATTAGGGTTTACGAATCAGTTTATGAATGTTATTTGTTTTTTCGATTCAATAGGTTGCTATATATGTGTTTCGTTTTTTGAAATCTATCTATAAATAGTAGGGTTTTGGAATCAATCTTCAATGTTTGAAGCTGATCGATGAGATGGGCTGGATAAAATATCAGTAGGAATAAAGGGTAAAATTGGAGTTTATTTTGCAACATGGTGGGTTTTGATTTCATTAAGTTCAATTATTTGGATTCCTGCTTTCGTACATGATATGTTATTAAAATGGCAGTTGAGTTATAATTTGTGTAATATGTTTGATAGGAATGGTCATCTAAGCATGTTTCGGCACCTTTTCGAGCTCCTAAAATGTGGGATTGCCCAAGCACGCAGAGTCGCAGACATTGATGAAAAGACTGATGTATGGTCTTTAGGCTGCATTTTGTGCTATAATGTAAGGCTGATTATGGTAGTTGATTCTCACTTGGAAGGTAAGTCTATAGATATATGTTGCCAATCAGTTTTGCGAGATCATTGATCGGTTAATGTTTATAAAATCTAACGTTCTTGAGTCGTCATGTTCATTTTGCTTTAGTTAGATTTCTTCGCCATTAAAGATTGCATTTTTATGTTTGTGTATCACTTGCTTCACCACCTTCAAGTGACTGTCCGCCCCCATTTTATATATCATTTTTTAAATGTCAAATTCCTAAGTAAAGACAGGAAAAAAGAAATATATGTAGGTAATAGTAGTTAAGTTAGTTATGGCCTATGGGTCAAAATAGTTAAGTGATATCCAACCACCTATTCAAAGGTCATAATGGTTAGATGTGTCATTTAAGTACATGTGTCTTTTTCAATGATTGACATTTTCATGTCATGAAGGAAAGTTGTTGTGGAAGCCAAACTTATTCACTATTGTACATGTATACAATATCTTCAGTACATAGTTGTTTCTTTAGTTTTTGCTTTATGTTAGTTGTAGTCATGGTTTGATGTTGTTGATTTGTTTTTTGCTTGATTGTGGAATGCGTCTATCATTGTCCACTATGTTAGTTGTAGTCATGGTTTTTTGTTGCTGATTTGTTTTTTGCTATGATAGTGGAGTGCATCTACCATTGTCCAGCAGTGTAAACGCAGATCTGCTTTGGTCGTTGCACTGCTGCTGCATATAACATGGGGCTTTTTTAATAGGAAGCGGTAGTTCATCATGATGCTAGGCCGTCTGCGTATGGTTCTGCTCAACTTGATTCACGGTCTGTAGCTTGGTTGGTTAGACGGCACAACATGGATTCTGTTCCCACCAATTGTTTATCCTTCCAGGGAGAGTCGATTGCGCAAATAATAGACATATTGGTTAACTTGTCACTTCGATATATATTTTGGTTATCTAATGAATTTTACAATAATAGACATATTTGATATATGTATATATTGGTTATCTAATGAATCATACAAAAATGGACTTGTGAAATTATAAGTGTTCAAATGATATGATTTACATAAATAGTGATTGAACCATAACGACCAAACGGCTTTTTGCACATCTTGGATCCATGACGCAATCTTAACGACCAAACGGAGTTTGGTTCCTAGAAGCAAGCTTCATAGGTAGCTCTATAACTATTGAGTTCATTGCGCGTTTCTTCCTAGAAGCAAACTTCATAGGTAGCTCTTTAACTATTGAGTTTGTTGCGCTTAGAAAAGAGCTTTAATAAAGGATTCTCTTGAACATTCTTATGTTCCAAGCTTAATTATCATTTGCTACGTAGTACTTAGGTGTCTAATAACTTAAGCTCACTCACAGTCGAACGTTCTAATAACTTATGCGCGCACACATTGTTGAACGTCGCACTAATAACTTATGTGTGCACACTTAGTCGAACGTTGCGACCCTCGACAGATGAAACCATGGAAACTTGTCTCTGAACCAATCCACCAGTTCCTTACTCGATAGTGCAGCACCGGACCCCACTCGATTAAACAGAAATTCTGATAAAAATGTAAAATGAAATTGATTAAAGATTAAATATACCTACATGACTCTGTTCGTCGTGAACCTTATCAATAACCTGGTCATTAAAGATCACAGAAAAGAGGACAGAATATAAAAAAGAGTTTTGTAACAAAATTAATAATTGTCAGGAAAAGTGATATATGATAAATAGTATACAATATCTGAATCTTTACAATAGTTAAATGGGTCCATTTGGGTTGTATTTAAATTCCAATGGGTCGTTGGTTTTAATAGATGTGAGGCACTACGGAGCGTTTGGGTCCCAAAGGCCTTGGCGCGAGCTCTATGTACACAAGATATCGGGTATTCATTCAGTACCAGATACTATTGACTAATTTGTTAAACTATAGATTGGTAATTGCAGAAACTCATCCTCTGTATCGATAACAACTTTGTTCTAATCCTAAAATTGTTAGGTCTTTGTTCGACATTGAAGATTGCAACTTTCAGTAAATATGGAAAGGTATGTTTAGGTTTATTTTCGATTTCTTGAATTAGGGTTTCATTTTCGTGTGATTTTTATTGTTTTTGTTACGTGATGTTATTGTGAGGCTTTGAGCAAGTGTTTTGAAGAACATGAAATTAGGCATTATATGGAATTAATTTTGAATAAGCTAAGTGATTTTGTGTTGTGTAATTTCAATTAGATGTTCACCACTGGGTCCGCTACTTGATTGATGAAATTATGAACATGTGGTTAAATTCAACAATATTTTGGTTAAAACTCTAGATCTGTTTCGGATTGAATTTTCGATTTTGGTTAATTTTTTATTGTTGTTATATGTTCATCATTATTCGCAGGTTTTGATTAGTATTGTGTTACGTGTTTCATCTGCTTTCAATATTGTGTTTATGTGTTTTCGATTTTGGTTGATTTTTTATTATGATTATATGTTCATCATTATTCGTAGGTTTTGATGTGTATTGTGTTATGTGTTTCATTCGCTTTCAATATTGTGTTTATGTGTATAAATCTATTTGTAATTGTGTTTATATGTATATATCGCCTCCTCTTACAATAATCTGTTTCTTCATATAGATGCTCATATGTATAGATCTACTTTTGACTGAATTTTAATATTTTTATTGATTAAATGTATAGATCCTCTTTCGAGTCGTTTGCAACCGTTAGTTGTTGTTAGTTGCCGTAAGTTGTTATTGTATTCCGGTATGTGAGACCCCTTTTTCCACATTATTGAATGATCATCCAATGTAAATGTGTTTGCATTTTATTTAAATTTTAAGTGTCCTATTTTATACTAAATTTTTGTATTTAAGATTTAGTAGAGGCTAATGACAAGATACAATGTGTGGTTCTGTGTGTTTTATAGTCTGTTTTTTATTGGTTTGAGTTCCTCACATCTGATATGCGGTTTGCATTTGTCATGCTGTTATAGGCCTGCCAATTCGGATGTCGCCTCATCTTCAAATGTCGTCGTTCATGCGGCATCTCAAATACTACGCCAAACGTATCATCGAAATACTATGTTACGGTTCAGGTCCTACGGAGTGTGCCCAGTTCCACAGGTGACTATTCAGACAACATATCTCAAAATGTTACAGTTCAGGTCCTACGGAGTGTGCCCAGTTCCACAAGTGACTATTCAGACAACGTATCTCAAAATCCACTGTAACAATTTTAAATTTTTGTGTATTTGTAACAGTTTTATTTACTAGATATTTAACGTGTTCAATTTATATCTTTGATCCACCAGTTAACTTTTGTACAACTTGCATACTACAAAATTAATAGATTTTTTTTCATTTTACTGTAGGATCAACCGTGTGAAGTAACAAAAGCATTTCATGTACTGCTAACGATATGCACTGCCTGGATTTGATATTAAATAAATTTATAATGAACACGTTGAGTTTTGATGATTTGAATTGTTCTTTGTAGGTTTTATGTTTAGCTTGGAAGGACGATGAAACAACGATTTTCTCTGGCAGGTATGACAAACATGACCACAACAATTCAAATGCCTCAGGCCCACCTGACAATGTTAGTTTTCTTGATCTTTTAGTGTTTCTGTCTATGCAAGTTTGGATTTTAGTATTAAATAGTCAATGGAACAGATTAACTATTGCAAGGATCAAGAAGGACGCTTTAAAAGCACCAAAGACTCGAAAAATAATGAGGCATCAAAGTTCAAATTTTGACCAGAATTCTTCTACTTTTAGTCATAATTAATGCAAAAATGATCTACAAGCAATTGTTGAAAAAGGTGAATTTTTTAGTCATATACAGTTACTTATTCACTATCTTTGCAGGTCATTCCTGATTCATTTGCAAAAAACATGAATTACGACAAACTGGAAAACAAGGATATATCAGTGTTTCTGAATGATGTGATTGAGAAGAAAGTGATTGTCGAAAAAATTTAAAACCACTTTGTTTTTATTAACGGTTGGTCAGATTTATTCAAAAGCTTGCCTTTGGTTCCATACCTGATGGTTTTTCATCAAGTTGATAAACTAAAGATTAAGCTAAAGATTTTTGGGTTTGAAGGTTATCAAACTATAATTTCAAAAGAAGAACTTCGTCATGTCAAGGACAGTGATACAGGATATTACCGCTTTCAAAAGATGATGGCTAAATTAAATGCTAAACAATATCATGACTTCACTATTATTGCTAGGGATTGGATTGTGAGTATTTTATTTTCCTCTTTATATTAACATCCTTACTAATTTATTCAAAAAGTTTACTTACTCATATGTTAGTTTATATTTCATTATATATGATTATATGTTATTGTTTCATTAGCGTCTGCCAATGGAAGTTGTTAAGATGGCGGAACTTGAACAAAGCGGTATGCTTATAACCGTAAGGAATCTTGACGGTATTGAACTTCGGATGTCGCTTCGTATGGAAAAGTCAAAAGAGGATTTTAGGTTTGCTATTGAAAATTGGGGTGAATGGTTGAAGGAAAATGGGATAGAAAATGGTAGTTTTGTCACATTTAGGTACAGCAAGACTGAAGACGTGCTTACTCTAACTTCAGTTTACAAATTGGAAAAACGAGAAATTAAGAAGCGCAAGGCCAAAAGAGAAATTTGATAATGTTTGATTTTTACGTCATATTGTCTGTATCCTTCTTTTTTTTAGTAATCATTATTTTTAATACTGCCTAATATGTGAACTTACCAACGCAAGTATGATATTTTGATTGGTTATTTTTTTTCATAGTAGTTGATTGTTTGTTTTGGAATTGCATGTTAATATTATGTTGGATATATTGATTGGTTTTACGGACACTCAACTTGAATAATACAACTCTTAGTTTAATATTATTTTTAATTTACTTTGGTTTGCACCGTGGGTCCCCACAGGGCTCTAACCTAGTATAGTATAGATTAAGCCATTAAAGTTTATTTTATGTTCTAATCCTATATAATTGCATGTAAAATATTTAGGATTGGAATATCAAAGTAAACTTTAGTGACATAATTAGAACAGCAAAGTAAAGTTAAATGCTCTAATTGGAAAAGATTAAAAAACTGTTTTTTTTTAATCTTTATGAAACCAAAACATACCATATAAGGAAATACCTAATCGAATGTTAAATTGAACCAACAACAATATCAAACATAACCAAACTAAATCGAATATAGATCATAAATCTATTGTTACAAAAGATCTCTTGGCTGGAACTTTGTAAGTTGTAACGGTGGAAAATCGGTAGAACGCTAGTTTGAGACTTTCTTCTTAGGTTGTTGCACAATGAAACAATTATTAGCCTCGTCACATTAAGACATGAAGTCTCCCTATAACATGACCCCTACGTGTAGTAAGACATGTGTTGGTTACTATTCTGTACGGTGGTTGTGGACTTGTGGTGAATCAGGTAACTTTGTTTAATACTATTTTGTGGTTCTTAAAAATAATTAGCAAACAAAAATCTATTGGAGCTCAGAAAATTAATTTTACTTTTTCAAAACCCATTTAATGATTGAAAGAGCAAGCACTTGTTCAAAAATCTATTTGTCTTAATTCTTATATAGTTAAATGCGGTATTTAGTGGAATTTTGTGGCCTTTTAAGTAGTTATATATATTTATGGTGTGTTCATATTATTGACGTTTATTAGTATTCTTGTATTTTTCACATTGATGTTGTATGAATTGCTTTATTCTTGACGTTTATTAGTATCTTGTATTTTCACATTGATGTTGTATGAATTGCTTGTAATGTTGACAATGACAAGCCTCGATATATCATATATATTCAGTGGGTGTGAAAAAGCTTTGTTGTTCACATGTCTATCGCTCCATTTTGGATTTTTCAGTCTGTTTGGGCCTGGATAACAATAATACAAAATTCATTAGGAAATATATAATAAGAAATGATTCGGGTTGGGAAACAAACTATAAGTATCAAAAGGAACCCTCATTGGTTATTGTGATTCATAACGTTGAAGATAGACCGGGGAATCCCAAGTTTGATTCTTGAGCCAGATGTGTTTTATCGGTATTTTTCACCGTCATGCCTACGGGCGGATGGAGGGTAGAGGGTTTTCCCCGGAATTGGTGTTTGATGACTCGGGTTACTCTCGGAGTACTCAATTTGTCTAGTGGATGCCCCGAGAGTGCTTGGATTTGATTCTTTGGCGTTAAAAAAAATCAAGGACAAGTGACTAAGTGAGGTAGCGTTGTCCATTGTTTATTTGGTTTCAATCAAGAACAACGTAAGTTTTAGAGGACCATGACGCACTTAAACTAAAAATAAACGAGTCGATGTTCAACAAGCGTACATAAAACAAAAATGTTTTTAAGTGACACCCAACCTACATATATGAGTCGGTCCCTAATTGTTGATTATATTAGGTTAAAAGTATTAGAAAGTAGTTATTTAAGTGAACCTTATTCAACCAGATTTTCTTTTCAAAGTTTTAGTTTTTCATTTTTCTTAAGTAAAAAAAAGATGTTCGATCAACAAGCTTACACAAAACAAAAATGTTTTTAATATACAATTATATTGTTTTTTTTTTTTTTGGCAACTAACAACCCCTTAGCCAGTGGGGTGTAATACCGAAGGGGAGGAGGTGCCATGTCATCATCGGCGACATCTCAATATCTCGTCACCGAAGCAAGAGAGAGAGAGAGAGAAGAGCTCGGGGAGGAGGGGGAAGTTTCCCGTTTGCCCTGAAATTCCATTTATAACCCATTAAAAGTGACTTGTCTTTATCTTTTTACACCTAAAAGATGGTTAGTGTACCAATTGCGTTCTAGCCAAGTAGTAACTGGTAAGAGACAAAAGTCTCATTGAGAAAACTCAGGTTCAACCGGCGCAAGATATAATTTTAAGAGTAAAGATCTTGTACAAATTGTTTTTTGGTAAGAACTGTGAGAATCAAAGGAGCTATTTTTTTTATTTATTTTTTCGAAATTTTTTTTTCTCATATTGTTAAACATGTATTATAGTATTGAAAACTAAAAAAAAATTAAAAATTTTTTTTTTGGTGTAGAGTAATTACGTGTAGAGTAATTATATAATTACTCTAGTGTAAATTAATGTATTTACTTTAATGACGTAATTACACTAAAAAAAATTTAATTTTTTTTTGTATTATTCATCTAGAAAGTATGTTTAAGCACATAGGAAAAAAAATTCTAAAAAAAAATAAAAATTTTTTACCCCCTTTGATTCTCACAGTTCTTACTAAAAAAACACTTTGTATTTGATCTTTACTCATAATTTTAATTGAAAAAATACGTAATAATGATTTATACTATTTTCTTAGCACTAACTTTTCTTTTGTAGGGCATAAGGGGTGCTACTAGTAAGTGATTTTTCCTTCACTTATTTTAACTAATCCTGCACTGCCACATCACTTCACTGATTCAGTTTTTTTTAGGCAGCACTCCACTGATTCACTTCACTGAAATCTTTATTTTTTATTATTTTTTAAAAGAAACATTAATTAAACATATTATTAAACTAAATAAAATAAAATTACAATATTAACAGAAAATAAAAATAGAAATACAAAAACACATAAATTAAAAATAAACTAAATAAAAGAAAAACTATCCGAAGTCCTCCACGTCGAGATACGGTGGATCGAGTCCGTCTAGATGTTCCACGAGATCATTTCGAAGTCGGAAATGCGTATCGGAGTCTGTCAACTCCGCAAGTGCCTCCTCGCGATCACGTGGCACGTATCGTTTCTTAGATGTTGATGTGTCTTCCTCTGCCCGCCGTGCAAGGTTCGTCAGAAACTCAAGGCTACTATCGCTTGAGTGTAAGATCGGGTGGACCTCGAGCGGGGAAACGATTACTTGAATATCTTCTACGTCAATATCAGACATTTTTTAGAAGTATTGATTAAGATTTCTATGTTTTTGATTTAAAACCGTGGGAATGTATTGTTTTTATAAACCTAAAGACTAAAACGGTCACAAAATATGACCGTTTGAAAGTCAAAAACATTTAATAATCATTAAAACGGTCAAAATGGAATAAAAATTACCTAAAAGTTTGCACCGTCCCACACTACCAGCCCGTTAGATGGAACCAGAAATTGGTTCACGAGACCCCTACCAGCACGGGTGGCGGCGGTGTTACCGTGCTAGTAGTGGGGTACCCGTGCCCAATTCTGATAGCGCCCCGTCCCCCCTTATTATTGTACTTTGTCCCCTATCATTGACACCTAAAATTGTACACATTGAATGAATATTTTTGAGCTGAAGTTCATTATATGAAATTCATAAAAACTAAAAAGCTCTTTAATTATATGAGACATGTTAATTTTACTCATTAATGCATAAACTTGTCAAACGTGAAAGATATCAGAGCCTCTTATAAGTATATACTAGTACAAATAAACATGTAATTCACACCACAAATGAGCCAATCTCATATCAGTTTACTTGTAGAGGTAACCACATTTCCGGTCGAGCAATGTGCCTCGCCCTAATAGTCCTCCATCTTCCTGAGCACTTCCTTAAGCCGTAGTAAAAGACTACGCTAATAAACAATAAGCTCTAGTAAAGTTGGCATAAAGTACAATAAACTCTTCAAGGTATAAATACCCCATGACAAGTACACACGAGGTAAGTAGAAAGTACCACCAAAACACAGAACTTACTCTTTCTTTTCTCAAATGAAACTTGTACTTATTTTCACGTCGGAATGTGGTCGTAGACATGCCCTTCCACCACTCCTGCGACGAGCCTAAGGTATACTATTTTGCAAGCTTCAAGATAAAGGAATTCACTCTCAGAGATCCAGATCTGATTTATTTAGACTACTAGGTTATCTTCCCGTGTGTTACACGGGTTGAACACTATAATTTTGATAAGGAATAAATTAACAATAAAAAACAATAAAGAATGAAATATAAATTAAACTATATATTACATAAATAAGAAATAAGGTAAATTACAATTATAATTATCTACCTATAAACAATTCAAAAATCTACAACTGCATGCGATAATGGGCGCACGAACCACAATTCATATGAATAGAATTTTTTTTTCACAAAAAGTAAAATATTTCTGTAACTCTATTACAGTATTGAAAATCAACATCAGTAATGGGAATCCAAATCCAAAGTGTATTGACCTGCAAACTATTTTTATAAAAAAAAAATCATCTTCATATGTAATTCGACATAGAGTGGCAAACATTGTACCATCGATGTCAAATATCTTCAGATTAGGGTGAATTTTAGGCAGTCAACAAAATTCCCCATCTAAGATGCCAGAATCAAAACAGGCAAGTTGATTAAGTGACGGGTCAAAGGTCAAAACAGGTGGATCGAGTCTAGTAATAGGTCAAAGGTCAACACTCCATTTTAAAACCAATTGGTCAAACAAAATGTTTATAAACTTTGAAAGTCTTGTGATAGTCAACACCCCAATTAGGATATTTATATTAACCAAAATGAACTTCAAATAATGGTAAGTGAACATGGCTTTGTTACATAATAGGAAAAGAGATAGACATCACAATTCACAAGGATTATGGGAACATATGGTTATGGAGACCCAGAGTACATCTCGACCATTGCATTACTATATACTAAAGCGAATTTATCAATAAGAATGTGCATTTTCATGGATAAAAGAAAATTGGGCTTGCCACTTTTCCTAAAAAAAATATGAAACTTCCAGGTATCCATCACAAGAAAAAGAAAACGAAAATTTTGTAAACTACTTATTTCTTAGAAACTATTTGCTTACTGAACGAACTCCAACAACTTAAGATCAAATAAATATTATTATAATGGACAACTTTCAGCTTATATGTACAGTAATTATAAAACACTCATGTAGTACCTTCAGTTGTGGATCAAAATTGAGACTGTCTCAAGTAATCTGAATCTTTAACTGCTATTAAACAATCCAAATCATCAACTGCATAAAATGAAGATCTAAAATAAAAATAGGTTGCATAAAATGAAGATCTAATTAAACAGCCTAACCAAAGAAAAATAAAACAGCAGAAGGCAGAAGGTGTACCACAAATCAAACACCTTTTCTCAATCTTCAAAGCATCCAAAGCCAGTTTCTCAATTGTATCAAATGGCAAAAGCTTATAGCTTGTACCCAAAATCAATAAAAATGAAACATATCATTGAACAATAACAATTAACCAATAACTCCAGTTCCTTGGTGGGCTAATAGTTTGGCTTTTGCATAATCTCCTTCCTGTTTAAAAACAAAAGAAAATAAGTAAATGATAATAATAATCAATCATCAATAATCAACATGCCAATATATTATAATCAATGATCCATAATGATATAAAAAGCTCCAACCGTTTAGAAGTGCAAATCAATACATAAAAAAATCAACAATATTTAATCATAATGGCAAGTAGGCTAGTTTGGAATTGCAAATCATAACAACCAACAATCCAACAAATATCAGATTTGCGACTCGGGAAAACCAACACTCCTACATTATCATTATCGCAACATGGCTAATCGAGAAAGCAACAATTAACGGTTTCGAGTTCTCGGCCATTACCAAAGAGAAGCTCTTCAATCTGAGCTTGATCTAATCGGAAAAAGAAACAAAAATTAAAACATCAAATGGTGAGGGAATATATAGTTGGTCGATACCTATTAGTTGAAAACGAAAAGGAAGATTTTGATTCTTGATAGCATCAATTGAGAGAGAAGATCTATTATTTGTTCAGGGGTTTGTTAGAAAAACCAGGAAATAAGCGTGTAAAGGAAGTTTGTTAGGGTATTCGAAAAGGAAGTTGGGTTATAATAAAAATGGAGCACCGAATCTTGACCCAGAATAAATGAGCGGGAAAAGGAAATGGTATGGCCCTCAACAAATGACACCTGTCCCACATCAAGTTTTATTTATATAGTACTAGGTTAGAGCCCCGTGGGGACCCACGGTTCATCCAAAAGTAAAATAAAAGAAAAATAAGAAAATAAGAATTGTGGTATGCAAGTTGTTTTGGTTACTAAATGTTTGATAATGCAATATGTATGAATTTTGATGTTAAATGCAAAATGTCATCTAACAGTTTAACGTAACGAAATGATGGATATATCGACCAAGTAAAGTTTACTTTGACAAAAAATATTAACAAAGAATGGAATCAAATGAATAATATTGTATTTGTTCTAATGGATTTATTATCAACATTCTTGTCTTTACACACAATAACATTTGGAATAAACATTTAGGGAACAATTAATATAAAGATTGGAACTGTCTCGCTAAATAATCGGGTGTATGTTGGAAATTTTTCGCAAGGATAAGAGGGAATCACAGAGTTAAAAAAACAGAACACAATGACCTGTTGAAGCAACTACCACGACACTGGAGGTCACCTATGAGAATAACGTTCGGGGAAGAAACGGTCTATAATGTGAAAACAGAATTCAAATTCAAAGATTGAAAATGGTAACAAATGATAATCTTGGAGGCGAAAATAGTGGAAAATAAATATAGTGAAGAACGTAAATAAAAGACTAAACAATGATGGTTCCAGAAGTTGTTGATGCTCTTGCAATTGCATACTCTTCTGCAACAAATTGATCATGTTTTAATCTCGTGAGGTTGGATTTCACGATGAAAATTAGCCATATCACAAACCTTATTAGCCTCTTCATTGCTAGTCTTGTTTTGTTGATACTTGAGTAGAAGTGCCTGTAAATCGGCAAAATATGGTTAGAATAACTCATTTTTCGCTGAGCTAAGACCATTAAGTTAGATAGCATAATTAATACTTTCCCGTAAACATTGATCAAAACATCTAAACCACTGCAAGGAATAAAATATATTGAGTGAAAAACTACAGGAATACTAAGTTAATATGAAGTAAATGTGAAAAGATGTGTGGGTGGGTCACAAATTTGGGGGTAACACGAAAGACGGGTCAAATATTACTATATTTGACAGTCATCATATAAGTTATCTATTAAATTGGACAAATATAGTAATATAATACCAATTTAATAGATAACTTATGTGATGATTGTCAAATATAGTAATATAATACCAACTAATAATTTAAATGAAATAGGTTAATAATTATATGCAATAACAATAGTTTGTGGCAACTTTCAACCGTTATACCCGACCAACCCATTTGACCCGCTATAGTTTAGCAAAACTTTTTATTTGACCTGTTAGAGAAAACAAAACCTAAATCGACATACTTGTAAGTAAATACGTTGAAATTGTCACCTCTAATATGAAATCTACAAAGAAAGATACACACCTTCGAGCTTATTTCCAATTCGATGTAGTAGTCGAATTTCGAATCTAACTCGAACATTAGAGTTGGATTGAAGTTCAAATAACGAAGTAACATGTATAGCGTTTCATAACAGAAACAAATTAAGATTGAGTGTTGCAGATGTGGCCAAGAACATCTTAACAAAGCCATGGACATAAATTGAACTTGAATTAGGAAACTAAAGAACGCAATTGAAAGCCAATTATCCACCGACTTCTCTACTCACCCATGTAACTAATTTGTGCATAGTGGAATAAAACTAAGCTAAATGCATACCTTGATTTATCTTCCGCTAATACAAATGAAAAACAACAATAGTCTTATTCGCAGAAATAAACCATACCTCTTATTTGCTATTTTGCTAGGATACCATAATAACATGTACCTCAATGAGCATTGCTTTCCCAATTTTCCATAACTCGATGCAGACTCCGATTCCATAACTTGCAAGTATGAATAGTTGTCCAATAAGTAAAGGAAGATGAACCAAGTGTAATTCCCATAATCTGAGACTATATTAATCAAGTACCGCAAAGGTTTTATTAAAGGAAGCAGGTCGACCCGTTTACTTGGGATGGCCATTTCGAGCTATTTTTATATCCTAAGGGTCACAGAGGGTGTCAAAAGTGTATTTTGAATGTATAAAACCATCTAAATCATTTCATAAATAAAAAACTATGTTATGATCCGGAAAAAGAGACATTAATATTTATTTAAAAACCCAAATTTGTCGGAGAAAGTGCACTTCAGGTCAACACAAGCCGATCGGCAAAAAAAAAATGTGTTTTTGACGCATTACCCAACCAGTCCCTTGCCATAACTTGCTACCTCTAATGTACATTGTGAAAAAATAAAAGAATGAGCTTACCCCATGAGTCTTTGGTACTACACACAAATGCCTAAGCCCAAGTTGTATGAAAGCAACCGCAACTTTCGCTAGAGACATTGTCTCGATAACTGTGTAAGGTGAAATAAGAAAGAAAGGGCGCTACATGTCATGAGACGTTGGTTACAAAAGTTGATATTTCTTTGTGCAACAGCTGGGTTCTTGTATCTGAACCTTGATTTATGTTTACTTCCTTGCATTGAATACTTCAGACGGTTATTTTGTTGCTTAATGTAAGAGATTTGCCTTTTTTGACTTAGTATCTTACCTTTGGATGTGTTGTATGCCCGTTTGGCTGGAGTCATGGGTTGTAATGGTAGTGCTAGAGTCTTTGTTGTGCTGTTTTCGGCTAATGGCAAGGTTCCTGGCTCTGAGATGTCATCCACTGCAATTGTATGGTCGGGTCTCATGTCATTGTCATCATCTTTGGTTTTTAGGTTACCTCTAGCATCCTGTTCGGCCTTGTTTTTAGATCGCTATATCCGTATGTTGTTATCATTTCTTCGATCTTGCATCCAAATTCACCACATAAACATCAACATTGTTGACTGTAATGTTATGGCTTATCGCTGAGTTCCTGATCATTTTATCAAACATCAAATTTGGGTTAATGATAAATAAAAAAAGCAGACAAAAGCATTCATATGTTCAACACAATCAATAGGTAACAACAGCCAAACCATCATTTTTATTCATCTATTTTATGCTAAATCAGGTCAGTAATGTTGTAACACCCCGCCCCTCTCACCACCAATATTGTCCGCTTTGCCCATCCAGAGCTCACGGATTTGTTTTTGGGTGCCCAAGTGGAGACTTCCCAGGAGGTCACCCATCCTGGAATTTCTCCCACCTGAGCACGCTTAACTGTGGAGTTCTCCTCTCATCCACTAACATTAAGCCCCAAAACGCGTTGGTGATTAAGAGGCAAGACATTACTTATGAACCAAGGATCTCTCCTGGCCACGGCCGATGTGGGATTTTCCTGGGGTGTCACATTCACCCCCTGTTAGAGTCTCATCGTCCCTGATGAGGTATGCACCCACCATCCCGAACGGCACAGGAGTGGCTCTGATACCATCTGTAACACCCCGCCCCTCTCACCACCAATATTGTCCGCTTTGCCCATCCAGAGCTCACGGATTTGTTTTTGGGTGCCCAAGTGGAGACTTCCCAGGAGGTCACCCATCCTGGAATTTCTCCCACCTGAGCACGCTTAACTGTGGAGTTCTCCTCTCATCCACTAACATTAAGCCCCAAAACGCGTTGGTGATTAAGAGGCAAGACATTACTTATGAACCAAGGATCTCTCCTGGCCACGGCCGATGTGGGATTTTCCTGGGGTGTCACAAATGTTTTTCTTTATTAATGAAAGATTTTAAAGCTTTTGAAGCAGACAATGGTGGCCGTATCATAAACAACAACAACTGCTTATGAATAAGAACCATGATTATTTGAAAACATTAAAGCACCGTTGAGGAATTACCTCAAACTGTTGGCATGGTGTCCAGCTACATATTACAGCTAGAGTTTTAACTTTCATCTTCAAATTCGACGCATAAACATCAAGAATGTTGACTCTACTGTTATGGCTTATTGCTGATATTTGTCAAAGTGCACAAACCTAAGTCCCCAACCATTGGTTAACTGTGTAATCTGTCCACATCAAACCCCAAATTTGGACAAATGATAAATAGCACTATCATGTTGTAGAACTGCATCGACATCTTAAAATAGCCGAATCAAAAAATAGGGCAGAAGGGTTAACCATCATTTCCATTAATCTATTTGATGGTATATCAGTTCAGTAGTGTTTTCCTTTAAAGCGAACAATGGCGGCCATATCATAAAAAAAACAAATACCTATGAATACAAACCATGAATATCCGAAAACAACAGGCTTTAACTCAAACAGTTGGCATGCAACACAAAAACCTGTCATTCATAACAGGTCAGAAAACGAAAACACTGGACATAATCAAGGAATCTCATTAAAAAAAAACTCAAAATGAAAAGGATGAACAAACCAAAAGATGCATGTGGCAACTGCAAAGATAAATGATTGAATATTAAATTCTTATGATATTTTTCGCCAAAACGTTTTATATACTAAAGCTAGTAAGGAAACTTTAATTTCAGCACAAACTTTTATAAGCTCAGCAAGATTTGAGACTACTGTGTAAGCATCTCAACTTGTAAACACCATAAATGATGGTTCATGATAAACAATCTTATGAGCCTATGTATGGGGCCTTAATGAGTTAAGTTGAATACATGTGTTGCCTACACATACATTATCCCTTTATAATTAAAATAAACATAACTAAAGAAGAATGTATTACAGGTAGTTATATTTTCACCACATTACTTTGGATCATGCTTTTTCATAGATCAATATAAGAATATCTATGTGTTTTTAGAATATATAAGGGTGTTTTCATCATCCATCATGTTTTTTTTGCCACATGACACATACTTAGGCAACATGCAATTTGTTTTTTGATATACATGTCGCCTTAAATAAAAACAGTTGTATACATAGGTGATAGGTGGGGATGAAAAAATGGTACCAAATGTCGACATAGAACCTGTATTATACCGGAACCGATATTTAATATCCCGCACTGAATGATTTCCGGTACAAATTCGGCACCCACTTTTTACGATTTTAGGATCGTTATTTTTAGTACGGGTACGTTCGATATCGGTACCGATTTCATTCTTATACATAGGTGGCCACCAGAAACATAATCCAAAAATGAATTATTACCTTTTGTTTTAAGCTTAGTAACTCCCCATGATTAACACCAATAAGCACCCCCTTCTAAGTTGATAAAGCTCTTGTTTAAGAACTGATACTTCTCGTTGGTACTTATTAATAAAAGATCTCTCATCAATAATCTGGAAGAAGAATGTTTCAAGATTGTCAACCTAGTCTTATATTATCAAATGTGTGAAAATTATATAAAATACTATTTTATAGCATACCTTATTCTGACAAGCATAGGTTTTAACACGCTACGCTCTGCTTGTAATTTTAGTATATTGTGTGTCTCCTACATATCACTGGAAGTTGGAATTAGTGAAGATAAGCTGGTAAGCAAAGAAAAAAATTGGAAAATTAAAAAGAGAGGGAGAAATAACAGCAATGATCAAATATGTGATAATACGACATAAGTAGTTAATTACATGTATCTATGCTCATTTACTACTAAATAAGCAGGTAAAAAACATTTCGCCTACTCAACGCCATATTAGAAAGAATGCGGTCCATTTCGGCTCGCCAAATAAAAACCTTAACCTTGAGCGGAATGCACGATGTCCACCTCATCCTATGCTGACGATTTACTACTCTACCCTTTCTCAGTCGATCTTTGCAGTCCACTACAGAATACAATCCGTCAGTCTTGGCTTCCCACCTCCACACATCATGTTCCGAAGTAACAGAGCTGCTGCATAAAACAGAAAGTTGCTGCAGCAGAGAACAGAGCTGCTGCATCTGAGATTTTTTCTCCTCAAAAGAAGGATTTTTAGACCAGCCTATAAAGTCGTCCCTGCTGTCGACAAACGAACTGCAAATGTCAGCCACATAGATCTGTTTGTGAACAGCTAAGCCAAACAAACACGGCCATTTATCTTTCAATAATTGAGACCCGGTCCAGAGATCGACCCAGAATCTAAAATCTTTTCCGTCGCCAATCACGCCTTTAAATAATAAAGAGAGCTTCTGGTCCTGAATAGAAATAGAGTTCAACAGAGAAGCGATCGCCTTCCAACAACCAGACAGCGAGTTATTAACCGGAATGAAACCCCATTGTCGACCATTACCATGACAAGCTACTATCATCTTACGCCACAACCCATGTGTCTCATTCTTAAAACGCCACGCCCACTTAACCAAAAGGTGTCATGGACTCATGGTTCAACCCAGCCTGACCCATACCAAAGAATTACTGTACTTGGGTCCATTGCTCAACCAGCAGGCCCCATCTATATTTTGCCATATCTACTGATAATTGATAAGGATCAGAAAATTAACATTTGAGTAGATAAAAAACTGATTGATGAACACAAGTTGTGTAAGCATATCAATTGGCAATCAATTGCTAACTGAAGCATGGGGTAAGCAGATACCTGAAATAGTCACTGAACAACAAAGTATGGTTCAACATTTCATATTCTACCAAGCAAGTATCAGTCGTTTTGCATCAGTTATTTGGGGAACAAAATAATCATCAGTTGTTTGATCAGAATTTCATAAAGAAAAAAATAAACAAAAAAAATCAGTTGTTACGATTTAAAGCATCAGTTGATATAATTAAAATACACATTAAACAACTGCTCGTTTAATTTTGCGATTGATAAGAGTAAGGAGCTGATGTCAAACGACTGCTGATGTGATATACAACTGTTGATAAACTGATTAAAAACTACTGCAAACAACTGATGATGAATTGCTGATAAAATCACTGTTGCACCACGATCTACTGATGTGTTAAACTGGTTAAAACAATTAATCCAAAAGATTCATGAATATCATTGAAAGAGCTGACCCGAACAACTGATTTAACAACTATTGCCTTCTTGGTTTTAGAATGTTTCAACTTTTGCATCATTACTATAATCAACATCATCAAAGTTGTTCTCGAGTGGTATGAATTCTTCAACATCCCGTTGTTCATTTGATGAATTCTTCAACACCACTGATTCTTGTTTCAACGCAACAATTGCTGAAAAAATACAAGTCAAACATGATCAAACTGCTTTCAAAGACAAAACATCAAACAGTTGGCGCCCATTATTCCATAACTCCATGAAGATGGCAAAAGTTAGCAAAAGCAACAATACGCAGAAATAAACCATACCTCTTATTCGAAACCCTAACATGAACCATAAATCTTAAACCTAAAATTACAAAAATAAACAAAATCATCAAATTTAAAAATAACAAACATGAAAAAAGAATCTCAATAAAAAAAATCCATAAGACAGATCCCAAAATCGAAACCGAAAATCGAAACCCTAACACATTTAAAAAACGAATTAGAAAGCATATAATCGGTCATTCATTCTTGAACAAACAGATTGGGAAGCATTAAAACACATACCTGGAAAGCATATAATCGGTCATTCATTCTTGAACAAATAGATCCAATATGATATACAACGTATAGATTTGATTATTAGAGATCTAAACAATGAAACAATGATAAAATAAGAAATCACAAATCATAAAGAAAAAACCCTCACAAACAAATAGATTTATAAGCAGACATCATGTTTTAGAAAGAGTTATCATACCTTGAAGATGAAGATGTAAAGTAGATGATTAAAGGGAGGATGTAGTCATAAATTTTGGATCTTCAGACGCTAGATTGAGAACAGGACAAAAGATGGAGAGATGGAAATGTGGATTGGAGATGTTAGGGTTTTGAGAGAGGATGTTAGTATTCGTGATCAGAAAAGCGAAGCCGGTTTTTGGGAAAAAAATTGATTTTTATACTATGTAAACATGGAGCTCCATATTCAATTGGAGCCTATGTAGACACTCTAAGAAGGCTAAATTCAACCCAAGTGACCTCAATTATTATATAGATAGATAGAAGATAAGGAGGAGGGGGGGGGGGGGGAGGGGGGGGGGGGGGGAGGGGGATGAAACGCCCATGTGGCACGTGTGGGGCCTACGTGTGAAAGGTGAAAATTGTGGGGAGTGAAAGACGGTGGGAAGGGAATAATATTATATTGTGTTAAAGTTAAAAAAAAGAAAAAAAAAGAAAAAAAATTGGCCAATCACAAGCCTCCATGTGGCCTTCCTCCTCCCCCCACGTCCGGCGAAATCTCCCCGCCCCCTTCCACGCCCTACCGGGGCAGTATCCCGCCTGTGAAGAGCTTCCCCGCCCCCCTTTCCCGCCCCACTCCTTTCAGTCTTAGATAGGGCCAATTGTAGGATATTCGTTACTCTACTTCTTTAGAGTAGAGTTATATCGAACTTCAAATGAGTTGCACATGGTTTTCAATGAAATATTTATTGCTTACATGTCATAAATTCATTAAAACAATTACATGTGGATAATAGTATATTAAACTTTTAGTCTATTAACTCGAGCTTTAACAAGTTTGTTACACACAAACTTGGGATTATTCTTTTTCATTGAGGTTGTTCGGTTTGAATATTATGAACAAACGATGGATGAACCAGATAGATTTAAAATATTCTGAACCAAATCAATTTTCTACTTTTGTTACTAGGAAAAAAAATCTTCTTTATCAATCAACAACCATATATGCACTATGAAGATATAAAGTCTAGCTTAGGCTTTTGAAAAAAAGGCCATAAAAGAGATCTCAAATCATAAATGGATCAATAAAGTAACTCAATTATTTTAGGCACAAATATGCATTAGCAAATCATACAATACAATACAATAGATCATAAGAGACATACAACCACTAAATATTGCACATGGTACACCATAATATAGTCACATATCAAAATATACTTATAGCCGTGAAACAAAGTGTAAATTTTGATCTAGGAGTGCTTGATCGTTGATGTCTTTCGCCAACATTTTGTTTAGCTCTCGGATAAATGTATCCATTGACGCATTTGGCAAACATATGGGTACCACGATCCCAGACTCGCCCTTATGGTTTGTAAATGGTATATAGAAGCTAGCAACACCTGGAATAGCACCTACTCCGCCTTTGGCGGGTCCACCATAAGCCGCCTTCCCCCACCCAAAATCAACCACATCAAATCCAGCTCGAGTCACATCCGAGACTAGGTAGCTACGAACCACTGTAAAGTGGGGTCGCCCCTCCTTTACCATTAGGTCAGCTATAGATCTCATGTACTCTTCATTAACATCTGATTTAGCCTTCATCACAAGCTTCAACGCGTGGGCCAAAGGTTTTGTGGCAAGATCTTTAGCTGTGGAAATGGCAACTGGGAAGGCGAACCCATTTCCATAATATCCAACCGGGAGAGGGGGATTAAATTTGGCACGCGCGTTAACAATACAGATGATGCGCATCTCTTCTTCAGGATCAGGTTGGAGCGCAATGGTACGACAACGCCAAAGGCAAGCTGTTAACACCTCAAAGGTTGAACATTTTTTAAGGTGTGAGGGAACAAACCTACGTAATGCTGACACCTCAGTAGGTCCAAAGAAAAATGATTTGTGTGCCATATCATCTAGTGGGATGATTGTACCCTTTGTGTCTTCCACTTTGTCGTACTCATGATGAGTGCATGTCACACGTGGTGGGTCTCGAGCAAAAAGCAACTCCCTTTGCCACACCGGCAAAATTGAAGGTCTTGATGCCCCTTGAGCCATTTCACCAAGTGCGGTCATGAATTGTACAAGCCCGGGTGCATCACTCATGGTGTGGTTTAGTCGTAGCGCAAAGATAAAACCTCCACATAATAATCGTGTCACCTATAATTTAACAGAAGTTGATTAGCAAAACTATCAATATTATAAAAAAGAAATAACTAATATAGGCTATTTGAAATTATTTTTCACCATCTTAAGACTAGATGTATAAAATTATAAAGACTAAACTTAATTAATGTCATCCATTAAGTACATCTTTAAGTTACCTTTTTTTCTTTGAACAAATGTTATTGACTCTTAAATTACTCAAAATTAATCCTCATGTACTCTTTCTTATGATTGAAGCCAAGACCCTCATTAAAAAACAAGAGCCTCTACAACTAATTTCAATGTAACATCCACATGTTAAAAAATAATTGATCTAAATTTACTTGGATCAAACAAATATAAACGTCAAAATGTCTTGTGAAATAAAGATATATCTCTAAAAAGAAAAATCTATATGGATAGGAGCTAGGAGAGCACCACTTAAATCAACGGTCTTAAAACATTGGTACTTAATTACGTTATATCTTTTTTGCAGTGATAATTTTTACTTTTGTAAATAATACCGGACACGCCGGTTACACCAATTAAATTAGAACCACTATTTGAAGCTGACCATAAAAAACCGGTCAACCATAAAGCAAAGGTGGTGAAAACCCACCAATGATTACTTTTTTTTTTTTGACCGGTTGAACCAGTGAACCGCTATATCATCTATTAATTAGATTTTACCTGAATCAATAGCAATGGCGAGCCAAGAACCTCTCCGGATCCCGGAACATCATAAAGGAGTTCTTCCAAGCAAGGAAACGGCGGTTGAAGCGCGTCTCCAAACTGCTTCAGCGTCACATCAGCTTCCGCCTCAATAAACAGCACGCCCTCACCAGTGCAATCAACCATAAGTTTCCTAGCTGGACCTTCTTTTAAACGGCCAGCAAATGGATAGTAAAACACCAACACCTTAGCCAAAGCCTCCCTGATCACACTTGCTGGATTCTTATTCTTCATTTTTGGGTCATTTCGGTAAAATTGGATAACGGGGATATGAAACCGAAGCCCGTCCTGATCATCAATGTCAGAGAGGGGCTTCAGTTCCCGCGGCGTGGGCTTAGCTGGAGCAATGAGCTCCGGGCCACGCCGCCTAACAGTAAATGTTAACGGACTATCGGTTGGTGCCATATTCGATTGGTCTTTGACTGTTTGTGTATGTGTATGTGTGTGTGACTGTGTGTTTATAAGTTTATAGAAGTTAGTGTTTGTGTGCATTGATTGGGTATGAGTGGTGCTCCTTTTATAGGAGGTTGTTGGGTGTGTATGCCCGCTATGAATGATATTTAATTATTTTTTGTACTCATTATACATTTTTTTTTGGAAAATTAACGTACACCCCGTTGAATTTTATCACATGGGTCACTTTTTTTTTTTGAACGGCAAATTTCTACTCCTTGTGGGACTTGAACCCATGACCTAACCCTTAGGTGTTCCTAGAAGCTTTGCTTCTACCATTGGGCCACCAACCACAAGATGTTCACCAAGATTATTTTGCTTTAAGTTAAGGGTTAGCAACTTAGAATTAAAAAAAGTAAAATACATGTTTACTTATTAAGAAAAAAAAAATCTTTAACATATATTATAGTCATATTAAACTCTTTAGGAAAAACCATAAAAACTACTATATTAATCTCTCAACAATTGTTAATAATGCATGTACTTATAATAGTGGTGGGGTTAAAAATCACGAATCCCAAATTATTTCCTATCGGTAGGGATCAGAAAATCAAATCGGTGGCAGGTGGACTCAATTCATTTAAAATTACCTACGAAACTTACAAACTTCCATCACTGAGCCAAAAAACAGAGGGGCTGAGGCACCTCTTGGCCCCCATTATCCTTCGTCACTGGGCTTCTGATCATTTAATGTGCCAGTCATATCTTTAAAGACTGGATGTAGTGGGTTAATGCCCACTACGCATCTTCAATTTTAACATGCCAAACCATTACGGGTAGGTGCCACGAAAGGGTGAATTCTTTCTTCATTACCAGAATAATGGGTGTGATGGGTTAGAAGCATAGGGTCCATCAACTTTTCGCCAATCATATGCACACACACATACTTTAGTCTAAGAAGATTCTTAGAAAAGTATATGGGGAAAAAGAAATTTCTACGTATGGTGTGTAATGAGCTTGAAGAGGCATATGATCACATAGTGCATAAATTGATATGGGATAGTTTAGAGGGTAGAGGGGATCCTAGGAAGTATATAGAAATAATTAGAGATATGTACTTGGGGACTAAAACTAGTGTGTGTGCACATGTCGGGGATACTGACTTCTTCCCTGTTGATGTAGGACTCCATCAAGGGTCTACGTTGAGTTAATTTGTTTGTTGTTTTTTTTTTGCGGTAGTGCTAAATGAGTTGTCTAAGTTGATTCAGGAGACCATTTCGTGGTGCTTGCTCTTTGCGGATCATAATGTGTCAGTGGTGAAGAGTAAACAGAGCATGAACAAGAGTTTGGAGGAGTGGAGGGCAACTTTAAAGGGTAAAGGTTTAAGAATTAGTCGCTCTAAGACAAAGTACCTTTACTGTGATTTCAGTTGTTTAGGATGACGAGGACGCTTTGATCACCAGTGAGGGAAAAAGGGTTCAGGGGGTAACTAAATTCAAGTATTTAGGTTCGTTTGTATAAAAGGATGGGAGATAGATAGTGATGTAGCCCACCATGTCTAGGTTAGATGGTGTAGGTGGAGAGGTGCAACTTGGGTATTGTGCGACAAGAGGTTCCAAGCTAATTAGATGGGAAATTTCATAGAGTTATGGTTAGACCTGCTTAGTTATACGGAACAAATAGTTGGGCCATCAAGAAGACACTGAAACGTAGGTTGGAGGTTGTAGAAATGAAGATGTTGAGGTAGATGTGTGGACACATTAGGTTGGATAGGATAAAAAATGCGGGTTTTTAGAGAAAGATTAGGAATGACCAGTATTTCAGATCAGATAAGATAAGGGATGAGAGATTGAGATGGTTTGAGCATTAGGAGAAGATTGGTGATGATCATGGTTAGAACCGTAGAAATTGTCACTATGGTAGGGAGGAGGAGGGGTAGAGACATGCCAAAATGGACTTGGGATGAGCGACTTAGAAAGGACTTACTACACTTGCATCTCTATAAGAACATAATTGAGGATATGAGTTCGTGGACACCTAGGATTCAGGTTAAGAACTATTAGGGAGTGATATCTTTTTTGTATTAGTGTCTTATATTGGGAGTTTCATTAGCTTTTTATTATTACTATCATTATTATTTTCTTCATTTCGTATTTGTATGTATGTGTGTGCACGCATGATATCACTCACTTGGTGTGTTTAGATATAATGGTATATGGGATGTGTTTGCTATCCTTCCCTATGGTATGTTTTCACCCGATGGCTCCCAAATATATACACTTTTGCATGGAGTTCTATGTTTTTTCTTACTCTTAAATCGGGATGGAGTCAGTGGTCTTATTAGAAGTAATCCCTCCATCTTCTATGATAAAGGTAAAGTGTGCTTACATCCTAGTCTCTCGAGACGTTACCAATATCTTTCATGGTAATGGATGAAATTAACTAGGTAATAAGGTAGTTGTTAAATTAGTGCACACATTCAAAGAAAAGCAGCAAGTGAGAGCCTGTACCAAGTACAGATAGTGTAATAATTGTCTAAAGGGGAAACAATTACTTTTGTGTATCAAACTTATTTAATAACATCAAAGTTTGTTGCAAACAATAAAAAACGAGTGCAAGAGGTTACAAACCAAAACCCATATTTGTAATTATTGTATAAGCTAAAAATATACCTTTCTCTAAGTATATTTGTATTTTTAATTATTAAGTGTCAACGCTGAGTATAATTATCACAATAGTATCACAATCATTTTAGTTAAATAACTTTTTAAGAGTTTTTCATTGGAGTATTCAGTATAAGTTTGGGTTTTACCTTTTTAGAGTCTTACTGACTTACTCATTTGGCTCGTTTCTGTTTCAGATAAAATCCTTATTTATTTATTTGGATACCAAATTAATGTCATTTATTTGTTTATTATAAACCTATATACGTCAAAAAGAAGAAGAAAAAAAACATCTCGCAAGTCGCAACACAAGTTAAATGACTGGGAAGTTCGTTATAGTTATACACAAACAAAAAGGAAATTGCCTGATGATTATCTTAAAAGAGAACGAAATTACATTACTCTTATTTAATATTATTATTCATTTTCCATGCATATTCAAGAAAATTCAAACATCATATTCGAGATATTTTGTAAAGAAAGTAAGACTATAGGGAGTGGAGGGGCGGGAAAGAGGGGGGTGGAGCGCCATGTGGCACTTGTGGGACCCATGTGGGGGGAAAAAAATTGTGGGGAGTGGAAGGGGGGGGGGGAAAGGGGGGTGAAAGGAATAATATTATATTGTTTTAAAATTAAATAAAAAAAAGAAAAAAAAATCACCCAATCACGAGCTGCCACGTCACCCACCCAAACCCCCCACCGCCCGGCTTTCCCCCACCGCCCCACCCTCCCCGCCCTCCTCTTCCCGCCCCTCGGGACGGTGTTCCCGCCCGGGAACCAAATACCGCCCCCCTAAAGCCGCCCCACTCCCTGGAGTCTAACAAAAATTAATGCAAGTGACGTGTGACATGTGTATTGTTCAAATAATTAGGGTGGTAATTTGTATGAAGCTATGTTCAAACAAGTAAAATAAAGAATTATGTTTTCGTCCTAAAAATTGGGGTTGGTGGCTCAATGGTAGAAGCAAAGCTTCTAGGAACACCTAAGGGGGAGGTCATGGGTTCAAGTCCCACAAGGAGTAGAAATTTCCCGTTCAAAAAAAAAAAATGTTTTCGTCCTAAAATATGTTAAAACCACTCATTTAAAAAAAAACACACCTTCAAGATCACTCAATCACGCCCAGCAATAGTTGCTTCTGGCTTTGCTCGTCATCCAAACGTACATCTTCTTTTTAACATACGTTTCCATCCTTACTCACATGATTAAAATTGTTAGTTTTCTCATATTGTAGTACATTAATTTCTACGTTACATCATAACACATATTGTATCACTTCATATTTGATTTGTCTATCCCGAAAAGCTTCCTAGATATGATACATCATAACATACATTATATCACTTCGTATTATATTTTTCTATTATACAAAGCTTTTGGGATATAAGCTACTATTAAATATGTACAACATGAAATGAAAAACTAAATAAAAAAAGTTAACGCAAGTAATTGAAAATGACACGTTGTGTTAATTAAACTATTTTGCTAAATAAAGTAAAATATAAACTTTTCTTTCTTTAATATTAGTTGACTTCGTATGATGATGTCTTCTTTTGGTAATTTATTTATTCATTTATTATTGACTGACTTCGGAATCTTTGGAAACGAGAAACCACCACAACTTTGCTTAGGCTACCCGGTAAACAGACGCCCCCCACCCCCGTCTCCTTCCTTTTCCCCCGTCCCCAACCCAAACACCGCCCCGGAGCCCCCGTCCCCTCCCACCCCCGTCCCCCCCGTCTCCCAACGGACGCATCGGACGGGCCAATCACCGCCCCCCACCAAAACCTCCACCAATCACCGCCCCCTGCCACCCCCGTCTCCACCTCCCTACACCGCCCCCCTCCCCCCGTCCCCTCCCGTTCTCTGTCCTCCGGTCCCACTTTTTCCGACGTGTCACCTCCTTCCCCCGTTTGTTTACCGGGTAGCCTTAGCAAAAACAAAATCAAAGAGATTAAGTTTTGCATATAAGAGCATGTTTGGGTTGTACTTCACGGGTAGCTCAGTTGGTGAATGGACCAGAGATCTCTCTTGGAGGTCTCAGGTTCGATTCCCACGAAGGACATAATGAGAAATGATGGATGACTCGTGGCCTATGGTCATGAGTTCGAGTCCTGATCTCGTCAGGTTTTACCGGTTCACTACTGTCGTGCCTTCGGGCGGGTATGTGGGTCGGGTTTTCCCTGGAAGCGGGCTGTCAGGCGGGCTAGGGGCTTCGTGCGTCCGGGGTGGGCCGGGCTGTGCCCCTGTCTTTGCCACTGGGGGGCCGCGTACGAAGTACCCGGCGTTGTTTAGTTTGCCGTTCAAAAAAAAAAAAAGAGCATGTTTGGGTAACCATTTGAGAGCTTCTTATGACTTATTAACTTAATCAAGAAGGATATAAGGAGAAAAAAGTGCTTGGGTAATTTGTTTGAAAATGATTTTTTGAAAGATTTTAGCTTTGATAAATGAGAAATGAGAGCAAAAGTCATAAGTTACAATTTCTTACTTTTTATGATTAAGTAACTTTTAAGGTTGAAGAAGAAAAAAAGGAGAAATGGATAAGGAGAGCCAAACATGGCCTAAATACTGATAAAGGCTTAACTTTTTAAACATAAAAAGTGAAGGATGGAAAAAAAAACATGCTTCTTAGATGAATAATATAAAAAATTAAAAAAATAGTTTAACTACGTTATTAGAGTAATTAGGTAATTACTCTACACTAACTTTTTAGATTTCAATACTAAAATACATGTTTAACAAGATTGGAAAAATAATTCAAAAAAAATAAAAAAATTAAAAATTATCTCTTTCACTTCTTACATTAGCGTTCGTTTCACGGGAATGGAATGGAATTCGGAAGGAATTGGAATGTGTATTCGACTTCTTATGTTGTTCGTTACAACAAAAGAAGAAATTGTGATTGAACAACAACATATGGAAGGGAATCCACGTTTCAATTCCATCAAGACTTCGTTGTATTTTATGAAACGAACACGTCAAAATTCAAAAACAAACTATGGTTCTCGCGCGAATTCCAATTCCATTTCCTTTGCAATCCATGGAAACGAACGCTAAGAATTATTTGTAGGATAAGACCTATTTGTACAAGAAAATTCGTCAATATAGGGTAAAAATCAAATACAAAAAATAGATAAACGTTTTTTTAAAAAAATACAGAAAATTGTAACTAATATTGTAAACATGCTAAGGATTTATTTTATGTATCAGTTTGAAAAATGTTAATATATTTCTTACATTTAATTTAATTATTTATTCGATAACCTTTTTGAAATTCCCACTTTTATAAAAGAAAAAAAGTTGAGAACATCTTGAACCACAGTTTAAATAACTTGGAAGCTCACTAGAAATTATACGAGCTAATTAGTTAGAATCTTAAATTTTGAACGTAAGATGTTGGTTATTATCTGAACATTTGTAGTTAGTCAGTTATTCTAACTCTTTTTTTATGGACTCCTTTCGATTTTATATAAATACAAAATAAGATGTAAAAATATAACTTTTGTCAATAAATCGTCTCTACTTTTTTTACGGCTAAATTACCCGGTTAGGCTTTTGATCACCCAAGTCTTAGGTAGGACTCCCGTAGTTGGTATTTTACTGTCATGTTAAACCGGTGTCAGCAAGATACGACTCTAAGATCACCCGACCAGAAACCCTGCCTAAATAGATAAACTTTCCCACCTTCTCCAAACTTATTGGTCCGGAGATTATTGGCAAATTGTCTCTACTATATTTTGCTACCACTTCTTAAGTGGGCGGTCCACTAATCTGAGACTATTCAAGGGACAACACCATTACTATACTTTGACTACTAAGACTTTAGTGGTCCTTTCAAAGTAATTTCTAGGCAGCCACGGGCCACCTCTTTTTCTTTGTTTGCTCACTTTCATTTTACATGGTCAAACTTGTATTTTATAAAAAAAAATGATACACTTTTGTTAAACTCTATTCGTTTGTATTACAGATGACACTTTCAATACAAAATAGTTTTTCTTTTAACTAAACAGCTTTTATAATATTATAGAATAGAGAGGTTGTTATACGGCCACACTAAATTTTACATATATGATACTTGTGATTTTTAAAGTCCTTTAGTTAAGTTTGATTCTTTGATAAACTTGTTAAAATCAGATAAAATAGTAAAATTTGATTCTGTGATACACTTGCTAAAATAATATATATATAAAAAAAGTTGTTAAAGCTTGTTTTTCATTATATGAAAACCAAGAAACACGATGATGTGTCATGAAATATAAAAGTTGAAGGAAATAATTGGCACGTATGTTCACACCTTAACAACCACCTTCTTTAACAAAACAGTTGATTACCTAACGAATATATTTTAATAAACGTTTTGCAAAAACCGATACTGTTTGCAACATGTAAGACCGGGTGTCATGGGTCGCGAGCAAGCAGGCGCGACTGACCACCTGATCTGATCTACGTGGCTCGCGAACACCACAACACAATCACGTGAAGGCTTCCGCAAGCGAGCCCACGCCCACGCTACCATGCTCGCGTAGGTTAGCAAAGCAAAACTAGTTGTTGGCTGGCTATTGACCGTTGCCAATGACTAGTTAAGGCATTTTAAAAAAAAAATTAAACTCTACATCCAAGTCTTACAAACTCACAAACATCAACTACAAAACAACTACACACACATATTCAAATATGAAAATGGAAAACACGTCATGGGAAGGTTGTTACTCACCGCCATGGAGATGACGGCGCAACCCCCCCCCCCCCCCACATTAGTCGTCAAACATACTTGAACGAGAAAATGAGTGTATCGCAAAGGAATTCGAAGACGAGCAACACAATAACGAGTGGTTTTAGTAGTTTTTTATGTTTTTTTATTAATGATGTGTAATGTTTTTTTATTAATTGATATTTTATGATAGGCTAAAATGTGTGCTCACCTTAAGCCGGAGCTTTATCAACAATCCACGTTAGTGGCCAGTTGGCTTAATATGATAGGATAACATGTGTGCTCACCTTTAGCCACAACAAATAATCTAAGTGAAATAAATATAACGTATTTAATCTGCATATAAAATATAAAATGCTATATAAAATTGACTTTTCTTTAGAAATTAACGCCCACAACATTTGGGTTCAACACGGTCCATCTATGCTAAAGGCACTTTCAAGTACGAATAGGTAGAGAGGCATAGAGACTTAGGATCAAACCTCGTCGTCCAAGGAAATCCCTTCCTTCATTGTTCTTGCCACAAAAGTAGTTTAAATTGAGTACCTCACTATGACCTTACACTTATCTCAAGTGTTTGTTATTTGTTGCAAATTTAAATATCATTTGATTTTTCTTTAATTCATTGTTAGACTTTTTATCCGATGTCGTGATCCTAAAATACAAAGAACCGACTTTTTTTTCTAAAGGCAAATTTTTGTCTGTGAGACTTGAACATAAGACTTCCAAACTTGGGTGTTTCTAAAGGTTTGTCTTTACCAATGGCCGCCAACCCCTTTAATTCACAAGTCAATTACTATACTATTTTTTTTTTTTGAATGGCTAAATTTTTTTCACTCATGCAATTTGAACCCCTCATCATTTAGAAATACAAAGTTTTATCCAACAGTAACATCTTAATACCGTTAAGCCAAAGGCCTTTGATAATTATTATCTTACATTGTTTATAAACTAGTAAAAAAGCTTTCAAAAGTTATTATGAAATGTTTGGTTAGAATTTCACGGGAATAAAGTCTTATTTTGAATATGGTAATTAGGTAGATAGGAACCAGGTATACTTATTTTTATGGGAAGATAAGTAGGCGGTTAAGCGAGTCGAGTCGAAGGGTAAATGGAAGGGGACTTTTAAAAGATTTTTCCCAAATAACGATACGTGTGATGATATTAAACTTTCTTGAATTGTTTTACGAATATTTTCCTAGTGGTTTAACCAAATGAGTTTTATGAAGAGTAAACATAAAACATGAACTCACCAACTTTATGTTGACCTTTTTAAGTATGTCTTTCAGGTTTAGATTTTGGCAATGGCATGGTTGGAATATGCAATACCTTGGGATTTGAGATCCAAGAGGATTAGAATTGGTGTTCAGAGTCCAAAGAGTCTTAGGTGTATATATTCCGCTGCGTGGTAAAGGTGTTAAGGGTTCACAACCGCTGGGAAAATCGGGGTGTGATAACCCAAACTAACTAAAGAAAAAAAATAACATTATTGTCCTATAAGTTAGAGCTACATCTATAATCTATAAATATATATAAAAGAATTGATATTTGCTGTGGCATTCAATGGTGGTCTCAACCCTCCCTTGAATGTGCCACGTGGCATAATGAGGTGAATTTTTTTTTTAATTTTTCGTTTTTATTATATTAAATCTAATAAAAAAAATTAAAACCCTATTCCTATCTTCTCTATTCTTCTTTTTCTTTATTGTTATCTTTTCTATTTTTTAATAAATTAAATATTTTTTAAAATCATATATAACCTTTTCTCCTCCCACAAACTCTAAACCCCTCCCTTCCCATTCACCACTCCTGCCACCACATGCACATTACATCTTCTTCACCGTCAATGATAATATTATTATCCACACAAAACCTAGGGTTTCTCTATTATCTGTCCTCACGTCTTCAAAACACAACATAACAATATGAACTCCAAAAACCCTACACCTATTCGAATCTCTTCAAGCTTAAGGTATTCCATCATTTTGTTCTTATTTATTATTATTATTGTCGAGGATCCGAATCTGGAACTCGCGTCTAATTTGGAAAATGTTTCTGCACTGAATTCGTATAGAGTTGTTATTGGTGGCCCTTTTGATCGGTTCCATGTTGGTCATCGGCTTTTCCTCAAGGTTTTTTTCATTAATAATAATATGTATTTGTCTATTTAATGTGAATCATGTCACACACTTATTTTCTGAGTTGTGGCTGGTTATTGATATTTTTTTGTTTGAATTTATTTAGTTACTAATTTGCCTGACAATAGGTTGACTTTTAAGTTCAGAGTGTGTGTTGAGGTTGAATTAATTGAATGAAGTGTGTATGTTTTAGGATTGATCTTTTTTTTTCTGATTTGGGTTTGAATGGATTTTGATTGCTTAGAGGTTAAATCGAAGGCGCCGGCTGCTCGTGGATCGGGTTTTAATCAGATTCTTGGCATCAAAGGGGCTAAGCAAGAAATTGTTAAGTTTTTTTTATTTTCATCTATATAGTGATTAATTTATTATAAGTTTGAATAAGTTAGCTTTAGTTATGATCTATGGTTGTTGAGTTAAAGAGATCAATCAAGCAGGCCCTGAGTTCTAGATGATTTGGAATAACCGATGTCTCATGCCAGTTAATATTGTTAGCGGTGAAGAGGAAGAGAGTGACAGAGCTCTGTTGTTTTGATACTTGATCCATTGTAATGGCTCATTGGATTAAAGCGGCTCAAGGTATACATATCATTCACTCTATCTTTGTTCTACTTCTATTTGTCAACCCGGGACGCTCCCGGGGTATAATATAATTGTATTGGAGCTTTTGCAAAATATAATGAATTATTCATTTTTTCAATACGTTTGGTATGTTTTCTTCTTTTATCATTTTTTAATAAGTCATATTAGAATTTTTAACCCCGGAATCTTCTAGTATACCAATAAAGATTATAACTATTCACATTTATAATTGTTGTTATATAGAATTAAAAACTACTCTAACCTTGGTTAGTTGTGCCATACAACTTATAATTAGTGTTAAGTGTATAAACTCAATTTAATAAAAAAATCAATTACCGTCTAATATATATAAAAAAGAAAACAAAGGTTATAATACACTCATCTGGATGCAACTACCAACTTGTGATGGACCTTTTTTCTTCTCTATTGGTCTGATAGTGATTTTAGTATTTAATTTTCTTGACTTTTCCTAAATGTTTACTTAATTGGTTAGTTAGTTTATGTTCATCTGATCATTCATGTGTATAACACATGCATTATCAGTTGATAACAGACACGCAAATATATTATATTATGTATAATAATATAATATATATAATATATTATATTATGTATATTAACCAGCCACTTAGGCTTTGGACTAGTGGTGTGGGGGTGAGGGTGTATAAGGTGAGGTCAGGAGTTCGAATCCCCCCACAGGTGATAAGGGTGAATATTAGGTGAGGATGTAATTAGCCGTTCAAAAAAAAATAATATTAACCATTAAAGATCAAAAGACGATTTTATTATCCAACGATTTTTTTATCCAACGTTAAATAAACTATGGACAAATAGATGATTTTTATACACATTAAAAGATGTTGAAAGTACGTCAAATTTAAGAACAATCACGGTATATTTATATCGAGATTTCGATCGCTTAAAAGTAAATATATTTATACAATGCTTATAAAAAAGTACTCATAAAGTTATAAATTAGATCGACCAACTTGTATAAAAAAAAAAACAAACAAATCAAGTTTGTAAAAGTTATATGTTATCTTCCTCTTGATGAGAAAATTAAACATAATTTTTATTTTGGAAACATAGCTAGCTTCAAGTTATCCTATACTACGGTGTAAAATAAATAAGAACGGCGACAAAGATAAAAAAAAACCATTATTAGTTACGAAATATAACATAATGGGTCACAATATATAACACATTGCCGATAAATATAACACAATATCAAGGAAAAAAACACACAATGAGTCACAAAAATATAAAGAAAAAAAAAGACACGATGTCAAGTAAAAAGATTTGAGAAATTATAGGATACAAAGTATCCTTAACGTACAAAGTGTAGGAAGCCACTAAATTATGCCACCTGTCAACTTAACCAAACCCCAATTAACCTAACTAAACCCTAATTAACTTCAATTGAAATTAAACCCAAGGTCAAATCAGACTTTTTTTCTCTGATTACTACCATCACGTTCTTTTTTTGTAAACGATTTCATAACATACGTGAACGATTTCAAATTCGATTTCGAATTATACAACATTAGTCGATCAAACACATTATTCGAAGAACAAACATATCAAATACACCAAATAAAAAACTGAACGTAAATGTCATAACATACGTGAACGATTTCAAATTCGAATTTGAATTCTACAACAACGGTTGATCAAACACATTATTCGAAGAACAAACAAATCAAGTACACCAAATAAAAAACTGAACGTAAATGAAGAACAGTGCAAGAAAAAAACGATTGTAGAGAATCATTCCAAAAATCAAAAAATAGAGCATAATTATTTAATGTAAATGAAGAAGATGGAATGTATAAACGTAAATGAATGCTCTGATTTTGAAATCCCACCACTTGAAACATGCTCTGTTACTGAAGAGAAAGTGAGAGATGATGAGTGCGTCCAAAATATTTAAACACGTGTCCAAAAATATGAGTGCGTCCAAAATATTTAAACGTCCATCCAAAATATTTAATAGTTAGACCCATTTTATGTTGGTGGGTCCAAATTTCATGTTGGTGCATTTAAAATTTCATTGATGCATCCAAATTCCAGGCAAACAGAATACTTCATCTTCATTGGTGCGTCCAAATTTATGGTTCCCCTATGATGGCAATTTGGAAAATAAGCCCCTAAACTTCATTTGTAAACAGACGAATCTTTTGGAAGATAAACATAAATTTGAATTGAGTTGAGCAAATAAATGCATCTCATTTACAGTGAGCTAATTTAATTAAGCTTACCTTGACCTCCAAAGTTGGGCTTTGTTATCTGCTGCTGCTGTTCCTTTTTTGCTTTGTGGTATCGCCCAATCACAGACTTCATGCTGCACAAGTTTTATTTAGTTTCGGACCCTTTCTTTTTTCAATTGATATTCCAACGTGCGTTTTGTTTTGTTTTATTTTGTTTTCAAGTTTAATGTGCGTTTAATTTTTATGTTGGTGCGTCTAAAGATAAAAATCTATTTAAATTTTTTTTGATGCGTTTAATTTTATGTTAGTGCGTTTAAATATCCCAGTTATCAGTTACATCTTCTTCTTCGTTTGAAACTTTTTTTAACCCATTTTTTATCTTTAATTCTTCTTCTATTATCAAAATTGATTGCTTCTGACAAATACTACATGCGTTTTTTAATGTTGATTCATATGATTTTCGTCTGATTTATTGTATAATTATAATACTCTGTTTTCTTATTTTTTTAATTTCAATTACTGATAATACGATATGATTGAATGTGTTTGATTTTTGTTTTTTGATTGTGTAATCATTCAGATTGGTTTAATCGATCTCAATCGATGAAAAATTATGTTTTGATTTTCGTTATTTTGATTCTGTTTTTACGATTTCAAAAAAATTTAGATTTTTTCCTAATTTACCCTTGGTTAGTTTGACCCAAGTATGATTATGGTTTTTAATCACCATCCAGCAATCTTATTAATCTAATGGTTGAGAATGCTTCTTACACTTTGTACGTTAAGAAGTTTTATATGTTATCTCTTCCCAAAAGATATAATATGTTACAACACAAATTCAAAAATCCACAAGCTAAAAATTAAAAAAAAAAAACGAAAGCCTAAAAACTAAAATCGTAGAGTTCATTGAGACAACTCCAATGGAGCTTGAATGAGTTTAATAGGGGTTCATTTGATACCCTTCCTACATCTACCTATTTTTTCCATTGTGTATATGATCCTACGCAACATAGCTAATCTAATAATGAAAAGTATTAGCTCCTTTAAGTAAACTAGTGAGATTCTAGTTCAGTTCGTCACAATATTGATACAGTACCAACAATCACTATAACTTACGATAATAACAAATTACCTTATTTTAAATACAAATTCATTTTCGAAAATATATATATATATATATAAGAATTTAAAAAAACATAATCGTGTATTCAACTTTTCTTTACAAGTTAACAAACACAAGTTATTAGAGAAAAATTAAAGCAAACTAGTTGTATAAAATCACGCACGTTGCGCATTTTACAATCGAGATTTAGATGAGGTGTTGATCAATTAATGAATTATACAATCGAGATTCCATTTTTGTTGTAAACGTTAAAAAAATAAAGAAATCTACACATAAGGTAACATATGAAATTTGTAACGAAATTAGATAATATTATGTTATTTATATTAATAGTATATAATATAATAAAGTTTTTGAATAAAATAATATGAATAAAATAATAATATAGTTAATTGAATAAAATAATATGAATAAAATAATATATAGTAAAATAATAATATAGTTAAGTAAATAAAATAATATTATAATTACTATTCATTTTTATCACTATTCATTTGAGTTTGTTTATTAATATATTGTAATGTAATGTAATGAAAACTAAATTTTTTATACACATTTATATTAAATAAAGTATAAGGGTGGAGGGGCGCTATACGGGTAAAGGGTCTAGGGTAGTTGCCATAAACAATTACACCACCACTATCCTTAGGGTACTTTGGAAGAGTACCTTTCACAGGTATAGTGACTAGAAGAAAGGAGAAACATATAAATTAATGATTGGTTGGTGGAATAAAAATGTATGGTTCTCAAGGATGGTAATGGGTTGGGTTTGGGACGGGTTTAGGTAATTCCAACCCCATACCTGATTAGGTATGCTTGTCCTAAACCCGCGTCCCAAAACCCGCCGGGCTTGTATTGGGTAATTACCTATCGGGTATATCCGCGGGTTTTGGGTAAACCAGTTTTTTTTTAAACTTGCCCATTGGGTATATCCGACTAAAAAACTGTCAAGTATATCTATTGGGTAAATGATTACAATGTATAAATATAAAATACTTAAATCATATAAAAAAAACTCAAAGACATAGATAACAGATAGTATACACCAAATTTTGGTGTTTTTTAGCACAATGTGACAATCTAGATGTACAGTTAGATATATTATACATACATATTTAAAAATATATATAAGAAATTATATCGGGTATCTAATCCAGTAAACGGGTATACTTTATTGGGTAATCGGGTAGGGTAAACAGGTATATCATCAAATCCTAAACCCGTCCCAACCCGCAAAAGAAATAAAAACTAATCCCATACCGGACTCATACCCGATTACTTGACTCCAAACCGTCCCAAATATGTCAGGTTTCAGGTTTACCCATAGAGTTCGGGTTTAATTGTCATCTCTAAATTGGTTCTAAGTTAATTTGAAATGAGGAGTTGAGTTTTGTAGGTTTAGGCTAAAAATGACATGGAATTTAGGACTGGATGAGGGTATGATACATAAAACTTGAAATGAGTGCAACCTCCACCTTAGTGAAGAAATTAAAATATTTTAAAAAATAATTAGATACAACCTATATTACATTACAAAAGAGGAGAGATGCCTACAAATGTCATTTTACTTGAATTTTAAGATGACATAAGAAAAGTCTCATGCTTAAAACCAGTGTTATAAAAACCGGTTCATACCAGCCGGTTAAACCGGTTGAACCAGATACCGGATGGTGTCCCAGCACGAAACACCCCAGTATAAAGAGGGCACGACATGAGAAGCGTACCGTCGGTAAGTTAGAAAATACCGGTTTGAACCGTTATACCTGTACCGGCCCAATGGGTTTAAACTTTAGATTTTTACAAAATTCTGCTCCATCTTCATCGATTCTCACTCTATTTTCATTGATAATTACTTGTTTTATGTCTCCATATTCAACATTCCAATAGCTTAAACATAGTGTTCACTTTCATTTAAAAGAACATTGTTGGAAATTTGAATACTTTTGGGTTATTTTTTGATTATGGGTTAACTTCTGAATTATTTTTTTATATGTAATCATGAACTTTGGATAAATTTTTTAGTTGATGATGTACTTTATGGAATTAAAGGGTTAACTAGTTAACCCGGTTGAACCATTTTTAAGCCCAATTCGATATGATTAAAAAATCAGTTTTTTAAACATTGCTTAAAACCCAAATGTCATGTAATTTTTTCTCTTTCTACCCTTCATGCAAAACATATTTGTGCACGTTCTTTTATCATAACCTTCAATTACAATTAATCTATATCTATATTATATTATAAAGCATTTAAGGTGGGTGTCAATCAAAATTAAGTAATTATTACATTTTATTAAATAATATTGCAATTTTATATAAAAAAGTTTCTACACATACAAATATATACCTATACACCTTAAAAAGATTATAAGAATCAATAAAAGTCGAACTTTATGTAAAAATAAAGAAAAATGTGATGTCTTTTTATAAGAAAAGTGTGCACATGAATTGGTTCATGGACCTAAACCGAACTGAAACCGGTCTTTCAAACTGGAAAAATTGGGTCGAACTTTACCGAAACCGGGTTCATACTTTTAGCGGCCACGTGGAAAATCACCATTAGCGGCGCCTCTTTAGCGGCCACAAGGGGCTTTAGACACCAATTTTTTAGACGGGACTTTTAGCGGTGACCTGGGTCGCCGCTAAAGCCCAACTCTGTTGTAGTGTTCATACATAATAAACGTTACACCAATGTATGCATATATATATATGTGTGTGTGTATGTAATTAACTCATAAGAAACGCAACTCAAGCTTGATGTGGTCGATATCATCGTTAGGACCCCCACACCAGAAAGAGTCTCTAATGAGTAGCTGATGTGTGAATGGACTTGACCTTATCCAAAGGTGCATGACCCTTGTGTAAGTTTTCTCTAATAGAAAACCATTTTTATCTGATTGCATGCATTTTGTAAAGTGTTGTTTCATCAAACAACTAGAAAAACTTTGAAAAAGAACGGTTGTGGCTGGGTCGTCTTGACGCACGACACATGCTGATGAAGATGGAGAGTTTCAAAAGCCTAAGTCCGTAAGTCGTATCTTTGGGGCCACCATTAATCCCCATTATACCGCTACGGTATGTTTGGGATGTTGTCTAGCAAAGGGAGATAGTATGCCCCTCCTTCACAACCACTCAATCTAACATGTTGCCAAATTCAATGACAACACGCGGGCTAGCCTGATTCCATAGAGAAGCCAAAGACGCACCATCTAATGGTGGTTAATGATGGCGACAATGATAACAAATATTTGACCAAATGATAATATCGTTACAAAATAATATTAGCAAACGGTGACATTGTAAACTAATTTTCAATTTTAAATGTGTTTCTTGTATGTAATTTTTTCAAACCCTATGCATAACACATGTTGTTATGTTCACACATCAACAACCATCTAGTTAGAATAAGGAACTTTGACTTTCAATGTTTCGGAAGACTAAAGATGGGTCCATGATTTATGTTGTTTTGTAATCACATGATTTATGTATAGTATCCGTTAAGCATTGGTCGTTATTGTTGATCAATTAGGTCTCGTCAATAATGAACATGCACATGTGGGCTATAATATATTATGATTATAATTACCGTTATTTAAATCAAGAATGAAATGGTCAATTATTATCACGTAGACTATTCATTCAAAGTACCAAAAGAAATTTCAGTTTCATTTCATTGATAAAAGACAAGAAATTCTTAAGAAAAAATGTAGAAATGAATTTGGAAGATATATTAAATTACACAAATAGCTAAAATGATGCTACCTAGGTTTGTGATTTTTTTTCTTTTTTTTTTTTAAGTAAATTTTAATTTTTCATTCAGAACAAGGAAAATTACATCAAGATAATGGGCAGGCGGGCAAAAGTTGTGCCGCCACCCCTTTCTGAATAGCAAATCCTAATCTACTAAAAACGTAACCCTATCCACCCGGAGCCGAGACACTACTATGAATAACCTGCTGGACCCTAGTCAGGAAACGGGTAGCCTCCGGTGCCAATGAGCCAAAGGTATCAAAGGCCAAGGGCACAAAAACGTGTTGGTTCTCCTCGCAGGCTTTAGCATGTTTTTCTACCTTCTTTGCCTCTGGTTTCCGCACCGTTTGCCCCAGTGGCGAAGCTTGACCCGAAGGTTCGGGGGTTCGGAAGTCACCGGGGGTTCGGAAGTCACTAGTTTCGGGGGGTCGAAACCCTATATTTTCAAAATTTTCTATACAGATACTATATAATCGGAACTTCTGCGCGAAAATCCGGGGGGTCGGCCGCCACTCCCCTCCCCAGGTAAGCTGCGCTAGTGGTTTGCCCTGCTACAAAGCCATTATCCCTCAACCCAACTATGGGAGATACACCCGTCAGGTCAACACACGCATGCTTCCCCCCGGCCCACCCAAAGACAAGGAGATCTGCTGGTCGTAGAGTGGGTCTCTCTTCTGTTGGATCCGAGAGGAAGTTCACAGGGGCCTCCTTCTTGGCTGAGATTAAATGAAATTTAGGCTTTGGAATGTATCCTAACACCAATGATGTTAACGGTGATGTGCATTTTAACCTTCATTATATCATTCTCTTTCCGTGTTAAGGGGCGTTAAAGTTACCCCAAGTTAACAAGTTCACAAGAATCAAAAAAGACAGTTAAGGGGACCAAATAGGGCTAAGGGTCGTTAAACCATTTCTTTAAACTGATGCAGTGTGAAAGAGGAAAAAGTAAAGGATTTGACACCAGACGGAGTTAAACATGGCTAAAGTATAACTCATGGCCTTAGATATAATTTTGTGAGAGGAAAAATGTTTCCGCTATCATTGCTAGACTTTTTTCATTTAAATAAGTTACGTTAACTTTTTTTTAACTCAAATTAGTTTCATATACTTTAATAATTTAAATAATGTTATATTTTAATTTAAGATGGCGCTTATATTATAGGTTAGATGGACCGAGTGAACAATGACGATTGACGCGTCCTAAGTTGTAATAAAAGTGTCTACCGTAAACGTAACAGGGTGTAAAATTACAACTGTAAGTCGAAGTCCATTGTTGTAATGGGTGTTCGACTACATGAAGCCCCCAATACACCTTTTGTTTAACTCATTACAATAGTGCATCTAACATAAGCGTATTGTTGTGTTGTAAGAAGCTTGTGTATCTGATTGGGCATAGTTATCCCTCCACCTATAGTATTTAACACACCTTGATGTCATTCTATGCTTTTTAGTATTTTGTTTCTTCATATTTTTAGAATAGCCTTCCACGCATGCTTTTTAGTATTTTGTTTCTTTATTTCGATGATTTTGACAATTAATGGGATAAGGTATATTTTTTTAGAATGGATAAGGTATATGACCTCTTTGGGTTTTTTCATATATGGTTAATTACGCATTACTATATCATAATTTAACTATTTTACTGACGACTTTATAAATAAACTAATTTAGTTAAGGTAAACCGGATTAATATATTTAACAAGTTAACGTTACCCGTGCGTTGCTACGGGACGTTAAATTATTAAGTGTTTTAGTAAATTATACTTAAAAATATAGATAAATTAGGTTCTTAAAATATTATATGTTTTGGGTAACATACAACAAAATAGAGACAAAAAAAAGCATCCATAGTTTCATGCAAGACAATACTTGTCATAACCATAACCATGAAAACATACATATTCATCCAAAATTCACATAACACAAATGTTTTGTTTAATACATATGGTTATACATAAGACGTGCGTTAAAACATAGATTTTACTTTTAATAATATAATTATTAAAAATAACCAATTATCATAATAAGAACTTTAAAGAAACAAAACTTACGGGTGTAAAAGAGTGTGAGACATGCAATACATACACCTCACAATTCACATGGATAAAAAGCCCTGAAACAAATGTTCGAAAAACCGGTTATGAATGCACAAACAAAGTGTATATAACTAAAAGAATCAAAAAATTAACGAACATATATATAATGTGTTTTGTCATGCCTTTGATTGTTGGAAAACATTAATGGTCCAAAGTACCCGGCCTATAAGGCTGGTGGGTATACAGACGTGAGAAGCCCCCGTCCCACCTTAATTTCCCCCGTCCCATATGTGTACACCATCCCGAAGCCCCCGTCTGAGACACCGGCGTCTCTCATGTTCTCCTAGAGACATTTGGGACGCGCCAATCACAGAATTTCTATTATTTTTTTTAATTCCAACGGCTCTCTTGAGACATGGGTTTTTCATGTCTGCACATCCCACCCATGTCTCAAGAATAGTGAGACACCACTTTGGTGATGTGGCAGCCTACGTGGCACTGAGACATGGGTTTTTCCATGTATGCTTACCCACTAGCATAACTATAAAATCACCGACGACTTTCTAGGCGAATTACCCTAACGGTTTCAAGTAGGTGTAAAGGTTCAAGGGGATGAATAGATACAAATTAAAAATACGTGTTATCAATTATTAATTTTTCTAAATTCAAGAAGCAGTAAAATAGAATTATGAAACCAAAACCTTCCATAGGAATGGGCTATCTTCTCTCTCTCCTTGAATATCATCATGTACTAAAATCCTCCACCCTCTGCAATAGACGTTTTAAACACCGCTCGCCAATAAACGCAACCCACAGCCTCTACAATACTACACCCATCAGCATCTGTTTCTTCTTGTGAACCGTGATGGTGTTTTGAGGCAACAGGCGTTGCGGCTGCTGGAGTTATCGATTAGAATCGACTGCTTGGGTTTCCAAATGCTAACGGTGAGGGTTATATAGGGTGTGAAATGGTGGCAAACGACAGGAGAAACGGCGATTGGAGAAGACGCGTCTGTTTGGTTTTAAATGCAAAGTCATGACTGTAGAAAAACGGTGAACCGGATAAGGAAAATAAGGCGGCGTAAAAGGATGGTGTTCAATTACCGTTAAGTTGCATTTTGTCAGAACCGAGAAATCGTTATGATAAAGGGGTGTGGATTAACGACGGTGGAGAAGGAAACGGTTACGTTAACGGTTGTTGTGATTGTTAAGCGAGGAATCGTCAAGTTTTGTTATGTTCCGTTAAAATCGTCAAGTTTAGTTATGTTCCGTTAAGTTACTAATTGTAGTATTATATAATTATAATATTTTGTTCGACAATAACACATATCGGATGTGTGACCAATATCTAATAATACATAACTTGAATCGACTCGTTCTTATGAAGGTCAACATTTCTACCTTTACTTGGAAAAAGCGTGGCGCTCATGACCCGTTTACATATAGAATGAGTTTGTTTTAGTAAAAGGAAGTTTGCATTCAGGTTCATTGAGTTCTACTCAAATTAAACAAGGGGTCAAATTTGGTCGCTCTTAAAACAATTACTTAGACTGGATCCAAATAGGCGAGCAACACTCATCTAGTGGTGGTCATCGCAACCACCGCTACAGCTACCATCAGATAAACCAGTTTTCAAATAAATATAGCGGATTTGTCCTTCACGGGTAGCTCAGTTGGTTAATGGATCAGGGATTCCTCTTGGAGGTCCCGGGTTTGATTCCCACGAAGGACATAATGAGAAATGATGGATGACTCCTGGCCTATGGCCACGAGTTCGAGTCCTGATCTCGCCTGGGTTTTACCAATCCTTCACCGTCGTGCCTACGGGCGGGTTGAGGGGTTGGGTTTTCCCCAGTTTCGGGAACTGTATGGGCGTGCCTGAGTACGCCAGCCGCCCGAGGTACATATGGGCCCTCCATTGGGTTGTTCGTGGGGTCTGTCAATAGTGTGGGGACTCCCCTAGATAGTCGGACAGAAATGTTTGTTGACCGTTAAAAAAAATATATAGCGGATAAACCAATTTTCGTAATTTTAAAACGACTAATTTAACTCAAAACTAATTTTAGTCCGAATCTGTTTTGAACAAACTGAAATGATATTATTTTGGAAGGTGCGTTTCCCCGACAACTGACACGACCCGGCCCACCTCAAGATTTAATTGAAACCAACTTTATAGGAACAACAAAAAAATATATCAAGCAAAAACTTTAAACATTAAAAGCACAGGAAAATGACAAGGAATATTCATTAAATTTACATACACATTGTAGTTCGGAAATTAATGTACATGGTGTGAGCTGTAGCACACAGAATGGTAATTGTATAAAGAAGTGTTATTGGGTCTCATTTAAGGAAGGAAAAGATGAGAAAAGAAAGGAAAGTGAAAATGATTGTTGTTCGAGAGTTTTTTTAAGGAAGGGAAAGAAGGGAGATGGGGAGAAAAGTAGGCTATTTTTCATCCTCTCAAATTGAAGAGATTTGTAGGGAAAGGAATAGATGGAAAAAAAGAGGAAAAGAAAAGAAAGGGAGTGAGGGTTTTATTTTCCTTTCCTTTCTTTCTCCCGTCAAGTCGAGTTATGTGCCAATTGCCAAGAAAGATTGATGTTTTATACAAGGTTTTCAGAACCGGATCGGACGTCGAACCGGACCCCCGGCCGGTTCACCGGTTCGACCGGTCCAACGAACCGGCCCAAAAACAAAAAAAAATAAAAAAATAAAAAAAATACCAAAAACCGGTCCAACCTCCCGGTTTTCCGGTTTGACCGGACGGTTCACCGGTTTGACCGGGCGGTTCACCGGTTCTCGGCCGGTTCGATGTACCAGCGGTCCAACCACCCGAACCGGACCGGTCTAGGTCCCGGAGGCCGGTCTGGTCCGGTTTTCAAAACACTGGTTTTATAACGTTGGAATTTTTTAATGGGCAAAGTCGATTTTATATCACCAAAAATATTTGGCAGGCCTAGCAAGTTGCTTAAGCCCAGCCACATAAGTCGAAAAATTAACCCAGCTGTCCTATACTCCTATTCGCCCCCACTTGTGGTGGAAGTTACTTAACTCCTATTATTTTTTTTTATCGGCTAATTACTACACTCTCCTATTTAATCTCCATTTATTCACCTAGTGGGGGAGGGCTCGAACCCTTGGTTTTTCTCTTTACTAAACAACCCCCACACCACTCCACCACAAGGGTGGGTGGTTACTTAACTCCTATTATAAATGGAAACTATTAAATTTGGGAATTAACCCAGTTGTCCCATTTGCTCCCACCCTTATGGTGGAGTAGTATCTAGGTGAAAAGCGAATAGGGTGGCACCGGTTCGACTCAGATGGTAAACGAGATTTTACTGATTATTCTACTGTCGTGCCTTCGAGCGAGTGGAGGTCGGGTTTCCGCGCATCTGGGAGATCCGTGGGGCTGGCGACGGTCGAGTAGTCAACCTTGACAATAGCGTCCGGTGTAACGGTGGGTCGCACATCGTTCCTTGCCATTAAAAAAACATAAAAATAAATAATTAAAAAAAACAGTTGTCCTATTCAACTTCCTTTTTTGTGCGATTTTTCACCTAGATAAAAGACGACTTGATTTCTTCAAACAGGTTCTCTAATATAAATGGTTTAACGTTGGAATTGGTGCATAGGACGTTTTGTATTTTGTTTTTTAATTAAATTTTAATAATCTCAACTTTAACCCATTGGTCAAGATTAATCCCAACGCTGAAAATGTTACCGACAATTCCAACTTTGAACATAATGTCATACTTATTGAAAATTTAACCATTTGATTATAATCTCATCCACCATGACACTAGTTCACCTAGACTTTCGGAACCCTAATTAATTCTTGCCACCGCCACCATTTGCTTTTGATCTTGTCCACCATGGCCACCAGTTCATCTTCAACTGTCTGGACTTGCCGAAACTCTAATTTTAGTTGTCGTCGCTACCATTTGCTTTCGCCCTTTGTTTACCACCGCTACATCTGTTTCCAAATCCTCCACTCACCATTGGTTTGGCCCGATTTGGTAGGCTAGTTATGGCACTGTCACTGGTTGGTCGGCACCGCCAACAACATGCCGGTTTCTACATCTCTCTCTAACTTCTCTAGCCTCTCTCTCCAAGACAAGTATTTGAGTTTTGCAAATGTGAGGGCTAAAAGAGAAAAATAGTTTTTATAGCTAAGTGTCACGACCGGCCAAAATTCAGCCAAAAATTTACAGCTTCTAGACTTTTTCCGAGGCCATATAGTCGCGTCTAGAACTGCCCGGAAGCATCCGGAACAACCCACAACATTCCAGCAACCTTGGGACATCTACGAGCATCAAGAACCAGCCTTGAAAGCGTCCGGAACAACACAAAACAACCCTAATGTGCAACCAAAGAAAGTTCTAGAACCATCAAGATAACACCCAAAACATCATGATATTATCAAGGATCTTACTAGAATGTAGATATTTGTATAGATAAATCTAGAACACTCTAGACTAGGACCAATGTAGCATATATATGGCATTAGGGATCCCATTTGGGACATCCATCAACACTTGTAATCCATAACCACTTTGTAACACTTTCTAGTGAAATACAAAGCCTTTTACTTGTAAACTTGTGATCAAGTCTTATAAGCTTTTAACTTGTGACCCAACAACACTTTCAAAGACTTTCACTACTAAGAACCAACGACTTCAAGTCAGCAAGGCTTACTTAGACAGTGTTCTAAGGTCGCACGCGAGATAAGGGAATTTTTCTGTGACATAAGGTAGTTTTTTGTGACAAACAATTTACGTCATCAAAAAACTAATGGGGTTAACTTTCGGTTAGTAAGAGATCGTTAAAGGAAAACCCATTCAAAGTTAAGACTGTCTGTAAACATTTCCGAGTTATGATTAATCCCGGCAGTCACACTTGGGTTATTAAAATCCAATTTCCATTTTTTTTAAAAGGCAAGGGAGTTTATTCAAAACAAAGAGACCAGATTGATAGCAAGTAGCTACCAATGCATACAGGCCTAAGACAATGAAATTGCCAACAGTTTGAAGCGAAAATACACCATTAAGATCATAAACAATCGAGCTTAGCTCTTTGATTCACTTATAAAGACACCAAGGACTTGACATCCTCAATAACTTTGTGAACCGAGTGGTTGGAGTTTGATAATATCTCCTCATTCGTAGTCTTCCATATACACCAGCAAGTAGGGAAATGTTCCTCTTGATGATTTAAAGCGATTTTTCTTTATAGCCGTTAGTATGTATTATATGATAAAAAAATGGTTACAGTTATATTAGTATACATAAACACAACTCCATATCACACAAATGAAAAGAATAAGAAAAAAATCATAGTGTTCAGTTATGGTTCCAAACCATCTGTCGAACCATTAAACTGGTTTTTCAAATTGTAAACCATAGACCAAACTGTATAAATTTATCGGCTGAACCAGACGATCTGCTTAGTTTGTGTGATTTATGATAAACCATACCTACGATACAATCCTAACACGCTTCTGCAACAATATTTAGTGCATTATATATTTATAAGTTTGATTTAAAAACTGGGTAAAAGTTGGCTTGAGTCAACAGGACCCAACCCATACTAAAACTTACATGTTATGGCCCGTTACTCAACCCTCCCAAAAGTTGCCCACCTCTATACAAAATCAGTTTCAAGTTTTTGACACTAATACAACACTTACTCGCCGTATCCATTGGTTTTTCTGTGGTTCATCTGCCAAAATCTCATCGATAGGGATGGCAATCAAACCCGAACCCGATGGGTAAACCCGAAACCCGACACATTTGGGACGGGTTTGGGTCGGGTAATCGGGTATGGGATTAGATTTTATTTTTTTCGCGGGTTTGGGACGGGTTTAGGATTTGATGATATACCCGTTTACCCGACCCGATTACCCGATAAAATATACCCGTTTACCCGATTAGATACCCAATATAATTTCTAATATATCTTTTTAAATATGTAAGCATAATATATCTAATTGTCTATCTACATTGTTATCTTGTGCTAAAAGTACCAAATAGTTAGTGTATACTATTTGTTATCTATGTCTTTGATTGATTTATATGATTTAAGCATTTTATATTTTATACATTGTAATCATTTACATATATATTTAATAAATGGTAAATGTAATTGGTTAATATTTACCTAATAGATGTCAGTTGGGTTTTTGGTCGGATATACTCAATGAGTAAGTTTTAAAAATTAATGGGTTTACCCGAACCCACGGGTATACCCGATACCCGATGGGTAATTACCCAACACAAACCCGACGGGTTTTGGGCCGGGTTTGGGACAAGCATACCTAATCGGGTATGGGGTTGGGATTACCTAAACCCGTCCCAAACCCGACCCATTGCCATCCCTACTCATCGAGCTGCAAAATGTAAATTTCCTCCAAAACGACGATTTTGGTTAGCCAAATATATATAGCTATAATATATATCGGGTACTCATCAGGCATTAAAAAGTCACAAGTTAATTAGAGGTCAAATGAGGTGATACAATTGCGCTCGTCTCACTTGAATTTGAACAGCTAATTTACAGTTTCATTGTCTCGGAAAAATCATAAAAGTTCATAATTCCAATAATTTTGGAGATAGTAATGTGTAGAATTAAACAAGTTTTATAACAGATATGTGTTGGGGAGTAATTTATATTGATGATTGATGTACTTAAATGGAAGAGTTGATAAAGATAAGAAACCTCGGAAGGTTCTCAAGAGCTAATGTGAAAACTGCCCCGAACATAAAAAGCAAGACAAAAGCCAGCAACACTTTTGCAATGTACTGGACACCGATCACCGATGGTAATAAGCTTTTTGTTGAATGCAACTCATCTGATGAGCCCTGAAAATGAAAAAAATTAATTATAAACTATAGAAATCGATAAGCATTTCTTGTGATATTCAGTCATAAAGTAAGATATAAAAACCGATCCATGCAATGTCAAGTTAAGATTTAGTTTCACTAACTAATGGTTGTGTGTGTACAGCTCAAATCTTTCGTTACCCATCAAAATTAAGATTTACTTTCACTAACTAATTGATATCTTGCTTGCTCTTTGTTTTGTATTTTGTATTGTCGTATTACAAGATCGCAACCTTAGTCTAAATCTTTCGTTACCCATCAAAGTGGCATCAAGGATGTGGGTGAGCTCAAACCACATCCCGCTGCTCATTACTTCTCCTTGTCTCGAAGTTGCATCAAGGATGCGGGTGAGCTCAAGCCGCATCCTGAGGCTCATCGTGCGTTGTGGGTGAGCTCAAGTCACATCTCGCGGCTTGTCGTGTGTTAAACTTCTCATCATTCTCGAAGTTGCATCAAGGATGCAGATAAGCTCGAGCCGCATCCAGCTGCTCGTCGTGCGTTGTGGGCAATCGCTAAACTTCAACTTTCCATCCTTTCAACCAACGACTCCAAGAAGTATTCGGTAGTTTTGGGGTGCAAGTATTCGGGTTGGGTGCGCCGGTCAGACCAATTGGTTTTAATGGTCAGGTGACTTATTGGTTTGGTTTTGACGGTTTGAACTACTTTTTATCAAATATAAATAAATAAGTGATAAAAAAATATGGTTTGAGATTATAATACATAACATAACATAACTCACTACATATTTAAAAAATATTAAACAGTAAATGTTACACCACCGAACCATCAAAACCAAACCATTTTCTATCTCAAACAGGCCTAGTTGGTTCTGTTTAGGCAGTTTGGTCAGTTTCAACGGTTTATACCACACTTAGTTTAGAGAGACTGGAAAAGGGTTTTTTTGCTGACCCCAAGCATTGGTTACCCAAAGTTATCTAAATGCAGAGACTCTTCTAATTGACTTTACTAAAAAAACAGGACTATTACTGTAATAATATAGTATCCGATAGGGGTGAGCAAAATTAACCGCCATAACCAATAACCGAACCATAACCGAACCGATTTTAACCGATAACCGATCTAACCAATGGTTATGGTTATGAAAATTCTTTAACCGACTGAGCTGTTATGGTCATGGTTATGAAACTTTGGTTAACCGATATAACCAAAACCGAACCGAACTTCTAATTTTAAGTCTTGTAATAGGTTTATGTTTTACACCAACCATATGGAGATTTCAATTAAGATAAAATATGCTAGTAACAAAACGAGCTTGATGTAGGTGACCTTTATTTTAACAAAGAATTAAACTTAAGCTTAGGTAAGCTTTCTTATTGTCTAGAAATATCTTATTAACAACGATCCCCCATTGGTAGTTTAACAAAAATAAATGTAATCTTGTTAATCTTATAAAAAAAAAGCTTAAGCTAAGTCCACCATCGTAGGTTCCATTTTTTATTTTGTAGACCCATGCGATTTTAATTTTTAAACTTTAGTCGAAAGTTAGTTTAAGTTGAAGTTTATGGTTAATAACCGAAATAACCATAACCGAAGTTTGGTTATGGTTATGGTTAAGGAACTCCCATAACCGAAATAGCGGTTATGGTTATGGTTATGGTTAATGATAAAAACCGAACCAAACCAACCCACGCACACCCCTAGTATCCGAACTTAAAGTGCGCTGTCTATTGATCTTCGTTAATTGAACAAATTGTTGCTTTCATTTGAGATTTGATACCCAAAAGACTTTAAACAGATTCATATTTGACATGTTAACATGTTACAAAGCGTTTGCTTAGAAAATACAGGTAAGACCAACCACATTAACTTCTTTATTCCCTCTCTTCATTTGGTTGGTCCACCTAAGTTTTATAAACCAAATCATGTAAGCTGTTTGTAAGTGAAACATTCTTCTTTCATATTCTATTGATCATAAGTTTAGCATTTTAAAAATATCCATCAGTGTCACTAGGGAACCCAGGATCTAACATGTGAAACAAAAATGAGGCATAAATAAGTAAGGGACATAGTCAAGAACTAGTAACCAAGTTTGAAGATTATTTCACTATGTTCACTCAAACTTTTCTCTAACTATAAAAGTCATGAAAGTTTCAATTTGTACAATTGTTGTGAAATATTTAATAATTGTCTAATTGAATGGCCCAAATTCAACAATTTTTCAGTCTTGAATGTTATTTAGTACTTGTAGGTTAAACTTAAAAAGAATAATCACTAAATGGTACTCCAACTGGGTTTCATATTTGTTCCGTTTAGGTCGCGTCATTATAACATTCGTAAAAAAAAATTCACTAACAATCGAACAACGTTAAAACTTAGTGTTTTTTATAGCTAGAAAAACGTCAGTGACCGTAGTGGAAAAGCGACGAAACTTGGTTACTATTGAGTGAGTAACAAGTAATAACTAATCAACCACAAGAAGTTCAAGGTGGAGTTGATGATGTGGGAAAGTTGGTCATGTGGGTGTGTGTGGCACTCCCCACATATTAACAACTAACAAGTGGTACAATTATATTTTGTACCACATATACTAAGCTTCATCAATAAGTCATTGATATTAAAATGCTACTAACAGGTAGAGTGGTAGACATACCAGTGGAAATGATTCATGGTTTTTTGTTCTCCTGATACTTGGCCTAGCTCTTGCACCTCCTTGAAGACCAAAAAACACAAAGTCATAACATAATAAATCATTATGTAAGAACCTAAGACCATCCATTTTTAGTGATGTTTGGTTTAGAAAAGGGAAAAAATAATTTGATCTCCTAACATCCCGTTAATATGTTAACAAAAAACCTCTTTAACGCCCCTTAACACAAGGAGAGAGTGGTGTGCAATGCCCGTTAATATGTCATGTCACCCTTAACGTCCCATGTGTTATGGTACACCCCGAGACCTTATGGTCTAAACTTGAAAACTGAATAAGTACCCATCGAAACAAACTATATCGTGAAACTATTCATGCTTATTTACCTAAAAGTTATGACATATTTTGTCAAACATTTTTTAATTAATTGAAACTAATCTAGGAAATTAAACACAATCAAACTTATACCTTCAGATTCAGTAACCGTCTGCAACTTCCAACCATGACCATAACATACAAGTACCGAACTAGGGCCAAAACTGACCGGTTCTTCGCCTTCTTTAACCGATTCGATATACAAAGCTAGCGGCAATCCATCATCGAGCTTTTTATTGATAATATTCAATGCAAATCCGGCCTCTGTACCGGCTGAAAACCGTCTAATTTTGCTTGAACTTGTGCAGGTCACCTCCACATACTGAATAATAACATCCTGATTACTGATTAATAGTTTAATACTATGAAAACAATTCAATAGAATAGAGGAAAGAGATGGTTACAGATGGTGAAGCGTTGACTATTGGGGTTTCGGTATCGTCTGCCATGCGAGAGTTGTTTTGGATTGGGGTTTTTCTTTGGGGGATTGGTGGATGTTCGTTGACTAGAAGAGTTGACTTTTATTGTGTGAATATGTTTTGAAAAGAAGGCTATTTTGGCCCTTCTATTTTTCTTGTTGTGTCAATATGCCTCTGGTATAAATTACGAGTAAGGGCACCCCGCGCGTTGCGGCGGGATATTGTGAACCGGAAAAAAATTGATGAAAAAACGTTAAACCATTCACTTCGTTGCAGAATTTTAAGTCATCAAATTCGAATCGATACATAAAACATTATCGTAGAAAAGAATAAGCAAAATCAAAACGATAACAAATATTGGCACACGTTATAATAAACGTAACAAAAGAGAACAAAAAATGATTTTACCATACATTATAATTACAAAAGTATCATGAGTTCACACACAAAATGACGAATATACCCTTTACCATACATTGCATTTACAAAAGTAGCATGAGTTCACACACAAAATGACGAATATACCCTCGATCAAAGCAAAATTTACGTAATTGCATAGTTACTATTAAACATTGACAATTTGACATAGATCAAGAAATGGATGAACATGATTTCTTTGGTTACTATTCACAAAGTTGGTTTTTAAATAATAGATAAATTTGTGTTATTTTGCATGCTTGTATAGGGGTGGGCAATAAGAACGGTTAACCAAAACCAAAATGAAAACTGGTAAAACTGAATCAAAATTAACCAAGTTACATAAAGATAGGTTATCGGTTGGTTTATTTACCTCGGCTAACCAAAATTAACTGAATTGAATATTTCATGTATTCATATATTTGTAACTATCATATCTCCATTTTACGTATTTAAACCTCTATTTCATATATTTATACATCCATTTCATGTACTTATACCTCCATTTTATGTATTTTTAAGAAAATAATTAGCCCAAGTTTAGTTTTGGTTATTAACCGAACCGAACCAAAAACCAACAAACAGCCAATTAACCGACAACATAATAGACTAAAATAGAATTCCAACTGGTTAGTAAACTATAGTAACCGATGACTTCAGTGTCAATATCTATTAAGGCTTATAACTTGATCGAATCGAACCGAAAAGTACACACCCCTACTTGAACACAATTATGAATCATCACACCTTCTTCTTAGTGTATAACTATATAAATAACCTAATCAATAAGAGTAGTAAAGGTGTCATCTCTATATAAGAGTACTAAATGTGTCATCTCTATATGGATCAGTGCTTCAATCTTACGATGAATGATGTAGATTTAAAATTAAGTTTAGTAGTGTGCGAGATAGTCGTTAAAAAATCATCAAGAATATTAACACGTCAAATAAATATTTACTAGTAAGAGGGAAATATAATTGTAAAGATATGTGTACTATATCAACAAACATTCACACGATTCAAATGAGTATATTGGTTCGTATCTATATATCTATATCTATAATCTATCTATAACTTATAATAAAAGAATTGAATATAGATGAGGTGGCATTCAATGAGGGCCTCAACCCTCCTTTGAATGTGCCACGTGGCACATTGAGGTGAGAGTTTTTAATTTATTTTTTTATTTTGTTTTCATCCATTCTCCTACACTTATCTAACCATAATCTCTTTAAAAATTTAAAAACAAATTTAATTTTTTCTCTCTAATGTTTCCTTCCATCATTTTTAAACGTTAATATCTTTTATATACGAGATTTTTTAAAGAAAAAAATTACACCAAATTAACGAACGTTTTATTATCTTTCCAACGAGTACCATAGTGCTATATAAAAACGGAGAAAAAAACGACTATTTTTTATGGGGTTTCGTTCATACAGGAAAAAAAACACAAAGTGTTCAGGTTATTCATTAATCATGTTTTTTCTTTTAAACCACGTTCTTATATACAATGTTATCATTGGAATTTTACTCTTCTAAAGATGGATAGGTATACTTCATCAAGAGAAGCTAGGAGAAAGAATCGCGCAACACTGCAACACATGGTGTCACCTTATAGCAAGGTTATTTTTTTATTTATTTAATTACAAGAGTAATAATTATTACTATTAGTATTAGTATTATTAGAATGGTTATATTTTTCAACCCCGGGACACTCCTGGGATAAAAGCTAGTATATAATAAAAGAAAGCAATTTTAATGACATGGCATTCTAGGAGACATTCTCTCCTTTGAATGTGTCATGTGTCATGCCATGTGGCAAATTAAAAAAAAACAAATAATAATATAAAATCTAATCTACTAAAATTAAGTTGAGTTATTTTAGGAAAAAAGAATTTAAAGCCAAATTTAAATTTTTCTTTCTTATGTTTCCTCCTATAATTTTTAAACGTTAATATCTTTTATATACGAGATTTTTTAAAGAAAAAAAATTACAACAAATTAGCGAGCGTTTTATTATCTTTCCAACGAGTACCATAGTGCTATATAAAAAAAACGGAGAAAAAAATGACTATTTTTTGTGGGGTTTCGTTCATACAGGAAAAAAAACACAAAGTGTTCAGGTTATTCATTAATCATGTTTTTTCTTTTAAACCAAGTTCTTATTTACGATGTTGAAATTCAGCCCACTCGCCATGCTATCATTGGAATTTTACTCTTCTAAAGATACATAGGTATACTTCATCAAGAGAAGCTAGGAGAAAGAATTGTGCAACACTGCAACACATGGTGTCACCTTATACCAATGTTATTTTTTTATTTATTTAATTACAAGAATAATAATTATTACTATTAGTATTATTAGAATTGTTATATTTTTCAACCTCGGGATGCTCCCGAGATAAAAGCTATCATAATAGATTTCTCAACCCCGGGACGTTTCCGGGGTATAATCTAGTTAAATATACCTATGAATATAATCAAGGTTACCACATTCTCTAGCAGTGGATGTGGCGAATTCTAGAAGAAACAATAGTATCACATCAAATGTTTTTTATACTATTATTTTACATATGCATTCATTAGCCTGGTTTAATCTGATTCAGTTAAGAATGCATTTATGGTCAAACTTGGGACTAAACAAGTTATAAACCAAACCAAGACCGTTCCTTGTTTCATTGCTTTCAAAATCAGGTTTGATTATGTCCGATCATGTTCCGACTTATGTTCGAATAATCTACCTCATACACGAATTGAACACTTGTAGCTAAATGTTTCTGTAAACGTTGAAAAATCAATAACCAAATCAATAAATTCCGAGTAAAACTCTGTCGTTTATAAAACACAATATGAATGAATTATGATGCACTACAAGTGTTTTCTGGTTTTAAATTTGCGATTCGTCTTCAACTCCCCCTCAACCATCAAGCAACTGAGTCGAAAATAACATTTATATTCCTCTCAAATCATATTAATAATACGCATAAGGCATATAGCCAAAACAATGAACATGGCACAAGATCAACAAGTGCAAGAGGCCACACTACAATATCATAGGCCGTGTTGATTAAAGATTTATATCTTTGTTATAAGAATATTGCTTATGTAGACCATAAGTAACATAAAGCTTTACATTTCAATCCCAAGCATAGCAACTTTCTTCCATGTAAGAAGGGTCAGGCTGGTGTTTAGAGTAATATTAGTAAAAAGGAGCAGGTACATGGAATGGATAACGTATTGAATCACCTCGTCAAGGGTCACTTGGTAATCGTAATGATATTCAATTCTTGCTAGAGACGTGGGTATGCTTACCGCTACAATACAAATTTCCTTCATTATTATTTTTGCTGGAAAAGTTAAAAGGATATTCAGTGAGTGAGCTAGAAGACTAGGTGTTGTTATGGAAATGAAGTGGTAATGCCTGGGTCAGACTGCCTGCAACAAATCAGGACCGAGCTGAATTCCAAGAATTTTCTCTTCACTGTTTCAGTTTTCTTTTACAGATTCCAAAGATAGATGGAAATGGGTCGTGGACTCGACTCGAATGGTATTTTCACAGTTAGGTCAATTCGAAGCATGTTTTCAAATGTGGTCTCATCATCATCAAACTACAGTTTCGAATGGAATCAATGGCTACCAGACAAAGTCAACATTTTCGGATGGAGATTAAACATGGATAGATAGGATCCCAACGAGAGCAGAGCTGCAGCGAAGAAACTTCCACATACCGTCTAACATCTGTTTACATTTGTGTCTTGTTTGCTCTGCCGTGTGGCAGATGCTATCAAGTTGGGCCTCAATTCCACCCATTTATACTTTCACAAATCGCAATGCCAGACCTTCTCCAGCGACACAAGCATATCAATGGACCGAACAAGAAGAAGTTGGTGCAATTTACTATCCTCCTTGCTTGCTGGTCGATCTGGAAATCTTGCAATGAAACCGTCTTTTCTGGTAGACGGGTGGAGGCCACTGGAATTTTAGAAAGCATCATGACAATTGGGTTCCTATGGATGAAAGGTCGGGCAAAGGAGCTTCACTTTCGTGTACCCCTAATGACGTTTTGTACCTAGCGTCCCGCTTAGTTGTTTGTTGGTTTCGTTGATAAAATCAGCCTTTCCCAAAAAAAAAACATATTAATTGATTTTAAAACTATATAAAATGTACAAAGATGGTGTTTGTGGGTCAACCCGACCCATTTTGACTGTACTAATAAAATGATGTGTTTCACGCAAACAATTTTGGACCCGCTACCCCACCTCACCTGCCCATTTGTTCTTAACAGAAACAGACAAAAACGTACAGTTAAACCAACATAACTTAGATATCCCGATCACCCATAAAGATTATGCTAGTAAAAATAGTTATATTCTAACTCAAAGCAAGATAACAATACAGATTAAAGGCTGATAATAGCGTGCAAAATGCTTACAAAGTCCATTAATTAAGCCGACCTCGCAGCTTTAACGAGATTCCCAGTCCTTAATTTTTTTTCCTTTTGGCTTCGCAATGGGTGCATTCATGCCCGCCATTTTAGCGTTGTATTTTGCCCGAAGTGGATCGTTGCTTGTCCACCTGAAACAACATTAAAAGCAAATGTTGAAAAGGGTTTGTGTAATAATGGCATCTAAGGTTCATGTATCGTTACTATCGTATGTGCTTTAATTTCTGAACTTTAGCAATGTTTAAGCTCTTTGACATGCTAAAATTCATTGGGGTACGAGAATCCACCACGCCAATTCATAAGTATTCAAAAGCCGGTGAAACCTACAGAACCGCTCAAACCATAGCTAGTCAGCCGGTTTAACCGATTTGAGATCCAAATTGTTTGGTTTTCACTGTTTGGCGGTATATGTCTGTTAGTGACTGTGTGTGTATGTATCATAACCATGGACCATCTCTAATCATTTTGAAATTTATAATACAAACTAAATATTTGAAAATAAACTTAAAAGAGTTGGTCCCATCCAAACTGGCCAGTTTAGTTTGTCATGTTCAACCGTAAGCGGTTTGGACCAAAATTTTAATCTAAACTGCCGAACTAAACCGTGAAACACCCTGTTCATTGTATCAGTACTTCGTGTTTTTGCTTTATTCATCTACTGCTAATCAACTTCTGCCACTTTAAAATAACTACTTATTATCAAGAACCCAACACTAAAATAGTTTGGGCATTCGTCTAATGAACATATACTCACTAAAAAGTACAAATTTCAGGAAACCAACACCGTTAAATGACTGTGTGTCAACAAAAAAATTAAGGGAATCCGTTTAAGCAAGTCAACCTCATAATGCATGACAGGAAAATTATTGCAAAAAGCTACAAAGAGTAAAAGGATAATGTACGTACGGATTATTCCAGTCAGTGGTATCTTCATTAACAAGATGAGTCCATTTTGTTCTTCCGCTGCGACCAAAGTGCTTAACCTGCATAACTTTTGGTAAAATTGACTTGTCCATTTTGTCTTCTCCGGTTGGTGCAGAATAATCACGGCGGAAGATCCCATCAGCACCAACAGTTCCAGATCTATCATCCGGATCATCTTGAAAGAAAGCACCCTTGTGATAATATTTCTGCATAAACCTCCATTTTTGTTTTGGTGCAGAAGCAGGTTTCGGGTTCTTTCTCTCCCATTCTCTCCTCTCTTCTTCCGTCATATTCCTAACCCGTTCAATCTCTTCTCTCTCTTTCACCATCGCATCACGGTCATCTCTATCCCTTTTAATCCTTGCAATCTCACGAGCCTTCCAAGCTTCATACTCTTCCGCCTCGTTCAACTCATCGTCAGTTTCCACATCAGCAATATCCGCCTCTGCTTCCAAATTCTTCTGAATTTCCATATCCTTACGTATCTCCTCAACAACAATTTGTTTCGTCTCCACCTTCCTCTCCTCCACTCTCCTCTTCACCAACTCCTCAATCGCGCGTTCTTCCTCTTCAATCTTCTCACGCTCAACAATCGTATCCCTTTCCGATTTCGGCACAAACACCGGCTTCACCATAGCCATACCCCCTTGTTCCTCCTCCGAATCCGTTTCATACTCCGACGACTCCTCTTCCTCATCATCCTCGTCCTCCTCTTCTACCTCCGGAATCATCGCAGCCTCCTCTTGCTCCCTCTGCAACCACTTCTCCCTAATCCTTCTCCTCCGTTCCTCCAACGCATCCTCATCCTCCTCCTCAAACTCCAACCTCTCCTGCCTCCTCTGTTCCTCCTCCTCCGTCGAAATAATCTCCGCTTGCCTAATCCGTCTATGATCCGCTCTAATCTCCTCCTTATCATCCAACCGATTCTCCGCCAACCGTCTTAACCTAGGATCATCTCTTTTCACAATAACATCATCCTCCCTACTCGGAAACGCCTTCTCCAACGCAGTCGATCTCGCCATTCGAATATCGCCATCCTCCTCCCCATCATCCGCCCACTCGGGCGCTTTACCAGGCCAATACCTTTTAACCTTTGTCTGCCCTATTTTACCTCTAAGCTTATCCCTAATTGCTATAACAGTATCACTAACACCCGCCGTAACCGACATCGTAAGAGATATAATCAACCAAAAACAATCTGCAACGAACAATTTAAACGTATATTAAGCCAATAAGTTTCTAATCGTATAATAACATGTTTTACAATATGATATCTTAGACTAGGGTTAACGAACGAATTAAATGATGGAACTGTATATTAACACAAAGAACTTACAATTTCAGGTGTGGAGCTTGATCGCCACCGTACGACGGTGGTTTGACGGTGGTGAAACGGTGAGATTAAATTGAGTTACAGAATTTATGCAGTAATATGCATAGAACCAAATATATTTTGAGCCCTAGATGATGATCCTATGCTGTATATATTTTTTTAGTTATATACTTTTTTTGGCCCTCTATCTGCTGTGAATTAACTTTTAACCCCTCATAATTTGGGTAGCAAAAGTTACATGATGGCTGATAGCCGACCTATTCAAAGTTCGGGTTTGGATTAGTTTGGGTCGGATTGTTAGGTTTTCGGGTTTAAATGTAAATAAAAAAATGATTTTTTTTCATAAAGTTATCATCGAAATTCATCGTGTTACTAAAAAATATCGTCAAAATTCAAACATCATGTTCAAAAGTCCCAAAACTTAATGTTCCAGATATCAAATACTCCAAACCAAAATGTATCTATAAAAGTTAGACAAATGTCAGGGTATCAGGTTATTGGTTAGGGAAAAGTGACCTGATAACCGACCTATTTAAGGTTTGGGTTGGTTGTTCGGGATTTTGTTGGGATAAAGTGATTTGATAATCGACCCATTTAAGGTTTGGGTTTTTCAGGTATTCTCTAGTTCGGATTCGGATGGCTTCGAAGTTGATACAGAGGAGAGAAATTAATATTCAATGCATTAGTATGTTCTGTAAAACAATGTTTGAGTTTTGCTAGTATCAGCGCCGGCCCCAGGGGTGGGCGAGCCGCACCCCCGGCCAAGGCACGTTTTTACGAGGGGCCTATATATATCAATGGTCAGGATGTGAGATATTTAGAAAATCTCCGGTCGCCGGAAAATGTTGCAGAGATTAACGGAATGAGAAAACTTGTTTAAAGAAGAAGCATTGGGACTTGGGAGCCATTATAAAAAAAGAAGTCTTCAGTCACCTACCATAGTATAGTGGTCAAACTCCAATTAATACTTTGACCAATTATCCATCGATTGTGGCCCGGTGGTAGGAGTCATTTCTTCTCATTCATGAGACATGAGTTCGTTCCCCATAAGTCTCAATTTGATTGATATTAACCCCCACCCTTGTGGTGGGGTAGGTGTTGGGAAGTGATGGAGAGACACTTGATCCTTGTGGTCATGGGTTCGACTCCTGATCCCTCCAGGTTTTGCCGGTTCATTACCGTCGTGCCTTCGGCCGGGTATGCTGTAACACCCTAACCCGTAATCACGCGATCAACGCCTAATCATGCGGGTTTTGGCCTTACTTAATCCACTCCCGATTAAAACTTTGATATTTATTATAAACTCAAACCATTAAGATCAAACACACATTTTATTCCCACAAATTTTTACAATTTTATAGCTAAAACATAGACTACTATTTTGAGTTTTAACGGGAGTTCGTTAGATTCTATTGCGGAAGCTTGATGAGTGATCGAGTGCGTTCGGCTCTTTTCGCGACTTGATCCTTGCTACGGAACTTCCATCCCTTGTTTACCTAGCACCATTACACAAAGAATGGTTAGTGAGTTATCAATGATACATTTAAACTAGTATGATAGTCGTTACACGTCGAAACGGAACGAACCAGGCCCAGCGGCCCTTTATCAGGAGAACAAACCGCTGCAACTTTTGCGCAGCAGCTGTTCGGATCGCTTTTACCCCTTCTAAAACCCAAAATCTGACTTCGACTTTCAAATAAGAGTTGTTCTATGCTCCGAGATCTTTCCAGCCATATAAAGAACACCTCCTAACGATTTTTCTACGATTTTATATTGAATTTTAAAGATCGCGCTGTCTGGCTGTTCTCTGCGCGCGGCCGGTCGCTTTTATCGCGCGGCCGCGCGAAGCTTCTGGTCATTTTTATCAATTCGCTGGGCGCTGTGAGCGGCCGCGCGGTCCCTGTGAGCGGCCGCGCACAGCCTCTGATGTTTGTTTGGTGACTTTTAAGCATGGGAATCATGTTGCAACCGCATTTGATGATTCCCGAAGCCTAAGCATTGACTTGCCGACTAAATAAACCTTTGTTTGACTGAAATTATAGTCCAGTTCATGTCGCCATGATCCGGTTCTTAGTTTTGAATGTTTATGGCGAATTTTACCCAATTTGACCCATTAAGGCCTTAAATCAAACAAGGCACTTTTGACCACTTAAATTTCATACCGTTTGAGTTGTCAAGTCATTAGACACTTGATCAACAAAAGCGTTTGTCCGATTTGTTTCATTACGACTTAGATTCTTAGAATCAACCTTTATTAATCCTTTAAATCCCCAAAATGCCCCTCATGACCAAATCTTTCAATTTAGCCATTCGTGGCGAAACTTCTTGTTTCAAATCCAATGTTTTTGACTCAATGACTTGTTTAAAAACCTCTAAGTCCTTCCGGACTTAGAGTTTCATCCTTACTCAAGTTTTCACTTGTTTAGTCAATTCTAAGCGCATTAGCGCGTATTTGACACAGTTATGAAAATAACTTACTTGATTGGCACCCACACCTCATGTGAGTACTTTTATCACCTATGTTGCTTCGCCCGAAGGCGTTTATTCGACTACGGACTTACCGGGTGACGTTGACCCATTCTCATACCTTGTGCGTATCCTCCACGATTCTTAGCATCAAGCGTGCATGCGCAAATGCATCTACCTGCGTGCTTTCTAAATATACACATTAATTCCTCGAAACTCAAATGGTAATACCTTGCCATTTGATCCGTTTAACCTCATGAATCTTATTGCTTGAAATACAAGCATCAAGTATTGGACTCACATGGTGAGGATATCACCATTTGATCCGTTTAGACACGTCGTTCATAATACTAAGTTATCCAAGTTTTTATATATGGTTCAAGTGTCACAAACTTGACCCATTTAACAACATGCTTAACAACTTCATTAAATTGATTTAATTGGATTAAAACATCATTTCTCACATATCTTTATTAGTTGACCCGTTTGATGGATTTCTCCATTTGGTCATAACTCATTATCTCGATTAAGGTCATAAACCACATTTTGTATTGAGTGCACATATGGCGACCCACTTAATAGATTCTACCCCTTAGGGTTTATTTTTATCTCGCACTCAAGATTTAAAACTAATATTTATAACAATTAAGCTATGTTATAGTACATTGGTGTAAGTAAAACTTACCTCATATCCGTTCTTGCTTCCATACGCATTGCTTGCATCCGTTTGACCCGTTTGCATCCCTAGTTCTTGTACCTACTTAGGGATATGTCAAACTTGATTATTAGAATACATAACATGGATTTAATTCACTATCCATAAATCATGTATTCATTACCCATTTATAGCTAAATCCATAGCCATTTTCTTATATAGAATATCCGATTAACTTGGCTTATTACAAACCAATATCACATACGATTGATAGCTCTTACATGATTCTAACTTCATAGTTTCACTAGTGTTCACCAACTTGGCATTTAATCGAACACTTGGTGTGCACCCACCAATTTGTTTAGTTTTAAAGCTCAAGATTAGCCAAAACATAACCATTTGTCTAATCATCATCATAATACATTATTTAGACCATTTTGCCTAAATTTCTCATATTAACAACTCCTAAGAGTCACAAAGATTACTAGATATAAGTTGATTCAACCTAGAGGTTAAACCCCAAATCTTACATATTCACATAATCATATGGTCAAAATCAAATGCACAGGTAGAATGTGATTCATAACCGAATTATACCTAATTGAGGCTCCCTAAAGCTAGAGAAACCTCTAACAACTCATAAATTCACGTTTTGCCAAAACCCTAGATTTTGACCCAAATCAAAAACGAGTTTAACATCAAATTCAACACGAATTAAAGGTACCTTGTTGTAGTTTAGGACCCATATGACCCGTTTCTTGCTCATGCACTGAAAGCCCCTTGATTTTGGCTTGGATTGAGCTTGAGATTGAGGTTTAGGGTTTGGTTGTTGGAGAAGATGATCTCCTGATCATAACTCACGACACACACACACACCAAGTGTGTGTTTTTATTGTTTTATTATTATTAATAAAACTCACTTTGTCATTTGGCAACAATGGTCCCTCAAGTTATCCCACTGTCATTTTTGTATAAAAACTAACTCATAAGCTAGTTTCAAACACCTTTTATTAATTTATAAACATAATATTATTAACTAGGTTATTTCCATGTTAGAATATAACCCATATTATTATCCTCTAAGTCTCGTGTTATTATTTTGTTAAGCACGCCTAATGGCGTAGTTAGGCGAACAAATGGTTTTGGGGTGTTACATATGCGGGCCGGGTTTTCCCTGGATCAGGAGACGGGTGGGCCGAAGGGCTCTGTCCGTACGGACTAGAGGCCGTCCGGGGCCCCTTTCGGCCATTGGGGGCCGTGTACAGAGTAACCGGCAATAGTTTAGTTGATCGTTAAAAAAAAATACTTTGACCAATTAAAATATTTAATTTATTATAAACAAATTGCCCGATGATTTTATTTATTTTCATACTGCATTTATTTACCACTAGGTTAGAGCCCCGCGTGTACACGCGGTACATGTCCATGTCAAATGAAAAAAATTCTATAAAGATCGTAGTATGCAAATTTTATTTATTGAAAAGTTACGTAATACAATTCGTATGAATTTTGTTTGATTGTAAATTATTATAAAAAAGTTTAATGTTACCCAATAACAGATATATGAATTAACAAATGTTTGATTAGACGTGATTTAAAAACAAATAATGAAATGAATAAACATATATTTATTGTAACGGCATGCAAATGAAGATTAAATTTAAAGTAAATAAATGTAGTTCAACAAATCATACAACCAAAAAATTATTAAAAAAAACGATTTATGCAAAATATGATCGCATACTTATTGTTTCTCCTTCTGATGAGTTGCAACATATTTAGACATCTCCATGGCATACGTATCACACAAGGTTACATAAATGCTCAAACCCCTTCAAAAAGTAATGAATTTTAGTTTAGTATAAAACAATAATACATACCCGCTAGCCTGCATTTCCATTGTTAACCTCTTTTTGTCAGCGATAACCTTTTTATCTTTATCATCATTGTTGAAAAACTTGATAACATGTCCGATAACATCTATACAGAATTACAAACAAACGTTCTATTAAACATTACTTTTGAATATTATGGTTTTTATATAATAAAAAAAGGATATAGGGAGGATACATACCTATTGTGACATTTTCATCAACCTCCTTGTCCAGAATTTTTTGATAGGGGACAAAAGAGAACCCAAAATCTGGACCTTGAAAATCGTCATAATTTGAAACCTGAGTGTTCATATTCAAACACAGTTTGTTTGGGTTTGGTGCATACTTGTATTTTGTTGAATTGACACCAATTCCTGGATTTCTTATAATAAGAGAAGCATTTTCCAACAAAAACCTCTCAAATTTGAAAAACAAACGTTTAAATACATTCGCCTGAATTTTGTCACCCTGAAAAAAAAAAGGAATATCAATATTGTTGGGCGAATATTGTTACGAGTTAAGAATCCAATGAATAATATAAGAACATAAACTTACATTCTCGTCAACGAGGATCATCTCAATTGAGTAAACATCTTTAGGGTTTCGACGATCAGGTTGACGCCACACCCGAATAATCTTTAGCTTTAAAGCAACATCATTTTGGTTAACATCAATTTCATTAACCATAGTAAACTCTTCGAATGTTGTAAAAAAGTTAGACTAAAATTAGGAATTTATTCTACTAATGAATTCATACATTGTCTATCTATATATGACAAACTACAAAATAACAAAAAGTCCATTGAGTACTAATCTATCTAAAAAAAACAAAACACATAATTGGGTTATTCATTTATCTAAACTCGAAGTAACTACTATCTAGCAAATTAAACTGTTTATTGTCAACAAAATGGTACTTATCAAATTTGAACACAGTTACCCTAAGCATGACAAATCAAATTCAAACAGTATCAATTAAAATAACAAAATCCTAGTTAGTAAATGTTTTTAAGGTGTTTTACATTCGTTTTTTATTTGTTATTGTTTGAATGTTTTTTGGTATTTCAAAGTCAATCAATAATAATCAAACGACCTCATAAAACGAATAACCAAAATTAAGCATCATCTATCGTAAGTTGAATTTTTCTGATAAGATTTCTAAAAAGACTATATCCATATCATAACAGTAGAATAACAAAATAAAAAATAACAAAAAAATAAAAATAAAAACATCGGATAGGAATACTTACAAAATGGAATGTTGTTGCACAATCAACTATTTCTGTGTAGAGCAACTGAGATGGATTTGATAAAACTATCTATATAGATGAAGTGCAAAAATGGAAGACATGTATTAAGACGTCGATCAATGCTAATTGATTTAAATTAGCGAAGTTATTGTCCGGATATTTTAAATAGCATTTATGACTAATTAGAACAGTATAATATACAAAATTAACTGATAAATTAGTATTGAATGATTATTAAAGTCGTATAAGTAAAATTGGTAAGTTTTCCATTATGTGTTTAGTATTTTGGTGTAAAAGATTTATAAGTTTTGAAATTCAAAAATAAGATATACGAAGTGTGGCTTTTTTGTTTAAACATTTTTACAACTAATAATTATGCCTAACGAAATTTAAATGATATTATAAAAATGATTGGTTTGTTAGATGTTTACATATTATTCATACGTCCTTTACATCTAAAAAATATATATGAATTGATGTTATATATCAAACATGGTAGTTTACACTTATAATATAAGTGTTTTTTTTTCATAATATTTTAAACCTCACGAAATGGCAAGTCCACCAAATCCTCCATTATCCAAACTTGAGATTTAGCATTAACTACCTTCCATACTTCATGACACAATCTAAGGCAAGTCAACCCCCCCATTAATGAGGAGTAATTTGGTTGGATAGATCCAGACCCGAAAAAAATATCCATCCCTTCATCAACCTTAGATTGCGATTAAACACCCAGTAACATTCATAAAACTTATGAAGATCCAACATATAAGTAATTCATAAGAACAACATAGGAACTTATGGACTAACAATAAAGAACAAGAAGGACCCCAACAATCATAATAATCGGCTAGAACAAGCAAACCATCACCAAATCAATCAACATTCTCGGCCATAAACATCCCCCAAAAAAAACAAACATACGCAGCCGACTTTTGTAAATTATAGCATGGTGATTAACCAATACATAGCCTAATACGTTGGCTAAGATTGGGTTCGGTCTAATACCTATAGAGGTTACGGACCTTCAAATCAACACATACCATGATTAACAACAACTTTAACAACAATCGGCTCTCAAACAATCCGCATTAATCAAAACCGAACCTCATTCAAACTCAAGAAATTCAGTAGATACCCCATGGTCAACATACACGGCCCTTGAACCATAATAAAAAAAACGAAAATTTTGAAAGAGATATAACCGAATATAACATAATACCTTGTTAATTCGAAGTTCGATCAAAGCCAAATTGCAAGCGATCTTCAATAAATCTTCCCTTTTCTTCAATTCCGAGCATGACTCTTGACCCGCATTCATTCATGAACCCATACGATTCTCATCGAAACCATTCAATCCATCAACAATCACGATCCCGAAACCCAAAAACTTCAATCCGATTGTAAACACTCATTCAAAGACCGATCGAACATGAAAAACCAACCCTCGACAACCAAGATGCATTCGAATACATGAACATACCTTGGATTTAACATGATACCAATATATGGCCAATAGTTTCCAGCCTTCGGATGATTCCCATGCGCATATGATCTTGATGAATTCCGTCCATTCCTTAGTAACAATCACGATTCCATCATATAGGACTAAACGCATGAACCGGAAGCTCTCTCATTATCCAATGTTGCGCATATCATACTGCTTGGAGTTGGTTGTGGTTGTGGAGATTTAACATACGATGTTAGATAAAGAAGGAAGAGTGAAAGATTGGTTAGAAAGAAAATGAATAATGAGGATTGGAAGTTTGTTTAGGAAGATTGTTGAATGAAATCAAAGGAAGAATGAAAAAACAAAAACAACATATTGGTTTTTATAGCAAGAAATCTCGGAGCTCCATATAGCAATATGGATCTTTCAGGCTCTCTCTAAGGCCTCCATTCAACCCAATCTCACCTCAATTATTATATAGATAGATTTTATTAACTTTTAGATTAGATATTTGGTTTACTTTATCGATAATAAATTTTTGGGTTTTTTTAGTGAAGATTGTTTAATTAAACTAAATAAATATCATTTATAAATCTTTTAACTAACAATTAAAGTAGTATTAAAAATCTAGCCAGTAACGTTCTCGTGTGATTTGCTTGCACATCATCTAAAATTTTTGGCCCCTCAATTTAAATGTTTAAGTTCCACTGTCATATAAATATGAAAACGAAAAACTTATTTGGTCCGTCTCTAAAATTTTGAAACTTAAAATATATTGTGTCATTTATGAGTTCTCTAAAACCTAATAATTTATATTAGGCCTAATTTACGGCATGTCATTGTAATACTACATTTTTATTAAGTTTATTGCTATAACGCTAATCGTCGATGTACAAAAAATGATTTCTTTATATAATCCATTACAGCCTAAGGGCCTTTTTTTCCCGGCTCGGCCGAGGCACTTAATTATTCAGGACCGGCTCTGGCTAGTATAGCTCTTTCTGTTGACGACTTGACGACATGTATTAATCGTAGTAGTTGATGGTAGCACAATAATTTATTCATCTCTGTCTATTAGACATGGGCGGGGTTTTGTTTATGGTTAACTAAATTCTTTATAAACATCAAACAATTAAAAAATTATGCATTGGAAAGAGTGAATTACTATGTGCATCCATGTGTTATAGTGGTTTTAACTATTTGAATCCAACGTCCAAAACTTTAACTAATTGACTCTAAATTTGGTTTGCTTTGGAAGATTTTATTTTAAAAACGAGTTACGAGTTTTATTTATTTAACTATTTTAGGGGGTTACAAAAAATTAATAATCAATTTAACATTCAATACAATTATTAAATGGAAAATTCCTATTGGTTAGACTTTGTTTTTTCTTCTTACAAAACATTTTATTGTCATTTGAACTCCCCACTATCATGTATATAGGGCCAAGTTATCATACACGCTGTAAAATAAATGAGAAGGATACAAAAAACACAACAATCATGAAATATGACATAGTGGGTCACAAAATATAACACATTGCCGAGAAATATAACACAATGATGAGGAAAAAAGACACAATGACGAAAATAAGAAAAAAACACAATGCTACATAAAGGACACAATGATCTAATACAAATTCTAGAAACTACAAGCTAAAGATCCAAATAAGCGAAAACCTAAATACTAAGGTCCTAGGGTTCGATGAGTAGGTTCGAATGCCACTTTAGTGAGTTCAATCTGATTTGTTTGATACCCGTCCTAAGAATTCATATTTTTCTTTCACTATGTATTTGATTTTAACCTATGTGTCTAATCCCTACTTTTGAAAAATACAAGTAGGACATGTAATGTATTGTGACACATTGTAAACCCGACAAATATAGCTTGTAAATCTAAAGCATTTACATGAGAACCGATGTACCAAGGTATAGGCTACAACCAAAACTAGTTGACCAAAATGTGGGCCACAACAAAAACTGTTTTGCCTAAGTTTGTATGTGTAATCTACCAAGTACGTTAAGACATTTATATAACGAGTACCATAGTACTATACAAAATATGAAAAAAGAAAACGACTTTTTAATGGTTTTTGTTCATGCGAAAAAAAAACACAATTTGTTAAAGTAATTTATTAATCATGTCTAGGCATGTCACTAATTACGTTAAGATAATATATATGTTTTTGAACCTACTATTACATATAAGAACCTGCTAATTACATATATATTCATAGATGTAGTCAGTTTGGTAAGAATCTATTTTTTTTTTGTATTTTGATTGGTATTGCTATGAACATTGATTATAAAGGTTGCTAAGGCGGTTAGATGTAGCATATCATTCCTAGACATCATGTACACCTCTTGTATCGTTTTTAATGTATGTACTTTGAAATTGACTTACATGTGGTGGCTATTGAAATAGAGAAAATAGTCGGGAGACATGAAAAGTTATATTCCTACAATCTTTTTAGTCGATAGTATTAAATCATTTGTATTTATCTTCAAAACGGATATTCATTGCTTACCTATTGATTGTTTTATTCCGTGTCACCCAAGGTGTTCGATTATACATCCATGATAAAGATTGAACATGTATGTTATTCTTTCACAAATCGCCCATCATCATCATCATCACCAATTTGGTTGTTTTCCAGATTCACATTGTAGCTTTCGAGTGTCTTGAGAAAATGACAAAGTTGTTAGAGACTTCACTTGAGCAAAAGGTGCACACGTAGAATTAGAAGTAGATTTTATGAGTTATCGAGTGTTGATCATTTACAAATCTATTTTCTTATAAAAATGGCTTATTCCTTTTATGGCACATACATTTTGTGACTTCATATTAGATTTTTCCATCCCGTGAAACTCACGGAGGATAAACTAGTAAAGCATAAAGATACACAAATAGAAATGAAATTGAATTGCAAATTTTGTAGTGTGACATGTATACCGGAAGATATAGAAAATAGGTACTCATGCTCAGAGCCGGCTCAACTATTTTGGGGGCTCAAAGCGAAGTGAAAATTTGAGGCCCTTTTTCAAATTTTAGGTCCCTAATTTCAATTTGTGTTTGATAGTTTAAGATGAAACTTGTTTAATATATTACAAGAGAATTTGATACAATGTCTAAATGTTTTCTTAGTAAATATTTTATCTATGATAGCAAGTCTATCAAGTTTTGGCATGATTTGTGGGTGGGTGAAACCGTTCTCCGCAAAAGATGGCCTAACCTTTATAGCTTGAAAAAAAACAAACAATGTTCGGTGGTTGAGCGGCTGAAATAGTCTCAAGGTGGCATCAAATTTTATCCGAATTGGAACAGGTGCCTCGGCTCTGTTGCGGAGTTTTCGGAGTTTCAAGACCTTAATTTTCTTCTCAAATCGGTTGTATTCACTGGCAACTCGGATAGGTGGAATTGGGGAGAGGATGTTAATGAAGGTTTTTCGGTAGCAAGCGTTAAAAAGATGATACGTGTAGATAATGAAGCCCATCGAGACCACTTCATGATTTGGGAGTCCTGGATTCCCATCAAAGTTAATGTATTCATTTGCCGTACCGAGATGCTTCGCATTCCCACTAAACTGGCCCTTGCTCGAAGATAGATTCCAATCCAAAGCTGTGTTTGTTCTTTCTGCGAGTCGGTGGATGAGGATGTGACGCACCTTTTCACAACTTGTGTTTTTTCTCTTGGGGTTTGGTCCGGCATCGAGAAATGGTGCAAACTCCCTCCAGTTATGGCATTCGACTTTGAAGATTTGATTCGCCTTCAGGAGCATACGGCTGCAGCCAAATGGGTCAAAAAGATTTTAAGAGGGATCATCATGACTACTTGTTGGGCCTTGTGGAGGTGTCGAAACGATAAAGTTTTCAAAGGCGCTAGGCCTAAGGTTGTAGATGTTATTGCCATTGGCGTTTTTATGGTTGAAAAATAGATCAAGATTCTCCTCCATTCAATGAAAGGATTGGGTAGTTTATCCCTTGTATATGGTGTAGGTCGTTGTTTTCGGCGGTCCTCGTTTTGAGTACTTGTCGTGTTTTTTAAAGAAGTTTACTATTCAAAAAAAATAATGCTCTTGTAAATTTCGACTAAAAACTGTTCGTTTATTGATGTTTATAGTTAACTAAGAAAAATATTTTGTTATTAAATAGAATTAAACATTTCCATCTAGTTTAGGAGGGAGAAACAAAGGTGGATAATTATTTGTTTTCAAACAATATTAGAAAATCGTAATTAGCCCTTACTAACTAAATTCATGAATGAGCCATAAAAAGTAAAGGTTGTGAGATTCGAACATGACACTCTAGAAAAATAGCATGCGTGAACATTGATTACCACAAAACTACCTATACCATTTATGCTGATAACAATTGCAAATTTCGGATAGCTTTATGTATATTTTAGACATATATATCCTTTTTTTCTAAGATTGGGGCCCCATGTTTTTGGGCCCTAAGCATTTGCCTAGCCCAATTATCTTAACGGGTCGGCCCTGCTATGTTTTATGGAATTTATGTAGAAAGTATGTATAATGGGAAATCATGTTGATGGAAAGTATAGATAATAGGTACTCTTGCTCACGAAGAATCATAGATAATTGATAGTCACATGAAAAATAAATGTTAGGTGTGACAACTGTATTAGGCTTCGGAAAAATACTAATAACCCTTAACATCTATAACTTATAATAAAATAATTGAATATTGATGAGGTGGTATTCAATGGAGGCCTCAACCCTCCTTTGAATGTGCCACGTGGCACGTTAAGGTGAGAGTTTTCAATTTATTTTTTTATTTTGTTTTTATCCATTCTCCTACACTTATCTAACCTAATCTCTTTAAGAATTTAAAAACAAATTTAGATTTTTCTCTCTAATGTTTCCTCCCATCATTTTTAAATGTTAATATCTTTTATATACGAGATTTTTTAAAGAAAAAAATTACACTAAATTAAGGAACGTTTTATTATCTTTCCAACATGTACCATAGTGCTATATAAAAAACGGAGAAAAAAACGACTAATTTTTATGAGGTTTCGTTCATACAGGAAAAAAAAACACAAAGTGTTTAGGTTACTCATTAATCATGTTTTTTTTTAATCCAGGTTCTTATATACAATGTTGAAATTTAGCCCAATCGTCATGCTATAATTGGAATTTTACTCGTCTAAAGATGGATAGGTATACTTCATCAAGAGAAACTACGAGAAAGAATCGCACAACACTGCAACACATGGTGTCACCTTAAAGCAAGGTTATTTTTTTATTTATTCAATTAGAAGAGTAATAATTATTACTATTAGTATTAGTATTATTAGAATGGTTATATTTTTCAACCCCGGGACACTCCTGGGATAAAAGCTAGTAATCTATATATTCATTTATGTTTAATACATTAACCTTACGCTATACACATTATCGGACATGCTTAATGTACTATTATCTAAACATGTCGCCAAGTCAAACTAAGTAGTAATCAAGTCATAATCGAGCCATAATAAAATCACAAACACGTTAAACATATTGATATTGATGAGTTGCACTTAATAAAAATCCATATATTTATTCAAACTTTAAATCAGTTAACAAGCCGACACCTCTAATATATACAATTAGTAACCTCTTTGTGCAGTTTTATTTGTCCCAATCTGTACAAGTCTCATTTGCATGCCAACTCTCTTTTCCTTTTGCCATCCGCTTAAGCCACATGTTACCCATTTCATCACACATATACTCCTATGTATCACAAGTCTTCATTACCATACACATAGGGCTGTAAACAAACCAAACGTTCGGCAAACAGTTTGTGAACTGTTCGGCGGGAAGTTCGTTTGTGTTCGTTCGTTTAATAAATGAACGAACACAAACAAAAAATTCCGTTCGTTTAGCTAAACAAACGAACATGAACAGAGGCCGCGTTCGTTCGTTTATGTTCGTGAACGTTCGGTAACGTGTTCGTGTATGTTTTTGTTCGATAGTTCATCAGGGTTTTTAATTTTTATCTTTAATTTAAGTAATTCAAATTTCCCAGTGGTAGATTATTTAACATATATTAGTGTATCACATGTTAATATTACTTTAACTATTTTGATTAACTGTTATTTTTGGTGGATTAAACGAGGATTTCAAGTTTAATATGATAGCTCTGTGTTTTTATAAGACATTATGTGATCAAGATTATGTCACGTATATTTGGGTAATTTGATTAGTATATTCTAGGGGGACAATGTTAGCGATGAAAAATGCGAATTTTCATAATTTAATTTGATAGCTTGTGCTCGATTTTGTTTAGTAATGCCTATTTGTGTTTGTTTGTGTTCGTTTTTGGCCGACACCTAAATTTAGCAAATAAATAAGAGCGAACACGAACAAAAATCTCGTTCGGTAAGTGTTCTTGAACAGTTCGTGAACACGTTATTTTCTTAACAAACGAACACGAACAAAAAATCTCGTTCGGTAAGTGTTCGTGAACAGTTCGCAAACACGTTAATTCCTTAACAAACGAACACGAACAAAGCCTTGTTCGTGTTCGTTTAGTTCGTTTACAGCCCTACATACACATCTCCCTCTTTCTCTCCCATTATCGAGCAGAACCACACCGTTTCACCACCTCGCCGTCGTTACCATCATGGTACAACGACATTGATTGTGACGTGTAGCTGGCTTTTGCGACGACGACAATACATCCAACCGACGACAATGAAACCTCGGTGGTGGCTGTTTGTAGTTTTCCTTTTTCTCCTCATTGTTCAAACAACTTACACATACCAGTCTATAAACACGACATGTATTAAACAAGTTAGACCACCAGCCCCCGTCACCCCAAACTCAATTATTTATTTATTTATTTTCATGTCGAATTAGTTTCCGGTTACCCACAACTACTTACGTAAATCAGCATCTTGTTAACTTGTTTAGAACGAACAAACTCTTTTAAGTAAATAAACAATTCCCACTTTATCGAAACAAAAACAATAATAATAAAAGCAAAAGCTGTTGAGCCGTCAAGATTTTACTCCGTCAATCTCCAATCGTTAAATCCTCCGATGCCTCTTTTGCCCTAAAAATCCTTCAATTCATCAATCAAACCAAACCAATATTATTATTGTTGTTTATTATTATTTACAGACTCTTTCTTTCTCCACACTTTTTCCCCAAATTATTATTATTATTTACGTAAATTAACCCAAACAAAATCATTAATTTACTGGATCTGAACTACCCACTTCCCCTTACATTAAACCATTCTTTCCAAACCCTAAAACTTACCTCATAACCCAACTTAATTCACTTAAAGATCAACAAACATTTTCTTCTTGTTCTTGTTTTACCACTGGTGAGTTCTTGAATATGTTTATACATGCATGCATATGTTTTCTTGATTCATAGGTTTCTGTTAATGGGTTTTACTGGGAATTAAGTAAGCTCAAATGGGTATCTAATGATTTGTTAAAATTTGTTGTTAGCTAAGTGTGATAATAATTTATTTTCAAGCATTGATTTTTAGTACATTTCTTGAAGAACTTTATGAACTGAACTACATTGGTATTATTTTTTGTTATTTGTTAATTTTGTGAAATGATGTTGAGTTTTTTATTGTATTTGTAGTTTTTTATGATAATTGGGTATGGGGAAATGGAAGATGTTGATTGTTGTTTGTTATGCAGGATTATTGATGTGATGTCCTGAATCTTGAGGAAGTGATGGCCTCTAAAGGTCCAAGGTCTAAGCTTGATCATGAGTCAAGGGCGAAGCGGCAAAAGGTAACTTGAATTAGTGGTTAGGTGACCTACTTTTGCTTATGTTATATGATTGTTTAGGGCCTCGATATGCTATTGAATTTTCGGTTTCATACTAGCTGCAGCCCAGTTGATTTACGAAAGTGAACTTCTTTACATACCCATATTTTGTTATCACTTTATTAAGTAATCAAGATTTTGGGGTGTTTTTAGTGCACATGACCCGCGGGGGGGGGGGGGGGGGGGGGGGGGGTCTTTGTGCAAGAACGCCCAATGTGACGGGGAGGAGAGAGGGAGGAGGAGGGTGGGGGTTGAAACTGTTATTGGCTGCTGTGAGAGGGCAAAGCTCGGGCAGAGACGTTGTGGATGTGTTTTTGAAGCTGCCCATTATGGATGCTCTAAAAGTGATCATTACAATAAATACATTCAAACACTATCTCATACATCACATTTTGTTACAACTAGTTATTTAATTCTGATTACTTGGTATCATTATTTCCTACATCACTTCCAACCACCCCTGAATAAATCATGCTTTAGTAGTTATACGTTCACGCTAATTTGACAATATCAAGCAATGAGAAACTTGTTTTATTCGTTTTTAATCGTTCTGTAGGCACTTGAACCACAACGACCTAGAACACATTGGGACCATCTTATAGAAGAGATGGTATGGTTATCAAAGGTATGATCTTGTTTTATACCAAATCTTGTATTTTTATTCTTAGCAATATTTTGAATATTTTATGCGAAGTATTTCATTCTATCAGGACTTTGAGTCAGAGAGAAAATGGAAATTGGCTCTGGCAAAGAAGATTGCCATAAGAGCCAGCAAAGGTACCGTGGATCAGGCAACAAGAGGAGAAAGAAAAGTGAAGGTTAGTTGCAAATATATGCGAAAGTTTTATTTTTGAGAACTTTAAGTAGATATGAATTTGTATTTCATTATCTTCAATGGTTAGGAAGAAGAGCTCCGGATGAAAAAAGTTGCGCTAAATATCTCCAAGGATGTGAAGAAATTTTGGACAAAAATTGAGAAGCTGGCAAGTCATATTTTTAATTTAGTATATGAGGGGTTTGTTTTATACATTATAAGTTTGATACATATTTATTTCCTATAAAATATCATGTCATTTTAGGTGCTGTACAAGCATCGGTTAGAGCTTGATCAGAAGAAGAAAAAAGCTCTTGATAAGCAGCTTGAATTTCTTCTAGGGCAAACCGAAAGGTAATTTTTTTACCTATGAATTTGCTTATTTTACTCTCTAATGGGCCAACTAGGTCAAAAGTTTGCCAAAGTGTGATATGTTTTTATCCAAGATATTTTTTGCTTCAAGTCTCATATTTTTGTAATCTTGTATAACACACTAGTTTATTTTACACTTCCGCTTTGAAATTTATTTGTTTCGGCCGATGCCGCAGACCCAATCCAGCCTGACTTGCTTCAACTTGTTTTGAATTACTCATTTTGACCTAAACCTATTATTCCATCCCATCCATTTTTAGCACCTCTGATCTACTATTATACGTATTTTATCTTTTTCGTATTTAAATTTTTTCATTACTTCATACAACAATGATGACCAACAGGTATTCGACAATGCTGGCAGAAAATCTTGTTGATTCATCTCCTCAACAGCATGTACCTGCATCCTCAGTACAGGAATTACCACCCATTGAATGTAAAGATCAAACCGATGCCAATGGGTGTGTTGAACCAAATGTTGGTATGAAGAAATTGTTAATTTTTTAGTTAAAAATGTTTCATTTCCTTTTGGAGTACCTTTGTTTATATGACATGTTCCTCCTTTTAGCAGAGTCCCAGTCAGATATTGTAGAGTCTGATGAAGACTACAAATCTGAAAATGAACCCGTAAGTACTTACTCACTTTCTTTTTAATGTTAGAAACCGTCTTATTATCGCTCACACACACTAAAGATGTTAATTTAAGACAAAAGATAAGAAGTTTCCTGCATCAAATAGCAAAATAGTTAGAACCACGAGGAATTTTCAGGGTCAAAGTTATATTAAAATTCCCAAAGATTGCATTATCAGTTTATCAATGCTTTCTTTCAAGTTTTAACCTGTTGGAATAAAATTGACTCCAAAGAGATTGAATAAGTAAATTCGCTCATTTATTGGTCTCAGTGTATGTTGCAATGTATTTGGTATGTTACACTTGTGTAGAGTGGTGTAAACTTGTAGGCTTGTAGCAATAGCAGCGTCCATACCTGTGTGGAGTGGTTTAAAAAAGCCTAGAAATTCAAGATTGTCATCCGTCAAGTTTCAAATCCATTATGAACAGCTTATAAGCTGAAATTGAGCTCAAATATCTCATTTTATTGCTGCTTTAGGAAGATGATGAGCACACAATTGAGGAAGATGAAGCCTTAATTACTGAAGATGAAAGGCGAGATGAATTAGCAGCTTTGCAAAATGAAGCGGATTTACCCATTGAGGAGTTACTTAAACGTTATGCTGTTGGTGAAGGTTAGTTGTTCTGACCCTTTTTGTACTAGATGTGGCAAAATGGGCTGTTTGGGTAACATGTCAAACCATTTTTTTTTCTTAGTTATTTCAGTTATAGTATAACTAGCTAAACAAATCATTTAGGAGGTTTTACGCATTGAAACCACACTTAGGTGACTTTTTTTTTCTGTTTGACATGTTATAGCTAATCGACCCATTCATAAATTATACGTAAATGTGTTGAAACTGCCACATTCAGTGCAAAAGGTTCAGAATTTGTAACTTTTATATATACACAGAAACTAATCCTGATGATTGAATATCCTCAGCTAGTACAGATAAAACTCCGAGAAAGTCTGAAGATGTAGCTGAACTAAATCATGCCCAGGAGGATGTTTCTCAGTGTAAGTAACTTGAATACGGGTCAAAATGGGTTCAGGTTTGGGCTGGCTTGGACTTGATCTGTTTCTGTTTTTCCCATTATATGGAGTGTCTATTACCTAATGCATTAGCTATTATAACAGAAACTACATTGTTTAACCTATAGTACTTATCTAAAATAAAGTAATTTTGCACGTTTCTATTTGAATACATTGTTTGGATAATTTGACACTTGAAACTCGGTCAAGAACCTGTTTGACTCGTTTCATATATAGCCGGCAATTTTTACATTTATCTGTTTGACTTGCTATCAATGATATACAAACCATGTTGAACCGTTTCCGTATAAACGCGTAGAAAGACTGATTTCATTTCGGACCACTTTTTGCAGGTAATGGAAATGAAACTGCTGATGATAGATTAAGGAAAGAGAGTCATCATTGTGTAAGTTGTAGGTCTTCGTTATGGGTATTAAGGTGAATGATAGTAATCCTTAGAGGGGATTAGGCTCTAGAGAAATTAAGACTTAAGAAGAGATAATTTTTGGGGCAATTTTCTGGATATTCTCATTAATCAAAACATTACAACTATAAATAGGAAAGCAAACTAGTTGGAACTACATGTCCACTATGCCACTAAGGCATATACACCATGTAACCTCCTTATTCTTAGCCATGACTACCCACTAATTGAGATCATGGGATTACTCCTAATTAAAAACAAATAACAATAGTAATGCAAAATAAAGAAACAGTCGACCACTAGCTCCTTTTCTTTCGGATCAATCCGAGTACCGAACTGGGCTTCTGATCTTCCTCTTGGGCCTGGTTTGCTGGATTGGGCCAGCAGCTTCATGCATTGTTGAGGTATTGGGCTGGACCATATCATCTCCTCCCCCTTGAAAACTGTCATTGTCCTCAATGACCGCAGCATCTGGAAACTGAGCTTCGAACGTTTGCTTATCTTCCCAAGTCGCTTCCTCTAATGGTTGTTTTTCCCATTGAACTAACACCTCCGTTTGCCCATTTGCATTCATGCGAACATCCAAGATACTCTCAGGAAGGAGACCCAATTCTTTTTCGGGACCAAAATCGATCAAGTCGCCCTGGTTAGCTTCACTACTTCCCTTGCTTTGTTTCAAAAGCGAAACATGAAAAACAGGATGTATACGCGATCCCACTGGTAGCTCCAACTTATAGGCCACTTTACCGATTCTTTGCACTATCTTATAAGGACCATAAAATCGTCGCGACAGTTTTTGATTAGCTCGAACGGCGACTGAAGATTGGCGATACTTATGCAAACGAAGATAGACAAAATCACCGACTTGAAACTCTTTTTCTGACCGATGACGATTTGCATACTTGACCATCTTGAGCTTTGCATTCTCCATGGATTCTTTCAAATTAGCGATGAGTCTTTCATGCTCTAACAGTGAGGATTCAATCGATGCCGATTTCGTCGTTCCTGGAATGTACTCATGCAATGAAGTAACCTCGCGACCATATACGGCTTTGAATGGAGACATTCGAATCGTTGAATGATAAGCCGTATTATACGAGAACTCTGCCAAGTAAAGATATCGCTCCCATTTCTTCGGTTCATCAAACACGAAGGCACGTAAATACATTTCAAGACCTCGGTTAACCACTTCGGTTTGACCATCCGTTTGCGGATGGTATGCACTTGAGTGCAACAATTCAGTTCCCATGACTTTAAACAATTCCTTCCAAAAGCCACTGATGAAGACTCGATCACGATCCGAAACGATGGATTTAGGCAATCCATGAAGGCGGTAAATTTCCTTCATAAAAATCGAGGCTAAAGAAGCTGATGTATACCCCGGAGACAATGCGATAAAATGAGCAAACTTCGAAAGTCTATCAACGATCACCCAGATTGCCGTTTTACCCTTTGATGGTGGAAGATTGGTAATGAAATCCATGGATATCTCATGCCACGGGTACTCCGGTGTTGGTAACGGTTGCAGTAACCCATAAGGTTTATGGTTGGGAGTCTTTATGGCTTGACAAACTGAACATGAGTTAACAAAATTTGCAACATCTTTCTTTAATCCAAGCCATGTAAACGTACCCGAGAGACGTTTAGTCGTTGCATTAATTCCCGCATGGCCGCCTAAAAATGATGAATGAAATTCTTTCAGAAGACGGTTTCTCAAATCAGCGAGTGGTGGAATCCACAACTTGTCGTTAATGTAAACCAATCCATCTTGAACTTTATGATTTGGAAAGGACTGTGGATCAACCGAAATATCTCGAACAAATTGCCGGCCATCATCATGAGTGGAAAAATAAACTCTAAGTTCATTTAACCAAGGTGCTGTAGGGTGGGAAATGGCTAACATGGTAGGAATGTCGACTCGACTCAAGGCGTCGGCGACTTGGTTTTCCTTTCCGGGTTTGAAATGGATTTCGAATTCATAACCCATCAATTTTGTTACCCATTTTTGTTGTTCGGGGGTCTGGATAGTTTGGGTAAGAATGTGTTTGAGGCTGTGATGATCAGTAAAAATGCGGAATTTTCGACCAAGGAGATACTGTCTCCATTTTTTTACTGACTCGGTGATGGCAAATAATTCTTTGGTGTAAGTGGATTGGGCTTGCATTGTGGGGCATAATTTCTTGCTAAAAAATGAAATCGGATGGTTGTTTTGGGACAAAACCGCGCCAATGGCTGTTCCCGACGCGTCCGTTGTGACGTCGAATGGCTCGGTAAAATTAGGAAGGGCTAAGGTGATAAGGGATTTCATGTGGGTTTTGAGTGTGTTGAAGGCATTGTTGGCTTCGGCGGTCCACTTAAATTCTTTGGTTTTGAGGAGATCGGTTAATGGAGCGGCGGTACGAGCATAAGCTGAAACGAACCTCCGGTAGTAACCGGTGAGACCCAAAAAAGCTCGCAACGTGGTGAATGAGGTAGGGGGTGGCCAATGCTGGATGGCATGGATCTTTTCCGGTTCAGGAGAAACTCCTTTTGCGGAAATAATGTGACCCAAAAATGAAATTTCTTCAACTCCAAACACACACTTAGAAGGCTTGGCATGAAAGTTGTTACTGGACAGTGTTTCAAGGACGATTTGCAAATGCTCATAATGCTCTGCTTTGTTAGTACTATAAACGAGAATATCGTCGAAAAATACAAGAACGAATTGCCTTAGTACCTTCCGAAATAAATCGTTCATGGCTGCTTGAAACGTTGATGGAGCATTTGTTAGGCCGAATGGCATAACAAGGAATTCATAGTGACCGTCATTTGTTCGAAACGCCGTCTTGTGTACATCCTTTTCAGCCACTCGAATTTGGTGATAACCGGATCGGAGATCAATTTTGGAAAAGATTGTGGCACCATGGAGTTCATCAAGGAGTTCGTCGATTGTAGGAATCGGAAAACGGTCTCGAATAGTGGCTGCATTCAAGGCTCTATAATCGACACAAAATCGCCACGACCCGTCTTTTTTTTTAACCAAGAGAACTGGTGAAGAGAATGGACTTTGGCTTGGTTGGATGATCCCATTTTGAAGCATCTCGGAGATGAGTTGCGACATGATTTGCTTTTGGTAATGAGGGTATCGGTATGGTTTGACATTAACGGTTGTAGATTCGGACACTAATGGGATATGATGATCATGAAATCGGGTAGGAGGTAATGATTTTGGTTCTTGGAATAAGGTTTGAAATTGTGACAGAAGATTGGAAATTGTTTGGTCCGTTTGACAAATGGGTATTTCGGGATTTATGGTTGGTTGAGGTTCATAGGTAAGGGTGTGCAGAGAGGCTACCGAATGGTGGCGAAGTAGAGCTGACAAAGAACTTGATGTACACATGCGACCCAATGACTCACCACGTATGGTGTGTTGCACTCCATCTTTTGAAAAGGATATCTCGGGTATCGAAAAGTCAGCCGATAACCGACCCAAAGCAGCCAGCCATGTTACTCCTAATACCACGTCTGTCCCTTCGACCGGAAGGACATAGAAAGGAACGTCAAAAGACGCTTTTTGGACGTGTATGTTGACCATCGGACAAAAACCTTCACATTTTATGAAATCGCCATTGCCAACCATGACTTGGAATTGTTGAATTGGTGTGATAACCAATTGTAACAAGGCGGCGATACGTGGTTTGACAATATTATGTGTACTCCCGCAATCAATCAAGATAGTAACCGGGTGGCCGTTGATGTAGCCGGTAGCACGAAGGGTTTGTGGTGCCGATAAACCGAAGTAAGCGGCGTCAGAAAGTGACAACAGTTGAGGTGGTGGGGTAGTTATGGTGGTGGGCATGGTTTCGGGTTGGGATGTATTGTCTACGGTTGAATCGTCACAATCGTCGTTGTCGACAATGAGAAGAAATTGAGGTGGTGAGCACTTGTGACCGCGAGAATATTTCTCCGGACAATTGAAACACAATCCTTCTTTGCGTCGTTGCTCGATTGCGGCTGCTGAGAGTTTAGTGAAGGGTAGGGAAGAGGTTTGTTTAGGTGGTGTGGGAAGTAAAGGAGGTTGATTAGGAGAAGAAGTTGTTGTCGGCAATTGTGGAGAGTTTGTTTGGTTTGAAAAGGTGGTGGGATTTTTATTTTGGTATGAGAATTTGGGGTTGGATTTTGGATAATGGCTGACTTTGTCCTCGACAGTCTTTGCTAAGCCGATGGCTTCATAAAGGGTTGTGGGTCGGAGGACCGCTAGTTCATTTCGAATCTCGGGTTTAAGCCCGGAGATGAAACAACTTCGGAGTGCTTGTTGGTTGAGGCCGATGACACGATTGCTAATTCTTTCAAATTCGGTGAGATACGCGGTCACGGTGGTGGTTTGGGTGAGTTTAAACAACGTTGCTTCGTGGTCTTCGTAGGCCGATGGTCCAAATCGCCTTTCAACTTCTCGTTTAAAATTGGTCCAAGACGGAAGTAAGTCGTTGTTGGCTAGATTTTGATACCATGCTAAGGCGTCGCCTATGAAGTAGAATACCGCTAAGGAAACGCGTTCGTTGACGGGTGTTTGATAGTAAGAAAAGAAATTTTCGGCTTGAAAAATCCACCCAAGTGGGTTGGTTCCGTCAAAAAGTGGTAAGGTTATTTTAGGGGTGCGACTATTGTTGTGATGACTAGAAGAAGCTTGGGGTGAGGTAAGAGGTGTGTGTGGTGTTTTTTGTTTCAAGGAGGATGGTGATTCGGAGTGTAGTTTATCGGACATAGTGGTGAGAACGTTGGCTTGTAAGTCGAATTTGGTGTGTAAGTTGCGGGTTTCCTCAATTAACGATTGCATTTGGGCTGCTTGATTGTTTGCGGCATTGGATGAGTTGGTGATGAGTTGTTGGATAAGTTCATTGAGTGACGGTTGTGGTTGGTCTTCGGATGAAGTGTCTTTTCGAGGGGCCATGGGAGGAGAGTAGGTGAATGAAAGCACCAATGATAGTAATCCTTAGAGGGGATTAGGCTCTAGAGAAATTAAGACTTAAGAAGAGATAATTTTTGGGGCAATTTTCTGGATATTCTCATTAATCAAAACATTACAACTATAAATAGGAAAGCAAACTAGTTGGAACTACATGTCCACTATGCCACTAAGGCATATACACCATGTAACCTCCTTATTCTTAGCCATGACTACCCACTAATTGAGATCATGGGATTACTCCTAATTAAAAACAAATAACAATAGTAATGCAAAATAAAGAAACAGTCGACCACTAGCTCCTTTTCTTTCGGATCAATCCGAGTACCGAACTGGGCTTCTGATCTTCCTCTTGGGCCTGGTTTGCTGGATTGGGCCAGCAGCTTCATGCATTGTTGAGGTATTGGGCTGGACCATATCAGTGAATTATGAAGCAAGTTCACTGCTTACAGTGATATATATTTTCCCACGTTTATTACAGGCTGAAAGTAATGGTGGGCTATCATCAGTTTCTCAAAAACATCATTTAGAAATCAAGGAACATTATGTTAGAAAAAGAAAACGTCTTCAACAGGAGCAAAAAAGATATTTGGAGTTAGACCTTAATGATGAAAATGTAAGATAATTACTTACACCAACTCAAAACACCTTCTCATACACAAACAAAGATATTCTTATATTTCCAGGACTTTTTTTTTTGTTTAGGAGGATGGCGACTATATACTTACGAATGGAGATGATAAGGTATGTTATCTGATATGAATATAGTACTATGAAATTTGTAATGGTGTGTGTGCATGTGTATGAATTTATTTTTCTTGTATTGAAATTTAATCGTTATTTATCTCGTATGTACAACTCTTTTCTTTTGGATATATAGGATGATGAAACAACCATGTTGGAGGAAGAGGAACTGGCAAAGGCTGAGTCTGATGATTCAATAGATGAGGTCAATACATTGACTTTATGACTTTGACTTTGACTTGAGATATTATTTTGCTGTCATATTCTTAGTGGATTCTTTATATTATGATCATTTAGGGTAAACGTAATCAGTTTCTGTTAATCAGGTAAGGAGTAGCCGTTAACTGACCACTGAGATAAATGTAAAATTACTTAAATATCCCCGTAGCCTTTTTATTTAGGTTGTTTTTATATGTGGAAACGGTTAATCTTAACGGGATTATATATTTCTATCTTAGAAGTTGAGATGAAGTTTTATGAATCTAATTATTATTTGCAGATTGCGTTATTGCAAAAAGAAAGTGAAATTCCAATAGAGGATTTGCTTGCAAGGTATAGACAGGTATGTTGATGAAGCGTGGAAAAATATTATTTGAAAATTCTTGCCATGTCCTGACTTCATTTTTATTTCTTCGCATATGCTGATTTGTAATAGGATCCTGACACTAATGATTCACAGTCCGAATCTGAAAATTTGTCTGATTCTTCAAGACAAAAAGAAACCGAAGCTGATGTTCAACATGTTTCCATGGATGAAGTTGAAAGCCATCCAGAAAAAGAAGACAAACAAGATCGAATGGTTGATGAGGATGGGGATAACGAAGACAGAATTGCTGACGCAGCAGCCGCCGCCAGGTCAGCACAACCAACAGGAAACACCTTTTTGACAACAAAAATCCGCACAAAACACCCTTTTTTACTCAAATTCTCTCTCCGTGAATATCAACACATTGGGTTAGATTGGCTCGTGACAATGTATGAGAAAAGACTAAATGGGATTCTTGCAGACGAAATGGGCCTCGGGAAAACAATTATGACAATTGCATTACTTTCACACCTGGCATGTGAAAAGGGGATATGGGGCCCACATCTCATTGTTGTACCAACAAGTGTAATGCTCAATTGGGAAACAGAGTTTCTAAAATGGTGTCCTGCCTTTAAAATCTTGACTTATTTTGGAAGTGCAAAAGAACGGAAACATAAAAGACAGGGATGGATGAAACAGAATTCTTTTCATGTTTGCATTACGACTTACAGACTAGTTATTCAAGATTCAAAGATTTTTAAGAGAAAGAAATGGAAATATCTGATTTTGGATGAAGCCCATCTTATAAAAAACTGGAAATCACAAAGATGGCAAACCCTTTTGAATTTTAACTCAAAAAGGCGTATTCTTTTAACTGGTACACCTCTTCAAAACGATTTAATGGAATTATGGTCGTTAATGCATTTCTTAATGCCACATGTTTTTCAATCTCATCAAGAATTCAAGGAATGGTTTAGTAGTCCAATATCTGGTATGGTTGAAGGTCAAGAAAAAGTCAACAAAGAAGTAGTTGACCGATTGCATAATGTGCTTCGTCCTTTTATACTCAGAAGACTAAAACGGGATGTTGAGAAACAGTTACCTGGTAAACATGAGCATGTTATTTACTGTAGACTGTCAAGGAGACAAAGAAATCTTTATGAAGATTTTATTGCCAGCTCGGAAACACAAGCTACACTTGCAAGTTCCAATTTTTTTGGGATGATTAGCGTTATCATGCAACTTAGAAAAGTTTGCAATCATCCAGATTTATTTGAAGGGCGTCCCATCATTAGTTCTTTTGATATGAACGGGATTGAAATACAATTCTGTTCTGATATTTGCTCGGTTCTTAACGTGGGTCCATTTTCAAAAGTTGACCTTTGTGGATTGGGGTTTGTATTCACTCATCTTGATTTTCACATGACATCTTGGGAGAGTGATGAAGTAAAAGCTATTGAAACACCCTCGAGATTGATTGAAAAACGTGTAGAAGAAATCGGAAGTGAGATCAAATTTGGGAAAAAGTCAAACGGGTTTAATATCTTTGAAGAAATTCAAAAGGCACTTCACGAAGAGCGACTTAAAGAAATGAAAGAACGGGCCGAATCAATTGCATGGTGGAATTCTTTAAGGTGCAAGAAAAAGCCTGTTTATTCAACAGGCTTACGGGATCTTGTCTCTTTTCAAAGGCCTGTTTTGAATTCGTCCAAGTTTGCAGAGCTTGTTTTGTCTCCGGTTGACCGGTTCGAGAAGATGGTTGACCAAGTCGAGAGTTTCATGTTTGCAATTCCGGCAGCACGGGCGCCACAGCCCATTGGTTGGTGCAGCAAATCAGGGACTTCAGTGTTTGTTGACCAAACTTACAAGTCAAAATTTTCAAAGCTATTGTCACCATTATTAACACCTATTCGACCCGCTATTGTCAGAAGACAAGTCTATTTTCCCGATAGGCGGTTGATACAGTTTGATTGTGGAAAGCTACAAGAGCTTGCGGGTCTGCTTAGAAGACTAAAATCAGAAGGCCATCGAGCATTAATTTTCACTCAAATGACAAAAATGCTCGATGTTCTGGAAGCTTTTATAAATATATATGGATACACGTACATGCGGTTAGATGGGTCGACCCAGCCCGAAGAGAGGCAAACCCTAATGCAACGGTTCAATACGAACCCAAAGTATTTTCTTTTCATTTTGTCTACACGCAGTGGCGGTGTTGGTATTAATCTTGTAGGTGCGGATACAGTTATATTTTATGATAGTGATTGGAATCCTGCAATGGACCAACAAGCCCAAGATCGGTGTCATAGAATCGGGCAAACACGTGAAGTGCATATATACCGTTTAATTAGTGAAAGCACAATTGAAGAAAATATTTTAAAAAAGGCGAAACAGAAACGGGCTCTTGATGATTTGGTAATTCAGAGTGGGGAGTATAACACCGAGTTCTTCAAGAAACTTGATCCAATGGAATTGTTTTCAGGTCACGAAAAGGTTTCTGTTGTAAGTAGTATGCAGAAAGATAAAGGTTTGACCAGTGAGGTTGAGGTCAACCCACCGGTGTCTAATGCTGATGTGGAGGCTGCATTGAAGCATGCGGAAGATGAAGCCGACTACATGGCGTTAAAGAAAGTTGAACAAGAAGAGGCAGTTGATAACCAAGAGTTTACAGAAGATACCGTTGTGAAACTTGAAGATGATGAGCTTTTGAACGAAGAAGATGGTACAATACCGGTAGAAGAAAACCCGCAAACACCAAAGTGGGTCGATCCGCATGAAGAAAAGGGTGTAGAATTGGTTAAGGTTGATGATGATGATGATGTGGACATGATGGATGATGTTAAACAAATGGCTGTAGTCTCGGGAACTGAGATATTGTCTTTTGAGAATCAACTTCGGCCGATTGATCGATATGCAGTACGGTTTCTTGAGCTGTGGGACCCAATTGTTGATAATAAGTTGTTAGAGACGCAAGATCAGTTTGAGCAAACTGAATGGGAGTTGGATCATATTGAGAAATTAAAAGAGGATATGGAAGCAGAAGTTGATGATGATGATGAGCCAATAGTCTATGAAAGTGAGTTACTTATTTGTGATGTCATCGTACAAAATTCTTGTTTTAATAGTTGCTAAAATGGGTGGGTGGGCAGATAAGTTGATATTGGGTCAAAACAGGTGGGTCCAAACCAGTGGGGTTTTTTCTTCCCTTTTTTGAGTTCTAGAAATAGTGAATGCGTTAAAATAATATTGCATAAACCTTGTTGAAATAATAATTCAGATTTTTTTAATGAGGCAATTTAAGGGAATTTTAAGCATTTAAAAACATTGTGGTTGAATTTCAGCCTGTTTTCACCATTCTTATTTAGCTAAACTCTAAAGTTTGTTTGTCCTGTTGGAAATAAACTACAACCAGAATCGGCGCATTTTTAGGCAAAATGTATTGAAATTTCACCATTAGTCTTTTATTTTGTTTAATGGTAAATTTACTTATCCCTAGTTTTAAGCAACTGATTATCTGATTTTTGAACATTATTGTGTTGAATGAAATCGAGAACGCATTTTACATTCTGCTTCTGAAATACATATTTGTTTTTTCTGTGTAATCAGGATGGGATTCTGAGTTTGCAACAAAGGTATACCAAGAGCAAGTAAAAGCACTGGCTGAAATTCAGGTGGGAACTTTTAACATTTTAATGCAAGGGTATAATTGCGTGTATATGTTCTTCTGTTCAACATTCTGACAGTTATTCCCTTTTTACCTTTTTTAGTTGATGGAAGAACGTGAAATGGAAGCTAGAGAGAAGGAGGAGAAGGAGCGTGCAGAATTTGAGTCAATGAAGTAAGAATAAATTTGAAGAAGTTATATCGGAAAACTATTTGATCGTTCTTTTGTTAGTACACATTAGAGGTGTCAAAAGGAGCACATCAGATGGGTCGAAATGGGTTCAGGCAAAACATGACGTTTTTGGTTCGCCTAGAAATGGGTTGGGACGTTGGGTTGACCATGAACATTTCTTGTCCTAAAAGTTTTCTTTTTATATAAATTTATTACTTTGTCAAATTAGATTACTAAAGTTATATAAGTAGTTTTAACGCTAATATGCTTTTTATGAATTAAATGATTTAAGGAGATTTTAGTGTTTTACGCATTACTGTTTCGACCATTTGACACGTTCTCTACATATTTATTAGTTTGATCCTTAAGATAAGCCAAAATCTGTTTGACCCATTTGACCCGTTCTCTGTTTTTTTACCACTTTGACCCTTTGTGATGAAAACATAACCCAAATTGACCCATGTATAAGCGTGGGTTGAACTTGCTACATTTACCAGGAACTATTAAGAGGGTGTTTGCGATTGCGTTTTGAATCTGATTTTTAGATTATTGCGTTTTGAAAACGCAGGTAATCAGTTTTTAGTGTTTGGGAACGCGTTTTGAAAATGCAGATAATCAGTTTTTTAGGCTACCAAAATGCAATAATCTATAAGCAGCTCCACCCCTGCTTTTTCAAAACGCATAATCTGTTTTGAATAATCAATCCCAAACACCCCCTAAGAATACTTCTGATCTGGGTACTTGTCTTTCAATCTGACCAGGAAAGAAGCGGCTGTCAAGAAATCCAAGTCAAAGAAAAAGGCTAAGAAAACAAAGTTCAAATCTCTTAAAAAGGAAGCTTTATCTTTTGAAACAAAGACTACAAACATCGAGTCACCGAATGTAGATGATGATTATTATGATGACGATCTCGATGAAGAAGTAATCTTTGTGAAGAAACGCAAAAAACCGGTAGATGACATTGAAGTCAAGGTTTCCAAGAAATCCAAAAAAGTCAAAAAGATTTCTGAACCGAGCCGATCAGGATTGGATTCAAATTCTGTACCCAGCCCCCAAGATGAACTACCAAAAGATTTAAAATTGAGTGGAAGTAATAATGATAATCGTGAAGTTGATCATAAGCCAATAAACAGAAGCAAAACAGGAATCAAAATATCAGTCGTTTCAATGCCTGTAAAACGGGTAATGACTATACGACTCGAGAAGTTGAAAAAGGGAAGTATGTGGCCAAACGATTGTTTTCCCATACCAGATTCTTGGTTACCATCAGAAGATGCTGTTCTTTGTGCAATTGTACATGAATATGGTGTAAATTGGAGTTTGGCTAGTGATGTTTTGTACGGAATGACAGCTGGCGGGTTTTATAGGGGAATCGTTCGCCATCCTGTTCATTGTTGTGAGAGGTATCGGGAACTTGTTCAGAAACACGTGTTGTCTACTTTAGATAATATTCATAATGAAAAATCAAGTGGCAAAGCTCTTCTCAGAGTATCTGAGGTAAGCCATATTGTTCGGGTGTGTGTTAAAAGGTTAAACCAGGTCGGGACGGGTTGTTATTGAACAGTTTTTTTTTTATTATATATTTTTTTTATTCTGAATTAATTTGTGTGAGATATTATTACAAAAGATAAATTACTACAATAATAGTATACTTCTTTTAGTAAATTTAATTCGGTATGTTGTGTGCATTGACATTTAGTTTGCCAAAATAAGGTCAAATATGTCAAAAGTAAGGATGCATCAAAAAATGAAACGGGTCAGATGGGCTGTGCAGGTCGAAAGTCATCTCACGTGTATTCCACCGATCCTTTTAGACTTGAACCTATTATCACTACTAGCGTGTACTTACCTTCTTCATTTATAACATTGATATGTTTTATAATTGTAGGAGCATGCCAAAATGTTGTTGGATATTGTGTCTGAGCAGCCCGATCAAGCATACACTCTTCAACAACATTTCTGTCATCTACTTACATCCGTGTGGAGATCAACCACTCGTTATAGTCAACGGAAAAGCCTGTTGCCTCTAAGAAGTGGAGTATTTCATAATACGGTTGTAAACCATACCTCTCGAGACCTGACTAGACCACAATCACAAAAAATGGATTTTACTAACATAAGCCCGATGAGTAGATTAGTAGCCGATGCACTTGACAATTCTCAAAATGTACAAAAAGAGGATAGAGTTTCGAGTGTCAGTGAAAGGCATGATTCTCGAGGTGTTGACGCGCTGGCAGTTACTTTAGAGTTTCCTTTGGGCCGGACTGATGATCAAAATGTTCCATTGCCACCTGTCATTGTGTCGATAAATGACACAGAATCAGTGCCATCTGAACATGTGCAGGTTGGCGGGAATAATCATTTTAGGTCGTCTAAGGAGACTGCTGAATGCCGTTTCAGGTACGCATGTTTGTGAAATTACCTTACTACCCCTATCTTTTACAATACAAGTTATCCTAGATTGACCATCTTTGCATAAATGGGTTGAAATCGTGTTTAGAGGTGGCATGATGGCTGGTCGGGATGGGTAACAGTGTCGTGTTGTGTTGACTCAAAAACACTTTTCCGTTTTTTGCCTTTTTATAATTAATGCGCTGAGCCGTTGACTATAATTACAAGATCAAAATTATTACTATAATAATTTTTATCTTTGAATCTAAACATTTTTTGGAGGTTGTCACTTGTGTTCAATACAAGTAGACTTTTAGCAACTTTTTGACCATGGTTGACCCCTTTTCGGCGTTTCGCAATCTTTGACTTGACCCATTTGAGATAAAAACACAACGAAATAAACGGGTCGAATTTGGCAACTCTAAATGAGTATTTATGTATTGAATATACAGTCACAAAAGATATAACATTTTGCACAAACTTATACAGGGATGCATCAAGAATTGCACTTGAAGGTAGTTTAGCCTTACCACCATCAGCATTCCCGATAATCAATGTGAAACCCCGACAGCCAACTAAATCTCAGCTGTCGGGGAAACACAAGCTGTCAAACAGCGAAACACCATCAAAGCATTCTAAATCCAAATCAAGAAAACCTATTGTGGATTTAAATGACCCTAATTTGCAATCGCCATCAACAATTCCGAGTGATTTATCTTCAAGATTTGAAATAGAAGCTTCTATTCCGGATTCTGGGTTTGATGATTTTTTAATGCTGGAATCGGGCTACGAGGGTTTTGATACGGTGCCTCATAATTACGACCTGGACTTCACATCGGGCCTTGAAGATTGTTTAGAGTTTAGTGACATTGGGTAGGATCGCATTCGAGTGTTGATCGATTGGGTTCTTAAGCTAATCGGGCCGGTGCATTTTGACGGTGATCCCAACGGGCTGGCATTTTCTTTGATTCAGGAAAAAAAAAGAAACGATGAAATCGCTAACTTGGTGTATCTGGAATGATGGTGATTAGGAGCTGAAAGATTTGGGGGGGGGGGGGGGGGTGTCCAGATACGCGATTCTTGAAAGGTACGACATTTTGCACATAGAATGTAACATTGTATAGCATGAAGTCCTTCAACTTTGTTACTTTTCTGGTTGGTTAGTGGGAAATCGTGCCATGAGTTTTTCGAATTGTCGGTTAAAACTGATTTATTATTTAAGCACGTTCCCCTCATAGCGTAGGAAGGACTTCAGTAACAGAAAATTAGCCTTTTAATGAATGAAAAAGCAATTCACTCTTTGAAACATTGCTTAGTTTACTTTGGGTCGGTTGACCATGCGAAGCAGACCTGGTCTGCGGGTGAAGTTGTTTGGTTTATGCGGTAACGGGTTGGGGTTGAATGCTGTTGGTTTTTCATCTTCGAAACGTGTTTGTTGAATTTTACAAATTGGGCATACGGCGCATCTGGGTTGTTTTTGCGTGAAGAGATTGATCTGAATCCCAACTAACCCTACCGCAATCTGTCAGCGACGCCCTACACTTGTCTATACTCCCAAAATTTTGGATCTTTTATGTAGGGTTTGTTTCATAGATTGTAATGGGATTCGCGCTGGAACTGTAATTCGTTTTGGAATTTGGGTGTGTTCGTTTCACAAAAGTGAATGAAATCTTGATGGAATTCGAATGTAGATTCCCTTACGTATGTTGTTTTATTACAATTTCTTCTTTTGTTGAAACGAACAACATAAAGAATAGAATATACATTCAAATTCCATTCCATTCAGTGAAACGAACACTACCTTAGCGTTCACAGTTAAATTGGTTGGTTTGACGAATGTTTTAGGCTGAACCTCTACTGCAGTTTTGAAAAACTACTTGAAACTAAACCTGTTTCAACTGATTTGTTTTAATTATAAAATGATAAAAAGATGATAATATTATAATCCAATATTGAAAATGAAAAGGATAATGTTAGTCTTCCAAGTATCACTCTGCACGTGCCCCCATCGTCGTCGTCTTCATATGTTTAATTCGAGATCTAAACGACCTTTGTTGTATCATGTAATCATATGTAAAACTTCAATTCACTTTTAAACAAATCAAGCTACTAAAATCCAGTTTTTTATTTCTGGGTAAATAAAATGGCTTTTCTTTCTTTACTTATTTTTTTTTTACAAAACAAAGTTTGTGGATTAAACTACTAACATATAATATTTAAAAATCTGGAGTTAAGTTCACGTATAAATAGAGTTATCGTACGAAACGTACAAAGTGAAGAAAAAAACACGCGGTGACATTTCTGTAAATATTGGAAACTTTATATAACTAATGCTAGAAAGATGGAATCTATGAATGAGCTCTTTCGTCTAAGCCTAGAACTAGGCAAGAGCAAGGAATGGACTTCAAGCGAGTGAAGGAAGGAGGGGACAAAGGTCAGTTCTATAAGGCAAGAAAGCAATATCAGAAGAAGGAGCAATGAAGAATAACTAAGCATGACAAGGAGAGGATAACATTATCCTAGTTATATAAATAGTGTAATTATATAACTAGAGTAATTATAAAATTACTTTAAAGTAGTTACTCTAGCGTAATTATATACTCTAGCGTAATAATGCCTATATTTGAAACCAGGCAACTCCTTACAGTGAACCGCGTGTTCCCCGTATTTGTCCAAGCATGCCTTACGGCAAATCGGACAGACTTCATCTTCATGGTACACGGGGATCACCAAACGATATTTAAGAAATGCCCTGTATTCAACCCCAGACATGGTTTGGCCCAAACCTTCAGTTGGGATAACATTCGGGAAATCTTGGGCATGGGGGCTTTGCAAGCATTCAATAACCGTCTTTTGGCGGGGGGATAGATCAAAAGCTTCACCCAGGCTCTATGCGATTTTGCCAAAAAGGGGCATTCGCCAAAGTTTTCTGAGGCTTGGGGGGTGTCCTTACTAGAAAAACCGCCAATATCAAAACCTGGGAGATGGTCATTTATCCTTTCGAGGGCCTGCACGTAGTCCAAGTCCATGTCGACAACCCCGCTATTCCTTAAGATGTGGTCTTGGAGATTCCAAGATTGAGCTCGCGATGCCGCAAAAGCATACACCCAAACATCCTTTGCTGAGAGGAGCCCTGATCCTCCCAAACGTATCGGCAAGGACGCCAGTCGCCACTGTAGGTCACCAAAGAACGGACCCCCACATACCACTATGTCTTCGATGGCTTCCCACAGACCCTTGTCAAAACATGATACCGCTTCATCCATCAAGGCGGGTTGGCAGGTACGCAAACCAAAAAGCAACTTAGCGACCCCCATACAAGATCTGAGCAAAAGGAGTTCACTCTGAGGATCCCTAAGGCAGGGCAAAAGTTTCATAAGATCAACCGCGCGCGAGGCTCTCCGCCCTGCCAATTCCCGTATAAAGTAAGAGTCTCGACTAACAGCCCCTCCAAGGAGCTTCACCCCCTTTTCTGGCCTGCCAATCCCACCCGGGAACAACCCGTCCCTAAGTTTCACCCCATTGCAAGACGGCCAAAAAACCTCAGTTTTCTTAATATTCAGCTGAAGCCCCAGGGATGGCCCTTCCTTCCGGATGATGTCTAAGGCTTTCGCAACCTCGGTGGCCTCACCAATAATCGTCCCATCATCAAGGTACCACGCATGAAATGGGAGGTTACAATTTTCTTGCACCCGGAGAACCATAGGGTGTAATGCCAAGGCGAAAAGGAGGGGACCTAAAGGGTCCCCTTGCTGAACCCCCGTAATGGCCCCTATACAATCATTACCAACATACAACCTAGCTGGCTGGGCATATAAGAACTGGACCTACAAATAGATAGACGGGCAATGCTGAACAACTTCTCGAAGAAGGGCAATTAATAAGAATTACAAAGGGAAATTTTTATCCATCTAAGATCCTAAACGGGTATACCATGCGAAAACCACAAACCCAACGGGTAGTGATCAATAGGTACTCAGCGGGAATGTGGCACAAACTGGGATTACCAATTTTTCCATGCATTAAATTCTAAATACAGACGCTTATTGACTTCCAACCCGTTTGACCGGTTTCCTTTATAAAATTATAAAGGTTTTCTTTCATCATCATCATCATACTCAGTTAATCCCACCAATAGCAAAGCTAAGGTAGGGTCTGAGGAGGGTAAGATGTAGACAACCTTACCTCTAGCCCGTGGGAATAGAGATGCTGCTTCCAGTGAGACCCTTGGCTAGATAGTGGTTTTGTATTAGGCCTTGGACATAAGGCACATAACACTTAGCAATTGGGACAAGCCCGATTGGTGCATGTAATCCCTTGTCTTTTGGCCATCAACGCCACCCCCTGATGCATGATTCGTCGTTTTTAACGCTATTTTCACGAAATTAATAAAATAACGTTAAACTTAGTGCAACTTTACTTTTGCCCCTCGAGGGCCACACATATATACATTATATGCGCACCGCCGTAAGCGGGGCTATAAAAGGTTTTCTTTGTATACCCCATATCGACCTATTCTTAAGTAAATGGGTAGAAACTGGCACATATACCTGAAGTTTTGGCAAACGAGAAGCCCTGCTAGTGCTATCACGAGAAGACTGAAAAGGGTGATCAAGTATGAACCCACAAGTAGTGTGGGCAAGTCAGATGTCTCAACATTGGTGGCACGATGATACTCCAGTATTCCGTGAGTGATTCCAATTTGTTGACCGTTCAAAAAAAAGTCAGATGTCTCAAAACCGACCTGCAATACAGTCAGAGTGCATACAGTTGAATAGTTGATATTATGTCGAGACGAAAGTGAGTGAAATCAACATCTACTAGTATAAAATCGCTTATGAAATGAGAATAACTTCACCTGAAATCAACATCTACTAGTATAAATCTGCAGTGTATTAACTGTGGAATGTAAACATCCCATATAATAAAGAGCCCATTATACAGCCCAGCCCATATAATCCTTTCTCTGTTATAAACCTAAAGGTAACCAACCCTAATTCCATTTTCCTCTTTGAAATGTGATTAGGGATTTACATTATGTATGTATGTCATCTTAAAATGATGGTAAAATTACTTTTTTAGACATGTCTCCTCCTTAATAAGATAACATATACCAAGAGTTTGAATTTCAAACCTATTATATTACTACTGCTACGGTTTTATCTTTTCCTGTCCCATTAAAATCGGATTTCAGATCCGCAATATCATTGCTTTTCTCTCAAAAACCCTATTATTCTAGGGGTTTACTAATCCACGTAAGTGTTTAATTTTGTAATTAGGGATTTTAATCATTGTGAATCATGCTTAATTTTGAATTGGTTTGATTTTATTCTCTGTTTATTTATGAAGATCACCTTTGCTAGTGAGTCTTAAGAAAATACAATATATTATGTTATACTATAACACAACACATCAAAGGAATTATCACAATTCGTATATATTAGTGAGTTTTCAGTTATTGTTAATTATATAGTTAACTATGGGGATATAACAAACTTCATTTGAATCATACATAGGTTCTTTTATCAGCTATAGTTGTAAGATTTTTATAAAAAAAAACTTTTTTATAGGATTTGTAAAAACAAAGCAAGTTGGGTGAGATGAATACCATATGATTAAAATCATAGTATGTAATGAAATGGATTTATCGAATGAGGTTTGGAGTGAGAAACAAATAAATATCGTAAAAACACTATTTCATTGGCTGATTAGCTCATTGTTTTTTTAACAGAACATTGCAACATCTGACAATTTTACTATAACAATAATAATAATCTTTGATGAGCAAAACAACTCCAAATTTACTCTAAATATCAACCAAAATAAAGTAAGTTCCTTGGTTGCTTCTATCGCTTACGTTGTAACTCACCAGAACTTAAGATCTTCGATTGAAAACCAGCATCCCAAATCACAGACCGAAACAACTAATGATTGAAACCAGCGGCGCAACATTTGATCCTGATATTTAGCCTATATAGAACTATCGATACAGCAACGAAATTGAAAATGCAATTGCTTTTTTGAACCAAATAGAGTAACCGAACAAGCCCAAATTGACCCATTTGATTCCAAAATTAAGACTAGAAATTTTATGACTTTTTTCTCAGCAAATGGACTGATAATTGACGCATTTGGGATAACATGCAATCAAACTTAAACCAAAAGTTGACCCGATTATGAAGACTCTCCAAGCCAATTAATTTTGCTAGCAGGTTACTCAGATGAAAGCCACAATGTGTTATCCGCGAGCCCAAATAAAACAGCAATTATTTCTATTTGATGCAGCCCTTCGTATCATCGTAGAAACCCATTAAAATGAAGGAATTCATACCAAATTCCAATTCCAATTCCAATTCCAATTCATTTGTCAACCAAACACACAAGATTGGAATTGAAATTCCAATTCCAACAAATTCAATGAACCAAACACCTCAAAGAGTTGGAATTCAAATTCCAATTCCATTGAATTCCATTCAATTCATGCGAACCAAACGCACCCTTAGTTATATCTGAATTTTAGAATTATAATCGTTTTATCTATTTGAGCCACATGTCATATTCTGAGGGAGTTGGTTTGAGGTGAATGCGTTCGGGATATTTTTTTGTTAATATGAAATCGTGATGCAGTTACTATGCAAGCTCAAAAGGTAGCTCCTTTGGATATGATGTGCAGAGACACGTTCTTACTTCAAAGTACAGTTGTCCCAGCGGGGACGAAACAGGAAGATGTCACGTCTAATATGGTTGGTACGTCGTACTTGGTAGTTTGATATAGAGGTTGTTTTTGGTGGTCATTTCTTTTTATATGATTCTTGAACTTTTGCTAGTTTGCTAAAGATCATGGTAGAGTTGTTGAAGAAAAAATGCTTGACGTGATTATCATCCCTCCAACATCAAAGCTAGTACAAAATAATGAAGACAGAGTACTAAAAGGTGACCTACTTCAAAAGAATAGTTTTCATGCCAAGGTAAGAGCTTATCATATTATTCAAGCACGATATCAAACCATTCTATGTTTTAAAAACCACTTGGCGCCGATGTGTTTTAATCGCAACAGCTGATGCGCAAGGCGCGTGCATATCATACGCAAGGCGCTCATTGTTAAAAAAAATACTAAAAAAATATTTACAGAAAATATTTTAACCTGTTAACTATTAAACACTTGGATATAAGCTAATCTGATGGTATCTTATCAGATTTATTCAATCGATGGTCTAATTTGTTCAGATACCCAAACCCATTGTTCAATAGATGGTAATATTTTTTTCAATCAGATTTGAAAAAAAAAAAAAAAAAATCAGACCCGTTGAATTTGATGGTATAATTTGTTGAAATACTAGTCAACTACATCAGGCGCACTTCAGCCGCATCACATGTACATGTAATCGCATCACATCCATTGCAACGATGCGATCTAATCACTGCATAATGTGATCGCATATACGCACATTTTAAAACCAAGGAGGCATGAATTGCTACTTGAGCACTTCCTTTATAGCTCGTCAATATTTCTTCAAGATCAAGTGCATTAACATCAACACGAACTTGTTTCATTGATCTATTCTGTGTAGATTTTAATGGGACCAAGATGGAAAGGAAAAGGGTCAGAAGCGAAAGCACTTGCAAATCCTATTTCAAAGTCAGTTTTTGATCTTCAGTCTTCTTTAATCAAATCTAATTCCCAAGGAATACTCTCAGGCTGCAGCGTACTTCTTGCAAGTAATCCTGAGCAAACCGACCTCTTGAGTCAAACCTGTTTTGGTCAACCGATTATCACAGTCGATAAACATAAGCAGTGGTTTCAGTTTACTTTTGAGGAGGCCTTTTATCTCTGTTCTCATCTAAAATGTATAAAGATAGCAGGCAGTGATCATGGTATAAAAACAGATAACGAGTTGTGGGAGTACATGAGTTCAAGAAGGGTATCTTTCCCTGATATTTTTGCGGCTTATTCTCATCTACGGGCGAAGAATTGGGTGGTGAGGTCAGGGTGTCAATATGGTGTTGACTATGTTGCATACCGACACCATCCGTCACTTGTTCACTCTGAATATGGCGTGTTGGTGTCCTCGCAAGAGAATGGGAATGATCGGTTGAGGGTTTGGTCTGATATTCAGTGCACGCTTCGACTTTGTGGCAGTGTTGCAAAGACATTGCTGATTCTGCATGTTAAGAAAAAGGATGAAAATTTGAGTGCTTCTTATTTAGATGGTTATAGTGTGGAAGAGCATACAATCACAAGATGGAGTCCAGAGTGCTGCAGGGAGTTGAAACCAAGTGAAGTATTATGATAAAGATAGGTTGTATGAACAATTAATAAAAAAACCAGTGTTTTTTAGTATTATTATTTTCTTTTCTGTTCTTTGATTTTTATAGCTTCTCTCATTGATGGCATTTACCATTCAAATTCTCAAGTCTTGAAGACACATGCATTTACATTATCAACAATTCATCACGAATTCGACCAAAATAAATCATCTTCTTATGACAACAATGAATTTTGTTTTGCCTTTTCTTAATGATTTATGATAGATTATTTTTGCTGAAACCGCCATAGCCAATTGGTTATGGTTATCATTTCTCAATTTAACGGACATCACGATCATGGTTATGGTTTTGACTTTTGAGCCAAACCAACCCATTCACATCTCTATTAAATATTAACCAGGTGTTTTAACGATCGCGCGCTGTGCGATATATCCTGTGGCGCGTTGTGCCACAACTGTGCTAACAACGGTGTAAGATGGAGGCGTAAAACCGTGTTACGTAGCAAGGAAAAGCGGACCAAAACCAGGAAAATCGGCAAGAAAGAACACAACAGATTAACGGAGACAAAAATATTATACGAACGTAGATGAAAACAACGTAAAAAAAAACGTACACAAACGGAGATGAAAAGATCAGGTGTTGCAGACGAACGGAGACGAAAATACCATACGAACATAGACGAACACTACATAAAAAAAATGTAGACGAAAACTACGTAAAAAAAACTTAGACGAACAGAGATGAACGTACTATACGAACGTAGACTAACGCAACGTAAAAAAAAATACTATACGAACGTAGACGAAAACACTATACGAACGTAGAGCAACTTGGGTTAAAGAGCGGGTGTTGCAGACGAACGGAGACGAAAGTACTATACGAACGTAGACGGACAGTACGCTAAAAAAATAAATAAATTGTGGCAAAAATGGGGGAAAAAAACTTAACCAAAAAGTTGGTGGTCAAAAAGGGGGAAAAAAACCAAAAAGGGGGAAAATAAAACGTGACAAAAAAGTTGGTGGAAAAAATGGGAGAAAAAGAACCTAAAGAAAAGAAAAATAAATAAAATGTGACCAAAATAGGAAAAGAAAAACTTAAACAAAATGTTGGTGGTAAAAACGTAAAGAACAAAACTTACAAAAAAAAAGTGGTGAAAAAAAATAAACCTAAAACTAATTATTCCTAACACCTCTACGTTTAATATATATATAATTGTAATAAAATGACTACTTTATTTATTAATAAAATTTATATTTATTATTTTTTTATAAGATGATATTTTTATAATATTCATAAAAACTATTAACTTTATTTGTTAATAATCAAATACATAAATTATTTATTTTAGGTCACAATTTTCTTTTATTATATAATTCTTTGTAAAAAATATAAAAAGTTAAGTAATTTACATACTATTAAAAAGCAATGTCGGTGCACATCAGACAAAAGAAGAAATCAAAATTTACATTTGTGCCCCCGTCAAATTACTGAAATTACATTATCCCTCTGAAATTGCACATCAACTCATATATCTGGTCATTTGTGGACGTTCGATCTGTTCGCCGTATGTGACCTCCATTACGACCACCGATGCAATTACCGGCGTCACGATGTTCATCCCCGTTACCAACGACGTCACTACCACTAACGTGTGCCTACGCCGCCGGCTATTTCTACAACCTCCAACTGTAACCTTCGTTCGATAATCAAGGCCTGACGCATTGCTAACGGTTATCGGTTATTATCGTCATAAGAAATCCCATGACTTCAGGCCGTTAACGTCGGGTGTCGGAGAATGAATGCAAAAACAACACTGCAACGATATAGAGGTTGAGGGTTTGTACTTTAGCGATGCCGATCTACACCGAGACAACACATGCAAGCTTATATCGGGTAGCCGGAAGTTCACCGGAACCCTAGATTTTCGACGTTGGCATTGGTCGTCTGAGAAGGTTGTGGTGGTTGTCACTGGTTTGGTCGGGTCAGAATTTGGATCCAGTGTTGTAAGTGTAGGATTGAAAGACGCCGTTGTAGGAATCAGATAGTGGTGGCGATATCGCTGCGGTCTGGTGAGAAGATGGTGGCATTATGGTGGTTAGATAGTGGTGATATGGTGGCCTGCATTAGTAGATGAAATTTCTTTTTGGTTGAAGATGAGAACGGCGGGAAGTTGTCAAGCTACGGAGAAAAAAGGAAAGTGGGGGTGGTTAGGAAGTTGGACGCAATTTTTTATTTGGGCAGGTGCATTCATTCATTTAAAATGCAGTGGAAATATGTAGATAGCACATGTAGTCCATGACAAAAGCCTCCAAGTCAAAGAGGTTTTAGCAACAAGCCTAATCCCAATGCATGAACCTAGCTAATGTTTTGTTTAATGCTAATCCTATCTATTTAATTACATTTTTCAATTTGATTAGTGTGATTTAAAATGGATTAGTTTCAAGAGAAAAGAAAGATCACAAAGTATGGTCGATGGTGTGGATGGTTATTGTGTTTGATGGTGGCGGTTCCGACTACACTATGTAAATGGTGGATAGTGTTGAACTAGAAAAAAAAACACTTGACCTACTCGAATTTATAATATGTGTCGGTATAGGTTTGAGTTTTTCAATGCTTTACATGGCGTCGTGGTATAAGTTCACGTCTATTTTTTGCATGTGTTTTAGGTCATGTGGCATTATAAATTGTGTTTTGTACCTTTTAGTAATTGTCTTTTACGCATTGGGTTTTACCTTTTTGTCTTACCCATTGTGTTTAACACTTCGACATGTATTACTATATGGTTCAACCCGTCGCGCGCCGCCGCAACGCGCGGCGGGCAAAATACTAGTATAACATAAAGTTACAATATTGAATTAAATTAATTAATAATTAAATTCTGGGTGAAAAAATAAAAATAACAAGGAACGTGTGCGACTCCAAGGTCATTTCATCACATTGTATATTACCTACATAAGCCTTGGTAGCCTTATAATTAAGGTTGGGTGTAGTGAGCGTCAACCCCACTCCACCTCAACAACACAAGGCGTTAAACATCAAAATGTAGGGGACGTCAAGGGCACTTCCACCAAGCCCTTAGTGTGCGTGAGAGTGAGAGATTGGGTCCACTATTTGATCAACCAATTACTACACTCTTATAAAATAATGGTTTAGTTAGAGCTACATTCTCTACGTAATACGTATCAATGACATGATAGTTGTTTTTTCACTTTTAAGTTAACCGCCGCTACAGAGTCTTGTAAGTGTGTGGGAACAAATCGGAAAACCACTCGATTAGTTAAAGGGGCATCAAAGACAGCGGGCTCTAACTTGTGAAATAAGTTGATTAGAATTTGATGTATCAGGCGAACCAAAACCTAAAAAATGTAGTGATCGACCCACTTGCTCAACATCAGAAACCACTTAAAGACAGAAAAATTAACCGAACAGATTGGTTCTACACTTTAGACTATCCGTTGTGGCTAGAGGTGACCACAAGCTTTATCCTCTCATATTGCGCCATGTCAGCGCCCAGTTGGCAAGGTGATAAAGCTTCTGCTCACTCACCTGATGCTGTTGTGGCTAGAGGTAAGCAGCAGCGTTATCCAGTTTATTTTTATTATTTTTTATTTTTTTATCCTTTCTAAATTTGTCAAAATTATTAAAACAAAAATAAAGTTAACTAAAAATTAGATTAATGTTTACAATAAACTATTAAAAAACTAAAAACTAATCTAATACAAGATCATCGGGACGTCTAGCCCACAAATGCTCGACTAATTCATGGCGGAGGTTTCCGTGTATCTCACGGTTCTTGAGATTCCTTATGTTGTCGAGTCTTTGGTTATTATCGATTGTCGATTCGGCACTTGGGATATCACCTTGATAATTTTGACATATCGCCAATTGGTTTCGACAGTATTTTTTAAGGAATCATATAACTTGAAACAATCTAAATTTTATTTAATAAATAACAATATTTATTTGTTTAATTTATTACAAATATCATTTAACGTTTTGAAAATTCGGGATGTTACGATTCTTATCATTTTAAATTTTAGGACCCTAAAGTTATAATTAACTTATTAGAAATTTGCGAATGTTACAATCTTGCCATGGAAGTTTTTATTCCCGACCTGGGCTTGCGTTTAAGCGGAGACCAGATGGTCGTTTATCTATGTCTTACCACACGGGTTTTGGTTTAGATGGTTGTTTTGCGTCGACATGAACTATCATCGTGAGTTGCTGAACACCATTATATTTTTCAGTTATCAAGATCAGCGTTTAAGCGCATTCTTGATTTTGATTTTTTCTTGTATCTTACCATACAAGTTTGTTTTTGCTAGATTACTTTAACACACACAAAGAGCGATTACCATTAGTTTTTTAGCGCATTTTTGACTAATAATTTTTTTTTGTATTTTACTATACAGATGTTTACAATGTTCAGGTTAGCGTTTAAATGCACACCTGACTTGTTTATTTTTCTATATTTTACTATACAGAAGTTTACAATGTCAAGGATTGCGTTTAAGCGCGCACCCGACTTGTTTATTTTTCTGTATTTTACTATACGGACGTTTACGATGTCGAGGTTGGCGTTTAAACGCGCACCCGACTTGTTTATTTTTCTGTATTTTACTATACAGATGTTTACAATGTCAAGGATTGCTTTTAAGCGTGCACCCAACTTGTTTATTATTTTTTTTTTTGTATTTTACTATACAGAAGTTTACAACATCAAGGTTGCATTTAAACGCGCACCTGATTTGTTTATTTTTCTGTATGTTACTATACAGATATTTACAACATCAAGGCTTGCGTTTAAATGCGCGCCTGGCTTGTTTATTTTTTTATGTTACTATAGAGGTGCGCGCTTAAAGCGGGTGCGTTATTTTATGTTCTTCTCTACTCCAAACCTTCAGATATACCGTGTTCGTTATTTTATTACTTGTTATATTATTTGCTAATATTGGGGTGTGGAGGTAACCCCCTAACTAGGCTTGGTGCCAATGGGCTATGTGCCCATATAGTTAGGGGCCCATGATGGTGGCCCATAAAAACCCTATATAAAGAGGTCTTCACCTATCATTAGGACACACAAGAGATTACCCCTAAAACAACTATGGCAGTCACCATCACTTTTTGTGTCTGTACGTTGGATTCTACTTTTAGTCTCCTAGCAGTCACCTCCACTTCCCACCTTCCTTTCCTTCTTACAGATCTGAACCGGAAAAGAGAAAAAGAACAAGGTGCGATTCTCCTATTCAATACCATCGAGGCATGACCTGGACAGCCGTTTCGGTTAGTGTTTCTTCAATAAGCAAAATACACAGGATACTGTAACAGCATGAAAACAGAGTTGATAAACAAGATAACAAAAGTGAATCAAGAAAAAAGGACAAAAAAGGCATAATTATGCAAATATATTGTTGAATCACTTGAATTGTGGAATGTATTAGCTTCTCCTCTAAATCCGCCAACAGTTTTCTATCATGAGTATGATGACACTGACACCTAGTTGGAAGTCGATAACGAGAAGCTTGAGGAAGTAGAAGGAGTAAGCCCCCTAAAGGCTTTCCACGTTCAATATATTCTGTCATATTAGTTAAGAAAAAAAGGAGTCAGTGAGATCAGCATTAGAGGTAAGAAGGATGATGTAAGCAGACAAGGTTTGCCATTCAAAAAGGAGTGGCGGAGCAGCTTGTTGCCCGCCTGGTTGCTATCTTAATGTAGTTTTTCACATTTACGGAATAAAAAGTAAGTAAAAATGAAAAAAATAGATATGCGGCAAAAGAATCAACGAAACAACAATAACTTTCTTTCATCATCTGATTTTATCCTCTGAATCATTCAATTTCGTCAACATGCATGCAGTTGTGAATCATTTAATTTTGTCAACATGCATGCAGTTGTGAATCATTCAGTTTCATCTAATTCTAAAAAATAATAAAAGTAGTTACCACGAATGAAAGTTTGATTCAATTGACGTAGAGGAAGTATGAGAAGAGTATTGGGGGAGAGATCGGAAGAGACGACATAGTGATTGAGAGATGCAACACGAGATCCAAAAGGCGCACCAGATATATCATACTGAATCAGCCGGTGAACGTCAACCACGGTAGATGCATCAACGTGGCCGATTAGAATGAGTAGCACAAGTGCAACCACGAATTCCAACACATGTCGTCGCTCACCTGCTGCAGCAGCACTCGCCATTGTTTTCGAAACTTGCTGCTGCATTCGCCCTTGCCTATGTAACGAAAGAAGTAAACACGAACACGAAAACTTTTGTTATTATTGAACGATAGTTTTTTTATATTTTGTTATTATTCATAGCTAAAAAATTGTTTATTATTTGAGTATTTGAATAATTTTTGTGTTATACCATTTTGAAACAGTGGTTTCCTTATGCAGATCAACCGGTAGAGACATAATAGTTGACATGCAAAAGAAAACCAACAAAATCATGATCGGAATTATTTACGAAGGTTGATGGTGACATCAACAAGCGGTAGAGACTGCTTCCTAGTTATGTAAATGAAGTGAATCAGAAGAGTTATTCTTGGTACAAGTGTAGTAAAATAAATGTGTGTGAATTTTGTAAAAAGACACCATTGCAATTATTAGATAAATGGTATTATATATTTTCCGTGTATATGTATAATTTGCATTTATTCATAGTCTAAATATAAGAATTATGTTGCTTTTGAAATGTATGATAGTATCACTTCGATAAATTATAAAGGAGGTCGTATTATTATATCCTAGAGACTACAAAAAAAAACCTTGTTTCCAACACCGTTTTCCATGAGATATTTTGTCCCAAAGGGAGTTTCATTTTACGTACGTAACTATGAAGATTAAATATGTAATTAGAAGAAAACAAGCACAACACTTAATTCATTAAAATGTTACATATTAATATGAAGAATACTACATATGTAATAGGCAAAGTTACATATCTAGCTGGTAAAAATGTTACATATAAATTAGACTGTCACACATGTAAGTAGCTTGTTACGGATTTGTAACATAGTAAAAAAATACATTCCATATGTGTGGGTTATTAATTCACATACAGTGGCTTGTTATGTATGTGTAACGTAATAAAACGAGGGTTTTTTCATTACTATTATTAAGTAGTTATACATGTAATGCTTCATAGTTACATATGTAAATCTCGTCGTTACATATAAAATTCTCAAAATTAAAAGTTAACTGATCGAAGGACTATGAATACAAGACTTAACAACGTTACTTTTTTTAAGCATGAAATAATGATTTATGATTGAATCCTAAATTGCATAAATTAACTAATAAATACCATATCAAATAAAACAAGATGTTTAGAGTAAAACAAATAGATTAATAAAGTAATATATAAACATGTGAGACTTTATACTTTGCCCGTTTTTTAATGAAACAAAATAAAAAAATATATATTGTAACCGTACAGGTCTCGGTGCAAATAATAATAATAATAATAATAATAACAACAACAACAACAACAATAACAACTCAAAAGATAACAACATTAAATACAAAATCTTGGAACTTTCTAAAAATTAATAAAAAAAATAATAACTTAAAATACTTTATAGTTTGACCATCTTTAGTGTTATTGGGTGAAGGGAAAGGAGTGGAGTTTGTTAGTAACAGTAGAAATAGTCTGCATGAATATTGATTCTCCCAACAACCTCATATACACATTACGATACTACCCCTTCCCCTTTATACAAATAAAAAGGACTGTCCTACAATGATATAAAATAACTTGGATAAATCTCAACTATTGATGCTAGTTGATCAACGGTTAACATAGGGTTTCTAGAGTTTTTCTAACTCAAGAGGGTTTTTAAAATATCCCAACCCTATATAGTTAATATCTCGTAATGATATAAGTAAACTTATATAATCCTACTAATTTTGGTGTAATTGGAGTAGTGTGTGGTTTTTTCTTGTAAAAGTAAAAATTATAAATGATGTTTAAACCTAAATAAAATATTGGTGAGTGGGTCATATTAAACTCACCTTCTTGCCCTTCCCCCTTATATTCAACAAAATAATATTCATGACTTACCCAATTGAGATCCTTCCTCATTATTAACTTGCTTGATCTTGTCTTGAATTTATAACTACACTTCCATTTACTTGTAACCCATTACCTAATATTACCACCCTTTAATGAGGTATTATTATGTTGACCAGAATTTTGAATTGTTTCCCCATATACACCTTGATTGTTTTGAGTAATCCCATTAATATCACCCTAATAAAACCTTGTTTCTGACACCGTTTTCCATGAGATATTTTGTCCTAAAGGGAGTTTCATTTTACGTATGTAACTATGAAGATTAAATATGCAATTAGAAAATAAGCACAACACTCAATTATAATCAAAATGTTACATATTAATATGAAGAATACTACATATGTACTAGGCAAAGTTACATATCTAGCTAGTAAAAATGTTACATATTAATAAGACTATCACACATCTAACTAGCTTGTTACGGATTTGTAACATAATAAAAAAATAAACATTCCATATGTGTGGGTTGTTAATTCACATACAGTGGCTTGTTATGTATGTGTAACGTAATAAAACGAGGGTTTTTTTTATTACTATTATTAAGTAGTTATAGATGTAACGCTTCATAGTTACATATGTAAATCTCGTTGTTACATATAAAATTCTCAAAATTAAAAGTTAACCGATCGAAGGACTACGAACACAAGACTTAACAACGTTACTTTTTTTAAGCATGAAATAATGATTTATGATTGAATCCTAAATTGCATAAATTAACTAATAGATACCATATCAAATAAAACAAGATGTTTAGGGTAAAACAAATAGATTAATAAAGTAATATATAAACATGTGAGACTTTATACTTTGACCATGCTTTTAATGAAACAAAATCAGGAAAAAAAATATTGTATATACTATTGAGTTTTCAGTTATTTTTAATTATATAGTTAATTATGGGATATAACAAAGTTCATTTGAATCATACATAGGTTCTTAAATAGTGTTATTAAATAAAAAAAATGTTCTTTAGGATTTGTAAAAATAAAGCAAGTTGGGTGAGATATGGAATACCATGATTAAAATAATAGCATGTAATGAATTGGATTTATTTTGGAGTAAGAAACAAATAAATATTGTAAAACACTACTTTGATAAATATTTATCCAACAACACTATTTTAATAAATACTTTTTCCATCAAAATTACGATGGGAAAAAACTCTGGCTAGCTGGGTTACATTCGAATAACATACTAAAACTTATGTTTTTAAGTTAAAATTGTAACAAAGTTTCAAAAGTGTTCAAATTAAGCCATTCGTATCTCTTTCGCCACAACTAGATCATTTAACATTCAACCTGAGCATTGGAGGATTTTTTTTTATGTGTCTAGAAAGAAATAGAGGAGAAGATGTTGGAGTCGGGATTTTTAATATCAATGGTTATATTTAAAAAAAAAACATGTTAGTTATATTAAAAAATTTAAAAAAATACATTAAAATCCACGTTATGACTCGACGCCAACATTAAATAATAGGACAAAGGAAACAAAAGCCACATACCACCACCACCTATAAAATAGGTCAAAAAGGCTTATAATTAAAATAAAATATGAATGTTGAGTGACTTAATTGAGACAAAATTAAGTTTGAGTGGCCTAATTGAAATACTTTTCAAACTCTATTATGATCGGGTTCGAACTTGAGACCTTTGGCCTCCAACCAAATTTTCACTTTTCCTCAAATGCCAATTGAGCTACAGCTAATTGGCTGATTAGCTCATTGTTAAATGTCATTCTCTATATAAGTTTTACATCTCTAAATTTCGTGATATCTATGTGGGAGGGACCTGGTGGCAATGTTATCGAATGCTCATGATCCAAGCATGTACAAATAAATGGTAATGCATAGTATATAATATTCATAAACATTTATCGAATGCTATTTAACGGGTTAATTATTTTTGTAGGTTATATATTTTGATTGTTGTCCGAGCGGATCTCTGTTTGCACGTTATGATGATCTATACAAATCTCCAAATATCTACATAGTCATTGCAACAAAAGAAACCGAATTAAGTTGGAACGCGCGAGACAACATTTTTTTATAACACCTCCTTAAAAGGTGTATTTAGTTCAACATGGATAATAGATAGGTATGTTGCTAATTCATTCATGCATGTATTTCAACTAGAAGTGTACAACAAAACCGGTTTAGGCCCGGTAAATTGATACCGCCAGAAGCTGCTCTAAAACCCGTTTGGGCCTGACCCAACTCGTTGACTTGACACCAGTTTGTAGTCTCGTTCTTTGAAACAGGTTTATAACTTGAAGCGGTAGTAAACTAAATTAAACCTAATTGAAAGCGATCTTTCAAACTGACCGGTTCACCTTCATGCCAAAAATTGAATGTCCAGTTTTTTGCCAAACAGTTTGGAACCGGTTTGAAAAAATGGGTAAGAAAAACCGTCCATTTATTTTATGCAAATGTTATTTTAATGATTTTTTTAAATAAAAAATTTATAAAAAAACCCGGTTATTTTTATCACAAAATAGTTCAAAATCTATAAACAATAGAAGTCGTATTTTAAAAGTGCGCGCAACAACCGGTTTACTAAACTAAACTAAACCTAATTGAAAGCGGTCTTTCAAACTGACCAAACAGGGGCGAAATTGAACCGGTTTCAAACCGAAATCACCCTGACTTGAAATTGGCCAAAGTCAAAACCGGCTAGGGTTCGGAAAAAGAACGATTTGTTGATCTCTACACAAATATGAAAAACACAAATTAACATTGACTTAACTAATTTGACGAAACTTATAAAAAAAAGAACGAACATTGGTATATTATTAATGTGATCGGCATCGTTATGCTCCTCAAGCATCTATCTCAATTTTCTTAACAACATGGAACACAACAGAAGAGAGAGGACCTTGCAACAACAATTCGATGAGGTTAGTAGAGGTGTTTGTTGGGTTGCTTCAGCTTCTAATGTAAAATGGAATATATTTTTTTGGGTCAGGTTATTCAGGTTTTGGGTTAAGACGATAACCGACTCATTTAAAGTTTGGGTTAGTCAGGTTCTAATGACTTGGGATTCAGGTCGGGTTTCAGGTCTTGGGTTAAATTGGCCAGCCTTGGCGGTTAGGCAGTATATTCAATAATTTTGGTACATATTTTTGTGTAGGTGAAGATACAAATTCAACCCAGTTCACATCCCAAGCAGTTCGGGGATAAAAGTTTAAGAGCCAAGAAACTAAGCTCATATCTTGGGTATGACCCATACTACAATTTGAATATGTTCATGGATGTTTTCGCTATCATTATGTAGCATCTGCTTACTGGAAACTTTAAACTGATTTGACAATTTCACTCCCCGTAGTTTGGGTTTTGATTTTCTGTCATGCGAGATTACATTTGCAATCGATGAACTAACTGTTAAAATCAATTGACGAATACAAATGCTTCCATTTTCCTACTTTGAAATAATAGGTATCTACAATTTTGTTTTTAACTGTTGCAACCCAATTACTTACTCCTTAATAAGTGAAACATGAGGTTTTAACTAACACAACATACCCTTTCAAATTTCCGGGTTACACCAACACCATTGTTTTGCAAACTTGTTCATAGATAAGCAGCGGATTTAGCTGTACGTTCGAATCTTATGACCTCATATGTTTAAAGGTTTGAACCCACAACAAGAAAGAACTCGTTAGAAGGAGTACAGAGGTCGTGGTCTTTGGACCACCCTTCGACGCTCAACATTAGTAGAGTATCCCATATAAATATTAACATAAGTAAATAGATGATAAGTATAGAGATATGTTTAAGTATGAGATAGTATAATGTATAGAGGAGGTAGTGGTCGAAACCCAACAATTAACTAGGAGCTGATGCGATATCACGCTCCCTAACTCGATGGCGTGACACGACTGTAGGAACCGGTGTGGTTGTGATAACCAACATGGTTATGAGCTGCTAGTATGTCACTGCAGCAGCTCGTATACTCAAAGGCTTCGAGGCTTCGGCACAACTGAGGGTTTCACTTGAGAGAGAGAGAGACTCTAGAAAGAGAGAGGAAGTTCAGTGTGTGTGAGAGAGGTCTGTTATGGGAGGATCAATTTGATGGGAAAAGAGGGTTTGGCCCTCTATTTTATAGAGGGGGATAATCATACCGTAATGGGCTTTCTTATATGGGCATGGGCTTCTAATATATTTATTATTTGTTTTGGCCACTTGGGATATTCAACTTAGCCCAATTAGTACCCTACATCATCATTAACTAGCAATAGAAATTGGTGATCGGAGTTGGCAAATTGTCTCAACCGATGAGATTGTTTCTAGGGGTGCGCAAGAATGGTGGTGTGAAACCATAACCGTCAAACTACATTGTACACCACCCCCAACCCAAAATCAAACATGCAACTAAAAACCCAAAATCAAACTAGATATCAAAATCGGACCCAAAAACAAAATCGTTCCCCGCCAACGACCACCATTCACCACCATCAAAACAATGGAATTTGTTTTCATTTTTCTACAGGAGTTTAAAAAGAGTTTTGGTAGAAAAAATGGTGAATGGTTGGATTGTGTTGGGAAGAGAGGGAGAGAGAATAATTCACAACATCGCGAGCAGCATTAATCTTGTCAAATTTAATGTATTCAATATCTGGAAATACGAAACCAACAAGAAACATATCAAATACAAACAATTGTTGTCAAAACAACAATATTCAAATACGAAACCAAATAAGAAACATAGCAAATACAAACAATCTTCTTATAACTCTAAACAATAATCATCAACACGACAATTACTCAATTAGAAAAGAATCCTAATCTATATCATCATCCAACTCTCTCTTCTTTATAAAACAAGAGTCAAAAGGCGGTGCCCAGACTTAGCCCATGAGCAATCTAAAACAAACCCAAAGCAAGCCCACGAATTCTTTATAATCATCCCACGAACACTTCCTAAGAGCATTCACAACCCAACCATCAAATCTCCTCCATCAAATTACACTAAAAATCACTACTTCACCCCTAAATCTTATCTCTCCTAATTAAAATAATCATACTTTTATCATTACATTTTCTCTCTCCTCATTCACAACTACTTACAAAAATATTAAAATATATATATGGGTGAACAGTAGCTTTTCATATTTAGGGTGGAACAGTGCTTCCACCAAATATTTTCTCTCTCCTCTACTCACAACCACTTACACCCACCCCATATAATTTGGTGGACACACTCACATCCATTTGATGGATGGGATGTGAGTGCTCTAAGTCAGCAGTCTTTATACTTTACAGCCCAGAATAAACCTCAAACACTAACAACCAATAAAATTAAATTAGAAATAAAACTGGAAATATAACAATAATTCTTTATTTTAACATCCCTCATCAATTTTATTTCCAAACAAATTAATCACATCTTTATCAACAACTCAATAGCTTACAAATTTGGGATCACTTTAGAATACAAAAAACCAATGTTCAACAAAACAAACCAAAAAAATATAGCCATGTCAAAAAGAACATCTTAGAAAAAAGTATCAAACAAAAAATATGTCTCCCAATAAAAAAATCTAGTTATATTATATAAACCTTAAAAAATAGTTATATTATATAAACCAAAACTAACGATACATTGGATAATAGAAGGTTCTTAAATATCGGCTGTTTTACCGAGTTTATCGTTTTGCTTTGTGTTTTTTTTGCTCCAATTTTTTCGTTTTGCCCATTTTTTCTTTAGGGGTAGCCCAATTAAAACTTTAAATGCCGAATTAATTGTGAATCAAAACAATCAAACGATTGAATAAACTCCACAAACATCTTTTCTCCACAGCCCAACCTTTTACCTCTCTCTCGGTCACGCCCTCTGAGTTGGTTATTAATTTTGCATCTTTTTTCAAGGTATGACTTAATTAATTTTGCATACTTTTGGTTGGTTTTATTTTATCAAGTGATCCAAACGCAAAAGATTAGATTATGTTATCTCGAGTTTTTAATCACACTTGATTATTAATTTTTTTGAACCATTCAAGTTTAGGATTGTTGGATATTAGCTAATAATAATTGATGGTCTGTTATGGGAGACCTAAAGCAGTTTAGAATATTTTTTACATTGTTTAAGAATTTAAAGTACTCTAATTACCAAAGCTTTTGTGCATAGAGGGGTTGTACCCTATGCTTATGGAGTTTTTCAAAAAAAATTTGATGTTACACTTTTAGCCCAAATGTTTTTCTTTTTTACTTTTAACACAAATATTTTCATCATTTATAATTTAACACTAACAATTTTAATTTTCCACTTCTAACCCAAAACTTCTCATTTTTTTTACTTTTAACGCAAATATTTTCATCTTTTACAATTTAACCCTAACACATTTTTTTTCTTTCAACTTTGGTCCCACATAATTTTCATCTTACGCAATTTTTTCGTTTTAAGTTCCGTTCTAAACTTTGCGAGTTATAACAAGTTCATCGCAATGCGCGGGTCCTAGACCGACTTAGTTACTTCACATTAACCATAGTTATTAAAGTCATCGATTTTACGCCTTTGGCATTAACACGTCGTAACGAGCGTGCGTGGTTCTACGATTTTACGTCTTCTTTTCATTTGGTATTATTTTTCCTTTTTTTATTTATTTTACTTTTACGAGCTTTTTGCTGTTAGTGGTCGCCGGTGGTGCTGTGGCATTAATGCTACTTGGTATGGTTTTACACCCCCGCCACAACGTGCGGGGGCTTAATACTAGTTATGGCTGAAAATAATTATGACTTTGAGTAGAAATTAGGCCTTTAATTGTATTTAATGTTTGCTTCGACCCGAATTGAATCGCCAACCCGAATATATCACCCGAAACATAGCTATAAAAAATAGATCCCATCCTGTAACAGGTGACTTCCAACCCCCGGTCCGAATTTTCAAACTTTGCCACTGTGTGTATAGCTTTACTCTAGCTCAGGTGAAGCGGTTTCGTACATTGTTGCCATGAGTGCTCTTAGCAAGTAACTCTATAATTGTTGCTACATTCTTGTCGGCTGCCATTGTTGTTGTTCTTGGTATTCCTTGAATACAGAAGTTCATGATCCAAGTAAAGTTTACTGTTTAAGAAATCGTTGAGACCTGGAAAATAGGAGTATGGTTAATATGCATTAGGCAGGGCGTGATAATATTCAAAACTTTACATAAACAACACGAAAGAGTAGCGTGTACCCATGCGTTGCAGCTTTGAATTTATCCAATGTATCTCTCTTCACTATTTGTCTCTCCGTGTTGGGTTAATGGCTATGGGAACTTTTAAATGGGGCTTTGAATTGTGGCAAGCAAGATGAAGGAGGTGAAGGATGAAGGCGATGATGAGGGAAAGGTGGTCTGTAGATTTGACTGATTTTAGACAGATAAAGATGAGAAAAGGCAGAGAGAGAAGAGAGAAGACATGTTTGAGAGAGACAGAACATTATTATTACGTTTAACAAGGAAGTTGGGTACTCGCGGCAGAGAATTAACAACGTGGCAACAAGATGGAGAACCCAACATGAGTACAACCACTAATGCAGACCTGGGCCGTTATGACTTATGAGTTTAGCGACTTGAGTAAACGCTCTGCATGTGAAGTTGATTTTTGGCCTTGGTTATGTGGTAACGGGTCGGGGTAAAACGCTGATGGTTTTTCATTTATGAAACATGTTTGTCGAATTTCTCAAATTTGCATGACACATCTGGGTAGTTTTTCATCCATTTAACATGAACTTTAGTGTCAGTGACACCCTCCACTTGTCTATGCTACCAAAATTTTGGATCTTTAGTGTTCCCAGCTAAATTGGTCAAAGATGTTTGTTTTAATTTCTTTCAAAATCATCAGCTTGTATAAAAATGTTCAAAAAACATAAATTGAAGCTTAGATGTCAAGTTTGCGATAACGGCTTATTTTCAGTCTCCTGCTTCTGTTTAGACAGTTCACTCGATTTAAAAGTTTTGGAAGGACCTCAACTGCTACCTTCCGACTCAAGAAACCCTGTTTATTAATCGGCCTGATTTTGAATTCTTTGATATCTTGTGAAAATTGATTGTGGTCTTGTTGTATAGAGCCAACCCAATCAAATCTTTGTCCAAAATTTAAATACGCGGTAATAAGATTCAGGAAGGTAGATTGAGATGGTATGGGCATGTGAAGCGGAGGGGGTCATCAGCGCCAGTAAGGGCGGTTGAAACCCTCTCCGTCGAGGGGAGGAGAGGTAGAGGGAGGCCTAAATTGACTTGGGATGAGCGGATTAGGCATGATTTAGTAGAGTTGCACCTCTCTGAGGACATGGTTCAGGATAGGGCTTCATGGAGGTGTAGGATTAGGTTCAAGGACCACTAGGGAGGGTCCATTATAGCTATAGGTGTGTCTCGGGGACTTAGACTTGCTTTCACTCTAGAGGGACTCTATAGGTAACTGACTGCTTTCGGGTTTTTTGCGCGTATAGAGAACTCTTCCTTTCTCCTTTATTTATTTATTTATTCTATTTATTTATTTATTCTTATCTATTTATTATTATTATTGTTATTTATGTATTAGTATTTTTTTTTTTTTTTTTTTTTTTTTTTTGAGCCGGGGGTCTCTCTGAAAGCAGCCTCTCTATTCTCCGGATAGAGGTAAGGTTTGCCTACATCCCACCCTCCCCAGACCCTACTTGTAGCTTGCTATTTGTGGGATTTACTGGGTATGGTTGTTGTTGTTGTTGTTGTTGTAGTTAAAAGCGTCAGTGATTTAGAACAATCATTTGATATGGTATTATCATCGATCGTGAAATCTTAATGATTATAACAATACAAGATGCACAAGTTACTACGAAATCAAACGGTAATAATGTTACTACTAGAGATGCACAAACAGGTCTTTGAACCGGGACGCAAACCAAAACCTGTTGAAAACCGGTATTATACATAGAAACCTGTTTGGAACTAGTACATGTATGTTTCCAAATGGTTTGTAATCGCCGTTTTTGAAACTGGTTGTAGTTAAAACTGCTCAAGAGCGGTTAAAAACTCAAGTCAACAAACTAACAAAACCTGAACCGGTTTGGAACTCAATCCGCTATTGACTTTTGTTGACCTACTAGAACTGGCTAAATAGTATAACACCGACTTGTGCACCTTTAGTTGCAACTTGACACGCCCTTTTGCCCTCTCAATAATCATATGCATATATGGAGTAACAGTCGAGAACACGAAAATTTAAAAGATTTGAGTTTATTGGAAACTTACACTAATAAGTAACAAATAGTTTATATCAAAAGCACATTACCAGAAAAAAAAAAAAAAAAAAAAAAAAAAAAAGATTACAGATTTGAAGTCTCTAAATATCAACAAAAAAAAAAACTTTGGCTCACTTTGAGTTTGGGGCAATTAACCCATACTGTTAACAATTTTTACACAATATATTTATATAAACATTTTACATAAGGAAAATTGTAAGGGAGAAAAATGAACTAACCTTAGAGAAAGCCGGCTCCGGACCAATTTCCATCTGATTTTCCAGTTGCGGTTTTACCATCAGACTTGTAGAGACTGTCATACGGGTCATCATCTTTAGCATCATCCCAACCTGCCCAGTCATCGCCATTACTAGGTGCAGTAGTCGTGGTGGATGAATGTTTTCTATAGCCATCGTTATCCCAATCATCCCAAGAGCCAGAATCCACTGAGTTGGAATTTCTGCCAGACGACTTAACTGATGTAGGGGCAGGATTGGAAGTCCCAGTCGAATGCCTGAACTCTTGGTAGAATCCGTTTTTCTGTGTCTTGTTTTGTTGCCAGCTGTCACTCTTACACGTAGGACTTTCGTTGGCGTACTCTTCAACTTTTTGTGAAGCAAATGCCATAACGCCTTTAACGAGTCCCCATGTTTTGTGTCCAATTTCTGTTGTTTTCGCAGTCACAGAGTTGACGGTTTCATTCACCTTATAATCATAGCCCCCGTCTCTCACCTGTACAGAAATTTTTGTACAAGTGATTTTGGACGACAAACTATTTCAGAAACGAAAACTAAAAAAATTACAAACATGTTAAACCAGACCTTTGTTGTGAGTTCCTTTGTGCCAGCTTGGACGACACTGGCAGCCGACTGTGCAGCAGACGCAGCAACAACAGATAACTTACCAAATCCCTGCACAAACACATCTAACAGATCAGTAACCGATTAAACATACAAAAAATGGCCATAATAGTACGTGTGTGTTGTATGTAACAATATTACGATAGTGATTCAAACACAAGAACAATATCCTCAGCTTTTTAAGATTAGCGTCCCGACTAGGGAACACAATTCCTGACACAACATGAACCTTGGCACGAAAACAATCAGGTTTTGGGTTGGCTAAGATAACCCGATTATTTAACAGATCAAACCTAACACAGGCCTCGTTTAATAAAAGTGCTGACCCGTTAATCCGTTTAAAGTGGTGCTATTCAATCTAAGTAGATTTATGTAATAGCATGGCATATTAACAGTAGACTAGTCGCAGCATACTTGGATAGAGAATACATGTTTGCATTATCATCCGGCGACAAATTTTTGCCAGAACCATAGTTGTCAAAAGCGCGCCTAGGCGCAACCAGGCGCACCAAGTGCGCTGCGCGCCTAGGCACTGAGGCGCACTATCGGGGCTGTTTTCAGGCTGATTTCTGGCCAAATTCAGGCTAAAAGTTGCCTAAACCTCAAAAACATCCTAAATGAGTTATGAACAAGTCCTAAACAACCCTAAAACATCCTAATGTAGCCCTAAACAAGCCTAAAACATCTCTAAAATCCCTAAAAAATGTATTTTATACTATGCGCCTAATTATAAAAAGCCCTCGTTTTTTGTGCGCCTTGCGCCTAGGCTCCAAGCTCGGCCTATGCGCCTTGAATGCGCCTAGGCGCTTTGACAACTATGGTCAGAACTTTATATATCAATCATCTGTTCAAGATCAAAATTCATGAACCAATTACGCGAGGCTTCAACCGTTGCCTAAATCTAGTTCATAATGACAAACTTACCAGCAATTAAACAACAAATTCAGATTCACCTACATAAATTTAACATAAAATTGTAAATATAACACATATACGTCTACCTGAGTAACCGAAGACAAAACATCCCCCTGCCCATTACTCCGCTGCAACGGATTAGGACTCGACCCAAACCCAACATACTTCCCACCTTGACAAGGCGGCAATCCCTCCGGCCTAGACTCATTCTCCGCCATCTTCCTAGCGAAAAACCCCTCCTTCCCCGCCGCAGACGCCTCCAACTGCCCCCGCGTATAAATATCCTCCGTCGACCTCGACCGACCAGGCACCCCATTACTCCCACCCCTCCCAAAATCCCCCTCACTCACATTCCTCCTCATATTATCAAACCCCTCATTCCCCCAATCACTATCCCACCCCCCAATATTATTATTATTCCTATCATTAATATTATTATTATTAATATTAATATTATTATTATTCACACTACTCAAAGGAGGCTTCTTATTAATAACAGGTGGATCGGTCCATAACCTACCTTCAGCTAACGTTTGTATTCTATCTCTATAAACCTTAGCAGCATTGGTTTTATATTTAATGACAATATCTGTTTCTTTTTTAATACCATATCTAGATAAGAACTTATTTAACGTTTCGTTACCGCCAGACTCCATTTTTGTCAACTGGGTATCGGACCATGAGTCCATGGTGACAGATCGGACGAAGGAGATGTGGACACCGAGGCCTCTGTGCTTGCCGGAACATTCTAGGCACATGAAGATACCGTACGAAACAGAGGCCCATTGAGGGTTTTTTTGGGAGCAATCGACGCAGGTTTTGTTTCCTGGTTGTGATTGGAGATCCCGGAGCCGCCGTGTCGCCGCCGCCATGGTGGTGGTGGTGGCGGTCGTTGGGATCGGTGGGAGATGTGGACGGTGGATGTGTTTTGTGGTTACGTTATTGTTTCTATAATAAATAACTAAATTTCTAATGTTTTGTATTTCTTTAGGCTTATACCAAATTTTAACATGTCCTTTGCATTTAAAATTGTTGAGTTTTTATACTTGTTTGTCATTTAACATTAACTCATGAGTTATTTTTTGTCGTTAAATTAGATCACAAAAGGGTATTTTGGTCTTTCTATCCATTTATTTAAAATCTATCTATATATATATATATATATTGCAAAGCCTAAAATCCCACATGTCATATTATGATGCAATCTCTCCTTTGAGAGGTGCCACATAGGATGTGAGGTGGCACCTATAGACCAATTAAAAATAACCAAAAAATATACTTTAACCTAATCTATTAAATACCTAATCTACTAAATCTAAATATTAAACCTTTATTATTTTCTCTCTTATGTTTCCTCCCATAACTTTTAAAAGTTAATATCTTTTATATACGAGATTTTTTAAAGAAAAAAATTACACCAAATTAACGAGCGTTTTATTATCTTTCCAACGAGTACCATAGTGCTATATAAAAAACGGAGAAAAAAAATGACTATTTTTTTTGTAACCCGACAGGTATTGTGTCGGGTTTGGGGTTAGTTTAAAAAAAATTGTCGGTTTGGGTCGGATCTTGGATTAGGTGATACCTGACCCGATTACCCGAAACCACATAACCAAATACCCGAACTATATACCCGATCATATACCCATTATTTTTTAACGCATCACATAACCCTTAGACTAATGCGTTCGATATTTCAATAATTAACTTTTTTTTTTCTTATTTCATGTTAGTTCTTTTTCGAATGAATATCGATTACAAACTTCCGAATTTATTTGATATTATATAATATTTTGTAATGGCACTAGATTTATACCCCGGCGCAGAAAATCGTTTTTTTTTATATTTGAATATGATAACTTATGGCAAAGATTTGTTCAAAATAAATAATAATAATATATTTTATTATGTCATATTAGATATTTCAACCCGGGACGCTCCCGGGATAAAAGCTAGTATATTTTAATAAATAAAACAAACCAAAGTTGAAAATCAGGAAAATATATATCTGTATCTCTCAATAGAATACTAATTACAAAACAAGTCCCTCAAATTACAACTTAAAAGAACTTATTTCCTTCTAATTAACTCTTTAATTAAAATATCACCCTTGAGTTTTAATAATTAACTATTTGATTATTTGTTTAATTTTATAAACAATAAGTTAAGTATATATGTTTTTTGTTATCTCATAATAAAAACCCGATATCGTTCAATTCTTTAAACGATAAAGTCAATCATATTTATCGTCCAATAAATCCTCCTTACTCATTTAACGTTTTAAAAGAATAATTATTAATTATTCCAAATAATTAATCCACAATCCGTTAATCATTTCTTCAAAACAATTAACTATGATTATTCCTAATAATCTATAAATATTTCTCCAAATATTTATCACTGTTATTAATTTAAAGTATTTATCTTAACATAAGAAATTGTAGGAATGATTTGGTTTAATTATATACATCACTCAATGAGTTTTAGCTATAAGAGATGTCCAGGATGGAGAGGGCCGGTAACACGGTGTGGTCGAGGAAGACTAATGGTGATGGGAGAGACAAATGATGGTAGGGACAATATTTATTTTGTTACTTAACTTATTATAGAGTAAATTACACAATTGTTCCATGTGGTTTGGCTTACATTTCAGGTTTCGTCTCTAAATTCTAAAATTTGTAGATACCGTCTCATGGATGGCGATGGCCATCCCTATCTTCGACAATAGAAATTTGTTGGGACTAGATCCACAATTTTTAATTTTAGGGAGGAACTCCAGTCAAATTACAGGGACCGTCCATATAATTTACTCTTCATTATTTTTATAATCCATAGATTAAAAACGTAACCGTACCACACCGCAGAGGATAACGACTCTCTAAGAATGTAACAGTATTAAGAGTGATGGCCGAAGATATGATTGGTGGTCATCTAACATTTATGTCACACACCTTGCCATATAGCTAAAGCAGTGTGGTTGTGCACGACAAAATCTTATTTGCAACAGGTTAAGACAACCTCAGTAAAACCATCTTAACTAGCCATGTTTGATATCACGTCTCTTCAAAAAGGCTTTTGAAAGAGTTCTTATCATAGATAGACCCCACTAACTTGGTTTCTAGTTTTATAATGGTGGGGTTCACCGCGCTTTGTGACTGATTTCCGGTAGGTATTGATCCGATTTGTTATAATATCAATACTATACATGTACTGGTAAGAACAATCAAAATAGATATGCCCAAGATGATATCAACATGTGTTTTAAGTGAGATAATAATATATACAAACGTGAAACTACATAGAAACCTAACTGTTTTTCTATTAAAACAACAAAATACCTAATAAACATTAGTTGATAAATATTTATATGTTAAGTTATTTAACACGCATTGGAAATTCATTTTCAATGGAATGATGGATTGAAAAGATGAAGAGAACGTGGCTTCTTTTTGTTTCGAGACAGATGCTTGCAAAAAAATTGCAACAATCTGATGATGTCATGCATGCCATGTGTGCGACACATGTGATAACTTTGGAAGGAGCCTTAAACATGTAAGATAGCTTTTGAAATTATTCTCAGCTAGCATCGAATGATATGTTTTCATGTTAGTTGAAAATATTTCGAAACATTTGAATTATTTTTTTTATTTTATCAAGACTTCTGTCTACTTACATTTCTTTTCAATACTCTTACTTTTTCCTACAATTCGAGTTCTAATTTAAAACTAGGCCACCTTTTTTTCTATTTTCTTTATCGAGCGTTTGAAAAAATTCTTTAGCTAAAATCACAAACAAAAATAAAAGCAATTAGAATTTAAATTCCGGGTTATGTAAAGTTAACAAACGTCTCTTGGTCTATAACCTGCTACGTACAATGGTCATCTTGACTATTATCAGAAAGAACTACGATTCTATCGAGGTTCTTGATAACCCAATCTCGGAATCTGGTATCTGTGAAGTTCTCCCGTTCAGCAACTGAATCTTTGGTCGAGGACTCTCTGAGTTTCACCCACCGCGATGACTTTGTCTTTAATATTGGAGCACTACATGATATTATAATCAACATTTTAGTGATATGAAAAAGTAACAACAATTCAATAACCTACAACAGATTCAGGAGTTGTTTGTATTTGAGTTTTAAATGTAATTCTATAGCATAGAGCATTTGAACCACATAATTAATAAAGCATGATGCAAGATACAATGTTTGGATGTGCTTTTACCTTTTGAAGTTGGACTAATAATCAACTGTTTCAAAGCGTTTTAAAAGACATCCTTATTTAACAAATTAATAGATAAAACTAACCAAATGGACATTGTTACATGTCCAAGTTGACAAACATAAATTTTTTGATATATATAGGGTGCGGTTCAAGAGAGAACCGCAAAATTACAAGAAAACCAAGAGAACCACTAAAACCAATCAATTTTTTTTATATTTGTAAAACAATATATATGTAGCTCATATGAGGTACATATATGAGCTCCAAGGTTGTAAAAATCGGCCTAGGCGGCCGCCTAGGCGGCGCCTAGGCGCTAGTCGGAGCTAAATATCGGAATAAGGACCTAGGCTGAATCCTAGGCGTTTTGGTGATTAGGCGGGTTCTAGTCGGTCCTAGGCGGTTCTAGTCGGTCCTAGGCGCTGGTCTTTTTTTATTTTAAACTCCACAAAAAAAAAAAAAAATCACAAACGAAAGAAGGGTCTGAAACAGAAAAATAAAGAGAGTAGATGGAGAGAAACCTTGTTTAGCAACCTCTTGAATGCTAAAGGAGGGTGGAGAAAACCTGGTTACACTCTAAAGCTCGTTGACACCAACAGGCAGCAGTGTGTGTGTGGAGACTGGAGTGTTGGCGGCTGCTTTTTTTGACATGATACCCTAATTTAATAAAAGAGATGTGCTGCCCTTTATTATGTGTAGAATGGGCTGGGCCACTCTTTTCTTTTACGTATAACAAAAGAGATGGGTGGCTTAATTAATTTATTTTAAATTGTTTTGAACTTTTATTGTTTTAGTTATTACAATTATATGCTTATATATTTAAATAAAACATTAGTTATTATTATTCTTCTACATATTTTTCTATTATATCTTAACATATTTTCAAAAAACATCTAAATCTGTGTGTATATATATAAAATACCTATAAAAATACCAAAACGCCTAATTCCGCCTAATTTTCGCCTAGTCCCGACTAGTCCCTAGGCTGGACCTCACCGCCCGCCTAGCGCCTAGCGCCTTCTGCAACCTTGATGAGCTCACAACCTGCATATATGTAGCTCGCAAGCAGTTGTCACATGATCCTCTCTATACATAAATAAACTAAAATAGTTTATCCAAACACTAGTATTTAAAAGTTAAAACATTACAATTACGCCACACAAATATCAAAATAACATCTGATGAGGTATGACGCCTAGTTAGGGTTACCTCGACAACTTTAAAGATAAAGTTCTTGGCCAGAAATGGAATTAACATAAACATAGCCAAATAGATGTCGGCCTGGCATTGGTGTAACCTTTTGACCACATGAAAAAAGAACAAAGAATGGGAATAAACAACCTAGAAAGTATGTTAAATGCATAACACCTATGAGTTCTATAGCATCAACGATCACTGGCCTCTAAAAGTAGCTTATGATATTTGTGTTCTTAATTACTTTTCCTTTTGAGGAGAAGCATCAAAGAATCAAGACCGTAAAACATTTAATGTTTAAAGCAGACGTACGATGAGAATATTGTAACATGATTTTGATGTTCGCGAGGAAGGACAGAGAACTTACATGATGGGGATAATTACAAAATTTAGTGCAAAAAAAGAAGCAAGCACTGCCACAGCCAATAGAGTGTCAAATGAACTCTGAAAAGGAACCAACTTAAACTTGAATGTAAATGTAAGTTGTAAAAAACAAATCAGGAAAAAAGTGATCAAGTAACTGACCAAAAAAATAGCTATGACTGCAGCAACACGCATGGCCCAGTCGAGTACCCTATCAACACCATCAGCAGCATTTTGATTCAATATGTCCCTGAAAATACAAGTATGAGAAACACAGCTAAAACTCGAATAATCATACGACTAGCACAGTAAAAGGGAACCCACTTGCTACCATCAACGAATAGTGCAACAACCCCCAATACAAGGAATACACAGCGCCATCGCTCTAGTAGATCTGCACAACACAAATTGTCAAACCAAATGGCCACCGATTAGAAATTAGAAAATAAGAACATAAAAAACAGAGAAAAAAGACAAGATCATGACATCATGAATACATTGGGCGTTTCATTAATACGCACTAACGATCTTTCTTTAAAAAATGGCAAAAAGATTAAAGGAAATACCAATTGTGAAAAGATAAATAAAAAAGACACCAACTTGAGTACTTGACAACGTTTGTTCCAAATTACCTTCTTTGATAGTGACAGTCACAAAACCATAAACCCCGCTATTGAACTTAACATCAACAAATTTATGCTCATATGGGGACAAAAGAAATTCACGTGACCCCCTTCGAATAAATTTCCAATCATCCTTTTTGCACTGACATAAGCCACGGGAAGCATTCCTGCAAACAACTTCTAAAAGTTTTATTTTCCAAATCATGAAACTTTAATGGCGTGAGATAAGATATCATCACACGCATGACGCGCCTACTAGAGATGGCAGTTTCGACCATTTAGGCATTTACATAGGAGAATAGGGTAAACGAAGAAATTTAGTTGAAGAAAAATGAGTAGAAAGTTGACCCTTGTGTATATTTAATATTTACAACCTACTATATTCTTTTATTCAAAAACTTAGATTAGCAGTGTAATAAAAACAAACAGTTTATGTAATAATAAGTTAATAACTAATGCATTAAATATTAAATTATTAATTAAATGAAACTTTATTGTTTTTTACTTGTACTAATAAGTATTTTGAGCCAGTTTTTGGCTCGTTTCCCAGCTACACATCATGCAGCTATCAACAAAAGCATAAGACCGGAATCTTAAAGCCTCTACTTACCGGTGAAAACAAACTTGAGTCTTGTTATGCATTTCATGGAATACTAGAGGTTCAAACATAACTTTATATGATTTGGCATAACTCCGAAGCTCCATTCTTGAAATGCCGTTTATAGAAACACGTCCACAATATTCAGAAGAGCCATGAAATGGTGCTGGTATGACATCTACTGTTGGATGTCCCCCCACATCAATGCCTGTGGTTTCAAAGAATGAAAATTGATAGCAATTTAGCAAACAAAATTAACCTGTGCCATATATGATGAAAATTGTCTTATGTGATTAAACATTTAAACTAGACAATGAGTTGGCTATTTGTTAGGTGTAGAACAAGAACAAGAGAAAGAACTGGACCTTCTCAGTTGAGCTCTTAAAGGATCTAAAATAACAAAGGTCTAAAGAGGATCTACCATAACAGTTTACAACAATAGCAGTAGCCAATGGAGGTTGGGTCAAAGCACCGTTAGCCATAGATAGGACTATGCCCGAGAAAGACACAAGGTAGCCATTTTGTGTTTATTGTAGGGACTTATGTGAGGAAAACATTGACACCCAAAGATGCGCAAAAAGGAAACAAACGGTTTGCATTTAGAAAGATGTTAATATGGTGAGATGGTTAAGGAGGTGCGAGATGGCATTCAGTTTATTAGGTAAACATGGATGTCAAAGGCAAAATGACAGAATTTCATTGGACATCAGATTGAGCTAACAATATCAGTCCGGTTTCAACAACATATCTATGATGTCTCTCAACATAGCCATTTTGCTCACTTGTGTGAGGGCATGAGAGACAACGTAGGATGACGAGAGTGGGGAAGAATGCCGTTCTATATTGTCAAAGGCGCACTCGAGGCGCACATGCCTTGCTCGGAGCCTAGGCGCAAAGTGCTTAAAAAGTGAGGCGCGTAATATAAAAATAACATTTTTTGGGGTTTTACATGTGTACTAGACTTGTTTAGAACTAGTTTAATAATAAGCATCAACAATGATTACATTAATAATATTCTACAAGTATAAAAAACATCTATTATATAGATATAACTCGTATAAGAAAATAAAAGCTCTAAAAAAATAAGAAAAAAAATCTAAACAAGTCACAATTTTAAAGTTAGCAACAATAAATTTAATGATAGCGGTTTTAGACGTGTATTAGACTTGTTAAGATGTTGATTGTACTTGTAAACCAAGTTGAGACATCAATTGATGTAATGTTTGCAAGGTATCAGATGGGATTTGCAAACCAGAAACCTTTATAGGGGTTCGGCTTCTGGAAGCCATGAACGCTTAAGTAGGTCCAATGTCCGAGTATGATTTTTTACCGTGTAATAGTGACCAGCAAGCCATAGTAATCAAAGGCGTGAGGCGCAATCAAGGCACTTAGGCTACGCCTGTGGCCTAGGCGAAAAGCGCGGGCCTGAGGAAAATAAAGCGCAAATAAAAAAAATTAAAAAATCACCAAAATCATTAAAAATAACAATCATCTTATAGATAATATAAACATGAACCGATTGATTTTACATATCTCATTTGACACTCGCTCAAGTCAACAACACATGATTCAGTTTAATGGGGAATTTACAAGCAGTTTAGTAACCTCCATATGCTATTATCAATTTAGAGATATGAAGCGGTATTTTCTTTTTGTCTTTGTTTATTGTATAGAGATTTACCATCTCAAATAGGGCCACCTCTTGTATTCACTCTTTTAAAATTAAAACTAGAACTCAGTATCTATCACAGTCATATATTTGGCTCAACGAATTTTCTAATTTACTTAAATAATTTAATTAAACACAACATCAAGACAAGTAAAATCAAATATTGTAGTTAGGGTGTGTAGTTACCATATGGCACGACGTTGTTCGAGCCGCATGTAATGATGATTGCATCCTCGATCATTGCCTTATCCTCAACGTAAAGGCACATGTTTGACATAGATTTTGAGTGTCTCAAACCATCTTCGGTTATTGGTCCACAGTGCTTCATATACAAGTCAGCCTTCAATGAATGTAATCCCGTTTAACAAAACGATCATATAATATGAAAAAAGAAATACATAATTTACATTGTATGTTTGTTTAAGTAAACTGACGTACTGTTGTTTGGAGACATTGATGGTAATCCTCCCCCACATCTAGCCTTTCATAATCAATTCTAGCACTAAGGATTGACCGACTCTTTTCTGGTCCAAAAAGAATTAACCCAATCATGTCATGTCGAGAATCCCGATATGCTATATCTTTGAACATCTCACTCATTTCGTTCATTACTTCGAATCTATGTGGTCTTGATGAAGTATTGTACTGCACATATAAGCATGAACAGTGTCAAAGATACCAAAATCCTAATTTTTGTATGTATAATGCTAGGGGTGTAACTGACCCAAGCTACTCGAGATCGGCTGAAAAAAACAGCTCGAACGAGCCCAGGCTCGAGCTTCAGTTATTGAGTTCATTCAATTAAATCTTTTGTTTTCTACTGATCATTCAATTTTGTTATCTGTTTCAATACTCAATAATTTCTTTTCCTATGTTACTTCCCAACGAGAATTAAAAATTATTTGTCTTGGGTGTAGATAACTTTGAAAGTGACCTGATATAAAATTATACATTAATGATGTAGTTTTGATTGATTTCGCATACAACTTAAATGCGCAATAGCCTCATTTTCACTTTCCCCTGTATTATGTTAAATATACAATTTGAAAGAAAAAAATTGTCATAATTAACATGAAATAATTAATAAAAAACGAACTGAGTCCGCTGTACTGCTACCAATAATGGCACAAAATGATCATGAATACTTACCAAATTCCATATGTAGTAAGCATAAGATTCTTTTTCTCTTATCAGGAGGTCATCATCTAAGTGAACATGGTTAGTTGCAGCTTCTAAGACATCCCATCTCGTTCCGTTTTCCACAGTTGATGATTGTGTCATTGTGACAGACATATGTTAAGCTGAAGAAAGAAATTATACAAAATGCAAACCCCAACTTTAAGTGCTGATTATAAACTTAAAAAGTGGATTTCATCAATTAAGACTTAAGAGACCGAATTTAACCAGTTTTGCGAGCAAAGATTTTTACTCAATAACAACAGTAATGGTAAGCCACATTTTGGCTGGTTTAGTGCATGCCAATGTGTTATTCTGTTTAATATCTATGGTCTAATAAAAAAAAGCGACAAAAATGAAAGAGGAACCATAGTCGATCTGGACACAGTTTCAACTTTCAAATAAATGAAGATAGTATACATACTTTAATGACTAATAAACACAAACATATATAATCTGATTCATCACAAATGACATAGAACCAATGCACATATGCTGATTACAATGTGAACACACAGATAATTCAAGACTCACAACTGACAGGACTGATAAGTAACATGAAATCTGATGCACAATGCATAATATATATTACATAATTGTCACTAACGATTAAATTAGATAGCCTCATTTGTGTATCATGTTGTAGGCATTTGATCGAACACCTTATAAGCATATGCCTAAAACAACCAAAACGGAAAGGACTAATAAGTAACATGACATCTGATGCACAATGCATAGTATATATTAGATAATTGTCTCAAACGATTCATGTTGTAGGCATTTGATCGAACACGTTATAAGCATGGCTAAAACAACTGAAACTAACTAACATTCACGCATAATTATTCTGTAAACTAAGGAGATAATATATATATATAGATAATCATAGAAAGCATATGGAAATTAAGTCACCTTTTGGTGTGTGTTGTTTTGCGAGTGTAGCTGTTTTCTTTTACTGATAACTGATTTCTACAAATTATTCGTTATCAAAATGTTGGTGTGTGCGAATGCGTGATTGAGTTATTCGGTTTTTATTTATTTTTTTAGTTTCTGTTTGAGTTCCAACTCATTTTATCTTTTCTAATTCTTGAAGAATCTTCACTAAATTGTACCGGTACGAATATACGCACATTGCTACGAGTGTCGTTTTATTTTGCATATATAGTTTTACTTTAAGTGTATTAGTAAAGTTGTCAATCAATTGTATGTAAGTGGTGGTTGTTTTCAAAGTCAAATAAAGTATACAAATAAGACTTTTGGATAATCTATCAAACAACATAAACCAACTGATAAATTGGTTTCGAAGTAATCTAATGATTTATAACATGGTGGTTACTACATATAACATTGTTAATCAGAATATAATAATGCGTTTAATCCCTTATACAACAGCTACAACAATAATGATAATATTAAATATGAAACTAATAAAACTTGTAAAATAGATACAGAAAGAGGAACATGGATTTTGCACCTGATAAAGACTGATGTAGCCGTGTGAATTGGCAAATGTTGCCTCCTGAATAACAATGCCGAATATATAGGGGGTGGCCGGGTGGGGACCAGAAATGAAGAGGCACATTCAATTCGCACCTTCAATTTGCTCCTAGCATTCAATTTGTCCACGATTAAGTACATAACCTCTTCGAATATATAGGGGTGGCCAGGTGGAGACCAGAAATGAAGGGGCACATTCAATTCGCACCTTCAATTTGCTCCTGGCATTCAATTTGTCCACGATTAAGTACATAACCTCTTCAAATGTTATGATATACAAGTGTTATTGATATTCAATTTAACTTATCAACTCTCACATCATTAAGGATTTCATTGAACACCACTTAATGGAAGATTTAATTCTAGAACTGTTTCAAAAACTTTTATATATGCCCTTAATAGAATATATAAAAAATTATATAAGCACATTGCGCTTCACGTTTTGATTTTAGACCTTATCGCTTTTGCGCGTTTCACACTTTTTAAAACCAAGGGGCGCTTGCTTAAATATTAGCAACATCTGCCAATCCAACCAATCATCTTATGTTAGTTTTGTTGCGCAAATAATTTTATCAAGTGTCTTGGAGGTGACCTGAAACTAAATCAAATATATACTTCAAAAAAATCATGGGGTGTGGGTGAATTTGACCCTAAACCGTGAATTTGACCCTAACCCCCAAAAGGAAAAAGTATCAACTAACAATTACAGCATACGAAGTTTCTAACCATCTAATCCATTATTATTATTATTAACATGAAATTTGATTCTATGAACGTTCTTGTTCACCCAGTCCTCAAATTCAGGGGAAGACACCAACTCACTAACTGATCGTCTGGTCAATTTCTCGCATTCTTTCTTCGAGAACTTCTTTCTATTTCGTATTTTGTGAAAAGTTGAGTAGTATCCTTCATCTCCAAACGTGTCCGCCATTCCTTCATCAATCAAACCAGATATAAAATCCACTGAGCAATGTATTGATGACTTACCTAAATTGATAATAATTTTCCATATTGTTGCCAAGGAAATTTTTCTTGGGACCAAGTAAGTATAGTGTTGCGTCTCGCAAATTCTTTGAAATGACCACAACGGGCAAACACATAATTTTATGTCTAGAATTTTCAATTTGGGTATGTTTTGTAACGAACATGTCAAAATTTAAAATAACTAATAAGTCAACCTATGTACTTTCTATTTCCTTTTTTTTTTCCTTTTTTTTTTTTTGTGTACATCATTACATTCAAAAAACCAGATTTATTATTATAAAATTCATCTTAACCAACCATACACCTACCCGGTTCTTCACCTCTGGCACCTCACTATCAATCACGAATCGAAAGGACCCAAATGTCTTATTAAACAAACATGGGGTAATAGATAAATGTGCAACAAAGGTGCAACAGATTGCCAGGAAGGTAAAAGTTGACAATTTACATGGGTAACGTACCTTGTCCAAGTCCACTCCGTGGCCATAATGTGGTCTTCTTAGATAATCTTCGAGCTATGCCTCCAAACGAAAAATAAAATTTGAAGTAAAAGTAACTGCAACGGTAATAGCACCATATGGGTAATATAAACATAACAAGATATTGAGATACAAATTACTCAACTACTTCTATCAAACAGTTTATTGAAAGTGACAAATCTGAACTGTGTAATAAAACATTGTGCAGGAAATCCTGATTATTCCATAAAATTAATAGAAAAAACTAACAGAAAAGGACATTGTCATATATATATTATAACTAGATATATGCTCGCGCGTTTCGCGGCGCGATTTTTTTACCGGTCTAATTATGTAGACATGTTTAAGTATCTGTGACCTTTTTGAGTAGCAACCTTACAGAGTTGAGTAGTAAGTTGACAGTCTTGAGTAGTACGTTAACAAAGTTGAATTGTATAGTAACGTGACGGGATCGAATAGTGGTTGAGTGATAACCTAACGGAGTTGAGTAGTAACTTGACGGAGTTGAATAGTGACTCCGTTAAGTTACTACTGGCGAAGATGTGTAGTCATTTGACGGAGTTCAATAGTAGCTTAATGGAGTTGAATAGTAACTCGTTAAGTTGCTATTGACGGGAAAAAGAAAAAAAAAGGCTAAATAGCAACTTAACGGAGTTGAGTAGTAACTTAACGGGGTTGAATAGTAACTCCGTTAAATTAATAGCAACTTAATGAAGTTGAATAGTAACTTAACAGAGTTGAATAGTAACTTAACGAAGTTAAATAGTAACTCCGTTAAGTCACTATTCATGAATAGTGATTTTTGTGAGAGGGAAACAAGTTGGTATTTATAGTATTAATTAATATATAAAAGTAGGACAGAAAAGTATTTTACCTAATGTTAAAAGTTCAAGTAATTAAAACTTTCAAAACATATTCTTGACTGTTAGAACTAACCCCACGTTTTTGAATGGTCATAACTTTTGCACACGTTGATACATTTAAAATAACATACATCAATAAAACGAGTACTTTATTCTCTTTAATTTGAGTACGGTATTGCTATAGTTTCTTTTTTTAATTTAAAAAATTAATATGTTACATAATTACCCGTGTATGTGTTCCCTAACGATCACGTGGTCACTAGGGGTGAGCGTCTTGTACCGAATATCGCCTACTTTTCCGAAAATTCGGTATCGGTACCGGTTCGGTACCATAGTTAGAGAACATTTTGTAACGATACCGTTACCGTACCGATACCGTATCGGTTGCCTTGGTTTTAGAAAGCGTGTTGCAATCCGACGCGATTTGATCCCAAAGACTGATGCTTGATGCGGGAAGCGTGCGCATCACGTGTCGAGATGTTCGTTATTAATAAATACTAAATAATTATTTATAGATAATGTTTTTAACTTGTTAACTTTTAGAAACTATAATATAAGATATTCTCATCATCTCAAGTCAGATTTGTTGAATAGATGGTCTGATTTGTTTAAATCCTCAAACTCATTGCTCAATCGATGGTCAGATGTTTAGAGTTTAGACCACATCATGTGATGCGCGCATCATATAGTTGCATCCTATGATGCGATCTCACCACCACATCATGTGATGCACGCATTTTAAAACTAAGCCTCAGTATCACCGGTACAATACCGATCTCATCCCTAGTGGCCACCCTCTAGTGTGTGTGTTCAGGTGGGTTAGAAAGAACTTACATGATAGACTTAATCATGTAACATAGAACTAAACAAGAACAGACTGCTGCCACAGCTAAAGGAGTGTCACTAGAGCTCTGGAAAAAAAACCAAAAGCCTAATAATGAAAATTTTTCAACATGAAAAATAGAAACTATTCAGCTTTTTGATCAAATAACGAACCATAAAAATACATGTGACTGCAAGAACATGCTTAGCCCATTTGACAAATAGTGCTATCCTGTCATCATCTTCATAAAATATGTCCCTGGTAAACAACTATGAGACCAATAGCTAAAACTACAATAACCATAGGACCGGTATAGTAAAAGAGGACCTACTTGATCATCACCTTTAACAGTAAGGCAATCCCCCCCACAAGCAATCCATAGCGCCATTTTTGTGACACTGCATGAAACAAAATGACAAAAAACAAATAAAATGCAGAAAATAGACTAACAAATGATTTCTTAAACAATCACATTTGGATATTTTTAATTTCAAACTAAACCATCTTCTTGTAAACCTGACTAATTTTTAAAAACTACCAATTGTAGACACATAAAGTATTAATGGAACAAAAGACATCAACTCAACATTTTTTTGTCAAAATACACTCATTTTTGCAAGAATTGTAAAAAAGTACCTTCAGCAAAGGATGTTGGGGTGTACGCCTTTGTGGCATCGCGAGCTCAGTCTTGGAATCTCCAAGACCACATCTTAAGGAATAGCGGGGTTGCCGACATGGACTTGGACTACGTACAGGCCCTCGAAAGGATAAATGACTATCTCCCAGGTTTTGATATTGGCGGTTTTTCTAACAAGGACACCGCCCCCCCAAAGCCTCAGAAAACTTTGGCGAATGCCCTTTTTGGGAAAATCGCACAGAGCCTGGGTGAAACTTTTGATCTGTCCCCCCGCCAAAAGGCAGTGATTGAATGCTTGCAAAGCCCCCATGCCCAAGATTTCCTGAATGTTATCCCAATCGAAGGTTTGGGCCAAACCATGTCTAGGGTTGAATATAGGGCAATTCTTAAATATCGTTTGGTGATCCCCATGTACCATGAAGATGAAGTATGTCCGATTTGCCGTAAGGCGTGCTTGGACACATACGGGGAACACGCGGTCCACTGTAAGGAGCTGCCTGGTTTCAAATATAGGCATGATTGGGTCCGGGACGTTCTTTGGGACATTTTAAGAAGGGCTGGGATCTCAGCCAAGAAAGAGGCTCCAGTGAATTTCCTCTCGGACCCCGCAGAAGGGAGATCCACGCTACGTCCAGCAGACCTGCTTGTCTTTGGGTGGGCCGGGGGGAAACACGCTTGTGTCGACCTAACAGGTGTATCTCCCCTGGTTGGTTTGAGGGATAATGGTTTTGTAGTAGGGCAAGCGGTGCGGAAAGCAGAAGCGAAGAAGGTTGAGAAGCATGCTAAAGCTTGTGAGGAGAACCAACACGTTTTCGTACCCCTGGCTTTTGATACCTTCGGCTCCTTGGCACCGGAAGCCATTCGTTTCCTGTCCAGAGTCCAACAGGTTATTCATAGCAGTGTCTCGACTCCGGGGGGACAGGGGTTCGTTTTTAGTAGGCTAGGGTTTGCCATCCAGAAAGGGGTGGCGGCGCAGCTTGTTGCCCGCCTGCCCGCTATCTTGATGTAATTTTTCACGATTATGTTTACAATAATAAATAGAAGTTTAATGTTAAAAAAAAAAAAAAAAAAAAAAAAAAAATTAGAACGACATTAAGCCTACATGACATAACACCTCAAAACCCTTTCATATGACATTGACACATAATGCCTAAAAGAGAACCCGTAGAAGATTTGGCCAAGTCAAATTCTGGTCAGCAACATCTCTATAGGGCCAATCACGTCAAGACCCTTTGATATGATACTCCCCATAAGTTAACATCTCTATATGATAATAACTACTTTGATCAAACTTTGTGTGTGCCTAGGAAAATAAGCTATTTAGCTATAAGTAATATTAAAAAACTTGTATACTAAAGTGAGTATGCAATTCCAGTGATAGTGTATGATGAAATCAAACACTATAACTAGGTTGTGCAATTACCATGTGGCTCGGTGTCACGCATGCCACACGCCAGAATGATTGCTTCCTTGATAGCTGCCTTCTCAACGATGTAATTGCATATATTGGCTAAAGATTGCTTCATGTCATGGTCAGTCAGCAAACCACAATGCTTTTCAAATAACTTCAACTACAGTGAAAACAATTCTCATTTAGAAAACAATCAGATAACAGGAAGATGAAAATTACATAATTACAAGTATGTTTGCTTAAGTTAAACGTACTGTAGATTTGAGACATTTTTGGTCATCCACCATCTGCCGTTTTTCATCTCTAACCGCACGGATGATTGACTGGCGGTTTTTGGGTCCAAAGAGAATTAAACCAAGAATATCAATCCTGCTGTCTAGATATGCCAGTTTTGTAACTGCGTCTTGTATCTCCTTGACAACTTTGGGTTTTTGGAATGTTGATGAGTTTTTATACTGCACAAAAGATACCATTAATAACTGATAACCTTACATTTTGTATCTAGAAACCCATTAATACTTACTAGCTCCCACAAATTGAACGGATATACATCCCGTTGTTTTATTCCGCGAACCCTGTTAGATATACCACCCCATTCCATCATATTCTCCTTCTTCTCATGCCCCCCGTGTGATTGTTCTGTCCACCCGGGATGTGAAAGTAGAACCACCACTGTCACAATCCAACATATAAGACAGGAGGTCTTCATTGAAGCAGCCTACCTGGTATTGTTAAACAATCATTATGGTAGAAGTTAACAAAAACACACATACGTTGAAACAGAACAATGAAATTTTAAACAGTATTCTCTCCATTTCCAACCTCATAATTTAACAAAAAATAAAATAAACTTTTTCCAAATTTAACTTCCGTTTTAAAAAACCTTCCACTTCTCATTCTTCGTCCATATCTTCACATTCTCTTTATATTATTTCTTTCACTTTCTTCCATTTACAATCTTAACAAATAACTATTTTGACTTATCATTTCTAAAACTGAACTTTTATCTATACTTCTATACTACATTATAAAGGAAGAAAGATGTCTACAAATGCCATTTTACATGAATTTTAAGATGGGATAGGAAAAGTCTCACGCTTAAAACCCAAATATCATGTAATTTTTTCCCTTTTACCCTTCATGCAAAACCTACATGAACACATTCTTTTATCATAACCTCCAATTACCATTAGTCTATATCTATAATACGTTGACATGTTTCTTTTCAAGTGAAGTAAAGACTTGCAGTTGTTGCCGAATGTTGCGAGTCATTTGTTTATGTTCTTATAAAGTAACTCGAACCCAAGATGACGTCTTCATTTTCCTATGTCATATAATTGGTGACCCACCCGTAAAGAATCACATTTCTTTCCTTCGGTTGCTACCATGTAATCTTCATATGAGTCTCTAACTCTCTTAAAACAAATTACAATTCATGTTTGAAACTAAATAAGAAATAAACAAAAGTTGGAGCATTTTGCCATTAATTTGAAACAGAAAGATACTTCTAACTACCTAAGCAGTTAATGCGGCAAAATATCGGATATTGGTCAAGGACCGATATTTGAGATATAGGCTAGGATATTGGCAATTCTTATATCATGCAAATCCATATATATAGCAATTTAACACTAACAATTCAATACAATCCCCTACCATTAACAAATTAACCTTTTGCAACCTGCAAAACACCTACAATTGTAGCAAGTGAGAACTTATTAAGACTTAAAACACTAATATTTAACACTTACAATTAACAATTAAGACTTAAAACACTAATAACAATAATAAGAAGTAACTAGTAAGACAAATGGAAGAACTAAGATGAAAGGCATTAGGTACTGATATCGGGAATATCGGCTATATATCAGTCAACTATTGGCAAAATATCGGTCAATATTGCCGATAATATCGGTACCGATATTCTGAACGATATTTTGTACTGATATATCGGCCGACTTAACTACATAGCTAAAAATTGTCCTAGTTGGATCACTTAGCCATTAATTCAATAAATGAAGTCTCCACTAACAGTAGTTGATTTTTTTTTGTTAAAGTAGATTATCTTAATTTATGGTCAGTGAAACCACAAATCTGTCTATAAAAAGTATGTGATTAGTATTCAATTAAGTGAAAAGTATGAGTACAAATCAGAAAGCACTCACTATAAACCATATTTGCAAACATCATACATAACAACAATAAATTAAAGCAATGGCTTGTAAAACCTAGAACAGATATGCAGCAGAAGCAATTTCAAGTAATCATATTATACATTATTTTTAAAAAGTGCACCTAGGCGCAAGGCGCCCTAAGTCGCAAAGGGCATCACTTCATGTGACACAAAGCGTGCAGTGTACATAAAGCGCAGGTGAGGCACACTTTTTTGTTGTGCAGAGAGATGTTGTACAACATGCTTTTTAGGTTGTACATGTAGATAATATATATGCTAAAACATATCTTTGCGGCGTCACGTACAAGCTTTTTAAAACCAAGCATACATGACAACCTAGGGCTGTAAGCAGTGTGTTTGAGATATAGAATCATACCTAATCAATAACTCGCCAAATATGCAGGTGTAGGGGAAGAATTTAGGGGTATAGATGAGGAACCTGATGTGTAAATAAATTACAATCTTTAAAATTCAAACCCTAATTACCTACCAAACGTATGTATGTATGTGAGTAGAAATTCTAAATGCCAGAAAGAAAGAAAGAGCCTCCAATCATGGCTATACGGGAACTCCGGCGACTAGGAATTAGGGAGAGGAAAACGCAACCTGATATCACATAACCGTAATTACTAATTAGTTTGCAGTTTGCACCAAATACTAGCTTGCGCTGGTTTATTTGTTTCTTGTGGCCTTGATCTACCGACTACGAACACTACGACATACCATACAGTCTTATTATTTAGGGGGTGTTTGGGATTTTGATTATTCAAAACAGAGTATACATTTTGGAAAATTAGGGGTGGAGCTGCTTATAGATTATTGTGTTTTGGTAGCCTAAAAAATTGATTATCTGTGTTTTCAAAACGCAACCCAAACACAAAAAACCGATTATCTGCGTTTTCAAAACGCAATAATCTAAAAATCAGATTCAAAACGCAATCCCAAACACCCTCTTACTTAGTTTTTCTTTTTAGTTACTGTGCGTTTCGTATGGACCATTGTTATATGTGACTTTGTACTAATTGAGTGCTATTGGGTGTTCATTTGTTAGTATGTATACTCTCATTAATTGTGTGCTCCTATTTGCCCATTGTATTGTGTATTATCTTTGTAGCCTATCAAATTATTGTGTACTTTTGTGCTCTTTAACTTTACGTGTATATAGTCGTAATCATAGCCAGTAGCTGTCATGATTTTTCCTGGAGTTCATGTCCAAGGACGAGGGGTGCTTGCAGGGGAAGGAATATGGGGTATTTTTTCGTGTAGCCTCTTGGAATGTAGGAACTCTAAATGGTAAATTGTTGGAGGTGGTAGATACACTTAAGAGGCGTAGGGTTTAGTTGGCGTGTCTGCGGGAGACTAGGTGGAAGGGCAATAGAGGGGGAGAATATAATGGGTACAAGTTATATTCAGGATCGAATGAGACAAATAATGGGGTAGGTTTTCTAGTGGCTGCAGAATTGCACAAGAATGTGGTTGAGGTGACAAAACATAACGTGATCTTTTCTGGTGACTAACGGGGTTAACTCAACCTCATTAAGTCAGGGGCAAAATAGTCAAGTCATCTCTAATATAATATTATTAATTTATTAAAAGGAAGAAAACAAAATATGAGAAAGGGGTGGAAACCAGATTTGAACCCGAGACCTAAGTCGGGTTTGAAACAACAAACAAAAGACCCAACCACTTGGGCTACACATTTCTTGGTTGTTTCTTTTGTTTTCGAAAAATTTTAAACTTATAAGCTGATTGAATCATCTTCCCCCATTACAAGCCCTAGAACCCTAAGGTAGTGTTCGTTTCACAGGAATGGAATGGAATTTGATTCCATTCCATATCATGTTCGTTTCAATAAAAGAAAGGATTAGAATTGAATTAAAATCACTTGAAATCCTGCAATTCTTGGGATTTAAAATCCTTCAGAGGTGGGAGGAAATATTATCAAATATGTAGGAATTTATGTTAATTTACTATTTTTAAAGGGTAGTTATGTCATTTTACATATTTTTCATTCCAATTCTGTTGATGATTATACCAACCAAACACATTATAAGATTTTAAGGGATTCTTCAAGTTCAATTTCCATTTCCAATTCCAATTCCCTTTCATTCCTGTGAAACGAACACTACCTAAGTTTCTATATGAAAACTTAATAACACAACTACACATCTCAATATTTTGTTGCAAATTTGAATAATGATAACAAGAAATTTTGAATGAACTTCAAACAATTTAGATTATTACTTTATCTCCTCGAGTATTAAGAACAAGAAAGAAGATGATTTTAATAACCAAACAAAGAGTGGCACATATTGATATGTTACATGTGGATTTGTGATGCAGCCTTTTTGCAGGGTTTGTTTTTGCAGCTGGTGTTACGGGTGGCAGGGCAAAAGTTTGTGTGTTCATTAGTCCATGGGTGGTTGGTTTGGCAATGCTCTTTACGGCAACTGTAAGACCAGCTTTCAGAGTTATCATCATCAATTTGGTTACACCGATTATGGAAAGCATTGGAGTTAGGATTATCTGGTCAGTGTAGCCATGTGTTATCATTTCCTGACACTTGATATTCAGAAGACTAGAAACTTCACTGTGTTCCAGAGTTTAATAATAGAAGGGAAGGAAAGGAAACAGAAAGAAAGGGAGATAATTTTGTGTTCCAAAGTTTCATTAAAGGAAGGAAGTGGAGAGAAGAGGAAGGAAAATTCTCCCAAATAATATTCCTTCCAAATTGGAAGGAAGCGGAAGCGGAAGGAAGGGAAAGAAAAAAAAATATAAAGTATATCATTTACCATTTTACCCTTTCATTTAACTTACAATAAAATCTTACAAAGGTATAATTGTAAAACATACGTTTCTTTTCTCTTCTTTTCAACTCGGGAACACATAAAGTCTTTAGATTCTTTTCTTTTCCTTTCAACTCGGGAACACGAAATAAAATTATATATTTTCCTTTCTTTTCTCTCATAGTATTCCTTTCTCTTCTTTTCTTGTATTTAGTAAACTCAGGAACACATAGGGTTGTTTTTAATTGGGAAGATGATTCAATAAGTTTAAAATTTTCGATGATTCAATCAGTTTAAAACTTTTCGAAAACAAGACAAACAACCAAGAAATGTGTAGCCTAGGTGGTTGGGTCTTTTGTTTGTTGTTTCAAACCCGGCTTAGGTCTCGGGTTTGAATCCGGTTCCCACCCCTCTCTCATATTTTGTTTTCTTCCTTTTAATAAATTAATATTATATTAGAGGTGACTTGACTATTTTACCCCTAACTTAAGGAGGTTGAGTTAACCCCGTTAATTCAGTGGACTGTTTTGGCATATTTCTTCAAAAGTCAGGGACTGTTCAAGTAATTTTTAAAAGTTTGGACGGGAATGGCATATTGGTCAAAACCACATGAACATTTTTGGTAATCAACTTCAATAACCTTTCATTAAAACAAAATACGAAAGTTACATCATAATAGAAGGTAGACGGGCAACAAGTTGCGCCGCCACCTCTTTCTGAATTGCAAACCCTAGTCTACTAACGACAAATCCTTGTCCCCCTGGAGATGAACTATTGCTGTGGATGATCCGTTGGACCCTGGTCAAGAAACGAATAGCTTCTGGCGCCAGGGAGCCAAAGGTATCAAAGGCCAGAGGGATTTATGCATTTTATTTTTAATTTTATAATTTTAATTTTATGTTATTATATATATCTTAATTACCAATGTCGGTGTTACTTACGTTTATGGTACCTAGAGAATTTCGTTTACACATTTTATTCCCATTTCATAACACTTATCTTCTTTCTTCTCTGATTGTGCTTCTGTGTTTCTTTTCGTATGCCGTTAATGTGATGCTTCTTAAATTGTTGTTCTTATCTTTTTTTCCTCTTTGTATTTCGTTGCTCGATTTATTTGCTGATTTCTGTGCTCATCCGGGTTTCTTGCTTGCATGTTGGAATTGTCCCTTTTCTTGGTTGTATCCGTTTGCGGTAAGCTTGGATTTCATGTTATTTTGTTAATTTGTTGGTTGTATCCATTGAGAAAACAAAAATCAAAGGGCTATTTGATGGGATAAAGGGGATTTTGTATCTGAAATAGGCAATTGTAGGGTTTATGGCGTAAATTAATCAATTATGTTTTTACGAGTAGACGACAAAAAATGGTCGGTTTGTTGTTGAGTGCTTCTGGTCTTCTTACATAACTTAAACCATTACCACAGTGTTATTTAGCCTAATTGATTTAATAAGATTACAGTAAATAACTAGAATTCATCATATATAATACTATACTATGTATTAATGAGAACCTAAGTTTAACAGTATGTAATGGCAATATTGTGATTAAATGATGTATCAGGGTGTTATTTCATTAGGTGGTATGGATTCATTGGACTATTTTACGGTGATGGAAAGATGTACTCTGTTTTCTTCATGACCATTTTATGAATCATCACAACGTTCCACGTGTCTACATAAAACCACATGATTGACACGTATCATAAGAGGTGTCATTAGCTGCAACCACACACTACCCCTCTTCTATATTCCTCCGGCACTTTAGGGCTTGCTAGATGGTATCTCAACTGGCTTATCAACCGCCAGACCAACCACACAAGTGAGCACTGGTCCTCCGGCTAATAATGATAATAGGTTTCTAAGTTGATTGGTTTCGTTTGTGGAATTGCGACTAACCGTGCACATTGATTTGCAGGTTTTAGAGACGATCCGGTAACAATAATAGGTTTGTAATGTGATTTCGTTTGTGGAATTGAACTAAGAATGCATATTTGTTTGCAGGTTTTCGAGGCAATGGCAAGGCGGAGTTCTTTTTTTGTAGTTTCGGTTCTTAGAACATCGATATGTTTGCATAGATCGGAGACTTCGAGATCTAACTAGAACATCTTGGTTGGGCACATAGAGACGAGATGGGGGCTTTGTACAAAGATCAACCTTCATGCAATTGCAAGATCGTTGCATCGAACCTAGAAAAATGGTGAAACAAGATCAACAACGCCTACCTAAAAAAAAGAACTACGCCGCCTACTGAAAAAACAAGAAGTGGGAAAAGAGGGGGTAGCCGGTGATGTGGCAGTGGCTACTTGGTTGACCATGTTTACTTAGTGTTGTTGGCGGCAGCAGATGGGTGTGACAGTGGTGGAAGAGGTGGCTGTAGCGGCAAATATAGTGTCAGCGATGGGAATAGTGGTACGTTCCGGTGGGTAGGGAGAGATACTATATGTAAATTTGGATTACCGAGATGGAGCGGAACTGATACGGGTGTGAAAGAGTATACAAAATTGTATTTAATTGAACTTTAGAATAGATGATCTACTTTCATTTGTTTAATTTAAGTAAACAATGTAATGGCCTTGCTAAAAAAAAGTATACTTTTTCTATCACCTTATTGAATATAGAGGATGCTCATTTGTGGGTAGACGTACGTAGGATCACTTTCTTAAAAACGAGCTAACCTGCACCAATGATAGGTTTACACAAAGTTTTTCTTTTTATAAAGTTTAAGTTTTGCGGGGGTTTAGCGCGCCGCAACGTGCGTGCGTGAATAATAATAGTTTGAATTAAATTAGTTTTTATTTTATTTTTAAATATGGGTTAGAAAAAATAAATGAAACTTTTTTTTATATTAAAACTAATTATTTAATAGAGTGGGACCCACCATGTTCACTTTCGGTCCGGACAAGTAGACAAAAGTATAAGTTTGGAATTCCAAACCACCCTTCAATGGGGTCTACAATTCCAGAAGGGTGCCATATAAGCCCTAATGCTTTAAGGTGAGGTTTGGTTTCAAATTCATCACATAAACATAGCATTACAAACCTTTTACTTTAAGACTGTCCGGAGTGGGGGCGGGAAGGGGGGGGGGGCTTGGGTGACACGTGGGATCATTTCATTGGGGCTTGGTTTTTGACCGTTGAAAAAAAAAATTAAAACTTTTATTACCTTTATAAAACAAACGGTTTTATAAAATTTTTTTATAAATTACCCCCTCCTCACTACAAAACACCCACTTTATCTCATTTCTTCACATTTTTTATACACTTAAATTTTTTTACAATTCTTCATATATTTTCATACTACTCATCCTACTTTGTTAAAAAAAAAAAAAAAAAACCCATACAACCGAGGCTTTAAACCATTACATTAACACATAATACATAAACACAACCGATGGTTAGAAATATGACCGTACTTGAAATTGATGTTACGCCTCAAATTCTCCTATTAACTATAATCCTTGTCTTAACGAATAATGTGAAGTTTTAACCGAACAAGTGATGAGGAAATCTTAGCATTTCCACCTTGGCCTTATAACACGGTCATACTCGTTAGAAAAAATGGCCTATATAACACATAATGCTAACTTAGTTAGTGACAAAACTTTAAAACTTGACTTATGTATCTTGAGGGACTAAAATTGCCAAGTAACAAACTTGCACCCAAGACTTAACAAAGAGGAATCAGGAAACCCATTTTCCTTGCTCTCCCCTTCACGCCAAAAACACACACACAAGGCAAAGTTCTGATTCTAACAAATTCATATAACAATCAAGGTGTTAACCTTTGCATGAACGAATTTATGGTCATCTGAGGTCTAACCATCATCTAGATAACTTTCAATTTTATCCATATCGTCTTATTATTGGCTTATGCAGTGATGGTGATATTATAGAGTTTATGTCTTTGATAAATTGTTAGCTATGGAAGGCGTCTCTAGTATAAGAGAGCCTTAATATGAATTAATCTTAAGTGAATAAGGATAATATTAACCTAGATAGGGAAATCCTTGAAGTTCATGTTATGAACTTGGGGGGTTATGGGTTGTAAGCAAGAACCTATGATTCTTGACAATATCGTGTGTGTTTGAAACCATTAATTGTGAGAATTGGCGAAAATAATGTTTATTGTATGATACGAGCCTTTTAATTGATATGGGTAGGATCTTCATGATCTGGATAGCCATTAAATGAAATCTACAAAACATTTCCCATCAAGTGTTTGATAAAATGTCACAATGAGGCTCGACTTCATTGAAATGCTTATTGATTTATTTAGCATAGACATATTGTTGATAAACGCGTATGGTTGTTTGAAATCGCAACTAACGACCAATGCTTAAATGTCTATGTGAATGCATCTAGGCGTCAAGCAAGAGACCTTGGGGAGTAGCTCGGGCAAGGAATTGAAACTAAAGGGGCATGAATAACGTAAGTCATCACCATGACTTTATTTACACAAGTAATTGTTGAGTTATATCAATAGGAATGCCATGAAAGTGAAACGCTCTTGTGATTCCCAGTTAGCTATGACGCATAAAAGGATTCTTATTGCAAGTCACTCGGACCGGGCAAATATGACCGACAGAAGTGGCACATGTGGTCATGGACACGAGGCGTAGCCACAATAGTAGAGTGACTCAAATGGGTATAATTATTGTTAAATCACGACTTGATATGTAGTGATAAGGCATATCATACAGTTGGGAATTTTAAGACGTTTTACTTGAATAAGGAATGGTGGACTTAGACCATGATATGCATATATACAGATAAACCAAATCAACCCTTCATTGATGAATCTAGTGCTTAGTACACATAGGCAAGCGAATGGTTCAGGTAAATATAAGGGTAAGCTTAGGGAATCTTCTACTTTCATATTTTGGCTCATTGGGTCCTAACGGGTCAAAAAGGGGCAATGTCATTTGATTGATTAAATGAAATGTGGGAGTTAACTTAGTGATAGGATGCTTAAAGGCGGGTAAACATGGCTTAAATGGGGCGAGTTAGTTCCCACGTAAAGGTCGTAGGCTATCTATTTATTTCTTGGATCAAATGCGCAAGCAGGCTCAGACCGTAGGAGCTATTCCAGCAGTCTCAGACCGTAGGTTGTGGCTAAGGGTCGTCACCTACGGTCCAGGCAAGCTCCAAGATCAGGAAGTGTAAGTCGTAACCTACGACTTACAGGCCGTAGGCTACGGCCAGGTTGTATTGTTGCAAGAGGTGCCAACTGTAGCTTACGGCTGGCTGGCTATAATCCACGACGGGTTATTTAAAAAAATGTTTTCCTTGCTTATAGTTTTAACCATTTCCAATCCTATACGATTCGTTAATCATTAATCATTTGAATGACGTGTAAAACTCTTAGGTGCAACGAATTACAAGCTGGATGATGATCACAAATGACGCTAGAATCGAATGCTTAAACATAGAGCGCTTCCGCAAGACTTTGTTAACACGGATTCTAGACTTCCGTTCATTTTGGGTTGTTAAACTTAGTAGTCATGTACTTAAATCATTACTTACCTACGTTTTGGAACTAGAAATGTTTAAGTCCTAATCTTTCTAATCTCAATCAAGAATATTTAGCTTTCTTATCAATTTAATCACGATTAGACTCGTATTTATATCACTCTATCCTTAATTAGAGAACGGGGTGATGGGGTGTTAGAAATGGTAATCAGAGCCCAAGGTTAAGCGATCTAAGCATTCGATTCATGTTTGATCATCCTCCCGGTAAGAATTCATTTTCCCAAAGTTATCTAACTTAGCTAAAGAACGTTGGATTCCATGATTGAACACGAGTCAATCAGAAACAAACTTAGGAAGAGTGCGTTAAACACTTAAACCTGGAAAACCCACCAATTACACGGTCAAGGTGAGCTAAGCCTTAGCCGAACCGGAAATTGGGATTCATGGTCACATCGTCAAGACGATGCGATCGGATGAAATACGAACGGTGTCACAACCCGGCCACAGGGGGCCTGGACGAAATAACAGATTGGTACAACATTCACGCGAATGCAAGCAACAGCGGAAGCGGTATAAAAATAACTAACTTTATTAATATAATTTATTTACATAATACAATTTCTTTAACTATCTCTAGTCCCTGATCGTATTTACACGGCTGGTTTCTATGGTTACTCGTTCGTCTTCTGGTTCGTCCACTGGTTGTGACTCCGAGTTGCAATCATACATTCTTCATATCTCCAATGCCGGTACCTGAACACATGCTTAAAATGGTTTTGGGTCAACAATAATGTTGGTGAGTTCGTGTGTTTAGTTACATAGGCGCCCAAATAGTTTATCAAAACAGTTTCAGTTATTCAAACAAGTTTAACAGTTTCAAACACGTTTTCCTGGTTATGGTGTTACAATTCTACAAGCTGGCCACTCAACCCTTGGCACCTAGCCCATGCCTAACCATGTCTAGATGTATCAACATAAACTATACCCGTTATTGTCATAGTTCTCAACCTATGTCCTGCCTCATAGGTTCCCCAATGGCAAAATATATGCCGCAACGACCCGTCGGTCTCAGTGGGGGTTTCCGGGTCTAGGCCGGACCACTGTGCGTGGGGGATTCCCCAAGTAGTACTACCCATATATTAAGTCGGCTCTATCCTAGAGTTAATGAGTGCCTGGTTCAGTATGCATAACAAGCAAGCAGGTAATCACGCTCTGTAAAACTAACACCCATAACAATGTACAAAACAGTTTAGAAGCATGCGTCACCCCAAAACATTTATAAAGTAAAAAGAGGGGAGTTCACGAAACTCACCTGTTTGCATAGCTCAATTATAAAAACCGGTGCTCAGTACCATATACTGACATCCTCCTGGTTGGGCCCTATGTCGACACACATTATTATTAGAGTTCAGTTTTATTCGTCATGGTTGCGTGTGGGGACGAGCTCGAGCGTATGGTTTTTAATATAGTTCCATTATTTGTAAACTAGTATCCGAAGCGTTCGTCTAAGTCTCACATATAACTTATGTTGATTCATTCAACTCGTAGGCGTCTATGTCTCATTCCTTCATTTCAAGTCTAAGGCGTCCAAGGTTTTGAGTCCTAAGTCCAATCATCGCCACTATAGTTCATAATACACCTTGGCGAGTTTATATAGAGGTATATAGTTAAGTGTCCGTTATAATCCTATGTCCAAGTGTCCGAGGTAATGTTTACAAAGTTCTAAGTGTTCAAATCTTAAGTCTCGACACAAGTTCTAGTTTGACACCTCTATGCTTATGTCCATAATCTTCCATTGTCCGAGCGTCGCCAATGTCCAAGTTGTCAAGTACCACTTCTATAACTAATATCCGGTTCTATCAAACTATGTCCCAATCATCCCAATTATTGCTAGTTCTATGTTATAATTAAGTATCTTTGTGAATGGTTTGTTTATCTACTCGTCAAGTCTCGCAAGTGTCGATCCCATCTTATGTCCTAGTCTTGTGCTCCAATGTTCAAGGAGTCGAGTCATGTCTCTTCCAATAGTAAGTTCAATGTCTGAATGTCCGAGCTACTAGTAATAATGTTTCTAAAGCTGTTCATGTGTCAAGTCCCAAAGTGTCCGAATTCTTGGTTATGCTAACACATATATGTATTCGCCTTTATGTTCGGTTCGTCACAATGCTCGTCAAGTCCCACACACAATACGTATTAATATTTATGTTTATAATAATAAATAACGAGATTTGGTTTTGGTTATACCTCTCATCATACTATGATTCATTTTTATCTAAAGCTGATTCGGTTGACCATTTGGTTGACTGAGTTGACTCAGTTGACTGAAGGTTGACCCGTCTCTTGGACCCGGACTCTTGACCCGAACCCTGCACTTGCATCCAATCACCACCATATTCGTCGCTGTGCATCATCTCCCAACCGTACCACCATAACCACCTCGGCAACCCACCATCTAGACCCACCTCTGCCAACCATCTTCGCACCCTCTATGAGCCACCGCTAACTGAACCACAACCACCAGCAACATCCCACCATCACCGTCGCCTGTCTTCCTGACCTCCCACCATAAACGCACACATCACACAACACCCATCACCTCAATCACCATAACCCAGACCAATGGAACCTTCAACAACCACCACCTCCTCCGTAGCTCCACCACAAACCATCGTCACATTCAATATAACCACCATGAGCCATTATCAAAGGGTAAGGGATTATTGGGTTTACCTTGGTCTGAAAAGGGGTTGCCGCCGCTGCCGCCACTGAAACCACCACAGGCTTCACCTTCTCCTCCTTCCCTCTCTTCCGGTTCTCTCTCTCTCTCCTCTGTTTGTCTCTCGCTCTCTCTCTTCGGTTCCTCTCTTTTCTGCGTCTCTCTCCCTCTCTTCGATCTCTCTTGAATAATAAATATTAATAATGAAGCAAGGTTGAGGTGAGGGTGTTTGGTTGAGGGGTTCGGCCACCGGAGCCTTCGCCGGAGAAGGAGGAGGCCTCCGGCCTCTTTCTCTTTCTAGCTCACTCTCTCTCTTTCTAAATCTCAGAAAGTATGTGTGTGTGTTTGTGAGATGAGTATGCACACACAGATGTATGTGTGTCTGATTTTATAATAAGCAAAAGGGTGGGTTGTCAAAAGAAAGGGGAGGACAAGTGTCCTCCTCTTGATGACTCACCCGATCCCGATCGGGTGCGCTTTGGGTTCGTTTCCCGTATAAACTCGTTCACGTAACGTGTATTATAATAATATAATATAACTAAATGGTTCGGTTTTCAGTTTCGCTCGATATCGACTCGATTAATATTTATTTTAGTTAACAATTTATTATAGAATGGTACTAAAACGCGAAAAAAAATTTAGGGGTCTGTACCGGGTTGTTACATTCTCCCCCCCCTTAAAAGAATTTCGTCCGCGAAATTATGGTTGTGGTAATATCTTGAAGTCCATTCATTTGCGGGCACTCGTTTGAATGGAAGAGCGGACAACTATGACATGGAAATCATGGAAGCAGGATCTGCAAACCTTTCGAGCTCTTTGTCGTTTGATTGGGTTGAAAATGATCCCATTTATTTCCTTATCAATTGGTGAAAACCAATACCCTGAAAAGGGATGAAAGGAATTTGTATTGACGAGAAAGGAAATACCGTCTTTATTCCTGCCAAGTTCCTCACCACTTGGGCTTTCGTAAAGAAGTATTCTTTATGCGGAATATTTTCCTTGTCGTTCACAATACATGATCGAAATGATTTTAATGTTCTTATCGTCAATCACTAAACTGTATCTTCTAGCTATGGCCAGAGAGTTTCATTGGAAAAATGGATTGATCGAATATCTTCCTTGCTTTCACCTTAATCCGACCGTCTTTATCCGATCAAAATCCATAGTTTGTCAAGGTTAACCCGAATGGATACCTTTGATTCGAAAATTGGACCAGAGCTAGTTCTTGGTTAGACTTCCAATCTCATTTTGATGTACCATCAGTGTTTATATATAGGGCGTACCGCAGCCAGCCCACCACACCGGTGATACTTCAAGAATGCAATAGAAATCTTTCCCAAAAACCTTCATAGAATTTCATACCCCAATAACGTATTTATAAATTCGTGATCGCACAATCGCGAATTTACTTTACATTAAGGCGGTAGATACAACTTGTTACTAGTTTGGAAATCAAATTAATGTTTGTTCTTGGTTAGATCTCTATTCTCATTTTTGACGTATCATTGGTGTTTATATATAGGGTGTACCGCAGCTAACCCACCACACCTTTGATACCTCAAAAACGTAATTAGAAATTCTAACCATAAACCCTTATGGAAAATTTATATCACCATAATGTATCTGTAAATTCACGATCACACAATCGCCAACTCACTTTACATTAGATGATAGGCACAGTTTTGATACTCGGTTTTGGAAAGAAGCTTAATATTTTGGTTCGCAGTCAACGTAGCTAAGAATAAAATCGGGACGGTTATCTAATTAACCAAGCTCTTCATAGCGTTCACATACGCTTTAGAAGTTTACACTATCCGAAACAAACTTAAATTTCTAGAGAATAAGAAACAACCACGAAAGTTTTTGCACTCAAGTGTCGCAAGAACGATCTAGATCATAGTTTCTAAGATCTCTTGACGACCAAACAAGAAAATTATCAAATTTCTGAATAGAATCGAGTAGCTCAATCTACAAGATTAACTGTATCAAGAAAAGTTTCTCAAAAATATCCCAAGAAAACGAGTACAATCGCTTGTTAATTCCAAAACTACCATCCATTGAACGAGAACACCATGGTTAGAAAACTAAAAGCACCAAAGTTAAGGTGAACTCTCACTTCGCCGGTCACACAAAGATATGTTTCATAGGATTTTTGTGTTCTAGGGTATTAATTTCGACTTTCGTGCCTATGACTTTTAATAAAATATCCCCGAAATGCCTTTGCGCCTGCGGATTCATGATTATGTTCGCGACCATAATCAATTCCTCGCCTCACTCAAGCATCCAAGTCTATTCCATTAAAGATCATAACACTTAGTCTTATGTTCTGTTTGATTATTTCGCAAGTTCGCTCATGTCTTTCAAGTATATCTTTTATCACTTAACGTTTTATCCCATGTGTTCAGTACCCAAGATTAACTCGTCCGGTATCCTCAGATTGCAACTCCGGTTCATCCATCAGGTTTCAGTTCTCCAAACCGAAATGTACTCTGTGGTTTCAAAGTCAGGATCCTAAGGTTCGTGGTTAAAGCCTAGCGGAATCATACACGCCGCGCTGTTTGCTCTGATACCAACTGTCACAACCCGGCCACAGGGGGCCTGGACGAAATAACAGATTGGTACAACATTCACGCGAATGCAAGCAACAGCGGAAGCGGTATAAAAATAACTAACTTTATTAATATAATTTATTTACATAATACAATTTCTTTAACTATCTCTAGTCCCTGATCGTATTTACACGGCTGGTTTCTATGGTTACTCGTTCGTCTTCTGGTTCGTCCACTGGTTGTGACTCCGAGTTGCAATCATACATTCTTCATATCTCCAATGCCGGTACCTGAACACATGCTTAAAATGGTTTTGGGTCAACAATAATGTTGGTGAGTTCGTGTGTTTAGTTACATAGGCGCCCAAATAGTTTATCAAAACAGTTTCAGTTATTCAAACAAGTTTAACAGTTTCAAACACGTTTTCCTGGTTATGGTGTTACAATTCTACAAGCTGGCCACTCAACCCTTGGCACCTAGCCCATGCCTAACCATGTCTAGATGTATCAACATAAACTATACCCGTTATTGTCATAGTTCTCAACCTATGTCCTGCCTCATAGGTTCCCCAATGGCAAAATATATGCCGCAACGACCCGTCGGTCTCAGTGGGGGTTTCCGGGTCTAGGCCGGACCACTGTGCGTGGGGGATTCCCCAAGTAGTACTACCCATATATTAAGTCGGCTCTATCCTAGAGTTAATGAGTGCCTGGTTCAGTATGCATAACAAGCAAGCAGGTAATCACGCTCTGTAAAACTAACACCCATAACAATGTACAAAACAGTTTAGAAGCATGCGTCACCCCAAAACATTTATAAAGTAAAAAGAGGGGAGTTCACGAAACTCACCTGTTTGCATAGCTCAATTATAAAAACCGGTGCTCAGTACCATATACTGACATCCTCCTGGTTGGGCCCTATGTCGACACACATTATTATTAGAGTTCAGTTTTATTCGTCATGGTTGCGTGTGGGGACGAGCTCGAGCGTATGGTTTTTAATATAGTTCCATTATTTGTAAACTAGTATCCGAAGCGTTCGTCTAAGTCTCACATATAACTTATGTTGATTCATTCAACTCGTAGGCGTCTATGTCTCATTCCTTCATTTCAAGTCTAAGGCGTCCAAGGTTTTGAGTCCTAAGTCCAATCATCGCCACTATAGTTCATAATACACCTTGGCGAGTTTATATAGAGGTATATAGTTAAGTGTCCGTTATAATCCTATGTCCAAGTGTCCGAGGTAATGTTTACAAAGTTCTAAGTGTTCAAATCTTAAGTCTCGACACAAGTTCTAGTTTGACACCTCTATGCTTATGTCCATAATCTTCCATTGTCCGAGCGTCGCCAATGTCCAAGTTGTCAAGTACCACTTCTATAACTAATATCCGGTTCTATCAAACTATGTCCCAATCATCCCAATTATTGCTAGTTCTATGTTATAATTAAGTATCTTTGTGAATGGTTTGTTTATCTACTCGTCAAGTCTCGCAAGTGTCGATCCCATCTTATGTCCTAGTCTTGTGCTCCAATGTTCAAGGAGTCGAGTCATGTCTCTTCCAATAGTAAGTTCAATGTCTGAATGTCCGAGCTACTAGTAATAATGTTTCTAAAGCTGTTCATGTGTCAAGTCCCAAAGTGTCCGAATTCTTGGTTATGCTAACACATATATGTATTCGCCTTTATGTTCGGTTCGTCACAATGCTCGTCAAGTCCCACACACAATACGTATTAATATTTATGTTTATAATAATAAATAACGAGATTTGGTTTTGGTTATACCTCTCATCATACTATGATTCATTTTTATCTAAAGCTGATTCGGTTGACCATTTGGTTGACTGAGTTGACTCAGTTGACTGAAGGTTGACCCGTCTCTTGGACCCGGACTCTTGACCCGAACCCTGCACTTGCATCCAATCACCACCATATTCGTCGCTGTGCATCATCTCCCAACCGTACCACCATAACCACCTCGGCAACCCACCATCTAGACCCACCTCTGCCAACCATCTTCGCACCCTCTATGAGCCACCGCTAACTGAACCACAACCACCAGCAACATCCCACCATCACCGTCGCCTGTCTTCCTGACCTCCCACCATAAACGCACACATCACACAACACCCATCACCTCAATCACCATAACCCAGACCAATGGAACCTTCAACAACCACCACCTCCTCCGTAGCTCCACCACACACCATCGTCACATTCAATATAACCACCATGAGCCATTATCAAAGGGTAAGGGATTATTGGGTTTACCTTGGTCTGAAAAGGGGTTGCCGCCGCTGCCGCCACTGAAACCACCACAGGCTTCACCTTCTCCTCCTTCCCTCTCTTCCGGTTCTCTCTCTCTCTCCTCTGTTTGTCTCTCGCTCTCTCTCTTCGGTTCCTCTCTTTTCTGCGTCTCTCTCCCTCTCTTCGATCTCTCTTGAATAATAAATATTAATAATGAAGCAAGGTTGAGGTGAGGGTGTTTGGTTGAGGGGTTCGGCCACCGGAGCCTTCGCCGGAGAAGGAGGAGGCCTCCGGCCTCTTTCTCTTTCTAGCTCACTCTCTCTCTTTCTAAATCTCAGAAAGTATGTGTGTGTGTTTGTGAGATGAGTATGCACACACAGATGTATGTGTGTCTGATTTTATAATAAGCAAAAGGGTGGGTTGTCAAAAGAAAGGGGAGGACAAGTGTCCTCCTCTTGATGACTCACCCGATCCCGATCGGGTGCGCTTTGGGTTCGTTTCCCGTATAAACTCGTTCACGTAACGTGTATTATAATAATATAATATAACTAAATGGTTCGGTTTTCAGTTTCGCTCGATATCGACTCGATTAATATTTATTTTAGTTAACAATTTATTATAGAATGGTACTAAAACGCGAAAAAAAATTTAGGGGTCTGTACCGGGTTGTTACAAACGGCACAAGCAAGTCAAGTTATCGAAATGATTCTATTACATAACAATTTTTTTCAACTTGAGATGGCTGTTGAAATAATAACAAGCGAACAAGCTGCCATGCCCGAATTCCTAAATGGGCTACAAACAACACTTCTCTCAGTAATCTAAGATAAGTGCACTGAAATCAGGGAAGGTATATTACAAGAAGTAGGTAAACGTAGGGCAAGAAAAGCATGCCCTTATGACAAGTTCATGGCATGCAAGCCTCGAACTTACGAAGGGGAGGTGAACCCTGTTGAATGCCAGCTATGGCTAAACGAAATGGAGGATATCTTCGACCAGGCTGATTGTGATGCCCGAGATCATGTGGTATATGCCACGGGTCAATTAAGAGATCTGGTCAAGAACTGGTGGGATGTTAAGAAAAGCGGGTTAAGCTCCGAGGCTTTGAAGGCTATGACCTGGGAAGAATTCAATGTCCCCTTCCTCGAACATCATAGCCCCAAGGTGGCTATAAACCAAATTAAGGAGGAATTCATGCGGCTTAGGCATAAAGGGGCGAGCATTGACAAAATCACGGGAATCTTCCTAGACAAGCTCAAGTTTTGTGGCGATCTAGCTCAAACCGAAGAGCAAAAGATCTACTACTACCATAACATGCTCGGGGCCGAGTATAGGGATTTCACTACTCCCTCGAAATACAAAACACTAACTAAAATTATCAATGCGGCCCGCGAGCGAGAGACAGAGCTTAAGAAACTAGTAGAATGGGGAGAGCGAAGGGTGGTAGATCCGAACCCAAGCCCAAGAAAGAAGCAGATAATAGGTGAAGTACCCAAGAAAGGAAATTCGAAGGGTGGATCACCCACTGCTTTCAAAATCTATGGAAAGGGGCACAATGGGGAGTGCTACTTTAAAAACAAACCATGCCCAAATTGCAAGAAGACGGGCCACATTGTATCCAATTGTCCCACCAAGGCTGACGTTTGCTTTAAGTGCTACAGGCCAGGACATAAGAAATCTGAATGCCCCAAGATCAACAAAGCGGGAGGAAAGCCTGAAACTGTGAGTGAAGCTTCTAAAGCGCGAGCGTGATCATTCAATATTACCGCGGAAGAAGCCAAGGTGGACCCGAATGTGGTCGCAGGTACATTCTCTATAAATTCCATACCCGCAAGGGTCTTATTCGATACGGGTGCTAATAAATCGTTTGTCTCGTACAAACTCATTCGGCACCCAACATTTACTTTAACTAAATTGCCTATTCCACTTGAAGTAGAAGTAGGTGATAATAAACACTTTATTGTTTGTGATGAATGTCAAGGTTGTGAAATCGTCATTAGCGAGGAGGAATTCCCCATAGACCTAGTGCCCATGAAGATGGGAGAATTTGAAGTTGTAATCGGAATGGATTGGCTATCCAAGTACCCTGCTAATGTGAACTGCCACCAAAAGGTGATACAACTACCGTCACCAAGCGAGAGGCATGTCAAGCTTTATGGGGATACGACTTGCAATCCCATCATTTGTTCTATAGATATGGCAAGAAAGCTGGTGCAACATGGACGCAAAGCATACCTTACCTATGTGACCGACTCTCAAAATGAAGCCTCAAAGATTCAAGACGTACCAGTGGGGCGAGAGTACGAAGATGTGTTTCCAAAAGACTTACCTGGGGTACCTCCCGAAAGGGAAATTGAATTTGAGATTGAGCTTGTTTTGGGGGCCAAGCCGATAGCTAAGGCACCGTATCGACTAGCTCCTCTGGAACTTCAAGAATTAATGATCCAACTTCAAGACTTGCACGAAAGAGGCTTTATTTGACCGAGTGTGTCCCTTTGGGAGCGTCGGTATTATTTGTGAAGAAGAAGAACGGGTGTCTCCGTATGTGCATCGACTACCGGGAGCTAAACAAGCTCATGCTGAAGAACAAATACCCTCTGCCACGCATAGACGACTTGCTTGACCAACTACAACGCACAAATTGGTTTTATAAAATTGATTTAAGATTGATACCATGAGTTGATGGTAAAAGAGGCCTATATGCCCAAAACTGTGTTCCATACACGATATGGGCACTACGAGTTCTTAGTGATGTCCTTTGGATTGATGAATGCCCCTGAGGTATTCATGGACTTAATGAATCGATTCTGTAAACCAATTGTGGATAAATCTGTGATTGTATTTATAGACGACATCTTGATCTATTCGAAAAATGAAGCGAAGCATGCCCATCATTTACGCTAGGTACTCGATACCTTGCGTAAAAAACGTTGTATGCCAAATTCTCGAAGTGTGTCTTTTGGCTTCGGGAGGTTCTATTCCTCGGGCACGTGATTAGCGCCGAGGGTGTATTGGTGGATCCATAAAAAATCGAGACCGTATCAAAATGGAATCCACCTAAAAATCCTTTGGAGATACGAAGGTTCATTCAAGACTTCTCAAAAATTGCCACCCCATTAACCAAGCTAACCCGCAAGAATGAAAAGTTCGTATGGGAAGAAGCACAAGAGCGAGCTTTCAATATGCTCAAAGAAAAGCTAACCCATGCTCCCGTGCTTACCCTGCCAGAGGGCACGGAAGTCATGGTAGTTTATTCGGACGCATCCCACCATGGGTTGGGGTGTGTATTGATGCAACGAGGAAAAGTAATAGCCTATAACTCGAGACAACTAAAGGCCCATGAGATGAAATACCCGACGCATGACCTTGAATTCGCAACCGCAATTTTCGCTCTAAAAATATGGAGGCACTATCTTTATGGACTGAAGATAATAATCTTCACGGACCACAAGAGCCTCAACTACTTCTTTGACCAAAAAGATCTAAACATGAGATAGAGGAGGTGGTTAGAATCGATGAAGGACTATGATTGTGAAATTGATTACCACCCCGGAAAGGCTAATGTAGTGGCTGATGCTCTAAGTCGTAAAACGAAGTATACCCCCATTCGTGTAAGGTCTATGCAACTCGTGGTGACCTCGCGTCTTCTAGATCAAGTTCGGGAAGCACAAGTCGAAGCTGTGAAACCGAAAAATTGGAAAAAGGAAATAATTGTGGGCTGATATTCCTCAAATTACACATATAAAAGACCCCGATTCACTCCCATTTTTATATGTTTTTGGACTTATACATGATGAATTGGTACTTATTTGGTATCTTTATGATTACAGGTCTTAAACGATGTCCCGGAAGTAAACCCGAAGAAAAACGAGGATTTCAGCCCTCTATCATGAGAACTTTTGCGCAGCAGCTGTTCGGATCGTTTTTACCCCTTCTAAAACCCAAAATCCGACTTCGACTTTCAAACAAGAATTGTTCTACGCTCCGAGAGCTTTCCAGGCATATAAAGAACACCTCCTAACGATTTTTCTACGATTTTATATGCAATTTTAAAGATCGTGCTGTCGTGCTGTTCTCTGTGAGCGGCCGCTCACTCTCTGTGAGCGGCCGCTCGCTCCTCCAGATCTTTTCAGAAACGTTCTAGAAGGCCTACGTCAGCTTACGAGCAACTTGCAACACTTTTTGAAAAGTGAGCGGCCGCTCACAGGCTTCGAGCGGCCGCTCACAGGCCCTGTTCTGCTATAAATGCCCCATTCAGCCCACTGATCGATTATTGGGTCTTGGAGAGGCGATTTTGGGCGATTTTCGGACGAATCAAGCTGCTGGAAAGCCGTGGAACAAGCTCGGGAATCCATCCAATCCATCCTTCATCATCCAATCCATCTCTTTAGCATTCTTATGGTTTGATCCTTTAAGCTTTTTAAGATCCAAATCTGATTTTGTATGCTATTGTGATGTTATTATAGTTAATCGTACGCCTACGGGCAAGAACATTAGTATTAGTTAGTAGTTAAAACAATCGTTTGTATGAAATCATGTTTTGTATGAATTTGGCGTTTTTCATGTTTGAATCTTGATGATCATAGCGCAACCTTGTTTCGTTGTTGTTAGATTTGTAGTTGTGTTTGGATGACTTTGATGATTGTCGAATGTGTTAGGCGGATTACTTGTTGAAGAAACCGTCCGTTTAATCGTCCGATAGTAGACTAGTTAACTTGTTAATAAAGTTTACACCAGGAAACTGTAACCGGGTATTGGTTTGGTTAAAGTCACTTGAATAACGATTATGAATGTTTACCGGCACGTAAAAGAGTTTTAAAAGCTTAATGGTGTTGTTACCAATCTTTGACACGGTTAATGATCTTTGTTAGTTGTTTTGGTGAAAATGGCGATCTTAGTAGATTTGTGTTCAAAGTTGGTAAAATGGAATAGGTTGTGAAATGCTCTACTTTATGCTAGTCTAGGTGGTCGTATTGTGCATTCGATATTGCTTTCCCGAACTAGTGCGGTTGAGGACTCCCGAAAGGTGATACTAACCTTTATTTAAAGATTCACATGAGATTATATCAGCTGCTCGCTAATGAACAACTTGAAGTGGTTAACGTGTGTATTCGTGTTAGCTTTCTGTATAGTTGTCATGTTAGGATGCCCGAAAGGGACACTAACTGTCGGAAAATGGGAATGTTGATCACACGCCTGTGTTTCATATGATATGTAGATAACATGCTAGGATTGAGTTTATAGTTACGTTTTCTATTTGGAGTCTTATATATGTTATTTACATGTTTTAGAATTAATTTAGTTTTAAACAAAACTCCAACTTATCTTTTACTTACTGGTGAATCGGGGATAGAGTTCTAGTACCATTGCTCCGCGCGCGTCCATGGATCGATACTTGGTTCTTATCTGTACTTACTACATATATGACAGGGTACACTTGCCCTAGTGTGTGTGTTTTAATATGAAGGTCGAAACCATTTTTATAAATATTAAAGCAGAAACGTGTGTTAAAATCCATTGTAAAATATGTATAGTTACGCACACGTCAAGTTTTTGGCGCCGTTGCCGGGGACGCGACGAGCTTTAGGAACGAACTGAGTCAACTTTTTACCAGTGTACATGCTTGTGAATACTTGTTTATACTTCGTTGATCGTAATTTCATTCATTTATTTGCATATACGATTCTTTGATTGTTTATTTGATTTATCTGTCTGTTGATATTTTGGATTGATTTTAGATTGGTTCATAGGTTTGCACATATATTCGTTCATTTATCTGCTTATAGGATTGTTTGATTGATTATTCGTTCATTAGGATGTTGATAGATTTAATTGATTGATTATTGGATTTATTGGTTTATTTATGAATTTGATTTATTGTTTATTTGATTGATTAGATTTATTTGTTCGTATTTGAACTAATTATTAATTTCATGCTTTGAATAGTTTTATGCGTTGTCTGTTTGTTTCTGTTCATTTTATTGATTCTATTGGTTTTTATTTGATTGTTATGTATATATATACTTTTTATTTTACTTAAATATACAATGGAAGTCTGGGTATGCTATGTTTAAATTTGATGGTTCGGATGCTTTTATGAATGGTTTGGGTTAAGAAAAATTGGGAAATTTATTTAATATAGAAGTGGTTTTAATAAAAATAATTTTCTGTGAAAAATACTTCCTTGCGATTTGCAAAGAAGTTGGGCTTATGGTTCCGCTTTAAGCGAGTTCCTAATTACCCCGGGTTTTATCTTTTATTGTTCGCGATACGCGAACAGGATCACCAGAGTCCTTCGCGTGACGTGAATAACCGCTATCTTCCGTTTTTAACTCAATACATTGGCATCCATCATCGTTTCTATCCATCAACTTCCGTTATATTGATTTTTGGTGAAAAAGGGTTGTTTTCGCGCAAGCAAAAGACGGTCTTTATCTTATTGCAACGCGCGAGCGCCTTGAGTCATTGTAGTCACTTGCGCCACGCGAGAAGCGGTCTATACTTCTTCGCGATGCGCGAGCGACTCAGATTTCGCTGAAAATATTGTATATTTTCATATTTTATATATTATCATAATTTAAGTTTAGTGTATAGTTTTTAGTATGTTTATCTGTGTATATTCCTTCCGTTTTTCTTAGATCAAGTCTGTAATTATTTTGTCTGTAATTATTTCGTACATTGCGTCAGTTTAAGTGTGGGGATGGCCGATGTCTGTTCATTGCTTGATCGATCTTCTCGCCCGTACTCAATCTCCATTCGGGCGAAAGCGATCTTTAAGAAAATCTTTTATGAAAACGGCCATTCCAATAAGTTAAAGTCCAAGTTGGACTGCGTTTAAAAGTCAACGGGCAGCAACTAAAAATATAAAATTAAAACCCGTATGACCCGCATGTGGAAAAATTTGAATTCCACGACCGCGCGCCTAAACGCGTGTGGAAAACCGAGTCCAGCTATCGACTCACTCACTCGAGCAAAATGTAGCGATGTGCAAGGGCAGAAATGTCCTATAACTTCATAAAGTTTTTAGCCAGGATTGATTTGCGCCAGATGATTGTGTGGAAAGTCGCTTCAAAACCGTGTTATTTTACTAAGAAGCGTAGCAAAACAGGTAAGTTGGTTGTTTGTGTCGAAACAGAGCGAGCACTTGCAACTTCTACTCAAGAACACACACACAAACACCTTTCAATTCCACATCAATTCTTCAAATCAAGGTATGGGTCTTCCTCTTTCTTGTTATTTTTCTTGTTCTAGTGTAGATTAGTTTAAATTTTTGCAATCTTTTCATGATTTTAGGGTCCCTTCATAATGTTTAACAAACCCTAGTGTTCTTGAATGGATTGTATGCTTTGATAGTTTAGATTAGAGGTTATTGTTGTCCAAATCTTTGAGTTTTTGAGGTTTTCTTCATAATGTTTAAACTAAATCCGAAAAAATTTTAAAGATTTGTGTGATTTTGTAACCTTATGTTTAGTGTAGTTTAGTATAAATGTAGATTAATTTCATAATAGGGTTGTATGTTAGTGTAATTTAGGTTTGTTTTTGGAATTTTGGGGATTCTTCTTAAATGTTTAAACATCCCCAAATTCCTCATGTTTTAGGTTATAATTTGTTGTTCATGATCTTGATTTCTTGGAGTTTCCTTCATAAATGTTTAACAAAACCCCAAAACTTTAAGATTGTTAGTGTTTTGATAGTAGTTTAGATAGTTTTGTTCGTAAAACGTTGGGGCGTTCTTCATAATTAAACAAACGCGCCCCAAGTTCTATGATACTTCATAATAATTTGGTTTTTAAAACACCTTTCGCGGGATAACTTGAATTTAAAACGATTTTGCAAAATCATAGCGCGTAGGTGTTCAAAGTTCCAAATTTGTTTGAAAACTTCATAAGTGTGATGATGAATGGATAGCTTTGATGTGTTTATGCTTTTGTCAAGAATGGTGGTAGTGCAGGAACAGACGAGCACCGGTATGGATGCTCAATGCAGTCACCATGCTTTTAGGGATATCACCACCAGGGGAGTATTATTCTCCCTTTTCACACAATAGTTAGCTAATTCATAAACGCTTTCTATTTTTCACATTGGGGACAATGTGACGTTTAAGTGTGGGGAGGGATTATATAATTTTCTAGTTTGTCCTCTTGTGTTTTTACTTATATATATAAAAAAAAACTTTATAAGTACATATATGTATATATATTTATAATAAACATCAAGCCTAACAAATTTTTGATAAAAATAACTTGAGGCGCGACAAACGGACGTGAAACTAGCATACTAAATCTGTACATTTGCACCCATTTCCTTCCGGTTACGTGAGCATTTGAGCCTATTAGTATAGATTTCATTTCTTTGACATGCTTATCGAGTGAGCCGGATGTTTGTGCCATTTAGAACTTGTCATTAGCATGCTTGTTTAGACCAAATTCGTGTGAGATTGTATGAAAATGATTGAGGCATTTAGGATACCCTTTTGATTTAGCCTTTTCTTTTCGTTCTATCTGTTTCCCGCACCCAAAAAAATTATCCCCTAGTTAACCACGTTGAGCCTAATCCCGTGTTTTTTCTTATTCACCACACCATTTCACCACTAAACCAAATTTGGCCTTTTTCTTTTAAACCTTTTGTGTTAAAACTCGGTTTAGGTTAATGTTTGACTCGTTTTTGCGTTGTAAATAGTTCGTGTTCGGGTTTGTATATTTAGAGCCCGCATGTTGATTATATTCGTGTTTTAATATCAGTTATATCATAGATATTTATGTTGAAAAAAAAAGAAGGAAAAGAAAAAAAGAAAAAAAAAGAAAAAAGAAAAAAAAATCCAGAAAATTCCAGAAAAATAGAACACCCTAAAATATGGTGAATTAGCAGTGTTCGAGCAGTTTTCGGGGCAATAAAGTTAGAAGTTATATGTTTAGCTCGATTTAAATAAAATTCGGGTATATTTGCGTGTGTATTGTATAGTAGTTTTTGCTTCAGTTTAGTTAGATTTAACCGCCGAGTTTTAGCCATTTCGTCACTGTTTATATATCCATTCCACACCCTTACCCTTGCCTGACATTACAACCCTCATAAGACCTCTTGATTTGTGCTCTTTCACACGTTAGTTGGTGAAGACTAGATCTTTTGACAAGCTTATGATATTACACGATTCATTGTCTGGGCAATGGAGCGATTTACACATACACATTACACGTATGTATCATAAATAAAACTGAGTGTGTGTGAACATTGTGAGTCGTGTACGGGTTAGCGTGCTTTGTGGATCGAAAGTGAATCGTTGCTTTTCAGTTATCTTGTCACCTGTTTATATCTTTTGTAGGCTTGATTATTATCGTTTGTACCGGTTATATTTTGTCTTTGTTGCCACTTGGCGAGTTTTTTGTTTATTTATGTTTTGTTGTTTGCTTGAGGACAAGCAAAGTTCAAGTGTGGGGATGTTTGATATTCCTCAAATTACACATATAAAAGACCCCGATTCACTCCCATTTTTATATGTTTTTGGACTTATACATGATGAATTGGTACTTATTTGGTATCTTTATGATTACAGGTCTTAAACGATGTCCCGGAAGTAAACCCGAAGAAAAACGAGGATTTCAGCCCTCTATCATGAGAACTTTTGCGCAGCAGCTGTTCGGATCGTTTTTACCCCTTCTAAAACCCAAAATCCGACTTCGACTTTCAAACAAGAATTGTTCTACGCTCCGAGAGCTTTCCAGGCATATAAAGAACACCTCCTAACGATTTTTCTACGATTTTATATGCAATTTTAAAGATCGTGCTGTCGTGCTGTTCTCTGTGAGCGGCCGCTCACTCTCTGTGAGCGGCCGCTCGCTCCTCCAGATCTTTTCAGAAACGTTCTAGAAGGCCTACGTCAGCTTACGAGCAACTTGCAACACTTTTTGAAAAGTGAGCGGCCGCTCACAGGCTTCGAGCGGCCGCTCACAGGCCTGTTCTGCTATAAATGCCCCATTCAGCCCACTGATCGATTATTGGGTCTTGGAGAGGCGATTTTGGGCGATTTTCGGACGAATCAAGCTGCTGGAAAGCCGTGGAACAAGCTCGGGAATCCATCCAATCCATCCTTCATCATCCAATCCATCTCTTTAGCATTCTTATGGTTTGATCCTTTAAGCTTTTTAAGATCCAAATCTGATTTTGTATGCTATTGTGATGTTATTATAGTTAATCGTACGCCTACGGGCAAGAACATTAGTATTAGTTAGTAGTTAAAACAATCGTTTGTATGAAATCATGTTTTGTATGAATTTGGCGTTTTTCATGTTTGAATCTTGATGATCATAGCGCAACCTTGTTTCGTTGTTGTTAGATTTGTAGTTGTGTTTGGATGACTTTGATGATTGTCAAATGTGTTAGGCGGATTACTTGTTGAAGAAACCGTCCGTTTAATCGTCCGATAGTAGACTAGTTAACTTGTTAATAAAGTTTACACCAGGAAACTGTAACCGGGTATTGGTTTGGTTAAAGTCACTTGAATAACGATTATGAATGTTTACCGGCACGTAAAAGAGTTTTAAAAGCTTAATGGTGTTGTTACCAATCTTTGACACGGTTAATGATCTTTGTTAGTTGTTTTGGTGAAAATGGCGATCTTAGTAGATTTGTGTTCAAAGTTGGTAAAATGGAATAGGTTGTGAAATGCTCTACTTTATGCTAGTCTAGGTGGTCGTATTGTGCATTCGATATTGCTTTCCCGAACTAGTGCGGTTGAGGACTCCCGAAAGGTGATACTAACCTTTATTTAAAGATTCACATGAGATTATATCAGCTGCTCGCTAATGAACAACTTGAAGCGGTTAACGTGTGTATTCGTGTTAGCTTTCTGTATAGCTGTCATGTTAGGATGCCCGAAAGGGACACTAACTGTCGGAAAATGGGAATGTTGATCACACGCCTGTGTTTCATATGATATGTAGATAACATGCTAGGATTGAGTTTATAGTTACGTTTTCTATTTGGAGTCTTATATATGTTATTTACATGTTTTAGAATTAATTTAGTTTTAAACAAAACTCCAACTTATCTTTTACTTACTGGTGAATCGGGGATAGAGTTCTAGTACCATTGCTCCGCGCGCGTCCATGGATCGATACTTGGTTCTTATCTGTACTTACTACATATATGACAGGGTACACTTGCCCTAGTGTGTGTGTTTTAATATGAAGGTCGAAACCATTTTTATAAATATTAAAGCAGAAACGTGTGTTAAAATCCATTGTAAAATATGTATAGTTACGCACACGTCATGGGCCAGGTGAAAGACTTAGTGGAAGGACCTAACGAGTTAAAAACCCGATTTGGGGGAGTTTGGGTTCCAAACACATGTGGGGTTAAGGCCCCGTTACTCGAAGAAGCCCATAAATCCTACTATTCAATTCACCCGGGGCCACTAAAATGTATAAAGACTTAAAATCTAACTATTGGTGGCCCGGGATGAAACGGGAGGTTGCGAAACACGTTGAAAGGTGCATGACTTATATGCAAGTCAAGGCGGAACACCAGAAGCCATACGGGAAACTCTCCCTTGGAAATAACCATGTGGAAATGGGAATACATTGCGATGGACGTATTAACTAAGTTACCCTATACGACATGGGGTTTCGATGCGATTTGGGTGGTGGTGGATCGATTAACAAAAAGCGCGTATTTCATCCTAATACGCGAAACGTACACGTCCGAGAAAATGGCGGACATATTTTTAAATGAAATAGTCATACATCACGGGGTACCCGTGACTATCATTTCCGATCGAGATCCACGGTTCCCGCGTGCTTTTGGCGTGATTTTCAAACGCAATTGGCTTCAAAAGTGCATCATTGAATTTGGGGGAAGTCGGGATACCTACCTGCCATTGGCGGAATTTTTTTATAATAATAGCTTTCATGTTAGTATAGGTATGCCCCCTTTTGAATCGTTGTACGGGAGAAAGTGTCGGACACCCGTATGTTGGGGTGAACTGGGTCCACGTGAACTCGCTCACAAAGAGGTGGTCAAAATAACTAATGAGAACATTGATGTAATTCATGCACATCTTAAGGAAACTCAAGATAGACAAAAATCCTACGTAGATAAAAGGGGAAATCCTATAGAGTTCCAAGCAGGAGAATTCATAATGTTAAAATTTTCCCCTTGGAAGGGAGTCATCCGTTTTAGAAAGAAGGGAAAGTTGGGTCTGATGTTCATTGGTCCATTCAAAATCCTTGAACGTGTGGGACAAGTAAACAACCGGTTGGAATTATCCAAAGATCTAAGCCGTATACATGATACAATTCATGTCTCTTACCTCCGAAAGTGCTTATCGGATCAATCAATGTACGTACCATTGGAGGAAATTGAAATCGACGATAAGTTAAACTATGTGGTGCGACCCATAGAAATCCACGACCGAGAGACGAAGCTTCTTAGAAAAAAGAGCTTGGAACAAGTCAAAGTCAAATGGGAACACCGGAAGGGATCGGACATCACATGGGAATCCGAAGAAGAAATGAAACGGCTCTATCCTCACCTATTCAGCACGTTCCTAGTTTTGAGGATGAAACCGTCTTTAAGGGGGTGGAGTTGTAACGCCCCAAATTATCCTATTAACTATAATCCTTGTGGTAACGAATAATGTGAAGTTTTAACCGAACAAGTGATGAGGAAATCTTAGCATTTCCACCTCGGCCTTATAACCTGGTCATACTCGTTAGAAAAATGGCTTAGATAACACATAATGCTAACTTGGTTAGTGACAAAACTTTAAAACTTGACTCATGTATCTTGAGGGACTAAAATTGCCAAGTAACAAACTTGGACCCAAGACTTAACAAAAAGGAAACATGAAACCCATTCTCCCTGGTCTTCGCTTCATGCCAACACACACACACACAGACAAGGCAAAGTTCTGATTCTAGCAAATCCATACAACAATCAAGGTGTTAACCTTTGCATGAACGAATTTCTGGTCATCTAAGGCCTAACTATCATCTAGAGTTATGTCTTTGATAAATTGTTAGTTATGAAGACGTCTCTAGTATAGAATAGCCTTAATACGGATTAATCTTAAGTGAATAAGGATAATATTAACCTAGATGAGGAAATCCTTGAAGTTCATGTTATGAACTTGGTGGGTTATGGGTTGTAAGCAAGAACCTATGATTCTTGACAATATAGTGTGTGTTTGAAACCATTAATTGTGAGAATTGGCGAAAATAATGTTGATTGTATGATACGAGCCTTGAAATTGATATGAGTAGGATCTTCATGATCTAGATAGCCATTAAATGAAATCTGCAAAACAGTGCCCACCAAGTCTTTGATAAAACGCCACAATGGGGCTTGACTTCATTGAAATGCTTATTGATTTAATTAGCATAGACATATTGTTGATAAACGCATATGGTTGTTTGAAATCGCAACTAACAGCCAATGCTTAAATGCCTATGTGAATGCATCTAGGTGTCAAGCAAGAGACCTCGAGGAGTAGCTCGAGCAAGGAATTGAAACTAAAGGGGCACGAATAATGTAAGTCATCACCATGACTTTCTTTACACAAGTAACTGTTGAGTTATATCAATAGGAATGCCATGAAAGTGAAAAGCTCTTGTTATTCCCAATTAGCTTAACGCATAAGCAGACTTCTCACACTTTGTATGAAAAATGCACTTTGTACAGAAACCTCACCCTATATATATGTATGTATATATATATATATATATATATAAATCTAGTGCTTAGTACACGTATAGGGCAAGCGAATGGATCAGGTAAACAAAAGGCTAAGCTTAGGGAATCTTCTACTTTCATATTTGGGCTCATTGGGTCCTAACAGGCAAGGTTGCAGAAGGCGCTAGGCGGGCGGTGAGGTCTAGCCTAGGGACTAGGCGAAATTAGGCGTTTTGGTATTTTTTATACGTATTTTATATATATATACACACAAATTTAGATGTTTTCTGAAAATAAGTTAAGATACATACATACACATAATACTTAGAAATACTTTGAAAATATGTATAATTTCACAAATTTATATATATATATATAACATGAATTATATAGTTATTATCATATTATGTACAAATTTACAAGTTTGGGGATAAATTGTAAAGTAATAAAGATAGAGGGGGTTAAATGTTAAAACAACAAAACTTCTTAAAACCTAAAAAAACCCACGTATATAAGCTGCCTCTTCAGCCTTCTTCTCCATTAATTCAAACAGCCTACATCAAAAAAAAACCCTAGCTCCAAATTTGCATCATGGGTTTGATTTCTGGAAATAGAGACAAGAACAAGTCCGATCTTGGTTTAAATCAAGGTAAGAACCTTCTTAGAAATACTTAGAAATTAAAAAAATACAAAAATTTAAAAAACCTACCGCCTAGGCCCGCCTAATGTCTGTCTAATGGCCAAAACGCCTAGGATCCCGACTAGCACCTTATTCCGATTTCCCCTTCAACCTAGCGCCTAGGCGGCCGCCTAGGCCACCTTCTGCAACCTTGCTAACGGGTCAAAATAGGGCAATGCCAATTGATTGATTAAATGAAACGTGGGAGTTAACTTAGTGATAGGATGCTTAAAGGCGGGTAAACATGGCTTAAATGGTGCGAGTTAGTTCCCATAAATGGTGCGAGTTAGTTCCCACATAAAGGTCATATGCTATCTATTTATTTCTCGGATCAAATGCGTAAGTTCAACTTGTTAAAAATAAGTTTAAGAGCTTTTCCAGCAGGCTCAGACCATACGCTACGGCTGAGAGCCGTAACCTACGGTCTAGGCAAGCTCCAGGATCAGGAAATGTGAGCCATAACCTACGGCCAGGTTGCATTGTTGCAAGAGGTGCAAAACCGACGGCTGGCTGGCCGTAAGCTACGGCGGGTTATTTAAAAAAATTGCCTTCCTTGCTTATACTTTTAACCATTCCCAATCCTATATGATTCGTTAATCATTAATTGTGTGAATGATGTGTAAAACTCTTAGGTGCGACGAATTACAAGCTGGATGATGATCATTAATGACGCTAGAATTGAATGCTTAAACATAGAGCGCTTCCGCAAGACTTTGTTAACACAAATTCTAGACTTCCGTTCATTTTGGGTTGTTAAAATTAGTAGTCATGTACTTAAATCACTACTTAACTATGTTTTGAAACTAAAAATGTTTAAGTCCTAATCTTTCTAATCTCAATCAAGTATATTTAGCCTTCTTATCAATTTAATCACGATTAGACTTGTATTTATATCACTCTATCCTTAATTAAAGAACAGGGTGTTACAATATAGTATTCAACACTAATAAAAAGTCTAAATATTGCATATATCAGAAAAGTGTAAGATGAAATAAATGGAGGGATTAAAAGGAAATACCTGTCTACCATCCAAGCATGATCAAAGCGAGTTCCCAGGGAGGTGTTATATGGTTTATAGACATACAATGACCAACTAGACTCAAATTCATTCGCAGAAGTCATTACGTATATATTCATCCTCTTGTACCATGCATCTTCATGTGAAAATATGTTGCCACTGAAACATGCTCCAATATACACAACCTACATTTTTTTACATGTTAGATATATTCTTAAAGATTACATTGGAATATGGATTATTGATTACCAATGATTTGTATCTTTTAAGCTTATGAGCATCTTCAAATATCAACGCTAATGTGCGACTATCTATCCGTTGCCTACCCATTTCTACAACAAAAAGTAAGATATATTAGTAAACATGATGAGTTTTTTACTATATTGTAAATAAACATTTTTAAACACTTACCTAGAAAGTCACGATTTCCATGACCACTGAAGAAAACAAATATCCTATCGTTTGGTCCGCTACTTAAGACCTTTCCGCTACCTCCTTTTCCTTTATCTTTATCGCCGTTCAGAACTGCTTTTAGATTCTCAACAGTCATATCACTACCAGTGTAGTCCTATAACATAACATCATGCACTTAGTTGATTTTATACTAGAATTTTTAATAGAAGATACATTAAAAAGCAAAGCAGCCCACCTTTGGGACTCCTGCGTATACATCTTCACGATCTGGGTAATTGATTATAGTTCCGGGTTGCACATTCTTAACATTGTTAGCGATATCATTATTCATGAATACAACTATATCCTCCTCCTTTATGCAGCCCTTTTTCAGTAACTGAAACGAACCGCATATATCTGCCTGCAATCCAAAATTACTCTACTTTGAATAAATTATATATATATATATATATATATATATATATATGGAAGAGATATAATGAAAACTCACACTTAGAGTGAAAACTCCGGAAACTCCTACTTCCCGAGCTTTTTTTATGAAAAAATTTACGGCATGTAATACACATGATTTTAAACATTTTGAGCAAAAAAAAAATCAAAAAAGCGTCGAGCGGTTTTTTTTAAATAATTAAGTTTTTGTGTAACAAATGTTACACGAAAATAACATATGTTACACAAAAAACTTATTTAAAAAAAACCCTTCGGCGCTTTTTTGATTTTTTTTTTTGGCTCAAAATGCTTAAAATCATGTATATTACATGCCCTAAAATTTTCATAAAAAATAAGTTTGTTTTATAGGGTTTTCTATGGTTTTCACTCTAATTTGGGTTTCTAGTATAACCTTCCATTATATATATACACACAAACTGTAGGAAAATAGGTTTTTGTAAGAAGTGTGAAAAGCATTAAAAATTGATATGTTGTGTATTTTCGGTGTATATCTTCGACCTTTATGGATGGTTCGAGATGCACTATTTATTTGTAGATTGAAACATACGTTGCTGCGTCGGGCAACTTATATTATTTTAATAATTATTTTCGGCCTATGTTCCTTTGAGGGGGTTTTGGCCTTAACTTGTCCCTTCGATCAGGGGGTTATAAAGTTTTGGTTTGTTAGTTTGGCTTTTTAAATGCGTCCATGTAGTTTCTACCTTGGTCAAACGTTTTGGTACTTGCAAGCTTTACACTTCATAGTGTGTGGTATATCGTTTTAGGTTCGGTGGCCTTATGCCCGTCCAAACACACCTTTTTTGACCTTCCAAGGGGTAAGTTAGGGTTCTTACAATATTATTTTGTCGACAATTTTACTTAACTTTTTATGCATGCAACGGCTATGTTAGCCATGCTGTATGAGATAGGTAATTCCCATTTTTTTGAAGCATTTGGTTTATTTGAACATATTTTTGTGCCTTATCTCATTTTCTGGTACGGTTTCGATAACGATCGTTATGCCCATCATTATCGGTTTCGGCCATGTATTCGTCTTTTTAGAGAAGGGGTCGAAGCCGTAAGAGATCTCTTGTTTTTAGCGTGTTTCTTGCTTCGACCCTTCATAATATATTTGTTTCGTATGTCTTGTTTGGAGTTTTTTCCTCCGGCTAAGGTAGTTATTTGTTAGACATATAAGCCATGAATATTCAAACAATACCTGAAGATCCAAAAGTTAGGATATACCTTGCTAATGAAGAAGAAGGCTGCTAACTTGATAAGACCTTTTATGGATTGGACCTACAAAACTAGCAGACCGTTAGGCTCGTCACAGGGGGGCAGGGAGGGCCTCTCTGTGACCACCCTCCGGCGTGAGGATAAGTATTGGTTTAGTGAGATAAAGAGAGTTTAGAGAGAGAGAGAGGGAGGTTCGGAGTGTATGTGAACATAGCTTACTTGTACTTTGTGAAGGGGTTTTTATACTAGTCAGAATGTTTATACTTTATTCGTCCTAGATGTACTATCTTTCGGAGTCTTTGTCCTCCGGCCGTTTATTTTGGTGAGATGCGGGAGTTGTGTCGTATGGAGTCATGGCTCATGGATACGAGCCGCGTCTTATGGTGTTTGTTTCGGAGATGAGGTTCTATACCTCTTCATGTCCCCCTAAGTCCATAAGTTAGTTTATAACTTAGTGGAGTTTGGCTGATGCTCGTTACTGCTTGCCAGCTATTTTTTTGGTCGCGGCACGTGGAGGCGTCCTGGGCCATGTACATTGGATGGGACATGACGGTTATTTCAAGATGCTACTGACCGTCAGATCATTTCTCAAATCGTTTGGATTTCGACACTTGTCTCCACGCTAGGGTTTCTCTTTCCCACTATATAAGGGGTTTATCCCTTTTGTCTTTTTTACTTTTCACTTTCCCCAAAAAGTTTTAACCTTTTTCTCTGCTGTAAATCCCTTTTCCAAGCCATCCTTTGCCTGTTCGTCTTCCGTCTGTACGTCTTCCATCTGTTTCTTTTTCAGGTTCGTCCTTCCTTCCTATTTTTTAAAGATTTTTAGTTCTTTTGTTAAATATGGGGAAGGATAATATGGGTGTCAGTTTTTCTGTATTAACCCAAGATAAACTTGATAAGTTCATACGGGATTATAGAATTCCCCTTGATTTGAATCCTGAACTTCCGGCTCCTGATCAGCCCATCTACCCTCCTCCTACCGGTAAGTTTGCTTTTTACACGCGTGTGTGTGATTTTGCAAACTACCGGATTCCTTTGACAAAATTTCTATTCAAGGTTCTTTCGTTCCATGGGGTTCACTTTTCTCAAGTGAATCCTTTTGGTTTGGGGAGGGTTTGTCACTTTGAGTTGAAATGTCGGGCTTTAAGGGCGAAGCCCGATCTTGACGTGTTCCGGGCATTCTACAAGTTAAATCAAGCTGGCGATTGGTTTACCTTTGAGAAAAGGAGGAAGAAAGCATAGTGCCATGGTGAGGATACCTCCAGCTTGAAGAACTGGAAGACGCAGTTCTTCTGGTTGGATGATAGATGCTTACCTAGGGCCATGGTGTCTGTGTGGAGAAAAGACTTTGAGTCTACCGAATGGGAGTTGCCAGGGGATTTTGCTTGTGATGCTTCCTTGTACAATAAGCTTGTGACTCATAAGTCAAATATTAGGAAGTATCCGGAACATGTTTTGGTGCTTGGAGGTGTTAGTAGAATTTGGGATGAACCGGATCGATGGCCGATCGTGTTGTATAAGAATAAGGGTGAGGGCCGTTTCTTGAGCTTCGCCTTGTATTGTGTAATGTAGCTTCTGACCCTTTTTTGTCTTAATGCAGAAATGTCGCTGTTGGCAGCTTTGAAGTTTGAAGACTACGATGATGATGACTTTCAGGTGTCTAGTGAGCCTATAGGCTCAAGCAAGCCCATTTTGGAGCAGGTATCGAAGCTGCAGGCCCCTATTCGTCCTCCAGGTTATGAGGAGGAGCATGTTGAAGGAGCCGGAGGCGATGGCCAAGATGCGGCCGGTGGTGAAGGTAGTGGTGGTAAGATTGGTGGTACTGATGGCAAGGACATCGAAGGTGGGAGTGGTTTGGAGAAGGAGATTGTTGATGAGGGGGGGCTACTGTAGGCCACCTATTTCCGAAGCCGGTGCCTATAAGATCCGTTGATTCGTCTAGTACTTTTAGTGTTGATGATGAGGTTGCAGAGGATGTGTCTCTTGACCTAAATGTTCATGCTAGGAAAAGGAAGCCTGAGTCTTCCAAGGCTAAGAAGAGTCCCAAGAAGGTGAGGTTCATTCAGACCGGTACCCCTCCTCCCTCTAAAGGCACTATCTTAGATGAGTTTGATCTTCATCTTACTGGGGGCAAATCCCCTCGAGATGGTGCCCCGGTCTATATGGATGTTCCGGAGGAGGGTAAAGGTGGTGATGGTAGGCAGAGTACAGTACCGGGGGTTGAAGACGCAGGTGGTTTCTTCATATCTTCCCCTGGTAAGTTTTCTGGTCGTTTCTCTGTTTTTCGTGCTAGTGAGGAGAATGAGTATGGTGCATCTTATTCTCCTTGTTGGTTCGAGGCAGAGACACTGACTATGTTTAATCTTGTAGATCCTTTGGACGATCTTATGGAGGTGGACCCGGCTACGGCTGAGGATGTCTTCGTCCCTGACTGGGACTTGAAAAATGGTTCTAGGGTGATCGACGCTTTGTCGTCTAAGATGATGCTGTTTAACCTTCATACCCATGCTGATCACGCCCATTACCGAAAGATGAAAGATGGTGATTTGGGTGATACGTTGATGGTGAACCAAGCTCAGTCCAACTTTCTTGTTGCTGAGGTTTATCAGAGATGGGTTGAGTCGGAGCTTCAACGGGGTAGGTTGATGAAGCGAGCTACAGATGGTGTTGTGCCCGAGGCTTTGAAGAATTGTCAAGAACAATTAAAGTCGGCCAATGCTTCTCTCGCAGCTGCTTGTGAAGATCGGGACAAGCATCAGAAGGAGGTTGTTAGTTTGCAGGAGAAGCTTCAGCTTGCTGACCAAGCTCACGAGGCTTCCAAGAAAAAGTACATTCAATCTATAGAGGAGCTTGAGCAACTGATGAAGAAGACCAAGGAAGCTGCCGATGCATTGGTCAAAGGTACGCACCTTGTCTTCCTTGTTCTTTCTTTCGTTTTAACACTTAGTAATTTTTGATTGTTTTTGTTTGAATGTAGACAAAGAGGTGGCTCAAGCAGGTGAGAAGGAAGCCTTGAGGCTTGGTGAGGGTTTGAAGGCTGAGATGACGAAGCTGAAGGGGGAGAAGGATGGTTTGTTGAAGGAGTTGGAGCTGCTGTTTAGTCTGAAACAGTTCATCTTGACCGAGGGGGTAGAGCTTGTATCCCAGCATATCCGCAATTGTCCTTCCATGAAGGCTGCGGTGGCTGGAGTAAACAATGCTATGAATGGCGTAGGGTTTAATGCGGGGGTGAGGGCAGGTTATGCTGCGGCCACTCAAGGTGTGCCTTTGAAGGATACCCCCAAGTTGATTCCGAACGCCAAGCAATTGTTGCTCGATGCAGTGAGATGTTAAGACGAAGTTGCTATTCCTTCTATCTCCAAGCTGCAGGATCTGGTCTCTGAGCCCCCGGAAGCTGTTGTTAAGGCTTTCAAGGATTTGTTTGTGGTTGGTAACTCCTCTCAAGGTTGAAGTAGATAGTTCTCTCCCGTTCCTCCACATAGGTTCGGTGATCTACTTCACCTTAAAATTTGTGAAGCTTTTTTATAACTCTTTGTACCACCCGTTCCTCCATATAGGTTCGGTGTTTTAATGGTTTGTCTCTTGTGAAACTTCCTTTTGAATCGTTGTATCCTCCGTCCCTTTCTAAGGGGTCGGAGTTTGTTTGACAATCGTCTTTGGTTGCACATGGTGCACCAATTTTGTATGGAACTAATGTAACCGAAGCTCATGGAATGAGCGGACATATATTTTTAAGTAAATGGGAATTTTTAGTAAACTATCCTTGTGTTTCGGATGTTATTGTTTTATTTTTTCTAAGTATAGATTTGTTTATGTGAGTTCTGAAGTTCATGTAGGCTTCAGCTTATATTATGGAAACTTTGTCATGCGTCCATGATTTGTTAAGTTTCGGTCAAAAGATATGTCTTAAGTGTTTCGAGATTTTTCATCCTTAACTGCTTATAACATTCGAAGTAGAACGTTCGTTTTTCGCGTTTTGTAAAGTTAAAATGCTATGTAGTCTTTTTATGGGGTATCTTTTAAGTTCGGTATTTTTTGGTCCTCGAACTTGTATGATCAAGAAGTCCGGACGAAAGGGCCTTTGATACCCCCATGCCCTAATTCTTATCCCCTCTTCTAGTGCCGAAGTACTTTTACTTCTTCCACCGAAGCTTGCATATCGTTTTTTCAATATACGTATAAGTGAATGACATGAGAATGGGTTTTCTAAAGATCGAACTTTTTATTATATGAGACCGGCCGCGTCTCAAATACTAAGTACGGAGAATTTTATCATTCCGCAGTACAATTAAAATAAAAGGAAACTAAGGGTGGGGCATTCGCATCCCACTTTTACATTAAAAAGTAAAAAGAGCTATTTTATTGGTCGATCCTTCTCTTTAGATGAAGCATTTTTTAAGGTGAATCTCATTCCATGTTCGAGGAACTTCATCCCCATTGAGAGTAGCGAGTCTATAAGCTCCTTTTTCTCCTGCTGAAGTAATGATGTATGGTCCCTCCCATTTAGGACTCATCTTTCCAGGCTTTTCCATACCACTAGCCTCATTACTCCGTATGACGTACTCTCCAATTTTGAATTTCTTTTCTCGAACCTTGGAATTGTAGTACTTTTCCAAGGTTTGTTTATATTTTGCTTCTTTTATAGCTGCGGCTTCTCTTCGTTCTTCTAAGAGGTCAAGGTTGGACCGCAGCTCTTTGTCATTATCACATTGCCCAGTGACCCGATGGGTTGGCATTCCGATCTCTACCGGGATCATCGCCTCTGTCCCATATGTGATACTAAAGGGTGTTTCGCCGGTGCTGGTCTTGTTCATCGTTCGGTAGGCCCATAGGACGTTCGGTAACTCATCTACCCAACCACTTCTTTTCTTCCCAAGGCGCTTCTTGATGCCTTCTACCAAGCTGCGGTTTACTCTTTCGACCTGTCCGTTGGCCTGGGGATGGGCTACGGAAGCAAAGGCTTGTTCGATGCCGAGGTTGGTGCACCATTTTTTGAACGGGTTGTGGGCGAATTATTTGCCATTGTCACTTACTATGGTCATTGGGAGGCCGAATCTACAAACCACATTTTCCCAAACGAACTTTTTGACTTCAGCTCCTGAGATCTTGGCCAGGGGTTTGGCTTCTACCCATTTGGTAAAGTAGTCTACTGGGACTAGTAGAAATTTGGCTTGTCCTGAGGATACAGGGAAGGGACCCACAATGTCGATTCCCCATTTCTGAAATGGCCAAGCTGCTGACACCGGGATCAATTTGTTTTTGGCTCGGAGACTTACTGGGGCGTGCCTCTCGCAATTTTCACATTTTTGCAGCTCTTCTACTGCATCTTGATGCATGCCCGGCCAGAAATACCCAGCATTCATCACCTTGGTGACGACCATTCTTGGTCCGGCATGGATAGCACAGATCCCCCAATGAACTTCTTCTATGACATATTTGGCTTGTACCGGATCTAGGCACCGGAGCAAGGGGCCCAAGAATGTCTTCCGGTACAACGTGCCGTCTATGACTTGGTACTGCAAAGACTTTACTTTAAGCTTCCGAGCCTGGGCTTTGTCTGTCGAAAGTTCATCTTTTGTGATATAGTTCAAGATGGGAGTCATCCAAGAGATCGGACTTCCTTGGATCATGCAGACTGCGGCTTCAACTGTTGATGGTTCGTTCAGTACTTCGAGCTTTACTTCTTGTGACATATGATCCGGTGTATTTGCTGCAAGCTTGCTCAAAGCATCTGCTTGTTTGTTTTTTGATCCAGGCACGTGCTTCACTTCACATTTTTCAAATTCTGAGATCAAGCCTTTTGCCTGTTTAAATGAAACAGAATTAGGAGTGATGTTTTAAGCTTATAAGCTGGAGTACATATAGTATGAGGCTTAGGTCGAACCTTTTGAAGGTATTGAACCATATTTGCCTCTTTAGCTTCGTACTCCCCACTTATCTGACGTGCTACCAACATAGAATCCACATGTGCCACTACCTTTTGGGCTCCGACCATTTTTGCCAGTCGGAGTCCAGCTAAAAAAGCTTCATACTCAGCTTCATTGTTAGAACTTTTGAAATTAAGGCGAATTGAGTATACAAGTTCTTGTACTTCAGAATTTTTTAGAACAACCCCAGCTCCTGATCCTTCCGATCCTGAAGCCCCATCAGTGAAGATAGTCCATTCATCTGGTTCAGAGGGTGTGAGTACTTCGACTTGCTTCATAGTTAGTTCGGTAAGGAAGTCAGCTACAACCTGACCCTTTACCGGACCTCTTCTTTTGTATGAAATATCAAAGGCCCCAAGTTCGATGGCCCATTTGGCTAGTCTTCCTGAAACTTCAGGCTTTCTTAGCACATTCAGGATTGGTTGATCCGTCTGGACTTCAATTTCAAAAGCTTGAAAATAGCGCCGGAGCCTCCTTGATGCGTGTACCAGAGAGAGTGCCAGTTTTTCTAAGGCTGGATACCGCGTCTCGAAGTCACGTAAGGCTCGACTAACATAGAAGATAGGCACCTGTGCCTTTGATCTTGTTACCATTAACACCGAACTAATGGATGCTTCTGAAGCTGATAGGTAAATGATGAGGGTTTCCCCTGGTTCTGGTGCGGTTAACGTTGGTAGCTCTGCCAAGCACTTCTTTAAATCATTAAAAGCCATATTTGCTTCAGTTGTCCAATGAAATTCTTTCGTGCTTAAGTACTTTTTAAGCACAACCATAAAGGGCAAAGTTCGTTCGGCTGCTTTAGACAAGAACCGGTGCAATGCAACTAACCGTCCATTGAGGGCTTGCACTTCTTTTAAGTTGGACGGAGGTTGCATGGTGAGGACGGCTTCTACTTTCTCTGGGTTTGGACGAATACCATCTTTTGACATCAGGAATCCCAAGAATTTTCCTTCTTCTAGGCCGAAAGAACATTTCTTGGGGTTGAGCTTCATGTTAATCTGCCGGAGCTTATTAAAAGTTTCGGCGATGTCTTTTAGCAATGTTTCTTCACTTGAGCTTTTTATCACAACATCATCAACATAGACTTCTAAGTTTCGTCCAATTTGACTTTTGAACGCTCGATCCATTACCCTTTGATACGTGGCTCCTGCATTCTTTAATCCGAATGGCATCTTTTTGTAGCAATACAGCCCTTGATTCGTGACAAAAGTTGTTTTATCTTCGTCGGCTTCGGCAATTTGGATTTGATGATAGCCTTTATAGGCGTCTAAAAAGCACTTCAGTTTAAAGTTAGCCACGGCATCAACTTTTGAGTCTATTTCTGGAAGTGGGTAGCAATCTTTGGGACATGCATCATTTAGGTCTTTGAAGTCGATACACATCCTCCAGGACCCATCATACTTCCGTACCATGACTGGGTTGGATACCCAAGTGTGATAATTTATTTCTCTGATGATATCTGCGTCCAGCAGAACCTTGACGTCATGAGCGATGGCTTTTACCCTGTCTGGGGCCATGCTTCGTTTCTTTTGAGCTACAGGTTTCTTATCTGGACTAATGTTTAATTTATGTTCAGCCAAGGCTCTTGGAACTCCGGTCATGTCTGATTGTTGCCAAGCAAATACGTCCAGAGACGTGGACAACAATCTCCACAAGGATCTTTTTGTGTGGTCCGGTAGTTGGGCACCGATGGTAATTTTTTGTTCTGGGAAGGTTGGGTGAATAGACCATTCTTCGGTGATCTTGACATTTGCCGCAGCTTCTCTCAGTGGAGGTAGCCCTAAGGACTGGCGGACCTCTGCGACACATAACTCGGATTCGGTGTATAGCGTGGCTACACCAGTTTCGGTAGGAAACTTGATAGCCCCATGAATTGTTGACGTGACCATGTTAAAAGCTTTCATTCCAGGCCTTCCCAAGATGATATTGTGAACTGAGGGTGCTCCGACTACCAAGAAGGTTAAGATAACCGTACGTTGGTTTTCTTCCGTTCCTAGTGTTACCGGAAGAGTTAGTTGACCCAACGGGTGTATCACTTCTCCGGAAAAACTGATTAGGGGCATTTGGACAGGGACGAGCCTGTCCTTAGTGGCCGGAGCTAGTTGTTGGTAACATTGGTAGTACATTATCTCAGATGCACTACCATTGTCAATATAGATACGTCGGACCTTGTGTCCCGCGACTACCCCGGAAACCACTATGGGTGCTTCCATAGCTTCTCTTGGATTGATGGGTGGAAAGAATAACAACTGTTCCATCCATGGAGCTATATGGTCGTGACTTCTCTTAATGCCTTGTTCTGAACCAACTCAAATCATATGAATACCAGTTTGGTTATTTGGGTTGGCTATATGTGCTGCGGCTGGTTTGCCTTCTTTCAAATCTCTGATCAGGTGGGATAGTTTTCCTGCCTTGCAGGCTTTGTCTATTTCCTGTTTTAAAGACCAGCAATCATCTGTATTGTGACCCTTAGCTTGGTGATATTCACAATATTTTTTAGTGTTTCTGTCTGAGGTGGGCTTCTGCTTCGGAGGAGTTGGGAACCGTATTTGTTCGGTACTCAAGATTTCACTTGGGGTTTTGCTGAGGTCAGAAAAGCTGGTGCTTCGAGAAGAGCGCCCGGAGTTGGATTTTTCATTTCGATCGTTCCTTGAGTAAGGCTGCGACCTGTGTTTTGACCAAGAATTATTTCTTTCAGGTTGTGCCGGAGCTCCTTTCTTCCAGACATTTCCTCTTGGATTTCCCTTATGATCACCATCACTAGCTTGGCCACAGGCGTTCTTTCCCCTGGCGAAGGCTCTTGCTCTTTCCATCAATCCTTCCATCGTTTTAGGTAAGTCTTCGTGAAGCTTTTCCACCAATTGGTTGTTACGAACGCCGTGACAAAAGCCAGATATCCGCAGCTGGTCAACAGCTCCGGATATTTGCATACTTTCTTTGTTGAAACGATCTATGAACTTTTCTAGAGACTCTCCGTCTCTTCTTCGGATGTTGTGTACCTCCGTGATATCTTTCGTGCAGCGTCTTTGTTGGGAGAAGTTTTGCAAAAATACACGCCGCAGTTCTTTCCAGTTTGCTATTTGTCCGGCTGGTAACCTGTCGAACCACACACGTGCGGCTCCAGTTAACGTTTGAGCAAACATGTGGCACCACGCTGGCATGGGCCATAGTTCGATCTCCGCAGCTCCACCAAAATCAAAGACATGATCGTCCGGATCAGTGGTTCCATCATACTTCTTTACCGTAATTGGCATTTTTAGTTTAGATGGGGGTGGGGCGCTGGCTATCCTTGGGGTGAACTTCGAGTATGAAGTCATATATGCTGGATGATATGGAGCAGTAAGCTCATCGTCTATCGGGTTAGAGCTGGATTGTTGCTTGGCTGGTATTACCGGGTCAATAACAGGTGGCCCGGTAGATGAGAGACCAGTTGGCAATGGTCCAGTGTACCCAAAGGGCATTAGATAACCATAAGGAGTCTGAATAGGAACCGAAGTAACGGCAGTGGAGTATGTTTGGAGACTAGCTGGAGTAGACATTGTAGTGACAGAGGTGAGCCCTTCCGAAGGGAATAGGTTCACTTGCACGCTACGGAGTCGTTCTTCCTTACTTTGCTGTCCTTCAGCCTTAGAAAGAGTTCACGATTTCGTTGGAGGAAAGTCTCATCAAACTCTGTGGACGAAGTTTGCATCTCAGCGGTTGCAGTGACCATCTCCACTGTGACAGCAGTGGCGTCTAACGAGGCTCTGGAGTGAACAATTGTATGTTGTTCAGATGTGTCAACATCGTCGTCTTCTCTGTTGGTGATATCAACGATGTGTAAATCTTCTTTAGCCATTCCAGATCTGTTTGGAGAGAGTAGATCTGCAAAAGGATGGCGCCAATTGAAGATCCAAAAGTTAGGATATACCTTGCTAATGAAGAAGAAGGCTGCTAACTTGATAAGACCTTTTATGGATTGGACCTGCAAAACTAGCAGACCGTTAGGCTCGTCACAGGGGGGCAGGGAGGGCCTCTCTGTGACCACCCTCCGGCGTGAGGATAAGTATTGGTTTAGTGAGATAAAGAGAGTTTAGAGAGAGAGGGAGGTTCGGAGTGTATGTGAACGTAGCTTACTTGTACTTTGTGAAGGGGTATTTATACTAGTCAGAATGTTTGTACTTTATTCGTCCTAGATGTACTATCCTTCGGAGTCTTTGTCCTCCGGCCGTTTATTTTGGTGAGATGCTGGAGTTGTGTCGTATGGAGTCGTGGCTCATGGATATGAGCCGCGTCTTATGGTGTTTGTTTCGGAGACGAGGTTCTATACCTCTTCAATACCGAAGCGTGCTTTTATTATTGGTCGGGAAAACACATCCCATCATTAACAAACATTTGAATCAAAAGTAAAGTTCGGGGCAACATCATCCCGATTACAACTGGAAATAACTGAAATTAAAGGGAAATAGAAAGAAATTTATTGCTTCGGTTTCTCACAAGTAACATTTTTTCAAATGCACTTCGTTCCATGTTCTCGGAACCGAAGTACCATCCATCTGAGCCAGGGTGTAGGCGCCCTTTCCTCCGACGGAAACGACATGATACGGACCCTCCCATCTCGGTGTTAATTTGCCCAACGGTTCGGCCAGGCTGGCCTCGTTGTTGCAGAGAACATAGTCTTCGACTTTTAACACCTGTTTTTTCACCCTGGGATTATAATATTTTTCATGTTCCTTTTTATACCAAGATTCTTTGATGGAAGACATTTCCCTTCGTTCTTCTAATAAATCCAAAATTTAGCCAAAAGGTTTCATCATTCTCCGAAAATTCAAGCACCCGTTGGCTTGCCCTATTTCAACGGGAATCATAGCTTCAATCCCGTAGGTAAGGCTGAATGGTGATTCACCGATGCTCATTTTTGGCATTGTTCGTGGTGCCCATACGACGTTCGGCAATTCATCAACCCATCCTGCCTTTTTGCATCTGAGCCGGTGCTTAATCCCTTCTACAATACTTCGATTGGCCCTTTCCACATGACTGTTGGCTTGAGGTGGGCGACTGAAGAGAATAGCTGCGTAATGTGTAGATCGGAGCACCACTTCTTAAACGGGTTCTCAGCAAACTGTTTGCCATTGTCACTAACAATGTACAATAGAACCCGAACAAACACACAATATTCTCCCACACGAAATGCTTCACCTGATGACTGCATATTTCTCCAGAGGCTTTGCTTTGACCCATTTCGTAAAATAGTCAATGACAACCAATAGGTACTTTACTCCTCCAATGGAGTTAGGCTGTGTGTTATGATCATCTTCTTCCCCTTAATCATTCATTGCCACATCATCATTCCTCAACTTCACCCCTCAACATATGCTATGGACATCCCGTTCACCTTCATTCCCATCATTTGATTTATTTATTTACTATATATATTATTTTATTTTATATATATATATACTATTAATAGACGAACGAAATGAATAGCGGCTTCGTGATAACATGTGCCTCCAGCCTGCTTTCATCATTTTCCAGCAAACAACATCTCTCCACGTGTCACGCAACCATTGGTAAGTTTTTTTCTTTTCCTTTTTTGACGCCTGCAAATCTTCTCCCGGATCCAAATCCAAAACCGTTGGCCACCACAGCTCAGCCAATCACATCGACCATATTTTATCTTTCATAGAAGATGAATTTGAATAATGTATCGCCTCTAAAATGTGCCGCCGCCCCGTCTTTAAAAACCTGCAGATCCGACGACCTTCGTGGTTCCATAGACTTCTACCGAGGAGGCACTACCCTTTGTGTATGGTGGCTGCCTAATTTGAGATTTCTTGACAGAAGCATCATCAGGAACTTTGTGTTTCGCCACAGGAAAGTATGGTCGCCACCGTGCTATTCATCGTGTGAGGCCGCCGGCCAATTCCTGCCTTCCTCTAAACCCTCTCATCTCTCTCTATATATTTTAATATGCAGGTAAAAATGAGGCTTAAAGGTGGTCACATTTTATCAACCAAAATGTATAATATATACTATGTCCGCTAGATTAAACCATATATATATATATATATATATACACATACAAAGAGGCAAACTTTTTGTCACGACCCGCCTAAATTCAAACCACATTACTCGGATCCCAGAAGATTCCGGACTAATTCAGACGCACCTAGTGTTGTCCTGAAAAATGCGACACAACCCACCCTTTTCAGGAACAACTTAACATTATGGCGAAGTCCTAAAACAGCCCACAAAGGTCTTCGGAGCTGCTCGGAATCAAGAAAAACGCTAACCAAAGCTGGACATATTAACCAGACCCGGAATGTTCTAGATTAGCCTTGAAAGGGCTAAGAGAATGCTGGTCATTTCAGCCATAAAAATCCAGCCAAAGAACATTCTAGAATAACAAACATACACCACAAGTACTAGATATTAACATAGAAACATCTAGATATTAGCTTCTAGAATTGTCTAGACATAGAAGGATCTAGAATAAGGCATGACTAGTATAAATAGGTGATTAGGGAACTCATTTGAGATCACCCCTCATAACTTGATCACTACCCACATCACTTGTAAAGCTTCTTGTAACTTTGTTGTTATATCAATACAAAGAGTTGATCTTTCATAACTAGAACGCTTCCGCATCACATAACCAAAAACATCACATACCCAGATCAAAGGCTTAACTTAGAGGCATTCTAAGTCGCCGCACGTGAGTCAAGAAAGTTACTTCGTGACATTTTGCTAGGTAACAAAAAAGGTGTAATTTAATTGTATATGAAAAAAAAATAAGCTTACCATCACACTGTTATAAAATATGAGTTAAAAAAAATATGACGTAAAACTGTAAAAGCCGATGTTTTTGTAATAAATATTTTTCACCGAAATTTACATACGGTAAAATAAAAAGATAAGTAAAGTTAATATAAAAAATTTAATAACTATGTTCCTAAGTTAACTCAAGGGGAAAAAAATAATGAAAAATTTCCTTCCTTTTTTTATTTCTTTTCTTTCCTTTCCTTTTATTTTCTTTTCTCCCGAGTGAACTTGGGAAGACAGCGTAAGATATAACTTCTTATGAAAAATTTAATAATTAAAAATTAATTATGCATAATAAAAATTATCAAAAATCTAGCGAGTTACGGATGACAAATGGTAGGATTGTAAATTTGTAATGTAGTAACTAATTTAAACATAAAATATCCAATATCTCTTAACGTGCAACTTCTATAGTTCTATGGCTCCCCCCTGCAACTTCTTCATGATTCACCACCTCCATAGAAAATAAAATGGTGGTCTTATGCAGCAGGGGAGGGGGCGCGGTGTTCTCGCGCCCCCAATCCATCGTGGCACCCGAAACTACAACACACAACCTTTATAAGGAAGCAACAAGTACTCTACTACTAGCTATACACTAATTAAGAGTAAAACATTGCTGCTGATATAACAACAGATCCATTTTACCGTAAGTAATGAAACATAATATCATCACTACCAATAATATATAGCATGCACATTGAATTTGATAAACTAGATTATCTTTTATTCACGTAAAAAAATTTATGATACTGATGAATAGCTCACCTGATGTCGATAATTCTTCCATCCTCTAGAACCAGCAATGAGGATCGCCGATGTTTTACCCTTTTCCTCAACTGTCGGTTCCTTCATATAACCATATATTCTGACACCCGAGTAAAAGTTAATGAAACCACTATCGTCACCACTACTGTTAGTATTATCAAGAACGTCAAATCTCTCATTGTACCTATAGCGTTTAAAAAAAACAAAGTACTGAGTAGATTACATTACATTACAGTAAGAATCAAAAGTAGATACAGGTGACTACTAAATACCGAAAATAGGTACGACGGGAGGCAGAGAACGGTTTTTGGTTACCGGAATATTATTGTTGGGGATTATGGTTGTTTAGAGGGAGAAGAATGGGTTTGTTTGGGGGACAAGAACGTGGTGCGTGAGGGTGTGTGTCTGCTGCTGAAACAAACTAGTGAATTTGTACGATCTCTGTGATATGAAGAAATACTAGTATTATTACCCGCGCTTCGCGGCGGGGTTAATAAGACTATTTACAGGTTTCGATGTTTGTTATGTAGCAAAAATCGTTTTACGTACCTTACGAACGGCTTGACTCATGCATATTCACCACAGAGAACGTTTAAAAGTTAAATACCATTTAAATGAGTATTCACATGTATAGCGATTGAATGGATATTGTTTTTATTACATCAACATCATTTCCGTCCGTTTCTTCCGAAATAAGCACAGCACGTTAAAACAATTATATATTGAGAGACTTTTCAACAAAGTGCTAGAAATAGATACTGTATTTATCACGAAGTCCAACTATTTCACGTGATTGTTGACTTATCATATGTATTACTCTTTGATTACTTACTCTAGAAATAAATCCTTTTAAAATATAACCTAACTAAATTGATTATCATTATTTATATTTTCTAAATAGAGCTATCAAAGGATATGATCCTTTGTTCAGGCATTTTATATCTTTCTATCTCTAAAAACCCAAACCCAAAGACTTTCTCTCTCTGCTTAGAAACCAAACCTTTTACCAATCAATGGTACTTCCACCTGAGAACGTCACCGGAGCAAAACACAACCGACATTTGGGTCTAGATACCTACATAAAAAAGAAAACAAAAACTGTCATCGCCATACTTTATCATCCGGTAGTGGGCTTTAAACAGCCCAAAACACAAATGTAGGGAAGAGAGACGCATGATCATCGAAACGGTTCATAGGAGATGGAAGCACCGCACAGGTCCCGCTGCCACCATAGACGACAGTAAGGCGGACGAAAACAGCAGGGCAACAGCCCGTTCTCTGTTTCTCTCTGTACAAACCTTCGCTCTCTGTCTTTCTATGTTTCTGTCTCTACTAAATGAAACCAGCGAAGTTCTGCCGCCTCAACAAACCACCGAAACAAAACAACGGCAGAACCACAAACACCATGTTCATCAACATCGGAGAAGGTCGAAATCCCTTTCTACATTTGTTAGAGAGAGAAAGTAGTTTGGTTTAGAGAGGGAGAGCATATATGTTAAAGTGGTTGTGAGTTACTGAGTTGTAAAGGAGAGAGATGCAAGATGGAAAGGATTAGATGGATTGGAAGCATATGGAGCAACAATAGCCTAGTAAATTACGAAAATGCCATCTTTAAATTTTTTTTGGAAAGTGTGCAATCCTGATGTACAGTAACTTTTGTGAGAGGGAAAGAACTTGCTATATATAGAGTATTAAATATGCCCAGGCATGCGCAAATAGTATCTTATTGGTTTATTGGTTTTTCTAAACCACTGATGATAATACCATCCGTTATGGGCCGCGAGCCACTGACTTCACTCTCAAGTAACCAGGTCACTTGACCCTGTTGTGGATAGGGGTGAGCCACAGGCCTGTTCGCGAGCGACCAAAAGCTATTTTCTCCTGTTAATGCAGGCGAGCACCGTAGTGTGTGCTCGTGCCAAGGCTGGGGGTAAGCATCGGGCTGTTCGCGTGTGCTTGCTCGCGGCACACAACGGACAACCTAATTATAACAATAGTAATAAAAATTTGAGTCCCTGTGGTTTACTGGAGCTAGCACCTTGCAACCATTTTTTAAAACCCTCGCAACCTGAGCCACTATCCTTCTATTTTCTTGCACTTTGAGCCCAAGTTTTAACTTTCCATCCAACTTAACGTTAAAAAATATTAAAGTTACTAAAATACCCATACCCATCTTTCCCCATTAAACATATTGAGCCCTAATTCTTTCCCCAATTCTTCTCTTCTTCTCTGCACTTAATCGATCCTTGCAACTTCAATTCTTCTCTGCACTTAGTCGAAGCATCCTTCCAAGTTCTTCACGAAGGTAACAACTTTTTTATTAAACGGGCTGCTCTAACTCTAATCGGTCTGCAAATGTTTGTCTTCAAATCTAATACCTTTTGTTTATGCTTGATATCTAATACCTCTTGTTTATCCTTGATATCCATTAATACGTTGCTACATAGTATAGATAATAAGTTAATGTATAATACGTTGCTTTATATATAATAAGTCAATAAACCAAGAGCCAAACCCAAACTTGGTCGAAGTCTATCAATAGAATATTTGCATGTTATTTACATCGAGCCTCATTATTTACAGGGTCAAAAAAAATAACTTGCTGCTACAATCGAGGCTGATTACAGATCTTGTAATGTCGTATTGTTCGTCGTCCGTGAGTTCACGAAGGTTCGATATGGTCGATGAGTTGTGCCGATGTGGTGCGCCTACATGTTATCGCATTTCTAGGACACGAGAAAACCCCGGACGCCGATTTCTGTGTTGTGTAAGTTTTTTTTTTTGACCGACATGTGTATTGTAATTTGTTTTCTTGTATAACTAATTCGTCAACTAACCACAAAATGAACAGAAGGGCAGGTGTGGATGGATAAAATGGGCTGATAATCTCGACTGTCCAAGATGTGAAAGGTGGATTCCCGCTTTGGTAAGGAGTCTCAACGACAAGGAGGAAGAAGCGAAGGCGAAGACTAAGGAAGTGTGGAAATTGAAGATTGCAATAGGAATTTAGTGATGTCGTTTGTTGTTTATGTACTTCACCCTTGAAATGTGTTGTAGTTTAGATTTAGATTTGTGAGCAAGTGTTGAAAGTGTTGTGGTCAAATGTGTTGTAGTTGTTGTTGACTGCATATTATAACAATGGGATCTTATTTGACCCATATTAATGACAAGCTTTTGTATTGCATATTATAACAAGTGTTTGTATTGCATATTATAATAGTGGTATTATTTGACCCATATTACATGCAAAAATGGGTATAAATCCAACCAATTTGGTTATGCTGTTGAACCTATTGGCAAAGTGGCAAATGATGCCATGACTTCTCAATTTACAGTAAGACCTTTTGACCAAAAAGATAAAGAATCTGAACATTCAAGTGGGGCCAGTAATACCCATGAACCATATTCCATTCTACAATACCCACATTGGTTTAGTGATTCCTATTTTCTTCATATACAGTAAGGCCCTATTTTCTATTGGCTCATGTGTTTAAGTAGTTTCCCTTTGGAATCTATATAATTGTTTACATGTCTCAGTTTAATGCACCGTCATTCGGGCAACCAACAAATGTGTCTTCTCAGTCTCATGCTGTCTCACAGATGCACACACCTGTTGCCTCAAGTGGAGGACAACCCTGGATGTCTTCTGCAATACCCACATTGGCACTCACTGCATATAATTTGACCCATAAAAAGTCAAACATGCCATTGTGAAACAAATGTCAAACAAGCGATTCTAAAAAAAGTCAAACAAGCGATTCTCAACAAAAAAGTCAAACAAGCAATTCTCAACAAAAAAAAGTCAAACAAGCGATATTGGCCCTAAAATTACTCATGTCCACCACGGGTTCTACAACAACATTCTCTTCATCCACCACGTCCACTACGGGTTCAACCATAACATTGTCTTGATCCACCTCATAAGTAGGATCAATCGCTTCTATCCCATCTATATACATTGAATTCATAAAGACCCGTGAGTGCCAATGTTCTACATATATCTCAATAACCTTATATCCCTTTCGAACATTATGTAACATGCTTTCAAAATCTGTCTCGGTAACCAAAGACTTAAGACCAAAATCCAAAGAAACATAAGGTTCCTTATAATGAAAATAATAAACCATGTCAATTGCATATCCAATTCCCTTGAGTATTTCTTCCAGTTTATTGATTCCAACATCATCAACATCAACAAAATCAATGTAATTTGACTTACCATTGATGTATTCTCTACCCGGATAGTCGGAAAACTCTCCACCATGAAAATTTTTTAGGGTAAACCGATTCTCTATGTCACCTGTCAACAAAATCATATACATTTAACTAAATAAAAGCGATTGTTTTGAATCAAATCATTCAGCAATATATAGTAAAACGATTGATAAACTTACTGTAAATGGCGTTTGGGTTGAAAGCATCACCATCCTTACGAATCCTTAACAATTGCGACTCCATTAAAAGTAAAACGATTGATAATCGGAACGTATTATGAAAGATTACTGTTCCATTGCTGCTGTTCTATTTTCGTGGTTAGGGTTTTTTAATCAGAACGTATTATGATAAAAGGATTAAGGTTGATGGGATGGAAATTACATATCTGCCCTTGCATCTAACGTTAAGTTGGATGGAAAGTTAAAACTTGGGCTCAAAGTGCAAGAAAATAGAAGGATAGTGGCTCAGGCTGCGAGAGTTTTAAAAAATGGTTGCAAGTTGCTAGCTCCAGTAAACCACAGGGACTCAAATTGCAGTTAACTCCAAAATATAATTTGGATATATACAATGTTATTATTTGATTTCATCAAAATAACTTAAATTTGGTATATAAAAAGAATTAGCAACGAACCTCTTTAGCCAACATCCAACTCCTTGAGCGGTTATCCTAATGAGTCCTTTGTTAGATCGTTGCAGCGCCTTGGCGCACGAGGTAGTGGAAGTGTGGAACTTCGCTTGGGACGGGCTCCATTGGAGCGGATCGCATCTGAAGGGTGTTCACCAGGGAAGCGAAGGGCGTGACTTTGGTTGTCCCGGGTGAGCATCTTGTTATACATTATATGGGTGTGCATAAACTTTGTAGTATATGTGTTTTAGTGACTTGTATATCACATTTGTTTATAAGTTTAAAACCTTTTTAAAAGAAGTTGGTTAAAAATGTAAAATGACAAAAATATTTAATGTCTTAAATTTAAAACCATTTCTTTTTAATTTACACTAATGTTACATCTTTTGTACAAGTTATTTTACAAATTAACAATGTATTTGTTTGTATATTAAGTTGTAATTTGTTGTATGAATAATTTGATTAAAAACAATTTGATAACTAAAAACATATGTAAAAGGTAGTGATTAATTGGGTGGAAATCTATGGCTAACTAGTATACCCTCCTCGTAAGGCCGTAACGATGTGGGGCTTGATATGGTGTTGAGAGGCTAGTGGGTGTCGAAGGCGTCGAGTGTGAAGTGGTGGTTTGTTTCTTTCTATCACTCAATTTAATGTAAAAAAAATATTAGAAAATCCCATGAAAGTGAATGATGGAATTTCCTTGGTGAATTATAGAGGAGGCCGATAATGTGTGTTGACTGTTGAGAAGGGTGAGCAATAACTAGACCAGGACTAAAGGACTAAGGAATTGTAAGACCATCATATGTGACATGAGCTAAATGCACTTTTAACTGTGTCCAGTTGACACACGGTCAGATTATACAAATTTTTTAAAAACACACATTTCTTTCCAACAATATACAAATATCCTTACGAATCCTTTGCCACATATATTTTTGTTAATTGTTAATGCTCAAATTCTTTTTATATACCAAATCCAGTTACTTATAGAAATTTATTTAACTTATTATAATAAACAAGTATTTTGTTAGTAAGATAAATTTTACAAATCTAAGTATAGTCAATAATAATATATATAACTTATTATAACAAATATGTTGTTATCTTACCTCATATATTATGATGTTTAAAATTGAAAAAACTATGATAATTAATATACATGTTGTTAACACACATAATACACGAGTCATTAATACACTTCAAATAAAGAAAAAAAAATACGTGTAGGCCCCACGGATGGGTGGGGGGAGTACTCACCTCCTAAAAATTGGTTAAGCCCCATGAAAAAAAAATATTGGGTGTCACTTAAATTTGAACGCCCTTGTTTACGTGCGCTTCCCATAAGTGCGACCTCCCAAATGCCAGCCCTTTTGGCATGCGGCTCCACCTCAACGAAGTGCAACGCCATGGACATTGGCCATTATGTAAGGATTTTTTGGGGTTAAATATAAGGGGCGGGGTGCTCTACTGAAACATTTTCAACTTCACTGATTTACATCAATCCTACATTGTCACATCACTTACCTGATTCATTTCATTGAAACCGTTTTTTGGAAGCAACACTTCACTAATTCTTTACCCAACAATCAATTATGTTTATATTATAATAATAATAATATATAAAAACAAAAGAAAAAAAAAACAAAATCCTCTTCATCAACTCTGCATCACCATCTCTATCCTCTCCATCAACATATTCATCCTCTGTATCACCATCTACATCCTCTCCATCAATATATTCATCCTCTTTATCACCTCCATCACCGTCGTGTCCTCTGTACACCGTAACCATCACCATCGTATCCTCCATCTCCATACATCACTGAGAGAGAGAGAGAGAGAGAGAGAGAAATTTCAGAAAATGGTTCACAGATATATGTATGTGTATTAGGGGCTGTTTGGTAGCCTCTTAATCAGCCTCTTAACCATTCAGTTATGAATCATTCAGCATTCAGACTGTTTGTTTCATCATCTAAATGGAATGGTTAAGTGCTGAACCATTAAGATTTGAGATGTTGCTGAACCATTAAGCACTGAATTAGGCTAAACCTTAATAAAACTCTCCTATTAATTTGGGACAAGAAAACTAACCATTAAGAGGTCCAACTTAATGATTCAGCACTTAACCATTCAGACATCTTAACCATTCAGACCTCTTAATGATTCAGCTCTTAATCAACCAAACAGCCCCTAGTGATTTGATAGAAAGTGAGAGAAATTTCAGTCTTACCGTGGGTTAACTAGAACCAGAAAATGGTTCAAGGATCCACTGCCTGCAATCCAGCATCACCGGCGGAGGTGTTACCGTGCTGGTAGTGTGGTACCTGTGACCAAATCTGGTAGCACCCCGGCCCCCTAATAAAAATCTGGTATGACAACTAAATAGATACGTTTTATGGTATCTTTAGCACTTTATATTGTGTCTGGTCTTAAATCCGTAAAAAATGTAATAAAAATTTTGTAAATAAATCAAATTTATATATATTTATAAAGAGTTAATTACCAAAATAGTCCATGTGGTTTGGGTAATTTTGCCAGTCCAACCCAAAATCAAAATAATTACTTGAACAGTTCCTTGAGTTTAACGAAATAGGCCAAAACAGTCCAATTATTTAACGGGGTTAGCTCAACCTCGTTAAGTCAGGGGCAAAATCGTCCATTTACCTTCTCTCTTCCCATTATCACTATCACCATACCGTTACCACCATAAGTCCAGACCGCTGCCACCATCACCACCACATTAGACCACCGTCACCACCACCATACCATTACCACCACCAGTCCAGACCGCCGCCACCATCACCTACCCTTTCCCTCCTTAAGGGACGCATGTCCCCCTCCCACTTTCCACCCGTCACCCCCCCCCCCCCCCCACCTCGCATACTCTTTCCCTTATCTACTCCTAAATCTTTTCACACACCTTACACCTCTTTATGTTCTCTAACACACATACACACACCACGTATCTCAGATAATATAGAGAGAACCAGAAAATTAGAGAGAAAGAGTTAGAGAGACAAATCGGTGAAGGCGAAAGAGAACTCGAGAAATAAGACAGAAGCATAAAGAGAGAGACGTAGAAAGATAAAGTGACGGGAGAGAGAAGAGATCAGAGGAAGATGATGGTGACTCACGCTGGTGGTTTGTAGGTGGGTTGATGATGATGCGAGGTGGATCTTGACGAGTTCAGACACAAACCCTGTCAAACAAGGTAAATCCACAACTGAACCCCTTTTCTTATGTTACTGATCTGAGGTGGTTATGGTGGTGTTGGGCGAAGTTGATGACGGTGGTTACTCAGGTGACCGGAGATATGTTAGTAAGGGTGGTCGTGCAGTAGTGAGATTGAAGGTAGTAGTTGTAGATGGTGATGAATGACGGTTGGTTGTTCGGTGGTCGTTATACACAGTAGTCAGAAGCAGAGGAATATAAGGATCGGGTAACGAAGATGTTGATGGTTGTTAGTGGTTGGTGTTGCCAATGTTGCAAAAGTCGCTAGGCGCTCCCTAGTCGTAGTCGGGAGTACTCGGGGAGTTCTCGGCCTAGTCAGAGAGTACACGGGGAGTTCTCGGCCTAGGCCTAGACTACTCGGGCCTCAGCAACCTACCTTGTAGAGATTACTCGGGGAGTACTCGGCCTCCGAGACCTTGTTTTACAACAGTGCCGTGTTGCTGGTAAATGGCGGTGACAGTGTATACACATATGTGTAAAATGCGAAAAAAACTATTTTAGTTTTTTTTACCTTAGATAAATGTGTTATCCAAAATTGTTCTCCCAGTTCCCAATTTGACCATTTATTCTCAAATAATCCAAATCTTATATATATATAAATATTAACTTGTTGGCTATATTTGTAATACTTTGGTTAAAACATAATTTGTTTAAAAGATTAGAACCATAAAAATAAATTTAGTGCAGTTTAGTTAGTTTTGTTTTGACCTTTTTTTTTTTTTTACGAAAATATAAATATTTAAACATTCAATATACGAAATTTACATCACAATAGAAGGTAGACGGGCAACAAGCTGCGCCGCCACCCCTTTAGTTAGTTAAACTTAATTATGAATGTAGGGTATGTGTGAGTCTAAATTATATGGGTCTGATTTATTTTACCGACCCTAAACTCAAAACATTTTTGATATTTCTCAGAGACGACCCTGACAACTACACTAACCTAATGAGGGGCGGACCCAGTATGTAAAAACTAAGTTATCAGAAACCCACTCTGTTTGAAATTATTAGTGAATCTACCACCACTGAACCTAACTAAACCATGAATTAAACAAATAACCAACTTATAACCGTCCATTTACGCACTACTCTTGATTTGCATGGATAAGTGAATGTGGCCATCAGGAGACTTAAACCGTCCATATAGTCGTTTTATTCTTTTAAATTGGGTACATGTATTGGAATCATGTCTTCAATACAGATTTTAACGAGGATCAAAAAGGTTGATTGTAAATTTGATTAGATCATGTGCTATACATTCTTGTTTTAATGATTTCATAATGTAAGATATACATATACATTTTTTCAATTTGTAAATTTATAAGCATGTATGTACGAACAGACACTCCAAAAAAGAGTATGTGTATCATAAAAGCTAAAACTTCGATTTTGATATCTAAACTAGCGTTCATTTCATGTATTACAATAGAATTGGAATTAAAATTCGCGCGAAAACTATAATGTAGATGTATTTATTTCATAAAATAGAATGCAATCTTGATGGAATTGAAATGTGGATTTCATCCCCTATGTTGTTCAATTACAATTTTTCCTTTGTATAATGTACAACATAAGAAGTTTAATATACATCCAATTCCATCCGAATTCCATTCCATCCGTGAACCGAACGCGACATAATTGTAGTCAGAAAAACATAGAATGATATAAATAAAAGCCCAAACAAAAAATTGATTAAAAGTTAGTTTTTAAGAAATAAGTTTTCGTAAATAAAATCCGTAATAAACAAACTATTCTTTCACACTAAAATTTTATTTATATGCATCCTACTACTTGTAACCAGCGAGAAGATCTCCAACACAACAAAAAGTACGACTCTACTGGAGTGTTTAGCCCATCTTAAGCTTGGTACCAAAAGCTTACAACTACTAAGTCAGCTTCCAACGACGTTAAACATGCGTTAGTCCCATGTTAAGTACGAGTCTCATGCCCATCTGGTGGAATGTATCGCACATTATTATCCATGCAAATAGACTGTAAAAAAAAGTATATAACATGGGTTAACTTGGGTAAACTAAAAAAAACTTAATAAGTCAAATGGGTGTAACTAAAAAATATGACCATAATGGAAACGGGTCAAATGGGTTCAAGAGACTGACATGTTGAAAATCATCCTAAATGTATTCTCAAAAGTAGACAAGTTATTGTGATAATGGAGCAATGTAATCATGAATAACACCTTAATTGTTTTTTACTTGGTATTAAACTAAAAAAATGTTTGTGAGTTGGTCTGATAGGACCCGGCCATTTTGCAACCGTAAAGTGTTCATCATACAAAAAAGAATTTCTCAACTTCTTAATCTGTCGTAAAGGCAAAAACAGAGTTTTCACGAACCTGCATTTCATACGATAGTGCTTCTGAGACGTTGAGTGTGTAGCAACCTGGAACAAATTTGCCTGCAAAAAAGTTCACAATTTTAAAACTGAAAACTGTTTACTCCAAAACATTTCCAGTTGAATGACCATGGGCGCGATATTAGATTCAGCTACATGAAAAAGAGATTACCTGATATCTATTATCTAACTAGCAAAGTAGCAATAGTTTATAACTCGGTCCAGGATTTAACATTATTTGATTAATTTCAAGTGTAACCAAATGTTTGGTATATAGTTGCAACAACGGTGAAGTAAATAGTCGCAATATCAATTGATCTACGATACAGTCATGTGAATAACTAGCAGGGTTACACAGTTTTCAAAGGAAGTTCTTCAAATTTGCAGTTTATTTCATTAGGTGCGTCCATATTTATGCAAATATGATCCAGGATGAACTCGATCAGCACAAAAGGAGTCAAACCATGAACACATGAATACATTCAACATGTCGAATGTTGTGCCTAGATACACTTTTAGGTCATTCTTCAATGGTTGTCAAAAAACAGAATTACAGAAGATTCAACTTACTAATCAAATGGAAAATGCAAAAGTTGTATAACCAATCATAACAACAAATAAGACAAGACTCGTTAACGCTTAGTATACAACACAAGCATGAATAACAACAGAAAATAGGGCATAGGCATGACACAAACATGACCCAAAATTCTAAACCATGAACACAGGAATTCATTCAACGCATGTGATGTGCTTAGTTTTTATTTTAGGTCTTTGTACATTGATCATCAAAAGTATAGACAGACAAATTTAAACTAATAAATGCAAAAAGGAGTATAACTAGATCATAACAAATAACGCATTACTCGTTAAAGCTTAATATATGACAGAAGCATGCTAAGTGGCAACACAAAATAGGTCTCACCGAAGAGCTAGCCAAGTGTGATAAGTGATCTGTATAATATACATTTCAAATTATTTATAAATCAGTCTATGCAAATAACTAATAATTAAAAAGATTCCAGCAGGAATACATGCTAAAGAAGCAGAACTTGAACAAGAAACATATATTAATGTAAACAAGTTTAAACAATATAATCATTATATTTCATTTTCCAATTTCCAAAGGTAAATGCACAGGCTATGAATCCAACTTGAAACCACATTTGATTTAAAACATTACTGAAGTTAGATTCACATTAGAGTAAAGTTGGTCAAAGTTCACAAGGAAGATCAAATTATCAGTCACATTCACAAGAAGCCTAATTTTTTTATATATAAACAATGCTGGATACAACATCTATGAATTAATCTCAATACTGTAAAATCGTCTTCTATGGATATTAAAACACGAAATGGAGTCTATAAAACAGGATTCACCCCATGTGTAAGGTTAGATAGCATTTAGGTGTAAAAAATTAAGAAACTAAATAAGTAAATTTTTAAAAAACTAAAAAAAAGTTAGGAAAAACTAAAAACAAAATTAAAAAATATATACCAATTCGAAGCCACCTAGCAGCCCAACTCCGGGCAGGATCCATAACTGTGATGATCCTACAGCAAAATCAAACATTTAGTAACATTCAAATAACGAATGCTCAGGATAATGGCACACCCTATACGGATCTTTTTGACAAAGCTGGCTCAACGGGGGCCTAAAGCAAATACTAAATAGGGGTCCCTTTTGCACAGCACAACTAATTAAAAAAAAAAACATCATAAAACCTTCAAGATATATCAAGCGTTGACCACAAATTGTAAGAATCAAATTCTAAATCCTTGAAACAAGATTTCGGATGTAAATTAGAAATTGCATCAATAGACCTTTGATTACAAGATATACCACATACATGAAAAAAAAAATTCTTTTAAAAGGGTGCTTAAAGGCGTAGCTTCAAAATACTCCCCTTGAGTCGGCCCAGTCTGTCTCGGTAGGCGAGTCATATGCGTATATACAACTTCTTTTTTCACATGAACTATACAACCCCGTTAGATAGAAGAGGCCAAGGGGTGCCCGAAAATTTAACCACCTCAAAAAAAATTTTGTTCAAGCTTAGCCAGTGGACCCCATGTCGTATGTAGACACCTCAGACAACAAAGCATATACGACTAGCCAATGAGGTAACAGTGGAGTGGTTGGGGAAAGACTTGGTGTTTCTTGTGACCCAGGTTTGATTCTCACTCTCCCCATTTTGTCTACGGCATCCAGGTGAATAGCGAATACGGCGAGGTTTTACCGATTTCGTGCCTACAGGCGGGTGAAGGTTGGGTTTCCACGCATCGGGAGAGCCAACGGGCTGGCGGCGGTCGGGTAGTCGACCTTGGCCACATCGCCTGGTGTCACAGTGGTTGGCACATCGTAAAAAAAAGTATATCCCATAATCCCATATGTAAAAAGATCCAATTGGGTGTGCGTGTAGAGTTTAAAACGATAATATTAATCAAGAAAAAAATGGTATAATAAATATTAATAGTTGTAATTACGTACCCGTTGAAAGTAGGGGTGGTGCACTCAACAACAAGGTCAGTATCTTCATGCATCTTAAAAAAAGGACAGTTCTCACATCCTGCATCACGAAACTGCATCCAAAACCCTAGTTAGAACGTCCTTTAGGTGTTTAGTATATAGATTAACGATGATATTATTATTATTATTATTATTATTATTAATTAGGGGGAGAGAATGTTGGGAACCTGATCGTAGGTTTTGACGAGGCGGCAACGAAGACATGCTCGGAGTTCACGACCGAAACTCGTCGGAATTTGTGCGGCGGTCGTCGTCATCGGTAATCTCTCTTTGCACTGATGATGTTTCAGGAAACTTCTAAATGATCAAAAGCTAGCTTTGGGTCGTTTTATATTATTTTACGGACGTTCTATGTTACGTTTTGTGTAATGTGGTCCTGATAGTATGGGTTAATTGCTGGAACATAGCCCCCATGTTATTATATATTGCAAACTAGGACTTAGCTAGTAAAATTCACTCGCGCGTTACAGCGGGAACACAATCATTATATATTCGGGTAATGACGCTATCTGTACAATCGTTGTATAACAAACGAAAGATAAAAGCCGAAAACTAAAGTCATTATTGATCGATTGGCCTACACAATATAGTCAAAATTTGTACATGTAAATCTATAATTTAGTTTTAATCGTATAACTCAAGCACTGAATGAGAAAATAATGACTTCTAGATATCAAATATTAATTAATATAGGGTGATATAATCAAGTATGAAATAAAAGGAGTGTATTATGAAAATGAAAATTTATTATCATAAAAAAAGTAGTGGTGGCATCTTGTGGTGATCCACGTGTCAATGGAAAGTCAAGATGTTACCTGAGACTTTGAGGTGCAACAAAAGGATGCACCATATGCATGTTGAGTTGTACAACATGAGTGCTGACTGGTAGAGATCAGGGAAGAAAAAGAACCAAAATATGGCATAAACGCAAGAAGAGAGCAGGTCTAAAATAACAAAATAAAAAGGACTAAAATTGTAAATTGCACCGACATTGATTTTTAGGATATAGATGATAATAATAATTTTGGAGGGTTTTTTATTTTTATTTTTTTATTCGGGTCCACAATACAATTAGAACACAGGTCTTCAATATATGTATTGTATAACTAAGAACCGTGCGTTACGGTGGGATCACTAAACCGAACAAAAAGTAGACTTAAAAATGTTAAACCACGCATGCCCGTTGCAGCGTGTTAAACGCGGAAATATTAAACCAATATTTAAAACATAGAAAAGAATTGCCAAGTCGAGCTATGATCCCTGCGTTGCGAAAGGGTTGTTACCAGAAAAAAAGACGTAAAAAAGTTGAATCATAGACGCACGATACGTGTTAACACACATAATTTATACCGAAACATAAAACGAAAATTTGTAAAAGATGAAAAGTATAGAGAATCAAAGTTTAAAGTGAAAAATGTATAGAGAATCGAAGTTTAAAGTGAAAAATTGTTGTGGTTAAAAATAAAAAAAAAATGGTTTAGTAGCATTGATGATTGAACTATGAATCTAGCCCGGCTTGCGGTGGGTGCATATAATGTATATATATGCGGGCCCTTAGGGGACAAAAGTAAAATTGCATTCACTTTAACGTTATTTTACTAATTTCGTAAAAATAACGTCAAAAATGATGGATTGTTAATAATGCATCATGTGGTGGCATTGATAGCCAAAAGACAAGGGGTATATGTACCAATCGGTACAAGCCAATGTTATGTGCCTTATGTCCAAGGCTTGATGGAAAACCACTATCGAGCCGTGGGTCTCACTGGAAGCAGCCTCTCTATTCCCACGGGGTAGTGGTAAGGTTGTTACATCTTACTCTCTTCAGACCCTACCTTAACTTTGCTATTAGTGGGATTAACTGAGTATGATGATGATGAAGAACTATGAATCTAGCACGGTATATCACCACTACGAAAAAAGATGATCAGCTTCTTTCGGGTATCTTATGTTCCGAAACATGTTATATTTGTCGGATGACTTGGAATTTTGAGCGAGTTTTACATTTTTTTTTTGAACGGCTAACAAATTGGAATCACTCACGGAACACTGGAGTATCATCGTGCCACCAGTGTTGTCACGCGATCATATTCCACCACCAAGTCACCAATTCAGGAGGAAACTCATAATTATGAGAAAACCCCCTTTGTGAGATTCGAACCCAGGACCTTATGGCCCCTGTATTATTACTTGTTTACCTGATGGCTTGAAGAAGATATTATATTTACCGATAATTATTAAATCACAATCAACTATTACATGTCTTACACATATCAAACTTCATCACTAGACACTTATATTTACCAGATCTCAATAGATTTGTCTGGAATACCGGGTCTCATCACACCAACACCACACTCATCATGTCTTGTTACTTGTCATTCATACTTACTCCTATGTTAAGAAAGCCATTATAAATGTCGACCGTTTTCAAGTGGTAGCAATTGATTCTGCTATCTCATTACGAGCCTCATTAGCATGAAACGAAGGGCAAAATGGTGCAACACCTAATCTAATTGTTAGACGATTTATTCTATAAGTTCAGTACTACGAATTTGGTTTAGCAACACCGAAACGAAAGGCCCGAAACGAAAGGCAAACATTATCATATATGTGTCCTCATACAACTAATAGGAATAGTTTTTGTCTATTGTACCTGAGACGACTCTATGATCATTTTTGCGTACCATATGGACCGTGTGACACGTCAGTGATGTTTGAATAGTGTGTCAGCGTTGTACGATTGAACTTACGATGAGCATGTTGTTCATGTGAATAACCAAATATATAATCCAAGATATAAAGTAAAACTACCTAATTAGTTAATTGCATCATAATTAAAGGTAAGATATAAGAATATAACTAATCACATGTAGACTAAGTAACTAACTTAGCTGGTTCTCTGCGTGTCGCAACTCGAACGCTAATTTAAGAAACGCTAAAGCATGAAACATATGAGACGAGTGTTCAGGTATGATGAATAGTTTCAATAAGTTGATCAACCCTGTTTATCCGCATCGAAACTCAATCATCAATATGTTATACATAGTGGCGAAGCTTGGAGATTGACTCGGCGTGGGCCAGACTCATTCTTTTCCGATCGGTAGGGGTTGGAAGATCAAATCGGTGGGGGCCGAACTCAGTTCATATAAAAATTTTCTACGAAAATCGCAAAATTCCACCACTGTGCCAAAAAAACAACGGGGGCATGGGCACCCTTGAGCTTACACTATGCTTCGCCCTTGATTATACAAAATTGTTAATAGTGCAACTGAATATTTTATATTATAAGTCGGGCTTTTAGGTGAGTTTAAGATCCGGTTTGAGTAATGGGCATCCCAACGGGTAACTTTTAACCACCACACAAAAACATAACTGATATCAAATGCGACGAGTATTGAATAGCAGGCACCCGACGGTGGTGCCATATGAGACAGAGTATTGGACTTTGATTACCAAAACTCGACCCACACCGGACGTGGTTCTTAGGAACTATATGCCAACTTAAGGCATTATATAAAGAATCAATAACAAAGTATTGCTGGAGTACAAGGAATATAACAACACATAGTCTTCTAACTGTAAAAACATAAAACACTAGCAATTTAACACTACAAGGTACAAAAATATAGTAAAAACTTACCACATTAACTCATTTTTTCAGCATAATCACCTCACCAGTAACCTCTCTTCGGCTTCCGAATACTAAGAAAACGATCCAACGTCACCAACGCATCTTCAAATTTGCGAATTCTAAGGAAACCCGTTATCATTTTCACTTCATTCTCTGGAAACTTTGCAGTTTTCATGATCTGATCAATTATCTTAACCAAAGTATCATCCATTTTCAAGGCACAAAGGCCTTCAGCCAGCATATAAATAGCAGAAAACTCAGGTATAAAACCTTTTGAAGTCATCTCATATATAAAGTCAACTGCTTGACCAATTTGCCCTCCACCAGAACACAGCCCTTTTGAAACAATCCTATATGACACCTCATCAGGAGGACAACCCTTTTGCTCCATTTCTCTAAAGAACTCCATTGCAGCATCTGCACCGCGCTTTTTAAACAAAGTTTGAATAACGGGATTATATGCGTATGGTGTCACTTCCATGTTTTTTAACTGAATGCTTCTAAGTAACCTGCAAGCAACCTCAATCCTTCCTGCTTTACATAACCCTTGAATCAAAGTTCCGTAAGTTACTATATCGGGTTCGCATTCGTTTGTAACCATAACTTGCACGATATCCGTTGCTTTTTTAATATCGCCCGTTTTGCAAAAGTGGGAAAGAATCGAATTATATGTGAACTTATCGGGCTTTAACCCTTCGGTTATCATCTGGTCCATAAGCAAAGCAGCTTCCTCAGACCGCCTGTTCTTGCAAAGACCGTCTATAAGTGTGTTATATGTCGTCATATTTCGTGGAACCCCTTGAAGCTCCATTTGATCAAAAATTTCACCCGCTTCTTCGATTTTCTTGTTTTTAGAAAAACCGTCAATAAGAGTATTGTAAGTTATCGCGCTTCGTGCGCAGTTACTTGATTCCATATCTTTCAAGATTTTCAAAGCTGCATCAAGTTTACCTTTTGAGCAATACCAATCTATTAGCATGTTGTAAGTAAACTCATCAGGTTGACACCCTTTGTTCTTCATGTCATTCAACATTTGGAGTGCTCTTTCGAATTTGCCAGATAAGCAAAGACCTTGAATTAGAGAGTTGAAAGTAGAAACATCGGGAGTAATTCCTTTGCTTGTTAAGTTAAGAGCAAGTTCAGAGGCTGCTTCAACTTGGTTTTCGCTACACAAACCGCTGATAATTGTGTTGTATGTGACTGTGTCGGGAGAAACATCCCGTTCAATCATTAGATTAAGAATTTCATTTGCCGCTTCAACTTTACCCATTTTGCACAACCCTGATATCACCGTGTTGTATGTGTGTACAAAAGGATCATGACCCTCTTGATACATTACATCCATAATCTCTAAAGCCTGATTTACATGGCCCGCTTTACATAAACCGTTAACCAACGTGTCGAATGTAACCCGATCAGGAAAAAAGCCCTCATTTGACATTTCTTGAACAAAACTCAAAGCTTCTGAAACTTGACCCAACTTGCAAAAACCATATATCAAAGTATTAACGGTTAAATTGGTTGATTGACATTGAGCCGATACCATTTGTTCTCTCATTCTTAATGCACCATCTACATTCCCTTCATCAATATACCCATGCATCAGGGTTGTGTACGTCTTTTCATCGGGCATCAATCCATGAGCAGGCATCTCTTCCATCATCAAAATTGCAAGCCTCATTTGATGGACTTTACAAAGAGCTTTTATCAAGATATTAAAAGTTGCAACGTCTCGCTTAATTCTTTTACTACACATCAACGAGTGAACATCGTCAACTAATTTCAACTTGTTCGCATCAACAAGAACATTCAACAAGAAATTATAACTGTCTGTTCTCGGTTTCACCCGAAACTCTTCTTCCATAATAAACAAAACACAAATAGCCTCATCATATAACCCACACTTAGCAAAACTTTCCATCAAAATAAAGAAAGTATCTTCCTTAACCTTGCACGAAGACCGTTTCATTTCATCCAACACGCCCCTAATCGAATCAACTGAACCTACTTGACCAAGCTTCCTAAGCATTTCCTCATAAATGCCCAAAGAGGGTACGAAACTCGGTTGCTCTAACGCCCATTTAAACACATCAATCACTGCGTGTTCATCGTTCTCACCACGCAGCATATCAACAACCTCTTTTTCTGAAGGCAAAGTGGTGAGTTGCTCATAGTGTTTAGTGGATGCAAAGGAAACAAAAGTTTGGAGCTTTGTGGGAGTTGAAAACAAAGATGGGTGCTTTATAATTTGAGGTAGAGTCCAGGGGTCACAGCTTAAACAAGAGGAAAAACTAAAAGCCATTTTAGCTAATTAATTCAACAAACTCACAAACTTAAACTCATTCAGGCATTTCATCAAACACCTAGTGGGCAACTACAATTACACATAGTTTTATAAAGACAATTATAAACCCATATAGGAAATTCAATAAAGATTCAACTTACGAAATTATTAGCACCAGTTTAAAGGGTTTATGTCCACTCGTTCTACAGGAATTTGACTGCAGAAAGTGAAAGAGATGAAGAAACTGATACTGGGTTGGTTGCAAATGATAGGCAGGTTACAAATACGAAATCTTTGAGATGATTGAGTGAAGGGATAATGAAGAAAGAAAAGAGTTGAGAGAAGCAAATAAATAAGTCTTCTATGGTTATGTTAAAAGGATAAACCTCTTCTTTGAGGTGCAATAGATTTCCAAATTTGGTAACTTGTACCCTTGTTTTTTAAATATTTTATTAGGAAGATTACCAAAATAGTTCTGTAATTTAGTACTTCTCGTCCTTCATCCTATTTTAAATGTCTATTTTTATACTCTTTGTTGTCTCAAATTAAATGTTCATTTGTAAACAATTTTCAGTTTTGCTCATAAAAGACAAAACAGAATCAAAGATTTAAAATAATAATATGAGGATATTATTGTCATTTTACAACATAAAAACAAAGATTTCTTAATATGTGTGTTTGTGGGCCCATGACATCTGAATTGGGACGGAGAGAATAATTTTTTTTTCTTAAAACTGATGAGGAGGCTAAATTGATTAACCTTCAACTAACTTCGTAGACGGAAATGGTTTAGATTTAGTCTACGCGTCAAAGTGGCAGCTGAGGCACGCACTGAGCCTACATGTTTAGTGAATTTTGTCTGCTTAGCCCATGCTTTTGGCAAAATCGCAAGCTAAACCTACGCTTTGGTTGACTCAGCCCACACATCTGATGATTACCTAAGTAAACTTGAAATTCCATGTCTGTTTTGGGAAAAAATCTAGTCAAATATGACTATTCTGGTAACTTTCCCTTTTTTGTTGATGCATAATGTATAAATTATGAAAAAAAAATGATGATCTAATTTGATAATAAACTAACAAATAATTATATTATTTTATTTTACTGAATGTTTACAATCTTGTTTAATATTAACGTACAACTAACTTAGGGGTGTTTGTTTTCTCCCAATAAGCACTTCTGACCTCTTTTGTGTGCGCAGACATTTAAGGTCTGCAGGTTGTTTGTTTTTTGGAATACTTTTCACAAAAAAAAAAAAAAGTCTTCCTGACATCTTCTTAGTGCAGACATGGGTCTATGTCTTCACACATCTCCCCACCTCTTCTCCTCTTTTTGCTTTCTTCTTTCTTCTTTCTTCCTTCAACATCATCATATTATTATTTTCTACTCATTCTTCTCTTCTTTTCTCATTTCTTCTTCTTCCCCTCCTCCCTCCTCCTCTCCCCTCCGTGCCACCACCCTCCTCCTCTCCCCTCTGCTGCCACCACTCTCCTCCTCTCCCCTCTGCCGCCACTGCCTTCCTCCGTCCCCTCTGCCCGCCGCCCTCCCTCCTCCTCCTCCCCCTGCCCATCGTCGCCCTCACCCCCCTCCGCCGTGACCTCCTCCCCCCTCCATAACCTCAACAATCCCTAATGAGATGAAGAACCAGGAAAGTGGAAGGATTTAATAAACAATTATAAAAAATAATAGGAATAAAATTAGGGCAAGAATAATAAGAAAAAAAGTGAATTAGTTACCAAAGAATGATCACCTTGTAGGTGAATGATGGAACTTCTGGTGTTGGTGTGTGTGTTTTAGAGAGAAAGAGAAAGGAATAACAGGGAGATGTAAATGGTGTGTGTGTGTGTGTTTTAGAGAGGGGGAAAGAGATGAAAAAACGTGAATGATGGTATTGGTGTGTGTTATTTTGTGGTGGATTATGGTTATGGTTTTGGGTTACCCTACAGACGTTAACAAGCGATCTTCTTCTTGCAGACTGCAAACATTTGGTCCACCTCTTATCCTGCAAATGTCTGCAGATATGGTCCGTAGACTGCAAACGTTTTACCTCTTAAAAAACACACAACACCTTAGTGTCCATTTCGTATAATGAATTGGAATTGGAATTTCAATTTCATTCATTCTTAGTGTCCCCCCCCCCCCCGCGTGCATCGGGTCGAGTCGTTAACGGGCTCGATCAATACGGTTCGTCTCAGACTCGATCTGGTCTAATATAGTGTGTTAATTATATAAACACACTAGGAGTGACTCATTCTCATGCGGACCACGATCCCAAATATCTATAAACCTATACCATCGACATCTAATCTCCTAACAGTCACAAAGATGGTAGAATGCTAAATTACCAAATATTTAAATTACTTCTTCTTAGGGTTTGCTTGTCTAGTAACCATAAGATTTAATCGAAAAACAAAAAGTCTAGAATCACCCAAACCCTAGATTAACTGATAGAAAATCAATCAAACCTGGAATTAAGTTGAACATGCAACATCTTTCAGATACAAAACATATATATACATGAGAAGCCTAATTAGGAAACCATTCACCAAGACCAAAACATTCAACTAATCCAAGACAAAAAACAGTAAATCGGTTGTCAATAATCATCATAAACTAGGTAGCTCAAAGAGCTTAGCTATTCATGTTAAAAAAAAATGCAAATGTTAGATCTAAGATAGTGAAAACAGTAAACAAGTTCATAGTATTCAAGTTTGAATAAACCAAAAACATAAACTAATAAGCTAACAAAAAACACTAGCAATCAATGAAACACCCCGATGATAATAGGGAAAGTATACTCACTCACTTAAATATGTTTAAACGCAATATTCACAAATGCAATTCATATATGTACCTTACGTGTTTGCCTTATGTTAATTGTGTGTACTTATGCCTTGTCAAAATCATTAACTCATGTGGAGCCGAACATAACAATGAATAGTACTATGACTTATATCCCTTGATTGATTTATCCTTGCGAGGGGAAGCCCTTGGTCATTGTTATGTGATTCTTGACACTTAAATTTTTGATTTTTGATTCTTGATTCTTGTAGGTTGATTTTGAACATTTGTACGACTTAGTTACATAATAGCAAATAGCATAGCACATGAATCGCAAACCCATTTTGAATCTGTTATATACGTATGCAAACAGGGTGTGCTCACCAATACAATTTATTTGTATTGACAAATACTATTTTCGTACATGTTTCAGGTTGATTTTGAGACACCTTCTTAGCCTTTTGGATTTAAAGTTTAGAATTGTTTTTTTTATATATACATTTGTTTAGATTTGATAAGTTTTCTATAGACATTTGTATCTCTTGTATCTCATTTCAATGTAATAAATTATTCAACTTAATGTAATCATATTTACACTTTAGTACCATGAGCGTTAGAACAATCATCACTATCGTACACCTGATGATTCTGCCATCGATTAGCGTGTTACAATCGACCATCCCACTTGATCTCTCAACTTCTCCTTTTTCATAATCTTCCCAACGAAGCTTTGGAAGTCTTATCTAAGAGTATGGTCGGCTGCAAGGATTTTCATAACAAAATTAGGTTTTTTTGCTGACTTAAAGTGTTTTTGCGCGTCACGAAAGGCTGTTCAAGGGCCGTTTGCGTGGTGCAACCGCGCAAGTTTTAAAATAGTCCCGACCAGTGATTTATTGATTTTCCTCCTTAGCGCGTCTCCATCAGCTGAGCTTATTTCATTCCCTTTTTCCTACGTGCACTTTTCTTCCTCGATTTCCTTTCCTTCTACGCACTGGTACCTAACAAAGATACATAGATAGAAAGTAAAAACGAATAAAAACTACTAACAAAATGACTCAAAATATACAAAAACCATAAGGAAAATATTATGTGTTTTGCAACACATCATATGTCTTTTAGGTAACTTAGTCAGGCGTTGTTTGGCAACGTTGTGCCGAGTTGTTTTCTTTTAACCGAACCAACTACACTTTACCTCTGATCGATATAGGGATGGGCTCTTAAAAATTTGTTAGAAGGCTACCGAACAACCTCTGAGTCTTCTAGGCAACATCAATATCAAATTATTTGTTACGGAAGAAAATTTATTTTTTAATTCAAACTAGTGCTTTTAGCCGTCACGCATTGCGGCGACATCAAAACCTAAAGCAACTCGAATTTATATCGTCTAATGAAACCATATATGATTTGACCCAACTCGTTTTTGCACAAAATTGTAAATGACCAACTAAAACATACATAAAATAAGCATGAAGACGTATTATATTTGACCAACCTCTAATTTGAAGAAAAAAAAAAATTACGTCCAAATGTAAGATAACCTGAATTTATAATGATATTTACGTAAATATAAGCACATAAGAAATATTGTTTTTTAAGATAAAGGATGGTACCACATGTTGCAGCGGCGTCGAGACGCATGGTAACTCAAATATATACCGTTTAATGCAAATGTATTATATCTGACCCAACTTGTTTCCAACAAAATTTACGTCAAAACATAGTCCAATTAAAGACGTACATAAAAATAAGTACAAATACGTACTATATTTTAAAAACCATTTTGAAATTTTTTACGCTAAAACCTAAATCAACTTAAATTTTATAACCCAACCCACTTCACCAATAAAACAAGTCTAGACCCGACCCAAGCCGCCAGTTCGTATATCAATTCGTAGTCTAGTTCTTTAAAACCGATTTGAACCTGACCCGAATAAAAAAAACATAGACGATTTTTTTTGTCCTAACACAGTTTGAACCCTATCCCAATCTATTTGATCGTTTCGACCATTTCCCTCTTATACCGGTTTATTTTGAACATTTTCCTCTTAAACCAATTTCTAACCCGAACCAGTTTTACACAATTAGAAAGTAATCATAGTCGTCATATTTAGTAAATTCCACCAATAACAAAGCTAAGGTATGATCTAAGGAGTGTAAGATTTAGACAACCTTACATTTACCTTGTAGGAATAAAAATAACACTCAACACTCATGACAGATGATAACTGGTGCATGTACCTCATATCTTTCGGCTATTAACGCTATCACATGATACACGATTAAAGTGTTCGTTGTTTTTAACGATATTTTTACAAAATCAGTTAAATAACATTGAAATTAGTGAAAGTTTACTTTTGCCACCGACTCGGGAGTCCCATACATATCTTCTATCTTCTATAATATATAAATGAAAGCAATTGTGGGACACATGGCACTAGGGGTGCAAACGAGCCGAGCCAAGCCCGAGCTCGATCAGGCTCGAACTCGAGCTTGATTAAGTTATAAGAGCTCAAGCTCGGCTCGTTTGTCATTTCTCAAGCTCGAGCTCGGCTCGTTTCGTATTTATTAGTTAATATGTTAATAAAAATAGTATAAATAATAGTTCATTTAGGCTCTTGAGCTCGATAGTGAAGCTCGAGCTCGGGGCTCGTTTACTAAACAACTTTAAATGAGTGACAAATATTATTAAATATTAAAAAACCTAATATTACACTATGCTTGATAAGGCTCGACAAGCCTAACGAGCTTCACATGCCAGGCTCGAGCTCAAGCTCGATAAATAAACGAGCTTTGTTTTAGGCTCAAGCTCGGCTCGTTTCGAGCTTTTTGTCGAGCCGAGCTCGAGTAGCTTGCGAGTTGCTCGGCTCGTTTGCACCCCTACATGGCACCTTACGAGGGCTTCTAAGTTTTTTTCCCACTCATTCCCAATAACCAATTTTGAGAAAAAAAGTGGTTCTTTTATGACTATAATTATGACCAATCCCCATTTTTTAGAAACAAACTTATTTATAAACCATAATTTCCACTTCTTCTCCATGTAACACGATTTCAAAACAAATATAGAGAGACAAAAATATGAGAGAAAGAAAGAGACTGGGATCAACATTGCAGCAGGAAAAAAGAAAAAGGGGTGCTAACTTCAATCATTTACTTACTGAATCAAAATCCCGGTGAAACTTTATGTGTTGTGATTCTTACGGTTACTAAACAAAACATGAACTTCCTTTTCACATTTTCTTTAATTTTTTCCTGATTATGCTCACGAAACCTAACAAATAAAAAATAAATGTTTTTTATAAATCGAGGGTGATCTTCCATTTTGAAGATACCCTAATTAGTCGTCCTCTCCTTAAAGATGATTCTTGATCTTCCATTTATCATTTTCGATTTCTGCATTTTAATAATATTAAATTGAAGCTAATATTCAAATTGTTTAATTATGTAACCAAAACTCTTGCAGTAATCATCTTCACTTTTTTCTGATCAAACTCCACAGTGTGATGTCGTCGTTGCGGTAGTTGCTCCGGGCAAGATTGTCATCTCCAACCACAAAGAGATTATGTGCAGTGCTTTGCAGGAACGTTGTTATTATTGATCTCCCAACAAATCCTAAGGTCTATCACTTTGAATTGCGGTTGTTCTTTATTATTGATCACTTTTGGTCAAGGATTTTTATTTCTTTGAAGTTGGATACATTACTTACCATGCAGTTGTTCTTTACTATTAATTGTATGTCTTAATACAACTTAAATTGTTCAATCCGTGTATCACACAGAAAGATAACCGATATACTAGAAAGTAAAGTTATGTGAATTTGATACAATGAGATTATGTATCGAATCATATAACATAACAAGCATTAAAGTTAAACAAAACCTCCGATCACCTACACCAAAAACCCCAATTCTCTCAAACCAACCTCTTCAACAAACAAAACAATCAAACCATGAATTCACACTCTCCAATCAAAAGACCCAAACCCCCTAACCTCAACGAAACCGATCATCACTTAACCAAACTACATGACTCACTCATCATCCAAATCCTCTCTTTCCTACCCGAACCCGACGCAACCCGAACCCGAATATTATCTAAACGCCTACACCACCTCTACTCCTTCCTCCCTAACCTTCACTTCGTCATGCCCTTTTGTTGGACCCTTCAACAAAACAACGCCTTTCATGACTCTGTTGATCAGACCCTATCTGTTCGTGACCGTACACCCATTAATAAGTTCTATCTTTACTGTTCTAAAAACTGTAATTATGACCGTGTTCATAATTGGCTTTGTAATATTATTGTTAAGTGTAAAGTTCAAGAAATTGAACTTAGGTTTCCTAATGATAGGTTTAATGTTAAGTTTTGTTGGGATTTGTTTAAGAGTTGTGGGAGTTTAGTTAGTTTGAGTTTAAGAGGTGAGTTTGTGTTGAATGTGCCTGATGGGTGTGATGTGTTGTTTCCGTGTTTGAAACGGATGAATCTTGTGTCGATTGTTTATGCGGGAGATGATTGTTTTAAGAATTTGGTATCCGGGTGTCCGGTTTTGGAAGAGTTGTTTGTGGAGAGACAGTTGATTGGGGAGTTTGATAATATGGTGAGATGTGTGGTTGTTTCGCCGTCGTTGAAGAGGTTAGTGTTGTCGTTTGCGTTGTATGTTAGTGGGGATTTTAGGGTGGTGATTGATGCGCGGAAGTTGGAGTATGTTAATGTTATGGATGTGATGTCGACGGGTTATGAGATGACGGTGCCTTTGTCGCTTGTGGAAGCTCATTGGAAGGTACGGAGTGATCTTGTAGATGATTCGGCTGCTCAGCTTGTGACGAGCCTGTCGAATGTCAAAGTGTTGACGTTAGTTGATTCGACTTTGATGGTATGCTTATTTGTTTATCTTGAATGTTTGATCCGTTTAAGATTTTAAATTGTACGGCTAACTGCATTTAAATATGCGTTGACTTAAATCGCGCATTTAAGTTATGTCCGTTTTTGTTATGTTATAATATGCTATTGTTAAGTTTCAACCATACATGAAACAGTTAGCGAAAACCTAAGTTAAGATCTAGCTTATACCTTCTAGGGGGTGGCGCAGTAGACAGTAGTAAGCGCTTGAGTCCCTCTAACAAAGGTCTCATGTTAAGATCTAGCTTCTACCCCTTTGATGGTCGCCTCTCCAACGCAAGTTGCGTTTTACCTTGTCCGATTCGTTAACCGGGCATTGATGGGGTCCTGTGAGTTTTTAGCGTAACAGGGTCTTACAGTTACCAAGAAAAGAAAAAACAGTCAAACCTTTTGATGTAAGCAATCATGCATAGTGAAATAAAGATATAAACTTTGGATTCAGATGATGATCCGTTTTAAGGTTTTAAATTGTAACCGTTAATTGCATTAAAAAGTACGTTGACTTACATCGCGCATTTAAGTTATGTTATATAATATGCTATTGTAAAGTTTCAACGATACATGAAACAGTCAGAGAAAACCTTCGAGGGGGTAGCGCAGTGGTAAGCGCTTGAGTTACTCTAGCAGAGGTCTTAGGTTCAAATCTACCTTCCACTGGTTTTCCGCCTTCAACCCCCTTGAAGGCTGCCAATGAGTATTTCTGTAACGGGGTCTCACAGCTACCAAAAAAACAGTCAAAAGGAACGTTTTGATGTAACAATAACGATTGGTTAAATAAAGACGGAAAAAGATATAAACTTTGGAAGCAGATGATGATGCTTACTTATTGTTTGGTTTATGCAGGCTTTCAGCGATGTCCAGGATTTAGACATGCCTGTGTTCCGTAACCTGGTTGATTTTTTTATTGGGCTGGATGTTTTTCGGGGCTGGAGTATGCTGCCGACGTTCTTAAACAAAATGCCTAATCTTGAGCATATTACCTTTTTGGATGTAAGTATCTGTACTACTATTTACTATGCTCTTTAATGTAGTTATCTCAATCATTATCTCAATCTTTAGGGGTTTCTACCTTTTCCACATGCACAACATAACTTTACCATGAGGTGGAACCAACCAGTGGAGGTTCCGGCTTGTTTGCGCTGCAAGATGAAGAAAATTATAATTAAGAATCGGGAAACTATAACACCAGCCGAGGTTAAGTTTATTAGGTATCTGTTGAAACATGGGAATCGTTTGGAGATTTTGACAATAAATGCTCATAAAATCGATTCAAAGAGGCGTGGGCAGGTATTGAAGCTCCACCGTGGCTCCAAATCATGTCGGATTGAATTCGTTTGAACTGATGGTGATTCTCAAAGAATTCGCATCTGAAATTGATTATAGAGATCGTTTCGAATCTTTGCAAACTCAAAAGAGGTTTTTTTTTCTTTTTCTTGATTTGCATAGAATGGTATATCTTACATAGATGGTTATCTATATGTGGCCTACAAAGTAGGTGGGTCACTCATCACTGATGTGTAAACAGACTTATAGTTGTAATATAGCCAGCCATGTTGGGTTGGTTTAATCAAATGTTGGATCACCATTTAACAATAATGTGTACTTGGATGGTTTGCTTGACAGATCCGCATCACCGCATGTACATGTGATTTGGTATGTCCTTAGATGTTATGATATGGTTATTTGACTACGTCGTTTATTGGCACATAATTGCGATAGCTTTAACGTTATCACCAAGAGTCTTGTTCCTAAAACTGGTTTTGGATCCGACCTGATTTGAAAAAAAAAAAACATGTAAAATAAAGATTTTTTTTTTGGTCCAAATCGGTTTGAACCGGGCTTCAATTGATTTGACAGGTTCGGACATTTTCCCTCCTAAACTGGTTTATGATCATATTTTTAAAGGTTTTTGTGTGCTCATCAAACGCCGACCCATTATTTGACGTTTCTAATTCTTATCAGGCATTTGACGACTTCTCTTTCATGGATCCGAATGTTTGATGTTATGGCTTTTGTTTATACGTACCTAGGCTAGAAAACATAAATCAGTGAATTAAAAACATTTGAGATTCTTGGTATAGTTAGAAATCATATCATGTTGGTAGTGATTCAATCTTTCCTTTTACCCCTAAAGACAGAAAAAACGTTAGCTTGTTACTAGTTACTACATATATAAAAGTTTCCAATGACAAAATGTGTTGCAGATATGATGTATCAACTCGTGACCTCAACACCAATCAACCTCTAATCCACTATCATCTCCATCTTATTCATTTTTAGGATGGACGGTTTGATTCTATGAGCGTTCTTGATCAACCACTCCTCGATTTTTGAAGATGCCAACACAACAACTGGTTCTTTGCTCTCTAAGTCTCTTTGCTCCCTAAGGCGTCCAGAGTTCCTTTTATCATTTAAACCCACATCAGTGAACAATGTATTGATAGCTTTAGCCAAATTGAAAATATTTCATTTTTGTTGCCAAGAAAGCAAGCGTCGCAATTATCTTGTAGACCTAAACTAACATCATCAATTGTTTGTGGTAATGACCGCAATAAGTGTTTGCAGTCCAAGATGTTGGCGCATAGCAATATATGAACGTTAAGTTGCGAGTTGCAAGGAAAGCGAAAACGTTAAACAATATTCATGAGTAATGTACCTTGTCCTAGTGGCAAGAATTTGGTCTTCTTAGGTAACATAGGAGATCTACATGAAGTAATAGCAATAGTAATAGTAGTAAATTAGTAATAGTGATAACAATAATAATAACATCATATTGGTAATATATCAACATATCGAGATTCAGATTACTCAACTAATTGTATCAAACAATTTAGCAATCGTGAAAATTTTGCCACAATTTGATACTCTAAATCACATAATCAATATTGTAATAAAGCACTGGGCAGGAAAATCCATATTCTTTAATAAACTAGTAGATAAAACTAACAAAAAGGGACTTACAAGATAGAAGTGATCACATAACACATGACTAAACAAGAACAAACTGTTATAATAATGGGAAGAGATAACGTATAAAGCGTCTAAAAATACGAAGTCTACGAAGCCATGTGAGCCATTGGATTTAGGCGGTGGCAAGATCGTAATTAGCAGCCTTAATCACACTTCAGTTAACCTAACCAGGGGTAATTTAGGTAAAACGCGTTTTAATTTGAAGAAAAACGTAAGAACAGACGTTCAACAATTGATCGAAACGTAAAATCAAATCAAAATTATTTCAACAATTAAGCAAACAATTGCAATCGATTAAATGTTTCGAATCATCAAACAATCAAAAACTTTGATTTGAATCATAAATCAGTTACTGATTTGCAGAAAAAATGAAAAACAGAGCATTGCATTGGATCGTCTAAAAATCACATTAATCCTATTCAAAAAACACAATGAACGCATGAAATATTAACAAAAAACATAGAATTTTAATAAATATAATTACAATTACAGAGAAAATGCATTTAAAAAACATTCAGATTAAGAACACTTTAATCTTTGAAACAGACGCACTTATGTTTTAAAAGGGTGCGTCTAAACCATCACATTAAATCACTGGGTAAAAATGTAATGCATAAACAGACGCACTCATATCATCATCAGACGCACTCATATAAAAAACAGACGCATTCACTGTAAAAACAGACGCACTCATATACCAATCAGACGCACTCGTATAAAAATCAAACGCACTCATAGGTTTATTTCAATTTTATATAAAATATACATGTAATGATTACATCTACAAGTTGCATATCTTATTAGTTGTATAAAATCAGTGTATTAACTATGATTTGATTGGTAATGAATTTATATAAAACTTGAACTTCAATACTCAACTACCACCTAATTACTTTTCTATTTTTTAGTCTATAAATAAACTATGATCTAAGAATGCAAATCATACTGATACATCAAAAAAACACAAAACCACAAAAATGGCTGAAAATCAAATAGAAGCAATAAACAACCTTCAAGTGAAAACAGTCATCATGGTGGACTGTATCTCAGAGGTTAAAGATGACCTCAACTCATCTTGTGTGGTTATGGGTGCACAAAATGAGGTTCAGAGACAATACGAGAAGAACCTAGACCTTATAGAGAAGCTGATGAAGGAGGAGGAGAAGACACCATTCACAGATGCTGCTATTGAGCAACTACAAACTCAAGCATCTTTTGACAACCTCATCTCCCAGTCACTTAGCAACACCCAGACATGCATCCTGAAGAACATGTCAAACAAACAGAAGGCAAGGGATGCAATCTTGGGTGGCAAGTGATGATGCTGGTTATGTGATGGTGTTTTTCTGTGTTTTTTTGTATCTTTTTTTTTTGTGGTGATAGTGATGGTAGTGATGGTGGTAGTGATGGTAGTGGTGATGGTAATAGTGGTGGTGGTGATGGTAGTAGTGGTGGTGGTGATGGTAGTGATAGTGGTGGTGGTGTAATAGTGGTAGTCTCATATGTACTACCTGTTTTTAATATATAAATATGAAGTTTTTAATTATGAGTGAAACAGACGCATTATTAAAAAAAACAGACGCATTCGTATAAAGAACAAAAGGTAACTAACATACAAACCATAAAACAGACGCATTATTAAAATATTCAGACGCACTCATTGTTTAAAAGTTTACAAATGTCAACTGCAACTAAACTAACACAACTCCTCATCATCATCAGAAACTTCCAATTCTATCTCTTCATTATCAACAACATCATCTTCGGCAATTTGATCATCTTGTTCGCCTTGCGTCTGCGTCGTCTGCGTTGAAGCACCCTCTTTGGCATGTTTTCGTCGATCATGGCCACTTTTTCCGCATATAGCACAATTCCTCATTCTTTTGCCGGATCGACTAACCTTTACTTCCTTGCTGGACTTTATTCGCTTCTGCTTGTCACGACCTTTGTTCTTTATACCATTCGAAAGCCTAATAGTGGGTTCAGCATTTGATGGTTTCTCATAACCAAGAAGAGAAGCATACCTATCATGCTTACTCTGATGATTAGGTCTCTTAAACCTGCCCTCATCAACCTTCTTAACCATCTCTTTGATTTTGTCATTAACCAAGGTTAACTCAGCTAAATCTGAAATTAGAGAGTTTGCAAGATACTCACCACCCAAAACGATCTCCCGTGCAATACGCCTTGCCTCTTTAGTCTTGTCATCACCAAACTCACCTGTTTCAAATGAATACTTGATTTCATTTGGAACAACATCTTTTGTCCACCTCTTCACAATTTATCTTTTCGGGAATCTATACACTTTCATCAACCTTAATATGAAAAAAATATGCCTACACAAAAGCCCGTACTGCTCAAACCTCCTACATGTACATAATGTAGTCACATCCTCATCACCATCAACAAGTTCCTTTTTGAACAAAACCTGTAAAAAAAGGATAATGAACATTAATGTGCAGTTTGGACGCACCCATTAATATAACAAACGCATTCATTTGTTAAAAACATCAAAAAAAAAAACAAATAATGTGCAGTTTGGACGCACTCATTAACATAACAGACGCATTCATTAAAAATGTCAATAAAAAACAAAAATACCTCAATAAAGCCTTGTCCCTGTGCTTGTGGATCATCAACATAAACCTTTAAAAACCCTTCTTCATCAGCCCTTTGCATATGAACACTTATTAATGCTTCGTAACTGGCATATATTTCTTCTTGGATATCAAAGAAGATAGTCCGGGTAAATATTTTAGCAGCCTCTTGTTCAATAGGGTTTTGAGTCCACATATCAGGAATTGTATGTCTTGAGTCATGGTCATTCTTCCTATGATTAAATCTCTGAGCTTCAAGGGACGTCTCAAAATGGTTGAAAAACTCAACAAGAGTCAACTGAGAATTTGCCACCTGGCAAAAAAAATGATTCTCACTTTCAGATCTTGATGTTGTCCTCATTAGCCCAGACATAGGTTCATTCCGGTAAAAAGCAGGGATCCACATCGATCTCAGGTCAAACATGTCAGACAACCAAGTGTTCTCATTTAATTTGTAATAAAAAATAAGTACACCCCACTCGAAATCAAAATTCTCCGGACTGATGGAATCTGTCCAGACAATTGCACAAATCCTCTTTTTGAACTCATCATCACTGCACAATGCACTACCAACCTACAAAAAACATAGAACAGACGCAGCCAGTTAGTATTTAGACGCAGTAACATTAGAAAATAAATTCATTTAAACAAACGCACTCATTGATAAAATTGGACGCACTCAGTGCAAATGCATCAATAAAAACACTATTCAGACGCACTCTGTCATAAAAACAGACGCACTCATGATTTAAACAAAACGAAGTTGCTACAAACCTTATCAGAAACCTTCTTCATGATATGCCACATACACAGCCTATGTTTGTTGTTTTGAAAAATCAACTGGATTGCATTTTTCATAGCAGGATCTTGATCAGTTACAACCACTTTGGAATGCTTTCCAAAACATTTGGAAAACGATTGTAACAACCATGTATAAGATTCAGTTGTCTCTGATGACAACAAGCCTGCACCAAGTGTGACATTCCGACAGTGATTATCAATTCCAGTGAATGGTACAAAAACCATCTTGTACTTACAATAACCAATAAAACAAATTTTAAAAAAAATTAAAAACATGTCATATTTGGATAACAAAGCTTAAAAAATAGAATTTAAAACATACTTGTTAGTGTTGAATGTTGCATCAAACGAAATCACATCTCCAAATTCCATGTAATTCCTCTTACATAAAGCATCCGCCCAAAATAATCCGGTTAATGCATTCTTTTGATCAACAGAATACTCAAATGAAAAATCTGGCAGGAACTTCTTCTTGTCCCTAAGCCTAGACACAATCATATCTGCATCAAACTCACCAATGAAGCTGTTTAAGCCACCTTTAAAGTTCTTACAATCAGTTGCAGTTGCATCTACATGCTCAAAACCTCCATACTTGGTCTTCATAATGTTAAAAGCTTTGACAGGAACCATGTTCAATGAAGACAGCTCACATATCATCCCTTCTTGAGTATGTGTCAGCTTCCTATTTGCTGCTAGAAAATGAATGTCACTTTCATGAACAAATGGATGATTATGACCTTCCTTAAAGCCATAAACCTTGAATTTTTTTCCATCCTCAGAGTTTAGCCTGACATGTGCAGGACATCCAGTCCTGATCGAAGGCCTTTTCCTTGACTTAGCATCTTTGCTAGAACTCTCTTCACCTAGTTTGACTGGCTTCAAACCCTCCTTATAGCATACAAAGTACCTAAGTCTTAAAATACCTTTTCGCACTTCTGAAGTGCCCTTTCGAATAGCAAAACCACTAGCCTTTGCATATTTTGCATAAAACTCTTGTGCATGCTCAATACTAGGGAACTCCATGTCCTTTAAAGGTTTGAGAGAATCAGGTACATCAGCTATATATGTGTTACTAGCTAGGTCATCAACAGGAACATCAGTTGCAACACCAACAAAAAACAAAAACAAACGCACTCATACAGAAAAACAAACGCACTTAGTAAAAAAAGTTTGAAATCCAGACGCATTCATGTTTAAAAATCAGACGCATTCATATATTATCAGTATCAGAGAATAAATCGAATACAGTTTACAACAGACGCACTCATATATTAAATCAGACGCATTCGAATATATTGCAGGTTAAAAACTAACAAAATACCTTGAACTCTAAATTCGTTGATGAGGTTCAAACTATGAATATCAACATCCTGATTAGTGTTTTCGATCAAGTCTGAACACAGATAAAAACATCATGTTAAGAAATCTATCGAAACACAGAGCTCTGTTTTCAACTAAAAAAACAGAGGATGATAATCCTACCATGAAAAGCATTATGATCAGGCACTAGATTAGAATTCTCAACATCAACATTCTGCTCTTCAACAAAGAAGTTTAAATCTGATAAAAACAAAAATTAAACAAAACTACTAAAAAATTGATTAACTAAGTACGAATACACTTACCGAACATGATGAATTGATCGATTAAACTGTAATCGTGATAAACAAATTGAGAGATTGAATCGTAATTGGAATGAAACGTAATGTGTGTGTGTGTGATCGTCTGTGTTTTTAGAATTCAAATTATGATTTGAAATATCATTTACAAAAATAACGACCGTGATTCACGTAATCAGTTACGTGTGAAAAAGTCTGGAATGCCCTTGGGTTAAACTGATTTAATATTAATTATAGTTTGGTTAGGTTAACTGAGGTTTGGTTAATATGACACTTGGCATTCACTGGTGGCTTCTTATTGCTTCTTATGTTAAGAAGCTTTATACCATATACTTTCTCTATAATAATTAGGGTTTAGAAGGTTAGGGTTACAATTTATTTTTTCCTAAATTCACTTATTGCCACATGACACAATCAAGAGGGAGGTTGGCCTCTTTTAATAAAAAGACTAAACTATCCTTAACTAACTAGATTTAACGAAAAAAATAACTGGGTTAGGGTAAAAGGACAAACCATGCAGATTTTGAAACATAAAGTACGTATCCAATCAATTTTAAACGTAAAGGACAAGCTTTGTAATTAGCTATAAACATAAGGGCACAACTTGTAATCCAGTCTGATTGAAAATATATACTTTGTTTGGGTTCTATAATATTTGTCTATATTTTACCTAATAAATAAAAACCTTGGGTACACATGATACGATTCTTAACATCCTTAATTTTCGTTTTTCCACTTAAATCATATAACAATTTAACTTACACGTGGATCTTTACCTGTTACAAATTTAACCGGTTTTCTTTTAAATATCACTTAACACATTCCTTGTTTTGTTTTCTATTTCATTGTTTAAACTTATCATTTTTATAATACAAACTTAATTCACCGTTATTTTATTTTACATTTTCTAAATTATGTATTTGAGAGCTCTAATTCTCATTTTCCTCTTTGCCTTTTACAATCCCACGTATTAAAAATTACAAAAATAAAACCAAGTTCTAAGTTCTATTAATTAAAGCCTTGTAAAAATCAAACCTAGTATATTATATTCAAATCTTGTTTAACAAAGATGACGGAAGGAAGATCCTTGAGATGAAATCACACTGAATTAAAATAACAAAATCATCAACACATATCACTTCTTACAATAAGCATTGACAGACAATATTGTTGTGTCACTGTGTGTTAGACTAAGGGGCTGTTTGTAACTCTTTAGTCCTTTTTTTTTTTTTTGGGAAGGTAAATTTCATTAAACAACCCGAGAAGTCCTCAAAGCAAGGACTCCCGGACAAAACAAACGAATTACATCATATCTAGCGGGTATTTACACCAATCCTTCCAATTTAGACTATTGACATTAGTTCTATTTTTAAACCAGAAATACGAGGTCATTTTGATGCTTTCGAACACTTCCGGAGCCTTTCGCCTTTTACCTTGAAAAATACGATCGTTGCGCTCTTTCCACACAGTCCACAAAGTAGTGAAAATAATACCCCGCAAAATGTATTTGGCCTTTTTAGGAAGCCGCTGACCTCCAGTAGGATTCATCAAATCGCGGACATCAAACACAAAGGAAGAAGGCAGACGGCACCAAGACTCTAAACGACTCCATATCTCCGCAGTGAAAAAGCAACCTGTGAAGAGATGAGTGACTGATTCTGCGTCCGAATTACACAACCCACACTCCGACTGCACATCAATACCGCGTCTACGCAGCTCTGTCTTAGTAGGAAGCCGGTTAAGAAGGGCTCTCCAAACCAGAATTTTACATTTTAAAGGAGTCCAAGTCTTCCACTTCATATGCGAAACTTGGTTCAGAGTAGTCGAATGAGACATCAGATTTCTAGCGCTGCTGACAGAAAACAAACCGGAGCTGCTCGATTTCCATCTCCATTTATCTGTCCCGGCTTGACAAGAAAACTCGAAAATATCGCCCAGCAGCCCAAATAACTCGGCAATCTCCTCACTCGTAATGGGCGCTGATTTCCAGCACCAATTCATCGACTTGTACCCATCCTGAATCTGCATCCGGTCTGCAACTACCGCCCATTTTTCCTTCTCCAGTCTGAACAGAAGCGGATACACAAGCCGGAGTGGTTTGTCACGGAGCCAATTATCCATCCAGAAACTAATGCTCAAGCCATCACCCACAACGGCTTCGAAATAATCCCCAAGAGAAAGACCGGACCAAATACGTTTATCACCTACCTTGACAATTTGCTTCCAACATCCACTAGCCGAAGTCGTACAAGGAAGGAGCGACCAATTTCTACTTAAACCATGGCAGCCCATAATCACTTTTCTCCATAAACAATCACCTCCGATCTTGAAACGCCAAGCCCATTTGAGGAGAAGCGCATTGTTTACGTCTTCCATTTTAGATAACCCAAGGCCGCCATCCTTTTTAGGTCTCGTAATAACATCCCAGGCAATCCAGTTAATTTTCTTATCATCACTACAACCCGCCCATAAGAAGTGTCTCATGATTTTCTCCATACTCTCCAAAACCGCCTTAGGCGCTTTATAGAGCGAAAGGTAATAAATGGGAAGGTTCTCCAAGACGGCTTTAATAAGAACCACCCGACCTCCCATGGATAAATTTTTTGCTTTCCAACCACTTAGACGGTTCCGAATGGTATTCAACACTAAATCCCAATTCTTGACTCGTGTCATTTTAGCGCCAACTCTAATTCCCAAATAAACAAAGGGAATAATCCCTTTTTTACAACCCAAGACTTGTAACATACTATCAATCTCTCCATCTTGAATGCCAATACCAAATAAATTCGACTTGTGAATGTTAATACGCAAGCCCGAGCAAAGATAGAAAATACGAAGAACACGAGCCGTGTTTTGAATATTCTCACTAGACCACTCCCCCAATATAAGAGCATCATCCGCAAAAAACAAATGGTTAACATCCGTATTTTCGACGGGGAAATTAATGCCCTTAATCAAACCCAAATCTTTAGCTTTATTCAAAAGCCAAGAAAGACACTCCAACACAATAAGAAACAAGAACGGGGAAATAGGATCACCTTGGCGAAGGCCTTTTTCACTTTTGAACTGGAACGTGGGCGACCCGTTAACAAGCACCGACGCGTAAGACGAATCAAGAATGCCTTTTATCCAATTGCACCAAATAACCGGAAAACCCATTTGGGACAACACGGATAAGAGGAAACCCCAGTTGACATTGTCGTACGCTTTTTCAAAATCGATCTTCAACAAAAAAGCCTTTTTCTTCTTTCTTTTAAGCCACTCCAAAACCTCATTAACAACGAGAGGCCCATCCAAAATAAATCGGTCAGATAAAAAAGCTGATTGGGTCTCGGAAATTAACTTACCCAACACCTTTTTGAGGCGATTAGCAAGAATTTTAGAAACAATCTTACTAATCACCCCAATAAGAGTGATGGGCCTATAATCTTTGAGCCCGACCGGCGTTTTAACCTTAGGAATCAAGGTTATAAACGCAGACCCGCAACCAGCGCTGAAACAGCCATTCGCATGAAACTCCATCATGATCTGAAAAAAATCTTCTTCTAAAACATTCCAGAAACGCTTAATAAAAAGAAAATTAAAGCCGTCGGGACCTGGGGCTTTGTTAGAACCACAACTAAAGACCGCCTCCTTGATTTCCTGTTTAGAGAAAGCAGTGATTAGACTTGCAGCCTCCTGATCAGAAAGGCGGTTCAAATCATGACACTGTAACATAGGCCGAGAAGGAACACGTTCCTTGAAATGATCCCGAAAGAAGCGCAGAATTTCCCGTTTAACCAGCGCCGGCTTCGTCACCCATTCGCCTCCAATATCCAACCCCGGAATCGTATTGGTAGCTTTACGGCCGTTGACAATGCCGTGGAAAAACTTTGTATTCTCATCACCTAGAGCTGCCCATTTAATACGCGACTTTTGCCGAATATCCTTGTGTCTAAATAAATCAATCTCTAGAAGACTTTTTTTGCATTCCGCCCAAACCCATAACTCACTCTCATCTAAGTCTTGTCTCTCCATAAGCCACTCCATGTCTTCTTTCTCTTTATAGAGTCTCTCGACGTCTTCTCTATCTTTGTCTCTACAATCTTTACTCCATACCCGAAGCTTATCACGAAGGCAGCCCAATTTTTTAGTGAGAATCAAATCAGCCGACCCCACATAATTATTGCCAGACAAAACAGACACAATTATCTCCTCACAACCCGGCCGATCCAACCATGAGTCGAACCACCGAAAAGGTTTAGGACCAAAATTTTTGTCAATCACACTCAAACATAACGGGGCATGGTCCGAGTGTTCACGTTTCAACGCTCTAACACAAGCGGTCGGCCATCTATTAAAAAACCCATCACACACAAAGAACCTGTCGATCCTACTCAACTTGCACACACCCTTTCTAGAAACCAAGTAAGTATACTTCATACCCTTCAGATTGTACTCACGAAGGCCCGCATTTTCCAGAAACTCGTTGAAGTCCCTAGCACAAACAGGATCAAATCTCGAATTTTTCCTTTCATTTTGTTCTCTAACTGCGTTAAAATCACCGAAGACGATCCACCAACCTTGACCCGCATTGATCACACGGGAAATTTTAGCCCACAGATCTCTTTTATCCCCATTAGTTTGAGGCGCATAAACATTAATAACATTTAAACGAGTCGCCCCATCCGTTAACAAGCCAGAAACGAGCAGGAAGTTATCGTCTTTGACTACCAAATCCTTGTTAAACACCTTTGGATCCCAAACACTTAACAGACCCCCTGAATTACCAACAGAACCAACAGACTCAAAGTCAAAGCCCAACCCTCCCCACAAATTAGAAACCGTCCCCGAGTTCACAGAACTCGACATAGTCTCTTGTATACCTAAGAAAGAAATCCCCAACTCAGCCTTTAGCCGCCTAACCCAATTCGCTTTAGAACCAGAACCCAAACCCCTAATATTCAACGACAAACAATTCATTTATTACCTTTCTGTAAACCTTCAACGACAATAGAATCCAAAATAAGCTTATCTTGCTGCTCCAAATTAATACCAAGCTTGGAACCCACAAGCTTTGTGGCGGCCATCTCCTGGTACTGTAGCGCCATTGTATCCTCTTCGCCATTATTATCCCCTTGATCAGGAACAGGGGAATACTGGTCTGAGTTATCGGAGATCAAAGGTTTACTATTAAGATCTATGGGTTCATCTTGGGCTTCATCTTCAGATTCAACCTCCGAAATAGAATCTTGGGCCTCGTCTTCAGTCTCTTCATCACTGTCAGCGATTCCCAAGAGCCCATTAAGACCAAACAAATCACTATTCTTTTTCTTGGGCCTCTTGACAACACGTTGGCTTTCATTACTGCTAGTGTAGGTGTTACTGGGCCGGCCCACTTCGGATTTTTTACATTTTTTTCTCTTAACAACTTTTTGTTCACCGACATTGTAAGAAGTTTCCAAAACAGCCTTTTCAAAATCAAAATCTACTGCTGGAACAAATCCCGAAACTTCCTCCTCATCATTAAGATTTGATTGGCAATTATTGTCTGCATTAATGACGTCTTCAATCCTTTCCAAAATAACGGTTTCATCATTACGAACCTCACCGTTACCGGCATCGTTTACCGGAAGTTGTTCCGGTGTGTCTTCTACCATCTCATCCTCAACCGGTTCTTCATTATTGCTATCACCATTCGATGTTTGATCTTCCTCAGATTGCTCGTCGTCCGTTTCTTGATCTACCGGAGATGTGACTGGATAAAAATCCGGAGTCCAGTCCCCCACTTCTTCATCGATCCAAACTCTAAACTTTCTGCTCTTCCATTCCAAAACTATTTCTTCCGAAATCTTAATACCATTACCAACAAGGATTCCAACGTAATCAAACGATAAATCAACTTTAGATTCTATGACAGAAGCTTTGCATACCACTTTGCCAAACAAACCACCCACCATGTTAAGCACCTCATTTGTAAACAAATGGAGGGGAATACCTTTCACCTTGATCCATGCCAACCTCTCGAAACTAAGCGGTTGGCCTTTCCACAAACACACAGAGGCGAATTTGGAAGTCTCTTTTTTTGCAGCCTCAAGAACCAATAAAGCCATATCCGGGGTGTTGAAGGAGATCAATAAATCCAACCCCCCCAGATATTGGACATTACTAGGGCCTGGGCTCACTCCCCGGATAAACAGATAAACACTCCTTAATGCTTCCACATCAACCATGCGTCCAACAATAGCCCGATCATGCAAACACGTGAAACCGTTGACTTGATCGTCTATCTTGATGGATTTCCCCACTAGCATGTGTTTGAAGGACATCTCCCCTGGCTCAAACTTAGACCCCTGATTAACCGTCCCATTGTTGGTGTTGACAAACGATTGTTTCTTTACGTGTGAATCCATCCTAGGCATGTTAACCTCCCCATCTTCTAAGACAAAACGTGCTATATTAAACCACAGCCTGTTGTTACCCATACGAATGTTCCTCAGGTTCCTTAGAAGATCCATACTGTCTTTGACGTCCAGCATGGATAAGAAACCAAACCGATTTCCCCCTTTATCTCTTTTTCTCGCGATGTATAAATCGTAAATCTGTCCAAAATCACGAACAAGTGTCGCAAGATCGGATCCGCTGCATCCCTCCGGCAAGTTTGTGACGAAGATCTTCGTAATACGACGTTGGATTGCCTCCGGAATAGGTTTCCGGCGGTTCTCCATGAGAGATTGTAAACATGCAAACTTAATTTGTAACTCTTTAGTCCTTTATATTGGACTTCTTCTGTATCCACTTCAATCATATCAATAATATAAAATCCTTGTGAGTTAATAAGCATGAAGATTTCCCATGAACTTAGCACAACCCTCTAGAAAGTTGACAAGCATTCTCTAAATCTACTCGCGATCCTCACTATTATCCCCAAGGCTCATGATGTTGTCGGGATTCTTGATAAGTCAATCTCGGGGACAAATGCCCACTCTGCAGCATAATCATCTTTGATCAAGGACTCTCTGACTTCCTTCCATGCGGTCTTTCTTCTTGAATATTGAAGCTCTACATGGTAAAGCATCATACTTGGTTATACATCAGGATGTTTAGATTCCAATATGATTAGTCAACAGCTATTTTTAACTAATATATTAGGACCATGAAGGACCAACAGCAATTCAATAACCTGCGAGTGACACTAATGAGTTGGTTGTATTTGTGTTTTGGAAGCGATTTTGTGGCATAGAATAAATTTGAATCACATAATTAATAAAACATGATGCAAGATATAACGTTTGAGTGTGCTTTTGCCTTTTGAAGTTGGACTAATAACTGTTTTAAGTATTTCAAAACCATCCTCTTGTTTGATAAATTAATAGATAAAACTAGCTATTGGGGATAATTCCTGACTCCCTAGACCCGCAAGTTACCGGCGAGCTGAGCGGTCAACACGATACCAATTGAGTTAGGATTGGTACAGTATTAACATGTGATTATTATGTTTTACTAGTCGAGTAGGATCAGGAAGCACTTATTTAATTATTTGAAGAGCTATTCGTATCAAAGTCTAACGAGTTAGAGTTAGGTTAGCCGTTAGCCTACCCGAGTTAAGGGGTCACTGTAATCATGTATTTTGAGAGAGATTTTCTTGATGGTAAAGTGTTAGAATCTTAAATTCTAATTTTGATAGTTGGCCCGATTCGAGAGGGGCAAGTCTCCAATTACAAAAGTAACTTAGATACTCATAATAACCAGACCCAGAAAAAAACATGAACACCAAATACTTAAACTAAAAGAATGGTGGGAACAGTTTCCTACACCTCCTAAATTCGTGGGTTTCCCCCACCCCACTTTCTAAAATAAAACTGAATTGGTCCAGGGTCAAAGGGTGGGGTCCGAATCTGATGCGGATCAGACCTGGATTCGTCGTATCATAAAGTTTGGGAGTTGGCCATTTTTTTTTTGTCACTTAATGTGTATAAGAGCCTCATGATCAAGAAACCTACATCTGATTATACATTTATACTTACCTTGCCATTAGGAAGTCGCCTAGTTCAAGGTACTGATCAAAATCTGTGGAAACCAGAAGTAAGCAGCCTCCCTTCGCACAACCCTGATTCAGATCCGAGAAGACGACAAAGAGAAACAATCAAGCCATGGATACCTCGAATGGGTGACGAACAACCTCAGGTCAACACCAACAGCTCACTTCTTTGATTTTTTTTTTTTTGCTTGTTCATTCGACCCACGTGAGTCTCCATTCCGTTTAAGTGGATTAATCCACGGCAGCTTGATCTTGATCAGCGGCTGCGTCTTGTGAAGGATGCTTATTCCACCTACTTAACTGTGTGCTTGATATTTCTATTTCATTCCCAATGCCACTGTCAAATTTGGGGTGCTTGTTATTTGCAATTTAATGTGTTCCTACAATCCTACTACACTTCTGTTGTCAAATAAATTCCAAATAAAGCACTCGTGATAATGTCGGCCAAATCAAAACCAAGATTTCAATGATTAACTGATCGGAAGTGATTGGCGCTCTGCTATGGCAAGACTGTGGTCAAAGGCGGTGGCAAAGTTGTGCCAACGTGCTTCAGAAGAGAGGTGAGATCCGTAGAACAAAGAAAAGGATGCGATCAAACTGCGGTTTCATCGGCTAAGATTGGTGGCAGAAGACCGACCGTACTCCCGAGAGAGTGTGATCAGAAAAGAAAGGATTGGTGATTTAAAACTACAGAAAAGAAAAAGGAAAAAGTTTGAAGAATTAAATTAAAACCTTTGTGGCGAATTTGCAATACCGCACCACTCACCAACAACTTCTAAAAAAGGTTTACTTCGGAAAAAAAAGTTTAGGATAGCGGCTGAAAATCTAGAAACTAGACTGGGAATTTATTTAGAACGGGAAACTGAATATAGAAAATAGAACAAAACTGAAAAATGACGGTGGGACAAGGCGGCGATGGTGGCAGCAGGCCACCTTGTCTAGGGGTTGAACTTGATGGCGACGGCTAGGGTTTGTATATTTGTGGTGGCGCTGCCGGCTGTTGTAAGGAAAATGTATCCAAAACCCTAAGGCTCTGATACCATGTAAGATAATAGAATATTTGATTGATCTATTATTTAATAGGGGATTACAATATATAGAGATGATGAAAACCCTAGATACCAAAAGTGGGTCCGTGCGTTAACACTAATAAACCTTAATAATATACGTACCAATAAACCTTACCTATTTTGTAGGGGTGGTTGGTCAACACACGCAAGAGCCGATGACATTGCATGCGTTAGCAATCAAGCATATTCTCCAATATGCAAAAGGAACAATGAGCTTCAGGATCAAGTATACAAGAGGTAATGACAAAATCTTAGGTAGATACAGTGATAGTAGCCACAATGATGCAAGTATGAGGGGCGAAGCACCATGGATCAAATTTTCTATTTCGGATATTCAACAATCTCTTGGTGTTCGCAAAAGCAGTCTACCGTAGGCTTATTCATGTGAAGCTGAGTTTATGGCGACCACAACAACCCCATGTCAAGCAATATGGCTTCAAGAAATGCCAACTAAAATAGGGTAGAAAAACAAAAAAAATAGGGTAGAAAAACAAAAGGAGGTCATAAGAGTATAACAAGTCGTTATAGCTCTTACTAAGAATCCTGTGTTCCACGGTAAGAGTAACACATTCATACCCAATACCACTTCCACTTCAAAGGAGAATGTGTGGAGAATGATCAAGTTGAAGTAGATAACATATCCGGTAACGAACAACAAGCGGACCCAGTAACGAACAACGAGCGGAGCCACTAACGAAAACCCTAGCAAGAATGAAGTTCAAAGAAATGCGAGACTTGCTTGGAGTTGAAAACTTCCTTAATACAACTAAAAAATTAGGGGGTGACTAACCAAATGGACATGATCATATGTTTGTTGGAGAATAAGAAACCTAATTTTTTGGATATATATATGGTGTGATCATATACTTTAGGGGGTCTATGCATATGATTGTCTTCCTATTTGTATGCCCTTGTATACTTTTTTGGTGTTAGATATGTTTATGTTTCACTTTGTTACTCTCTCATCACTGCTTGTGTTATTTGACAACTTTCTATAGGTGTTATTTTAGCTATGTTTGTACATTGTTTGTTCTCTAGCTAAGGGTCTATCTAGAAGCAGCGTCTCTATTACCAAGGATAGAGGTAAGGTTTGCCTACATCTACCCTCCCCAGACCCTAGCAATAGCTTTGCTATTTGTGAGGTTTACTGGGTACGATTGGTTGATTGATATATATAGTGTCAGGTTCAAGGTTGTAGAAGGGGCTAGGGGCTAGGCAGGTGGTGGGGTCTAGCCTCAGGACAAGGCGAAATTAGGCGTTTTAGAATTTTTATACGTATTATATATATACACGCACACAGATTTAGGTGTTTTTTAAAAATATGTTAAGAATTTGTGGAATTTCAAAATAAAAAACCAGCGCCTAGGTCCGCCTAGGCCCGCCTAATGCCCAAAACACCTAGGACCCAGCCTAGGTCCTTATTCCAATATGAAGCTCCGACTAGTGCCTAGGCGGGGCCTAGGTGACCGCCTAGAGCGCTTTTTACAACACTGGTAAGGTTCAACAGAGAACCTCGATAAAGTGGGAAACCAGGGAACCACGCATTTGTTTTTACATATAAGGATGTGTAGAAGCTATGCTGATAAAAAGATCATTTAAAAAAGGATTTTGTCTTTTTTTAAACTAGCTTTGAGTACAATTTTTTTTTATACATATAAAAAAAAGGAATTGTTCTGTGTATTTATATGCAAAAGCTCCAAAAATTTTATATCATGTACTTGACATGTAAAATGCACGGTTCCAGTTCCCCACTTTTTTGAATTCCCCATTAAACCCACCATATACATATACATATATATATACACACACACACATAAGGTCAAACATAACTTACCTGATAAAACAAATGGCATAAACTAGCACCAAACTAAAAGCAACTGCTGCCACAGCCAATGTAGTGTCAAAAGAGCTCTGAAAAGAAAAGAAAAGCAATACAAACTTGAATTTAGAAAATTTAACATGGAAAGTACAAGTGGTTTGGGCATCTAGAGCTCATGTATGTTAATTGTCAAAATCAAATTAGAAATTGTGATCAAGTAACAAACCTGAAGAATAACTATGATTCCAGCAACATGCATGGCCCACTTGCTTATCCTGACACTTTTAGCGGCATTTAGATTCGAAGTGTCCCTGTAAAAACAAGTATAAAAAACACAGCGAAAGCTCCAATAACCATAGGTTTGGTATATTAGACGGGACCCACGTGCTTGCCGACATGAATAGTAAACCAACACCCCCTGCAAGCATTACATAGCGCAATAGCTCCAATGGCACTACACGACACAAAACAAATTGTCAAACCAAATGCCAATAACACATTACCAATTGTGACAGCTTTTTATCAGAATCAGACAAGATGAGAAATGTATATGTAAATGCAAACCAACACCTTCATCGAGAGTCATGGTTACATAACCATAAGTTGCTGTAGTAAACCACACATCAACAAAGCTTTGCTCAAAAGGCGACATAAAAGAAGCCTGTGACCAGTTTTGGATACCTCTCCATTCAGCCTTTTCACATTGACATAAGCCAAGTGAAGCATTCCTGCAAACAACTTCCATGGTGAATAAAATAACGCCTTTCCTTATTACCATGAAACTTTAATGACATGAGCTAAGGACATATCAGGTAGGGGTGTTCAAAAAGACCTGAATCTGAAAATCCAATATCCAAATCTGCACTATACTAAATTTCAGATATCAAAAATTCTGATACCCGAATTTTCAGATTCGGATCGTGAACTTAAAAAATTTCGGATAACTCGCATATCTGAAAATATCCAAAAATTTGTATTTACGTATTCGATAAATGTACAAAAAATACACCATATACATTGCGGATTTACATCCGCTAATAGTTTCGACCATATACATAAGAGAATAGGTCACATAAAGAAACTTAGTTATAAGGAAAATCGGTTGAAAGTTTATCCTAATGCATATTTAATGGATACAACCTAAATTTAGATTATTCAGTAACTAAAATAGTTTATGTAATCATAATTTGCGTTAATAGAAAAAAATGTTTGGTTTTTGACTCGTGATAAAAACTAATTTAAGCCAATATTTGAATCATGTAGCCAACTCTAAAAGCTATTAACGAAAGCATAAGTATGGAATCTAAAAGCCTCTACTTACCGGTGATAACAAATTTTAACCTTGTTATGCAGTTTACGAGGAACTGGTTCAAAAACAACCTTATATGCCTTTGCATAACCTTGCAGTTTCATTCTTGAACTGCCATGTAAAGAGACACGCGCACAATATATATCAGAGCCACGAATTGGTGCGGGAGTGATATCTATCATCGGATTTTCAAGATCAACCACTGTGGTTTCAAATAATGACAGCGCACAATTAGTATATTGTTCCAAGTATATACAAGTGTCAAGTTGTTAAACTAATCAATGCATTAACTTAATAACTTATATATTCAGATTAACCCGATGGAACACCCAATTTCTACTTGTTATTCGTTTTTGGTTTGGTTTCTGGGAATAACTGAATAAGAAGTCATATAATCAACTAAATTGACTTAAATTAAAACTTAAGCCATTTAATTATTAATAAAATTCAAATTCTGCCCCCGCCCTTACTCAGGGGCCTTTGGTGATCCAGATATGTTTTTGGGTATTGGGTGGAACGTTGGCCAAAATTAGGGGTGTAAACGAGCCGAGCCGAGCCCGAGCCTGACTGGGCTCGGCTCGGGCTCGTTAAGGTTTTGTGAAGCTCGAGCTCGAGCTCGAGCTCGGCTCGGTTCGAGCCTACAATCTTGAGCTCGGGCTCGGCTCGCTAGCAAAATCCAAAGCTCGAGCTCGGCTCGGCTCGGGCTCGAGGTGATTTGAGAATCTCAAACGAGCTCAAAAGCTCGGCTCGAGCTCGCAAAAGCTCGGCTATAACTTAGGCTCGGCTGTAACTTAGGCTCGGGTTCGGGCTCTAGCTCGTTAAGGCTCGATTAGGCTCGCGAGCCCAATCGAGCTTTGTATCTAGGGCTCGAGCTCGGGCTCGATAACTAAACGAGCCATATTTTAGGCTCGGGCTCGTTAAGGCTCGGCTCGTTCGAGCTTTTTACCGAGCCGATCCCGAGCCGCTACGTGTCATTTACACCCCTAGCCAAAATCCAACTAACCTAACTAAGTGCTCCTTAGTTAAAAGGTAAACTAATTACTTAATTTGCTAACCACAACAACCACATGTGCATTCAAGCCAATACAATTGATGATGAAATAAGAATATGATGTTATATCTTAACTATTAGTTAAAATCACACAATTTGTATGTACTATGTAGTTACCGGATGGTGCAACGTTGTTCCAGCCACATGCAGCAATGATTGCATCCTCTATCATCACCATCTTCTTAACATGATAACATATGTTGTTAAATGAATAATGGTGCTTCATACCATTGTTAGTTAATGGACCACAGTGCTTGTTATACAAGTTATCCTGTTAAACACGAGTCAATACAGAGTAGCAAAAAAATTAGTGAATTAAGTTTTAAGAACCAAAAAGTGATCTAATGTTCTGTTAAAACTATGTTACAAGCCTTTAAACAGAAACAAACCAAGCACACATCTAAGGATCCACTACTCCACTACCTAATCTTTAGGAAGACTCCACTAAATTAGGAATGAATCATTACAACTTTTGACTAACAGACGGTAAAATGACTCGAACAATCTGCACATTAATTAATTATAATGTGCAATCACGTAAAGATTAGACTAAATTAAACCACTAATTTGAGGTTCACTTTTAACACATCATTCAATAAAAATATCATTTAGCAAAACAACCTTGTAATAAAATACGTATGCAGGAACTATATATATGTTTGTTTAGCATTGTTTAAGTTAAACGTACCAAATATTTTAGACACTGAGAAAAACTCTCCGTCCTATATACATCTTGATCAAAACCATGAAGATCAAGCGTCGATCGACCATTTTCAGGTCCAAAAAGCATCACCCCAATCATGTCAAGACGGGTGTCCCTGTATGATATTTCTTTCAGTGACTCACTTATCTCGTAGACAATTTTAGGTCTCTCCAGTCTGGTGGAACTTTTATACTGCATATATATATAAGGAGCATAAAAGTTTATCCAGTTTAAGTATCTAGAATTAATATAACATAAATACATTATACATACCACATTCCATAAATAATGTGCATATACTTCTTTTTGTCTCATGCCCTCATCATCATGGGGAATATAGCTAGCAACTGCTTCAAGTGCATCCCATCTCAAGTTCGAAGCAGAAACTTCAGATGCTCGGGCATGTGAAACCACCACCAACATTATAATAAGCAAGCAGCTTGTCACTGATAAATATCACCAAACCATAAGTTGTTGAACATTCATTAGTAGTTAAACACGACGCACACCCACGCGCATGCACACACATATATCGATGTTTAGCTTATTAATTAAAAAGAAATTTGTCTTTTACGTCCTTTGTGTTTGAAACAGTAGGTGTCCTTCAACCAAGGAATTTACAAAGCATGTCCTTTTGCCTTAGGGAAATTTTTATTAATGTTAATTCAGGTCATGTGTCACCACATGAAGGCATAATGGTCATTTTATTGAGAGCATAATGGTTATTTTATTGCCCCTTTTAAAACAATAAATTATGTAAAAGTAAAATTAAAAATTAAGAATACGTAACATCTCTCTCTCCCTCCCTCCCTCCCTCGCGCGCCCACGACCCTGCCTACGTCCCCTCCTCTCTAAGGCCACATATCTTAATCCCATCTCTCTCTCTCTCTCTGATACACTTTTCTTCAAAATCATCCTTCATAGAAATAGACTCAATCGTACAATTGTGTTCGCATTCAGAAATAACATTCGCGGAAGAGTAAACTGCCAAAATGGCCCCTAATGTTTGGCCCAAAATGCCACTTTAGATAGAAAAGTTTTTTATCACTAGAAACCCAGTGGTTTTATTTTGGTGCCAGTTTGAACCATTTTTTAAACGGAGTTAAAAAAACTCTGTTAACTCAGGGGCAAAATAGTCATTTTGAGATTAGGGTTTTTTTTATGACGTGAGGAAGAAGAAGGATGGTGAAGTAATCAGATGAGAGAATGAGGAAGAAGGGTTAAAAGAGGGGTTTTAAAACTTTTAACCTGAAATGACTATTTCGCCCCTAAGGTTAACTGAGTTTTTGATCAAAATGGCACCAAAATGAAACCACTGGGTTTCCCACTGGGTTTCCAGTGATAAAAAAACTTTTCTGTCTGAAGTGGCATTTTGGGCCAAACCTGAGGGGCTATTTTGGCAGTTTACTCTTTGTGGACGTTTGACTACATATTGACATTTGAGAGCAGAGAGTACTATAATTCTGGATGTAAAGATATAATAGAAATCATATTTTGCAACAATCTGACAAAAGTGGGAAATAAAATTCACACTTTTCTACAAGCTCATTATCTAATAAAAATAGTACGACTGTAACCTCATCGTGAAGAATAATACTATAATGACACTAAATCTCATACACTTTGCACTTACAGATTACGATTGAGCAAAAGTTTAAAGCGTTGAACACAATTTCTTTCACCAACAATTATTGATTCATCAATTGATTGATTAATCGTCAATCGATAAACGTGACAGGTGGAAAAGGGCATGAAGATCTAGTTGTTGATTTCGTTGTCTTAGTCTTTGCTGCTAGATCCATTTAAACCAGAGGTAGATAAATTTTTCCCATTATCATACTTTTGCTCCTTCCACGACCACGTCCACGTGACCAGTCCGAAGGGGGGCAGCAAAGTCCGATGGCAGAGAGGGGCCAGCAGTTGCGGCTAGTGTAGTGGCTGCATTCTGGGCTGCACGAGTAGAGTGAGTCTTCTTTTTGCCTTCTTCCAGTTCCATGATAAACGAGACTTGCATTCTATAAATTCAGGCAAGGGTTCTTGGTGTTGCAATATGGTGGAGATGTTCTCGTATGCATTAGAGAGGTCAGACAGCAATTGGAGCACAAGGCGCTGGTTGTCAACCGGTGCTCCAACACTGTTGAGTTGGTCTGCAAGGAGTTTAAGCTGCTGACAGCATGCAGCCATAGAAGGGAAGGAGTCAAGATGAAGGTTGGAAAACACTTGTTGAAGTTGGACAGCCCTGGCCTTTTTATTATCATGAAAAAAAAATTCCAGGGTAGTCCAGGCATCATAGGCTGTCTGACCTGGCGTGAGGATGGTGTGTAGCAAGTCTGTTGAGATGGTTCAATATATCCATTGCTTGACGATGGCATCCAGACCGATCAGACGAGACCAAAGTGCATCAGCAACCGAAGAAGGGGCTGTAGCCTTGGCTGCGTCTGAAGAGGAGGCAGGGGCAGGGGTCGATCTAGCTTCCAGGTGATCATAGATCTGATAGACCCTACAATGGACTTGAAACAGCTCTGACCAAGTTGTGTAGTGGGCTGTTTTGACCTCAAGGGTGATAGGCACGAGGTTTTTGATGTTGCTAACAGTCATGGCAGGGTGAATCTTAGAGTCCATGGCTGCTGTGAGAAGAAAAAGAGAACAGAAGAATTGAGGAGAAAAAAGTGGTTGTTTAGGGTGAATTCAATTGTGCAGGGGTAAAGAGGCTGCAGGGGCTCTTGGCCAATAGAGCCTATCGAAAAACAGAGGGAGGCAGAAAAAAGAGGACGGGCGGTGGAGGTAGTTAGGTTAGGGATCGATGGTGGCTGATACCATGTAAGGTATTGATTCATAGCTTGAATGTATCTGTATATTTCATCTCAATATATAATACAGTGCCTATCTTGTAAATATGGAAAGAGAACAAATCAATACACATATATATCTCCCTAATCACATAAAATCTGCTACTGCATAATTTACGCTATTAAGTAACAAACAATTTAATTAGATCTGAAAAATTAACCTGAATTTGAGTAGCTTTGCATTTGGCAGTGAGAAAACGACCGATTTTTGGAGATGATATAATCTTTTTTCTTGAACATTAACATGGCTTCCCTATGTTCCTTGAACATCTAACAAGTCCATGTTACTTTTTAAACTCAACCACTTTTCCTGTTCACTTTCACAGAGCTCATGATGTTTATTTACTTCCTACATTTGAGAAAAAAACATATCCAGCGGTTAGTAATGCTTCAAGTATAATTAAATGAATGTAGAGAAGCAATAACTAGTTTACCTTCTCATTGATGTTTAGATCAATCTTTAGTTGCTCATCCTTTCATTCTTCAGCTGCAAAGATGATGCAATCATCAACATAATCTCGTATAGTTATAAGATAATGCTGACCTAATATAAAAAATAAATGAAGTTTTAACTATAGCATGCTTATGTACAGCCATTAAACAAGTGTATCTTAAATGTATGCAGTTATAAATACCACCGAATGTTTTTAGACGAACACTCGTTAAAAAATAATGTATGTAGTTAATTTTTCTACCAAAAAACGTCACAAACATGTAGTACTGTTACCATGTGTTCAGCCAATAAGTATAGCCCAAAAAACTAGCACGTCAAAAGCAAAGGATGCAGATAGACAGATATACCAAACTAACTAACTGTATATAATCCTACTGCAAAATAATAATAATAATAATAAAAATAATAATAATAAACCACTAACAAACACTTTTTAAACCGCTACGAAAAATAAAATAACCCCTTCGCTGTGTCTATTACACTCTTATCATCAAGACGCAGGTGCCTTCCGGCTTCCGCAGTATGCAAATACATATATACTTAAAAGCCTTCTATACAACAGACTAACACCCATTAGAAAATTATACAGCATTGATACAAAGATGCTCAGTTTATAGACTTTTTTACAGTGAAGCTTAAATTTTAGTTGAACTATATGAGAATGACATTACATGTCCATAACCTGAATATAAATGTCCGCTCTATACGCCATTGACAGGCGCTCATTACCTAATTGTTGTTGCTAATACAAAACAAACTGCCGACGTCACGTCGTGTGCATCTAGAGCGAAAACTTCACATACAGACTAAGCCATCTTCCAAAAACACAGAACTTACGGCTATTTTATTCCAATTATCAACAAATTTCACTAAAAATCATGTAAAACCATAATAAATTCCATCCATACACCGACTAGAAGGCTAATGGCTTGTTGAATGAAACTATCGAGTTATTGTTTGTTCGATACTATCAGAAAAAAATGAATACACGAAACAAAACATTCATAAGATGAATTATAAACTCCAATAACTAATTTCACGTCTTGGTGAGTAAACAGAAATCAAGCGTACCTTGTGGCAAATTTTCCCCAAATTTGATTGAACCCTAACGATGGTGAATTGCGAACGATGTTAATGGACAAATTTATTTATGTAAATAGGTATGAACGTCTGATATCTTTTGTTTAAAGTTGTTACAGATAATAACAAAAAAAAAAAATATTAACCAGTCAATGAGGTACACTTGGGGTCAGAAAGCAAGGAACTCCTATAATATCGGCTTCAAAAATCAAAGCCCTTCGGGAGGAAGAGCTCTCGGTAGTTGCGGTGGAGTAAAAAAAGAATTATTGCTTTTGGAATCAGAAATTGTCTGGTCCTCTTTTATGATAGCGTCGTCATCCGCGCAGCCTTTTTTATCCCTTGCTTTTTACGACCTTGCTACTAACGGGGATTGAACCTGTGCGTGGTGGATTCACAATCCACTGCCTTAATCCACTTGGCTACATCCGCCTAGCCCATTGAGTGCTCTACCTCGGGCCATCGACATCATACGCTCTACTGAAATAGATTGTTCTAAAAGCTAGACAAAGAATCTCGTATGTGATGTTAGAGAGCATGCCCAGGTTAGTTGGCGGAGGATACTCTGACTCATGCTCAAGATCCGCTTTTGGTGGTTTGGCTTGCTTCTCTGTTGGCATTTCCTAGACCCAAGACAGACTAATATTATAATACTGCATACAGAATGGATAGCACAGGTCGGAGGGGGTGGGTAGGAACGGGTCGAGTTCGTATCGCCGCGGAGCAACAGCCGCGTCCGGATCTAAGCCCGCGCTTCGCTTCGCTGTGGAGTCATAGGAAGTTACTGGCGAGGATGTACTCGTTTCATGAATATCAATGGGTCATCAGAGACAGTGCAAAATTTAATCTAAGCGACAGTATAAATAAGCAATCAATACGGTTAAGTATACATGTCTAGAAATAAAATTTAGCTTTACTATAATAAGGTAGATAAAATATGATTATCATGTATTTTTAATCTAAACGTCGGTAAAAATAAGCTAGCAACACAACTAAGTAAACATGTCTAGATAAAAGAACAAATATTTGATAAAAAAAAATAGATTTATTAAACTTCAAGGGACATTGATAACACTATTAAAGTCCGGAGGTCAAAACGTAAATCATTTATAAAAAAAAAAGATTATTATTAAAATTTTGTATTATTAAAATTTAGGGTTAGAAACATTAATTACAAAATACCAATAGTGTTGTAGTCTTGTAATGATTAAAAATTAGAAATACTAAATAAATGTTTATTACTGTTCACGCAATTGATTTTGTTGTTATATAGAATTAAGAATATATTTTGATGGAATGGTTACGTAGATAAAAAGCTTTATATTTTGATATATACTCCGTAGATTTTATCATCTTATTTATTGGTTTGAGATAAATGATATAAAACAGAGTAGCAATAATTAGAATTTCAAATTTTCAGCTAGCTGCTGACTACCCATACAACTTCGTTCAGAGTTGAATTTTTTTTTTGAAGAGATGAACTATTTATATGATAAATGCATCATACAAATTTGAATAAAACAGTTAAAATGAAGAAAAAAGAGTAGCAATAATGATATATACTCCGTAGATTTTATCATCTTATTTATATGATAAATGCATCATATAAAACAGTTAAAATGAAGAAAAAAGAGTAACAATAATGAGAATTTCAAATTTTCAGCTAACTGCTGACTACCCATACAACTTCGTTCAAAGTTGAATTTTTTTTGAAGAGATGAACTATTTAATATATTTATTTATGTCTGATATTTAGAATGGGTTTACTGTGTGGAAAGTCTAAGAGAGTGATAAAAGGTGTACAAAACCAACCATACCACATCAATTGCCTTATCAAATTTCAACATAAATTATCTAAATTTAATTAATATAAGGTTTTGTAATTATTTGATTCCTACTTTTACATACTTTTTTATAATTTGATAAGGATTCTAAACTTACACAATTTTTTTATCGTAGAATTAAAAAATGTTTAATTAACTAAGCTAATTACTATTACCATACTATTAATAAACCATGACAATTACTATTACCATACTATTAATAAACCATGACATAATAAAATACTATGGGTATGTTTGGCAAAACTAGTTGGTAGCTGTAACTTTTTAAATATATTTTGGTGTTTGACAGAGTGACCGAAGATTTTAATAAAATGTATAAAATGACTAAAATTGGGATTAACTAAAAGTTTGTATGCATGTTATTTATTTTTTTATGATAGAATGAGTATTTGTGTCATTTACTCATTAAAAGCTTGTAGGTAGTAGGGGCGTTTCAATATAAATTTTTTTTTCTTCTAACCTAAAAACTTCAAGTTCCTTCAACCAAACAAGTCTTTTTATTGAGTATGAGTTTTTTCTTAAAAGCTTTAAGCTCATAAAATCTTTTAAAAGTTCCTTACCAAGCATACCCTATATTTATTCTAACTCTATAGAGTTTGAGTTAATAGCCAAAATCGTACCTGAGGTTTGGTCACTTTTGCCACTTCAGTCCAAAACCCAAACCTTTTAAATCTGGGTCCGTAGGCTTTTGATTTTTTGCCACATTCGTCCCTGACACTAACCCAGTTAACTTATCTCGTTAAGTTGGGGGGTATTTCTGACTTTTTGCCTACCATCTTCTCCATTTAGACCTGCCATCATCACACACCACCACCACCACCCTCACACAACCACCACCCTATTCTAGAGAGAGAGATAGACGAGAGAAAGAGAGAGAGGGAGACACACGAGAGAAAGAGAGAGAGGGATCTGAGAGAGGAATCGAGGGATCTGAGAGAGCAGTAGGAGGGAGAGAGGAATCGAGGAGGAGCTCCGGCATCGATTCAACTCTGGCAGCGATTCAACCCTAAACAACCATCACCTCCGCCGCCACAACCACCATAATCGTAACCCTAAACAACCATCATCTCCGCCGCCACAACCACTGTAATCGTAACCCTAAACAACCATCACCTCCACCGCCTTGAACCACCCTAATCGTAACCCTAAACACCAACACCCACTCCTCCTTCGATCTATTCTCTATATCTCTGCTCTCTCTCTCCTCTCTGCTCTCTCTCTATCTCTCTCTGCTCTCTCTCCTCTCTCTCTGTCTCTCTCTGCTCTCTCCCTCTCTCTCCTCTCTGCTCTCTCTCTCTCTCTCTATCTCTCTCCTCTCTCTCTCTATCTTTGCACTCTCTCTCCCTTAAAGTATGTTTTTTTAGCCTTTAAATACAAAATGTCTAAAATGCCCTCGATTTTGTAGGCAAAAAGTCAAAAATGCCCATAAAGTTAACGAGATAAGGTAACTGGTTAGTGTCAGGGACGAATGTGGCAAAAAATCAAAAGCCTACGGACCCAGATTTAAAAGGTTTGGGTTTTGGACTGAAGTGACAAAAGTGACCAAACCTCAGGGACGATTTTGGCTATTAACTCAACTCTATACTTGAAAAGTTATGGTTTCACCAGTGTCCACACATATCTCTCTTAACTAGTGTGTAAACAAGACAAACTGCTCATGAGCTAATCAAAATCCACTCATTAGAGGTTCGGATGCGCCAAACTAAAGCAAGCGTGCACTTTAAAAACTCTATTTGGCTTGTAATTTGTAGTAATAATTTACTATGTATTAATTTGAAATGTGATGAATAGTTCCAACCCTCTCTCATTGGTTGAGAGGGGTGGTGGTCTTTAATTTTTTTTTCATTATATCAACCTTATTTGATGATAAATATAGTTGTTCTCATGATAAAACACAAATTGATTAGTGGTGTAGTGGTTTGATACTCATATTGTTAATGGGAGTTCATGGGTTCGAGGTTGGGCAATGGCATTTATTTGTTATGATTCCACCCTTCTCTCATTGGTTGAGAGGGGGTGGTGGTGTTTAATTTTTATTTTTTTTTTTTACTATAACAACTTTATTTAACTTTAAATGTAGTTGGTCTCATAACAAAACACAAATTGGTTAGTGGTGTAGTGGTTTGATACCCATTTTCTTAATAGGAGTACAAAGGTTCGAGGTTGGGCAATGGCATTTTTTTTTTCGTTTCAACAACATAATTTAATGTTAAATATTATTGGTTTCATATTAAATAACAAATTGGGTTATTTTTCCATACCTCATGTGTTTATAAACGTTATGCATCAAAAGTTGCTAATATGTATTAATTTAAAATGATGTTTCACTGTTCATGAACAGTGCCTTCATTATTTTATATTTTTTTTTGTTTTCCTACACCTTACTATATAATATAGGAAAATTGGATTGTATCACACTCAACTATTGGCCATTGGCCGATAACGCACTGAACTATAAAATTGATCACCAACACACTGAACTTTAAACATGTTGGATTTTGTCACACTCGGACTAACCATGGTTAAATTTTTTGCTGACGTGTCCAATGTTGCTGACGTGGCATGGTGACGTGGTTTTTTTTTTTTTTTTAATTACACATCAGTTTTTTAAATTACACATCATCATCATTGACCTCCTTCTCTCAACTTCTTCTTCATCTTCATTGACCACAACAACATCATCATCATCATCGACCATCCACCTGCAACAAAACCTGCAACACCATCACTAACAAAACCAATCACCATAATAAACCCCAAAGCCCCCAAATGATAAAACCCTAACCCACAAAACCCCAAAACAAAAGATGAATCGGGTGATACACTTGTGTATATTGGATGATAATCAAAAGATGATAAAACCCTTACCCAAATCGAATCTGAAAAGAGGGTTAGCGCCACCGCTTCCTTCCTTCTTCCTCCTTTTCCTTCAATCTCATTCTCTCTCTTTCCTATGTTCTCTCTCTGTCGACTCTCTCTCTCTCTCTATCAGACAGTGAACAGAGCACGTGGAGGATAATAGTAGAAAACGTGGCTTCGAGGAACGAGCAGGAGAGAGAAAGTTATTGCTTGGGGATGAAGGTTTGCAATTGGAGGTAAATGATGTTGGATATTGGCGGTATGTGGGATTGTAGAACAGAAATAAAAAAAAATAAATAAAGTGAAGATGAAGGAGGTGATATGGAAATTAAAAGAAAAACAAAAAAAAACAAAAAAAACACGTCACTGTGCCATGTCAGCGAAATTTGACACGTCAGCAAAAAATTTAACCATGGTTAGTCCGAGTGTGACAAAATCCAACATGTTTAAAGTTCAGTGTGTTGGTGATCAATTTTATAGTTCAGTGCGTTATCGGCCAATGGCCAATAGTTGAGTGTGATACAATCCAATTTTCCTATAATATATATCATTTGTTTCACTTTAAAACACAAGTTGTGTTGGTGGTGGAGTGGTTTGTGGTGAACTTCTACTCCTTAAGGTCACAAGTTCGATTCTTAGGAGATGCAATTTATTTATTTTTCTAATTTTAACAGCCTTAATAATAAACACAATTGGTTTCATATTTAGGGGGTGTTTGGGATTGATTATTCAAAACAGATTATGCGTTTTGGAAAAGCAGGGGTGGAGTTGCTTATAGATTATTGCGTTTTGGTAGCCTAAAAAACTGATTATCTGCGTTTTCAAAACGCAATCCAAACACTAAAAACTGATTATCTGGGTTTTCAAAACGCAATAATCTAAAAATCAGATTTAAAACGCAATCCCAAACACCCTCTTAAACATAAATTGTGTTACTGATGTAGTGGTTTAAGGTCCATTTTGTTAAATAGAAGGTTGCAAGTTCGATCATGACAAGTTGCAATTTTTTTCATTTCAAGAGTCATATTTAATGTTAAGTATATCTATTTCATATTAAAATACAAATGGGTTTGGTGGTGTAGTGGTATGAGATACATTTTCTCAATAAGAGATTTTGAGTTCGAGACCAGGCGGTCATGGTTAATTTTTTTTATTTCAACAGCCTTATTTGATGTTTTTAATCAATTTTGTGCATACAGTAACCGAGTAAAGAAAAAGTTCAAGATGAAGAAGAAATCATCGCGGCGCGCCGCAACGCGCGCGGTAGAAATACTAGTTAATATAAATTAAAATAACATAAATTCACTGAAGTAAATATTATATGCTGTATAATATGCATTTCAAAAAACTTATATATATTATATATAAAAGTTGTAAGGTAAACGTAAAAATATATTTAAAAATTCGGGTATTCTATCGGGTATTAAAAAAACTGGTATTGGGTTTGGGTATAACCAGTTCTGGTTATTTTCAGGTATAAATCGGGTATGGGTATTGAGCCCAAAATGTATACCCTATCCATACCATACGGGTAGGGTCGGGTTCGGTTATGGGTATAAAATACTCGGGTACAAAGATAACCGGTTTCAGGTTTTGTCCGGTTCCAATTCCGGGTTTATTGTGCACCTCTAACTTTCATGATGATAAAAGTAAACATATGAAGAACAACATAAGTATTAATTTTAACGAGGCACAATAAAAGGGAAGCAATAATCTTGTAGTGAATCACTATGCACGCGTATTTTGTTTGAATATGTAGAGATTTGAGATGATCATTCTTAAGTAAACATATGATATGAAGAACATAAGAAAGCACAGTAAAAAGGAAGCAATAATCTTGTAGTGAATCACTATGCACGCCTATTTACTTTGAATATGTAGAGATTTGAGATGAATCACTAGCTATGCACAACTTCAAATTACCCATAACGAACAAAGGAAAAACGATGCAAAGACATTAATGAAAATTGAAGTAGTAATACTGAAGTAACCCACCCAGGTTTTGCATAGATGCATAGGGCGAAGTGGGCGGAAGTGGAAGTAGACCTTTGCTTAAAGGTTTTTATATCTTTATCTAGGCGCGGATCGTATCCATGATAATAAGAGAGTGGCTCATTTGTAATCTTTTGTTGGCCGTACTTTGTAACATGTGAAGTTATATTCCAAAAGTGAACGATATCCGCTGTATGAATCATAATGCGAGGGGCGGAAGCCACTTTCTTCCTCACCTGTAAACAAGTATGTATCAAAATTAACGACCCCTTAAAATCATATTAAGCTAAAAAACAAATAACCACACATGTTTAAGTTGAAGAGTAATTAGTCCCTAACCTCTTCGTATTGTTCTTGAAGACTTCTATTATTTCTGTTATGCATCCAACTGTTGAAAAGTTAACTCAGTTATATTAAAGTTACATGATATTTTTGTTCAGGAAGTTTACGTCGCTAGTCAACGTGTGTTTGTTTTCGTAGGTGGGTCAAGTGAAATTTATGATATAATGTAAGACCGATAACAAATAGCCGTTGGAATGAAATACCTGTCTAGTATCCAAGCCACACAAAAGTAACTACCAATGGGCATACGAAGGATTATGTCATCACGTGTTCTACGAGACATCTCGGTGTGATCAGTAGAAGTCATCACATAGATATTCATGCTTTTATATAATGCACTTTTATTTACAAACATGCTGCCACTGAAACAAGCGTCAACATATGCAACCTACAATATATGATTTATTTGTTAGATACAGAAAAAAAAAGTTCAAAACTGAACTTTAGATTATAGTTTACCATCGATTTGTATTTCCGAAGTTTATGCAGCTCCTCAAAAATATCTGCTAATGCATCGTCATTTAGAGTCTCATCACCGAATTCTAAAACCAAAAATTATAGTATATTAACAAATATTATGGAATTCTTAGTTGTATTCTTAATAAAGTTCTAACACTTACTAAGAATCCCAGGAACTCCATGACCAACAAAGAAAAAGAATATTGTATCATTTGAATTGCTATTCAAAACCTTGCCACTTCCTCCTTTTACTCGAGTTCTATTACCATAAAGAAGTACCCTTCTAAGATTATCAATTGTCCACGACGAGTCGGTGTAGTCCTATAAGAAACTTCAATTAATTAATAATAAATGACTACTTTACTTTGAAAATACATCTAAAAGAAAGCAACATACTTTGGGGACTCCCTCATAAACATTGTAAGGATAATCCTGATGTTTAATAAACCCAGGCTGAGGATTTTTGGGATGGCTGGCTATGTCATCTTTCATGAAGACTATGATTTTTTCATCCTCTATCCCGCCGGCTTTCAATAGCTGATAAGCCAAACATACACTTGCCTGCAGTTTAGAAATAGTATATTTTTAAGAAAAGAGAAAAGTAAGAATAACTGGCATCACAATAGCAATAGATGCTAATGAACTAGGGTTGTCGTATTTTAAATAGGCTTTGGTTATTTGGACATCCCTTATTTTATTTGAACATCCCCTATATGACCCGTTTAGGGCAATACGAGCCGTATAGAGATGTTTCAATCATTGGCAATTAAAATTCTCCTTCACCTACCAAACTTTATGACTCGTATAGGCCAATACGGCTCGTTGAAGGGTTGCTTTTCAGACTTTACTCCCTGCATTTGCATAGAGTTCCATCTGAAAGAAGAGAAGTTTGGTAGGTCAATATGGGTCGTATTGGGGATGTACAAATAAATAATATCACCCTTTAAATATGAACAAGCAGGTTGTGTCAGTCAACTTATATATAGGTAGTTTTTAGTATTATATATGTGACTTGTTTGGGTCAAAATCTGGTTAGTTCTTATTAAGAATGATTCACATACATCGTTTTGACCAGCTTCATGTGTGTGGTCTTTTTATTCATGAGCATTACCTACATGGGTATTCAGGGCATGGATGGACCTAACAATTTGGTTAGGGCTTTTCATAAATTGTAGAGCACCTTCTAGTGTAACTGATAAAAGTTTAGGAATATTAACCATGTAGCCCAAAATATATATTGCGTTGTTACTTGTTACTTTATATTTAGATGATTAAAAAACATGGTGTAGAGAAGAGAAAGAATAATACGTATATATATTAGTGGGTGCATATTGTTTCCATGTATATTAGTGTAAAACTTTAATATTTATATTAACTAGAGTGTAGAGATTCTCGTTCCATTTTTCCAAAAAATAAAACAAACAATAAATAATAACCATTAGTTTATAATAAGTGATAATTCACCTGAATTGAATAATCACCCCATCCATGGCCACCTGCGACGAGTATCGCCCATGTATTACCAACTTCCTTTACTTTTGTATCCTCAGTATTGAATGGATATAATCTTGTAAGAGTATAATGTGCAACAGCACACAAACATATTGCACACAGTAAACACAATCTCAGTCTTCTCATTTTACCTGTATCATTTCAAGAAATTCAAGAGTTAAATCAAGTAAATACCACTTAATAGCAAGAATCAACTAGAGACCACATTACAATTAAGAAAACTTTGACTATATATACACACATCTCTCTCTCTCTCTCTCTATATATATATATATATATATATATATATATATATATATATATAAATGTATCATTGCTTTAATTTCTTTTATCTAATATTTAAATGAACCACTCAGTACCAAATACGAGTACGACATATTGTGTAGGTAGTCAGCTGATTAGGTGGTGCAAGGGTGTTGTGGTAGTTTTAAAGGAGAGGAAGTCTGGGAAATTAATCAAGCTCTATAGCCCAAGTATTAGTTTAATCATTGTCTATCCTAAGTATTTTTATTATGGTTATATAACCTACAGTTTATTGGATCAGGCCCCTTTGACAACACTCACTCAATCACACACTCACGTATATATGCACAAAGCTTTCTTATATTATCACAAAATGAGAAGGTACAAAACTAAGCTACTGACAACCCTATTTATACTTGAAACAAACAAATGAAAAACACATGCTAATTATCAATAACAACCAACGACCTCCTTGTTTATAGCAACAACTTCCTAACGTTCATTTCTTCATAACATCCACTTCCAATAAACTTGGTCAACACAAGACTAATTCTTCCCACTGATCCGTTAGATGTTTCTGACCCGTTAATACTGCTGACCCGGTTCAGATCTGACCCGCCGACTTGTGAACTACTGAGCCGCGACTCGTTAAACCAACCCGGACTATCAAGATTAATCCAACACAGTTTAGGTGGTTAACTAACTTAAGCCTCTCTATAACTGTCACAACCCTCCGGTACTATAAATACGCATTAAGTGTTGTGTTTAAGTTTAGAAACTTTGTATTAAGGTTTATGTATTGGTGTTGTGGTTATTGTCCAATTTTACATGTTAACCGCGCGTGACTGGTTTTGTGACTTAGCCATATATATAATAATGTTTTTATCATCCTAAACTTTTTAAACGTATTTTTATACCTTATTTTAAATTGTAAAGTTTCTGGAATTTCCAGAAATTAGATTGGTTAAACACTTAAACTTTTGTGTGTTTCGGAGTTGTAACTCTTTCGGTTTGGCTTCATAGACATCTATTTTTTAGGGTATTGTAAGAGCAAACTTTTAGTACTCTTTTAGACCATTTTTAGCATTATTTGGTTTGGCTCACATATAAAACTACTGGAACAAACAGATTTATAAACATATAAACACCCGGTTTTAGAGCAACACAACACAATGATCATTTGTACCATTTGTAGCATTATTTGGTTTGGATATTGATGATTATAGACACTAAAAAGCTGTGAAAAAAAAGTTATCTAAGGCAGTGACGCACGTACAATGATCAGACAAATATCAATAGTTAGCAGTAGAAAAAGAAATCGCATACAAAAACTACACAGAAAACCCTAAAATATGATATCATTACTAGGTCTATTAACTAGAATCCAACTAGTAATAATCATAAAATTCAAATCAATCATACAATGTTGCTCATTAAGGCATTTTATCAAACAACTTAGATGCATAATCGAGAGTTTAACGATCACTGCAGTCAAGAAACATTCTTACCCGAATAAAACCAATAAAACAAAGCATGAGTTGGTTAAACCGATAATGTACCTGGTAGATATCACGATCAGAAGTCTTACGCAGCCTCAGTTTGTGTTTGAATTAATCGTATTGGACGTCAAGAAGAACCTTAACGGACACAAAAACACACTTTCACGGCTATTGATATTCAAACGTGAGGAGTACAACGGTTAGAAGCTTATGAATACTCTCTTAACATTGAAGAAAAAGAAAGACAAATATTGAATAGAGAAAATTTGTTTGGTCAACTTTCATTTTTAGTCCTTTATCTTTTTTAAAATTATATTTATACTACCTTATATTTGTTCAATCGTCACTCGGAAGATGAAGTGAGGGACTAGGAGTGTAGTTTTAAAAAGATGGGGACTAATGATGAAGTAGATCAAATCACAAGAACTATTCGAGCAATTTTCTCTATTTAATACATAAAAGTTTTTTTAATATCTAAGCAGAGGGTTGTGGTAAGCCCGCGTTTCACAACGGGCATTGTTTGTTGTGCTAAAATATACGGCACCGAGCATGATTAGTGTTTTGGTAGGTCGGACATTATAGTGGAGACACGATAGTAGTTTGTTATGGTGTTGGCACATGCATTTACCACTTATAAAACTTCGATCAAATTAAGTTATTCCAAATTTATGTGTTATATACTTATATTGTATTATTCGAATGATTCAACGAGCAATCTACCTACCTTGGAATTAATATAAAAATTTATACGATCCAGATAGCTTGAGCTCAATCTGATCATGCTTTTATCAAGTTAATACGCTAACGAGTTGTGAGTTGTAGGCACACAATTTGACCAAATTATTTCTTATAAGAGCATCAACAACGCCGGACCTTGTTCAAAATCCAAACTTGCCACATTATTCCAAACCATAAGCATTCCAAACCCACTTTTTATCCAACAATAAACAAATCCAAACCTCCCTATCACACCCCAGTTTTACATAATAAAATAAAATGCTTGTGAGAGTGTGGTCCCCACCTCACCCAATCGAACGAGTTCGCTCCAGCTAGGGCTGGCAATTTCAAACACGAACATGATTACCCTACACGACCTAAACAGGTTTCGTGTGTGACCTTAACAACTTTCGTGTCTTTAACAGATCAACATGATAAGGCCTTAACAGGTTTCGGATAAGTCTGCCCAGCCTCAAGCGGACTAAGCCTAGTCCGCACCGCCCCTCCAACGCACGCGTCCTATCAGGTGTGGTGACATAAGCATCATCATTGCCTTCCACATCATCATCACATCATTTCATCCTCCACCACCATCCTCTGTACCAACCTATGTATTAGTATGTGGTGTGGTGATGGTCCTCCCAAATTTTTTATATAGTTAACTATAGTTATTTTAATTTTGTTACTCTTAATAAGTAAAAGTAACCTTTCATTCATTTTTAAAAAAGAAAAGGATGCATAATTTAAAAATGAAAACCACTTAACATAAAAATGAAAATTACTTAATTTTATTACGGAAAAAGCTAAAGGCCCCAATTGGGAAATTTTCTCATTCATTTTTTCCAACACTTGTTTCTCTCTATCTAGGAGTGAGTTGATGTTGGTTGCCATAAGCTTAAAGTATTTACGATCGGCCGCTTCTTTCTCCGACCTAAGCTTCACTTTCTCTCTCTTGGCCGCATCTTCTTTTTCTTTTTGGCCGCTTCTTTCTCCGACCTAAGCTTCACTTTCTCTCTCTTGGCCGCTTCTTCCTTTTCTTTTTGTTTCATATCAAGCCTCTCCAATTATATTTGGTTAAATTCAACCAACTTGCTTATCAACTTCTCCACCATCGATTCATAGTGATTGATTTTTTTGCTAATGCTTTCTTTTTTGTCTGGTCTCTACCAGTGGGTAGTGGTGTTCGGAATTCGAATCGAATTTGAACAATTTGAAATTCAACTTAATTTGATTCGATTATCAAGAATTCGAATTTGATTAAATTCGAGTCCAGTAAATCAAATACAAATTTATGATTTTAAATTCAATCCGATTCAAAATTCGAATAAAAATAATACACATATAACTTTAAAACTTGTGCTAATCTATAAATTGAATCCGAGTCATAAATTAGCCCAAACCATGAACTCAGAAAGATGAAACCTCGTATCCAAAAAGTTTAAATCAATAAAGGACTACGAACCATTAAGGCCGAAAGTTGAAATAAGAAGAAAGAATATTAAATATCGATGATGCGGATCTTGAAAGTTGAAACCATAGATCCAAAGATTGTGGATCTTCTTGAAGCCCTATATGGAACAAAGGATATGGATGATGACTATCAACCGATTATGATGATGATCGTTGGTGTTCTTGAAGCCATAAATCGAACAAAACCCTAGATCTAACAAAGGAACGTTGATGTTCTTGAATCAAGAGAGACAGGGAGAGAGAAAGATGGGGGCGGAAAAGAGTGATAAAATGAAACACTAATCGCTAATGTATCCGTGTGTTTTATTTGTGTGCAATGAATTCTTGTACAACAAGCTTTCAAGGGTAGTACTCTCTTAAAAAGTGTAAAAAGACTAAAGTTGTCCCTCCTATATGCTTATGCTTATTAATATAGTATAGATTATAGTAGTTATTTTGTATTCTTACTTAATATATTAATTCAAAAGAGTTATTGTATCAAATTCAATAGTAATGACTTGTTCAATTACAACATTTGAAAGGCAACTAGCAGAAGACCCACGCTTCGCGGCAGGAGTGTAAACTTTGTAACGCTCGGTTTCGATAACTTTTATTTCACCATTAACCATGCAAAAATAGTATAATGAAAAGAAAAAATATATATATGTTTCAACGTACTGTGAGATAACGTTGCTACACATAAACTTGTGCATTGCAACGGGAAAATTACCGAATTTTAGTAAATGGTATTTTATAAAATGTACATATGTCTTTGCAAAACTAACTCCAGTTATCTATAATAACAACTCTTGAAGACCCTTAAGAACAGCTCTGGTGTCCAGGTACCCTTTACCTACACCTATCGGTTGTTCATATTATACATATATACAATTCAACTAGCGTCTACACTCTACAGTTGTTAATGTACATTGGCTCTTTTGGGGGGCTCCGCTACGTCACTTGCTGATTGGGTTTTGTTTCTTTCTTGATATGCACTTCTTTTGTCTTTTTACTGCTTTTACACTCTGCCAATTCAAGGTCGATAAACAAAAGACAAACAATCAAAGTAGACTCCAAACCATTGTCGATTTGATGCGATGCAGGGCACACAACCAATGATCTGTTGTCTTGACCACCACTAGAACCTCACAGGAGTTGTCGAAAAACCACCTCGCCACATCGTCACCGTTCCTGCTGTTAGAGTCATCATAGCGGTGAAAATTCATTAGTCGCAGCTAGCACTAGAGAAGTAGAGAGAGCACCAACCCTGCATAGCACGAGATAATTTTTTCTAGTTAAAAACATTTGAGATTCTTGGTATAGTTGAAATCATACCATATTGGTAGTGATTTGATCCTTCCTTTGCCCCAAAAGACAAAGAAAAAGCATTAATAGTAAATTACTAGTCAGGGTCTCTCTGAAAGCAGTCCCTACTAATAACGTGTTGTTATAGGTAGGATTTACCGGATGTGATTGTAGTTAATTATTAGTTACAGCATAAAAGTTTCCAATGACTATGTATTTTAGAGATGATATTTCAATCCGTGACCTCAAGACCAATCAACATATGAATGGCAAATCATGATCACTGACAGACCACTGAAGTATCATCTCCACTAGGCAAGGATCAAATTAAGATCATCTCTATTTTATTCATTTTTAGGAGGGGATTTGATTCTATGCACGTTTTTTATCAACCACTATGCGAATTCAGAAGATGTAATCTCGACAATTGATTGTACGAGCAATTGTCCATATTCTTTGTTTGATAACCTCATTCTATTTCGTATTTTATGGTTGGTTGAGTGATAGTACTTTTTGCTCCCCATTGACCCTAGGGGTGTTCAGAATTCGATTCGAATTCGAAAAATTCGAAATTCGACTCAATTCGATTCGATTATCAAAAATTCGATTCGACTATCGAAAATTCGAATTCGAATTCGATTCAATTCGAGTCAAGTTAATCGAATACGAATAGAATACGAATTTGTGATTTTAAATTCGATTCGAAATTCGAATAAAAATAATACATATTTATTTATTATTTTTATATATAATTATATATACACATTTGAATTTGGGCTAATATACAAATTTATATTTGGTGTTAAAATTATGATTTTTTTAGTTTTTTTTTAACATATAAAAGGCATAGAATCAAAACGAATTTATTCGAATTTATCCGAATTCGAATAACGAATTTATTTGAACCTATCTGAATTCGAATAACGAATTTATTCGTATTCGATTCGAATTCGAATTTCTAATACGAATTCGAATCGAATTCGAATTGAGATTCTTATTCGAATACGAATTCGAATCGAATTTTCCAACTCTTATTCGAATCGAATTCGAATTCAGCAAAAAAAAAATTTTATTCGAATAATTCGATTCGAATAATTCGAAAATTCGTTATTCGATTCGATGAACACCCCTAATTGACCCTCTCTCTTGTAAGGAGTCTACTGTCCCTTTATCAATCAAATAATCATGTAATGAATAATCCAATTAACAATGTACTGATAACTTTAATAGCCAAATTGTAAAATATTTCTTCTTTTTTTTTTTTTGCCAAGAAAGCAAGTGTTGCAATCTATAGACCCAAACTAATATCATTAGTTATATTTAGTGATGACCTCAGTAAGTATTTTTAGTCCAAGATACATGTTAAGAAAGAAAAAGTTTCACTTCTTAGTGCATAACAATAACTACACGGTAATAGCTACGTTAACAGCAGGAAAGCATACTTTAATAATTTTCATGAGTACAGCTTCTCCAGGTGGCAAGAATTTGGTCTTCTTAGGTAACATTAGAGATCTACATGAACGAGCCGAGCCGAACCAGGGTGGGCTCGGGCTCGGCTCATTCACAAATCGAGCCGAGTTGAGAGCCCAATTATTTCACCAAGCCCTAGGCTCGTTTACAAACCGAGCCGAGATTAGCTTGTTTACTTTCGAGCGTTTTTCGAGTGAGCTTTTTTCATGTTTTTTTCGAGCGAACTTCGAGCGATCCGCGATCCACGAGCTTTCTGAACAGCCCTAAACAATAATAACAACAATAAGAACAACCACCACAATAACAATAGTGTAACAATAGTATAATAATAATAATAACAGCATCATCATATTGGTAAATGGTAATATATCAACATATTGAGATTCCGATTACCCAACTAATGGTTTTGGTGATCATGAAACTTTATAACGATTTGATAACCTACTATAGAAATTCGAGGATTTGTTTGTGTTGTGTTTTGAATGTTATTATGTAACAGGATACTCTAAATCACACAATCTATTGTAATAATGCATCGTGCGGGAAAAACCTTATTATTTAATAGACTAACAGATAAAACTAACAAAAAAGGGGACTTACACGATTGAAGTAATCTCATAACACATGACTAAACAAGAACATACAGCTACCATAGCCAAAGGAGTGTCAATAGAGCTCTGCAAAAGTACAAAAAGCCAAAAAATGTAAAATTATCAACATGGGAAATAGAAAGTTGTGACTTGTGTATAAAAGAAGAATAAAAACAAAGTGCCCCACCATAAAAATACATGTGACTGCAAGAATAAGCATGGTCCATTTGACAAATTGTAGCGCTCCTTCATCAATATGTTTATAAAGAATGTCCCTGTAAACAACAATAGTTATATTAACATCCAATAACCTTAATGCTAGGATAGTAATAAGAGGACTCACTTGTTAAACACCATGAATAGCAACGCAACCCCCCCTACAAGCAATACATAGCGCCATCCCTGTGACACTGCACCAAACCAAATGGAATAAAAAAAATGCAAAGAATAAACTGACTTCTTGGATGATCAAATAACAATCACATTTGGCTATATTCATTTCAAACTGATCATCTTTCAATTCTTGTAAAACTAAATTTCACAAACTAAAAAAATGTAGACATATAAAGTACTACCAAAAAATGAAACAAAATTTCACATTTTTTTCTGTAAAAATTAGTTCACTTATACCTTCATCAAGAGTGATGGTTACATAACCATCGGCTGAAAGCTGAACAATGAACTTCACATCAATAAATTTTTGCTCATAAGGTGACATAGTGGAGCTCCATGACCCCCTTTGAACAGATCTCCAATCATCTTTTTCACAATCGCATAAACCCAGCGAATCATTCCTACAAAAGTCTTCCTTTGTGAGCATTTCTTATTTTCGATATCATGAAACTTTTAAGATACGAAAACTTACTTATGAACAGGTAAGTTTGTCATGTTATGTTTATAATCTCAAACCATGGTTTATAAAAACTTAGGCGTGTGCCTCAAGGCAAGGCAAGTAAACGAGTCTGAGTCGCGCCTCATGGGATTAGGTTTGTACTTTGTACAAATGCCTCAAAGGGGGCAGAGAAGGTAAAAAAACGTGCGCCTCAGAAGGTTTAGGGTGTTTTTGATGTGTTTTTTTGGACATTTTATACTATTTGTGTCAATTTTTTTATTTTTGATGTGTAAACTTTCTATGTCAATTATTTTATTTTTTATATGATGTATAGTTTTTATATTTATTTTTTGATTACCCGTTCTCGAGGCTTACCCCTCGTGAGGCGAAGGCTCTTTTTCGTTCTTTTAAACTTTGTCTCAAACATATTGACTAGGTCAAAAGAAGTAAATACGACCTCTATTCAAAAATTTAGATTGTTATATTAGTTTTTGAAATAAAAAATAATAATGCATTAAATATTTTAAGAAAATGTTAACTCGCCCGAAAAAAGACATGTTTCAAAGTGCATGCATGCCTATCATGTTCAACTTAAAGCACCTTAATTACTTACCGGTGAAAACAAATTTGAATCAAGTGATCATATCTCTCAGATAATGATGGAACTAACAATATTTGATATGCTTTCGCATAACTTTGAAGTTTCATTCTTGAAATGCCATCAACGGAAACACGTCCACAATACTGACAAGTGCCATGAATTGGAGCGGGGGAGAAGACTATTTTCGGATTTCCCACGTCAATCTTGCCTGTGTCATTAAACAAGGAAAGCAATTAGTAATTCAGTTATACTCAAATCTAAGTTTCTAAGTACTAAAACACCTTTATAGATGGATTATGAGCATGTTCTAATTTGGTAACCATAGACTGATTTTTTTCACGGAAAGCTAAAATCTCACTAAGACTACATTGACATATACCACCTCAAAACCCTTTCATATGACACATAATGCCTAAAAGAGAACCCATAGAAGATTTGGCCTTTGTTAAGCAAGAGTGTAATGACATATTGATATGAAATAATATGTTCAGGGTCTTAAATGTAAAAGTATAGGGACTAGTCATGTAATAGTCTAAAGATAAAGGTCATTAGTGATAATAGTTGGTTAGCTGTTAGTTTAGGCGGGAAGAGTAGTTATTGACAGCTATGATAAGATGATCATACTGATCATTTGACCTAAACTTCTTCTTCTGTATTGATTTTGATCCTTATCATTGGTATTAGAGCACCGATCTTGGTACTCCGATCACCGTTCTATCATAATCCACCATCATCGTCGTCGTTGACCGTCGTTGACCACCGTCTTCTCTAATCGACTCCACCCAATTCTGTTCTTTTTCGCTTTTTTTCTGATAATCTTTTCATTTCTAAGCTCTGATTGATTAATTGTTAAACAATTCACTCCTTGGATATATCGATTCTTGATTTGTCCATTCCTACACCACATTAATCTTGATCTCTTGTTCGTTTCAAACCTACCATCATGACTACTAGGAGTCGTTCAGACAATGAAAAATCCACCATTGAAAAGACTGTTGAAGAACATTCAATCTCTTTGCAGAAAATTGAATCCAACATTGCTTCCCTTAATGCTAGTGTTCAAGCCTTGTTGACTAAACTCAACAATGGAACATCTTGTAATGGTGATATTAATACAGTTTCTAAAGTTCTTGGTACTTCTGCACCAAGAAATGATAAACTCCATAGAATTGGTAAAATTGATTTCCCAAAATTTGATGGGTCAGATGTTGATGACTGGTTGTATAAGTGTGAACATTTCTTTACTGTTGATGAGACCCCAGATAATGTCAAGGTGAGGTTGGTTGCAATTCATCTTGAGGGGAAGGCAGTAAAATGGCACCAATCGTTTATGAAAACTAAAGCAGTTCCAATTTCAGAGATTTCTTGGAAGGATTATGCTGAATCCATAAAGAATAGGTTCTCAGATGTACTGTCTGAGGATTCTATGGGAGCATTAACTTCAATGGTGCAAACAGGCCCATTGGAAGAATTTTGTGATGATTTTGATGCATGTCTATTGAAAGTGTCTATTCCTGAGCCATATGCTGTAAGTATATTCTTACAGTCCCTGAAACCAGAGATTGGTCGTCCAGTAAGAATGTTTAAACCAAAAGATATGAAAGAAGCTTTCTATTTGGCCAAGGTACAGAACAACACTAATAAGTCTCTGGCTCAATCTAGTTCTGTTGGTAGGTATAAGTCTAACCCTTCTTCTTATGGTTACAAAAGTCAAAGTAGTGTTAAACCTCCTGTGAACGTGTCTCGTCTACCTTTGGTACCTACCCCACCACCCCATAAAAAACTAACTAGTACTAAACAATTGACCAGTAAAGAAATTGAGGCCAAGAGGGCAAAGGGTGAGTGCTTCTGGTGTACTGAAAAGTTTACACCAGGACACAAATGTCCAAACAAACAATTGTTTGTGTTGGAAGTGAATGGGTTGGATGAGGAAAGTTATAAGATAGAGGTATTGGACTTTGTTGAAACCCAAGATTGGCCTGAACCCCACATTTCTATCCATGCATTGACTGGCATGAAGTCTTTTTCTACCATGATTGTTATTTTTAACCATTGGAAATGTTCAGTTGAGAATCTTAGTAGACTCTGGATCTACTCACAACTTTTTGAGTAAGAAACTTGCTCTTAAGTTGAAATGTCTTCTCAAGAGCATTGACAAAATGACAGTGGGAGTAGCAAATGGGTCAAGGATTGATTGTGCTACTTACTGTCCTAATTTCCAATGGAGTATGCAAACTCTTTGGTTCACCACTGATGTCTTAGTTATACCTCTTGATAACTATGATATGGTGTTAGGTATTCAGTGGTTGTTAACATTGGGGAAAATTGTTTGGAACTTTGTTGATATGACCATGCAATTTACTATAGGTAACACTCAATGTAAACTTAAAGGAGTTCATAATAATGAACTTACTTTATGTTCAGCTGATGTTATGAGTGACCTATTAGTTCAAGATAACAAGATCATGGAAGCCCACCTGTTCGGCATTCAATTACACCAAAAAAACCCTTCTGATTTTCAACATGAAACCAAAGTTTTGGATACCAAACATGACCAAGAGTTAGAAAATCTATTAAGTGAATTTGATGATGTTTTCAAAACACCCTCCAGTTTACCACCTAAAAGAGACTTTGACCCAAGGTTGTAAAAGGCGGACTAGGCGGCCGCCTAGGCGCCGCCTAGTCGCTAGTCGGACATATAACTCGGAATAAGGACCTAGGCTGGGTTCTAGGCGTTTTGGGCATTAGGCGGGTCCTGGGCGGTCGTAGGCGGTTGTAGGCGGTCCTAGGCGAATTCCGGCGACGAATTCCGGTGTCTGTGGAGGAGGCGTTGCTGGAGAAGGTGAAGAAGAGAACAAGGAAGAAGAAAGATGGAAAGGTGTTGTGGCTGCTGATTATGTGTGTAGGGTTTAATAAGTTTAAACCTTTTACATTTTAACCCCTCTATCTTTCAAATTTTACCTAAAAAGTCTAAAACTAGTTTGTGTTTTTTAACTTTTAACCCCCTCTATCTTCAAAAGTTGACATTTGGTCCTTAAACTTGTACATTTATACATAAAAGTAAAAAAAATAAACATTATAATATATATATATCTTTACATATTTTTTTAAAAACACCTAAATTTGTGTGTATATATATAAAATACGTATAAAATACCAAAACGCCTAATTCCGCCTAGTCCCGCCTAGTCCCGACTAGTCCCTAGGCTGGACCTCACCGCCCGCCTAGCGCCTTTTGCAACCTTGCTTTGACCACAGAATTTTGTTGAAAGATGAATCACAAGTCATAAACCTAAAGCCTTATAAGTATCAATCCACCCAAAAGGACATCATAGAAAAGTTAACCAAAGAATTAGCTGAGACAGGAGTGGGCCGTCAGGGGAAGTGCAAGTCCTTTTGCTGCCCCAGTTGTCTTAGTTAAGAAAAAAGGATGGCACTTGGAGGTTTTGTATTGACTATAGAAAGCTTAATGATGCCACCATTAAGAATAGCTATCCCATACCCCTTGTAGAGGAACTGTTTGATGAACTGGGTCAGGCTGTGGTATTTTCAAAGTTGGATTTGAGGGCAGGATATCATCAGATTAGGATGCATGATGATGACATTCACAAGACAGCATTCAGAACTCATGAAGGACTCTTTGAGTTTGTGGTAATGCCATTTGGCCTTACCAATGCCCCTGCTACTTTTCAATCTCTCATGAATCATGTTTTCAGAAAATTCCTAAGGAAGTTTGTCTTGGTATTTTTTGATGATATTTTGGTATATAGCTGTTCTTGGGAAGTTCATTTACAACACCTTAGACAAGTGTTGGAAATCCTTAGACAACAACAGCTTTATGCAAAAAGGTGAAAATGTTCTTTTGGTGGGTATTCAGTGGAGTATTTGGGTCACATTATTTCACAAAAAGGGGTTTCTATTGATCCATCAAAGATTGCAGCAATCAATCAGTGGGCAGAGCCTAAAAATGTGAAACAATTAAGAGGTTTTTTAGGGTCTCACTGGGTATTATAGAAGGTTTATTCAGAACTATGGGGCATGGGCAAAACCTTTAACTAATCGGTTGAAAAAAGATGCTTTTTAGTGGTCTGATTTAGCTAAGTAGGCTTTCCAACAGCTTGAAGAATATGATGATGAGTCCACCGATCCTTGCCTTACCTGATTTCTCAAAACCATTTGTCATTGAGACAGATGCATCAGGGAAAGGAATTGGAGTTGTCCTTATGCAATCTGGTCATCCAATTGCCTTTATCAGCAAGGCTCTCTCAGCAAGACAACAAGCATTTTCTGTTTATGAAAGGAGCTGCTAGCAATAATCTTTGCAGTCAAACACTGGCACCATTATTTATCTGTAGGGCACTTCATATTAAAACTGATCAAAAGAGTCTGAAGCATCTGTTGGATCAAAAGATCACTACTCCTCTTCAACAAGCTTGGTTATCTAAGCAATGGGGTATGATTTTGAGATTCAATATAAACAAGGGAAAGAAAATGGAGTTGCTGATGCATTATCAAGAATGGACAATCCAGCCTTGATGACTATTGCAGTCAACACTTTTGATGATAGCTTGTGGTCTAGAGTCGAAGAGTCTTGGTCACAAGATGAAAGTTTAAAGAAGATCATTCAAGAGCTGCAATCAGGTTCTTCCAGTTCAAAGTATGAGTGGAAGAATGACACTCTTTACAAGATCAGATTTCAAGATTTTAATTTTTGAGGACAAAAATTGTTTAGGGAGGGAGTATTGATATGAAATAATATGTTCAGGGTCTCAAATGTAAAAGTACAGGGACTAGTCATGTAATAGTCTAAAGATAAAGGTCATTAGTGATAATAGTTGGTTAGTTGTTAGTTTAGGCGGGAAGAGTAGTTATTGATAGCTATGAACTTGTAATCGCCTATATAATCAATTGACAGCTAATAAGATGATCATACTGATCATTTGACCTAAACTTCTTCTTCCGTATTGATTATGATCCTTATCACATATAAGCTTAAAACCCTTTGATATGACACACCCTCTAAAGTAAACATCATAAATACAATCACCAAGTTATGTCATTACCGTGTGATTCGGTTGCGTGCATGGTACAGACAACGAGAATTGCTTCCTCAATTGCTGCCTTCTCGGCAACATGATTGCATATGTTGGCTAATGATTGAATCATGCGTTCATTAAGCACACCACAGTGCTTTTCAAATAACTCCACCTAGAAAATAATCATATATCATGAAAATGAAAAGTAGATAACTTACAATATATGTGTATTTAAGCTAAACTAATTACCGTTGATTTTAAACATGCCTCATCATCCACTAATGGTAGATTTTCGTCTCTAACTGAATGGAGGATTACCAGATGGTTTCTTGCTCCAAATAGAATCAATCCAAGCATATCAATCCTAGAGTCTAAATAAGCAATTTTTGTGATGCCATCCCGTATCTTCTCCGCAGCCTCCGAACTTGATGAGTTTTTATACTGTACATGTAAGCATAAAAGGTGTCAAAAGAGACTAGTAATATCTAAAACCTTACCTTTTATATCTAGAAAGACAGGAATCCTTACCAACTCCCACAAATTGAAAAGATATGCATCTCGTTGTTTTATAGAACCACTCAGGTCCAATTGTGAGTTTTCTAACGTCTTAGCGTGTGATAGGAGAGCCACCATCATCACCACCACCAAAATAAGGAGAGAGGTCTTCATCGCTTTTCAATCAAAGGCATTTAAATGAATTAAAATGTTTGAAATTCAAACCCTAATGGTGTAAGAGTATAATGTAGAATCAAGTAGATACCACATTACAAGTAAGAAAACTTCGACTATATATGTGTTTATATATATCATTGCTTTTATTTCTTTTATCTGATATTTAAATGAACCACTCGGTACCAAATACGAGTACGACCAGAAGGTGTAGGTAGTCAGCCGATTAGGTGGTGCGAGGGTGTTGTGGTAGTTTTAAAGGAGAGGAAGTCTTGGAAATTAATCAAGCTCTATAGCCTAAGTATTAGTTTAATCATTGTCTATCCTAAGTATTTTTTTATGGTTATATAACCTATAGTTTAGGTGGTTAACTAACTTAAGTGACGTACCCTCTCTATAGCTGTCACAACCCTACGGTACTATAAATAAGCATTAAGTGTTGCGTTTAAGTTTAGAAACTTGGTATTAAGGTTTATGTATTGGTACTGTGGTTATTGTCCAATTTTACATGTTAACCGTGATTGGTTTTGCGATTTAGCCACATAATAATGTTCTTATCATCCTAAACTTTTTAAACGCATTTTTATACCTTATTTTAAATTGTAAAATTTCTGAAATTTCCAGAAATTAGTTTGGTTAAACTTTTGTGGGTTTTGGAATTGTAACTCTTTCGGTTTGGCTTCATAGACATTTATTCTTTAGGGTATTGTTAGAGCGAACTTTTAGTACTCTTTGAGACCATTTGTAGCATTATTTGGCTCACATATAAAACTACTGGAACAAACAGATTTATGAACATATAAACATGAGTCGTTTTTTAATATTAACGCCTTTTAGAGCAACACATACAAAGGTTTTGAATTAGTTACGCTAAGTTGCCAACACTTCGTCTAGGATATTGATGATTATAGACACTAAAAATCTGCTGGAAAAATACAAAAATTATCTAAAGCAGTGAGGCACAATGATCAGAAAATTATCAATAGTTAGCAGTAGAACAAAAAAAATCGCATACAAAAACTACACAGAAATACCCTAAAATAAGATATCATTAGAAGCAGGGTCCAGAATTTTCACTCGGTGTAGGGAAAACAAATTTATACTTCATGCAGTGGCGAATTAAGGGTGGCTTACGGAAATCTATAAAGGGGGGCTAAAGGATATTTGACAAAAGAGGTGAATATTAACTGGTTTCTGTCCATGTCCAAGTGTGTTGGCACCGTATAACTTACTTAAAAGAACAATACCTATCAATGTGAAAGCAAACGAAAAAATCTTGTTCATTCTGTAATATCAGTCATTCAGTTGCAATGTGTAAACTTTGCTGATACTTGCACAGTAGCAAAGTTTAAAAGAACGGAAACGAGCCTCGAGGCGTTTCCCTTCGCCTCATGGGGCGTAAGCCCGAGGCGCAGTAAAAAAATAAATATAAAAATTATGTATCTTATAAAAAATAAAATAATTGACCTAGAAAAGTCTAAAACATCAAAAACACACATCAAAAATAAAATAATTGACCCAAAAAGTCTAAAACACCAAAAAAAAAACTCATCAAAAACAGGCTAAACAACCTGAGGCACACCCGAGGCGCACATTTTCTTAGCGCCTCAGCCTTTAGAGACGTATGTACAATCTGAACCCCATGAGGCGCGCCTCAGACTCGTTTTTTTAGCGTTTCGCCTCGAGGCGCACACCTCACCCGTTTTTTAAACCATGCACAGTAGATTGCATTTCTGTTGCAAGATGGCTTAAATCTTCTTTCAGATATGTGAAACTAAATTTCTACCCACAAAATAAAATACTAAATATCCTGCTATAAGTCAACTTGTTCAACTCCTCGAATCACAAAGGCGCCGCAAATGAGCTATGTTTTAGCTTAAAACTGATTAGGAATATAATCATTTCCATAGAAACTAGTGTAACATAAAGAAGATTTCAATACTCAATCGATCTAATAGAAAACAAGTATAAGAACAAGTAATAGCCAATAAGTAATGATTAATGAGCTAAATTGAGGACTTTGATTTGTTATCGTTCCACTAGCCCTAAAAGTCAAGTTTTAACAAAACTAAATGCAAAAATTCATCATATTCACAATAAAACTTCAACAATCGTAACATTAGCCCCAAAAAAAATCAAGCATTCAACAAAGCACGAAAGAAATAGAAAGTTTACCCAATAACTAATGATTACGCCTTCTCTTTCAGAGGTGAGGTTTGCACCTTCCTTCTGCGTTTACAACTGATTTTAAACCCTAACTAGCAAAATTTATCTATTTATTTCGTATCGGCACTCGTTTAACCAACTTATAAACAGAAAAAAAAAAAAAAAAAAAAAAAAAAGGCCTCGGCTCAAACAGCAGTGAGAAGCGAGAACGTATGTTACAAAATTTCAAGGGGAAACTACACAATTAGTCCTTGTGGTTTACCATTAGTTTCACCTTTGAGTATTAAGGTTTAAAAGTTTCATGTTAAGGTGTCAACTTTAATTTTTGTAACATAATAGGGTATTATCACTAATGAGGGTTAATATTTAACTGAGTTTAACCTCATGTGAGTAATGGTAAACCACAAGGACTAAAGTGAAACTTTTTAAAATATAATAATTAAAAGAATAAAAGAAATATAATTAATAGTTAAAAACTTTAGTGGGACCCACCACCCACCTTCTTCTTCACCTTCACCCACCACCATCTTCACCTTTCACTACCACAATCAACCACCATCTCCTCCACCTTTCACCACAACCAACATGGACCTGCTTAAACTTATCGTGTCCACATATTGATGTGAAACGCATGCAGATCAATGAATAAGCCCCGAGAAAATGCGTAAGGGAAATTAATTAACAATATAATACTAAATTTTTGTCTTGTATAAACTTGAACTCCCAAAAAAATCAAAGTCTTTCTACGACTTAGAAGACGATTAAATATAATGTAACTGAATCTTTGGAATTGGCACCAAAAACGTTGGTCAATCCAAGATACGAACTGAAAAAGTAACATGCTTAGATTTATATGTTAAAATGATTATGAGGTTACACTGTACCCATCTAGCGACAAGCAAACAACAAGATCAAAAATCAAGCAGCGGCCGGGCAAATTGATACAGTGGGGTGCGGCATGTGCAGGTGACAGGTTGGTTGTGGTGAAAGGTGGAGGACAGGGTGGTTGATTGTGGTAGTGAATGGTGAAGATGGTGGTGGGTGAAGGTGAAGAAGAAGGTGGGTGGTGGGTCCCACTAAAGTTTTTAAATATTAATTATATTTCTTTTATTTTTTTAATTATTATATTTTAAAAAGTTTCACCTTAGTCCTTGTGGTTTACCATTACTCATATGAGGTTAAACTCAGTTAAATATTAACCCTCGTTAGTGCTAATACCCTATTATGCTACAAAAATTAAAATTGACACCTTAACATGAAACTTTTAAACTTTAATACTCAAAGGTGAAACTAATGGTAAACCACAAGGACTAATTGTGTAGTTCAACTTAAAAAGTCCGTATTATTGGAATTATGCCGCAGAATCGCCCCGACCGGCCGACCCGATCTGAATTTATTCACCACTTGCGTTACAAAAGCATTTGCTAGCGCTGCATTCCAGGATGTGTTCCGTCCAATTCGATTGGCGCGTGTTAAGGATTAAATTACTTGTTTTGACCCGTTATTTAATCTTGCATTTCAGGATGTGTCCCATTCAATCTGACTGGCGCGTGTTAAGAATTAAATTATCTATTACCCGTTATTTAATCTGGATGTTTTGCCACATTGTGTTTTTGTTGCTTTTGTTTTGTGCATTTAAGTCCCGAAAAAGAATTAACCAACATATGGGTACTGGCAATCCGCAATCCTTCATTCCTAGTAAAATTTAGTGTTTGGTTAGTCTCTAACCCACCAAGGATGGTAGGTTTAGAAATCTAATGCTGTGTTCCCGAGTTAACTTAAAGAGGGAAAAGAATTGAAGGAAGGGAAGGGAAAGGAAAAGAAAGGATAAATGTTCTTTCCTTCTGTTTCCTTCCAAATCGGAAGGAAAACTAAACTAAAGAATTTTAACTAGTTTTCCTTCCATTTCCTTTCTTTTCCTTCCTTTAACGAAACTCGGGAACACACCATATTTTGTTTTCCTTTCTTTTCCTACCTTTAATGAAACTCGGGAACACATATATCATTTCATTTCTTTTCTTTTCTCCCGTTTAGTAAACTCGGTAACACAGCGTAAGTGCCCATTTTACCGTATTACATGTCCACATTTGAATATTCTAAAAGTTTTTTTGTGTGATCATAAACCGATCCATACATCATCTTACCCTTTATTTGTCGTTTCTAATTAATATCTTTTGTGCCAATGTGGGGCTAGCCCACTTGGTAGAGACTTATGCCTCTTAAGGGGATGGAGGTCACATGTTCACACACGAGCAAAGGTGTATTAATTATAGATCAATTTGGTGCAAAAATAGAGGGATAATATTAGCCGTTCAAAAAACAAAACAAAAAAAAAATATCTTTTGTGTTTAACTGCCTCTCTTTCATGGATTCAATGTTTGATGTTATGGACTTTGTATCTAATCGCCTAGGCTAGTTTAATCTTAAGAAAAGCTAGAAAAGAAACAATAAAAAGATGGTCAATGAGGGGGAAACTAGTGACAATGGTATGAAGATATAAAGACATCAATAATGTTGGTTTGCATTATAATAATTGAAAGGAGAAAGGGATGAAAGGGAAATCCTTTATGTTTTATGCATCGTGATTCTCTAGTTGGATATATTGCGACCCTTGTTCTTTGTCCTTTTACAAAGGATAACCAATCATATTACATCAATAAATAATATTTTTTTAGTTATCTAAATTATTTAAAGATTAAATAACTTGTAGTTAAAGTTAGTTGTATGAAATAATTGGTTTACCATATTTTAATTACATGCTCGTCATAACACTTGATTACCTAATTCGTACATTTGTTAAATAACAAAAATAATTGTATTTGATTATCATTTTGTAATATAAATTATTAAATAGTATATTATTACTTTTTGATTGATACGCACATGCAAATTGAAACATGTTTAGGGTTAACTGTTATGGGCATGAGTCCACCGGCGCCAATGACCAAGTCATTGTTGGCGTGCCTATCTTTTTTCAGTAATTGAGGTGTCAATGGGGTTAATCAACGCTGGTGGGGCTCCATGGAGATGTGTGTTACTTGTTAGCCCAGTAACGCCTGAAGAGGCGGATAACGCTTTAGGGTGTTTCACCACTAACAAAGAGCCTAGGGTGTTTCACCCCAGTAACGCCTGAACGCAACCGATTTATGCATTTTCGGTCAAAGATCTGCTGGAAATTCATCACCATTCAAGTTCAAGAAAGGAGATAAGGAATACGCTTAAGCTAATTATTTTGGCCGGGTGTTGGGCGATTTGGAAAGCACGTAACGATCTCATTTTTAACGGTAAGAGGGTGAGCGCCATGGGGATTTTTGGTGAAATACAAGCCACGACCTTTACATGGGTCAAACACAAAATGAAGCAATCAAGGTGGTCTTGGGAAAGTTGGTTAGGTTTCAATTGGGATGTTGTTTGATCTGTTTTGTTTTGTATGATTGTAACAGGCGATGAATTGGTAGGTTGGTGCTAGCATCTTGCTTGGCCCAACTTGTAAATAATATTTGGTGATGAATAAAATGGAAGTTTGCCGATAAAAAAAACAAAGAGCCTAGGGATTATGGAATAGTGCATTTGCTTTAAAAGGGAAAGAACACAAAAGAACATGTGATTTATTCATTAGATATTTTTGTTGAGTTCTAAAAGTTTGTTAGTAACACAAAACGAACTCAAAAAATTTACTTCATAGGTGTTGTAGCTGTCTAAATTTATAAATATATAAAATTTATCACCTTTCTTTTAGAAAATAGCAAAAAAATCAAATTGATAAATTTCCCTAAAGATTTTCACTAAAAAAAATAAGCTAATATTATCCGAGTTGACAACACTAATGACTATAACAAAACAAAACAAACCAAACCAAACCGCTCCCACTATTCACACACCCCTTAATCTTATTCTCATACCTTGACGTATATGACTCTTATAAGTTCATACGGGTCGTATAGATGTAGGAAATGTTTTTGTCCTGCTATATACGACCCGTACGAGTATATATGACCCGTATAGATGTTAAAGAATGTTTTTTGTCTTATTCTATATGATTTGTATGAACTTATGTGGGTCGTATATATGTGAAGACGATAAAGCTATATACGACCCACATGCAAACAGTGGCGAAGCTTGAAGATAAAATCGGTGGGGCTGTACTCATTTTTTTCTTATCGGTAGGGGCTGAAAAATCAAATCGGTGGGGGCCGGACTCAATCCATATAAAAATTACCTACGAAAATCGCAAACTTCCATCACAGAGTCAAAAAACGGTGAGGGCCGGGGCACCCCCTGGCCCTCAGTAACCTTCGCCATTGCATGCAATTTTAGAGTTGTGTTTTGTTGGTAAAATGTGTTTTTATGTAGTATAAGGTTATACAACCCGTATATTTATTCTTTTCTTTTTTTATTAACTTTTGTGTTTAATAAATTAAAATCCAAGACTGAGTGTGTATTGTATCTAAAAACTATTCATAATTTAACTTATATGAGGTTTTATGCTTTAATATGTTTAAATATTTAATATATAATACATATTTATTTATATATTAAACTCTTATATTTAATATATAAGAGCTTTTAGTACTTTATTTTAATATTTATTATATATAAGGCAAATTTATTACGATACACACTGAATAATCAAGATACAAATATAGAATATAACGAATAACATACACATTACATTAACATAACAATCTCTAGTGAACATTCAAACCAAAATATTACAATGTGTTATGTTAAAATACTAAATAAAAAAAGAAAAAAAAATACAATACAAGCCACTACTTTGACGACGGTAAATCTGGCGGTGGTGGTGGAGTGTCCGGTCGTGGAGCGACGGGCATGTCAGCAGCAGTAATCTGGGCGGAAACGACGTCCATCAACCAGCGTTGCTGAGACGATATCGAGGTTACCTATATTGATAACTGACGCACCGTAGTAGATAAATGATTCACCAAAGCCTCCATCCATATCAACCTTTCCTCAAACCCTAGTGGAGGCGTTATACGTGGTCTCACACTATGCTCCCACACCGTCTTCATCCTCACCCTGACCTCACCCCTATACGGGGTCGGGATACGACCCATATAAAGTGTGTCAATTTAAGATTTTGGGTGCCCTTATTAACCCCTAAAAGAATCATGAAAATAATTACTTTCAAATTTGCGTGTCATCATAGATATCTCATAATGTTTTGATCAAATATTTTACCCTTTTTAATTATCTAACGTTTTTTTCACTTACTGTATCTTTAATAAAGGATGGACATATCTGTATATTTGTAACATTTTCTATGATATGCCAACATAAATTGGTCACGTATAATGTGTGTGGATATTTCACAACTATAATTATTTTGATTACTACTTTATATTGAACAAAAAACCATCTACTTCTAAAATACTCTTACATTTTCAGGATTTATCATCACATCATATCCCTTGAAAACGTTAGATTACTACTAATAAAATTTGAGTTGATAGCCAAATTCGCCCCTGAGGTTTGGCCAGTTTTGCTACATCAGTCCAAAATCGTAACATTTTACATCTGGGTCCTTATGTTTTACATTTTGTTGCCAAATTCGTCCCTGACACTAAACCCAGTTATTGTTGTTAACTCTGGGGGGTATTTTTGTCATTTTGGCTGCCCCTTTTTAAAACTCAATTTAAACAGAATTAGGGTATGTTTGGCAAGGAGCTTTTAGGAGCTTCAAGCTTCAAGCTTTTAAGAAAAAGCTCCTATTCAATAAAAAGCCTTGTTTGGTTGAAGGAGCTGGAAGCTTTTAGGTTGGAGAAAAAGCTCTACAGTGAAAAGCTACTAGTACTAGCGTTTAAGAAAAAGCTCCTGCTAGCTGCAAGCTTTTAATGAGTAAATGACACAAATACCCATTTTATTTTAAAAATAAAATAAAAACCTTCCTTACAAGCTTTTAATTATGCCCATTTTAGTCATTTTATATATTTTATTAAAAGCTCCAGCTACTCTGCCAAACACCAAAATATATTTAAAAAGCTTACAGCTACCAGCTTCCAGCTACCAGCTTGCAGCTAACAGCTACCAGCTTCCAGCTACCAGTCACCAGCTAGTTTTGCCAAACATACCCTTATTCATACCCCAGAAAATAAAAATACCCAGATGTAAAAAGGGGGCAACTAAAAAAGTAAAAAGACAAAAATACCCCCAGAATTAACGATAATAGTTAACTGCGTTTAGTGTCAGGGACGAATTTGGCAACAAAATGTAAAACAGAAGGACCCAAATGTAAAAATTTTAGATTTTGGACTTATGTAGCAAAACTAGCCAAACCTCAGGGACGATTTTGGCCATTAACTCAATAAAATTTTACAAACGACATGTGGCCTTTGAGAGGGGCGGGTTCTATGATTACAGGACAAAATCCATCAAGTCTCTGACTAATTATTGCAGGACACGATTTTGTAAGTGAAGATGTTGTAATTAGTACGGATCCGTTACTAATGATGTTCCATTGTGAAATTCTTTCAAAGAGAGGAAAAATAACTTTTGTGAAACAACCTCTCTATGCATACTTACATTAAAAAAATAATGGATGTGATATATTCTTTTGACTAACTTGATCATACCAAAGAGATGAAAAACTAATTCATTTTACTACATTCTTATTCTTTACCAACAATCTTATTTACTTCTAATTCTAATTATTCGAACCCTCAAACTCATTGAAAGAGACAACACTTTACATGCCTTGATACCACGCTATACCAACGATCCTGTGGTGGTCCTCAATGAAACTCTCCTGTGTATTTATATCTATACTACTATATAAAAGATTCGAGGAGAAAATTTATTCAATTGTAAGACAACATTAAAAACCTAAAGCATTTACAATAATCACTCTAAAAGTTAAAATTTATTACTAGAATCATTAATGTTTCTAAAAGTTAGAACTATTAAAAATGTTTAGTAAAAATGTGTTAGATTTGTTGTGTCACCACAAATAGATTTAAAAACAACCATACAAAATGTTGATAGGCAACCAGCTATAGCATAACAAAAGGCATTATCACGTCGTATAGCGCGGACATACCTCCGAGTTTGGAAGAAAAAAAATTAAGAGGCTAAACATACATACACATATATATTAAATTTTAAAATCAATATTTGAAAAAAAAAACCCGGATAGATGCTTGCTCCACCATGACCCATATCACTAGTCAACTTCATTTAAAGAGACTCCACCAAATAAAATATCCGGATTCATTTCTCAAAAGCGATTTGAAAAAAATATATTGAAGATGTATTATCCATTCATCCACTTACTTTTCGGATAAGATGAAAGAGGAAAGATTGAGATGGTTTTGACATGTGATGAGGAAGTAGACAGCGACACTAGTTAGAGTAGTGAAAACCCTCACCTTAAAGGGGAGGATGAGTAGGGCAAGCCCTAATTAACATGGAATGAGCGGATTAAACAAGATTTAGTAGAGTTGCTCCTCTCCAACGACATGATCCAGAATACGACTTTGTGAAGGCGTAGAATTAAAGTTAAAGAATATTAAGGGAGGGTAGAGTAGTAGCTTAACTAGGCCTAGAAGTCTAGTAGTGGCCTAGATGGGCCTTAGGGGTCTAGAAGTGGCTTTGACGGTGCTCAACATCTGCGTCACACACACTATATGAATAAACCCGTTACCAAACCCGCCCATTTTGCAACCACAATTTTTAAGGACACTTTAATTATGTGCATGGACAAATACCAAGTGAAACAAACATATGGCCAGAAAAAACTACATATCACAAATGGATTGATCTTGAAACAAAAGTCTCCAACAAGGCAACAACATATCCTACGACATCATCCACCACACAAAAACAAAGTTAAAAAATGCATGGAGAACATATAAAACAACCCAATAGAAAACACTCATTTGCCCTGCATTACCATTCCCCCTTTTAAAAGAAGTGGCTTTTGACTCGAACAGAAATTAGTGCTTGTCTATGTAACTATCACTCTGCATTATTATTGCCCAACACCCATCAACAAATCAACAACAAAAACATAAACAATTAATCCACACGCATTACGTGCACTCGGATAGTAAGTACATAACGGTTTTAAGGTTTTTCAAGAGCAAAGATCATGAGGACGTAAAATTCGGGTAAAAATGAATCCGTAAACAATTATATACGAACCGGATGAGAAGAAACATTAAAGTAGATTCAAGATTCTGAGTTGAAGCTTTAATAGTGCATTGCTTATGAGGAAAGCACAAACGGCTAAATATAGAATTATACTACCTCTACAGTACACTTTCTGAGTGCCCACTGTTTAAATTAATAGCTATGTTTTTTATTAGAGAACTACATTTGATGAACATGGTATTTAAAAGGGCAGGGTGGTGGGAGCGGGGTCGGGCCCAGGGGAGGGGGTTATTGCATAGAGAGGTAGGGGTGGGCCGAGTGGTAATAGTGTTTGGTGAACCCAAACACGACACCACATCAACCTTAAACCGGATACAACCTGTTTAACCAATATACCTAAGCGAGTCAAGTAGGTTGACGGTTTCTAAACGGGTTGAAATCCTGTTGGAATTTGTAACTTGTTTGTAATAACAAGGGTTACACAGGTTGGTGGTTGATCTTATGATAAATTTTTTATTTTATTCAAATTGTGAAAATGCCACGTCAGGACGCCCCCCCCCCCCTCCCAAAAAAAATAAAAAAAAATAAAACTAGCAATCATAAGGTAATCTGTAACTTGTGAGAGGGTGCCACACATCATTATGACCTGGTTACATAACATGTGAAATCAAAAAAATCATATTTTGTGGCTTATTATAAAAAATCTGAAGAGGTTAACTTTTTTATACATTAAATAAGTATAGCACACGCAAATCATGCCAAAGGTTTTTTACTTTTTTTATGCAGTAACCCCCTCTTTTTATAAGGTAATCATAACATAATAATACCACGAAAACACGCCCTTAATCATACTACCGTCTTAAATTACAACATCTTACAGGAAAAACAATTTAACACAGATCTACAAAAACTTACCAAATATCATATAGCAGAATATTGGCTCGTTTTTTGTTTCCAAGGTTTAAGAGTAGAGGCTTAGCCACTAACTTTTGCAACTCACCCCTGCAAAACAGCCAAAATGTGTTAAATGTTATGACTATCCACCAAACCTAGGGTCAAAAAGTCAATATAAAAGTTGGTGATTTTTTATGTATTTATTAAATAGAAAAATATAAAAAAAAACGCCTTGCATAATAAAGTGGCGGATAAAAGTTGGGGAATGGGCAATAAACATGCAAAGTATCTGAAATGATTATTCTCACCGCTGAAATCTTATATATATATAGACATAATGGAGCACCATATTTCCATACAACTGTAAGCTACCATTAATATCGCGATGAATAAGCATGTCGCTAGTAAGAGAATGAGCGAGTTTTTTAGAAAGGGGAAACCCTTTTTTGCAGTCATTTTTTTGCAATTCGGGTTTGCAGGAATGGATGTTATTTCTAAAGTTGCTTTGAATGAAGGAATGAGTAACTATGTATTCGTTGTTTATCGCCATGCCGTTGCCACCGTTGCCATGGCCCCTTTTGCCATGGTTCTGGACAAGTATCTCTCTCTCCCTCTTTCTCTCTCTCACACACACAGATACGCACCAGTTTAATCTTCATTTATCATTTATGGTTGATATTCACTAATTATTACTTTTACCACAGAAAAATAAGGCCGAAGATGACCAAATCGATTTTTGTGAAGCTTATGCTGCTTGCGCTATTGGAGTAAGTGTAAATTTTTTTCTATGTGTTAGTGGTATATTATTATTATTATTATTTTAACTTATAATTAAATAACTAACCTATGTTTTCTTTTTGTTTGGCAGGCCAGTTATTGATCAGAATCTGTATTTTTTAGGGATGAAAGCCACAACAGCAACATTTGCAGTTTCTATGTGCAATGTTCTTCCTGCTATAACTTTTATCATGGCATTCATTTTAAGGTAAAAAGGAAAAGAAAAAAAAAGTTTCACATGCATAACATGCATGAATAAAACATGTGAATGACATGTGTCACAGTATATGTATGTTCTAACTTCCAATAAACTCATGCACATAAAAATCAACTTTATCAACGGGGTCATAGAAACTGAGTACTGACAGTTCAATTCACCGTCCTTCATTCACAAAGGTGGCTCTTTTTTTACCCATTTACCTATGAAAGGGTGGACGCAGGTTGTGCTTGTCTCAAATGGGTCAAAATTAAATGATAACTAAAACTAAAAGGGGGACAACTGATATTAATGTATACAATCTCTTAAGTTGTTTTAATCGAAGATTCAGATTATTATTGTAATATTTGTTGTTTTATGAACATAAGTAAAACACTTAACACATTAACTATGCATAGAAAATAAAAAAAATATGTTTGTGGGCCACCGAAACTACAACCGTTTCGACCCGTTATGACAATTAAAACACAAGTTCAAACTGACTCAAAAATAGTTAGAACTGAAATCGACTATTGGTGTTTGTGAAGAATATTTTTTTATAACTGGTGAATTTTGATTGACTCAGGCTTGAGGTGGTAAATCTAAAGAGCATCCGCAGCCAAGCCAAAGTAGTTGGAACAATTACAACGGTTGCAGGAGCCATGCTTATGACACTGGTTAAGGGCCCGCTTTTAGAGCTATTTTGGACAAAAGGGCGAACTAACATAAATGTAATACACAACGGAGTAGATCTACATCATTCTCTCAAGGGTGCTATCATGATCATAATTGGATGTTTTAGTTGGTCTGGCTTCATGGTTTTGCAAGTAAGAGTTCATATTTTTTCATAGATATGATAACTAAATATTATTAACAATTCCTATTTTTTATATTTTGTTCTTATAATTTGTAGGCAATTACACTAAAGTCTTATCCGGCTGAGCTGTCTTTAACTGCTTGGATTTGCTTCTTGGGCACAATTGAGGGAGCAATAGTGGCCTTAGTGATGGAAAGAGGAAAGGCAGCAGTTTGGGCTGTTAAGTGGGATACCACTCTTCTAGCAACACTCTATAGTGTAAGTATCTCTAAATAATTAAGAAATTTATACATTTATAAATAATCAATAGCATAATAAAAAGTAAAAAATTGTCAAGCTAGAATCTGCATACTGGGGCAACATACCAATTTGCCAATAATACATCTAGATGTGCTAAAATTGGCAAGTGAGTGGAGCAATTAACGGGTCAAAACAAGTAAATATTCGGTTAGGGTCAAGACACTTAATCCATTTTTTTCCATTTTTATAAATACCTGTCGTGATTACAAAAAATACATCACTTCAGTTATAATCTAATTGGATAAATAATTTAGAAGGTTTCATGCATTAAAAATACAATTTGCGCATTTGACCGGTTTCCTTGGAAGTTAAATTACTAGTTTAACATGTTAACAAGAAGTATAGACTATAGAATATGGATCGGCCTTGTCACCTCTACATATATGATATATCACGTAAAAAACAAGCATGCTGTACAAAAAATGTAAACTGCTACTGCTAGTATTGGCTAACCAGCTATAGTTAGGTGTGTGCATATGTAACCCAACTTTCATTTATGTCTATGCAGGGCGTAATGTGTTCGGGTCTCGCTTACTACATTCAAGGAATTATAATGAAAGACAGGGGCCCTGTTTTTGTGACTGCATTCAGTCCGTTAAGTATGATAATTGTAGCTATCATGGGCTCCATTATTCTAGCCGAGCAAACATATCTAGGAAGGTAAAAGTAATGTTTTTTAGAATGTGAAAAAAAGTCCCAGCTGTTGATCATCTACCTAAACACATGAACAATAAAATTGACAGCAAATTTATACTCTCACAGGGTTCTTGGAGCTATTGTCATAGTCGCAGGGCTTTACATGGTTGTTTGGGGTAAAAGCAAGGATAATGAGCTTTCTATTGGCGAGCAAATGTCACAAGAAAAAGAATCGGAAGAGAACGGTTGTCACAAGGTTATTACTATCAAATCATCAGATGGAGATAATCAGACAGCTGACATATGCGACAGTAAATGTTGAGCTGAGCACCTCATCCATCTATTATTTAAAAAAAAAAAGAATGTGGCATTGGTTGGGGATAGGAAGCATCATAACAAGGCATTAACCTTATTGTACAAGAAAATGAACCTTTTCTTAGAAAAAGGTAGTTTTTTTTTTATCAATGTTATTAACCTGTTTATGTAGTCCATATCTAATAGTACTACAATGTAGGGTGACAAAACGGGCGGTTTGCCAGATTGGGTAATATGTTAAACTAGTTAGTACTGAAACAGGTCATTTTTAGAAAAGGGTTGAAGAAGGTCGAGTAGGATCGGGTTCAATTAACTGATTGGTACACATATAGCTTTTTTCGCCGTTTTAGTAACAATTAATATGCTAATCATGATAACAAAGAAAATGTCATTGCCGTAACTAAAGAAGTAAAACTTGCTGCCTCTCCAACTTTGTTGTGTGGTAAGTTTTATAGCTTGTCGTGTTTAAGGTTTACTCAGGAAAAAAGAATGGTGTCCGATGTAGCTGTTAAATATAATATAACCAAAAAACTTTCTTTTAATCAAGAAAATTATCTACCAATCTTGAGTAAGGGAGGGTGTTATAGTAGATAGCCTACATAAAGGACAAGTTTCTGAAGCCCAATACCTACAGTTTGCTGAATCAAGCACCCAATACAACTAAAAAAGAAACTAATAAACATAGCAGTCATATCCAAAATAATGTCGTACCTTGGCCAAGTCACTCTCTATGACACAATTCCTGCTTCCTTCCCATATATCCGTTGGAGCTCACGAGTAGCAGCTAGAAATGATTCTAAAAACGAGACAAGTAACATAATTGTGAATAAATTAAAAATGGCAAATAATATAAATCAGAAATATGGTTTCTGAAACATCTTTAGTAACAAATAATTTAAAACACACACCTTTCCATATTCGAAAAGATTTCTGGTTGATTTGCGATCCAGTTATCGTCTGAATTACTTCAAACAACACACTTTGAGGGGTGTTTCTCAGTTCTTGAACAACACCATAGATTGTTTTCCCATTCTCAAAGTAAATATGATTATTTGGGTGCTTTGTTTTGCAACCAGCATGACGCTCAAACTCGTAAGCATTAATCGCCTTAAAATATTAAATGCCTGGTTGTTAGGTGAGCAAAAATGGATTATAAATTACCGACATAAGTAACACCTTATGTAACAAGCTCACCTTTGAAAATGTACAAGATTTACAGCCACAAAGATAGGTTGCACCCTTAATGACACCATGGAGCTCCTTCTACCATGCATATGAATTATAAAACATAAGCAAAAAACATGGGCCAATTGTCAAATCAATAATAATGATAATCAAACTTTCGCTATATGTAAATAAGTCCCCGGACTTTATTTTAAATGATTAAACCACTTATTAGATCGTTCAAATGTTCGAAAATATATAAAGGTCCTTTATTTACTTGATTGAATCCTTAAAGTAAAAATAAATAATAAAACCTTTTCGCTATGTTTTGAAATCCAAGAAGTTGATCATGCAAAAATAAAGTCCAATGACTTATGTGCAAATTTAGGAACACCATCTAGCAAAAATATAATCCACTAACTTAAATCTTTGCGAAAAATTCCCAAAAATTAAAATTTTACAGGTAGCGTCTACCTCTTTTGACCATGCAACATACTTCACAGGAACGCCGTCTAACATACCGGTTGATAACAAACTTCTAACATTTGAAGGAAAATTGTTTGGGGGAGTCTTTTTAGTTACTTTTTGCTCCTTTTTCTTTAAAATAGAATCTCCCGGGGAAATTACTTGTACACCACTAATCATTGCATCACTTGTAGATTCAGACAAACCCTTTTCTTCTGGTCTTTGAATCGGAGATTGACCCATCAAAAAGTCATAACTGCAAACAAGCCTTCCTGAAGAACTAAGGTTATCTGTATCATCACTTAATCCACCAAAAGATATAATATTGTCTTCACCGAATGATTGTCTCATTGATAAACCACTGTCATTAGTTTTAATCATTGGCATTCTAAGATCATCTGTCGGCTTACTGAAAACAAAATCCAACGATAAAGAACTATTTTGTTCACTGAAAGCATCCATAGATATATTATTCTCATCTTCTTTGATGAATGACTGAGTTATTGTTGTAATACTACTGTTATCCCTGCTGGCAGATGGACCCACAGACATAGAACCATTGCTCTCCCCGTAAGGTTCACTGACTGGAATAAAACTGCCATCCCCCTTATTGAAAGTGTCAGATAGAAAATCCTCAGCCTCTTTGACTTGACTGACTTTGACCTTTCTAATCCCACCATAATTAAAACCTCCAAATGTGGTATCAATCCCAAATAAGTTCGTTGTCCTTGGTGGTTCATTGTCAAAGAACCGTTCGCTGTATTGCCCCGATACAGAGGGGAAAGTCGACGAATTTTCACAATAAACATTCGAGTTTAAAAGGGCAGTGTATGAATTCGGGTGTGGAATTTCAACTGCCTGTTTCTTGTTGGGAAAAAATTCTGTGTCATTGCCATCCATGAACCACTGATGTGAACGTTTGGGCTCAACTCGTGATGAATTACTGTGTGTTATTTCACCATTTTCACCTATGTTCCCTTGAGCTTTTGACATCCAGGCGTATTTATTCTGGGGAGTGGTCAGTGAGTAGTGTCAAAAACGTATCAATCATATTTCCCAAAAAACGCATAAGAACGGTCAATAAAATTATTTGCATAAACGCTAAACATCATCAAGTTTTTAAACAGAAAGTTTTGCATACATTAATATATTTGTTTTTCTTACGTCACTCCAATACAAATAAACACTTCTTGACATGTATGTTAGAATACCACATTAGTAGATATCCATATATCTACCAACAGGCACTCCCTTCGCTCGAAAATTGCATTTCAATATGCATACAAAAAAAAATAGATGCTGGATATATGACTAATTATAGTCATGTTTTGTTGCAACTTGTCTTTTGAAATTTTTATATATCTCAATGTGTGTCTACCAATAATATGTATTGCCACTTATTATATAACAATAAAAGTGTGACGTCATCAGAAAATATATAAATTTTGACCAACTCAATTCTCAAGTTGCATCAAATCAACAGATATTTCCTACTTATTACTAACTAATCAGTCCAACTTCAACACTCTTGATACTCATACTTCACAATACATCAAGCATTATACTTATACAAACTTCCTATAGGCTTATGTTGTATCCCGTACAAATAGAATTAACCTACTAAACTGATATGAGCCTAAAATACGAGTCGATCCTAGGCGAGAAAGTTAGTTGGATAGTTAGTCAACATAAGTCAACTGTAATAGACTAGCTATATATAAACAAGTTGTACACTAGTAGTTGGACATCTGTGAAATAATAATAATAAACCTTTCCCTCTCTAATCTGTTACTCTCTCTCTCTCTCTCTCTCTCTCTCTCAATTCTGTTATGTTATCTTCTTCTTGTCTAACTAACCTCAAGAGTCATTCTACCATTACCATTGATTCTTCAAGTTGTTAGAGTGTGTTTGACCATTGTTCATACAATCTCAAATACAGACCACATCATTGCATATAATAATGATAAATAAGTAGACAGAGTAATCAGTATTATTAAAAAACATGAAACAAATTAACAAAAAAATGTTGAAACCCTAGGGATATTATTATTAGCTTATTACAACAAGCATTGCATATTGCATATATATAATAATGATATACTAACAAACAAACACATTGAACTTAATAACAAATAATAATAATATATCACCGGTGAAGTTTTCCGGCGAGTTGTACGGAAGGTGATCACGGCGAGATCTACGCAGAAGAGAGGGTTTGTTTGTTTGTTTGTTTAAGGGAAAGATCAGAGGTGGTCTTCTACACGGTTAGGATGTCTGGATCAGGACACGTGGAGAGATCTTGGTCGTTGGATTGATGGATGGGCTGAGGGATGTCTGTGGGCTGAGAGTAGGAGGTGGTTTTAAGGTGGGGTTGGCTACAGGGGATTATAATTTATAATTTTCATGGGCCTATGTATCGTTGTGGGATGACACGTAAGCCTATTGCTTATTATGGCATAGGCCTATTTTTTTATTGTAGTGAAACGGTTATGCGCTGCGCTAGTGTTTTTATGTTTTTTTTTTAAAGCAAAATGCATAGATAGTGTATGTGATTTTATAAAATTTTATAAATAATTCTTAACTATCAGAAATTATACGGATAGTTTAAATTTTTATAATTTATAACACTTTTAGTCATTGAAATTAGATAATATATGGAGATTAAAAGTGTTACAAATTGAAAAAAATTAGGCTAAAGGTGTTACAAATCGTAAAAGTTTAGACTATTTATTGAATGTCTTGTGCTTGGTATCTGATACGTGGGTAGCTCAAAGCAAAAATAAATAAACGATATTACCAAACGATGCTTAAAGGGTTGGAGCCTACAAGGGTTCAACAACCAGCAGCATCCTAAGTCAAAAAGATGACTTGTCCCGTCATCTTTTTCATCGAGCAAAACAAACAAACTGATGGAGTAACATCAGTCAATAGACCGCAGGTCCATAGCAGCCACTTACCTTTTGTGGGATGTCCTTTAGTTGCAACAAGGATCAAGGTTATATGCTTTCTCCTTATGGAATACTCTCTTCTCTATAAATCAGAGGCTGATTCTCAGCCCTGATTACACCATCTTAATCACTCTCATTTCACTCTTATTATTCTTTTGGTCTCACACGTGGGAAGAACAATCTTCTTCACTCGGATCTCAAGAACTCCCACTTCTGGCTTTGAGTTTATCTCAAACCAGAATCTTAAAGCATACTAAACAATAAATACAAACCTTGAACCTCCTTCTACGTTTGCAACGTAGAAGGACACCACGACCTGCGTTAGGCAGAATGGAACCCTTGAACCCCTGAACCTCCCTTGTGACTCAGAATCAACGTTAGGCAGTTATTTGTTGTAGCAACAAGTTGGCGCCCACCGTGGGGCCGCGCCATTTTCTTTACTCGAAATAAGTTGTGTAGCTCCGACTCTCTCCATGTCTGACCCTAAGTCTCAAGAAGAGGTCAACCAGATTTCTCCTAGCACAGATCAGACCTCTCCGGCCAGATCTGTGTCTTTTTCCACTCCTGGAGGAACTTCAGCTGGGACTCAGTCCCCACCTGCTCACCCTGCGTCAGCAAACCTGCAAACTCCACCTCCCACTCGTTCTGGGGTGATGTCTCCCCTCCCTGATCTTGCACAAACTCCACCTCGCATAGATCTCACCCCTGAGGGAGTGGAGAGAAACTTCTTGCAGCTTAGGTCCCTTTTGAACCAGTATGTTATGAGGGAAAGAGACAAAGGAGTTCGTCTCCGGCTCGATTATGACGAGGAGGAAGAGATCTCACTCTCTCCTATACCTCCTCCCCCTCTCACTGCCACTTATGGACGCAGACCTTCACTCAGAAACAACAATGCTGGTCCCAGCAACACCCACATTGCCTCACACTATGAAGCAAGGTCCAGTCCTACTGCTTTCCCTTTGTTCACCACTCAAGCTGCCACCACTGGTATGCCTTTGGGACACGAAATGACTCTGGATCAACTCCTACAGTCACCTGTGACCAGTGTCCCACCACCAACGGCCACTTCCTGGGAGCAGGCCATGGCTTCACTCCCCATGGCCAGAAACGCTTCTATGAGCCTCCCAGTGGCAACCAACACTGTGGCTACTGAGGGCATTCAAGGCTTCAACCTCATGCCCTACATGATATCTCAAATGATGGCTAACTTCCCTTGGCAGCAACTCATCAGTCAAGCCATCGCAGCACAACAAGGAAACACTGGAGGAATCACCAACAATAGGGTGGAACATACCGTTAACCAACCCTACAAGCCAAACAGCTTGTCTTGCTTCTCACCAGAGATAGCAGACTACGATTTTCCTAACAAGCTAAAGATGCCAGCTCATATAAGAACGTATGATGGCACTGATGATCCAGAAGATCACCTCCAGATCTTCTCAGGGGCTGCTCGGATCGAGAAATGGGGTGATCCCGAGTGTTGCTTGATGTTCATGCAAACCCTTGTTGGATCTGCACGAATCTGGTTCAACGGTTTGACGGCTGGAAGCATCCGTACCTTTGACGAGCTTGGCAAAGGATTTCTGGCCAACTTCTCACAACAGAGACGTTGTGTCAAGGATGCAACCGTTATCTTCCAGATTAAACAAAAAGATGATGAAAGCCTGAAGAGCTTCATTGAAAGATACAAGAAAGAAGGCCTCACTTGTGTCGGTGCCGATGAAAAGATGAAGGTTGCAGGGTTCATGAATGCCATCAACTCAAAGTACCTTACCAGGGAGTTCAACAAAAGTCTCCCTAGAACCCTTGAAGAGGCCTTAGAAAGAGCTGAAGCTCACATTCGAGGAGAGGAGGATGTAGACATCAAGGAACAAAGAAAAAGGGCTTCCAGCTGGAGAAGCAACAGTCCTACTTGAAAGAGAAGCAACTATGGCACCTACGACAAAAGATCCAGAGGATCTGAGTCACGAAGGTCTGAAAGTAGGAACCCTCCAAGCAGAGATAGAAATGTCAATTTCACAGCCCTCACCAAAACTCCTCAAGAAATCCTAGCAACCGAAGAAGTTAAACACACCTTCAGACCTCCTCGTCCCTTACCAAAAAGTAAAAGAAATGAGAACTCCAACCAATATTGTGAGTTTCATGAAGAGAAGGGACACCACACCAACGACTGCTTCCAACTCAAGAAAAGAATCGAAGAAGCTGTCAAGTCTGGGGAACTAGCCCATCTGGTCAAGGGTGTTAAAAAAAACATGGTAGATGGCAAGAAGAAAGACGTTGCCATGGTCTTTGTTGAAAACGAAACCCCAAGCAAGCGACAAAGGTTGGAAGATTGGGAATGACAAGGCATCTACTTCCCCTATACCAAGGGAGAAAAACACTGTGATCCACTTGTCCTTGAAGCCTTCGTCGGTTCCCTCAAAACACAAAAGGCCTACATAGATACTGGAGCTGCTACTGAAATAATGTTTGCCAAATATTTCAACCTTCTAAGCTCTGAAGAACGCTCCATGCTACGGCCTGCTGAAGCTGCCATAAAAGGCATTGCTGACATACCCATCAAACCCTTGGGCGAAATAATGCTTGATGTAACCTTTTCTGATGGTCAAATGCGAAGGACTGAACCGTTAACCTTCGTTGTTCTAGACCTACCGTCTAGCTATGACGTCATCATTGGAAGGCCTGGGGTAGTAATCTTTGATATGACGGTTTCCATTAGCCGAAAAAGTGCAAAGTTCCCCACCAAAGAGGGTGTTGCAACCCTCCAACCTTCCACTTCGGTGTTAACCATCGATGAAGACCACAGAAAACTCGGTCTCAGCATCAACCCCAGATACCCTGATCAAAGGATACGGGTCAACACAACCCTTCCTGGTGACACCCTCGCAAGGCTTGAAGCGTTGCTGAAAGATAACGTTGACGTTTTCGCTTGGTGCCCAAGTGACATGACTGGGATCCCACGAGATGTTGCTGAACATGAACTGAGGATTCCCTCCAACGTCAAACCTATTGTTCAGAAGAAAAGAAGTCTTGCCCCAGAACAAAGCAAGGCTGCATGTCAAGAGGTTGACAAGCTGGTTGAAGCTGGTATCCTTCGAGAGGTAAAGTATCAATCATGGGTTGCAAACCCTGTGATGGTTAGAAAGCCTGATGATTCTTGGAGGATGTGCATCGACTTTAAAGACCTCAACAAAGCCTGCCCAAAGGATTGTTATCCTTTACCTGAGGTTGATCTGAAAATAGACTCGCTTACAGGCTTCCCCTTCAAGTGTTTTCTGGATGCCTATAAAGGTTATCACCAGATACAAATGAAGGAGGAGGACGAAGAAAAAACTGCTTTCCATACTGACAAGGGTATTTTCCGTTATAGAAAAATGCCCTTTGGTTTAAAAAATGCAGGTGCTATTTATCAAAGATTGGTCGACAAAGCCTTTTCCTTGCAGATTGGCAAGAACATGGAGGCTTATGTGGATGACTTGGTCATCAAGAGCAAAACTGAAGATCAAATGCTCGCTGACATACAAGAAACCTTCAACAACCTCAGAGAAATCAACATGAAGCTGAACCCTGTCAAGTGTTCCTTTGGTTTTGAAGAGGGAAAGTTCTTGGGTCACGTTGTAGGAAAGCAAAGCATAAAGGCCAATCCGAACAAGGTTCGAGCCATCCTCAACATGAAGTCACCTCAGACCAAGAAAGAGGTTGAAAGCTTGAATGGCAAACTAGCGGCCTTGAAACGTTTCGTATCAAAGTTGGCTGAGAAGTCGCTACCTTTCTTCAAGACCCTCAAAGGTTGCACTGACAAGAAAGACTTCAGGTGGACGGAAGAAGCAGAGGAAGCCTTCAACAACATGAAACATCATTTGGCTTCCCTTCCCACAATTGCAACACCTGAAGCAGGGGAAACGATCTCTGTCTATCTTTCAGTTACTGATGAAGCCTTCAGCGTTGTTCTCACCATAGAAAGAGACAAAGCTCAGGTACCCGTTTATTTCTTCAGTAAAACGTTAAAGTTAGCAGAGGTCAAGTACCCTCCTTTGGAAAAACTGGCCTTAGCCTTAGTGCAAACAGCCAGAAGACTTCGAAGGTACTTTCAAGCACATCCCATACAAGTGGTCACTGACCAACCAATCAAAAATGTGCTTGAAAGGCCTGAAACTTCGGGACGGCTAGCCAAATGGGCTGTTGAACTAGGTGATCACACAATCACCTACGTCCCAAGAAAGGCAATAAAAGCACAAGTACTTGCTGATTTCATTGCTGAAATTCCAAGGGTGGAAACGGCCGAAGTTAACATCACCATAGATGAACCCATCGATCCTGAATCCTGGAAGCTTTACACAGATGGAGCTTCCAGTGTTGAGGGATCAGGGGCTGGTCTTGTATTAATCAACCCTGAAGGGTTAGAATTCACGTATGCCCTTCGTTTGGAATTTCAGACAACAAACAACGAAGCAGAATACGAAGCCTTGATAGCAGGACTCAAGCTTGCAAAAAAGATGATGGTTCACAAGCTTCAAGTGTTCACCGATTCACTGCTTGTTTCCAATCAAGTGAACGATAGCTACATCGCCAAGGAACCTAACATGAAAAAGTACAGAGAGAAGGCCAAAGAGATCATGAACACCTTCCAATGTTGCAAGATTAAACAGGTTCCAAGGTCACATAACAAGAAGGCCGATGCCCTTAGCAAGCTTGCTTCGTTAAACTTCGCTCACCTTACCAAAAAGGTGTTGGTTGAAGTGATCAAACATCCTTCAATATCTGAAATTGAAGTTCAAGACGTCATCACTGAAAACGAACCAAATTGGATGACTCCATTTGAAAGGTTCCTGCAAAGAGGTGAACTGCCCCAAGATCCTGTTGAAGCTGAAAGGGTTCGGATCAAGTCTAAGCAATACATAATCCAGGATGAAATACTCTATAAAAAAGGGTACTTGGCCCCATTGCTTCGATGTGTTGGTCCTGAACAAAGCAGGTACTTGATCAAAGAGGTTCATGAAGGAATATGCGGAGCTCATTGTGGTCCAAGATCAGTTGTGGCAAAACTCATGAACCTAGGTTACTTCTGGCCTACCATGCACCGTGATGCATCAGAGCAGTTGAAGAAATGTGAAGCCTGCCAGATCCATGCACCTGTCCCGAAGAGTCCCAAGCATGATTTGGTGCCTATCACTTCAGCATGGCCATTCCACAAATGGGGGGTGGATATCGTTGGACCCTTCCCACCTGCAAAAGGAGGGGTCAAATTCCTGTTGGTTGCGGTTGATTACTTCACGAAGTGGCCAGAAGTGAAGCCTTTGGGAAAAATATCTGAAAAAAAAATAATTGATTTTGTCTGGGAAAGTATCATCTGTCGATATGGCTTGCCTGGGGTACTAGTTACAGATAATGGCAAACAGTTCGCAGAAAAGCCATTCAGTGCTTGGTGCAAAGAGTATCGAATAACACAAGTCTTCAGCTCTGTAGCATACCCTCAATCCAATGGGCAGGTTGAAAGGATGAACAGAAGTGTGGTTGAAGGGATCAAGGCTAGACTGGGTCGTCAAGGGGGAAATTGGTTGGAAGAACTGCCAAGCGTTCTTTGGGCAATCCGAACCACTGAGAAAACAAGTAACAAGAAGACACCTTACAGCCTTACCTTCGGATCTGAAGCAGTCATACCTGCTGAAATTGGGGTCACCACACCCAGAACCCTTCATGTTGACACCCAGGCAAACGAACATGAAACATCACTCAATCTTGATCTACTAGAAGAAGCAAGAGACTTGGCAGCAATAAGAGAAGCCAAGTACAAGCAAAAGATGGAGTCTTACTACAATGCCAAAGTCAAACATGAACGCTTCAAGCCAGGTGACCTGGTCCTCAGAAACAATGAAGCAAGCAAGAAAGAGAACCAAGGAAAGCTAGGACCAAAATGGGAAGGTCCCTACACCATCCTTGAATCTCACAAAGGAGGGTCTTACAAGCTCGCCAACATGAAAGGCAAGAAGCTCCCTCGACATTGGAATGGCAAGAACCTTAAAAGGTTCTTTGTTTAAGTTGTATGAAAAAGTTGTTCTCTTTGAAAAAGCTATGTAATGCTATCATCAAATGAATGAAAGGATCACTGAATCCTCTTTTGGAAATATTGTCTTTCTATCCTATGATCAGGTTGAGGACCTTGCAAGAAACTCCATGGCAAGGGCCATGTAAGGGGATGAGCTCCCAGGCCATTTCGCTCAATAGGTTCGAGGGTTGAACGGACCTATATAAGGGGTGAGTTCCTAAATCAATTCGACTCCATGAGATAAACAAAAATAACTCTATAAATCTCATTGACAGGCTTGAACAACCTACACCAATCGTTCCTTAAGTTTAAAAAAAAAAAAACAAACTTACGAAAATACATTAAAAACACTTGTATAAGTGTATATAGGATAGCTAGTGACATGTTTGCCTAGACTACCTTAAGGATGAATGACTGCAGCGTTCAACCTTTGAAGGTGCTACCGGATAAACATTCCCAAACAACAACAAAGACAAACAAACACACAATAAAACAAGTAACAAATTAAGGATGAACAACAATAAAACTTAAACAACAGCCCTAAATGCCTAACATTAACAGGCTTTTAACAAAGCCAAACAGTAGCATAATTGTTCAAAGGGCATCAGCCCACAACCATCAACGAACCATCACAGGTTCCAATAAAAGATAAAAAGTGTTTAAGACACAACCACATAGTTAATTGTTTTAACAAACCAAGATGCTAAGAAAGCTACGAATAGAAGGTTCAGGCATCATTACCAGACCCTGAAGGCTTGGAGGCTTCATCCTCATTCCCAGCTTTGACCACCTTTGCTTTCTTCGCCTTCTTCCCCTTCTTCGGTAGCTTCTCTGCAAGACCAGCTTCAGAGGCTTCAATGCTGGCATCCTTAGAGAGTGTATCAGTCATGTCCAAGGTCTCTTCACTATCGCCCGAGTGTGCCCTCTTCCTTGAAACAGATTGAAGCACTTTAGCAGATACAGCTTCATTCAAACCAGCAGGCTTCAATTCCTTCAGCTCCTTCAAAGGTTTCCCATAAAGGGAAGAAACTTGGGCAACATAAGGATAGCTGGAGTGTTCCATCTTGAGGACAGTTTCCTTGAACACGTCCAAGGAGTTAGGCTGATAGAGAGAAGATTCTTCTAAGACTTGGCCAGACTCATGAGCTTTGAACCCTGCAACAAAACCTGCATGCTTACCATGGGTTAAAAGCTTGGTGTACACTTCTCCAAGGGCAGAGTTAAACTCGGCAGAGTGAAGGAGATAAGTAACGACTTGTTGGAAGCCTTCTTCAATTAACCACTTGTTGTCACTCTGAGCAGCAGCAAGAGAAATTTCCAACTCCTTTTTTTCACTCTCAAATGCCTTCTTCTCTGCCTCCAAGGCCAACTGATCTGCTTCCACCTTCAGCCTTGCAGCTTCATGCCTTGCCATCTCAGCCTCATGCCCTCTCTTTAATTCATCAATTAGGGCAATCAAAGTGATCTCCTTTTGAGCATACTCCTTAGCATCCCTCTTCATATCAGCTATGGACTGCTTCATCTCCTTCTTCTTCTTTGCAAACTCGCTGTACTCACCCATAACCCTCCTAAACCTGCTGATCCCCTCTGGAAACATAGCTGCCAAGTTGCAGGTACCCACCATCATCTTTGCTAGAAGAGCATCATCATCCAAACCTTCAAGACAAGCCTTGGCACCAGGAGTGGCAAAGTGTGCCAAAACCTCCTCACACACAGCCGAAGACTTGAAATTGTCACTTGACTTCACATTCCACCCAGGCACATACAAACCCTCCTCATCAAAGCTAGCCGACCCATCTGTTTCCTTCACAACCTTAACCTTCTTACCCTTGCTTTTCTTCACAACCACATCCACAGGAGTATCATCCACTGTCTGATCTTTTTCATCATCAGATTCTTCAATGTCGTCACTAACTGTCACTGCTTCAGAAGGGTCAGCAGGCTTGGCAGCCTTTAAAAGCCGTCTGCTGGACCTCCTTGTTGAAGCCTTAGATGAGCTTGCCTTAGCAAAACCCTTGACATTAGGGACAACAACATAGTTGGTCCCGTCATATCTCCCTTTCTCATACTTGGTCAGAGCATCCTCCCCGTCTGCTGCTTCAGCATCAGCAAACACAACACCCGAAGCATCATCACCCTTAATGAAGTCTAGAGCCGACATAACTGCAAAAAATGCAAAGCATAAGGAAAAAACAAAAAGAAAAAAATTAAATCAACAACAAACAAAAACTCATACCCTGATCATCCTTCATCACAACAGGATCTCTACCCGGCTTGTCCCAACGAGTGCTAACACCGGATAACACTAAGAAAGGCTCAGCAAAAGGACGAAGCCTTGAAGGACAGGCTCTAAGAGCTGTTAGAAAGTTGTGATCAAGTTCAGACTCTGAAGGTTCCCCTTCATTGAGAACAGCCTCAGGATGCCTCCAAACAGGCTTAAAAGGAAAAATTGAATCAGAAACCCAAAAGAACCTAGTCTTCCACTGCCCAACAGTTGTAACATGGGAGGAAAGAAGGTTCGTCTCCACTGATGATCCCTCGAAGGTGAACCAGTCACCATTCTTGGCAAGGCGAAAGAATCGCCTGAACATCAATAAAGTGGGATCATACCCTAAGGCTCTACACAAACATTCAAAGTGTAACACACGGCCAATACCGTGTGGGTGGATTTGACCAAGGGAAACCCTATAGTAGTCAAGAACATTCAACAGAAATACAGAGAAGGGGTGATGAAGGTTTGCAAATTCAAAATGGCGACAATATAAAGCAATGGAACCAGAGGGACAATCAGAAACAGCAAGTTGTTTGCCAGGAGCCACGGGATTAAAAGACAAGTCTATATCCCACTCCGAACAAAACGATTCAACCTCTTTCTGAGAAAGAGTTGAAAAGGTAACGGCCATGTCCTTTTTAGCGCCCATTGTGCTTAAAAGGATGATCAGTAAACAATACTACAAGAAAAAAGACTAACCTGCTGTGTTGGAAATCACGAAACCCTAAGAACGGATCAATCGTTTGTGGAGAAGAAGATGAAGAAAGTGAAAAGAGTAAAGTAAAATTGAAATGTGGAGGGGTTAAAAAGAAAAAAGGAAACGGTTATAATGATTTAAAAAACTGTCATCATGACATGCAATAATAAACCCTGAACAGACTGCCACATGTCACATCAGGGTCCAATCAAAATTAAAACATTGAGTAATAACCGCCCAAATCACAGCGAACCCTCGAACCTTCCAAGCAAGGAATAAACTAAGAAAACAGTCAGAAGCTTTCAAGGTACCTCAAAGCAAAAATAAATAAACGATATTACCAAACGATGCTTAAAGGGTTGGAGCCTACAATGGTTCAACAACCAGCAGCATCCTAAGTCAAAAAGATGACTTGTCCCGTCATCTTTTTCATCGAGCAAAACAAACAAACTGATGGAGTAACATCAGTCAATAGACCGCAGGTCCATAGCAGCCATTTACCTTTTGTGGGATGTCCTTTAGTTGCAACAAGGATCAAGGTTATATGCTTTCTCCTTATGGAATACTCTCTTCTCTATAAATCAGAGGCTGATTCTCAGCCCTGATTACACCATCTTAATCACTCTCACTTCACTCTTATTATTCTTTTGGTCTCACACGTGGGAAGAACAATCTTCTTCACTCGGATCTCAAGAACTCCCACTTCTGGCTTTGAGTTTATCTCAAACCAGAATCTTAAAGCATACTAAACAATAAATACAAACCTTGAACCTCCTTCTACGTTTGCAACGTAGAAGGACACCACGACCTGCGTTAGGCAGAGTGGAACCCTTGAACCCCTGAACCTCCCTTGTGACTCAGAACCAAGGTTAGGCAGTTATTTGTTGTAGCAACATAATCTAATTTTAAAATTTTGTAAAACCACATGAACTATTTATGTACCGTACTCCTTTTTATTTTATATATTTATGTGTTTAAAAAATTAGCTTTTCTTAATGGCGGTAATGCATTAGAGAAATTGAGGCTAAGATTTTACCATGTAAAAACAGTACATGGAATGAAAAATACGAACAAGGATGATAGACCCCCTTAACGAGGTACCATAAATAAATTTCAATGAGAACTTATTGAAACAAAAAAAAAACCTCTGCTTCTCCCACGCCAGCTCATGTACCCTTGCCCTTAAATGGATCTAAATAAACAAACTAGCCTTAATATCGCTAACAATTCTAGAAAACGATGTATTTTCATTGAAGATCAGGTTATTTTTTGCCCATTTAAAGCATCCAACACGTTGTGGCTAGAATGACAAATTATACTTTATCATTATTCATGGAAGGAAACATACTACTCACATTAGCACAGAATGGAGAAAACAAACTACCTGTAACATTATGACTCTGAGGTGCATCAATATTCCTTTTAGTTATCAGACTTAACAACTTAGATATTTGCTCACTGAGCATCAGTAGAATCAGAAACAGAATTATTAGCATCTACCATCTTCCCTTGCATTCCTTTTGCCTTTGCCCAAGGAGGATACCCAATTAGTTCAAAACATTTTTCAATAGAGTGACCATTTTTGTTACAATGTGTACACTTAAGAACTTGATTAGAGGTTTTGTTATTCTTCTTATTAGTTTCAACATGTTGATTTGTTTTTGTAAAAAAACCAACAGTATTCTGATCAGAGAGCAAGAAAATATGCAAACCAGTCCAATAATACCGGATCCACAAATATCAGAAGCAAGCTGACCAGATCCAATCCTTGAACACCAAACCCTAGCAACAACAGCTGCGGAAATCCAACCAGAATCAAAAGCCTAGGGCTCTAATACCATGTCAAAATAGTCGACACAGATTGACTTTATTAATAAAAACAATAACAGAATACAATAATCTCTAATTGAATCGAAAGATTACAAAGTAAAATCTCACTACAACTCTTAAAAATCTCTCAAAGATTATCACAAGAAGAAGGGTAGGGTGGGGCCACTTCTATTTTTTAATTGTTTATCCTTTAGCACTGGGTATAATAGACATTTCGTATCTATTTAACTAAGAATTATAACGATCGTTAGGGGCAAGGACCAATAGAGTAACGAGATTAATACATTTGGATCATGTTAGTAATAAGTTTATAACCCTCGGGACCAATGATGTAATTATTGAACCACTATCATCGAATTCTTTAACTATATCATAGTTACCAATATCAAGTTTCAATCAATGAACAATGCCTGTATTTGCAAACAAAGGATCAATGGTGGTGGTCTTGGTAGCAACACTCAGTTGTAACTCTCGTGGTGTCTACCGAAGTTTGCTGAATGTAGAGAAAGAGAGTTTGGAGGGGAGATGCAAAGAATAAACCGGAGGAGAAAAAAAGACAAGGCATAGGAAATGGGTCTTATGCCGTTGAAAAATCCAAGAATTAGAGAGAAAACTGACGGGAGATGCACCTACTAGGGTTTTGTTTTTTTTTTTTTAACAACGAACTATGTTACTCCTAATTAGTCTTATACACATTGTAGGATTTGAACCCTCCACCTCTTAAATAAAAGAACGTCATCTTATCGTCACGCCATATGCCTTAGGGACTAAGAAAGGATATAGAAAAAATCACAAAATGATCTTTGAGTAGTCGAATTTCAAAATATAAACCTTGAATTTTCAAAATTTATAATATTGTAGACAACTTAATAAATATAATCATCATTTAACCTTAAATGTTTATTATTTTTAACTGAAAACGAAAAAACAAATAAAAGGCCGCATTAAAAAATCGACTGTGAAAGGTATCAAACCCAAAACCTCTAGTACTATAGACCAACGATGTTTTCATTGTGCAACAATTTTTTTGTTCTTTTGCGTGTTTCATTTTATCCATATTAAAGCGTAACCCAAACTATTTTAAATTCAATTGATCACCTATGATCAACTGGGGAATGGGTGAGTTTAAATCATTTTCAAATGCTAGATTGGATATTATTTAGGTGTAACAGAGTTGTTAAAATTTGAATTCAGTTAACCTTTTGAAAAAAAAAAGAAGGAAGAGTATCCTAAAGGTGTGTAAATACGAAATATAGATTGTTCATTTAACATATGTATTATTATTATTATTATTATTATTATTATTATTATTATTATTACACTACACTATGTATTAATTACAAAAGAGATAGAATAGTGAAATAAAATGTGGTATCAATACATTGGGCAGCTGAGATGGTGTCATCATTTCATTGGAAAGCTGGGTGTATATGCTTAGTCTATTGCCATGTGTAGCTTCAAAGACGAAGGATATAACCACGTGTCAAGAAGAAGGAGTAATGGCACTTTCTTGAAGCCACGTTTCACAACTTGCTGTCTTTGTTAGACACGTCACATTTGCAAATCTTTTAAATGCAAACGGTGAGAAGTAATTGTGGTCAGTGTCTTTTATGCGTCAAAAGCCCACCATCATCAGAAAACCAAAGAGAGATAATATGGGAGAGAGAGAAAAGAGAGCCTGAAAGGAGAGGGAGCCGACAACGGCGGTGCTTGGTTGGGATGTGTCGGAGCTACGGTGACGGAACCGATTTCCAGCGAGTCCACTGTCCGGAGCCACTAAACACACGACAAGGTAACATCGGTTTGGTCAGAAAGCAGCGTTGATGGTGGTACGACAAGAACATAAGCTTCGACGGTGGTCCCGAGTCGAGCAAACAATGCGGTAAGTTTATCACCTTCAGTTTGGTTATGAAATTAGTAGATCAATGTCATGTATCTGCCTTTTCCGCTGGATCTGGTGTTAATGTCGCTATTTGTGCAGGTTCCGGCCGATTATGTACGCCGGCTTCTGAACCATACGTGGCCCTCACCATCGATATGAAAACAGAGAAACAAGGCTGGACATAAGTATTGGCTATGGGGCTTTAGGGGGACATAAAGTGGCAACGATTGAGGTTGAACGATCGTGTAGCAGTGGAGAAATTGTGTCGGCAGAAGTAACGGTGGTGTCGCATCGGATAATAGTGGTGTTGTAGAGATGGAGAATTTTCTTTGAGAATAAGATAGGCTATTTTTTCTTTGATTATATGGTAATTTGTAATTTATATAATATATCTATATGTTAATGGTGTGGGAGTAGGCAAGTAAGAAGTTGATTCAACTCCTTTGTTTCTTCTTTTTATTTCTTAATTTTCTTTATGTAGATGATTTAAATTAATTGTTAACACCTGAAATTGAGAAGAGGTCACACCTTTTAACAATTTGACCATTTAATCCACTAATTTGAAAACGGTTTCATGGTTTATTATTTGAATATAAATAGATTTTAGAAGTAAACATATTGTTATTTTTTGATTTAATACATATTAATGGAGCAGTCCTATGAAAATTTTTAATTGGAAGTTTAGTATGAAATTATGTTTTAGCGGAGTGCTTGGCATCAGTCCATTAGGCCGCTCCTGGCATATCACCCCATCAAATAATTAACTTACCCTTTTAAAAAAAGTGATAGAACATAGTTGGAGAATGTGGAGTAAGGTTAATTTGTCCAACCTCTTCACACATCAACGCTATTTTTATGTTTTGATGTGCAGAATCGATCCACAACAACGAATCAAACATGTTATATTACAACTCTTTTTTAGTTCTCTTCCGTTTAACCAAATACCGATCAAATTAGGGCTGAGTTTCCACCGTAACGAGCGGATTATTTAACCAAATACCGATCAAATTAGGGTCGCGCTCCCGCCGCAACGCGCGGGCTGAATATTACTAGTTATTATTATTATTATTATTATTATTATTATTATTATTATTATTATTATTATTATTATTATCCTATTTAAATGTGAATGGCCATGAATAGTGCAGCCTACGTTTTTGGAGTATGTTATATATTAACTGGTTCGATAAATGGTAAGAAAGGATTATGTGGTGCAGTTGGTTAGGCTGTCGTTGTGTGTGGTTTGTTGCTCCGGTTCGAATCCCTATAAGGCCCGTTTTTTGCAAAAAAAAATAAATTTGTTAAAAAAAAACCCAAAGTGGGTTAAAGGTGTTATGTTGTTAGTTATGCCACGTACCTGGGTTGGTTAGTCACTAATCCACTGAGTTTTTGAGGCCTTTATAAACCGGTTTAAACGATGTGTAACTTATTAAAAATGGAGGATCCGTTTGGTTGTTAAATTGTGTGGGGGGGGGGGGGGGGTGTTGAAATGATAAACATTTCTAAGACAATTTAACTCTTAAAGGTTTGTATTTCATTTTCTTTATTCTTTGGTTTAAATGTATACTTGAACATATTGCATAAGTTTGGCAGGTTCTATTGACTGGATGACGTGGAGCCAAGGATTGCTGACATGGCAGGATGGTTGCTGACATGGCAGAGTGATATGGTGACTTGGAGGTCTGATTAGGATGGCTCAAATGTTTGAAGATGTTGCTGAATTGTTCGTATGAAACACATGGTCGATATTGGGCCTGAAGTTATTTAAAGAAGTAATGGGCTAAGCTAGCTTGTTTGTTTTATTCAGTCTGGCCCAAGGGTTTGTGTCCATTTAAAGAAGCCCAGATGATTAGGCCCAAGATGGTGTGGATTGTCCATGTTGGCAATCCACAAGCCTTTATACATAGCTAAATTTATGGTTGAGATCATTCCCAGTTGTGTTTCTTTGATATGATCCAAGGGTTCCTGTTGCTTCGGGTGTGTTTTCTACCGAAGCTGTGAGCTGACTATATAAGTAGCTCTTATTCATTCGTTTACCAGTTTGGAGTCTCTTTTTCTCTCATTTGTACTTCTCTCATATTGTCTAAAGTTAGGGTTTTGTATAAGATATTTGAACATCTTGTTCTGATCTTTAGTTTCAGTTGATTCTTTCTTTTTGTAGATGATTAGTGATCAGATTTGATCAGAGAGTTTTGAGGTAGAGAGTTGAGTCTGTTTGTATTGTTCTTGATTTAATCTTTGGTGTAATCTTTTGGTTTGGGATTAATAAATGTCTATTAAGTTTTTGATATCATGTTTTTGACAAATATGTCGGGTTGTTGGAAATCAATTGCGAATTTCATCAATACCTTTCGGTTTCAAAACAGCAAATTGTGTCTATCGTTTAAAGGGTGTGTTGGTGATGACAATTGCATCAGATTCTGGATTGATTATTGGACAGGTGATCAAACTTTGATGGAATAGTTGAATCTGTTCGCGTTAGTTGCTGATAAAACATGCAGCCTGCACGAAGCTGTTAACAACTTTGATAATCAGCCTGGCTAGACCAGACAGCCGAGTGAAGCTGCTGAAACTTTCCACTTTGCTGAATTAACAAATCTGATATGCAGCCTGTCGTTCTCTAATCAGCCACGCAGTTGGATTTGGGAAGGCAGCGTCGATGGAGAATTTTATGTCTTTCTCATGTGTTTTTAGGTGCTGTTTTGGATACAATTTGCACTTATGTAATGTTTCTACCTTTTGCGCGATATGACTGCTTTAGCATCCATAACACACCTTAATTTTTATTTACTCTATTTGGTCATAGACTTACCCAAAGGTTGCGCAACGCGCAACTCGAAATCCCCCTAGTTATTATTATTATCTTAAGAAAAAAAAAATCGTTTTTATAAATGATGACATAGGCCTATCTAAGAAGGAAGAGTATCACTAAAGGTGCCAAATATTACAGAGTGGGAATAAAAAAAAAAGAAAGAGGTGGAAATATTTCTATTTATGTTTAAAAAGGCCACGTGGCATTACCTTGTGTGATCATCGTTTCCATGCCTGATTGCATGCTCGTAATAGACTTTTGAAACAAATTTGACATTCCCGCTTATTTATTTGGGGGCTATATGCCTATATAAACACATATTACTCGTTGTATTGTGTATTCAAATCACATCGCTGCCCTCATTGCGGCTTCAAAGCCCGTACGTATGCAGAGGTTTATCAGCACTCAAAGGAAAGCTGCATTTTCCGGATGTTATCGTGTGAAGAAGCTGATAATCGTTTCGATGCAATGAGAGCTAGGAAGTATTAGAGATGCACCAAATTCTCATTGTTATAATTGTATATTTGGGCTATGTATTTCCATGTCAAAGTCATAGTTAAAGTCTTGGTCAAGGTCATAGTCAAAGTTGTTATTAGTATTTAATATTTAATATTTAATATTTGTAGGTTATGTCTTTCTTCATTGTGTATATATATAGTGTATGAATTATGAATAAATTGTGGTTGATAATTCTCTTATATGGTATCAGAGCATTATCTCAAACGAGAAAAGCTTTTGATCCTACCAACATGGGAATCGTCGCCCGTCACCCCTAAATTTCTTTTCAGGCTACAGCGATCCCCACTATGTCTACCTAAAACTCCCTTTCTTCAACTATTCCGTGATCACCACCACTCTAAATTTCTTTAAAACAACCCCTGCCATTTCTTTTTATCACCTCTCCAACATCTCCAAAACTCACATCTACCAACATCTTCAAAACTTTGATCTCATCCCCTCAACAAGCTCTATTTACCTCACATTATTACACTTTGTTACTCCTTCAAAGTTCAAGCGTAGCTTATTCTCCTTCTGCATGGTTTTGCAAAACCTAAAATCCTTTTTGTGCCACAACCTTTATGTTCCGAACAAACTGTACCTCTAATCTTCTATCACCTATTCCGTTTACACTCTGATCATTCTTCTCTATTTCTCTTTTATGGCTTTTAACCATCTTTATTTCATCCATATAAGAGATGCACCAAATTCTTTTTTATTCATGTTCTTCACATGAAATTTATAAAAAACACAAAATGTATTTTCTTTTGATTCATCTACTTAATCAACTTCATCTTTCTTTACATCTTCAACTTCATCAACTTCTTCTCTTGCACAAACAACGACATCATCTACTTCTATACAAGATTGGACTTATTCCAAGGTCGTCCATCTTGCGGGGGCATATTAGAGATGCACCAAATTCTCATTGTTATAATTGTATATTTTGGATATGTATTTCCATGTCAAAGTCATAGTCATAGTCAAAGTCTTGGTCAAGGTCATAGTCAAAGTTGTTATTATGGCACATGGGGTGGTCACTATTTTATCACACCCATCACACTATCACACCCAATCATCTTGTGCCACCTCATTTTATCGCATTCTATAACATTTTATCACTAAACCCATGTGGTGGTGTTCACAATTATCACTAAAACTATCACACCCAATCACCTTGTGACACCTCATTCCATCACACCCATCACTATTTTTTTTAATAAAAAAAAACAAAAAGAATGTGGGTTTTAATTTGAGGGGACCATTGGCTGCTTTTTCTCTTGTTTTAATCGGACCACCAGCAAGGACCACCAGCTTTTCATTGTAATCCATCGTGATGTATATCACGCTTCTTCATTATCACGCCCGCGATTATGTTGGTGGGGCAGTGTACGTGATGGTCACGGCCAGCCCATCACGGACCGCCCCGTCCGCCCTTAGTATTTAATATTTGTAGGTTATGTCTTTCTTCATTGTGTATATATATAATGTATGAATTATGAATAAAATGTGGTTGATCATTCACTTACATGGTATCAGAGCCAGGCTAGGCTCTATATTGTTTCCGCTTCACCACCAGAAAATACAAACCCTAGTCGTCACCGCCTTAGAAAAACCCTAGACAGGACGGCGAGCTGTCACCGCCGTCGTCGCCCTGTCTGGCCGCTTTCCCCCTTTTTTCCGTTTGCTAGTTTCACTTTTCCATTCCGTTTTAAATAAGTCTCAATTTTCGGTTCTAGGTTCTTGCCATTATTATCAAATCTATTTTCGAAACACCATAGCATCCCACAACCGCCGCCATAGTGACCGCCTACCTCCCATCTTATTGATTCCGCTTCTCCGTCATGCCACTCCTTGCCGCCCCGCCGCCGCTGCTTATTGGACTACGGTCCCCCGCCGCGCCGCTACTTGCCGTTGCCGCCTTACCGCACTAGAGACATCATATCGGATAATAGGATCATTAAAGTCGTGGATTTTCATTGAAGATTATGGATTTCAAGATTATGAGATTATGGCAAAAGTTTTGACTAATATTGAAGACCGTTTATTATTATTGTTTTTTTCTATGTTTTAGTTTTCCCAGTCCGAGCTTCTGGTTTCCTTCCGCTTTGACTGCGAGGGAGTATTAGAATAATAAATTAAATGTAAAATATTATAATAGTCAATGGTCTTTATTAGGTTGATTAGGAGAGTCAATGGTCTTTGCTAAGTTGACTAGGAGAGTCAATGATCTTCATATGTTACACATATTTCTCTCCCTGTATCTCGCCTATTCATCCCTATAAGAAGAGGGACATTGTACAAGGTTATTCGATCAATACAATCAATTGAGAAACTTACATGAAGGATAAGATAGACGAAAAGCTAGGAAGGAAAGCTGCTGCTTCTGCGGATCTGGCACCGGCGTCCAAAGCTAAGAAGAAGAACAATAAGAAGAAACAGCAGAAGAATAAGAATAAGAAGTAATGCAACTGATTCCACACATGATCATCACTTCACTTTCTCTGGTTCTCATATGTGTTTAGTTTTTACTTTTACGTCGATCGTCTCGTCTATAATAAGTTGTAAACATTGTTATTGTTGTGTTTACTTTGTACGTACGTACGTGAAGAAGATGTATTGTTCTAAACTTCTATTTTCCGATTACGTCAAATTTAGTACCATTAATAATTGCTCTATAATTGTGGAATATTATTTCATTTTACTATTCTATATTATTTGTAGTTAAACTAACTGATGATGATGAATATTGTATAGATTATTATTATTATTTTATTATTATAATATGTTTACTTTTAGGGCTCTGGCTTTAGGGATTATTAAATGTTTATCTTCTAGTAATAAGTTTGGGTCTATGAATAGAGGTGGCGGGTTGGCCACTTTTTTAGTCCTTTTTGTTCATTTTTTATTAATGTGTTGTTTATGATTACCACAACAATACATAGTAGTAGAGGTGGCAAAATGGGTGGGTTGGGTTGGTTTGTTCGGTTAGGATGGGATTGGGTTTGGATGGGTTTAGGTCAGGATGGACAAATTGTAAAAAAAGGTTAGGATGGGTTTGGGTTAACAAACCCATCCTGACCTGCAAGTTGTTTTTCCCTCACCCATCCTAACATGTGGGATTTGTCTTTCCTATAAAATATAACACATGCTAACCCATTGATCAATTATTTAATGCCCCAAATGACCTAATGTACTAAATTAATAGCCAATATTAACCCAAATCTAGGCATGTGGATCCATTTTGTCGGGTCTACATAATAATCAAAATCTTTCAGTGAATATAGGACACTGCATGCTCTAAATATAGATTATAGGTAGCTTTACATGTAAACACAAACCAATTTACATGTTATATGCTTAATTGTACAGGGACAATAAGCTGACACGACACTCACTTGGTGGGGAAACCAAAACTTGCATCATTGTAACGGTTTCTCCATCTGCTCATTGTCTAGATTCTAGAAGAAACATTAAGCACTTTAGATTATACACATCGTGCTAAAAACATTAAGAACAAGCCAGAGGTCAGCACAGATATAATCGTATTTTCTTAGATGTGTAATTGTATGAATGTATACGTATACCTAAGTGTATTTGAATTTATATTTTATTGCAGGCAAATCAGAAAATGTCAAAAGCTATGCTTCTGAAAGATATGTATTTGGAAATTGAGAAAATGAAACAAGGTGTATTTTGCATTATCCATAACTTGTGACATAATTTAGTAATGTTGCATATGAACATATATATAATATTATTAGTTAAACAGATCTTCGAGCAGCTAGGGAAAAGAACGGTGTCTATATTTCACATGAAAGATATGCACAGGAAGAAGCTGAAAAGAAGGTATGCATCCATGGAAGTGCCTCTAAGTTTTCTCTAGTGATTATATTACAAAATGGGCGGGGCGGTTTGACACAGGTCGTCTATTAGCATTGGTTGAAATTGGCGGCACGAGTTGCCATTGACATGCAGGTTTTTTTTGGTCAGTTTTAGTTTCTTAAAGAAGTAATGAGATTTGTGATTGCAAAACCAATAGCTATTTTTAATACTATCTTTTAAGTATACGGGCTAAAATTGGCACCTCAAAATACTATAGGAGTGTTTACTTATTTCACATATGATCAAACATTGCATCCACCCATTTAACATTCCACTACAAATACGTCAACTTTCTACTCCATTGAGTTTAAGTATATGATTTTTTTTTTTGTAGTTAAATAAGGAACCAACCTTATGACAAAGAATGAAAAATGGGCTTGATAGAATTTGATGTGTATGCGATTTTAGGTTTGTAAGTAATCGGTTATGGAGGGAAATTGAGAATAGGAAATATAGAGGGAAACTTTGTAAGTTAGTTATAATAACATAACATACAGACACTTACAAATGAAGAGTTTGACCCTGTTTATACATAACTAATCGGTTTGTGTTAACCGATGTGACCCTTCAAAAACTAACATAACCGCCTAACTTCTAATGTGACACACCGGTTCACAATCTTATTTTCTAGACTTAGGATAACAATAATATTATTCCTAACATATGTACAAACTAATATTAACACATGTTCAACTAATCAAGATTATATTCTAACATTTTCCCCCTAATCTTGATTAGTATGATCTTGCTTCTTGATCTTTATACTTCACTTGACAATGAACGGGACCTTTTCTTTGGTGGGAGATCTTGATCATCATACTCAGCATTCCTTCTCTTTGGATCAAAGTTGTCATCTTCCTTGACTTCGACTACCATATCTCTTCCTTTATATTTTAAATGATACCATTCCATCATCTCTAGGTATCGGACATAGACTTGCCTTAGGGTCATTGCAATCTCGTCTCTTGTCACTAAACTTGGTAGCCCTCTCCCATATCCCATTGACATAGCAATCACTGCCCAATTGTCGTCATTCGTCACTTTATCACATCCTCCAAATACTACGTGACTGATACTACACTTGTAAGCCTATACAGGACCTATGCTATACCCATAGACTTATACGAAACCTTTCATACACATATGGTAGAATACATGATACAACATGATAATATACTATACATACCATACGATACTATACTATAATATACCATCAATATCTATACTACACATATATGCCTATACGTTGATTGTCGTTTAGATACATTATACAAATTAACTCTAACTAGATTTTTGTTAATAGGTTAATTTCATTCAGAATAAAGCATTATTTTGGTGTGAATAACGAGTGTCATTACTATCATGAACCGAATTGATACCAACATTGGTATCATGTCTATCAGAACTGGTGTCGATATACGTTTTTTATGGTTTTCAATTGATGTAAAACACGTTCGATATCTATTTATGCAAATCACAACTTTATGTTTTGGGTTCTCTTTTAGTTGCTAAACCGAGTGCTAGTATCATATTAGTACCATACGAAACTAAATGATACTAGCCGAATTCTAACCGCGTAGCACTGGGAATCTCACTAGTACAATAAATATAAGAAAACAATAGAGTTAGGGAGGACAACAATCATAATCATAAGAAGCATAATTTAAATATATATATTTTAGCATTAAAAAGAAACACAAGCATGTTTAAAATAATTTAAAAATAGCTAACGTGTCATATAAACTAGGACCTACTTGGTTCAATCCATGTATGAGGGTTACAATGATGTTTAGTTCTGAGTATATCGGCACCATAACTTTGTTGGATATTTTTGTCATTGAATGTGTGGTACCTGCATGTTTCAAGAGAATAGAACACCATCTTTGTGTCCTCATTATGCAATAATCTTGGAAAGTAGATCTTGTTCTCCATTTCTCGTGATTTGGCATCAAGGCAAATACATGATGTATCGGAAATATAAATCATGTGTTTTCCTATGCTATATGTTCGTTGCCATTCTTCGGTAGACTCGTTTAGTTTGAACACCTCAACCGAATCTCCAAACTCACCTACAATAACTAGTAGAAGATGTTGATCACAACTTGACCAAAAATATCTCGTTGGAGATCTACAACAACTTGTTGGGGCTTCGTCTACAACAACATCCCAAGCGTAATCAACTTCAGTCAGGTCTCTAAAAGCCTCGACTCCTCCATTGTTACACACAACATAAACATCTCGGCCGTTGAATGTTGGAAACTGAAAAGAATACGGATCATTACCATCAAAATCCAATGTAAAACAATGCCATTTCGATTGATCCTTTGATACAAAGTGGATGAATACATGCGATTCTCCAAATGTTGTAAATCCAACAACCATACAATCACGGGAAGTAGGTGGTGCTGAGAAACAAAAGCTTTCTAAATAAGGCACTTCTGGAAGGTGAATAATCTCACTTGTCAATGGGTTAAAGAACACTAGTTGGGGTCCTTCCTGATCAAAGTTATACATCAGCAGCCAACCATACTTGGAACAGTATATATGGTAATCACCCTTAAGCTCTTGAGGTGTTTTTAAAAAATACTTTTCACTGCATATCGGATCTATAAAAGTGATAATGCCTCGATAATTGTCTAACACCATAAACCACGGGTACATTTGCAGTCTCTTTAATGTTGTTTTGTTGTTGATCCATTGAATCCGAGGTGCTGTTAACCAACAATGTTTGCATGTAGCACGCAACCTCATGTATTCGATACCAATATGCTCCATAATCAATTCCAAAATATGAATCGGAATATTCAGCAGGCGCGACTCACCTATTGTGCCATCAAAACTAATGTTGTCCCGTCTTACGATTACCATCTGAGTATCCTTGTCCTCTTCTTCTTGCTTATATTCAGCCGTATCAATTTCAAAGCTACACAAGATACGATAATAAGAAAAGATTTTCCATCTAAAATAATAATAAAAACTTTAATAATCGCAAAATAATAATAATAATAATTATATGCAATATATATATATATATATATATATATATATATCTACCTCCATTCAAGCATTGCCCATGTAGACGCTTGGCTTTCTAGTACTGCACAAGGCATAGAAGATATGGACATGGTTCCATCATTTGTATGGAACGAGTATATTATTTTGCCCGACTCACTGAGAATATGTACATAACCAACTAACTCTGAGTCAACTACAGAGCTGCAGTAGCATGCTGTGTAATCACTAGCAAGCTCTAGGAAAAACATAGCATTTTTGAGGTCTACAATTTTCTCCGACTTCATACTAGTCTTATCCAATGTAAACAAATGCACGCCAAGAATCGTTTTCTTCGTTTCAAGTGTAAAACCAACTTCAATGTAGAAGAGTTCTGAACAAGACCCTTTCAAAAAGGAATAGGAGGCGTATCCCCAAGTATTATCGGTAGGACACCGATAGAATGAAATTAAGTTGTAAGGAATTTCAACAAATGGCGATAGACTTATCACAACTTCATTCCCTTTAACCACAATGTCAAGATGTATGACAAAATGATAATAATGCATGGAGGCCATCGCATATAGTTTACCATTGTAACAAGTTGGGCTTTCTAGGAAACAATCATGATCTACACCGCTTATGCTCTTAAGCTGTTTGGCATATGACATTTCAGTCCATTTTAATTTCTTTCTTTTACGGTCTAGCCGGCAAAAAACAATGGTAGCAACCTTGGTTGATGTTAACAGCAAAACCGAACCTTGATCATCCGGAGGAGCTGACAAACAACAATGATAAGAGCGATTTTCTTCATGAATCAATGGCGGAAGACGAATCAACTTAGAGGTGAGTGGGTTCCAAAGAGACCACTGAACATTGTCCGGATAGTTGGAGAGAATAACCCAGCAGTGGAAACATGCCTGGATTCGTCTTCCCCGGAGCTCATCGATTCGACAATGATAATAGTTCTGCTTGTTGCCTAGTGTGTAAAAAATCTGGGTATGGGCTTCTAGGTTCTGAGCAATAAACCATTGGTATCTTGCAGAGAGGGAAGGTAACTTCTGATCACAATAAATCTCTTTTGGCTCCATCTAAAAAGTTCATAATAATTGTTTTGGTCAAAAATTACCTAGTAGGAATAATTTTGTATTCCAAATTAGAAATTGTGAGGTAGAGTGCTAAGAGTGTAAATCAAATGTTAAAACTAGTTATATTCTGAAAATGCTTAGTCAGGATGCAAAAAGAAATAAATAAGTGACAACTGTGCTCGGGATGGCAAAGATATGATTAGTGATGGACAGTTATATCCTCGGGATGGAACTGTTGTTAAATTCAAGGAATGAACAAATAAAGTAGTAAAACACAAAGAACAACACTCGATCTACGAGGAAAGCCCTTTGATCAGTTGTAGATCGCCGGCATAAAACCTCAGGAGGAGACTAGGTCACTGCCTTGTTTGTTAATATTAATTTGGTAAAAAGATTACAACTTTGGATGAATGAGTGGACGAGTGTTCTATGATTACAATGATTGTGTGAGCGTTTCTAAGCAGCTAAGGTGTGTGTATAGCTCTAGTGATAGCAATGTGTCCTATACTCGTCCATCATTCCTATTTATATAGTACTTTGAAGTAAATAATGAATCCCGTGAGATCCGCTATGTAGTTAAACTCCTTCAATGTTGGTAGAAACTGTTTCAGGTGAACGTTAAGTGAGCCTCAATAGAATATAGTCGTTGGATGGCAATTTTCCCTTTATTCGCCTATATTAAATGCAAGACGGTTACGGGTTTGACCTCCTCCTTGATCTTGAACTTGGCTGGCAAGCATGTCTTCTTTATTCTTTGATAGTCTTTGACTAATAGTCGTTGAAGAATAGTCGTGACTCCATATCATTCCTGCAATTATATCATGTAAACATAAATTGTTAGTCCATCTTCAAGATGTGCACATGTTGAAGTATAGTTACATCTCGAAGTCTGACTGATCCTTCAGTATCCCGAGGATGCTGTATTGGGGATATAAGGTAAAATCATTCTGAGGATTTTCACCCTCAACAATTGTCCCCAAAAATATGTTACCGTTATCTCAACGGTAAAAATATTTTTCCCAATTGAGGGGTTCAACTTTCCATGTTCCAAGATCCTAACGGCTATTTTTTAGGCTAAATCCTCGTGATGACCGTTACGCCTCATCATATCCTGCTGCCTATATCTAGGCTTTTCTTCCTTCTTTATAATCAGCTGAGATTATTAAAAAAGGTAACTACTTGGCTTCTTTCTCGTTTTCTTCTTTTCTTATCCCTGCAAAAAAGTCTTTCAAATCAAATTTTAGAATGAGCAAGAAATTAACAAGAGCTCTCGGTAGTGTTGGAATCCCTAAGGATTTCACACCCCAAAACTTGATCAAAGAACCTGATCAAGAAATTTGTACTTTTAATGACAAAGATATTCAAGCCCTTAAGAAATCAGGGGCATTTCCTGATTCTGCCGTTATTCGGCCTTTTGATCTGAATTCAAAGTCTGACTTTGCCTCTTCTGTCTGGGTTTGCTTTTTCTTCTTGCCATTCCAACTTGGCCTTAAATATCCATTCCCAGATTTCATCAAAGAATTCTTTGATGCGACACGAATGGCTTATGCCCAAGCTATGCCTGAGATCTGGAGGATCTTAATAGTCTGTAACAAGATCATTCAGACTCATGGCATTCAGCTTCAAATTGGTGACCCGTCATACATATATAAGTTAAGAACACATGGGTCAAGCCGTTACATTCTTCAACTTATTGACGCAGAACCTCCTTTTTCTGCATAACGTTGTGAGATCTGATAGGCCCTGGAAATCAAAGTTCTTTTTCGTGAAAAGGGATTCCATTCCTTATGGGGATGAGATCCCTATATCCTGGTTAAAGAGTGGTAAATATATTAGATATAAAACATGATAGTCACATCCTGAGGATGTTAGTAGTATTCTAAATTATTATTATTTTGCAGGTGCTTGTTTTGCAAAGCTTGTTCCTCCCATGGAAGACGCTTTTATTAGACACAAGGCAGTGCTAGAACTACCAGCTTCATCGAGGACTTTTGGAGTAGAAGAAAGCTTCTCTACAAGTCGAGCTACTGAGATGTCTGGTGAGTTTTGTCATATCCTGAGGATATGCTTATCTTGATCCCTGTACTAACATGTGTCTGGCTTTTTGTTTCAGCAAAGAAGCCTGATTACTTCGATCTTGATGAGATCGATAGTCAAGATATCAAGGCCCCCAAGATAACTTCTCCATCCAGTTCCAGGATGACAAGTCCTCCACCTGCCCCTAAGGCCAAAGCTCCAGCTTCTTCTAAGCAGAGGAAGGCTGCCAATACTTCTGCTCAAGAGACTTCTCCTTTTGAGGGTCTCAGTTGTTGTAACAGTACGGTTACTAGGCCCAAAATTTTTCGTGTCTAAAAATATTATAACGAAAGAACCATTAATTATGTATAGTAAAATTCAAAGCCGAACCGATGAGTTACGCAATTATTTAAACGAGGAGAATAATATTATACACGTTACGCGACTGGACCGACACCCGATAACGAACCTAACCCGTAACCATTAACAAGTCATCAACCGGGACACGTGTCACCTCATTAAAGGGACACATGTCCCTTCCCCTTTGTTGACACCACATCAACAAAACCATAAATGGTTTTGTTGAAACTAGCAACCCAACCCTTTTATAAATACCCAAACCACTAACCCATCCCTTTTGTTTTACTGAAACATAAAACACACACATACATACATCTGAATTATAGAGAGAGAACCAAGAAGGAAGATGGAGGCCAGCCACCACCACAGCGGCGGAGCCATGGCGGCACTCCTCCCCTCCGTCCGGTATTACCTCTAACAACACATACACATTATTAATTTATAATAGAGGAGAGAGATAGAAACTGAGATACAGAGAGAGAGGTCGGTAGAGAGAGAAAGAGACACGAAGAGAGAGAGAGAGAGAGTCCGGAGATGAAGAAGGAATAGATCAAAGGTTAGAGAGCAGGGGTAAAGGGTCGCCAGCCCTGGCCTTCGGCCGGCTGACCTGCACAGGTTGTCGGCGGGGGATGGTGCAGGGTTTTGAGCATGGTTCGGGTTAAGGACAGGATCTGGAGCTGGGTACTGATTATGGTGGTGGTTCAGTGGGTGGCAGACGAGAAGACGGCAGCGGCGGTGGCTCTAGGATTCCGATTAGGGCCCTGAAGATGATGGTGAAGCTGGTTATGTGGAGATGGTGACAATGGCGGCAAGGGTTCAAGTTGGGTTTACAGGTATGGTTATAACGATTATGCAATAGTTAGAGGTGATGATGTTGATTATAAATTATTGGTGAATGATTGTTGAGGGGTTGTTGTTAAGGGTAGCGAAGATGGTTTTGGTTAGGGTTTCTGATTAAGATGATGGTGGTTCGGTTATGGGATCTGTGGTGACGACGGGGGTCCGACAAGCAAGGTGTGTATTGATCCGTATTGTTCACTTTTGATGGTGATTAGTTGAAGAGGTCATAGGGTTGTGATGGTGGTTAATTAGTTGTGAGGATGGATATGAGTGATGCTATGTTAAGAATAAAAGCTGGAAAGGAAATGAAAGGTCAAACATAGGTCAAGGCGGGTTGACGGTTGTTAGTTGCATTTTTAGGCATATTTTATCCTCTTTTTAATAGCTAGTTTTAGCGTTTTTTATGCATTTAGGTTGTACATATTGCATCAATTTCATTAAATGCATGTTTCGGTGGAATGGAATCTACTTTGGCTTGTTTTGGTTGATTTTGTAGGTGTGGATAATTGACAAGAGCATTGACGAGGCGAGGCCGCAATTTATTTCGATTTCGTTGGATATTGAAAAGAAGTTTAGACCACAAGTAGAATGGCAAGAACTAGAGGGGGTGAATTGAAAATAAGATTTAAAAGAATCTTAACAAACTTTGAGATGTTGATGGAAAGTTTTCGAAAAAAGGAGCAGAGCTTGTGATTATCATTAATATTGGTTTTAAAGAGATTTCATTAAATAATAGATATCCTGGACGTTTGCTGGGCATCATCGAAGGCAGGAAGGATCCAAGAGGATTGGAAGCAAATTATTTTTTTTAGCATCAAAGACGATTTCTTATTTTTTTGGTTTCGTAAGCTTATTATTTTTATGTTTAGTATCATATTTGTTTGGATTGCTCTAGCCGCCATGTCCGGCTAGAACCTTTTAATTCCGGCATTTTGGTATGTTTTCTTAATTTTGATTCGTAGACTTATGTGAAACTCTTATGAGATCCAATTCTTGAATGGTTTGTTTAGTTGGTTCTTGATTTTATACCTTTAGGTAATATATTAGTTGGTTGATAAAATTGGCCACTTTGTTAATCATTCTAATAGAGTTCATCAATTTATGAAACTTTAACCGGTTTTTATATATTTGATAAAAAGGAACAAATAACGGTTTAGGTTTGTCTATGAATTTAAATTTGTTATAGAATTAAACAATATAATTAAGCACTCCGAACGGCGTGAGTGTTTGGTTATAATCGGTACTTCTATCATTGCAACTCGCACGCTAAGATCCGAACGGCGTGAGCTTGGAGTAGCGGGTTGGCTCTAATCAACGAACGGCGTTTGGTTAGACTTTAGATGGAGTGGATGTCCGAACGGCGTGACGTCTAGTATTGATACAAACCGTTTAATTAAAGGATCATTGCACCATAATTGTTAATGATCATAAGTCCGAGTCAAATTAAGAAACTGCCTTAGTGTTGGAATTAGCTTTAATATCTGAACTCGTCTCACCATTTAATTAACGTTTTTTTTTTTAGTCATTTGTCTTATTAATTTTAGTTTTATTTTCGTTAATTTAAAATAAACAACCCCCCCCCTTTTTATAATAGTATTTGTGCGAAAACGCTTTTGGTATAATCATTTGGTCTGTATCCCTGTGGACACGAACTCTACTTTCACTTATACTAAGTAGATTATTATTTATTTATTTGCTGGATTCGACACCCAACAAAGGTCCTGGAGTGAAGCACTTGGTTGCAAGAGGAAAGGTATAAGCCTAGAACTTAACAAATTTAGATAGCTATCTATGTATTATAGGAAATCAATTGCGGATATCACGTGTGGGACTCGACTAACATATCGGACCCAAAACCGACCATATAGACTAAATAACAAATGGTTATTCTTAATATATATTGGATGAACTAATAATAGTGTGTGTTAAGATGATGAGGGTATATGTATAAATAGGGGTGTTCATCGGTTCGGTTTACGGTTTATTTGGTTTATTCGATTCGGTTTATTCGGTTTTCAAAATTTTGTACCCCAAACCAAAAACCAAACCAAACCAAATTAGGAATATGGAAACCAAACCAAATTAAACCAAATGAATTCGGTTTGGTTGCGGTTTAAACCAAACAAACCAAATTCAACCAAATTGAAACGAAGTTTTTTTTTCTCTAACTTATATACCTCTGTGTTCCGAAATCCGAATAGAAAGTTAGCAATTAATATAAACTAAAAAATCAAACCACGCAAACCCAAACATCATAGAAATAGTAAATAAGTCTTTGCCAATTCCACAAAAAATAAATAAACTTCAAACTTAAATCTTTCTCCAACTATAGTGAACCTGCATACGAAAAATAAAGAGATTAATACTAAACATAAAATCGTGTAGCTTGATAATCAGACCAACGGTTGATGCAATCATGGAGAAACATATACTTGGATACTAGACTTATACTCTGAATATTACCCATAAATAGGTGGATTTTATTTTGGGTTAGGCTTACCTTTAATATTTTGGGCTTATATATATTATATATGGCTTATTAAATATTATTATTTTTATTTAATAATTAATTATTTTACCGGTTTATTCGGTTATCCAAATAAAAAAGTGTAGAACCAAAAACCAAACCAAACACCGAATTAGCAATTCGGTTTCGGTTAAAACCAAACCCAACACCAAATTTGTTGTTCGGATTGGTTTTTCCGGTTACGGTTACGGTTCGGTTTTTGGTTTTTATTTGGTTTGCGGTTATTCTGAACACTCCTACGTATAAATGGGATTTATGGAGCATTGAACCTTAGAGAACCATTCAAACGTGAACATAAACATAGATGTATAACTTGATGATGAATATATATCTAGACATGGAGAATAAAGAATAGCTTGGTTATTGATTTGGGACTTCGGACAATAGATATGACATATATATGTACGAATTAATAAAAGTGACTAATTACTCGAGACTTAGAGAATCCAAAGCATAAGCGGATATATAACTCTTTAAAACAATAAACATACAAACATGATAGTCAGAACTAAAAGATATTCAATGAAACGCTTGACTTGACGCTTGGGACTTGAGGGACTATGTAAATGTCACATTATAAACATTGGTTATTTAGTACAAATAGGACATAAGATGGTAAACCCGACAAATAGAACTTGGATAAAGAACCTAAGCGTGCCCACACGTGTAACCGCGATAATGGTTACACGCGCTAATACTTGCGATTATGATAGGACTTGGCATATAATACATAGACAGGCTCGAGGCATTGGAATACCATACCACTGTGTGACATGACACGCTGCTGAGGTGAGTTCGTGTACTTCCCCTTTTTGTTTTACTGTTTTGGGGTGAATACATGCTTGCGTGTGTTTTATAAAACGGTTGTGATGTGACAAGATACTTGGCTGCTGGTTATACTTGACACTCATTAACTCATATGTGAGCCGACTTAATATATGGGTAGTACTACTTGGGGAAACCCCCACGCAAAGTGGACTCGGGACGTAAGGGCCCGGGAAACCCTCCACGACGGTTATGGAACCATTGCGGCATATATTATGCCTTGTAGATCTATAATAGCAGTAGATAGATCTAGTGTTAGGGTTGAGGTGTTGCTTGTACATCACGTGTGTTGAACTGTGTAAACTTGCTTTGAACTGATAAACTGTTTTGGATTTACTTAACTAATTACACGGACTCACCAGCATATTTGCTGACCCAACTCTTTTTAAGCATGTGTTCAGGTACTGCATTCGGATGATTTTGGGAGCATACGGATTATGTTCGTTTGTTAGCTAGTAGCGGATTAGAGGTTATTGGTTAGAAGATTCGGCTATATGATTGCGGTTAGAGCATCTAGAGATATGTGGATTAGAGATTGGATCGACTAAGGATTACACTGCTTCGACGACCGCCGCGTCTCGACCCGGCATAAATATTAGTTTATTTATTTAAGTTGTGTAAGTATATTTTTGAATTAGAAATTGTAAAAATACTAAATATTAGTTATCGTTGCTTCCGTTGTGCAAGTCTGATACCAAACTGTCGTAACGTCTAGCCCCCTCCTGGTCGGGTTGTTACAGTTGGTATCAGAGCAACGGATGTACCGGAATAGGATATCTCCAGATATCCTATGCTACACCAGGACAACTCAGAGAACTTAGCGTTTAAGGCTCTAAGACTACCTAGCTAGGGAATACCTTGAAACTACATAAGATTGGCCAGAGTAAGAAACGAAATAAGTCGAGACTTGAGTACCTGAACACTAGAATGCTTACAGGGACTTAGAACCAGTGTGACTAGTATACGGACTATGTGTGATACGTGAAAGATGACTACGACGGAAACTATTAGGACAATCTTGTGAGGTAAATTGACGATTACACTTGATATCACGTAATCGTGAATTTACAGGCACGCGAAAGTTCTAAGAAATCCGAAGAGTCGCCAAAAATTAAGTATTAGCTATGATAACCATAAACTTATATGAGGAAATGGACCACAACGAAGGCTTTGAACTAGATGCATTTAAAATAACATGGCGTGTTTGATAGGATGTTTTCATATATATGTACATATATACACACATTCATGATTAATGTAGTACTTGACCTTTGATTCTATATATACGTATAATGATTCTTTGTGAACATTATGTAACTAACTTCTCATGACCGGGTGTGAGCTAACCATGAGAACTAGGTATCTCGCCAGAGCTTGGCGCTACAAGTTGTAAGAATCCGAAGTACAAAGAGAGACTTGATCAACATAAGGAAATGGATACTCCGTGACTCGATAAGTTTACCTTACCAAATAGTTAGTAACGATTATATGGTATATATTGCGTAGTTAGGACGTAGCTGTAGGTTAAAATTTATGCTGATTAGTTATACCAAAGATAAGAAACTAAACCAATGGTTACTAAGTCTCTTCATTTGGATTTAAATTTACATTGGATTTAATGAGTTTTAGTTAAGTATGGTGTATTAGATTCGTGTAACACCCCGGTCTGAGACCCGAAAATTTTTCTCGCCTAAAGCTAGTATAACGAGTGACCGAGTAATAATAATTATAAAGCCGAAACTAAAAACGTTATATATTTATTTTGGCGAAATATTATACACGAGCATGCGACGTGGTACCAAACCGATATCCAATAACGAACCCGCCCGATGATTGGTGAGTCATCGGGGAGGACACATGTCCTCCCCATGGGTTGACAGCCACTTCTTAATCTCAATTGCTGGCCCTTTGAGTCACCAGACGTGTCACCATATAATAAAATCATACACACTTTATTCTTTTATCTTATCCCCATTTCATTCATAAAACACACACACATATCTGCTTCTTTCACCTCACGACCAAACATCCTGTACACGTACATCTGTATAGAGAGAGAAAGAGAGTCCGGAGGAACGATGGTGGCACTCGGCGGAGCTCCGGTGAGCCGGCGGCGCTGCAACCAATCGACAAACAACAACCAACCACTACAACCTCAACATCCAGATCTGTTAGAACAAGAGAGAGAGAAATAGAGAGAGATTGGGATCTGAGAAACAATCGGAGAGAGAGAGAGAGATATGGAGGAGAGAGAAAGAACCAAAGGTAGAAGGAAACCAATGGTGGTTCGACAAGGGAGGTCCTGTTCAGTCTAGGGGTTCCGATTAGGGTGGTCGATGGCTCGAATCTTGGTAAGATCTGTCGAGTTGATGTATTATCGATTCTATTAGTTATAAGCTGAAGCAATGTTAGGGGATTGTGGCAGATTTAGATTATTGATATAATAATAGTGTGGAGTACTAGTTTGGTGGTGGATGTTGGTAACGACAGAAAGGACAGTAGGTGGTTAACGATGTTTGTAGGTGTAGAGATGACGGCGACACGAGAGTTTATGGTTCAGTAGACGGTAGCGTAGGATACTCATGTGATTAGTGTTGGTTGTCCAGAACAGTAGTGATAGTTATGGGTTTAGTAGTGATGGAGTTTATGACATCAGTCATGGTTGTTGATGTTGAGTAAAGACCATTTAGAAGTGGTAATTGAGAATGTGGAGGTCCTTCCAAGGAAGTATTCAGAAAATGGTTGGCATATATGAAAGTCTAATTAGAACCATACTTGGGATAACATAATCAAGGCGTAGTTGCACTGTGGTCAACACGGGTCTAGGATGGTCTAAACGGCTTGATTACAACGAAGTACGTTAAAGGTATAAACAAGTACCCAACGACTTAATTATTAATTATTATATATGTTATCGCGTGGACACGTGTGAGACTTTGACGAGTTTATGGACCGAACCAATCCTATTAAAATATAAGAACATAGATGAAATTTGCTAAGACACTTGACATTAGTGTTAGAAAACTTACATTGATGATCGCCTCAACGCCTCTTGTACATGAGGCTCGCGTGTTTCCCAATCCCTGCACTTGCTCAGAAAACGAAATCATAGACATGAACCGGGGTTGTGTTTGACACAATTCCCTTAAACAGATTCTTCGTCTGTTCCCAGGGTACACCGGTTCGAAGCAGTGTCGATGGTGCACTGCCGGACTATCCCACTTGCCTGAAAAGAAACCGAAAGAGGCTGTATACATAGTTCTGTATGTGTGTGTATGCGACATTCAGAAAGTTTTCTCTAGAGTTTTACACGATGGGTTGCAACTTCGTTTTGTGTATATGTCTATTACAACACAATGCCAATGTAGCTTATTATAACCAAGATTAAGAATGAAACTTGTGCTAGCAATTATGATGTAATCAAATTCGAGATTAATGATAATTAATCTCGTTTATTACACTTAATTGCTACTGAAAGCCAACAGACTCAAAACAGTCTTTGGATGCTTCTTCTAGTTACAACCATTAAAAACTATAACGGGTAGCAAAAACCGTGTCGCGCGGACCCGGGTTTTTCGAGCTGCATTCGTGTCCGCAGATGCGGGCGTCGCGTTGGTTCAAGAATTTTTCCTGAACCAGAACCCATTTTTGCACCCCCCCCCCCCCTGCGCACGCGGGTAGGTGCCAGAGTATAAAGTAACTTAACATTTTACTTCTTCCCCTCAAGCTTCACCTTATAAACTCTTTTACTTTTCATCTCCCAACCAATGTGGGACAAACCAAACTCACATTCACACACATATTTCCAACAATCCCCCACATGAATGGGAGTTGCTTACAGAAAACAACCTCATTCCGATTAAATTTCAACAGTTGAGTTTTGCATACGATAGGTAGGTGTGACCCTTTGAACCTTCGCTTATGAAACGCACTTAGCCCACTGGCTCTGAGTAGAACGCGATGTCTTTGAACTCGTCTGCCGTTTGTGTGGACGACAATACGCTTCACACAAGACTCTCCCTGACAACGTCAAGTCCTCATAGTTGTGTCCGTTATGGTCATGGACACGTGCCTGGTTCTGCGAGAGCTCTTAAGTATTGTGCCCCAACAATACCCTTCGAAGCGACCCCACTTCTCTCTCACATAGGTGATCTACTGGGACTGGTTACCTCAGTCAAATCATTAAAAGCCATAGGCTTAACCTCCACCTTGTCACTTTTTAGGAATGGACTAGGAAGCTTATTTAATTTATAGTAAGCTCCCTTTTTCAAAACGTGGGGTTTCCACCAACTCTCCCCCACAGTGACCTTCGCCAGTTCATACAATTAGGTTGTCCTATTGAACTCAGATCTTGGGATCTCCAGTCAACTGAGTTAGGTTTTCCTTCGCATAAACCTAGCCTTTCATGGGCTTTAGCCCCATTCCTATTGACGACTTCTGAACTAACTCTCTGCTTAAGCCTTTTGTTAGCGGATCCGCGATGTTATCCTTTGACTTCACATAGTCAATAGTGATAACTTTTATAGAGATTAGTTGTCGTACCGATCATGCCTACGTCTTATATACCTATCCTTAATGATACACATTGTGATATGAGCTCTGCCAATTACCGATTGACTATCACAGCGTATGCATTGGCCCCATGCCGGCTTCGGCCACCTAGGTATATCCTTAACAAATTGACGTAGCCATTCTGCCTATTCATCCTCTTTATCCAAAGCGATGAATTTTGATTCCATCATGGATCTAGCAATAACCATTTGCTTAGATGATTTCCATGTTATCGCGGCACTTCCAAGTGTGAACAAATACCCACTCGTTGCCTTGGAATCATTCATGTAAGATATCCAATTCGCATCACAGTAAATTCAATAACTGTTGGATATCTTTTATATTGCAGCCCGTAGTCTTGTATGTATCCTAATTACCAAAGCACCTGTGTCACGTAATTCCAATGAATTAAACTTAGGATGCTCGTGTATCTACTTAGCTTGCTTGCTAAGTCTGGTCTGATACAACTTATCAGATACATCAGGCATACATCAGGCTGCCAATAATTCTTGAGTACTCTAATTGGTTAACAGGCTCACCTCGTTTCTTAGCTAGACATTGACTTGTGTCAATGAAAGGTCTAGCCACATTAGAGTCATTTCCATCGGACTTCTCAAGAATTTTGTCCACATAATAGGACTGACTTATAACAAGTCTTTTCTAGGTTCGTGTGATTTGTGCTTCCAAAATCACATCCGTTCATATCAAACCTTTTATTTTCAATTGCAAGTCACCTCCACACTTAAGTGTTATTGGATAACTACCAAATGGGGTGATGAAAGTTTCTTCCTTTCATATGTACCTTGAAAACTTCTCAAGTACCATTTTTAAATCCCTACGGATTGTTTCTTAAATGGCTCTTCCCCCACATTGCTTGCACTTTGATTAAGTTTGAGTAATACCACTCATGATGACATTAGACACCCGTGATAAGATAGTGACTATCTATATCTTTATGTTATTGGGGTCATCCATTATATTACTCAACTCATATTACTCACACGAACCGTTTTCTGTGCTATATGAGTTCTCACATTCAGCTAAATAGTATCATAACCAATGAACTATTTATTCGGTCCTTTCGAGTCATCCTTTTTAATGAATTATATATTTTCTTGTACAAAATTCATTCTTATGTCTTCACATATGTTTGAATGTTCAAAGTTAATTTATTCTCCGTGGAGCATCTAAATTAACAAGTATTAGTCTAGCATGCTTTAGACTACGAATACTTAGCATGTGAACAGAAGATGCCTCATTCTGATTCCTCACAGCCTTAAGAGATAACTCACTATCTCTTTCTAACATTCACGTCTTAGTTTAGACACAAAATGAGATTTTGTTTACCATTCCAAAAACCTTGGTTTAAAGAATGCTTCAAAACCATAATTAATTCCATCCATTAGGATCAAGACTCGTTTGCCTTTAATCTCCAAGGCTTCACCATTAACTCTTTAGGACTTATACATAAGTCTTAACATAAATCACTTTGATGAACATATTCATCATCAACAAGTCAATTAGATTGACACCCGACGACATGACATTTACATGTCCCTAAGTGATATGTATATATTTGTTGAACTTATTTATTGGGCGACTCTCCCAAAATATATCACGAATCCTGCATATAGTTCAACCAACATTGATGGTTTGTAGAGACTCTACACGTCCATCAATATTCTAAGTCTTTTATAATAAATCTCACAATATTTCTCAAAGACTTATGAATAATAACATACATTTCTATCATATGTTATAGTCATCAAAACTACATTTGAGCATTTCTACGTAAATGCTCTCAACATTTGATGACATATCTCGTTTTCGTGTATTTAACTTCAATACACTTGCCACGTTGACCATGATTATTTCAATGGGGATGGATGAAGAGTTTTTTTTTCTTCTTAGTCACTTAATTAGAGACTTAAGACTCTAATTAAGATTCTAATAAAACCCTCAACACATGGCATTAAGAACTCTACTCAAGAGTTTCACCATATGAAATAAAAACTCATCAAATGGCATTAAGAACTCTACTCAAGAGTTTCACCATATGAAATAAAACCTCATCAAATGGCATTAAGAACTCTACTCAAGAGTTTCAATCATACACTTAATTAGTCTTAAAACTATAATCAAGTGTCATAAATAAATTAACTCTACTAGAGAGTTTTTCTTCAATTCACCATATGAAGAGTTTTACTAATTAATAATTATAATTTACCAAATTATAATTTCAATATAATCCAAAATATATATAACATATTATATATATCTTTAACCGGATTCATATCAAATCTCAAAGTGTTATTCTCTTCAACACTTTATCGTTCGACGAAATGATAACAATTATATCGTCTCATGGCGTGTTTTGAGGTACTCCCTCAATACACTGCTCAAAACAACAAAGTTGTTAATAATTAACTACTCACAAGTAGTCGAACAGGTAAATATGTCCAAAACAACGTCAAGTTGTTTTACACTAAATAATCTCTTTAGACTATTATATGGTTCAAGTCATCATACTTCTATACAAGTATCAACCATATATAAATTGCAAAAGGCATGTTTTATTCCTTCAAAACATTTCTTCTTTTACAAGTGTTTATTAACCATAAACTATATATAAAAGTACAAACGGTTACACGTTTCATCATATAGATTTTTGGTTATATTAAATAAACCTTTTTCCAACACACCCGTTAGAAATAAACAATTAACCAAAATCATTTTAAAGGTCATTGGTTTATATTCTCAACCATTTCTAACCTGCTTGTTAGAATTACACGATTATGACAATCGTTTTAGAACTTGTTAGTTTATATAAAATAAACAGTTTCTAACATCCTCGTTAGAAAATTAGACCATCTATATAAATGGTATTCACTTTGGATTTTCCAAAGTGTGTATCCGTTTCAAACTCACTTGTTAGAAACCGTCAAAATTTAACCCACCTGGTTTAATGTTGATTATTTTCCAAGATAATCATTTCCAACACGTTTGTGTATTTTGTACACTAATCCCTTCTAACACACTTGTTAGAAAGTATACACATCTTATTTTGTCTTTACAAACTCATCAATTTCTAACATCCCCGTTAGAAAATCAATATATAAGTTTACAAATTAAACTTACGATCTTGTAGATAATAATTTCTAATACACTTATTAGAAATGTTCCATGACACGTTATTCTTTCAACGTCGTCAATTCTAACACGCTTGTTAGAAGTACATGTTTCAAAACCTCATATTTCGAAACCTTTTATTTTCCAATACTCTTATTAGAAAAAATAAACATTTCAAATAATTTGAAATTATCTTTCTTATACTCTTACTAGAAAGAAAACGTTATCAAATGTTTTCATGGGTTTACAAATATTATGACTTTTCTAATACTCTAATTAGAAATGTATTGTTTCAAAAATGAAAACATGTTAATAATCCGGTTATCTAAACATGACATAAAAACCCATGAGGCCGAAAATCATGTATCAAAAATTTCTTTGTAACATATTAGTACAGATTAAAGATTGCACTCCAAACATGAATTTAATCCGATTCATATAACATATTTCCAAAAGAAAACATTTAGAAGATTATAAAATCTTGATTAAAACATTTACATGTATTTAATCCGATTCATATATCCTTAACAAGAAGGATTTAACATTCTATGTACCAAAGGAAAACATTTACAAACTTTCGCGAATCCAAATTCCTTAGGAAGAACACGGAAGTTTGTATACTAATCTGTTTAAGTTTGTTAGAAAACTTACATTGATGATCGCCTCAACGCCTCTTGTACATGAGGCTCGCGTGTTTCCCAATCCCTGCACTTGCTCAGAAAACGAAATCATAGACATGAACCGGGGTTGTGTTTGACACAATTCCCTTAAACAGATTCTTCGTCTGTTCCCAGGGTACACCGGTTCGAAGCAGTGTCGATGGTGCACTGCCGGACTATCCCACTTGCCTGAAAAGAAACCGAAAGAGGCTGTATACATAGTTCTGTATGTGTGTGTATGCGACATTCAGAAAGTTTTCTCTAGAGTTTTACACGATGGGTTGCAACTTCGTTTTGTGTATATGTCTATTACAACACAATGCCAATGTAGCTTATTATAACCAAGATTAAGAATGAAACTTGTGCTAGCAATTATGATGTAATCAAATTCGAGATTAATGATAATTAATCTCGTTTATTACACTTAATTGCTACTGAAAGCCAACAGACTCAAAACAGTCTTTGGATGCTTCTTCTAGTTACAACCATTAAAAACTATAACGGGTAGCAAAAACCGTGTCGCGCGGACCCGGGTTTTCCGAGCTGCATTCGTGTCCGCAGATGCGGGCGTCGCGTTGGTTCAAGAATTTTTCCTGAACCAGAACCCATTTTTGCACCCCCCCTGCGCACGCGGGTAGGTGCCAGAGTATAAAGTAACTTAACATTTTACTTCTTCCCCTCAAGCTTCACCTTATAAACTCTTTTACTTTTCATCTCCCAACCAATGTGGGACAAACCAAACTCACATTCACACACATATTTCCAACAATTAGTACCTATCACATGGAACTTATGAGACATTACGTTTAGATGCATATTTAGTTGGAGGCTTGGAGCAGTAGAACATATGATCGGATAAATAAGACACGAACCCGGAACTATAGATACATATTTCTTTGGAACAACAAGGCAGGAATACTCGTATGAACCTAAGACTTTTGGACACCTATGTACAGATATCCAAACATAGATTCGTATCATAACAATAGGAAGCATTAATATATATAAATATTATTACTCTTATCACTAAATGTATTAGTACTGTTATTTATAGAACACCTCGTAAATATTACTAATGGCTTCACATATTTATTAATAGTAATATTATCCTTACAAACATGAGTGCCATAATACTTCCATAAAGAAAATACATATATAAATGTGTGTGTGTATATTGGTTAGTACATGAAACTAGACACACACTTTATATGAAGACATGTATAGGCATCAAATGGATAATTGAAATTAAGAACCAACGATAACAATAGGGTAACATTGATAACCAAACATCCTAGCTCGTCTACACGTGTAACCGCGATCCTCGGTTACATCCACTAATGATTGTTATTACATTAGGACTTTGAACAGGAATTGTAGATGCGCTCAGGACATCGGATATATAATAATGCAACCAAAGGTGAGTTTCGTGTACCATCCCCTTTTTGTTTTACTGTTTTGGGGTGAATACATGCTTGTGTGTCTAAACTGTTTTGTGTATAAACTTACTTGATGTGACAAAGTGCTCCCGAAACCATATTCACACTCATTAACCCAAGGGATTGGGCCACTTAATGTATGGGTAGTACTACTTGGGGAATCCCCCACGCACAGTGGATCCGGAAGCCCGGAAAACCCTCCACTGAGGTCTGCGGACCGTTGTGGCATATATTTTGCCATGGGAATCCATAATGGGAGTAGATGGATTCAGTGTTAGGTTTGAGGTGTGACTTGTACATCACCATGTGTTGTGTTATGTGAACTTGTGAACTTGCTTTTGAGATGACAAACTTGTTTTGGATTTACTTAACTATTTACACGGACTCACCAGCGTAATTGCTGACCCAAACTCTTTTTAAGCATGTGTTCAGGTACTGCTATTGGATTGGATTGGAAATGATATATGAGTTATAGATGATCAAGTATGGAATGTTATGAAGACTATTTTACTTGAGGATTAGAGCTAAGCTTGGATAATTATCACTTCGACTAGCGGACTTCATCTCCAAAGAAGCTTCGACGAGTACCGCGATTCGTCCCTGCAATAGTTATTAGACTATTTATTTAAGTTATGTATTTTTATTTTGGATTAGAAATTGTATGAACATTAATTATTAGTCATCGTTGCTTCCGTTGTGCAAGTCTGTCACCAATCTGTCATTTCGTCCAGGCCCCTCCGGGTCGGGTTGTTACAGTTCGTAACCGCAAAACAGGTTTTAGAGATGATTAAGGATTTAAATTTTCAAAAATAGTTAATCAAGCTCCCTCACCCGGAATTGATGTGTACTAACCATTGTAGATTTAAGTTAAATATGGTATACTCGATACGTGATCACATAGCATGCCTTGGGGATGATTCCCAAGTATTCGAGATACCAATAAGCTATACTCAAGGACGTATGTACACAATAATGTAGGATTTAATGTATGATATCATGTCGAAACACAGGAGTAAATTTAATACCTCATGACATATATAGATTATTGCCAAAATAATAGGGTTAGTTTCGTAACATCTAAGCATGATATAATGGGATTATTTTGTATGAAACCTATTAGAAATGTATAGGATGGATCTAACGGGGGGAGCGGATGCAGTTGTAGCAATCACTCTAAGGGATGTTTGACAGGAACCGTGAAACACTCTCAAAGTTTAGCAAGAGAGCTCAACATAGGTGTTAATTTGACCTCACGAGGAGATAAGATTTAGGACGGCAAAAGAAACTTTATGTGCCATTAACATGGTTAAGATCAATATAGTGAGTTTGGAGGTATAATCTTTTCATGCTTTTTGACAACTTGTCCCATACCCTACATCATATACTCTAGAAAACGTTGAAGACTTAAGAATTCAACAATGTTACTGATGATATAGATAGGATTAACCTCAGTATCAGGCATGAAACTTAAGAGAATAGTACACAACTCTAAGGACATAAGTCTGATGTAAGACCCCAATTTCGGTAAGTTAACCAACATTAAAACATAGATTTTTAGGACTAGTAACTATTGAAAAACACATAGGATTTTTTCGGCTAGGTACGTTTACAAATACGTCTTCTACCAAGTTTTTAGGGAGATTTTCAATACATTAACGAGGTATCATTGGTGTGGTGGGTTAGCTGCGGTACACCCTATATATAAGCACCAATGATGCTTTGAAAATGAGATTGAGAATCAAACCAAGAACCAACACTAGTCTGTCGATAGTATGAACCATTTGTTTTTAAACATGAACATAGTGTGAGGCATAGTGTGGAATCGCCTAAATTATGAACAGGTTTAAGGAAAGAATTAAATACGTACGTGTGTATAAGACCCGAACATTGAATCCGAGTATGGGATATATTGGTTATGTCCAACGGATAACTCGAAAAGAATTCCGGGGACGGAATTCAAGTAACGGGGGGAGAATGTAACAGTACGGTTACTAGGCCCAAAATTTTTCGTGTCTAAAAATATTATAACGAAAGAACCATTAATTATGTATAGTAAAATACAAAGCCGAACCGATGAGTTACGCAATTATTTAAACGAGGAGAATAATATTATACACGTTACGCGACTGGACCGACACCCGATAACGAACCTAACCCGTAACCATTAACAAGTCATCAACCGGGACACGTGTCACCTCATTAAAGGGACACATGTCCCTTCCCCTTTGTTGACACCACATCAACAAAACCATAAATGGTTTTGTTGAAACTAGCAACCCAACCCTTTTATAAATACCCAAACCACTAACCCATCCCTTTTGTTTTACTGAAACATAAAACACACACATACATACATCTGAATTATAGAGAGAGAACCAAGAAGGAAGATGGAGGCCAGCCACCACCACAGCGGCGGAGCCATGGCGGCACTCCTCCCCTCCGTCCGGTATTACCTCTAACAACACATACACCTTATTAATTTATAATAGAGGAGAGAGATAGAAACTGAGATACAGAGAGAGAGAGAGGTCGGTAGAGAGAGAAAGAGACGCGAAGAGAGAGAAAGAGTCCGGAGATGAAGAAGGAATAGATCAAAGGTTAGAGAGCAGGGGTAAAGGGTCGCCGGCCGTGGCCTTCGGCCGGCTGACCTGCACAGGTTGTCGGCGGGGGATGGTGCAGGGTTTTGAGCATGGTTCGGGTTAAGGACAGGATCTGGAGCTGGGTACTGATTATGGTGGTGGTTCAGTGGGTGGCAGACGAGAAGACGGCAGCGGCGGTGGCTCTAGGATTCCGATTAGGGCCCTGAAGATGATGGTGAAGCTGGTTATGTGGAGATGGTGACAACGGCGGCAAGGGTTCAAGTTGGGTTTACAGGTATGGTTATAACGATTATGCAATAGTTAGAGGTGATGATGTTGATTATAAATTGTTGGTGAATGATTGTTGAGGGGTTGTTGTTAAGGGTAGCGGAGATGGTAAATAAGTCTTTGCCAAACCACGCAAACCCAAACATCATAGAAATAGTAAATAAGTCTTTGCCAATTCCACAAAAAATAAATAAACTTCAAACTTAAATCTTTCTCCAACTATAGTGAACCTGCATACGAAAAATAAAGAGATTAATACTAAACATAAAATCGTGTAGCTTGATAATCAGACCAACGGTTGATGCAATCATGGAGAAACATATACTTGGATACTAGACTTATACTCTGAATATTACCCATAAATAGGTGGATTTTATTTTGGGTTAGGCTTACCTTTAATATTTTGGGCTTATATATATTATATATGGCTTATTAAATATTATTATTTTTATTTAATAATTAATTATTTTACCGGTTTATTCGGTTATCCAAATAAAAAAGTGTAGAACCAAAAACCAAACCAAACACCGAATTAGCAATTCGGTTTCGGTTAAAACCAAACCCAACACCAAATTTGTTGTTCGGATTGGTTTTTCCGGTTACGGTTACGGTTCGGTTTTCGGTTTTTATTTGGTTTGCGGTTATTCTGAACACTCCTACGTATAAATGGGATTTATGGAGCATTGAACCTTAGAGAACCATTCAAACGTGAACATAAACATAGATGTATAACTTGATGATGAATATATATCTAGACATGGAGAATAAAGAATAGCTTGGTTATTGATTTGGGACTTCGGACAATAGATATGACATATATATGTACGAATTAATAAAAGTGACTAATTACTCGAGACTTAGAGAATCCAAAGCATAAGCGGATATATAACTCTTTAAAACAATAAACATACAAACATGATAGTCAGAACTAAAAGATATTCAATGAAACGCTTGACTTGACGCTTGGGACTTGAGGGACTATGTAAATGTCACATTATAAACATTGGTTATTTAGTACAAATAGGACATAAGATGGTAAACCCGACAAATAGAACTTGGATAAAGAACCTAAGCGTGCCCACACGTGTAACCGCGATAATGGTTACACGCGCTAATACTTGCGATTATGATAGGACTTGGCATATAATACATAGACAGGCTCGAGGCATTGGAATACCATACCACTGTGTGACATGACACGCTGCTGAGGTGAGTTCGTGTACTTCCCCTTTTTGTTTTACTGTTTTGGGGTGAATACATGCTTGCGTGTGTTTTATAAAACGGTTGTGATGTGACAAGATACTTGGCTGCTGGTTATACTTGACACTCATTAACTCAGATGTGAGCCGACTTAATATATGGGTAGTACTACTTGGGGAAACCCCCACGCAAAGTGGACTCGGGACGAAAGGGCCCGGGAAACCCTCCACGACGGTTATGGAACCATTGCGGCATATATTATGCCTTGTAGATCTATAATAGCAGTAGATAGATCTAGTGTTAGGGTTGAGGTGTTGCTTGTACATCACGTGTGTTGAACTGTGTAAACTTGCTTTGAACTGATAAACTGTTTTGGATTTACTTAACTAATTACACGGACTCACCAGCATATTTGCTGACCCAACTCTTTTTAAGCATGTGTTCAGGTACTGCATTCGGATGATTTTGGGAGCATACGGATTATGTTCGTTTGTTAGCTAGTAGCGGATTAGAGGTTATTGGTTAGAAGATTCGGCTATATGATTGCGGTTAGAGCATCTAGAGATATGTGGATTAGAGATTGGATCGACTAAGGATTACACTGCTTCGACGACCGCCGCGTCTCGACTCGGCATAAATATTAGTTTATTTATTTAAGTTGTGTAAGTATATTTTTGAATTAGAAATTGTAAAAATACTAAATATTAGTTATCGTTGCTTCCGTTGTGCAAGTCTGATACCAAACTGTCGTAACGTCTAGCCCCCTCCTGGTCGGGTTGTTACAGTTGTGATGCCATCTTAGGCAAAATTTCTCAGTTTGTTCTTCAGGTATGTTGTCCATCCTGAGGATAGTTATGGTTATTATTAACATATAATAAGGTTTGGATACTTACCTGATTTCTTCATTTTTATAGGGGCATGAGTACTTGATGAAGTCCCTGGATGATATGAACAAAGAATTTGCTGATACTAAGGCCAAGCTTAAGGATGCAAAGAAATCTGCCCTCAATAAAACCAAACAGCTTGAGAAGGAACTAGGAAAGGTGGAAACTGAGCTGAAAGTGGTGAAGTCTGCTCAAGCTAAAAGCATGAGGGATCACCAGAAGGAGATGGAAGAGTACAAGCAGGGGTTGATGAAGTCTGCCACCATCTCTGTTTTTCAGGCTAGGGTGAGGATGGCATTGCAAGCTAAGGATCCAAACTTCAAGCTGGAAGACTGGGATGTTGGAGCTTGGCAAGAGAAGATCCTCAGTCTTGGTGGAAAGGAAGTGGCGTCCGAGTTCATCCCTGTTGCTGATCCTCAGGATGCTGGTAAAGAGGCCGAGGTGATAGAGGCTGAAGTGATGGATGCTGGGGTGGCCAAGGAGTTTCAGGTTGAGGAACTGGTGGGCAATGAAGGACGTGATGACTAGGCCAGAGCCTACTTTTTTAGAATTTTTGGAATGGTGGTTTATGAACAAATTAGACAATTTTATGTTTTTATTTGTATGAACAATGAAAGCTTTTTGGGGTGGAGGGATCTTGTTTCACAAGACGAAGCCCCAAATCTTTCTTAGCCCTGACTTTGAAATGCTGACCCCTGGTGGATGGGTCCTGGTTTAGGATGAAGTCAGGGGTTGGTATTGCTTTTTGACCTTTGATGAACAATATATTAATAACTTTTGACACTATCATCCATGTGTTCTTTGATATTCTGCAAACATTAGCAAACACTTAGGATGTAAAGAAATAATTAAAAATGATACCTTTTGTATTCTTCTCGTTGTGTAGTTCTTCTGATCTTGTCTTATTCTTCATAAATCTTTATTATCCTCAGGATGGTCTTATATCCTGAGGATGTCCCCAGTTTCTTCTTCATCCTTGGGATGGTCTTGCTTCCTGAGGATGTCCCCAGTGTAATATCTTCAAGCTAGACTTTGAGTCCACAATCCTTTCTAAGAAATAATTAAATTTTGATAACATCCTGTAAAGGTAAACATTGTTATTATACTAGCGACTTAGGCCTTTGGTTTAACTGGGATCAAACCCCTTTGTAATAACTTAGTGACAAGACCAATATGTAACATCTTGAGAATAACTTGCGACAAGGCCCTTAGGAATAACTGGCGACAAGGCCCTGGTGACTAGACCAAATACGTAAGAGACATTGAAAAATGTCTAAATCTCAAGAGCTCAATGTATATCTCAAAGACAATGAAATTGTCAGCCACTTTTACATGGACTGGTCCCACCATCCCGAAAATATACATGAGCAACGTGCGCACCACGCGAGGGTTGCTAACCCAATGAGAAAAGGTGAAAACCTTTAAACCTTAGGAAGGTGTCAAACACCTTAACGAAGGAGAGGGTGGCCAACCCTCTAGTCTTCTAAGCATTCCATCTTCAGGATGGTACTGCAAAATTCTCAGAATGGACTATTTCTAGACCATGTTTAGTGAAAATATAATCGATCGAAATAGATTAAGGATAAGTACTTACATATGGAGACGATTCATCTCTATCAGCCTTCACCTTCATCCCACCTGTGATTCGGACCATGGTTTCTCTTCCAGAGAGATCAGACACATGCATCCCTAGGCATGGTAGTATTTTAAGTGAATAGCATTCCAAGCCCTTGGTAGAATCTCTCCCTCCATCGTTAATAACCAATATGCTCCTTTGCCAGCTTCGGAATCGATCAAGTATGGACCTTCCCACTTGGGAGCCAGCTTACCATCGCTTGGTTTTGTTGTGTTTTGGAAGGCTTTTCTTAGTACCAAGTCTCCTTCTTGAAATCTTCTTATCCTTATATTCTTGTTGTAAGCTTTAGCAATCCTTTGTTGATATGTTGTCATCCTTAATTTAGCAGCATCCCTGAGTTTATCCACAATTTCCAAGTCCTGTAATAATGCTTCAGAATTGGTAGTTGCATCCTGAAGATGTTTCCTTGCTGTAGGCAGGACCATCTCTGTTGGCAGCATCACTTATGTTCCAAAGACCAAGGAGAAAGGTGTCTAACCAGTAGCATTCTTGGAAGTAGTCCTATCAGCCCAAAGTACAAATAGAAGCTCTTCTGCCCATTTCCCTTTCTTTTCCCCAAGATTCTTCTTCAAGTTGTTGACAATGATTTTGTTTGAAGATTCTGCTTGTCCATTAGCTTGAGGATGGATTGGTGTTGAAGTTACCATCTTGATCCCCCAACTCTCACAAAAGTCAGTTGTTCTTTTGCTAATGAATTGAGAGCCATTATCACAAATAATTTCAGATGGTACTCCAAATCTTGTTAGGATATTCCTTTTGATGAATGAGACCACCTCTTTATCTCTAACTTGCACAAATGCCTCTGCTTCAATCCATTTTGAGAAGTAGTCTGTCATTACTAGCATGAATACCTTTCCTCCAGGAGCTTTAGGTAGCTTTCCTACTATATCCATTCCCCATTTCATGAAGGGCCATGGTGAAATAATAGGATGTAGTGGTTCAGCAGGCTGGTGAAGGGCCATTGGGAATATAGCATGGCATCCTTCTTCATAGTTGGCCAATAGTATCATGTCCTTAAAGTCTTCGAGTAGAGAGATCTTCCTCCTGTATGATTTCCACAATCTCCTTCGTGGATATCCTTGAGTACTTCGTTTGCTTCATCTTTGTTGAGACACCTCAGATATGGACCTACAAGAGATTTTCTATACAAGATATTGTCTATAATTGTAAATTTAGATACCTTCGTCCTGAAAGCCTTTGGATTTTCTCCATCAGGAATGACATCTTCTTGTAAATATTTCATTATGGGAGTCATCCATGATGAATCGTCTTGTACCTGAGTGGCTAAAACAGTGATATCCTCAGGATGGACTGTTTTATCCTCAGGATGTGCCTGGCTATCCTCAGGATGCCACTCTACAATTGCTGGTTTCAGTATGTGGATGATGGGAATCCTGGATCCTTCTGGTAAATTTAAAGAAGATCCCAGATTTGCTAAGGCATCAGCTTCAGCATTTTCTTCCCTAGGTACCTGTGTTAGTGAAAATTCAACGGAAGAAGTAGCTAAATTTTTAACAATTTCGAGATAAACAGCTAACTTTTGTCCCTTTACTGCATATGATCCATTGAAATGGTTAGTAATCAACAAAGAATCAAGAAAGACTTCAATACTAAGAATATGCATGTCTCTAGCAAGTTGTAAACCAGCAATGAGAGCTTCGTATTCTGCCTCATTATTGGTTGTTTGAAATGCACATCTAATAGCATGGGGTATCTTGTCCCCTTGTGGCGATTTTAGTAGTATTCCTAGGCCCGTGCCTTTTGTATTCGAAGCACCATCAGTGTATAGAGTCTATTTTTCTAAATTTTCATTTAGTTGTTGAACTTCAGACTCTACTTCACTCAAGATGTCACTATTGAAATCAGCCACAAAGTCTGCTAGAGCTTGTGATTTGATTGCATTTCTAGGCTCATACTCCAAGTCAAAAGCACTTAATTTAACTGACCATTTTGCCATTCTTCCAGACATTTCAGGTTTTCTAAGTACATTCTTGATGGGATAATTAGTTTGAACATATATTTTATGTGTTTCAAAATAGTGCCTTAACTTGATAGAAGCCATTATTAAAGCTAAGATAAGTTTTTCGAGATGTGAATACCTGGTTTCAACATCTAGTAGAGTTTTACTTACATAATAGACAGGATGTTGTTGCCCTTCGAAGTCCTTTACCAAGCCAACACTTATTTCATTCCCAGAAACTGCAAGATACAGCTTGAGAGGTTCTCCATCCTCAGGTTTCATCAATAATGGAGCTGCTGTAAGATAATCTTTCAGCTTCTTCAATGCTTCTTCATGTCTCTGTCCCCAGTCAAATTTATTATTCTTCTTCAGGATGTCGTAGAACTCCTTGCATTTCTCTGAGGATTTTGAGATGAATCTATTCAGGGCTGCTATCCTGCCAGTTAATCTTTGCACATCCTTGATATTTCTTGGGGATTTGAGGTCAAGGATGGCTTTTATTTGTTCAGGGCTAGCTTCTGTCCCCTTTTTTTGTTACTAAATATCCAAGAAACTTTCCAGCTCCCACTCCAAAGTGGCCCTCTTTTTGTTGATTCCTTATCCTTTCACAGTATTGGACACGTATCTTAGTACACGTGTCATCTGTTGTATGTTTGAATTCCTTAATTTTGTGAAGGTCCATTGTTGGGCTTCATATCGAACCATGGTTTCATTAATGATTTAGTTATCATTACGTTGCTCGTAATGCTAACATTCTAGTCCTGATGCGTTAGGCCATTGTGGGCAATGAATCTTTTTGTATTTTGTCGATGAATTCTTGAAATCGACACTTCGGTTGAAATCAAATTGTTGAAAATTGATACAACACCATGCGGTGTATACAATCGATTTGTAATAATGGGTGATCTTTATTGGCGTGCTTCTTCTTCATCAACTTGCTTGTGACTGTTTCAAATCCAAACACACCTTGCGGCGTGTAATGGAAAAGTTGGTGCGCCAATTATTTCGTTTGCGGTGCGCCAATAGTATTTGTTGACAAAGTCATTGATAGCACGTTTGGGCGTTTGGATGCCACTTTCGCGTGCTAAATTATTTTGGATGTTATTAATCATAACAATGTTGATGTTTTGTGAACTAGGCAAACTATCGTAGCTTGTCTATCCACCATTTGCCAAGAGTAATGTTTCAGTTGTATCGCTCATTTGAAACTAATTGAGTATATGAACACTCTTCTTTCTTTTCGAGTGTTGGAATACCGAGTCGTTCGATCTCATAGCATGTCTCCTTGGGGAGTCTTGCCATTGTTTTTGTAAAGCGGTTATTGTATATGTGTATATTGTAGAGGACTATTGGTAGTCCCTCACTTGCCACAAACAATCCACAGATATTTTTTTCAGAAAAAATTGAGCGATTGATTCTATCAATCAAGCCACTGTCCACACATTTGCAAATCGTGTGGAAGATTGAGAATGTATTTGTTTTCATTGAGACTCGTTCAAGTGGAACATTTGAGGTTTGATACCTAATGTCCTTATATTCTGTTGATTCCGAAAGTTTATCTTGTCTCATTTGTACCGGCAGGTACCTCAACTCATTCGTTTTTATGAAACTTATATTGAGTCTTCTAATATATCTTAGCTCAAATTTCGAGGACGAAATTTCTGTAACAGGGGGAGAATGTGACAATCGGCAAATTTCGATCAACGTCCAATGTAATTTTAATTGCAATTCAATGTAATTAACATGGTTTATGGTTAATTTTGAATAAATAAGCCGTTACGAGTCCTACGATGTCATTCTCGAAGTTCGTGGATGCCTTGATGCTTTTGAAGAAAGACTTGCGCGTGTTTAACGTTAATGAACCGACATCGGTAAATATTGGGTAAACTGGACTAACATAAAGTTGTTACATGTAAATAGGACACGTACTTGTTATTGAAATGATCGAATGTGAAATTGGTACGAGAAATGGCCAGAAACATAGCGTTTTGCAAACGCGGAAAGGAACTGACGTGGGTTCGGGCGTCGAAATACGTGGTTTGTTTAACCGTAATCGTACTTCCGGAACAATTATTTATTTTAAATAATGTTGTTTATTGAACTTCAGAAGTTAACAGGTCATTAAACGAAGAAAAATCGTGGTTGAATGACAGTTATGTGAACTAACGACCAATTCGAACGTGCACGATAATAAAAACCATCTCGACAAAAATTAATATTTTGGAGGTTAAATATAATTATTTGAAGTTATTAAAATAATTTCTATAATTTTCGTGGGCAAAAACGGAGTTCAGAAATGAGAACGGGGCAAAACGGAGAAGTTGGTACGCGGTAACGGGCCTTGAACCCAATTCATAAGGCCACCTATATATAGTATTTTCATACAAAAAATCCTCATCTTTCCTCTTCACTTTCTCTCTCTAACACACAAAACTCTCTAACCTCTCTCTAGAATCCGGCCAAAATCCGCGACTGTCCGGCGGTGGTCCGGCGGTTTCCGGCAGTGGTCCAGCGACTTTCCGGCAAAATTTTCTGGCAAAGTTTCCGGCGCGTGATACCCTACCCCCACGTTTCTCGACGTTCCGGATGCAACGGTGAAGTCCGTTTTCCCAGAAACGGCGTGGTTTGGGAGATGGAGCAACTCCGACGACTTTTCCGGCGAGTTTGTTTTCAAGTTTTCTTCTTGCAAACCTTTAGATCGGGTCTTTGGGAGTCTCCATGCAAATTTTTGGGCCTTTTTGTTCTCCGGAAAAATTCCGGTGACCGGTGACTTCTGACATAGCGTTTGGGAGACTTCCGGGTGTCCGTTTTTAACGAAAAATATATTTCCGGGATCCTTATAACTAGTAGATTCCATACGAAATGGTTTCGTCGTGAAATATTAATATTTTTCGGACACGTTTTCGGAGCCCGAATGCGTTCAAGGCGGGTTTTGAAGTATTTTTATGTTGAGTGATGATTTTGGTGTTTTTCGGTTAGTTCCGGTGATGTTTTTGGTGGTATTTAGTCTCGGATGTTTTTGGGGTTGTTTCGAGCCCGGTCAAAGCTGGTCAAACCTGGTCAGATCTAGTCAACACGTCGTTCTAGACGTTTCTGGTTGAGCGCGCATGGAAATGGTTGTGCGAATATAACAAGTGCGCAACTTGGGTAGTATGTCGTGTGTAAGCGCGTAAGTAAGATGAGTCACGATCGGTTCGTCGAGTTAAAGCGTATTAAGACTCGAGTTAGTACACACGAGTCTAGATAGTTGGATAAACTATCTTTTAGCCGGATAATAGGCTAGGTTTATATGTTATAGACTTTTTAGGTGTCCTTTGTTAGTAATAGGGCACGAGGAAGTCGTTCAAAGCTTCGGGCTTTGTTTGCTAGCTAAGCAAGGAAATTAAGGTGAGTTCATGACCCCACTTTTTACTGTTTTATAAATGTTTTCGGGGGGAAGACATGCTTGTTTTATGAAAACCTATTTATATTAAAGCATAGCAAAGTTTATGAAAAACTTGTGAAGTTACAATGCTTTTATAAAATCGTACGTGGGTAAAAAGGGAAATGAAAGTTATGAGTATTAAAATGTGCGGTAACTGTAGAAACTCGAAATGGTACATAAGATGGGCACATGGGTAACGGAAAAGTCTAGTGGGACGTGCAGTCTCCGCAGTTAACTGTAGTCATTAATACAAAGTGATGTAGCCGTAGAATATGAGGATAGTACTATCGGTCCTTGACGGGGACCCACCCCCGGTTGATTAGCGTCAACTCGGATGGACCAAGGGGTGTTACGATATTCTAAACTTGTTGTTACCACTATAACAACGTGCGGGGCAAAAACAAGTAGTCTGGTTTTGGTTACGGGCTCATGGGGACGCCATCGGTATTAGGATTGGCAATCCTAAGTCTATGTAGCACATTTCTTATGTTTGTTACGCGCACTAACTTTTCAAATAATGGTTATTTTATTTGATCATTTCTGTTTTCGGCGTACGTGATTGCCCGGTGGGTAACTCCGGGGAAAAAAAGGGTTTTCAAAGTAATATGAGAAAGTTTTTCAAAAGTTATTGTGGAAGTCTACTTTTGGGTTAAAGATTCGATCGACAAAACTTGGATATATTTATCTTTATGGGGAGGTAAATATATGGCAAAGTGAGTCGAGTCGAAGGTTAAGAAAAGAATACCCTGTAAGAATTTAAAAGAGACTTTTATATGTATATTCGATCGATGAAACTTGGGTATATTTATCTTTATGGGGAGGTAAATATATTGCAAAGTGAGTCGAGTCGAAGGTTAAGAAAGGAATAACCGGTAAGGTTTGAAATGGGATTTTTATGTATTTTCCCAAATAATGTTTTTGTGTAAAGAAAATAAACTTTCTCACTAGTGTTTGCAAATATTTTTCCAAGTGATTTGAAAGAAAAATGGGTTATGAACGATAAACATAAAACCATGAACTCACCGGCTTTATGCTGACTTTTTAAGCATGTCTTTCAGGTCTAGATTTTGGCAACGGCATGGTTGGAACTAAGTTATGTCTTGGGATTGGAGGCCCTTGAAGGCTTAGAAAAAGGCGTTCGAAACATGTAGAAGTCTTAGTTGAAATATTCCGCTGCGTAGTAAAGGTGCCAAACGTTCACAACCGACGGAAAAATCGGGGTGTGACAATACTAAAAAACACGAAACGTAACACGTACTACTGATCATATGACAGTATGAAAGTAAAAACAGAACAGGAAAACATAAAACTATATAGAATCATTATTAGAGATCGACGTAAAGCAGAACCTAATCACAGCTTCCTTTTCCAGTTCTTCTTGCACTTCCTCTTCTTCTCAGGTGGTGCCGGCTTTGTTTGAAACACCTTCAACTTGCAGATCTCAAGATGCTTTTGGAGCTCGACAAGGGATTTCAGCTTGGTTTTGCAACCGCTGCACTTAAAGTTGGCTTGTTCCGACATTTTGGTACGTAGGGGAGGTTAGGTGAGTGAGGTGTGAGAATGAGAGTGAGGAGGTGAAGACGTGAAGGATATATATAGAGGAATGGGAGTGGGGAAAGTAGGGGTGAGCAGCATTTCAGCATTTCAGCATTTCATGGTTCAACGATGTAAAATTCGATTTTTTTGTCAAAGTAGTGCAATAGTCCATTTTTTTTGTATCATTGGAGTGTGTTAGGGGGGATATTGTGAAAATGGTGAACCCGCAACTTCAAGTTGCAGGTATTGCTTATGTGGACATATACATACTCGTTAGCATGACTTATTAATAGATTGATAAGGTATAAAAAACTACAAACTATAAAAATAATCCAATAAATATGTATTGTTAACGCAAAAAAAGAAAACAATACTCTTGTTTAGTCTTTTCACTATTGTTTTTTACGTCTTATTTTAATCATTTCACGTAATGTTAATACAATATTATTTATAAGAAGAACAATGTATTTTTATTTTTCATGAAATATTTTTCAGCTAGATGCATATGTATAGATGCGATATATTAGATAATATGTTTAAAACCTTTAGGTCCCGGAACCACACAGCCTTTTAAGGTTCGGTTTGTGGTTCCTAATTTCAGCAGTAAAAGGGTATACGGTTCTAGTGTGTCCGGGTCGGTTCGGGTCAGTTCCGACCCTTTGCACAGCCCTAAACAAGAGGATGGTGTTTTTATGGTAAATTACGAAAACGCCCTTGGACCAGATTTTTTACGAGAAAATAACCCCCTCACGTCTCTTTGGAGAGACGGATCACACATTTCGAGACGCTTCAGACGTCTCCGAAGACGTCTCCAGGTCCAGTCTATTGCTACCGTTTTATTTTTTGCTACCGTTTTGCTACTATTCATTTGCCACTTTTTTGCTTCCGCTTTTTGTCACCATTTTCCTACCGCTTTTTGTCTCCACTTTGCTACCGCTTTTGGTAATTGAACATACCAATATCATCATCTCGATTCTCTATTTCAAATCTGGTAAATAATTGCCTAAAATTGTGAGTTTCAACTAACGTCATTAGTGTGACTTAACGGTGGGTGCAATGAGAAAAAATAAATTAAAACGTGGGACTGGTGGGAAGAAAAAACTTAGGTGGTATTATTATTGGCCAACAACAGAAAGGTGAAATTATTACAATCCAATTTTCCTTTTTTTTTTGCCATTCATTGTGTCTTTTTTCCTCAGAATTGGGTTCTACTTCTCAGCAATGTGTTATATTTTGCTATTCATTGTGTCTTTTGTATGTTTCTCACTCTTCTCATTTATTTACCCTTTGTATGATAACTTAACCCATGTGGGACTAGCCCACTAAATAGAAACACTTGCCTCTTAGAGGGAGGCCCTAAATTCAAACCCGCACAAGATAGTATTTTTGTAATATTTGGTATAAAATAGAGTAGGAGTAACATTTTTGTTAAAAAAAATGGACCATCTACATCAACGAACTTCTACAAAGTGTCACTTTAGCGCTATATCATATTCCAAATTTCCTTCGAAACCCCTCACTTTTTCTAAACTCGTCAACTATAATATATGTAAAAAAAACCTTTTGTGGGACAATTGTTATATTCTCAGGCCATCTCATTCTCTTTTTCTCGCCCATTTTCCACTTGCTTTATGCGCTACTTTCTACTTTCCCTATTCTTCTCACTATGGCTGCAAACAAACCGAATGAACACGAACAAGACCTTGTTCATGTTCGTTTGTTAAGGAAAATATGTGTTCACGAACGGTTCATGAACACTTACCAAACGAGATTTTTTGTAGTTTCCATTGGTTTGTGGGTGGCTCACTATTTTGAGGTTGTAAACCTGTAAACGGTGCAATACATATCCATTGCTACAGAAAAATAATGTATAGAAATTAACATAAAAGGAAAAATTTGATCGAGACTCCAATAGGTGCAAAGTCATCATCTGAAAAAACAACCAAAACATCAAACAAATATTCATTTAATTTTAAAGCTTACCATTGCTACAACTGTATGTAAACAACAACAACAAAACAAAGATCTTGAAAAGCAATCTCCACCCCTCTTTTATTCTTAGTTTTTCACCTTGTAACATAAATGACAACCAAACTACAATTCAAACAAAATCAGTTACTAATTCTATCCCCATCATCCCTCCCTCCCTCTCTCTCTCTATCTCTATCTCTCTCTCTCCCTCTATCTCTTTCTTAACACATTACAAACCTAGAAGCCAACAACAAAAACAAAAATTGACACCACACAACCATAACTCTGAAAATTACTACCAAAAACAACGCAAGCAACATGACCGGATCGAAAGCACGAAACATCAAAAGCCTTAACCTCATCGTCATCAGGTAAACATCATATTTGAAACCCCTAAATCTGAAAACCTTAAAAAGTAAAGACGCCTCAGATGAGTGGTTACTCATCATCATCGGCTGGAAAAGCGTCACATGCCGGAATCCGACCACCCACCACTCTTTGATGACAGTATTCCAATCATCACGGAGCCACAAATCATGAAAAAAATGGGGTTTTACATAGTTTTTTTGTCAAACGATTTGGCTCAAATATGGTATTGGACCGCCATGGCTGCAATCGAGGTTGCAAATGGAGGAGAATCTCACACATGCCGTCCTCTGATACTGCCACGCCAAGAAATGATCTTAAACTCAACCATCATAGCCAGATAAAAGAAATCGCCGGCATGCAACGACGGTAACTGTTACAGCAACGGTTAGATGAGAACCAGCGTCCCCCAAACCCTCTCTCATATAAATGAGAGAGTAAGAGTACACAACCGTGATGGTATACAGATTTAATCGTAGCAATCCTCGCATTCTTCGATCCCCACAACAAACACCGTGACGATCGAAAACGGCGCACGGTGGAGGTCGATTGCAAGCAGAGAGAAAGAGAGTCAATGAATAAGAGAGAGAAACAACCGGCCTAAATATGGCCTTGAAGCCTAGTCTTTATATCTCAGCTGAAGTAGATGAGTCATGAGTCACCATAGCAAGTGGCAACAGGAAAATTAAGCCCACTTACAAACCTCGAACCCAAACAGCTCTCTTAATATACTAACACCCACACCAGTTGCTCTGGAAACAATTTTGTTAGGATATTTAAAACAAACAATATAAATAAGATTAAAACCGGTAAATATTATATAAAAAAAACAAATGAGCTGCTGCCATGTGGTAACAACACTATTCATCAGCCTCCATAATTCAGTATATAGGATAATGTATTTGGACATCTCAATAGGTATATTTAACAAACTAACATGTATACCCACTACTCACGGCCACGGGTATGCGTGATACCCGATAAATACCCCACGAGTATTGGACATGGTATAGAACACGATTTTACAACCAGATATGAGTTTGAGATTACCAATACCCGAACTCAACTTATTGTCATCCCTACCAACCCACCTATTTTATCATTCCAATTATAACATCTAAGATATGAAAATTGATATTTAGGATAATAGGAAGATGAGATGGAGTCATATGTTAACTTTTAAATACAATATAAATAAAAACCTAAGTTGTTGTAAGTGTCATTACAACATTCAACCTTGCACTCAAATGCTTAAATAATACAATTCTAATAGTATGATATTGTGATCATAACCAATACTTCAGTTATTTATAGAATTAAAAAATGTCAAAGTTTTTTTTTCGATCCGCAAACCCATATATTGTGGATTGAAATTATTGCAAGGTGAGGGACTTGTCCCACTCAAAGTAGTGGCACAGAGGATAGTTAGGGCTTGCAGGTGCTCCAAACTCTGCCCCTTTTTTTGCTCCGTAGTGTAATCTTACGCGTTTTCATCCGAAAATTTTATACATACATTAAAATTTCAAGCTCCGCCACTGGGAGGGAACCAGCCTTGACCAACGAGGGCCCTTAATGTCACACCCCGACTTTTCCCTGGTCGGTTGTGACGTTTGGTGCCTTTGCCAACGCAGCGGAAAGATGCATCTAAGACTCTGGTTCCCTGAACGCCAATTCTAACCCTCTAGGGTCCCCGGTCCCAACTGCCACCTACTCCAACCGTGCCGGTACCATAGTTTAAACCTGAAAGACATACTTAAAAAGTCAACATAAAGTTGGTGAGTTCATAAGTTTTTGCAAAATGTTATCAAACATTACCAAGTTCCAAAAGTGTTACCATGTTCACCCTGTCAATACTATGCAAAATGTATACCAAAGTACGCTAGCTAGGCGTATGTTTTGTTACTACTACGATTGGAAAACCATTACTAACTCGCAAACCAGATGTGATGCCCGAATAGTAAACCGTTCCTGTTTGAGACAATATGCACCCGCCCGGCCCTCCAAGCCGACGAGTGGGGTTGGTCACTCCCAATAGATCTATTCACATTTCCCCGTTGTGCTAACCCGCACATTCATGGTTTCCCCCCGGGACTTCCAAAGATCGTATAGTAAACCATAGAAACCCATAGTATGACAGTTGTTACCAAAACATAAGTTTAACACATGTTTTCTCCCCCAAAAAGTGAAACCAGTTAAAAGTGGGGCCGTGAACTCACGCAACCCGTTTCATTTTCCAAAACTTTGTTTCGCTTTAAGTTCCTCAGTTTTTCATAACAGAAGCATGTTTTCCCCCCGAAAACATTTACAAAAACAGTAAAGAGTGGGGTTATGAACTCACCTTAATGTCCATGCTAAGCTAGCAAACAAAGCCTGAAACCTCGACCGACTTCCTCGTGCCCTAATTACCAACAAAGGACACCTTAACAGTCTATCACACATAAGCCTAGCTTATTAACCGCTTAAAAGATAGTCTACCCGACTGCCTAGACTCGTGTGTACCAACATGAGTCTCAAAACGTTTCAACTCGACGAACCGATCATGACTTATCTTAATTCTCGTGTTACATACAACATAGTACCCAAGTTCCATACTTGTCACTATTTGTATGTAACCAGATTGGACTAACACCCTGAAACGTATAATTGTCCTGAATCTTACCTCGTCTCGTAATCCGTATAAATATGTGTCCAATATAATTACTCTTAGGAAAAATGCTCTTTAAAGAAATATATGTTTAGTTATTAAAACCGATTAATAACAATTGTTACTTTATCTTCAAATATTGTTTGAAAACCATCTTAATTGTTACAAATAGCTCGTCTTTAAAAATATTTCAGTTTGTATAAAATGTACTTGTCCAAAACACTTAGGGAAACTTATTTATAGAAATAGCAGTTCGTTACTCTTTGATTTTATAAAAATTCGGGCAGAGTTTCCTCTGTTTTTGTACAAACCAGACAACACCCGTTGTCTACAATTTTCCCTAAAATCATCTTGTAACATAAGTAATCAAATCCTTTTATCCAAGACTCCGATTCACGAGATTATACGTTTCGACATCTATCTATACTTGATCCTATAAATATATATATATACCAATATATATATATATATATATAAATATAGTCCGACAATATAGTCCAATGTTATTTAGTTTGATGTCCGATATCATAAGTCACGTCAAGTTAATCATTTACCAAATCGTCCGTTTATATAGTTACCGTTTATTATTATTCGGTCCGTTCGCGAGTCAAAACTATTTCATCCATATCAATATATTTATAAATTTATAATATTCATAAACATATTAATATTTACAAATATATAAATTTATAAACATACGATATCTAAAATAAATAATAAAATACGAATGTAAGTATACCGACTCGTACGCGCGTAACCCGAAGCCAGCTCGAACTATATGTAGACCGGAACGTTTGACAGATCTGACCCGTTGACCATGTTTGACCGAAGCTTGACCAGCACCGTGCTCCGTACCCCTAAACCCGAGCTGACCAGATCTAACCCGGAGCACACGAATCTGACCCGAAACACTTGACCCGAATCAAAACCCGAACCGAACCACAACCGAACCCGGACCAAAACCAAACCATAACCATAACCAAAACCTGACCCGAACCCCACACGATCCTGAACCTAACCCATCCGAGTCAAGACTCGAACCAGTCCCAAAACCGGCTGCTCACCATAATCGGACCACCATCTGAGTAGAACTACAACCACCAACCGGAAGCCACCATCGTCCCAACCCTACCGAACCCCTGCCGCGTTGAACCACCTGACTAAAACCCAAAACTCAGATCACGAACCTGGTCACCACCAAGAACCCAAACCCACCGGATCCGACCGTAACCATTGACACCATGACCACCACGAGCCACCGTCGGCTACAACAACCCCCCTCTTCAATCGGACCTGTAACCAACAAAACAAAACCCGAACACCTACCACCTATCGGACCACCACTTTACCCCGTCACCACAACCATCATCAATCTCGTTTCTGCTCGTATCACCCCGCCGCCACTGCTGCTCGTTTCCGGAGTTAAACCGTTGCGTCACCACCACTAAGGTGTGTGGTGGCCGCTGCCAAAGAAGGAGGAGAGAGGGACGATTGGGTGAGAGAGAGTGTGTAGAGAGGGAGAGGGAACCCGGTTTTAGAGAGAGAGTAGAGAGAGAGAGAGGCGGGTTAGGGTTTGTGGCTGCACAACAAAATGAAATGAGGAAGAAGATAATGCCTTTTATAGTTAGGGTTAGGTGTAGGTGCAGTATACCGCGTGTCGAACCCGCTTTAAACATATTTCGCTCGGTTTTGCTCAGGGTACATTACGTAATAATAAAACTTAGTCGGTTTTGTTCGATTTTTAAAACGCAACCAAACCGAGCACTTTAAATATTATTTTCGCTATATGACACGTGAAATTTAAACACGCGTTAAAATCGCGTTAATTACTCTGGTCGCGGTTTCCTTTATTTAAACGAATCGTAAGCTTCCGAAACTTTATAATAAATGACAATAACAATACTAAACCGTCGTTTTAATAATAAAAACCTCATCAGTATAGGTCCAAAGTTGCCGGTTGTCACACTTAAGGAGGGTACAATGTATGCGCAGCTAATGTGGGGTTTGTAAACCAAATGGTTCTCTCTCCCGCAAGAATAGTCTTGTAACGCCCCAAAAACCCGTTTCATTTAAAGACGTTGAGAGGCGGGATTTATATAACAAGATTGAGTCAAGAGGTTATAAGTTGGAGGGTGGATATTGTCAAATACCCAAAGTCCATATTATTATTATTATTTAAGAGGCAAACACCAAAAACACACACACTTGTGTGTGTTTTGGTCGAACATCAGGAAGAAGAAAAAGGGCTCCAACCCTAGTTCAACAACCAACTCAATCTAGCAAGGATTCAAAGGGGAAATCGATGCATGAGCCAGAAATCGACCCTTCAAGGTCGATAGAACCCTAAGGTACCTTTTGTTTGGTAGAATTCGATGTATGATTCGTGTAGGGTTCGAACCCCACATGAGGATTTTGAAGAAAACACGTTAAATTCGTGTTATGGCTTGATTGTAGGTGGTATTGATCATCTCTAATGGTTTAGAGATGAGCAAATTACTAGAAGTTGTTTTGTTGCAAAAGATGATGATTTTAGGTTTTCATTTAGTAAATTGATGTTGCTAAATTAGTTGTAAAGAGTAAAGATCAAATACATATAGTTTTTTTGTAAGAACTGTGAGAATCAAAGGGGGTAAAAAAAATTTATTTTTTTTTTTAAATTTTTTTTTCCCATGTGCTTAAACATTCTTTCTAGATGAATAATACAAAAAAAAAAATTAAAAAAAAATTTTTTTTTTATTGTAATTACGTCATTAAGGTAAATACATTAGTTTACACTAGAGTAATTATGTAATTACTCTACACGTAATTACTCTACACCAAATTTTTTTTTTTTTTTTTTTTTTTAGTTTTCAATACTATAATACATATTTAACAATATGGGGAAAAAAAATTTAAAAAAAAAAAATTTTAAAAAAATACCCTCCTTTGATTCTCACAGTTCTTACCAAAAAGCTATTTGTACCGGATCTTTACTCTAGTTGTAAATCCATATAATGGTAGAAATAATGTGTATTTGATGATATTCATGTGGAAATTGGTCATGATTGAAGGTGATTATGTGTATTGGTGGAATGTGTGTAGTAGGAGCTTGTACAATATGCTCTAAATATGGTACGCACACCAAGTGTTTGATGAAATGTCTAGATGAGAATGATATGTGAAGTCGTATGCAAGACTTGACAATTATGAAAGTAATATGATAAAAGATATAATTGATAGTAGGTTAACATGAGAATTGTGTTTTAGAAAGTATTCATGTGGGAAATTAGTCGATTGTATGTTATGGTAGGAAGTATGCATTAGTAGTGTGTACACTAATGCTTAAATACTATGATTGGAATGATGAATAATCTTGCATGATAATGAGATAGGAATGTGATGTTTATGGTGTGTTTTATGTGATCTAGTCATCAATATGGACATATGTTCTAAGTAGGAAGTTTGTATAGTTGGAAGTTGACTTTCTGAAAAGTCAACAATGGATGACTAACATGGTTATGTTTGCTAATATGATTGTGGGATTAAGGAAATCATGTGAAATATGTTAGATTATCTAGGTGACATACTTGATGATATGTTGGATTGCTTGATTGATAAACAATGTGGTAGTTAATCATGTGATATGCATATTAGTAGTTGACCAATGAAAGTCATGAGAACAAGTAAGTGTAAGACGATTGATAGTATGCGTAGTTGTGTATACTAACGGAATGGTGGGAATGATAACATGAATGCGTAGGCAACATGGGCTCAAGCACAAGTGGCTAATGGGTCAAGTGTAGGCAAGTAGCAAGCATCAACTTGGAGGACATAGCGTAAGTGGTTCTTATTCCACTTAGGATAATGAATCTTAACATGTATATGTGTTTGTAAGTAGTATGAGGACCGTGAGATGATGGAAAGTAAATAAGAGGTTAAGGCTTGAATTGGAGTTTATAATGGAATAAACGTGGCTTCGAATGGATCGGCGTGGACGGGTCTAGAAGGGGTGGAAAGGAGAAACAAAATGGGAATGTGCAGAGTCCAGCGTAAGGGTACGGTGGCACCGTTCCCTTACGGTAGCCCCTGCACCAATTTTCCACCGTATGGCAGTGGTTAACCACCGTAGGGGTTTTGAGGCCCACCGTAAGGGTACGGTGGCCACCGTACCCTTACGGTGGCCCCTGGAAAGAAATGTTAATTTTTAGCAATTTTTGATGTTTCGCTTACGTGCGCGACTCGTAATTGCGTCTAACGCACCAATTAACATTGTTGGACCTTGTGTGGGACTTTGTAAGTGTGTAGCATGTAATAGTAACGTTGGTTTGAAAACATGATCATAGTACGAAATGGTACAAGAGCGTGTAGTTTAATTGATGCATTATTCGACGGCATCAAATACGGTAAGTAGGTTACCATGATTATGTAGATTGTAGATGTGATGTACATATGGGTTCTCATGCTCGGGTTAGCGGGAGAGAGTTTCTTGTATGAATGGTGGTATTATAGGTGGAAGTTGTATACTCGTATGTATTGTAGAATTATGCGAATGAATTGTATGCTTGTATGCATTGTAGTATTACATGTGGGAGTTTATACTAGTATGTATTGTAGTATTACATATGGGAGCTTACACTTGTATGTATTGTGGTATCACATGTAGGAGTTATGCTAGTATGCATTATGGTATTGTAGGTGGAGGTATATGCTTGTATGAATTGTAGCATTACATGTGGGAGTTATACTTGTACGTATTGTATGTATTGTAGTAACACATGTGGGAGCTATACTTGTACGTATTGTATGTATTGTAGTAACACATGTGGGAGTTCTATACTTGTATGTATTGTATGTTGTAGAATTATACGAAGGAATTGTATACTTGTATGAATGATAGTATTATAGGTGGAAGTTGTATACTCGTATGTATTGTAGAATTATGCGAATGAATTGTATGCTTGTATGCATTGTAGTAATACACGTGGGAGTTTATACTTGTATGTATTGTAGAATTGCATGTAGGGGATTATATCCTTGGATATATATATGTATAAATGTATATATTGCTAGGTTAATAACCCTTGTTATGAGAATGATAAGAGATGCAGGTATGTAAATACTATTGCAAGAGACATGGAGGTTCGGATCGGGGTAACCCACCTGAACTTGAGAGAAGGATTTTAGACAGGATCACAGAGTATTGTGGGATGCTACTTCGTGTCATGAGTAGATTACATGAGGTCATTCATTGAACTAACGTACTGGTTACGTGGTGGATGCAGGTTGTCTGGTCTACCTAATAAAGCAAGGGAAGGATGGAGATCGAGCGAGGAGGCGGGTTGTACGCGGTCACGGATACATAACCAATAGAGTTGAGTCATGTTGAATGTATTATGAAATAATTTAGGATGTAACACCAAAATCCTTAGTAGAACCGGTTTTCTAAACAATTAAGCTTGTTTTATAAATGAATTTTTCGGTTGGTATTTTTCCGCTGCGAGTTTTCTGTAAAACGGATTTAGGGTGTTACAAGTCTTTTGGGTTAAGTTCTCTTCTATGATGCACGAGGACGCCAGTTTTGGTGCAATGCCCTTTTCAGAAACGGGTTGGGGACGGAAACGCGTGGGGGACGGCTAGGAAACGTTTTCGGCCCGTTTCCCCTTTTAGGGGGACGTTTTCTGAAGTTTCCGAACCGTTTCCATTTACTTTAGGCAACAGTAGGCTGCTACAGTGTGCTTTGCGGCCACATATCGAGCAAATAACGACTTCCGATGATGAACTCCGGCGACGGACCTGAAACTTCTGCCAGAAATCTGTCCTGAAACAGAGGAAGATAAAGAGAGGCGGTTGCTGCTGTTGACTGTTGTACATTTATCTTATGTTTTATGCTTGTATGGTTATATAACTTTAGCTATTGTAACATTTAACCCCTCTAGATTTTACAACTTTATATTTATAGCCTAAAACTTGTAAATTTACATATAAAATTAGTTTGTTTATTTTAACTTTTAACCCCTCAATGATTTGATTATTGATAATTATAGTATTTTTGTAATTTGTTTAATATATTTTTATTTTTTTTATATTTTTTATTGTTGTACCCGTATCTTGGATTTTTCAATTCTGCTGTTTCCCGTACCCGTATCGTCGCCACACCCCGGTCCCGTACCCGTCCCAATGCTACATAGGTTCTCTTGTTTGGACTATAACACCATCCTTGATCCGTTATCAACCCACATAGTTTACCACCATTGATTGTCACGATAAGATACCGCTAGGAAATAGGAATAAACGATGCAATTTGGGGTAAATGATATTTATGTAGCACAATAAAAAATTTAGCTTACTTAATTTTCTTACAACAATCATATGCTCATCAGTAGATGAGTATGAAACCAAGTTTTGGTGTTCTCTGACCTTAAACTGCTTCATATATGGCATAAGATAAATATAAGAACACATAATCTTATATTTATTTAGTGAAATAAAAAATAATTAGTTAACATCTGCAAAAGGACTTCTGTTTGGAGATCCTGAGGTTACTTGTTGATGATATTTCAATTTGCTTCCATTTTCCACACAATTTTGTTGGTTTTCGCAAACAATACCTGTTGCCAAAAGATCTGTAATAGATGTTGTACGCATTGCCTCGATGGATGTCAAACTAGGCACATCTATATCATGTTTTGTTGGAGTAGAATCATGATCAACCTGTTATTTGTTATGCCAACATCAATACAAATCACAAGCAAATAACAATAAGAAGAGTAATTAAAAAAACGAAAAGGATGTCCGATTGGTGTGTACTCTTGTGTGTTTTTTCTTTGTATCTAGCTCCTTGCTAGGTAGTTATTTTTACATTAATGCATACCATACAAAATCCTAGGTAAAATGAATTGAAAGTCAACCAAAGTGTATTTTTAATGCATACCATACAGCATCCTAAATCACATTTTCTAAGAGGTTAGAGGACTATTGTAATAATATGCTTTGTGCAATGCCATTTAAAACATAGGTTTATTTTTAGTCAGGTTGAAGGTTGAAAGTTGGCCAAAATTTATTTTTAGTACATAAAACATCCTCAATCACTTTATTAGAAAAATCAGACAAAAATATTCCAAGTTTAGAGTTTAGGCTAAAAGCTAAAAGGAAATGGGTTAAAAGTCCCCAAGATATATTTTACAAGATCCTATATAGCTAAATTTATAAAACTAGATTAATCATTAATGATTGTAATAGTGGACTTCCTATAATCATACTGAACACACTAGCTATTTTATAAAAAAAATGGTCAAAAAGCTTTTCGGGTCAACCCAAACCTGTTTTAACACCTCTAGTATTTTGGCAAGTACCAATAGGAATAAACTATGAATTACCTGATAATCTTTCTTTAGGCAGTCAGCTTGGTTTAGCATTTCTTCTGTTGTGTCACCATGCTTGTCTTTAAAGGATGTCAGGTGATCCATAAATATCCTTGACATGGAGTTAAACTCTTTTTTCATTTCTTGGTCCAGCATCAGTGAATCTGCTTGTGATACAATTTTCCCAATTACGGTTCAATGTTCATACGTACATAAATTCTATAAACTACTGTATCCACGTACCATTAGCAGATGATTTCAGATCACTAGCATCTGATTGAAATGCTGCATCCATAGACATGTGTGTTGCAGCAATATCTTCACTTCTGAGGTTATTTACACGAATCGCATCACTGTAAAAAAGTTTAAAGTGATCAAAAAATGCAACAAAAAAAGAAGTTGTGGTTCAAGTGCCAGTGTATACAATCAATAACGTATACTGTATATTACCTTACAAATGATTCTGTCTCAACCAAGCTACTCTCATTATGTTGATTGATAACTAACTTTGTGTTATGCCAGTGTTGTAAAGATTTCTCGACGTTGTTTGTACTGCAAGTCAAATCTCCATTAAAGTTAAACTAGCTTATAAATTATATATCATCTAATATTTGGCATTAATAAACATAAAAAATAAAACTTACCACTCCTCAAGGCAATTTTCCAAAGCAGTCTGATTTTCAATCAAAATAAATGCGTCTTCTGTATAATGAGTTTTCGATATCTCTATATATTCATTCACCTCACGTTTTCCATCATTTGATATTTGCAGCATGTCAGACAAGTCTTCCAATAACTTTTTGTTATCTTGTGAACTTGAATCGTCAAGTTTTTGTGATGCTCCAGTAACCTGATGATAAAATTGGTTATGGATTAATGTTTTTTTGGTCATGAACTCATGATATGTACAAAAAAGGGTCTTCCAGCTCACCATTGATGTTTGTTTTAATGTTAAGTTCTTTAAAATTGCTGAAATGCTTTCTATTGCCAACTGCTGTTCTCTAGCTGCATCTTCCTGTGAAACGAAAACAAATGTCTCAAAATTTAGCTTTTGGTCGAGTTACTAAATTCACATGATGTTTATAAATAGTTTATCAATAGCATTGCTTCTTGACCTTGAAGTTTCTCTCAAATGCTGCTAGCTCATGAGATCTAGTTTGATGATTTTTTTCAAGAGCTGCCATGAGTGTTGTAGCTTGCTGACTAATAATATTGAAGAAATTAATTGTTGCCATTGAGATCTCGTGAGCAGAAACCAAACTCTTATGTAGTCCCTATACAAGCGGAAAGAAAAATCAAAACAGTACCAAAAAAATGAACAAATTAAAAAACTAGGGCCAAAACAATGAACAAAAGAATGACTCACCTTTTCGTGTTGTTGAGCCGATAAAGCCAACATTTGCTTTTGATCAGCTATAGAGTTCTGAATATCACATGCTGCATTTTTACCCTCCATAACTGCATTTTGAAATATCTGTGTACAGATAATAACAAAATAATGTTTATGAACATATTGCAAGGAAAAAAAAAAACAGAATAAATTTATATGAGTTCATGGCTGAAAAAAATATATTCCATACATTCTCAACTGCCATTATTTGATCAGCTATTTTGGACTTCATATGAATCATATCAGAGGAGGCTTTTGTTTGCAGAGTGTCAACAAGCTTCTTTAATTCCATCATGCCTGAAGTGTATGTGTCTGTTATCTTCTTGATTCTAGATTCAAAGATCAGGGCATTCTGGTAAATACAAGAAGAGAAAATCAGTGGTGAATATGCAAATTACGAAAGTAAGTTAATAATAATATAACCATGGAAATAATTTCTTACATCATGTTTACTATCAAGGAACAAAGAGAGATGTTCTTCCATGGATCTCATTTGTTGTTGCTGCTGTGAAACTGAACTTATAAAAACTTTTTGCAGGTCCTTTAAGCTGTGATCTAGCTGATGGCTAAATGACAAAAGCAGCCCACTGTTTTCTGCTTCTAACTTGCTCTTATGATCTATACGGTATACACAACATTTGGAATATTAGCAACATAAAATTAAAGGAAAGAAAACATGACAACTTTAAGAGGAAAATGGATATACCTATTTTGGAAGATAATTTGGTCACGTCCTCTGATGCATCTTGTAGCTTGTTTCGCAGACCCTTTGCATGTTCAACTATACAGTTCTCTGTTATTTTTATTTTTTACAAAGAAAAAATCACATTTATTGATATTGAAGTAAAAACAAAGAGTTAAAGTCAAGATGTATGTTTGGTCAATTGACCTGAATCCAAAAGTTTGGAGATGATAAAATCTTTTTTCTTCAACATTAACATGGCTTCCTTATGTTTTCCTTGAATATCTAACAAGGCCTTGTTAGTGTTCTCCAAATTAACCTGAATTCAATATTAACATAAACTATAGTAAACCATAACTAAAGCGCATTGATTCATTTCTATAACTTTAGGGTTCAGTTCATACCTTGCAATGGTTAAGATCCCTTTCTAAACTCAACCTCTTTTCCTGTTCACTTTCATAAAGCTCACGGTATTTATTTACTTCCTACAGTTGAATAATAAAACATATTTATCAGTAACGCTTTAAGTAATTACGTGAAGGTATAGAAGCTAGTTAGCTTACCTTCTCATTGATGTTTAGATCAATCTCCAGTTGCTCTATCCTTTCATTCTTCAGCTGCAAGATGATGCAATCATCAATATAATCTAATATAAATAAAAAAAATGCTGACAAAGAAACTTGATTGTGAATTTAAATTGGGCAGAAAGTTAATGGGGCTTTAGTGGAATATTTAACAGGCTGATATACTGCTTAAACATAAGTGAAATGGAGTAATCTGGAATTTTTTAATCTGTAAGCAATGAAAGTATGAAACATATATCCAATAGCCTATTTTTCATTCTTTGTCATGAGGTTCCTTACTTAACTACAAAAATTCATACCCTTAAACTAAATTGAGCAGAAAGTTGATGTATTTGTAGTGGTTGCAATTTCAACCCGTATACTTATAAATGGGTTAGATTGAGTTGTGTTTTAACCAAAACGAATCATAAAAAAATAGCTTACAAAGTAACGGGTCAAATTAGTTAAAAGAGAGTAAATATTTCTATTGGTTTTGTAATCACAAATCTCATTACTTCTTTTTAGAAACTATTAATATTCACCAGAAAAAGCCCTGCATGTCAACGCAACTAATGCCGCCAATTTCAACCCATGCTAAAAGATGACCTATGTCAAACCGCCCAACCTATTTTGTAATAATCACTAGAGAAAACTTAGAGGCACTCCATGGATGCATACCTTCTTTTCAGCTTCTTCCTGTGCATATCTTTCATGTGAAATATACACACCGTTCTTTTCCCTAGCTGCTCGAAGATCTGCTTAACTTATAATATTATATATACGTTCATATGCAACATTACTAAATTATGTCATAAGTTATGATTAATGCAAAACACACCTTGTTTCATTTTCTCAATTTCCAAATACATATCTTTCAGAAGCATAGCTTTTGACATTTTCTGATTTGCCTGCAATAATAAATATAAATTCAAAAACATTTAGGTGTACGTATACATACAATTATACATCTAAGATATATAATAAAATCCATGCTGACCTCTGGCTTGTTCTTAATGTTTTTAGCACGATGTGCATAATCTAAAGTGCTTAATGTTTCTTCCAGACAATGAGCGGATGGAGAAACTGTTGCAATGATGCATGTTTTGGTTTTCCCGCCAAGTGAGTCGCGTAACAGTCTTGTCAACTTACTGTCCCTGTATAATTAAACATATAACATGTTGTCGATTTGGGTTGTGTTTAGTGCTTACAGGTAAAAGCTACCTATATAGTTTCACTGATAGATTTTTATTACTATTGTTGTGAACCTGTGGTAATCATTAATAATACCTTAATTAAAAATGAACAGAAAGGACTAAAAAGTGGCCAACCCGCCACCTGTATTCATGGACCCAAACTTAGTACTAGAAGCTATCTAAACTATCAACACAAACCTGTAAGGTACATGACCCGAATGTTCTACAAGTGAATTAATTACACGGCCCAAAGTAAGCAAGCTCTTGTTTATTTCCCCAGCTTCCCTTGCTCTACTCTACAATCAAAATAAAAAATGATCATCATTAATATCAGACAGAAAATAACATTTATGGAAAATAAGAAAAAATGTATATTTATTTTTCCTTACATCTCGGGCACCTGATCGAGAAATATTTTCTGATCCTGCCAAATCAACAAGATTAAGCTTTCCATATTTAACAAGCTCCTCACTGCCAACCGTTGCTTGTTTGACATGTACGGTTATTGTAAAAACTGAATGAGAACGACTGCAAGAAAAAGAGCACTTAGGCAACAAGTGGTATATCTTCTACAATGTAGATTAGAGGTGGTTATGGGTCACAACAGGTTCAGGGCAAAATGGGATTGTGTGGATCAGATTGACCCTTGAATACGTGTTCATTTTTTATAAATAATTAATGTGTTAGTTATGATTAGAAAAACTATTCTTTAATCAAATTCAGGAGGTGTATGTGTAAAATATATACTTTTGGACACTTTCAAATCGTTTGACTAGTCACACCCATCTGATATGCTCCCCTTGAAACTAAACTTATTTATTTTACCCAATTTACATGAAACCCAATCCAACCCCCTAACAAAGATCAGGTGTAATAATAAGTCTACCTGCTGCGCTTATTTAACAATGTATCTGCTGTACGCCTTTTAGCAGCACCTCGTTCTAAAAGGTTGTAAATGTCATTTGCACTATACACGGCTTCTTCTTCTAAACCTCTTACAAAAACACAACCTTTTCCATCTTCCATTAATGAAATGGGCTTCTTTGGCCTGTCCTCTAAAGACCTTGTGCTGTCTTCTGTGGTAAGAAGGTCAACTATTTCTTCATTGTAAAGTTCCAAAAAAGTAACCTTCATGCTATAATCAGCATTTTGCGCTTCTAAAGTATCAAATATTTGACGAACTGCTCTTGGAATTACACCAGCCTCAGCAGGTAATTCTCCACCCTTAAATGTGAATAAAATAAAATTAAGTAAATGGTTACTATGCCATAAGGTATATGCAAATAAATCTGACTGTTTGAATGTGAACAGTTCAGTTAAAATGATGATAGAATTAAGTAATTGTTACTGCGTCATAAGGGGTGTGAAAAGAGTTTAACTCTTTATCAATTTTTTTACTACCTTATTTCTCATGCCTCCCTCCATTGTGTATGTTTTACCGGTACCAGTCTGACCATATGCAAACACTGTGCAATTGAAGCCCTCAAGAACTTCATTTACAATAGGATAGATGGCTTGGTCGTATACTGACCTCTGTTGTGCTTTGGGTCCAAAAACCTTCAAAAATTGTAAAAATAAGAAATTTGTTCACATTAAAAAAACATACATATTAACTGATGTACCTTGTCAAAGGTGAAGATTCTGTCCACTTGCTTATTAGCAACATTTTGCAATATAGAGACTTCTCTTTTGTGTTCATTGCATGTTATCACCTTTGGTACATTGCACTTTTGTTCTTCATCGGTTAAGGGCCTATGAATACGTTGGAAAGTTAAAGACTTGAAAGATATTTTAACTGTTTACAAGCAAATTCAACACATCCAGAATTGTGCATATCCCATAAAGAGCCAAGATCTTAACTTGATTATCCCATAAATGAAATGACACATATAAACCATACAAGATTAACAGAATAATAATTTATAAACACAACTGTCATGTAAATTAAAAAATGGAAGGCAAAGATTAAGACTCAACACGAACCATGTTAGTTTGGTCAATCAATCATACATCTTATATCTAGGAGGTTGTTTGGTAGCCTCTTAATTATTCCATTAAGAGTCTGCACTGAAAGCCTACCCCCTGAATCAGACTACATTAAGTGTGTTTGGTTCACCAGAAGGACACCTCTAAATCAAGCATCAAGCCTCTTACCCATTAAGTTTCAAAATAACGTTGAATGAAACTTTTACCCATTTATCCATTCACCTATGTTCATAACACTCACCCGATCACTCACACAACACCTCCTCAACCCACCACCACATCCGCGAACTCTGACCTCTGTCGTCAGGTCTACTTAATGTCCACATTTATAAAATACGCATATAGACTTTCACAACTGAAAATAACAAACAGCTTGAATCTATTGTTTCCAACCAATCTCACAAGTTTCAACTTTCAACCTCATATGATCTTATCGATTATCAATAATAGCAGCATAAACAAAACAAAACAAAACAAACCTTAATTTCAATTTATCCATGCAAAATCCAAAAACACATATAAATTTAAACAACAACATATACCTGCATCTAAGCAGAACTTGAATATTAACTTCACCGCGATCTTTCTCAACTTTACTCGAATTCCAATCAACGCCTCTCGAATCAGGCCGCCTGCGTTCCGGTCTAGGAGTAAGAAACGGCACCGGATTAGCCGCCATTCCAACTCCAACTTTTCCACTCTGATCCGGCGTCATCGAACTCATACTCCTTTTATACTCCATTCTTATAATCAAAAGTTTAAAACCCTAAAAAACACACATTATTATTATTATTATTATTATTATTATTACCGATCAAATCCAAACTAAACGCAACACCAAATACACAAACAATTGTTTAAAATTTTACCTGTGATTGAACAGCTACAGGCTGATAAGAGCAGTGAATCGAGATCGAAAAGCTTTGATTGCGGTTAGGTTTAAAATGTGTTTAGGGGTTGGGGATTGAAGGGAATAATAATAATATTATTATTATTATGAGATGGAGGTTTTTTGAATTTTTTTGCTAACGGCTACAAAGGTTGTGTATTTATTTGACGAATGGGGAGGTGGTGTGGGTCCGGTTTAGCTTTTTTTGTACAAAAAAATTCAAATGTTAAAGATTTTAAAATGAGGCGCCTTAGAAAACCTTTATATTAATTAAAAGTATATATTTTTTATTTAACATGGTGTGTAACAAATTAAGTTAATTAATTGATGGCTAAATATTTTTAAATTTAATTTAAAAGATTTGAAAACTAACTTAAGTAGTTACAGAATATAAACGATATCAATCTATTTTGTTATGCAGAAAGTTAGATGTAATGAAACAAAGCTAATATATTTGTAAGATAGTATGCAAGTATCAACATATCTTCGATAGTTAACCTCTTTTTGTGACGGTAAGGCCTCAACCCTCTTAGGTTTGAACAATGCAGCCTAGGACACTAACTGGGTGGACACAATAATATTTTTTTATATCTTTATCACGTTTTCTTTTTGTATTTATTTGATATTTTTACCTGGGTTAAGTTATTGGATTTTTATTGTCAGGTTGAGGCGGATACTGGATTATCTTTGGTTTTTAATGTAAATATAGATGTTTTGGTTTGATTTAGTTTGTATGAATTTTTTAGATTGATCCTGCAAATGTAAAACTTCGCTTGGGAAAATTTATTGTTCCTACACAATTAACTAATTATTTGTTGTCATTTTAACACAATTAAGATGATGTTTGACAATGAATTTGGAAATGACTTATTGACTGAAAAAGCTAATAAGTCATCAAAAAACCAACGTTTTTGTGGCTTTTGGAAATGACTTATTGGTTTTTCATGTTTTGTAGCTTTTGGAAATGACTTATTGTTTTTTTTTTTTAAACCAATAAGTCAATAAGTCATTTCCAGACTCAATCTCAAACACCCTCTAAGTCATGCCAAGTTGGTTGGATATCATGCCTTTAGACCACATGTACAATGCTCTAACTTTGTCATCATCAAGCAGGGTGTTACTTTTATTTGTCCTTAGTGTTCAATCGTAAAAAGATAAAAAAGAGGAGTGTATTATTTTCTCAATGATTGAGTCACATGATTACCAGTTTACCAAAATGACTTTTGCTAAGTGTGAGTAGATCGTGGTCCTACTTGAGAAAACCGAAGACTAACCTCAAACCCAAACCGACCCGATATGCAGACATAATTAGCAAACAAAAAAAAAACAAACAAACAACAACTTGTATCACATGTTAATCTCTTTGCATATAACATCTCCTCGGTCTAGTATCGGTGACACCCATTGCATAACATTGTAGATGGTGGTAGCTTGATTTTGAACCGTGCACAAAACCAAAACAAACTCCCATTCCATTGTATGAATGCATACAAGTTTGAGAGACACACTCCCTCTATAAGAAGGATGTAAGTTATAAAATACATATAGAAATCTTACCAACCCATCATATAACCCAAAAGATTATGATATAGTGAAAACTAAGATGAATCTAAATGTGTTGAGTTGATGAGAAACTATTCAAAATTGTTTCGCTAAAAGCTTAAATGACGCCATGCTTATATGAACTCAAGCGCGGGCATATATTGAGACTCATGTAATAAATGAGCTTGAACCCAAGGTTTACATATCAAGTTTAACTAGTCTCTCGAGCGTAACAAACTTAAATAAGCATATTATTATATAATCTACATTTGATATATTACATGTCTATCTTCACAAGAATAATAAATTATTATTATTATAAACTCTGTTAGGGAACACCAACACATGTTATATTCAAGGACTTTAAAATTTTGAAATAAAAATAACTAAACAATGTATTTTTTATTATATTAAAACAATAATACAAACACATAAATTAGTTAACCACAATCTACCACCACCACCAAACACCCCCAAATCTAGCTAACACACTAAATCTGACAACCATCGCACCATCCCCAAAACAACCACTTAGGTTACAGTTTAGTTTGCGCTGTCTAACGGCAACGATTATATTGACTTTTCAAATTATCCTGCTCTCTTTTGTTTTATGCTTGAAACCACAAATTCCAAAACAACCTGCTTCAGATTTGTTGTTACAAATTCTCAAAGATTTTACTACGAACAAATATTGGGTTCAGATGGTGGTGCTGTGTTACCGAAAAACATGAGGTGATAATAGTCGATAGTGATGATAGCTGATGGAGACGATGGATGTAATTTAGATACGTAGGTATTGAGTCTTAAGGGCGAGTGCGTGTGAGAGAGAAAGAGAGAGTGAACGTGGGGGTGGGGTTTTATACATGTTTTATTGTTTTTATTTAAGAATAAAAGAAAGTGAAAAAAAATATAAAAAACAAAAATAAAAAGAAAACATTGTCCCCCATCTTAACAAAATAAACAAACGAAGATAGCAAATTTGATGGAAATGACAACATATGACAAGCCTAAGGGTCCAGTTGTAAAAAAGTTTTTTTTGTATGTAACAAGCAAAACTGAGCTAACAAAAAATATTATGGGCGAGGCCAACAATGTTGTATGTAGATCAATCACTCGATAAGTCGATATGGCTGCGAAATAAGATAATGAGCCGAGATCAACCTTAGAGAACAAAAGAGTTTGGAATCAACCACATGGGTCAGTCAGACCAGACCCAACATCTTAAAGTTAGCCCAATGACTCGATTTGGTCGCTAAAGAAGTCTCGATAATCCTAACGTCACGTGCAGTGCAGAGCTAAAGAGTCATAAAAGTAGCAACGCTTAACCATGCAGTTAACCACTTAACTCAACCATGGTTACTTTCCCCCCTCATCATCTCCATCCTAACCTTTCTTCCTCCCTCCCCTCTCTCTGTACCAGATCTACAACAATTCATGCAATTTCCCACCAATAATAATAACATTAATAATAATAATATCGTTAAATCAACACATGCATCCAAATATTAATCATCTCTCAGTCCACGTCACGTGATGGAGACACAGAGGATCATCGAATTTCCTCACAGAATAATGGATAAACGACCCAGGAAACGACCTCGTTTAGCCTGGGACATCCCTGAACCTATTCCCCCTCCTCCTAAGGTTAATTCCGTAATTTTATTATTATTATTATTATTATTATTATTATTATTTTCAGTTACTTGTACGGATCAGGTTTTAATTTAATAGATTAATATGTTATGAGTGTGAGTGTTTTATTTATATGTTAAAACTGTTGAAGAACTTAGTTTAGATTACTTCTGATATATTGATGTATGATTAAATAATTATTAATAGATTATTATTAACATGTTGAAGAACTTAATTTATATAAGTTCTAAGAGATCTACAGTTTTTGTAAATTAAGTAATTAATCGATTAACATGTTATGTAAACTGTTTGATTAGGTTATTAATGTAACATATGATATAGACATATAGTGATGGATAATTGATTTGTATAGGAGATGTTAAATTTGTGAAGACTTGTGGTTTAATATAGAAATTGGATATGTTGAGGAGCTTAATGTATATAACTTATGTATGGTTAATCTGTTATTTTATTTGATTGATTGTTATTGTTTGTTTGTTGTGGAATTGTTTTAACTGTGACAGAATCGGTGAGATGTTCGTATTTTAGTTACTTGTGTTTTTAATCTTTTAAAATTTTTATTTCTGTTTGTAGAATGTTTGTTGAGTACGGATCTGGTTAATTTTCCCCCAAATTATACATTTTTTTTGTAAATTAAGTAGTCAACAGATTAACATGTTGAAAACTGTTTGATTAGGTCATATGTAACATCTGATATAGTGTTAGATGATTGATTTATATAAGAGACGATGTATTTGTAAATACTCGTGATTAGAAATTAGATTCATATTCCGGTTTGAAGATGTTAATCTGTTTGTATAATGTATATAAGTTGGTGATCTGATCTGCATGGGGTATATAACACACATTAATTTATAAAGAGTTTTTAATCAACTAAAACAGCATGGGGTTTAATGGTGCTGAATTTTCTACGAAGTTTGATTGTTCGTATGTTAATTTTAAAATTTGTTTGGTTGTTTGTCACTCAGGTACATCCAGCTTTATACTGTAGGCAGGAATATATAAACGGCGCAGTCCCTATTTTTTCTTACTCTTCTATATACTACAAAGGGATACCTCATAATGGTTCTCCTCCATGGAGACCAGATGATAAAGAAGGGCACTATATGTTTGCAGTAGGAGAAAATATAACTCCTCGATGTAAGAACACTACAGATCCCTAAATATTTTTTATGTATTTAAATTAAAAATAAAGCTCTAGAGAGTTTGATTAATCATGTATGGTCTTTTCAGAGATAATCCTTTTGGTTTTTCATGTTCATTATTTAAGTATAATGAAGTTTTTATTTAACTGATAGTTTATGTAGGTTTATGTACTTTTGTCCTCTGATTTAATCTATGTACAAAGCATGTGTTAATGATGCTTTGTTTCTTAATTGCAGATAGGATATTGAGCAAAATGGGTGAAGGTTAGCTATCTTCTTTCCGTTTTCTTTTCCGTCTTGATTTATAACTAACTTTTTGTTTGGATATTTTATTGATGTAAATCAATTGTAGGTACTTTCGGGCAAGTTTTGGAGTGTCTGGACAATGAAAAGAAAGAGCCTGTAGCAATTAAAATTGTCCGATCAATAAACAAGTATCGTGAAGCTGCCATGATTGAAATTGATGTTTTACAGAAGCTTGCCAGACATGATGTTGGTGGCTCACGGTAGGTGGTTATTTATTTATTTTTATTTTTTTAAACTGTTGGTTGTAGAATTTATAGTGTGATTGTGGTGTAAGCGGTTTCAATTTTGCAGTTGTGTGCAAATACGGAATTGGTTTGACTATCGTAATCATATTTGTATTGTAAGTATTCATCGGTGTTTGTTTGAGATTATTTAGTTTAGCAATGACAATGACGCCATGTTGTTGTCACACTTGGATCCGTGAGTTAAAAGAACTTCTTAACAGGTTTTTGAGAAGCTTGGTCCAAGTTTATATGATTTTCTTCGCAAAAACAACTACCGTTCATTTCCCATTGATCTTGTTCGCGAGTTTGGCAGACAACTTTTGGAATCTGTAGCATGTGTGTGCAAAAACTTGTACCATTTTTTTTTGTTTTCTGTTTTCTTTTTTTTTTATTCAGGCAAAACATGTCTTTATGTGAACTGTCATTGTTAGTCGTATTATTACTATATTAGTATCATTTTTCAATTTATCTTTTCATTTTACTAATGTCATGAGATTTTTCCATTGTCATTTTTTACTTCTGGCTCTCTAAATTCTCCTGCCTTTTTTTTATTGCAGTTATGCATGATTTGCGCCTTATACACACCGATTTAAAGCCAGAAAATATTCTTTTGGTTTCATCAGAGTATATCAAAGTGCCAGATTACAAGGTAGGACTTGGTCATGCTAATGTATGAAATTGAAATATGCACGTTGTTCATCAGTTTCGTCATGCTAAGAAAATAGTTAGAAATCAATTTACGAAATATGTCATTAAAACCCCGATGTTATCATAAGTTTTAAATAATTAAGTTATGATTTAAATGAAATTAGTTGTTTTTAGTTTCTAATAACTAAAGTAGTTAAGTTGAAACAAAGTAATGCGTACCTAAGTTATCTAGTGTAAAAACTGATCTATTATTTTGATGCCTACATTGAAGTTTAAATTGGTGTGATCATATTACTAGAATATATTCTATCTACACCATATACATGGGCATGCTATTTTCAATTATTCCACTATTGCCTACATGCCTCTATATGGTTATGTTGATGCTATCAGCCAAGATATGAATGCATGCATATTTTGTGTAATTTAGTAGTTCATATGGTGACAATGACAGTTTTTGGAAATGTTAGCAATTATGATGTTAATGTTGTTTTTCTGTATTGTTAATCAAGTTTCTCTCAAGATCTGGAAAAGAAGGTTCTTGTTTCAAAAATTTGCCAAAATCAAGTGCTATTAAGCTAATTGATTTTGGGAGTACTACATTTGAACACCAAGACCACAGTTATGTTGTATCAACACGTCATTACCGAGCCCCAGAGGTTATATTGGGTGAGTGTGGTATACTCTATTATCATGTGATCCCACATGTAATATCTATTTTTTTTATTTTTTTTTTTTGTCATTTAAGTTGCATGTTTTGTTGTACATAGGCCTAGGATGGAATTATCCATGTGATTTGTGGAGTGTGGGTTGCATACTCGTCGAACTTTGCTCTGTAAGTGTTCTATTTTCTTTAGATTAATTTGCAAATGTATAAATGGGACAGTAAATTACTTTTCGTTGGACTTAGTCCACAAAAAGCTGGTATTAAACAAAGGGCAATTGTCAAAACTGAACTTTGGATTTTTTGCTGATTTCACACTTTGGCTTCTATAACCTAACTTAACGGTCCTTATTGTAAAGTTTAGGGACTTAATCATTCAAAAAGGGACCTTTTTTAAAAAAAAAATACACAAGGTTTAGGATTAACCTGCAGATATGAATTATTTGATAAAGCTATCAAGTCTTAAAACTTGAGAAATCATGTCATGGGACTTATATATGTATTTAGTGATTCTCTTCTTGACGCTTTCCCTGAAATAAACGTTCTTTTTGGAAATATAATAAGAGAACTCATAGTGATGGGTGTCATAAATGATAAACCTTTTTAATTTGTTTGCTTTTTTTTTTCTTGTTTCTTTGTAAATAGGGTGAGGCTTTGTTCCAAACTCATGAGAACTTGGAACATCTTGCCATGATGGAGAGAGTTTTAGGCCCGCTTCCTCAACATATGATCATGAGAGCTGAGTAAGATATTATGCAACTCTTACATTAGAGGTGGCAATTTCAACCCATTTACTTACAGATGGGTCTATTTGGGTTGGGTTCATCTCAAACGGGTTGAACAAAAATATTAGCTAAAAGGGGAAAAAGTTTATGGGGTTGAAACTCTAGCCTATTTGTAGTGTATACAATCCCTTAGGTTGTATATATTCAATAATTAACTTATTGTAATAATTCAAAATGTGGACAAAAAATTGTTAATGGGTCAACCCTCCCTGCCAGGCCGGTTTTGACTCCCGTTACCCAACCCTTGAATTTTGCCACCTATACTTATATCATGGATACAGAAAAGGCTCTTACTGAAACCCAATCTTTTGTCAGCCGTCGATCTGAAAAATATTTTAGAAGGGGTGCACGATTAGATTGGCCTGAAGGTGCTGCCTCAAGAGAAAGTATGCGGGCGGTGTGGAAACTTCCACGCCTGCAGGTAAATAAGTGTGTGTGTGTGTTTGTGAATAAAAGTTTCTACACATGAAGACTAGTTGTGACATTAAAAATATGAAAACTAATTAAATTATAATAACTTTAAGTTTACTCCTTAAATATATGTTTGGAGAATAACTATATGGGGGAACCCATATATAAGATAACTTAAAAGACTTTGCTTTATGCTTTCTTTTATATTTTTGAAACATATAAAAGATGACCGACTTCTTGTAGCCTTCTGTTGAGATTAATGCTCATCTATGTGACTATGTCTAGTACTAATTATCATAGATTTTAGATGGCGGCTAGGTAATTTATTTTATATTTTCATCATAAAGTAATAAACTTCTATTCTGATATAATTTGTTGCAATTGATGTGCCATAATCAGTTTGGAAAGGTGGCGTGAATCGTACAAAATTTAGTTCATTTAATTCAATATAAAAACCAAATGATGGGAAAAGTTTACAAGGTATCATGAAACCAAGGTTTTGGTGTGGTCTCATGAGTTTACTGGTAACGGGTTTAAACGGTCAACAAAAGTTATATGTACCAGGAAACCAGGTAAAGGTTATAGACTTATTATTAACGAGTCCTGAACAACAAAATAAATTACCGTTAATTTACGTACACAAAAGTCCAAAACACAAACATTGCCAATTTTGATGAGCCCAAAATAGATGCATATTTTCATGTTCGTAATTTTTATTTCCTGAATGCAGAACTTGGTAATGCAGCATGTGGACCACTCTGCTGGGGCATTGATTGACCTCTTGCAGGGACTTTTGCGTTTCGACCCAGCAGAACGGTTCACAGCCAGGGAAGCTTTAAGGCACCCGTTCTTCACAGGTGATATTAGACGATACGGGTACCCTTTGTAATTGGAAAATTTGAAAGTTAAATAGAAAATTCGTGATATTTTCCTTAAATCGAAGCTTTTAATGATGGTTTTACTGTTACCTCACAAAATTATTTGCTCGTCATATTTTGCTTGTTTGATTGTTGGGGATGTATATCGGTTTCTGCTAATCGTGTTCAAGTCTCGTCATATAAAGTTTGTTGTCACAATCTATATGATTTTGGTTTGTAAGCGTATTTTGTTTGTTTTGGTATTTTATCTTGAAATGAAGGTTCGGGGCTGTCCAGGTTTGTGTTTGCAAAATGGATTTTGTGTTTTTAAACTATGCTTTTAAAGAAGGTAGGTATCAAGCTATAAACTACGGTTGTAAACGAGTTGGGTGACTTGGGTCGAGCTCGACTGAGCTCAAGGTTATCTTGTTTCGAGACACAAGTCAGACTCGTGATCGGTGTATGAATAAATTTTACACGATCGAGGTTAGCTTGTTTGGTATTTATTATTAGTTTAGCAAGTAGAGTAAATTACTTATAAAAATGGCAAAGTAGTATTAGTGGTTTTATTTTCGTTTCAGTTGGATCCGCCCTTACTAACCCTATCCAGATCATCGTTAAGTTTTTAGTGAAATGGCTATACACGGTACACCTACATTGAAAAACTAAACACGCCCATGCAAACCCTTGTCTTTCGACATTGACAGAGGTACGGTTACGACATAACCGTGGTGATGATGGTGGCGTTGGTTTGTAACGGTGATGGCTTAGTTGTGGTTAACGGAGATGATGACTAGTGATGGTTAAGTTCTGATGGTGAAGTTATAGGGTTAGGTGTTCGATTATTGGTGTGGCTTATAAAACCAAGATCTCTGACAAAGAAAGAGGAGCAACGGACGGGGTTCCATCGTAAGATTCAAGCGGTACGACGATGGTGAAGGGATGGTGATGATCGGCAACTCCGATGAGTACTCAGTGATGAGTTAAACTCGTTTTACCCACAAATCCTAGTTTCTGATGACTATAGATGTTAACGAGGGTGCATGAAATGTTGAGGTGCATTGAAAGAAGCAAACAAGGATGACGATGGTGGTTGTTTGTCGACGTTGACAATTGTGGAAAATGGAGTCGTAGAGTATGATGGTGGTTTACGTTGAAGATGGTGATAGCTAGCCAATGACGAAGATGTCGTCAGGCAATGGTTAAAGGCTGGTAATGGTGATGGTTGTTGATGGAGGTTTAAATAGCTGTTTAGGTGGTGGTGGGGGGGGGGGGGGGTTAATAATAGAACGAGATGGGGTTGATTCGGTTGGGTTGGGTTGGGTTTTATTTATATGATTTCGGTGGTTGGTGGTGGTGGTTGGCGATGATGTTGGTGATGGCGACATGTATAGCAGAGAACGAAAGAGTTATATTTGGGTTGGGTTTGGTTTTATTTATATGATATTTGGTGGCTGTGTTAGCAATTTTTAAACTAATGGTCTGTAGTAGTTATTTTCAGCAAACCGTAAAGATGGAAAAAGTATTTTACTCTAGCAAGTATATATAGTTTTTAATCTTTCTTTACACACACACACACACACTAGAGGGGTGCTCCCGTGATGCACAAACATTAGTATCGAATAACATGTAATTTTTTCATATTTGAAACAATTTCAGCGATAACGTACTAAAATTAAGAAGAATACAACATATTAACGTATGAAGTTATGGCTGTTTAAAAGTCGTGGGAGAAATTGGTATAAAAATCGATGATATGTTTTAAAGGATTTTACCATATGATTTATAAGTTGGATTTATACTCATAAAATGATGTAAATTACCTTTTGTCTTCCTTATATGTATTGCAATATAGTATTTATATGCGCGCTCATGCACACATACACACAGTAGAGGTGTGCGTGTGGGATGAGGCGTGAAACACTGACACAGATTACCACGTAATATGTTAATTTTCTAAATAAAAAATAAACTTTAGCAATATCATACATTAAATTGAATTGATAAAAAGTTCGCTCATATGGTGTTTTTATTTTGAAAAAAATTATTAACGTTTTGAAAAAGTTACGATTATTTAAGAATCACTAAAGGTAGTTGGTTTAAAAGTCAAGAATATATTTTAAATGATTGTAACATATGTTTGAAAAGTTGTATTACTTAGAATTTTAAAGTTGTGTAAAATTGTCATCTGCTCATCCTTCTAGAGACTAGAGGGGTGTCCGCGATGCTACGAGGAACACAAACAATGTAATCACGTAACATACTAATTCTTTTGAATTAAAAAAAAACTATTGTAACACTATATTTGAATTAAAGTTATATTTGAATTAAAGTGAATAAAATATTCTTTTTTATTATGATGTAATTTAGAACAATATATTGACCTATGAAAAAGTCATGATCGTTTATAAACCGTAAGTGCAGTTGGTTTAAAAGTCAATAGTGTGTTTTAAAAGACTATGAGGGTGTTTGGGGTTGAGTTTTGAAATGGTTTTTTAGATTATTGCGTTTTGAAATCATAAATAATCACTTTTTAGTGTTTGGGAAAGGTTTATAAAAATTGATTATTTGGGTTTAAAAATTGAAAAAGCAGCTCCACCCCTACTGCACCAAAACGCATAATCTATTTTGAAAAGGCAATCCTAAACACCCCCTATATCAAAATGACCGAGTAAAATGTCTTCCTAGGCCTCTCACCTGCGAATACTGAAGCTGGGAGTTCGAGCAAGTCCCGGACATGAAAAACGAACATAGCCAGAATCCTGCACCATAATGAAAGCTGTTGCCAAACCTGAAGAGAAAGCGGACAACCCGTATACAAGTGCTCGACTGTCTCAGCATGCTCTCTACAAAACCTGAATCACCTATTATTAACTTAAGGATATTATAGTAATTGATCAATCTTATATAAATGATAATAAGACCACAAACAAATATAATAAACATAAGTTATATTTCTTCTGACACTTGTAACTAATAATACTTTTGCATTTTCCTTGGTATTTAAACGTGATATTCCCCATTTGACAAAACTTGTAACATACTTTTTCATCTTGCTTAGCATTTAGCGTAATATTCCCCATATGATATAAACTTTGGCGAATTTAGTTACTTTTAGTATATACAATACAAAACTAAATAAACGCTTAACTATCTATAAACTAGTTTCATACTTTCAATAACTAGTCGTTCCACTAAAAACAAACTAGAATAGTTAAGTATAATGTGATCATAAATCATCCCTCCAAATTATGGCTCTCGATGTCCCGATCCATGAGGTCCCTACCCTAGTGTTTCAATGCGTCCCTCCGGTTCTGGTTTCTATCTATTCTTTAGTCGCGGGTTCACGCCACTATACTAGATAATACTAAGCAAACTTGTACATGAACCGTTTTTTGTTGTTCGAGTGGTGTTTTGATCCATTGTCAGACTAAACGGTGTGGGTTCGGTGAGGGGGTCGGGGAAGTGACGTGGCCCTCGTCCCCGTCCGGGAACACCGCCCCCCCTGCTTCAAATTCGGTGAAAACGGTGGAATATCCCCGTCCTCCCCGAGCTTTGTGATTGGTGGAGAAGAATTGAACGTTGGGGGATTTTTGTTTTTTTTTAATTGAAGCTTTATATATATATATATATATATATGGATGTGATGGATGGTGGTGGCTCCGATGCCGGCGACGGAAATGCAGCAGGAAGAAGAACAAACAGAGTGGCGACGGTGGTGGGGTTGGTTCCAGGTGGAGGCGGACGGCGGTGGGATTGGTGGGTAGAGACAGACGGTGGCGGTTGGTGGTGGTTGAAGGGTGGCGGTTGGTGGTGGTTGAAGGGATGATGATGATGAAGAAGATGAAGTTTGGTTTAGAGAGAGAGAGAGAGAGAGAGAGAGAGAGAGAGAGAGGGTTTGTGTGTGGAATGTGTGTGTGGGTAGACCGTTCACTTTTTTTTTTTTTTTTTTTTTTGCATTTAAATATAAATATAGATTAAGTAAAAATAATAAAAAAAGGAAGGGGGTATGAGGGAATTGGGGGAAGGCATTTCCAAACTTTGGGGGAGAAAATGGGGGAAATGATGTGGCGCTGATGTGGCACTTGGGGGAGTTGGGGGAGTTGGGGGGCACACCAAATAGTCTCATACGATACCTACCATGTGTTTTATTGTACTTGTTTATAATTTGTCCTAACTCAATTATTTTCCATTGGGACTTCTTCTAAAGTACTTGTTTGCTATAGGTCTTAATCTATCGCGTAAGATCTTGTCTTATTAGAGTTGCTAACGGAAGAGTGAGCGAAGTGTACACTCCTGTTGCGCGACCTTGTACTTGTTGCCATCCTATGATGATCAAATGAACCGTTGATTCACACAATCGATCAATTAAAAAAATATGAATTATTGGTTAGAATTACTTTTTGGCCCCTTCACAATTATAGGTATCTTTTTAAGCGAATAATCAACGTACAATTTTGGTATGTAGTTATCCCATAATTGCTGCTACAATCATGAAAAACTCTTTTTGTGTTGATTTATTATTTCATCTATATCAGAGGGTCACTAAGTATTTCTTTCCAGACAGAAAAGAGATTGTTTTATGTCTAATAAATAAACCTAAGAATATGTATTGAGACGCATGACAATTGACAAATAATAAAAAATTACAAGGAAAAAAATATACATATAAGATAAACGTAAAAGTTTGACCTGATATGGTATTTCGTCAAATTGATTTGCTAGGAATCGAGATGTGTTTGTGTCACTTTGGAGGTTTTACTATGTCTCACACGTATTAGAACATAGGAGTCGTCCCGATATTACTCATTTTCTTCACATGTCACATTAGCGTCATCTCAGCGTTTTTTTCATTTTCTCAAAATTTCTCCATTCGGGTATAAAGGCTATATTTCATGAGAAGGATAAAAAATTGATATGTAGGCATCATGTTTTGGATTTAGGTATGATGTTTTGGGTTGTTTTTGCTAGAAAAACACCAAATACAACAATTTAAAACACAATCCAATGTATTATAGCCATGATATTTATATCATAGTTAAAACACACGACTAAAACACAACAACGTAGAACACATGTTCTTGGCAATGTGTTTTATAATTTTAAGCTCAAAATAAATTGTTTTGTGTTTTTAATTGTTATGTTTGGTATTATTTTAGCCTAAACAATCCAAAACATCTTGAATAAGTCTAAAAAATAATGCCTAAATATGAATTTTTAATCTTTCTCACAATTCTTACGAAATAAGGTTTTTGTACCATAACCCCACCCTATATATATGGGTGGGTTCAAATACGAGATCTCTTAATGTGAGAAGTTTAGGAGAGGTTTTGGCCTCTTGATCTTATAATTAAATGGTTGAGATTGAGTAGTCTCCCAAATCTACAAATCACATAGGAGAAAACAAGTGAAATAAGTGAGGAAGAACTAGGACTGGCATATCGTATCAGACACGACCTGTTAAGACATGAACAAGAAACAGGTAAACACGAACACGACATGAAAAAACTTATCGTGTCATTTTTTCCAAACACGAACACAAAATTGTTTATAACATGTTAATACGATAAAACACGATAAAACACGATAAGACAAGAACTTGTTTATAAACATTAACTCTAAAAACGTATCCACAAACCAATGAATGAAAGACTGAACAGCGGTTGGGTTGAGGAGGAAGGGTGACGACGGACGGGTTATGGGTGACAGCGGACGGGGACGGTGGACGGGTAACGAGGACGGTGGAGTTGAGAAGGAAGAGAAATGATGACTAAGCGGTGTATATGTCCGTACTTTGTGATTTGAAATTGAAAATTATGGTTCCTTGATCTTTGCATGTGTATAAAGTATACCCACACCCCATATATAACTCTTTTAAATAAAATTATAAACATGTCTTAATGGGTGCTTAACATGTATTTAACCTGTTTAGACACGAAACATGTTAAGGCCTTATCGTATCGACTTGTTTAAGACACGGAGCCTGTTAAGGTCAAACACGAAACTTGTTAAGTTCGTGTAGGTTCGTTTCATGTTATCGTGTTTGTGTCTAAAATTGCCAGCCCTAGGAAGAACATAAATAGAAACATCCATTATTGTTGACTTAAAAAACCCACTTCCCGCACGATATTTAAATGGCTATAACTTTTTCATACGATAATATTTTTTTAAAAAAAAATACACCATATTAACAACATTTTATTCTCTTTAGTTTAAGTAGTTTATTGCTATAGTTTTCTTACTTTTATTTTATTTTACAAGCTACATGATTACGTGCTTTGGTATAACATTATGTGATCTTTTTTGTATAACGTTATGGGATTATGTAACATTATGTAATTACGTTATATACATTTTATTTTTAAACAAGTTTAACGTTATGTGATTTTGTAACCTCGTAACTCTTTATCTATACGATATATAATGCATTTCACAATGGTATTTTAAGATACACAAAAGTTAAGAACTTTTTTTTCTTTAATGCATAAGGTACAACCCTAAAATGAGGGTGAATTAGTTTTTCTAACACTTTTACACATTAATACCTTCATCTTAATTATACTTTAATTCCCTCATCTTTCTAAACTTTTGCTTATTTAAATAAGAGTGAATAGCCAAAATCGTCTCTGAGGTTTTCCCATTATTGCTAGATCCATCCAAAAAAGTTTTTTTCCTCACTTGAGCCACTGATGTTTCCCAGTTATTGCTAGATCCGTCCAAATGACTAACTTTGTTAAAAACTAACCAAATCTGAAGGGACATTTTTGTAATTTTACCCCTCTTTTAAAACCCAAATATTTTCCTCTGTATAAACCAAATGACATCATCATCATCAGCTAAACAAAAAAAATCCCTAAACCCTAACAGACTGAATGCTACTGTTGCTACTGCGAATTAGGGGACGAAGTCGAAAGGGCAAAACAGTCAATTCCATATTCAAGTATTCAATGCGTTCTTTGTGTTAGACATGGATCGAATTTAGGATGAAACTAAAATATAAGTCGACCAAGATTGATAATGAAAGGTTGATGCAATTAGCCGGCGCATGAGAGAACACAGCAGGATGTTCTGAGAAGAAATATAATTTGCTTGTTAATGTTATTCATAATGTAAATTTAGGTTTAGTACTTTGTTGTTGTACAGATTGTAGAGGATTATGACTTGTAGAGGATTATGACCTGATTTCTAACCCATTCTATTCTGTGTGCACTTCTTTTCAGCCCTCAGATTTGATACAAGGCGCTCCAAGATTGAGCGTGTTTGATGCGATAGATTTGTTAAAACATGTAAGTTCACTGTAATTACAAATAGCGATCAAATCAATGGAGAAGGCAAGATTTCCAGCCATTCTTCATATGATTGATTGCTTAGGAACTTGACTCAAGCTTCGGACTTCAAATATTACAAAAAAATTACAACGAGACTTGAGGTGAACAAACCGGTAAATGAAAATGTATGGTTAGAACGCAAACCGGTAAATGTGCACGTAAGCAAATGTGTGAGTAAAAACAAGGGAAAAAATCAAAACTAAATAAATAAGGAAAAAGACCAAACTACCCTTCTATTTTGTTTAGTTTTTAACAAAGTTAGTCATTTGGACGGATCTAGCAATAATTGGGAAACGTCACTGGCTCAGGTGAGAAAAAAAACTTTTTTGGATAGATCTAGCAATAATGGGAAAACCTCAGGGACGATTTTGGCTATTCACTCTTTAAATAACAGTTACACTTTTACTCCTCATTTTAAGCTGATCACTCGACGATTTTTAAACGGTCATAATTTTTTCATAGGTTAAGACTTAAAAAAACTATATCATAAAAACAAACATTTTATTCTCTTTAATTTGAGTATAGTATTACTATTATTTATTAGTTTAAAAAAATGATTTATTATGTGATTAACAATATCTAAGGGATAGCGATAACTGAAAACATACCGAAACAAAAAAAAGATGAAACCAAACCGAATCAATTGAAAACTGAGTTAAACAATTCATATATTCATAGCTATTTTACCTCCGTTTTATGTATTTATACCCTCATTTCATGTACATCTAGACAAAAATTTTAGCCAAAGTTTTGTTTTGGTTATCAACAAAAATTAAGTAAACCAAGCTAAAAACCGACAATCGTACAAAGTAAACTAAACCAAACCAATTAATCAATGACTTTGGTTTCATTTAAGACTAATAATTTAACTGAATTAAACCATGCATACCCTTAGAAGTGTCTGTGTTCCTATTGCGCTAACACCCTGCTAGTACTATATTATACCTATCCTAACACTCTTTTTAATACAAATAATGTTTTTTTTGTAGTAGGTGACTTTCTATTTGTGGCAGAGTCCATCACATCCCCCAGAAGTATCTGGGGGTCCCTAGCCACACACTCAACGGCATCATCAGGCCAAAGCCTGGTGTCGCGGGAGTGGCCGGCCCTGGAGAGGCAGTGCCCCTCTGTGCAAAGGGCGCTAGTGCTACCACCCGAAAAATTTCCCGCCACCTGCCACTTGACAGATGTTGAACCTTCCACAAGAGGCAAGCCTCTCTGGAGTAATACAAATAATATTTATTAAGTTTAAAACAATTACTTAAAACTTTTCATTGATAACAAAAAAAAAACTACATAATAATCATAAAAACATTACATAATATTAATAAAAAAACACCAGTAAAATCCATATTTTATTTTAGAATATTTCAGCACCGTTTGTTTAAAATTCTCCACTTTGAATTTGCTTGATGGTGTGTACGATTGTACAATAGGCTTCACGAGCTATTATGTTGTGAAAGTGACTCGTAATACACTTCCAAAAAGTACCTCAAGTGTGTGAGCCTGTGAGGTACTAGACTCTCTAAAGGGTCAATCCAAGCACTTGCCAAAAGCCTCTTCCTCAATTGTAGTCCAAGGCTGAGTGGGATCCGGATGGGTACGGGATGGGTACGAGTAGTAGTCACGTTTTTTTAAGAGCTCGTCTTTTAAGCTCTTAACCAGTTTTGATGGTCCTGGCTTGGTTTTGGGACAAATTCTAGTTGGATTTTGGGTACGTGGTCATGTTAGGTATTAATTAGGGTGGAAACAACAATTTTAGGGTGGAAACAAATACCCGAATTATGGTGGGGGTGAAAAACAATGAAAACGATTTTGGTGATTGATTGAAACAATGAAAGGATTGATGTTTAAAGAATATGATATTAAAGGTTTCGCGATTACGTGTTAATAAAAAAACCGTATAATATTTATAATAATAAAAAAAAGGTTTCATACTTTCACTAGGATTTATAAGAGGTAAATATTATATCTACTAAAAGTAAAAAAAAAATAAAAACAGTACTATTCATAACGGTCTCACATCTTTTTTACCACGTAAGACATCCCAACCCTGGTTAAAACATTACCTAATGACACTTTGAGGATGGCAAGGTGCTCTTCACCATAATCATTGACCACCTCAACCTCAACGGAGTGGGAATGAGTATAACACATTATTAGCTTGTTAAAAGATAAAACATCCTGGGACGGATGTAACATAGAAGCAGGGGGACATCTGTTACCTCTCGATTTTCTTGGCGAAGTGAAAAAAAATTGTTTTTTAATATATTTTTATAAAATGGTACCTTAAAACAAATTTTTCGTTATCCCTTAAAATAATTTTTATAAAATGTTACCTCTTGTTTTATTTTTTAAATCCACAGCGGAAACATCCGCAGCGGAAAACATCCGTTTTTGTTTCCAACGTTTACGGAGTTTGTAGATGTTAAGGGAAGCACCTGGGGTCCTGGCCGAACTTCACGTGGATAAAGCCACGTGGCAAAGCCAAGCTTACCTAAATATCCTTTTAATCTCTTTTAGCCAATCAAGTTCATCCTCTCACGTGGGACTGGACCCCACCTAAAAATTATCAAGATTTAATTATAAAATATTTTAAAATGATATGTTATCAATTATGGATGTTTGATGTTTCGTCTACTTTTGTTTATCTTACTAAAATGTTATGAATTATATCTTGAAATATTACATAACATAATAAAAAAAAACTGTTAAAAATGCTTTTGGATAAGTTGAGCAGTTATAAACACCGATACATGATAAAGAAAAATAAGAAATCTCATTAAACAGTAAGCAGATTTCATAGTCAGCTCATTTGTGGGTTGAATGAGACCGTTTTTTTTTGTTTTGTTTTGTCAATTACTTGAGACCGTCTTGTTCTAAATTTTGAACTAAGCTCAAACATGAATTGAAGCTTGTTTAAAAAACTAAACCGAACTTGAAAATTACCCTCAAGTCGAGCTCCAACTTCATATGTAGAATTCGAAGAGGGGAACTAAACTTTAGCTATATGTTAAATTAAACGAGCCAAACTCAATCTTAAACGATATCAAACTCACTCGACTGTTTTACAATCCTAAATTTCAAATTTTCTTTTTGAAATTTATAATCTATATTAGGATTTTGTTTCAATATTTGATTGTTTGGACAAATGGTTTTACTATATTAACTTGACGTGTTAAATGTTTAAAATAGTTTGTGGCATTTCAATTTATTTTATCATACTAACTTGGCCTATGATTTTATCATTTCACGATAAAAATCACGTTACATTTGAATAATGGGTTGTTCGAATGAATGAAATGAAGTTAGTTTAAAAAAAAAAAAATAAATAGATATTTTAGACAGAGGAATATTCATGTCATCTATCTTTGAAATGTGAGCTAGTTCAGGGGTGATATACAAGTAGTATATTCAAATTTCAATATTTTATAATATCAAATAAATTACTTTTTGGACTGATTAAAAATTTAGAATTATTTGTTTTTTACTTTGAAAAACAATTAAAAAAAAATGTTTTTGTGTATGTTTCCAATTCCATGTCCTATCATCTACCCACACCCAATTTTTGTTTTCTTTCTTCAAGAAACCCTTCTTCTATGTAGTGTGTATATATATATGGTTTACAACTTTGGAGAGAACTAAAAGGGTTTTTTGAGGGATAAAAATGGCTGATTCTTCTGCTTCATACATTCACATGGTAGGTTCCTCTTCCTTTCTCTCAATCTATGCATCAAATTTATCATCATACAAAGTTATGCGAGATTCGTATAACCAACTTTTACATAATACTTGATAGATATAACAAAAGTTGAAAGAGCGTAGGGCAAGTGATTACATAATTGTCTTAAGTGTTACCACCAAAATATATATTCATAAATTGGTCGAGACTGATTAAACAAGCTAAGTTGGCTGGTCTAATCAGTCTGGACTAGTTTGAGAATTCAAGCAATTAAAGTATGCGGTTCGCGTTCTAAACTTAATCATCAAGTATGATGTACCTTTGCAGGTGCATCATCTAATAGAAAAGTGCTTAATATTCAACATGAGCAAAGAAGAATGCATGGAAGCTTTATCTAAGCATGCAAACATCATGCCTGCAATCACTTCTACAGGTATTACTCCCTTTGAATTATTCTCTCATTTTTGAGTTAACAACCAAAATCGTCCTTAGGGTTTGGTCAGTTTGCTTGTCACATCTAAAAAAAGGTTTTTCTTTTCCTTGTCATTTCCATCCAATATGCTAACTCCGTTTGTTTATCCTGTTAACTACGTGTGATTTGACCAGAATACCCTTTTGTTAGAAAAAAAATGCTTCCTTCAACATGCCATTAACAAAACCCAATGAACTATGCTTCCTTCAACTTGGCATTAACAAAAAAATGCTTTCGGTTTTTGGCACACTAATCCACCCCATGTCTACATAAAGTTCTACAAACTCACTTGCTGAACACTACGTCAGCTTCCCTAGCTACCGCCTTTGCCAACAATGTCTTTTACTGTCCCATGAAGACAAAACTGTAAGATACCAAATCAATCAGGCATGATAAAAGTAAATTTTTTTGTAAAACCTCATGTTTTTAATATTTTAAAAATTATAAAAATGAGGTTTTATAAATATTTGTATTGTTTTATTATAAGAATAAAAGAAACTGAAAATCATTATAAAAAACAAAAATAAGTAGCTAAACAGGAAAAAATGCCCCTCATTTTAACAGAATAAATAAACGGAGTTAGCCAATTGGATGGAATGACAACAAGACAAACCTCGGGTGTTCAATTACAAAAAAAAAAAAAAAAAAAAAATTGGATGTAACAAGCGAAACTAGTCAAACCTAATGGACAATTTTGGCTCTTAACTCCGCAATTTTTAGTTGTTGGAACACTTTTTGATTTAAAAATCCATCCATGTTTCGTAATTAAAGATATAAACTATACACAAACAAACAAACAATTGCCGCCTTTTTAACTGCCTCTCGTTCTCTCTTCCATACACTATGTGCATCTGATTATACCATTTTCACACTTGTCTACTTAGAACATACCCTATATTTTGTAATAATTAGCTTCCATTTTGTTTAAGCACGTGTTTCATATGTTTTGTAAATGTAGTGTGGAGTGAGCTAGAAAAGGAGAACAAAGACTTCTTTGAGTCATATAACAAGACAAGAAGGGATCATCAAACACAGTCACCATCTTCTTCTTGTTAATCATCATTAAGTTATTGCAACATAAATGGTCTAAATCACGTGTACCTATGTATAGTTTAAGAGTTTGTACTATTTGATATCGTTGGTAAATTTTGTAATATTAGTAGACGTGAATGTTTCCTGCCATTCTTTCATCGTCACAAGGGATTATAGTGTAATAACCGGAAAAACATGGATAATGGGTGTTGGGTATATCCAAATCGTAGAATATGAAACATAGAAGATATGGGGATAATTAAAGAATTTAGATTTTAATAAAAAACATCACTTGTCTTTCTGGATGGCAACCCATAGGAGAAAACATAAACAAAATTAGTGATACAAGAGACCAGATGAAGAAACAACGATTATACTTACCTCTTAGGAGATCAGTATAGTGTTGCTCTCGTGGTTGCTGCAGTGTATAATCTTTTGCTCACCACTCCTGGCTTGAACCGCAACCTAAAAGAATAGAACAAGTGGGTCGTATGAAAGGAGGCGACCGCCTAGAAGTCACAATGACTCGTAATAGCAGAAACAAAAATTGTGTTGGCCCGGTATGTTGCGAGAGTGTATGATCGATTGATCGAGATCCTTAACAAAGGAGGTGTGGGCTCCTTTATATAGGGAGTACACGGGCCGGATACTACTAAGCCATAACCACGGCGATAGGCTAGGGCCCGGGTTATGGGCTTGCCTCCTTTCGGCCCAATCAGCTAGCAATAGACCAGAAAATCATGATCAGACTAGATGTAATAAATGCAGGAGAGAGGGAAAAGTGTACCGCCCTGCCAATAGTCCACGTGGCACGATGCTATTGGCTGCAGGCATATCTTTTCTGACTACGACAATCTGCGCCTTCTGGAAGGTCGACTGATGTGACGCCTGATACAAATGTGAACAGTGCAGCAAGTGGGGACGAGGGGGCTGCACCTTCAATGTTAGTGTTCAGACTTGGTGGGCCAGCGCTGACACGTGTCGTGGCTTGTGATTAGTCCGCGGCTGGATTGCATTCTAATCCTTATGTTTGGCTCCACTGGTGCGTTGGATTCCGTGAAGGTTTAGGTTCCGCAGAGGTCCGCCGCCTTGAAACACTTAGCCTTGTGAATGGCATTAGTGATTCCGTCTGCGGAGGTCTTGTGAGTCAACAATGTTGTGAGGTAGGGTCCGTCTCTACGCTAGGAATTAGGACCCTATCCTTTCACCAGATGTTACAACTTACAACCACATACAAATACTAAGAACTAATAAAATTCACCATATAAACCGGTTTTTGTGTGAAATAATGCTAATGGAAAGTATAGATTTAAAACATCATTCCGCATGTGAACTAACAGTAATATACATGTCGCACGTTGTGAATTCACTTGTGGAAATTCACAGTGAAACGGTATGTGTGAATTTATCTACTATACTATATAATAAAAGAAACTATGAGGGACACATGTATTAACTCGTGTATTACACGAGATTGTAACCTAGTATAATATGAATTCATACATAACTAGCTTATAAACGGAACCAAATTAATTACTTTTATAAGGACATGTGCCGCCTCCTAAGTCCTTCGTATTCTTTATAGGTTAAGATGTCATCATAAGTTAACTCACCACTTTATACATATACAATGGAATGAATCCTACAGTTCCAAAAGATAAAGATGTGTCAAAGCTTAGAGATAGATAATCCTAATGTTTTCAGTTTTTTCATCAAGGAGTCAAAATGGTTGGCACCCAAACCTGTTCGGGTTATAAACCGGATTGGGAAGTAAAAAAGTTTAACCTATCAATCGACCGAGGTTGGGTTTGAAATTACCTTATCAAGGAGTCAAAATGGTTGGCACTCAAATCTGTTCGGGTTATAAACCGGCTTGGGAAGTAAAAAGTTTGAACCTTAATCGACCGGGGTTGGGTTAAAAATTACCTTCAACTCTCCAAGGCTCCATAGTCCACATTCCAGTATTCCACCATAAATATATGGCATACTCATGCATAGCATGACCCATTTTATTTCATTTCATGTAAACGGGCTGAACCTGGGGCAATAGCCCAAACAAACAAACTTTAGTTGTGTGCTTCAGTTATAGACGACATTTCGTGTAGCCACAGTGAACTGCTGGTTGCCTATTGGCCCATATGATTGATTGTGTTTCATTGATTCATAAACTCTTATGTATGATAATGGAATGTCAGTGACACAAGTAGTAGAGACGGGGAATGGACCCATAAAATTGATGCCCCACATATCAAAGATTTCATAGTGTCATGAGCGTATCCCATACCCATAATCATTCAAAGTGGTATCTCCCTAATGGAGGACAAAGTTCTCTATGTCGCCGTCTCCTCTGACCTACTTGACTCAGCGGTTAGAGTATCGCTTTCGTAGATCTATTTCAAAGTGCCTAGTAAGAACTCCAACCTGTCCGATGCTTCTTGCCTTCACTCCCTAAATAGGAATAGAGCTACTTTAAATACCAAATCTGTTAACAAATCAACTTTCACATTTAATGACGACGACCAGGATGATGTCATAAATTTAAATTCAAATTTAACCCATAGTATAACTATAGAAAAGTATTAACAAATAAATTATAATATGACTAATAGTAAATAAATATATTTTTTATAACTCACGTGTTTAATCATTTTTATTTTTATAATAAGAATAAAATATATAATCTTACTATACAAGATAATACAATGTTAAATAAAATATGTAATCTTAATATAATATTGTCTAGAAAAACACATTATATTGCAGTAAAATCTAGTGTACACTATATTGTACTTAACTTTGAGTAGGGTGTAGCAAGACTGAGCGGAGTGTGAAGATTAGCCAAGATTAGCGGAGTGTATAGTTGAGTGGGGCATACTCATTTTTTTAATGGTGATTTTCATATGAGTGATCCAATGTAACATTGCCTAATCGGCAACCCTAGCCAAAATCTGCCTCAGACTACGTTGTCTTAACCGGGTCTGCGCTGATGTATTAGACTTGATTATGGCGTTCCCCTAAAAACCGTACCGGAGTTGGGCGTACTCATGTAGTGTAGAGTAGTGCAACATGGTAGGGTGTATTGTAGTAGTGGAGTCAAGAGTTGACTACGATAGTAGAATCTAAATATATCAATATATCTATTGTAATACACTCGCGAGGGGGGGGGGGGGAGGGGGACTTCACTGTTTTTCTTTAACTTCACTAATTTCTACCAATATGTATTTATTTATTTAGACGAAAAATAAATAAATGAATCAGTGAAGTGCTACCTCCAAAAAACAGTTTCAATGAAGTGAATCAGTGAAGTAATATGGCGGTGCATGATTGGTAGAAATCAGTGAAGTTAAAAAAAACAGTGAAGTGCCCCTCCCCCCTAATAAAGTGTAGGTTAGTAGAATACGGTAGAGCGTAGTATATTGTGGTGAACTCTAGTTTACAATATAATGTAGTATAACTTTGAGTAGTGTGTAGCAAGGTTGAACGAAGTGTGATGTCTGTAACCAGAGTAGACTTTGTTGTATTAAGAGTGGGAGAACTAGTGTAAGTTGTGGAACATGGTAGTAGCGTATTGTATGTAGTGAAGTCAAGTATGGAGTGCGAAATGGGACATTGGACAACCTAATACAATTCAATCTAATGTAACATAATATTAACTTAATATTAGTGTAATAATAAGCTTAATATAAAAACCAATATGATATAGACATACAACGTAAAACAATGCTAACTTTTAATCCATCAGAAACTTTAATATGTGATTAACTAACGAGGCATACACTCATACACCCATCAAGTGGAGGAGTTGCTATTCGTAACGTTCTTCTTTAACAACTTCCATATTAGGATTCACTATGCGGTTAAGCTTAAATTGACACTTCAGTATTAAAAAAAAACACAACGAAAACATTGATAAATATAACATGTCACAACGATAAGTTAAAATTTTATAAAACATCATATTTTTAAAAAGTTTTTTTTTTTTTTGGAAAAATGACGATAAAAAAAGTTGAAACTATGAAAGCAATTTTGACCGTAGTGTAGTAAAATTAATTAAAATATAAATATAAAAAGTTAAATAAACAAATAAAAAAAATAAAGTCTACAAAAGCACACTCTTATATTTTTAAAGCATATTCCATCCACCCCTTCATCCTCAACCTCCTTCCTAGGGTTTAACCACCGTCACCACCACCACCCTTATCCCACCAATGGAACTCTCTTTATCCACCACCACCCACCACCACCTCCGCCGCCACCCCTCTAAATCCATCTCTTTCCCTAAAAAATCATCTTCAATATTATCCTTTAAACCGATTAACACATCTTTTCGTACACTTAATCTCCAAACCCCTAATTATCAAAACCCTAATCTCCAAACCCTTAATAATATCCATAACCCTAAACCACCACTCTCCTTCCTCAAAACCACCTTCATCACCGGCGTCACCGTCGCCGCCGTCCTCCTCTCCCGTCTCTCCCTCACCCCCACCGCCTTCGCCGCCCCTATTCCACCCCCCGCCGCCGTCAACACGACCACCGACTCACAAGACGATGAACAAACCCTAGAACAACACTTATCCACTAACCCTAACGATGTTAACGCTTTGAAAAACCTAATGGAAGTCAAAATCAAAATAGGTAAAGTCAACGAAGCGATTGCAATACTTAACAACCTCATTAACCTCGAACCTGAAGACTCCGAATGGCAATTGTTAAAGTATCACTTACATTCATATGATGGAGATCATGTATCTGCAAAGCTAGGGTTTGAGAATATCATAGAAAAAGATCCGTTTCGTGTCGAAGCGTATCACGGATTAGTAATGGCAGCGTCTGCAAACCAATTGAACAGTTCTGGTTCTGATTCGAACAATTCGTCAGTCGAATTGGAAAATGTCGAAAAGCGGATAGTTGAAGCGATGGAATTGTGTAAGAAACAGAGGAAGAAGGATGAGATGAGGGATTTTAAGCTGTTATTGGCGCAAATTCGAGTAATTCAGTCGAGTTATAACGAGGCGTTGAAGATTTATCAGGAGTTGTGTAAAGAGGAGCCGCGGGATTTTAGGCCGTATTTGTGTCAAGGGATTATATATACAATGTTGGGGAAGAACGATGAGGCGGAGAAGAATTTTGGGAAGTATAGGAGGCTTGTGCCGAAGGGGCATCCGTATGCGAGGTATTTTGATGATAATATGATCGCGACGAAGGTTTTTGCGCAGAAGGTGGAGAAGGAGAAGGAGAAGGAGAGCGAACGGGCTTATGCAAAGAGTTGAGTGATGCGATGAGGGCGCGGGTGAGTGTATATCACAGGTTCTGTTTTGATACTTTGTTTTGTTATGTTCTGTTTTTTTTTGGTTATGGAATTGTTCTTATGGTTATGGAGATTTTGGTGTTTTAGTTGTTAGTTAGGATTTAATAAGTAATGTTATCTTTACTGTGGGTATAAGGGGTTGTTCACTGCTCTGTTCGAGTGTTCGGTTTGGTTTGGTTCAGTATTACCCTGTAACGGAACTATAATCGAGAGAGCTCTGGTGATAGGAAATATGTAACCTATCGATTCAGTTTGTTTTGGTTTTTGATTATCGGTTACATTGTATAGATGGGTTAATGGACTGGTGATTGACATGATCAAATAGATAGGTTAACTGACTGGCGATCGACATGGTTTAACAAGTATTTGAGCTTTGGCAAAGGTAAAAGACTTAAAACAAGTTTAAGAGTGTGTTATGATAAGGTGAAGAAAATGTGATGCAAGTAGGAATGGTTTCACCTTTTACCCTTAACTAAGGTGTGTAATGTTAATGCGAAAGAGAGAGGGGTCACACCCCAGGGGCAGTTTCTGCGCCTGCGAATCCAACATGGCACCTCTTTCGCGCCCAGATCTTCCCCATAACAAATAGAATACATATTTAGGTTAAGATAACGTGTATGCTAAATTTCCGGATTCCGTCGCTTGGTTGCCAAATCTCAATGGCTACATTTATCACTATAGTGGCTACAACTCTAATTCAGTTTCTCATGTGAGATTGAAAATAAGTATATGTTTGAAAGAGAAGAAGATAGAGTGATGTGAGTAATGAATATATGACTGTTGCAAAACAATTCTTTGTTTTTACAATATGCTTAAAAGAAAGAAGACTAGGATAGTTTACTCATCACGTCCTCTCCACAATCCACCATCTGTCTACGTGAGCCGCAAATCCCTTCACGGATATAGCGTCGGAGATGGTGAAGACGACTCCTATGTTCTGTTCGTGTAAGAAACTTATATGTTCTTATAAATCTTTTCATCGATCAGTCAGAAACAAATGATTTACACGCTACAAGAACGTCTTTCCCTCGATCAGTCTGTGACTTGATACAATCATACAACCTTCTCAGTAATCTCGATACATATCTTGAACTTTTTTTTTGAACGGCCAACTAAGAATCGCACGGGGAACTCCGTACACAGCACCCATTGGCGAAAGGTAGCTCCATCAAGCGGCCCAACCCGCATGGACGGAGCCCCGTGCCCACCCTTCTCCTGTTCCAGGGACAACCCGGCCCGCATACCCGCCTGAAGGCACGACGGCAGCGAACCGGTAAAATCTGGAGGGATCAGGAGTCGAACCCATGACCACAAGGATCAAGTGTCTCTCCATCACTTCCCAGTACCACTTCACCGTAAGGTGGGTGGTCTATCTTGAACTTGGTTGGCCACTTGTTCCCTTCTGGCTTTGGTTCTTTCACCAATCCCATGGGCTTGTTCACTTGTTGAGCTTCTTGGATTGGGCCGTCCAATTGGGTCCATTATGTTCATAACAATGGTTGTGTTGTATGCAACTTATACATATGTAGATGGTCATTTCTTTAAAAAAAATCAGATGTATACATTAATAGCAAGTCAAAATAACCTTTTTAAGGAAGACTCGAAATCTCAAATACCTAACAACTTATGGGTACATTCATTGCTACTTTTGAAATAAAACTTTAAACCAGTAAATTTAATTTAACTTTCCCTCCCTTTAGCTCTGCATTTAGCTGTTTTGTGAAACTCTGCATTTGCAGTTTTGCACGATGAAAATTTGAACATGTATGCATTAATGCCCATTAAACTAAAAATAAACAAGAAAGTTAACTGATTATGTTTTGTCTCAGTTCAAGAAAATGCTAAATATAGACATGGTTTTACTAACAAACGGATATTTCAGTTAACTTACCATGTCACCCTTCATCTTATATACACGTCTAATCACAACGTTCTTTGCTAATGTTACCTTTTTAATGTTAAAAAATGTTCATATCTGCACGTCGAGGGTGAGTTTAATGTTTAAACATGTGTATCGATGTAGTTATAGTTATGTTTAAAAATCGTAATCAAATTATCGGATGCTACAAAAAAAATATATTTTAGAATTGTATTTACTTATCTTTTAAAAAAGTAGTTGTTGCAACTATTCACCAACAATTAAAAAAAACCCCAAATTGAAATTTGTCTAAGTAGCGTAAAATAATGTAGAGAGACATGTTACTATGATCATCAATTTGGTTTAAAATGTATATCTACCTCGGTTATTTGCTTTTATTCAAAATGGTTGGCTTTAACTCAAAATGTGGTTGGTTATAATTCAATAAATCATATAATATGCATTTCAATATATTTTTTAGAACAAATATGATTTATAACATATCCGGACTCATGTCTTGCCAACCAAAGTTCTTGTATTCGCTACTGATTATGGATAAAACCTCACATGCTTGTGATCGTGGATGAAGTCGATTGGGATTAATCACGTTACTCTTTAGTGCACCCTTGAACAATGTCTAGTATTTGTAATTAAAAAAACTACGAAAGAAGAAATGTGTACATGGAGGTAGATGATTGTGAGGCCGACATAATACATTTGTAAGTTATGTTTCTTGTAATACGTAACAACCTACCCATTCACTTTCTATCTCTCATTATATCTATCAAGGTTTTAGTAAATTGGTTTTAATCATGCCTTTTAGCTTAATAAATTTGGTTGACTGAATCCATCTTTCTCGAACATGTCAGTTTAGTCCTTTAATTCATTAAAATTGGTTGTTAGTAGGGGTGTCATGTCTGGTTGATGGGTTAGTGAGTTTACGGGTTTTGGGTTGGTTGATTGAAATGTGTAACCCGAACCTAACCCATAATATTATTCGTGTCAAATATTTCAACCCTAACATGTACACACATTAATTCATGTTAACCCGAATATGACCCATTTAACCCGTGTTTCTAAACGACTCATACACGTTGACAAGCGGGTTATCAATAATGTGTTCATTTGTGAGTATGATTATTGTAAGCGGGTTATCAATAATGCGTGACAAGCAGATATGGTGTGCCAAAACTAATACTATTATAACCAACCATGTTTAGTGGAAACGAAAAAAAAATGAAAAATATTTTTTTTTATCTAAATACTAAAATAGGTCAACCCGTTTTTTATACGACTCAACCCGAACCTAGTCTGTTTTTAATATGGGTCGATTTGAATCCGACCCATTTTTAACGGGTCGTGTTAGTAGACCTAACCTGTTTTATTTTTTCGTGCCAGGTTTGGTTGGGTTTCATGTCGTGTCATGAATCGCCACACCTAGTTGTTAGTCATGTACTCGTATATCCATTATAAAATCTTTTGACGTACCACGTTTTCTCTATCTCCAAAAATTTCGACCCAAATATAAGGTTTTGATAAGACCATATGTAGTGGTAGTGAAATTTGGAGCCTATCCCTTGGGCATTTTTGACAAGTGTCATGTGGGTTCCACAAAGGGTGTAGTGGTGTGAGTGTGTATATAAAAATATTAAATTTGAATTAAAAAAAAAGGATAATTGGCTATTATTGAAGGTGGTATGAGGTGGAAGGATTTGATAGGTGGATGAATGCCCCTTCCCCCGTGAAATATTTCATGCCACAACGTCCTGACAAATTTAGCGCCCCTTTAACAGGGGCGGTGTTGGGGATTCAAATGAGGTGCTAAAATGCCCCTTTCACGCCCATTAACTCACCACCACGGGTTGTCTAATTGAGAAGGATGGTTCCTTATACTTGTATACAACTTCAAGTCAGGTGAGGTAAATGGTTAGATTCTGGTTGGAGTTTTTGAGTTGAAATTTAGATTGCTAACACATTTTACATATAACTAGAACTCGGTATAATAATCGAAAGGGATACAAACAAATACTGGTATTTAGGGCCAGTTTTGAGCCTAGGCGACGACCAGAGACCCAAATTTCTAGGGGTGCTTTATATATATGTATATGTATAGGGGAAGGTTAATTTGAGAACACATATATTTTGTGCGAACCATAAAGACACTATCTAAAAGCATTTAAATTCAAAATTTCTTTTTACACTTATCTTTATTATTAAAATATAATCTTAAAAACACAATTTAGGCGTAAAAAATGAACGTATACGAAAATAAATTGTTTTTACACATGTGTAAAAGTTTATTTTAGGGTGTTTTTGCAAGAAAAAGATGAGTTATTTGTAAGGGAAATCCCTTTTTTTTAATGTTGTATTTAATTAATGAGGTTTGTATTAAAAAAATGATTTTGATTGTTTTTTTTTGTCCTCACGGTTCTCAAGATATTTAGGGATGACAAAGGGTCGGGTTTGGGACGGGTTTAGTAATCCCAACCCCATACCCGATTAGGTATGCTTATCCCAAACTCGTCCCAAAACCCTTCGGGTTTGTATCGGGTAATTACCCATCGGGTATCGGGTAAACCCGTTAATTTTAAAAAGTTACCAATTGGGTAAATCCGGCCAAAAACCCGTCGGGTATCTATTTGGTATATACTAACCAATTAAATTTATCATTATCAAATATATATAAATAGTTAAAATGTTTAAATATAAAATACTTAAATCATATAAACACTTAAAGACATAGATAACAAATATAGTATTCCCTAATTTTCGGTGTTTTTTAGCACAAGACGACAATCTATATGGACAATTAGATATATTATACATACATGGTTCAAAAGATATATAAGAAACTATATTGGGTATTTAATCGGGTAAATGAGTATATTTTATCGGGTAATCGGGTTGCGTAAACGGGTATATCATCAAATCTCAAACCCGCGAAAAAAATAAAAACTAATCCCATACCCAGACCCGATTACTTGACCCCAAACCCGTCCCAAATGTGTCGGGTTTATCCATCGTGTTCGGGTCTGATTGCCATCCCTAACAATATTTAGTGTTCTCAGATAACCCATACATACTTACATACATACATACATACATACATACATACATACATACATACATACATACATACATACATAAATACATACATACATACATACATACATACATAGAGGAATGTTAATTTGAGAACACATATATTTCGTACGAACCACGAGAATGCTATCTAGAACCATTCAAATTCAAGATTGCTTTTTACACTTATCTTATTATTAAAATACAATCTTAAAAACACAATTTACGCGTAAAAATTTATACGTATACGAAAATAAATTGTTTTTACACATGTGTAGATTTACTGTTTATACATGTGTAAAAAGTTATTTTTAGAATGTTTTTGCAAGAAAAGATAAATTATTTGGAAGGAAAATTCATTTTTTTAATATTGTATTATAATTATACTGTGGTTTGTATTAAAAAAAATTGATTTTGATTATTTTTTTTTTGTTCTCACGGTTCTCACGATATTTAGTGTTCTCAAGATAACCCTCTCTTATATATATAGGATTCGGTTCAATTGAGAATTCACTCTAGTTGTGAGAACCGTGAGAACTCCGACGAAAAATGCGAATTTTTAAATTTTTTTTACCCAATGATGTAAAAATGGCTAGATAAGAAATACGCAACAAATGAAGAAAAAAATTACGCCGTCCTTACACCCGTGTAACAAAATGACTACACCGGTGTAACACAATTAATATTTTATTTAATATTTTATTATGATTTAATTACAACTACACATTACACAATTAATTAAATGTGTGGCTAATAAGTGAGTTCTTATAATTTTCACAACTAAGACCATACGTAGTGGTGGCAAGAATGGGGCGTGAAAGGGGCATTTTCGCGCCCCTTTAACCTGTGAACACTGCCCTCAGGTGAAATGGGCGTTAATGGCTTCTACGCGAAAAATTTCGCGGAGGGTTAGAGTTGGATGGGCCAATCAGGGGGAGCCATATGTCACCTACGATTGAAATAATAATAAAAAAATATTATAACATATGAAAATATATTAAAATATACAAAAAAAAAAACACTTTTTGCCCATTTGGAGCCCCTTTCACTTGGAGGGGGGGGGGGGGAGGGTGTGCTGGTGTGAACGGGGCGCTAATTTCGCCCATTTAACGCCCATTTGTGGCTTCCATTACACATGGCCTAAATCTAGTTCTCATTTTAACCCATTCCTATATATAAACCAATGTATTTACTTTTAACTAAAAATTATATTAATGATCAATTTAAGAAGCCCAAATATTAAAATTTTACTAATTCATTGTGGGTTTTGATATATAATTGACGAGTTTATATCATATGGAGAGGCCCAATTTATTTATCTCGCCCGATGCCCAATATTTTTTATTGTTCTAAGGGTGGCTCTGCTGGTGCTGGGGCTAGTACCGATATTATTCTGAAGATATAAGTTCTATCAATTCACCGTAGTGGTATGGTGCTGGCCCTCGCTATTGTTTACATGGAATTGAACAATTTTAAACCACATATCTATACGTGTAACATTCTTCTTCAGGGGCTTTGTTGTAGCTATCATATGCATCTTCACAAAGGTGGTGTTTGTTTTTCTCCCAGAAGCACTTCTGACCTCCTTTGTCTGTGCCGTGCAGACGCGGGCAGACATTTGGGGCGGGCAGACTGTTTGTTTTTCGGAAGACATTTCACTCCAAAAGCTCTTCCTGACCTCTTCTTGGTGCAGACTTGGACCAAAGTCTTCTAAGGTCTTCAAAGGTCTTCTCCTCTTCTCTTCTCCTCACCCACCACCATTACCACCCACTACCACCACCACCACCACCGTCTACCACCGTCACCCACCCACCACCACCACCACCTAGCATCGTCCACCACCACCGTTCACCACCACCACCACCACCGTCCATCACCACCACCGTCCACCACCACCACCCACCACCGTCCACCACCACTACCACCACCCACCACCACCACCCACCACCACCACTACCACCACTACCACCATCACCCACCACCACCACCACCACCCACCACCACCCACCACCCACCACGGTCCACCACCACCCACCACCACCACCACCACGGTCCACCACCACCACCACCTACCACCGTCCACCCACCACCACTACCACCACCCACCACCGTCCACCACCGTCCACCACCACCCACTACCACCACCACCACCACCGTCACCCACCCACCACCACCACCTAGCATCGTCCACCACCACCGTTCACCACCACCGTCCATCACCACCACGGTCCACCACCACCACCACCCACCACCGTCCACCATCACCACCACCACCCACCACCACCACGGTCCACCACCACCCACCACCGTCCACCACCACTACCACCAGCACCACCACGGTCCACCACCACCTACCACCGTCCACCCACCACCACTACCACCACCGTCCACCACTACCACCCACCACCACCACCCACCACCACCACGGTCCACCCACCACCACCACCGTCTACCACCAGACTGCTGTAAAAACTCAGTTTATTTAAATTTAAGTTTATTTCAGCAGCCTGCAGACGTTAACAAACAAACAGTCTTCTTCTTGCAGACTGCAGACCTTTGGTCCACCTCTTCTCCTGCAGATGTGGTCCGCAGACTGCAGACCTTTTTCTGCAGAAAAAACAAACAGCACCAAAACCTACTTTTTTTCTTCTTCTTATCTCATAGGGTATTTAATAAATTGTGCAAAAAGTCACACGAATATATATTTTGTTTGAAAACAATTATACCGTTTGACCATGCTAAGGTTCTAAAAAGTTGTTGAATATTAATTACTAAACATGTGCACTTATTAAATAATAATCTAGTCGTATCTTATCTAGCAAATTGGATTTGATATATATAGTGATAGCCAAAAGAATAACTTTTGATGAGATTTAGTTGTTTATGATATATGATATAAAAGACCCTTATGTGCAGGGTTTTGTTTTTGTTTAATGTATGATCATGATGATTGTTACCATGCATGCGGTGACAAAAATAAAAATAATTAAAGATATGTGCATACATCCGTGAACTATTTCAGTTAGTTCAAAATCTAATGTTGTGATTATCACCGGGTTTTGTTTTTGTTTAATGTATGATCATGATTGTCATACCGTTATCATCCCTACTTTTAATCTTTTAATTAGTTAATCCGGTAAGTTATAGGTTGACCCAATTACATGTCATTTTTTAGACATCATAATCAAATCTCATATCACTCGGGACACCTAACGTAACGTGTGGGCATACTCACCAGTATTACATATCGTAGTAATTAATACAAAGCATTTAATACGATTGACTATGGTTCATAATATACTTACATTTTCTTATTCATACTTTAAACTTTGATATTTGGCAAGCATAGAATAAGCATTTTATTTGTTATATAAATTAATGTAAAAAAAAACAGATACCAAATTTTTAAAATTTGAAAACTAGCAATGAATTAATTTATTTACCTAAAAATGTTATGTTGATAATAGCTAAAACATATAAATTATTTATTATATGGTTAAATACTACCAATACGCCATGTCAAGTATTAAAAATATAATAAGATACAAAACGTGTAATATTGTAGTCACTAGGTAGGTGAGAGATTAATTACGTTGTGAATTAGTAATCTATTTTGAATAAAAAATTTTAAAAAATAAATACATACTAAAACACTTTAACAGTGTAACAAAAATGAAAAAGGTGAGAAACATACAAAAAAACACAAAGGATCACGAAATATGACACAATGAGCCACAAAATATAACATAATGTTGAAGAAAAAAGACACCATGAAGCCCAAAAATGACACAATGATGAAAATAAGAAAAAAGACACAACGCTATATAAAAGACATAATTATATCAAGTAAATTTTAAAAACTATAAGCTAAAAAGCTAAAAAAGCAAAAACCTAAAACTAAAATCGTATGGTTCAATAAGACGGTTCAAATATCACTTAAATAAGTTCAGTCAGAATTCATTTAATACCCTTTCTACGAATTTCTATTTTTCTTTTGGTGCGTATTTATACTACCCGTATGTTTAACTTTCATAATTTATAAAAACAAAAATAAAATAAACAAACCAACAAGGTTAAAGTTAACTTTAAAGAACAATTAATTAATTGACATTCATTAATTACAGAGTGAAGGCTTGATGACGTGGCGTAAGAATATTGTTACAAGTGGACGTGGACCCCATCACTTACCCGCGAAAACACTCTTTTTACTATTTCCACTCCTCTTTTCTCTTCTTCCACTCTCACACTCACCTGTAATATTATTACTCCAATATTATTTCATTCATTTGAAACTCCAAAAATAATCACAGTTCATTCTCAGAAACTATTAATCAAATTCATCATTAATGTATTAACTCTCTCTCTCTATATATATATATGTGTGTGTGTGTATATGTATATATATGTATGTGTGTGTTGCACGGTTGAAATCATCACTATTATAATGATCAGATTTTGTGTTTGAATTTGTGTAGCGATTGAAATCATTATTATTTTAATGATCGAGTAGATGAAAATGGAGAGAATAAAAAAGAGGAAGATGAAGTTTCCATGTCTTTTTGGAGGTATAATAGCTAACTATATATGTTTATTATTATTATTCTGCTTTTTATTCTATTGGATTAATTCAGTTTTATACATTATTGTAACAATTTATGATATGAAATCTTCTTCAATCAGTTTTACGTTTTGTGCTGATTGAATATATTAAAATTTGAAAAAGAAAATAATAATTAAAAAAAATTGGAAATGAAATTCGGTTTGAATGATCATTTTTTTTCACTTGTTTGAAATTGTGTAATTTTTAATCATATTTTTACAGTTATAATTTCTGTAAAATTGTAAAAAAATATATATATAAAGTGTATTTATGGGCATACCTAATATGGAAGCTAGTGGTCAATGTCTAATTGTGCATTGTCCCTTTTTTGCAATGTTCTGTTTTATTTGGATTTTGAAGTACAAGGATTTTTTTGTGTTTTGTGTTTTTTTTTTGTTTTAAGTTCTTGAGTCATGACAAGTTTGTTTATACGATTTCCGGATTTTGTAATAAAGATTGTTAATTTAAAGAAACAAAATCTAATTTTTGTAGGAAATGATGAATCGCCGAGATGTAGATCAGTTCAGTTTTGTTCCCCTGCTAATCATGCTGCAGAGCGCAGTTCGGTACATCAGGTTTGTTATATTATTTTCATTACATATGCTGTATTGTTTTGTATAAGTTATGAAAGTGATCAAATTTGTTAATTGTAGTTTAAGTTTGAAGTTGGAAAAGGTACTTCTAAACGACGTAATGGGAATCGAATGAAGAAGTTATTGGCTAAAGGAAAATCAAATGGAACCTCATCCAAAAAACGGTCGCCAAGTATTTTGGCAATGCTGATGGGTAGAGGTCGATTTTCTTCTAAAAATGTTGTTCTTAATCCAAAGACAACAAATGGTAAACTTGTTGATCGTTCTTCTGACGAACGTAGAAGGAACGCAGAACTATATTGTAATGGGACTGAGTGCATGTGGAGAGGCGCTATAGAGACTGTACCGGAGATAAGTAGTCAAGCGAAAGAGAGTTTTGAAAGTGGACATGTTGGTTTATATGGATATGATTGTTTTGGAAGTGAGAGCTTGCACTTGTTAAGTAGTGGTTCCGTAAGTGAATCAGACGAAATAACAGTGCCTTTCAGGATTGTCATTCACCAGCATGATCGTCTCACGCATTCACTGTGTCACATGTCCGAATCTTCTCTGATACGGGAGGCAACTAATAGAATGTTAGAAAGATGGAATACATCTCACGTTAAGGAAGATGTAGGGACAGCGAGTAACGTTGGTAAGTTAGGAGGTGAGATTTCTTTTCCTAATAAAGAAACCAGACCTGCAGAATTGGGCAACGTCACGGATTTGGTTGCGGACGATGATGTATTTGCCTCACCTACAGGGCTGGGTGCTATTTTGGGTAATTCGGATGGTCAAGGAGATAGACATCTCATAAGTACATCTAGGTCAGCACCTCTTCAACCATCTTTTAATGAACCGAATCATAAAAGAAATGGTTGTCATGATGATGTTGATGCTGATGAGAAGGTATGCAGCGAGCCGTCTAATAAAGGTAGAAGAAAGGGGCAAAAGGATGTTTTCAATCATGAAGAGAACATACCTTTAAAAAGTGTAAGATCCAATAAAAGATTTCAGTCCTCGCATAAATCAACTAGGACTTGCTTTAAGAATGAGGATCCTGCTAAATGTCAGCCATCGATTTCTGATATTGACGATGATGCACAGGTTCTGTTACATTCCTATTTGAACTATTAATTAAGATTTTCTTTAAAAGAACGCATACTATAATATGTGATTGTGAGTTCCTTTATTGTGTGTTTCATGTTAGTACTAGCTGCACTTGAGCTCTAATTTTAGATATGGTTAACGTGTGTGTGTGTGTGCGCGCGCGCACGAATATGTGATGAATAACATGAGTGGACACAAGGGTTCCCTACAATATTGGTCACAACTAATCTTAAAATCATTTTGTTCCTTTTTAAGCTTCTAGTAGCTCTAGTTGCATTCATGAACATACACGTAACACGACTGCACGTATGCTATGAGCTCATTATGATTAGATTCATGGCTTTAAATATTTCAAGACTAAGACAGTGCATATATTTATTCCGTTTAGTAACCCTCATGTTAGTTTTAATCTCCTTGATTTAACAATTAGAAAACATGGGTAGTCTCCATGATTTATTCCGTCTCGAGAAACCTATAAGCTTTGACACTCTTGAAACCTTTCAGACAATCTTTTTTCCCTCCTTTTAATAGTTGTTGAGTTTTTCCCTGTTTCGCATATTATACTTGGATTTGTCGGATGAACATGAGTATGCACATGTTGTGCACTGACTCGCAACGAAACAGAGGATGGGAACAAACAATTATACCCAAGTACATTGACGGTTAAGAAACCGTTTTATAACTAACTTAAACTAACAGATACGACTTTCTGTTTTTGGCGCCTTTTCAGTAGTTGACTTTCTGTTTGACTGTTTGATACAATATGAATTTCATGATTACTATCTTCTAACAATAGTAACATATATTTGTAGAGGTGTAGAGATAAAATATCAATTTGTTTGTAAATCGAACCTGCAGTTTACTTATGATCTTGATGACATCTCTATTTTACGTGATTACTTGATGCCTATTAATGATACTCAAATTAACAAACATTCTTTCTATTTTCACAAATTAATTTTTTTTTTTTTTGTTTCATTATGGTTTCAATTCAGTTGTCTGGAACTGATTCAGAAGATGCAGCATTCGCTTCGGATGGCTTTGAGAGTATTCACTCTCGCCTGCAAGGTAATTACATCTACTTTTTTTGTTCGTAACCTATTAAAACTATTTGCCATCTCCCATCAATATTGCATTTGATGCTTACAAAGCTTCCGCCACGTAGTATTCTCATCATCCTGATATGATATGAACTATTTTCGTTGTACATTTTATTCGCACATATAGAAATTTCTATATGAAGCAATGCATATGTACTATATATATACCAAAAAAGTTTCTTCAATGTCATGTTAATAACTTAATATGGCGGCGACTAAAAGTTTCTTCAGGTTAGGTAATCGGTCAAAATGGATGATACGAACTTTTTGTATTACATTTACAAAACTACTACTATTGTAATTATAATTTAGGTCTTATGCATTACAAATACACTCGATGTGACTTCGGCTCATTTAATCGTTTTTGCGCTATGGGAAATTTGTTCATTTCCCCTAATTGAAACGTTAGAGATAAATATTACCCAAATCGACCCATTTATGTGTAAGTGGGTTGAAGTTACCAACTCTAATCGAGATTCACTTCCTACTTCGGGGTTACAATTTGAATTGCGTGGCTAATTTCCGACGGGATGTTGTCCATTGATTTATTTACTTGTTTTGGAAAACTATTGTGAATGATATACGAGTCATAAATATATAAGCCTGCATACATGCTTACACAATCTTTTACATGTTAGAAATGCTACTAATCATATCTTGAAGCAGTGGCGAATCTTGATCCGAAACTTCGGGGGGTCGGAAGTCACCAGTTTCGGGGGGTCGAAACCTTATATACCAAAAAATTTCTATACCTATTTAATTGGAACTTCTAAGCGAAAATTCCCCCCCCCCCCCCCCCCCCCCTCTCCCACTCCGGATTGTCTTACACTCTATTCATAGTATGCAATTTTAACCCAATTCACCTACTCCAACTGTTTCATTTAACCTGTTGGAGATAAAACATAGTTCAAATGACCTGTTTTCAAATTAACGAGTTGAAAATGCTTCCTCTAAAAATACTGATTATCTTTATATGCTTTACATTAACACCTTCTAATCTGTTATTACTTAATTCATTTCCTTATCATTTTCAGATCTCAAGAAAAATATTCAGCTTCTGACAGCCGAGTCCAAGTTAACTTCTAACAAACTCAGACTAATACCAAAAGTCAAACACACTGGTCAACTATCATCTGTTGTGATACCAGAACCGGTCAGCCCCGAATCCGCATATATGGCACGTATCCTACAAACTTTAGAAAATTATGCTACCGACCCTTCATGGAAAAGTGAGACGACACATCATCCTATAGATCCAAGGTTATTTAACACTCTTGAAAAGTTTTATTTTAAAGGAACAGCATTATTAAGGAACGAAAAGCGCCTATTTTATGACTATGTTGAACAAATATTCATTAGAACCTCAAAGTCAACGGTAGCATACCCGTGGGTCTATCCTGTGAAAAGAGAAAGTCAACTGAGGTCACCGAAATTAAGTTTTGTGGATCAGATTCGCAATGTGATTGATGAGATTGAAAAGGATGAAGATGAGGATTTTAGCGCGGTTTATTATGACAAGGACTTGGAGTGGGTACAGCAGACGAATGAAATCGACCTTTTAGGTAAGTTTGTTGCAGAACTAGTCCTAAATGATTTAGTACTGGAAGTTATAGATTTATAACCGTATAGACGGTAACTAGTAAAGGTAACAGTTTAAAAGCGAGTTCACTTTCTCGACCTTTTGGTTCTTTTTTGTTTTTGTTTTTTGGATTATATAGATTAACCTATCTTGAAAGAATTTTTCATGTTTCTGTATTTAGAACCAATCTTCTGCATGTGTGAAGTTCAAAAATCGCTAAAACCGACCGAATGTTCTAAACGAAGCAAGTAAGCTAGTTTGAGATCTAAACGGTTTGGTTCGGTTTTCGTGGTTTAGTAGCTTAACGGTTTGATCTGGTTAGTATTATGCAGTTATATATTCTTACTATAATGATGAACTAATCACCTAAAAACCATACCGCCAAACCATTAAACCGGTTGTTCCAGCTGACCCATCCACCTAACATGGCTGTTTTGTCATTTTCCGGAACTGTAGTTAGTGATTCGACCCAGAATCGGCCTTAGAACCGGTTCGGCCGTGAACACCTAGTTTTGACATGATGCATGGCTTGCCCATTGTCCAGATTTTCCTAGGCTGTTAGACACTTAGACTACCTTATATTTGTATTATACTATACTGTCATGAAATAAAAAATAATAATAATAGATCCAGGTAATTTATTATCCATAGTTATCGTCTGTTAATATGAAGATTATGTTCCAAAATAAATAACCATGTAGATTTAAGTTCCAAAAGTAGTATAATAACATACAGTATTAAACTAAAATCACAAGAATTCCACCTGAGACCAAGGACCGGTCTAGCATCGGTCCATTTTAACAGAGGAACTCTGTTAAGAACCGTTTGAACCGCTCTGAGCTGATGATATTGTTGCTGGAGCCAACAGCTTCGCGTTTTTGACCTTTAACACGCTGGTCAGAACAGCCAGCGGCGTCACATCTCCAACCACTGTCACCTTCTTGGCCGCAAATTCTATTTTGAACGATGTCACACCTGAAGTTATATGAGAAGTTATTTAACTCAAAAAATATATAAAATACAAACAAACGTACCCAGTAAGATCCCACTCATGGTCTTAGGAGGGTGGGATCGATATGGGACGAGAAGCTGTACCCACTGAGATAGGGGAAAAACAATATATATTCTATATCGGTTTCGATACAAACAATAACAATAATACCTTCAATTTTGGAGATATGTTTTTTCATTTTCCTTTCACAGCCTCTGCAGTGCAGTGCCACCTCTAGAACAACCACCTGGTTGGAAGAAGGTGGTGGATGTGGCGGTGAAGGAGGTTTAGTGGTGGCGGATGATGGTGAATCATGATGTTCATGTGGTGGCGACTGCGGTTGTTTGAGACCATCATATGGTATAGGCTTAGATGATGATGGTTGTGGTGTAGGTGTAGGTGTAGGTGGAGGTGAGGACAGTTTATCATCATCTTTCTTCTTGAAAGCCTTTCCATTATGAACATTAAGATGTTCACGTGGTGGCAATGGTGGTGGTGGTGGTGGCGGCGGCAGTGATGGCGACGGAGCATGGTGAAACTCTGAAGGGAGATAGGAGATAGTTATGTCATTCAACAAGCACCTTGAAGAACTTGCTGGGCTGATGAAGTCACTTACCTTAGAATTTTCATCATCATTAGAAAATGCAACACTCTTTCTCTTCTGATCACCGCCCTCCACCTCTGGCTTGTCGTTACAGAGGTGGGGGGCGATGATAACACCAGAAGGAAAAATACGACCTTGACCAAGTCTTTTTTCATCTCGGATGATGGGATTGTGGCGGTCAATTGCTCGACTCCCACCACCGCCATCGCTAGAAGCGGTGGAGGAAGAAGGTTCTTCAAGAACTATAGAATCCATCACAACATGGGCAGTGAATGGAAGCTACATGAAAGCATAGAATATATTCAGTACTTTGAAAACTCATAAAGGCAGCCACCACATATATTATATCAAACTAGCTAAAGGTACAATATTAACATGTTATATTACATAACAAATTTTTAATTCAATGATTATGATGTAGGCAATTACATAACCACCTTATACATCTTATTATTTAAAGCAAATCTTGCTGATACTTATATGGTTCTCACAATTGTCTACTTAATACTGGTTTTGTAATATATAAACGTGTTGCGTAGTGGCGGATCCAGGATTGTTTTTCAAGGGGTGCGATTAGGGGGCTTTGGGTGCGATCGGGGGCTTTTTCCAAACTTTCAAGGGGTGCGATCGGGATTTTCACCTAAAAAATACACTAATTTTTTTTTTTCAAGGTGTGCGACCGCACACCTTGGGTTGTATGTGGCTACGCCCATGGTTGCGTGCATCATAGCACGTGTTTTTGTAAATTTTAAAGTTAACTATACATAACTTCAAATAAACTCCGGAGCCTAAGCAAGTCCCTTTTTTTGTATCATTACGAAAAATTTGCATACGCTTGTGCAATCTCACAAAAAAGACACCAAGTGACTGAAGCATCTAGCCGGGTTAGGTCTAGTGGTCCAGTTTGGTTACAACAACTAACAAGGTTAGGTGCGTGGTACCACAAGATGGTTAGGTCTAAGTTCGTTCGATATATGGTCGATTGTAAATATAAGTAGTGCTAACAACTATGATTTTTTTTTGGTTTATAACCTACAAGAATCAAAGAACCTAAATGATATGATATGTTATGATAGAGCGTAAAGGGTAATGAGTTTGATCTTATCGAGTGTTATATAATTGTTTTAAATTTAAGAATGTTTTTGTTCGATTTAAATTAATACGCATTAAAGTTAAAAAGGTCTAAAAAGATAGGAATAAATTTTTATGAAGTGTTGATGGAATCGAGTTCTTTTATTCCAAAGGAAATAAATCTTTTTCATCCCTTAGATGGAAAAGAAATACACGTAACACAAAAATGATTATTTATTTTTCTTTCTTATTTGTATTTTAATTATTTTCTTTTAAAAAATTATAGCTTTTGCCCCTTAAAAAACCCCTTGTTCCCGAATATGCCCAACTCCATCGATGGCCCTCATGTATCGCGGCGTTTTCTCTCTCTCTCTCTCTTTTTTTGAACGGTCAACAAATCAATCCGGAGCACTCTCGAAGTACCCACTGGACAAATGAGTACTCCGAGAGTAACCCAGGTTCACCAGTAATTTCACACCAGTTTTCGGGGAAAACCCACCGCCCGAAGGCTCACTGTGATAAAACCCGGCCCACCAGCTGCATTTTGGTGCCGGTAGGACTCGAACTCCTCACCTCCCCATAAGGAAAGCAAGGAGGGTGCCACTTCATCATAAGGGGATTGACACCCGAATGTGCCGAAATTACTTCCTACCATAGTAAATGTAGCTTTCGCTAGTGAGACTATAGTTTAAAACTTTCCAAAAACCATTTGTCGGGGTTAAGTCATACAAAACCTATAACCTACATAAGTTAGGGTAAGTACAGTAGTATTAAACGTATTTTTTATTATAAAGTCAAATTAAAGAAAGCAAAACTAGAGCATGTCTATAATTAACACAAACTCAAATGCTTAAACATAATCATCATTCAACTAGTGAGATAACAACATGTGAAATCGATGTATGATATAAATAAACGAAATGTTACACAGTTCTCACTAATTACATATTGCAGTTAAGTAACTGATCGTGTCGTTTGGTCGGTCAAAAGAAACGATTAGTATTTAGTGGAAAATAAGGTTGTCTTCACGGGGAATTGATGAAAAATTGTATTTTTTATCTGAATTAGCTAATATCTAGTGAAGTTGTAATTGATTAAGAAAAACTAATTAATAAAGCTGGGAACTTTTGATTTTAAGTTGAAAACAACAATAAAAAGAAAGTAACCCCCTTCGGTTTTCATGTTCAATGATTCACTCAAACTTGTTTTACTTAGTTGGATACCACATAGACATGACATTGTTTTAGGTTTAATTAAATGATAAGCAAAGACAAGTTTTTAATAAATACCTATGCAATCTACTTACCAAATCATATGTTATAACTCCGTTTTCTTCGATTCTTGCAGCCATGTCTTCGTATTTTAGAGCTCTATCACATCATCGTTTAATATTTTCAATTCAAATCCATTTGGTTTCTCCAAAAATGCATCAAATCCACTCCAACTACCTTCAATTCAAATTAAACTCAAAGTAACCATGTTTTATGATATAAATCACTTAAAAACACATACTAAACTACCATTTAACATGGTAAACTACCCTCTTATCAGTAACCAATCCAAAACCAAAGTTGATTGCTTGTTTTTCGTCTTTTGGAAGTTACGAAACCCTTGAATCACCAGCTCTCTCCAACCATCATCAATCATTTCCCTATTATCATTCTCGCTACCATGGTATCATATACAAAACAACCTTCCTATCATCAACATCTGATTACTAAAATAAGAACAATAAAAAAACCCTATAATCAAACACATAAAAATAGATTTGTTTATTAACCAAGATACTAAAAGTTTTCTTGCTATATTAAGATCTAGAGATAACATATGAAAATGATAAAACTTCTGAACGCACACTTGTGAAAATTGTAGCGATATCAACTCAAAGGGCTAAAGTCGAAGGACTAAACGAGTAAAATAATAATTAAGTTTATTATTATTTGAATTATTAGTATTAGGTTTGAGATATGTTTCCTATTGTTTATAAAAATCTAGCGGAAGCGTTTTTGTGTTTGGGTTGGGTTTGGTTTCAGCCCCGCCGCCAAGGGCGGCTCGGTTTGTAGCCACCGACTCTCAAAATGGCAAAGTGGTTTTGTACAATAAGTATAGAGAAGGAATATGAAAGATGAATTGTTTCGTTATTGATAGAGATGTTTTTGGTACATTCAAATGAGGAGATAACCTCCTCTATAAATACATGAAGGAAATACATAAAATGGGAAGTGACTAATCTTTGGGCACAAGACAAGGAGCTAGTCATGAGGGACATAATGTAAGAATGACTTTGACTATAATAATAAGGTTCACTTTGACTATTTGACTAGTCAAATGGTCATAACCTCCAATATTGTTATTGATAATTATCGTTTAGTATTATAGTTCTAGTAGGATTAGAATGACTAGTCTACATAAACCCTTGTTTTCTATGTTTTTAATAATCCAACAATCAACAAAAGTTTAGCTTCCTTCAAGTTCAACACTCATCGTAACTAGGTAACTCAAAATGTAACAACATATGAGAATTTAACTTATATGTTATCACGCGAAAACTTCAAACACTCAAAAGAGCAACTTTCGGTGGATGGTTGATCTCAGAAGGGAATACGTCGATAGAAATAAAAGATGTTGAAACGACGTTTCAAGTTGCAGCCGGTTGCAATAGTTGGGGGCCCAACCAAAAGGGTGTACATGGCCCAAATATTTTGGGGCCCAATAAAATTTCCCTCCTTTATATGTAGTGTATAAAATTTGTTGGCCTAAAAAGTTGTAAAGGTTCAATTATGAAAACCTAATATTTTCTTTTGTTTTCTAATATATTTATAGAGTAAAATAAGTTAAATGAATGACAATTGTGTTTCATATGGACATAGAAAGCTTTGCTTTGGCCACATGCACGTAGTATTATCTCCACGTATTAGTTATTTTATTGATTACTTGGGTTAACTACATGAAAATCAAAATTATTTTCAACTTTGTGGAGTTCAAAAAGTATTTTATAGTTGTTTGTAACACATCTTTTTATCATTTTTTACCATGTAAATTGATGACATACTTTTACTTTTCTTTAATAATATGGACGTATGTTAGTTAGCATTCATACGCTTTAAATGATTATATTTACAATTAAAAATATAATTCATGTTTGCTTCCTATTCTTTGTTGTCGCTGCACTTAATAACTTGATTAGATTTCTCAATTAAAGATTATTTGATTAGGTTTGAATCAACTTGAATATTTCTTTATTCTTGTAACTATAAAAATAGATCATTTTATCATAATAGTTTTTTTTATCACAATTATCGTCCTATTATTGTTTTCTACATATAAATTTATATTTAGGAGCGCATTTTTTCTACTCGTACAGTGCTCCGATGACACTAGCATTCTCACGAACGACCCTTCTTCACTTTTGGTTTAGGTTTAGATGATGAAGGTTGAGATGATGACTTGTTTGATTGTGTAATGGATTTGGTATCAAGTGAAACATCACAAAAGTGAAATGGAATATTGTCAAGTTCTTTTGCAAGTTCTATGCCATCATTAATATCTACCGACTTGGGTTGTTGCTTAGATGTTGATGACTCTTGTTTCTTCTCCATTCTAGTATCTATATGATTTTAAATAGTATTCAACTACACAATTTTTTTTATTTATGATATGATAACGTATTCTATTTTTCTCTCTATATATAGAAGTGGTATGCGTGCCTTTTATTAATGTCTTTTGTATATAATCGCATTGTATTAATCCAATTTGTATTCAGGAAATCTTTTGTAATTTAATTTTTACACCGAAAAATATGATCATAAATGTGAGAACATGATATTTGAAATTCAATATGACGTATATATAAATTTAAATGTAAGATATGTAGGTCAAAAAAATTGATGTTTTTTTTTTTTTGAAAGAACTACTAATACTTCTGCCCGACTACTCAGGGCAGGGGCGGAGATAGGCTATAAGTAGGGGTCGCGGACGTTGCGGTTTAACTTTGCGCGCGTAGTGAAAAAATAGTGGAAAATCTGGTTTTCTTTTTTACGAAAACGTTGCTACTAAAATGAAAAAAATGAAAAACGTTACTACTGATTTTGTGGCCTAGATCCGTCACTGACTCAGGGGGATCCCCACACTATGGACAGACCCCCACGACCACCAAGTGGAGGGCCCATATGTACCTCGAGCAGCTGGGTAGCAGCCAAGGCCCGCCCATGTAGTTTCCGAACTAGGGAAAACCCAACCCATCACCCGCCCGAAGGCACGACGGTGAAGGATTGGTAAAACCCAGGTGAGATCAGGACTCGAACTCGTGACCATAGGCCAGGAGTCATCCTTCATTTCTCATTATGTCCCTTGTGGGAATCGAACCCGGGACACCCAAGAGGGAGCCCGGTCCATTCACCAACTGAGCTACCCGTGAACGACAAAGCTATATTATAATTGCAATGCTACGTTGTAACAGAACATATCTTTTCATCCTACCACTACTACTCTCTAGCTATGTGAACAGCAAGTAAACAATTTATAAACCATGGGATTTCAACAGTTTCTTTATGAACTACAACACCTAAAGTCGATTTACAAACAAAAACTAACCGTTTTGTTTAACATATGAATCAATGCTTGACACAATGTGTCATGACTACACCAGCAAGGATGAAAAAACCCGAGCGCTATTACAAGTTTACAATTCGACGTCTGGCAGAGGCACTCTCCAATAGTTCCATGAGTTATAATCTTCCTGCAAAAAGTACTCGACTCGTAAACATCCCAAAGAACTAAAAGCGCGTCAAGTATGATTACAAAACTGTATTATAACAATATTAATCTACTTTTTGCATAACGCGATTAAGGAGGTTGAATGCATTAAAAATACAGTTTTGGAGACTTTCAAACCGTCTACTTTTTAACTATAGGTTTGGCCCGTTTGACCCGTTAGCGATAGAACGAATCATACCTGTTCAACCATTGATGTTGGGGGGAACATGTCATTGACTAATGTGTGCAAAGAAGTGTAAGACTTTCCCTTCATGTCGACCCGGTGACTAATGGCTACCTCACCCTGAAATGCCGAGTGAGAATTAGAACCGAGGATAAAAAAACGCAAACTTGACCAAACTGCTTCTACTCGGGTTCTAATTTTCTGGCTGGTTAAAGCAAAATAGTGAACCAAGTAAAGAAATACCTTAGGGTTAATTATGAAAATTTTGCCCTTTGGGATCCCGATTTTCCGGTAACTAAGCTCATCGGTGTCTCGGTTACCGAAGCCCGCATAAAATGGATTGTAATCAGATGGAAAAAGGGCTTTAATATCCTGCAGGAAAAATGTTTTAAACATTTTAAACAAACAAAAAGGTACATGGTCTTGTTACCAAACATGCATAATCAAAAGCCAATAACATGTTTGTTTAAATTTATTATACTTACTTCTAGACACGCTATCTTGAATTCGTGCGGTGCTCTTCTAATAACTGTCACAACAAGAAAAGAATAAAAAGTTAACATATTTAATTCATATAGAAACAAAGGAATGAACCAAAAGCCATAGGGATTCCTGGTTACGAACGAAGCGCCCTGTTAGTAATAGATTAGTAAGTAAGCACTCACCCTCACGGAACAATGATGGAAATAAGCCATCAGGTGATATAACAACCGGACCGTTGGGTAAGGCTTTCCCGTCCTACAAAAATCACATTTTTATCCACGGGTTTAGACGTTTTCAAATAAAAGTGTTTTGATCATTCGTCAAATGTCCGAATACCCTTTAGCATATACCTGCTTGAGATTAATGAGGAAACTTCTAGTTAAATATGCTTGAACAATTGCACGAGCACTCAAAAACAGTAATTGATATCCGTTTTCCTGCACGTTAAAAAATAAATAAAAATTCTACATATACCACAACTTAAATGAAATTTCTACGTTTATGAAATACGAACTATAGTGTCCATTTAGGGAATTTTCATGTGCCAGTTCAGGAAAACTGCAAGAAAAATATATAAAAATAATAATAATTTAACAAAACATAAGAAATACCTTTATTGCAGAAAAGAGTCGGGCTACACCAGATTGAGTCCAATCCTTCCCAACTAACGGCATGAATTGACCAAGAACATCCGACCTACGAAAGATTACATATAATTGAGCGACATAAAACCAATCATATAAAATCTATATCAGTAAAAACCGAGTTTAATATATTTTACTTTGTGATTGTCCCATCAACATCTGATATCACAATTCTTGCATTCCATTTCCACGAGTAAATATGAGCATCGACCTACATAAAATATTACACGATTAAGTTAAAGACATAATAAACCTAATCAACAGTGAAGATTACAATAAAGAAAATCAATAAAGTAAAAACCTTTTGAACTCCTAAAAGTCGGGTAGAAAATATAAACGAAACCATATTTTGTCCGTCTTTCAAATTCAATGACGATATTTGCTCAGTAGTTGGAACATGTGTTCTACCAAATTGCTTTTGTGGAGACTGTGATCGCGTCGGGGTTGTTTCAACAGGTTGTGGGGAATCAAAGACCGATTCTGAATCAAGAAAAACGTCTTCACCTGATATATTACTGGCATTATGTTCAAGCGTTTTAGCCCGTCTAAAAGGAATGGGCCAGAGCCTCCATCTACGGCCTGACGGAGTTGTAGGGAGCCCGGCGTCTTCACTCGGCCTACTCCACTCCACAGGAATTGCATCCGTCGGCTCAACAGGCATTTCTAACCCGTATGCAGCCATTCCAAGAACAATATGAGCAGCCTTTTCCCAAGTAAAGTATTTATCTTCAATTTTGACTATTAGGCTATCATTTTTAATTATTGATGCTGCAGAAATTTTGAATTCTTCCTCGGGTATGCGGTGGGCATTAAAGGTTTCTGCAGCTGTACTCAAACCCATACCGGGTCGAAGCAAATTCCCACAAAGTGATATCTCTATCCCTGAAATTATTCATTAAATCATATTTGGCACAGTAAATATATATAAAAAAGATCAAAACTTTTGGACAAAAGGTGCTTCGGGTCAACCCAAACTGACCCATACGAACGGACTACCCACCCAAAATGTATGTTTGGTTTATACATCTTTATAAATCACTTTATTCAAAAACTATATTGCCATTGTGCTAATATAGTTTCTATAAGCATTTTTAAACATTCAAGTTGTCTATGAAAAGTTTGTCAAAAAGAATAGTCCGCTGCCCGACCCATTTTGACCCAAACCCTTATGGCCAGTTACTCCACCCGCCCAATTTTCCACCTCTACACAATTCCATTAAAAGCAGTACCACTTACTTGTCTGTTTCGGTCGATCAAAATTTTCACTATCGTCATAATACGACTGAGGTTCCTCGGTTACAGATGTGGTGCACCCGTCTTCAATTTCAGTCCTGTTTGAACTATTCTCGACCCATTCAGATTCCTCACGATCTTGATCTTTAATCATTTCAACATCAGAACTTTTGGGTTCCGTATCTTGTAAACTCACCCTTATCGATCCATTTTCAACCTTTAACTTCAACGATTCATGATCATGATCTTGATCCCCATTAATTACAACATCAGAAACTTTAGGTACCATATCATGTGAATTCACGGCTGTAGATTCACTTTTAACCTCTAAATTTACCCCTTCAGTTTCATCTTCTTTTTCCACATCACTACGAGTTTCATTACCCTTATCTTTCGGTCTGCTAAGATCACTTAAATATTGAGCCCATGTAGATTCATTACTTAAATCCAAACCACCTTCAAACTCCTGGGCTTCAACCGGACCCAAGTGAAACTGAGGCGTGCTCAGTTGCACATTGTCTGTATTTTCCTCCATTGATGTTATGGGAGCTGACAAAATTTGACCATCAACGCTGAACAAAACTACTTCCGAATTATTTGATTTTAAATCATTTTCTAAATTATCATACCGATTCGACCCAAAATCCGATAAATCAACTGATCCGTCTAAAGATGATGCTTGTTCATCTTGGAACTCGTAAAAACGTTTTTCACTATCAGATTCTGTACTCTCTGCACGATCATCTCGAAACTGAACCTCTACATTACTATTGTTCTCGGTAGCAAAATCGTCTTTTGTTGACTCTAATGAACCGTTGGAATCTTTTACATCGTTATCTTTCTCAGGGGTGATTTCTTTAATAAAATAAGCTTCACCCGAATTATCAAGATACATATGGAAATCGGCTTCTACACCATTAACTTCTATTTTAACAACCTTTTCTGCCCCTTTTAAAACACCTTGAAACTTTCCAAACCTAACGTACCACGGAGTGCTCCTAAAGGATCCATCTTGTTGCTGAACAACGATTATGTCAACGGCACCACCAAAAGGGTGAAAAGGGGTGGCAACAGAATATACACTTTGAGAAAGGTAACTTCCCACTCTACTTATCATTTGGTCGCTCTTTTAGTCAAAAGTCAAACCCGGATTATTATTGACTTCTAGTTCTGGTTCATCAAAAAACCGGTCTTGTTTGTCACCATAAACCAGTATACCAAACACACAAAATTGCTCTCTTTTTATGTCAACTAAATAATCTCAAAAAACCAACTCAAATTGTCGTTAACGGCGTGAAAAATGTTGAATTTCCAACTTCTTGTAATTTGGCCTGGATCAAGGTGTCTGCTTGAAACACAAAAATTTTTTAAAAATAAATAAAATGATCATAACATCTTCATCTTTATACAATGTTAGTTTACTTCCATCAGAGGCGATCCTTTTAAGGGGCGGGGGAGCCCCCCCCCCCCCCCCCCCCCCCCAAATTTCGCTCAGAAGTTCCGATTATATAGTTTCGTATAGAAATTTTTTGGTATATAAGGTTTCGACCCCCCCGAAACTGGTTTTCAACACCCTGAAACTAGTGACTTCCGACCCCCCGGTGACTCTCGACCCCCCAAAGTTTCGGGTCAAGATTCGCCACTGACTTCCGCAAATCATTAGAATTACAAATTTCTCAAACACATCCAAGGTCCAAACAAACATTTACAACATGATTTAATATTTTTAATCAAATTCAAGAAACCCATGTTGAAAATTTACTGTAACAAAATCAGTCAAACATAAAAAAGTTGACTTTCTTCATCAAATAATTATAAACAACATAAGATCAAAGCAGTTAACTTTCTTGGTCAAATGAAATGTATAAAACAATGAGATTAACACGAGATTTAAACCCTGAAACCCAGCCTAAAGTTAATATGAGAACAATACAGCAAAGTTAAAAAAAATTAAAAAATTAAAAAAATATATTAAAAAAAATAAATTAAAAAAACCCTCCAAGAAACAAATGTAAAAACTTAGAAATCCATCAAACCGATCCAAATTCAAGAAACCAATCACAACCCAGTTCAGATTACACAAAAAAGATTCAAACAATCAAATCAAATGCAAGAAATGTTGATAAATTCAATCAAATAGCACACCATTGAAGTACATTTCAAGAAAGTTTAAAACCCTTAAAAATACAAAAAAATTGATATATTGAATAATAAGTACCAAATAAATCAAGAAACTAACTAAGATTGTTGAAAGAAATGAAGAAACTTACAGATACAGAAGCAGCAGCAGATGTGTCAAACAAGGATGATTTGACTGTGCTACAAATTAAACCAAATCAAGTAGCTTTCTTCTTCTTTTTTTTTTTTTTTTTGGTTTTAGTGTATATATAGTAACCGATTATTTTCAGCCTTTTTATCTCCGTTGAATGAGTTGGTAGAGATACCGGCGATGTTATCTAGAGATCGTTTTTAGTTTTATTTATTTTTATTTCTTTCTTATTATTTTTTTATGTTTTTTTAAATTTGGGTTGTAAATATAGAGTTTGGGTGGAGTGTGGAGATGTCATGTATTGACTAAAGTGTTGGATTTTAAGAGGCCTAAATTCGGTTTTTTGGAGGAATATTCTTGATACAAGTTGTGGGGGAATTTGATGTTTGAGTTGGTGGTTGGTTATCTTTTTTTTGTTTTTTTGGTTGAATTAGATCATGTTTTTGGTTAACAATTTTAACTAGTTTAATTTCATAATGTCGGTCTATTAACAGGTTTAGTTAAATAAATTGACATGTCAAACTCATATATGACTGGTTATCCAGTTTGTTATAAACCTATCTTGTTTAATATGTTAAAAACTTTTTTGGAAACAATTTATTACTTGATTGCTTTTAAAAAATTAAAAAAGTATATTATTACTTATTTATAATTGATTGTTTACGTAAATGTGTCTAAAATAAGGTAGAATTTTCTTATAGGCCGTGTTCGGGTAATCCAACAAACACAACCTATGCATAAAATCACCTGATCACACAGGACACAACTTATAATATTCGGAAAGGCCTCGTTAATATAATAGTTATCATATATTTTTTGAACGTTAATTTTGATAATGTTTATTAAACATATAAATTGTTAATAAACTTTTATTATAAGTATGTACATATCTTTCTACCAATAGTTCTCTTTAATGTCCCTATCATAATTATTAAATTTTAAAATTCCTACCTAATTTATAAATTTTTAAAAATGGGATAGCTTCATCTAGATTCAACTTTTTCATTTCATTTTCAGTCACATTTTTCATGCTCCAAGCCTCCAACCTGTCCTCTTCGTGAAACATGCGTTGAAGCTTGTAAAATATTAAGTTATTGAATATTTACGTATGAATATTTAAATACTAGTTTATCTCCTTAATGATTAATGGGATAAACGGATTTAATACGAAGTAACACTTGATAACTCATAAAACATACTCTAATTCTATGTTTGTACTTCTTGCTCGCTTGTACAACTTTGTCATTTCCTTAAGACATTAAAGTTGGGATGTGAACATGGAAAAAAATCGAATTGGTATCAAATGATATAACATGATGATGATTGATTTATGAGGCGTGCATGGCGAGATGATTAATTGTCACTTATCAGCTAGAGATTTACCTAGTGTATAAAAATCACAGGCTACATCTAACCGGTTTAACAACCACTGTAATCAATGATATAGCAGCACAAATCAAAATATAAAAAAAATAAAATATATACTATCTATCTATACATATAATAAACCAAAGCCATTTTAATGACATGGCACTCAAAGATGCATTCTCCTCTTTGAGTGTGCCATGTGGCATTGAGATATTTTAGGAAAAAAAAATTAAAAATAGAATTGGATTTTTCTCTCTTATGTTTCCTCCCATAATTTTTAAACGTTAATATCTTTTATATACGAGATTTTTTAAAGAAAAAAATTACACCAAATTAACGAGCGTTTTATTATCTTTCCAACGAGTACCATAGTGCTATATAAAAAATGGAGAAAAAAACGACTATTTTTGTGGGGTTTTGTTCATACATATGAATTCTATTTTCAACATGCGTTAGCATTGGAGTTATACATTGTTTTAGGTTATATATTAACATTAGAGTTATACGTTGTTTAAGGTTAGGCGTTAACATTGGAGATACATTTTTAATTGTTTTAGGTTAGGTGCTACCCGAATCTTTCTAGCATGTAACTGTAAAGCGAATCATTCTATTTCATATGTAAAATTAATATATCATATTAGATTTCTCAACCCCGGGACGTTCCCGGATATAATCTAGTCTTAACATAATTAGTACATTACGATTTTACCACTGCCTATATCTAATGACTGTAGATCCTTCCTACACTTTCTACATTAATAACGCTTTGCACCACAACGTTGTGTCTTCCAAAAGGTAAAAATGACAAATTTACAAGTTGGTATGTTTGGGTCTACCTATTTACAATAATCCGTTATTGTCCCCACGATTCAATCTCACCTCATCCGACGGTCAGAATTAACCGTTTTAGTATAAAAAAGAGGGCCATCATAACAACTCTAGGGTTCAATCAAATTTAGGGAAAATATACAACAAGGTACGTTTCTCAATTAACTCACCAAAACGTGAAATTTGTTATTGAATTTTATAATTCATACATTGAATTTTTGTTTCATGATGGGTATGTATCTTAATTTTCTTTTTAAAAGAAATTTGTATTCTTTTTGAATGATTATTAATGTTATTTTTGTGGGGTTGATTCTTATTATAATTTGTTGATGGTTGGACACTTGGAATAATATTATGTTCAATTTTGATTTAGTCTGTATGTGAAGTTCTTGTTTGTGGTTTGGTTTCTTTGTTTGTTTGTTTTTTTTATAATTATTTGTAATTGGAGGAAATTAGCAACATATCATTTAGGTACCTTGGAAAGAGGTGAGAAAAGTTTTGTTTTTGTAATTTTTTTTTTAACTATTTAAGCATATTTTTTATATGGATTAATAAGGTAAGTTAATAGGAGGTCATGCAACATAATGAAAGGATGTCATGAGCACCTGTTGAAGGCTTATGACATGGTCGTATATGTTCCGGTTATGGATATCAGGATATGGGATGTAATTCACATATATGTCGCCTCAAATATAAGTTCCGCTATAAAATATATAAACACAAAGTTTGTATTAATGATGAATAATTTTCTCCTGGGCTTGAGTCCTTTTTTTTGATAGCTTAATATATAGGTGTTGATGATAAGAGTGTAGATATTTGAACAGGTTATTGTTTTTTTATTTATTTTCATAGCGACATAAGAAAGTGATTTTGTGTATTTCAATGTAGTATGATATCAAATTGTCACTTGCATTTGAGTTTGACTTAATTTATCTGGCTATTTGCATTATTAGATCTTGATATGTTTGTTGGGCTACATTAATTGGCTTAACACGTGGTAGTCGCACTACATGTTTGTGATGACCATGTGTAGAAAAATTAACTATATACATTCTCGTTTTTACGGATGTTTCTCCAAAACCATACTGTTCAATGCCAGTACTGGTGCATAATATAGCTTAACTTTAGTTATTTTATCTAAGGTTTGTTATGTGTTTCATCCAGATGATTAAACATCCTGTTTGTAGTTTTATTCAGGCTTTTAGTTGTAATACATGTACTCTACTTTAATCCATGTAGGCCTTTCCTATGCATTGCTAACGTAGTATTTGTTGTATTAGGTTAAAAATGCCTCGTTATGATGATCGCTATGGTACAACTCGTTTATATGTTGGCCGTTTATCTTCAAGGACACGGTCTCGTGATTTAGAGTATCTCTTCAGCAAATATGGGAGGTAAGTGTTCTCTCAATCTTGAATCGACTTTTTTAGTGTTATGTTATATGCTATACTTGAGCGTACAAAATTTTTGCTCATTGAAAATAGTTTTGGATGAAAACATGAATGGCTTGACAATTTGTTTCTGGGTTATATGATTAATGTTGTATCAAAATGATTTAGACTTGTCTTTTGAAATGATCGCTTGTTTCTAAATTCTGACTGTGAGTGTTTAATGCTCAAATGTTTGAAGTTACTGCATGGTTGGTAATAGTTGTTATCAACAAACATAAGAAGAAAAGGAGAGAGAACAATAGGTAGTCAGCAACTGTAGTTAGATGGTCGTGTTTCCCCATAGACTAACAGGACATAATTGATTATGTATGGACTATGGAGGGACCTTGTGCTTGTAGATGGTGTATGTGATTTAACTTGAATGAATTTGTTGAAGGTTTTCGGGCTTTTGCCCGACCTGGAGGTCAAATGGTGGAAAAAAGGTGGGAAGTCTTGCCAGAGTGTTAGGAGACTTTTGACGATACTTTCTGTAGTCTTAGTTCGTGTTTTTATGGAATTGTCAACAATCCAAAAATGGTGTTTAAGTTTTGATGGGCGATGATGTATGATGCACTTCAAGTACTTAAGTAATGATGGCCTTATTGTTTCTGGCAACCGTTTTGGCAGAGTACGAGATGTGGATATGAAGCACGACTTTGCATTTGTTGTATGTACCCCTCCATCCCCTCTTTTCTTTTTCTTATAAAGGGAAGTTATAGTTGGTCATGAAAAATTATGATGGATTAATTACATGATTATGGGCTTCTGGTTTTGCTCTTTCTGTATTTGTATTTTGTAACAACAGGAATTTCGTGATCCTCGGGATGCTGATGATGCAAGATATAGCTTGAACGGTAGAGACTTAAATGGCAGTCGGCTTCTTGTCGAATTTGCAAAGGGTGTAAGTGGCCTCAATTCATGTAATGTTCATGTCATCTGTCCCTTAGTTGTGGGATTCAGGTCATCAGGTGACATAATAATAAATGGTTATTTACTGGGGTTGATCATAAACACTTTTTATCCAAGCCTTTTAATCTTTTTATGTAACTTTCAGCAAGTAATGTGTGTCAAAAACTCAAAACTGATTACAGAAAGTATATTATTATATAATAAGCCAATTCCCTTATGGTGGAGTGGCACCCTCCTTGCTTTTCTTATGAGAGGTGAGGAGTTCGAGTCCTACCGACACCAAAATGCTGCTGGTGGGCCGGGTTTTACCCTAGTGGGCCTTCGGGCGGCGGGTTTTCCCTAGGAACTGGTGTGAAATTATTGGAGGACCCTGGTTACTCTCTAAATACTCTTTTGTCCAGTGGGTACTTCAAGAGTGGTCGGGATTGATTTGTTGGCTGTTCAAAAAAAAATTTATTATATAATAAGCTATTTTTTATGAATGATATATGGGGAATCATGTATTAGAGATTTAGATCACCCTTTATGTGAGTGTGACTTTTAACCTGTATAGGCCGCTCTCTTCGAAATATTTTGTATCTTACATTTTTTCTCTGGTTCAATCATTCTTGAGTAAATGGGTCCAAATAACTATCCCCTCTGGTTCTCTTTTGTCCACTATGGTTCTCTCGTTTTGAAATTGCAGATATGCATTTATGCATTGTTTTGTTTGGTTACAGACCCCACGTGGGCCTGGTGGTTCTAGAGAATATGTAGCAAGAGGCCCACCTCCTGGGTCAGGTCGCTGTTTCAACTGTGGGCTTGATGGTCACTGGGCTAGAGACTGCAAAGCTGGTGATTGGAAAAACAAATGTTATCGTTGTGGTGAAAGGGGCCACATAGAAAGAAACTGTCAAAATAGCCCCAAAAAGCTCAAGTTTGTCTCCTTTTTAGTTATTTCTTTAGCAGTTTTTGATTACCTGAGCTTACACATTGATCACTTTAATAAATAATAATTTTAATTGTTTTGCAGACGTGCTAGGAGCTTCTCAAGGTCACCTGTTCGGTCACGCTCTCCTCGTCGTCGCCAGAACCGGAGCCCAACTCACAGCCGAAGCCGCAGCTACAGGTGCCAAATAGACGGGTTGAGTGAGTTTGGGTAATGGGTTGGTCAACACGGAACCGTGTTTCACGAAAGACATAAGCTTCTTCTTTTTGGTGCTAAACCCTTTTTATAAGTTTTTATGTTTGACCCGAAACTCTTAAGACACTCGTTCATAATTAAATGGATTGAAATTACGACTTTCATAACTTTTCTTTCGCTTTTGTTAACAAAAGTTTATTAATTTGTTTCTCTATTTGGTGCCAGTCGGTCAAGATCTCCTGAAAAGAGAGAACATATTGTGGACCATGAAAGGAGGTCAAAGAGTCCCCGTGAATCTAGGAGCCGAAGCCGAAGCCGCAGTCCTGAGGCACGTGGTTCACCATCTCCTTCAAAAGAAAAGAACCGCAGCCCAACTCCTAATGAAGACAGGGGCAGCCCATCTCCTGACAGGGTTAACTCAGACAACAGCATGAGCCCACAGAGAGCAAAGAGCCAAAGTCCAGCTGAAGCCAATGGTCGCAGCCGTAGCCCAAGTCCTGCGTATGAACAACAGAGCCCGGTTGACCATGATGGTGATGCGACTCAGGGTAGCCCGGTTGATGAAGATGGTCCTCATGTTGAAGGAAGTCCAGCTGATGGTGATGAAGAGAATTGACAAGCAAGGTGTCTTTTATTTTTAAGTAGTCAAAACTAAGACTTGGAGAAACCATCCTTTATGGTAATGTGTTTTGTTGTTGAGGAACAGTTTAAACGACTTGAGACTTTTTCATTTCGATTAGTATTGAAATAATTGGCCTTAAGGCGGCACCTGTAAAGCGCAAGCTGTGTTTTATCTGATTCAGTTGGTTAGCAAGTTTTGGTGGCGTATCTTTCCAGGAAAAGAGAATTGGTTTAAGCTTACGTTTTTCTCACCTGCGCCTGGCTTGAGGCGCATGCCTTAGCATCGGTTTCACAAAAAAAGCCCATATTCTCTCCTAAGCTGCCACTAGGCTATAGCCCTGCCTCTCTCTGCACCCGCCCACCTAGGTGCACGCCCGAGTCGCTTTTGACAACTAGCCGGTCACAATAAAAACCAATAGATTATGAATATTCATGATTAGAAAAAAAATCAATACATGACAAAGACAAGATCAATATGTTAAAACATACAAAATTAATAACTTCTTATAAACACTAGATGAATGCATCTAACAAAAATTCGGCTGTTACAAAAATAACTCTCTTAACAAATGAATCGAATCGAATCACATTGCGTCTCTTCTAAGTAATCGCTTGATCGACTTTCACATCGCCTTAAATGATATTCAAGGGCTTTTTCTTGAACAGCCTAGAATTTGGAAACCGAGTCTGAGCAGCAGGCGTGTGAGACGTGAAGCACACCACAATAGCAGTTAGATTATCAGTTGAGTTCAGGCGTAACGCTTGATTAACAAGCTCTTTAGCACAACGTTGAGGGTCATTATGCTGCCTTAGTTGACACCTAACAAGCGCCACTGCTTCTTGATTCGACATGACATCCCATACCCCGTCACACGCAATTATCATAAACTCATCATTATCATTCAACACCATTCGCCTCACATCCGGTTCAGCAATCAGCATCTTATCATTATTATTATCCTTCTTCATGTAGCGGTCTCCAAGCGCACGCGTCACACCAAGTTGACCATTTAAGTACCCTTCGCCATCAAAGTAACCACCTAACCGCTCACATCTTTCCTTTTCCTGTAAACACGTCGACCCTCTATGGTCTTGAGTCATCTGTATTGCAGACCCATTCCTACACAAAACCGCTCGACAGTCACCAGCATTCGCTATTATTACATCTTTTCCCATGATCAAAACAGTTAAAGCCGTCGTTCCACAATAATCACTCACGCTGCATTCGTCAACTAACGCTTGATCAGCCTGTAGGAACGCTTTGTGATGAAACTCCGCTACTGCAGCTTGTGGTAGATCAGAATTATCAAAGAATAATCTCATGGTGTAGTCTTTAACATAAGACGCTGCCTCGGGCCCACCATGACCATCAAATAAAGCGTAGAATGAAGTCGCGAGACGACCCCACTTGTAAGCATCACCCAAAAGGTTTGACAGATCGTCGATCATGATATGTTGGTCTTCGTTTAACGTGCGTGATCCGATGTCTGTATGACTTCCTGACCTGATGGATTTTGGACTCGAACTCGTTGCAGTAGACTCCACAACCTTATTATCTGAGGTGAGTTTCAAGAGACCAACATTGAGTTGGTCGCACATCGTATCTGAAGCTTCAGTAATTATTATTATTATTATTATTATTATTATTATGGTTGGTAAATCGAAAGAATGTATGGAAGAAATTTGAGGATGTTATTGTTAAGAAGAAGCAATGGAACGAAAATATGGTTTGGTTTTATATATATACCACACGGTGCGTGCAACTCAATCTACTATAATATTTACGCAACCTACTTATAATATTTACGCTACTATACGCAACTATAATATAGCTGTATTTGAATTTAGGGTGAAAAAGAAACCAAAATATCGTCGTCAATATAGGGATTACGGATTTTTGTTTTAAAGTATTATTACTTTTATTTTTAAATATATATTTTTTTGTAACTACTCTATTGTTACTAGTCACTACTAATATTATTATTTGGTGTTCAGGTTTTGTGTGTTTTCTGTGGGTTATTGGAATTTAGAGCTACCACATATAACAATAATAGTATTTTTTGTGTATTTACATGATTTACGTATTGAAGTCTATAATTGTTTTTTTTAATGAAATTCATTCACAAGCCAAAAAGCACCGTGCGCACTTTGTCTTAAGGAGAGACAAAGCCGCAAAAACCAACATCCGTTACATCATGTTAAATGTACACTACCTCTTCCAATCTATATTTTTACTTTTGTGTCTATTATTGAACCATAAAAAACCTAGCGACTTCACATCCGCCACTTTAATCCTTTTGTTAAAAAATATCCACTCGTTGCGCGCTTTCAAATCCTCCAGCATGTTATAATAATAAGCTCGTGTAACACCTCTCTTTAGAGCCGATAATCCCACTTGCGAATGAATCTCCAACAAATCTCTAACCGTAAAGGCAATGATCGGAGGCACTGAACACCACTCTGAAATGAATTGCCAGACACACGCAACTGTCCGACATGCGCAAATATGTTCAGCCAATTCCACTACATCCCCACAAAAAAACGCAAACCATATCTTCCAAGATAATAATTCTTCATTCAAGTGTTGCCTTTGTTGGGAGTAGGGGTGTTCATTGGTTCGGTTTACGGTTTATTTGGTTTATTCGGTTCGGTTTATTCGGTTTTCAAAATTTTGTACCTCAAACCAAAAACCAAACCAAACCAAATTAGGAATATGAAAACCAAACCAAATTCAACCAAATTGAATTCGGTTAGGTTTTGGTTTAAAACCAAACAAACCAAATTCAACCAAATTGAAACGAAGTTTTTTTTCTCTAACTTACATACCTATATGTTCCAAAATCCGAAAAGAAAGCTTGCAATAAATATAAACCAAAAACTCAAACCACGCAAACAGAAACATCATAAAAATTAGAAATAGTAAAATGAACCATAGTTTACTAGTTTATACTCAGATTATTACCTCTATAAATTGGTGGGCTTTATTTATTTTGGGTTGGGTTTAATATTTTTGGCTTATATATTATATATGAGTTATTAAATATTATTATTTTTATTTAATAATTAATTATTTTACCGGTTTATTCGGTTATCCAAATAAAAAAAATTGTAGAACCAAAAACCAAACCAAACACCGAATAAGCAATTCGGTTTCGGTTAAAACCAAACCAAACACCAAATTCGTTGTTCGGATTGGTTTTTTCGGTTACGGTTCGGTTTTCGGTTTTTATTTGGTTTGCGGTTTTTCTGAACACCCCTAGTTAGGAGTCTATGCATCTCCGCCCGCTATGCGAAAATATTACATTTTGTCATAATCCATTTACACCACTTGAGCACAAAATCCTGACGGACAACATCATTTTTTATTAACAGATTTTTAACTGATGCAATCAAAAAGATACCCAAGCTATCCTCTTGCTATTTTCACGTATAGCCTCTGTTAACCAGCCTGACCGACCGAATCCATAAGCTGTCTGCAAGCTGACCATTTCTGCCTTTCAACATCCGAGGAAGGATTCCGAGTCCAGTTCCAAATTACCGGCCCATTTGCCCCTGAAGCTTCTTGACATCTGTTTGAAACATAACAACACTTCTCAGCCTCTAATCTAAAAATAATAGGGAATCTGTCTCCCAACGGCTCATTTATGACCCATCTATCCAACCAAAACTTAATCGACTTACCATCACCAACAATCCCACAAATTTTGGAACTAATCCGTTGATTGTCCACCACCCAGTTCTTTCTAATCTGACCAACGTGTTCCACAAACCTGTAATCCATGAATTCGACGGCAAGAACTCCCACTTTCTATTTGTAGTATGAATCGCTTCAACAACTCGTTTCCATCTGTACGAAACCTCCATACCCACTTAGTTAGGCCCCCATATTCTTCGTAAAAGCAACCTGATAGCAAATGAAAGACGCAACGGATAGATAATTCGAAAATTCAAACGAAACGGATAGATCTAACGGATTCTTGTGATACAGAAACACCACACAAGAACACGATAGGGCGAACTAAACGAGAATCAAGATACAGATACACCACTCGACTCTAATTTAGGTTCCAAGAACACCATCCAAGATGCCACTCTTGAACTAGCATGGAAACAATTAATCAATCTCAAAATCCATTGAGATAAATTAACCAAAAGAGAAAAACTCTCATTCATAAAATAAAACTCACTGCCCTTTCATTTAGAAGTTCTTTACATATAAAAAGAAACCCCTACTCACGTCCTAAAATCTAGGGAAACAAACAAACTAAAGTACTACTACTGAAGCAAGAAATACAACTAGATAAAGCATAGGAAATAAATGCAGTAATTAAAAACTAAAAGAAGTGGGGTATAAACCCACTGAAAGTTGCAACGTGGGTATGAATTTCAACTTGCCCTATGGGGCTCCATTTGGTTCAACTTAGGTCCATTGGATATTGAACACATTCTGTCTGACCCACGGATATTGCTATCATACTCCTCATCTTTTGAAAAGTTTGCCCTCAAACTTGGAGGCTTAGCATCAGGGGGTGGTTCAGGAGGAATATCCGATACGTAGCTGATTGTTCTTATACATTCTTCCTCGTCAAGGCCAAGCATATCTTCTTCAATTTCTGGTTCGTTAGATTCCTCACACTTGGGTTGTTCATCAAAACAATTATTCTCGAACAAGACAAAATCGGTAACGGTAACGAACTTTTTGATTTGACAATCCGGATAATGGAACCACTGTCGGGGAGCCTTGTGAAGCGTAGTATCGGGTTCGGTTTTCTTAACGGGTTTGGGTTCATAAGGTAAAGCCGTTTTGGGTGCGGGTAGATGACGCGTAAATGATTTGGTAGCTTCAAACTTAGCAATGGCCTTCTGTTGCTTGTTGATTATATGAAAGTCATCTAGATTGGAAGTCCCACTAATAACTTGTTTCACAAACAAACATTCTTCTTCATCCGGTTCAATTCCGTCTTCATCGTACCGAAGGCCAACATTTTCTACGACATCGTTTTCTTCTTCTTGAATGCTAATATCTTCAAACTTGAGATGATTCTCCATGTCGTTAGACTTGTCGCAACTTTCTTCCAAAAGACCGTTTCGAGCCGATACTATAGTTTTAGAATAAACAGAGGCCGTGCTTGGATGTTTTGATGTTGCTTGACCCTTTAGCTTTGCATGATAATTGTAGACATATTTGGGAAGCTTTCTTCTTGGATTTATTGTCCTGAACTTTGCATGCTCATGACCAAAAACCTCTCTCCTTAAAAACTTCATTTGAACTTGCAATTCCCATATTTGCATCTCCATAATTTCCCTTCGTAGAATATTCATGTGGTCTTGCAACTCCCCAATTTGCTGTTTCATGGTTCCTTGCTCGAAAGCCATTGATAACACTTTTTTTTTTATCTTTTTTTTACACTGAAATCTAAATGAATGTAGAAGAAATAGATGAGTCGAAACGGATCGCTTCGGCTCTGATACCAAATGATAGCAAATGAAAGACGCAACGGATAGATAATTCGAAAATTCAAACGAAACGGATAGATCTAACGGATTCTTGTGATACAGAAACACCACACAAGAACACGATAGGGCGAACTAAACGAGAATCAAGATACAGATACACCACTCGACTCTAATTTAGGTTCCAAGAACACCATCCAAGATGCCACTCTTGAACTAGCATGGAAACAATTAATCAATCTCAAAATCCATTGAGATAAATTAACCAAAAGAGAAAAACTCTCATTCATAAAATAAAACTCACTGCCCTTTCATTTAGAAGTTCTTTACATATAAAAAGAAACCCCTACTCACGTCCTAAAATCTAGGGAAACAAACAAACTAAAGTACTACTACTGAAGCAAGAAATACAACTAGATAAAGCATAGGAAATAAATGCAGTAATTAAAAACTAAAAGAAGTGGGGTATAAACCCACTGAAAGTTGCAACGTGGGTATGAATTTCAACTTGCCCTATGGGGCTCCATTTGGTTCAACTTAGGTCCATTGGATATTGAACACATTCTGTCTGACCCACGGATATTGCTATCATACTCCTCATCTTTTGAAAAGTTTGCCCTCAAACTTGGAGGCTTAGCATCAGGGGGTGGTTCAGGAGGAATATCCGATACGTAGCTGATTGTTCTTATACATTCTTCCTCGTCAAGGCCAAGCATATCTTCTTCAATTTCTGGTTCGTTAGATTCCTCACACTTGGGTTGTTCATCAAAACAATTATTCTCGAACAAGACAAAATCGGTAACGGTAACGAACTTTTTGATTTGACAATCCGGATAATGGAACCACTGTCGGGGAGCCTTGTGAAGCGTAGTATCGGGTTCGGTTTTCTTAACGGGTTTGGGTTCATAAGGTAAAGCCGTTTTGGGTGCGGGTAGATGACGCGTAAATGATTTGGTAGCTTCAAACTTAGCAATGGCCTTCTGTTGCTTGTTGATTATATGAAAGTCATCTAGATTGGAAGTCCCACTAATAACTTGTTTCACAAACAAACATTCTTCTTCATCCGGTTCAATTCCGTCTTCATCGTACCGAAGGCCAACATTTTCTACGACATCGTTTTCTTCTTCTTGAATGCTAATATCTTCAAACTTGAGATGATTCTCCATGTCGTTAGACTTGTCGCAACTTTCTTCCAAAAGACCGTTTCGAGCCGATACTATAGTTTTAGAATAAACAGAGGCCGTGCTTGGATGTTTTGATGTTGCTTGACCCTTTAGCTTTGCATGATAATTGTAGACATATTTGGGAAGCTTTCTTCTTGGATTTATTGTCCTGAACTTTGCATGCTCATGACCAAAAACCTCTCTCCTTAAAAACTTCATTTGAACTTGCAATTCCCATATTTGCATCTCCATAATTTCCCTTCGTAGAATATTCATGTGGTCTTGCAACTCCCCAATTTGCTGTTTCATGGTTCCTTGCTCGAAAGCCATTGATAACACTTTTTTTTTTATCTTTTTTTTACACTGAAATCTAAATGAATGTAGAAGAAATAGATGAGTCGAAACGGATCGCTTCGGCTCTGATACCAAATGATAGCAAATGAAAGACGCAACGGATAGATAATTCGAAAATTCAAACGAAACGGATAGATCTAACGGATTCTTGTGATACAGAAACACCACACAAGAACACGATAGGGCGAACTAAACGAGAATCAAGATACAGATACACCACTCGACTCTAATTTAGGTTCCAAGAACACCATCCAAGATGCCACTCTTGAACTAGCATGGAAACAATTAATCAATCTCAAAATCCATTGAGATAAATTAACCAAAAGAGAAAAACTCTCATTCATAAAATAAAACTCACTGCCCTTTCATTTAGAAGTTCTTTACATATAAAAAGAAACCCCTACTCACGTCCTAAAATCTAGGGAAACAAACAAACTAAAGTACTACTACTGAAGCAAGAAATACAACTAGATAAAGCATAGGAAATAAATGCAGTAATTAAAAACTAAAAGAAGTGGGGTATAAACCCACTGAAAGTTGCAACGTGGGTATGAATTTCAACTTGCCCTATGGGGCTCCATTTGGTTCAACTTAGGTCCATTGGATATTGAACACATTCTGTCTGACCCACGGATATTGCTATCACAACCCTTTCCCACCCGACCCAATGCAAGTGATTTATATAAACTTGTGTATTGGTTATGACATGTAAATTACAATATGTTGATAAGGACAAGGGATGTGTAAAAAAAAAAAATTGATAATGCATGTGTTTTTAATTTCAATGATTACACTAGATATCCTTTGTGAGATAGAGGACATCAAGTTTAATTATTGAAATCAAAGTACACACTAATATATTAATAAAACAATATCATTACATAATGTTTAATTTACTCAAAATTATGAAAACACACAAAAAGATCAACTGCAAGCTAAGCAAGAAAAAACTACAACATAAATAAGCTGTTACTTTTTAAGTGTACCAACTAACCATATTTTACCCATATCACACATTCACATCCACTATAAATCTATTATCACCATTTCAAAGATACTCAACTGCTATTTCATATATATGATCAAATCTATGTATATACAATAATCTGTCACAAGACAAAACAACATTAAAATCATACTGTTATATTGAGTCACTAAGAGGTCCAATACCCAATTCATCTTCTATGTCGTCTGTGTCTTCAAACAGTTTCAAAAACCGGGCCTGTTCATGTTGTCTTTTCCTTTTAAGCCAATATTTGTAAGCAACGATGAATCCTATGATTAGTAGTACAGTTGAAGCCACGACACTTAAAGCAATGATAAGTTTCATGGACCAATGCATTCCGTTTCCTTTGTCATGAGCATGCGAGGCATTATCCGAGCTCTCAAGCGTGCCTACAACACCAGTTTTTTATTAGTATGGCAAAAAGTCAAAATAGTTTCGATAATTAATAGATCACTAGATAGTAAGATTGTTGTGGATTTTTCAGCAAAGATGACAATTTCTAGTCATTTATTTATTAATTGGTTGACTCGGGTAACTTTTATCTCTAACGGGTCAAATGGGTATGATCAAGATATATAGCTTAAAAGTAAAAGGTTCAATGGGTGAAAAGTATTGTAATAATTTATCTTTCATAAATAAACCTCAAAAATCAATCTGAAACTAGATAATGAAATTATATGAATTTTAATCATATTTGACACAAAATATTTATACAAATGTATGAAGTTTGTCTAAACAGATGTCTTTTGGACTGACCCGACATGTACAAAACAACCCACTTGACAGGTAACCGAACTGCCTGACCCGTCCATTTTGCTACCTTATACACTTCCATATAGAAACAAAAACAAAGAATTCTAGCATCCTGAAGATATATGGTCAGAAAATATGGATGCATTATTTATATTGCAGTGGTCTGGTTTACTATTATATGAGGGAATCAAGAGTTAACATCGTGTAACAACAGACATTCGTGTATACGTAAGATTAATATGAACGGGCAACAGATAGAGTCCGTACCGGAAACATCGGATCAGAGTCCAAAGCGCTCATGTGACCCACTTACTTATGAGTGGGTCAAATTGGCTTATGTTCTATGTCTAATGGGTACAAGTAACTCTAAAAAGAAGCAGCTAAACAAAATGTTAAATGCTTCAAAAGTCGCCTTAAAGAGTATAATTAGTGCATAAAATCTCCTAAACCATTTTCACATAGGATATTAGTACTTAGGTAATCATATTTGACGCAAGTTACACATAAAAACTTAAATTTGGACAAAAACTGTTGCATGTTAACCCAACCGGGCCCAAATCAAGCCACACAAGTATTAGGATGTACCCGTTTTGACTTTTGACTTGTCACTCAAAGTCCCAACGAGCAAGGTTTGCAACATCTAAATAAACTACATGTGTACACGATATGCATATAAGATATAGAGAGAAAATACCTTTTTTTACGCACTCAGGACACAAAAACGTTGCATTAAATTCCTTGCCTTTGGCACGAATGTACCGACCATCATCAGATTTAAAATCAGAAGGGCAGAACTCCCACTCATCAAACACATCATCAGACGTAAAACGGTCCTCTTCATAAAATCCACATCTCTTGCATTTTGTACTTTCAAAATTCGTAAGAGGCTGAAAATAAAATAGTTCATCTTTCTTAAACACAAATGAATAAAACGACAACAAAAAGGCATCTACTTATGGACATCAACTTAGCAGATACGAGATATGATTTACAAGATCACTCTAAACCTCTACAAAATAAATAAATTTAATCACTGCACTACATACCTGAAAAGATTCTTCACCCCTGAAAGTATATACAGTGTTTTTCTTCTTAACATCTGGAAGAAATGTTTTGTTCTCCCCACTACACCGAAAGTAGACTGTGGGTGTTGATGCTAGTATTTCATGGGTTGTATATATTTCAAGAGATTGAAGCGTAACAACTGCCGACAACAATAGTTCTGCAAACAAAAAGGGCAACTTTAAAACAAACAAACTGTTGGAAATTGGATAGAGTAAACAACAAAAACTCTATGAAACTAATCACTGGTTACGACTATATTTACACTAACAATTTCTTGACTACAAAACTACTTAATGAAATACCCATTACTGTTTATAAAGAAACTTTCCAACTAGATAAACATATTAAATAAACCAAGATTTACTTCCTCTCTTTTCCTTTATCCGCTTCATCTCGATCATTCTAGTCTTTTAATCAAGATTAACTCCTTCACAAGCATATAAAAATAATTTCTAAACTTTTTTTTTCTCCTTTCCAGTAATCTTGAGACCCATTATAAAATAAATAAATAAATAATAAAAAATAAATAAATAAACTCACAAGAGTCATAAGGGTGTCAGTTGTGTTGGGTTGAATTGTTCAACTGAAACACAACCTATATTTTTATTTGTTGCAGAAACATCAACCCTAACCTGAACACGCTTACAATCGTGTAACCCGATGACAACCCGTTTAACCCAAATGTCTAATTAACAGGTTTGCGGGTTAGTAATATTTAAGCTGGAAACGTGTTAATCGGGTTGGTTGGTTGTAAAAAATAGTCTTAACGAGTCATAAATAAGTTAAATGGTCTACCTGTTTAACTAAACAAGTTATATAGATCAACCGAAACACGAAACAAGTAAAACCAAACACACGGCCTATTTTTGTATCATGTCGTAACATGCCACCCCAATTGGATAGATAAAATGCAATTACTTGAGCCGTGGAGCGGTGAAGGTGGCCTTAACAGAGCAAAAGCAGAACACAATGCAATCTATCAAACACTTAAAACAAATTTAAGAAAATAATAATTAACAAAATGTCCATAAACATAAATGTTTTAACTCATTGAAGAGATATGAGACCGCGCAAGCGCACGGGCCCACATCTCAACATATGCCAGCACAGCAGGCCTACGTGGGCTTCTAGAAAGCGGCGCGGGGTACCTCGTAGCATGACAGCTAATAACCGACAAGAAAGGGACGTCCAGCCAATAAGAGACGTCCATTTCCTGCTCCACGATCGCCTGCAGGTACGAGGTACAGAATAGTACAAGAAAGGACAGACAAAGACACGTGGACCAATAGCGAAGGAACAGCGCAACGAATGACAACGGCCTAATCGTACAGCCAGCTGTCATTCCCTCCTCGACCAATCACAGAAGACCTCAGGTGGCCTATAAATACCCTATGAGGTCAGACGAAGAAAGGGATGAACAATCAGAAAAAGAGAGAACCATAGTTACGAGAATTAGATTATAGTCGAAGCGCTGTAACAGTAGCTATTTGAGTCTTGTAATAGTCATTGAATCGTTAATAAGAATCCTGTCTTTACTTGTGCTACTATCTTAGTAAACTGTTATATCGGTGTTTCTTCATTGGCGCCATCCGTCTATTTGAGCATACAAGAACGTTAAAAACTTCTATTTCTCAAAAACAGTAACTATGTCTCTCATACCACCGTTACCAAACTTCACGAATGCGAACTCCGACACCGACGTTGCCCAGGGAGGCACCGGCCAGTCGGGGAACACAGCAGATGTTCAGCAACAGACGACAAACACGGGTCCAACTGTCACCCCATCCTCAGGGACAAGACAGACCCCTTCCTTCCAGTTTATCACTGAAACGAATCAGGTTTCCCCAGCTGAGAATACCGCGCCGATGGTTAGTCCGGAGGTATGGTATACTCAGCAAAAGGAAGCTCTGAAGCGTATATACTTCCAAAAACTGAAGGACCAACAGCTCAGGGAGGCCGCCCGCACGCTTTCCTACAGCGAGGGACCGTCCAACGCAGCAAGGAACAATGGCGGAAGCAACCATGAAACTGATCCCACATGGAGAGAAGACTCAGACGAGTCTCAAAGTCGCTTCACGCGTGACATAAGCCAGCCCTTAAGCAACACCGCTGCGCGAGGGCCTTTATGACCGGTGATGACGACCTAACCAAACCATATTATCCTCCATCGTTCATGGAAAAGTCAAAGTTCACCCCGCGCATTGCGCTGGCACCCCTGCCACCCAAAACAAAAATCCCAAGTACGCTGGGCAAGTTTGATGGAACAGGGGACCCAGACGACCACCTGAGGACATTCGAGGTTGCAGGAAAATGCGCACAGTGGAGCTTGCCAGCATGGTGTCACATGTTCGCACAGACGCTCACGGGCGCTGCGCGAGTATGGTTTGACAGCCTACCAAATGGGAAAATAGATAACATCAAAGAATTGACAGACAAGTTTGCGGACCACTTCAGTCAAAATAAACGAATTGAGCGCGACTCAACTGACATCCTGCAAGTCAGGCGACGGGACAATGAGTCAATCGAAGATTACATCACCCGCTTCAATAGGGAAGCCCTGCAGATCGGGCCCATCGGTTTCGAGCTTATGAAAGCAGCCTTCACCCAGGGAGTACGATGTGACTCCCTCATCCGCACACTAGCAGGCTGCACCGGAATGCCCAGCACATGGGATGAAATCATGAAGGGGGCCAAAACATATGCAAAAACAGAAAGAGAACTGTCTGTCTGGAACCGAGTGCAAGCACCTCAATACACGGACGTACAAGCACAAGCTGCGCGCACCAGGCATGGTCGACAGGACAGAAGGGGAAGAGGCTCTGTTTGGAACCGACTCCAAGGAGGCGCCCAAACAGATACCAAACCCATTGAGGTCCAAGACCACAAGGGAAACACACAGAATGACCACAGGTCAGGAAGAAGGAGTCACAACAACTGGACTCCACTCACGAAAACCCCAGCGCAGGTGTTAGCAACGGAAAACGTAGCTTTCCCAGAACCAAAGGTGATCAAAAGACGAGATAACTTAGATCCAGGAAAGTTCTGCGCCTATCACCAAGACATCGGGCACGACACAGACAAATGCTATCAGCTGAAGCAAGCGATTGAAGAGGCCTTAAAATCAGGAAAACTTGGGCACTTGCTAAGAAATGTCGAGCGCAAGCAGCAAGAAGGGCCACCACAAAAGAAGATCAAAAATGTTAGCCTGATGATCCACTCTGACAGAAGAAAGCAAGCAAAAAGGAAACCTGACCAAGTGGCAGAATGGAAAGAACAACAAGTACATTTCCCAACAGTCAAGGGCGGACCCTCATCCACCCGAGCGCTGGTTATCACAGCCATCTTTGATCATTACCGAACTACTCGCGCGCTGGTGGATACAGGGAGCAACTCTGACATAATGTACGAGCAATGCTTTAACCTCCTAGATGAGGAAGACAAGCAGCGCCTGCGCCCAGTCAACTCCCCTATCATGGGTTTCTCAAATGAAGTCATATCACCTCTGGGGGAAATTTCCTTCCGTCTAACGATGGGGGACAAAGCACACTCAAGAACAGAAGATGTCACCTTCCTCGTTGTGCCAACGAAGTCCACCTATGACATCATTTTGGGGCGAGAGGCAATGGCTGCCTACAACATGGTACCGTCAACGATACATGGAGCCATTGGATTCCCAACACCAACGGGCGTAGCAATCGTATGGGCCAACAGAGAGTGCGTTATGACAGAAGAGCCACATCCCGCCAAAATGTTAAAGGCCACCCCGCGCACTGAGCCGGAAAAGTGGATCCTCAACACCAAGTTCCCAGAACAGACGGTAACACTGGGGGCCGCCATCTCAGAGAACACACGGGAACGCCTAAAGCAGCTCCTGCGAAAGAACTTGGACGTTTTCGCGTGGCAACCATCAGACATGGTGGGGGTCCCGCGAGAGCTTGCCCAACACAAGCTTAATACATACCGTTCGGTTGAGCCGATCGCACAAAAGCGCAGGAGCATGGGCGCCGAAAAGGCCAAAGCAATGAACGAGCAAGTCAATGAACTACTGAAGGCAGGGATCCTGCGCGAAACCAGATACCAGACCTGGGTCGCAAACCCAGTCATGGTCAAGAAAAGCAATGGCAGCTGGAGGATGTGTGTGGATTACACGGATCTCAATAAAGCTTGCCCAAAGGATTGCTACCCTTTGCCGGAAATAGACTTGAAAATCGACTCCCTCGCGCCATTCAGATTCAAATGCTTTTTGGACGCCTACAAGGGCTACCACCAAATCCAAATGGCGCCAGAGGACGAGGACAAAACTGCTTTTCGAACAGACAAAGGCGTCTTTTGCTACACAAAGATGCCATTTGGGCTAAAGAATGCAGGAGCCACCTATCAGCGGCTGATGGACCGCGCGTTCGCACTACAAATTGGTAAAAACCTCGAAGTCTATGTAGATGACCTAGTCATCAAAAGCAAAGAAGAGGACCAGATGTTGAAAGACATTGAAGAGACTTTCAAGCACTTGAAAGAGATCCACATGAAACTCAACCCAAGCAAGTGCGCATTCGGAATGGAGGAAGGAAAGTTTCTGGGGGTAATCGTCACCAAAGACGGTTTTCGACCAAACCCAGAAAAAATTCAAGCCATAGCACAAATGCCATCTCCATCAACGCTGAAGGATGTCCAAACCCTGAACGGACGCTTGGTCGCCATCAACAGGTTCCTCTCCAACCACGCGACCAAATCCATCCCGTTCATTGAAACACTAAAGAGTTGCCTGAAAAAGAACCAATTCAAATGGACCAGCGAAGCAGAGAAGGCTTTTCAAGACATGAAAGCCTGCCTAATGGATCTCCCAACGCTCACTGCGCCCCTACCACGAGAGCCCTTAACGATGTACTTATGCGCCACAGAAAAAGCGGTAAGCGCAGTGCTCATGGTGGATCGCAAACTGGTCCAAACCCCAATTTACTACATCAGCAGAGTCCTGACAGATGCAGAGACCAGGTACACGACGATGGAGAAATTGGTACTAGCCCTAGTGCATGCATCGCGCAGATTGCGCCGATACTTCCAAGGACACCCAATCAATGTGCTCAGCGACTACAAGCTGAACAATGTACTCTCCAAACCAGAACTGTCCGGGAGATTGGCAAAGTGGGCAATCGAGTTAGGCGAACATACCATCTTCTACAAGTCCAGACCAGCAATCAAGGGACAAATCCTGGCGGATTTCATCGCCGAGGTACCACAAGAAAAAATAGAAGAGTGCAAGGCTGAGCAAGGCCCACAGCAACAATGCGAAGACAAGGCTATTTGGAATTTATACACAGACGGAGCCTCAAACGAAGATGGCGCAGGTGCGGGGGTCAGGCTCGTCCACCCTGACGGGGCCGAGTTCACCTACGCAATCCGCCTAGAATTCAAAGCAACGAACAATGAGGCTGAGTACGAAGCTTTCCTTGCAGGCCTGCGCATCGCGCAAAAGCTGGGCGCCAAGCACGTCTTCGCGCATGTAGACTCCATGTTGGTAGCAGGACAAATCACCGGGAAGTACGATGCCAAAGACCCATCCATGGCAACATACCTTCGCTACGCAAAGGAATTAATGGCTACTTTCTCAAGCTGCACCATCGACCACATCAGTCGCAGTCAAAATAAACCAGCTGACGCTCTAAGCAAAATGGCATCCACAAACTTTGGCCATTTAGCAAAAGAGGTCCGCGTGGAAGTGCTAGCCGAGCCTTCAGTACCACCTAAAGAGGTCCATGTAATTCAAGTAGGTATTGACAGCTGGATGACCCCCATCATCTCTTACCTCACTACAGGCACACTGCCAAGTCAGCGCGCAGAGGCAAGAAAAATACAACACAAAGCGCTACAGTACCAAATGCAAGACGGAGTGTTGTATCGAAAATCTTACTTGGGGCCATTGCTGAAGTGTGTCGATGGGACAGACGCAGACTACCTCATCAGGGAAATCCATGAGGGGATATGTGGTATACATGCGGGGCCGCGCATGGTGGTGGCAAAGCTCATGAACGCCGGCTACTACTGGCCTGGCATGCATCTGGACGCGCTAGAAACCATTCGACGATGCGATTCTTGCCAACGCCACGCGCCGAACACCATGCGCCCCAAAAATGACTTAATACCAGTAACATCCGCATGGCCATTTCAAAAATGGGCCATCGACCTGGTAGGACCATTCCCCATGACAACAGGCAAGCGACGATACTTGATCGTTGCAATCGACTACTTCACGAAATGGATAGAAGCCAAACCGTTAGCAGAAATCAACGCAAGCCAGGTAAAGAAATTCATTTGGGAGTTCCTCATTTGCCGTTTCGGCCTACCCATGGAAATTGTCACAGACAATGGAACACAGTTCGCGGACCGGGGACTCCTAAAGTGGTACGCAGAGCTGCACATCAAGCCCATCTTTACATCAGTCGCCCACCCACAGGGTAACGGCCAAGTTGAGCGCGCCAACAGGAGCATCGTCGAAGGCATCAAAGCGCGCCTAGGGACGAAGGGAAAAGCCTGGGCGGAGGAGTTACCGAGCGTGCTATGGGCTAATCGAACGCTAACAAAAACGAGCACCGGCGAAACCCCGTTCAGCCTCACCTATGGCTCCGAAGCAGTCATCCCGGCCGAAATAGGCTGCCCCTCTGCAAGAGTCCTGTCCGCACGCCATACCGACAACGAAAAAGAGCTGCGCACCAACTTGGATTTACTGGAGGAGCGTCGAGACTTGGCAGCGATAAAGGAGGCTAACTACAAAAAGAAGTTGGAAAAGTACTACAACGCCAAGGTCAAACTGAACACCTTCAAAGTCGGCGACTTTGTCCTCCGAAACAACGAAGCCAGCGGAGTGCTTCCAGCAGGCAAGCTCACTCCCACCTGGGAGGGTCCATACCGCATCACCGAAGTGTTAGGGAAAGGAGCATATAAGCTATCAACACTAGAAGACAAGCTAATTCCACGCACGTGGAATGCAGCACAACTAAGAAAATGTTATATGTAATCACCGCACGCATTGTAATGAAGGCTGTTTAGCCATTTAATATGACGATCGTTTTCTTTCCCTAACCCAAACCTCTATTCCATTACCCATAATATCGTTACACATATTAACTTGCAAATTCTAAAACAGGCGCGCCATATGGCTAAGATATCGCGCGCCACTTAAACATTGTATGGCTAAGATACAATGTCTAAAAATAAAAATTGCAAGATAACTTGCAAATTCTAAAACAGGCGCGCCATATGGCTAAGATATCGCGCGCCACTTAAACATTGTATGGCTAAGATACAATGTCTAAAAATAAAAATTGCAAGATAACTTGCAAATTCAAAAACAGGCGCGCCATATGGCTAAGATATCGCGCGCCACTTAAACATTGTATGGCTAAGATACAATGTCTAAAAATAAAAATTGCAAGATAACTTGCAAATTCCAAAACAGGCGCGCCATATGGCTAAGATATCGCGCGCCACTTAAACATTGTATGGCTAAGATACAATGTCTAAAAATAAAAATTGCAAGATAACTTGCAAATTCAAAAACAGGCGCGCCATATGGCTAAGATATCGCGCGCCACTTAAACATTGTATGGCTAAGATACAATGTCTAAAAATAAAAATTGCAAGATAACTTGCAAATTCAAAAACAGGCGCGCCATATGGCTAAGATATCGCGCGCCACCTAAACATTGTATGGCTAAGATACAATGTCTAAAACTAAATAATTGCAAGATAACTTGCAACTCCTAAAACAGGCGCGCCATATGGATAAGATATCGCGCGCCAACTAAACATGTTGCACACTTAAGATGCACTGTCCAAGACTAAAAAATTGCAACGATAACCTGCAATCTCCTAAACAGGCGCGCCATACAGCTAAGATATCGCGCGCCACTAAAAATTGTATGACTAAAGAGCAACGTTTCAAACCAAACAATCACAACGCTAGGTGGCAACTGCCTAAGGCCATACCTAAGGCACAACATAGCCAAACCACAGCGTCAGCTGGTCAGCCTGCAACTAACATTGCACGACAGCAGAAAAAACACAAGGCATACAAATGACACAGCAAAACAATAAACGAAACCAAAATTTTCATTAACATAAAAAGGCACAAACATGCTGCCCATTAAGTCATTACAAAAACTATGAAAAAGCAAAATACAAATTTGGCCTATGGCGCCCCGCCACCCTCCGAAGCATCGCTAAAGTCTTCTTCTGAGCCAGACAGGTCCAACCTTTCACTTGGACCCGGCGCGTCACCCTCCACATGAGGACCAGCATCTGTCTTCTTCATAGCATACTTGCGCCGCGTGTGTGTCAGGCCCTGCTTCTCAAAAGACGATCGCAGAGTATGACAAGTTGGTTGGTCTCGGTGGCTCACAACAAAGTCCACCAACTCAACATTCAGCTTGTCATACTCCGCCGTTTTCTTCTCAAACAAGGCGTCCAAGTCCTTGTTATACAAAGGGAACTGCTCTAAAGCTTTCCCATCTTTCGCATGCTGGAACCCCTCGAGGAACCCAGCCTTGCGCCCCACCAACTTGGCAGCAGCGTTTACAGCAGCGACCGCCTGGCGCGCCTCATCACAGTTCTTCACGTGATAAGCGACCTATAAAATGCACACAAGAGCCTGTTAAGCATCATACAAAAAGAAAACAACAGGAAAATAAACAATAAGAGCAAAAGACGAACCTCCGGGACACAACAAGTCATAAGCCATTCCCGGTCTTCATGCGCCAAACGCGCCTCGTCACGAACATCTAACGCTTCCCCCTCAAGGTCAGCGTTCTGCTGCTCAAGTTTCAGGTTGGCCTCCTCTAAGCCTGCCACCTTGGTGTCCAACTCTGAAATCTTGGCATCCTTCTGCCTCAGCATCTCGCGAGCCTCAAGCAAGGCATCGCGACGCTGATCCAACTTTTCATTAAGATCAAGGATCTTACGCGACGCCTCACCCCACAAGCGCTCAGCCTCCTGCTGCTTCTGCGCTGCAACCTCCAGAGTCCGGTTGGTTTTAGCACAGGCAGCTGTCCACTGCTGCTCTCGCTCAGACAAGTGCTTGTCAAGCTTATCCCGTTCCTCGCGATAAGTCACGGCGTCCCACTTAGCGCGCTTCAACTCCTGCGCCAACCTATCGCGCTCCGCGCACACCTCACTAAACTTAGCGTCATATCCCTGACGCTCATGGGCCAGAAACCCCCACTGCCGGGCAATCTCGGCAGAAGTGGAGATCAGATTCGCCAGGCTCATCATGTTGTCCTCAAGAAGATCCTGATGAGGACGGCTAGCCTGGTGCTCGCGTTCGGCGGGAGGCACAAGATTACCTAGCAACTCCCTGCAGCTATTTACGTCCACAAACCTGGCACTGGTAGTCAATTGCCAGGAAGGGATGTAAATTTCATCAGGGTTTACATCCGCGCTCCTAAGGCTGGCCCCTGAAAAGCCAGCCTCAAACTCAGGGACCGGGCGCTTCTCGTTGGAGTCATCGTCCATAATTTGCAAGCCCCTTGTATCGCCTTCACTTATGTCTGGCGGAGACACGCGATGGGTCTCCCCCTCCAAACCCATAGATGCCTCAGTGACCACTGGAGCAGTATGGACAGGGGGGTCATCCAGCTGCGCCGTCTGACGCGGAGGAGAAGGTTGAACCACCTCACGAATAGGAGACGGCGGCGGAGTCCTGGATGAAAGAGGCTGAACAGGAGGAGTAACAACCCGCCTATCGGGCGAAGGCACCCCCTGAGTCTCAGTCGGGTTCACCATAAAACCCTCATGCACAGCAGCCTCAGTCACATGACTGGGCGCACCTTCACCCATCAAGTCAGCTGCAAGCGACACAAAACAAACAATAAGTCAAAAGGGAGAAATAAAGACAAATGCACAGCGTACGCGACATGACACTAAAGAAAATACCTAACAAGCTGTCCTCGGCGCTATGCACCAAGTCACCCAGCTTTTGTCTCTTTTCAGCAGGGGACAAAGAACCAGTTTCATCCGCCACCTCAGTAGAAGCCTTATGAGACTTGCTTCGCCTCGAACGTTTTTTCTTCTGCGGGGTCTGTTGAGGCGCAGACTGATCCATCTCCGTCTCTACAGTTAACGGAGCATGAACAACCACCGCCTCCGCAATGTCCTTCAACGCAGCCGTTCCCTCATCCGTGAACGCATCTGAAAGTTCAACGTAGCTTCGTTCAATAGGGTTGTAATTTTGAAGATACCTGCTAACGACCTCATGGTCTAAAATAAAAGCAAAACCTTCACCTCGACTTCCACCCTGCGCCACCCCAGACCTTGGCTGCCTCACTCGACGGAGCACAAACTCTTCAACCTCCGTCTCTTCCCCGCTGTCGTCCACAACGAAGTTTGGCAGTACCTCCCTCTCGCTTCCGCCTGCGGACGACAAATGCGGAGAAGAGGATGCGCCAGAGTCAGACGACTCATCACTTGAAATAACAATAAAAGGATAACCCGTCCGCATGAACATGTTCACCGGAGAGGGGTTATCAAATAGAGAAAAAGGCTCACCTGTCTCAGTTATCTGTAAGGGCGCACTGACACCCTCCTGCGCCACAACCTCCAACTGTGGCCGCACAAGCGTGTCCCAGGCTTTCTCCAAAATGTAGAGCTCATTCTCAGCAAGCTCCCGAAAGGTGAACCCCATGTTGTCACCACCCAACAATAAACTGTACAGACTCTCCACATCTGATAAAGAGAAAAGCAAAGCTCAGTAAAAAGGCAAAATTAACACGCTGCGCAATACAGACTGGAAGACATACCTTTCCCATCTTCAGTTAAGTGAGGGTTGCGCCCCTGAATATCATACTTCAGGCTCATCCCTGCCATCACCAACGCCGTTTCCGGAATCTCACACAGGTCCACTGGATGCGCCGTAAGGGTTTGGAACCAGTCTTGTTCTTTGTAATCAATCAGCACCGCCTTTGGCGCACCATCATCCGGGTTCAGGCGACCCATCACCAAGGGAATAACACCCTCATTAATCCAGAAAAACTTGGGCTTCCAGTCACGAAAGCTCTTCACCCCCGCCTTGGCACAAGGAGCCACCCCTGTGCGGGGACGGCAAGATAGCCAACTCTCCACGAAGCAGAGAGAATAAAAGACATAGAACATGTCAACCAAGGGCTCAATCTTCTGGGAGTGGCAGCAGAACTCGAAGAACATCAGTCGTGACATCAAACCAGGGTGAATCTGGTTAACATGTACCCCAACGGTCTGAATAAACGTCTTTAAGAAACGGGTTACCGGAACCCTAAAGTTGCAATCTCTAAAGTACGTGGCGTAAAGCCCAACCTTGCCCACTGGAGGCTCAAGTATGGTTTTATCCGGGGCAGGAGCCTCAACACCATAGCTAGAAGGAAACCCATATTCCTTCCTAAACTTTCGAAATTCCCCTTTCGCCCACACCGCCGTAACTTCGCCGGCGTGTGGCGGTCCCTTCTTAGAACCGTCATCCTTCCTCTTAGACCCACCACGTTTCTTTTTTGGGACCTGAACAACGTTCTCCATAACGAAAGTTTGAAGGTTTTTAAGAAAAGAAATTCAACTCTTGAAAGAGGCAGAGAGAAAGAATTTTCTTTTTGGCTAAGTTCGAAATGAAAGTGTAAGAATGGAAGGAAGAAAGAACAACCTTTTATATGCAGGTCACGTGCCTTCAGGACGGTTACAAATCGTGTTGCACGACCAACCAATACGAAAATGCCACGTCGGGAGAGAGAAGTGCAGGGAGCACGCGAAACGACAGGTTGGACCCACCACTCTCTGCAATAGTACAACCGTCAGAGACTTTTCGGCTACCAACCTGTCCCATCCGCCTCGCGCCCTGACACATCTGATGTGTGCATTAATTACTGACGTGCGCAGCAATTCCACTTGGAATATCACTGCGCAGCGCGCAGTCAAACTTAAACGAATAAAATAAGTAATAACAAACACACGAATTTTCTTTTTCTCTTTTCTTTCCTTTTAGTGCAGCGCCCTGCATGCAACGCATACAGCACACTACACTGGGGGGACTTGAAGAGATATGAGACCGCGCAAGCGCACGGGCCCACATCTCAACATATGCCAGCACAGCAGGCCTACGTGGGCTTCTAGAAAGCGGCGCGGGGTACCTCGTAGCATGACAGCTAATAACCGACAAGAAAGGGACGTCCAGCCAATAAGAGACGTCCATTTCCTGCTCCACGATCGCCTGCAGGTACGAGGTACAGAATAGTACAAGAAAGGACAGACAAAGACACGTGGACCAATAGCGAAGGAACAGCGCAACGAATGACAACGGCCTAATCGTACAGCCAGCTGTCATTCCCTCCTCGACCAATCACAGAAGACCTCAGGTGGCCTATAAATACCCTATGAGGTCAGACGAAGAAAGGGATGAACAATCAGAAAAAGAGAGAACCATAGTTACGAGAATTAGATTATAGTCGAAGCGCTGTAACAGTAGCTATTTGAGTCTTGTAATAGTCATTGAATCGTTAATAAGAATCCTGTCTTTACTTGTGCTACTATCTTAGTAAACTGTTATATCGGTGTTTCTTCACTCATGATCATATAAAGAAACCAAAAGCATAGCTCACATAAGTAAACAGAACAAATAAAAACAACAAATGAGATACCTAGGCCAAAACTATATATTTAATTAATTAATAAACCTAACAAAGTAGGGAATTCAAATACAGATACTGCCAATATAACCAATAAGATACCGATCAAGTAAAACAAATAAAGAGCAAAGCTAACGTTGTACTGCCTGGATTAAATCTATAACATAAATTAGTGTAATAATAATAATAAGCTGGCAGCTACGGTAATATTGATAATAAAGAATTACCTGGAAAACAGAAGAGGAGAATAACGGAAACCCTAGAACTCCAAGGACACGTCATTGTAGGTTGTGACGGAACAAATCAATCGATCATTAGTATATTCATGCAACAGATCAAGTGTTTCGTCGTCACGGTGACGTGTGGTTTCCCGGCGATCGAGAAGGGAGAGATTCGCGTGTGTTTGAGGACTTGGAGACTTGGAGTGGACGGAACTAACATACGCCCGGGGTATCTTCGCGAGAAGGTTAATATGGTAAATTGCCAAGGTTTGACTCAATTTAAAATACTAATCTGCATGGACCGACAAATGTCATCAAACTCATCTAAGACCGTAAGGCCGAAGGCTAAGAAGCGCCAGGGGTGGGGTGGGGTGGCCATAGCGATCTGGCCCCCTTGTTTTTCTGGCACAGTGGTAGAAATTTACGATTTTCATAGGTAAATTGAGTTCGGGTTGAGTCCGGCCCCCACCGATTTACCACTACCGATCGAAAAAATTTGAGTCCGGCCCCTACCGTTTTGCAAACCAAGCTTCGCCCTCCGTAACCTTGTGGTGCGCGACTGGATTTGCGCGAACGAGCTTGCGAGCCACGTGGATAGCGGGAACCACAAAACATACACGTGAATGACTGTGTGAACGAGCGGAGGCGACCCAAATCACGTGGGCTAGCGAGGAGAAATCAAGTTTGTTTGTTTGTTTGTGTGTGTATTGTAGTTTGTTTCTGTATTTTTGCTCTTGAAGAATGAAAATGATGAAGGAAATGAAGACGATGATTGACGAAGGCTTTGTCTGTGATGAAGATGAGTTGCAGAGATATGGGGATGAAGAAGATGAACTTTATTTATTTGTGGGGGATGAAGATGATGAATGACGGAGGCTTTGTTTGTGTGTGTGTTTTCTAAGTGCAATGTATTTTTTGTATTTAATGTAATGTTTTAAAAAATTCTATATAAAATATTTATGTTTTATATTTATTAATTTGGTTAAAAAAATGACCCGCTCACCTTGAGCCACAACGGGATCAAGTGAGCATGTTTAAGTCGCCAGCCAGTGACACGTGAACGTCTACTTGGCACAATATTAGAGGATAAAGTTGTGGCTCACTTCTAGCCACAACACATAGTCTAAGATGGAATTTCCTTTCAAAACAAAGAAAGCATGAGGTGGTGACGACGTGGACGGTGGCTTAGTAGCCTCCCCGTCACCTTGGTTGTTTTTTTTTTTTTTTCATTTTTGTTCTAAATTAATAATTAAAGTAATTAAATCAACATAACATTATATAAAAAATATAACATAAAATACAAATAAAAACATTACATAAAAATTGACCTAACTTAATTTAAACATAAGAAACATAAATAAATGGGTCATGATTTATTACTTGAATTTGGGGTGGAGAAGAGGTAGAGAAAATGATAGATAAGAGATTGTGTTAATTTTGAATGGGTGAATTTCAATTAAATGGTAATTTAAAAAAATTATTACATTTACCGTTGCCAAACGGTTCCTTTTAAAGGCCCAATCGAAACCGGGATCGTCACCAATTATGCTTGCCCCATGCCGGTAGAGATCTCCACCGAGAATGCCCCACGCCAATCTTCATATTGGACCCGGGGTGATGTGTGTGGCGTTGAGGGGTTTCACTCCCCCTTCTACGCCCCCTACACCTTGTAGCTCGGGGTGTAAACGAACCAAACGAACACGAACACGAACAAGCTCTTGTTCATGTTTGTTTGTTAAGGAAATGAACGTGTTCGTGTTCGTTTGTGTTTGTTTGTTAAATTTAAGTGTCGGACAAAAAGTGAACGCAAACAAACACAAACAAGCGTTCATGAACAAAACCGAGCACAAATTAACACATGTTAAATTTTGAATAAAATCAACATTTTTAATCACAAACATTATCCGCACAAAATATACTAATCCAATTATCCAAACATACTTGACATAATCTTGATCACATAATTAGCATAAAATAATGTCTCACAAAAATAGAAAATTATCATATTAGACTTGAAATCGTTGTTTAACCGGCCAAATAATAGTTAATCAAAATAGGTGACGTAATATTAATATGTAAGTATGTAACACACTTATATATATCATTGGGGAATTTTGAAGTACTTAAGTTAGAAAATATAAGTTAAAAACCCTAATGAACTATCAAACACAAACAAACATAAACGAAAATGTTACTGAACGTTCACGAACATAAATGAAGAAGCGCGACCTCTGTTCATGTTCGTTCATTTATCAAACAAACAAACAGAAAAGAACTTCCCGCCGAATAGTACGAACTGTTCGCCGAACATTTGGTTGGTTTACAGCCCAACTTGTAGCCTAATGGGGTCTCTAATGATAGTTAGTTGTATTAATTGGGATAGGTAGAGTAGAGTAATATAATGTTTTTCGTTGAAAAAATATGCGATAGGTGGGGTGATTTGAAAATTCGTGAGGTAATTCCGTGACGATGTTTTGTTCGCTTTTTAAGCTTATTGCTAGCCCAGTTTCTTTATTCATTTAGTAGTTTTGTCGTTGAAAGAAAATCTATCGTTAAAACAATTTATAAAATCTTTTAGATTTTTGAAAGAAATACTAGATAGAATATAACGAGATCAAACTTCTGTCATATTACTATCATGAGTAAAGATCAAATACAGATGGACTTAAGCTACTATACATGAGAAGTGAAGGGGGAATTTTTATTTTTATTTTTTGATTTTTTTCTCATATGCTTAAATATGCTTTCTAGATGAATAATATAAAAAAATAATTTTTTTAGCGTTATTATGTCATTAGTGTAATTACGGTATTTTACGTTAGAGTAATTACATAATTACTCTACAACAATTATTACTCCACGTATTTTCTTTTAGATTTTAGTGTTAAAATACATGTTTAACAATATAAAAAAATCAAAAAAAAAAAAACCCTCCACTTCTCATGTTATGAACTATTTATAGGATAAAAACCATTTGCAAAAAAACATTCATCTTATTTCGATATATATATATAAACAAAAGCCGTTTGGTCTTATGAACAGTTTGATGGTATTTCGGTAATTAAACCGTTTTATATGGGTGGTCTTATAACACTATATTTTCTGTCTCTACCCTACCCTGCCTTCCTCTCACTCTCTCACATCGGTTATCTCTCTCTCTCTACCCTCTATCAATGTCTCCCGATCTCTCACTCCGTCTCGACTTATAAACAAGCTGGTGGCGGCGCAATGTTAAAAGGGGGACGTGTATGGAGGTTTGGCGCTGTGATGGTGGCATCGGAGGTGGGGAGTGGCGTCGGTGCTGGTGAATGGTGCAGGTGGTGACAATCGGGCTTGGTTGGTTCTGTTGGGGTGGTGGTTTCGTGTTAGGTGACAGAGACGGGTCACGGTTGTGATGTTCTTGGTGGTGGTCGGGGGTTGCTGTGGATGGTATGCGGTGGAGTTTGATGTGGCTCTTTCAATAATTTCAGTCAACTTAACTCATTATCTTCTACTTCAGGTACCTATTCTTCATTTTCTTTAATTTAACTTAATAATTAACTTCCATCTGAAATATTAATAAGAAATTGTTCCTATGTTTAAATTTGCTTTGCTTTGCTTTGTGGGTTTTATAATTCTGTTGCTTATTTGTTTTCGTTGATTCAGTTTGTTGGTAATTTTTTATGTTTTAGTCACACAAAAGATAATTTCATTTCGTTAAAAGGGGCAAACATTTTTGCCTATAGAATCGATCATGGACAAGTTCCATACATTGCAATGGTTTCGGCCGGTTGGACTTGGAACTGGGACCTAAGCCATCCTGGTCGGTATTTGACCGGGTATGCAGCGAACCAAGAATTGGACCGGGGAACCAGCGGTCGGACCAGCCGTATTTGTATGTAGATTTTCTGGTTTCTCTTCGTTTGCGGATTTTCTTTTCATTCTGTAGAAGCCTAAAGCATTGAACAATAGAATCTGCATCTAAGGAAGCTATGTGCGATTTATTGTTAATATTGTTTAGCCCGTTTCGTTTTTTTGTTGAACGATAATTAGGTAATTTTGTTCCACATTGAGGTTTTACATATAAATTGTAGTCATGCACAGCAGGTGTTCGATTTAATGCTCATTTGAGAGGATTTAAAACTAGACCTCTCATATGAGATATGACGCATCCATATCTGTATCAATTTATTTTTTTCTTTCATTCATGCTCATTTAACTTCGGTTTATTCACCGTTAAAGAAAATACCAACATTGAAATGAAACTGACATAAGTAGTTTCAGATGCAAATAAAACACCAAATTATAATGTAAGGTATGCAGTTATCATAAATATGATATGATTTTATTATTGCATTGCTAAGCTAATTCTATCTTTTTACAAGCTTGGTTTTAGAAAATGAACTAAAGTTCTAATATCATACACGTACACATGACCAAAAAAATGCATTTTTTATCTATAGTTGCCAAATGTGCTCTTTAGTGATAGTTTTATTTTTATACAGTTGCACATAATGCCAGGTGTTTGGAATATGAGACTTATCTTGGGTTCTCTTAGGTCTTTTCAACATGTGAATGGTTTGTTGCAAGTCGTATTCTTTATTCGTGTAAAGACTTGCAAAGCACTCCGTACTAATAGTTGTTGCATCTATGTTTTCAGGTTTTTAAGTGGTAACATTTACAGGTTACCCGATGAAAAAAGACAACACAATGGTTGTGAACAAAGATACAAAACCACCAACTATAAGCAAAAAGAAAAATGTAACATGTTATGCTTTTGACAACTGCAATATACCCGCGCCGCAAAGCGTACGGGTCGTATTACTTAAAAACCTACTTAAAAACCTGAACAATTGAGTTAGTTAGCTTATGGCATCAGTATTATAACTAATTTGCATAGGCATGTAGCTTATGGCTTTATATTGAAGTATTTATCATTATTCAATAGCAAGCTTACGATGTTGAAAACAAGAAAGAAAGAACCCAGCAAGAGAGGGAGTAAAACATGTTAAGCTTGATTTACAACTAGTAGTATGCCCGCGCGATGCGGCGGGGAACACAATGATATGATTTTTTTACTGTGGTCTCTGTTATGCTAACAAAGCCTCAAATTTAAAATTCGTTTTAGGCCCCTAAACTGGTCAAGTCGGCCCTGGTAAATCACATAATAACTCAACTTTTTAAAATTAAAAAAATATTAGCATTGCTGCATTACTCAAATTAAAGAGAATAAAATTCTCGTTTTTATGATTTTTTAAATTAACGTATGAAAAAATTATGATCGTTTAAAAATCGTGGGGTAGTTTCCTTAAAACAAGGGAAAACATGTAACTAATATTTTTCGTCTAATTCGGTTCATTTTCGTTCTAGTTATTACTTAAACCTATCATATCATTTTGTATATAAAAAAACTACACCAATACTATACTCAAATTAAAAAGAATAAAATGCTAGTTTATATGGTGTAATAATATTAAGAAAATATTAACACACAAAAAAATTATGGATGTTTAAAAATCATGGGGGTAGTTGGTTAAATTAAGGGTGAAAAAGTATAATTACTATTTAAATAAACAAAAGTTGAGTAAAGGTGAAGGGGCACATGTGTAAGTATTTTTTAAAATACATATTTGTACTAAAAAAGTAGTCAATATCTGCATTGTGTTTTGTACTTTAAGCAATATACTTGTAAAACTTGAATTTTAAAAGATCATTGGGAGGTGTATTATAATAAAGATGATTTCTGTTCGTTTTAGTTTTTTTCCTTTGTTTTCGTTCCGGTTATTGCTTAACCCTAACATATAATTTTTTAAAAATTAAAAAACTAATGCAATACTATACTCAAATTAAAGAGAATAAAATGCTCTTTTATACGGTGTAATAATATTAAGAAAATATTGTCGTCTGAAAAAGTTATGAACGTTTAAAAATCGTGGGGGTAGTTGGTTAAAAAAGGTGTAAAAGTGTAATTATTATTTAAATAAAAAGAAATTGAGTAAAGTTGAAGGGGCAAATATGTAAGTATCGTATAAAATTATAATATAGTATAGATAGATAAGGGGAAAAACTATAACTAATAAGGGGTGTATGTGCAAGTTATGTTTGAAAAGACATAAATGCCCTTAAAAAGTAGTTACTACATGCATTATATGTTGTACTTTAAACATTTATAATTGTATTACTTAAAATTTAAGAGGTCCTTCTGAAATGTTTTATAAGATAGTATAGATAGACACTTAACTTCACTTTAGAAGAATGATGCGAAACGTGTATAGCTAGAATGTTTGTACCTTCTGCCAAGTGCAATTTAGGAGCCTTGGCTTATGTGCTAATTGATAGCCCATTTGGCTATTAACTAAAAGGAGTTCATTATATTTGTATGGGTTTTTAGTTTCTCAATGACGTTAGAACAAAATCCCGCCGCGAAGCGCGGGGAATCAAACTAGTTATCATAATATATCATAGTCATGTCATAACATAATATCTATTTTCTCATGTGTCTTTATTTTCATGTTATCTTTTCGTCTTAGGTTGGGTTTCCTACTTTCACATGTGCATCCGATAGTTAAGTGAGAGAAGCATTGTTTTGAAACCCGGACTGACCAGTCCGGGTCGAGGTATTGAACCGGGGGTGTATCAGACCGCGGTTCGGACCGGTTGAACCGGGTTTTAAAAGGATTGAACCGGATTTTTTATATATTTTTAATAAATTTTACCATATTAATTTTACAACACCATCCGGTTCTTACATCCGGTCCGACCAGTTGGACCGATTGGGCCAGTGAACTGGTAAGGAGACCGGTTCAACGTTCAATCCAGTTCTGAAAACATTAAGAGAAGGTCCATTGTCACCAATTGAGACATGGGGTGAAGACTGAAGAAGTACACATCATCTCTTGTAACTGTAAGCCCATATGTTAGCCCAAACAAGCACTACTAGTACTAGAACATAGAGGTGAACATTTCGGTTTTCTTTAGGAACCTAAGCCAGTTTGGGCTTATGCCGGTTCCTCCCTGAATTGGTTCGGTTTTGCACCGGTTTCGGTTTAGTTTCAGTTCGTGACCAATTCTTGCGCGCATTTTTTTAAAAAATAAAACAAAAAATGTTTTTTTTTACGTAAACTTCAACTTTTATTGATTCCTACAATGTTTTAAGGTGTATGGATATATATTTGTATGTGTAGAAACCGTTTTGTATAACTAACTGGGCTAGGGTTCGGTTAGTTTGGGAGTGGTAGAGGATGATAATTAAGTTACAAGTTGAGAGTGGTAGCGGCTAAGTGGTTAGTTGGGAGTGGTAACGGCCAACACGTGATAGTTGAGGTTATCAAAATCCAATAACCCTAAATATTATCTTCAACTTTTTTAGTGAATTTATGATAAGAATGACATTTTAATATTTTATAATAACACATATATAACAAGTTAACAAGGTTGTTAAGCGAGTCGTAGGGAGGGAGCCACAACATGCATAACTACCTAATATGTTTCCATCTATCCACTCTTTAGAAGCTTCAATCAAGGTTGGTGAGACACCTAATAATTTTCATAAGAACCTTCATGAAGCATACCTTCATCTTTGGGCAACATCATAGAGTTGCATCATTAGGTAAAATGTCTAATTAGGTATTACTCAAATGTCTAAAATACCCTATGACTCCGTAACAATACGAAGATTTACTGACAAAAAAAAAAAAAGCAACACAGTTGGTAGTTTGTAATAAAGGTGGTAATTCTCACTCATTTATCTAGTAAATAGTGATACAGTATACAGATATGATCATATGAGTTGGGTTTGAGTTATATATTATGTCCAACATGTTAAATAGGTAAACGTTTGATGCTTAATTAGCTAAATATGAAACAAATTAAAAGGCACCTAAATTTTATTCTCTTGCAAGCTGCCAAGATCGCTTTCTAAGAGGGAAAAAAGATTATAATGTAATATTATAGTTTTCTAATCACATCTATTACATTTTAACCTTACCCATATCAACCGTTTTGACCTTACTGTCCTATTCTAGTTTGCAATACAACAAGTCAACAACACGCTATTAAATGATTTTAGGAAAACATTAAGGTCATTCACCCTTTGTCACATCACGAAATCCCCCTTTTATCTTTATATAAATTTTGACCAATTCTGGTTACATGTGAGTTGATTCGAGTTATATTTCATCCTTCATTCACCAAACATGTAAAAATAAGAAAAGGAAACACGTTAAAGTCGAACTAACTAATATTAGCCCATACCCAAAGTGAATGTTTTAAAACATAAAACCTTCTATACCATTTTATGCAAACACTAGTTATTATAAAGTTTTTATAACATATCGGAAAATCTAATTATTGATTATCAGTTATAAAAGTTTGGACAATAAGTTAGGCTAACCTAACTAATCGAAATCAAGGATAAAATGCCACCCAAAATGAAAATAGGGTTTGATAACCAAAACTCCAAAACTTTACTTATCATTGAATTGTATCGTAATTGTTTGGGTGTGTAGTTTTTGAGATGTTTTACAATATGTTATTTGTACATAATAAAAATTGATTATTCTCACACAAGGGAGTTCAATTTTATAATTTGCATCATATATCAAAATTTAACTATTTATTTATGAATTAGTTTGTATAGAAATTATAAATACAACAGAAAATAAAAAATAAAAATTAATGTGTTACCATAAAAGTAGACAAGGAGACTAAGTTCTGACCCAACATACATTTTGGTCTCACGATGGGTTCCAATTCGACCGACTTAAGCCCATAACATGTTTTGCATGTCTGCACGATCACTCTACATATTTATTGTTTCTTTTTTTTTTTTTGAACGGCGAACGACTTTATAGCTATATATAAAGCGCCAGCAAGCGGCTGGGAAAACTCCAAAGCCTCGAAAACGGAGGCATACAAACACAAGAAAAAAATACAGCCCCAAACAACCAGACAGAAACAGACAACAAAGTTACAAAATATGAGCAATATTAAAATCAGACCATTGCTCCCAGGTGGGCTGCACTCCACTTCGCCTATTCGAGATCCAGAGGAACGCATCCTCCTTAACTTGGTCAACGACACTTCTCACCGGAACAAAGGTACCATCAAAAACTTTAGTGTTACGAGCAAGCCAGATGATACAGTAATTCTCACCGGTTTCTTTTAATTTAAAAATAAAGTAATTCAAAACTTTTCCCATGTAAAATAAACATACGTTTCTTAAGTACTAAACATGTACAATAACTATAACATGATGATACAAATATAATATAACTAACACCTTTTTCTCTCTATATATAGTTTAGACAACATAGTTTAGCATCCTAAACTATCAAAATGGTTTCACAATACTTGATTTTAAACATTATGTAGACCAATAAGACTTCAGAATAGATATTTACGATAATTTCAACCAAGTTCCTTTAATAAATATATAGTTTAGGAACTATAGTTTAGCGTCGTAAATGATATAATGCAAAACCGTTGTACAATACTTGGTTTTAAATAATATGTAGATCGATAAGAATCCAGATAAGATATTTGACGATAATCTTAACCAAGCGACAAAATAGATGGCCGGATGGGTGTCCATATTGAGCCCATGAGCTTTGACCTTTGGTGCACAATGTGAGAAGTGGGAGTCTCCTTCAATGTTGTCGTTATAACGAAGACAATGGGTGAATTGATTTTGTATCTTTAGGTAGATTATATGAACCCATCATACTCAAGTGAATTCTTTGTATTTTTTGATATCATACATGAAAAAATGGTCCATTTTTGGTCGTTAGTTCATTCCTTGGTTCTTATGCATTGGAAGAAGAATGAAAGGAGTTGTGAAGGTCACAAGGTTATGGACTTATGGGTTTGTAGGTCCAAAAGGTCACCTTTTATGGTGTCAAAGACTCATAAGATGAAAAGGAGAGTTTATCCAACCGAAATCTAATAAACTAGGAATATGTTATACACCATCAAAATGACAAGTCACACATATATAATATTTCATACTAAATGAGTAAAAATTGGTGATTTTTGCACATCATAATTAAACAAATCTATTGAAAACTCAAACTCTTAACATTAGTAAGACTCACGTCGACCACTAAGATTTGCTACACATAGCTAGTGTTCTCATAACTGAATATGTTATCAAATCGATCGTCTTACTAGTCCACTGTTAGCGCCATCAATGTTTAGAAGTTAATATACACACAGAAAAAATTTAAACAAACTATGATACTATTCATATTATGTGTTTGGATCAAATACACATAAGAAAGGGTGATGAGTGTCCGAATCAAGGGGGGAAACACATGGTGAAAAAAATGTAAATAACTGATTAATCAATTAAAGCTTGCAATTCAGACTGACTGATCGTTTGAAGCTTGTGAATCCGATTGATCAATTAGTTGACGTAGCTTTAAGTTTACGAAGGGTTTTTGCAATTAAGACTGACTGGTCGATTGAAGCTTGGGGAAGAGGAGGTGGCAAGCCCTGATTGGGTTTTTGATTTCCATGTCCAGCGCTAAATCTTTAAGGCCCCCAACCATTTTGTAACTTTAAGGCTCCCGTAATGGTGTTGGGGGCGCTAATTTAGTTGTAAGGCCCCAATTCGCGCTTGACTACGGATGGTCTAAGAAACAATTACTCTTGTTATACATGGAATCACTCTAGTGATTTAACTAATTACACCTCAAGCAATCAATACTCTAGTTATACGTAAAATTACTCTACGTTTAATATGTCATTAATATTACAAGTTTTGACGTTTGTGACCGTGCGTTTTCTTCTATTTTTTCCAAATCGCAAGCTTCATAGGTTAAATTAATTTGTACCGGATCCCACCTGTAATACTATTACCATCAACGAAATAATTTATAATTTCCTATTTACACCCTACCTATCTATAATATCTATAATCTATAATACATTATAAAGGAAGAGTGATGTACAACATAGTAATTTGTAATTTCATACAACTTAACAAGCAACATGTACAACATTTTAAGCAAAAAATTTAAGGGTGTTATGGGGATAATTGTGACAATTAAGACACTTTTAAGGGTAATGTAGTAATTTAACCCACCTCCTCCTTTACAATATCAAAACAAAATTACAATATTAACCTTCATTCCCTTTCCTATCCCTGCCCACACAAGCCAAGTAAAATGGTAGTTACCTGCTGGAACATTCGAACAGTTTTTTCTAATCAATGATTCATGAATGAAAACTTAATTCCTTCAACCGTTAAATCCCTAGCTTCACCTTTAACCCCTTCTTCATTTCTACGATCGTCTCACCACCGTTTGTTTTGTACAACTGACCGAACCCTAGCTGTAACCATACCAGCAACCACCACAAGCATGTTGGACCGAGTGCTAGAGATGACCAAATCCGCCCAAAATAAAGGCGTTGATCCGTTGAGTGGTCCCTTGAGCTCTCCTCGATATTATTATCAGCCGGTGTGTCCATGCTGTCCACTAAGGTCGCCGAATTGCTCATTTCTCACATCTGTTGGGATAATAATGTTCCGAACTTCCGATTGATTGGAAGTTTCTAGAAAAAAGTGCTTTCAATTAGGGTTGTAAATGTAATATGGGTTGGTTGGATGGTGATTAGTGTTGGAAGTTATGTACCCCTTACTATGTTTGGATGTTATTAATGTAGGATCAAAGGTTTAAACATCATTTTGGAAGCAAAAATATATATTCTAAGGCTGTAATAATCGAGTTATATTAATAACTTTAATGGATATTCTAGGACTGTGATCTTGACACTTTAATTGCAATTTTTATGTTGAATTTTAGTGGAGTGGGAACTTTTGAATTATGCAATTCTTTAAATCTGTGTGCCTGCAAAATCTGTTCATCATATTTGTAGGCTGGTAAACTGAAGCCTGATACCGTGGATGGTTCTGAGTCAGAGATACCCAAGTTTAATGTCTCTTACAAACCTCAAGAGATCAGCTTTGCAGACTCATTGCATGCCTTAGCTCAATCTCTAGCCAAGTAACTTCTCGAAACTTCTCACATTGTTTTTTTTGAAAGGTGTAGATCAACTGGTAAAGCCTTTGGGCTCCCTATGGGAGACCCCGGATCGAATCCCAGCGGTTGAATTTCTGCCGCTATATCGGGACCGATCCCCTCTACATCCCCGGGCGGGAACCCCACTTTTTAATGGGTAAACCCTCCCCCCTCAGAATCGAACCCATGACCTCATTCGGCCAAGCGTCCTATCCCTCATTGGGTGGCCAACTGAGCTAGCCCAGTTGGTTAACTTCTCACATTGTTAATTTTACTTTAAGAATTTTACTTTCAAAGTAGTGTTTATTTTGTAAATATATGTTGCCTAATATAGAAATTAACTGGAAATAATATGGACCATGTTTAGTTCTGTGAATGACTACAGATATGATGGTGTTAACGAGTTCTGTGAGTGTCTTCGGGTACTTGCTGAAAAAGTCGGTGTCTTGACAAAGGCGACGGGCCGAGCTGATTGATAGGTACACAAAGGCGGAGGCATCGCATGAACAACTTACAAAGGAGTTGAAGAAAAGAAAGACTTGGTCAACACTTTGTACATGAAGCTTCAATCCGAGAAACCAATTTAATATATAACAAACTAACAATAATATATATTTAATTCGCGAACGACTAATAATATATTTATCAGGTGAACAAGGGGAAGATATCGTTTGGCCGTTTGGAGCTTCACAAGATTGCTGCATTTGTACTTATTAATTCAAATTAAATCACTTTAGAGGCCACCCAAGTGTGTATTTCACTCAAAAAATATTGAATGATGAAAACGTTCTTGGCAAACACAACTACATGACGTTGAGGTGTCAACTTTTTTTTTTTTGTGACGGTGCGAACCCATCGCCAGTTACGCCCTTCCTCCCGCCGGAGTTTTGGTTAGTTGTAATGGGTCACGTTGCATATTGAGTGCGACTAGCATCTTATAACAGGTTGCATATTTGGGTATAATTATGGGTTAATTCAGTTGGGATGATTCAGTTAGGCATTTGCTACAACAAAAGATTCGTGGCATATATATGGATCCTCAGTTTGTTTCCGACGTGATGAAGCCTCTTAAAATAGAGCAGCTAATGATCAAAAAGTTGTTAATTGGAGAATTGCAAAGAGTTGCATTGTGCTTGTGTCTTGGCAAGGTGGTTGATTCTCTTTGTTTATTTTTTCTTTTCTTTTGTTTAATGTTTATATCAATTTTATTAACAACTATTGCTTTGATTTTTGAATACCATCAACGTGACCTCATTTGGCGTTTTTGTGTTTTCATTGTAGCCTGCTGATATATACCTGATTGATGAACCAAGTGCATACCTTGATTCCGAGCAGTGTATAATGGCTTCAAAAGTTATAAAGAGATTTATACGACGTGCTAAGAAGACTGCGTTTGTGGTTGAGCATGTTTCATAATGGCAACTTATCTAGCAGATAGTGTAATTGTTTATGAAGGGACACCATCTGTTGATTGTGTTGCAAATGCGCCTCAATCTTTATTAACCGGAATGAATCTGTTCTTATCAGTAAGTAACACTGACTATTATTCTAACTTCGTTTTTTAACGTGGCAAAATGGACGGGTTGGTAGGGATGGCAGTGGGACTGGTTTGGGTAATCCAACCCCATAACCAATTATAAAATCTTTAATCGAAACAGTTTAAGAAATCCCTATATTGCGAATACACTTTATTTCTGTGACCAGTTAAGAGGTAAATTTTAACCCAACTTGCTGCTATTTTAATCTTTCTCATATATAGGTTTAATTTTGTATGTTGTTCGGATGAGTCTATATCCATTTAAAATAAAAGTTACCCCACACATATAATTTTGTATAATTTACATACTAATTATCCGTATTTGCATATAATTTTTAAATCATGTCTAAAAACATTAGCTAAGTTCTCCGGGCTTTGCCTGTTTTGGGCAAACACGTGAAAGTTTTTGTCAATACACTTTTAATAGTAACTATGTTCCAGGTAAACCATGTTATCATATATGTGTTTGTTTGTTGATCTTACCTTTTCAACATGGGGATTTGCTTTATATATTTTTTCACCATTTTCATAAAAATATTTGTTGACCGAGATTGAAACTTGTGTTTTTGATGTGTCATGTGTGGTACAGCATCTCGACATTACATTTAGGCGCGACCCAACTAATTATCGACCAACAAGCAACAAGCTTAATAGAGTGCTTCCTTACACGGGATTTGCAGCACTAATGCTTTTCTTTTACTTGGGAATTTCTGTTTCGCTGAAGGTAATGGCTAATATAGTTTTTCCCTTCCATCAGACATGAAAATTGCAACGTTTATCATTTTTGAAAGTTTTCAAGTTACAATTACCTTTTTGCCCTTTGTAGTCATGTTCATTCTTCTTGTTTCAATTGTAGATGAGTGGATCTACCTTGCTAAATCTGTCATCGCCGACATCTAACATGTGGTCTCTTTTCTTACCAAGAAAAGGTTTGTAGAAATATTGCAATCAAATAATTATCTAAAGAAAAAAATATGTTCACTTTGACCTTTAGACTTTTGACTTTACTATTAGGTTGATTAGATGTATTTCGTACCCTTTGTTGTCGTTGCTATCGGGCTCGTTGTTATTTAGGGTACGCGTTTAGTTTCTTGCTACCTTAAGATACAATTGTTGTCATCTCACATTCATTCATTGAGACTTGCTTAATTGAACGTTGACTGTTAGTCAAATGTCCAAAACACCTCTCAATAATGAAAAAGTAGAAAACCTTATGTTTCTATATCTCACAGTCTAATGATATTTATGGAATTAAGGTCTGAAAAGTGAAAACTGCTAAAAATTAGAAGATACAAGAAAACACATTTTATAATTTATAATGTAAAATTACAATGTTTGACTTTTTTTTCTCAATGCTTGACTTGCTGCAGGTCCGATAAAGAAAATCATGCAGACGGAGCTGCAGATATAAGCAGATATTTAGATGAACAAGCCGCACTTCCGAGTTAAAATAAATCACATTTAGCAAATGTCATGTTTTAAATCCTTCGGGCTAGCGATGTGTAAATTTGTCTGTTAGATTCAGGAAGACGATCTTTTGATATGCCAGGAGGTATTAGAGGATTTGGTTATGATTTTGGACCCAAAATATGAAGACTAACTGGATGTGATGGTTTAATGAGTGCCCTTGCAGCCATGAAATTTATAATGGATAGGAATTAATGCTATTTCATTTTCAAGCATAAGGTTAGTAGTAGGAGGAGGGCATCTCCAAGCTCGAGCCGCAGTCCTTTAATTGGGTATAATTATGGGTTAAATTGACAAGACACGTTACAAGTAGTTACCCACAAGGTTATAATATGAGCCCTATTGGCAGTTTTGTAGTCTGAATGTATAGCCGGTTCAGCCCAGTTGTTGGCGGTCGAACCGGTTTACCACAACTTTTTGTTTGATCCTAATTGCTCTTTTTTGTTTATTTTTTCTAATTTAAGCTAATATTAGAGGGAGATTAAATGCTTCCTTCTCTTAATCACAATAAAATACCTTTTAAGTGTTTAAGTCTGCTTGCTTATTTTAACGCCCTTTGCTATGCCAATATGTAGAACCTGATACTCAGCTTAATGAAATAAATAGATAAACATTTGAACTTCTTTTCTTAATCCGATCCCTAAACTGCCTACATATTCCTAGAAAACAAAATGAACATTTTTTTATGGTATTTCTATCCTTTTGTTGAAGCTGTGAGAAAAACGATTAAACCTAACCAACCCAGAGCGATTCTACCCTCACGTAATAAATTTTGGAAACCTGGAATTGTATGGTGGTTCGTAATAAACATCATAATGGAATTTGATACCACTCGGGACACCCGCCGCAACGCGCGGGCATTCCCACTAGTAACATTAATTAAATTATGGGCTACAAGAGTCTTAGAGACATTTTTTTTAATCAATTAAATCCAATCAATTGAACCCCCACCATTTGGTGGAGTGGTATGGGGAAATGAAGATAAGAGCTTGAGACCATTTGGTCTCAAGTTCGAATCCGATCTAAAGAGGTTTTACTGCAATGGCCCTTCGGGCGGCAGGTTTTTCCCCGAATTAGTGGCTTGGTGGATTTGGGCTGCCCAGTGAGCAACCATTTGTTCAGTGCTAACCCACTAACAGTCAGGTTATATTTAGTTGGCCGTAATAAAAAATCCAATCAATTGGGATGAAAACTAAGACCCCAGTTGGCAGACAGTTTCTACAGTTTGTCTCCATTTTACAAACCTCATGTGCCATCTGCCTCCAATAATATTACAGATCCCAATCAACATCTCATCCATTACCATACCCTATCACAAAACCATATTCTTTATGGGTTTTACAACTCAGGATGTTCTTGAAAGTGGACAAATGATTGAGAATTCTAGATACACTACAAAACAAGTTCAAGGCCTGTACTTAAACAACACATCTCCATATTCTCTGCATGCCATTAAATTTACTGTTTTCTTGTCTTTTTTAGTTAAATCAAGTTGTTTTTGGATACCTTGGCCCATACCCATTTGGCCCATTTGGTTATTTCAAGAATCTTTGTGGGTATTGTATAAATTCAAGAATCTTGGTTGTTCGGTTAGAACATAAGCAAAAGTTGGAGTTGTGGTTGACTTTAGGCTTAAATATAACTTTTCACCCAACCCGACCCGACCCGTGTGTTTTGCTAGTCTTAAATATAACTTTTGCTGGAGATATATTTGTATATAGTGTGTTACCTATGAATATTTTGGATGATATATATGCAAAACTCATGTTGGGTCATAGTTACTTAGATATGGTCAAACCATGTTGGAAAGGGAGGCTAGGAGATGGAAGAACAAATGGGTTGTTGTGGTACAAGGATTTGGGCTGCCACGTCAGCGGAGAGTTTTCGATGGCCGTTATTCAAGCAAACAATTTGTTGGAGGATCAAAGCCAAGTCGAATCGGGCCAGTTGGAAAACGGGCTTTATGGGACCTTTGTTGGGGTCTATGATGGACATGGCGGTCCAGAAGCGTCGCGGTTTGTGAATGACAATTTGTACTCCAACATTAAGAGTAAGTTATTGTTACCCGCTAGCCCGCTATTTATATTTATGTATTGTAATAGTTAGATGTTAACCATTTTGTTTTCTTGATGTAGAGTTTATATCTCAAGATGGACAAATGTCCGCGGATGTCATTAGAAAATCTTTCTTGAAAACCGAGGACGAATTCATATCTCTTGTTAGAGATCAATGGCGTACGTGCCCACAACTCGCCTCGGTGGGCACATGTTGTTTAGTGGGCGTTATTTGTAATGGGCTAATTTACATTGCAAATGCTGGAGACTCACGGGTGGTTTTGGGGAGGGCGGCGAGAGGTGGTAGACGAATCTCAGCCATTCAATTATCCGAAGAACACAATGTGAACCGTGAGCCTATACGACAAGAGCTATGTTTTTTGCATCCCGATGATCCAAAGATCGTGGTTAAGAAACATAACTTTTGGCGCGTTAAAGGGCTCATTCAGGTATCTTCTATTGAATTTTCTATGATTTTTGAGTTGATTTTACTTAAAGGTGGCAAAATGGGTAGGTTGGATAACATATCAAGACGACCTATTTTTTAACAGGGGTCAGATTGATCCAAAACACGCTCTTTCCATTGTTTTTTATGAACAACATTGTTATCTACTATTGGAATGATTTGAATATATTTTCGAGCTTATAGGTCTCTAGATCGATAGGCGATGCATATTTGAAGAATCCCGAGTTCAACAAAGAACCTCTTTTGCCAAAGTTTCGGCTTGCGCAACCGTTTTCAAAGCAAATCCTTAGTCCTCGGCCTTCAATCTCCATACATGAAATTAACTCACAAGACAAGTTTCTAATATTTGCATCCGATGGTTTGTGGGAGCATCTTAGCAATGAGGAAGCCGTTAATATTGTCCATAGTTACCCGCGTAATGTAAGTTTATATGATTCCGGACATGCAATGCTTTATTTTGGATAAAAATAAGGAAGCGGAAAACTAAAGGTGGCAAAATTGACGGGTTGGGAACAAAGTCCAAACGTGTAAACTTTTTGTTGGGTAAAATCATGTCACGTCGAGGTATTGAACCGGAGCTGCATACGACGGGGGTTGAATCAGTGAACCGGCGGTCACCGTTTTTTTATCATATTTTTTAAAATTTTACCGTATTAATTTTATGACAACATCCGGTTCTTACATCAGTGAACAGGTAAAGAGAGCGGTTTATGAAAACATTGTAAATAACTATTCTGATTAATATGATAATAATAAAGCTATATATTTCAGTAATAATTTATCTTCTTAATAAAATAATTTAGGAGGTGCAATCTTTTTATCAATGGTGTCAACAGTCCTTTGGTCAAGTGAACGGGCCATAATGCCATATTCAGGTTGTAAACGGGTTGATGAGTTAAACTTATAGGGTTTCCTTTTTTAGTTCTAGTTTTAACCGGGCTGATCCACCAACCCAATATGGACATGACACGTTTATTAAACGGGTTAGCTAGAAAGGCCCGTTTAGAGCCTCAACTAAACTAACACAAAAAATTCTATATCGTCTTTGTTGTTTGCAGGGGATCGCGAGGAGGCTAGTGAAAGCGGCGCTACAAGTCGCAGCAAGGAAACGCGAAATGAGGTATTCGGATTTAAAGAAGATCGAAAGAGGGGTGAGGAGACATTTTCATGACGATATTACGGTTGTGGTTGTTTATCTCGACCCTTCTTTAACAAATATTGGTTCAAGTTTCTCTGTTAAAGGACCCGCACCTAACCAACTCTGCATGTAAATTTTAATTCATATATGTAAAAATCTGATTAATTTGGATTATATTTTATTTATAGTGACTTTACTTCTTAAGTTTTAAGCTTTAAATCTATACTAGTGGGGAATTCTCGCACGTTGCTACGGGTGCGTCATTTTGTCGCCTTTTGAAATCTTACCTGCACGTTGCCGCGTGTCCTTATGTTTTTTAATGAGCACGTTGCGTCGTTGCGTGATCCATTCAGATCAAATATGTTTAGGATTAAAAAAAACAAAAAATTAAACTTAAGTAGGCTTAAAAAAAATCAAACCCGTAAGAAATCTAAGAACACCAAAACTGATTAGATAATTAATATTAATAAAATCAAATAGAACAGTAATAAATCTGTAAACCACGAATGCTAGCAGCAAAAAATCTTCTTTCGTTTCTTCAAGTGATACCGAACCAAGCTTTCGAAACACTTCTCGGGCTCAAATACTGATTGTAAGTTTAAGATCCTCTCAGATATCAATCAAACCACTCAAAGGACGCGGAATATTGATTGAATGGTGAATAAGATAAGATAAAAACGATGAACACAATTGTATTGCTGCTTTACCTTGGACACAATCTCTAGGATTGTTTGGTACAAGGTGTTTCTCTCTTAAAACTCTTTTTATGCCTAGAAAATTACAAATGATGGCTTAACCCTAACACTGAACGAAATAATACATTTATAGGGTCCACTAACTAATCGGCCCACATGACCTAACCCAAGCCCAATAGTTAAACTAAGCTCAAATAGTAATAAATGTATTTGATAAAGACAAGCATAAACCTACACAATTTCAAGACCTTACAATTTTTACATCACGCTCTCAGTTCCACCGCCGCCTGTCACCATCCCTCCCTCCAGCTAATAATGACAAGGAATCCACAACAAGGACGTGGGAGGCCACTGGAAAACTTTGATGCTGTGGAGATCCCTAGCAACATTCCAGAAGATGTTCGTAAGTTCATTAGGGATGTCTTCAAGCATGCTCCACTCGAGACGTCTCCATACCCAATAACTAATCATGTACAATCGGCGTGATCCATGTTTCAAAAACTTGTGCACCCGTTATTTGACCGATCAAAGGATGGTGATTTACCAAACACTCCTCGAAAAGCCGCACAGTTCATTATAAACCACTTGCAGAAGTTTAAGATAGATGATGTCATTGAGAAGTTATTAATTTAGTATGGTTACCGCGACTTATAATAACGGAATTCAAAGTGTTATATGACGAGTTTGCATTTGCATCCGAGGATCGTCCGAAATTTACATTGGAAACATTTGAAGTTAAAACGGACAACATAGCACAAGGAGACACTTTCGTTGTCTAGGTTGAAGTCAAGGACACTTCCTAAATCCCTACAATTATACTACAGTCAATGTCGATTTATTACGGCATCGCGAAAAAAACAGTAAATGAATTATATTTGGGAAGGAAAATTGAGGGAAAGGGTTATAGGTATCTACACTCGAAGAAGGGTTTGAGACAACGGTACGCAATCTAGTTAAAGGTTGTACGTGCACCTTGCTAAAAGAAACTTATGGAGACAAAGCTAAGGCTGAACTTGTTAAAGCAATTAGTGATAGGTCTTTGATGATAAGTGTCCACAAAATTGATCAGTAGTTTTGTTGTACTTCAGGCGCTTACGTTGAAAATATCCTCGTAAAGGAAACACTATTAAAAATGGAGTCGTTTGGTATTGCGATGTTAATGGCAAGAATGAGGAGTTTGATAAGTGGCACAAATCTGTCAAGGCTAGTGAAGTTGGGTTGGGTTGTGGAAGGTGTGGAACCAAGAATCTTGTCACACCCCGATTTTCCCATCGGTGGTGAACATTTAACACCTTTGCTACGCAACGGAATTAATACATTTAGACTATTTTAATTCTGGACGCCTTTACTAAGTGTTTTAGGTTCTCCAATCACACGACATCGCCTATTCCAATCGTGTCGTTGCCAAAATCTAGACCTGAAATACATGCTTAAAATGTCAACATAAAGATGGTGATTTCAAGATTTTATGTTTATTTCTCATAAAACCCTTTTTGACTAAATCACTGGAAAAATATTCGTAAAACATTTAACAAACACAGTAAAAAGTGGGGTCATGAACTCACCTTAATTTCCTGTTTAGCTAGCAAACAAAGCTCGAAGCTTGAACCGACTTCTTTATACCCTAATTACCAAAAAAAATGACACCTTAAAAGATAGTTTATCCAACTATCTAGACTCATGTGTACTAACCGAGTCTTAAAAGTGTTTCAACTCGACGAATCGATCATGATTTATCTTAATTCATGTTTTAACATAAAACATTGTACCTAAGTTGCGAACCTGTTACTACGAAACATATGATTCATCCCGAGCTGTAGCTCATCTTGTAAATCAGATAAATATAATTGTCTTGTATACTTATTTTTAGGAAAATACACTTTGGGGAAATACAATATAGTTATTAAATTCGTTTAATAACAACTATTACTTCGTTTCCCAAATCTGAGTGTTTTAAGATTTCAAAACCTTGCCTTTTTTGTAGAGTGTTCCCAAGTAATTGAACATTTAAATGCTTGATTAATTGTAGCTCATCTCATAAATCGGATAAATATAATTGTCGTGTATACTTATTTTTAGGAAAATACACTTTGAGGAAATACAATATGGTTATTAAATTCGTTTATAACAACTATTACTTCATTTTCCAAATCCAAGTGTTTTAAGATTTCAAAACATTGCCCTTTTGAAAAGACTTCAAAACCTTGCCTTTTTGTAAAGTGTTCCCAAGTAGTCAAACATTTAAATGTTGGATTACTTAAGGCAATACAATATAGTTATTAAAACCATTTAATAACTATTACTTCATTTCCCAAATTCAAGTGTTTAAAGATTTCAAAACCTTGCCTTTTTGTAAAATGTTCCCAAATAATCGAACATTTATGTATTTTGAACACGAACAACAAATATGGTTTATTACCGGCAACTTTTGAAAATTGACATATTTGACACTCGGTAAAATTATATATTTGTTCTGAAAATATTGTATGGGATATACTATTATTGTTACCAATAATCTTTGTCGAAAACGTCGCAATTTTGTATAAAATACATCTGTCAAACACTTGAAAAATCATTTATAAAACATACACAACGATATTAGCTTTGTTGCGCTTCGAATTTTATAAAAATTTCGGTAGAGTGTCCTCTGTTTTTGTATAACCAGATAAAACAAGTCGTCTATAATTTTCACAAAATCAATACCAAACACAAGACCAACAATCCCTACTTATCAGCAATTTCGAAATCAAACGACACTATACGTTTCGACAGCTAATGTAAATTACACTTATTTATACAAATATAGATAACAATATATATACACAGTATAGTTCAATAATTTAGTCCAATATCGATATTATTTAGTCACGATTTATAATACAATAACCATTTGTCTGATTTATTTTTCCGTTTATCATTTAATCGATTTGCTCGCGAGTTTACATGGTTTTCGTTCTCATTATAATTTATAAATATAGAGTTATAAATATAACAATAAATCAACAATAGATTAATTTATACTGTCATGCTTACCGTTTTGAATATCTCGTTGATCAAGTTGACCGAGCCCAAGCTTGACCAGCGTTGACTCAGGTTTAGCCAAAACAAACCGGAAACTTGAGACCACCATATCTGCAAACTGGCCATCACCGGTCGTCTTTCTCACGACCACCTCAGACCACCATCTCACAACACCACCGACCACAGCCATCACCGTCACCTACCATCGGCCGACTTCAAAACAACCACCACCACTACATCACCGGTCGGCCGGCTCTACAACGAAGGGAGATTGGGAGAGGTAGAGAGAGATTCGAGGAGAGAGAGAGGGAATTAGGGTTGCGGCTGCTCAAAAGTGAAGGAGGAGGGAAGGAGTGTGGGATTTTATAGTTAGGGTTTCTAGGTGAGTGTTTATCGTGTGTACGAATCCGTTTCGAAACATATCGCGCCTCAGTTTTATTTTAAGCTTGTTAAGTTATCAAATAATTTAGGCGTAAATGTTCGAAATGAAAAACACAACTAAACCAAGCAAAATTAAAATTATTTTCGTTGCCTGACACGTGCTTTCGACACACTCGTTTAAACCGCGTTAATTGATTCGGTTGTGATTTCTTTCACATAGACGATCCGTTGACTTTCGAGATTCAATAAACGACATTATTCATACTAAATAATTATTTCGAAGGTTCGATTATGGCCAAAATACGCATTTCGACGTTCGACTCCCACGTTAGTACCTTTCCGCGTTTCCAAAACGCTATTTTTTTGTCGTTTCTCGTGTCGATTTCACATTTGATGGCTTCAATAGCAGATACGTGCCATATTTACATATATTAGCCATATTTACATATATTAACCTTATGTTAGTCCACTTTGACAAACTTTTACTAACGTCGGTTCGTTAAAGCGAAACACGCGCCAATATTTCTTGAAAAGCATCAAGGCGTCCACGAACTTCGAGAAAGACATCGTAGGACTCGTAACGGCTCATTTAATCAAAATTAACTCTAAACCATGTTAATTACTCCACACATACGATTAAAATCACATTACACGTTGTACGGAATTTGCCGCTTATCACAAACCATGTTATGGACTTTGTTTTGAAACTTTGATTATGTCTTCATTCTTCATCTGATGTAACATATTATTACTTAATGTTTCATTTCATTAATTGTTACATTGATTCTATTTCGAGCACTTTATGCACTTCTCAGGCTTAGCAAAAAATGAAAAAAAATAAAATAAAATGACTCGTATCCATTTTTGTCAAAACCATTTTGACCCAAACCTGTTTTGTTGCGAACCAAAATGTTCATGTTTCAAAATGACACCGTTTTATGGTTTTTAGTCATGCAGCCTAAGCCTCTGAAGAACTTAGATGGCAAATTCTATCAATTTTGTAGTGACACAAATGTTAGCTTATGTTCATTTTGACCCACAAACACTATTTTGTTGATTTTCATAAATGTATAGATGTTTACGGTTCAATAAATAGAGTGGATGGTTTTTACAAACTTTGACCCGTTACATACTAAGTTAAGGTTTTTGTCTAACCCATTTGAAAACAATGTGAATCACTTGTACCAGTACCTGTGAATTACCTTATCTAACCAGTGTTTTTTGTCCCCTATTCATTTCATTAGCCTTTTTCTTTCATACGGATGTAGCATTCTAGAGATTCCCATTGTGGATAAGAGAGATAATAGCTTAATTTGTAAGAGATACTCGATCTAAAATACCATCAACATGCTCAATATACAAGATCAAGTTTAAGTTTATTTAGAACGAGAACCCTAATCCACCTACTAATGTCGACTAATTTACCATTTTCTCATTGCAGAGGATTACCATTTCATTGATAGATGGACAAAAGTGAAAGAAGATGCCTTTGATTAGGAGCAGTAGGGATGAGTAAATGGTACCAGGTAACGGTACCGAATTCCCAGTACCAAATCAGTACCACTACCGGTACCCACACTTTTGGTTTTTCGGTACCGGTACTACCGGCATCGGTTTGGTACGGTACCGGTATTTACCGATTTTTACATTCAAATACCGATACTGGTACCGAATCAATTTCGGTACCGGTACCGGTACACACTTTTGAGGAATTTCGGTACCGGTATTTTCGGTACCGGTACCGGTTCAGTACCAGACATGTACCATGCTCATCCGGAGCAGTATACTTGTATTTCAACGTTTTAACTAAAAATTTAAATGTGTTACTGGTCTAGTGTTTTAAATTAGTAGTTGGTGTAATTTGAGAATTTTCCTTTTCAAATAGTTTGTCCAATGTTTTGTAATTCTTCTATATATTAAATAAGAAACACTTGAACAGTGACACTATTTAATTGGTACACGTATTTTTTAGCCACTTTCAGATTGTAACACGCTTTGAATTTTCAGTTTTGTAAGATACTAAAAACTTATTAGGCCCATCTAAGCTGGCCCAGTCTTTAACTGGACTTAAATAGTCTTGAGTTTTCTTAACTGAGTCATGATTATAAGTGAATCAAAGATAAATAAAAGTTTTATTTTTACTGAATAAAAAGAATATTCTTTTATTGGTAAAGTAAATCAAATCAAAATTATATTTGAAAGTTATATTATATAATTAACAAACTAAAATATTAAGGGATAATTATGGCATCAGGTAATGTTTTTTTCTTCTTTTTTAAGGATGAACATTGTGGTGTTGGGTATTTGTAACGAACCAGTACTGAAAGTGATATTTTTCTATATTATGGAGAACTGAACTAATACTGTTTTAGTATCGATAGCGTATTCGTTTTTATAGTTTTCTCAACGTGGCAATATAAAATCCATTGAAAATGGAGTTATATTAGTAACAAAATATTTGTTTGGTAACGTTAGTCTTTCTGTTTTGATACATAAGGAGTTCAAACCACATCCAGTGGCAATGCAAGATTAAGAGTCGCGTCCCGCGGCAACGCACGGGCAAATACGCTCTAGTTTATATAAATACTAAGATGTAACGTCGGTTGCCTCTCTTTTTTACAATCATCACTTGCCACGTGGCAGTAAATCGTTGGCGCAAATCTTGACATTATTCTTTTCCTTTTCCGGTGGGCTGCGTCTTTTACAATAACTAGTTGATTCAAGTGAGGTTCCACCTCATAAATAGACAAAACATAAGAAAACAAAGAAGTTACTATTGCCTAGGGGTGTTCACGGCTTGGTTTCAAACCGTGAAACCGTCCCGACCGGTTTGGTTTCATGGTCGGTTTTTTTACTTAACTTTCGGTCGGTCGGTTTCAATATTTTCAAACCGTAGCAAACGGTTTGGTCTACGGTTTATACCGGAAACCAACCGCAAAAAACCGGACCGGACCGTAAGGATTTATTTATATTTTTTTATAAATATTTTCATTTTCATATTATATATAGACATGGATAAAATAAAATTTGTTTTTGCCTATAACTAAATTTTTGTAAAGTAATAGTGGGCTAACTCATTTTACATTAGCATATATTTCATTACAGTAATTTAAATCCTTATGTAAGTTTTTTAAATTTCAAATTCAACCTTTGTTTTGATGTGTTTGGGTATATTTTATTTATGTATTTGCTAAATTAGATGGTCTTTTAAGATATTTGGATTGTTAATTATTACAAAAAAACTTGTTTTATGTTTAAAGGAACTTGGAGTTGTGGACGACATTCTTTTTTTTTTTTTTTTGCAAATTCTAGACATCTTGTATAAAGATTCAACGAGCCCAAACCGCGAAACCGAACCGGAACCAAACCGCTACTAACGGTTTGGTTTGGTTCGGTTTAAAATTTCTACGGTTTGGTTTTGGTTTACAAAATTCAAAAACCGTTACTAACGGTTCGGTTCACGGTTTGACCTAAAAACCGCGAAAACCGGACCATGAACACCCCTACAGTATTGCCTAAGTTGATGCAAATTAATATATACACTATAGACTTATAGAGTAATAAGTTGCCAAATGTAATTAACTCGGTGGACCACATCTTAGCAGCATTCATTTATTGGATAATACTTTACACTGATTATTTTTTTTTTTACCCTGGTCAAACAAATGCTACCACATATCCCTCCCTAATATCAATAATCGTGTACCGTTTTTTTACATGATTGCGTAAAAATCGTTCTAGCTCAGTTGGTAAAGCACCTACCTGTTAACCATGTGGTCATTGGTTCGAATCTCATAGATGACGTTTTTCCCCGGCCATATTTATTCTTACCGGGTTAGATACGTATCCGTAGGCCAACGCTTGCAATAATTCAGGGCTAATTTTCGAATTTCAATTTGTATTTCTTACACACACTTTCTTCGTTACCCTTCAATGCATGTTGCCTGTCAAAACAAAAGAATTTGAGACCATCCATGATTTGCTTCTTCTATCATCTACGTTGTCAACGGGTAGATAACGAGAGAAGCTAATAGGAGAAGAAAGTATCTTAAAACACGTCGGTGGCACAACCGATTGGTTGACGCACCGCCGCCGCTAATTAAAAAAAACTTTTTACACTTTTAGTCCTCCTATTTTTTAACAACTTTATAAAATATCGTTTAGACCCCTTTAGTTTCAAACGTTTTAGTTTCACACCGTATTTTAATTCTTTCACTAACATGAAAACGTCGTCACGTGCTTTTTTTATGTAGGCATCGGTACAACATCAGATTTTGACGTAAGCGGTAGAAAATCACGTTTCAGGGTTCGACGTAGACAGTTTAAATTCACGTTCGACATAACGTTGTCGAAAATTAGTCTGGTTAAAAATAATTATGTCAATTCGTTTACTAAAAAACGATTTCCTTGCGAGGTGAGAATGCATTGTTTACGAATCGTGTGTCGACTACCGTTCGTTCTGGCTCAGTTCGCCGCACAACTACCTTTTAACCGCGTGTTCGTGCGCTTGGGTCCCACGTATGGCATTTTTTACGCAATCATATTTATTATTACCGGGTTAGATACGTGCCCGCGGGCTAATACTAGTTTGTAAAACATTTTTAAATGAAGTGTGATTTGTCATCATCTCACAACAATCATGAATCAAAACCACAAATGAGTTAATTTTCGTTGTTTTCATCCTTTTTTTTTCAAACAGTTGGTGCAATACTGCAATGTATTGTGATTTGGAAAAGTTTGTCTTAAATGAAATATGACTTGTCATCGTCTCATAGCAATTATGTATCAAAACAACAAATGGTTGTCTAATCTTTTTTAAATGTCATGGGATGTTCATGTTGCAAAATTTGGTTTGTGCAAACTTTATAACATATTCATTTAAAAGCTTGTCAAACCATGGAAGTCTAGAGTTTGTTTCAAGAGTATTTCGTGTAAATAGAGGAACTTAAGGTACAACTCTATAATTGAGATTTTTAAACTGCACTTATTTTACGAAAAATCTTAAACTTAGCCGAAACCTGTTAAAAAAATGACGCTAAAACTAGCCAAATTGACCGGAACTGAACCGAAACAATGCACAAACAAGTTCGGCCTCAAACCAGCTGAAATCAAACAAAACCCGTAATCGAACTGAAGCCATTTAAGAAAAAGCCAATTTTGGCTAGACATACAAATAAAATTATGTTTTGTTTGTATGATTTTCAGTTCTTTTGTTTCAAAAAATCTAAATATTAATAAAAGTTAAATTCTATGTAGAGTGACATATAATTTTAAAGGTGCGTACATGCACTTGCTTGACCCACAACCGGGTAAAAATTGACTCTCAAACCGGCCAAACGGGTATGGAACTGAAATTGGTTTGGCCCCAAATTGGTACCACGCGAAGCTTGTATGGAACCGAAACCGATAGAAACCGATTGGCCATGTCTTGATAAACCAACTTAAAAATGGCCATCTCCAAGGCCCCCTTGGCGCATTTAGCCTTTTTGGTTTGACTTTTTTTGGCATGATGGTTTAATTATTATGTTTTTTCGTTAAATATTCAACATTAATTAATTATTTATAAAATAAACAAGATGATTTGTCGAAGCCATTAGCGGGCTCTGGTTTTTAACGTTCACCATAGTTGCTCAAAATCGACTAGAAACGCCTCGTTCACACCTCTAAAACCACCAACCTAAGTTAACTGTTTCCCATCGCATCACGATTTTGGTTATGGCTCAAAACCCAAATGAACCGCCCCGTACACACCTCTAATGTCATCTCTAATGTTCACCAAACTCTTGACGAAACAGACGCCCCGCAGCGAAGCGCAGGGTTATAACACTAGTTAAATGTAAAATTAAAAAAAAAAAATAACATATCTTGGAATCAAGAAAGTGAAAACTCTCGAAGTTTACGGAACATACAGTGATAATAAATAAAACCCATTTCAAATCTGAAAAAAAAACCCAGCACAAAGTAAATCAAATCTTGGGCAGTTGGGCGATCTCGTGGTTGGTCTAGATTACCATCTGCTCACTGTAATTCCTTCTTTTCTTCTTCGATTCAAGATCTTGTTTTGCTTCCAGCTTTGTTCAATCAGGTATTCATTTGTAATTGCATTATCTGATCCACAAAAAAAGGATCAAACTTTGAGGTCTTTATTGCTTGCACTGTCTAATTTCAGTTGTGGGTAGTTTTCTTTTTAGGTTATATCGTCAAGTACAACCGTTATATCCCTCTTATACCTTGTACTCTTGTATATTTGATCATGCCCACCAACTGTTTGTTTAAATGTCTCGTGTTTTTTTTTTTTTTGTTTTTTTACATAAAACTACTGATTAGTTCCAATGAACCAGTTATTCTGCTGAACTGTTGGTATAATGGCGTCCTGTTGTTTGAATTTGTGAGCCGGCTCGGTTAATAGAGTATATAAAAGAGTACTTTGATTTGCTATATATATGTGTTTTCAGGTTTAAAATTTACATGAATCAATACTCAATAGTTTATAAATTAGAGAAATGGTTTTAACTTTTAAATGTTCAAAGTGATAAAACACTTTGTTATGTTCTGTGCAAACTCACTGCAGTTTGACTAATGGTTGTACCTATTAATATTATTCTCATTGTTTTGTTTATACAAGTTAGCTGCTAGAATGGCTTTAAAGTTTTCTATATTTCCAGTGACTAACAGTTTTACTCAAATTTTGTTATAGTACATGTATTTTGTTCAAGATTCATATTCCTAGAGCTCATCATCGTCATACTCAGTTAATCCCACCTATAGCAAAGCTAAGGTAGGGTCTGATGAGGGTAAGATGTAGACAGCCTTACCTCTACCCCTAAGAATAGAGAGTTTGCTTCCAGTGAGACCCCCGGCTCGATGTGGTTTGGTATCAAGCCTTGGACATAAGGCACATAACACTTAGAAATCGGGACAAACCAGATCAGTGCATATACCCCTTTGTCTTTTGGCTATCAACGCCACCACATGATGCATGATTAACCGTCCATCATTTTTAACGTTATTTTCACGAAATTAGTAAAATAACGTTAAAACTAGTGCAACTTTACTTTTGCCCCCCGAGGGCCACACATATATACATTATATGCGCACACCGTAAGTGGGGCGTAATTCATATTCCTAGAGCTCCAATTGCTAAACTATTGTTTGTACTAGATCAACATTAGAAGTTTCTTGCCATTATTTATGATATTGAAAAGATTTTTGTACACAATAAAGGGTGTTAGACTTATTTTTTATTTTTTAACTTTTACTTTTATTAATTTTTGTTTTTTTAATTTTTTTTCCTTTTCTTCTGTTTTTAAAATTTTGTTTTTAATTTTTAAAATATTATTTATTTATTTTTTAGCCCATTCTGATCTGAACCCATCTTGACCCCACAACCAGTTCAATCCAACCCATCCATTTTGCCACCTCTAGGTGTAATGCTGTTATTAAACATGTTTATATTTGCATGTTGGTTTATTAGATATAATAATCTTTGTTGATCTGTTGATTTCATCTACTTGTTTGGGCAGAATGGTACTTTCTTGGATGAAATTAATTGTAAAAATGTTTGATTTAGGGTTTAGTCATGGTAGTTCTTTTTTAAATAGTGAGTATTTTTGTGCTATATGCTTGCCGCCTTCTACGGAATCGGAAAACGAAGAGCGTAATTCGTTATCCGTAGAAGGCGGCAAGCTGATGGATCATCAAAAGAGAGTATAAGCACGTGATTCGTTATGATTTTTGTTCGAGAAAGTAAACTAAACGAAGTATAAAAGTGCATGGACAGGTTTACTACTGAACATATATTGGATTTGTATGCCATATAAAAGGGGGAAAACTGATGGATCGTCAATCATGTTACCGTATTACTGGAAATGGTTCAGTTTGTTTTGCTTTGTTAGAAACTCTAATGTAATTATATTGTTATATAAAGAAGTTTCCCTGTAATGCTCGTAGAATATGTTCCAATGTGGCTAACTCTTAGAGTCTTAATGTAAACTCGTTTTCGTTGGTCGAAGGCAATGTATTTTTTGTTTGGGATTTAGATGTAAATACTATTGTCTATTGATGCTTTGATAAGAAACTTCACTTCTGTCTACATTTGTTTTGGAACTCGGATCGGGAACCGGACCCTTAGCCGGTCCAGGTTGATGGGTTTGACTGGGCACCTATTGAACTGGTGAACCGGGTGGTCGGACCGGAAACCCGGCCGGTCGAACCGGAAAAATGAGGGGTTGGACGGATTTTTATAGTATTTTCTCGTTTTTTGTTGACTTGCTAACCGGTGAGGTTCGGTTCGACGTCCGATCCGGTTTTAAAAACATTGCTTCCATAACAGAAGAGTGTATATATACGCCACCGGTTTCAATATCAGTTTCTGTTCGGTTAGAACTTGGTTTTGGTTCTCAGCCCGGTTTGAATGTACATCAAGAGCCACATACATCCTTTTTTAATTTTCTTTTCCTGGTTGTGTCCAGCTACTAAGCCCAGCCCAAAAAGAATTATTATTTTTTATTGGTAAAAACCCATTGTATCTGGGCTTTTTCTTTATATTTCTCATAAGCCTAACACCAGAAAAACAGCCGCTACCCTATTGATACACGCCTCTGTAAGCTGCTGAAATCGGTAGCTTGCTGGTCTTTTTATGCTTACCAATCAACCAGAGGTTCGTAACTATGTTTAATTTGCTACTTTTGTGTTGTATTGGTTAGTCTATTATGTTAAAAGATAGATTTGTTGTTAGTTTTAGTTGTGTGTGACTTGGGGTAAAAAAAAGTTGATCCCTATTATGTTAAAAGATAGATTTGTTGTTAGTTTTAGTGTTCTTTATGTTTCGTTTTTCTTGTTACACATTTCATAATGATGTGAGTGTGCCAGCTGCCAGGTGTTCTTTGTTATTAATTTAGTTTAGTTAATTGTCATTATCGGCGCAGGAAACCTTCAAGATCTTGTGCAGTAAATTAAGAAAAAGCTGAATCATGGATGAGCTTAAGACAGCAATGAATGACCACTTGGATCAGATGCAAGAAATTGTTGAGAAAATTTCTTCTGAGCTTCGAGTTGGAATGCAACCAGCAATGGATAACTTCATTGGTTTCTTTCATGCCATTGATTGGAAGGTACACCTTTCTACATGGATCTATATTGGTCACAAAATACTAATTAAGTTTCAAGATTAAACATAATCCACAATAAGTTTTTTTCTGCTGATCTAGCTTATGAAAACTTTAAATTCATTTGTTTTTCTTTTTAATACTAGCAAAAGACAAATGTGATCAAGCTGGCCATTACTTAATTTTACCGAACCAGTGTCTAAACGAGAATTGTAGATATCGGAGGCTTAAATCAGTGGGATCCACACTAATTTTCTCTTGATATTGAAACCTCAAGAGTCAAGATGTCTTGTTTATTTTACCTAGGGGTGTAAATGAGCCGAGCCGGGCCGAAGCCTGACTGGGCTCGAGCTCGGCTCGTCATGCTTTTATGAAGCTCGAGCTTGAGCTCGGCTCGGTTCGAGCCTAATACTTTGAGCTCGAACTCGGCTCGAAAGTAAGACCCAAGGGCTCGATCTCGGCTCGAAATAATTATAGAACAGTTTAAAAGGAGCTAAAAGCTCGGCTTGAGCTCGCTTTGATAGCTTAAAAGTGTCAAAGCTCGGCTCGAGCTCGACTCACCAATGTTTAATAGTAGGTATACTATATATAAAATAATAATAATATAAAATTTGTTTGGGCTCGCGAGCCTAAACGGTCTTTGTATGAAAAGCTCGAGCTCGGGCTCGATAACTAAACGAGTCATGTTTCAAGCTCGGCTCGTTCGAGCTTTTTTCCGATCGAGTAGCTCTCGAGCCGTTACGCATCGCTTACACCCCTAATTTTACCTTATGTCTAGTCCAATTTGAGAAAAACATCGACATTTGCCAATTGATCTCACTAAATGAACATCCTTTTGAACTTTATGCGATGAGTCATTCTCTTCTAGAGAAAATAAAAACAGGTCGTAGTTCAGATAATCTATCCAAAGTATGGTTGTTGGGCGGTCAACTGTTAACATGCTATATTGCTAAAAGTTTCTGTTATTCTGTGTCATTCATATCTTTCCACTTTATTCTACAATCTTTATTTAACCTCTCTTCAAAAGCTGATTGTAAGTTCTAAAATTTATGTCAGGAACCTTGGTTGGTGGGCTTGTTGGTGTTTCATTTTATGGTGCTAATAATAATCTTCATGTCAAGGAAGAATATCAACTTTCAGATGTACCTGTTTCTCCTGTCATGTAGGTTTACTATCTCTTGAGCTACAATTGGTTATGTATTGTACCGATCTATGTCAGTTTTTTTGAGCATGAATAACGTCTAGAGCTAGAAAAATGACCGGTTCTTGCTCTTGGTTTTAAAAAGTGTGAGGCGCTATGAGGCGTTTAGGCCTCAAAAGCTGAGGCATGAGGCGAGAGCCTCACGTAGACGAGGCATTGCTCTATGTACAATTAAATAAGCCTTATGTACAATCGAAGGCTAAATCTGGCATTTTTTTTACATCTTGGCCTTTTTTGTCTTGTAAAACATTTATGTTCTTTTCATCTGTTTGGTTGTTTCTGCATAGTACCCTTCCACGAACCCCAATCTTGACCAATGTTGAGCAATTTTGACCTAGATGTCATGAAACACTGCCTCAAGGCTCTGAGGCGTTTCCCTGGTCGCCTGGAGTGCCTCATGCCTGCCCCAGGCGCTCATGAGGCGCTATTTTTTAAATCAAGTTCTTGCTGACTGATGGGTAAAAAATGCTAATCTTTTGGTAATGGCCGGGCAGGTTTGATTGAGCGGAACATTTTTATCCATTTTTGTTAACAGTTAATGTCTCAAATAAGCTTACAAAATTTGAATAATAACATTACTATTTGACCAGTTAGTAGATAAAACATTAACCTTAAGATACCCATTTATAAGTAAATGGGTTGCAAATTTGAAATGGTCACCTCTAAGGCTCTAATAACATCATATGCTTCCATCAACATTTGTAAGGATGGCAAATAGGTGACTTTTAGCTTGAAGTTTGCCCCTAAAACGACACTGCAGTCAACCCGAAACGTCTCAAAATGTTCTTTTTGCCACTTTTATATGATTAAGCAAACAGCTTTGAACAAATTATAGTATGTGTAAGTTGCATGGCACTTAAATCAAACTTTTCCTTCTATCTAAACTTGATATATGGCTATACTGAATTGATCCGTCATCACACTAACTACTGAGTGATTTAATTGGTGCAGTGGCTGGTGTCTATCTTGCCGAAAGGCTGAACACTGTGTTGAGTGAAAACTGGAAAAGCTTTGCTGGTCAAAATTATTTTGATCGCCATGGAGTTTTCCTCTCGGTGCTATGGTCTGGGCCTCTTCTTGTTTTTGCAACCATAATTCTGGTTAGTGATTTTAATTTGTTTCGTTTTCCTTTCCTTTTCATCTTTAATAGTGACAGTTTCGACCCATTTGTTTATGATCGGGCTAGTGCCCAGTATGGGTCGTGTTTATCTCAACCGGGTCAAATAAAATACAATTAGTTAAAAGGAGGAGAGGTCAGATGAGTCGAACGGGCTGAACGCTCTCCAAAGTGTAACTTTAGTGCAACCAACCTCTTAATTCTTTTTATTGGAAAATTTGTTTTTTTTATCGTATAAAAAGTGTTTCTTAATCATAAATAAAGCATTAAATGTATAGAAAAGTATGGGCCGATCCGGCTTGTTTTGACTAGCTATAGAAAATGACTTGTTCCGCTTTAAGCCTGTTTTGATGCGAACCCCTTGTTTTGACAGTTTTTTTTTTTTTGGAAGGCTCCTTGTTTTGACAGTTGGCACACTCTCTCTCACACACACTATCCATTTATATTCATTTGATCGACACAATTCCGTTGCTTTTTTGTAGGTCAACACACTTTTCTCTTTATGTCACCTTATCGTGAAATGGAAACGAGCAGAACTCAAACACCGTGCTAGACTTTCTGCAACCAAACAAGACTGATCGTCTGTATCATGTACAATTTGTGCCTGATCTTATGAGATGCTTCTCTATTTAAACACGGTTTTAGGTGTAGTTTGTTACTGGCACTGGCATAGATCACATACTTCCGATATCCAATGTTTTTTGTTTTGTTGTGTAAAATTTTGATTTGACTATTACAAATTGAAGTTGACCTCTTTTGTGACAGTCATGTTTTGCAACTTATAAGTACTAGGTTCAAGAAGCTTTGTAGACAAGGCGACTTGATTTGTTAGGCAACGGGCCAGGAGCTGAGTTTAGATGAGGCCAAGAAGCTTGACAAGCTAGCTAAGATTTTATATCTTGTTGGTCCTAATCTCAACAAAGCATAAGTATGAACTCAACAACTAGTTTCTACGAGGATTATATAACCATGTATGCTAATCGTATTTAACTTTTTATGCCGAATTCAATGTTTTGAAAACTGAACTGACTTGCCTTACTATTTAAACAAAAATCCTGTTGTTTACTAATGTAGTTATGACTTATCAGCTAATGGATCATGATAAACTGGAGCCGCTCGAATCTTTAACTGTTGTACAGTTGCCCAGAGAATTGATCGGCTTCAAGACTGTCTGAGCTGCGGCCATTGATAGCAAAATCTGGTTTTCAAAATGTTTACACTAATTTTAAAAAGTAAATTGCCTGTTTGAATTAAATTTAAGTATTTAATCAGTGTAAGTATCAATAAGAATAAGGGGCTGTTTGGTAACATCTTAATGATTGAATTGAGAGACTACCTTTGAATCAGTTAACATTAAGTGAGTTCGATTTACCGACATGAAATACTGAATCAGTCACTAAGCCTCTTACTTATTAAGTTTCAAAATAATGTAGAATTGAGATTTTACCCCTTTTATTCATTCACCATGCTCATAAGTCATAACCCGTAGCCGGCCACTAACGTACTACCTCCTTAATCAAGTCTCTTAATGGCTCAACATTAATCCCTAAAGCAATTGAAATCTTAACGATTGTAAGATCTTTTTGTTAATGGTCAATCAAAAAATGAGTGGAAAATATTCCTTGTTTTCCACCCCTTTAGCATGCACACAAAGGTTGTCGATTAGTTCAAGCGGTTTGTCTTCGAAGCCGATTGCCTTCTTTTATTGGTCGAACTACATAACTTTTAAAACAGTTGGTGTGCCCATTTAGATAGTAAAATTTGGGTTTTAGTAAAAAAAAACTAGTAGAATTCCCCCCGCGTTGCGGGGCGGGAGACGTAAAATCGTGCTACCATCGTTGTAGGATGGGGGCGTAAAACCTTGTTATCAGCTTTGTAGGATGTAAGCAGAAAACCGTGCTAAGTAGCAACGGAAAAGCGAGGAAAAACAGGACAATCGTAAAGCAAAAAAACAAACTATTAATACAAAGTGACGCACATAACGTGAAAACGCAGCAGGCAAATGAGTCGTAAAACCATGTTAAGTATTAACCAAACATATTTGCTTACCTTTTCTTAATAGTAAACATGACTATCAGATTTTGTACACAAGTTATTAGAGCATCCACAATGCACACACACTAACAAACCGTTCCAAATCATTACGTCAACATATCACATCATTTCAAACCATTTAAAACCACATATCATTTTTTTCCTCCAATTATAAATCATTTCAAACCTCCACGTCATATACACTTCATCACCTACTTTCCCTCTTTTATTCAACCCAATGCTCAATCTAACAAAAAAAGGGGCGGGCAATCCGGTATACCGGATGGACCAACCCTCCACTTTTCCCCTCCAATGCATAAAATATACTTTGTGGTCCGTTTAATTTAGGTGGACGATCCGGTCCGTCCACAAAGCATTGTAGATCAATGTTTTGAAACCTGGACCCCCGGCGGGTCCGGGTTGGCACATCGGACCGTCCTGATATTAAACCGCCTTTTGAACTGGTTAGACTGGTTGAACCAGGTTTTTTAATTTTTTTAGGTTTATGTTTCTTTGTGGGCCGGTTCGTTGGACACAGTCGGACCAGTGAACCGCTGGGGACTCCGGTTTAACGTCCGGTCCAGTTCTGAAAACATTGTTGTAGATACTCAAACATTCAACGATTGTAATATCTTTTCGTAATGACTGTGAGTGAACGTAAGAAGGTTCTCCCGCCATTTTTCTTGGTTTGATCAAAGGCACACGATGATAGATTCAATTCGTCAACGATGTAGAAGAAGGTGATCAATCATGTAACAATCAGTAGCCATTACATTACATCCTCTTTTTTTTTTTTGTGTGTGTGTGTTTGATTTTGTAAATTTGTATTTCGAAGATCAATATCAAATCAAACCGTTGGATCGATAGAATTTCCCGCAAATGACGCTCAATATCATAACAGGTGTCGAAACAAAACGGTAGCCTAATAATCCGTTATTTTTTTTAATCAAATTATTTTTATATTTGAGTTATAATAATTTGTTTGTAAATAGACAAATTAAGGCCATAATTTTCGGTTAATTGCTTGTTTGTTTCAGACAATATCGATTACCGTAAAACGCATCGATCACGTTCACGTTTCATTCGAAATTTAGGGTTATTTGTTATCTGAGACTGCGAAATTGAGATCATTAGTTTGATTATGCTGGGGTTTTCCCCATTTTTGGCGCCAAAAGGTGATATTATTATTATTATTATTATTATTATTATTATTATTCATCTTTGATGAGGATTCAGATTTGATGGCATTATGAAGATGAATGTCTGTTTTTTTTTTAATGTATATATAGGGTTTGAGTTTTTGTTATAAATTGGATTACTTTTAATGATTTAGTTGGAATGATTTGATTAGGCAGTGGCACACACGAACAGTGCGGAGTAGAAATCCTAGATCTAAGTTTTCGCGGCAAGGTTGTAGTCATGGTATGAACGATGAAGCAAAAACATCCGTATGGGAAGTAGAATTGGTAAGCTTTGTCAAGTATGTTGTTATCCTTGCTGAGTAAGAGAACTTTACGCGCTGATTTCAGGTATAATTTCAGCTGTCTTCTTTGTATTTATTCTTTAGAAAAGATTGTGTAACAAACGCTCATTAGGAACTTTTTTTTTAATTGAATGACAGGGATGCGTATGGATTTACTGTGAGACCTCAGTACCTTGAGACATTCAAAGAGTTTGATAGAATCTATAAGGTAATGTCTTGTTATAAGTATTTAAATGTTTATTGTAGAACAAGATAATAAGTATGCTATAAAATACACAGATTGGGATCTATAAGACAATTAAGATAGAAAACTGACATTGGTGAAAGTGATGTATATATTTTCGTGTGCAAAGTTGGCCCGATACATTAGCATTTTGACCCATAACCCCTGCTACCTGTTTTACAAGTGAAATACTTAAGCCCTGATTCCAAAGATGTCATGGTCAGATTATATATCCTAAGGACCTAAACTAAGGAGTGAACATTCTAGCAATCCTAAAACATAAATGCTTTATGATTGGTAGTTGTCGTCTGTTTAACCTATAAAAACTCATCACAATATCACCAACCAAATGAGTTTTGGTTGATGTATGCATGTATATGTATATGTATAGGTTTAGTTATTCGAATAATCTTGACATTAAAATTTTACTCCATTCATATTTCAGAATGAGGAAGAAGAAAGATCAACAAAATGGAGGATCTTTCTTCAGCAGCATTCAGAAGTTGGTCAAACAAGCACATCTATTGAGGAAGATGTCACTAAAGCTGATGCTGATGTAACAGAACATGAAACCAAACATGTACTGGAAACAATTGAAGAGGAAGATGTCACTAAAGCTGATGCTGATGTAACAGAACATGAAAGCGAACATGTACTGGAAACAATTGAAGAGGATAACGTTGATGTTTCAAGTGATGAGAAACCGACAAATGATGATCAAACAGAGAATGCTCCTGAAGAAGTGGTCTCAGAAGCAACAGAAGCGGTCTCAGAAGCAACAGAAGTGGTCTCAGAGGCAACAAAAATTATAAAGCCTGTGGTGCAGAATTGGGCAGAAGTTAGATCGTCTCTCAACACCATTGAGAATGTGATGTGTCATCGTGTTAAAAATGTGCCAAAAAGCAGTCCTGTAGAACATCTTCAAACTATTCAAGAGGTGGGACCCACAACTGAGGACTCTAACGAGGAGTTAACCGATAGCAAGCAACCAAATTCTTCAGGAGGGTCAAGTGCCGAAGTCAACCCTGAGTCCTTGTTTCCTTGGAAAGAATTGGAATCGCTTGTTCGTGGGGGTGTGCCAAGAGACCTTAGAGGAGAGGTGCTCTTTGACACCTCATTAATTGTAGTACACTAGCATCGGTGGCAATATTAAGCCATTTATATGGGACCGGGTTAATTCGGGTTGTATTTTATTGATAATGGTTCAAACAGGTCAAATGTTGAAAGTTAGCTAAAAATGAAAAAGGTCAAATGGTAGAACGGCATTAAAGTCACCTACCACATATTGAAATGCTTACATGCCAATCTTTGTTATTGTAAGATGAAGTATCTTATTACTTATATAATAAAGTTCTTGTAATCATATATATTATTACATTAGTTATTCACAAAATAAAAACAAAAAAGAACAAAAATATGGTTGCTCAGCCAAACCCTTCCTGACCTGGACATAGAAAGGCATCCACTTTGACCCGGATCCGTTTTGATATTTTACCCAACTTGCCCATTTTCCCACATCTATCTTTTAGCATAGATATATATTAATATATGCAAGATTTTATTGTTTCAGGCATGGCAAGCTTTTGTTGGGGTTAAAGAACGCAGGGTGGAGAGTTACTATCAGAATTTGTTGGATACAAGTGATTCTGTCCTGGACATCACTACTGGGGAGAAAGTAGAAAGAGCTCATGTTCCAGAACAATGTAAAAAGCAGATTGAAAAGGTCACTAATATTCATACTCTTTCATACATGGCAATTTTTTATGTTTGTAAATAGCAGCCTCTCTATTCTTAGGGGTAGAGGTAAGGCTGTCTACATCTTACCCCCCTCAGACCCTACCTTAGCTTTGCTATAGGTGGGATTAACTGAGTATGATGATGATGATGATGAAATAAACTAATGTCTTTTCACTAAGGCAGGATTTACCACGAACGTTTCCCGGACATCCTGCATTAAATGAAGAAGGTAGGAACTCCTTAAGGCGGTTACTTTTAGCTTATGCTCGGCACAACCCTGATGTTGGCTATTGTCAGGTAAGTTGCTGATTAAACATCTTCATTTACCTGATTAACTACTTTTTACTGAGTAATATGCTTGAGATGTGGATTATATAACAAATTCATTTCTTTGTTATTTGTATTCTGATCATAAGGCCATTTTTTTTTTCTAAATAATCTGCGTAGGCAATGAACTTTTTTGCTGCAATGTTGCTACTAATGATGCCTGAAGAAAATGCCTTTTGGTACGCATTCACCTGTTATCTTTCTTTATTGCTTTGTAATTAGATTAAACTGCATGTTGTTCTGTTTTAGATAACACTTGATTATCTAGGTGCTTTCTTCACTCGCATTACAATAAGATGTCTTCCACTTTCCTGGAATAAGATATCTAGGGGCTTTCTTTCACTCACATTACACAGCTAAGATTCTTGTTGACTCTGTAGTTGCAGGAAAGTGGAAGACATCTTATTGCATTATAACTATATATCTTTCTGCATAGACTTTTTTAAATTTTGCACTACTCTAGAATCACAAATTATCAAAGTTGGTTTCTACATGAATGCTGTAACTTGTTGATCAAACTGTTTGCTGTCAGCATTCATATACCAATACTAGTGCTAGAGTTCAAGATAGATAGCATGTAAAGACACATATATATAGTGTTGGTTTCATCATGTTGGTAAAATACTTATGGTAAATTGGTAAGACCATATGGTTTTTTATATATTTACAAGTGGGGATATCACTTACAGTAGTATACGATATAATTTTACACAAACTAACAAGCAATTTTCCTACACAAAAACAATTGAAGTAACTGCACCTCTATTGTTACTTCAAGTATTCATTTCACTATACCAAGAAGAAGTCATCTTAAACTTCTTATACTAAACAATTATCGACAAAAATGTCACTAAGATTACCTTTCTGGCATCATTAATAAATACCTTGTACATGTTACTTCAATTGGAATCTTTTCAGGACTTTGGTAGGCATAATTGATAATTACTTTGATGGATACTTTACAACAGACATGATAGAATCTCAGGTATATCTTTTAATCATCCTAAGATTTTAAATATTTCATCAAGAACATTACTTTTTTATTTATACTGAAGAACACTATTGAGAATCTTGAGGGGAAATTATCATCTTTAGATTATTTGTTTCTCTTGCTGAGTAAATACCCTCATGTTCAGGTGGACCAACTTGTTTTTGAAGATTTAATGCGTGAACGATATCCTAATCTAGGTTTTCTCTACTACTGGTTTTTGATAAATCTAGAGTTTATTACACCGTTAGTTCTTAACGTTTGTCCATAGTAACATCTTAAGGTACTAATAGTTTCAAGTAACAAAGGTTAGTGTTAGGCCTTTAACTTGTTACAAAATCAAAATTTAGTACCCTAGTTTGTTACTTGAAACTATTAGTACCTTAGGATGTTACTATAGACAAACGTTAAGGACTAACGGTGTAATAAAGTCATAAATCTATTTACTAATTAATTTGTAACATGCAATTTCTCCTCTTTGTGATCCTTGTTCTGTAGTTGATCATTTTGATCGTATGGGAGTGGAGATGGGATGGATCTGTGGACCGTGGTTTCTTTCAATATTTGTAAATATGATTCCATGGGAAAGTGGTGAGGCTTATTTTGTTTTACTTTTGTATGGGAAAAAAGTTGGATTGCAATTTCCAGGAATTGTTCTTCATCTTCCGTGCTAAAACATGGATCCTATAGCAATGATGATTAGTTGTCTTTTTTACCTTCAGTTCTTCGTGTTTGGGATATCATTCTATTTGAAGGAAACCGTGCAATGTTATTGCGAACTGCATTGGCTTTAATGGAGCTATATGGTATTGGAACTCTTTTTCATTTTACTTGACGTGGCAGTTTCAACCCATCTACTTTCAAATGGGTTGATTGTGGTTGTGTGTTATCTTAAACAATGGGTATGATAGAAAAACTTAGCTAAAAGGGGAAAATGTCAAACGAGTGACCACTCCGAAAGTCCATATAAGTGCGTACAACCTCCTAAAACATTTTATTCAAAGATTTTTAATATTTTTGTAATGACATTGTTTAAGTAATTACAAGAAGTGCTTTAGTAGTTTATACTTCCTTAAGTATCAACTCGATTTGTTTATGTGAATTCCGGCCAAAAACTTGTCAGAAATTGTAAAATGACAAATGCTATTAAGTTAAAAGCTTTGGCTACATCTAGAGTTGTAAACTGAAAAAAATGCCCCCAAATTCACTTTAATAATCAAAGGTAGGTCAGTTGTATTAGAGTTCGAGTAGATTCAGGGACATTGTTTCATTTTACAACTTTCATCATCATCATCATCATCATCATTTTACAACTTTAAAAAGTCAAAAGCTTTAAACTAGGGCCATTTATATCCTTTTACTTTTTCATCAAGGTTTTAGCCAGAATTAGCATACTTGAAACAGTAATGTTGTTTTGATATTTGGGTAGTCTTAATGAACTTTTTATAAACTTGGGTTATACATTATCCTTCAAAAAATGGACAAAGGTGGTCATTTGCAGCTAGCCTATTTTGACACACATTGGAAAATCACCCATTTTAACCTATCCTGCCATCTTGCCACCTTTAATTCTAATGATCTTTTGTTCTGTGAGGCTATCATTATTGAGTGATTGTTAGTAACTAGTTAACAATTTATTGTAGGTCCCGATGTAGGTTCAACCATGGATGCTGGAGATGCTATTACTTTATTACAATCACTTGTTGGTTCTACTTTTGATAGCAGCTATCTAATAGTGACTGCTTGCATAAGTTTCTCTTATGTAACAGAAGACACATTACAAACACTTAGGCAAAAACATAGACCAGAAGTTATAGCAGCAGTTCAAGAAAGAATGAAAGGGGAACATTTAAGGAAAAGTTCCAAAGGACTGGCTACTAAACTTTACAGTTTCAAGAAAGAACGTGAACCAATCGTGCGTGAACTTAATACAAAACAAGGGCTCAACGAGAAGGGTTCAGATAAAGATAGTTTGGATTTGATGTCTCCTCTTAAACGGGATATGTCTTTTAAGATGGAACCTATCACAGAAATAGACTCTCTTTCGGATCTTCAAGATCAGGTCAGAGATGTTTGTTTTAAAAATAAATTTTCCAAACCACTTAAATTATGTAAAAAGTAAACCATGAAAGAAACAAGATTTGTTGTTGCCTTGAATCTTGATTAAATAAACACACAGGAACCCACCGCTTTTTGTGACCAAAAAACGCAGGTCAGCACTCTTTTTGTTAATCAAGCAAAGATTGGGACAATAACCCTAACCCTCTATTAAGCTAAACTAGAAACATGGAATCCAAAACTCCTTAAACTAAATAAACCAAATATTCTTACCATACTAATAAACATAAAAAATAAACCCTAGACTCTTTTACGATTCACTCCTTCAACTTTCTTCATTATTCCAACCTGTTTGAGGATTAATAACTAACATGGTGTATCTGACTATAGTCCTTCCACATTTATGTCACTGATCAATTCCTTTGACATATAAATGAGTCATTTTGGGCTATTTTTATATCGAAACAAATTATATGTAATACACTCATGTTAAGATACACATGTTTGATTGTTCAGTTTAGTTTTTTTTACATATTTCGGCAGATTAGTTGATCCTAAGAAAGTTTCAATACTGAAAGAATGAGCTTTTACATATGGTCTGGTTCATGTAACTTTCAGTTTTTCTTCATTGTATGCAAGGACAAGTGTTTTTATTTCCATTGTATGCAATATACTTTCGGTTTTTTACCCTTGCATGTAAGTAACCTTGTATAGCAGGTAAAATGTTGACATTACGCACCACCACACCATAAAAAAACTACAATTTTACTATTGAAGGTTACTTGCATACTTTGGTAAATAACTGAAACTATGTTACTTACAATGGATATTGAAATTAATTTTGCTTCCTTAAAATGACCAAAAACGTGAAAGTAAGTTGCATTTTGATGTAGTTAACCCTTACAATATTTATATAGTTTTGCAGTATTTACTAAATAGCTTACATTACAGGTTATCTGGTTGAAGGCTCAGTTGTGCTCAATGCTGGAGGACAAGAGATCTGCTACAGTTAGGTAAGCTTCAGGTTTTTTTTCTTGCGCAGATATTCAAGATGAATTAAGAGATGACATTGATGAAATAATATGGAATGGAGTACAGTCTTCTTAAATAATTTTTAAATGGAATTCCAGGATACTTCATTTTTTTTAGTTGACACATCTAGTCATAATTGTCATAAATTCTGTTCAATTTTGTATAATTTTTGTTCGTTATAAGAGCATGACAATGGTCTATAACAAAAAGTATTTGTCTTTCTAGAGCTGAGGAGTTGGAGACAGCACTTATGGAGATGGCCCAACAAGATAATAGGCGGGAAATGAGTGCTAGGGTATTCTCTCAATATATATTTCAAGCATCTCTTCTTACGTATAGGTGGCAAAATAGATTGGTTGGGTAACACGTCAATATGGGTTATGTGGGTTGGTCGGAAACATTTTCTTTTCCAACATTTTATATTGTTGTATCAGTGATTAGTGTGTCAAATATAATATGATTTGAAATGATATATTATTTTAGTAATAATCTTATTTTTTTAATAATATGATTTTTGAGGCTGTGTGCATTAAAGACACTCTTTAGACGACTCACTACCCGTTTGACCCACTAGAGATAAAACATGACCCAAATCAACCCATTCTTAAGTAAATGAGTCAAAATTTCCACCTCTCTACTTGTATGGTTTGGAGATGGTATGCCTCTGTGAAGACGATTCTTTCCACCATCTGCTTTTTTTGTAAAAGTCGTTAATAGACGTTAAATTACTTCCTTAAAAATTCTAAAAGGGAGGGTTTGCAAGTTTCAATGTAAGTTAAGGCATTGCTATAAATTAATTAATATGACCCCCTTAGATTAGTAAGATCTCTCTTGTTGTGCTAGCTACCATATAATATAAAAAAGTGATTCAAGATTTCTTTACATAATGCACAGATTGAGGATATGGAACATGAGGTATCTGAGCTGGAACAACTTCTTGCCGATAAGAAAGAACAGGAAAAAGCAATGCTTGAGGTTCAAATATAATATTCTTTTTATTGTTTTTCTGGTATTAATATATATTTAATATTTAAAAATACAATTGCAAATTTTCATGTCAAGAACATTGCATATCATATAACTGAAAGTGTTCATGATATTATTATTGTTGATGAACATAAAGAATACAAGAGGGCCCTTTATATAGGGAAGAATCATAAAGCTATACTAACACCTAATTAGGAATTGATAAGGATTCCTAAAATACAAAGACTATCTATACTATAAATACGAAAGTCTAGAATAATCTAATAATAATAATACTAATATAATCGGTGCTAATATTCCCCCGCAGTTTGAGCGGGCGGAGTACAAACGCTTAAACTGGAACGAAACTGTTGAAATAAGTCCCTTGGGAGGCCCTTTGTGAAGATATCCGCATACTGTAGTGCAGCAGGAACATGAAGAACTCGAATATGGCCAATACGAACCTTTTCACGAACAAAATGAATGTCGATCTCGATATGTTTGGTCCGTTGATGCTGGACAGGATTGTCAGATAAATAAACGGCTGAAACATTATCACAATAAACAATCGTAGCCTTCTGCAGAGGAACATGTAATTCGAACAACAAATTTCGTAACCAAGTGGCTTCGGCCACCGCATTTGCCACACCTCTATATTCAGCCTCCGCACTTGAACGCGAGATTGTGTTCTGGCGTTTAGATGACCAGGAGAGTAAATTGTCACCTAAGAACGTACAATAGCCACTTGTGGAACGCCGCGAATCCGGACAACCACCCCAATCTGCGTCCGAATACGCAGTTAACTCACGGCAAGCACTTTTAACTATCCGAATGCCATAATCGATGGTTCCCTGGAGATAGCGTAATATCCGCTTCATAAAAGCAAAATGAGGTTCCCGTGGTTCGTGCATAAAGAGGCACACTTGCTGCACAGCATATGAGATATCGGGGCGGGTGAAAGTCAGGTATTGTAAAGCACCCGCGAGACTCCTATACAAAGTAGGATCCGAAAACAATGGCCCCTCAGTAGCACTTAACTTGGCCGAGAGATCCACGGGGGTAGTGCACGGCTTGCAAGCAGTCATCGAAGCACGCGCAAGTATGTCTTTCGCATACTGTGTCTGGTCTAGAAACAAACCATGAGAGTGGCGTGTGACTTTGATCCCAAGAAAATAGTGTAAAGCCCCCAAATCAGACATTGCAAATTCCCTCGAAAGAACTTGTATAAGATTATTTAAAAGTGTAGTGCTAGAGGCCGTAAGAATAATATCATCAACGTATAAAAGTAAGTATGCTCGGTCGGCCCCATTATTGTAGATAAAAAGAGAGTTGTCGCAAGCACTGTTGCGAAAACCATGTTGTAATATATAAGAGGCAAACCGGGTGTACCAAGCCCGTGGAGCCTGTTTAAGGCCGTATAAAGACTTCTTCAACCTGCAAACAAAGTTAGGTTTCCTGGAGTCGACGAACCCCGCTGGTTGATGCATGAAAACTGTCTCATTCAGGTTTCCATGAAGAAACGCATTCTTAACATCTAACTGATGAATAGGCCACGCACTGGAAACGGCCAGAGACAAAACGGTTCTGATGGTGGCCGGTTTAACAACCGGACTAAACGTCTCATCACAATCTACCCCCACTGTTTGTGATTTCCCATTAACGACCAACCGAGCCTTATAACGTTCCAAAGTACCATCCGATTTGAATTTGTGGCGAAATAGCCACATGCATCGGATAACGGGTCGATCAACCGGTCTAGGTACCAATTCCCAAGTGTCGTTTTCCTGTAAAGCGTTAAATTCTGTTTGCATAGCATTTACCCAATTTGGGTCGGCAAAGGCTTTTGAATAAGACGTGGGAACTGGGGAAATGGGAGTGGTCATGAAGGTGGGATAAACGGGTGGTTTGATGGAGCCGGTTTTGGAGCGGGTGGACATTGGGTGGGTATTGGTTGGTGGGGCAGGTCGCGGGTCGGGAGTGGATGTGTGAGACGGGCCGGGTGTGGAGGATGTGGGTTGTTGTGGAACGGACAGGGTATTGGATGGGCCGGAGATTAGCGGGCTGGCATTTGGTTGGGCTGGGCTAGCTGGAACAGTTTGGTGGGCGGGAGGTTTTGGACGACGTGAGTATGTCAATGGGTAGGGGGCTGTTACGGGAGGTGGGGCGGGCTGATTGGTGGTAAACTGAAAGTGAGGTGGGATTTGGTCGTCCAAGAATGAGTATGTGTTTGTAGGAGGTGGTGTGGTGTAAGGAAATGATGCATCGTCGAAGGTGACGTGGCGGGAAATATGGACTTTACCCGTCGTGGGATCTAGACATCGATAACCACGAAAATCTGGTGGGTAGCCCAAGAAGATACAACGAATAGCCCGTGGGTGTAATTTGTGGGGTTGAGTGGCCGAGGTATTTGGGTAGCATGCACAACCAAAGACCCGAAGGTGATCATAAGTTGGGTGTCTGAGGTAGAGGGCGAAGGTGGGTGTGTAAAAGTTAAGTCTTTTGGTGGGAAGGATATTGTGTAAGTAGGTGGCGGTGTGTAGGGCTTCGACCCAGTAAACGGGTGGGAGATGTGCATGAATTAAGAGGGAGCGAATTATGTCGTTAAGACGTCGAATCATTCGTTCCGCCCGTCCGTTTTGTGAGGAGGTTTGTGGACAGGAGAACCGAAACAATAGGCCATGTTGTTGGGCAAATTGTTTAAACATGTTGTTATCAAATTCCCCACCCAAGTCACATTGAAAGGTTTTGATGTTGCGGTTAAATTGGGTAAGGATTAGGCGGTGAAATTTAACAAAGTTGGTAAATGCCTCGGATTTGAATTTTAAAGGGTAAATCCACACAAAGTGAGAAAAATTATCAATTAACACCATGTAGTATTTATAACCCGATTTGCTAACTATGGGCGAGGTCCATAAGTCACAATGAATTATATCAAAAGGTGAAAATGTGAAGGAACTGGACGTATAAAAAGGTAAACGTTTACTGTTGGATAAATGGCATGAATCACAAAAAGATAAATCGTTTTTACAAAGTAAATTAAATTTACGACTAAGAATATCTAAAACTTGAGCGCCAGGATGCCCAAATCGTTCATGCCAGGGGAGAGATGTGGTGGTGATGAAGCAAGCTTGTGGCGGAAGTTGTGGCGGTGTGATTGGATAAACGTCTCCCGTGCTATTGTGGCGGGAAAGTTTGCGTCCAGTTTTGAGATCCTTCACAGTAAAACCGAAAGGGTCAAATTCAATAGAGACAAGGTTGTCGCGTGTGAAGCGACGGACTGAAATAAGGGTTTTAATGACAGATGGGCTGTAAAGTATATTTGGAAGAATGTAGGTTCGGTTATAAATCTTATAAAAACCAGTGCCAGACCCAAGAATTGGGAGTTGTTGCCCATTGCCCACAAGAATTTTAGTATTTACAGGAAACGAATTAGGAATTGAGATCATACCTGAGTCAAGTGTCACATGTGAGCCGGCCCCTGTGTCCATAAGTCCCGGGTCTTGGGGTTGTTGGTTAAGCTGTACGGCTTGTAAAGCAGCCTGAAGATGTGCGGGATTGAAAGCATCGAACCCGGGTGGGGCGGAGGGAAGTTGCTGCTGGGCTGAATAAAACGCCTGTGGGGCTGTTGGGCCGGCTGAAGCTGTGCGTCCGGCGGGCTGCTGGGCTTGGGCCGGGGGCGGTGGTAGGTACGGGCCTGGTGCGGACCAGGCTGGTTGTGATGGGTACGGGCAAGGCGGAACATTCCACCAAGCCCAGGTGGGGTACGATGTCTGCTGAGGAGCCCAAGATTGAGGCGGCGGATTCCTGTTTGTTCCGCGGCCTCGGCCCCGGCTATTGTTATTCCTGTTCCATTGTTTTTGACCGCGTCCACGACCCCTGTAATTAGAAGAAGGTGGATAAGAGGGAGTCGAACCTGTAGATGGTGGGGCGGTCTGGTTTGGAGCCGAAGCAGCAACCATGACAGAGGAGGAGTTTCCCTGACGAGCTTCCATCCGGATGAGGTCGTCTGTTAGCATGGAACGAGCCAAGTCCCAATCAGCGTTGGTTGAGTTGATGAGAGACGCGGTGGTATCGAATTCTTGAGGCAAACCACGAACCAGTTGAAGGACGAGTCGAGACTCGGTGATCGGCTGATCCACATCTTCAAGTTGGTTGGCTAATTCCTTCAACTGCTGGCAGTAGTCATCAAGAGACGAACAAGCGGAAAGCGTGAGGTTGACGAACTTGGTCTCTAGTGCAGCGGCTCGTGCCTTTTTGTTGCTTAGGTAAACCTTCTCCAGCTTGAGCCATGCACCGCGTGCGGTGCCATCCGAATCCATGGCCCTGGGTAAAAGATCATCAGACACTGTACTAAGAATCCACTGCAGAACCAAAGCGTCCAGTTCCTGCCAAGCTGTGTACGTGGGATCAGCCGGTGAAGGGGCCGCCGTACCATCAATATGTTGTGCGACTTTATAGGCGACGACGTGAAGTTTGAAAAGTTTAACCCACGATGAGTAGGTTACCTTCTTCCCGTCTAAGATACGAATTTTGGACTGTATATTCGTAACTGAGTAAGCCGGATGTAGAGGGTTTTGTTTAGAAGCAGAGTCCGAAGACTCTTGTGCATCGGGTTTGGTCATGAAGACCGGTTAGTCGCTGCCGGCTGGAAAAAAAAACGGAAGAAGGGTGATTAGGGTTTAGGTATTTAGAACCGAAGCTCTGATACCATGAAAGTGTTCATGATATTATTATTGTTGATGAACATAAAGAATACAAGAGGGCCCTTTATATAGGGAAGAATCATAAAGCTATACTAACACCTAATTAGGAATTGATAAGGATTCCTAAAATACAAAGACTATCTATACTATAAATACGAAAGTCTAGAATAATCTAATAATAATAATACTAATATAATCGGTGCTAATAATAACCACAACATGTATATTACAGGTGCTAATGCGAGTTGAGCAAGAATATAAAATCGCAGAAGATGCTCGTAGATCAGCAGAACGAGATGCGGCAATTCAGAGACATTTAGTGAGAGTACTTGAGGTACTTTTTCGAACCCTTAGTTATAATTGGGTCAATTCAGGTTATGATTTATCTCTAACGGTCCAAATGAGAAAAGGTTGGATGAGATTAAAGTCCCCAAACATCTATCTTAATGCATTAAACCTCCTAAATCATTTTGTTCAAGAAATTAGATTATTGCGATATAATATATTTTTTGCAATATTTTTTACTCACTAATTATTTGGAAAAAGAAAAAGTGTTTTGGGTCATCCAAACCCGACCTGACCCGTCTTGATCCCTATCAAAGTTTATCCATTTTTAGGGACAGGTGTAGGGCTGACAACACTTACTTATGGGTGGGTGGAGTCGGCTTATGTTTTATCCCTAACAGGTAAAGTCGGAAAATAAAGTACAAGGTGAGGGGGTAAAACAAGCCAAAAATCGCCCCGTTGTGTGTTTTAATGCATAAAACCTCCTATATCTTTTTGTTCAAGAAGCTGTATTATTATTGTAATATTTTAATATTTGCGATCATCTTTGACAATTGACACTATTTCTTTAAGAATTGGATGGTGTTTTGGTCAACCTAACATGTGCCAAAAAATTACGCATTTTTAGGGACACGGTTAAGTGTGGCATTTCCGTCCCTTATGAATGGTTGGTTATATGCAGGAGAAGTATGAGCAAACTATGAATACACTTGCTCAAATGGAGAAAAGGGCTGTAATGGCAGAATCTATGTTAGAGGCAACAAAACATTATGATTCTAGCCAAGTTAAAGCACAAATAATGCCAGGGTACATGCATTTTTTTATTTTGTATTTTATAATATATGGATTTCAAACGTGATTGATCTTCATGTCATAATCAATGCTACCGCATAAGCATTTTCTTAATGAATGAACATGTCGAAACTCTATTTTTATGAACATAGATAAATCTGGCTAAAAAATAAGATTCTACTAAAATAATGTGTTTTCTCTCGTGCTATTTGACACATTTGTAATTTATGGAAAAAGATAGGATGAAAGGAGTTTCTGGTCAACCTAACCTGATTGGATCGTTTTTGACCCGCTCAAGAAATTGGCCATTGTAATCCACACCTGTTTCAACCCATTACCCCAACAACCCGCCTTACCCACCCATTTGCCACCTTAAGAAGACTGTTTTTAGTAGTTGAAGTTTATTGTTATCTATTTTGATATTCTTTCAAGGCTATATCAGACTTTGGCAAGGCAAATGACTGTACCAAATACTTTCCTTCCCAACTTTGCATTTACTATACTAAAACTTATATCTGGCAACAGTTTTACCAAAACTTTATTAGCCAACTCACCTTATGTCTTATAAGTGTTTGTAATTTCATACATACATTGTTGCATCAATGACCACTATGTTGACCAACATATGTTGTTAATTCTGTACAGAAACATCCGTCCTGAGTCTGTAAAAGACAGCACAACAAAGAAGACTGGCATACTTTCATTTGGACTAGGTTGGCGTGAAAAAAACAAGGTTTGTTCTTTTAAATACTACTGCAAACATAAGGATTACATGTGGCAAAACGCAAAAAGGGGGGGGGGGGGGGGGGGGGATATTCTTGTAATCCTTTTTCTAGAATTTAAATCTGCTAAATGGAGTATACTGTTACAAAGCTAGAATTTTAAAAGGTTTCGTAGATTTAACGCATTTGAATACACCTCGAAGTCCTTTATCAATTATACGAAAACAGGTCACTCTTGTGTTGTGTTTACAACAGGTCAGATGTAGAAAGTTGCTAAAGATGAAACAATTCAAATTGGTTAAACGTGTCAGAAGTGGTATGTGGTGTATTTAAATGCTTACTATGTCCTAAATTGTTCTCAAAAAGAAATTATGTTATTATGTTAATAACATAGTTTTTTAATCATATCGGATACATGAAGTACTTACAAAATTAGAAAAAAAAAAAACGGACAAAAAAGTATTGATGGGTCAACCTATCCGTTTTGACCCGCACATCAAAAAGTACGCGTTTTGCCCCTAAAACCTTTTTTGACTAACGTTAGCGATGATGGTGCATTGGTGTCTATATTATGTCACAGGGAAAACATGAGACATCAGATGCAAAATCTGAAACCAATGGTCACCAAGAACCATAAAAATAGAAATATGAATGATCAAGACTTTTCAAGCATTGTACTCTGTAGTACAAGCCTCATATGCAGGTGTTTCTACAGTAAAATTCTGCAGTACAAGCCATGGAAGTTGAGAACCATGAATATACATTTGTTTTTCTTTTTGTTATTTTGGTTTTGATTTTTGGTTCATTATCATATGTTTCATTCTTTCAAGCCCACTAGTTCTTCAATGCAGTGGACTATTTGTTTCCTTTTAAGATAAAAAAATATATGTAAATTATAACATCTATAGTTTGCCAACAGGAGTAATCCAAATTCACAATTACATTTATGATAGCTTCATCTACGTTATGAAGCTGAAGCAATCCATGAATACTGTAATATTTCAGTGGGTATAGTCTCCTGAATCTAGGAAGTGTACAAAGCACCATGTTGAGTAGAATATAACACAATGCCGATGAAAAAGACATAATGGATCGCAAGAAAGACACAATAACGAAAAAAACGCAATGATAATAAAAAGACAATGATCTGAAACATAAACTCTGAAATCTATAGCGTAAAAATCCAAAAGCGGAAACCTTAAATCTAATACTGTAGAGTTTGACGAGACGAGCCCAATACTGCTAGATTTAATCGGAGTTTGTGTATTTGAACCCATGTAGGTGCTTATCTATGCATTTGTTTTTTTTTTTTAACCAACGAAAGCCCGATCACCCGAGTAAACTCAATGGCAAAAAGCCACCTACATCCGCAAACACAAACGACGCTGGCGGCCTTGCCCCTCACCGTTCCAGAGAATACATCTAAAAAAATATTGAAGTTACAATTAATTATAAAAGCTTTAGTAAGAATAAAAAAAACAATCAAAATATGTCAACAAACTTCCGTGAGATACGAACAATGTAGGTTATGTTATTTAACCTACAAAACCTCATGTTAACCATCTCTTCGAAGTCACTGCCGTCGAATCCATAACATCAACTATACCGGTAATGCTTTATGATTACTTATATATTTTTCTTTACAATAACCATGGTAAATGTTTCCTTAACAAAATTTAAATTATTATTATGATTAAAACATTTTAGATGGAGCCAAAGCAGATTTCTTCTAGTACTTTAGCATGTAACCAGAAGTTACCTTCCCTATCATCAAAGTGTCCATGGTTTATTGCTCAAAACCTGAAATCCGAGTTCCATATTATTTACACCATTAACAACCCACACCATCATTATCTACGTCGAATCAGCGAGTTGCATGGGAGACGAATTCGAGCATGTTTCCATGGCTGGATGATTCTCACTGACCATCCTGGACGATCACTATGGTCGCTTTGGAACCCGATCACCTCAAAGTTGATTCGTCTGCCACCTTTGTACCATACACAACGAGATTCTCACGAATGTTGCTTATCATCCCCTCCTGATCACAACGGTTCGGTTTTCCTATTAACAAGTGTTAAAATTCCCACCATTGTTTTCTGTAAGCTGGACCGTAAACATAAGAGATTAAAATGGACTGAAATGTCATATGCTAAACAACTCAAGAGCATTACAGGTGTTGTTGATGATGTTTCTTACATTGTTTAACTTGTTGCAATGGTAAAGTGTACGCAATGACCTTCATGTCCTATGACCATTATTTATCAGACACTGATATCATACATGTAGACATTATGGTTAAGGATAAAGAAGTTGTGATAACTCTGCTGCCGTTAGTTAGAGCCCCCTCTTTGCTCTCCTTATACTTGCGGTGTCCTTCTTATAATAGTTTTCGCGACATCAAGTCCTTTTTGAAAGGATCTTCTACAGAATTGTTCTACATTGTGGTATGTTTTAAAGATGAAATGAGGGTTGGTGATTTGTGTTTGTTTAAACTAAATATGATTAGTGTGGTGTGGGAGGAAATGATAGACCTCAAAGATGCTATAATTTTCATGGAACTTGCAAGTGATCATTGCTTTTGCTACATGTCTATGGTTGACTCGGAGATAGGGGGTTATATACATGTTCTTGGTAAGATGGGCAAAATTTTATACTCGTTCTATGTCAACAATAGAACCCTGTCTATATCGTATATGCCTTGTCCAGTGCGACAATGTTATGTGTCATCGTGGGCAATGCTTGAACACAGGTATTGCTTATAACTATTGTATGGAAAGATTTATTTTTGTGTTAATTAGTAGATGGTTTAGGAACGAGACCATGTGTTTTATGGAACTTATAGTTGTACTATAGGCAGTTTGCTACCCTTGTAAGCGACGTGGCAAGTGAACTCCATAGAGTTTGCCAAGTTTCTTATTGAGGTAGCGAACAACCTAGAAGTACAAGAAGTTCCAAAAAACACTTACATATATCAGTCTTGTTCCTAAGCAACTTACTTAAATTATATTGTGTAGGTTAGAAGCTGAGCATCCTAAACCTAAACAAGACGACGACAAGGAGAATGAGACACTCGTGAGACCAGTTAAGGGCGTTGAGATTGAATTTGGTAGCATGATAAGTGAGTCACACGACTCACACCTGTTTAACATTTCATTTCATGTTTTAAAAATGATCATGGAGCTTTGTGTTGGGGTCGAATATATGAAGTTTCGTGCTACATGCAAATATTGTTATTTAGCAGCACCTATATGACTCAATGGAGTAGCACAAAAACACTAAAGAGATTGCAATTGTATTCATTAGTTTCACCATGGTTAATGGTGTTGGACAATTATCGAAACATTATCATTTTTATAGATCCAACACATGGTGACAAGTATTTCATAAAAACACCTCAAGAACTGAAAGGAGATTACCAAATATATTGTTCCAGGTACGGTTGGTTGTTATTGTATAAAATCGCCGGACCCCTAGTGTTCTTTAACCCATTCACAAGCGATATTCGCAAGCTTCCAGAGGTTGATAATTACTTAAATAGCTATTGTTTCTCAGCACCACCTACTTCCCCTAATTGTATCGTGGTCGGATTTACAACAGAGACTTGGGATCTCTACATCCACTTTGTGTCTCGTGAATCATCATGGCGTCGCTATAGATTAAATTTTGGAAGTGCTTATCTATATGATTTTCACTTCCCAACGTTTAGTGGCCGAGATATCTATGCCTTGTGTAACAACCAAAGAATCAAAGCTTTTAGAGACATGGCCGACGGTGATTACACGTGGGTGGAAGTGTCAAACAATGTACCAATCATATCTTCGGCCGAGTACTTTCTATCATGTTGTGATCAACATCTTCTACTAGTTATTGTGGGTGCATTTGGAGAATCCGTTGAGGTGTTCAAGCTAAAAGATTCTACGGACGAATGGGAGAAAATAAATGGTTTAGGTAAACATATGATATATGTTTCTAATACATCAGGTATTTGCCTTGAAGCTAAATCGCAAGAAATGGGGAACAAGATCTACTTTCCAAGATTATTACATGACGACGACAGGAAGATAGTGTTCTATTCTCTCGAAACATGCAGGTATCACACATTCGATGACAAAAACATCCAAGAAAGTTTTGTTACCGATTTGTTCAAAACTAATTATCTTTGTTATCCTCATACATGGATTGAACCAAGTTGGTCATAAGATAAGTATACGTACAATGTAGCATATAGACCTATCACAATGCGTGTCGTTGCTGCTAAATTATTGAAGAGATATGTCTTTGGTGTTGAAATGAACGACCAAGTTAATTGATCTTAGTTCTTTCTTATGTGTATGATGTGATAATGTTTATTCGATTGAAGGAATAACAAGTAGTCTAACCTCCTTGAGGGGATGATAGACTAGATGCAACCACAGGATTGATCCTTCACTAGCACTTCCTGGATTGGAGTAACCTGCAAGTAAAGATGATGTGGGTAGGGAGACAACTACACAAGGTAGCAGTTTATAACAAAAACGTGGGTGAATGGGGATACTATCAAGTGTGATAGCTCTTAGGGTTAGCCAAAAAGTGTCCTCCTATTAGGGATGTGATCCCTTATATAGGTTTGGACGTATGCCACCATTACCCAAAACCCTAATCGTAATGGGCCAGGCCCGATTAGGGTTGTCTCCACTACCCGAAGACTATATTAGTAAAGTAGTTATGGAATAGCTATAAATAAGGAAAAGTTGGAACGAATACCGCTTTTACCGCTTACGCGCACGAGTATCGCTCCACGATTGTAGGAGAGCCGTTATTCCTTAACTTGCTGGGGAAGTTTCTATTGTCCGCGGGTTGTTCCTCCGCGGGTTTCGTTCCGGGTTTGGGTACGTTCTGCGCAGTGTTGAGCACCCAATCCCATCAGGTTGGATTCATTGTTTAGAGTTAAATGTTCAAGTTTGATGCTATGGTGATATTTATTGATAAAGGTGTTCAACTAGTTGGTAATAGATGCTAAACCAGATTACAATTCGATTATTTAAAAAAAATAGCAAGTCAATTTATGAAACTCTTCATATTGACTCGAGCCCAACCAATTTAATTGAACGTGTTCACATATTCGGCCATAAACTAACCAAAACTCGCTTAGAATGCACAAAAATCCAATTACTTTGTATTTGTCATCTCATATATACGTTATTTAGTCAACCAAACAAAACCATTTACCAAAAGGTAAATCAAGTAAAAGAACATAAGACAAAACTACAACCAAGACTTGACATGGAAGAAATTATGAAACTTCTATAACAAACAACAAAAAAATACATTACAAATTAAAAAAAAAAAAAAAAAAAAAAAACATGATTGAATTAAGTAACGACTCAAGACTCATGAGGACAAGTTCAAGCCAACATATCATCGAGGGTTCGAATATCATATTCTCAAGGAGTCACGTCTTCATAATATGCTCAATTATTTATAAATAACATTTATGTGTTATATGTGTTTATGTATTTTATAGCGTCTCCATCACATCGTCTTCATCATCTACCATGCCCTTCTCAGTCCCCACTCCCCGGCTCATCACAATGTTGTCCTCAGCCTTCGATGTCTATAGCAACTTGCACAACTATCAGTCTATCATCACATCTAGGGTCGTGCATTCGTTCTCACACACCTCAAACGTCGTAGGTGTCATAACTTTGTGTCGTCCGGTTTTGTTTAAGATCCTTCCATGGAACGGGGTAGAAGAGAATTGAGACAGTTTATTATTGAAGACAATAAGTGAATAAGATGCAAAATAATCACGAAGTAGTGATTGAGATGGTTGTACCCAAATTAATCTTTTGTACAAGACTTAGTTTATGCAATAAAGAGAGATAACATCTGCCGTTCTAGCTCAGTTGGTAGAGCGCGTGGCTTTTAACCACGTGGTCGTGGGTTCGAGTCCCACGGATGGCGATATTTTTGGTTTCCATTATTTTTTCCTTTACGTAGATTGACATCACATGAGATCACTCCTTATGGTTCAGAAAAAAGAACATACAATGTAGGTAAAATACATGGTACTCGAACCAACAACCAATAGTTATGGTTGATACCACAAAAAAATTGAAAAATACGTGTGGAGTTAATGATCTTGAAAAAATACATACAATTTCAAGAAAATCTATGGACTCTAACACGAACTCAAAACATGTTTTTGGTCAACTTCCTTTGATTGCACATCTTTACTATCTTCGCGTAAACGAGTCACCATCTCCTTAACTGTCTCAATCATAAGATAAAAGATACGTAATTTGACTAGACCACGTCTAGGTGGAAGCCTTCCTTTCGGTTTCTTCAAGCCCGATGCTTTCGTCATGTGTACTTCTTAGAGATAATAATCTAAAAGGTTTGATAAGTATGTTGAATGAAGATATTAATGAGACTCACACATATATATACACTACACAAAGATATAGGGTCTTTGAGTATTTTCTTGGAAGATACGGAATGACGTCATGTTTGATAAATTGATAGCTACTTATCCAACCATACACATGTGAATAATGTGACAATTGAAGCTCGAAGAAAATAAAGAGTCAAGACACTTGAAATTGTCTACAAAAAAGCAAAGAACAGTCATTTGATATCTACATAGGGCCGTATGTGATCCGATTATGATTTCGTCAACGGGTCGAAAAATTGACTCGAGATGTTACCTTAGAAAACGACTTTGAATGGTCTACCAACATATAATGTTTTCTTTGAAAGGGACTTTGAAAGATCAGTAACCTTGGTCCCCCCGACAAACAATTGACTTGTTCCTAAAAACATGGTGCCAACACAAAAGCTATTTAGACAATAATGATTTTGAAAATAGTACTTCAAATATATAATGTCTAGTGCATAAGAGTTTAGTAGTTTACCCCTAAGATTGCGTTATTGAGTCTATTGAGTATTGATAGAGTCAAGATCTTCTACATAGGCATTCGACAATGATTGAACAATGGTCCAATCTTTTAAAGGGGTCAACTAATTTCGTCGTGATTTATACCATTTCGCATATCATATACCTTTGTTGTTGTAATGGTCGTCACTGTTGTGGAGGGTCTATTCTTGAAGAATACTAGTGCGGCGGAGGTTTATTTCCTGAAACGAGTGTTTGGGATTGCTTATCAAAATGTTCCTATGGTTGAGAAACTGATTTGAGAGTGCTTGGGATTGTTTATCCAAACTCTTTATTTTATGGATAGGTCTGTGAAGAGATATGTACCCACGCATGCGCACGGCCCCACATCTCCACACAAGTCAGCACACTGCGCTGACGTGGACTTCTAGAAGCCTGCGCATGTAACCTCGTACACGACAGCTACAATCCGACAATGAAAGGGACATACAGCCAATCAGAGGTCGTTATTAATCCCTGCTCCATGATCACCTGCATGTACGAGGTACAGAAAAAGGACGGAAAGGATGATCAAAGGACACGTAGACCAACCGTAGAAGGACAGTGCAAACAGTGACAATAGTATACAATCACAGCCAGTTGTCATTCTCATCTCAGCCAATCACAGGACATCTCGAAGGCCTATATATACCCTTTTCTCCCCAAGGAGAAAGGATTCATTCGACACTTAACAGAAAAATCCTTAGAGAACTGTCTATAGTTGAGAGTGATAGATTATAGTCGAAACGCTGTAACTTTCTATATTTGAGTCCTTGTAATCGTCCAATGAATATTAATAAGAAATATCTCTTTATCTGTGCTCCTATTATAGATTGTTATATTGGTGTTTCTTCAGTCTGGTTAAACCTCACACATAAATATCGTTGATAGAACACTAGGCCTTTTATCGAAAAGTGCCACTGCGTAAAATTGTATAATTTGGCTACAAAGAAAATGCGTGCATCAAATCGAAATCCATGTGTGACCCGACTTGACCTATTCGTAATGTGTAAAATTCATATAAAAATATGTTAAGTACCTATGTCGTTCTACGAAAAACACTATCTATGAATGTCCTTCATCTCATAACATGCATGTTATTTTTAAATATAGGTAGTTTATACATAAATTACAAACAACTTATGTGAAAATAAAAAGACTTTGTTGATCAAGATCTTTGTCCTCTATAGAGGACTTCACACTAGACCACAAGTATTAGAATAAAGCTTTTACCTTTTATTAAATACATCTTCTCATGGGTCCATATGTTTTCTAAGAACAAGACAACTTGGTCCGAATGTCCATCTATTGTCTAAGAACTAATACAACTTGGTCCACCTAGTCAATCTACTAATTAATAAACGTAACAAATATTTATTTATATTAAGATAGGTTGTGCAATGACTTAATGCGTTATGCATTTACTTGTATGTTACAGGTAATGATGGATCTGGTTGAAGTAAAAAAGATATAAATAATAATTTAAAAGTTTACTTACTCTGAGATATGTTATAAACAAATCCTAATAAAAATACTAATGGACTATGACATAGATTACAAAAGTCATAATTTTAGTTCACTTTATGTGGTTATTAGACCATGCGTAGTGGGGGGCTTTATTTATAAAACCCCTCTTTCTGATTGGTCCACGTGGCAGCTGAGTCAGCATGGGGGTTTAATTCAAAATAGGGGTGTAATAGGGTGGGGAAAATTTTGGGCGTTATATTAAAAAAAAAAAAGCTGAATTCCATGCACGTGGCCTGCAAACTTGATTCAATGTAGTGGTTTAATTCAATTTTGCTTTACAAGTCCTCCACGTGGCTTTATATAGTTTGTTAATCAAATTGGTGTTTCGCGCTATTAAAATCACGCCCCTCGTTAAAATTACCCCATAGCGCCCCCCTGTAATGGTGTTGGGGGCGTTATGGGGCGCTATGTTGCAAAAAAAACGCCCAAATCGCGCCCCAGTACGTATAGTCTTAACATTCTTTCTTTTCTTTTCTTTTTTCAATATTTTGGTGAAATGAGATCCAAACGATGAAACAATTATGTAGTTTACAAATGATACTAAAGTGGAATACGAAAGTCACTAATAAGTGATCCGACTATTCTTCGAGCTCTTCTTCAGGAATATGGTAAAATTATTGAAAATGAAGAACCATCTAGTTTCTATTACGGGTGCAAACAAGCCGAGCCTGAGCTCGATTAACTTATGAAAGCTTGAGCTCGAGCTTGGCCCGGTTCCAGCTTTGTTTTTAAAGCTCAAGCTTGCCCGCTTAGTATTTAGTTAATATATTAAATAAAAACAATATAAATAATAGGCTCGTATAGGCTCGCAAGCTCGATCAGTGAAAAGCTCAGCTTGGCTCGATTACTAAAGAACTTTATATGAGGGATAAATATTAATAAAACTATACAACACCAAGGCCATCGAACCTTAACGAGCTTCACATGTCAGGCTCGAGTGCGGGCTCGATAAATTAACAAGCTTTGTTTTAGGCTCAAGCTCGGCTTGGGCTCAATAAGGCTCTACTCGTTTCGAGCTTTCTATCAAATGAGCTGCTCAGCTCATTTGCACCCTAGTTTCTATGACGTTGTTTCAGACGAATATATTTCTATATTTTTAATTAAATGGTAATCGTCTTGTACGTTATTAATTTGTTTATGAAGAAGTAATATATCAATATAAATGGAGGGAGAAGTAGACTCGAGACATTCTAGTCTTCTTTCCGAAAAAGCCCTTGTCTTTTATCAATCTAATCATCATAGACAATAACCATTGTTTTCTTAAATAGGTGATACTTATGTCTATTAGATTCTACCCACCGTGTAGTTTTGTTGCTTCCCAATGGGTCACACCAAAAACCCAAATCAGGACCAATGAAGAAAGAAATGCAAAATAAATGTTAATCGAATTCAAATCAAGTATTTTGGTTATGTTATCATAGTTTAATCGACTTCAATTAAAATGTTTTGGTTGTATAATGTAATATAACGCCCCATATATTAGATTTTTATCTAATACCATTTTAAGTACAGACGAAAGGTTGAGAAGATAAATCTTGATTAAAATCATCATCGAAATTTATGAGTGATTTACTAAATGATATGTGGCCTAGTGGTATCAAAATAGGTTGGAAATATCAGATATGATATTTCACATGTACTTGAGGGCCCAAATCATACGGTGGATAAAGTTGTAGATTTTAGAAGTGAAATTAGAGAGTGTGTAACTTGGTAAAAAGAAAAGAGCATTTGATATATATCCAAAATTATGAGATATCAAATATTCCCAACTCTTAGGACCAATTTCCAAAAGTAGTGACTCAACAAACAATTATATAACTATAATTGGCCTTCGGGTTTGAACAGTGAAATTAAAACCTATCTCTTTTGTCAGCTAATAAGTATTGTTATTTGTGGTATTAAATCAAGTAATCTGTTATGGCATAGTGGTTGGGTTGGGTCTGTGTTATACAAACGGCGCCGGTTCGAATCCTAGGGTATAAGGCTGGTGGGTTTTTTTTTTTTTTTTTAAAGCTGGGCTGACACGTGGGTTTCCAGGAGAGTGTAAGCACTCTTGCTATTATTAACTCTTTATTTTAGTTTTAGGGAAATCTGAAATGACGTTACGTATTTAAGAGAAAACTAGGTAAAGTGGATAAAAGTTTATGTGTCGCTAACGCGAAAATTTGTAATGAATCCCTCTCTTAATGGGAAGCCCTTTCAAAGGGCACCACTGAAGGCCACTGCGCTTGAGGGTCCAACCCTTGCTGACCAAAGGATGAGACATAGCGAGGCCATATGGCTTAATTATTATTATGTTTTTCTTATTTTTTTTTAATTTGATTTGAAGTTCATTAATAACTTGTACTTAACATTTATTTTTTTACCTTTTTTAGCAGTTTTTTTATTTTTTACCTTAAGACTGATTTTAATATAGTAATCCAATAGAACAACAAAAATATGCAATGTTTTAATGCGTTTATACTAACTTTAATTATTTCTTTTATACAATCTTTAACTAGGGGTGAGCATACGAAAACTAATAAATAAAAAAAATGAAACCGAACCGAAAATAACCGAAACCGAAATAACCAATTAGTTACGGTTAAGATATGGCCAAAACTGAATCATTTAGTTATGGTTTCGGTTTTCCCTACTTCCATAACTGAAACCGAACCGATAGCTATATATTTATGTGTTTTTCATGTATATCCATGTATTAGAAACACATTTTCATATATTTTATGTATTTCATGTATATCTATGTATTTGAAACATTTTTTTTATGTATTTCTTAGGTATTTCGTGTATTTATATTCTTCATGAAAAATGTTCAAAACACTTGGCTAGTTATAGTAAGTTTATAATTTTGCATAAATTTTGTTTTTGCGAATTAACCGAATATTTCTTCTTGTTCTTTTGCCATAACGCCCATCCTGGGACGAGTTGGAAGAGGAATTCCTAATTTTTACACAGATGAGACTGCCTAACTGAAACTGAACCGATAACCGACATATTAACTAAATTAACCAAATTGACTTAACCGATGGGTTTCGAGTATGGTGTTTTTCTAAAACTAAAATTCAGTTATGGGTTTTGGTCATGTGTAAAAACCGAACCGACATTTTCTCATCCCTTGACTTATGAAATTACGTTAGAAAAAAAAAGTCTTTATTTATTACAACAAATTAATTAAACTTTTGCAAATAATTTATTTAGTAAAAAAAATTGATTATTGAAAAAGATGTAAAAAAATGTTGTGGAAATTTCAATACGTTTATAGGTGTCTAATTAACAAATTATAAGTATCACATCATACTCTGAATAAAGTTAGTCTAACAAATTAACAATTATTATATATATAATACACCTTAGGATTTAAATAGTGTAGTTTTAGGTTTTTTCATTTTTGTCACAATTTTTTTTTTTGCTTTTTTGTTAACTTTTTTTTTCTCATTTTGATCACCAAATTTTTTGTTAAGTTTTTTTCTCCCTCATTTTGGCCACACAATGTTTTTTTTACTTTTTGTTAAAGTTCTTTTCCCCGTTTTGGCCACCAACTTTTTTATTATGTTTTCTTTCCACGTTTTGGCCACCAACTTTTTTATTAAGTTTTTTTTTTTTTTTCATTTTGGCCCTACATTTTTTTTGCTTTTTTGGTTAACTTTTTTTTTTCTCATTTTAACCACCAAATTTTTTGCTAAGTTTTTTTTCTCATTTTGGCCACACAATTTTTTTTTTTTTACTTTTTGTTTAAGTTTTTTTTCCTGTTTTGGCCACCAACTTTTTTATTAAGTTTATTTTTTGTCGTTTTGGCCCCCGACATAATGCGTTTTTTACTCGATTTCGCACGGGTTCGGTTTTTGTCCGTTTATCATCTATATATTTAACGACCACGAAATGAATAGCTGCTTCACTCTAACGTACACAGCCGGCCACCGACCCCATCTACCGTGCGCCATCTCCACCATGTTCCGCGGACCGCGGAAGATTCCTGGTATTCTTCGCGTAGCTGCTGCCACTTTTGTATTTTCTCATTGTCTAAGGTTAGTCTCTATGCCTTTGTCGGTTACCAAAATCCGTATTAACGCGTCATGTGAAAAAACGCGCAACGCGCGTATTAATACACCTAGTTCTATAACAATTATTAAAATCTGTTTTCTCATTTCATTTCATAGCTTATATCTACGGTTATATTTAATTTTAAAAACACACTGGTTCTAAACTCTAAAAGTTGTACCAACGGTTAAATGTATGCTTATAACTTATCCTTAAATCTGCAACTACCAACATTCGTTCACTGTATGCTGCAACCCTCTCAAAACATTGTGTTCATTGTTTTGTGATTGATTGAGTTTGTTTGATTAAATTGAAACAATTGACGTGATGTTAGATCTTAATCTAAGTATTGGGTTCATGTCTGAATCCATCACTTCAAACAACTCTTCTCCTGGCGATGAGGAGCACTCGTATTCGTGCCCAAATGTTGCGTATCGGTTCGATATACTAAAAAAGAATAATCCTGAAGATGTTCAAGACAATGGGTCAAGTACGGTTAAAAAAATGAAGCAGGTTGTTATACCCGCGAGTGGTGCGGATAGTGGCTTTGTTGCGCGTGGTTTGATCGATAAAAGTCGCGAAGATCGAGCATTTGTGTTGCGGCAAAATCACCAGAGTCACTTGCACCATCAGCATATGCAACAAGTGAAGAGGAGTAGGAGAGGACCGCGGTCTAGAAGCTCGCAGTATCGCGGTGTTACGTTTTATCGGAGAACCGGAAGATGGGAATCACATATTTGGTTAGTTTATATGATCATAAACATTTATGTTTTTTAAGGTTGTTACATTTACTTATGTAATACTTTTAATGATTTGTTTTGTAGGGATTGTGGGAAACAAGTGTATCTAGGTAAGCAATTATACTCCTGTTGTTGTCTCTAGAGTTTGAGTTGGTTAAGTTTCCTAGACACTAGATTTAAGTACATTTGTTATAAACTATTGAAACTGATGTAATTAGTCGCGTTTACGTGTTTATGAAAAATTTCTTATATATTAAAAAAATATATATTTATAAATCAAAATTATTAATTTAAGATGTTTAACACAAACTAATGATTTTGAAAAAAAAAATGTTCAAACATGTTATATATTTTTGTTTGATTTTTGTGTATTGGTTTTTCGTTTTCAATGTATGTTCTTTCTTATAGTATCTAACATGTTATTTTTGTTTGATTTTTGTGTATTGGATTTTGTAGGTGGATTTGATACTGCACATGCTGCTGCTAGGTCATTATCTTTATATTCTTGTTACAAATTATCCACAATTAGTTTGATAATTTGAATAATTACTTAATCTACCAATGTAATATTATCTTCACTTCAGGGCATATGACCGCGGCGCTATAAAATTTCGAGGACTTGATGCTGATATAAATTTTAATGTTAGTGATTATGAGGAAGAATTTAACCAGGTTTGTGTAATACACTAAGAATAAAGCGAACGGCGTGTTATTATTTTTTTTTTGTGTTAACCTGCATCGTTTTTTGTGTCTTACCTACATAGCGAGACACAAAAAGCGTAGACTGGATCATTATAATAATGGCTTAACATGCTTACAGATGAAAAGCTTGACTAAAGAAGAGTTTGTGCATATTCTTCGACGTCAAAGCACAGGATTCTCTAGAGGAAGTTCTAAATATCGAGGGGTCACTTTGCACAAATGCGGTCGATGGGAGGCTCGAATGGGGCAATTTCTTGGAAAGAAGTGAGTTCCCATGAATTAAAAACTAGAATTATTATATGATCATCAATGAATATGAAGTCAAGATTATCATACATTTTATAGGTACATCTACCTTGGATTGTTTGACAGTGAAATCGAAGCTGCAAGGTAACCATTTCCCCTAACTAACTTGATAATTAGTTAATTACTTGATTAGACAAACTATGAAAGTGCAATGCACTTTTAAGTTTTGCTACCCGATATATGCAACATACTTGCATGATTCGAGAAAAAAATTGCAAGCATGATGCAATGTTTTAGAAAATTATATTGCATACAACAATGGTAGCAAAGTGACGACACGTTGTATTTCCTAGCAGTGGTGGACCCATGATTTTTCACTAGGTCAATTTTTTAATATGTGTGACAAATTGGTGGTAATCTTTGTATATTACATATAAAACAAGTATTGCAAACTAGATAACAACTAAAAAAATGTGTTGTTAGTTGACCCAGACCCATGTACCAATGCATGGGTCTGGGTCGGCCTGGCACGTTGCCCTGTCCCGGTTTCTATTTCTTGTCCTAACAATGGTGTGATTTTGTAAAATTCTTAGGGCTTATGATAAGGCCGCTATAAAATGCAACGGGAGAGAGGCAATCACCAACTTTGATCCCAACTTATATGAAGACGAGCTTAGAAGTGGTAAAACTGGAGAAATTAATATAAAACTTTTCATTTATCACTCGTTAAGTTTGGTTTAATTACTAATCATGATTTGCTTATCAAATCTACAGAAAATATCCAATGTATGGATTTGAATTTGGGCATTGCTCCCCCATCTTTAACAGGAAGTATTCAAGAAATTACCACCTTAGGGAACTTGAATGAGGTCAACTACATCTTAGGAGACATGCCTTCTCATGCTGCAAGAACTATGGTAATATTCGACGGCACACTTATTATTTTTGTTCAAATATTTAAACTATCATGACGAAGTTTGGGTCAAAATAGATCCGGTTGAGTTAAGTAACATGTTAATACGTGTAAACCTTATATGGGTAAAAATGGGTCGGGTTAGGTTAGGTTGACTGGTCAACGCGACCCTTTTTAATCCCATAAGTCATTTCCACTAAATGTATCAATCAAACTTGATTGTATAAAGCATAATCATTAAGTTTTTTTTAGGCATTTCAGTTCATTTTAAGGTCAATGATTTTGGTTAATTTTTGTTCATCTTTTAACAATCAGGAAACACCAAACGTCCCTCCGTGTTGGACGGTATGGGGTGGAGCTACACCAGCATCATTCTTATCTGCTGCAGCAGCATCATCAGGATTCGGTAATTCATCATCATCATCTGCTGCTGCTCACTATCACCACAACGCTACCGCGATTCCACCGTACTAATGTAGAGTTAAGTACAAGTAGAGAAAGTACAACCTCCTTAGATTTAAGAGTATATGATCAAATTATTTGTTTTGCTAGAGGAAGAGAAACAACATTTTATTAATATTGTGTATTAATGTATGTTAATGTTAATTCGTATGTCAGTGTACCATTTTTCGTATTAAAAGTTTTACTTTCACCATTTTAGTCTAAAAAATTAAAAAATTAACGTCTAAAAACTAAAAAATTAACAACAATTAAAAATTAATTAAGTTATATACTTGGGTAAGAGACTTAAATGAAATCTTCCTTTTTTATATTTTTTAACGGTAGAAATTTTGTGAATTATAGAAACGGGCTAGTGAGAGCCGTAAAAACCTAAAAGTACAAAGAACAAAGAAAATAAAACAAAAAAACGAAAGACAAGTAAACTATCACATCTCTATTTATTGAAATCTCTCCATCTCCCACATTTTATATCTTTTAGCTTTGCTATACTTTAAATCCTTAGATAGGTGATTTGTTTTAAAGTCTTATCCCTTCATTGCAAGAGATTAAATCTCCCGAATATGGTACTTTAACCATATAAAAACGTTCCATCATAACATCCTCTCCATTAAGCAATAAACTTAATTAGTAGATGATCAAAAGCAAATTTCTTGTGTCACGCAAGTCCATAAATGTGGTGGGAATGTGATTGGTTTTACTAGGAATCTAGGACAAAATATATATATTAACTAGCCGATTACCCCGGGAAGGTCCCGGGGTTGAAAAATTTAATATGATTTAATAAAAAATGATAAAAAAAGAAAACTCAAATCACGAAAAGAGTAAATAACTTAAACATAATCAATCTTAGTTAAAAAACATTTATTTAAAAAGTTAAAAAAATAAAAAGCATAAACCATATTAAACATAATAAAGTATTAAAAGGATAACCTTCAACATATAATCATCTTCACGTAAATTAAAATATGTTACAATTTGATTAATGAATAACCTGAACACTTTGTGTTTTTTTCTGTATGAATATAACCCCACAAAAAATAGTCGTTTTTTTTTCCGTTTTTATATTGCACTATGGTACTCGTTGGAAAGATAATAAAACGCTCGTTAATTTGGTGTAATTTTTTTATTTAAAAAATCTCGAATATAAAAGATATTTATGTTTAAAAATTATAGGAGGAAGATAAGAGAGAAAAATTTAAATTTGTTTTTAAATTCTTTTTTCCTAAAATAACTCAATTTAATTTTAGTAATTGAGAATTAAGAGATAGAGAGATAAATTTAGAAAAATACTCAAAAACACCAAAAACACTCAATTATTAAGCCACGTGGCACTCTCAATGGGCATATATGCTTTCTTTTATATATATATATATATATAGATTGGAGAGAAAATTGCTCGAATAGTCCCTGTGGTTTGCACGATTTTCACCTATAGTCCCCAAGTTTTTAAAATTACAGGTATAGTCCCGAAACAGTGCATTTTTTGCACTCGGATAGACCCTGGAGCTAACTGAGGTTAAATAATCCAGTTAAGTGGATGTAAAATTACTAAATTACCCTTACCCTAATAAAAATAAAAAAAATCAATTAATTAATAAAATGTAAAGAGGGCCCACTTAACACCTTAACCAATTATTTTTCTCCACCTATTTTAGTGGGCCCACCAACTTCATCTTCCTCCACCTATCACCACCACCAACCACCACCACCACAACCAACCACCCACCAACCCAACTTTTATAAAAACCATTTATCCCTAACTCTTGTAAAAACCCCAACCCAACTGTGTGTTCCCCATTAATCTGCACACTTCATTTCTAACACACACACATATACCGATTAAAGAGAGAGAGGGGAGAACTGAAAGAAGACGAAGGATCGGAGGGAGTTTCTGATGAGGCCACGTCGAAGCAGTGGTGGCTCCACCATCGCTCAATAACACACACACACACATCTACCATCAGATCTGGAACAAAGAGGACCGATGAGAGAGAGAGAAAGACACGAAGGATAGAGAGACACAGAGGAGAGAGACACGGAGATGAAGGCAGCGGAGGAGAGAGACACAGGTCGGGGTTCCAACGAGGGTCTGGGTGTTCATACAGTGGTGTTTCGTCATGGTCAAAGAGGTGGTGATGGTGATGGGTGTTCATAGGTCTGGGTTTCGTATAAGGTTACTGGGGTGGGGCTCCGGTGATTCTCAGCGGTGGGTTCAAAGACGACGGTTCTGAGACGGAAGGGGAAAGGAGGGCTCCGATTAAAGACGACGACGACGGTTCTGAGACGGAGGGGGGTGGGGCTCCGATTAAAGACGATTAAAGACGACGGCGGCGATTCAGGTTTAGGGTTCGGGTGTTGGTGACAGTAGGGCTCCGATTAAAGACGACGACGACGGCTGTGATTCAGGTTTAGGTGGTGGTGATGTTCGATAAGGGATGTTTTGTGGTGGTGGTGGTGGTGAAGAAGAAGATGAAGTGGGGAAGATGAAGTGGGGAAGATGAAGTGTGGGACCCACTAGTGTTATATTATTTTTTATTTAATTAAGGGTAGTTTTGTAATTTCACATCCACTTAACTGGATTATTTAACCTCAGTTAGCTCCAGGGACTATCCGAGTGCAAAAAATGCACTGTTTCGGGACTATACCTGTAATTTTAAAAACTTGGGGACTATAGGTGAAAATCGTGCAAACCACAGGGACTATTCGAGCAATTTTCTCTTAATTGGATTTTAATATTTTTAAATTTTACCCTGTTGACCGACATTAATCTATATTAAGAAATTCTCAGAATGTCCCAACTTTCAATCTAGTCTCCTTCACTGTGTCTATTCTAACTGAGGTCTAATCTAATTAGTTTTGCTGTTGTGGCTGACGATGTGGCACAAACACACACACATTGATATATATAACACTTAGTTCATATATAAATCAAACCAAAGGGTTTGAGATATGAACAGAGTGTGATGATGGTGATAATGAAATGGGCGGGTTACCAGGGTTAGGTAGTGTGGTGGTGGCGTTGATGATCTAGTGTAGTGGTTTGGTGTGGTGGGTCAAAAGCATTATGCATGTTTATTGTTTAATGTGAATTGTAAAACTATATGCATACTTTTCTAGTAAACAAAATTAGATATTTTATATAGGAAAAAAAACATGATTTATATTCCTGTTGAGATGCTATGACTGGATAGGAAGTGGTAGCCACCGTAGGAAGATTGGACAAATAGATTTGATAGTGGTCAAAAACATAAAATATATCCCTCGGACTTATTACCACTCCTCAATTTTCCACAAAACCTATGATATGTCAAATCATAAATTAACTAAATTGCCTTTCAAAAAAATAAATTAACTAAATTATCCAAACCTTTTTACTTTTCCATAGACCTTTTACTTTTTCCTTGGATATTATCTTTTCCGTAAAGGTAATCACATCAATTTATAAAAACTTTGAAGCTACTTAGAGTCTTAGACTAAAAGAATGGGGCGTACAGAGGGAAGGGAAGTCCCTCCATATAATCCACACCACCCAGCAACATTTGTTGTCCCCCTTTTCTTTTTCCGAATGGATTTTACTACCCCTTCCATTTTGTTGTTTGGAGAGCCAACCCCCCCTCCCCCCCCCCCCCCCCCCCCCCCCCGGGTTCTAAGTGGCGATGCTTTGCCCCTTGTCTTGTCCACCATTCCCTCTAGTCTTAGGGTCCCCCGTTTTCAGCTTTCGTCTTGATCTTTTTGTGAAATCTATTTGTGATTTTGGTGACTATCACTCGATTAAGAATGTTGAAAAATGTAGTGAAAATGTATACAGTGAATTGGATAGTTCTCTAATGCCATCCCAAGTGATTTTTTATGAAATTTAGTAAAAGTAAGCAGTAACGATTTAGTTGGTTCTTTTAATGGGATACCCTCGTTGTGCCCTTAGTACCATAGTGGAGAGTTCAAATAATAATAAATTAGCTTGTAAGAAAAAAAAAAGAACAAATATTAACCAATTGGAATCTTTCATATAATAATTGTACTTAATGTTAAATAAATTATTAATTTTTTATAACTCCCTAAACTAGTTAATTAAATGAAACTCATAATTAATTTTTAAGTTATATATGTTCAAAGCAAACCTAACTAAAGTGAAGGATGATTTCAATATGTGTAGGATATGCGTAGGATAAACTTTTATATGTATAGGATAAACGTATGATAATCTTAATATATGTACGATAAACATATGATAATTTCTTATATATATAGGATGAACTGATATGTGTAGGACAAATTTTGATAATGTATAGAATAAAGTGTTAATGAGTAATTAATTAGAGAAATAATAATTAATGTAAGAAAAAGTTAAAATATTTAATGTTTACCATTATGTCATTTTTCTTTTTATTCTCAAATTAACTTTCTTCTCATTTGATCCTCCCTCTAATACCATATTGTGTCTATGTGATAATACATATAAGGAGTGGAAAAAGATAATTTTACATAATATTAAGAATGCTTAAAACATATTGTTTATGTTACAAAATATTTGTTTTTTTATAACTATGACGTATCTTAAAACCAAGAAGGTGAATGACGGGCATTAGGTAGATGTTTGGCACACATTCAATAATGACAGAAAAAAAGGTACTACTAGGTTATAGCAAGGCATCCTCAATCTAATCAAGTAATCAGTTAAAAAGGTGACTTATGTCTGTCCTCCTTTACAGGAACAGGCCTCTTTGGTTGTTCTGTATCTTTTCACAGATTAGCGTCAGTTTTTTTTGGTTTATCTCATGTTCTTCTCCGCTAGTCTCTTGTAACCGTGCCACTGTCAAATCATTTCTTTATTTTTTTTAATTTTTTATTCAAAAGTTTATCGTAACTCAATAAAAGACAACTTGTAATGCAATAATGAAGTATCCCTTCAAATGCTTCATGGTCCCGTGATCATCATCGGTTTAATAAACATTTAGGATTTTCTGGTTTTGGTTCAGTCCGAACCCTTTCGGTCTGGCGACCGATAAAGACGGGACTCTTTTGTTCCCGTTTAACCAGATACACAAGGATTAAGTATAATTTTTAATACAACCATTTAAACATAAGAGGAAACCATATGTCAATGTTTTGGTATAGGCATTTGGTCTAGTGTACACTCACACAATGAGAAGGTTTGGGAACCGGCTTTGATTGGGAGTTCAAGTCTTGGAGTCAGCAGGTTTTACATATAGGTAGGGGTCACTCCGTGTTAATCACTCGCACGAGTATATAATGGTCTTCCATGTGAACGTCCAACCATACTATGGAGCCAGTGTAAGCCCGGTTAAGACAACATAACTAACCGGAGTAGGGTGGTGAGTCTTCCAATACGGGAGATGCGACCAAAGGTTGCATAAATTGAAATTCGTCGTTAAAAAAAACACAAGTATACAACGTTAATATCAAACAATAACTTCTTTTACTTCTTTAACCATGAAAAAGGTGAACAAACTTCACATGTTTATTTTTTTATTCACAAGTCTTTGTAAATGTTTTTAAATATATGATTATAGACCTAGCTTTTAATTTTACATAAATTCAAATTCTTGAAAACTAACTATAATCGACAAAACATTTTTATACACAACCAACATGTCAAAGGAGGAAATCAATGTAAAAAAGTTAACCAATTATCGTAATTTTAAAAAGATACAAAATACTAGCTGAGACACGTGAAATTTGTTTTCGCATGTCAAAAACCATGGAGTTAGATTGTCTTTGATCACTAACTTCTAAATTTTTTTGTGATGTTCCATAAAGATGATGAATTCAAAAGTTATTATTAGTTTTTGAACTTAACGACGGTGGTTAAAATATAAAATAAAATAACAAATTAACACTCAAGTATAACCCTTAGGCTATGTTTATCAAAATAGTTAAGAGACAAAAGCCAATAAGGTAGCGGTAGAGTGGTTGGGAAAAAACTTGGTGTTTATTGTGACCCAGGTTCGATTCTCACTTTTTTCATTATTTTCTAAGGAATCCAGGTGAAGAGCGAATAAGGGTGGCACCGGTTTGTCTCGAATGGGAGGCGAGGTTTTACTGATTATTCCACTGTTGTGCCTTCAGGCGGGTGGAGGTCGGGTTTTCGTGCATCTGGGAGAGCCAAGGGGCTGGCGGCGGTGGAGTAGTCGACCTTAACCACAGCATCCGGTATCACAGTAGTTGACACGTCGTTCCTTGCCGTTAAAAAAAGAGCTATAATCATTAAACTATAAACTAGTAAATTAGTTTTTGAATTCCTAAACTAAATACAATTTAAGTTTACTAAATTCCATATACAATAATATGAAATTCAGGAAGAAAAGACTGCTTGGCAGTTTGAACTTTGCGCTAGAGGTGCACAAAAAACTGGTTAAACCGAACCGGTCCAAACTTGTTTTACTGAAACCAGTACTAAAAAATCTTATACCGAAACCAGCAAACAAACCAGAACCGAACCGAATCGAAATCAGTACCTCACACAAATAAAAGCTTTGTTTTTTATATTAAAATTCAATTTTCTTCTTTAAAAAGGCTAAAAAGTTAATAAAAGTTAAATTTTACGTGATTTGTATGATTTTAAAAAGTGCGTACGTGAACCGAAATGGAACCGGAATCGAAACCAAAACCGAACCGAAACTGGGTAAAAAACCAATTTGTGACCGACTAAACCGGTACGAAACTAGAACCGATTTGACTTTGAACCGGTCGACACCCAAACCGGTTCCAAACTAAACCGAAGTGTGCACCTCTACTTTGCGCGTGCTTATGTTTGGGCCTAATTTGATACGAATTTTGGTGCCATGTTGGTTTGATATGTGAGGAAAAGACGATGGGCCTTTTATGATTCTTTTAGATACGGCCCATATAATGTTGTATTTTTATGCTTTGTATTTTTGTTCCACGGACGGGGATGTAGGATATAATGTATCTGTATCCTGAAGTATTTATATATACTAGTATGAAACCCGCGCGATGCTGCGGCGGTAAGAATTTACAACGAGCTACTCGTTTTCCTTAGTTTGTCAATATATTAAAAATAATATTAAAGCCGTCATCAAATCATCACATTTTGCAATCGACGTCCTTGTGCAATAAATCCATTATATTAGTTAAAACTCTCAAATTTAGTTAAAAAGAACATTCTGTAAAAAAAGTAAAGATTTACAATTCATAACATCGAAACTATTTTTATTTTATTTTTGTCAGGTGCATGTTTATTTTAATTTTTTACTTCTGTTTTCCACTTGCTCACAAATGCTTTTACTTCCAAGTCTCATACACATTTTTTCCACAAATTGTAAATTGTTCCTCTCAAATTACATGATTTTTTTGAGTGTTTGTTTTGTGGGGCTGAACCAATTTAAGATCAGAAACATATGTTTACAACGATGCTAAATGGCGAAGCATACAATGGGTCAGGGGTGGCCCTGACCCTCCTGTTTTTCGGCGCAGTAGTAGAAATATGCGATTTTCGTAGGTAAATTGAGTTCGAGTTGAGTCCGGCCCCCGCCGATTTGCCACTACCGATCGGAAAAAAACAAGTCTGACCCCTCCCGATTCAAGAACCAAGCTTCGCCATAAACTATGTAATTAATCAAATAGTAGAGCGAAGAATCGGATGGGAAGTTAAATATCATACATCATTGCTACAAAGAAATGGATTAGTTAGTCATACAACATATGCAGTTAAAATATATAGGCAAAAACCATAAACACTAAACCTACGCTTTCGCGATACAAACAAGTTATTAGCCAAAACGCTGCAGAAGTTTATTTTTTACTAAGAAAACAAACTCAACTAACACAGATATAACACATAAACAATTAATTATAAAAAAACAAAGGATAAAAGATCCTGATAACAACTATTAAAAGAAGCTAAATTCTGTTTTCATTGTTAAAAATTTAAAATTGTAAATTCACTTTTAATGTAGGCAAACATACAACCTTCAGTTTATGGGTTAGTTCAATCTTGGCCAAATCTTTCAAGGGAACTATTATTAGATGTGTCCAGTAAATGAGCCCATGATAATTGGAGAAAGAGGCAATTGTAATTGCAACCTGTAAGAGCTAGGATTAATAATTATTATTAATTATAAAAGTAATAAAAAAATTGCATCATTCAAAGACCTTAGACAAATTCAATACTCACGAATTCATTGTAGTGGTGACCCTAAATTGATTAGGAAAATCAAAAATAGTCTCCATGTCTCCCTCCCTATATAACATGTAACTGATAATGTATTTGAGAACATCATCCAAAAGGAGAATTGAATTGAACTGATGAATTTTACACCAATAAAAAACAAATACATATATGGGTTGTGAGCAGAAATTAACCACAAGATCCTCACCCCATGGGTCACTATTAGGAAGACTGGGTCGCTAATACACAGAACATTAGTTACATGTGCAGAAAGCTCGAAAAGTTTATGCAAAGTAAAAAAAAAAACAATTAATAAAATAAGGTTTGGTTATAAATTAGCTAGATTCTAATGTTGTGTACTTCATTCGGTTTTAATAACTCCTTTGGGTAAAATACACAAAAATCAAGTTGAAATAATGTGCTCACTAAAAAACACCTAGAGGTTACCAAAAGTTTTTGGTGCAGCTACACCATACAGTCCAAAAGAGCATACCTAACTGTTACTTATCGATGTGAATACCCAGAAATACAACATAATATTCATGCACCTCTTCCACTGCATCTTACTCCTAAACAGTAAACACAAATGTATATAAACCAATGAAGTGGGCTAATACATCTATAGCAAATATACTTAAGAACTTGGTTAAAAAAAGCGTGTGGCGATCCGATGTTATTCAATCGATGGACATATATGTTTAGACCACATGATGCGCACATCATGAAATTGCATCACACGATGCGATCTCACCACCGCATCATGCGATGCGTGCATTATGCACTCCTGACATGCACATTTAAAATCAGCCTTGAGAAGAATCAAAATCATTGAATATTGCTACTATTGAACTGATTACGCCTCATGTCAGATTTGGTTGCCAAAGAACGTTTTTGGCCAAACATAGTCCATTTCCATTATCAACAACTAACTTCAAATAGGCGCAATACAAAAGGCCATCTTGTATATTTAACTTTAATATTTAAGGTCACGCATTTGGTTTTAACGTGCTAGTTAAGATCGACCCGTGTCGGGCCGTCTTATGCTCGTTTGTCCCACATGTGTGTCACACGATAATAAGAACAAACCTGTAACGCAAGTCATAAATAACATATTAAATTAAGAACAAAGTTCTAAAGTTAAACCACTAAGGTGGAGGTTGGACCTTTTCTTGAAGATGATAAATCTCTTCATAATCATCTTGCCCTGAAACATGTAGAATTATAAATAAGCTGATGCGCAAAGGCTCATTCGCCCTTAAACAATAGAACTACCAAAAATGTGCATCAAATTAAATTGTCGCAGTTCAATAAAAAAACAGAACGTAACTACTGAATGGAAATTACAACATCTGAATAGATGCATACTTGTACAGAATGATGTAAAATACCCTTCCATAATAGCAAAACTCATTATAGATTACATTTGATGAACAAAATACCTCTTTCAAAGGTTGACTCTAATAGAGACAAATACATTCATTAGCTAAAAAAAAGTAAAAAAAAAAAAAAAGAGTAAATGAAAACTTGGATCATGACATGTTACCAGAGGATTGAAAACTTAGTTATGTGCATCTTATCCGAGTCTTGAGCTTTGAAATGTTGGTGGGTGCTTCAAAGCTTGTAAAATTCTCAAAAGTTTAGAATTGAATCATTGTACAATATGCTTTTAAGGTTTGTACCCTGGCAAATGACTAAAGTTGATCCTCTCCACCTATTTAGGCTTTATCTAACCTCTTCTTGGCTTTGTAACTACAAGCAATTTTTTAGTATAGGTTGTTAGAAACTAACTAAAAGACATATTTGCCCTTAAAAAATCTTTATCATGTGCATTAAGTGTTGTACCTTAAGCAATTATATTTGTATTACTTAAGTTTTAAGAAGTCCCTGCCTCATGCATTATAATATAGTATAGATATATATATAATTACTAAAATGTAACGTCGGTGCCGACCACAAGTTGGTTGGTTTGTGCGTCTCTTTTTATCAAACAGGTCTGCGTTCGATTCTTTCCTCACTAAACCTTTTCTTCTCTTTCTACCGACGGTTTCAACACCCTGCCGCTTCCGTCGCCTCCGCCGTTCCCACTGTGTTGATGGTGGCGGGTCCGGTGGGTTTGTCTACATTCCATTCACACCGGACAATCATCATTACATCTGCTATTCCAAAGGCAGGGACGATGACATTACACGGACATCTCCACTTTAGACTAAACCCCGAGCACGTCTACTCGTGCGAAAGACAAGTGGGGGAGTCGAAGCCGGGCAAGCCATACGACTCTCATATCTCTCTGTTTTGAAAGCTGTGTTTCTGTGCGGGACTGTAAGTAGAAGGTAAAGTAAAAATCAAGAATAATAGGAGATATATGTCGGTTTAGAGAGAGAAGAATGGAGAGGGTTCTTAATTTCTTATGTGGGACAAATCATAAAAAGTAAAAAACCTGATGTTTAAGCTAAAGGTGGGTAAAGTGGTTTGGAAGAAAATGGTTATGCTCACCTACAAAGCACACCTACTATAAACCATAATTACAACAGTTTCAGTACAATCGAATACAATAATTGAGATGTTTATAAATACGGATCTTCAGGGCCGGCTCAACGGTATTAGGGGCCTAAAGCGAAATAAAAATCTGAGGCCTCTATTTATTAAAAAAAAAATGGATTTGTGCTTCCTAGGATTCGAACCCCAAACAAACCCTTGAAAGGAAACCAACTTTACCACCAGACTACAAACAAATTATTGTTGTTGTTGATGCAACTAAATATTATATACATATATCTGCTTCTTCTTTTTTTAAAATTGGGCCCTAAAAATTTGGGGGCCCAAAGCCCTAGCTTGTTTTCACTTACCCTTGGGCCGGCCCTGCGGATCTTATCTGATTAGCATCTGTTACGCGGCGACGAACGGTTTGGAAGCGTATTTATTCCGTATGTCTTTCCGCTAGCTTAAATGCGGGTCCGCGGGGCAACGTCCGCGGGTCAAAAACTAGTTATCTTCTATATTAGACACTTCAATAGTGTCTTTTTTTTAATATATATATTGGCTACTAACTTTTAGCTTTATTTTATTTTCTGTTACTAACTTTAAGTTTAACTTTATTTTCTTCTAATTTGATCATCAAACTTAGACCAACAAACTTTTAGCTTTTAGGATTTAAAACTTTGGCCACTAACTTTTAACTTAACTTTATTTTCTTCCAATTTGACCACCAAACTTTTAGCTTTTAGGATTTCAAACTTTGACCACCCAACTTTTTTAAACTTGCATTGCGCTTTGGCCAAACTTTTAGTTTTTAGGATTTCAAACTTTGACCACCAAACTGTTAGCTTTTAGCCGCGAGTATTTTTTTGAAGCCCACGCGAGAATAACAGTCACTTAATATTATCTTTTATGTCCACGAAACCCTCCACGCAACAGGAGCTCCCACAGCGACGCATGATCTTTAACGTCCGCCAATCACTCAACGCAACAGGAGCTCCTGTCGCGTTTCGCACAATAGCCGCACCCTCGGCCAAGCGCCGGCAACTAATACCTAGTTTCATAGAAAACAATGACAATATAGTTTAATGTATAAATATACAACATTTTTAATTTGATAACGTCATAAAAGTCAAGTTCCTTAACAAATTGATAAAGTCATAAACATCAAGTTCCTTGCCAAATTTTATCTTTTAAACATATTATACAAAGGGATGAAGGTTCGATCCTCATAGTGGGGTATTAGATAAATTAAACTTGTGTGAATTAGGAGTCCTTAAAAAATCATGTTTTATCGTTTAAGAGTTAGCACATTTCTTATTTAAGGCTAGTCATTGAAACAATATTCAATAATAATCAACTATTATAATCTTCCTATTTAACCCACTAAGTTTTAACGAGTTACAAAATAATCACAAGGAAAAATTACACAAATCATCCTTTATATTTACATTGTTTTTCAACGGTTGTCATTTAACTTCAAAATTGATGAAAAGCGTCATTTATATTGTAAAATCTTGCAGATCTCGTCCTTTTGTTAGTTTTTTTGGGGAACTCAACCAAGATCAGAAGATGTCATCTACTTCCCTCTCTGCTTCGATTACTAGATCGTCTAGCATATCATGTATGAATCTTTATATATATGTTTCCTTATCTTATTAGAGAACTGATCGACATGGTTCATTTTGAGCTTTATGTAATGCTTAAGCTTGACTCACTAACAATTTTTCAAATTCCAACTTGGATTGAGTTCAGTTGGATTAGTATGAATTTTTATTTTATATATGCACATATAATTTAATTACAATATATTATATTTATATAATTAAACAGCTCATTCAAATTCTTAGGGCTATTTTAGCTTGGTATATGAACACATGCTAGAATTTGTTTATTAAGTAAACTTTAGTTTTGACTTGAACTTGAACTCATTTAAGTTAAACTAAATTTAAACTTTTAATAATATAACATCAAAGTTCAAACCATCTTGAATCACTTTCACCTTATCATTTTTGGTATAAAATTGAAAGAACTAGATGGATCTCATGTCAAGAAAAAGAGGATATGCATAAGGCTGCAAACGAACTGAACTTTCAGCGAACAGTTCATGAACATCGTTTGTGTTCGTTCGTTTAATAAATGAACGAACACGAACAAAATAATTCGTTCGTTTAGTTAAACGAACGAACATGAACAGATGCCACGTTCGTTCGTTTATGTTCATGAACGTGTTCGTTTATGTTCGTTTGTTTTATGTTCGTTTGTTTATGTTTGTTTGTGCTCGATAGATGAATAAGGTTTTTAATTTTTATAATTTGTCTTGATATTCTTTTACTTTTATTTATTTTACCCAAAACAATTTATATGAGGTAAATATATGTATGTGAATTCGATTTTATAAGAAAGTTAATATATGTCCGTTTGTGTTTGTTTTCGTTCATGAACACTTTTTTGTGTTCATTTGTGTTCATGAGCACTTGTTGTGTTCATGAATGTTGGTTGTTATCGTGTGCGTTCATGAATAAAATTAACAAACGAACACGCACATAAGTGTTTTCTTAACAAACGAACACGGACATAAAATCTCGTTCAGTAAGTGTTCATGAACTGTTCGTGAACACATATTTTCCTTAACAAACGAACACGAACAAAGCCTTGTTCATGTTCGTTTGCAGCCCTAGATATGCATGTAACATGTGATTGTGGCTTATTTATTTTGAAATAATGTTTTCTTAGTAACAAAGAAAAATATTGTTCTCTCCAACTACACTCCAACAACAAAAGTGCCCAACTTCTTGACCATATTATCCTTGTCACTTGCCACTTTATTTTGTGTATGCTTTTGACTTGGTTAAAACTTACCTATAAAGTTGTAATAAATATAAATATTATGTTGTATTTTTTTCTTATAGTTTTTCTTACTGGTTTTATAATTACAATATATTTATGGACGAACTATTTGAATAGTTCGTTTTCCAACTTTTCCTTTTGGCTACCTTTTTTTTTTCTTTTTTTCTAAAGTTTTTTTTTTACGTTTTGACCACCAACTTTTTATTTAAGCTTTCTTTCCTTTGTTTTGGCCACCAACTTTCTCCAACTTTATGTTATGGCCACCTTTTTTCCCGTTTTTTCTAAAGTTTTTTTTTTTTACGTTTTTACCACCAACTATTTATTTAAGCTTTTTTTCCTTCGTTTTGTCCACCAACTTTCTCCAACTTTATGCTTTGGCCACCTTTTTTTTCCCTTTTTTCTAAAGTTTTTTTTTTACGTTTTGACCACCAACTTTTTATTTAAGCTTTTTTTCCTTCGTTTTGGCCACCAACTTTTTGATTTAGTTCTTATTATTTATTTATTTTTTTGCTTTGTTTAATTTCACCGACGTTCGTATAGTACTTTCGTCAACGTTGGTTTTTTTCCCTTTTTTCCTAAAGTTTTTTTTACGTTTTGACCACCAACTTTTTATTTAAACTTTTTTTCCTTCGTTTTGGCCACCAACTTTCTCCAACTTTATGCTTTGGCCACCTTTTTTCCCCGTTTTTTCTAAAGTTTTTTTTTTTTTTACGTTTTGACCACCAACTTTTTATTTAAGCTTTTTTTCCTTCGTTTTTGCCACCAACTTTTTGATTGAGTTCTTATTTCTTTTTTTTCCTTTATTTAATTTCATCGATGTTCGTATAGTACTTTCGTCAACGTTGGTTTTTTTTCTTTTTTCAAGAAAATTTTTACGTCTTGATCACCAACCTTTTTTTAAGTATTTTTCCCTTCATTTTGGCCACCAACTTTTTGGTTAGGTTTTTTTTGCCCTTTTTCCCGATTTGAACACAGATGTAGGCTAATGTTGTTGCTAGCAAATACCACTATTTTTGGTTTTGGCTCTTCCAAATCATTCCCGCAGGAGATCCGGACCCTTTTTTTCCTGATCCTTCGATAAAAAGGTTCATTCTCTTCATAAAAAATAGGAAATAAAACCAATAAAGATGTATTTTTACACCGGCTTTTTGGTTATGTTTTTTTTTCCCGTTTTGGCTACCAACTTTCGTTTATGTTCGTATAGTACTTTTGTCTACGTTCGTCTGTCTTCGCGTACGTTCGTATAGTATTTTGCCAACGTTCGTACGCGTTCATATACTTCATTCGTCTACGTTCGTATAGTACTTTTGTCTCCTGCGTTCGTATATTACTTTCGTTTACGTCTACGTTCGTATAGTTCTTTCATCTACGTTCGTATAGCACTTTTACCTACGTTCGTCGTTCGTATAGTGCTTTCGTCTACGTTCACGTGCATTCATATAGTTCTTTCATCCGTCTACGTTCGTATAGTACTTTCGTCTGCGTTCAAATTCCCATTGCGTAAAGCATGGCTAACGGCGCAACGCGCCGTCTTCCGAAAACACTAGTTCTATATATATTTAACGCAGCGCTCTTTTGAACAGTAGAAAGTCAACATCGTAATTTCCTTTTCACCAAAAGGGTATTCCAGTCATTTTCAAATGAATAGCCTGTTCTTGCTACTTTCCTCATTATCACACCGCCAGGCCATCATCATCACCGCCACAACTATCAACACCGCCATCAACACACCGCCCCATCACCACTATCACACACCGTCATCATCACCATCACCAACCCGTGCTACACTGACTGGTGGAACCAACTCTTCAATCGTAAGGTTGAAAGGTAAACTTCATTAACCCTTTACCGAACACGCCGATACCCTCTAATACATTCAATCGAAGCCGTCGTCTTCGACGGACCTGATGAACACCCGCCAGAAAATGCCTAACAACAAAAAGCGGGAGATGAAACCTTTGTAGCCGCCTGAAAACATGTGTGTGGCGGCGGCTCTGTGATGGTCGAAAACGCTGACCTTGTGTGCCAATACGGTGACGGTGGCGTGGTGGCGTGGCGGCGTAGTGATGTGGTGCTGGGATTGTGACAGTTACGTGGTGGTGATATGCTGACGGTGGCGTGGCGGCGTTTGGTTGTAGTTTTATAGAGAGATTTGTTATTGTGATTTGTGGTAATGTGCTGCTAAGCCCGTGAGCACATGGTTTTGATTTTCAGAATATCAATGCATCATGATTTTTATTGTTTCTTTTTTCCTATGAATTTTGATTTTTTTATGTCTAGACCCTAAACTTTATTCAAGATATTAACACAACAATTAATATATAGAGTTAAGACTTAAGAGTTAATAGTCATTTTCCTCCTCGAGGTTTGAGCTCTTTTACCACATCAATCTACAAAATAATCTTCGACCTGTTTATACTTGATATGTTTTTTTAAAGTGTAACGTATGAAACATATGTCAATGCCTTTTTTCTCTTTTCCACTACCATTGTGAATACACTCAAACCAATTAAGTTTCTACCCGCGCAACGCCCGGGGTTAAACTGCTAGTTAGCTTTCATGTACTTTATTCAAATTTTTTACTATAACAAAATATATAAAAATTAAAGATTACAATTTCAATTTGTACGTGTCTTGTTATCTTTTTTTTTTAACGGTCAACAAATCATCCCGAGCACTCTCAAAGTACCCACAGGATAAAGGAGTACTCCAAGAGTAACCCGGGTCCACCAGTAATTTCACACCAGTTCCCGGGGAAAACCCGTCGCCTGAAGGCCCACTGCGGTAAAACCAGGCCCACCAGCAGCATTTTGGTTGCCGGTAGGACACCAACTCCCCACCTCTTATAAAGAAAGCAAGGAGGGTGTCACTACACCGTAGGGAGATTGGCACGTGTCTTGTTATCTAAGCTGACATTTTAAACAGAAGATGTTCACACTTATCTCTTACAAATAAATGCTACACAGATATATATAAAGCCATTGATATGTTCTGTCTTTTTTGGACTCAATACTTGGTGTTTGATATAGTTGAATCTCTTATTGAATGCTTAGACGTTAAGAAAAGTCATTTAATATACATGTATAGTTGGATCTTAAAATATTATTATATATGTATATGTACACCTATAAAAGTACAGGTACGGGAGAGTTAAAAGTTATAGGAACCACATGAACATTTTATTAACCACTACTGGGATCATTATTCGTCTACGAGAATTAATATAAAAGTGGTTCTTAAGTGAGAACCGTAAAAATTATTTATGACAAAACATTTCAAATGAAATTATTTGTCACTCATTTTTATAACAAATATATATGTTTTTTGTTTTTAACTTCTAATTGAACCTTCACACACGTATAATGAATTAAAAGTCGTTAATAAGTATCTTAAAGCAAAATATACATAAATCAATTGTACCAAAAGGTTTGTAGATCGATATATGAGTGTGTATTAAATGTGTTCCTACTTAAGTGGTCGAGGTAACTAGTGGACATTGGTGTAGATTCAAAAGTATGTTTAGAAATGTGTGAGTTTTGTTTTTTTACGGAGAACTTTGTAAGTATTTGTTCTAAAATAATGGATTGCTACAATACGTGACACAAAACTATGCAACACGGTTATGTTAGTCGTGATCAGTGGTGAAGCTTGGTTCTTGAATCAGTGGGGACCGGACTTAATTTTTTTGGATTGATAGTTGTCGGAAGATCAAATCGGTGGGGGTCGAATTCAACCTGTCAGACCCTAAAAAAGTTGCGCCCCCTGGTCGTGATACATATAACAACACTATGCAATACAAGGTAGAAGATAAATCAATTAATTTTACCTTTCCAAACCAATTATACTCATCACAATTAGACTAAAAATGTTCATTCTTTTCTGATATTTACATTTATTTTAGTTTTTAAATTTTTAATGGAATAGTTGAAAATAGTGCACCTTTGCTGAGATACTATGAATGCGTCAATATGTTGTACGTTGAGCAGGAACATGTGTACCGTACAACTGGCAAAGTGCAAAACTTTACTAAAAACTTATTTTGCCTTTTATTAGAGATTAATTAATACAAACTTTGGTGTCTTTCTTTACGTAAAGTCGTAAAGATATTCCTTTTTTTTTCTTTCAAATATAATAAATAATTTCCCATTAAAAGTTGACGATCGCAATTTTAACCAGTTTTCTCGTGACAACCTAAACACTTGATCAATCTAGATCGAACTAAACACATGTTCGAGTCGATAACATTATAATTCGAAACCTAACTGTAATTGGATTAAGCAACCATTTCCATGTTTAGAGTCGCTAAATTAATTAATGCTTTCAAATTTGGTTTTTGGTATGTCCCCTAGGCAGTTACTGAATGCTTGCAAAGCCCCCACGTTCAAGATTTCCTGACTGTTATCCCGATCGAAGGTCTAGGCCAAAGCATGTCCGCTGTTGAATACAACGCCATTCTTAAATATCGTCTGATGATCCCCATGTACCAGGAGGATGAAATCTGTCCGATTTGTCGTAAGGCCTGCCTAGATGAATACGGGGAACATGCGGTTCATTGTAAGGAGTTACCCGGTTTCAAATATCGGCATGATTGGGTTCGAGACATTCTGTGGGACATTTTAAGACGGGCTGGGATCTCAGCCAAAAAGGAGGCCCTTGTGGGCCTGTGAACTTCATCTCGGATCCAGCAGAAGGGAGATCCACCCTACGACCAACAGATCTCCTTGTCTTTGGGTGGGCCGGGGGAAGCATACTTGTGTTGACCTGACGGGTGTATCTACCCTAGTTGGGTTGAGGGATAGTGGCTTCGTAGCAGGGCAAGCGGTGCGGAAAGCAGAGGCAAAGAAGGTAGAAAAACATGCTAAAGCCTGCAAGGAGAACCAACACGTTTTTGTATCCTTGGCTTTTGATACCTTTGGCTCATTGGGACCAGAGGCTACTCGTTTCCTGACCAGGGTCCAGCGGGTTATTCATAGTAGTGTCTCGGCTTCGGGTGGGCAGGGTTACGTTTTTAGTATATTAGGATTTGCTATTCAGAAAAAGGTGGCGGCGCAGCTAGTTGCCCGCCTACCCATTATCTTGATGTAATTTTCTTTGTCCGGAAATGAAAATTTCTTGTAAGAAAAAAAAATTGGTTTAATTCAACTTAACTGTCATACGATCTATTCATATATTGTATGTATATACAATATTCCAGATTATTGCGAGTCATTGATACCTTCAAACTCGTATCAATTTAACACAATAATTAATATATGTTAAGTGATGTGGACATGCAATGGTCAGTGGAAAACACAAATATTGATAATCACGTAACATGTTAATTTACTATATTAAAAAATATAGTAGTGCCATATTCAAATTAAAGAGAAAAAAGTGCTCGTTTTATGGTGTAATTTTTTTTTAAATTGTTAAATATTTGTCCTCCTTATATGTATTAAGTCAAGGTTGAGTATATCTTATGCTCAAGCAGTGAACTAGTGAAGCTCTACTCTAGAGTTACATGCCAAGTAGCTAGCGAGTTTGTTCAACTTAATTACACTAGTAGTAACAACATTAAATATGACGCTCACATAAACATACAATAAGTTATATGTTCCGTCAACAACTTAACAAATATTAGAATCTTAAACAAGATGAAATTATAATCCTCAAAAACATGTCTTTTACCCTAATCAAGATTTGGGAAATACATATTGTTTTATCTGGATAATTATATTCAATATCATGCAAACAAAGTATTGTATAGAAAACGATTTCAATAATTCAAAAGATTAATGTTGCATATACCTTTTGAATTTTGAAATTAGGTATGATAATACATACAACAGAAAGTGTATACTCCACTAAAAATAAATTGGTTTCTTTATTAGCCTAAAAAAGTATAGGGTTGAACATATTAAAAAATATTAAAAAAATCAATGTTTTCATAATTGGACCGGATATTGAACCGGTCTTCTTATCGGTTCTTTGGTCTGACCGGATGTAAGAACTGGATGATATCGTAAAATTAATAGGGTAAAATTTTGAAAAATATAAAAAAATCCGGTTCCCGGTCCGACCGCAGATTCACCGGTCCAACCCCCGGTTCGATGTGTATTCGTTTCAATACCCCGCCCGGACCGGTTCGACCCCCGGTCCAACCGGTCCGGTCCGGGTTTCAAAACAATGAACAAAATGTATTCAGATTTTCATTAGTAGTAACCATATAGCCAATGATGTCCAGGTCAACTGGTTGGAGATGGGAGGATTTACACGCTTGCGTGGTTTCCATCCGGGGTTATCAAGTTCTCCGAAAAAATATACCCATTAGCGTTGAAAGGGATGAACGTGTAAGAGGGATTTGGTCTTGGGCAGGGGAGCTTTATAGCCAAAAGTTTTACCACTGATCCACACCTTAAAAAAAAAAAAAAAAAAGTAGTAACTACATATTGTAGAAAGTTGGATAAATACAAATCACACAAATAGTAAGGGTGTTCACTTGGCTATTCTTTATTTACTTTTTCCTATCATAAAAAATGTAAAGTGATCATTTTAATTATTTTTAACAGTTGTTTTTATCATCTGTCAAAAGTATACTTTATGAAATGTAACAAGAAGCACCACTAGATTTCATATATGAATGTAACAACCATAACCATAGGACCTAGTAAAACCTTGCATGATTATTAAACTCCAAAACCTCAACTCAATAATATTATAAAAAGCCTGAGTAGGCACCACATGGCTTGTTGTTGGTGGGCCTTCACTAACCATCTCTCTCTAACAGTCATATAAATAAACATGTATATAGTTATATACTAGGAATAAACAGAAGATCAGTCTTGTTCTGCATGCTAATCTACTTCACTTCTTTTCATTAATCAAGAAAAAAAAACTTTAAGTTGTTTATTACTTTCCATTGGTCCCTTTTGTGCTATTAATCTTCTACTGAATTCATTGTAATAACTTTTTTTAAAGGAAAGATATTGAAGAAGCTAGATGTGGACTGATCATTTCTTTTTCTTGTTCTTAATTTTCATCATTTTTGTTATCAGTTTTGACATCACCACAGCTCAGATTCCAGGTCCACTTCTTATTAATTTCTCTCTTATATATTAAATTGTATGTTCAGTTAGGTGTGTGGGTTGTAATTTTGCTGAACTTATTTTGCTTCCCTTTAAATGAATTTGTGTAAAGTTTAAATTTTGTTTTTTTAGTTTGATTAGTTTGACCCCGAGTAACCGGACAATCATAATCATGATCGACGTGTTCCCTTTGGATCTATTTATGTTCTTTCTTGTTTCTTTCCCACAAAGTTGACATTTTTGTTGACTAATTTGATCATTCATAACAATAACAGGTTTTGTAAGTTTGGACTGTGGGGGACAAAGCAATTTCACAGACAACCTCGGCCTTGACTGGACTACCGATAACCAAATCATTTACGGGATCACTAGTAACATCTCAGTCACAAATGAAACAAGACAACAATATCAAACTGTTAGATATTTCCCTGCAGACAACAGAAAATATTGTTACACACTCGACGTTAAAAGTAGGACTAGGTACCTTATTAGAGCAACATTCTTATATGGTAATTTCGACAACAATAATGTGTACCCAAAGTTTGACATTTCACTCGGACCCACTCCTTGGGCTACGATTGTCATCTCAGATGCTAATACTATTGAGTCTCAAGAATTAATATTTTTGGCTTCTAGTTCTAGCGTAAGTGTTTGTTTGTCAAATGCTACAACTGGGCAACCGTTTATCTCTACGCTCGAGCTCCGGCCTTTTAACGGGTCGATTTACCTCACACCGTTTGAAAACCAGTTTTTTCTTAGTGTTTCTGCAAGAATCAACTTCGGCGCAGAAAATGAAGATCCGGTTAGGTACCCGGATGACCCGTTTGATAGAATATGGCAATCAGACTTGTTAAAGAAAGCGAATTATCTTGTTGATGTTGCTGCTGGAACAGACAGAATATCAACAAAGTTGCCGATTGATACGAGAAAAGATGAGCAGCCACCTCAGAAAGTAATGCAGACAGCTGTCGTAGGAAGAAATGGAACGTTGACTTATCGTATGAATTTGGATGGGTTTCCGGGGTATGGTTGGGCATATACATATTTTGCTGAAATTGAAGATTTGGGTCCCGGCGAGACTAGAAAGTTCCGGTTTTATCTTCCTGGGGCGCCGGAACTCAGTAAAGCGGTTGTGAATATCCAAGAAAACGCGCAGGGGACGAATCGTTTGTATGAACCGGGATATATGAACATATCACTTCCTTTTGTTTTGTCTTTTAAGTTTGGGGAAACATCTGATTCTACTCAAGGGCCTCTTGTTAATGCAATTGAGATTAGTAAATATCTGAAAATAAGCGATGGATCTATTGATGGTAAGTAAACCAAGGTTTTTAGATTAAAACTGACAACAGTTGTTTATAAAATCGGTTTTTGGTTCCTTTGATTTATAGGACCTGTGGCTGCAAGTTTGGTATCCGGTTACAAGCACTTGGATTGGGCCCAAGAAGGTGGCGACCCGTGTTTGCCGGTTGCATGGTCGTGGTTGGAGTGCAGTTCAGATCGTGAACCAAAGATTATATCAATGTACCTTTCTTTACTCTTTTGTTTATATTCATGGATATTGATTTAATATTTAGGGACATGTTTCCGATGAGTTGTTTGACTAGTATTAGGAAAAAGGCGTCATCCATCTAAGTTTGTTTACCACTTTATGCAGAAAACTGTCTCACAAGAACTTGACCGGAAGCATTCCGAATGATTTGACAAGGTTGACCAGCTTGGAACAATTGTAAGTAATAGCGATTATATTGTATAGATAGCAATCTCTTTATCTTAGGAAAGTTGTTGTATTATATTAACTAGTTTCCTATTATCATGCATAGCATTGTATTATTTATAGAGATCTTGATTAATGAAAGGATTCATTCAGTCAAATTATCCTTCCTATATGGTATCAAACCTACCTTCCTACCTGTAACCCTAATCCCACCGCCGGCTGCTTTCTTCTTTCTGCCGCCGCCGGCAGCCTTTCCCCACCACTCTTCCGCCTTTCTCCTCACTTCTGTCCTCTTTTCCTGCACCATGTCTGACCCTTAGACACAAAAATACACCCGGCTATGACCGTCACCAATATCAAGAATGTCATACCCTTGATTCTGGAAGACGAGTCGCCTTTGCCACGAACAGGAACCCGGGACCTGCTGCGATTTCTGGGGCGGACGGAGGCAGCAGCAGCAGAATCGCTGGTCAGTGTAGTAGCGGCTAGGGCAGTAGCCGATGTGGCTGCAGCCCGAGCAGAGAGTGATTTCTTGTTAGATTCGGCCATGGTGAGTCTGGAGCGACATTCGCTGAATGCAGGAAGAGGGTCCCAGTCCTCGTTGCCACCCTCATTTTGGCAATACGCCCTTGAAACCGCAACTTACCTCCTTAACATCATCCCCAATAAACACACCCAATTTCTCTCCCCCACCTCACGTTTATATAAATGTGACCCCACCTATGACCACCTTCGTGTGTTCGGGTGTCTATGCTACCCCCTAACCCCCTCCACCACAATTAACAAGCTCGCCAACCGTTCTAAACCTTGTGTCTTCATCGGTTACCCTCCGAATCATCGCGGTTACCGTTGCTTAGACCTCACCACCAATTCTATCTTCATCTCTCGACACGTTCAGTTCGAAGAGACCATCTTTCCATACTCCACCACACTACCACCCCAACCCGACTCTTACCACTTCCTTTCCCACAGCCTTAACCCCCTCCTTTGGGACACCCTTAGCCCGTCCACCACCCCACAGCCCACTGCCATACCCGACCCTTCTCCTCAAAATTCCCAACAGCCCGTCACTCCAACCCGGCCCAGTACCCAGCCCATCACCCGGCCTAGCCCACCTCCACCACTCACATACTCCCGTCGCCACAAACGAGCCCAGCTCACTCCTGGTCAGCCCACTGGCCCGACACCTACTTCTCCACCCGGGTTTCCCATTAGCCCACCTTCTCCTTCTACTCACCCGGCTCCGGCCCAAATCCCCCCACCTCATACGGCCCACCCCACTCCCCCACCTCATACGGCCCAACCCACTGCCCCACCGGACCACAACCACCCAAGCCCACCACCGACCCGCACCATGCGCACTCGTGCCATGGACGGCATCACCAAACCCAAACTACAGTTTAATCTCCACACATCCACTATTGTGCCTATTCCCAAATCCCCACAGGTTGCCTTGTCATCACCTGAATGGCTCAGCGCCATGAACAATGAGTTTAGTGCACTTATTAAAAATGAGACCTGGGAGTTGGTTCCTCGTGAACCGGACATGAACATTATTAGATGTATGTGGCTGTTTAAACATAATTTTCGTTCGGATGGTAGTTTGGAGAGGTATAAAGCTCGTCTGGTTTGTGATGGTTGAAGTCAACAGGTTGGTGTCGATTGTGGGGAGACCTTTAGTCCGGTTGTTAAACCGGCCACCATTCGCCTCATTTTGACCTTAGCTCTATCCCGTTCTTGGATGATTAATCAACTGGATGTTACTAACGCCTTCCTTAATGGCACTTTGGAAGAAACGGTTTATATGCATCAACCCATGGGTTTTCGGGATTCTCATTTTCCCGGCTATGTATGCAAGCTCAAGAAGTCCCTCTATGGTTTGAAGCAGGCCCCTCGTGCCTGGTACCAGCGTTTTACTGATTTTGTTTTGTTGCAGGGTTTTACTCAAAGCAAATCCGACACATCTCTGTTCATTTATCATCAGGGTCCGGACACTGCCTACTTGCTCCTTTATGTGGATGACATCATCCTCACCACCTCTTCTGATGCCCTTCGTCGTCGCTTGATGACCTCCTTGTCTGCTGAATTTGCTATGAAGGACTTGGGCCCCTTATCTCACTTCTTGGGTATTTCAGTTACGAGGACCGGTGATAGTCTATTTTTATCTCAGCAGACATACGCACGAGACATCATCCACAGGGCCGCCATGGACTCGTGCAAATCAGTTGCTACACCGGTTGACACTGGTCCCAAGCTGGCCACTACAGGTTCTGCTGCGTTTCATGATCCTACCACTTACCGCAGCTTGGCAGGTGCTCTCCAGTATCTCACATTCACACGACCCGACATCTCTTATGCTGTTCAACAGATTTGCATGCATATGCATTCTCCCACAGATGATCACTGGAACGCTCTGAAGCGTGTTATTCGGTACATACAGGGCACTACGGACTATGGTCTTTCTCTCACTCCTGCTCCTAACATATCACTTCGTGCCTATACTGATGCCGACTGGGCTGGCTGTCCTGATACGCGCCGTTCTACATCCGGCTACTGCGTCTACCTTGGGGACAACTTACTTTCTTGGTCTTCCAAACGACAGCCCACCGTGTCCCGGTCTAGTGCCGAGGCTGAATACAGAGGAGTTACTAATGTTGTGTCTGAGATATGCTGGCTTCGCAATCTGTTGCTCGAACTACACCAACCGCTCCTCAAAGCTACCTTGATCTACTGCGACAATGTCAGTGCCATTTATTTATCCGGGAACCCGGTTCAGCACCAGCGGACGAAACATATCGAGCTCGACATTCACTTTGTTCGCGAGCAGGTACAGCGGGGGTGTGTTCGTGTGTTGCATGTGCCTTCCCGCTATCAGGTGGCGGACATCTTCACGAAGGGTTTGCCACGCGTTTTGTTCGATGACTTTCGCTCCAGTCTCAACGTCCGTCAACCTCCCGATTCGACTGCGGGGGTGTAATAGCGATTATATTGTATAGATAGCAATCTCTTTATCTTAGGAAAGTTGTTGTATTATATTAACTAGTTTCCTATTATCATGCATAGCATTGTATTATTTATAGAGATCTTGATTAATGAAAGGATTCATTCAGTCAAATTATCCTTCCTATAGTAAGTTTCATTGTACACCTTTCACTTTCACTTTTATCAGGCGTTTATAAACGTATACAAGTATTTGACCGTTAAAATTTTCATGTTGCTAATTATAGGTGGCTTGATGGGAATGCCCTCACGGGTCCAATTCCTGATTTTACAGGATGCCCAAATTTAAAGATCATGTAATGCGTGATACACTTTTGTAATCCTTACGCCTAGTGGTTTGTGTTAATAAATTTTTTAACTCATTGAAGTTTTGTGTGTGCAGACATCTCGAGAACAATCAGTTGAGTGGCGATTTACCCACCTGGTTAGGAGAACTACCTAATTTAAGTCAACTGTAAGTAAATTATCATTACTATTATTCAGAACTGCATATACGTTGGTTTTTCTTAATGAATCTAATCAACGCAGGTACATACAAAATAACTTGTTAACCGGAGAAGTGCCACCGAGTCTTCTAAATAACAACTTAATCTTGAAGTGAGTATTTCTTTTCTTCCCTGCACTCTCTTTTGCTTAAAAAAGCAGTTGACTTCATGTTTCTTATAAGTCAAACATGCTTATAATTTGCATACATGGTTATCAACTTATCCGTTATCATGTTACTTTATGATTTTCCTTAGGTGCACACACTTTGACTTTTAAGATCAGACTTATATCAATATGCATGTTTTTATTTAATCTTTTCAGCTACACGGGAAACCTTGATCTTAGTAAAGGAAGTAACGAAGGGAGGCGTAATAGAAACATAATTATTGGATTAGCAGTTGGGGCTGCTGCTCTTTTTTTAGGATTCTTAACTTCATGCATACTGCTTCACCAACGGAAAAAACTTCCGAAAATGGGTAAGCTCGCGGAACACAATCATACATATTGCGATGCATGTCATGCACATGGTACAATAAATCACAAATTTACGGTGTTTTGAAATTGGATGTGTGTTTTGAAAGTGATTATGTTTTCTAACAACTAATTTGTTGATTTTTAATTATACTATCCGTGTTTTGGCCAGAGCCCAAACATAGCATGCCTCTTATGAACAATGCAACAACCGAAGCGGCTCAAAGCTTCACATTATCTGAACTACGAAACGCCACAAACAATTTTGAAAACAAAGTAGGCTCGGGAGGATATGGCACCGTTTACTATGGAAAACTAAACGATGGAAAAGAAATTGCCGTAAAAGTACTTCAAAATAATAATGTTTATCAGGGCAAGAAAGAGTTTCAAAATGAGGTAACTTTCGGTATAATAATTTCTTCCTGCTAGTTTTCTTGCTAAAACGAACCGTTCTTGATTGTTTTATCGTATGTTTTTTTTTTTTTTTGCTTATTAAGGTGACTCTTCTTTCACGAATCCATCATAGAAACTTGGTACAGTTTCTTGGGTTTTGCCAAGAAGAAGGGACGGATATTCTTGTTTACGAGTTTATGCATAATGGGACACTCAAAGAACATCTTTATGGTTTGTTGTTTTTCTAGTCTCTTTAAGTTCTTGACCCGATTCATTTATAGGTTTGTTGTTGTGATAATGAGTATTTATGTATAAATTTAGGACCTTTAGCTAGGGAACAAGGGATTAAATGGATCAAGCGACTCGAGATTGCTGAAGAGTCTGCCAAAGGTTTGCTTTATTAGAATCAAAAACTTTTCTTGGTCATGCATACTCAAATTCACAATTTCCAAGTTAGCGACATATATACATTCTCGTTCCATTTTAGCCAATGTACTTCGTTTTGTTCCGGTCTAGTAATATAAAATATGTGTTATGTTTCATTTTGTTCCGGTCTAGTAAAATAAAACACATACTTCTAACTGCCATAATGGAACAAAAACATAATTTTAAAGACCAAATGAAGACAAAAGTAAGTAAAAAGATAAAAACAGCTGGCGGCGCAGCTTGTTGCTCGCCTGTCCGCTATCTTGATGTAATTTTCCGCGATTATGTGTTAATAAAAAATGGAGATTTGTATTAAAAAAAATTAAAAAAAATAATGTAAGTGTGTTGCTATTTTAAACAAGTTCCAATGTTTGAGGAAGATTACATACAGAAAAATGAAGATTATATGTTTATACGCATGCTAATTTGGTCTTTTTCTAAAACTTGTTTAAGGGATTGAGTATCTTCATACTGGTTGTGTCCCTTCCATCATTCATAGAGATTTAAAAACAAGCAACATTCTTCTTGATAAGAACATGAGGGCTAAGGTTTCAGATTTTGGCCTCTCAAAGCTTGCAATCGATGGGACTTCACATGTATCGAGCATTGTTCGTGGCACACTTGGCTATCTTGATCCGGAGTAAGTTTTAATGTTGAGTTTACTATTTTGGGATGCCCCATGAAAATTAGTCATTTTTTCCCTTAAGTTTGCATGTTAAAATTTGCCTATTTTGCTTGCCATCATATGGTTAGTATGCAAGATTGCTTATTCTAAATATTGAAGAATACTTTTGAGGTTTGACCGAACGTAGCAATTTTCATGGGACCGAACGGAACACTTACGCTATTTATATTAACTTTACATGACTTGTGAATTGTAGGTACTATATTTCAAACCGTTTAACAGACAAAACCGATATATATAGTTTTGGGGTCATTCTTCTTGAGCTAATCTCGGGCAAAGAAGCGATTTCAAATGAAAGCTTTGGTAGCAATTGTCGTAACATCGTTCAATGGGTAAGTACATTTAACATTCCCTCGCTTTAAGATTCAAATGTTTTGATCATACTAGTTAGAGGCAACAATTTTCGCCCATTTACTTACAAATTGGTCTATTTAGGTTAAGTGTTACTGTAACGGGTCAAATAGGTAATGTCAAAAGATTTTAATATTGAGGATCCATCACCGCATTTTACTTACTGTACTATTAACAGTGTTTTTAAGACCGGACCGAGAAACCATCACAAAACCGGCCAGGTTGTGTCTATTTGGACCGTTGTGGTCAGACCGCATTTCGTTTTTTCTCGTCAAAATCTCATATTCTGACTAATGTAGTACCATGACCCACATTTTAGCTATAATCCACATTATATAGAATTTTCATATGTTGTTTCAAATATATATGTGTGTGTGTGTGTAATTTTCTATTATTTATGGCGTCCGTTTTTTAAATCTGGTCCAACCAGTGGATCAATAAAACGATCGGTTCGCTATTCAGTCTGGTTCTGTAAACATTGACTATTAATGATTGTATTGATTTGATGATAGGCAAAGATGCATATAGAGAGTGGGGATATCCAAGGAATCATTGATCCGGCTCTTGGTAACGAATATGATATCCAATCAATGTGGAAGATAGCCGAAAAAGCCTTGATGTGTGTGCAGCCACATGGGAACATGAGACCATCAATGTCTGAGGTTATTAAGGATATACAAGATGCAATATTGTTGCACAGAGGGGTGGAAACAGTTGCGCGAAAAGGTAGTTCTGATGAAATGTCAAGACATACTATTTTGAACATGGGATCACTAGATTTAATGGCCAACGATCAAGATTTGTCGATTGATGAGTCGTTTACTCGACCCGGTCCACGATAGCATTGATTCTGTTACATATGTTCAATGTCTGATTATTAAAATAGAAGTTGTCTGTTTTGTAAGGATGGGTTTGTAGTAGTTAGAATGGTGGTGTGGTGTTCATTTCTTGTACTTTGGAGGTGTATTTTGTGGTCAGTTTTGTAAGGTTTTGTAGTTGTAGGGGTTTGGGTGTATATTTGGAGTCAAGTTTTTTTGGACCAAAGATTAATGTTTATAAGGGTATGTTAGGTAAAACTAGCTGGTGGCTGGAAGCTGGTGATTGAAAGTTGGAAGCTGTAGCTTTTTAAATATGATTGGGTGTTTGGCAGAGTATTTGGAGCTTTTAATAAAATGTATAAAATGACCATAATTGGCATTAATTAAAAGCTTGTATGCATGTTTTTTTTAATGATAGAACGGGTATTTGTATCATTTACTCATTAAAAGTTTGTAGTTAGTAAGAACTTTTTCTTAAACGCTAGTATTAGTAGCTTTTCAGTATAGAGTTTTTTCTTATAACCTAAAAGTTTCAAGCTCCTTCAATCAGACAAGGCTTTTTTATTGAGTAGGAGTTTTAAAAAAAAAAACCAAACTTGAAGCTTAAAGCTCTTAAAAGTTTCTTGCCAAACATACCTAAGTTTTAATAGGAGAGTAGGAGAAGATAACGTTTCTATTAGACTATGTGTTGTGGCTCAAGTGGGCCTAAATATTATCATATCATAGATTGTCAACTGGGCGCTGACGTGCCATTGGGTAAAGCCTCAATACTGCTCACTTGATCCTATTATGGCTCAAGGTGAGCAATGCCTTTTTTTAAACATTAATAAATAAAATAAAAAAACATTACACTAAAAAAACTACATTAGATAAAAACAAAAACAAAAACATAGTCCTAAAATTATAACACCTAACGTAATGTTGAGCGTAACATTTGCCATGCCGAAATATGATGAAATTTTGCCCAATCTCATAAAGATACTCGACGTGAGTAAATGCTATGCTCGTTCGAAGTTTTTACAATTCGTTTTGAGATCCTCGTACTTGTGGGAGATTTAATCACAAGTACGTTGGGTTCCCCCGACGAGCTTACCAAACTCCACTAGCACTTTACCCCATTGTGGTCCTCGACTTTGAACACCACGACTAGTCGATGGGCCATCGTCGTGCACTTGATTGTACGCAATTATCAACGCGAATTCCTCCTCTTCAGTCCATTGCACCGTGATTTTGGTTGTAGTAGGAGAAAATGAATGTGATTGTAGAATTAAGTGAATGCTGAAGAAGATGATGAAAAATGGTAAAACTGAAAGGTTATGTGTATAAATATATTAAACGAAAATTGATTTAAAAAAAGATTTTGAAACGGTCATATTGCCGTTAGCGGACGCGATGAGAGTCGCGTGTGCGGTCACGTGAGGTGGTTGTCGTGTGTGCAAACCACATGGCTCGTTGGTTGGCTCGCGAGCCACAACAGATAGTCTTAGGGATAAGCATGTCTTCAATTCACCGAGCTCTATCGTCTTCAATATCAATTCCAACCGAGCTCTACCGTCACAACCTCCGACCGAACTCCACCATGGTTCGTTGGACCGAAGAAGAGGAGGAGGTTGTCTTGCTAACCGCCTACACTGAGGTTAAGGACACACCGACTCCATCGCGACCAACGTTTTGGCCTTGTGTCCTAGCTCACTTCAAGGAACTAGTGTGTGACACTAACCGCACGACCGATTCCCTTCATCGGAAGTGGGTCGACCTTTTCAAGAAGTGCGAGCGCTTTAACACCCTACATCGAAGAACTTTGATGGAGGAGGGTGCGAAGACGCAGAATGACGTGACAATTGGGCTCACCCAAATCAAGCACTAAGCTTGGTACGGTTCCGAGTTTCCCCACATCTTGTTGTGACAATTTTTGAAGACCCGCCTTGATAATTAGTTTTTATAAGTTGAATTGTCTGTGTTTTTTTTAGTTTAGTTTTGTGTTTGTGTTTAAATGTATTTTTAGTTTTTTTAGTAATTATGTATAACAGTAATGTTTTATATAAATGTGTTTTTATTAATTTTATGTGTTTTATAATGAAAAATAAAAAAATGAAAAACAAAAGTAGGTAGGCATTGTAGCCTGGATTGCTTGCCACCATTGATTTGGTAGTTCAAGATAGTCTTTGGTTTAAAAAGACAAAATTTACTATTTGTTATTGATGCAATAGATGTTAAAATACACTCGCAAGTTCAATTTTCTTGCATGTAATTCCACAATAATAAAATCGTCAAACAGATGATTTACTCTTCCAACAAATTTGAAGTTCTCTAAAATTAATCATCTTTCACTATTAGAGTGATGTAATTACCAGTACGTATTTTATTATGTGTGAACCGTCGAACCAAGCTGAATTTTTTTTATACCCGAACATATGAAATTAGAGAATTAAAAACAGTAAAACCACCGAGAAAAAAATCCTGAATACGTCACTAGGTTGAGTGTTACGACCCATGCACCCACACGTTAAACGCAATTTTATTAATAATTAATAATTAATATTAATAATTAATAATAAATAAATATATAAGAAATCCAAAAGTCTAATAATAATATCGATTAGCACAACCAACCAAAAGAGAGAAGAAAATTAAAGTAAACCAAACCAACGGTGTTGATAAATCTTGGCTTTGCATCTCAATCGTCTCCTTTCTCCTTCCTTCTCCAGCGTCGGATCGGATCTCTCTTCATCCATCTTTCGCGCCCAAATTTCTCCCTCCATAAACAACAGGCAACCCATCCCTCATAATTAAATACTCCTTCCATTCTTTCTTTATCTTTTTTACATTTATATATATCTGTCATCTATAAACACCCTTCTTTTCTCATTGTCTCTCACTTAATAATATTATGTTGGGGTTTTTTTTAAACACTGTCTAGTTGTTATCTTTGTTAAAAAGTTTTAATCTTGATGATGGGTTTGTTCTTTATTTTGTGGTTTCTTGAAATTTAGGGTTTTTGGGTTTTTTTTCTTGTTAATGTGTGTCTCAATTAATATCATGTTGGGTTTTTTTTAAACAGTGTCTAGTTGTTATCTTTGTTAAAAAGTTTTAATCTTGATGATGGGTTTGTTCTTTCTTTTGTGGTTTCTTGAAATTTAGGGTTTTTGGGTTTTTTTTCTTGTCAATGTGTGTTTCCATTAATATCATATTGGGTTTTTTTAAATAGTGTATTATTGCTATATTTGTTAAAAAGTTTTGATTTTGATGATGGGTTTGTTCTTTATTTTGTGGTTTCTTGAAATTTAGGGTTTTTGTTTTTTTTTTCTTGTCAATGTGTGTCTCAGTTAATATCATGTTGGGGTTTTTTTAAATAGTGTATTATTACTATATTTGTTGAAAAGTTTTGATTTTGATGATGGGTTTGTTGTTGATTTTGTTTTCTTGAAATTTAGGGTTTTGGGTTTTTTATCTGTGTAGTCTAAACTTTAATGGGTACTGAAATTAATCTCATTTAGGAGCTTTGAATGGTGTCTTGTTGCTTTATTTGTTAAAAAGTCTTGATCTTGATGATGGGTTTGTTGTTGATTTTGTGGTTCTTGAAATTTAGGGTTTTGGGTTTTTTAATTGTGTAGTTTAAACATGAATGTGTGTTGGAATTAATATCATGTAGGGGTTTTGAATGGTGTCTTGTTGCTTTATTTGTTAAAAAGTTTTGATCTTGATGATGGGTTTGTTGTTGATTTTGTGGTTTTGAAAATTAGGGTTTGGGGTTTTCAATGGCGGAGGGTCCGGTAAGTCCAGGTGGTTGTGGGAGCCATGAGAGTGGAGGAGACCTGAGCCCTAGGTCATCAAATGTTCGAGAACAGGATCGGTTTTTGCCGATCGCGAATATTAGTCGGATTATGAAGAAAGGGTTACCAGCTAATGGCAAAATGTCTAAGGATGCAAAGGAGACTGTTCAGGAGTGTGTTTCTGAGTTTATCAGCTTTGTCACTAGCGAGTAAGTCGACGCTTGTTTTTAGGTTTTTTATTGATTGGTAGGTTGTTGTGGGCATATAGCTTCGTATATTTGGGTGGTTTGGATGTGTGTTTAAACTGTTAATTCTTTATAAGCAATCGATTCTGATTTTATGGTTATCTAGGGTGAAAAGAAACAGACTTGGCTAGAAAACTTGTAAGAAAAGTAAAGAACCGATTATTGAGACACTTTGTTACAATAAACTGTTGTAACTTACATGATTCTAAAAGCGCACTTTTAAACATCCATATTAAACTATGAACATAAGTGCATCAAGCTCTGTGTGAAAATGCGTACTTTATTTTGTGGAAGTTTGAACCTTCGTGATACGATGAAGGGTAATATTCACGTTAACTTGTTGTCTAGTTGAGGTTTGTGATATACTAGGTTTGTCACTAGCCAATAATATGTATATACTTGACTGTGTTCAATTTATAGGAATTGTGGCTCTTTTTAACCTTGTTAATTAATTGGCATGTTTTTGAGTGTTTATATTCTTATCTTTTGGTGTGTATCGATGCTGGCAAAAACTGTTACGTCTTTTGGGACTAGCAACTGATTCTGATTTCTGATTATGATTATTTAGGGTGAAATAAACAGACTTGGGTAATAACAGTTTGTAAGATAGCTGACTATTGAAACATTTTGTTTTAGTGAACTGTTACATGATTCTTAAAACGCACAACTAAAAACCCTTTTGAACATAAAGCATAAAGCTTTGCAGGTAAATTTGTACCTTTTATCTTGCAGAAAGGAATGAAGGGTCAGATTCAGGTTAATTCGTTGAACGGTTGTAGTGTTGTGATATACTAGTGTCTAGTATGTTGAAACCTAATGGACATCGCTTGATACTTATCTTTTTCATGTGTGTGTATTACATACACATATATATATGTATATATGTAATGTGCGTGTATATATGTTGTAAGTTGGTTAAGTGAGAAGAGTTCTATGCTCTTGAAGTAGAGATGCCTTACGAGATGTGTTTGTCGGAGAGCAAATAATTTTATTCGTGTTTCTTGGTGTTGAATGTGTAGGGCGAGTGATAAGTGTCAAAGGGAAAAGAGGAAAACTATCAACGGTGATGATCTTTTATGGGCAATGGCTACCTTAGGGTTTGAAGATTATATTGAACCACTCAAGTTATACTTGGGTAGATACAGAGAGGTAGCTTTTGTTTACCGATTTCTTTGCCAACTTAACGTATTTTCATTTAAGTTCATAATTGACCTCTCTCTTTTTGTTTACAAACATTTACTAATGAATTGATGTTTTTGTCAATTGTCATATGTTCCTGTTTGGATTGATTCGCAGATGGAGGTTAGTGAAGTTCTTTTGTTTCTCTTATTATTATTATTATTCAAAGATAGAAAAATGGGTGGGTTGAACGATTAGGTAACAGGTCAAACGGGTCGAGTCAGTTGTGTCCGACCGGTATTTTGTAGTTTCTTTTGAATATAATAATTAGCAATGCTCTGTGGCTATATATTGATCAGATTAGTTTTCTAAATACTTTTATATAATGTTGTTATTAACATAATAACCGATTCTTATGAACGCAATATAGGAGGTTTGAAGCGGTTAAAAATACTTAGGGTGACATCCAACATTCCAACCAGTTTGACCCGTCTCCAGATTGGAGATGCTTTAATGAACCCTTCTTTAAGTAAATGAATTGTAGTTATTGACTCTGCCGTTGTTTGAGCATTTTTTGTGCATAACTGTCGAGTAATATTTTCTTAAGGGTGACACCAAGGGATCGGCAAAAGGCCAGGAAGGACTGTCTAGGAGAGATGGGATGCAACCTGATCATAGTGCACAGGTTAGTATTACAAATTGCTTGTTTTAGGTATAATTATGCACGTGTTTATAGTCGCACAACACACACAGCCCTATTTATATAATTATGTACATTTATACGCACATTATATCAACGTTTTTGGAAGTAAAGAAAAGAAAGGTTCTTTGCATTTAAAAAGAGCGGTGGACTAATAAAAGTCAACAGCGGTGACTTTTTTGGGCCCTTTTATTCACAATTAACATTTGCGTAATTACCAAAATGTCACTGCCTTATCTAAGCCATTGGCTCTCTCCAATTAAGGGTCTAGAATCTAGATTCAGTTCACACATTTCTCGATTCCTCATAAGTAACTGATATATAAAAAATGACCGAGATTACTTAGGAAGTTCTAAACACTTGAATTCGATGTAACTACTGTTCCGAGCTGTTTCATTCGTTCGCTAAAGTTCAATATTAAATGATCCAATTTAGAAAAAACGTGTTGATATTGACATCCGTACTCACTAGAATGTTTTATAAATTCTATGCATGTAGCCATGTATTAATGCACTAATAATATCTAATCGAAATATTTGTGCTTTTCTGCAGCTTGCTCATCAAGGTTCCTATTTGCAGGGTCTGGATTATGGGAATTCACAGGTACCTTACCTGCGATTATCATTACGAATCTGTATAGTACCATATACATATACAATCATTACGAAGCTATACGTGTGTATTTCGCATAATTGATTACTGATATTAGGGGTTATGTGACACTTGACATTTGCAGGGTCAACATGTGGTTCCAATGCAAGGTAGAGATTAACATTTGGGGACTCAAGATCTGATATGATTAAGCTAAAAGGCAGTCGCCACAGCAGCAGGTCTTGTTCTAAACTCGAGCATCTACTTAGCGTGCTCTTGATACCTTGGACTCTGTACTCATAATTTATTGTAATTTAAACTATTCCGTGGATTTATAGAAAATTGTTGACTGTGTCTTAAGAGGTATTTAAGTGTCATTTTTAGTGCATTTCATTGATACTTTCATAGTCATGAACTGATAAAATAGTCGAGCAAATGACTTCAAATGGTTGCGTGAATATGCATCAGTAGGTCCCCAAATGCAGATATCTGGTTCGACTACAAATGTATTTTAGTGCTCTTTATTTTTCAAGTGCAAGTTGCTTAAATAAGCGAGAGAGATTTAGGACACGGCTGAGTCATGCAGTGGATGTGCTCGTTGAATTTTTAGCCACGTAGTCAAGTTGCGCAGCTGCACATCCCCTGTGCAACTCGACTGTGTGGTTCAGCAACATCCCAAGTCTTAATGGTTCTGCCTTAACCATTCCATTCAGAAGCTAAAACAAACGTGCTGAATGAACTGAATGCTGAATCATTCAGCTCTGAATGGTTCAGAGTCTCATTAAGAGTCTGACATGAGAAGATTAACCTCCCCTACACGACCCAAAAATTTGACGGGTAAATGTTGGTGAATTTTCTAGTCTAAATTCCAGGAGCATGAAAGTGACACCATTGCCTAAATTCATCAAGTCCTAAAATCAATTCTGCATAACTCATCGTCCATCGCTAGACAGAATTCAGGCTTCTCTACTCAACCTTTTCTTGCTGTAATGTTGATTAATTAGATTTGCTTTTGAATTTCAACATAGCTTCCGAATTGATTAAATTTTGATGTTCATTAATATGATTTGTTAAACTCTTGTATACGATTTCCAAATGAGGAAGAAGATCACGGGGCTACATAATTGTTGGAAATCCATAAGTGGAAGATGTTAAAAATATGTCATATTATAATTCAAGTATTAAACATGTAACATTGTGATACAAAATATTATATTATAAGTTTATTATTATTATGGGCTGTTTAGTTGTTATATTTTCAGGAGTCCAGCCCAATACAAAAAGGAGAGCTATTTGATGATTAAGTAACTTTGGCCCATCAAAGGAAGCCCATTCGTGGACGACTTAGAGTTGAGCTATATAAGCTCTTGTGATCAGATATTTTGTTTAGTTGTTCATTATTTTTTGTTTTACCTTTTCTCTCTCTATCTCTCTCTCTCTATATATATTCGTTCCAGAGACTTCTTCCTTAAAGTCTCATCTTCTTCGTTGTATTATCTTCGTCTGATTGTAAGTATTTACGATTTTATTGTAGTGTAACAACAACTAATTATTCATAATCAGTTGTTTACACAAGACATCTTGTATTATTATTCTCAGTGTGATTCTAGATGTGTGAGATCTTGTATTGTAATCTTTTTTTATGGTTGGTCTGTTTGTTTAGGTTGTTAGGGTATTTCTTTGTATTTTAGGAGTCATTGTATGTTCAGGGTTAAAACGTTTGGTTTGGGATAATAAATCGTGTGTTTGAAGTATTTGATATCATGTTTTTGACATAAACAACAAGATGATGCCTCTCCGAGTCACTACTTTGTGTGTTGTCTGTTTCGAATCATGATCCTACCCAAAGATGGATGATCAATTATTTTTTCTACTATTATTGGCTCATTGGTTGTCAACCTAACAATGCCAACGTGGCTGCGCTCCAGCAACCTCGGGTAGCTTTCAATAATTTCAAGTGAGAGGGGCATCCGTCTGCACGGTATTTCAGATACATGTATTACAGTATTGCCCATATGATAAGACAATCCCTTCCCAAATAGTGACACTTCAAGTGTATTGTAACCGAAGACCCTCAATTTGGTCGTCAAGCCCTGAGTTTATCTCGCAGTGCTGTTAAGACAAAAAATGATGACCGACCCCGCTTGACCACCATTGCTTCGAGAGAAGCTTTTAGCTTAACGTCAACCATTTCTCCCGAGAAGTCTTGCCTTACCGCCCCCGTGTTAACGATAATCTCTTCTACCTCAGTTGTCCAATCTCCGGGCTAATAATAATAACACTTTGAAGTTTGACCACCATATAATGTACCAGAGTGCACCACGACAGTAATATATCCGCTCTCCAACACCCCATTGACAACAACTCGCAATGCATCTTTTGGTTTTGAGAGATGCCTTGAATGATCTAATGTTTGGTTGACATCCTCAAGAAGAATTGGTCCCTCGTACCACTCAAAATCACTTGACTTCTCAGGTATGTTCCATCCAATCGAAGCCGATATGGGTACACAGGGAATCTCATCAGCAATATGCCCATATGCAGTTAATATACTGAATACTTGTAGTTTTAGTCTTTTGTAAACTTCTTCGGGATTGGAAACAAGATCCATCTACATCCAAAAAAAGTAGATAAACCCATTTACATGTGCAAATAAAAAAATATGATTTAAACACAATATTACCTTGTTGAAACACCAAACTAGAGGTTTGATGTGAAAGTAAAAAACCACCTCAAAATCCACGAAACGCTCCGTATTATCCTTGCTGCTATAAAAAACATACATCACATAGTCTGCAATGGAGACGTTAGAAAATACACAATTGGGGTCGATGAATCTGCACAAGTGAGTTGGCAAGTAATTTGTTAAGGTTGACTTCCCGGATTGCGTTAGACCCATGACAATAACATTAGAGGCCTTCGCCATTCTATCTACAATTAGGAAATGTGTTATACACTCACCATAATATACATTTTGTAGGATTGTAATTTGTAAACGTGAATCATATATTAAACATATATATATATATAGGGTAGGGTTCCTGTAGGAAAATGGTTTTGTGTAGGAAGTGTTTTGAACCATTAGATTTAAAGATGGATGGTGGAGATTAAAAGATAGGATGGTGTTTAAAATATAATTAATATATTAAAGAAATTAGGGTAGGATTGTCAATATGTGTTTTAAATGAGGGTATCAAGGTCATTATGTATCAAGTTTTTTAGAAACTGTTTAAATGCTTCCTACATTTATGATACCTCTCTCTCTTAATTATTGTTTTCAATAATATCATTCAAAGTCAAACATTCATCTTCACGAAACAAAAGCAATCATACACTTTATTTAGAGAAAACCAATTTCTCTCTCCTATTACTTTTGAAACCATTCTCATAATTCCTTAATTAATGCACACTAGTTTCTCTCTCATATCAGTTTTAAAACACCTCTACTGTTTTAAAACACTTCTACTGTGTTTAGTTTCAATATAAAACACTCCTTATTAATGCATACTAGTTTCTCTTTCATTATAAAACACTCCTGACGTTATTATAAAACACTCCTGATGTTAACCTTCTGCCATGACTTGAATAATCGAACAAGTGATAGAGATGGGTTATATGTTTGAAGAATCGAAAAAGTTTTTGGGTATTGATCAACTTATTTGATATGAATATCTTATGATTCTTATGAAAAATAATGAATAATTAGTTAATTTAGGATGATTAATCTTCATAAAAATCTAGATGTTAGTTGCTAATTTAATGGGTTTGTAACCCTAAAAAATGGACAAAAAGTCTATAATGCCCTTCATCTAAAGATTTAATCAGATTTGATTTAATGGTTGAAAATACTTCCTACACAAAACAATTTTCTTACCGGTAATGATCCGTTATATATATGAAAAATAATGAATAATTAGTTAATGGTTGAAAATACTTCCTATATATATATAAAACAATAAAAAACTAATTCCCTAAATATAAAAAATAAGCAGACCTCTCCGACTTCAATTTTATCTCTTTTGGCTTTTAATACTTTCATATCAGCTTCCACTTTCTCCTGTTTAGTTTTTTTTTCCTCAGCAAGAGAAAGCGGTCTTCTATGAGACTAGAAACAACAATAATACAAGTATTAAAAACTAAAAATTTACATTCTTTAAACTAAAGCTAAAATAACTCATCCTCGTCATTAATCTAAAACTACAAAGACTTAACCAAACCTTAGGGACGAAAATGACAATTAACTCCAAAATTTTTAACATCATACTTTCATTGGAAATACGTTGAAAATTGTGAGTTTCCTACGGGTTTTGACTTCTGTTTTATATAAATTAATTCTCTAGCAACAAACACTACACCAGCTCCATTGTTTGTTATTGGCTTTTGTTTTATATATATTCTTGAATTCCGCAACGGTTTTCCAGTTGGTATTGGAACGGTTCGTTACGTTATCCGTTCGATTTGTTACAGTATCGGTATCGGTATGATATGGGCGCTCGATATAGTAATCAAAATAAATATGCCCGACATGACAGTGACACATGTTTTACATCAATCTAAACCTAAAAAACTAAAAAACGGATATTGGACCAACACCAATACTGTTTTAGCCGCTCTCGGGTTCGATTTGTAGCTTACCACATAATATGTCGAGCTATAAACATCTTAAAAGCACAAAACTTTGCTTAAAAATTATATTGCAACCGGTTTCAAATCAATAAATATTGTAGCTGGTTTTCAGATATCTTGAAGCAAAAGAAGTGAAAAAGAACAAGAAAACAAAGTAAACCGCATATCTATGTCATTGGTCTAAGAAATTACAATTGAACAAAATTATTGTTAGGAGACAAAGTTATAAAAGCAAAATTAATATTCTCTCCCACATGCAAGAGACAAAGGTACAAAAGCAAAAAAGCAATCTTGTTTCCCACATGCAAGGTTTTAGGACCATGGATGGCGGCGGTGGTGGTGGGTGGCTGGGTGAAGGTAGTGAGCAGCGGTGGTTGGTGGCGGCGACGACAGTGGTGGGTTGTGACGATGGTGGTCGGTGGTGGTGGTGGTGGGCATTGGTGGTGGGTGGTGGGTTTTAGGGGGTGTTTGGGATTGATTATTCAAAACAGATTATGTGTTTTGTAAAAGCAGGGGTTGCGTTTTGGTAGCCTAAAAAACTGATTATCTGCGTTTTCAAAACGCAATCCAAACACTAAAAACTGATTATTTGCGTTTTCAAAACGCAATAATCTAAAAATCAGATTCAAAACGCAATCCCAAACACCCTCTTAGTGTTGTTGGTAAATGGTGAATAAGGGATGAAATGGAAAAAAACATGGGGGTGGATGGAATGGTTTTGAGGGAATGGAATGCCTTGTTGAATGGGTGATTCCATTCCATTAACCAACCAAACACACTATTTTTCATTACCCCATAATGGACCATTCCACTCCCCCTTCCATTCTATCATACTAAACACTACCTTTGGGTCTGTTTGGTATGGGGTAATGGAATGGATGGGGAAATGGAATGGACGAGGTAATGGAATGGACAAGGTAATGGAATGGATCATTACCATTCCATGTCTTGTTTGGTTGTCATGTGGGAATGAAACAAAACATTACTTTGTGTTGTTGGATATGCAGGAAAAGACCAAGGATAAAATCGGTAGTTAGTGGCGGTGGTAGGTGGTGGCGGCGGTGGTGGGTGGCCGTGGTAGTGGTGGGTAAAGGAAAATGTGATGAGTGACGGTGGCAGTTGGTAGAGGCGATGATGGGTGGGTGTTGGTGGTAGGCGGCGGTGGTTGATGGCAGCGGTGGTGGGTCGGTGAAGGTAGTGGGTGGCGATGGTTGGTGGCGACGACGATGGCGGGGTGGTGGCGGCGGTGGCGGGCGACGGGTGGCGACGGCGGGTGGTGGCGACAGCAGTGGGTGGTGACGGCGGTGGTGGATGTTGACGATGGTGGTGGGTGGTGGTAGTGAGTTATGGTGTTGTTACTAAAGGGTGAATGAGGGATGGAATGGAAAAAAAAAACATGGGGGGTGGATGGAATGATTTTGAGGGAATGGAATGCATTTTGGAATGGGTGATTCCATTCCTTTAACCAGCCAAACACACTATTTTTCATTACCTCGTAATGGTTCATTTCATTCCCCCGTTCATTCTATCATACCAAACGCTACCTTTTGTGTTTATTTTATTCTTGAAGTAACTAATATGTCTACCGTGATTAGATAAAGAAAGGAGAAAGAAAAGTCATTTGAGAAGTTGTATTGATTAAAAGTCTTTATACTTGTTAGTTATTCTTTTAGCAAAGTCCTCTCGATTTGATAAAGCACAAACCTTTGATGTTTATTATCGGCTGGATAATAAATAATGGTCTCTTGTAAGTGTTAGATAAAAACTAAAAAAATTTATGTTGTGATTTTATGTATTTATCATATAAAGCAGTAACTTATATAAAATATTAAATTGTAAAATAAAAGAGAAAATGGATTTTTGTAACTTAAACGGTCACTTAGTACATACAGTTTCAAGGTCGTGGCTGGCCCGTGGAGGCTTCCATATGGGACGTGACCTCACACATGCACCGCCCCTCAATCTTTCACAGCATGGCCACCGTGAGGCTCACCACGGGCCAAAACTCGAACGGTCCACATTAAAAAATAAATAAATGATAAATAGGGAAGGTGATTAGGATAGTGATTATACCCTATGGCTCACTCGGCATGTCACGTAGGATAAAATGTCCATGTCAGCATGCAATGTAGGGAAAAAATGTCCTGTTAGCATGCCACATAAAAAAATGTCACGTCAGCATGCCACGTAGGAAAAAATGTCACGTCATAGAAAAACTAACCGAGTTAGTGTTTGATTAATTTAGAAGTGACACAGGAAAAGTTGTTTAAATTACATAGTGGTGATGACAAATTTGATAGTTGTGAGTGACAAAGCCAATAAAAGATAATTTAGGTTATTAAAACCAGTTTTCCTAAATATAAACATATAAATTATCATTCTCTTTACTTTTTAGTAAAAGTTACAATGAAAAAAGAGAACGTGTGGTAATTTTCAATTCTCTAAATTAATAAAGAGACTTGTGGTGACTATGTTGGGTGGTCTTAAAGACTCGAAAATACTTTTACAAGGATTATGGGAGAATTTGGAATTGTACCCTTTTTTCAGTTTTTTAATAGTGACATTTTTCAAGTTTTGTCATGGATAAAAATTAAATTAAAATTACTAATATCCAAAATTATTTTTGTTTTTATACTTCCTTTTAAGTGACTTGATTAATTTTTATATTTTATCATTTATTAGTAGTATCCCCTTCTAAGAGCATTCACAGTAGCTTCCCCATCCCCCATTCCCTCACAAACAATCACAACCACATATTACACTAAAAATCATTACAGTTTCTCTCTCCTCCACTCACAACTACTTTCAACAAATACTAAAAAATAAATACACTTTCCAGTTTTCCTCAAAAGATTCCCAAGTAACCCCAGTTATACCGATCAACAGTGAATTCCCCATTTTTCTTCACTCACAATCACTCACACCCACCCCATATAATTTTAGAGACATACTCACATAAAATGAGGGAGCTACTGTAGTTAAGCTATATACCTACTTTATAAAAAGTTAGAGCTATATATCCACTAAAACCCCATAGCTTAGCCGCTTTATCTCTATAATAGAAACCTTCATGGAGTTTGATTCACTTTCTGTAAATTGGTTCTTCATTACTTCTACTTCTTTCTCATGTGTATCAAGGATAATAGTAGCATACACAACGTTTTTCTAAGCTTTAAATTGAGAAGCCACATTCAATAGGTATGCAACTTGTTTAATTTGTTACCCATCTTACATAAATCTCATTATAATCTAACACATTGATTTAAAACTATACCATGTTTGAAAAGGTGTCGACTTATTTATTCAGGTAGAACTAAAGTAAACATGTCAAACAGGGTACAAAAATCTGTTCAAACTCTTAGTTGTTTATTTGTTTTGTGTAAATTATTTATTTATTTATTAAGTTAAAGTTCTTTAACTGCAAGATCATTGATGTCTCTTTTGTAAACAGACATAATGAGCCTCATAAATAAACATGTATATAAACAAAAGTTGTTGGGTATGATATAAATGTTATATCAAAATGTCAAAATTGAGGACTATGCATGTAATTTTTAAAAGTTGGGGCTAAGAGCAAACCATAGGGACTATTCGAGCAATTCTCTCTATTGAAAACTATTTCAACATTCTTGGAAACTAGAAACGCTACAGTAGTCATAGATAAAGTAGCTTTACTCAAAAAAAAGTTGTTAAAAAACAAACAAGTCTAACAGCAAAGTCTTTTACGTCACCCAACATTGCTGCATCTAAAGCTTGATGTTTTCCTGCCCACTTTTTCTTCTTACTCTTTTTCTTGGTCTTTTTCTTATTTGTCTTGTAGAGGTACATTCTTTACCAGCCTCTTCTGTGGTGGAACTTGCTGCACCAGTATCTTCTGTAATGGGACTTGCTGAACCGGCATCCTCTTGAAATGGGAGTTGTCGTACCGGTTCCTTCTTTAATCGAACCTGACGCGCTATATTCCCAGGAAGAAAGACCTGGCCCTAAGATGTCATTCGCCACGTGTGTTATGAACCCAACAGCTAATACTTTTTCATTCGGACCAACTAGGAATTCCCGCCCCAAGGACGGATACAGCAAATGTTTCCAAGGCCAAGCGAATGGGACGAACGGGTGAAAATTGAATAACCGCACTATTCCCAACAGTCAAAGTCAGAATATCATTGTGGTTGACTTCCCGGAGTCTCTGAAAAGCCTTCAATTTGGTGTTGTTCGACTGCTACCCGATAAACCAATGGTGGTAGAAAAATTCATGGATTACCCAACATTAGGGCGCATTATGCTTCTGGAGAAGTCTAACAGAAATGTTGTCGCATTGGGTATTATAACAGACGTTGAGAAAAGGTACGACAGCCCTCCAAGTACTGGTTCAGAAGATGAGGTTTCTATAAGGACAGGGCAGGAAGATAGTGCTTCGGTTGAGGAGGTTAGTCCATCTACACATAGAGGAGAAGGGAGTAAGAATTTGAAAATGAAGAAGGGTGGTTGGCATTAAAGTCTTAAGGATTTGAAGGAGATTAATCAAAGGTATGAAATATGAATTCCACTTTTGTTTTGTTCTTTTAAACAGCCTAGTTCAATTCAAGATATTGTTCTCAGTATGATATGGTGTTAGTGTTCTAATATTACTTTACATGTCTATATAATAATACAATCTGGCGGTGGTTCTGTTCTAAAAGAGTGTTGTTGTTCCAATGATGGTTTTCTATTATAAATAGTGTTTGTTCCCAATGGTGGTTTTCTATTCTAAATGAGTAAATGGTGTTGCTGTTAATTCATGCGTAGTGGGCGTTTTGGGGGGCTTTATGGGGCGTTTTGGCCACCCATAGTGCCAGGAACACCGCCCCCACCGGCGCTATGGGGGCGTTATAGCTTTATAGGGCAGCTCGTTATGGAGATGGCGAGACAAAGAACCTTGGGAGAAGGAAAGGGACGTTGGTATATGATCGTTGAACGGTCATTTTAATAATAAAAAAAAGTAAATCAATTAAAAGGAAGGGGTTTGTTCTTGGCCATTGATGAAGAAGAATCTAGGTTCATCAACTGCAGCAAAGATTAACCCTCTATTGGCACCACTAAGCCTTTGATTTACATACATTTCAATATTTCAAGAGAAAAATCTTCGACGAACTGGGAGTCGTCTTTTATTTGCAGCAAGGGACCCAATTTTCAATGACAAGAGCAAATCTATATCTATATATATAATAAAAGAAAGCAATTTTAATGGCATGGCACTCAAGGAAGCATTCTCCTCCTTGAGTGTACCATGTGTCATGCCATGTGGCAAATTAAAAAATAATAATAATAATATAAAACCTACTCTACTAAAATTAAATTGAGTTATTTTAGGAAAAAAGAATTTAAAAATAAATTTAAATTTTTCTCTCTTATGTTTTCTCACATAATTTTTAAACGTTAATATCTTTTATATACGAGATTTTTTAAAGAAAAAAATTACACCAAATTAACGAGCGTTTTATTATCTTTCCAACGAGTACCATAGTGCTATATAAAAAACGGAGAAAAAACGACTATTTTTTATGGGGCTTCATTCATACAGGAAAAAAAACAAAGTGTTCAGGTTATTCATTAATCATGTTTTTTCTTTTAAATCAGGTTCTTATCTATGATGTTGAAATTCAGGCCAATTGTCATGGATTCATTGGAATTTTACTCTTCTAAAGATGCATAGGTATACTTCATCAATAGAAGCTATGGGAAAGAATTACGCAACACTGCAACACATGGTGTCACCTTATATCAAGGTTATTTTTTTATTTATTTTTTTATTTATTTAATTATAAGAGTAATAATTATTACGATTACTATTAGTATTATTATAATTATTATATTTTTCAACCCCGGGACCCTCCCGGGATAAAATCTAGTATATAATAAAAGAAAGCAATTTTAATGACATGACACTCAAGGAGGCATTCTTCCCCTTGAGTGTGTCATTTGTCATGCCATGTGGCAAATTAAAAAAAAAGCAAATAATAATATAAAACCTAATCTACTAAAATTAAATTGAGTTATTTTAGGAAAAAAGAATTTTTAAACAAATTTAAATTTTAATCTCTTATGTTTCCTCCCATAATTTTTAAACGTTAATATCTTTTATATACGAGATTTTTTAAAGAAAAAAATTACACCAAACTAACGAGCGTTTTATTATATTTCCAACGAGTACCATAGTGTTATATAAAAAATGGAGACAAAAACGACTATTTTTTGTGTGGTTTCATTCATACAGGAAAAAAAACACACAAGGTGTTCAGATTATTCATTAATCATGTTTTTTCTTTTAAATCAGGTTCTTATCTACGATGTTGAAATTCAGCCCAATCGTCATGCTATCATTGGAATTTTACTCCTTTAAAGATGCATAGGTATACTTCATCATGAGAAGCTAGGAGAAAGAATCGCGCAATACTGCAACACATGGTGTCACCTTATAGCAAGGTTATTTTTTTATTTATTTAATTACAAGAGTAATAATTATTACTATTAGTATTAGTATTATTAGAATTGTTATATTTTTCAACCCGGGACGCTCCCGGGGTAAAATCTAGTATGTAGTATGAAGTGGTGGAGAAGATGAAAAATTGTGAAGTTGACGGCTGCTCTTTTCTTTGTGTGTGAACTTTAAACCTAATAATGGTTTTGATATAACTATAATACTTGGGTTTTCATGGGCTTTTTTGAAAGGGCTTTTGAGTAATAAAATGGGCTTAAAGTAAATTGTTCATAATAATAATAATAACAGTTGTTTAAAAGCAAAAACTTATTTTTTAATTTTGTGGGTTAGTATTGATTTCTACTCTCACTCTATCTACACACATAAGAGTAAACTATTATTTTCGTCTCATTTGTTAAAAATCGCCACTTCAATCCAAAAGAATTTTCTTGCCATTACTGTCCCGGCGTTATTAAAACATGTCAGTCATTCAAAATGTTAACCTTAGTTGAAAAAAGGTTATGAACATGTCTTTTGGTATATAATAAACTTGATGGTTTAATTTTATGGTATTTACCAGTTACTGAATGAGGATCATGGCTGCAATGTTATGAACATGTCTTTTAACTTCCTTATAGATGCAGTTCTGTAAGGCTCCAAATCGGCTGAAATATGCTGTTTTGAACCTTGCCCATGTCAAATATGTGGTACTAATAGGCTGCAAATATGCTGTTTTGAACCTTGCCCAAAACTTGTCCAAAAGTGGTCAAATATGCTGTGTTACCATTAATCTGTTATCGTTCCAAACCTTGCCCAAATGTTCATACGAATAATACCATACACACTTTTAACAACATAAAACCTGCAAAACATCCGAGATAAATCGAAGTAACAACATTTAAACAACATAAAATCAAACAGTTTAATGCATGTAAGAATCTTGCTATAAGAAACACCATAACATCTGTTGCATCAAACTTCAAGTAATATATTAAAATGTTACACAAAATAAACCGACTTATATGATCACTCATAATCTTCAAACAACCTCCCTATTCTCATTATGTTCACTTACCGAAAATGGAAAGTTGACAGTTTTCTCGTTGGCCTCCATACTAGTAGAGTTCTTGTCAGCAAATGGAATCCTTGAGCCATCAGTTTTTGCTTTATTATCATCCTCCACAACAACAAAGCATTCATTAGATATTACCTTGGAATCATTGTCTCTCGAATTGGGTCGTTTGTTTGAATCCTTGTCCACGTTATGAGACGGGTTTATGCAGACATTCAAACTTGCTTCACTCTTATGATCCGAAGCATCAGATGTTGTAATGTTACTTTTGGTTTTTGGTTTGGATATTGGCTGTTCTTGAGATGGTTTAGGAACGGTTTTTTGGGGATATGGTTTAATGTTTGCATGAGTTACAGCCGCTTTAGGTGGTGGAATCTTTCCAAATTTACCACCGTTTGAGCTTGTTGGACCGGTTGGCAACCTAGATTGAGATCTTATGCCTCCAGTTGGGGTACGAACACCTGTTTTTCCCTGCATAAGTGCATAACAGATATCGTAAGCATCTAAAGTTATGATCACCATGTTTGCATGTCTTTCGAAAAGAACAAGAAAATAAGGGGAAAAAAATATTAGAAGAAACAGGGGTGGCAATTCATGACATGAAATTATCGGTTTAGGATCAGGTCTAATAAAGATGCGTTCAGGTTGGGTTTGTGGATAAATAGGTGGATCCGCCAACCCGCTCAAAGGTAAAATCTAAAACTTTAAAAATTATCAAAACTAACCCCATCAAAGAACCCGATCTTGGGTGAAGGCATGCGAAGTCCCGTTGGTTGAACAGCAGGAGGCCGAGAAAGTGAACCGGTTTGACTTCCATTTTGATTTGAGATTCGAGGCGTTGGAAGATTACTCAAAGCTGGTTGGACAGAGGTATCACTATCAAAAGATCTGTAAGAAACACTGGTGTCTATACTGCTGCCTCTTGATTCAGGAGACCAATCACTTATGGAACTTGCAGGCGATATACTTGAAGAAAGATTAGAGCCAACGGATGGCGGTTTATGCATGCTAATCCTTGAAGGCGTTTTAGGGATAACCGATCCAGCTGTAAGTTTAGCAGATCTGGGATCAACTTTTTTTCTTGATAAGTTTACTTTTACATCAGTTCCTGAAGAGCAGCTACTGGATGATGAAGATGGTCTTGTCGGGTCTGTTTTGAGTGTGGCTGAAGAACCCGCAGAAGATGATTTGGAACTGATTGAAGGCTTTGGCACAGCCCTTCGGGGGCCAATTACTCCGGTTACCTTTGATCCTTGTATAGTGGTTGGTTTTGCTGTTTGGGTTCCTTTCTGTGTGACTGTAACATTCAACATGAAAATGAATGCAAATCAAATTGGAAAATAACCAAAATGTAACAAAAATATTTAAATTTGACCACTTTATACTTAATTATGAATTTGAAACTAAGGGGGTGTTTGGGGTTGCGTTTTGAAATGGATTTTTAGATTATTGCGGGGTGTTTGGGGTTGCGTTTTGAAATGGATTTTTAGATTATTGCGTTTTGAAAACGCAAATAATCAGTTTTTAATGTTTGGGGTTGAGTTTTGAAATGAATTTTTAGGCTAACAAAACGCAATAACCTAAAAGTAGCTCCACCCCTGCTTTTCCAAAACGCATAAGCTGTTTTGAAAAATCAATCCCAAACACTCTCTAATTTGGACTCAAGAGTAAGCAATTGAAACTACTTAGAACTAAACTTGTACAGTTTTGGACGAAGTCAATTTTGGTACAACCACAGGGACATAACTGTAAGTTTCTATGATAAGAATGAATATTAATGTTACCATGAGCTTTCTTTGCAATATCTTGATCCTTTTTTGCATGATTAGCACTCAAAGAAGCTCTTTTGGTTAATGCCGAGTTGAAATTCTGGTTCAAGTTCAGCCTGTTGATCATCTTAGGTTGTGGAATTGATGAAGCGATGTCTTTTGTTCTTGCACCAAGCTTCATTCAAACATATCAAACACAAAAACCGATTATCATTAGAATAAAACTGATATTTAGCATCTACAATCTAGAGGTGGAAGCAATATGGACTGGTCTTTTTTGTATTGATCCAAAGCACCTTTTGACCAAATATATAAGTAAAACTAGTATACCAAATATAATTATAGAAACTATAATAATATAATTTCATGTATTAACATTACAGTTTGTGCGACTTTCAATCCTTCCTGGGTTTTAAAAAGCGCGCCTCAGGCGCATCAAGGCGCAGCCTAGGGCGCCTCAGGGCTTTGCACCTATCCTTTTTCCCAAAGGCGCGCGCCTAAGGCGCTTTTTTGTCAAAATTTCAGTCGCTTTTCACCTGAGGCGCGCGCCTCACGTACACATGGTATTTTTTATGCATAAAAATGTTGTACCTTTGTGTTTTTGGCTTGTACATATAGGTAAAATCTCATAAAAACCTTATTTATAGCTATATTTTGGGTAAATGAAGCTAAAAACTTATGGAATATATAAAAAAATTTATATAATTAGTGTGCGCTTCGGGTACAAAAATCCCACGCTTTTTGCGCTTCGCGCGATGCGCTTAGACCTCTTCGCTTTTGTGCGCCTAGCGCTTTTTAAAACCAAGAATCCTTCAGATAGAAGCATAACTGAAATTGACAACAATATTTTTCAAGCATACTACTCAAAGAATAAAAGTAACATACCCGTTTTCCAGAATCATGATCGACCTTCTTAATTGCTGTAGGAAAAACAGAACACAACATATAAATGTGATTTGAACTTAAACGTATAATATAAACCAATTACTAACAAACAGAAACAGGAAGATATTAAAGCAGTTGGCTTTCATCTATAGTATAAAATGTACACTCACCGCTGCTAATTTTTGGTTGAGACTCTTTCTTTCCTGATGACACCTTGATACTTGAATTATTAAGGTTAGATGATTTATTAGACTTCTGGATTGAAGCTCTAATATCTACAAATAATTCAGCTTCAAGGCAATCAAGTGACAGATTATCACTTTCAAATGTGGATATTGAATCCATTGATTTGCATACTTCCTCTTCGATTCCTGGCAACTGATGTTTTACCCCCTTTCCACCTCCTTCAATCATAGTTGACGGCTCAGCTGCATCAAGAACATCAGTATACAACAAATAAATAAACATAAAGATGTGATTTGAACTTAAATCTATAATTTATACTAATTACTAAGAAATAGAAACAAGAAGACAGTAAAGAAGGTTGTTTTAATCTATTATATAAAAGGTATACTCACAACTATTAACTTTTGGTAGGGGATCTTTCTTTCCTGATGATGACACCTTGAGACTTGAATTATTAGTGTTAAAAGATCTATTAGATTTCTGGATTGAAGCTCTAATATCATCGAATAATTCAGCTTCGAGGCAATCAAGTGACAGATTATCACTTTCAAATGAAGAAATTGAATCCATTGATTTGTATACTTCCTCTTCGATTCCTGGTAATTGATATTTTACAGCCTTTTCACCTCCTTCAATCATAGTTGACAGCTCATCTGCATCAAGAACGCCTGTGTACAACAAAGAAAGTGATTCTAAGAATGAGAAAGATTAACGGAATATTTGGATCCGTGCTTTTAAAGTGGTTATGTGATAATAATTATAATTAGATAATAACTTATAGACTTATAGCATACCATCATTGGTGAAAAATGCACTGTCCCAAGCTAAACTTTTGCGTAAGTTGAACTTTCCATTTTTTCTTGACTTTTCGGGTTCTGGTGTTTTAATCAGTTTGGGCATTTCTTCGATATCTTCACTTGTAGATTTATCAGCTTCAGTCTCAGCTGTTCTTGTTTGCTCAAAACCTGTCTCATTAAGGGGTCCTGGATAAAGTACGAGTAAATTAGTAAAATTAAGCTAATAACATAAGCTGCATCAATTAAAGTTTCTGAAAATGCCTATCAAGTACCAAGTAAGAATTACCATCTCAAAAAACTGTTTATGATCAAAAACATTATTAATCACACCTATAAACATCTTCAAAGTTCAAAGCCAATAATTCAATGCTAGCATTCGAAATGATTTGTCCACATCAACAAGCGAATATTACTATTTAACCACACATGAGAACATATTTTCATACTAATACATGTTGGATTTCATTGTTCTTACACCACATAAACTCAAATTATGCACCCATCAATCTAGTATCACTCATCATCATTTAATGTAAAAACATAAAATTCCATTAATTTAAATTAACCAATATATAAATGTAACAGTACAATGAAGTTGTATTCTTATCCAAATACTTAAGCACTGCTTGACCGATTCTTCCATGACTCATAACACATAATTATACCAAGTGTATCTTTTCCTAAGCCCATATTAATCAGTACAAGTCACTTAACTTGATACAAATCTGCTCAGTTAAGCAAAAGGGTACGGGGATTATCATGGTGACACGTGTTATGATACACCGTTTTCTTGGGCAATACCAAGCATTATCTTTCGATTCGCCTAAAAGGAGCTCACAAGTTTGTTTTTATGAGCTCCTTCCTCGTGGTCAAACATAATTCAATACCATTTACTGCTAGACCAAACATAATTCAATTTCATTTACATGGATCCACCTAAAGATCAGTTACACATTTAATCAAACAGTTTGCGGGCGCAAATCGCGAAGATCACATCCCAGTTTCAAGAACCAATCCAAACAATTAGCTCTATTGTTTGCTAATTACATATTGTTATTTTCTTTTACCCTACTCAAATTGTGTCCCTAATAATAATAACTATTAGATCATCCCCTAGAAGCTATATCTTAAATTTATTTACTTTTATATAAAACCAATAGCTATAATAAGGACGAACATAACCTTGAAATTAAAACCCCTTTAGTTAAATCAAACAACAACAAAAAAATAAAATAAAATAAAAATAAAAGAAATAACCTGAAGCGGCGATTAAGAGGTCTTCGGAGTGAGATAAAACGTTGTCGTTTTTGGCGTCTTCCATCTCACGGATTGATAAAATCAAAACCCTAATCTTTAATCTTGATCTGAATGTGTGTGTGTGTGTTTGTAAAAGGGAGTGTGAAAAAGAGTGGAATGAATATTTGAATTTAGAATAATAATACAAGGCGGTATGCTCAAAATTATTAGAACGTTAAAACATGGTAGAATTACAACTTTCTCCCTCCACTATGCGTCAAATTACGTACTTTTTTTTCTTTTTTCATGAATAAAATAGGATAATTTCTAGGCCTGTAAACAAACTGAAAGAACACGAACAACATGTTTGTGTTTGTTCATGTAACTTTAACCGAACACGAACACATAATCGAACACATTTTTGTGTTCGTGTTCGTTTATGTTCGTTCATCTAAAACCTAAACGAAAAGTTCATGTACGAACAAAAACGGACGTTCACGAACATAATAAATGTAAACGATTTTGTTTTACTAAAAAACCCAATTGCTAACTGGTTATGTTTATAAAAGTAGCTAAAGCCTCATTTATGTTTATATTTATTTAAATATAACTACTTATGTAACTAATAAAATTTAAACGGACGTTCATGAACATAAATGAACGAACACAAGTTTGTTCATGTTCGTTCATTTAATTAAACGAACAAACTTCTTTGTTCGTGTTTTTTCGTTTGTTAAATAAACAAACATAAACAAACTTTACGCCAAACAAGTTTACAAACAGTTTATAAACATTCGGTTCGCTTACAGACCTAATAATATCATGATAGTGAAATAAAAAGGTAAAAGTTCATGTTACATAAGAAGCATCTTTATGTTTTAGGTTTGTCATCTCTCATTGAGTAATTTATATACTCCCTTCGTTTCAATTTAGATGTCCATCTTTCTATTTTTTGTTGTCCCAAATTAAATGTTTATTTCCAAAAATAGAAATGCAATTTCCACTTTTGCCCATAAAAGACAAAACACAATCAATATTTGAGAAGATTATTGTCATTTTACAACATACAAACAAAAGATTTCTTAATATATGTGTTTGTGGGCTCATGACATTTAAATTGGAACGAAGAGAGTAGTATTAAATAACAAATGCTTTGTGCATTGTGGGCTTGTACGTTGTGCTTAATTGGTGTTTTGTGTTTAATAGGGTTGTAACTTTGTGTACAACTTCTTCAATGCTTTTAATCCTATGACTATATAAGCGGTTATTTCTCTCTCCTCAAATCCCCTGTCGATACACTCTCTCTGCTACTTTGCCGCCCCACTTCGATACCCTACTCTGCAGTCCCACGCTTCTACATGCAGCAGCCTGTTCTTGGACACGCCGATGGTGGTACAATGGCTAGTGGCGTCACTGGTGGAGGTGTCGGTGGTGGTAGCGGCTGCTAGCGGCGACAACGCCGCGTTTCAGGTGGTCTTGCGGTGGCGACACCATTTCTTTAACACGATACTTTGAAAAGGTACGTAAACGATTTTGTGTTACTAAAAAACCCAATTGCTAACTGGATATATTTATAAAAGTAGCTAAAGCCTCATTTATGTTTATATTTATTTAAATATAACTACTTATGTAACTAATAAAATTTAAACGGACGTTCATGAACATAAATGAACGAACACAAGTTTGTTCATGTTCGTTCATTTAATTAAACGAACAAACTTTTTTGTTCGTGTTTTTTCGTTTGTTAAATAAACAAACATAAACAAACGTTATGCCAAACAAGTTTACAAACAGTTTATAAACATTCGGTTCGCTTACAGACCTAATAATATCATGATAGTGAAATAAAAAGGTAAAAGTTCACGTTACATAACAAGCATCTTTATGTTTTAGGTTTGTCATCTCTCATTGACTAATTTATATACTCCCTTCGTTTCAATTTAGATGTCCATCTTTCTATTTTTTGTTGTCCCAAATTAAATGTCTATTTCCAAAAATAGAAATGCAATTTTCACTTTTTCCCATAAAAGACAAAACACAGTCAAGATTTGAGAAGATTATTGTCATTTTACAACATACAAACAAAAGATTTCTTAATATATGTGTTTGTGGGCCCATGACATTTAAATTGGGACGAAGAGAGTAGTATTAAATAACAAATGCTTTGTGCATTGTGGGCTTGTACGTTGTGCTTAATTGGTGTTTTGTGTTTAATAGGGTTGTAACTTTGTGTACAACTTCTTCAATGCTTTTAATCCTATGACTATATAAGCGGTTATTTCTCTCTCCTCAAATCCCCTGTCGATACACTTTCTCTGCTACTTTGTCGCCCCACTTCGATACCCTACTCTGCAGTCCCACGCTTCTACATGCAGCAGCCTGTTCTTGGACACGCCGATGGTGGTACAATGGCTAGTGGCGTCACTGGTGGAGGTGTCGGTGGTGGTAGCGGCTGCTAGCGGCGACAACGCCGCGTTCCAGGTGGTCTTGCGGTGGTGACACCATTTCTTTAACACGATACTTTGAAAAGGTATGTAAACGATTTTGTTTTACTAAAAAACCCAATTGCTAGCTGGTTATATTTATAAAAGTAGCTAAAGCCTCATTTATGTTTATATTTATTTAAATATAACTACTTATGTAACTAATAAAATTTAAACGGACGTTCATGAACATAAATGAACGAACACAAGTTTGTTCATGTTCGTTCATTTAATTAAACGAACAAACTTTTTTGTTCGTGTTTTTTCGTTTGTTAAATAAACAAACATAAACAAACTTTACGCCAAACAAGTTTACAAACAGTTTATAAACATTCGGTTCGCTTATAGACCTAATAATATCATGATAGTGAAATAAAAAGGTAAAAGTTCACGTTACATAACAAGCATCTTTATGTTTTAGGTTTGTCATCTCTCATTGAGTAATTTATATACTCCATTCGTTTCAATTTAGATGTCAATCTTTTTATTTTTTGTTGTCCCAAATTAAATGTATATTTCCAAAAATAGAAATGCAATTTCCACTTTTGCCCATAAAAGACAAAACACAGTCAAGATTTGAGAAGATTATTGTCATATTACAACATACAAACAAAAGATTTCTTAATATATGTGTTTGTGGGCCCATGATATTTAAATTGGGACGAAAAGAGTAGTATTAAATAACAAATGCTTTGTGCATTGTGGGCTTGTACGTTGTGCTTAATTGGTGTTTTGTGTTTAATAGGGTTGTAACTTTGTGTACAACTTCTTCAATGCTTTTAATCCTATGACTATATAAGCGGTTATTTCTCTCTCCTCAAATCCCCTGTCGACACACTCTCTCTGCTACTTTGCCGCCCCACTTCGATACCCTACTCTGCAGTCCCACGCTTCTACATGCAGCAGCCTGTTCTTGGACATGCCGATGGTGGTACAATGGCTAGTGGCGTCACTGGTGGAGGTGTCGGTGGTGGTAGCGGCTGCTAGCGGCGACAACGCCGCGTTCCAGGTGGTCTTGCGGTGGCGACACCATTTCTTTAACACGATACTTTGAAAAGGTATGTATTTTTTCAACCTTCATCGTTAATTTGTTTTAGAGTTAGGTTTGCTCTGTCTATTTGGTTTGACTTTTTGTTGGTGTTGAGGTTTTGGTTGGGGAATGATGAATGGTGATGTTGGGGTTAGGGTTGGGGGTAATGAACGGTGGTGTTGGGTGAGGAAGACGGTTGTGTTTGGTTTTTTTTTAATTAGTTGCAAATACACAAACCCAAATTACGGTTCCAAACCCTTAAACAACATGATGCAGTTTGGAAGCGCATCAAATGGCTCAAGAACAATTGATCAACCAAACTCTCAAAAGAACCGAAAAGGCTCAAGAACAAAGTTCTTTCAATTAAAATGCATTCAAAAACTAACTAACAATGAACCCTAGAGATCCTATTTATACTAAACAATTAATGGATAAACATGGAAATTATTTCAAATAATAAATAAAAGATAATCTTGATCTTTTCCATGTAAAAGATAAACTTGATCTTTTTTATTTAAAATGCTCCTGCATCATACTCCCCCTCTTCGAAAAAAAACTCGTCCTCGAGTTTTACTTCCAAACCAAAACCACCCGGATCAAAAGGGACATCAACCCGATTCCTAGTTATCATTATCTTCACAAACCGCATAAACAATTCAACTTCATGGATTGTCTTGCCCGACTCTAAACTTGTACCACCTAGGTCGAATGGGGCATTGGACCGTCTCATGTTAACAATCGACTTGAACCACCCAAAGAGCTCACCTGCAATTTTTGAAATAGGGCCAGAAAGGGCTATAGAAAATTGGCACACCAAGGGATATGAACTCGATTGAATTTGCTGCCCCGTGTCTTTTGTTTCCATAGGCCATAGTGGTGGCCCATTCTTAAACTTTTCACGAGCCGTAGGTGGTTCACTAACCTTATCAGTTGTTTCATTAACATTATTTGTTTGTGCAATATGTAACTTGTAATAGCTTGCTTGCACACCAACTGGGATCGGCCCACTAGAAGAGTCGAACTCCCCGTCCTTCCTTTCAAACCCAATATCATCAATAAGTTCACCTTGTAATGTCCCACTAGAATTTTTTAGGATGTTTGACTTACCAACATTCCCATGCACACGTGGAATGTACATGGTTGTTCCACCGTCAATTGCATTATTATTTGGTAAGTCATTATTTTTTTCACTAACCACATTATTTTTAGACAAAGGATCCTTGATATTAATATCATTAATTTGAATTTTTGAAGTAAGCAAAATATCCTAACCTTTCAATGAATTACTCAAATCACTCCAAAAAATCGGCAAGTTTGTTTGGGTTTCCAAAGACGGGCGATTCTTGGTCGAATAACTCCGGGCAAAGGAGTCAACCAAATCATCACACTCTGCCACTATATTACCATATTCAACCACCACATCGGAACCACCATGAACCGACTGACCACCGATGGCCATCGTAGCCGCAAGTTTATAATAAAAATCAAATATACCTGACGAATCCTCCTCGTACTCATGATCATAAGCATCCATTTCATTCTTGCACTCGTTCTCGTGAATGGTAGTCTGAGTAGTAGTTCTGTTAAGGAACTCTTGCACGAACAAACATTCTTGCTCATCGGGTTCAATCCCGTCTTCATCGAATCTGGGTTTGTTCTCCGATAAACAATTGTGATAGATTGGTTCATAGAACCGGGGTGGGTGACGGTCAAACGGATACTCCTCTTCCTCGTTACCATCATCCCGGACGATGTGTCTCGATTCGGTTTCCTTAACACGTCTTTTCCCATTGTAACTCAAGATCTCGAACTCGTTGACGGAGCCGTTTGATCTCTTCAAGATCTCGGACTCGTTGTCGGAGTCTTTTGATCTTAATAATATCTCGTGGATCGCGGTTTCCGATCTCGTTGCCTCGTTCGGCGAATCTACGGTCACGATTGAACCAATCTTCACGAGCACGCGAACTACCAATGTTCTTGTCGATGCCTCGGTCGGCGACTCTTCGAACAAGAAAACACTCGTCTTCACGTAGAGCCATTTGATAAACCTAGAGCTCTGATACCAACTGATGCAGTTTGGAAGCGCATCAAATGGCTCAAGAACAATTGATTAACCAAACTCTCAAAAGAACCGAAAAGGCTCAAGAACAAAGTTCTTTCAATTAAAATTCATTCAAAAACTAACAATGAACCCTAGAGATCCTATTTATACTAAACAATTAATGGATAAACATGGAAATTATTTCAAATAATAAATAAAAGATAATCTTGATCTTTTCCATGTAAAAGATAAACTTGATCTTTTTTATTTAAAATGCTCCTGCATCACAACATATACATATTATTTACCTTTTCATGTTTATCTCATCCCCTTTTTAGCCTTTGGTTAATTTCTGTCGAACTATATAAATGCATCTATAATATGGTCATGGAACAAGTATGGTCTTTTTAGAGCTTGATAAGTGGTGTAGATCTAATGGGTAGGAAAAATTGGGGCTGGAACTTAAAGAATATGGAGTCAACTTAAGTTTGACTGTCACAAGAATAATGCACAAATAGGTTTGGCAATAGATAGAGATAACAACAATTCAGTAGATGAATGTGTAGTAGATATTGGATTGAAGCACATTGTATTGGTGAAAATATAGAAAAGTGTCAGGAAAGGAATGGCCGACTTACTCAAAGGTTGCACGACACAATTCGGTGTTATTACTTATTACGGATGGTATAAAGAAAGGTATGAAGAAAGAGTCGTGTTTTTTATTGCCATCTAGGACCAAGATCGAATGTTAGGATTGGAGCTTTTGGGGAGATCATATTTGGAGGTGTAATTTTTATTTGTTAGCCTGATTACTATGTTTTGTTTTACTTTATGTTGCTTCTACCCATCTCCTTGCTGGATTTGTAAAATTGCTTTGGCTATAAGATGTTGTTGGCTTGTACTGTTAAAAAAGATCTACAGTTCTTTTAAGTTTTTGTGGCCAATGGAGTATTAGTTTCTTTTATGGTACACAGTTTTCACACGTCGTGTCATGCCGTCGCAACGCATGACGGGAAAATTCTAGTAACAAAAAAATGTAAATTAAGTTAATGGTGCAAAAGAAAATTAATGTTTCAAACTAAAATTCAAAACATTATATGTTTATAGTATTCTACCTAATTACTACATTAAATTGGCTTAAAATTATAAATAAAAGCCATGTAGATTTAACAATTGCACATGATGTAAGTCTAAGTCATGGACTCAATATTTCACTCATGGTATTAAAGTTAAAAACCTATCATGACCTCACCTAGCATCTACACCACCCTAGCAAATGGGTCTCTCAGTCACAGGAGACCAACACCAACCATATCCATCCAAAAGACTTGCCACCATTGGTGGCTCTAAGGATGGTCGGGGATGACCCTGGCCAGGGCATGCACTCAACAATTCAACATAAAGAAGACAGAAATTTTCTGGCCATCGTGCAATTGGATGAAGAGGAAGCGTGACCTTTTTTCTAGTAAAATTGGCAAACCAGATTAGGGGGTTAAACTACTTGGAGGGGCCATTTAGCTGAGACGCGGGGTATATCAGCACCTTAGCTTCGAATAGAGCCTTGCATGCGGTAAAACTCATGGAATGTCTATCGAAGTTACGAGACCCTCAAAGTGAGCTTCTTCTGCTTCGCTCATGCATAGGGGGTAGCTAAAATATTGTTTTTACTTTGGATGAACCCTACCCTATTTGCAAAAAGGCATGCCTAGATAAATTCGTTGAACGTGCCCTCCACTGTAAGGAATTACTATGGTTCAAGTACCGAGATGATATGGTGAGGCCCCGGGGAATTTCTGGACTGACCCGAGCGAAGGAAGGTCCACTCTGAACCCGACAAATATTCTTGTGTTTGGTTGGGCATGGGAAAAAACATGCTTGTGTGGACCTTACTGGGGTGTTCCATTTGGGCGACTGTGAGATAGGATGTTTGTGCGGGGGCAAGTGGTTTTGAAGGGAGAGGCCAAAAATGTTGTAAAACACGAAACAACTTGTTTGGAGAACCAACAAGTGTTCCTGTTTTTTTGCTTTCGATACATTTAGATCCATTGCCTTAAAGCAATGCGTTTTTTGGATCAAGTGTAGAAGGTGGTGCACAGTAATTCACAGAGCTTCAAGAACCAATGGTTTGTGTTTAGCCGAATATGTTTTGTAATTCAGAAAAGGGTAGCGGCACAGCTTGTTCCTCTTTTACCTGAGATCCCAATGTAATGGGGTTGTTTGTTTAATAAAACTAAGAATATGTTTAGAAAAAAATTGCCTGGGTTTATAAAAGAAAAAAAAAAGGGGACAAACAGAGTCAAACTCGTGAGTTAGTCGTAAATAGCAAACAACTTAATCACCTCGCCAAGAATAAACACCTATACTTAAAAGCAAAAGCAAAAAACAAACTCTTTTATCGACACAATAAACACGATTACTGTTCAAATCAGTTTGTAAGAGCATTCACATTAGGTACTCCATCTTCATCCATTCACAACCACATATTACACTAAAAATCACTTTATTTCTCTATCATTTTTAATTAAATAATACATTTTTATATTTTTATCATTACTTTTTCTCTCTCCTTCACTCACAACCACTTTCAAAAAGTATTAAAAAATAATAGAAGGTGAACAGTTCCATATCAAAAAATATAGAGATGAAGAGTAACTTTTCTCTCTTCTCTTCTCACAACCATTTACTACCACATATCAAAATATGGAGATTTCACTCACAAAAATATGCATAACCTACTGTGAATGCTCTAAGGAGAATGTTAACTTTAGTTTGTAGCTTTATCCTTTAATGTGCTCTTAGTTAATCTCGTGTTTTATTATTAGTTTTTAAAATAAATCATTTTTCGTTTTAACAAAAATCAAAAACAAAATGTATAGTAGTTTATTATAGTCATTTATGTACCAATATAACTTTAAGGACTGTTTGGTAAGCTTCTTAATGTGGTTCTGAACCATTCAACGTTGAATGATTCAACATTTAGCGCGTTTGTTTCAACTTTTGAATGTAATGGTTAAGGCTGAACCATTAATATTTGGGATGTTGTTGAACCATTAAACACTAATAAGACTCTCTTACCAATATGGGACAAGAAAATTAACCATTAAGAGGTTCAACTTAATGATTCAGCACTTAACCATTTAGATCTCTTAACTATTCAGACCTCTTAGTGATTCAACACTTAATCAACCAAACAACCCATAACTTTGTTTACTAAACATGATTTAGACCATCCAAAAGACTCAAAAATAATTATTTTAGGAAAAATTACAAAATCCGTCCTTTAAGTTTGCATCGCTTTTCAGCAGATACACTTTAGCTTTAAATTTGATGAGAATCATTCTCGTAACGAATCAAAATCTTGCACCCACTGTCCTTTAGCAATAACTTTGTTAATTTTTAACGTTAAAAGAGGTCACGTGAACCCCACGTGAGGGCAAAACTGTCATTTACTATCATGTCTCCATCTTTTGAAGCAAAAGAAATCTAAAAAAATATAATAACCTGCTACCACCATCTCTTTCACATCACCACTACCTGCTACCACCATCCCTTTCACACCACCACGACATGTTACCACCATCCCTTTCACACCACCACGACCTACTACCACCATCACTTTCACACCATGACGACCTACTACCACCATAGCCGACCACCACTAACTCGTTGTGCTTTCTCTCTCTCTCTCTCTATATATATATATATATCATTCTCACCCTATCCTCAACATCACCAATCACCATAAACGTTTCAGGAGACGGTGGTGGTTTCCCCTAAAACCCATTCTCCTTCTATGCTCTTTCTCCATTGATGCTATCATATCCTTAGACGGAAACCATAAATTTGAGTACGTGGCGGCTGTGATTTTAAATAAAAACCCTAGATCTATGGAGAAACGGTAATGGGGAGTATGTACAGAGAGAGAATTGGAGAGCAGAAAAAGAGTTTAGGAGAAAGGCGGTGCCATTGTTGTACTGTCGTTCCATTATGGGGCTTTTCCTTTCCATTATTAGGGCAAGAAATTATGATAGACCTAAATCTGTTTGGAGACTAGGGTTGGAAGATTTGGGAGTTAGGGTTTCACTAAGATGATGGTGATGGTGGTGGTGGTGGGGGTAGTGCAGTGGTTGTTGGATATGGTGAGGTCATCGGAATTTGGTGGTGTTTGGTGGTGGTCAACGGTGGCAGTGTTTACAGGGGTGGGATTTTGCGGTCGATAGTGGCGGTAACAAGTGTTAGTGGTGGGGTTTTTAGGTGGCCGACTCTAGTGGTGGTTACTAGGTGGTGGTGGTGGGGATGGTTGAAGTTACAAAGAGAGAAAAGGGGAGTGAGAAAGCTGAGAGATAGAGAGAGAAATACGTTTATGTATTTTTATATAAGTTTTTGTTTAATTTTTTAAAATTCTTTTTGTTTTATTTATTTAAACATATGTTAGGTAAAAGTACCAACTTACCCTCATGTGCAAGGCACATGACCAGTTCACTGAATTTTTTAATTGGGTTAGTGCCAAAGTATAGTGGGTGCAAGGTTTTAAAACGTAAATGATGAATCTCGTCAATTTTAAAGCTAAAGGGCATCCATTGAAAAACAAGGTAAACTTAAAGGACGAATTTTATAATTTTTTCCTTTTTTATAAAAAATAATGTTATAGTCATGCCTAGTAGGAAAGTGAAATAAAGAAAAAAACAATTATTTTTTGTTAAGGGGAGAGGGGTTAGCAATTTTTTTTGTGTGCCCAAGAAAATCTATATGATTTATATTCGACCTAAGAAACTTTTTGTATGCCCTAAACTAGAGGTGAACAAATCGGTTTTTTTGAGTAATCGGTTCTGGTTTGAAACCGGTCCGCTACAGTGTTGGTTCCGCCCGGTTTCGGTCCCGGTTTCATCGGTTCCAAAGACCGGTTCTGGTTCGGTTCCGGAAACTAGGGGTGTAATCGAGCCGAGCCAAGCCATGCTAAGCTCGAGCTCGAACTTAAACGAGCCAGCTCGGCTCGGCTCATTTTTTGGGTCGAGCTGAAAAGCCGAGCTCGAGCTCGGCTCGTAAATGTTCGAGCCAAGCTCGAGCTCGTTAATTTTTTAAAATATTTATAAAATGAAAAACAAAAAAAATATAAAAATAAGATTACACATATACATGTATTTTTTTTTCTAATATTTTAATGAATGATAGGCATACTAAAAGTATTATTTGTGTTTTTGTTCTATTATTTTTCACATTTTATTGATTAATTTCAAAGTATTATTAAGTATGTATAAGATGTTTATCGAGCCACGAACGGAGCCATCGAACCGAGCCACCAAGCCGAGCCACGAGCCAAGACCCCTAGCTCGAACTCGGCTCGATAACAAAACGAGCTTTTCGAGTCGAGCTTTTTTTGAGCATTTTTCGAGCGAGTTGCGAGTCGCGAGCATTTTGTACACCCCTAGTTCCGGTTTTGATTCCGGAATCGGTTCTTGCGGGCACAATTAAAAAAAAAGCCAATGGCAAAAAAAAAAAACATAAAATTATGACTTTTATTATTTTTTTAGGATTTCGAAAAAGAAACATGGAAAATGAAATTAAAACTTTCTACAACGTGGTTTTTTTCGCCATTCGACATAAGACACAAGTCGAAATAACCATTTTCGCCAAAAAGTTCGGCATTTCGTGTCGTCTCGAAAATTTAAACAACGGTAAGCTCGTTTGTAGAACCGGTTTGGGATGGATTTGAAGATGAAACCACGGAATGATGTAGTAAAAGCAAAGCGAACACAATATTAATTGTATACGATAGCGGTTTTTGCATTTTTGGGTTGTTTCTTTTTGCGTTTTTGAGTGTTATGATCAACCAAAACATCCAAAACCTATTTATACTAAACAAGGGTGGCAAAATAGTGATTTTTGGTGAAAAACGGCTAGTTAACCTCTATAAATGAACCCAACAATAAAAAAAACGAATTTGGCCTATTCTAACGGTGGAACCGGTTCTGGGACCGATTCTTGAGATAGGTTTCGGTTCCGGTTCCGAACCGTTTTTGGCTTAAATAGTGGAACCGGTGCTGGAACCGGCGGTTCCTAGAGGAACCGGAACCGGTTCCACGATTCCGGTTCTAAAACCGGTTGTTTTGTTCACCTCTACCCTAAACTAAAATAGAAAATGATGTTGAAGGTAGTGTATTGGGCCAAACTATTAAGGCCCGTCTGGTTAACAAAGCTTGCTAGGGTTTGAGGTTTTCTTCTCTATAAATAGATCGGCCAATCTCTTATTTACATACCCCACTTGCCTAAAACCAACCAAAGGCATTTCATCAATTCTCACACTTGAGAACTAAGTTCTCCTTCAACTTCATGTTGAGGAAGTGACCTTCGAGCTGCTAAGGCTTCACAATAACTACTTGCAGCCATCCTGATTCTTTGTAATCGGCTCCCACATATCTAGGAAGAATCTTAGTTGTTTATAACTAAACGGAAAGTTTTAAACCATCATCTACCATTCTACCTCCATACTCTATACGTCATGTGTGTGTAGAGAGAGTAACTTGCAATTCTCAGTTAAGTCATTCTCTTACCAAATATGCTCAAACATGCACCCGTGGCTAAAGGTGGGCATAAAAAAAACCAGATTGAATAAAAAACTTGGAAAAAAATTGATTTTGCTTTTTTAAAATGGCTCTTGAGTTCGAACAACAAATTTTGTACCGGTTGCTCCATCCCACAATCTTAAACTGGTTTTAAAATTGATTATTAAAAAGTCGTTTTTTATCATTAAAAACCCGGTTTAAAAGCCGGCTTTTTAACTAGCCATTACAAAATTATAATGTTACCATTTTTTTACCATTAGGCCCATTTTTTTTTTGCCCTTTTTATGTTTTTTTTAACCATTTCCCCTTATATATTAGTGGGGGAAAAGAAAAAAGATAAGTTTTTTTATAAAACTAGTTTGAAACCCAACCGAAAACGATTCGTATCAGTTCGGATCTTCAACCCTTTAATAGGTTAAAAAAACTGATTTTTTTCCAACTAAAAAACCGCTTCCATTGAATAAACCAGTTTGGTTTGAAAAAACTCAAGTTGTACATGTCTATCATTGGCTCAAATACCGTTAGTTTACTTTGTCAGATACCTAATGACCATTGTTGAGGTGGGCGCATAGTGGTCTTTTCATCCTAACCTATTCAAACATGCGTAACTGGCTCAAAACACCGTCATTATGTTTTGTTAGACACCTAACGATCAACATTGGGGTGGGGGCATAATGGCCTTTTCACCCCAAAATCATACCCTAATCAACATTTCGAAACACTTTTAGGATCTTTACAAATTCATCAAATAATTACAATTTTATGGAGCCTAATGGAGATATAGCAAATCTTATACATGGCCTTTCTTTAGCTCATATTGCATTGATAGTCATAGATTGTAGTGTTGACTTCAAGTCTACGCACCTTACTCAAGATTTTCTTGAAGAATGCTTGGTTGCAAAAGCTTTAGGTGTTAAAAAAATTGATATGTTTGTTTCAATAAGGTATGTGTTTGTATTGTTTTGGTAATTGATTCATTACTAATTAGATATTATCTTAATTAGTTTGCTTTTGCATTGTAGGTTGATCTTGTTTTGTTTTCAAAACAAGCTTTCAGATATCTAAGTGAGCTTGGATTTAAGGTGTCGGGGTATTCCAGTTGTGCCTATCCTAACACAAGAGCAGGAAAACATAACCAAGAGGACGACCAGATTAGATTAGTATAAAGGATTCACTGTCTGTACAAATTTACTGCTACATCTAAAGTTAACAAAGCATTGCGTATGGTTATTCATACAACCAACATTAAGCTTGGTGACATTACGTCCCGTGTATACTCTAGCCGGGTGGTGAAGGGCATCGATATGTTGTTTCACCCGGGGTCTTGGTCTAGTAAGCTACAAGCAATAAGAGTGAATGGAGAAGAAGTTATGAAAATGCGAGCAAGGAAGTTAGTGGACCTTTTGGGTAAAGGTCCGCTAGATAGTACCCTCAAGCTGGGATCTGTGGTATGGTCTTGTGAAGCATTCGGAAACCCTGACTCCGTTAACGAAACACTATTAGTAACTGCTGAACTTTTGGTGTTAGGCACCACCACACGTCATGCGGACAAACAAATGGTGTCGTAAATTCCTAATTCTACTATATTTTAAATTTTTTTTCTTTTTTAGGTTTTTGATGTACCTTTTGTAATATTTTCATAACTAGACCAGATAGTCGACTGGTTATCTTAGAGATCCACAGGTCTGATCGGATTTAAGAACCATGTGATGTAAAAAACAATTTAGTAATCAAAACTATGTAAATAGATACAAAATAAAAAATATAAATATATTTTGTGTTTTGATGTGAATTTACAATTACAATGGCAGACTTAAATAAATACGAAACTTCAAATAAAATGATATTTTAAAAGAATAGAAAATAAATAAAAACTAGAAATCCGATCCAGCCACCTGGTTCACAGGACCAGTTGGTTCAAACGAAAGCAATTCAATATAGAGACAGTGTAATTGTTTAACAATCGTCGTTTTCACATGTGTAACATGATAAATGTTTTTGTTGTATAAAAAATCAGATTAGAAATATTTACCAAATATTAGTAAATCAGCTTGTTTTAATACGAAATTACTAACCATAATTTTATGCATAATTCATTATAGACTTATAGACCGCATTGTACACCTTAGGGAGTCCTAGGTATGTGCATTGATTCTTGATTCTAGATGAAAAGAGATTCTCATTGTTAAACGCATTGTTTTAAAAACCGATTCATACCGCCCGGTTCAACCAGTTGAACTACCTGGTACAACCGGTTGAACCGTCTGGTACAACCGGTTGAACCGCCTGGTATACCCAGTTGAACCGCCAGGTTAAGCCTAATCCAATATAGTATAAAAACTGGTTTTTAAAACATTGGTTAAACGTGATTAAATATGGACAACCCAAGATGTGACCTAATTGAAAATCTTTGTTAATGTGAGGTTGGATGTTACAACAACTAAATTAGTTTAAACAACAAATATATGTAAATAGACACATCCATAGATAGTAATCATAGTTATTCATTTTATATAGAGAACTCTTTTCAGTAGTTATTTAATATATAATGTCCATAGTGTCCGTTTAATCATATTTCATGTTAAACGACGTGAGTCTTATTAATATGTACACAAGTTTCCCTGCATTTATTCACCCAAAAATGAATTCATCATACTCAGTTAATCCCACCAATAGCAAAAGCTAAGATAGGGTCTGAGGAAGCTAAGATATAGACAGCCTTACCTCTACCCCGTGGGGCGTGGGAATAGAGAGGCTGCTTCCAGTGAGACCCTCGGCTCGATAGTGGTTTTGTATCAAGCCTTGGACACAAGGCAAATAATAATTAGCAATCAGGACAAACCCGATTGGTGCATGTACCCCATAGTCTTTTGGCTATCAACGCCACCACATGATGCATGATTAACCGTCCGTCATTTTTAACTTTATTTTCACAAAATTAGTAAAATAACGCTAAAATTAGTGCAACTTTACTTTTGCCCCCCGAGGGGCGAGGGCCACACATATATACATTATATGTACACAGCCGTAAGCGGGACTAACCAAAAATGAATTATGTTTATTAAATCAATAAAAACTATATTATGATTGCAAAATGACGAGTGAATCTTAATACATTTGTGGTATTTTCCTAATCAACCTTTAACTACATTTGGTATATGAAGATTCCATAGCATAATCTTGGAGCAACCATCTTGTGGGATTCCCTTCAATTTGGTCTCCTCTTCAAGGACTTCTTCTTTCACAAATTTTATAGAATTCTGCAAATGTATGATGTTTGCAACATAAGGTACATATTACTACAACATGAAGTTTTAGAAGGGCTCTTTGTGTCTTTTCTGATTAAACAAGGGGTAATGTGTAATTAAATGGAAATCGGACAAATTGCTACAAGGATGATAATGGATTGGGTATGTGACGAATTTTGGAAATCCTTCATCCTATTAGAAAACCACGTTCCATACCAGTTGATTACCCTTTACAAAGTATTCATTGGGTTCGTGATATAGCTAATGTATTGCGTATTACCTTTTGTGTGTCGTGTGCTTAAAAGTTACCATTGGGATGCCCATTACCCGAAACCCCATCTTAAAATTACCTAGAGAACAACTTAAAATACAAAATATCAACTACAATTTGAGCAATTCTAGCGTTTTGATAATTTCAAGTTTTCAACAACTTAAACATAATCTATACATATAATAAAGCAAAGCCATTTTAATGACATGGCACTCAAAGAGGCATTCTCCTCATTGAGTGTGCCATGTGTCATCCCATGTGGCATTGAGATATTTTAGGAAAAAAATAATTTAAAAACAAAATTAGATTTTGAGAGAATTACACAGATTGTCCTTTAGTTATACGTAAAATTGCATCCTATGTCCTTTTTTCGAATTTTTAACTCCTTATGTCCTTTGTTTTATACATTTGTTACACCCTCTGTCCTTTAGACCAAACCCAGTTAAAAATCTTGGTTAAGTAGGTCGCATGCCCCTCATGTGAGGGGCAAATCTGTCAATTCACATTAAAGGACAAATTGTATTATAATAATAATAATAATAATAATAATAATAATAATAAGATGACGTTTAGCCGCCGACACGTTTGCATTCCAAACACTTCAGCTTCCGACGATTACGCAACAACCACCTCTCCCACCCCCCTTCTATAAACACCATACCATCACCCCTTTTATTATTATTATATTAGAGAGAGAAACAGAGATCGAAAGAGAGCAGTAGAGAGAGAGGGACGCAGATCTGAGAGGAAGAGAGAGAAAGCTCAGCGGAGGAAGAAGGGAGAGGAGGAGTGACGGTGGTTCTAGCGACGGCGGCGGTGCCACCTTCATCTTCGATTGAAACCAAGGTAAAACCCTATCCCATTTGGCGGCAGGGAGACGGAGGTGAGTGATGGAGGTGTTGGTGGGGTTGCAGGTGACGCCTCTCCAGGTGCAGACGGGTTGTGAGGGGGTCCATGAGTAGCGAGAGTCGTGAGGGAGGTTGGTGATGAAGGCTTGGAGGGATTGGGTTTCCTGAGTTAAATCGGAGGTGACTCGGTGGTGGTGGTTGAAGAGGATGATGATGGTGGTTATGAGGTAAATGGTGAATGAAGACATGGCATTGTAGAGAGAGAAAGTGTGTGTGTGTGTCTGGTTTTAGAGAGAGAGAGAGAGAGTGTTGAATTTTTGAGAAGATGAGGGAGGGAGGAATGAAATAATAATAATAATAATAATAATAATAATAATAATAATAATAATAATAATAATAATAATATTATTATTATTATTATTATTATTATTATTATTATTATTATTATTATTATTATTATTAGAGAGAATTACACAGATTGTCCTTTACTTATACATGAAATTGCATCCTATGTCCTTTAGTTACACTTGTTACACCCTATGTCCTTTATACGAGGGTGAATTGACAGATTTGCCCCTCACGTGAGGGGCACGTGAGCTACTTAACCGAGTTTTCTAACTTGGTTTGGCTTAAAGGACATAGGATGTAACAACTGTATAAAACAAAGGACATAAGGAGTTAAAAATTCGAAAAAAGGACATAGGATGCAATTTTAGGTATAACTAAAGGACAATCTGTGTAATTCTCTCTTAGATTTTTCTCTCTTATGTTTCCTCCTATAATTTTTAAACGTTAATATCTTTTATATACGAGATTTTTTAAAGCAAAAAATTACACCAAATTAACGAGCGTTTTATTATCTTTCCAACGAGTACCATAGTGCTATATAAAAAACGGAGAAAAAAACGACTATTTTTTATTGGGTTTTGTTCAAATAGGAAAAAAAAACACAAGATGTTCAGGTAAATCATTAATCATTTTTTAAAGCAAAAAATTACACCAAATTAACGAGCGTTTTATTATCTTTCCAACGAGTACCATAGTGCTATATAAAAAACGGAGAAAAAAACGACTATTTTTTATTGGGTTTTGTTCAAATAGGAAAAAAAAACACAAGATGTTCAGGTAAATCATTAATCATGTATAGGCAAGTCACTAATTATGTTCAAATCAGTAAATATGAATTCTATTTTCAACATGCGTTAGCAATGGAGTTATACATTGTTTTAGGTTAGATATTAATATTAGAGTTATACATTGTTTAAGGTTAATTATGTTCAAATCAGTAAATATGAATTCTATTTTCAACATGCGTTAGCAATGGAGTTATACATTGTTTTAGGTTAGATATTAATATTAGAGTTATACATTGTTTAAAGTTAGGCGTTAACATTGGAGATATATTTTAATTGTTTTAGGTTAGCTGCTACCCGAAGCTTTAATAAATGTAACTGTAAATCGCATCATTCTATTTCATATGTAAAATTAATATTTCATATTAGATTTTTCAACCCCGGGACGTTCCCGGGGTATAATCTAGTATTTAATATACTACAAGTAATGGTCTTGAATGTTTCGGGTTTTGTTGCCAAATAAATTGGTAACGTACCTGAGAGGTGTGTTGAGTAGACGAAAGTCGGCCCCATCTTTCCGGGTCCCATAAAATCGAACTATTGAACCCAACGGTGGAGATATGAACAGGTGAACGGGTCGCATCATCGGTTGAATTGTTTAAACTTTTCAAATGCCACCCTATAACTTCCGAAGAGTCACAGACTGGCCCCTCAATTCTCACCCTTTGTCTATTTGCTGATAAAAATGCCATTGGCCATGTCCCAAACACCCTACATCCAAAGTTTAATCATCATTAAGTTCAACATTTCAATTTTAGACGCGCTATAAACTTTACTCAAAGATTAAAAAAAGTCTATAAATAAATATCTAGCAAATAAGTTATAGATTAGAACATATAGGTAGGTTAAAGTGTTGAAACTTGAAACAATTTTGCTATGTATGTAAACAAGTGGGGTTACATGGTTAGTGTCTTTTCTTCTGAACTTTTAAATGAAAACAAGTATATAAAATATAAATACAAGAAGTGTTTTTAAAATAATAATATAAAGTATTCAAATAAAACAATTATTTAGGCCGTTTATTGGAAGTGTTTGAGAAGTATTACTTTTGTTGTTTAAATAACAAAGTATAAGTTAACGGGATTATTGTATGTTTTGTTTTTATATTTATGTCTATAGTTTAAGAAACTTATAATGCTAAAAGAGGGGAAAACTTACTCGATGGTCCTTATCTCGTCGAAGAAGCTTAGATCATAAACGTTGTATAGTGAAGCGAAATGAACGATCCCACTTAACCTATGATACTCGATATGCTTAAGCGCAATGTTTCTTTGATGGTCCATTTCAACTTCCACATCAGTAAAGTTCTCCTTAGACACCAAATGCCTATACATAACATTAGTTTTCCGCAAAATATCAGACACTTCTGTAGATTCAGATTGTGATTCCACAACGACCCACAATAATGGTGGAGGAACTAATGACAATGTATTCGCCATTTTCCTCAAAAGCACCCCTCGTAGCTCATCTTTATCATTCGTTGGTGTAACAATGATCACAAGCCTTTGAGGAGTCAAATTTACATCTTTGCCCATGTCACCCTTTTCTTCTTTCGGGCCAAGATCATGCCTTTCTTGTACTTTAATCGCTAAAGATTCATCCAACACACTCCTATCAAAATTCCCATTTTCATGTTCCACACGCTTCACAGGGATTTCCTCTGATGGCGGGGAAATCTCTGGTGACACGGTGGTTGCAATAACATGACCAGTAGAAAAAGAAGATTTATTTGCAGGGGCGAAGCCGGTGAAGAACCCGACGATAAAACATAACAAGAAATGGACCGTGGCCTTCTTCCATAGATGGATTTTCTTCTTTGGTCTTTCTGATGATCCCATGACTAAAAATTTGGTGGATGATGTTGATGATACAAATGAAAATGAGAAGGATGGATTTATATGTTTAAGTAGTTGACAAGGGTATCAAAGTAATTTGGACTTGGAATAATTAGATGTAGCAGGTTGTTTATGGTTGCTACAAGTGAACTCAATAGATGGTTGTTTGGATGTCAATTCATTTTATAAAAAAGTGCCCAACTCTTCTTATTTTAAATGTATAAAGGATTTAATTAATATGTTTTTTTATGATGATAAAATCAAAAACTATAAAAGTGTGAAATATAAAATAAAAATATCTTTGCAAGTATTATGCTTTATTGGTGGAGTTTTTTATTCCAAATGCAAAATGAGGCGTTGGTTGACAAAGTCATCCCTTGACATATAAGAAAGAATTTGCCACCAAATAGTTGTTGAGATTTATAAATCATCACCTAGAGTTGGTGTGAAATTTAAGTAATTCACAAGTTTTTATGTTCTATAATTATTTTAGTAAAATAGTGTATGTTTTGAACGTTCTGAACAAAACGGACTTCAACAATTTTACCATTCTCCTCAAGGTGAAACCAATATAAGTATATAACTATTTTCTCAAGCCTAGATATATATAATAACCGGTTATGTGATAATAATAAAAACAACTCGTTTTTCATGAGAAAAATTGTTTTTCTATAAGTTCCTTGAAAGTGATTACCTTTTTAGCTCGCTGAAAACTAAGGAGTGCTAAATTGATCGTGTTCGCGAGTCAAATCTGACGAGTACAAAAATACATTACGCACTCGAAAATCATGTCAAACACACAACCCTAAACATGTGACGAGTTTTCATGGGTTGACATAAACACGACATCTTTAACCATAACTTTTTTTAGCATTTTTAATACTTTATAAGTTTAATATTTTACAATAAAAAAAATACAAAATGCATATAAAAATAATAAACTATAAAAATGATGTATTTCTTATCCTTAAGTTTTCACATAAAATATCTAACCCGTTTAATTTACACACGTTTATTTTACAAATTTGTAAAAATTAGTCCAAATGATTTATTACACACTTATTCTACAAATTTTTAAAATTAACAAGTAAACCCGCCAAGTCAATTCAAACAAGCCTCTCCTAAACATGTTCACATATTTTATTGATTATTTCAATATCGTGCCTTCGGGCAGATAGAAATCGGGTCTCCGGGCATACGAGAGGACCAAGGGGCTGACAACAGTCAAGTAGCTAACCTTGGCCAACGCGCTCAGTGTCACGGTGGTGACAAATCGTTCCTTGCCATTCAAAAAAATTATTTTTCATATTTTAATATTTAAAAGTTACAGTTTTATTTTTATATAATTACATATAAGACTATGGGTCATGGGCATCATCGGAAGAAAGTGAAGAAGCCACGTCAACCAGCGAGCCGTGTTGCCCAAGGAGGGCCATGGGGACCCACCTTTCATATAAAGCCACTTCCGGTCCTCCACAAGACATGTTTAATTTTTATTTTTAACGAAGGGGAGGCTAATATATTATTATTAGCATACAAAACAAAGGCCAAGGAAGGAGCTAAAAGCCTAAAACCAATTAAACCCCCCCCCCCCCCCCCCCCCCCCCCCCCCCCCCCTCTAAAAGAACGCCCCGAAAGAAGACACCAAAACAAAACTAACATCGCCTCAAAATATGTCTGAAATGTGAAAGCGTCACTGCCTATGTGAATATCAAATGAGATCGACCATAATAATGTACCATCAAATGCAATAGATACCAAACAAAACAAAATCAGGTTACAACAGTCATGTAGCCAAAGCTCAAAATTACTAAAAAAATATTCCAATTGGGTCACACATAACAACCAAAACTGGCCTTTCACAAAGTAAGCTGTATGCTAAATAATAATATTTCATCTTTTGCCTTACTTAAACTCTCTTTTTGGCCTATGTTTCCTCCACTTAAGTTTGGGCAATGATAACATCCATTCTGGGACTTCACAACCAGAAGCTTTCATTACATTTGCTATGTTTTTCAAGTACCGGACATCGGCTTCTGTGTAAAAAGTTACCGCCTCCCCACTCCTACCTGCTCTCCCAGACCGACCTAAATACAGTAACAAAATCCGGTTAATATAATGGACAGGTTAGGTAACGCGTCAAAATGGGTTTTGGTTGATAATGGTGGTTCTTTAGTGTATGTGCAAACAGGCTCGGATTATGTTAGCCTGCCAACACCTTTTTGTCCATATTTTAATAGTTATCTAACACGATAATATGGTTAGAAATGTTCTAAAATATTAAAACAATTTATAAAGTTTTTAGGCAGTAAAAATGAACTTTGATTGCCAGACAGAAAAATAGAGTACGAAAAAAACTAGTGATCAAACTACGTATTGCATATAAATAAAGGTCGAGTAACATACCAATCCTGTGAATGTATGCCGAAGATGAATCTGGAAAATCATAGTTGATCACACAATTGACCCCTTTGAAATCCATTCCACGGGCGATCACGTCAGTTGCAATTAAAACCCATGTTTTACCAGCTCTAAAGTTATCAATAGCATTCTCTCGCTGGATTTATTTATAAAAAATCATCAGACATTGAAAGTAAATATCAAGCAATGCAGAAGAAAATCAAGATTTACCTGTAATTGAGGTAGATCAGAATGTATTACGTCAACTCTAATATCACTAAACTTCAATTCCTCGTAAAGAATCTTTGCCCTTTCTTTGTTTTGGACAAACACTAGCACTGGTGGATTCAAACTCTGCTCACAGAATTATAATTGTAATAAGTTATAAGTATATAAGAAAACTAAAATGTACAAAAAATTATAAGTGGGACTCAACTATGTTTTCTAATACACATTTGCTCCATGCCTCCATCACAGACAAAACATAACGCGAATCAACCCATCCAGAAGTAAATGAGTCAAAACTGTAACCTCTATTAAATCACAATATACAATCTCAACATAGATAACCTTTAAGAAAATCACAATTGGTGTTATCCTAATTGCATACTTTGTTGCATGCTTAGATTCAGCTTTTTTAAAGACGGGGCATGATTCAACAGTTGATAACAGCTTGTGTGATTGAAATATTAGACTATCTCTAAAGTCAACAGTCCAACTATAACTCATTCTAGCCTTCAAGGCCATGATCATTAAAAATTAACAGTTTTGGCAACTACTAATCATGATCTTGCTTTGTAAAAGATGCATTGAACAAACTGCAGCATTCTGACTATGCACTCTAGATATAAGGTCACTCCCAAGCAATATAACTCATATCTAGCTTAAGGCTTCAACAATCGACATTAAAATGTAACTGGTACATATTCTAAGAAAAATTGATGAAAAATGTTAACTTAGAATGTACTTTTTAGAAGGGCGATATGAACTATACAGTAACGAATACACAATCACTTAGATTCCAGAGGCGGGGACGGAGGTACATTAAATTTTATAATCATTAGGACTATTATTTGTGAACTTGTGATATTCTTTATACCCTTCATTTCTGCTTCTAGTCTTTTACACAGATTTAATTTCAAGCTTATTACATTAAGCATCCACTAGACACTAGTTGTCCCTTGTCTTTAACACAGTGTCAAGTATCCCCACATGATAAAGCTAATGAAAAACAGTAATCAGGTATATTATACATATCAGATTGTACCTCTTGGAAGGTTTGACGAAGAGCAATAAGCTTTCCTTCTTCACTCCCAACAAATACCAATTTTTGTTTTATCGACTCCGAAGCAGAATTCCTATTCACATTCAAAATAAGCATCAGCCAACCAAAAAAAAACAAACAAATTGATAGAAAAACAAAGTTTCATGTATTACTTACTTCCTGCCAATGATGACACGGACAGCATCATGCATTATTGTACGTGCAAGTTCTTCAACTGTATCAGGTAAAGTAGCACTAAATAGTGAACGAATAATTGAAGGATTTGAACATGCTTTTACAACTGCATCAACCTGTTTTAGTAAACCAAGCTCAAAAAGCTTATCAGATTCATCCAAAACAAGGTACTCAACCCTGCAAATAAAAACAACATATTTGAACAAAATCATATTTCCAAAAGTTTTTTTTAATTTCTCATACCAAAAGCAAATGATTGCCATTTAATAAACTAGAAATTATTATTCAAAAATGTACTTCTCACAATATACCCAATTTTCATGATACTAATATGGGATTTAATATAAAGATAATGGTTAATTTGGCATTCAGGAACCCCTACAGGTATGGGTTTCATAACACGGTGGAATGAAAATGGTTATTTATTCTATAATCAATCCTTTAGGCAGGCATGCAGGAATCCCAATTTTAAAGGTATCAAGTATCAACCCATTCCCTCAAATGCATACCCAGGCACCCTCAAACAAAACACACGCTGAAGTACCAAATCTTCTGACTGACTGAAATAACTTAGGTGGTGTTTGTTTGTTCTAAAAATGACTGGGTACGCGGTAGCAATACCAAACCAAATACGACGAGTAGTGGGGTCCTGAGCTAAGCCAATCGCGTTCCGGGAAAAAATCCCAATATCGTATTCGCCTAGAAGAAAAACAAAAATTGCGTTTTCATTATGGTCTTAAGTTTTAAAAAGCGCGCTCAAGTCGCCCTTAAGCGCAAAGTGCACCTAGGCGCAACCCCGTGCGCCTTATGTAACCCTAGGCGAGCAGTGTCAACAAAAGCGCAAAAAGCGCCCTAAAAGCGCAAAAGCACACGAAAAAAGCGCACTAAAAGCGCGCTTTTCGTACACATGCTATTTTTATGCTTAAAATTGTTATACATGTAGCTAAAAAGGTTGTGCATTTAAGTTAAATCATATATATACCTTATTTGTATCTATACTTTGAGTAAATAATGTTAAAAACATATAGCATAAATAAAAAAAAATTATATAATCGTCTTGCGCCTCGCGTACGAAAAGCCCACCGCTTTTGTGCTTTGCGCCTCGGTTTTAGACCTCGTCGCTTTTGTGTGCTTCGCGCTTTTTAAAACCAACCCTTGAATGAGATTCAGATATCCCTAAATGAGTTTTCTTAAAACCCAATCCCTTAACACAAGCACCTTCAGCCATTCTCATTCCCCCAATCCACACAGACATATAAATACATACAAAAGCTAAGCTAATTTACCTGCTTAGATCAAGCTTCCTCATGGTGATTGCAAATTTCAAACGAAGTGGTGTAGATATGAGAATATCACAAGGAACTTTTGAAAACTCGGCAGTGTTAACAAGCTGCTTAGTCATCAACTTTATATAAAATTTCTTCCCTTTTGCCAGTTTTTTGCATTCTCTGTAAGTCTGGGAAGCTAGTTCTCGGGTAGGGCAAATGATTACAGCACGGACACCATCCTTTGAAGCACGCTGATGATACCAAAAAAATTGTAAGATAGATAAATGTTCAAGCAATTCAGAATCAATAAAATGCCTTGCATACCTTTAGTTTCATAAGCATAGGACAAACAAAAGCCAGTGTTTTTCCAGAACCAGTTGGAGCACATGCAAAACATTCCCTTCCCTATTAAAAAAAGACATACAAAGGCTTCAAAATAGTCGTAAAGTTTTCAGGAAACAAACTATTACAAGAATGCTAAACTGAAATTACAAATTTGTGATAAAATTCAACTCAAGCATCTAATCATATTTATTTCAATAGCTTTGAGTAACAAAAGATTCCGAAGTAAATAAAAACAAACAGTAAAAAAATAGTTTAGTATAAAGATCATACAGATAAGAGTATGGGAATAGCCTGCATTTGAATTGGTGTTGGCTCTTTGATTCCAAGTTCTGCTAAATTACGCAATATATATGGTCTACATCCATATCTGCGAACAAAACAAAAGGAAACCATATGTAATAAATATATCAAAAACCTCAAGTAAAGTTTCATTAGTGTAGCCTTGTAGCCACAATAATGAGTTACTAAGGTGTGCTTTACTGCTTTTGCAAGATAGCAGATTGTGTGGGCTGGGTAATAACAGATATTCGGGTTAAAAATGGCCATTTTTAACAGGTTGTTACAATTGGATTGGATTGGATCGACTCACAGACACCTTTCTGGTTGATCTTTCGAGACTTTTTTTATAGATGATTATTGTGTTAACTAGGAGTCTAGGATTACACATGGTTTTAAAAAACGGTCGAGGTGCACGCCTCAAGGCGATTCTGGGCAAAAACGAGTTTGAGCAGTCGCCTCAGGGGTTATCTGTTTTAGGTGCGCCTCACAGGGCTGAGGCGGTAAGAAAAGGTGTGCCTCAAGCACGCCTCAGGGGTTTTGAGGTATGCTTTTGATGTTTTAGACTTTTGTGACATTTCATGTCTTCTTTTATGTGTGTGTTTTATGTTTTTGATGATAAAATTAGTTGGTGTTTTATTTTTTATAAGATATTTAATCTTTTATTTAATTCCGCCTCGGGCTTACGCCTCGGTTCGCCTCGAGGCTCGTTTCCGTACTTTTAAACTTTGGGATTACATAAACAATATAACAAGAAATCATTTAAATTATTGAATGAAACAATTTAAGAGGCTATAAACATCAAAAATAAACTTTGAATGGCGTTCAACCTGTTTTACTTGTCTCCCTTTTAGCTAAAACGTTTTATTTGACTCGCTTGAGTTAAAGCCCAAATCAGTGTATTCTTCAGTAACAGGTTAAAATACCACATGAAAAAATTGTGAAACAAAGTAACAAACATAAGCTAGAGTCATCATTTTTAAGGTTGGTTCAAAGAGGTGTAGATAAACTCAATAAAGTGAACTTCATCATCCACTAGACAAAAATAACTTCAATGCCACACTATCATAGAATGCTAAAACGGTAAAAACACATATAAAAGGTACCTTGATTTCAACTCATGAAAATCTTGAAGAGGTGATGGAATATTACTTCCAGATGTATGAATGTTATGCGTTTTACGAAAAATTGCATCCCTCTGCACTCAAAAGGGTAGAAAGATAACTTACTATCGCATGTTTATATAATCATCTCGCATTCTACAATATAACTTGAAGTGTGTGTATAAAGAGAGGGGGAGAGAGAACCTCCATTTGTCTATGTAGTTCTTTCTTTCCTTGAGACTTTTTTTCAGTTTCTTCATCCTCTTCAATAATTGGTTCCGCCTTTGATCTCTTAAAAACATTAAATCCTTCAACAGGACCTAAATACCAATGAAAGTAATCAAAATAAAATCTTAAAAAGAGCTCAAAAACTATCTCTAACTAAACCACTATATTAATTCACCTGAAACAGCCGCCTTTCTCTTCTTCTTTTTTACCGGCTTTTCTACCGCCTCCACCTCAGGCCTTTTGTTTTCAACCAATGTCTCTTCAGAATCATCACTTTTCTTTATTTCCTGACCATGAACAAAATGTTACAAATACACGTTTTGACTTCGATGGTCAAATCAAACAATCCAGTTTTAACCTTAATGGTGTGACTTTACAGTATATCAAATACATATGGTTGTTAAAGATCGGAATATAACATGTAACTAACGGTTGCAACGTTTGGTTCAAAGTTTTTAAATATCGTAAAGTCTTCTCATTTTTCTAAAATAAAAGACCATTTTTCAAATATCGTTTGGTTCAAATTGACCCATTCTAACCTGAATCCTTTCCGACCCGAACCAAAATGACCCGTTTTGACCCGAACACGTTCAATGTGACCCGACCCGACCCAACATGCCCGTTATCCTGCTCTAACAGTTCCAAGATATTAATAAAAACTTTCGTAATTTAAACACGATATCAAGTATCAAGAACACTAAACGGAACATTATTGGATGGCTTTCAATCAAGATCATTACTTTCTAAACTAATGGCATTGTTTGATTCAGTAAATGTAGTTTTGTTAACCTATTAATACTTGTCCAATGTACTTGAGCACAAAATTAAAAAAAAAAAAAAGAATCAAATGTTACAGCAAATCAGCAATCAAATACTTACATAGTTTCATACTGCTCTCACAGTTACATCCGGAATATTAATATAAACTTTAGTAAATATGAAGAACATGAATATACCTTGAATTTGGCAAAATCAGTGGAGAATTTCTTGCGATTGAAAGAGATTCCTGAGAAAAGGAAGGAAGGATCTTTATCCATCACTCATACGATCAACAGATTATAATTCCTTTAACTGTCACGGAACTAGGGTTTAAGGATACCTCTGTTTATTTAGGGTTTATTATTTAGAACGATAGCCGTCTGTGTGAGAGGTTAGGGGTTTCCTTGTTTTTAAATAAAACGACAAACATGTGTTTATGTTCATTTTGTTTAGAGAGAATTACACAGATTGTCATTTAGTTTTACCTGAAATTGCATCCTTTGTCCTTTTTTTGAATTTTTAACTCCCTATGTCCTTTGTTTTGTACACTTGTTACACCGTTTGTCCTTTAGACCCAACCCCGTTAAAAATCTTGGTTAAGTAGGTCACATGCCCCTCACGTGAGGGGCAAATCTGTTAATTCACATTAAAGGACAAATTGTATTATAATAATAATAATAATAATAATAATATATATTATACACACACAAAGCTCTTTGTCTCTCACACACAGACCTGCACTCACATTTTCTTCGCTAACCCTACACCAGCCGCCAACCACACTGCACCTCCATCACCGCCTCACCACCACCACCACCCACCCCCACTGCACTTCCACCACCGAGCCACCCTCACATCAACACCACTACCACCATTGGCAGTGATTGTGTCTATCGTACGGATTCGATTGTTGGACGGGTTCGGGTTACAATCTAAAAAGGGTGTGGGTTCTATAATTGAAAGGGTGTAAGTTGGGAAGGGTCGACTGTCATGTCGGAGGGATGATCGGAGCCGGAGGAGGAGACCGAAGGTGGAGATAGTGACCGGTGGAGGTGATTATTACTCTGTTCAATTATTAACCTCTATTAACGCCTATGGTTATAATTTTATAAACCCTAACTCATCCTGCTTCAATTAACGCCGGTGGAGGTGATTTTTGCAGGAAGATTGAAGCGAGTAATAATCATTGGATTCTTCGATTAATTCTCTCTCTCTCTCTCTCTCTCTCTCTATATATATATATATATATGTATATATGTATATACTCTCTCTCTCTCACTCTCTCTCTCTCTCTCACTCTCTCTAACTTATCTTTCGTTCTGAAGAATCATACGAACACCGATACTGTGGAATGAAGGTTCGACGGAGTGGAGAGGATTGGACGGTTGAGATTCTGTGGAGATGACGTGGACTGGATGGATGAACGGATGGTTGAGATTCAGTGGAGATGACGTGGACTGGATGGATGAACGGATGAGATTGATAGATTGTGGGCTGACTGTAATGGGTTGGGTATTTATTACCATTTATTTTTAAAATTTATTTAGCATCTGAAACGACAATATTGCCCCTCACGTGAGGGGCACGTGTTCCACTTAACTGAGTTTTTTAACGGGGTTGGGTCTAAAGGACAAACGGTGTAACAAGTGTACAAAACAAAGGACATAGGGAGTTAAAAATTCAAAAAAATGACAAAGGATGCAATTTCAGGTAAAACTAAAGGACAATCTGTGTAATTCTCTCTTTTGTTTATTACCTTACGTTATAAACTCGTGTATTATGGAGTACTAGTTAGATAAAAATATGGAGTTTTTTCCCATATTAGTGTAGATGGAAAAAATATTTACTTTGTTGGGTACTTTAGAAAAATATTTACCAATATGGGTACATTTAGTTCATTAGTATAATTTTTATTTTTAATAAAAAAGAAATAGATTCCTTTCAGACGCAACCATCCATCTTCTTCCATACTCATGTAAACAACTCTTCATACCCACGTTTCAAACGACTGACAATCCGATTCAGACTAGTGACGATTGCTATTCATACGCGCGTGCATAAGCAGGTTTAATTCAATTTTCGATTTTTGTAACCATGTTTGATTCGTGTTAAGGTTCTAGTTCGTTCGCTTTTGATTCAGATTCAGGCAGGTTTTGATTTTGGTTCGTATCAATATTTGATTTTGATTTTAACCAAGTTTTTATTCGGATCTGTGGGTTTCAAATTTGGTACGTAACCAATTTCATTTTGTAACCATTTTCGATTTCTTCGTTTGTTTATTACTTTGTTTGTTATTTTGAACGACATGTGTAGTTTGGTACATGGGCGATATAACAATAATAAATGGAATATGTGTTTATATATAGTTAGGGTTTTGAATAGTGAAGTAGTTGAGGTTTTCGAGTGGTGGAGATGATGAATGAAGGTGGTTGGTTGGTTAAGATGGTGGAACCGGTAGAGGAATAGCGTTGTTTGTGTGTGAGAGAGCGAGATTTTGAAGAAAATAAACAATTCTTATAATAAAAAAAAATAATGTTTTTGCCACATCGGATGCCACTTCATAAAAAAAATAACGTTACCAAAAATGCTAACTGGGTTAGGGTTCAGTTAGTTTTGAAGGGACAGAGGAAAATAAGCTGCAAGTTAGGAGTGGTGGATGATGATTCGTTAATTAGGAGTGTTGCTGGCTAAAAAGTGAAAGTTGGGGTTATTTAAATCCAATATTACCAAAACTAACTACAAGGAGTACAAGCTCCTTGTGACGAAACAAACAATGATGGTCATTATGCGAGAACATATGTTACATGTCGAGACCGAGTATGAACAAGAGACTTGGAGCAAGGCATGAAAGTATGAAACACATGTGCCTTATCGTTTTGTCATAATACGTCAAGATAAGGGGTTATTGCCTTGTTTTTTTAATGCACAAAATGTATTGTTACCAAACATGGTGCACAATTGCACATCATAGGATTAGGATAAAAAGTAATAATAATATCCCACAATCCACATAATTCTAACATAACTTTGAAACCTTTAAATAATTAAAATAATCAATGTACCCAAACATTAGAGTGACCCGTAGTTAATGTGTGTAGGGATGAGCTCGGGACGGTATCGGTACCGAACCGATACCGATCCCGACAATATCGATACCGAAAAGTCCAAAAAACCAATACCGATACCGAACACATACGGTACGGTATCGGTACGGTACCGGTATGGTATCGGTATTTTACCTTAAAATACCGATACCATACCGATCCCGTACCGATACCGATAATACCGAAACCGAAAATCCATAAATATGGGTACCGATACCGATCTCGAAACCCCTCGGTTCGATATCGGTTTGGTACGGTATCAGGACGGGACGGGATCGGTATTCGGCCTTGTATGCTCATCCCTAAATATGTGGATAAAAAAGCCGTTAAGCAAGTAAGCATAGAAGGCAATACGACCTCAATTACTAATAAAAATCCCAAACCTAATCATAACACTCTCTAAACACCAATTTTCATCTCTTCACTACAGCCCCTAACGATTACAATTTCAATCGATGTCGAATCAATTAATATTTGTAGACCTAACACATCTTTGTTATCGGGCCCATTTTTAGCATAATTTTCATTCATTAGTGCACTCACTAGCCTCAGTCATTCCACCTTCCATCGCGAACTTCAAGTATGTTCTTTGTTTTAGGTTGACCCAAACACGACCTGTTAAATTAAACATGTTAGTAGGTTTAACCTAAACTAACTCAATCCCGTTTAGACGAAATCATACCCGCGTATTTAGTGTTAAATTAGTGCCGAATTGATGCATGTATATGGTTTATTTCACTTGGAAGAATATAAGCCTCCCAATGATTTATATTGCTTAAAGTTAGATACGGTATATGACTTCATCCTGAATAGTATCTTGAAAGTTGAGACTGTGAAGTCACTTGCTAAATAACATTTGTTACTTGTATACACCAAAAATCTAATCTAAGCTAACCTATTAGGAGAGGGGGAAAATTGAAAAATGTGGTTATAAGTTAACCACCTGATGCAACGTACTAACCTTAACTAACGATAGTGCTAATTAGTCGAGTCTAACGGATCATGCATAGTAATGTCACAACCTCAAGATCTATTAATATAGTTGTCTAAAGACATAGCTTCACTATCAACAAAGGGGTTAGCGGTGGAACTTGTTGCTCGATAACCTTCCTTTTGATGTAATTTCCCTTTCGGGTTTGACTAATATTATATTATAAAATTTAGATCAAAATATGGTTTTTGAATTTCGTTTGGTTTGGAGACAAAACCCCAACACAAATTTCAGTTTTCGAATTAGGATATGGTCTTTGATCAGTAAATTGTAAACCTGATTTTAAGTAGAGAGTATTCTTTATTTAGTAATTAATTATTTTTTGGTTTTGCAAATTTGGATTGGGTTCGTTTTTCGATTTTGATTGCACTCACAAAAAAATCAAAATTTGAGGAAACCAAATATAGATTCTATTAAGTATTAATCAAAGCCCACAATGTGGGTTACATCGTGATTATTGTATGGTTGTTGACAAATTGTTATAGACTTGTAGGGTTGAAATCAAGAAGTTGGTATGTCTACAACTCCCAACTCATGATTACTGTACCGAAGAGTAGAAAGTAAGCAAAAGATGCAGATTTAATTTACTAAAAGATATGAACCAAACATGAGCAATCCATAAGCTGGTACGTAATGAAACTACTCACATTATATTTAAACTTTTCTTTCGTTGACATATACATTTGAAGTCAAATATTAGTTATGAATATGATGTCTCTAATGTTCACGGACGATGGAAGCTCTTCTTACGTGTTATATACACTCGCTTAAGGAGTAATCAATCTAAATAAGATTTACATCACCACTCCTCCAAAGATATTATTCTAAAGTATTATCGTAAACATGAAATTTGGTTAATGTTTTAACCAAATATTGACCAAAATCAAACCAATAAATCATGATTTGATTCTCATTACGCAACAATACATAAAATAGTATCTGATTCTATCAGATACTATTTTTAACCTTGAGAACTTCTTACTGTAAAACTTACTAGACCCAACAATACCTTACTAACAAAGCTGGTAAGATAAATTACAACTTGTGATGAGCATGTAGCCTTTAAGAAGTTTTGCCGGTTTAAAGGAAGATTCAAACCTAAGACCTCTGTTAAAGGACTATATATTTTCTAGCGCAACACCTTTTATAAACTTTTGAAATCATATAATTCCCTTTTGACTTTTATTTAAAAAAAAAATATTTTGTTTTCAATGAACAGCTACTTGAAGTAGAAAGATGGAATTTGACATCAGCATTATTAAGTTGTTAAAATGTCCACTCATTTCCCTTCCAGAATCCACTTCCTTTTCCATATATTCTTCGCTTTGTAAAAGTTTTTGGCCCATTTTTTTTTTACTTAAGTCGCATTGATCATAATTTAATACATGAAAGTTTTATGAACGTTTTCGCCTTTTTATATCAAACCTAGCAAAATTGTACAATTCAAGCTACTTCAGAGAAATTTAATATGCAAAATTTGAACCTATAAGTTGATTACTAGATAGGGTAGGGATCATACGAGAACCAACTTTATTCTGAGAACCAATGTGAACATAGGGCAATTTTGTAAATATCCATCTTCTTCTTTTTTCTTTTTGAAAATAAATCATCTTCTTCTGATAACTCTAACAAACACCCCAACAAAAATAATAGTCATCGTATTCTTCTACAACCACATCCAACCATCCTTTTTATCCAATGTAATCAATCATCATGAATAATAACAATAATACTAATCTTCACTATTCTAACAATAATGTAAATGCACCAATTCTAACCTATAATCAGATCATCCATGAACGACGCCGGAAGTAGTAGCGGCGGTGGTACGACGGCGGCGGCAACGTCGTCGTCGTTGACATTATTAAGCGGCATAGGAAGATTGAGGTTTGAGGTGGAGCTGAAGCCAGGAGATACGACAATTGTATCGTGGAAGAAGCTTATGAAGGACGATAATAAAGCGGCGAAGAAGGAGGATGTTGTTGTCGTTGATGGACTGGTTGCTCATGTATTTGGCAAGATAAAAGGATTATTAAAAGAAGAAAATTAGCTATAGCGAGGATTTGAATTTATTTTAGCTAGTTCGAACGGAATATTGACGCGGTATCGTGCTTGCAGGAATTGGCTGGTTTAAGTGTGGCTACAGCAATTGCAGAGGTCAGTTATTGGCTTATGGTGTTGTTACATAATAGCTTTTGGATTGGTTTGTTTTGGATATTAAATGTTTTTATTTGTGGGTCTTGTTATGGTGCTAGAAGGAATGTATGTGGTAGTTAGTTATGTTTATTTGATTGGATGAGAAATGAAGAGAGAATTCTCAAAATTGGATACAAAGGACCTTAAATTACACGGGGCTTTTGATTAACGTTAATATAAACCATCAATACCATCTGTATTTAACCGAATCGATTCAACTATAATGACATTAGAGTAGTTGGGATGAAAATGATAAAGTATGTATTAAAAAAAATTGTTGCGCCTGTTAGATGTTTGATGAAATGTCACAATGAAGAAATTTATATAAGTGAATCCTTATCAAGTAGTCAAATTGATGGAATTTTGGTAGTTTCTTGTGTAGAGTTTCCACATGATGATTGATGATGATTACCACCTAATTAGAACATTCACCGATGGTGATATTGGATGAGCACTATAAGCTAGCAAAGTGGGCACCTTCAAACTTACGGTCAGTGAAATGTACAATAGGTATCCGATCTTCATTGGACTTGATCATTTTTATTGTTTATGTTAATTTTTATATTTATGCACATGTGCATAATTTATATGGTAATGATAAAATTAATGTTAATGCACATGTGCATTAACGTTGAAATCTTGTTATCATCATTAAGTTCTTTTGCATAAACGCACATGTGCATATGTTGTGTTGAAATCTTTATTATTTGTACACAAAGATGGGATAAAAACCAAAGAATGTAACTTTTGTGTTATAATCGAGGTATAAAGGGTCAAAGAAAACTGTCGGATGCGATTGAAGATGATGATATAATCGTTAATCAGAAAGTTAAAAAAAGGTCGCTATTATTTATTTAAGCAATTTAGGTATATATGCACATGTGCATATATGTATATTTTTTATGTTAACTAATAAATGTTAATTGTTAGTTGTTTAAACACACAAACAATGTGATAAATTTGAAAAGTATACAATGTTCAGGGTGACTGATGAAAAAACATGGGAGATGTTGGATGAGGCATTAATGAAGTCTGAAGAGTGTTGGAAGAGATAAGTAAAAGGAGAAGAAGTTGAAAAGGGGACAATTGAGCAATAGAGGGGGACACTGATGGTGGACGTGAGTTTGTGAGATAATTAAAAGTTTGTAGTTAGGTGGTCAGTGGTAACATGGTTGGTTTGTAATATGTATATTTTTTTATGTTATCATTTGTTTTATTGTGTTGATGGTTTGGTAGAAATTACATGTATTTGTATAATAAAAACAGATGGGTACAAAAAAGTTTGTTGTTTGAAGGATGATGCATGCACATATGTATATTGTGGGTGGTCTTAGATGGTGGTTGATAGGTTGATTATTTTTTGATTATTATTTTAGCATGTGTAAATTTGTATGATAAGGAAAATTGACATATGCACATGTGCATAGTTATAATTAAACCCCCTACAACCCAAAAAACCTAAACGCACACCCCCACCCCCTCCCACAATACCTAAAATCTAAGCCCTAAAGTTAAACAACTCAAAAAACAGAACTATAATAGTGAAATGCACATGTGCATGCGGTATACGTTTCTTATTTTATAGTTCTTATATAGGGTTGTTTTAAGTTTATTCATGTTTGTTGTCCTATACGTGTTTTATTTTAAATTTATGTTATAATATGCATGACTAAACACACTTGACGAATTCGATTGTATTTTATATCTTACTTTGCGTCCATTTAATGATCATTGAATAAATTTTGTGACCCCTTGTATATTTGTATCGCGTCCATTTAATAATCATTTAAGTATGGTAATTGACAATTCATTTAAAAGTGCGATTTAAGAGTGAAATGCACATGTGCATACGGTGTATTTCTGTATATATAACAGCGAAATGCACATGTGCATCAGGATGACGTCATATGACGTCACAAGCCATTTTTTTTATTTTTTTTATTTTTTTTTCGAATTAATAATGCAAAATAATCATTTTGGTGTTTTTACTTTTTTTATTTTTTTATTTATTTAGGTTATATAATTTTTTTTTATTTTTTGATGGAGGGGTTTTTTGTAGACACCTTCATATTTACAAAAATGTCACCTGTTCACACTGATTCTTTGGTTCTCTCCCTAAATGGTGGTTCTCAAATAATCCAAATCCTTAGTAGATATATTTGTATAAGATACAATGTATAAGAAACTTTTTGTTTCAGTTTTTATAAGATACAATGTACAGTAATAAAGCAAATTGAAAGAATTTGATGCTAATCTTGAAAAATAATAATACATTTACGTCTAATCAAAGTAAGAAATTATCATACCAATAATTAATGTGTAGATGCAAACTTTTTTTTATACAAAATTCATCAATAATTCTCTTCGAAGTTCCTACTCAGTCAAATCAGGACCCGCCAAAGGCATTATAGCCCAGCGGCATCTTGGTGGTGAGATAAGACTTAGGGACCATAAGGTCCTGGGTTTGAATCTCACATAGGGGGTTTTCACATAATTATGAGTTTCCTCTTGAATTGGTGACTTGGTGGTGAAATATGATCGCGTGCTAACATTGGTGGCACGATGATACTCCAGTGTTCCGTGAGTGATTCCAATTTGTTGGCCGTTCAAAAAAAAAAAGTCAAATCAGAACCCCTTTCACCCGGCATAGCCAGACATGTAAGGAAGCTCATGGTTTTTACTAAGTTCACCAGTTCCGGGGAAAACCCGACTATCCACCCGCCCGAAAGCACGACAATGGAATAATCGGTAAAACCTGGCACTCTCAAGAATCGAACCTATGACCTTTCAGCCACGTATCTTCTATTATTCGGCCTCCATACCACTCCACCATAAGGGGTTGGTTGTGTAGATCCAAACTAAAATGGGTTTTGGGATTGTACTTTTTTTAAATTATCCATATTAGCTACGGCTGTAAATCAGTAAAGCGTTTAACATACTACTCAAAACCAACTTGTTAGAAGTTCGAATTAGATTGGCCTTAATCAACCTTCGAGCCTAAAGTGGAGTTTATACTTAATTAATGCTTGTTTAGGCTTGCCAGGGCACCGATTAGCGACAAAAGTTTATAACCTTTTGTTATAATAAAAATGTAATTGCTTAAAAATATATATTTTTTTATATAATTATGATACATAGGGTTAGGATCAAATAAACAGTGAAAGAAAAATAAGAAGTAGTAGGAATGGTATCAAATGGACTCCGATTGAACTCATTCAACCGGCATTGGAACCGTCTCATCAAACTCTACGATGTTAGTTTTTAGGTCTTCGTTTTTTTGTGGTTTTAGCTTGTAATTTTTAGAATATACGTTATAATATTGTCTCTTTATGTACCATTGTGTCTTTTTTGTATTTTCATCATTGTGTCTATTTTTATTCAGCATTGTGTTATATTTTTCTTTTATGATTATTGTTAAAAGATGTAATCGTTAATTCTTTAAAAAGGACTAATTTCGAAAATAAAACGTCTTAATTAAATAAGATAATATGCTTTGACAGTTTTGTTTTTTATAAAAAGAAAAATAAAAGAAGGCCAAAAATACGTCCCATAATAAAAACCAAAACAACCACAAAAATAACAAATAGACAATGTAACGTAATCCACTTTAACCATCAATCCACCTTGAAACCTAAGTACCACTCATATGCATCAATCTTCTTAAACACACCATCTCCATCTCCATCTCCAACCTCTAACCTTTAATATTATTATCAGTTTATCAACATCATCACTTATTAAACAACAACATGAAGCCACCTAAATCAAGTCCAGCAAGAACAACAACAAGAGACGAATATCCACCATCATTAATCATGTTTCCACGAAGCAAAAGCAGTAGTAGATCAAGCAGATCACGTGCCACCCCTATGTTCATTAACAAAACCAAAATCAATAAAGAAACCAATCAAGAACCCTTGTCTCCTAAAGTCACGTGCATGGGTCAAGTTAAGGTTAACCGCTCAAATAAAACCAAAACAAGGTTCTTGTCTTTGTCCTCTACCTTACGCCGCTGTAAGATGTTCCAGAGAGTGTGGAGAGGAAGAATCTCGTGTTTCAGATGCCATTGTTACAAAAGATCGAAGAAATTAAACGAACCGGTTTCGAATGAAACATTCGAAACCGGAGATGTAATGGGAGCTTGTAAAGATGAATTGTTAACAGGGCCGTCTCCGAGAACTGCGGTTTTGTTGACCAGATCAAGATCTGCTCCGTATAGAATTAGTGGAGAAGGTGATGAATCAAGAAAGAGGGTTGGAAAAGAATATGAAGATATTATTAATGGAGATGAAGAATTTAAAGCAGATGTTAAACTTAAACCAATGTATCTAAGTAGGTGTAAATCTGAACCAACAAGAACTGGGGATAAGATTTTTATGAGTTTTAGTTTCAGTGCATAAAGGGCATTTTTTTTAATTGTTTTTAGACTTTTACTGTTTACTATACTAAACGATGTGGTTTTGTACAACATTGGTCTAACACACTTTGTTATATTTTAGGAAAAAAGTAGTGTTGGTACGTTCGGTTGGACCGGGAAAATGAGGGGTCGAACTAGAAATTTATAGAAATTTCTCGTTTCTTGTTGGCTCGTTGACTGGGTCAGACCGTGACCCGATGGGGCGTATGGTTCGACGTCCGGTACGGTTCTGGAACATTGGAAAAAAGTGTCGCTCATAGACGCTAAAAAGGTCTCTAGTCTTAGGTACCACCCGTTGGTACTGGGTGGCCAATTGGCTACACCGGCCCCTCCCTCGAGTACACCCTTTTATTTGTATTCTTTTTTCTTTCACTTCATTTATAACCATTTCATTTATAACCATAACATGATAGTTAAAGTGTGGGACGTAGTTAACACCCATTGTATACATGTTGTGACAGAGAGTGATCATCATCATCATCATACTCATTTAATCCCACCTATAGCAAAGTTAAGGTAGGGTCTGAGAAGGGTAAGATGTAGACAGCCTTACCTCTACCCCTAAGAATAGAGAGGCTGCTTCCAGTGAGACCCCCGGCTCGATGTGGTTTGGTATCAAGCCTTGGACATAAGGCATAGAACACTTAGCAATCGGGACAAACCCGATCGGTGCATGTACCCCTTTGTCTTTTGGCTATCAACGCCACCACATGATGCATGATTAACCGTCCGTCGTTTTTAACATTATTTTCACGAAATAGTAAAATAACGCTAAAAGTAGTGCAACTTTACTTTTGCCCCTCGAGGGCCACACATATATACATTATATGTGCACACCGTAAGTGGGGCATAAATCATGACACATGGACTAAATGCATAACAAATTGACAAGTCTTAAGTAAAAAAAAAGTAAGGATTGTAAATTCTATATATACATATAATAAAACGATTGTGGTGGGGACACATGACACTTGATAAGGCCATCCTCATTCCTCACCCTTAAATTCCCGTAAAAAATTTTAAGTTATAAATAACTCAATTAAAATGTAAAGTTACTTCATACGATTCTTGTTAAAATAAAATGTACAATTCTTGGAGTATCATTTTTCATACAGACTTGCGTTATCATTTATATAAAGTTGTAATATATTCTCAAAACTTCTAATAAATCTACATTTTACAGGTCATTAGAAACTAGTATATTAAGAGGGAGATACATTAAGCTACAACCATAAATGGCAACCGTTATAAATTTGTGTATTCATATTTACCCAACTTAAAATCAGTAGCTTACTATAAATAACTAGTAGGGAACCCGCGCGTTGTGGCAGGGCTGACAATTTACAACATTGTAGTCGTTTTCTATTTGTTTATCAATTGTTTTCGTTTTTGTTAGGTTCTGAATTACTTAAAAGAAATAGAAATAACATAAGTGATCATCATCATCATCATACTCAGTTTATCCCACCAATAGCAAAGCTAAGGTAGGGTCTGAGGAGGGTAAGATGTAGACAGCCTTACCTCTACCCCGTGGGAATAGAGAGGTTGCTTCCAGTGAGACCCCCGGCTTGATAATGGTTTTGTATCAAGCCTTGGACATAAGGCACATAACACTTAACAATCGGGACAAGCCCGATTGGTGCATGTGCCCCATGTCTTTTGGCTATCAACGCCACCACATGATGAATAATTAACCGTCTGTCGTTTTTAACGTTATTTTCACAAAATTAGTAAAATAACGTTAAAATTAGTGCAACTTTACTTTTGCCCCCCAAGGGCCACACATATATACATTATATGCGCACAGCCGTAAGCGGGGCTGTAAATAACATAAGTGATAATGTATTTATAACATATAACATGTTTTGTTTTGGGTTATACAGTTTAATGTAAGACATGTTTTTATCACCATTTTTTGGACATCTTATCAAGAAAAACATACTCATTTCTAAGTAGTATAAACAAACACATAACGTATCATATTTTATAATCCTATTACAGAGGAAAAAAAACAATGCTAACAAAGTTTAACATGAACATAACATTTTTTAGTAACAATCCATAGCTAAAATATTATGTGCCTCAAGCATATTTGGTTCATACGCAATATTGGTGAAATTCGTAGACCGCAACATTAATGAAATCCATCAAACACTTCAACACACAATATTACATAAATTACGAATATGTATCTTTACGATCACTAACAATATATATTCCTTGTGTGGGAAATATACGTCACGATGCCCTACATTCATTTATATAAGCTCATTGTTTGATTCACTTCCATTGTTTTCTTATTAGAAAAGAAAAGGAAAACATATTTTCTTTTCTTTGAATTTATGACCACTTTCAAATAGAATTGTAATGATTCATATGGAATTGTGACTTAATAAGAGAACGCGCATGTTCAAGTTGTCCACAAGAATGTATCTTTTTCTATATCTTTGAATTTGGGGTGAAGAACAAACAACTGTGCGAGAAATGAACTAAATTAGTTAAACAAAATTAAGCACTTATCACCTAGTATCCATATATAAACATTTTGCTTAAAAAATAAAATAATATGATGTAAATAAATAATTTGAAGTACCAATATGCAATACAATTCTTCTTCTTTTTTGCGGTGAAGGGGTTGTGTTAGTATACTGATGTGTGACATGATTCCCAAGTCCGTGTCATGTGTTCAGGTTGGGTTTGACCTGTCAAACCTGTGAGCAACACCCATTTAGCCTCCATAAATTGCCACAAAGCTTGCAGACTTAATCAAAATTTATATGAGTTTTTAAGTCGTTTATGATTGAAAATGAAGGATTCATATTGAACAACAATAATCATTTGTTTGAGGTAAAAAAACCAAATTAAAAATTCAGTCCTCCTAATTAGCTTGTAATGCGGTTACATTGGATCCCACTTGCCTGCAATTAATGCTCAGCCAACTACAACTAAATTCTACAAACAAAACAAACAAATGTACTAAAATGTTTTTGAATTAGAATTTCATTAGTAACCTCCTAAACAACAATACACAAGACCGTGAGCAGGAAAACATGCACAGTTAATGTATGCATACAAAGCATAAACTACAAATCAAGGAAGTAAAAAGACCACAGTTAAGAATACTAAGTATGTTTTTCTTAGCGATATATATTTAGTATAGATATAGAGATAGTATTTTGTAATTTAAATGGTTTATCTTTTCCATATTTATCTCTAGGGTTTTAGGGATCCCTATCATTATATAAAGGGACCCTCTTGATTGTAATTATTCATTCAGAAAATCAATTCAATAAACTCTTTTATGGTATCAGAGCATTAGGCTCTTTTACCTTGTTCGTTTTTTTTTTTTCAAACCCTAGCTTCGGTTATTTTTCTTTTCTGCCGCATACACAGCTTCGGCTGTTCATAATGTCCGACAAACCTGATGTTGCCGGATCATCTAGTAACCCCTCTAAACCGTCGCTCCATCCAGCATACTCGGTTACTAACATTAATTCCAAGGTCCGAACACTCGATGGCAAGAAGGTTACGTATACTTCTTGGACCAAGCTTTTTCAGCATGCATACAAAGCATAAACTACAAATCAAGGAAGTAAAAAGACCACAGTTAAGAATACTAAGTATGTTTTAACTTCTTTTGTTCTTAGATGACACTAAAATAAACAAAGTGAACAAACTTACAACTAACACGAAAGTGTAATTGACACATGCTACAAAAGTATGTTAAAGCATGTCATCAAAGACAAGAGGCTAACCTTGCATTTCTACTTGCAATTAAAACTTCAGCCAACCACAACCAAATTCTTCGAACAAAACAAACATACTTATTTTTTAGAATTAGAATTCCTTTAATAAGCTGTCAATTGCAATAGTAATAATTGAAGTGTCATACTAAACTACCACACCAGTGACCAGAAGAAGAGGAAACGTAAGAGGTAGTAAATTCGGAATACGATTCACTCAAATTTATTTAATTATATTAATCAATTAATTAAATTGTAATTAACAATAATTCATTTATTAATATATTTAATTGAATTTATCAATTCATTTATTCACTTAATACTCATGTAAAAAGACTATGTTGCCCCTTACTAACTTCATTAACTTGTTGCACTATATGCATAAATTGTAGTAATTACTTAAATTTGGCGGTCATCCCTCCCTCATGCTTTATATATAGATATATAGATAGATATAGATATAGATTTTTATTTAAATTTTATGAAGCTTATTATAATATAATTACTTCAAACTAAATCTTCATTAATATATAAGCGTATATATCTTAACTTTTACATTCTACGTGTGATTGAAGTAGAGGATTAGGATTTAGGAATATAATTTATTCGTACTTCACCTCCACCGCTAGCTTTTATGGTGATTCCAATGATAGCAGCGGTCTAAATCTGGCACAATCACTACAAGCACGACAAAATAAGTGAGACTTCCGTAATTATTTTAACCACAAGAAATTGTTACTAGAAAACGTAATGATACCCTACAACACATTACTAACTACAAAATCAGATAAATCGCAACTTATGTTGGTTGTATAACACCCACTAGATTGTGACAAAAAACCAATGGAACGTGTGTTATTTGTTTCCCCTGTCATGTAATTGCCATCCGGCCTAAGTTCTCCATCTCCGGCATACACCTTCCTTTGGCACCGTTGATTATGAATCCATCAATGTGTCTATCATCGCTCAGTCGCTGATGTGTTGCCAAATGCATCACATTTAGATATTATTTTTTGTATAGTTTTTAATCATTTAACGTTCGTTTATATCGTGTCTTAGATACTTATTTGTGTCTTGGTGTTAAACAGGTGTTCGTGGGCTAAAACGAGAGAAAAAGAGTCTAATCGGAGGTGAAACGAGTGCACGGATGAATAAGGGATAAAAAGAAAATAAAATATGTCAGATCACTTATTCATGCCCCATGAATAACCTCAGGAGTTACTCATGCTCCGCGAATAACTGAATTGGGTTGCAAAATGACTACACTGCCCTTAATGAATCCAGCTAATTACCCTTGTTACCCTCGTGAAGTTATGACTTATTCATGCCACGCGAATAAGTCAGGAAGTTATTCATGGGGTCGCGAATAACTCTTCAGCCCATAAAAAGCCCATTTTCGCAATTGAAAACCTATCTGCCGTTTTTGAGCAAACATCTTCGACTTCCAGAGCAGAAAAGGGGCGATTTTGAAGACTTTTTACAGTTCCTTTCATTCCGGTTGATGCCAGAGCAATCCAGAACAAGTTTTGAAGCAGAAATCATGATTATGCACGGCTAAACATCCTGCGGTTTCTCCGGGTGAAAGATTCGGTTATTTTGTAAGGATTTTTTCTGTTTTGAACTTTGTTTAGGATCAGATTTTATGAACATACTTATGTGTCTTTGAATCTGGTTGTATGTTTGACTGATTTGAACAGTTTGACTGACTTACACAATTACAATTCGTTATCGTTTCTTGGTTTTCTTGCACTAGGAATAATTTAACCTTGTGATTTGTGTTTTGATGTTGAATTGGGTTGAACAACTTAAACAGGATCATGTCTATGTGATTGCCTAGCTAGGTTAATTCAGATTGTCTTTACAGTTACCGAGTCAGAAACCCGGAGTGACCGTTTTTCCATATTATTGTCTTTTATAAAACTCTATTATCATTTGTTTTTGCAGCACTGCAGCACTTTTACGTTAAACTTCATAAAATTACTTTAGTTAATCTTAATTTAATTAGAAATTAGTAACTTAGCACTTTCCACAAACTCCCTGAGGTTCGACAACCCTACTTCCTATACTGCAGTCAGTTGTAGCTAAGGAGTAGTTTTTATTTAGTTTTTGATTAGCACTTCGACACGCGATCAAAATGGCGCCGTTGCCGGGGAGTTCGTGCGCTTAGTGTTTAGTTTAGTTTGTTTATTTCTTTTCTTAAAAAAAAAAAAAAAAATTTGTCTTTTAGTTATTTGTTTCCGTTTTTTTTTATTATTTCTCTTCTTCGTTCAGTGCTACTCTATTTGTTTCTTGTTTTTGTTTGTGCAGGTAAATCTTGTGTTGCATGCATACTAGGTTTTCCAAGAAATCATCTCCTTTGTTATTCGATCCAGAAATTGAGAAGACAGCACGTCAAAACCGTGTTGTTTTTCGTTCAGCAGTAAAGAATCAATCAAGTTCTTCAACAGTTGCTCAGAGAATTGAAGAAGCAGCTATTGAGATGGCTGATCAGGATAACCAAAATGACCAAATACCTAACCAACCGAATGATCCTATTCCACCAGCTCTACCAAACCAACCCATTCCAAACCCACAACAACAACAACAACAACAATTCCAATCTGGTGGGTATTTCCAACATGCTAACCCACGTCCACAACAAAACCAACAAAACCCAAGAAACCAACCTCCCCCACATTTAGTAGTTATCCCACCCAATCAACAACAGAACCAACAGAGATTTGATGGGGATCTTCAATATGAGGAGGGAAGTGTGCATACTTGGGATTCTGAATGGGATCAAGAGGATGAACAGGAGCCGTATGATGGGAGATATGGTAATTATGGGTATGACATGGAGTATGAGCAGCAGCCACCACAGCGGGGTAATCAGAGGAACCGTGTTCAGAGACATAGAAATAATCAAGCTCCACAAGGGGTTCCTAGATTTAATGTTGGGGATATGGGGATGGGAGATGAGTTACAGTTAGTAGATGGTGTCCCACAGATACGTCAAAGGGCACCGGTTCAGGGGGTTGATAGTCATTTTAGGCCGGTCATTGTACCCAATTCTTCAGCTGTAGTAACACCGGTGAGTAGGAACGGGAAAGCATTTGAGGTGAGACCCCAATATTTGGGTCATTTGCCTGAGTTCTATGGAAAAAGATCAGAAGAACCTTACTTACATATATCAGCATTTGAGTCTGTATGCAATATGATTGGAGGGTCCGGGTTTACTAAGGACCAGGTAATGTTGATGATGTTTCAGTTCACCTTGAAGGACAAGGCAAGACAATGGTTTGCTACACTACCCCCAGGTAGTATATATACTTGGCAGGATATGCAACAAATTTTCTTGGAAGAGTATTACACCATGAGCAGAACATCTGAGGCTCGGGATGCAATAAGAGGATTTCAACAGAATTCAGGGGAAGCATTCCATGAGGCTTTTACTAGATTCAAAGAGTTATTGAGAAAATGTCCTCATCATGGGATTCAGACATGGGAACTAATAAAAGCTTTTTATGATGGACTGACACCAGAGGATGTTAGGGGGTTGACTGCCATTAGCAATGGCACATTCTTTACTAACACTGAAGCTGTGGATTGGGGACACTTGGAAAGGATGAGTGCCACTTCAAAGAGACAGGCACAGTCATGTAGGAAGTTGAGACCATCATCTGTCAAGGCAGCAGACTATGAGGCTGAAGAAAGAATTGAGAAATTGAAGCAGCAAAATTTACTCTTGGCAAAACAGGTAGCTCAACTTAATTTGGGGAAGAGTAGTGAAGCAAAGGCAGCTAATGTTTTTTCGGTATGTACTGATTGTGGGGAGTTGGGGCATCTAGCCCAAGACTGCCAGGGGCCTTTAGAGAATACAGAAGAGGTGAATCAAGTTTATGGAGAACGGAAGCAAAATGACATGAATTCTAACACCTATCATCCTGGGCTCAAAAACCACCCAAACTTCAGGTATGGTAATCCTAATAATCAATTAAATCCTAACTTTTCTGGTTCTAATGTGCAGGGAGGAAATCAACAACAGTCTCAGAACAGGCAGTATGGATATAATCAAGGGGGTTACTCAAAGAATACCTATAATCAGAGTGGTCAGCAGCAGAGAGGGAGTCAGCAAGGCACATCAGGAGGAGGTAATGATCAACTGAGTGCAATCTTGGATGCCATTAAAGCTGTACAGAATGATGTCAGGACAGTTCAGGAAGAGGTCAAGGGAATGCGAAAAGACAATGAAGTGAGGGATAAGACTGTGGAAGCATTGTCCAAGCAGGTAGGGCAATTGGCTGCAGATATGTCTAAGAGAGATCCAGGGAAGCTACCTAGTGACACCACCATTAATCCTCAACATCAGCAATCAAGCTCAAGGAATGCGAGGAATGTGCAAATCAACCAGGTAAGTATTCTTCGCAATGGTAAGGTTTATGATAATAAAGTGGGAACCCCACCACAGTTTGTTGAGGGTGTGGTGGAGGATTTGGGTAGTGATGATAGTGAGGATGAACAGGAATTTGTGGAATTGAACAAAACACCTAAAATTGTTTTAGAAAAAGAAAAAACCAAAAATAAAAGTGTTTTGATCAATAATTCCAACCAGGTTGTAGAAAAGGGTGTGGAGGGTAATACCATCCCTTTTCCTGCAGCTCTCATTGATCCTGGTAAGAAAAAGACAGTCAATAAAAGAGGCCCACAATCGGATGAAATGTGGGAGGTTTTCAAACAAGTTAAAATCAATCTACCTCTTTTAGATGCAATTAAACAAATTCCTGCATATGCAAAGTACCTGAAAGATATGTGCACTCAGAAAAGAAATCATAAAATTCCAAGGAAACTTGACATGCCAGCAGATGTGAGTGCAATAATTTCAGGCACTCTGCCTGAGAAGTTACAAGATCCAGGGGCACCAATTATTTCAATTCAAGTTGGTGACTTTCAAATGACACGAGCCCTTCTGGATCTTGGAGCGAGTGTGAGTATACTACCGGGGAGCTTGTATGACCAATATGAGTTTGGTCCACTTAAGAAAGCTGATACTACTGTGGTATTGGCTGACTTGACTGCTAAGCTACCCCGGGGAGTATTGTCAGATGTGATTGTGAAAGTTAATGAGTTTTATTATCCAGTCGATTTCTTGGTCCTTGACTATGTTTCTGTTGATAAAACCAAGCAACCGACTGTGATCCTTGGCAGACCATTTTTAGCTACTTCTGACTCTCAGATTAATTGCAGGACAGGTACTGTGGATATGACTTTTGGTAACCGTAAGATGCGGTTAAGTGTTTTTGGTAATGTTTCTAACCCCAATGTTAGTGATGAATGCTTCATGGCAGACATCATTGACGGACGCGTTCCTCCTTACATACCCAATGATGAGGGGGACGAGTCCATGGTAGAATGTGCTTTGTTTGGCAGGTTATATTCTGAGACAGTCAAGGGATTCGAGCAAGAGGATGCACAAGTAGAGGCGATGGCAGTGAGAGAAGGAAGACCGCCTTGGTCTTATCATGTGGAGAGTTTGCCAGATCACATTGACACAAAGCTGAAACCATCATTAGAGACACCACCACAATTAGAACTTAAAGAATTACCTAAACATCTAAAATATGCTTTTGTTGGTGCTAATGATACTCTTCCTGTTATTATTTCTGCAGGTTTGACTGAGGAACAGGAGAAAGCTTTGATGGAAGTTTTGGTTGCACACAGGGCTGCAATTGGGTGGACTATTGCAGACCTGAAAGGAATAAGTCCCTCAATAGTGATGCATAAAATCATAACAGAGGAGGGAGCAAAACCGGCAAGAGATGCACAGAGAAGGCTTAATCCGAACATGAGAGAAGTGGTAAAGAAAGAAGTTCTGAAGTGGCTGGATGCGGGTATCATTTATCCCATCTCTGACAGCACTTGGGTAAGCCCAACACAGACCGTTCCTAAGAAAGCAGGGATCCAGATAGTCAGGAACGAAAAAGGGGAAGAAATTGCCACCCGACCTGTCACTGGGTGGAGAATATGCATTGATTACAGGAAGCTGAATGCAGCTACCTCTAAGGACCACTTCCCTTTACCGTTCATCGATCAGATCATCGAGAAGTTATCAGGTCAGAAATTTTATTGTTTTCTTGATGGTTATTCAGGGTATAATCAAATTGCCATCCACCCTGAAGACCAACAAAAGACCACATTTACCTGCCCTTATGGTACCTTTGCATTCAGGCGAATGCCATTTGGGTTGTGTAATGCCCCAGCCACCTTTCAAAGGTGCATGATGAGTATCTTTTCAGATATGGTTGGGGACTCACTTGAAATCTTTATGGATGACTTCTCAATTTTTGGAACCTCCTTTGAATCTTGCTTAGAACAATTAACTAAGGTGTTGAAACGATGTATTGAAACAAACTTAGTTTTAAGCTGGGAAAAAAGCCATTTTATGGTTCAAGAAGGGGTGGTGTTAGGGCATGTGATTTCAAAACGTGGGATTGAGGTTGATCATGCAAAAATTAAAGCTATTTCAACTTTACCCCCTCCCACAAATGTTAAAGGGGTTAGGTCATTTCTAGGACATGCTGGTTTTTACAGAAGGTTCATAAAAGGTTTTAGCACAATCACAAAACCACTTTGCAAGTTACTTTTAAAAGATGAACCTTTTGTATTTGATGAGGAGTGTGTAAAAGCTTTCAACACTTTGAAAGAAAAATTGGTTGAAGCCCCAATTCTGCAAGCACCTGATTGGTCACAGCCTTTTGAGATCATGTGTGATGCGAGTGACTATGCAGTTGGGGCTGTTTTGGGTCAAAGGGTAGATAAAAAACCAGTGGTAATTTATTATGCAAGTAAGACGTTGGACGTGGCACAGTTGAATTATACTACTACTGAAAAAGAATTACTTGCAGTTGTTTTTGCTCTTGATAAGTTCAGGTCTTATATTTGGGGAAGCAAGGTGATTGTGTATTCAGATCATAGCGCAGTGCGTTATCTGATGGAGAAAAAGGACGCAAAGCCCAGATTGATTCGTTGGGTGCTCTTGCTTCAGGAGTTCGACTTGGAAATCAGAGACAAGAAGGGTAGTGAAAATGTGGTGGCAGATCATCTGTCCAGATTGCCCCATATAGATGCTGAAGTCACTACTGAGATCAATGAGACCTTTCCAGATGAGCAACTTTTTGAATTATCTACCTCCCCCTGGTATGCTAACATTGTTAATTATTTGGCTACAGGTATCATCCCAGAGCATTGGTCAAAGAAAAAGAGAACTCACTTGAAGGCTCAAGCAAAACAGTATATTTGGGATGAACCTGATTTGTTCAAGATTGGAGCTGACCAGATAATCCGACGATGTATTCCAGAATCCGAGGTCCAATGTGTATTGGGATTGGTGCACTCATCTGCTTGTGGAGGGCATTTCAGTGGACAGAAAACAGGACACAAAGTTTTATCGTCTGGATTATTTTGGCCTACGATTTTTAAGGATGCATTTGAGTTTGCTAAAAAGTGCATTAAGTGTCAACAAATGGGCAGCATATCTAAACGGAATGAGATGCCCATGAGGCCGATTCTCGTAATTGATATCTTTGATGTGTGGGGAATCGACTTCATGGGACCATTTCCAAATTCGTGTGGTTATTTATACATCTTGGTGGCTGTGGACTATGTGTCTAAATGGGTAGAAGCAATAGCCACCAAGACAAATGACCATACCGTTGTGTGCAATTTTGTTCGGTCAAACATTTTTTCACGATTTGGACTTCCCCGTGTGATCATTAGTGATGGGGGATCACATTTCAAAAATTTCAACTTTGGAAAATTGCTCAAACGGTATGGTGTGGATCATAGAATTGCAACCCCATACCACCCACAAACAAGTGGTCAGGTTGAGGTGTCAAATAGACAAATCAAAGAAATCTTACAAAAAACGGTAAGAACGGATCGTAAAGATTGGTCCTCCAAACTTAACGATGCGTTATGGGCTTACCGTACAGCTTTTAAGACACCAATTGGCACCACACCTTACCGGTTGGTTTATGGGAAGGGTTGCCATTTACCTGTAGAAGTAGCACATAGGGCATTATGGGCTGTTAAAGAAGTTAACACTGATTATGATACTGCAGGTAAAGAAAGGAAGTTGAACTTATGTGAGCTTGAAGAACTGCGAGATGAAGCTTACGAGTGCGCATCGGCATATAAAGATAAAATGAAGAAGGTGCACGATGCCAAGCTTCGTTTGAAGAAGTTTGAGGTAGGCCAAAAGGTATGGTTGTACAATTCTCGTCTTAAATTATTTCCAGGGAAGTTGAAAAGCAAGTGGACGGGGCCATACTTAATTACGAGAGTTGGTGAATACGGTGATGTCGAGATTGAAGACTTTGATGATCATCTACGTCAAGTAGTGAATGGACATCGACTTAAACCGTACCTGGATTCGTCTGACATACACGGAACAACAGAAGAGCCGGTTTGCTTTTTGACAAGGGAACCGGATGATGAAGGTAAGTGATAACGCATTCGGTATGTGTAATTGTAGAGTTTGTACAATTTTTTTTCGTGTATTTTCGTTGTTTTCGGTTTTGCGTTTTTTGTGTGATTGAGTTTTTCAGGTAATCGTATCTGTTTTGACACGAGGAATCATCACTAACTGGAGTCCAGGTAAGTTTACATGTTAATGGGGCATTGGAATAGGTTTTAAAGGGTTTAGGAGTGTTAGAATTGAGAAGCTAAAAAATTTTCTAAGTACAAAAACGTCAAAACTTTCTGTAACCAAAGGAATTCGCGCCCCTCTAATAAGTCTCCAACAAATTAATGGGGCGCTAATAACTCATCCATAAAAAAAAAAAAAGGCATCATACGCTTCCTGCATCTTCTTCTTCTCCCCAAATCTTCTAAACCTAACATCACCAAATACCATCTTCATCTCCATAACAAGACCCTAACATCCACATTAACCTTCAACCATCAACCACCTTTCAACACCTCCGGACCACCACCTCTGCCATTCCACCCGATTACTACCATCCGAACCACCCACCACCCGAACCAAACCCTAGCCGACAAACCACCCTTCACCTCCACCTGACACCACCTTCTTCTTCTTCTTCCACCACCCGATCCCTGAACCACCTAACCCGATAACCTGCAAACCCTAACTAGACCCGACCCTAACCAGACCCGACCCCTAACACTCCACTCGAACCTAACCCTAACCCGATTAACCACCACCTGTACCCAAACCCACTGTTGCACCCGACGCCCTGAAAACCCTAACCCGCCGCCGCCGCCCTTTCTCCTTCCACCGACGACCACAACCATAACCCGAACCAACCCCAAACCCGACCCTTCCACTGCTCCTGTGACAGCCCTGTACTGCCACCATCACACCACCGAACCACCACCAAAACTGACCCTGACCAGGATTAGGTAGGTTTAGTGTTGTTTGCTTCCTGTCATCTCAGTTACGTGTCGAAGACCAGGTGCGTTCCGCTTATTTTTGTAATTTTTATTTTTCGTGTGTTTGTTAGGTGATAGCAGTATTGAGTTTTTTTTGTGTTTGTCATAATGCTCGTGGGTTTCGTCGAGTCTAGTTTAGGTCTATTGTGTCCTTTGCGAGGAGTTGTTGGTTTGTGTCGGTTCATGGCGCTAAATTGACTCCAGTGTAGGCTCATTTGGTGCCTTGTGGTTTAGGCGTTTCTTGTTTCTACGGGTTGCCTTTCAATAATGGGTTGATGTAGATGCCGCTAGCGCGTAATGTTAGAATATGATCAAATTTAAGGGCATTGGTTTCATCTACATTGTGGCGACTTGCTTAATTGATGATTATATTTTGTTTTTCAGAACACATTGTGTCATAAGTCTTGAATATGTTTGCCAATTACGCGATGTGTTGCCTAGGCCATTTGAGGACAAATGGGATTAAGTGTGGGGGGGTCGTCTGAAGTTTTGGACTTGATAAGATCATGTGTTAAAGTGTAAGGATTATAAGCTTAGGCGTTAAAGTCATAAGTAATTAATAGGCGCAGGTGCGAAAGATGGTTAGTAGGCGAGATGTATAAGCAAGTGGCGTGAGGATGGAGAAGAATAAAAATATTATTATGTGTAGAAGTTGTGTTAGAGTTAATTAGGGAGTCCTTTGGGGATTGCTTGTGTTTGAATTAATTGCAGGTTTAGAACGCCTCGCCCGTACTCAATCTCCATTCGGGCGGGGATGTTCTGGATATTCTATATGTGCAGATGGGTATCCCGCATTTTTCGAATTTTTATCTAATTTTATCTTTTATTTTTTTAATTATGTTATTTGTTTTAGGTGCGACCGCGACCGAAATGCTATACGGTCGCAATGTTTTTCAGTTAAAAACTAAAAAAAAAAAAATTAAAAATTAAAAAAAAAAAAAAATTAAAAAAAAATTAAAATTCCAAAAAAAAAAAAATAATAAAAAAAAAATAGTTGCTTATTTATGTTTACCTGACTGATTTGTATGTTTTTAAACTGTTTTGCAGGATGTCAGGTGAGGGATCGTCTAGTGCGGCCGTAGGGGCCAAGCGAAAAAGAGGACCAAAACCGAGGCCACGGGGTGAGCCTGGACCGCGAGTTATAGCGGTTTCTAGGACTATTCGGTATGCATTAGCCGAGGTTAGGCCACAGCCTGGGGACCCAGTAGAGCCGGTTGAGGACAGGGTTTTAGAGGATCACACACTATTGCAGTTTAATATAGGTTCTAGGGAATGGGAGAACTGTCAGAAATATATGCTGATTCCTGAGTTACAGCATAGGACGATAAATTGGGAGTTAATGGGTGTGTTAAATCAGCATGAGAGGATGGAGGAGATGTTAGGACCTAAGTGGATGGATATATTACAGTGTGATCGACCGCAGTATAGGGAGCTTACCGTTGAGTTTTATTCCACTTTTAGGTACAATGCTGACAGATTTCTTGAACAACATGCAGTGTCGTTCTCATTAGGCAGACGGTTGTATGAGTTTAGTGTGCCTAGGTTTGCAGTAGTGACTGGGATTTATACTGACAAAGAGGTGAAGGCATCTGGATTTAGCCGGTTACTTAGGGGTAGTTATAAGAAGAAGAGGTCGAGTTCGATTCTTACTAGGGATTTGAAGGATTTCTGGAAGACTATCGCTGTGGGTGAGTTTGGTAACAACGTGACTGAGTCGAGGATTAGAGATCCAGTTATCAGATTTATTCATAGGATCTTAGCATGCACTCTTGTCGCCCGTAAGGGGAGCGGGGACAAGGTGAGTGTACTCGATGCTTTCTGTTTGTATTGTATTGTCGGCCGACGGGAGGCCAATCTGGCTACTATTTTGTTATCCTCATTTGCTAGGGGTGCGCGTGATGGAGTTAAGAGTAGATTAGGCTTGGGACCTTATGTGACTCGGATTGCAGAGAATTTAGGGGTGTTTGACAGGTATCCTAGGGAGCATCTGACTAAGGGGCCAGAGACAGTATGTTATGAGATGCAGGATATGAGGATGGCTAAGATGATTACGTATGATGATCCACCAGAGTGGGAGTTAGTACTACCACATGTCGGGACACTAGCAGCAGAGACTGTACGGAGGACTATGCCTACAGCTAGACAGCAGGTTCAGTCATCTATGGACTCCCCTAGTCCTTTATGTTTACCATTACCATCTGAGTTGGTCACAGTAGAGCCTGATGTTCAGAGGCGAGATGAGTTCGAGGCAAAGGTTGATATGTTTACGGATATGATGAGGTTCATGATGCAGGGCATGGGTTTGAAGATACCCGAGCGTTTTAGGGGTATAGGTGATCTAGTAGGTACATCTGCAGGAGCTGAGCAGGAGGGAGGCAGTCAGTCTGAGGAGCCTGGGCAGCAGGAGTGATAGCTCGCAGCATCGCCAGCCGGTTTATTTTGTGTTTTTGGTGTACTTTTCCCTTTATTTTGTTTTGATTATCATATGCTTGTATCTAAACTAACACATCAAGGGAAATTGTACGGGGAGACCGGTTGGGTGGTTTATGTTATATTATATGATATGCTGCTGTTATATGTGTGTTTTGCTGTTAGAATATTGAATAATTGCCGCTTTTGTCCGCGAACGGAATGCTATACGGACATTTTGGAAGGCAGAGGAGCACGACTTTCAACAACATCGTCGCATTTATCAGGGGAGTCTGTTCCGATTTTACGTTTCTTTTTATTTTTTTTATTTTCTTTCTTTTCGTATTTTACTTTTGTTTTTGTGTTACCATTCCCTTAGCACATTGAGGACAATGTGTCATTCAAGTGTAGGGGGGTGCTATACGTCTTTTAGAGTGTGTTTTTAGTTAGTTTTGAGTCAAAAAAAAATAAAAATAAAAAAAAAATAAAAAAAAATAAAAAAAAAAAGTAAAATTAAAATGTCCTAAAAGCGGTCTGATCGGGCATGAAAGCGACTGTTTCAATGCTTTCATTCTGTCTCTGCCTGTGGTGTGTGGGTCCTTAATCATGGTCCAATTCTTTAGAACAGACATATGAATCGTTTTCAGCAGGTATTTTAGAGAAAATGTTTAGAAATTGCCCGATTAGGTGTAACAAGCTATTGGTAATAAATACATGCACACATCGGCAACCCATTTACCCACTTTGGTGAGATCTTGAGCCTACTAGATGATAGATTAATTTATATACATTTTCGTTTGTTGAGAGTAGGCCAAATGTTTCTCTGTTGCAGAACTTGTGTGATTTGATACATGCCGAGGTTGTAAACTAGATATGCACATAGATGATAAAGGCAATTTAGGATTCCCTTTTCGTTTGATACCCCGTGTATTTGTTTACGTGATTAACCCGTTTACCTAAAATCACCCTTAGTAGCCCATGTTGAGCCTATACCTTTTTCATTTGATTAAACCCATTACCTAAATTGACCCGTTTACCTTTGTGAAATAGATTGATGACATCCATTGTGTTTATGTTTTGTTCAAGTGATTGAGTTATGTGTAAGTTGTGAAAAAAAGAAAAAAAAGTATATGTAAAAAAAAAAAAAAAAAATAGTGAAAAAAAAAGAAAAAAAAAAAATAGAAGTATGTGTTATGGGTCAAATATGCCCAAAGTTGTGTGATTATTGTATTATGTTGCTTAGTGAATAAGGATGGTCATTCAAGCGTGTTGAAACCTTTGTTTTAAACCAATTGTTAGCCAAATCTATCCTACCTTTACCCGAAGCCCAAAACCCGTAAGTCCTTTAGATATGTGCATTGTCTATAGCTAAGGTGTGATTGTCATACAAGTCTATGATAACAGAGTTACATGTTTGGTTTTGAGTGAATTATACTAGCGCATTACATGCTAGTCCAGATATTAAACCGAGTGGAGTGAAAAATTGTGAGGGGTGTGTTGCATGAGAATAAAAACCGAAAGCATGTTAGACTTAGTTGGGTGAGTTCTGTTTTCAAAATTGTGCATCATGGTTGCCTGTTGAATTAACACATCTAATGATGATCTATGAATGGGGTATGACTTTGGACCCTAACCAGTGCATGTCGGGGGCGTTTGAGGTATTTGTTACTTGTTCGTGGTAATGTTTTGAGCAGATTTGCTTGAGGGCAAGCAAAAGGTAAGTGTGGGGGTGTGATGTGTTGCCAAATGCATCACATTTAGATATTATTTTTTGTATAGTTTTTAATCATTTAACGTTCGTTTATATCGTGTCTTAGATACTTATTTGTGTCTTGGTGTTAAACAGGTGTTCGTGGGCTAAAACGAGAGAAAAAGAGTCTAATCGGAGGTGAAACGAGTGCACGGATGAATAAGGGATAAAAAGAAAATAAAATATGTCAGATCACTTATTCATGCCCCATGAATAACCTCAGGAGTTACTCATGCTCCGCGAATAACTGAATTGGGTTGCAAAATGACTACACTGCCCTTAATGAATCCAGCTAATTACCCTTGTTACCCTCGTGAAGTTATGACTTATTCATGCCACGCGAATAAGTCAGGAAGTTATTCATGGGGTCGCGAATAACTCTTCAGCCCATAAAAAGCCCATTTTCGCAATTGAAAACCTATCTGCCGTTTTTGAGCAAACATCTTCGACTTCCAGAGCAGAAAAGGGGCGATTTTGAAGACTTTTTACAGTTCCTTTCATTCCGGTTGATGCCAGAGCAATCCAGAACAAGTTTTGAAGCAGAAATCATGATTATGCACGGCTAAACATCCTGCGGTTTCTCCGGGTGAAAGATTCGGTTATTTTGTAAGGATTTTTTCTGTTTTGAACTTTGTTTAGGATCAGATTTTATGAACATACTTATGTGTCTTTGAATCTGGTTGTATGTTTGACTGATTTGAACAGTTTGACTGACTTACACAATTACAATTCGTTATCGTTTCTTGGTTTTCTTGCACTAGGAATAATTTAACCTTGTGATTTGTGTTTTGATGTTGAATTGGGTTGAACAACTTAAACAGGATCATGTCTATGTGATTGCCTAGCTAGGTTAATTCAGATTGTCTTTACAGTTACCGAGTCAGAAACCCGGAGTGACCGTTTTTCCATATTATTGTCTTTTATAAAACTCTATTATCATTTGTTTTTGCAGCACTGCAGCACTTTTACGTTAAACTTCATAAAATTACTTTAGTTAATCTTAATTTAATTAGAAATTAGTAACTTAGCACTTTCCACAAACTCCCTGAGGTTCGACAACCCTACTTCCTATACTGCAGTCAGTTGTAGCTAAGGAGTAGTTTTTATTTAGTTTTTGATTAGCACTTCGACACGCGATCAGTCGCCTCCCTTCCCTTGCATACGTCCGAATATGATATGTCAAATTAAAATTTTAAAGCCACGATTTTTACATACAACAAATTCGTATATTTTAATTTTTAAAGGGAAGGAATAAAGTCAAAGGTCCTTTTAGTCCATCATGAGCCATGAGATATCGCCTATATTCAAAGTTCAAAGTTTAAACCATTCGACTTGACTTATTTTTCTACTAAAATGGGCCGTAAGCCTAAAGAGGCCCAATCCATAATTGGTGCCGGTGGTCTTAATTCTTAAATCTACGAAAAACCATTTCTCTACTAAAATGGGCCGTCTGCCTAAAGAGCATTCACAATAGCTTTCTCATTCTCCATTCACCCACAACCAATCACTATCACTTTTAACAAATATTAAGAAATAAATACGTTCCTGTTTTCCCATAAAGATTCCCGAATATACCGATAAAAAGTAGATTCCTCATTTTCCCACTCATAACCACTTCCAACCCCATAAAAAATTATAGGGTTTTCTCTTAAAGAATTATGGGGGCACTACTGTGAATGCTTTAACACAGAAATAAAAGCCAGATTTAATCATAATTATATAATACCCTATCCTACTTCTATAATATCATATCCTACTTGTACGATATCACATCCGATCATATCCTATCCTATTCCTATTCCTGTCGTATTCTTGTAGTTCTAATAAAATATTCCAATTAATATCACATGTCACTTTCTTCTTTAGGCTACACGATGTGACAAGGATGGTGAATGGACGTGGAGCGACACGTGTCTGCCACGTCAGTAGAGTGCTTCCATCTTCTTCCACGCCAAAAACACGAGGTGGTTCCACCTTCTTCCACACCATAGAGAGAGAAAGAAGAGAGAGAGAGAGAGAGACTTCACCTCCACCACCCATAAACAACCAATCACAACTATCCATAATCAAACAACTGACCACAACCATTCAGCTCACCCTCACCTTTTGCTAATTATGATTTTATTGCTATACCGGTGATTTTACATAAAATTTATGTTAAATTAATTAATTCGTTAAAGCCTAAGGGACATATTTTTTAACGGATTGGATAGGGCACGTAAATATTTAAGAACGCCTCTGTTCTAAATGTTCATTATTAGGAGAACATGGGTTAAGAAGTGAACATGCATGCAACATGAGAAACTAACCTTCCCACTAACTAAATGACTAAATCTTGAAGGCTTGACTTCCACATTTCTCACTCACGTTTGCAGTGGCCTTGGGTCAAGTTATGCATGTTGGGCCTGCTTTGGGCTACCGAGTCCGGGCTCGTATCACAAGGTAACAAGTCATTTCCGTTCAATCACCACTTCAACTTTTCATCATTCACTAATCACTAAAGCCTATTATTTACCATCTTTAATAACAAAAACAAGTGTATGGAACAATGGATACTCTTCATGATTTAGGTTACATGTATTATGAAGAGTAACTAATAAACATGTTTATTTTAATTACATGGTTATGGATTGCGGTAAACAATCATCTTTACGAATCATAATTAACGTTTTAGAATGTATAAATATGACCTATTATATATTTTAAAGCAACTACAAATTCTCAACTACAAATTCTCAACAACAAAAAAAATCACGTAATCAAAAAGTTTCATGTGCTCAGATTTAAAAAAAAATGATAAATGGGTTTAAAATTTAACATTATACATTTGAAATGAATCCAAAAAAGTCATGAAATTAAAATGCATACATTAAATGTTTTCATATATTTTATTGCTACGTAATAATATATAGGGTCTAAGTTACGTGTGACATTAATATTGCTGCATATACTTAAAAAGTTGATCGTATTTATTATTTCCTCATATTTATGAATTATATAGATATTGATCTCGGTTAGGTGTACTAATAAATTTGGAGACATGGGTCCAGAACCTTGAATATGGGAGATTGCATTCGATCCAACTGTTGTTTGGATGAGAACGCGACACGGTCTTCACATTATTAACATCATAGAAAACGAAAGAAAAGTAATATGATTTTATAATCAATTCTTAGTCATGGAATGAATTCAAATATATGATTTTTCTTACAAACTATGATTTTCTTTGTTTTTTTAGAAAGAAATTTTCATTCCATGACTAAGAATTAGAGAATTCAACTCTCTCTATACCCAAAATTATACCATTTCATAACATTTCAATTCACACATAAAAAATGGAAAGGCAAGGTGGTTCCTAATCAAAGAAAGCCAACTCTAAATTCCGCAAGCCTCATGTAAACTTGTCAAAATACGATTTCATCACAACAAACAAAAATCCAATCATCTAATCTCTTCAATGGCCTGGCATATCAGCCTGAAATGAAGTCTCCAATATACTAAAAGCAATTTTTATTCTTGGAATGGGAATTACCACTCTAGTTTTTTGCTTAGTTTGATGTTATTTTTATTTATTTCATATTTTGTTTAATGCAATTTTTATTTGTGCTTTTTTTATTTGAGTTATGTTATAGTTTTTAAATTGATAAAATCCTTTTAAAATATAAGTTTAAATGAAACTAAAATATTTTAGTTTTGGGAAATTAAGGATGGCATCGCATAATCTAGAAAAACTGGAAAAAGTTCGTGCAAAACTGATGAGACGTTGACGTGTCACACGGGGAAATTAGCGAGTTATGGGATGACTCCTTATACCCTTATATTTCTATCACTAAATTTTATTTTAAAACTTTTAAAATCGTAAAAATAAATGATTCATTTTATTTAGTGTGTTTTCACAATATATACTACTCAACATAGATCCCTCACCTACATAACGTTATATTTAGCTACAACTAAAACTGTGACCCGTCGCGCGTTGCGGCTGCGGCGTCGGAAGCAGTAACACTATTATTTGAGTCATTAAAAATATTGACGACTTGAAAGTATAAATTAAACATGACACATGCGTGCAAGATGGTAGACAATAAAAGATAATAATTAATTTGTGGCTATACACCATGTGCGCATTGCGGCGTCGTTACCCCGCGCGGGGGAATTTCGCTAACCATTTTGCTGAACATTTTTTGGTTGTATTTTTGCATGTGTCTTTTAATGAATAGTATCATAGACTTCAAATCTACCAGCTGCCTAAGGATGATATTGCAATGTGAGTAATAGTATCATAAACGACAAAAGGCAAGATCAACGTATGTAAAACAATGATCATCATTGATAAATTTGAAGTTATGTAATCTAACATCACAAATAATGATTGAAGAAGAATAAAGGATATACAAAAGCTCACCGAGTCAAAGCAGCTAACAGGTGATGAAAACATTATTCCAACATTCAAACACATTTTCCCATTTTTCTTTCATTCTTTATCCATAATCCCCCAACACCCTCAATCTTTTTTGTTGTTTCTTCTTTTATTGTCTGTTATACTCCTAGTGTTTCACATAAACTCTAAATAAAAAGCTTATTTGCCAATCACCACCACACAACCACTGTCTTAATTACTACCCCATCTCGTCACCATAACCATAACCATCACCAACACAACCACATCAGTTCATTAAATTCATAAAACAGAAGAAAAACAACAATAACAATAAAACAAATCAACTCAAATCTATAGATCATTATCGTTGTGGCAGTATAAAAAGGATCAGGGGCACACTTCATCATCGTCTTTGCCAACAAAGCATGGCTCGGTGCCGCCACAGTTGCAACCGGAGTTGCCATGCCAAGTAACAGACCACCATCATCGCCGGCTAGAACTCTCAACTTAGTAACCCACACAAAAACCACTCGAAAAAACCATCTGTCACCGAGATCACCACCACTGCTCGAGGGCTTCACCGGTTACTGCCATCACTACGACAAATGTTGTAAGAGCCGGTCTGGCCTTAAGGAACCGACACCGATGGTGGAGACGATTGGGTAAATATGGTTGTGGTTTTTAGAGAGAGAAAGAAGAGAGTAAAGACATATCTTCCTAAGAGAAAGAATACTATGAGTATAGAAAGAAATGCAAGATATTTGGGTATATGAAAAGAAAGAAGACACGTATCAAAACGTGGCTATGGCAGTGGTGGGATGAACTGTAAAACCAAAAGAAACGTGGTAGCACATTAGGAAGAGATGCAAGAGCAGCATGTACATAAAACTTTAGTATACCATGAAATTGCAGCACAACCAACTAAAGCACAAAGTACAACCAATATAGCATATAACACCATTTAAGCACAGTGTACAACTGCATATTGCACATATGCTTTGCTAAATAGAATATTATAAATATTTATATAAGTATTAAGCTCTTATAGGCCACTACAACTAATCAAAGACGGTGTAAAAAGATTGGACTTGATTTCATTAATAAAATACAATCTGAATTTAGGATTAAGCTTAACCCAATGCGGGTTACCCATAAACAACTCGATTTGTTTACATCTTTACTTTTATATAAAACTAGATTATACCCCGGGAACGTTCCGGGGTTGAAAAATCTAATATGACATATTAATTTTACATATGAAATAGAATGATGCGCTTTACAGTTACATGCATGAAAGCTTCGGGTAACAGCTAACCTAAAACAATTAAAAATATATCTCCAATGTTAACGTCTAACCTTAAACAATGTATGACTCTAATATTAATATCTAACCTAAAACAATGTATTACTCCAATGCTAACGCATGTTGAAAATAGAATTCATATTTACTGATTTGAACATAATTAGTGACTTGCCTATACATGATTAATGATTTACCTGAACGCTTTGTGTTTTTTTTCCTGTTTTAACAAAACCCAACAAAAAATAGTCGTTTTTTTTTCTCCGTTTTTTATATAGCACTATGGTACTCGTTGGAAAGATAATAAAACACTCGTTAATTTGGTGTAATTTTTTCTTTAAAAAATCTCGTATATAAAAGATATTAACGTTTAAAAATTATGACAGGAAACATAAGAGAGAAAAATCTAATTTTGTTTTTAAATTATTTTTTTCCTAAAATATCTCAATGCCACATGGAATGACACATGACACTCTCAATGAGGAGAATGACTCTTTGAGTGCCATGTCATTAAAATGGCTTTCTGTTATTATATGTATAGATTGTAAATATCCTCCTTCATTTGATATCTACTAGTTTTAATTCTCTAAAGTTGTAAATACAGGAGGACCACGCCTATTAAAAGGCCACGTTTCAGGATGCATACAAAAAGGACTAATCTTCTTAGCATCCGTGTCAGCCCAATAAATTTCTTTGCATTTTGGGGCCACTATTAAAGCCCATTTACTTGACTTTCTTTCCTTCAAAATATTCACTCTAAAAAAGGTTAACAAATAACAAGTAGATAAGATATTGTGTAAAATTAAATTTTATGCCTTTGAAATTCTCGTTGAAAAGATAAACTTATAAAATGTTTAAATAACAACCAATTTTTGTCTTATCATATACTTGTGACAAGGATGTAAGCAATTTATAGATGATAGTAAGCTATTAGAATTTCCTAAGTGAATGAGGCCAAGGGAGGGAATTGCCATACCTTTGAGGGCACTCCGTTGCACGTACACTTTCTAAATACACACACATATGTATGTATGCCATGGCCGGTTTTGAGGGGGTGCGGGAAGGACTCCCGGCCGAGCCCAATTTTCAGGGGGCACTGTGAGCGGCGACAGTGGCGAACAGTAGAATAGAATTCATCGGAAAAAATCTAAATGATCTGTGCATAGTGTTGGTGTTACAGGGTATAAAATGAGTTGTTTTGAGGAAGATGATGTCACAGTGTAAATGCTAGATAATGATGGGGTATTATAGACGTTAGAATATGCCAATGTATAAAGAAAAAAAGCTTACAATGATGTTGTCCTCTTATTTTAATGTTGGTTCCGATTTTTTGCTCGCCCTAGGCTCAAAACAATTAAGTTAAAAAAAACTTCACAGGATTGACGACGATAGCTATCGAGAACATATTGTTGGATAAAATTAACTATGAAGAATTGATTCATCAATTTGATATTACTTTAATCGTCGTTTAAAATAATATAGTTTACGTTATTTATTTTGTTAAGATCTAAAACTAAGGGACACATATTTCGCGGTTCGGCCGGGATACTTGAATTCTCAGGGACGGCCCTGATGTATGCAAACAATGTCGGCATCTATTCATATTTTTTTAACGGCTAAATATTTTGTCAACAATAAGATTTTAACCCTCATCACATAGAAAAGCCTAGGCGCTCTGGTCATCTATTCATATACATGATGATTTTAATGCATACATGATGATTTTAATGCATTGTTCTCTAAAAGCTACTTATATTTCAGGTGTGGATTAGATGGTTGAACTAAAAAATTACCTAATAAAACTGGAATTAACTAGGGTGAAACAGATTAAAAGTTATTTCTAAAGTGTATTTATTTGTGTGCAATTTTTAAAATAAAAAAAAATAATATGAGAAAATAGTATTAATGCATATTCATAAGGTTTTATAAAATGAGAAAATAGTATTAATGAACCAACATAACTCGGCCCAAATTAAAGCTACCCCATATTTTACGTGTTTATTTTATCACCATTTATCTGACGGTAAAACACGCATATACCTATTCAACCACACACCAATGGCCATGGTCTATCGACTTATCTATCAAGTATTTCTTATATTTATTAGAATATGTGTGGTAGAATAATAACACAACCCAATAACTAACATCACGTCAAAAAATGGACAATAACTAAATCACTCAATAACTAGGTGCTGTGAGATAACTAAAAAAAATTAAAAACAAAAAAAATATATAAAAACAAAAGAATGTAGATTGGTTTGTATTGGGGTGCCCCCCACTATCAACCCTTATTCCAATGGCGATGGCTCCAATCATAATCAAGGGGCGTGGTGTTCAGCCCGTTAACGGTTGATATGGCACCCCTTAGTTATCCCACAACGCATGGTCTTAGGTTGTACTTTGTTTTGTGTTGAACTCTAATCCGAAAATAATCCGGCCAAACTCTCGCTCATTTGGATTAAGTTGCATGACACTAATTTAAGAACCAAAAGAAAGAGGAGGGATCATGTGAAAACCACTAGATACTAAAAAAGGGAAATTCTATCAATCAAGATTTTTTCTATTTTTATATGCTATTGATTTTTGATATTTATAAGAGAAGAAAAGCATATGTAGCTCATGATATACATATATGTACATTTCGAGCTACATATTTATTTTTACAATATATAGTAGCATTTAACTAAAAGCTGATTTTTTTTAGTTTTCTCTTGATTCTCACCTCAAAAGAAAAGCCGTATCAAATATATAAATCTGATAAACAATTATTTGATAGATCATATATACACTTAAAGTATTATGTATATAAGGGAAATGATGATAACGTTCTGGATAAAATGCGTGTGTATTAACCATCATCATATATCTTAAAATGCATATTTTTAAGCTACACTCATATATGCATCCTTCTCCTTTTAGCCACGGCCATTATGTATATTGTTATCATATTACTATTTTCAGTCACATTTTGTAAATAAACCTTAAAAATATGTGACTAACTATTTCATTTTGACGAAGTTGTTTCGAACATTAGCAAAAGAACTTGTAGTCTAGCAGTATCAAAGTGTGCATTAATTAAAGATATTTCTTCCTAAGTGTGATTGCAGGGTCTAAAGAAACGATTTTTTTTTTTTTTTTTTTTTTTTTGCAGAAGTAGTGGATTTTTTTAGTTTTTTTGTGTTTCTAGTTTGTGTCAGAAAAGGATTTGCAAAAGTGGTAGTCCCGCAATCTTAGATTGCGGGAGTCACCTATGTGGTATGCTGACGTAATCTATTTATTACAACATATTAATAACAACCATGCTTGTATAGCTGGTCCATTAAATAGAGAGTGCTATACACAGCTAACTTAGCAAATAGCAAGTTATAGGCTGTGAAGATTGTGACTGTTTCAAGTGCTTAAATCCACCACTTATCGCGACGCTCCTCCTTCATCCGCTCACCACCACCACCGCCACGCTCATCTCACTCTGACAACCGCGATGGATCTAAAGAATTGTTTGACAACTGTTTGCATTCTCTTCCTGCTACTTGCAGTGCCTTGCTTTTCCAAAGGTTTGTTCAATTATCTATCATTCATTTCAATTGCGCGTTTGTGCTTAAATTCGTCTTGTGGTTGTAGATTTACCGCTTGATCTTCAATCTCAATACTTTATATGTTTTATTTGTGTAGAGAGACCAAATTCAGAAGTTTATGACATTGATTACCGTGGACCAGAAACTCATTCTCATAGACCTCCACCAAACAAAACAGGAAGTGGTTTTCCTCACAGCAACCTCAAGAAGCATCCCCGGTTTAAGAGACAAGCAACTCGAAACGCTACAAAGAAGGTTCGATCCTTGTGACCTTTAAGTATACGACTATGAGATCCATATAATTAATATATGAATATGTGTACGCGCATAATTGTTTTAGTTATGATACGATCATGTAACCGCATAATCGTCCAACTATCTATGCTCCATACTTTATTTGACAACCACATCGTATACAAGTGGTGACAATGTTATTATCCTATTTCTCTACTTAAAATCAGTTTTGTATTTAACACGAGTATAAAACCTTATTAACTTTTCATAATAACATGTTGTACAAAGAAATTGAACCATGACAATGTTATTATCTTATTTCTCTACTTAAAATCAGTTTTGTATTTAACACGACTATAAGACCTTATTAACTTTTCATAATAACATGTTAAATAGAGAAATTGAACTTTGATATGTTATTACAAAAATCTTAAAGTGTATCTTGTAAAGTTTGCTTATTAATTTGATTACAACTCATTTACAACATATCAATCTTTTCACAATCCATTTGACTTGTTTAGATGAATGAGTTACAAAGGTCGTGTTTAGGTTACACAAATTTAAATATATCTATATAATTAGGAATCCTTTTCTTTTTAGTCGTATCTACTGTGATAAGAAAGCGTTCTTAGTTCAGTTCGGTAGAACGTGGGTCTCCAAAACCTGATGTCTAATTAGGATGATGCCTATGAAGTTAAACAATGAATAATTGCGGGTCATGTTTGGATCTATAAATTAAACATGACACAATTGACAATTGTCACCCCTATAAAATTTTCCCCTATTTTTGGGTGCAGTAAAAATGTGGGAAGTAAAAAAGCGGGTCCCGTAAAAGCAACAATTTTTTTTTAAAGAAAAAATTTAATGAAATTTTACAAGCCTGCATGTAACATGTATACAGAATAATCATTGTTAATGTTTTCTTTACATAATGTTAATAATATTTTTATGGTTTTGTCCAGGGAAGAAAAGCTTAACGGGTGAAGTGTGAAGGCTTGTTGAACAATATGATGGCTTAATTACAAATTCGTGTTAAAATATATTGTATTGTATTGTATTGTGTGACTTAATATATTATAACGATTATAGATACTTAAAAATATGCTAAAATGGATATGATTTATGATTTATTGGAAAATGGTTTATAGAACCAACAATATGCATAAATCACAGCATTTTAAGCATATTTTGGTTCCATATTATGGCTTTCAATTATGTGATCTTTTTAATATTTGCACAAAGATTACCATGTAATTTAAGAACATGTATTATTGTTTAATACATGTTACATATTATATAGTCTATGATATCATGATGATGTTTTCGGTTTTTGTTATTAAGTTTTACAGTTTGATCATTTTACATTTAGTAGTATAACGAGTCGAGTATACACAACATTTATTTAGGGTTTTTATTTTTACATAGGTAAAAGATCGTCTTGTTACTAACATTTTAAAAATCATATTGAGAAACACAATAAATGGGTATATTTATGATTTTATGTCTGTCCCTGACGATTTTATTGCTGCTTATTGATATTTCAGAAGACTCTTTGACATTATTTATTGTTATTTATAACATTATTGTTTGTATAAATATATGCTCCACCAAACACCAGTGTTCATGGACCGAAAAATTTAATATACAAAAAGGAATAAAAATAGTTGATTGGTGTATATTTTTTTCAATCTAACGTTTTTTTGAATTTTCGGTTGCTACTTAGCACGATTTTACGCCCGGCCCCCACCTCACAACCCTGGTAGCACGGTTTTATGCCTCCGCCCTGCAACGCGGGTGAGTTAAGACTAGTTTTGATCATTTAAAGACATTCAACTTCATTGATTTATACCCCTTTTAGCTAAGCGAAACTAACAAAACATGCAAATATTTTGAGATTAAAAAAGAAATAAAATAAAATATTATCACAAATCCATACCTCTAGATAAGGTATCACACAACTATGTAACCGTATCTTCACTACCTGACCTCCATCATTCATGCCTATGGCATAACCAACTCGCCTCAACCCATGGTTAAAAGTCGGGGTGCCGGTCCGTGTTGAGTTGTGAGTGAGTGGTATGATCTAATCTGAAAGTTAACTTGTATAACTTTTCATCTAAAAAAATTTAACCCTACTCTTAACATATATGACGTAACTCGTTTATCTAAACGTGATGACATTATTAAACTTATAAATTACATTACTTAAAGAAAGGATTTTAAACATTTGTTGGGCTGGCTTCTTTGTCCACAACCTAGTTGACCATGTCCCCTTTCTTAGTCCATGTCGATCCTTTTACAACCCAAGACTCATTTAGAGCATCCATAATGGTAATCACATATTTCATGATGTATTGTGTTTTTGGTATCCTTCTCACCCTTCTTATTTTTATCACACTGTGTAGGATTACTTGACCCATGTAATTGTAAACGTTATATATAACTCCTTTGTAATAGTAAATATGTTACATACTAATATACAATGGAAAGTATCATAAATTGAAACAAACAACCTCCATCTCACATCTTGATGGGGACAACTACTGTACAAGCCCAAGCTCGGACCATGAGAATTGAGACCTGACTTTATAGCACAAGCCTATCTCGGGCCGGTCCATTAGTGCTTTACCCAATATTTATCTCCTTTATGGCCAGGCCCATCATTCTACACACACTACATCAGAGGTGCATAAAAAAACCGGAACTGGAACCGAAAAAAAAACCCAGAACCGGGTATTAAAAAAATCGGAACCGGATATACCCGGAACCATACCCGACCCTACCCGCCGGGTACGCATAGGGTATGGATTTCTGTGTAAAAAACCGGACCCGGAACCGGACCCGATTTATACGGTTGTACCCGGTTTTTTTAAATACCCGGAACCGGGTTGTACCCGGAACCGGGTTTTTCGAATACCCGGCACCGGGTTTTCCGAATACCCGAAACCGGGTTTTCCGAATACTAAAAAAGTATGTGTCAAGCGACGGGACTATTTGGCATTTTGATGTTGAGGCGGAACCGGGTATTAAAAAATCGGAACTGGGTTTTCCGAATACTCAAAAAGTATACTCAAAGAATTATATAACCGCGTTATAATCATCTAAGTCGCACTACCCGTCGACGTGATTGTATAAAAAAATTCAATACTCGATATACCCGGGTTTTTTCAATACTCAGTGTACCCGATTTTTTAATACCCGATATACCCAAACCGGTTTCATACCCGAAATCGGGTATTGAAAAAACCGGAACCGGGTATTGAAAAACTGAAACCGGTATACCGGGGTATGGTTTTTCATGCTAAGAACCGGAACTGGAACCGGCTCTTTTAATACCCGATCGAAGTAATACCCGATCATACCCGGAACCGGGTATTAAAAAAACCCGATTTATGCACCTCTACACTACATTATGTCACATGAATCACAAGATATACTATAACAACTCTTTAAGAGAATACACATTACAAAAGATCTAAACTAAGATACAAGAGATGTTTTATCTAACCCTCTCTACATATTCTTTATACAAATGCATGAGGTCTCCCGAACTGACTAGGGCGTTAGAGCGTCATCAGAGCTTCTGCTTCAATAGTGGCGGAGCTTGAGAAAAATTTTTGTGGAAGCTGAAAGCCACGGGATCCTTAAAATGAATGGGGCCGGACTCAATATGTATAAATTTTTTGAACGAAAACGTGTAAATTTACACTAATGAGAAAAAAAAGCAGGGAGGTCGGGTACCTCTTAACACCCAACAAAGCTTCGGCCCTAGGCCTCAAGGACCCTCTAATGAGTTGTTTGTGTTAACATGGACCCTAAAAGACAAAAAAACACAACAACAAATCATAACTGAAAACGAGCCTGAACCAGATCTACCTCTGACTGTTGCTCGAGTCCCAACTCAAGCCAGACCGAAGCCCGGGCATGATCCGGGCCCACATTGTATCTTTATTATTATTTTATTTTATAAAAGAGAAGTTTTGTTTTTGAATAATACTCCTAGTCCTAGATTTAGCAAGCACACACCACAACCATCTACCAGAATTTTGTCTTTAAACAATTTAACAAAACAAAAGAAAAAAAAAACATAAAGCAAAAGCAAGAAACCTTTTTTTCTTTCCATTTCTTTGAAGAATTTGCATAGATGATCATTGATCACCACCACCACTTGAAGTTTCCAATTAAACCCATCATCAAAATCCAATCTTTAATCCTCAACACCCATCAAAAACCAATCTTTTAATCATCATCATCAAAATCAAAAAATCTTTAACTGTAAACCCTAGCTTTCACCAATGTGTTTTGACCCAATTTCTGCCATCTGATCCTTGCAATGATCAATGCATCCAACCTTAATTCAATTATGTCAACAACCCAACAAGGGTCTGGATTAAAGACTTATTTTAAAACACCTGAAGGAAGGTATAAGCTTAAGTATGAAAAGACTCATCCCTCTGGTCTTCTACATTATTCCCTTGGAAAGGCTGTTACTCAGGTAATAATAATAATATTATTATTTTGGATTATTGATTAATGATTGACCCATTTAAAAAAAATATTTTTTTTTTAATTTGTTTTAGTTGTGCATATGTTGGATTGTTTGTTTATTTATGTGATATGGTGAAAATGTATGCTTAGAGATTTATATTCCATACATTGATTCTTATTAGTCTAATAAAGGGTTATCTTTTAACTTTGAACATAGGAAATTAGGAAGTATCATACTTTGAACAATGTTTTTTATTTTTTATTTTTAATATGTTTGTGTTTCAATTGTGGTTTATTTAGATATATAGTTGTGGCATGTTGGAATTGATAAGTTGTTGTCTGGTTTATTATGTATATATATGTGATATGCTAAAAATGTATGTATAGTTGCATAGCTTTATTCCATACATTGATTCTTATTAGTTTGTATGCATTTCAAATGAAAGGAACAAGGGTCGATCGATAGGTTATCTTTCAACTTTGTTGTTTGAACATATGATGTATTATAATTTGAACAATGTTTTTTTTTATAATTGTGTGAATTGGTTACCGGAAACTGCATTCACGGGACCCATCAATAACCTGATAAGTGTTAACCAATGTGATTAGGTAGGGTAGGTGGCCTTTACGTGAGTTAAAGATAGAAAACCAGTGGAAGCCTCTCTCTCTGCTTGAGAGGCTCAACTACTCTCCTGAGTTATACTACTCAGGAGAGGAGAGCGGGTAGTTGGAAGTGGGTCCATTGAGGACTCGAGGTGTCATAATCGGATAGTGGGTAGTTGGTTGAGCTAGGTGGGTGCCCCTTCCTATTTGGGTTGATTGGATAAATGAGGTGGCACAATCCTATTGGATGGTAGTGTGGGTACTAGTGGGTTGCTAAGTGGAACAATGTTGCTGGTGTTTAAACAAGAAAATGGCCACCTGCAAATAACTTAAGGGAATGATGAAATGTTACGGTTCATCGATCAAATAATATAAGTTTAGACTTCAGACGCATAGGCTAGGTGGACACAAAAAAACATACCACTCCTAGCAAGCTATTGGTAGGGTCTGGGAAGGATAGATCTTTGTATAATTTGCTTGAGCACTCTATTTTGTAAACAAAGCAAGCGACTTTATATAATTTGCATTTGTTTGATGTTTTTACCACGTCAGGTGACTCTGGCTCATCTCAAGGATAAACCCGTGCATGCCATGTCATCATCATCTTCAAGTATAGGCATCAGTAGTGGAGTAAAATCAGCAGCGGCAAAACTTTTAGGTGGCGGCAACGGGAGTCGAGCGCTTAGTTTTGTTGGCGGTAACGGTAGTAGCAAATCTTCAAGTGGGGTGACTAAAGTTGGATCATTGGGTTCTTCGTATACTAATAGTTACGCACCCAATTTAAACTTTGACGGCAAAGGAACTTACTTGATATTCAATGTCGGTGATGCAATTTTCATTAGTGATCTTAATTCTCCGGATAAGGTTCCTTTTCTTTAGCTCATGACACGTAAACTAACTTAGTTTGGTAAATTTGAATTGTAAGATGCTTTAATGTGCGATACAGGACCCTATAAAGTCTATACATTTTAGTAATTCATATCCCGTTTCCCATGCTTTTGACCCGGACGCTAAAGATGGACATGATTTCCTCATTGGGTTGAATTGTGGAGATGGTATTCTTTTTCTTTTTATCTTTCTAAAAAGAAAAAGAAATTCTAATGACTGGCATCGTTTCTCGGTTGTATGTTACATGTTTTATAATAATTTCAGTTTATTCAGTATCATTAAGACAACAATTACAAGATGGTGGAAAAAAGCTTGTCGGAGCCCAACATTATAACAAAGATGGCTGTGTCAATAACAGGCAAGACGCAAATTTACCTCTTTTGACATGCAAATATTTTAATTAAATAAAAAAATGCGGTTTACAGAGTTCAATTCAATCAACTAAAAAAGTTGTCATCTTTAATGTTGTAAGCTATGTATTTTATTTTTTTTTATATATTTTTTAAAATCTCTGATTAAGTTGCATTGTTTTCAACAGTCGTTGTACTAGTATTGCATGGGTTCCTAATGGTGATGGAATTTTCGTTGTTGCTCATGCAGATGGAAATATGTATGTATATGAAAAGGTAAGTCGCATAATGATTGTCAGACTTATATAATTTCTACACTAATTAATATGAATATGATGTCTGGTGGCAAATTATTCGTAATTTTATGAAGATCCTCGTTTTTTTTTTCAGAGTAAAGAGGGTTCAGGCGATCCGTCATTCCCAGTCATTAAGGATCCAACTCAATTTTCTGTTTCACATGCACGCTACAGTAAGGTACCACTCTGCCGTTTTGGATGGTTCATTTCACCCATTTACTTATTTATGGGTTGGAGCCCCTTACAGCTGTGCGCATATAATATATATGTGTGGCCCTCGGGGGGCAAAAGTAAAGTTGCACTAGATTTAACGTTATTTTACTAATTTCGTGAAAATAACGTTAAAAACGACGGACGGTTAATCATGCATCATGTGGTGGCGTTGATAGCCAAAAGACAAAGGGGTACATGCACCGATCGGGTTTGTCCCGATTGCTAAGTGTTTTGTGCCTTATGTCCAAGGCTTGATACCAAACCACATCGAGCCGAGGGTCTCACTGGAAGCAGCCTCTCTATTCTTAGGGGTAGAGGTAAGGCTGTCTACATCTTACCCTCCTCAGACCCTACCTTAGCTTTGCTATAGGTGGGATTAACTGAGTATGATGATGATGACGACTTACCTATGGGTTGATTTTTGTTGAGTTTTAAAGTCTGTAAGTCCTTAAAAGTCTATACGTAATGCAGACAACCTCGAAATTGTTTTGTAAATAGATTTGGAATATGTTGTGAATTTGTAACAATATCGTTTCTTTAATCATAACTAATGAGTTAATTATGTTCAATAGATAAGAAAACTTTACAAGTTAAAGCAAGCCCAGCCCATTTTGACCCGAACTAAATTGACCTGTTTTAATCTAAACTCATTGCCACAAAAATTCTGTTTGGTGTGGTTCTAAGATACCCTGTGTGGTTGTGTTGACTTTAAGTTGATGTCATTTTACACGACTTTTGAATGTAACTGTTATCGTGTGCAGAATCCAATTTCCAGATGGCATATATGCCAAGGATCGATAAATAGTATTGCATTTTCATGTGATGGAGGTTATGTTGCAACTGTTGGAAGGGATGGTATATAATTGTTAATGACATCTTTGACTTCTTTTCATATGTTGGCTGCTTGTTATTTTAGTATTTTATTTGAAGTAATAGCTTAAGCCCCGCTCACGGCTGTGCGCATATAATGTATATATGTGTGGTCCTCGGGGGGCAAAAGTAAAGTTGCACTAGTTTTAATGTTATTTTACTAATTTCGTGAAAATAACGTTAAAAACGACGGACGGTTAATCATGCATCATGTGGTGGCGTTGATAGCCAAAAGACAAGGGGCACATGCACGAATCGGGCTTGTACCGATTGTTAAGTGTTATGTGTCTTATGTCCAAGGCTTGATACAAAACCACTATCGAGCCGGGGGTCTCACTGGAAGCAGCCTCTCTATTCCCACGGGGTAGAGGTAAGGCTGTCTACATCTTACCCTCCTCAGACCCTACCTTAGCTATGCTATTGGTGGGATTAACTGAGTATGATGTTTGTTTGTTTGTATTTGAAGTAATAGCTTGCTAAGTTTAGTCATTGATTGTAGGTTATTTACGAGTTTTTGACTTCAAAACTGAACAACTTATATGTGGAGGCAAAAGCTATTATGGTGCTTTATTATGTTGCACTTGGAGGTAAGATTACAGTTTTGCCCTTCTATTGTAGGGTCAAATATATTTGAAACCTGAACAACTAGATTTGGAAATCTGGAAATGTTTACTTACGAATTACGAATAGTCTGATATGGTTACGTTTGTCTGTTTAATATCAAACGTGTCTAGTAAAAAACTCTAGGTAAAAAGGGAACGCGTCAAATGGATCAAAAAGTTTTAAATCAGTCCAAAGTCTAAATTTTGATGCATACGACCAATTTTGTTTTTATTCAAAGATTTAGATGGACAGAAAGTTATTGTGGGTCAACCCGACCCGACCCATACTGGAATGATCCCTTTCAACCCGTTATCTGACCCGCCCATCTTTCGCCACTAATGAATATTCTTCTGTTGTGCTTTCTAATAATCTGTCAAATAACAGCATGGATGGAAAGTACATATTAACTGGAGGCGAAGATGACCTGGTCCAAGTATGGAGTATGGAAGAGCGGAAAATTGTAGCGTGGGGTGAAGGACATAGTTCATGGGTAATTTATTTTATTATTGTTTGTATTATCTGGTAATGCTTCTACGCTGTTTTGGAGATCCTTGGCCGTATCTGAATATATGATATTCTAATAAGATTACAGGTCAGTGGCGTCGCATTTGATTCATATTGGTCTGCCCCAAATACTGATGGCACTGCGGAAAATATTGTATATCGGTTTGGTTCTGTTGGTCAGGTAAGCTAGATGGTTTTGTTTTAGAATTATGTCTTAAAAGTTAAAACCGACATCCATTTTTCGTAGGGGTGTAAACGAGCCGAGCCGAGCCGAGCCCGAGCCTGACTGGGCTCGAGCTTGGCTTGTTATGGTTTTATGAAGCTCGAGCCCGGCTCGGTTCGAGCCTACAATCTTGAGCTCGGCTCGGCTCGAGGTGATTTGAGAACAATCTCAAACAAGCTCAAAGCTTGGCTCGAGATCGCAAAAGCTCGGCTCGCGAGTGTTACTAAATGGGCCTATGAAATAAGGACTTGGGCTTTGGAGATGTGGGCTATAAATTATAAGAGATATAAATAATTTATAATTATGTTTGGGCTCGTTTAGGCTCGCGAGCCCAATCGAGCTTTGTATCTAGGGCTCGAGCTCGGGCTCGATAACTAAACGAGCCATATTTTGGGCTCGGGCTCGTTAAGGCTCGGCTCGTTTGGGCTTTTTACCGAGCCGATCCCGGGTAGCTCTCGAGCCGCTACGTGTCATTTACACCCCTAATTTTTCGATACCATGAGTGTTGCAACTTTCAAAATCAAGAAAAATATGTATCATAAAAGTTAGGGACTAAAACCATAATTGTATAAACCACAAGGACTATTTATGTAATTTACTTTCGACCCTGCTTACCTATTACATATATGCAGGACACACAAGTGCTATTATGGGATCTTGAAATGGATGAGTTAGTGGTGCCGATGCGTCGGGCTCATGGTGGGTCCCCAACTATGAGTACCGGGAGCCAGTCGGCTCATTGGGACCAAACCTACCCAGTTGGCACTTTACGACCTGCACCAAGCATGCGTGACGTTCCAAAGCTATCTCCTTTGGTCGTTCATCGTGTTCACACTGAACCACTATCGGGTTTGATATTCACACAAGAGTATGTACTCACTGCATGTCGAGAAGGCCACATCAAGATCTGGACCAGACCAAATTCATCAAACGACAGTCAATCTACGGCAGCTGACTCGCTTTCAGGGACAGGTTTAAAGGAGAAACCGTTGTTCTCGAGTAAAGTTGCAAGTCTTGGTTACAAGCAATGATACAATTCGAGTTTTTATGTAGTCTTTCGGCTTTTCAAAAGCGCGGTTAATAATAATATTTTATATAGTCTAACAACATCAACATGAATGGTGTGTCGTAGGGTAGAATGATGAGATGACGACGACATAAAAACGGTCTGATTTTTTTTTTTTAAAGGTGTAGATATAAATCGACGACTTCAGTTGACCAGACACTTTGAAAGGGTGGTTGATAAGTTATATAAGATAACTAATCAGTTAATCTTTTTCTTTCTTTGAGATATCAAAGTTAATGTAGATGGAGAATTGGTGGTTTTACTTGAAACTGAATAAAGGGTTGGTGGTTTTACTTCAATCACATACGAAGGGAGGCGACTGCTAGATAGTCAAGAGTGACTTTGACATACAGACACAAAATTGGAGTTGGTTTACTAGTTGTAACATAACATGTCTATACAAGGAGGGGTGACCTTTATATACAGCATACATGAGCTAAACATCACTAACCTTTAACCCATCATGGGCTTGGGCCTGAGTTAAGGGCTTGCCTCCCTTCGGCCCAATAAATTAGTACAAGAGCACGTGATAATTAATGTTGATGTGAGACAAAGAGTGTATCGCCCTATTATCGAGTCACGTGACGTGACCAGAGTGGGTGCAGGCGGGTACTTTTCCGACAGGTGGAATGGTTTGACTTGTGGAGGCGTCTGGCAGGTTGTAGGGCAACGCGTGGTGTACAATACCTCTGACAGCATTGTACATGGTATGGCTTCAGCGTGTTCAACATGGAAACTGTCATGTCGCTGTAGCTGTCAAAGTGGTTGATCCAACCCTGTCACGCGTCGTCTTCTGGGCATGCGCCCAGACTCTGACCGGGTATTTTTTATTCAAGATCTTCCGTACACAATTGTACTTGCATACGACGTTGCTTGATTGTTTCGCACGCGTCTTCCCGCGCAGAGGATTGTTCTTGCTAATGATGGCCTTTTGCGCAGTTTGAGGAGCTGCACAGTATTCATGTGCATAGAAGACTCCTGCAGGTTTTCGGGAGTTTAATTGGTTTTATAGGTTGTTTTTCTAAAAAAAGAGTCTGCGCAGACTCTTCTGTCTACGTCTCGCAGACATTGCATTCTGTAGATTGTTTGTTTTTTCAAAGACGTTTTATTAAAAAAAACGTTTACACGAGCTCTTCATGATGCAGACTGCCAGACTTGGCCTAACCACTTTTAAGTGCAGAGGGTTAAACATCACCACCACCCATCATCCACCTTGTGTGTGATGCATATATTTTTAAATTATCGGTCTAAAGACATGAATCAAAAGACATGTGATGTGACTGAAAATTGATACACAACAAAAGCTCACATAGAAAATGCACGTACGAATTACGAGCACAGTAATGGAGTATAAAAAGAAGGTTACACATGAGGAAAAAACATGAGCAATACTTATATCTCATACTGTTTAGTTTTTTACATTTTCTTTTGTAATTAAGTACTTATATCCAAGGTTGTAAAAGACGCTAGGCATGTGATAGAGTCTATTTTAGGGACTAGATGGAATTAGACGTTTTGAAATTTTTATATGTATTTTACACACACACATATTTAGGTGTTTTTTTTAATATGTTAAGATATATACACATAAATATATTAAGGTTCATTGGTCGGACCAGTCGAACTAGATAACATTATAAATAATTTATAAATTTGAAATATAAATAATATTTAGAGTGTTAAATATTCCAGTTTTATAATAGAAAATGATTAGACTTGAAGGATTAAAAGTGCTAAAGCTTGATTTATGAGGGGTGTTTATTGAGACTATTGTTAAAACCCTACATATTTAAAAGAATAATATCCGCAGCCTCACCACATCTCTCTCTCTCTCTAATATTATGATACATAACCACACTTTTGTCTTTTAATGATTTCACCTTTGAATGCCATAACCTAAGCTTCCGAGAGCCATCTATACATGCTGGTTTTTTTCAGCAACGGTACATGAGGGTCAACCGGACCTCTAATGGCGACGGTTCCCAGTCAAAAAGACTGCCGCCTAGCACCACCTACCACCGCGTAATCACCAAAACGCCTAATCCCCCACCTAGGGCTGATTTCCAATATTGGGTACCGACTAGCGCCTAGGCGCCATCTAGGCGGCCGCCTAGAGCGATTTTACAACACTGCTTATATCTCATATCGATATATACTTGCTAAAAACCAACTGAATGTATTTAAGTAAATACAATATCTTATGCGTATGGTACAACAAGCTAATGAAGTTAGTAAAGGTACAAAATAGTCTTTTTACATAAGTATTAAATTGATAGACTAATAAATGAATTATTGTTAAATACAATTTAATTAATTGATAAATACAATTAAATAAATTTGAGTGAATCGTATTCCAAAGTTACCACCTGTTACGTTTCCTCTTTTGGTGTTTTATCTTCTCCCTTCTTCTTGCACCCACACATATAAGAGAGAGGGGGGGGGGGGGGGGGGGAGATTCTATAGCGATGGAGAACTCTACCGTGATGAAATCGAGAATAGATTAGCGGTGACGCGAAACATGGTGGCCACTTCAAGAAGTCACCACCACATCTCATGGTGCTTCTTCTGTTGTACTCTCCTCTCGTATCTCTTCTGGAGTTCTGGTGAGGTTCATCTTTTGATAGTTTTTTTTCATTGAATGTATGCTTCAAATTACGATGTATGTATAATATAAGGATTATTTTCTTAAAAAGTCTATATATTGAAAGATCATGAAATGTGGTGACAATCGATTCAATTTCTTTTCTTTAACTTAATCCCTTATTTGAAAATTGAAATTGTTTGTCTTGGTATGGTGGTTTGGGTGTCAAACATGCTCTTTTTAATTGGAAATTCGAATGCATTTGTGGTTGTTTGTTTGGGTTCACATACGGTTATATTTGGCTTTAGATGACCCTATCATAAATATTCATACTCTAAGTTGTGTTTTAAAAAAGATTACCATATTACTCCCCGTGTTATTAATTTTAAAACCACCAAAAACAAACAAGTCTCTTAACATAGTTTTCAAAGAAAACACCAATAAATAACTATATCTCACTGTTATGGTAATTTAGTATGACACTTCAACTATTACTATTGCAATTGTCAGCTTATTAATGAATTCTAAAAAAATAAGTTTGTTTGTTTGTTCTGTTTGCAGAATTTGGTTGTGGTTGGCTGAAGTTTTAATTTCAAGTGGAAATGAAAGGTTAGCCTTTTGTCTTTGATGGCATGCTTCAAGGAATATATTCCTTTTCCTTTCTAATAAGAAAGCTCGTATGGAAATGAATCAGACAATGAGCTTATGTAAATAAATGTAGGCCATCGTGACGTTTATTTCCCGCACAAGGAATATATATTGTTGGTGATCATAAATGTACATATTCGTAATTCATGTAATATTGTGTGTTGAATTGTTTGGTGGTTTTCGTAAATGTTGCGGTCTACGGATTTCACCAATATCGCGTAGCCAAACATGCCTGAGGCACATAATACTTTAGCTATGGGGTTGTTACTACAAAATGTCTTGTTAAAATGTCTTGTTAAAATGTCTTGTTAGCATTGTTTTTTCTTTATTTCTGGAATAGGATTATACAATATGATAAGTTATGTGTTTGTTTAGACTACTTAGAAATGAATATATTTTTCTTTATAAGATGTCCACAAAATGGTGACAAAAAAGATGTGTTACATTAAAGTATATAACCTTATAAAACAAAACATGTTATATGTTATAAATACATTATCACTTATGTTATTTCTATTTCTTTTAAGTAATTCAGAACCTAACAAAAACCGTAACAATTGATAAACAAATAGAAAACGAGTACAATATTAAAATTGTCGGTTCCGTCGCAACGTGCGGGTTCCTCACTAGTACACTATATATGTTGGTTCAGGCCAAGATTATACACACTTGAAAACTCACGTAATGTGCGAAAGATAATATGAAGTGAAAAGTTTGCAATGAAATGAAAGGGGTATTTTATTCAATAAACAAAACAACTATAAATAGCTTACAACAATAATGAAATGAGCTAACTACTTCTACAAACCTGGTACAATGAGACCCACTCTTCTACACAACGTACACTTCCTTTCCTATAGATCTGGTCAAAATATAGTACCAACTCTACCTAATTAAACTATTAAATAAACAAGAATATAATAACCATAAATGGTTATTAATAGTCATGCATAGTAACTACAACTTATGACCAATGATCCGTAACTTGCTACTGGACCTGTGACCCGTGAATCAAACCCGATTAACCCAACAATATACCGTATATGGTTTTACAAATTTTTATAAGTAAATGGTCAAATTTGTCCCTAAGGTTTGGTCAATGTTGCCAGATCTATCCAAAATAAGAATTTCAACATTCATTATAAACTTTATTGAAAATCGACCATTCAAAAGAAAGTGATTTTTGGTATTGTACGATATACGAGTGCAGGTATTATACCGGTACCACGACGAATTGAACCAATTCTAAGCGAACAATATTGGCATTGGCATCGTTATTATCGTAACCAATACCGGTATTTTATTTATCAGTATAAAACACATGTTGATATTCTTTAGGGTATATTATTACTTTATCACAAACACCTTTTAAGAATTGTTTTTTACGTGTGTCACTCTCTAAAAATATTACGTAAATAGGTGTCAAATATAAAAACAAAAATACGATTTATAAAATATAATCTTTTTTAACCAATGATATGTGACATCGGTCCAACCTACATTGATCTGCCCCTAATATTAGGATGAATCAAATCGAAAATTTGATTAAAAGTGGTAGTAACCAATCATATATACAACAATGGATATCATAAAAAGTTGAGCATCTAGTTGTGGCCAACAAGGAACATGATGCATAGGCAGGTTTGGTGCACTTTATGTAATGTGCAAATAGCATATCCTTTGCAAGATGCTAATTGATTTGTCCTTTTATCTACTTTCCACCACAACTCACAAGTGACCTTTCCTTTTATCCTTATTTAAGTACCTCACTTCACTTACCTTTGCTTCCAATCACAAATCAATCTCTAGAAAGTTTCGAGTTTTGAAAACTATATTTGTAATGGTTTTAGAAACGTCGCTTTCTCAGTTTCCTACCCTTCAGATGGGGCTCAACGAGCTCACCAAGAAAAAGGAACAAGACCAACACTTATATCTTCGAATTTGGTGTAACGAAGTCACTAGTGAGATTGAGGGCCACCCAAGGAGGCGATGGGTGGCGATTGACATCTCACATGTCTTATTGTCATATTTGAGGATGAAACAAATATAAGTTAGTTGTAGTTTAGTAGCAGGGCAACTCAATCCTTTGGCATATGTGTGTTTACTCAACCGAATTTTAATAAATAATCTATAAACTTTTGAGATAGTTATTTTTGTAGCAAATCTACTAGCAAGGGTAGTGGTGTTATGTGACACAAGTAATTCTTTACATGTGCTATATTTTATCTAATACTCATTTTTTTGTATGTATGTGTGTGTGTCACTCAATATCATTGATTCACTAAAAATATATTAAAAAATTGTGTTTGCTACCAACTCCAGCACACACCAATAAGCATGGTATCAAATTCTCTATCGCATTCAATTCACCCAACAGGGCCAGCCCACACGAGTGGCGAGCAGGACACTGGGCCTAGGCCCATTTTTTCACAGGGTCTAAAATCTTATAAAAATTCCTATATGTTAGCAACTTTCAACCATAGTTATCAAAGGCGCATAGGCCTCACCTGGGGCCTAGGCGTAAGGCGCAAAAAAGCTAACAAGAAATAAACAAAAAATATATTAAAAAATACTATTTTTCATCCAGTTAGTATCAAAAGTTTTGAAATATTGATCTATTAGTGTATAGAAGTAGTGTTCCTTAGATAAAAGTAGAAATATGGCTGGAATCTAGCCATAATTTAACGAATTTGGTTGGAAACTCTCCGGTATTTGGGAATCTAGATGAAATTTGTGCCTAAGCCATCACCTGGAGAATTAAAGCGCAATTTCCTCGACTCAAAGTGCGAATGCATCGCCTCGCCTAAAAAATGGGCCTAGGCGCAAGAGACAATGACTTTTAACAATTATGCTTCCAAGAAGGAAAAAGTTTGTTAGCCTTGGAAAACTGAATGTCTAAATATATAGTTTAATGACATATAAAGCAGTTTTAAAGGTTATATAAGAGGAAACGGGGCACCCTCTGCTTGGGGCCATCGGCTATGTAGCCTATTTGGCTACACCGCGGCCGCCAATGCGGCTTGGCCTTTAGGCTTGGATTCTCGGCTACATCTAGCCGAAGGTGAAGGTGGGTTTGTGGGTGGGGTCCATCTTATGGGGTGTGTGTGATTGGTGGGTATAATAAAGTGGTGGGGTCCTTGGTTCCATGTTACTTTAGGCTTGACGTTTCTGGTGTTTATGGTACTTTAGACTAGTTTGGGGTTAAAATGACGTGACTCGGTGAGATTAGTGCACTTTAGGCTTCAAATCTAAGGTGCCCTTTCCCCCATAATCTTTATAGAAATTTAGAAAACATGAACCGTTCATTAGTCTTGCAAGTAAATAAGTAGAGTGGTAGAGTAGCAGTTGCAAAACTTGAACAATGCAAGTGGAGGTAAAATAATTGCATAAAAAACATTTTTTAATTTTTCACCAAATAAAGTCCATAAATCTCAAAAAAAAAAAAAAAAGAAGCAAATTTTTATGCATAAATGACAAAGTCTGGTGAATAATAATTATTGTAGCCATATTGTATATTTGTAACCCGATGAATTGATGATTGCGACCTACTAAAATGTTGTGAATCCTACTGTATTTAGTTTTTTGTGTTTATAAAACATAAATTATATTTGGGCTATTGAATAGAAAAAAACTTAACTACAAACAAGTCACATTAACGAAACGTAATGAGCTAAAACTTTGCTTTGAACAAAAAAAAAGCCGGCTTGGCCCCCTCCCACCCTCACTATGTTCCATTGGGTAAACGACTTTTGAATCTCCACACGTGACAAGATGTTCATCGGGGTTTTGTCTTGCGCCGGCTCTTTGTTTGAAGTGACAACGCTCTCGTTCCAAATCATTAATTATACGTAAAAATAAACGTTTACCCATTCTAAAACGACGTCTAAGTTCACAAGGACCGTAGTGTGGTTCGTCACAAAAATAATCACGCATTAACGACTTGATGGCAGCCTCACGGTCTTGTTTGACTAGTTTTCTTTTCATGATCGAACGTGAGTCGTGAGGTGACTAACGTGTAGCATAAACCGGTTGATAAACAAAAAGATGTTAAGGCCCACTTAAGTTCTCATGTTAACCGGTCCAGTCGGTCTTGAGGTTTGGCCCACTTTCACATGACTGATATTAATTGAGCGACAATGCGACATAACCCCTTAGGCCCATCCATCTAAAAATAATTTTGTAATTTTATGTTGTTTTATATTTATTTAATTAAATGAAAAGTATATTTGTTTTACTTCGTAGATTCTTCGATGAAAGTTGAGAAGCCTTCTGGTAAGTTGTAAGGGGGTCGGGCCACTCCACTGACAAGGGGGCGTACGGTTCGATTGCCGCATGATAACACCGTCGCCACTCCATCGGCTACTCTGAGTAAGTAGCAGGAGTCTTCAAAGCCAGCTGCACTAGCCGTTAAATAAACATGTTAATTACGGTGGAGCTAAAAAAACAATAATCACTCCCTTCCTATTTTACCATACTCCCTTCCTATATTACCATACATAATATATCAACTTAATAAGTATACCTAAATATGTATAAAAGTTATTTAAGAAAATATAGAACTTTATTAGGGTTTTTTTTCAATGTTATCACCTACTCAAACCTTAACTATAAGTTTGTGACATATTTTTTAGCTTCAAACATGTCTCCAATATACTGCCCCTTTTTCACCCTTTGATCAAAATCATCATGGCTTTTCTTTTGAACAAAGTCAGAAGTTAATAAACCAAGAGTTGCAGGGACACAAATAACAATAACAACTGAAAACAACTAAACAAATGATAATAAAACACATATAAAATTATATATGGTATCTTGACAACCTGTGAAATAAACCAGAGTTGCAAGTGAAGGGGTTACAAATGAGAGACTTCCAAGATGTTTTTTTGAAGTCACTCCCATCATCAATGATTTACAAAACTAAAAAGATTAACACCCTTCACATAAAAAATCTAATTAGAACAAAAGGCCTTTTAAAGTTAGTTACTTTTTTCAACGGCCACAAGTCATTCTTTCAAGAAAAGAAACATTTTTTTTTGCAGTAAAAATCTCCCATTTTGTTCTTTGATCATCTAGAGATATCGTAGTCGGCGAATTCAAGTTGTTGCTCCATTTCCCAACTTAACTTTGAAGCAACTCCTTCATGGCATGGAACATATTCCTGAACATATAGAAAGAAGTTGATATTAAAAACAATGAATTTTTAAGTCATATGTTTGACCTATAAAGTCAAAGGATGAGTCTCACCTCTAGTTTCCGAACCAAAACCTTAGCCGTTGGAGCAGAAATGATAATGTGGCGTGCACTCGGGCTAACAAAGCCTTCCTCAACTGCTTTATCGATAAATGATAATAGTGAGTTGTAGTATCCATCCACATTTAGCAAACCAACCTGCAAGATTTTTCGACATCTCAATTACCTTTCGACGTTAGATGGTTTTTGTAAATTTTTTAAAAAGGGCATTTAAGATATTTTACCGGCTTTTCATGAATGCCGAGTTGAGCCCATGTTATGACTTCAAGAAGCTCTTCTAGTGTGCCATAGCCACCTGCAATCATATTACATTAGTCAATTTATTGTTACAAAACTATGTCAAAATCACTAGACAATAACAGTCAACAATTTCTGCAACTTCCAAAATCTGTTTTTGTCTGTGTTGGTTCAAATAAAAGTAGTCTTGTCCTATGCAAAGTTAGAAATCAAAACAGTCATTTATTTTTTTTGTGGTCTTCTTTTCTCTATTTTAATTTTGTGGGTCATATATATTACACCATACCCACAAAAAATATATGGAAAAGAGCAAAATTCCATACCATGGAATAGATCATAGATGGCAACTCAACCCTACCTGAAATATTTAAGGCGAGTATTCGGTTATGCGACCTTGCCAATATGGTATTAACAGATACCCGACCAGATTACCAAAAATATACATACCGGTTAATATTTTATTTTTATTTGTCATTGAGTAATAGAGTAATCTATAAATTTACTAACCTTTGGTTTTATATTTCTAACCTCATAGGGTAAAAAAATAGTAAGAAACGTATTTGGAAGTCCCAACTAGTAATTTTTAACAAACTAAGGGGTATACCTATACATGAGGGGTAATTACCCATGAGCATGGGATACGGTTTTACAATCAGGTATCAGATCACTAGTGTCATTGACATCACTACGTGGACAGTAGACCATAGTATCGATGATGCTCTTAGACGTGCGACAACTATGTTATTACAATTCAAAGAATAAAGTTATATTGTTTTAACAACTTTTTTTTTAGATGTTGATAGATAACAGTCAACACATCAGGGTTTTTAAAAATAATCTTTTAATCATGAATCTTGGGGTGTGGGTTGTTAAAAAGGTGAGAGCTTTCTTTGAGCATAAAGCCTTTGGTACAAGTTGCTTTCATACCACTATAAATAATAAAATTTGGTCATTACAAATCAATGAATCATAAAGTAAAATGAGCACAACTTTGCTTATGATCTTTCATACCAAATGCAGCTTATATGGTTGGTACTTTAAATATTGACAGTTGTACCTTTGATAGAGAAAGACCAAAGAAGTTAAAAAGAGTCTCCTATTATCTATATTGTGAGCTATGCAAGTATCCATTCTCTAAAATCATAATAAACCCAAATAACTTTTCTTGATGACATAACTATAGTAACACTATTTTGCATCATACACTTGACATGACATAATAATGTTACTAGAATTTAAAAAGATGCAAACTATCTAAAGGTGTTTTATATAGGTTGTTTTTGTGAGAAGTCCGAAAATACACATGAACCCGAACCGTAACACAATATTAACATGTTGACATGAACAAAATCCGTTTAACCTGGTTTTTATTTCTTTTTATTTTTCTAGCATTTTAGTACTTCTGAAATTAATAGTTTTTAACTGAAAAAACTAGGGTGTTTTACAACAATTATGTTTATAGTATAAACTTTGAGGTTAATTTCTCTTTAAACTTGTAAATTTTAGCATAGGTTTTCCTAACTATGACATAGACAATTTTACACATTTAAAAAATAAATAAACAGGTTAAACGGGTCAACCGGCAAACCTGCCAGAGTGACCTGGTTCCCGCCCGTTTAGCTAAATTTGTTTGTGGGTTCGACCCAAACTAACACAAACATGTTTAGACTAACTAAAACTCGTGAATTTCGTATGAGGTTATTGTCATGTCAAAAATTCATATCCAAAGTGTACCCTAATAAATAAATATATTCTCATAGCATGAAACCTTTGACCCCAAATGGATGATTTTATAAAAAAGAAAAGAAAAAGTAAGTACTTGTTTTTAATATTGTAAGAAGACTAATGGTGCATTCAGCATGTTATTTAAATACAAAATCAGATATGATGACTCAAATAAAGTGATCACTAAAGCAGCTTCTCTTTCATCTAATGATGAATTTGTACATAGAATATTAGTGAAAGAATATAAGTCTTGCAGTTTTTAAAAAACCTGGTAAGGCAATAAAAGCATCAGAATGCTTAGCCATTTCTGCTTTCCTTTGGTGCATATCAGCCACTGCTTTCACTTCACCTACTGTTTCACCAGTTAACTATACAAAACAAAAACTAAAGTTTCAAATATTTATATAAACATGCAAGTCCAAAACTTGCTATAATGATACTAAAAAACTGCATTAGAAACTTGTGTATTCATATGTTAGAAAAGGTAAATTTTAAAATAAACATTTTGAAACAAAAAGAAAATAACATATAAGAGCCAAGCCACCAAACATTTTATCTGGATAAGGCTACAAGTTGCAAGGACCAAAAGGAAAAAAAGTTCTTTTCCCACTCAAAACTTTTTCAATCACATTGATTAGAAAGAAGTGTTTCAAACTGTCCGGTTCAAATGGGCTCAGAGCGGTTATTTAGTCAGTTTCTTGTCCGACCCGTTTATTTGGTTATACTATGTGTTACGGTCTCCAGTGGCGAAGCTTGGTTTTGGAATCGGCGGGGGCCGGACTCAATTTTTTTCGATCGGTAGTGGAAATCAGCGAAGGCAGGACTCAACCCGGACGCAATTTACCTAAGAAAATCGCAAATTTCCACTACTGCGCCAAAAAACAAGGAGGTCAGGGCCACCCCTGGCCCCAAATAACCTTCGCCCCTGACGGTCTCACGTTTTTTTTTTCCTTCATGTCACCACCACATGTACATAATTTGGCACTCAATTTTTTTTAAATTTTGTGTGTAATTGTTTCGCAAATTTTCACTACATACCATTAAAATTAAAATAATATTTAAGTTATATAAAAATAAAACATTAAAAAAGAAAAGAGGTAAAGGAGGTGATAAGGATTTTTATATTGGATCACAAAATTAATTCAAGAAGCAAGTGTCACGCCGCCATGGGGCGACGTTTCACACTAGCTCACGCCCGAAAGAAAGGCCACATAGGCAAGGCTTTATAGTTTATACCATAACGAATAGTCTTATGAAAAGAGTGATTTAACGCCATGAAACTTCCTAACCATGCAAGATAGCAATTGGATGACCGCTTATGGTCAAGAAACTTGCCAATATTACAAGATTTCTAACTTCTCAATATTTAAATATATTTATTATTATTATTATTATTATTATTATTATTATTATTATTATTAATATTAATGTAATGAAAAGTTTCAAGACTTTTTGAGTAAAAATGGAAAGCAGACATAATACCTCTCGAGGCATGAGTGTCTTGGGAATAACCCTGCAATTAGAGACAATAACATGACAAAATCAATAATAATAATCTATAATTTTCCATTAATATAAATATATAATGTTTAGTATTCAAGGTTATGATTATATACAATACATACACACACATCTTACCCAATAACATGGCGACCACCATCATGAACAGCTTGTGAAACCAATCCCATTAACCCAATGCTACCTCCTCCATACACCAAATCTATGTTTCTTGAAACCTGCATATAACATCATCACTGAGTCAACTCAGCATTAAACATTACAAGTTACTTAAACACACTTTGTTTGATTCAAGATTTAAACTTTAAACAAAAAAAATAAAGCCCACAAAATTCTTTAACTGTTTTGGTCATTGATGATAGAATCTTGAAACATACACATGATTTCAAGATTATAAATCTTGAAAATAATATAAATGAATACCAGTTCTTTTCCAAGCTCAATTGCAGCATCTTGATAGCTGCTTTTCTTGCCTTGACTACTTCCACAGAATACACAAATTCTCTTGAACTTTGATATCATCAGTTCACCACTAGTATCCATTTTTTTTGCTCTACAATATGTTTTTAATATTTAGAGTAATAAAGTTAGAGGAGAATGCTCTGTTTTTGCTTGTTGTAATGAAGAACACAGAGTAAAGACAGTATATACTAGGAATATTGGTTTAATGTAAGAATAGGTGTGGCATAGGTAGATATAGTAATACTCCAATGGGTTTGTGTCAAATCAGAAAAGGAGAGAGAGAGAGAGGTGCTTGTGTAGTTGTCTTGTGTGTGTACTTTATTAGTTGAGGACTTGAGGTTAAAGATTCAGTTTCGGTCGGAGTCATATTTATCACATGTGGGGTTTCACTTGGGAGATCTCCAATCTAAATAGGATGTATAATTAGTACAGTCTGGCCTAAGGTATTAGCCGGAGTTCTACCGACACGACTACACCACTTTTCGTTTAAAAAAAGTTTTGTTTTTATCATTTTATGGTTTCACCAAGATTTTGGCATGTGACTAACCCCACCCCCTACTAAGCTACCTCCATATTACACAAATTTGGACTTATGTGCTTATTTGAATCAGATTCGAAAAACCAAAGTTAGAGAATAATGAACTTGATTTGATACTTGAATATTTCTAATCGGGTCGGTGGTTGAGTCGATTAACATTTTGGTTTATGGATTGATTATGAATTTATGATTTTTTAATCAAGTAGGGTATTTGAATTTGTGTATACAAATATAGATTTTATGTATTTTACATGTAAATATTATATTGTTTGCTCTTTCTAATTCGGTTTATTCAAGTCAATTCAAATTCGTATAGATTTTGGATACAAAGATCATGTGTTATGATGTGTGATCGTGATAGTTATAATGAAAAGCACATCGCTTATGCTGTGTTCCCGAGTTCACTTAAAAGGAGAAAAGAAAGGAAAGGGAGGGAAAGATGGGGAAGGTGTGTTTTCCTGAGTTTTTCTTAGGAAGGAAAGGAAAGAAAAAGAAGGGAATGTTGTGTTCCAGAGTTCATTTTAGGAGGGAAAGGAAAGGAAAAGGAGAGAAAACTAAACAAAATTCTATCCTTCCAAATTGGGAGGAAATAGAAGGAAAGAAAAGGGGAAGAAAAAAGAGGAAAAGAAAGGAAATCTCATCCTTTCTTTTCCTTTCCCCTCTTAAGTGAACTCGGGAACATAGCGTTAGGCACCATGTAGGCAAGGGATGATCTTAGTTACCATCACTTAACATTTGTTATGGTTAGTGAAAAGTGAGTGGTGTATTTAAAAAAAAAAAAGTGTTTTTGCTCATGCATATGAGGGTGGCCACATTCAGCTCTGCCATAGCCATTAGCCACTCACTTGGGGATGGTGCGATGTTTGTGTGATATTGAGTCGCATGTGGCAAGCCTTCATTTTACGATCACTGAATATTACCGATTGTCTAATTCATATCTTGGTCACATTCAGATTCACTTTTTTTTTAAGTGAGAAGGAAGTAATAGAATACCACACAGCAAAACCAAACCAAACAATACAACGCATAAGAGGTTTTCTAGCCAGAAGTTAGAAAACCGACGAAAGGAAAAAGAAAAGGTGCACAAACATCTCAATCGCCTAACAAAAAACACACATTGTTAACTTTTAACCGAATACTCAACCTAAAAAGCATACTCCAAAAAAATACTCGCCACCTTCGGTTTGTGCTCTAACATCTCTTCAACCGACTATGCCATATTGGACTTAAGAAAATCAAATTTTGGACTTAAGAAAATTAGAGTTCGAATAGATCAATTCGAATATGAGAAATAACTCAAATACAAATTCGATAACCATCACTATTTGTACGCCCCCTTGAAAGCAATGTTATATCTTAAAAAGGTTATTAGTTACTAGATTATACCCCGGGAACGTCCCGGGGTTGAAAAATCTAATATGACATATTAATTTTACATACGAAATAGAATGATGCTCTTTACAGTTACATGCATGAAAGCTTCGGGTAGCAGCTAACCTAAAACAATTAAAAATATATCTCCAATGTTAACGCATCCGCCTCATTCTCTTCACTAATTGGAGGCAGCCTGGTTATGTAAGTTAACATAGAATTTTAGAACCTTTATAAGAGTAAACCGGTAGAAAAACCGGGCTCAAACGGTTGTAAAAAGACGATTTAAAAAAACGTGGTTCCCCTTTTAAAAACGTTTTTTTTACACCTCTACACCCAAGCCGACCCGTTGGGTGTTTTGTGGTTTTTGAAAACCGTTCGTCAGATTCCAGATTTGAATTATATCGGAAGGTTTGATTTTGTTGTAATGTGATGTTTCCAGGTGTTGTAAATGCCACTACAACATTTTATTATTCTAATCCCTTTACCAACTTCCAGGTATTATTGTTTTATGTTCACCATGTGATCTTAATCAGTTTATTTAAGGACCAGATTATTTACATAGACTAATTAAAAACAAATTAATATTATCAAGACTAATTAGTAATTAGGTGCAAAGTGCTAATAGACTATTTCTTCACATACATCTCTGAAAAGGTAATACATGATTCAATTTTCCTAACCATTAAATTATTATTATTATTATTAGCTTAGACAAAACTGGGTGAAGTGTCCCAACTTGCTCATTACATTCCTATAGCTATAGAGAGAATCTGATTATTATTATTGGTATTATTATCTTTAAATGACCAACTTTATTAAGGAATCCATGTGGGATCTCTGGGACTAAAGAAGCAAGCTATCACATTAGAGTTGAGCAATTTCAGTGCAGCATCTGATTTAATGCACCTTGGAGTTTTGTACTGATTAATAGATGCACCCTCTATGATAAACAAATCCATCAACAACTCAAAAGTGCCTGTCTTCACAACGCGAATCTCTAGTGGTCCAATTGATTTGTCGTTGGTGCGACATCGCCTGTAAATGTAATCAAGATCTTCTTCTATTGCAATACAACAATCTTGAAGCACTTCTTCTCCGACAATTGACGATCAACTCTCATGTCGAAAGTATCATACATTTCTGCAGCCTCATTCTTCAGTATCTGCGCAGCAGCCTCGTCCGGCCTTTCCTCAATCCCATCCTTCTTCCTAATCTTGTCTCGCAACTCTTTCTCATTCTTCGCAGCTAACCTTTTCTGCTCCCTACGATCAATACCTGCGAAAAAACCTATGGTTATCAACATCAGCAGTCGGTTGACCCCTATTATAATAGGGTTCATTTCTCTCGAAAGACCCCATGCCTATACCGGAAACTCAGCAGCATCACGTCTACGTTTTAACCCAATATCACCACCTGACTCCGAATTGGCATTAACAGCATTACCATGATCATTAAGCAACGTCAATATCCTCTCATTATCAGACGGAAACTGCGACACATCCCCAATTTCACCTCCCATGACCAGTCCTCTAGGACCCCTAATATTATTAGCAACATATTCAATTCTCATCCACTTCATTCCACCACTATCTTCGGGCGACAAAAGATCGGTTCATCGCCACATAGTCAAACTGTTATTAATTTCCTATTGTTATTAATTTCCTTTTAAGCTTAAGCAAAGAGGTGTATATAACATGGTTGTGAATTTCCTTGTTACCTGGAGTAGCATATAAGTATGCTGAAGAATCCACATAGGGGGGGCTTGAAAGCAGATCCTCCAGTCACTTTAGCTTTGGTACCTGTTCAACGGAAACAGACATGATACGATATACATAGTTAGTTATCAAAACGATAAGAATCTTACAATAAACATAAAACAATTCAAACATCTTAAAAATATGTTTTACAACCAAAGGAGTGGTTGCCGGTAGTTACTGATGCAGATTTAACAACATCCTCCTCGCGAGGGAACTTGAGAGCCTTTCTACCTATTCATTAACACGATAAGATTAAGTTAATCCAAGAACCTTGACTAATAGTCAAACAAAAGGGAACTTGCTCACTATACCAGCCAAAATATTGAAAATGGATCCTCTAGCCAAAATAAATTGTTCATCAGAAACATAATACAAAAATGAAGATACAATATAGTTGCTTATCATAACCATAAATAAAAGATCAAATCAATCCTAATATCTTAATACTATGTATTACAACACGACCAAACAAATGATTACCAGAAACAGCAGCATAGCTTGGATTCTCAACAAAGGACTGCTCCAGATCCTCACAAGGGCGCTTCCCCTTTATGTTTACGTGAGCTTCTCTACATAGCCATAAGTAATTGCAAATTATTAAACAGCCTCAATCATGAACATAAACAAACAATAATCGACCAACAGATCTGAAACCCTAAATAATGAAAACACCTAATTGATTAATATCTAAACCCTAAATAATGTTATAATATAGATAAACTCCGTAGAAGTAGATCGGACGAAAAGATGAATAAAACAATTCTTACATCAATTATCAAAATATGTTGTAAAGATTTGTTAAAAGATGAAGAAAATCGTTATTAAAAGATGAAGAAATTGAAGATGTAGTTAGGTAGATGAAGGAAAGACTTACCTAGGGTTTCCAGTAGAGAGAAGGGTCGATGGTTGTGTTGTGTTGTGTTATGTTTAATTATTTTTTTTGCTTAAATATCATGTGACACCTAGGATGACACTTGGCACTCTCAAGGGGGAGAATGCCTCCTTGAATGCCATGTCATCAAAATGGCTTTCTTTTATTATATATATAGATTATACAATTAATTCATGGAAAACATGAGGTTTTATTTAAATATTATTAGTCTATTTCACTAATAATAAATACATATATTAGTTCCTCGTCTCATACTTAATTAAAGTTTTAATATTCATTATAGATAACTTATAGGAAGATTATTTCTAAACATAAACAAATACATCTTATTTATAGTTTAAAATGGTATGAACATTTAACATGTGCATGATCAACCCCCTCTCACTAGACACCTATATAGTCTACATGAAACACTCCATTTAAAATATTTCTCCACTTTCATCAAGCATGCTAGTTCCACTAGGGATGACAAACAAGCAGGATAAAATGCCAAGATCAAAACTAAGAGGGTGTTTGGGATTGAGTTTGGAAATGCAAAAGTGCTTTTGGTTAAAAGTGCTTATTGGCTTATGACTTTTTGAAAAGGAGTTTTAAAAAAAGTGTTTGGATTAGCTTTTGGGATGGGAAACGTCAAAAAGCCAATAGATTGTTATTTTTTTAAGTGTTTCGCTTAACTTATTGTGAATATTGGTTGTATGGGTGATAAATTTGTAATTTTTTTCCAAAAGTCAAAAGCCAAAAGCCAAAAGCTAGGACTTCTAACTTTTCAAAACAGCTTTTCCACCCTTAAAAAGCTAAAAGCCAAAAGTCAAAACAGAAAGTGCTTTTAGGTTACACAAACAGCTTATTGACTTATTAGCTTTTTCAAAAAGCTAATAAGTCAATAAGTTGGTATGAAACTCAATCCCAAACACCCTCTAAATATGAGAATGGATAAAATGCCAAAATTAAAGGAATACTTTTAAATAAATGAGCCGAGTTAAGCTGAGTCATTGAACTTACAAAAGTTTAAGCTTAGTTTGTTTCGAACTTTAGTTTTAAAGCTCGAGCTTAATTGGTTCCAGGTTGTTTATTATTTATTAATTAACTTATACTCATTTTTTATTATTTTTAGATTTTTTAATATATTATATATAACATAATTTATAATGTGTAGTTGGGTTAGGATCAAATACACAAGAAACTTTTTCTAAGAAGGGTGAGAAGGATTGTGATCCATTGATCATATATTTGAAGGGTTGAGATTAGTTTGCTTGAAAAAAATAAATAATAAATTAGAGGAAGGGCATAAAAGGAAAACCATATTTGTTGACTTTCTCTCTCCACATGCAATGCACATGTCAATTCCCTCCATCATTTTAAAACGTCTATAACTTTTTCGTACGATATTTTTTTTTTCAAAAAAAAATTCACCATATTAACGAGCGTTTTTTTATCTTTAATATGAGTACCACATTGCTACATTAAAATTGAAAAAAAAATTCGTGTTAAGTGGGTTTTCTTCTCCATTGTGTCTTCTGCTCGTTCATTGTGTTATAGTATGCACATGTGCTTTATAAATATGTTATTTATGTTTTTTTAGTTTACACATGATTTAACTTTGTCTATTGTGTTTTTAGTATGATTTTCATTGTGTTTTACGCAAATGAGTTTTGTATTTAGGTGTACAATGTGTTTTATTATGTTGTTCATTGTGTTTAAGTCTATAATTCATTGTTTTTTAGTCTTCTGTTCATTGTGTCTTTAATATCTCGTCCATTGTGTTTTATTAGATTGTTCATTGTGTTTTATACCCTATTGTTCATTGCATATTTAATTGGTACTCATTGTGTTTTACGCTATCTCCATTGTGTCTTACGCAACTGGGTTTTCAACTTTTTTTTTCAAAAGTATTCATTGTGTTTTAATCTTTTGTTCATTGTATCCTTATTATATCGTCCATTGCGTTTTACACAATTGGGTTTTTGACCTTTTTCAAAAGTATTCATTGTGTTTTAGTCTCCTGTTCATTGTGTCTTTAATATGTCATCCATTGTGTCTTACGCAACTGGGTTTTCAACTTTTTTTTTCAAAAGTATTCATTGTGTTTTAGTCTTCTATTCATTGTGTCTTTAGTATGTCATCCATTGTGTTTTATTAGATTGTTGATTATGTTTTATACCCTATATTTAATTGGTGTTCATTGTGTTTTACACTCCATTGTGTCTTACGCAAGTGGGTTTTTGACTTTTTTTTCGAAAGTATAACAATATGGTACTCATATTAAAGATAAAAAGACACTCGATTTTATGGTATAATTTTTTTTTTAAAAAACGATGACGTATAAAAAAGTTACGGACATTTAAAAATGAAGGTGGAAATGGCATGTGACTTGCATGTGCATATTTTTTTGACCAAATTACCCTTCCCACTTGTTTAATCCTTTGCCACATGTCATTTTTTAGTGGCTTCTCACCCTTCTCATTTTTTGTAGCCTTTGTAGAATAACCCAACCCATGTGTACTTATCTATATCACAAATATATAAAAAATAAAATTTTGTGTGCATATAATTATAAACAACAGGCTCGAGAGCCAGCTTGATAACTAAAGCTTGGGATCGAGCTCATGTATTAAACAAGTTTATATTAAAGTAAAATATGGATTAGATTAGGTCGAGTCGAACCTCATCCGGGCCTAAGCATAATTGTCGAGTCCAATCCAAAATACATGTCATCAATACAAGTCTATACTAAATTTAGTTTTTGTAACATTTTAAATTGGTTATGTTATTTACTTAATCAATCCAATTATGTTAACTTTATTCATCTTACTCCATAAATTTCCTCCTTGTTTAGAGAAAAGGAAATAATTTCTCCAGAGATATCTTCATATATGGAGTAAAATATGATTATGGGAGCACCATTGAATATAGCCTAAATTTATAAAAGTTGCCTCATCCAGCAAAAAAAAAGTCATGACATGTTCGTTGTTGGTACATTGGCTCAAAGCCATAAAAACAAATATTGATATTTGTACTTATAGTGTTCGTTTGTATCGATATGTTTCGGTAAAGTATTTGTATGGTATTAGTACTTGGTAGAGTCCTCGATAAGAAAACTAAGTTGAGCCATACCAAAATTTTACAATTTATTTCATACTAAACATAACCTTTAAATTTTTGGTCTATATCGAGATACTAAGATATAGAGCGACATGTCCAAGAACAGAATAAATTGTACACTAAAACTACATTTGGACAATTGGACACATGTTGCTTGGAAGTAGTATCCGACAGCTTGACTATATCTCTTGCAATGTTGGTCGGTTGGCTAGATAGTGTCGACCAAGTGAAATCTTACAATGTGGTCATGAATACGTGTATTAAGTGAAGTGTGTGTATGATATGGTTTCAACTTTCAACATAAGATAAGGTACAAAATGCCACACAATGGGATTGGTCCCAAACTATATGTGGAAATAAAAGCATATGGCACATACATAGGACACAAGAAAAGACAATTCTAACACGTGCAATAAACTTTTACATATGTTAAATTCCGGCAAATTATGGATGTAAGTAAATGAGAGTTTAAAATTAAAAGGGTCGATTAACAAGTATCGTTGATGTCATCGGTTTGATTGTGAGTTAATGGGCAAGAATACTATATGATCTTTGTGCTCTTCTACACAATACGTGCTCTCTATATTACATGGTACATGTCTATTTTACAATCTTTTCGGTGAAAGATATGCTATATAATACAGTATTTGTTATCACTTGTCCCTCCAAAACCCACAACATCATGTGGATTATAGGTTTTTGACTATCCATGTTAATATGTTGTTAATAATGGAACAAATCAAAACCCCGTCTATTGATTGATTGAATCAAGGAACGAAAGGTATTTTCCATATATATACAAACTCGGTATGGACCATTGTTGCATGCCAAGTTTTAAGAACATGTTATATCATGTTCTAGTTAATAATAACACAAATCAAAATCCCATCTATACTTTGAGTGAATTAAGGAATGAAAGTTAATTTCTATACACCGACAAACTCAGAATGGACCACTGTGACATCCCGAGTACTGAAACCATGCAGTAAAATTGACGAGCATGCAACATATCAACCATTTCTAGATCACTACAAAACGATTAGAAGCTCAAACTCAATACATCTCTCGACACATATATCTTTAATTTGTTTAAATCTTTCATGATCTATGTACGATAATTCACTTTTTATTTTATTCTTTGAAGGATCTCCCGTGTGTAACTTCCTAGTTATACTAACAATAACGATCAAAGAGTTATTAAGACAATAACGATTAGATTCGATTAACTTTTTTAAGAACTTAGATTCGATTTTAACTAATAAAGTTGTATCTCCTACTTGATTTTGATTAAATTAAAAGAAGATATCATACGTTAAAAAACAAGATAATGATGGGGCCAAAGTTTTAATTTGTTGTGCCATGTCATCAATGGGGCCGATAGTTAAACATGATGGACACGGACACCTCTAAGATTCTAAAGCCTAAATTGAAGGGATTTGACCATTGAAGAGAGGGGGTGTTTAGGGGAAGATCGTGTTTTTGACATGTCTTGTTTATTTGTATTGTTATGGATATGTCTAAACAGTGGCGAAGCTTGACCCGAAGGTTCGGGGGGTCGGAAGTCACCGGGGTTCGGAAGTCACTAGTTTCAGGGGGTCGAAAACCAGTTTCGGGGGGTCGAAACCCTATATTTTCAAAATTTTATATACGGATACTATATAATCGAAACTTCTGCCCGAAAATCCGGGGGGGTCGGCCGCCCCTCCCCGCCCTAAGTAAGCTGCGCCACTGTGTCTAAACGGCCATCGCCTTTTATATTAGGAATTAGAAACATGAACTTTTATAAACAGAAGAATCAGGGAGGGAAGCAGAAGAACTCGGTTGGAAGAAGAGTGTCGTCCATCTAAAACTAACCACATTTCGTCTCTCATTTTCAATTAAATAGTAATACTTTTTCATACATTTATCATTGCCTTAGAGAAATGTGTGACATAGAATAGTTTTCTCATTTCTCAATTAGGCAAGCGTTCTCCAATGATCCAAACATATTCATGTATATGTATTATAATTATGAAGTATCTTTACCAATTTAAACATTTTAGTAGAAAATAAACTGTCAACGAAAAATACTAATTCAAACCATCTGAAAATTGAACCGTTAAACAGTCAATCCGTATAACTGACATGATGGATTCAAAAGACTCATCCAATCCATCCAACCTAACCAGTTTGATTTCACGTTTCCCAAACTCATAATTAGCGATTCGCGTTCAGCTCCTAACTTTTGCCAAAAAAAAACCCATCAATAATAGAATGAAATTATAGACTATGTGATTATTTAATTATTTTTTACCAAAAACCCACTCCGCGACTAGCCGATTATTTGTCTTTGGTTGGGGGAAAACACGCTTGTGTTGACCTCATGGGGTATCTCATCTCGCTGGGTTGAGGGATAATGGTTTTGTAGCTGGCTCTGGAAGCTATACGCTTCTTGATTAGGGTTTAACGGGTTATTCATAGTAATGTCTCGACTCCAGCGGGCAAGGGTTCGTCTTTAGTAGATTAAGGTTCGCCATACAGAAAGAGGTGGGGCGCAACTTGTGGCCCGCTTGCCTGCTATCTTTATGTAATTTTACCAAGGATCTCATCATCATCATCATACTCAGTTAATCCCACCTATAACAAAGCTAAGGTAGGGTCTGAGGAAGGTAAGATGTAGACAGCCTTACCTCTACCTCTAAGAATAGAGGGGCTGCTTCCAATGAGACCCCCGACTCGATGTGGTTTGGTATCAAGCCTTGGACATAAGGCACAAAACGCTTAGCAATCAGGACAAACCCGATTACATGTAAAGAGGAATGAATTAAAAAAAAATTGAATATGGTACTAGAGCCAAAATCCATCATAAATATTGAAGGAGGAAATAAAAGGGAGCAAAAACTCAAAACCAAATTACATGTAAGATGGGATTCGAACCCAACATCTCAATGATAGAAAAGAGGAGTGTAAACCAATAAGTCATGTCATGTTTTGGTTATTATTTTGCTTTAGCGATTATATATAATACTATATAGAATCGATTTTTTTAAGCTTTCGGGCCCTTGGGATTATCGGGCCTTGGGCCGTCGACCACCCCACCCTCCCTCAGGGCCGGGCCTGGCTATCAACACCACCACATGATGCATGATTAACCGTCCGTCGTATTTAACGTTATTTTCATGAAATTAGTAAAATAACGTTAAAATTAGTGCAACTTGTGTTTGTATCAAGCCTTGTGTTGACCACATTATGTTTGGCAAAACTAGCTGGAGGCTGGTAGCTGGAAGCTGATAGCTGGTAGCTGCAAGCTGGTAGCTGAAAGCTTTTTAAATATATTTTGGTGTTTGGCGGAGTAGCTGGAGCTTTTAATAAAATGTATAAAATGACCAAAATAGGCATAATTAAAAGCTTGTAAAGAAGGTTTATATTTTATTTTTAAAATATAATGGGTATTTGTGTCATTTACTAATTAAAAGCTTGTAGCTAGTAGAGCTTTTTCTTAAAAGCTACTACTAGTAGCTTTTTCACTATAGAGCTTTTTCTCCAACCTAAAAGCTTCCAGCTCTTTCAACCAAACAAGGCTTTTTATTGAGTAAGAGCTTTTTCTTAAAAGCTTGAAGCTCCTAAAAGCTCTTAAAAGCTTCTTGCCAAACATACCCGATGTATGATTAACCGTCCAAGGATCTATAAGCAATTATTTTAAAAAATCTAGTTATTTTCTAAGAGACTAAAAACACCCTCTAAATTAAATTCGATTGTCCTGGTAGAGGCATTGTACGGTAATTTTGCAGCCGACTGCGGTGGATAACCACCACACTCTATTCCTTGTGCTACACCACTTCTGGGCGGCCCTACCCTTTAATCCCAACAGGTTACAGTTTCTTGACACCAACCTACCATACCATACCCTTTTATCTGCTTCATTGGATAACCACCACACTCTATTCCTTGTGCTATGTTCTATGGGGATTCTCTTATAATTACATGTTATTGAATTTTTTTACACTTTATATTTATACGATGTGTATATATGTATACAGTAATGAGTCGTATTTGATTTATTGGGTAAGCATTTATATACGATTAGTATAATTAAATACAAGTCGTGTAGTTCAGTATATTTAAATACAAGTCGTGTAGTTCAAGTAAAAAAAAAGATACACAACTCATATATTTGTATACGAATAGTATAAATCTTGTAAAGACTGTCAGGAATTATGCCATTATTATTATGAGCTTTTCTTAAATGATTGTACTTCTTATTGTTTACAATTAAAATATGTAGTCTTAAGATATTTTGTATAGATTAAATTCATGTATGTACATTAGTGAAATTCTAGTCGAAAAAATTGTTATTCACCACTATATATGGAGTGTGATACATAAGAAAAATACCATTATATACAATAGGGTCGAACTAACTAAATATAAATATCACGAGACTCAAAGTAAATCAAATGCTTCTATAAGGGTCGTTGAATGATAGATTTTTAACGGGTACACTCATATGTCTTCCATTAAAATAGGACGCCAAGGAGTTACAAGCACTAAAATGTTTGAAGTTAAAAGAAAATCGAGAAGTTAATAAATAGGATTTACTTTATCTATTGTTTGAAGTGAAAGAAAGGAAAAGCAATTTTGATTGGGCGTCAAATTCTGATATGTAAAAAATACATATAAAAAGATATAAAAGAAAGTAATTAATTAACCGTCGACATTACATTGTAGTATACATATAATATGATACAGTATGACATAGAAACATGTGTCTATGTATCTTTAAAAGTGTTATAGAATAGCAAGAGTAAGTCCAATTTGGTTCTTCTCCATGGAAAGTCTATCAAGAAACCACTAACTTTGATTCCTACAATGGAATGATTAGAAATCACTAACCATTTTTTTGAGTGATTTCATATCATTTAGTGTGCAAAACATTGTTTTGCCAAAAGGTGTTCTGTCACGTGGATATATATAAATATGCACTTATAGTTTCATTTCGTAGGTCCCTTTGGAATGAGGAAGTGATCCATATATATAAACAAAGAATAGAAAAAGTTGTAGACGAAAGAATTATCTTTGCTATTGTGGTTTCTTAGATCTTTCCTTAAAATGAGCTTAAAACTATGTGTCATAGGATTGTATTGTATTAGCATACAAGCATGGTATGTAGTATATTGTTTTATTGTTCAACCCTATGATGTCAAGGCTCACTCAGGCGTGCGCATAGGCCCATGGCAGCTTTCTCGCTTCGCTTCAAACGCCCTACTTTCAGGCCCCCAGGCAAATTATTCAGGCCAAACTCCGAAGGAATTTCAGCCAAGAATCGTCCTAAACATATATGAACCAATTATCCCAACCCTAAACTAGTCTGGAATAAACTTAAAACCATCTAAACTAACCCAAAAGAAGCTTAAACATGTCTAAAACCCATCAAAATGTATTTTTATACTGTGTGTCTCGCTTAAAAAAACTCTCGCTTCTTAAGCGCCTCGCGCCAAGGCCCAAGGCTCACTCTTTACGCCTTGAGCACGCATTACGCCTTTAACAACTATGGTTCAACCATATTGTTATACATACGGGACTATCAAGGCACATATAAAGTGAGACAAATAGAAACGGCGTAACCATTTCATGATCAAACAAAAAGATTGGGGAAAAGTAGGTATCAATTGGAACTAGGGGTGCAAACAAGCCGAGCCGAGCCTGAGCTTGATCAGGCTTGAGCTCGGTTAACTTATGAGAGCTCAAGCTTGATTAACTTATGAGAGCTCGAGCTCGGCTCAATTCAAGCTTTGCATTTAAAGCTTGAGCTCAGCTCATTGGTAGCCAGTTTCTCAAGCTCGAGATCGGCTCGTTTAGTATTTATTAGTTAATATATCAAATAATATAAATAATAGGCTCGTGAGCTCGATAAATGAAAAGTCGGCTCGGCTCCTTTACTAAAGAACTTTAAATAAGGGGTAAATATTATAACACATTAATAAAACTAATATTACACTAAAGCTCAACGAGCCTGTCGAGCTTCACACGCTAGGATCGAACTCGGGCTCGATATATAAACAAGCTTTGTTTTAGGCTCAAGCTCGGCACGTTTTGAGCTTTTTATCGAGCCGATATCGAGTAGCTCGCGAGCTGCTCGGCTCGTTTGTACCCCTAATTGGAATTACAATATTATCAACAAAAATATCATATTCATGAGATAACAAGTGTTTTAACCCTTTTTCCTCGTGTACTAAAAGCATAATTAGAATTGACTAATGCTACCTAAACACTATGATTAAGTATTTAAGTCTCTATTAGTCAATAGTCTCACATGCATGACATCATGTCTGACATAGGAAATAACTATAAAATAACCACCCTTTGGCTTCAAGTCAAAGGTAACTAAGGTTTAAAGGAATCATTTAGGTCACAATCTTGTGTCATTTGCCATAATTCAAACTACTTGCAAAAAGTAGTTAGAGATCATTTAAGATATGACCAAAAACAAGTTATTAGTAAGCATGCTTTCCCAACTTAAATGAAGTAATCATTGCCTAATTAATGAAATATTTGTGATTTGGAGCAATAATTATTCAAAGTGTTTTGTTAAGATAAGAATTGGGATATTCCGCAAACGTGCTCGTTTTGGGTTAACTAAGGTAGGACGGGGCACCAGCGGCTAAGGCCATGGGGCTTAAGTAGTCTCTCGGCTACACGGTTCTGGGTGGGTGGGCTTGGGAAATCAGCTAGCAAAAGAGGCTTGTGGAATCCGACGAGGCTTGAATCTTCAAACGGTCATATGACCGTTACTTAAATAAAAAAAAATGTTTTTAAATCCATTTGACCGTTGCTTTTAAAAAAATATATTTAAACCTTTAAATACTAACTCAAATTCATTCATTCATCCAAACCATTTCACCTCAAATTAGTTTTATGTTTTATGTTATGTTTCGTATTTCTTTTTATTGTATTATTTATTTTATTTTATTTAATTAATGTTTGTTAGGTTTTATTTTGTTTTAATTAATTAATATTAAGAAAAAAGTTTTAGGCTACTTTAGGCTATGGCATTTCCAGTGTTTAGGCTACTTGAGAGGTAAAATGACATGACAGTGTATGATTGGTTACGATAAGCTACATGGGGCTTGTGTCCCTTCCTCCCTAATAGATGAGTCCAACTTCGAAGCGTCATAACTCTCAAGACACTAAATGATCAAAGATTCCAAGAATATTTCAACGGAAGGTTGGGACGGGCACGAATTTTGCATGTTCTTAACAATGTTATTGAACATGCTTATACATGTTTTTCATGTTGTTAACATATAAACAAAGTGGTGTGTCCATCATCATCATCAAGTGCTAAATATGTAGAATGACTCACCACCACTAGGTGAATTTGACACAATCCTCACCTTAAAGCCCACTAGCTCACAAGTATGCAATGATTACAGAAACCTCAAAGATAAGTACATAATCTCACAAGGATCAAGCCGGACCGGGCCCACGAAATGATCCACCAGGGAGACCATTTCTTGCCATTTTTAGACAAGCTTTCATGGTCCGACTTCATACATGTCGTGACACGCATACGAACCAAACACTCGTTGCGGAAACAAAAGGGGGCAGAAGGTTTGATGACTGCTTGAGGGAACTGTAGAGGTCCACCACTCACTATTGTTTGGTCTATAATGTGTATCTAGTAAGCATACACATATCTGTGTAGGCCCAATTGAAGGGTGTGCAAGTGCAGATGGGCTCATAATAATGATATAGGAATTAGGACATATGCATGTGAACACAATGACATCTTCTGACCCAAAACGTTTTGACCCATTACCCAACCCGCCCAATTCGCCACCTCTACTAATGACTAACAATCTAACATTATTAACGGTAACAATAAACCCAAACCATGTGTTCCTTTTTGATTTAGCAAAACACTCAACTTGTACACCATCAAAACCGCATGCCTGTGCACACCCTTTCACAATGACTGACATGAATCTAGATATAACTTGTACTAGAATACAACATACATTGCTAAACTAAACACACCTACAAGATCTGTTAGTCCTGATGTTTAAGTTGAAAAGATTCCTACTAGTTGCAGCTTTGCCGCATGACCATTGTTTCTGAACTTCAAAGCAACTTATGCGGACGAAAATTTTAAAGCCATTAACATACCTGCAGTTTCAGATACAGATTACAATCAAACACGGTGAAAGCAAAACGTTTCCAAATCTGTTAGTCATGAATCATGATACATGTAATTGAAACCATAGTTGTCAAAGCGCCTAGGCGCACTCAAGGCGCATAGGCCGAGCCTGGAGCCTAGGCGCAAGGCGCATAAAAAACGAGGGCTTTTTATAATTGGGCGCATAGTATAAAATACATTTTTTAGGGATTTTAGAGATGTTTTAGGCTTGTTTAGGGCTACATTAGGATGTTTTAGGGTTGTTTAGGACTTGTTCATAACTCATTTAGGATGTTTTAGAGGTTGACGCAACTTTTAGCCTGAATTTGGCCGGAAATCAGCCTGAAAACAGCCCCGATAGTGCGCCTCAGTGCCTACGCGCGCGCCTCACAGGGCACAGCGCACTTGGTGCGCCTAGGCGCGCTTTTGACAACTATGATTGAAACTGCACCTTTACACGCAAGATCTTTAAAGGTGACGTCTCTGTGGAGGCACAGCAACACTAACTTGAATGTTTCTGCCATCAAGATCCTACACCAGAAGCAATATAATGGTTTAGGAGACCAACGAAAGCAACAAAATGTTAATAAAACGAGTTACAGGGTCTACTTACAACACCATCAAGTGATTTAACCGCACTATAAACCTCATCTGCACAACTGTAAGTCACAAAACCAAAACCTCTTGATCTACCGCTATCTTTATCATAAAATACTTTCGCTTGCATAACATTTCCATGTTCCCAAAATAAAGTTTCAAGGGTTTCATTGTCAACATTCCATGAAAGGTTTCCGACATAAACGACGTTATTATTCTCGCTTACTTCTAGATCTCTTGGTTTTTTAACGAATGGTTTCTTTCTTGGAGGTGACCCATAAGTGACCTTTAGTTGTCTCCCATCAAGCTCCTAGGATTTCAAAAGAATCTGACACATTAATGTTTTTGAAATGAAACAAGAATCGAGTAAAGCGCCTTGCACCGAGGCCGAAGGCTCACCCTTTGTGCCTTGAGTGCGCCATGTGCCTTCAACAACTATGTAACCTATATAACTAATTAACTATTGACATTGTGACATGTTTTGTGAGTCACTCTTGTGTCATTTGTGATGGCACGGTAAACCTCTCACCTACGAAAATAAATCCGGAGGGGGTTGTTTACTTGTTTTACACTTTAGGCAACTCCTAACTAAACTATAGATTAAAAAATGCTAGGGATCTATCAAAAACCTTGTTAACAGTCTAGCTGTAACTTGTGTGGCAAGCAAACTATAACAATGTGTTGGTATGCTACATTTTTCTGCGTTCGGTGTTATTAAAGTAGTCATATTCCATCAAACAACTTACATAGCCATCAAACTTTTTTGCAGCTGCTTCGGCTTCTTGGACCGATGACATCTTTACGAAAGCAAAACCTCTGCTTCTTCTATTCAGTTTGTCATACACAACCTGCAAGAAATCATTTCAACCCACCCTTAGGCACGTAACGTACTCAAAATTATTAACAGACAGAAAACAATAAAAACTAACAGATATAACATAAGCAGACATGTCTTCTAACAAACAAATCGCCTACCCTGATTATATTTTAAAAGTATTGCTTTCAACCTTACCCAAAACATAACCTGTAACCATTTCATAAAACACATAAAAACATAGCATTCTTCTACAATAAAACAAACTAAAAGTAGTTGAAAAACTGTAAATTAGACCTAAAAAGACACAAACTTACATTCTTGTACAATAAAACACAGCGACGGACCCAGCATTTATTTTCTTGGAGGGCGATCGAGGGGTTTAACCGAACTTTTAAGGAGTGCGATCGGGTTTCTTGACTACAAAATACACTAAAAAAATTATTTTTACCCCCCCCGATGTATGTAGGTCCACCACTGGCTAAACACTAAGCAGTTAATGTCGGAAAATATCGGTTATCGGTCGAGGACCGATATTTGATATATCGGTTTTCGCGGTGAGATATCGGTAATTTTTATATCATGCAAAATCCATATATTTAGAAATTTAACACTAACAATTAAATATAATCTCCTACAATTAACAGATTGACCTCTTGCAACATGCAAAACAATAACAATTGTAGCAAGTGGGAACTTATTAAGACTTTAAACACTAATATTTAACACTGACAATTAACAATTAAGATTTAAAACACTAACAACATCAATAAGAAACAAGACAAATAGAAGAATTAATAAGAAAGATACTGATATCGGGAATATCGGTGATATATCAGTCAAATATCGGTCAATATCACCGATAATATCGGTACAAAATATCGGGCAAAATATCGGTATCAATATATCGGTTGATGACCGATAACCGATATATCGGACCGATATAGCGGATATATCGGTGATATTAACTGCTTAGGCTAAACATAGCTGAAAAACAGTTAATTAAGCCTAAAAACACACAAATTACACTCTACTACAATAAAACAAACTAAAAGTAGCTGAAAAACAGTGAACTAAGCCAAAACACACAAAAATTACATTCTTCTACAATAAAAACAAGTTGAAAAACAATAAACTAGACCTCAAGATTTTTTTATGACAACTTGTTTAGGCGTATGCAGTGGCGAAGCTTGAAGATCAAATCGGCGGGGGCCGGACTCAGTTTTTCGTATCGGTAGAGGCCGGAAGATCAAACTGGTGGGGGCTGGACTCAATCCATATAAAAATTACCTACGAAAATCGCAAATTTCCACTGTGCCAAAAAACAGAGGGGCCGAGGCACCCCTGGCCCTCACTAACCTTCGCCAATGGGCGTATGGTATATTAAATCATGTCAAAACAACCAATTACAAACAAGTGTCAGGAAACGGGCAATAAGGCAGGCAGCAACCCCTTTTAAATAGCAAATGTAGTTGATATAACATTCTTCTACAATAAAGAAACTAAAAGTAGTTGAAAGACAGTAAATTAAACCTACAGAACACAAAAAGATTCAATCTTTTACAGTTTAAACCAATAAAGATGGTACCTCAGCAGCCTGAACATGTCCAGATTGTTGAAACAAGAGAGCAAGAGAAGTGTTATTAACGTGAAAGGGTAAATTACCCACAAAAAGTTTGAGCTGAGGAGAGAAACCCACCTCCAATTCTTCATCTTTTAGCTCAAGATTATGTGAAACAGCAGCAACTTTTGTGAAGAATTGAGAAGAGGGTGTGAGGTTAATGGATGTGAGTATGGAGAGAGAGGTTTGGTGGGTGTGTAGAGAAGAAGATGGTAACATAGTTTGAGAGATGAAAGATGATGATGGGGTTTTAGATGAAGGTAAGTGAAGGGAGTGAAAGGAAGAAGAAGAAGCCATGGGTTTATGGGGTTTTAGGAAGTTCAAAGTGTTGCAAACAAGATAAGGGTGTTTTTTTTTTTTTTTTTTTTTTTTTTGTATTTAAACTTTGGTAAGGAATAAAGCAATGTTTTTAGAACCGGACTGGACGTTGAACTGGTTTTTTTACCGGTTCACTGGTCTGACCGGTCGGACTGGATTTAAGAACCGGATGGTGTCGTAAAATTAATATGGTAAAATTTAAAAATATATATATAATCCGGTTCAACCCCTTTAAAACCCGGTTCAACCGGTCCGATTACCAGTTCACCAGTCCAACCCCCGGTCCGATGCACCCCCGGTTCAACACCTTGACCCAGACCGGTTCAACCCCAGTCCGATCGGCCGGTCCGAGTTTCAAAACAATGAAATAAAGTAAATGTCATTGTTCTTTTTTATTGCTTATAAATAATAATTTAGTGTTATGGAATGAAACTTAAATGCTCATGTATCAAGGTATGTATGGGCAAACAGGATTCAACACTGAGTCATAAATAATGTGAGAATTGTGAGAACTAGTCTAGAAATTTCATTAATTTGTGTATTGTTTAAGATTATAAAATTAGCACTAAACTATATTGTTGTTATATGAATATGCTTGGATTGGTATATGTTACATATATATGGTTTTGTTAAACACAACAAATTACATATTTACTCAATCTTTAAAATAAATTACATATTTCCCTTTGGAAAAGGGAAATATATAATTGACTTTCTACATATGTATGTTTTAGAAATGTCAAATATATAATTGTCTTTTTAGGCTGAAAAAATATGTAATAAATTATTTTAGTAATAAAAAATATGTAAATGACCTAAAATTATATCTACTCATATTATAAATGTATATGAAACTCGCTACGATGAAAAAAAGATATTGGTAGTTCTTATGGTGAATAACGATACATATATTGGCAGCCTGTCGCATGATTTATAATTATGGTGGTGTTTAACAACTAGTTATATGTATTAATAGTTTAAATTTAACTTTGATCTTGTTTTTAAATATTGATTTATAATTAATAGTTGGCACTTCTCATAGTTACATAGGCCAAATCATACCCTAACCTCCTATCCTGCTTATAAAATGCATTTAACTTGTTGAGCCCTTATTAACTCTTCAACTGGACTGCTTAGTTGGGCCCATATGGTGTAATAGATATCAACTGAGCTTGGAGCAATAGTGTTCATAACACATAGATAACTTTGGTCTTGTTCTGATATTGGCACTTCTCATATCATTTTCTTTTAACTTATCATGGTAAAATAGATTACGGGTATGTTTGGCAAAGCTAGCTGGTGGCTGGAAGCTTTTTAAATATATTTTGGTGTTTGCCAGAGTAGCTGGAGCTTTTAATAAAATGTATAAAATGACCAAAATTGGCATAATTAAAAGCTTGTAAAGAAGGTTTTTATTTTATTTTTAAAATAGAATCAGTATTTGTGTCGTTTACTAATTAAAAGCTTGTAGCTAGTAGAGCTTTTTCTTAAACGCTAGTACTAGTAGTTTTTCACTATAGAGTTTTTTCTCCAACCTAAAAGCTTCCAGCTCCTTCAACCAAACAAGACTTTTTGTTGAGTATGAGCTTTTTCTTAAAAGCTTGAAGCTCCTAAAAGCTCTTAAAAGCTTATTGCCAAACATACCCTACATATTTGACAGTTCTCACTTGATCTGTGGTTATGGTAGCGTTTATAACTACTTGTATGTATTAATAATGTGAAGTTAACTTTGATCTTGTTTTTAATAATTGGTTTAAAGATAAATAGATAGTTTCTATGGAATGATCTTTAATAAGTTAATTATAAGTAGTAAATGTAACCCGCACTTCGCTGCAGGTTTTGCTATTTAGATCGAATCAACTTAGGTCAAATAAGCTGTTAAAGTAAATGGTCAAGGTGGGTCGGCTTAACATGAAGGGATAATAGACATTGCGATGGTACTGAATTGATAAAATAGTATATAAATAATTTGTGCAGGCACCGCGCTTGTGGTAAGATCCCCTGAGTGTAACACATGTAGTTTTCTTAAACAAGTAGGCTTTCCAGTTTCTGCGTGGGTGATTCACCGTAGTGTTTCTTTTTAGCACTAATCTTCTAAATAGCATTGTGTATGTCTTTCAAAACACACTTGCATTCGGGGTTATGTCTCCTTGCAGTTTACCAAATTATACGTGCATCCATGTCTTGTGCTAATAACTCATCCACAAATTTCAGTTTATTGGAAGAAAGTCTTATGGCATACAAATGGCCCTCTAGATATTCATCACATTCCTCATTGAAGGATTAATCCTATTTGGAGTTAAAGTTGGTTCAAGATAATTCAAAAGCGTTGAAATAAAGTTTGATTTATATATTATTATTTAGTGTTAGGACTAGATGTATTAGTAATTTATTTAGTTGGTGTTTGAGTTATACTAGATTTAGGTTTAGTATAAATACATGGTTAAGGTTATTGTAATTAGTGTGCTCAATAATAAAAGTCTTCTTCGTGTTTTGTTTGGGGCGTGATTTTCCAACACTCACCTCGAACCTTCAAGCTTCACGCGTCCCGTCATACAACATTATCGGTTTAAATGGGCAACCAATTTTTTGGCTGTCAATTTTCCTCAGCGTGGCTATACTATTGTGCTCGTTGTTACGGTTGCATTCGAGCCATACCTTCACCTCCTTGTCATTATTTTTTTATCATCGGGTCATAATGACTCGTGTGGATTGTTGTACATATTATGTATTTGTAACCTGGATACCCATGTTGTGCGTACGAAGGTTCACTGTCAAGGGCATGATCGTCCAGTTCTGGCATTACCCTTTTTTTTGCCAAACAACCTCTTCCTCGTAACGATCATTCACCCTTCTTTCGTAAGAATTAGAAATTCATGGCTTATAAGAATTAGGAATGCATGACTCATTTGATAATTCATCGCAAAAATAGTTGTCCCACAACGACAATGCGAATGGATCAAAATGAATAAGATTTGAAGAGGAAATGAAGAACAAGCGTAAAGCTTCGTTTACAAACACAAGAAAAAGAAGAAAGAAACAAAAACCGTAGCATAATAATGCAATCTGACTATCTATACGCCTCGTATTGGTCTATACAAGGCGTCTAGGGTACCAAACGTCCATTAGATTAGACGCTTTATGTTATATCACACTACCTTGTACTTAATAAGCATCGTATTGGGCTATACGCATTGTGTTTGACTGAATTATAGCAGGTTTTTGTCTTGTCTAGGAACTTATGTAACCCTATACGTTTCGTATTGGCCAACAAAGAGCGTATAGAGGGGTGTCAAACTAATAACATTGGGTGTCCAAATATAATGACACTACAAAAGCATATGAACCATAAATTTAATAAAAATTAAACTAAAAATAAATGTAATTATTTCGTTATTTTGATGTTTCGACTTTTGACGGTATGGCTTATTTTATTGGTTTTGCCTTCCAAAAAAGTACGGATTGAATCATTTAATTCATACTAGTTATTTATCCGCCTTGCGTTGCGGCGGCGCGGTCAAAACGTAGACTAACTAAACGTGTAACATGTGATTCAAGTCATACGCGTAACATGTGATTCAAGTCAATAAAACACGAAAACATAACACGTTGAAACATAGAACAATCCGGTATGCGCAAAACGCTTTGGTCATGTAGTAAAACTGAGTTTCAGAGTTTCAAGATAAACAGTGTATTCTGATAGAACAGGGCTACATACATTGAAGTTCCCATGAAATCACCATAAGATTACCTATATTAATACATGCATAGCGGCCTTATGCATATCAATCTTTCAAGGTTTTTTTGACAATGAAAAAACATGTTGAGTTAATGTTTACAATCTGGATTTTAGAAGTTGGTGCTTCATGGTAGTTCTTGATTCCTTGAAAATAGGTGGTTGGTTCTTTAGGTGCTGGCGTTGTGGTTCTTGCCCTTTTTAGCTGCTGCATTTACATAATCTGCATATTGTTGGTTTTTGGAATTGGCAAAAGACAACACATCAATAACATCATTACTAACATGATTGATGTTACTTTTTTGGGTTTCTCTCTTCTAGTAAAGAATGACTATTTATGGCCATATGGGAATGAACATCCATGGACAATGGGCCACACTCTATATTTTTGTTACCCTGTTATTAACTTGTAATTTTGTTAGCCTTTTTCAACAAAAATCGAGTGAAAAAATAAAATAACTTAGAAGTGCAAAAAAGAAACCCGGTATTTAAGTAAACCCGGCTTTTGACTTTGTTAAGACAATATCTGAAATTGAATAATGTTTGTGGATACCGGATTCGTCCATCTCCCTCTGGTGGGATGCTTATGGTTTGATTTGAAACTGCGAAATCTTTCAAATTTGAATCAAACCAACCTACATCCAAAGCAAAGCAAAGCAAAACTAAACTAAATCAAGAACCAAATTAAAAGAAAAAAAAAACTAATTTTCAAAACTTACCAAAACCAAACTATAAAATCCCCAAAAACTAAATCTTTAGCAAGATTAAACTTCGGCCAGAAGACACCATAAAATATGTACAAATGTAACCACCTCAAGAAGATGACACACACAAAAAAATTGATTGTTAAATCGTACCTTTGCTAGCGGAACGTCATCCACCCGCCGTACCTCTATCTCCAACGACCCTACACCACCATCTATGATTAATACAACTGACATCATCCCGCTGCAACTGTAACAATCACAAACCACCACCATTGTCCACTCTGTTCACCGCCGTCGTTATCCTTAGTACAACCATCTAAACGGTGAATTGACCAGGTTGACTCCGACAATGGATGAAATTCAAAAATGTTTTGCTATAATAAAGCCTTAGTTTATGTTGGGATTTATTTTACAAAGAAGATGATTGATGATATTAAAAAAAAAAAATTAAAGATCGAGATTGAGAAATAGGGAAGCAGGATGTTGATTAGGTTGAAGCAAAAGAGAATGAGTATTGAAGAGAGAGAGAGAGAGACTAAACACCACTCTCTATAAATGATGTTTGATACGTGTACAACGGGAAGGGCGAAGGGAAGGGAAGACGTGGATAGCACCGCTTACACGTACCAATCTGAGGCAACCACGCGAGCTTTGAACCAATCAGAGTGTACAACAACACTGCTTTGGTAATTAAGAAAATGAATGAAAAAAAAAACAAAACAGAAGGAGTCGAACCCGGGCAACTGTTGACAACAACCATCCATCAGACCACCACAACACCAAGCAACTATGTTAATCATATCTGAATCACTAAGTATATATGCATTTCAGCAGTTAAAAAAAATTACTATTCATCTTAAGTTTTCAATAATACATAGTATAATATCCTAAAGAAAAAATGTATATAAATACAAAATAGATATTTTATTATAGGGTCAATGTATAACAGCACTCACATTTGGTCTCTTGTAATTTTGTAAAAGAAAACCCTATATTTTTATAGGGTTGTGACTGTTTAAGTGGAGAAAATGCGGAACCTATTGTTTATATTGTAGGATTTTGGGAATATTTTGAGGAACACAGTTTTCCTACATTTATTTTTTAATATTTGTTGAAATTTGTTGTGAGTGGAGGAGAGACAAACTTTAATGATTTCTAGTGTAATATGTGGTTGTGGGTGGATTGAAGATGAGAACGTATTGTGAATGCTAATAGGAAGTAGATTTTCCATAATAAGAGATTTTAGCCACTAGATTAAATAACAGAGGGCTAATACTAGATGGTGAAAATCTTCAAAACAAGTGGCGTCTGATTTTAAGGTGGGGGCATTATTGTCCATTCAAGTAAGTAGTTTCTCTCTAGATTTTTCATAATAAGAGATCATAGCCACTAGATTAAATAATAGAGGGCTAATATTATTAGATGGTGAAAATCTTCAAAACAAGTGGCGTCTGATTTTAAGGTGGGGGCATTATTGTCCATTCAAGTAGGTAGTTTCTCTCTATACTATTACTCCATTTTTATAAAATAAAAATTACACTATAAAAATGAGTGTTTTTTAATCTTTAAAACGAGTACCATATCGATATATAAAAAGCAAAAACAATGAAATGGGTATGTTTCGGTTCATTGTGTTTTAACCCAGTATTATATTTTTCAAACTGTATTTTTTTCTTTATGTTTTATAAAGCTAATGGTTTATACAAATTATGTTGTGTTTTACCATTGTGTATTATCATTGTGTTTTATAAAGCTGATGATTCATACAAATCGTGTTGTGTTTTATAATTGTGTTCTATCAATGTGTTATAATACACAACAATTCATTTAAAACCTAACATAGTGTAATCAAATTCATAAAAGACAATTTCAACAACTCTTTAAAATTAAAGTAGAAAGACCACTCCATCATACTCTAATGTAGTATAATGTCATTTAGAAGAATTGCGATATTTTTCCATTACAAATCATAGCCAGCTCAATGTTTTTTTATCAAGTAGAAATTAATGTCCATTAAAGATTCGATGTTATACGTAAGGACCACAAAGTCAAGATAAAATGATGAAGAGAAGAGATAGCTCATGGTTTTATTCAAGTGTTACTCAAGAGATAGCTCATGGTTTATTCATAATCAGGAAATTGGATTTTATATAACTGATCAATTTCGAGGACAAATATTCATTATTTGAAAATTTGATTCTAGGAAGTTCGTTAGCTAACGCCTATCGATCAAAGAAGTGTAGGGTTCGATTGCTGCAAAGTGTAAATATATGAGTATTTAAGAGTACGTTAGTTTGATGTCAAAAGAAAAAAAACTACCATCTTCCATCAATTTTAACTGTGACAACACTGAAGCTTTTCTAGTTAACAAGTCTAATCAAGTTTTGGGACAAATAAAAACAATGAACTTGTTAATTAATAAAACACAAGAAGAGAGCATAGACCTATTATTTTAAAAAAGTGTAGCTTTTTATAAAAACAAGGAATGTAAATGTAGATTTGATGATAGTTTGGTTATATGTACACATACAATCATGATTACACCCAGTCATATTAAATATCTAAATCATCAAGATCTCAATTGTTAGATTACTTTTATTAGTTCGTTTATTCTAACTCTTAACGAAGAGATTGATGAAAAGGGAGGAAATAATGAATTTACGATTGTAATATTCTAGTTGCCAATTAGTATGAAAAGTATAAGTGCTCATGTGCGTTATGCTCACGTTGTAGTGATGTAGATTCTACATTATCATTTATAACAAAGCGCAAAACGTCCACACGTGTCCTTATATACGTGTTAACATGTTTCCGTGTTCTTGAAGATATGTTTTTATTAGCACATTTTTTTTTAAAAAACCACAATCTATTAAAGGGTGATACTAAACGTATCCCCTCTCTCATGTAAAGGGTATATATACAGAATACGTTTAAAAACACCCTTTATTTGCAAAAGAAAATATTCTTTTTAAAAAAAATGTTAAAAACTTTTACCAAAAAATCATTTGCAAAATCTTTATAACGTCATTTAAATCAATGTTTAGAAAAAAGTGTTTTCCTTGTTAAGAATAAGAGAAAAAAAATGTACTTAATAAAATTAAAAGGAAAAGTTTTAAAACAATAAAGTTGTTTTAAAAAACCGTTAAAAATATGAAAATAAGAAAAAGAAACTTACTTAGGAAAATTAAAAGAAAAGGTTTTAAAACAATAAAATAATGTTTTGAAAAATGTTAAAATATATCAATAAAGCATAAAAACTTTTTTTTTTCAAGTTGATAACAAAATATTAAAAACTATCATATTACCCGGGAGTATCCCGGGGTTGAGAGTTTTTTATATATATAATATTTGATAAAATTGTAAGTTGGTTGTTGCAATAGTTGATATATAGCTTGGTTAAATTAAATTTTGTTGTATATTAGTAGTTATATAATTTTTTTTTTAACATATGATTGTAATATAATAATGATAAGAATAGAGTTGTACAATATAAAAACAAATTGAAGAATACAAATTGTAAATAATTATGATTATAATAATGAATATCTTGCCAACACAACATATGTACACTTTATAAATATTTTAAAATCTTATTTCAATGTTTTTTGTTTGAACAGTTAGTAACATCAATTGAAATAATAAATTCAACTGCAAATATAATGCATTAGTTTTTGGCTTTTGCTATATGTGATTTCTATAAAATAAAGTTTGAACCACATAAAAGTGTATATTGAAAACTTGCAGGCACGTGTGTATATTTACAAGTGATGTTAATTGTTTGTGTTCAACTTCTAGGTTGATGTAATTACTGATGTCAGATAAATAATGTATTAATCCCAATGGTTAATGGTTTAGTGTCATCAAGTTTTGTGTAAGAAGCAATAGTATAAAAGAATAATTATTATTCATCTTTATAAATTATGAAAATCTTATTTTAAAAATTGAGACTTATTGATCATCCAATGATAAACAATTCACATGCAAATAACTACACTTTTATAAACCACTTCATAGAAAAACTGATCTTTTGTCATTGAATAAAACAAAAAATCACAACATAATTGATTTCAGACACGCCGACCGAAGAAAAACATTAAAATTGTGGCTTTTTGCTCATCCTATTATAAGCAATCCACATGCAAATAACTTCTTTAAGCTTTCATATAAACATATTGAATAATGAACAATAAACAAACTAAAAGAATTAACTGTAACTTTACCTCTTCTTGAGATTAAGAAGATTACTGAAGTTTTTGATTTGTGAATGGAGTTTATGATTATGTTAACCATCTATTTATACTGATATTGAAATATATTCATATGCATTTAAATTGGAAGACAAATATTCTTAGTTAAATTTTAAGAAATCTTATCTTCTTTTACCAAATTAAAAAAAAACAGAATACATTTAATTTTTGGACCGGAATATTTTATTTATATTTGGGAAATACACCTATATATTTATAATTTTAAATAATTTTTTTTATAAGATATTACATTTTAAAATTATTTTTTTAAATAGATTTCTTGAAATTTGGCACCACATGATGCCACATAGTACATTCAAGGGGTGGGGGGTTGCCCCATTGAATGTCATGTCATCATAGTGCTATTCTTTTATATATAGTTATTTATTATTGATCGGCAATATAAAAATAAAAGGTTTGAATTGAATTAATGTGAAACTTAAGGAATGATGTATGTTCAGTAAAAATTAATGAGATGGGAGTACGTTTAGCAGCCCCCATTAACAAAGAGATTGATGGAAAGGGAGGAAATATAATGAATTTATGATTGTAATATTCTAGTTACCAATTACTAAGAAAAGTATAAGCGCTCATGTGCATTATGCTCACGTTGTAGTGACGTAGATTCTACGTTATCACTTATAACAGAACACAAAATGTCCACACGTGTCCTTATATACGTGTTAATATGTTTCCGTGTTCTTGTAGATATGTTTTTATTAGCACAATTTTTAAAAACCCACAATCTATCAAAGGGTGTTACTAAACGTATCCCCTCTCTCATGTAAAGGGTATATATACGGAATACGTTTAAAAACACCCTTTATTTACCCACCCACCATTTGGTGGAGTGGTACGGGGAAATAAAGATAAGAGCTCGAGGCCATTTGGTCTCAAGTTCGAATCCGAAACAAAGGGGTTTTACTGCAGTGGGCTTTCGAGCGGCATGTTTTCCCCCAAATTGGTGGCTTGGTGAACTTGGGCTGCCCAGTGGGCAGCCATTTATCTAGTACTAACCCACTAACAGTTCAGGTAATATTTAATTAGCCGTTTAAAAAAAACACCCTTTATTTATTCAAACTCATTGTAAACCCTAGTTTTATAAAATTGAGGTAATACTTTTCACCTCTTTCCATGAAAGTGTGAAAACAACATTCCATTTTACAGTTTCCTTTAACAATTTACTGGCTTCCAATTGGACTTGTCTGACTACAAGATATCTATAGACTATAGCTGTGAGCCCCTCTGCTATAATTATTACTATTAATATTCACTCTCTCTCTGTCTCTCTCTCTATATCTTGAAAAGATCGTCCTCTCACTCCTACAGTCTTCATTAGACCCCATCAGATCTACCTCTCTACAGATCACTTATTATTCTTAATCTTTATTAACTTTCAATCACAACCCATAAACCAAACACCCCCAAGAACACCAATCTTGCCATAAAGGTACAACCTTTACTTGATTTAACTATTAACTAATGTCAAAGTTTGACTTTTTTCTTGATTTCTTACATGGGTTTTCTCTTATCTCTCTGTGTTTGTAAGAACGATTTCAATAAACAAATCTTGTTAGATCCCAGTAGTTGACTCTTAATGCTTTAGCTTTCTAGAGTTTTGACTTTCTTTCTTGATTTTGAATCTGAGTTTCTTGTTAACTTGTATGGATCTGCTGTTTGAAACTTATATTTATTTGTATTTTTTTTTCAATCAAGCATTTTTTTTATTCCGGGCAAATTACATTAAAATAGCATATCGACACCAAGCTGCGCCGCCACCCCTTTCTGAATTGGAAACACTAATCTACTAAATACATGTGTATTGGTTAATGTTTTGACTTTTGAGCATGTTGAGCTGAATTTGATTGATTTATCATTTCCTTCCCAAATGTTGGAATCTGAAAGTCAAATAGTTGGTCAAACTTGTACATATTATATTAACCTTTATTAACCCTGAATTTTTTAGGAAATAATGGTAGTTTGGGAATATTATATTAAACTAAATCTTGTTTTTTTGGGATTTTGAAATGAATTTACAAGCTAAGGTTATGGCTTTGACAGTTTGACTTTTTAATCACTGATTTGTTGTATTATTAATTAATAATAATAATCCTATTATGAATGTAATAGTCAACTCTTGATGAGCATGAATTTATATCTGTATGATGTTGATTGGATTCTATGTTGATGACTTCACATTTGTTTTAATGTTTTTTTTTTTTTTTTTTTTTTTGTGGAAACAGGATTTGGTTACAGTTGACCCGTTTGGATTCACGACAAGGACGACATGTTCATGTCAAATTCGGATATTTATTTTCCTAAGTTGACATGAAGGTGGTTATGATTGTGACCACAACGAGTGTCAAAGTCTTGCTATGCCAACAATTATCATGTGATTGAACCTTTTAGAACAAATTTCAGCTGCTAGATAAGCTTTTAGGATTAACAAAACCGTTGATTAATTGCATGACTGCAATTTTGTTTCCCTAATTAGCATTGTTACAGTTATTCAAGAAATGGAGACGGACAATATGATCACAAAACCCCATCCAAACATGACACACAGGCTGCTTCCAGCTGTTTTACCGGTTCTTTTTGTTGCAGTTACATATATTGATCCAGGAAAATGGGTTGCAGCAATCGAGGGTGGGGCCCGTTTTGGGTATGATCTCATTGTACTTATGTTTGTTTTTAGTTTGGCTGCTGTTCTCTGTCACTACCTTTCGGCTTCTATTGCTGTCGTTACTGGGAAGGACCTTGCGCAGGTACATTTTTTTGGTGCTTATGATTGTCATAATTTATGTTTTCTTGTTAACCAAATCATGTTTTATTTCTATATGTTTATGTAGATTTGTAGTACAGAGTATGATACAGTCACATGTGTATTCTTGGGAATTCAAGCAGAACTGTCTATGATCGCTTTGGACCTTACAATGGTAAACCTTAACCTTCTTACATACACATGTTAATTAACATATTACAATCATCATTGACCATACTAATGCAAAAACTCTCCTATCTTGCAAGATTTTGGGAACTGCACATGCACTTAATCTTACATTTGGCATCGGTCTCTTCACTTGTGTCCTTTTGACTTCTCTTGATGCTTTTTTATTTCCGGTTATTTCTAGTTACTTGGTAAGCTCAATCTCTATAGTTCTATAGTTGTATCTTGAGCTCAGTCGTTTATGTTTCTGTTTTCTATCGTTTTGAGTTATATAGTGACATGCTATATTGTGTAGGAGAATGGGAAAGCAAAGTTCATATGTATGTGGTTAGCAGCCGTTGCTATATTTTCTTATTTCTTTGGGGTGGTTACAAGTCAACATGACACGTCACTGTCAATGGGCGGGATGCTTACAAATTTAAGCGGGGAGAGTGCTTTTGCAATAATGGGTCTTCTTGGTGCAAGTATCATGCCTCACAATCTTTATTTGCATTCCTCTATGGTACAGGTATATTGTTCTACTTGAATGTGGTTCATTCTTTAAAGGCCGCGTTTTTTCTTCAGTTTTGATAATGTTTAAAAAGGATATGGGTCAGGTTGGAAGGATACAAGGATGGTTATATTGTATTGATTTATCGCGCACATAACTTGATAGAACCGTTTGATTAGTAACCACGCCTTAAATCATATATCATGTGGACCCAAAACGTTACGATTTCTGAGTTTGTTGAATAAAAGGGATTTCTTCTTTTATTTTCCATTATGTTTCTGATTGTTCATATATTTGCAGCAAGATCAGGGACCGATACAAATTTCAAAGGGAGCGTTATGCCATGACCATCTTTTCGCCATTTCTTGTGTTTTCAGTGGCATTTTCGTCATCAATTGCTTTCTCATGAACTCTGCAGCAAATGTGTTCTATAGCACGGGCCTCGATTTGCTTACTTTTCAAGATGCATTGTCTCTAATGGACCAGGTTACGCTGCTAAAAACAAAGTTATTTAATTTTATCTGAATTTCTTGTATGTTAATTATTAACTGTGATAATACTTTTGAATAATTTGGTTGTTAAAAATCTTTTACAGGTATTTAGGAACTTTATGGCGCCTTTCGCTTTAGTTATAGTTCTGGTTCTTTCATATCATACAGCAGCGCTGACGTGGAAATTCAGCGGCCAATCGGTCCTCCTTAATTTTTTCAAAATCGACGGCATTCCCGGCTGGTGTCATCACTCAACAATCAGATTCATTGCCTTAATCCCAGCACTTCTATCCACATGGCATTCGGGGGCCGAAGGTGCATATCAACTTATGTTGTTTACTCAAGTAATGGTGGCGATTTTGCTCCCGTCATCAGTGGTCCCACTTTTTCGTGTTGCTTCGTCAAGATCAATAATGGGTGTGAACAAAATTACACAGTTTGTCGAGTATGCAATTTGGGTCACTTATATCGGGATACTCGGCTTGGTGATTGTGTTTGTGGTTGAGCTGGTGTTTGGAAACAGTGACTGGGCTAGCAATCTGAGGTGGACGATGTGGGTCCCGTACGTTTCCATTCTCACGACTGCGGTTTTTTCCATCTCACTTATGCTTTGGCTTGTTGTCACACCTTTGAAATCCGCAAGTTCCATACCCGATGTTCAGGCGTGGGACAACGTTCAAGATGTCCCCGAACCATCATTTGTCGAAGAAAAACATGAAAGCCCGAAAGAAATTCAAGAAACGAATTTTACCCACGAGCGTGATGTTGACTCAGCTCGTGATTTTAATTTGCCTGATGATATTTTAGACTATGATAACGGGCCTCGTTTGACTACCATTGAAGAAAATTCTTCTTATATTACGCCTTCTTCATTACAGCAGCCGGACGATGCACCAACAATAGTCCAAAGCGTCCCGAGTCCAGTTTTGAAAAACGAAATTGATGACTCGGTTGAAAAGACATTGAAAATAGATGGAAACCTGCAGTTGGTTAAAGAGCCTGACTGGGAACCCGAAGATATACCAAAAACGGTATCAGGAACAGGAACAGGAACAGGAACAGAAACAGAAACGAATCAGTCTCCAACCTATAACGGGCCGGGTTCATTCAGGAGTCTTAGTGGGAAAAGCGATGACACCATGAGTGGGCCGGCGAGTCTTTCAAAGCTGGCTGGGTTAGGACGGGCCGCCAGACGTCAGTTGGCTACAACATTAGATGATTTTTGGAAGCTTCTTTTTGATTTACATGGGGAAATGACACAAGATGCCAAAGTTAACAAACTTGATAAGTTGCTCGGGATTGATTCGAAAGTAAATTTTAAGGCTAGCCCGGTTATTACAAATATGACTAGCCCGGTTACTACACAAGTGACTAGCCCTGAAATCGATTCAATGTATGGGGTGCAACGCGGGTCAACTTCTTTGTTGACTAGCTATCAGCAATTACTTGATGCATATACAGCTAACCCGGGACTAAATGTGATGGATCCTGAGAAAAGATACCATAGTTTGCGGTTACCGCATGCTTCTGGCCCATACATGGATCAGCCTGCTACGGTTCACGGGTATCAAATCAAGTCGTATATAAATCAAACCAAACGAAACGCTGATTACTTTCAAAATCAACTCGACCCGGTATCTCCTAAATCACCACCACTCGTTTCATCAAACTTCAAATCGCCAGTTTCCGTGACAAAAACCCAACAAAATGGGCTACGGCCCGCAAAGCCACCGGGCTTTCCTGATCCAGTTGTGTCCAGGAACAGCTCAATGCAGCCCGAACGAGCTTATCAAAATATTCAGCCCGTGGGCTCGGTTGAGAATGTGCATGAGAAGAAGTACTACAGCATGCCAGATATTTCGGGCCTCCTTCCAAATCGGGAATCCAAGATTTTACCCGAAAGAGATGGTGGTTCGAGATATGGAAATCTCGGGCAGTCGGTTTATTCAGGCCCATTATACAGATCCGGGACGCTTTCCAGTTATGGTGGTTTGTCTTATTCGAATTTATCCAGGGATGCAGCTGCTTACCATCCTGTATCAAGTTATGGGCCAAGGTTAGGGTCAGGGTCAGGGTCAATGGCAGACACATGGTCCATGTGGGCCAAACAACCATCTGAACAGTTTGGTGTAGCCGAAAAGGTTAACCCGAGGCCTGACTTAACCACTCGAGAAACAACTCCACCTGCTGTGGATTCTGAAGCAAATCTTTTAAAGTCTTTTAGGCTTTGTGTATCCAAACTTTTAAAACTTGAAGGGTCTGAATGGCTGTTTAACCAAAATGGAGGCTTAGACGAGGATCTTGTGGATCGTGTGGCCGTTCGAGAAAGGTTTTTGTATGAAATTGAGGTGAACCGGGTGAGTCGTGGCGGTGGAACAAAAGTTGATGAAGCTGAGTATAATAAGTATCTTGTGACGTCGGTTCCTAACTGCGGCGAGGACTGTGTTTGGAGAATTGAGTTGATAAAAAGTTTTGGTGTTTGGTGTATGCATAGGATTCTCGAGCTTTCGCTTATGGAAAGTAGGCCCGAGCTTTGGGGGAAGTACACCTACGTTCTTAATCGCCTTCAGGTAATTATTACTTTCCATTTTTGTCGTTGTGTTCGTGTTTGAAGAGTAGCGCTTTCGACCCATTTATAAGTAAATGGGTCAACCCAACCCAACCCATGTTAGAGTGAATTTGAATTATTGTTTTGACTTGTGTAGGGAATAATAGAACCGGCATTTTCAAAACCGCGAGTGCCAACAAGCCCATGTTTCTGCCTTCAAGTGCCAGACACATGTCAACAGAGACTATCGCCGCCAAAATCCATGACCAGTTTTCCGCCTCAAGCGAAACCAAGCAGAGGGAAATGCACTACAGCAGCCAGTCTGTTGGACATAGTAAAAAACGTCGAGACTGCAATCTCATGTAGAAAAGGTCGACCAGGAACTGCAGCCGGCGATGTGGCATTCCCTAAAGGAAAAGAAAACCTGGCGTCTGTCCTTAAACGGTACAAACGCAGGTTGCTAGCAGTGGCTCCAGACGCGCTTAGCCGAAGCCCATAGTTCTCGGGCTTCTTTGTTCACTATTTAAATCAGCCTTTTTTTGGGGGTTATGTGATATTTATAAACAACTTGATCTTTCAGTCTTTTCTTAGCTTCCAGGCTTTTAAATTTTGTGTTCGACGACGAGGATGACGACTACGACAACGAGGGTGATGGTGTAGTTTGGGTTTGGAAGAATAAGAAATGTTCTAAGTAGAATAATGAAGCTTTTTTTTTATCTTTTTTTTTTTGGGTAGACCTGAAACGATGTCGTTATGTTGTGTAATTATTTCTAGGCTAGCGACAACATGGTCTACTATCAATATGAGATGATCTTTGTTTGTGTTTGGGTTTTTTTTTTTTGGTTCTACATAGAAACAAATATAAACTAGAATTATTTCGGTGGTGTTTTAGTTAATAATTTCTAGTATCACATATTGTTTGGTTCCTTTGAAGTTACTAAATACGTCTTTTGAAATTACCAAGTAAATATTATCATGGGTCATGCTAATATTAAGGTCCCAAATCCCAATATTGATGAATCATGAGACATCGATCATACGGGTCGTATAACATAGTGAAAATGCTCATACAGGCTGTATAACAGACTCATAATTATCATATGAGTCATATGACTTTGTCATTAGTCATATAAATTGGTCGGTGTCAGTCAATACCTCATATGAGTTGTATAGTTTCGCCCTCATACAACCATATGACAATTTTTGTCTTCTCATACGGCCCGTATAATACATGACAATGTCTAGATATTGTGTCAGTTGTGTTTGTTTAGACTTACTCGTTATTAGTAATTATTGCATAAAAATATTTTTAAAATTAATGTAAAAATAAGCGGGCTAATGAATTCTAATTATGTAAATAAACCATCGTTATTTTGATAAACGATTGCAACGTGATTACAGGGGATGTGAAAAAGACTATAATACTCTTTGACTGCAGTAGTAGATCGAAAGTTCCCCAAAAAACCGTCATCCACGTAACATCATATCATTGCTTCTTACACTTTGTATCAAACTGTACTTTGTACCCTAAACAAAAACTATATAATAAAGAAAACGAGATCATAAAGTAAACTCTATAGATTTGCTCGTGAAGTGAAAGACTAAGCTACATTTAAACAGCTACTTGTCGACCTCAAATTTTCTCATTTTACATAAATGTGTATATGATGTATGAAGGGCATAATGAGTTGTGCCGCAAGTAGTAAATAGTATTAGATTACCTTTTATTCTTTTTTAGAAAAAAAAAAAAGTTGCATAGCATATGAAAGAATATGAGAATGCATCATATATGCTTCTGATATAATTGTATGTGGGTGCCCTACTTTCACACCCCTTTTCTTTTATTTAAATACCACAATTAAAGTAAAATATGCGATAAAAGTTCTCATGTACAATCGATTATTCTCTATAAATTTATAATACAAGTTTACTTTAAAAAAAATAGTTATATGCTACAAACTAGGTTATAATTTCTATCTATTACACGGCTTGAACTAATAAAACTTAATTTTATTTTTGTAAATTTGAACAAACGGCAAACAAGTTGTACTAACCTACTCCTAGTGTTGGTACGGTAACGAAACAAACCGATACTGAATGAATGAACTCCCACCCCATAGATCGGTGTAAAGAATGACCTTTTTCAAAATTTCCGTTTCACTCCTTGTACTATAAATAATATTCACATTCACATATTTAATTGATTTTTCCCTTATAACTTGCGTTCGTTAACCTTTTAGGAAAATCAAATACACAAGTTTATTGAAAGCAAAATTTCATTCAAACTTAATATCATAAACTATAGCAAATGCTAATACCATAATGAACCAAAACCGAATTACTACCGCATCGTGTGTAAATCCCACTAGTTATTATATCTTTCTATATTTCTCTATGTAATCTTACCCCTTGGAAGATTGGAAGAATAATAATCACATTGGGCTATAGTTGACCAATAATTGTTTCTCCCCAATTTTATTAAATTAAATATAAATAAACCTTCTTTCCTACAATAATGCAATAATAAAGTAATAGCAATAATAATAATATTCCTCCTCTTCTTCTTTATCTCTGTAACCCTAATTCCATCATCTCCGTCCTCCGATAATCATCTCTCCGGCCACTTATTCCGATGGCTCTGCACATCGCTAAACGCCTCTTCCGTACCACCACTAACACCAGAAGCCCTACCGTCGCCGGACTTTTCTCATCCTTCGATCGGAACTATTCTTCTGATCGGATCACCGCCACTCTCTTCCCCGGCGACGGTATCGGTCCCGAGATCGCTGAATCCGTCAAACAGGTCTAACACGGTTATGCGATTCATCTGTTTTATTGTGTTTTGTATGTTTATATTATTATGCTTGTGGTTTGAGATTTTTGTCATTATATGTTGTGTAATTTGATTTGATGTTATGTGATTTGGACTCTGGCTGTTTAAGACCTGTTTAATAAAAAAAAAACTACACTATGGAATTTTATACCTTTTTTAAAAATAAGTATAATTAGCCATTAGGAGGTTAGGATCTTGTAATTTCTCACTATTGGTACATAAAACATACAACTGTGTGTTATTGACATGAGGTGTAAACTAGTTAAACTAGTCGTATTCATGTTTGATATCTGTGTTGATCGCGTCGTCTTTGACATGTGAAACACGATAAGACCTGTTTTGCCATCCCTACTTTGGAGGTTAGGCCTAGGGGTGATTTTTGAATGAATAACGGTGCTGCTGCTAGGTTATATTAATTTCTCAAGTTGCTAAAAATGAATTTATGTTTTGTGTTTTTATGGTTTATACTTGGTCAGGTGTGTGAACCTGTTACATACAATGGGGTAAACTGGGGCATATTTAGTTTTATATCCAACTGGTTGAATAACAGAATACAAGTGTTTGAAAGCAGTATATGTTTCGAGTTTATAATTGATAAAATGTCGGTAGTTTGATTATGTTTCTACCTCGAGGTAGTTAGAGAGTACCAGGGATATTTATTATTCTATAAGTTTTTATACTCGTTTTCTTTTACTGTTGTTGATTTTGCATCTTCTATACATTTTTTCTTTGCATAAAAAGGAAATATTGTTTTTTAGACTAGAAAGATCATGGAGAGGTGTAAAGCTATTCTAGAATGTAACTGTCTGGTCATGTTTCTACGTTTTATAGGTATTTAATGCTGCAGAGGTTCCAATTGAATGGGAAGAACATTTTGTGGGGACAGAGGTTGATCCTAGGACCCAAAGTTTTCTCACATGGGAAAGTTTGGAGTCAGTAAGAAGAAACAAGGTGGGCTTAAAAGGCCCAATGGCTACACCAATTGGAAAAGGGCATCGTTCCTTAAACCTTACTTTGAGGAAAGAACTGAATCTGTATGCAAATGTTAGGCCATGTTACAGCTTACCTGGTTACAAGACTCGATATGACGATGTTAATCTTGTTACAATCCGTGAAAACACTGAAGGAGAGTACAGTGGTCTTGAACATCAGGTAAGTTTGACCCGTTTTCTTATGATTGAGTTTGATTTGGTTGTGCTTTTTTTCTGAAACAGGTCAAGTTAAACTTGGACCTTTTAAGCCAAACCTATTTTACCATTTTAGAAACTAACAGTTTATTTATATATTTATTATTTTCTATTGAGATTAGGTGGTGCGGGGAGTTGTTGAAAGTCTTAAAATCATCACTCGTCAGGCAAGTTTGAGGGTGGCTGAATATGCTTTTTACTATGCTAAAACCCATGGAAGGGAGAGGGTATCTGCAGTACACAAAGCTAACATTATGCAGAAAACGGATGGTCTCTTTTTGAAGGTATATTTTTATTATGTTGTTGCCCCTTCACTATAAAAGCTAATTCCATGCGGCAGTATACTGATTGTTTTCTGTCATCTGTAGTGTTGTCGTGAAGTTGCTGAGAAGTACCCTGAAATAAAGTACGAGGAAGTCGTCATTGACAATTGCTGTATGATGGTGGGAACTCTTATCTGTAATTTCTATATTATTGCTTATCTTTTAAACAATATGCATTTTAAAATGATAAATAGTTTTAACTTATATTACAATGCATCTGGCAGCATTATTATCTTTAATTATTATCTTTAATGGTGGCAAAATGGCGGGTTGGGTAACAGATCAAAGTGGGCAATTCTTTGGTGGCGGTCACTTGTAGTTAGTTTGTCGTTATCTATCCTTCTAATAATGATATGATATGATTTTTTGACTAAAATGATTTAGGAGTTTGTAGAGAATTCATACCCATTCCCTTCTAACCTGAATCTACCCATTCACAAGTAACTGGGTCACAACGTTCATTAACATTCTGTAGCTAGAAGGGATCATATAAGATATAACTTGAAAGAAGAAAGAAGACTGATAAGGTTCTTTTTTAATATACAGCTTGTGAAGAATCCAACCCTATTTGATGTTTTAGTAATGCCCAATCTTTATGGTGACATCATCAGTGATCTTTGTGCTGGGTTAATTGGAGGACTGGGCTTGACACCTAGGTATTTGCTTTTCTTTTTTATCAAACTTCTTTTTTTCTTACATTTCTCTATTCAATTTGGAATTTAAATACGTGACATCATCCCCAGCTTAAACATTGGAGAGGGTGGTATTGCTCTTGCTGAGGCTGTTCATGGTTCAGCTCCTGATATTGCTGGAAAGGTTAGCATCAATTATTTCGTCATTTAAGCTTTTTATATGTGTGGTCGCTGGTCACACTGGTCAGTCCCTTTTTTTTTCTTGCGACTAAACCACTTGTAAGGGGAGAACATGAGAATTACAAAATTACATGTTAATTTACATGTGATTAAGTCCATTCATATGTGAATGCACGTGGTTCTCATTTGAACCTTTGACTGATATCACACATATGAATGAACTCATTACATGTGAATTAATACGAGATTTCGTGGTTCTGACGGTTCTCGTCTTCTGAGTGGTTCTTGTTTGAACCTTTCATTAATATCACACACATGCATATAATGTTTCTAGGATTATAACTGAAATAACGAATGCATGCTGATGTTTAGTGAACCTCCATTACCATTGCCAACACTAATACACAGTAATCCGTGTGTTGTTTATGTCTGAATTTGCTAATTGAATAGTAGGAAAAAGGCAACTTATTGTCTATCGGACGATCTGATAAATAATAATAAAATCTTGAAGGGATTGATATGCTTATCGGAAAATGTAAAAAAAAAAACAGTAGTTTATTCTTTGTTTATTTATTTATTTTGGTTGAAAAGGTCATGATGACCTGTTCATCCTGTAAAATAAAAGTTAACCATTCTAACCATGGCATAAAAAAAAGTGATGGGGGACTAAGCCGCTAACATGTGGAAAGTTGGTTATATACGACATTGGTCCTCGACATATACAAAATTGTTGCATACTATGTCAGTAAAAAGTATAATTACATTCCATTTTCTTACAGTTAACCAGTTTAATAGTTGTGTTGGTCTCTACCATTTCTTTGCACCCATATTTTTGTTTACTTTGAGAAATGTTTTTCTTGAATTTGTTATGCATGGTTTTGAATTAACCAATATTTTGTCTTAGTCGTCACCCTATTTTTTTTGTTCATGTAGAATTTGGCAAATCCGACCGCCTTATTACTAAGTGCTGTATCAATGCTTCACCATTTGGACCTGACTGAAAAGGCTGATAAAATCCAAGATGCTGTGTTGAAGACGATTGCAGAAGGCAAGTATCGGACTGGCGATCTAGGTGGCACATCAACAACCACGGAATTTACAAAAGCGATCATTGATCATCTTTGAGTATTAAAGTTGGTGCAAATTGCATATAAAGTTTGATTCCATTATTCTTACACTAATTTTCCATTCATGTACTATTTGGAGTTGTGGGAGGGGAATTAGACCACAACAAGATTTTTTGTTTTGTTATTTGGGTAAGGATATAAAGATAACTGCTCAAAAGCGGCGAGGTTATGCAGTTGACATGCTTCTATCGGTTGGTTATTTTTAAATTATTAATAAATTTCATCGATCCTTAGGTTGAGGTTTTCCTCATCTTTTCTCCATCCGCTTTCAGAAAATACTTTGATGACACTTTTCCATCAGTATACTCTTTTTATGTTGTGGAAAGTAAATGATTTTTATATATGCATAGATGACTAAACTGTCTAAACCATTGAGAACCATATTACTGTCAGACTTGCTTGATGAATTATTTTTACGTGGCGATATTTTTATATTTAATTCAGCATGGTTTATATAAACTTTGCATTCACCAACAGATACACATCTTGTGAATGCGCTTTAATGGTGATTACAAAAATGTTACTGCATTCATATAGTTTATTAACTAGTGAATATGCTATATGACGCAAGGCGTAAGCACATAAAGGAAAGAACTAAGAAATCGAATGGGTTAATCGTTGTGTGTTTAGGTCTCTTTTTAAAGAGACTTTACTTTTTAAGCGATTGTGAAATCTTAAATAAATTTGAGTATGGATATGAATCCAACATCCCTAATCACCTCAAGTTTATTCAAAAGAGAAAATAAAAACCTACTTGAATCAATAGTCAAACCATGGTCAAAGCTTTAACAGGCCCCAGAAGCCACTAAAACAAAAGATAAAACTGGAATGCAATTCTGTACTTTTGCATATCAAATTACACCAATATTCATCCACATGGTCTTAAATTGTACATCTTTTCTTGAACCAAAAAACCAACTTCATCCGACATAGTTGCTTGAGTTCCATGGACCGAACAGGTATCATGCATCATTGTTGCAAGCTGATCAACATACAGCATATTAGTGTTGGTTTTCATGTCTTATCATATCATTCATCAATACTTAAAACAGCCTTTAAATTGAACAGCAAAGGAATTAATATATTCTGCTGTTTATAAAGTGTTTCACAAAGACACATAATAGAATACTACTGTCTACATTAACAAATGGTTCGCTTAAACTGAGATCACTGTCTGCTTCTGCAACTCTTTAATAACATGAACAACGATACGGTTCCCTAGCAAACAGTCAAGTTTCTAGAAGATTTTTTGCTTCAAACTTGTCAGAACTCATCACACATCATCATTGCAAGCTGATTAAACAAGAAAATAATTCATAAATTGATCATCAATTAATAATCCATAATGGCAATACTAAATGAAGTGTAATTGGTTCAAATCTTGAATAAAGCGATTACAAGTATGAACAGAATGTAAGCTCAAATCAAAATGATAACTAAACATCCATCTGACCCGTAGCATAAAAATCAGCACGTCTATAACTGTGAGGCTTGTTCAAAAGTTTATATTTCATTATTGCTTAAGGAATATAAATATTGATGGATCTAAACATTCCCTATTCATAGAAAGCTTCACAAAATAAGACGAGTCCAAGTCATTCCATCTTTGCTTCTTGATCTTCATCTAGTCTTGTCAACGCCTACAAATGAAGCATGTACCACTTTAACAAAGGAAGACACAACAGAAAAAGAGAAGAAAACATGAAACTGTACTTGTGAGTAGTGACGACAACTATTTTACAGCGGTGTAAAATGTTATATGGAAGATGTCCACAAGTAGACGAAATGGCAAAAGAAAATATACAGAGATCAAAGAAACAAACAAACTTAAGAACATTATGCGCTTCGGGACTGACCCTTTTTCAGCCCATTTATCGTCTTTGTTAATTTTCATAATTGATGTGAAATTATTACTGTCCCACAATAACAACTTACTCGAAACTCATGACGAAAAGAACAACTAGAAGGGACCTATGATGCTTCGTTAGATACCTAATCAATAAAAAGACAACCCAAAAATGATCAAGAGAAGACTTCGAAGAAGCTAATGGATTATGGGTAAATCCAAAATGAACACATACACAATGCCATTGAGATCCAATGGAGGAGCGAAGAAAACCAAGAATTCAATCATGCTAAGAATACATGATCACGATAAGCATCAAGCAAAAAGATTTGTTTAACAAAAGACCAAACAATCAAATGGAAGATTTATCGAAAGGTGGAACACAAAAAAGACTCAAGAATCTAGTTCCACAAAAGTCAAAACCCGAAAAAACAGAGAGAGATAAGAGAACTAGTACATAAACAAGAATTTTAAGCCATGGTGATTAAGAAGCTACATGATTTTTTTCCCTGAGCTAAAATTCATAGAATTATATATTAAGCTATGTCGTCAAAACTCAAAAGCACATGGTGTGCAGCAAGCGGGCTGCAACCGGTGAGGTGCATTTTTAGACGATGAGGCACAAATTCAAGCTAAAAGTCGTTTGAAACACGTAAAACAACCTAAAATCCCTCAATAAGCCTATAAATTTTCTAGACTACACATAAACAAGCCTAAAACATCTCTAAAACCAATAAAAAAATGTAATTTATACCATACGCCTAATTTAAAAAAAAAAACATCTTTTTTAAGCGCCCAGGCTCCGGGCTCGGTCTATGCGCCTTGAGTGTGCCTAGGCGCTCTAACAACATAGGAATTCCCTATCTAAAACAAGAGTGTTACTAAAACAGCAAAACTGAATTTAAATCACCCTCATATCATATAAAAGGAAGATTGCACGTGAGCCGCATTGGGCCTAACAAGCCGGACGCCCGGACCTCATCCGAGATCATGCCCAAGAGTTGATCTCAATCCGACTCACCCACATACGTCATCAAGCACACATATGATGAATATAATCCACCCTTCCATCACACATATTAAGTTTCTATCTAAACTCCTACAAGCCCAAAACACATCCAAAAGAATTCAATACAACACAAAACCCATCAACCCAACAACATAACACACAACAAACAACAAAAAAGATCAAGACATTAAAAACATGGATAACAAATAACCTTCAGGGAGCCAACCATAACCATTTCTTGAAAGAGTAAGCATAGAGGTCATCAAAGAAGAAGCAGTAGCAGTGTGTAAAGGTTGCATTGATTCCAAACAAGCACTCATTTCAATTGGGCACCTACAAATACATTCCAAATTAAAAACAAGCACATAAAGTTTATTAATTTATAACGTTTCATCAAAATCTTGATAATATTAAAAAAAAAGAAATTATAAAAAAAGTGTTACCGGAAAATGCGATGAGAGAGAGAGTTTCGGGTAGGGAGAGGAAAAGGGGAGCGAGTAGATTTGGATTGAGAGGCTACACGCGCCGCCGTGTTACGGACGGCGGTGGTTGATCGGAAAATAGTTCGAGCTGCGGCTGCTGCAGTCGCCATTTTTTTAAGGGTTTTGACACAAAAGAAACCAATAAACCAATTAATTCCTTAAAAAAAAAAAAAAAAAAATTAATTCCTTAAACCCTAAATCCTTGTCTCAATTGTTTTTTTATTTTTTTATAAATATTTATATCTGGTTTCTGAACCGTTCACGCATGACAAGTGTTACGCTCGGTACCACATCGTGCCAAAAATCACAAAAAAAATCTGACTTCGGTACTAAAAAAGTAGTTGATACTGAACATCACTAGTACCGAAAATACTTGATACTTTATACTGAACTGTATTAGTACTTGACTCAAAAGAAAGCAATTAACCATTAATTTTGTAGAACCTAGATGGCTATCTCATTGTTTTAAAGAAATATTTATTTTTTGAACCACAACCACACAATTGGTCGATGGCTTTATATTTTTCGATGGTCGATAACGAAACAGAAAAAAAAAACTAATAGATCTACTCGATGGTCGGAAGTCGGGACGATGGAGGGTGGCTGCCTGGTTGGTATGAGGAGAAATTAGACAGGAAGAAGATAGAGGCGCCAAGAGGAGACAAAGAGTGGAATGATGTAATGTTATTATGGTTAGGGGTTGGAATGAGTATAAAACTTTATATATATAATTATATAATAGGGTAGGGATCCTAAGAGAACCAACCCCTATTTGAGAACTGAGAGAACCATTCTGGGCCACACATTTCATATAAAGGCAAAAAAAAAAAAAAAAATTTTTTTTTTTTTTTTTTTTTTTGCTTTAATCGCACATTTTTATGCAAGGAAAATTTTTTTTTTTTATTTTTTTTGAATTTTTTTTTTCATTTATACATATGTGTATATGTCAATTATACATATGTGTATATAGCAATTATACATATGTGTATATAACATTTTTCAGCTATACATATGTGTATATTTCAGTTATACATATGTGTATATTGCATTATACATATGTGTATAATGCAATTATACACATGTGTATACTGAAAAAAAAAATACAAAAAAAATAAAAAAAAAAATTTTTCTTACATATAAAGCAGCGATTTTTGCAAAAAAAAAAAAAAAAAAAAAAAAAAAAATTGCCTTAGAGAAATGTGTGGTCCAGAATGGTTCTCTCAGTTCTCAATTTGGGGAAAGGTTCTCATTTGAACCAAATCCTTATATAATATTTATTTATTTTTTTAAGATTTCGGATTCGGATATTTCAGATATCCGAAAATTTACAAAAGTCATATCCGAATCCGAAATTTCAGATTATCCGATTTTCGGATATCCATAATTTCGGATATTTTGGATACGGATTGTCGGATATTTTGGATTTGAATTCGGATGTTTTTGAACACCCTAATCACAAGAAACATAACAATAAGCAAATGATATTGCAAAAAATTAAGTGATCTTGAAAATCTTATATCCTTTTGTGCTCTCTTCAGATTGAGAGTGTCCTGCCAGTTTTGTGCCACAATCTCAACCAGAAGTTTGTTTGCATAAACAAGCTTCTCATGGTCTTCAAGAATCTTCAGTTCATTTGCTAATTTCGTCTCCGAGTCATGGACTAATGCACCGTACTTCTTTCGTGCCTCCAATATCACCTTTTCTAATTCAGAAAGTAGAATCGATTTCTGCATGTAAACAAGATAATTATCATGCTGTAATCAAGCAAATAATATAACTAGAAGAAGACATGTGTCTTTAAGAAAACGAAAACCTCTTCTTGATGTGATTTGGTGATTTGCTCTCGTTCCTTCAGAATTCTTTCCATTTCTGTTCCAAGATGCGTAGAGGTAGAAGTATGCGGTGGCGGTTGTTCTCTTTGACTTTGTTGACCTTCACTTATTCTTGGATGTGTAACAGAAATACTTGTGCAACCTTTAGTCACATTCTCACATGACTGATGACTACCAAAAAGTGTATATAATTATATAATATATATTTCTTTATTTCTTTAAGATTTCGGATTCGGATATCCGAAAATTTACAAAAGTCATATCCGAATCCGAAATTTCGGATTATCCAATTTTCGGATATCCGAAATTTTGGATATTTTGGATACGGATTGTCGGATATTTCGGATTTGAATTCGGATGTTTTTAACACCCCTAATCATAAGAAACATAACAATAAGCAAATGATATTGCAAAAAATTAAGCTATCTTGAAAATCTTATACCCTTTTGTGCTCTCTTCAGATTGAGAGTGTCCTGCCAGTTTTGTGCCACAATCTCAACCAGAAGTTTGTTTGCATAAACAAGCTTCTCATAGTCTTCAAGAATCTTCAGTTCATTTGCTAATTTCATCTCCGAGTCATGGACTAATGCACCGTACTTCTTTCGTGCCTCCAATATCACTTTTTCTAATTCAGAAAGCAACATCGATTTCTGCATGTAAACAAGATAATTATCATGTTGTAATTGATGTGTTGGTAAAAACACCATGTTAACATGTTAATTATGTATACTTTTGAGTCTTTTATTGTGTGCTTTTAGTCGATCTTAATAATTTATTAGTGTACATGTGTTTTGTAGGTGTTTGTGAGATATGAGCTTAATACGAAGGAACTTTGGTTAAGTTGCAGACACCCGATACAAGAGCATGTAGTAATAATAATATATATAAATAATAGTATATAATATATTTTAATAATAATAAACTAATAATAATATGTTATAATAATGATATGTTATAATAATAAAATAATAATAATAATAATAATAATAAGAAAAAGAAAAAATAATAATAAACGTGACATAGGCCAAGGCCCAATTCATGAAAAGAGGGGGGATTCGAAGTAACAATTAAAAGGGTTCATTATTATTTTTTGGACGGCGGTTCTTTTTGGTGGAGACAAGAAGGCTCTCACAACTGGAGGATCGCACGAAAGAAAAGAAAAAGGAAGTATTCGTGATGAACAAGATGCAAGGCTAATCATTTCTCGGTTCTCTCCGGGTGAATGATTCATTTATTTTATTAGTTATACTCTGTGTTATACCTAGTATTTGGATTGAATTTTGTGAACATCTTAAAGTTCTTTTTGATTCAATTGTATGTTTGACTGATCTAGACAATTTGGTTTCTTTGCATTGATACAATATATCATCGTTTCTTGGTTTTCTTGCACTAGGAATAATTTGATTTTGTATTTAGTGTTAAGATAATTGAATTGGGTTGAACAATTTAAACAGGGTCATGTCTATGTGATTCCCAAGCTAGGTTAATTACAGAGTAGCTTTTAAATTGCCGAATCAGAAACCCGGAGTGACCGGTTTTTTTTTCATTATATTATTGTTTTTTATTACTTTTCAATCAATCACTTTGTTTTTGCAAGCAAGCAGCAAATCAACTTCATAAAATTAATTTAGTTTAATCATTTAGTTTAATCTAAAAATTGCTATTAACACTAACCACATACTCCTCGTGGTTCGACAACCCTACTCCCTATACTGCAGTCCTTGTAGCTAAGGAGTTGTTTTTAATATAGTTTTTGATTAGCTCTCGACACGCGATCAGTAATCAAGCAAATAATATAACTAGAAGAAGACATGTGTTTTTAAGAGAACGAAAACCTTTTCTTGATCTGATTTGGTGATTTGCTATCGTTCCTTCTGAATTCTTTCCATTTCTGTTCCAAGAGGCGTAGAGGTAGAAGTATGTGGTGACGATTGTTCTCTTTGACTTTGTTGACCTTCACTTATTCTTGGATGTGTAACAGAAATACTTGTGCAACCTTTAGTCACATTCTCACATGACTGATGACTACCAAAAAGTGTATGTGTTCCTATATGAAATAACAATAAAATGATCAAACATATGACATACATTAAGGTTAGTTAATAAAGTTGATAATATAACTGTCATACCTGCCCATTTTCTTCTGACATTCTTAAGCAGTTTTCTTTTACTCCTCAGCTTTGATCTTACAAAAGAGGAAATAATTGCACTTTCACCTTCAGCCCATTTTCGGGTTGGCTTTGGAACTCTTTCAGACAACCTGCTACAACGGTTTTTTCGGTCTATATTGACTTTGTTTGACCAAATTACTCCAAAAATCAGGAGGTGAGTTAGCAATCAAGTAATCATAAATAGAAGAATTTTTTTTTGTGTGGGTTTCCTTTTCACCAAATAACAAGATATTTCCGGAATAAGCTCCATTTTGCATTTGTGCATGTGATATGATTGAGCAGTTTGTGGGATCCATTTTGATACTCGTGTTCCTCAACAGGGATGATAACTCGTGAACCAAATCATCTATAAATGACTAAGGTTCGAAATCGGTGCAGCTTTGAAGCTTACTGAATAAGTAGGACGTGTCCCATGCTAACAGCTGGTGGCAGACACCCCAACTATATAACTGTCGACAGGTGTACCTTGCTTTGAAAGAATAAGCACTTTCTCTTCAACGGTGAATGCTGAATATAACCGGAAAACATTTATACGTGCACAATGTGAACCAATGTTGATCCTCTTAAGGGCTTTTAGGTCGTTTAACGGGCTCCAGTCACTGTTGAATAACATTACCACATCCACATGGGAAAGCCTAATACTTGGTTGATAAGACTGGTAATCAAATAAGTAAATTGAAGAATGTTATGGATCAATGCTTGATTATTCTCATTGATTGATAAGGTTTATATACAAAATACAATCCCTTGAATTAGGGAAGAGATAATCACAACAATAATTACAAAATCATCTTCCTAAATTACAATTGGAATATTCTAGAGTCATATTCCATTACACCCCCGCAATCGAAAGTGGAGGTTTCCGAATATTGAGACTGAAATGAAGTGAATATCCAACTCTATGTGTTTAGTACGCTAATGTTGTACCGGGTTACCAGACAAGTAGATGGCACTCATGTTGTCACAATAAATGAGTATAGCTGACTTCACGGGTCGACGCAGTTCAAGAAGAAGGTTTCGGATCCAACAAACTTTGGCAACAACATTTGCAACTGCTCGGTATTCTGCCTCTGCACTCGAATGAGATATAGTGGATTGGCGTTTTGACGACAACGACACTAGATTGGATCCCATGTATACGCAATATTCGGAATTCGAACAACGTGTGTCCGGACAACCTGCCCAATCCGCGTCAGTGTAGGCACGGAGTGATAAATCGTTGGAGGCCGAAAGTGTCAATCCATACTTGGTTGTCCCTTTCACATAGAAAATGATCTGTTTTAAAGCATTCCAATGATCAGTTTTCGGATCATGCATGTCAGTAGGGGTGTCAATCGTGTCGGGTTTATGGGTTGGCGGTTTTATGGGTTGCGGGTTGGCGGGTTGATGGGTTGAAATGTGTAACCCGAACACGACCCATATTATTATTCGTGTCAAATATTTCAACCCTAACCCGACCCACATAAAATCCGGGTCAACCCGAAGACGACCCGTTTAACCCATATTTTTAAATGAGTAATACATGTTCATGAGTTATAAGCGGGTTATCAATAAAATGTTTAATGGTGAGTATATAAGTGTGACAAATAAATAATATAGGGTGCCAAAAATAACACAATTATAATTAACCATGTAAATAGAAATGGAAAAAGAAAAAGAAAAACAAAAATATAATATATAATTTTTTTCTAAATACTTAAACGGGTTAACGGGTCAACCCATTTTATATATGTGTCAACCCGAACCCGACCCTTTTTTTAAACGGGGCATGTTAGTTGACCCGAACCCGACCCGTTTTTTTAAACGGGTCATGTTAGTTGACCCAAATCTATTTTTTTTCGTGTCGGGTTCGGGTCGGTTTTCGGGTCGTGTCAATAATTGCCGCCCCTATGCATGCGCATACAAATTTGTTGAACTGCGTAGCTGATGTCTGGTCTGGTGAAAGTAAGATATTGTAAAGCATTTGCGATACTTCTGTAAAGAGTAGGATTATCAAATGGCGGACTGGTCATGGCACTAAGCTTCAGTTTTGTATCAACCAGTGGCGACTGGATTACAGGAGTCCATATCGGCACGTGAGACGATGTCCAAAGCACAAGAATGATGTGATAAGAACATGCTAGCAGCAGAGCGGGAAACCTGAATACCCAAGAAGTCGGTAAGAGTTCCAAGATCCTTCAAAGCAAGCTCAGCCGCGAGGCTAGTGATAAGTCGCATACGGAGAGAGTCAGTGGATGATGTGAGAATGATGTCATCCACATAAATAAGTAGGTAAGCAATGTCACTCCCGTGATGATATGTGAAAACACATTTACTCTGAATAAACCCAATAGAAAGTACGAAGTCTGCGAATCTTTGATACCAAACGTGAGGGGCTTGCTTGAGGCCGTAAAGAGATTTCCTAAGAAGACAAACATGATCCGAATAACCTCCGTGTCGAAAACCCATAGGCTGGTACATGTAAACTGTCTCAGATAAATTACCATGCAGAAACGCATTGGTAACGTCAAACTGATGAATTGACCATGACTGAGAGAGTGCCAAGGTTAACACTGTATGTAAAGTGGCGGGTTTAACCACCGGATTGAACGTTTCACCACAGTCCACACCGACCTCTTGATTTCGACCATCACATACAAGACGTGCCTTATAACGTTCCAAAGTACCATCAAACTTGTATTTGTGGCGAAAAAGCCACATACTACGAATAACATGCATATGTTCCTGTCTCGGGACAAGTTTCCAAGTCTTGTTTTTAATTTAAACATTAAACTCGTTAGTCATAGCATCATACCATTCCAGTTTGGACAAGGCCTCATGGGGTGTTTTCGGGATTGGAACAATGGTGGAGGTGGTCAGGTTAAAAATTTGTTTGGGTTTAGTAATACCTGACATAGGTTGGGTTTGTATTGTTTGGGTCGGTAGGGGTGGTGGTACGAGAATGAGGTTGGGTATCGTAGTGGGTTGGGTCGGGTGTGGTGTCGAAAATGGCATAGGGTAGGTCGGTGTTGGGTTTGGTCAGGGGTGGAGTTCGGCAGTGGGGGTGGTGAATGGGTCGGTTGTAGATGGAGTGGTAGGATCAGGTGTTGGGCTTGAAGTGGGGTGAATCAGGGACGTTGAGAAAGGGTTGTTGTGGGATGTTGTTTTGGGTGTGTGTGGGGCCGGTTGGGTATAGTAGATGTGGATGGATGGTGTCATCGAAGAAGGTGTAGTTTTGTAGGGCGGGTTTTGACTTTTTGGTGAAGGGAAAAATGGTTTCGTCAAAAAGAATGTGATGATTAATGGTGATTTTATTAGTTTTAAGATCTAAACATTTGTAAACTCGGTGATTTGGCGGGTAACCAAGGAAGACGCAAGGGGTGGAGCGGAATTCTAATTTGTGAACGGTGGTGTGTGGAATGTGTGGATAGCATAAACATCCGAACACTCTAAGATGGTCGTATATGGGAATGCATTTATAAAGGCGTTGGGCAGGTGTTTGAAAGTTGTGGATTTTGGTGGGAATGATGTTGTGAAGGTAGGTTGCAGTTTCACGGGCATGTGTCCAATAGGTGTTTGGCATAGAGGAGTGGGCCAGGAGTGTTCGGGTGAGGTTGTTAATGGTTCGAATTTTCCGCTCTGCTTTTCCATTTTGGGATGAAGTGTGAGGGCAGGAAAAGCGAAATTGCATCCCGTTTTGGTTACAAAAATTGTGGAATTGATGGTATGCATATTCACGACCATTATCACATTGAAGTTGTTTGATTTTAGCCCCAAATTGTGTTTTAATAAAGGTCGTAAATTGAGTGAACATGGTAAAAACATCGGATTTATGGGTAAGAGGATATGTCCATAGAAAATTAGTGTAATCGTCTAGGAACAAAACATAATATCGATGTCCCCCATTACTAATGATGGGAGAGGTCCAAACATCACTGTGCACAAGATCAAATGGCATAAAAATACTTGTAATACAATTGGAATAAGAAAGCCGAGTGTGTTTTCAAAAAATACAAGCAAAACAAATTTTATTGTGTAAACTAACACATTTAATAAATTTAGGAGACAGTGTACCTGAGGCGCCCGTATCCATGGTCCAAGACGGGTCATTATGATGCAGTGCCAAGTTATATAGTGCCTGAGCTATGTCATTCAAAGGGTAGGAAGCCAAATAAGACTAAGCAAATGGATTTGTTGCGGGTCTTTGTTCCGAGAACACCTGGGTCGGAACTGTTGGATTGGGTCGGGCCTGGGACTTCTAAGGAAGGATAAAGACATGGAGGGGGAGGAGGCGCCCACTGTTGATAAGGCTGTTGTTGGATGAAGTCCAAGGTGGAGGGGCGACCCAATAATATGATTGGTTGTACCCATTGCCATAGCCCGATTGGTTTCTGCCACGTCCGTAGTTCGGCCAGCCGCATCTGCGGCCCCTGCTACGGCCTCGGCCACGTGGTCGGGCGTCATAAGATGAACGGGTTGTGATGTGGAATAAGAGGAGGAGTTGTCGGTGGTGGTATTTAGGGCGGTTTGGGAGGAGAGTTTTGCTTGGGCGTTTTTGCGGTCTTCCACTTGACAAAGGCGTGATCGGTACTGTAGAAGTCGGGTAAGGGTTGTGTTTGCTGAAGAATAAGATAGATGCTTTCATATTGATCAGTTAAACTGGTGAGGATTTGTAGGACAAGTTGGTTTTCGGATATGGTGGAGCCAAGGCTAGCTAATTGGTCATAAAACAGTTTCATGGTTTGACAGTAGGCGGCCATGTTAGGGAATTGTTCAAGGCGGGTGTTGAAAAATTTGTTTTGTAGGGTGATTGTGCGGGAAGCTTGGTTATCAAGGAATAGGTTTTTGAGACGACACCAAGCGTCATAGGCGGTTGTGTTTGTTATCATGATGGTGTGAACCAGATCTTGAGTGATGGTGTCGTAGATCCATTGTAAAACAATGGAATCAATACGATCCCATGACTCAAGATGGGGTGGTTTGGCCGGTTCTTTATCTTTGTCGATGGAGGAAGATGAGGCGGCGACATGGGGTTGAAGGTGATAAACTTCAAAGGCTTTGCAGTGGATGGTGAATAATTCGGCCCAAGTGTTGTAGTGTTCGGTTTGACTGTCAAGGATGATACGGATGAAGTTTTTGATATTAGTAATTGTGACTGCTGCGTGAATAGATGAGGAAGCCATTAGTCGATTCAAGAGTGAGTAGACCAAAAGAAAGAAAGAAAAGAAGCGGACAAAAGGTAGAAGGCGACAAAAAGAGTGGAAAAAAATTCAGGTTTAGGCTCTTGATACCATGAAGAATGTTATGGATCAATGCTTGATTATTCTCATTGATTGATAAGGTTTATATACAAAATACAATCCCTTGAATTAGAGAAGAGATAATCACAATAATAATTACACAATAATCTTCCTAAATTAGAATTGAAATATTCTACATTCATATTCCATTACAAATGAACCTGCCACTCTCTACATTGTTGAACATTTTCAATGATTCTTTTTTCTTTACAAATGCAGCATAAGATAGAGTCTTCCCGATGTTTCTTGAAGATGAAGAAAGTGCCTCTGAATTTGAAACTAAAATTGAACAATATTGTTCGATTTGCATCGAAGAAAGATGAACCGGAACCCAATACTCTTCAAATTCAGGTGTCCTGAACATGCACTCAAATGCGATAAATGGCGATAGTCTTTTTTTCAATGTGTTAATATCATCCTTCATTTCCGTGTCAGCATCCGTCGGCATCTTTTCATATTTAGGATCAAGCAGTGAAAACATATTTCTCGTACCTCAACAATGGCATCCAAAGAAGATAAAAGGACTTGAAATTCTAAATCTTCAATGGCATCCCGGATATCTGTGTTCCCTTTGTATGTTACAACATTGATCGACTTTGAACACTTTGAAAACTCAATTTCCCAAAAAGAAAGAGCAGCAAAAGAATAGGCTTCTTCGTCTTATCCAGCAATGATGATACAAACGAGACTACCTTTACTAACCGGTCCTGCAACATCCAAGAAATTTGTAGTATAAATTTTAAACATTTACTATTTTTTTTTAAAGATTATCACCTAATGAATAAATAAACCAAGAATTTCACCTGCCCGTCAAAGAAAACAGCATTTTGACCTCTGTTCTGATAATCAAGAAGCTTGTTAACATAAGGAAAAACATGATTATGCGTTTCGCTTGAGACCTCAAATTGAAAATCAGGAACTAAATCACCTTTGTTTTTTACGCGTAGATCCCAAACAAGATTCCTCAACAAGTGTGGCATAAGTATCATTCGACACATTCACCTTTCGTCCACGGACTTGGAACAACTTTTTATAAAAATGTGCATTTAAATTCTTCGGTTTCATACTTCCTTTTCCGCAATTCTTGATATTGGTATTGTCGCGTTCTTGAGGCATGGTTCGCTCCTCACTTTCTTTCCACTCTACCATATCATAAGCTTTTTGTTTTCTTTTTTTTAACCTTGTACACAAGTTGAGTATCAGAAATAGTGGTTCATGCTACATAATTACCCTAGGTTTCTTTCCATGCATAAAAAACTAAAGACATACAAAAGCCTCATAAGCCCTAAATGAACTATCTATGTAACTAATATGTATGCTTGTGTATACAAGCACAAAAGTTGGCAACAATAAAAAAATAAAAAGAAAAAATAATCTTGATTGAAGTTTTGGAATAAAGATGCCATGAAATTTCAAGATTCTTGTATCAACTTGAAAAAGGTGTATGTGATGGAAGAGAGAGACAACAACAAATAAAAATTAAAAAAAATATATAAATAAATAAATAAAAAATTGCATGAATAAACAGATGATCATGAGAGAAAGAGAGCAAACTGTTGGAGCTTCAGATGATCCTAAACTTCATCAGTCAAACTAAAGCATTTGCAAATCAATGGTAACCCTTTAAAGTGGAGGCTCCAAGCAACCTTTTTTTTCTTTTCTCTTCTTTTCTTTTTATTTTTTTTAATTTTTTTTTATTTTCTATAACAGAGCCAGCCATTGAAAAGTTGACACAGAGAGCACATGCACATTTCAAAATACATATAAAAGCTAATGAGAAAACTTAACCACAATGTGTTAATTAGTTACTTGGATCAGACAGATGTATGGATTAAAAGTTTTTTTTTAAAGATTTTGAATATCAACAAAATAGCAAACTTGTCTTTAATGAAATATAAGTTTATACAATAAATAATTATACTTGTTTCAAAATAATTTTGTAGTCATTATTTAGGTGAAAAGTAGTGTGTCTACTTTTACTAGTCTTGTTCGCTTATAGCTTAGTATATGTGATATTAGGCAGCAAAGCCTCAAACCCTTTTGCATAATTTTACTTGGGTCGGGCTAAAGTACTCTAAGTGGTGACGTTTCAAGTCCTGTGATGGATAAAAATGTGTAGATTTAAAAGTAGGATGCAAGAGTGTTGTTTTGTGTGAGTTAGCCGTTCTAAAATAACGGACTAAATTGTGAAGACCATTAGTGTACCAGAATTTCAAGAAAAGTTTGTAATCGCTCATTCTCGTTGTGTTTTCTGCAAATCATCTTTAATTTAGCCAAGGAGCGATGGTTAGATGCAGATACAATTAGTGAATCTTCATATACAAAGAGGCATCTCTAAATTTTAGAGATAGAGATTCTGACAGAGAAACCAATAGATTTGTAAGCAAACATATTTGCATGTGTTCAAATAAACACATATTACAGCGTCTCTCACACTATGTACTTTTTATGCATGCATTTGTAAGCAAGCATATTTGCAGTGGCGAAGCTTGACCCGAAACCGAGGGGTCGGAAATCACTAGTTTCGGGGGGGACGAAACTGTATATACCAAAAAATTTCTATACGAATACTATATAATTGGAACTTCTGATGAAAATTCCGGTGTGGGGGGGGGGGGGGGGGGGGGCTTCCCCACCCCTTAAGAGCTGCACCACTGCATATTTGCAACAATAACTGTCTCATTTAAAATGCATGTATACAACTACATATAATCAACAAAAGTTGATGCATATATTAATAGTTCAACTACTAGATATGAACAAAATCTTTGTAGTTTGATCCCAACACTGGCATTATATCTATATCAAACCACACATCCAAAAATGCTACCTAATACCCAAAAAACAAGTGCACAGACACACTTGCAAGATTGAAAAGTGTTATCTGAGCCTAAGAATGATAAACTAGGGCCACCCTTATCATAAAACCCGTCAATGGCAGTTCGATCAGATCTCTATATACTGTATAAAGTCAGCTGCTTGATTCTGTTTCTATACATGGTAGTGTTCGTTAACTGTTTGGATTGTTGATAGAGCGGGCAACGGCTCAAGAGACGGTTCACCAGCATTGGGTTGGTTGTGGAATGATGCAAACATTGGCAGACTTGACCTTAGATGAGGGGCGGGAGCCCGTAGGCCAGGTAAATTAGTTGCGGAACCACCGGTCAAACATGGGTTCTTTGGTCGCACCAGTGCAGATGTAGGGATTTGAGGAATTTCGGCAGCGGTAGCGCCTGTAATCAAAAGAAATAAAACAATAACCAGATGATGTTCTTGAAAGAAACTAAGTTAGATAGATACCTTTATCTGCTCTCTTCAACTTGAGCTCTGGTCTCTTCAGATTAAGTTTGTCCTGCCAGTTTTGGGCCAAAATCTTAGCCAACAGTTTATTGGCGTCAAGAAGCTTCTGATAGTCGTCAAGAATCTTAATTTCCTTTGTTAAACTCGTCTCCGAGGCATGGATTAGTACATCATACTTCTTCTGTACCTCTAACATCTCCTTTTCACATTCAACAAGAAGCATCGATTTCTGCATATAAACAAGATCATTATCAGGATACAATCTAGCAATTACTACAACTAAAATAAGACGTGTTTTTAAGAAAACAATGCCTTTTCTTGATATGACTTGGTGATTTGCTCTCGCTCCTTTTGAATTCTTTCGATTTCTGTTTCAAGAGGCGTAGAGCTAGAAGTATGTGGCTGCAGTTGATCATCTTGACTTTGTTGACCTTCACTTGTTCTTGGATTCAAAGCAACCGAATCAGAAATACTTGGATTCAATGACAATGATTCTCTTTGAGTTTCACCCTACAAATTTAATATACGGATTAGTATTCTACAAATAAATAGAATAATGTTTTTTTACAGCTACCTGGTGACTGCTTCCTTCAGTAATATTCTCACATGACTGATGACTACGAAAAGGCTTGCGTGTCCCTGCCCGTTTTCTTCCAACTTTATCAAGCGCTTTTCTCTTACTTTTAACTTTCGATCTTACATAAGTTGGAGGAGTTGTGTCATTTTGATTTTCACCTTCAAACCCTTTTCGTGTTGACTTTTGAACTTTTGGAGACAACCTGCTACAATGTCTTTTAGGGCTATCTTGATTATGTTTGACCAACTTACTCCAAAAGTCAGAAGATGTTTTAGCAATCAAATAATCAACAGAAGAACTTTCCTTTGTGTGGGTATCTTTTTCACCAAATAACAAGATGCTTCCAGAATAAGCTCCATTTTGCATCTGAGCATTTGATATGATTGAGCGGTTTGTGGGCTCCGTTTTGACAGTCGTGGTCCTCAACAGGGATGATAACTCGTGAACCAAATCATCTACAAACGACTGAGGTCTGGAATCGGTGCTGCTTTCGAGCAAACTGAATAAGTAGGGCGCGCCCCATGCTAACAGCTGGTGGCTAACACTCGAAGTAAGATGATTATCAACAGTTGTACCTTGCTTTGAAAGAATCAGTGCTTTCTCTTCAATGGTGAATGCTGAATATAACCGAAAAACACTTAACCGCTCACAACGTGAATCAATGGTGATCCTCTTAAGAGCTTTTATGTCATCCGACGGGTGGTTCAAGTCACTGTTGAATAATATCACCACATCCACACATGAAAGTCTAATGCTTGAATGACAAGCCTGGTAATCGAATAAGCAAATGAACTTATCACTCTCTACTTTGTTGAACATTTCTAACGACTCTTTTTTCTTTGCAGATGCAGAATTCGAAAGAACCTTCCCGATCTTCCCAGTAATATATACATACGAATTCTCGCCAAATCTTTGATAAACAAGGTCATCCAAAAAATGTCCGGTTGATATCTTTTCAGAATTAACCGCAGACTGTCAATCAACAAAACAATTATTTAAATAAACAAAATGATATAAAGCGCGCTAAAGTAAATCAAGAATTTTGTTACCTGAAACATAACAAGTGCTCTTAGCCCGCCTCGTTTAATCTCTAGCAGCAGCTTGTTGAGAACTTGCAATTTGCCACTGATATTGATTTCAGCAGCCAATGGATCATCAACCAAAGAAGCTTCTTTTGAAGAATTACGCAAAGTAGGGTCCGCAAGATACGGGTGATCACAACACTGGAAAAATAATTAATCAAATTAAGAAGCATTTAACAAAGAGAATGTGGAACAGTAGAACACTAGAAATACAACCACTAAAGAACCTTTTGGATCTGTTTGATAACATTACGGAGTGAAGTTCTTCTTGATGATGAAGAGAGTGCCTCCAAATTTGAAACTAAAATTGAACAATATTGTTCGATTTGCATTGAAGAAAGATGAACCGGAACCCAATACTCCTCAAATTCAGGGGTGCTGAATGTACACTCAAATGCGATAAATGGCGCCAGTCTCTCTTTCAGTGTGTTAATATCATCATTCATTTCCATGTCAGCATCAGTAGGTCTCTTTTCACTTTTGCAATTAATCAGTGAAAGAATATTACGGTAGTTCTGCAAAACATCCTGTAACGGTTGACTAAAAGTGAGCAAATGCAATAAACAAATGCCTGTAGCCTGCAGTTTGGCACGCCCGGGGTCAAACGGGCTGAGCTGAGTTGACCCACATACATTTGTTTAGAAATAAAGCACTAAACATAGACTTAAGTTGACTTTCAGCCCGTTTGACCAAATTGACCCGTTTCCCTGTTATCTATTTTCTTTACTATTGACCCATTTAAAATAAAAATTAACTGATGAAACTGACCACTGATTCACCAGTAACTGTGAACAGTTTCATATCAGCCACAAGCTTCTGAAATTGTATATATATTAAACGTAGAGCTCTTCTGAGCAGTCGATTTTCAACATTTTTTTTTTTGCCCCTTTTTTTTTTTTGCTTTTTTTATTAAGTTTTTTTTTTTGCGTTTTGACCACCAACTTTTTTATTAAGTTTTTCTTTTCCTATTTGGGCCACATTTTCTTTTCCTTTCTTTAGGTGTTCTTTTTTTTTTCTTATTTTGGCCACCAACTTTTTGGTTAGCTTTTTCTCCCACAATTTTTATTTTTCCACCGTTTTAGCCACCAACTTTTTTGTTAAGTTTTTTTTTCCCCTTTTTTCCCACATTTTATTTCTTTCTTTTTTTACGTAGTGTCCGTCTACGTTCGTATAGTACTTTCGTGTCCGTTCGTTTGTAACACCCTTTTTGGTTAAGCTTTTTCCCCTACTTTTGCCACATTTTATTTCTTTCTTTTTTACGTAGTGTCCTCCTACGTTCGTATAATACATTCGTCTCTGTTCGTCTGTAACACCCGATCTTTAACCCAAGTTGCTCTACGTTCGTATGGTATTTTCGTCTACGTTTGTATAGCAATTTTTTATGCGGCGTTAGTCTACGTTCGTACAGTACGTTCGTCTCCGTTCCTCAACGTATGTTGTTTTATTTTTCTTTCCCAATTTGGACACCGACTTTCGTTTACGTTCGTATAATACTTTCATCTACGTTCGTATAATTATGCCGTCTACGCTCACGTTCGTATAGTTCTTTCGTCTACGTTCGTATAGTACTTATGCCAACGTTCGTCTGCATTCGTATATTACTTTCGCATACGTTCGTGTGCGTTCATATAGTTCTTTCGTCTACGTTCGCCTATGTTCGTATAGTGTTCGATCTCCCATTGCGTAGATCATCGCCAACGGCGCAACGCGCCGTACTTCGAAAACACTAGTTTCTTTAAATGCGTTGAAAATACAGGGCATTGGCACTCGTCTAGCACTAACAATTCCCACTTAATACGATCAAACATTTCCATATCCTGCAAAACAACAAGATTAACAAAATCCAAACACGACTTTATGTTAGTTTCTTATAATAACATTATCTACCTCAAAAACAGCATCTGGTGAAGATAAAAGGACTTGAAACTCCAAATCTTTAATGGCAGACCAGATATCGTTGTTCCCTTTGTATGTTACAACATTGACCGACTTTGACCACTTTGAAAACTCGATTTCCCACAAGGAAAGAGCACCGGAAGAAGCTATTATTAGAATAGGCTTCTTTATGTCATTCAGCAACGATAATACAAAAGAAACCACCTTAGCTAGCCGGTCCTGCAACATCCAAGAAATTTGCCGTTTGATGTTTAACATTTACTTACTCATTTGTTTGCTAAAATAAATCGTTTAATGAATAAGTAAACCAGGAACTTCACCTGTCCGTCAAAGAAAACAGCATTTTGACCTCTGTTCCGATGATCACGAAGCTTGTTAACGTAAGGAAGAACATGATTATGCGTTTCGGGTGAGACCTCAACTTGAAAATCAGCTAACTCACCACTGCCTGTCGCGTATTTAAGTAATGGCTATCAGTAAACATCTAACAAATATGGGTACATGATGTAGGTACTAAATGACATTAATCTACAAATTTGTGATCTAAAGAAACAGAATGCAAACCACATTTGATCTCGTCCTTTGTACCAGACGGTTGGACATCCTCTCCACATCCTTGTCCAAAACATAATCTACAAATTTGTGATCAAACAATCGAACAATAAATCAAACAACTAATTATAGATAAATGTAAGCGGATTTTGTTTAACGAAGAAACATGTCATAAACTAAATCACCTCCGTTTTTTATATCTAGAAACCGAACCAGATTCAGATTGCTCAACAACTGTTTCATTAACATGATGCAACTCCTTCACCTTTCGTCCACGGATTTGGAACAACTTTTTATAACTACGTGCAGTTAATTTCTTCGGTTTCCTACTTTCTTTCTGGGAATTCTTGACATTGGTATTAATATTATCCGTTGAGATACTTGAAAACAAGCGGTTGGCTTTCGTCTTAGTACGTATAAGGGGCATTTTGGTCAAATGCAATCAATATCAAGTCTTCCTCAACCTACACAAGTTAAGAGTGCCAGCATTAACAGTTAACACTAAGCAATATAGAAAACCCTTATAAGCCCTAAACTAACACATGCAGACAAAGAATATATATATATATAGGGGCGGGTTATCGTAAAAAGTGACAAAAGCGTGCGAAGTGCGTGAAGTCACGTAACATACAAAATTACGTACCATAGACAGAATCACTACTAGTTCCATACCTAAAATCATGTACTATATAGTTCCATTACCAAAATCACGTACCATAAACATAATCATTCAAAACTTTACATAACAATTTTCCATATCCCTAAAAACGTAACATACAAAATTACGTACCATAGACAGAATCACTACTAGTTCCATACCTAATATCACGTACCAAAATTACGTACATAGACAGAATCACTACTAATTCTATACCTAAAATCACATATACAAAATTACGTACCCTAAAAGTTACGTAATTTTGGTACGTGATTTTAGGTATGTAACTAGTAGTGATTCTGTCTATGGTACGTAATTTTATATGTTACGTTTTTGAGACTTTGTATTTGAACCGTTACCTATATATATAGATATGTATCTATGTATGATGTATGCATGTGTAAACAGCCACATAAACCCTAGGTTTGTTTGTATTGTATGCCATATAAAGGCCAAAGAGTGTTGGTTACAAACATGCAAAACCCTTTTAATTAAGTCCTAAGTTAACACATAATAGAGATGAAACAGCATATATATGATGAATGAAAACAGAAAACATACAAAAAAAAGAGCAATTAAATTAAAGTCTGTTGTGATCAACAAGAAGAACAAACAGAGCACATGCAAATGCATAATGTGTATCGATGATTACGGAAACAATATTGCCAAATTGGTAACATTTGGTTTGTGGGTTCTTCGTTTTCACGTAGTTTTTACACAAATTGTTACGATCACTATGTGAAAAAATAAGGAATGTGAGTAGTACGGGTGGTTACTTATGTTCTAGAGTTTCATTTAAAGGATAAGAGAAATGATTGTGAAGGAAGTGGGGAAAAAATGTGTTCCAGATTTTTTGTAGGAGGGCAAGGGAGGGAATGAGAGGGATAATAAATAGGTTTTTAGAGTGATTTTTAATCTTTCCAATTTGGAAGGAATTGGAGGGAAGGGAAGGGAAGAGGAGGGAGATCCTTTCTCTTCCATCCTTTAATGAAACTCTGGAACATAGTGTAAGAGTGATGGGTGTGGTCTCGGGGTTAAGCCTCGGGGAGATGAAGTGGCTTCGGCCCCGAGTTGGAACACTGCCCCCCTCCTTTATTTTTCGGGGTGTTCGGGGTTAACTCCCCGTTTGCACCGAAGCATCCCATTGGCCTATTTTTTTTTAATCAAACTTTATGTAATAAAAAATGAAGGGGGATTGAGGGAATACCATTTCCAAACTTTGGGGGAGGAAAGAGGGAAAATGAGGCGGCGCTGATGTGGTATTTGGGTTGGTCTCCACACCATATAGTCTAATCTAGTGGCTTTAAAGCGCTACGTCTACGTGCGCCAGCTAGACCGGTGCGGAGCTTTAAACCCCTCCTTAAAAGTGTAGTGTAGGGGTTAAAACTATAATTTTAGAAGTTGAACCTTTTATGGTGGGTGGAAAAGGAAGGATTATTTTTGCAAATGTCACAGACTTTTGAAGGGATTGTAAAATGGAGTAATAGTATAGGGTTGAAATTGCAATTTCATGTGTAAAATGACACTAACATATACGACCGACGAATGATGTGTCGTGAGCCTGTTGCAAATTTCTAATGGATTAAGTCAAACATTATGTAGTGCGCTAAGCACATGAAAGGGCATGTTCCAACATATTCAGTTCAACTCAATGTACGGTTGAATCAAAATAGTTATTTAAAGAAGATATTAGCGTACGAAAATCATTAAAGAAAATAATAGGTTTAAAACGCATATTATATATGCATAGAGGTAACGCTGGAACATTATAAACTTGAGGGATTAAACCTTGATGATAGCCAAGCTAAGGGACTAAAATTGCAATGTGGTGGGGATTTGGGTTGAAAAGGTAAGGGACGAAAATGCAATTTGATTAAACCTAGGGGTTGTTGGAAAGTCAAGGGACTAAAAATGCAAATTGACCAAACCTATGAGGGAGCCGGCAAACTACCACCGACATTAGGTTTAAGATTATATAAAATGAGTAAGAATTACTTCCCTTGAACAACACGTAATTAGCTACTTTATTTCTTGTTAAGTTGTTTCTAAATTAGTTTACATGTTGACCAATGATGTAAATATTTTTCAGTTTCATAGTGACTTGAGGAGTAATTGTTGAATAGAATAGGTCTATGTGATAATTTCTTAATCCGGTACTTAAATGTTACCATCAAATACACTTGGTATTTGATTAAATGTTACCAATGATGTAAATATTTTTCAGTTTCATAGTGACTTGAGGTGTAATTGCTAAAGAGAATATGTCTATGTGATAGTTTCTTAATCCGGTACTTAAATGTTACCATCAAATACAATTGGTAACAATGAACTGAGATTACTTCTTCTCTTAGTGTTTTTTGTATTGATTGTATGCTTAATTACCAATTCGTATCGTAACACAACCGAAAGAGAAAACACAAAAAAGTAGAGTCAAACCCCTAGTGAGTTGTTTGAATTGATTACTTGCAAGAATTCTTGCCCAAAAAGAGTTAAAGAGAACAAGAATACACTTAACGTGTATTTGCATAGCATGTAATTATCCTATATATTAAAATTACAAATTTCATGAATAGTTCTTTAGCACCGTTAATGGAGATCCGTCAAGGTTGACGGAATCTTTAAGGTTCTGTTGGTCCACGCTCTCTCTCTCTCTCTCTCTCTCTCTCGCCCTCTCCCTCCCCCTCCCCCCTCTCCCTCTCCCCCTCCCCCCCTCTCTCCCTCTCCCTCTCTCTCGCTCTCCTCCTTCCCTCCCTCTCTCTCGCTCTCCTCCCTCTCTCTCTCTCTCCCCATCTCCCTCTCTCCCCCTCCCTCTCCCCTTCTCTCTCTCTCAAAGCTTTGCTTTCTCTCTCTCTCTCTAAACCCCCTCTCAAAGCTTCTTGTCGATGTACAACTGTAAACGTACACGGACTGAACAACAAATAATCCTTGTCGCAACGCGCAATGGGCATGCATTGTTTGGGAATAGCGTCACACACACACACACTCTCTCTCTCTCTCTCTCTCAAAGCTTTGCTTTCTCTCTCTCTAAACCCCCTATCAAAGCTTCTTGTCGATGTACAACTGTAAACGTACACGGACTGAACAACAAATAATCCTCGCCGCAACGCGCAATGGGCATGCATTGTCAGTGGCGGAGGGAGGGGAGGGACCAAGGGGTGTCCAGCCTCCCCCAATGCCCCAAATTTAATTAAGTTCTTATGGTCCATATTCAATAAAATTGTATTAAGCCCCTCTTAAGGTCCACTCCACTCTCCACTATATCATTTTTTTTCTTTTTTTGTATCAAGCCCCCCTTAAAGGAGTTAAGGCCCACTCCAATCTCCACTATATCCTTCTTTTTTTTCTTTTTTTTATCAAACCCCCCTTAAGGCTCACTCCACTCTCCACTAGTAATAATAGTTAATTATGTTGTTCGATTTTTTTAATTAGTAGTTTAAATGATCTAAGCCCCCCTTATCTTAAAATCCTGGCTCCGCCTCTGTGCATTGTTTGGGAATAGCGTCACGCAACGTGCGACTTCACAGTACACTAGTTTTATACATTTCTGAATCAATATGGAGTACAAAATGACCATTTATGGTCCCAAAGGAATTACTGAAAGTGCAAGTAACACTAAGCCACTTGACAAACTTAACTCACCCGACAACCGTCAACTTAGCTGACTATCTCTAAACACCTAAACCATGCATTTGTAACATATTCATTGGGTGAACCTAACTATAGCATTTCCAAAAAAAGTCAGCTCCACATGTGAATAGTTCAACTAGTAGATATGAACACTTTTATCATTATATTCATATCAAACCTCCATAACAAGTGCACATAAGTACCATGATGGCATTATTTGAGCCTAGGAATGGCAAGCTAGGAAGCTAGGTCAGATCTCTATATACCTGATAAAGTCAACTGTTTGATTCTGTTTCTATACAGGGGAGTTTTTGTCAACTGTTTGGGTAGCTGACAGACTGGGCAATGGCTCGAGAGATGGTTCGCCACTGGCGGGCTGGTTGCGTAATGGTGCAGACATCGGTGGGCTTGACCTTAGATGAGGGGCTGGAAGGCGTAGCCCTGACCCGGCTAAACTGTGCCCAGGTAAACAGGTAGTGAGACCACTGGTCAAATTTGGGCTCTTGGATCGAACAAGTTCCGATGCACGGATTTGAAGAACTTTAACCGGACTAGTTTCTGTAATCAAAAGAAACAAATCTATAACCAACAGATGTTTTTGAAAGAAATAATGTTAAATCTTGAAATCTTATATAGATACCTTTCTCTGCTCTCTTCAGATTGCACTCAAATGCTATAAATGGTGACAGTCTTTCTTTCAATATGCCAATATCATTGTTCATTTCCATGTCAGCCTCAGTATGTAACTCTTCATTTTTGCCATCAACTAATGAAAGAATATTTTGGTAGCTCTGCAAAATATTCTGAAACGGTTGACGGAAATTAGCAAATGTAAAAAACCATAGTTGCAGCCTGCAATAGTGGCTGGGTTGGGTTGTTGGCCCACATACATGTGTCTAGAATCAGTGCACCACACTACCACACATAACTTAAGTTGGCTTTCAGCCCATTTAACCAATTTGACTACTTTTTTTATTATTGACCCGTTTGAGATAAAAGAAAGGAGAAAACACACCACCGGTTCACTAGAAACTGTTAAAAGTTTCATATCAGCCATAAGCATCTGAATCTTCTTTAAATGAACTGAAATTACGGGGCGTTGGCACTCATCTATCACTAACAGTTCCCACTTCATATGATCAAGCGTTTCCATGTCCTGCAAAGGAACAAGATTGATACAATTCATCCACGAATTTGTGTTAGTTTTATATAATATCACGAATTGTGTACCTCCACAATGGCATCTGTAGAAGATAAAAGGACTTGAAATTCTGAGCCTCTGATGGCAGCCCGGATATCCTTGGTCCCTCTGTATGTTACAACTTTGATCAACTTTGACCACTTTAAAAACTCCATTTCCCACAACAAAAGAGCACTGGAAGAAGCTATTATAAGAATAGGCTTCTTCATGTTATCTCGCAATGATGATACAAAATAGGCCACCTTAGCTAGCCGGTCCTGCAACATCCAATAAATGAAGTAAAAAATGTCATTTACATAAACTTTTGTTTGTTGAAAAAAGATTGTCGTCTAAAGAACAAATAAAATAAAGAATTCCACCTGCCCATCAAAGAAAACAGCATTTTGACCTCTGTTCCGATGATCACGAAGCTTGTTAACATATGGAAGAACATGATTATGCATTTCGTTTGAGACCACAAATTGGATACGAGCTAACTCACTGCCGCCTGACACGTATGAAATTAATGGCTATCAGTAGATGTCTAACAAATTTAGGTTCATCATGCAAGTACGGAGTGACTTTTATCAGGAACAACATGATCAAAGACTATACTGAAAAATCAAACTATTTAGAGCTAAGTGCTAATGACATTAAACTAATAATTTGGGATATAAAGAAACAGAACACACACCAGATTCAATCTTGCCTTTTGTACCAGACTGTTGAACACACTCTCCGCTTCCTTGTCCAAAAGATAATCTACAAATTTGTAACCCAAACAATCAAACAGCTTTATAATCCATTAAATCACGAACAATTAAAGATTAATGTATGCAGAATTTTTTTAGTGAAGAAATATGAAACTAATCAAATCACCTCTCTTTATTTTGCATAGAACCCGAACAAGATTCCTCAGCAAGTGTGCTGTTAGTAGAAGACCTGCTACAAGAATTTTTGGGTACAAGTTGACTTTGGTTGACCAAATTATCCCAGAAAACAGTATGTCTCTTATCAATCAAGTACTCGTCAATGGAGGAACTTTCTTTTGTGTGGGTTTCAATTTCACCATATAGCAAGATACTTCCTGAATAAGCTCCATTTTGCATATGCGCATTTGAAATGATTGAGTGGTTCATATGACCCGTTTCAACACTCGAACTCCTCAACAGGGATGACAGCTCGTGAACCAAATCATATATAAACGATTGAGGTCCGGAGTCGGTTCTGCTTTGGAGCTTACTGAATAAGTAGGCCGCGCCCCATGCAAGCAGTTGTTGGCAAACACTCCAGCTAACATGACTGTCAACAGTTTTACCTTGCTTTGAAAAAATCAGTGCTTTCTCTTCAACGGTGAATGCTGAATATAACCGGAAAACATTTATACGCTCACAATGTGAATCAATGGTGATCCTCTTAAGGGATTTTATGTCATTTGACGGGTTCCGGTCACTGTTGAATAATATCACCACATCCACACGTGAAAGCCGAAGACTTGACAGACAAGCAAGGTGATCACATAAGCAAATGAACCTATCAGTATCTGCTTTGTTGAACATTTCTAATGACTCTTTTTTCTTTACTAATGCAGAATGAGAAAGAATCCACCCGGGGATGTAGACATACGAATTCTCGCCAAATCTTTGACGAACAAGGTTATCCAAAAAATGCCCGGTTGATGTCTTCTCTGAATTAACCGTCGACTGTCAATAAACAAAACAATTCTTTAATAAAGAATATGATATAAAGCGCTCATACAGCTAAAGTAAATTCAAGAATTTACTCAATTTAGTTTAGTTACATGAAACAGTACAAGTGCCCTCAAACCGCATCGTTTAATCTCAGAGATGAGCTTGTCAAAAACATGCAGTTTGCCACTAACATTGATTTCAGCCGCCAACGGATCAATCAAAGAAGGTTCCTTTGGAGAATTACGCAAAGTAGGGTCCATAAGATATGGGTGATCACAACACTGCAAAATAACTAATCAAATAAAGAAGCATAAAAGCATTTAACAAACAGAATGTGGAACACTAGAAATTAATACAACCACAAAAAAGAACCTTTTGGATCTGTGTGACAACATCATTGAGTGAAGATGTTCTTGATAATGAAAAGAGTGTGTCCAAATTTGAAACTAAAATTAAACAATATTGTTTGATTTGCATGGAAGAAAGATGAACCGGGACCCAATACTCTTCAAGTTCAGGGGTGCTGAACTTGCACTCAAATGCTATAAACGGCGACAATCTCTCTTTCAATGTGCTAATATCATTGTTCATTTCCGTGTCAGCATCATTTTGTATCTTTTCATTTTTGCAATCTAACAGTGAAAGTATATTTCGGTAGCTCTGCAAAATATCCTGAAACGGTTGGCTGAAATTAGCAAATGTGAAAAAAAAAATGTGTGACTGAGGGTCAAAGCGAGCTGAGTAAGGTTGGCCCACCTACCCTGTGGTAGTGCACCACACTACCACAGATAGAGTTAAGTTGGCTTTCAGCCCGTTTGACCAATTTGACTATTTTATTTATTATTATTGACCCTTTTGAGATTAAATTAATTAAGTGAACAAAAGTTCAGGCTAAAGTTGTCATTTTATTACTGGTCAAAACAGGTGGGCAGGTCGGGTAACGGGTCAAAACAAGTTTAGGAGAAATGGTCTTTTTAATACCAGTAGACACAGGCTGGGCCGGTTTGATCCACATACATTTGTTGAGATTTAATGCACTAAAGACTAAACATAGACCTATGTTGACTTTCAGGCTGTTTGACCATTTTGACTTGTTTCCCTCTTTTATCTATTTTAATTGTTGGCCCACATACATTTGTTGAGCTTTAATGTACTAAAGACTAAAGATAGACTCAAGTTGACTTTCAGCACGTTTGACTAATTTGACTTGTTTCCCTTTTTATCTGTTTTCTTATTGTTGGTCCACATACATTTGTTTATAACTATTTCATAAAACATATACTTAAGTTGGCTTTCAGCCAATTTGACCAATTTGACCCGGTTCCCTTTTATCTATTTTTAAAATTATTGACCCATTTGAGATAAAAGAAATGAGAAATCACACCACCGGTTCACCAGAAACTGTTAAAAGTTTCATATCAGCCGCAAGCATCTGCATCTTCTTTAAATGAATTGAAATTGCAGGGCGTTGGCACTCGTCTATCACCAACAGTTCCCACTTAATATGATCAAGCATTTCCATATCCTGCAAAACAAGATTGATATAATCCATACACAAATTTGTGTTAGTTTCATTTTATATCAAGAATTGTACCTCCACAATGGCATCGGGAGAAGATAATAGGACTTGAAATTTTGAACCTCTAATGGCAGCCCGGATATCTCTGGTCCCTTTGTATGTTACAACACTTATCGACTTTGACCACTTTGAAAGCTCAATTTTCCACAACAAAAGAGCACTGGAAGAAGTTATTATTAGAATAGATTTCTTCATGTTATCCAGCAATGATGATACAAAAGAGGCCACCTTAGCTAGCCGGTCCTGCAACATCCAAAAAAATGTAGTTTAAAGTCATTTACTTAAAGTTGTGTTTGTTGAAAAAAAAGATTGTAGTTTAAAGATCAAATAAAGCAAAATTTCCACCTGCCCATCAAAGAAAACAACATTTTGACCTCTGTTCCAATGATCACGAAGCTTGTTAACATACGGAAGAACATGATTATCTAGTTTGGTTGAGACCTCAACTTGAATACCAGCCAACTCACTACTGTCTGTAACGTATGTAATTAATGGCTATCAGTAGAAATCTAACAAATTTTGGCTCATAATGTAGGTACATCATGAAATAAGACTATACCAGATTCAATCTCGTCTTTTGTACCGGATTGTTGAACACTCTCTCCACTTCCTTGTCCAGAACACAATCTACAAATTTGTTATCCAAACAATCAAACAGCTTTATAATTTATAAATCACGAACATTGAAGAGTAATGTATGCAGATTAATCTAATGAAGAAATATGTCACTAACTAAATCACCTTCGTTTTTTATGCATAGAACCCGAACAAGATTCCTCAGCAAGTGTGGAAGAGATGCTACAAGAGTTTTCGGGTACAGGTTGACTTTGCTGGAACAAATTACTCCAGAAAACAGAATGCTGGTTATCAATCAAGTACTCATCAATAGAAGAGCTTTCTTTTAAGGGGGTTTCAGTTTCACCAAATAGCAAGGTACTTCCAGAATAAGCTCCTATTTGCATATGCGCATTTGCAATGATTGAGCGGTTCGAGGGACCTGCTTGGGGACTCGTGTTCCTCAACAGGGATGACAACTCGTGAACCAAATCATTTATAAACGATTGAGGTCCGGAGTCGGTACCGCTTTGGAGCTTACCGAATAAGTAGGTCGCTCCCCATGCAAGAAGTTGGTGGCAAACACTCCAACTAAAATAAGCGTCGCCAGTTGTACCTTGCTTTGAAAGAATCAGTGCTTTCTCTTCAATGGTAAACGCTGAATATAACCGGAAAACAATTAAACGCTCGCAATGTGAATTGATGGTCATCCTCTTAAGGGATTTTATGTCATTTGACGGGTTCCGGTAACTGTTGAATAATATCACCACATCCACATGTGAAAGCCGGAGACTTGACAGACAAGCAAGGTGATCGCATAAGCAAATGAACCTATCACTCTCATCTTTGTTGAACATTTCTATTGCTTCTTCTTTCTTTACATATGCAGAATGAGAAAGAATCCATCCGGGGATATAGACATACGAATTTTCACCAAATCTTTGATGAACAAGGTCAGCCAAAAAACGCCCAATTGATATTTTCTCTGAATTAACGGCCGACTGTCAATCAAGAAAAACAATTATTTAATAAACGAAAACGATGTAAAGAATGCATACAACTGAAGTCAATTCAAAAAGTGCATACAACTGAAGTCAATTCAAGAATTTAGTTACATGAAACAGTACAAGTGCCCTCAAACCGCATCGCTTAATCTCTAACAAGAGCTTGTAAAAAACGTGCAGTTTGCCACTGACATCAATTTCAGCAGCCAGTGGATCAATCAAAGAAGGTTCTTTTGGAGAATTATGCAAAGTAGGGTCCACAAGATACGGGTGATCACAACACTGCAAAATTAACTAATTAAATTAAGAAGCACTTACCAAAGAGAATGGAACACTAGAAATACAACCACAAAAAGTACCTTTTGGATCTGTGTGATAACATCATTGAGTGAAGATGTTCTTGATAATGAAGAGCGTGTGTCCAAATTTGAAGCTAAAATTGAACAATATTGTTTGATTTGCATTGATGAAAGATGAACCGGGACCCAATACTCTTCAAGATCAGGGGTGCTGAACTTGCACTCAAATACAATAAATGGCGACAGCCTTTCTTTCAATATACTAATATCATTGTTCATTTCCATGTCAGCATCAGGGTGCATCTTTTCAGTTTTGCAATCAACCAGTGAAAGAATATGTTGGTAGCTCTGTGAAATATCCTGAAACAGTTGACTGAATTTTAAAATGTAAAGTACAAATGCTGCAACCTGCAATAGTGACGGGCCTGTTGATCAAATTGGGCTGGGTTGGGTTGGCCCACATACATTTGTTTGGAATTAGCACACCGGACTACCACAGAATACATAAGTTAACTTTCATCCCGTTTGACCAATTTGACTATTTCTTTAAGTATTGACCCGTTTGAGATCAAATGGACATTTCATTACCGGTCAAAATGGAGTGGGCGGGTAGGGTAACGGGTCAAAACAAGTTTGGGCTACATGGTCATTTTATTACTGTTCAAAAGGGGCTGGGACAGGTAAACCCACTAAACATACACTCAGGTTAACTTTCAACCTGTTAGACCAATTTGACCTGACTCCCTTTATTTATCTATTTTAATTGTTGACCCACATACATTTGTTTATATATATACATTTATATTGCACTAACCATATATTAAGTTGGTTTTCAGCCCGTTTGACTAATTTGACCCGTTTACCTTTTAATTTTTTTTTAATTATTTGCCGGCTTGAGATAAAAGAAATGAGAAAACACACCACTGGTTCACCAGAAACTGTTAACAGTTTCATATCTGCCTTAAGCATCTGAATCTTCTTTAAATGCATTGAAATTACAGGTCGTTGACAAGCGTCTATGACTAACAGTTCCCACTTAATATGATCAACCGTTTCCATGTCCTGCAAAAGAACAGGATTGATATAATCCTTACACGAATCGCATAAGTTTCATATAATATCAAGAACTGTGTACCTCCACGATGGCATCTGGAGAAGATAAAAGGACTTGAAATTCTGAACCTCTAATGGCAGCCCGAATATCTTTTGCCCCTTTGTAAGTTACAACATTGATCGACTTTGACAACTTTGAAAATTCCATTTCCCACAACCAAAGAGCACTGGAAGAAGCTATTACTAGAATAGGCTTCTTTATGTTATCCAGCAATGATGATACAAAAGAGACCACCTTCACTAGCCGATCCTGCAACATCCGTTAATAAGTAAAAGGAAGAAAATTGTTTAAACATATACTTAATCTTTTGTTCGTTAAGAAAAAAGTTTATCGTTTAAAGAATAAGTAACCCCATTTCCACCTGCCCGTCAAAGAAAACAGCATTTTGACCTCTGTTCCGATGATCATGAAGCTTGTTAACATAAGGAAGAATATGATTATGTATTTCACTGCTGCCTGTCACGTATGCAATAAATGGCTCAGCAAATATTTAACATGTTTGGTTTTATCATGTACGAACTGAATGACATTTATCAGGAACATCATTAACAAAGACTATACTGGATTCGATCTTGTCTTTTGCACCAGACTGCTGAACATTCTCTCCACTTCCTTGTCCAGAACATAATCTACAAATTCATAATCCAAACAATCAAACAGTTTTATAATCTATATAAAGATTAATGTATGCAGAATTTATCTAATGAAGAAATATGTCACTAACTAAATCACCTCTGTTTTGTAAGCGTAGAACCCGAAAAAAATTCCTCTGCAACTGTGTCACTAGTGGCTCCTTTACAACACCGAATGTATTTAAGTGGGCGCTCGTTGGAAAAGGTTATCACACGTTCACCATGCCAGAAATAGGAGCCACAGTATTCGCATACAAGATTGCAATCGCTAGAATGTAAATAAGACGAAGAACTGATGGGTGTTTGTGATTGTTGGCTTGACACGCAAGAAGGCAAAGGTACATGTGACTGTTGGCCTAACGCGCACGCAGGCAAAGGTATGTGTGATTGTTGGCTTGAATCGCAAGAAGGCAAAGGTAAATGTGATTGTTGGCTTGACTCGCAAGAAGGCAAAGGTACATGTGATTGTTGGCTTGACTCGCAAGAAGGCAAAGGTACATCTGATTGTTGGCTTGACGCACAAGAAGGCAAAGCTACATCTGATTGTTGGCTTGACGGGCAATTAGACAAAGGTACATGTGACTGTTGGTTTGAGGCGCAAGCAGGCAAAGGTACATCTGATTGTTGGCTTGACTCGCAAGCAGGCAAAGGTACATGTGATTGTTGGCTTGACTCGCAAGAGGGCAAAGGTACATCTGATTGTTGGGTTGATGCACAAGAAGGCAAAGGCACATCTGATTGTTGGCTTGACGCGCAATCAGGCAAAGGTACATGTGATTGTTGGCTTGACTCACAATCAGGTAAAGGTACATGTAGAGTAGCATTGGAAGAGATTGCATCATTGTTTTTGGAAGCATTTGCGGCACGCATGGATGCGACAAGCATTAAGGCACGGCGACTTGATCGTCTCACCGGTTGTCCATCAGCATTGACATAGAATTGTGTATCCCAATTTGTATATTTCCTTTTCTTTTTCCGTGCCGAACCAGGCTGAAGTGATGGTATGTTTGAAGTGGACATTTGTAACTGTGTATGTAAGAAGAAACGTGTTCTTAGGTTATTTTTTGCTGAAAATAAGCAAGTGCATACTTATAAGTTTTGGGTATATGTAACATAATAAATGCTATATACAATAAGTAGAAGCAAAGTTTACAAAGATTAAAAACCAAAATGTAAAAATAACCGCTTACCTTAAGCTGTAAACAGATCTGTTCTTGCAGATGTCAACCTGCAAACCAATACAATTGTATGAAGATACTTTGTTATCATAAGCAACTAAACAGATCCATTTACATAAAAATTGCAAAACAGATCCATCAATGTGATATAAGGCTAACTTATTGGTAGACCAACTGACCAAGTGATGATAAAACATAATCAGAATAACTAGCAAAAAAAATTTTTAGTAACATAAGTTATCAAACTACAAATAAGCAACAAAAGAAAAAACAATATAAATGCTTACAGCATTCTTTAGCAAGTGAAGCAACAATCGCAGGCGCAAACTAACCGGCAACTAACTGTAAACTAAACACATAAACCCTAGATGTATCTAACCAAAATTTCAAACCAATGCTGCAATATTCAAAATTTCAAATATAAATCAACTAACATGACGAATTCATTTTCCAATAGAAAAAACAACCAACGACAATAAAGTGGCATGTAAACAGGCAACAAGTTACGCCGCAACCATTTCGGGTAGCAAAACCTATCCTACTAAAGTCAAAGCATCCTGCTAGACCAAGTGATATAAAAACATAATCTGAATAGTAGCAAAACAAAATGCTGTTAAAAGTCAATGCATCCTACACATATGGACCAAAAGTCTAAATATATATATATATATATGGTTAATTCTAAAGTCAACCAATTTGTAATTGTTCCTATTGATAAACAAAAGGAAACCGAAGTACCTTGAAACCCTAGATCACCCAAAACATTCACCTCCTTCGATCAATCACACATCACACATAATAATAAAATAAGTAGCATTAAGGGAAAGGAACATAATAATAAAATACCAGATGATACGTATCTTGTGGTGAACTTGAAACGATAGATAGAAAAGGGTCGGGTCGGGTCGGGTCGGTCAATTTGGAACCACGTTAGAATGGGTTGGATGGAGATTTCGGTATTAAATACTTTTTTTTTTTTTGAAAATATCGATTTCGATACCGGTTTATTTTCGGTACCAACTCGGTATTAAGTTTTGGTGAAAATCAGTATCGGTTCAGTTCGGTAGCGGTATTTTACCTTAAAATAAAAATACCGATACCGTACCGTATGTTTTCGGTATCGGTACCCCAAGTTTTTTCCAAAATTGGTATCGATATCGGTTCGGTACCGAGCTCATCCCTACTCAAAATTATAATTTCCGGATAGTTTTAACAAAACACTAGGCTAGACAGCGGGTGTTATGACCAATATTCGTAGCGTATAGGGTTGTGAGAAACTGGTTTAAGACCAGCTATATCTCGTACTATATATGTCATGTATAGGAACATGACGTATAGATGTTATCGTCTGGTTTGGCCTTAAGAAAGAGAAAATGTTGTAACCTATATGGGGTGCATAAGTGGTAAAATTTCATTTCAGGTTTACATTTGTCATGAAAGAGCGATGCCGCCAGGTCTGAACGAGGCAGGACATCTCTTTATTACTTTTGCAGTTAGATTTAACAAAGGCTAACCATTAGGTTGTTTCAGGAGTTTGTCTTTGGCACTCAACCTGTATATTTTGAGCAAAGCAATCGGAGTACGACAGTACGTATACGGGGTTCAACCGCATACGTGGAACAAAGAAACCCGAAGTACGAATACGGGCGTCAACCTTAGTACGTCATATGAGGAACAAAGCAACCAACATACCTTGTCCGTCATATATTACTAATGTTAGTTTCGATTTTTTTTACAAATGCATCAGATCGTTTTTTAGAGTTATTATGTATGTTATTTCTTATTATATGATCTTATAATGATCTAAATATAAAAAAAAATATAAAAAGAGGTCAAAAAAAAAAAACAAAGTAGAGGTAAATTTTTGTTACAAAAATAGAACTTATTCAATGAACTTATAAAAAGTCTAATTGTTAAGAACTCAACAGACCTTCTCCCTCAAATCGTCCAGGCTTGACCGGTTGAATTAGTGAATCCGTAAAGAAGTGGTGTGATATTCGGTCCAGTTTTATATACATTGTTTATGATCATTAAAATATTGAACGTATGTATTTTATATTCAATGTCAATAAAAACCTCAAGTTAAAGTTTAGCAAACTACGCATTGATGTTCATGATTTTCTTTAAATTAATTCTCACCTACATAACATTATCAACCATCCTTTGAAGAGGATTCCATATAAGGAAAGAGATCTTTCGGTAAATGACCATACCCCTTTAGCTTAGTATTAAGCAATCTTTTAAAAACCGGTTTAAACCGGCCGGTTGAACCGGTTATACCGCTTACCGGTGTCTTGCCCGGCACGAATCAATCTGGTATTTTAGGAAAACGGTAAAGGATTTGAACCGCCGGTAAATTCTGGTATACCGGTTTATACCGCTATACCGGTACCGGCACAAGGTTAAACTTTGGACTTTATCGGCCCATAGTGATGATACAAATAACATGTGGTGTGAGAAAGAGCATGAACAGGTTTCTTAGACACAAAGTTATTTGTTACAAATGTTACTTATCTAATGTAATTTTAGTATATTTTGATTATTAGTAACTAAAACTTCTTATCAAAGATTGTAGAAAACAAAAACGGTTATACACGAGGATGGCGATGATTATGAATTTTATCTTTAAGCAATCATAAATTTGATGCATTCAACACTCCATTTGCATAAACCTAGTATACCCTTTCATCTAAAAAAACTTTGTTGAAAAATATGGTACTTTTGGATTATTATTTTAGAGTTAATAGCCAGTTTCGTCCCTGCGGTTTGTTCCAGTTTGCCACTTCAGTACAAAAGTTTTTTTTTTTTTTGCAAATCAACACCTGTGGTTTGGATTTTTTTTTTTTGCCAAATTCGTCAGTTTCACTAGCCCAGTTAAAAAATGCCGTTAATGTCAGGGGTAGTGTTGTCATTTCACAAACCTCAGGGAAGAAATTGGCTATTAACTCAAAAAAAATTATTTTATTTTGCAAATAAAACGTGATGGACCATTTAAAAACCAAAATCGTGGATTAAGGGATTTGAACTCGGGTCATACATAGACAATGGCATGCATACAACCACTCCACCATATGAAGTTTTGTTGAATAAACTCAAAACAAAAGTTATTTATATAATATTAATTTATTCAGCTTCTTCCCTAAATCCTATCATGAACCCTAACCCTAGACCCAAATTCAATTACCCCCAATAGCTATAAATATAAAGCAAGAATCATAGGGCTTTCATCCACCATGATAAAACGAGTGAAATGGCATATAAAATATGTACTTACAAACGTGTATAAGGATCGAAAAAGAAGTGCAAAAGCCGAGACTCAAAGGAGCCGATTGCAAAGCTTAGAGTGCGAGTTTGATATGATTTCTTGTGGGTTTGTAAAGTAAGTGGCTGCAGAAACCTAATTATATCCTCGGTTTATATAAATAGCTGTTTAAAATGAGCATAAGGAAGCGATTTATTATTCCGGCCGTTATGCTTGTTAAATCCGAGTAAAAACCCATTAAAATCATGTTTATGACTCGCTTAAATCATTGGAATTTATTAAAACATGAAGGAGAACGTTTTGGCTTCAAATTCAAGTATGGAATCGCATTAAAAATCGACGAATACCCCTCGCCGGACTTGTGCCGGATTCCGGCCACCTCCTGCCGGAAACGAGAAGGAAGAGGGAAGAGATTTTGGATTTTAAAACTTTCATCATTTGGCAAGAATGGTCCCTCACGTTATATTTGCAAAAAAAAAATTGAGTTAATAGCCAATTTTGTCCATGAGGTTTGTGAAATGACAACACTACCCCTGACATTAACGACATTTTTTAACTGGGTTAGTGAAAAGGACGAATTTGGCAAAAAAAATCCAAACCACAGGTGTTGATTTGCAAAAAAAAAAAAAACTTTTGTACTGAAGTGGCAAACTAGACCAAACCTCAGGGACGAAACTGGCTATTAACTCATTATTTTATTATGGATTCACTTTTTAATTATTTTTTATTGTAAAATCATGTATTATTGGATTACTTTTTGATTTAAAGTTGTATTTTATAGAATTATAGGTTTAACTAGTCAATCCGGTTGAACCGCCCGATGCAACCCGGTTCAACCGGTTAAACCATTTTTTAGTCCAATCCAATATGGTTAAAAAAACAGTTTTTAAAACATTGGTATTAAGTTAAGTGCATTTGCTCACCAACATCTTGCCAAACACATATTCTAGACAATTAATAATCGAAGATCTTCCTCACCTGGTAATTAAGAGGATGAAAATAATATCACTTATAGTTATTTATTGAATTATTCACACGCAAACGTTTATTCTATAAAACTAGCTGATTACCCCGAGATGGTCCCGGGGTTGAAAAATCTAATATTATGACTTAATAAAAAATGATAAAAGAAGAAAACCTGGTTAAAGCATCATTAAGATGCGGACCTTGATCGGTTTATCTGCTTGTACACATGAATCACCATGCGTCTTCTGATATTCATCCATCACCTAATCAACATGTGCATAACGAATTTACTTTATGACCAATTAAATAACATATAAAACCATTTAACTGGTGTTAAAACTTAAAATACAATCTATTATATACATGACATGACCTTTCTTAAGACGGCATATATTAGAAAGCGTGCAATTTTTCACATTGTAATAATTATATAGCAATCAAAATCAGTACATTAACTATCCATTGTGTTGATAACTTAACGTTTATACAGCCAGGGCCAGCCATAGAGCACGATTCTATCATGTCGGACGCCGAAAGATTTCGCATGATCGCCTACATGTTATAAAGAGCATATAAAACCATTTAATTGGTGTTAAAACTTAAATACATCTATTATATACATGACATGACCATGAAACAAAGCTCAAGTTTTGTCAAGGCGTGGCTAACCACCAAAGACAACATCGCATATGAGGTGCAAACAACAACAACAACAACTAAATCGAAAGATCAAAGAAGACCATATCGTTACCTTAAGCGAAATCTGAGTTCAAATCACGGATACCGGCGTATGAGAGAAATCATGGTTCCGTCAGCTTCCTTTAATCACAACATCAATACACCCACAATTAATAAAAAATAAAATCAAATTAAAGTTTATTAATTCAAATAAAAGTCAACATGGAACAACATGCCTAAGCGACTTGATTAAAGATCCACAAGAAACAACATGATTGTCAATTAATGATTACCAAACCAAACCCTCTCTAATGGATCCCAATTTTAGAACTTTCGATGGCAGTAGGTACATACATCACTTTGTTAGTAATTTGATTGATCTTGTTTATTGAACACTAAAAATCAATTTTTATTTGTAGCTGCTACTTGCAAAATGTTAGTCAATATCCATTTGTGTAAGTGTAATGGAGTTTGGTTATTGCAGGTTCATCAATCTGTAGCTTATAATCGTTTAACTAATATTCAACTGTTTTGGGCTGCAGTTTTAATGTTGTTTTCTTGTTTGTGCAGGTTGTCGTAGGGTCGTTGAGGAAACTATATCAAATGGTATGTTTCTTAATTCGTTATTGTAACCATTTTAAATTGTAAATAAAAAAAATATGGTATGTAATGATGTGTTTCAAGTGAAGTGGATCCTTGTCTTGCTTATGACACACATGCCATTGTTAGGAAGGTATAACATGGCTGTAAAATTATATGGCACATATCATGCTATTGTCTTCTAAAATTACATGCCACATATCATGATATTATCTTTTAACATTGTGTTTACTTTTATTTTATGCTGCAAGTTGACCCATTTAGTGCAAATAGCTTTCATCATCAATATCAGTGTTTTGAAAACCGGACCAGCCGGTCGGACCGGAGACCGCAAGACTAGCCGGTCCGATTCATGGTGTTGAACCTGTCCAGCAAGTAACCAGCCGGCCAGACCGGTGACCGGCGGTTGGACCAGAAAGCCAGTGAAAAATAGTGGTCGGACCAGCGAGAGGAAACCGATTTGAAGAACACGAACTGAAAAGCATCACCATTACCACCACTTCCCTGGACCACCATGACCGAGAACTGCTGAAATTGAAGTGAAATCGAAGCTCTTTAGTCGTCTGGTTCCTCTAGACGATTGATCTTGGTGCTGTTTACCGGTAAAGAACGGGGAGATGTGAGAACCTAAGAAAGGGTTGAAACTTGAAACTTTTACCGAAGGAGTAGTGTTTTTATTTTTGTTTTACAAATGAATTATTGAGGAAAGATAAAGTCTATCACTTTAACTTTTACTTCTGAATAAGTATTGTACTTTTCAGGTTTCTTATTTCTCATGAACATATATTTAAATATTTTGTCACCATGTATTTCGTAAATCACAACTCTAAAACACTAGTTATATTATGTATTTATGTTGCAAGCTTACATAGTTAAGTTTTTATATGGTTTCTTAAATGTAAAATATAATGATTATTATATAGTATATTAAATATAATTATATTACCTAATCCGGTTCTTAAAACCGGTCGAACCGGTCCGACCAGTGGACCGGTAAGGAGACCGGTTTAACGTCCGGTCCGGTTCTGAAAACATTGATCAATATAGTTTCTTTTCTTTGTTTGATTTTTTTTCTATGAAATTGTTGTTCATGATCCGAACCCGTTCTATAAAAGTTTACTAGAAATCAATTTAGAAGAAAGTGTAACATCCCGAAAATTAGCCAAATATTTATTTATACAAAAATGACTAGTTAAATTGTGATGAGTGGGTTCGTTACGGGTTTCGACTCCTATGGTTTTATTAAAAGTATTAGAGGGACCCGGTAGTTAGTCTTGATAGATGATTTTGTGAGTTTGGGAACAAATTGCTTATATGTGAAATTATGGGGGTCTGAACGTAAATTTAGTTTTAATACAAGTTAAAGAGGAAAGAACCCTAGGTCATATGACTCCTCCATCGTTGACAAGGTAACCTCCTTTGCGTTCAAACCACATCCAGGTTTTTGTTTTCGCATGGCTTTGGAAGTGTCTTTGATTCGGTCGAAGTCACCAGAGCCGAGAGTGGGTGCAACGGTCTTGTGGTGTTCACGGGTGACCACGGTGTTGATGAGTAAAGAGGAAAAAAGTTACCCCTTGTTGGTTCTATGGAATAGATCTGAGAGGTGATGTGAGAAGAAATGACAAGTGATTGGATCTAAGGTTAACCTGCAAAACAAAACACCGTTAGGCTCGTCACAGGGGAGAGGAAGGGTCTCTCTGTGACCACCCTCCGGCGTGAGAGTAAGTATGGTTTTAAGAAGTGGAAAGTAAGTACCAAAAAGTACAGAAAGTACAAGTTAGTGAAGTTACCAAATGAAGAATTTTGGGAGGTATTTATACTTTCCTGAGTGGGCTTCGGCAGGCCCAGGCCCATGGGCCTTCTGGCCGAAGCTAGACGTTCGGTCTTACCTTAGCTTCGATCCCCTTATGATGGACCAAGCTTCGGTTTTAGAACCTGGTCTTTTGTTCGGGCCCGGCCTTCCTGTGATGGTCCGGGCTCCGGCCTACAACCACATATTCTCTTCAATGAGGGAGGTGGATGTGGTGATTGATGGGGAGCGGCTGTGGTGGTGCCGGAGTCGGTAACGGTGATGGTAGCGGCCGAGGTGTTGATGGTTATGAACGTGAATGAAGGTGGTGGTGGTTCTTTATCGTACGACTTCCGTTCGCGATCAAGGTAAACTTCTAATCTGTTCGTATAGTTGTTTACGCATGGTCTCGGGATGGTTTTGGTTCGGTTCGGTTATGGCTATAGTGGTGGATACCGGTGGCGTAGATGTGTTGTGGTGGCTGTGACGAAGGTTGTGGTCGTGGTTAGTAGTGATGTTTGTGCGGTGGTTGACGGGAAGGTGTACGGTGATGATGGCAGTGTTCGTTGGTGATGATGGTGTAAAGTTATGGTGAGGAAGATGGTTACTAGGAATGAGATTTTTGGTAGATAATTTGCAAGGTATGTTTTGCATGGGGAAATATGATGCATGTTTAGAGTTGGTGTAAGGGTGGTAGTCCATGTTGTTGAAACCGTAAGTGGTTATTAGCTCAAGTGTAGAGAACACTTCATGGAACTTTGGGTGATAATGGCAAGTGACGTACATGCATGTTTAAAGTTCATGGACAATCCTTATTTTATGTTATGGTGAATGGGTTAGAGTTTTGTATAGAGTTTAAGGATGCACTCCAAGACGATTAGCTTGCTGATTTAGAAGCTTCGCAACTGGTGAGTTCTTGAGCCCACTATTTTAATTATTGTTTTTTATAAATATTTTGGGCTGACGTGCATGCTAAACCATTATTTTTATTAAGTCACAAAATATTTTTATCAAGTTATAAATATTTTTGTGTGCGATCGAAATACATATTAGCTCATACATATTTTTTTTGTTGTAAAACGTAAGTGGACGGAATGCGTCTAATGCGTTATTATATGGTTTGAGTTATATGTGTCATTAGAAGTGAGATAGGCCTGCTCTGATTTATGGCATAGTTTGTCATGGTTGTCACATAGTTTGTCTTATGTGTTATTAGAAGTGGGATAGGCCTGCTCTGATTTATGGTATAGTTTTTGCTATGGTTGTCACATAGTTTATGCCTAATGTGCTATTAAACGGTTTGAGTTATATGTGTTATTACATATAAAGTTATAGACTGTTGTTTTGATTAAAGTGTGGCTTAAGTTTTATTTAATAAGCGAAATGCGCTTAATGTCTTGGCCACGTATTTGAAACCTTTCTTCTTAGATCAGACTTTGTCTTGATTGTTACTTGTTTAGGTTATTTGTGTTATGTTTGATGGCTACCTGATATGTCGAACTGAGCTATGACGGAAGTGGGATATGCATGTTCTGATCTCTAGTCTTGGTTTTGAGTCATGGTAGTTACATATTATATTTCTTTTGTGTTATTAGAGGTGGGATATGCCTGCTCTAATATTATAACCTAGCTATGACAGGAAGTGGGATGTGTATGCTCTGATTATTAGTTTTGGTTTGAGTCTAGCAAGCGGAATGCGCTTAGATAGACTTGATTGTACTTTGTGTTTATAGGCGGTATGCGCTTATAATATTTGTTAATTAAAGTTTTGAGATAAATAGGCGGATTTCGCCTATCCTAGACTTTGATTTTTGTTTTGCTTGGGGAAAAACAAATTAGCGGATTGCGCTTATTGTTAACTCTGAGGTTGAGGTATTTTGGTAATTCTTATTTTGACAAAATATTCTTTTATATAAATTTATAAAACTTGAACTCACTCAGCGTAGCTGACTTTTGCATACACGTTAGATTGATTTCAGGTTAATAGAGAGATGGATGGATGACTGCTTGGCGTTGCGAGAAGCTACCTGGCAATTGAAGGCATTTCTAGTTGAAGACAACTTTTGTTTACACATGATAAATTATAAATTCGAGTTACAATTGAATAAATATTTTCATGTGTTTTGTATATCGTATTTTAATTGATTTTTCGTTGCGTACACTTTGATTCAAACATACTCTTTCAAAAGAAAATTTTGCTCATGTTTTTGCATATTTAAGAATTTTAACCCAACTGTTTGACACCGGTTTTGCGGGTCTTACAGAAAGTCTATACGACTTTTTCTAACGGGTCAAATGATATATGTCTAGAGGTGCTTATAGCTATAGAAACTTAGAATGACTTATGTTTTTTTTTAAAATTAAAAGTAACCGCCATAATGGATTCGAACTAGGTTAGGGCTGTACACGAGCCGAGTCGAGCCGAGCCAGGCCCAGCTCGAGCTCGAGCTCGAACCTAAACCGAGCAAGCTCGGCTCGGCTCGTTTTTTTGATCGAGCTGAAAAGTCGAGCTCGAGCTCGGCTCGTAAATTTTCGAGCCGAGCTCGAGCTGGCTCGAGCCAGCTCGATATATATATTTTTTATTTTTTTTACAAATATTTATTAAATAAAAAACAATAAAATTACACCTAATCATGTATATTTTTTTTATTTTTCTAAGTTATGGTTTATTTATCATGTATATTTTTTTTATTTTTCTAAATTACACAAGCCTAAGTCGAGCCATATGTCGAGCCATCGAGCCGAGCCACGAGTCGAGCCATCGAGCCGAGCCACAAGCTGAACACCCCTGGCTCGAGCTCGGCTCGGCTCGAAAACAAAACAAGCCTCTTCGAGCCGAGCTTTTTTCGAGCGAGTTTCGAGCGAGCCTCGAGTCGCGAGCTTTTTGTACACCCCTAAACTAGGTACCTATTGGTTAAAATTGAGGATTTTAACGAGTAGAATACTTTACATCTTTACATATGGGTTCCTTCAATATTTACTTATGGGTTCCTTTCTAGTTTTGTATAACCGAGTGGGTTCCCAGGAACCTTAACACATAAATCTGCCCCTGGTCACCAGGTTGTTATTAGTTTGGGTGAATTGTTCTGTTGGATTGAAGTAGCTTAATTATACTTTTCATATTTTAGTTCAAGTTTCTTTTGATATTGTAGTCATCCATGGAAGATTATATTCTTGGTGTACCAGATCTCAGCAGTGGCATTTCAAGGTAATTTACTACCAATCTTGCAAACTTTATCTTACGAGAACATAAGTACCACATAATTAAATTGATTTGGTTGGATATTTAGATAATTAGAACTGAACATCGAATTAGTGTTGGTGTAAACTTTGATCCATTTGTTTATTGGAACAACAAGGTAGTTTTCTGTAACGAGTCAAGCTTTTATTATTTTTGTATTCTTATTACACTTTACATTTGTAACCAAATTGGTTTTGTAGTCTGTCTTGTAAATACTCCAAGTTTAGAACATGTGGCAGATGTACAAGTACGAGGTTGTTCGTATGGATGACTTAGTTGAAGATATGCTGAGCTGCAAGAGGTTTTATCTTAGTAGTCGCTTGCAGAAACCTGTATGTTTTCTCATATAATTGTTAATTGCCAGCTGCATGTTCTTATCATTTTTTTTATTTGATATAATTTTGGGGTAAATGCGTGGGTTCATGCAATCAAAGAAATCGGGAGATTGTGAATTGTTCCAGCCGATTCCTTCCACTCCAAGTCTCCTAGGGCCCAATCAAGGCTCAATTAGAATAGATCTATTCTGGTGTTTCATGGCTAAGTCCATAACTTTTAAACTATAACGTTTTATAAATTACAATTATACTGTTGAGACGAGCTTGTTTTTTCTCTACGTGTTGACCTAAGTTTCATTAAAAACAGAGCAGGGTCAAACATATATTATATTATTATAAATTGTGTCCTATAATACTAATTACTTGCTTAGATCTCACATCTCAAATAATCATGCTATGGTAACTAATTTTACACAACCATTTCATAAGTTATAGGTATGTGTTATCAATCAAGAACTCGTTTCCTTTACCAATAAATATGAACTAAGACAATTTATTTATATAACCAAAACGGTATGTTACAGAGGACAGAAAACTCTATTTGGGTGAATTAATTAGTAGACACAAAATAAATGTTGCATCAATTCAAGAGACAATGGCAACAGATGGTAGCAAAATTCAGATAAGTAGGTTTTGGAGTAGGCGAGAGATGGAGTTTGAATGGGTAAATTAAGAAGGAAGGCTACGGGATTGTTGTGTGTTTGGGATCCTAAGTGTTTCCAGTGGAATGATATTGTTCGTCATAGGAATTTCTTGGTAATATCGAGATCAATATCACAGGGGAACGAGAGTCTTAGCGTATGCACCACAGGGTGTAGGCGCTAAGATGTTTATAAAATTAATGGTGACAATGGTGTGAAGACTCGGATAATACAATGGATTGTTATGGTAAGGTGCTGGGAAATTTGGAAAGCACGTAGTGAAGTCGTTTTTTTTTTTTTGGAAGAGGCTGGATATGGAACGTGTGTTGGGAGAAATTCAAACCAACTATTGTATTACAGTGGAAGCATTGGGGGCAGCAGGAGGTGGTAAATTGAGAGAGTTGGGCATCATTTAATATCTAAAATCTTAAATTTAGCAATGTTTTTTTTTTTTTTGACAATGTAATGCAAGTGTGTTTAGCAACTTGCTAATACGTGCGTTGTAAATATTCTTTGGTGATGAATAAAACATCTTTTCGTTCAAAAAAAGTCAGCAATGGGATATTGAATCATATTTTATAAGCAAGAGGCGAGTGTTATAAATATTTAGCAAAAAAAAAGAAATAGGTCAAACGGTTTAAAAGTAAGCAACTGATGGTCAAGCATTTACAACCGACAAATTTGTGTTATTTAAGGAAAAATTGATCACCTTTTCGGTTTCGGTAAACATTTTCGTAATTATATTTAGTCTACTAATTATCTATGACAATAAAAGAAGTGTCTGCAGGTGACAAAACCTGTTATGATCCACCAAAAAAAAATTACCTACTTCGACCTATACCCAACCCACAACCAGTTTGTCCAGGGGATCCAAATCTTTTCTCAAGCTTGGAAATGACATTGCAGATGTTACTACCTAACATTATCATTTATCTATAATATCAAATATCATATTCCTTCTAAGAAGGTTGTCCATGAATTTTATATGCCCTGCCTAAGGTTCCACTTCCCCTGAGTTACAAAAGTTTATAGCATAAAATTCAAAGCTTAAAGCAATGAATTAGAACCAACCTCTGTCAATCTTTCCACATACGAGTAAGCATGTGTATGCATATAAAACTACAAGTTCTTCCAATTTTGAGACATACAATCGACATTTTGGTCATTGATCAAGAGCTTCATTCCATTGTAACAAACCAATGCCCTTTCATCTTTTAACGCTGCTAAACCAAAAAGGATATTACAAAAAGAACTTTTAGTTCGTGACTCGTGAGTTACGGAACTAGAACCCATACCACTTTTATGGGAAGGGTAATGGGTAAGAACATATCAGTATGGGATACAATAATTTGATTCAGGTCATAACCGGCTTCGACAAACAAGGATGTGGGTCAAAACATGTCGTTTTCAAATTGGTCAATTTGGCCCTTTATAATAAATATGAAATTAAAACATCTTCTAGCAATGTGAACCAGGATACAAGTTAACATTTTGACCACTTTCATTCAAAAAAAAAAGATGAGATCTTCAACTCCCAAGACTTTGGAATAGTCTTTGGAAACTAATGGGTTCAAGAATAAGACTAAAACACAATACCAAAATCAATAGCAAAACCTTGTATGCATCAAAATAAGATACATCAGCCTTTTTCATATCATGCAAATCAAAATATAATCCAACATATCAAAGAAATTGAATATCTAGATGTTGGATCTGCATTTTAGTGTGGTCAAACTTCAATTCCAATAGTAGCAACACTATATTCAAGTTTAACAATACCAAAGAATGTTATGTATGACGTAAAGCTAGATAATCTATTTGATTTTTAGGGAAAAGAAATTTGTATGATGTAAAGCTAGATGCCATCTTTCAAACATAAGATTTAATTAGATGAGCACCAAATCTTGACCTATGAATGTTTCTATCAAGCACCTCATGACAAAAACAATAACCAGTGTATTATAGAAGACAAACAAAATACAAACAAACAAAAGACAAAACAAGTTTTCTTACCCAATAGTCATTTCCACATTAGGTGAGGCACGATCAACCGGAAAGAGAATTCGCTGAATATCCAACACCGCATCCTCTCCATACGAAAATATCCTCACACATTCTGACACAGGCGATCGAGCCATGATGAGCCTCACAAAATCCATCTCGCCCTCTTCATTTCTAACGTTTTGCATCTCAAATAGATGCAAACTTTTCAACAATATACCCGAGCTATCAAAAGTTCCAGGGGAATATATCGGATCAACAACGATCGTGGGATCTAAACTCTGCACAGGTGTTCATATTACTTATATAAATGTACTTTTACATGTCACAAAAAGTAGGATGAATAGGGTTGTTTTCCATCTCTAGCTTAAACGTCTCCAAGATTGGGGAGCTTCTCATCAGAAAATAAAGTAAGGGTAGCCCCAGCGTTTCTCTGAAAACCATCCTACGAATAGAGATTTCTTTTAGGTGTAGTAATGACTGCCTACAACAAAATCCTTGAACCACAACCAGAAAATAAAGATCAATTATAAGCAAAAGATATAAACCCAAAGTTGAATTAGTTAAATTCCTTACGTTGATCAATAAGAAGTAAATTGACTGGTATTCAATTCCGGCTAAACATGCAAACAGATCTTGCAGGGTGGAATCATCATCATCTTCAACATCTGGCGTTTCTTACACCAAGTTAATATACTAAGTACATAACGGAGTCCATGAGGATCACTATTTTTGTAACACTCTAAATTTACATTTATGATGTTAAAGGGTTTTTATGACATAATTTGTATTAGAGGGATTAGAGTGTAATATTGTATTCTATATATAACCATGTATATTCAGCAAATATAATCACAATCTAATGGACCTTTACCAAAAAGATCGACTAACTCCCCTGCTCTCATTGTCATAACTTCTTCTCCATTCACTCTTATTGACTCTTGCTTAATTGACCAAGACCCCGGGTGGAACAACATATCGACACCCTTCACCACCCAGTCAATGCTTTGTTTACTTTAGATGTAGCAGCAAATACATGTAGTTATTGGAGCAAAGTGAATGCTTTATACAACTATAATCGGGTTGTCCTCTTGGTTATGTTTTCTTGCTCATATGCTGGGATAGGCACAACTGGAATACCCGACACCTTTAATCCAAGCTCGCTTAGATATTTGACCACCTGATTCTTCAATTTGTTGAATTGTTCTTCTGAAAACAAAACAATATCAACCAACAATGCAAAAGTAAGCTAATTAAGATAATATCCAATTGGTAATTAATTAACTTCCAAAATAATACAAACACATACCTTAATGAAACAACAAATCAATTTTTTAACACCTAATGCTTTTGTAACCAAGCATTCTTCAAGAAAATCTTGAGTAATGTGTGTAGACTTGAAGTTAACACTACAGTCTATGACTATTAATGCAATATCTGTTAAGGAAAGGCCAGATATAAGATTTGTTATATCTCTATTAGGCTCCATGAAATTGTATTTATTGGATGAGCTGGTGAGGATCCTAAATGTGTTTCAAAATTCTCCATTTGAGCAATAACTCCATTTTCTTCAATCAAGCTATCGATAGTAGTAGTCTTTCCACTTTTCTCTTTTCCGATACCAACAATTAGACTCTACCTTCATCTGAAAATAAAAATATAAATATAAATGGTTCACAAATCTTATCATATTCGTATATACAACTGTTCAATTTACAATTCTATCATGTTCAAGTTCGATAAATTTAGGCCACCTACACTAGTCAAGATCAAGAAAGAGGGTGTCACTAGAAGTTTAGTTGTTTGCCTTCATCGCTGATGGGTTGGGGTTGCACAAAACACAGGGACGTAATCTGTGGGGGATAAAGAAAATTGAGGATGCGAATGTTGCTTAGGGTATGATTTTGGAGTGAAAAGGCCATTATGCCCCCACCCAAATGTTGGTCGCTATCTAACAAAACATATTGACAGTGTTTGGTCCAGTAACACATGTTTGAACAGGTTTGGTGAGAGAAGGTGACTCGATAGCATTGGCCCTAGTTTCAGCAGCAATTGTTCAATTTCAAGTTTGATAATTTTCAGGTCACTTATACTAGTCAAGTTCAAAAAAGAAGGTGTCACCAGAAGTTTAGTCAAATGCCTTCACCTCCAATGGGTTAGGTTTCCACAAAGCACATGAACGTAATAGGGGGGTAAGGAAAATCGAGAATGATGATGTTGATTAAGGTATGATTTTAGGGTGAAAAGACCAATATGCGAACACCTCAACATTCGTCGTTAGGTATCTAACAAAGCAAGCTGGCGGTATTTTGAGCCAAACATGTACAAACTGAGTTTTTCAAACCGAACTAGTTTTTTTCAACAGAAGCAATTTTTTGGTGGAAAAAAAAAATCAGTTTTTTAGCTGGTTTTAAGGGGTGAAGATCCGAACTAATACAGATCGTTTTCGATCAAGTTTCAAACCGGATATATAAAAAAACTGATTTTTTGTGTTTATTAAACAAAAATTAAAATGAAGGTTAACTAAAAAATTACTTTATTTATACTTAAAAACTTAAACATTAAAAAAACATAAAAAATAAAATACATAATTTTTTTTCTCACTAATATATAGGAAAAATGGCAAAAAAACACAAAAAAGCGGTACAAATGGTAATATTACCATTTTGTAACGGTTAGTTAAAAAACCGGATTTTTAGTCGTAAAAAATGGTTTTTTAATAATGATTTTAAGATCGGTTTAAGATTGGGGGATAGGGCAACTAGTACAAAACTTTGCGGTTTGAGCCCGGGTGAAACTGGTTTTTTCTAAGCCATTTTTTAAATCAAAATCAAGTTTTTTTCCGGAATTTTTATTTGATCTTGTTTTTATACCCACAGTTAGCCACGGGCGAATGTTTGAACATATTTGGTAAGAGAATGAGTCAACTAGGGAGTATAATAGATGATGGTTTAAAATTTTTCGTATGGAGTATAATAGTAGATGATGGTTTAAAATTTTTCGTTTAGTTGTAAACAACTAAGATGCTTCTAGGATTAGCGGGCACCGATTACAAAGAACCAGCATGGCTGCAAGTAGTTGGTTTGCAGCCTTTGCAGCTCGAAGGCCATTTCCTTAAAACATGAAGTTGAAGGAGAACTTAGTTCTGAAGTGTGAGAATAAATGAAATGTCTTTGGTTAGTTCAAGCAAGTGGAGTGTGTAAAAAAAGAGATTGTTTGGCCAATCTTTTTATAAAGAAGAAAACCTCAAACCCTAGAGGGCTTGATTGACCAAACAATTACAATAGTGTTTTATTGTTTGGGCCTTGTTAGCTAGTTTAGCCCAATATACTACCTTCGACATCATTTTCTATTTTAGGGGTTGTTTGGCAAGTGCTGAACCAGTAAGAGGTCTAAATGGTTAAGAGGGTCTGAACCAGTAAGTGCTGAACCAGTAACCTGGTGTCTGGGTAAACCACTAAATAATTGTATAAAATTACTATTTTACCTCTCACCTTATTTTTATAAAAATATAAAAATCACACACAACACACCATACAAAGAATCTTTTCTTTTTCTTTTACCTGCCTACTTTTTCTTCCCCACACACACTTGCTTTCTCTTTCCCTTTCCCCTGTTTCTTTTCTTTCTTTTTCTTAAATCAATTCCACACACACATGCGATCCCCCCCCCCCCCCCACACACACCTGCTCTCTCTTTCTATGTTTCCTTTTCTTTCTTTTTCTTAAATCAAACACACACACAAACAGAGAAGTAGAGAGAGATGGGAGTGATGGACGAGCAGGAGGAGACGAGAGCAGAGGAGAGGACGAAAGGTCGGTTGGTGGTCGGAACAGAGAGGAGGAAGGTTGGGGGGTCGGAGCAGAAGGACTATATCTTTAAATATGTTCTTCATTCCCTCACAAGTTTGAACTTAAAACGCAGAAGTCGCCTGTTTATCACCGACAACATGAAAAATACTTATTTGAAACTAAGGAATGAGATATATCTCTCATAACAATAATCAAGTAACCAAATATTAATCTTAGAAAATAACATAAAAATTGGTAAAATTTTATGAAGAAACTCAATAAATTACAAAAAAATTAGTTGATAATAAGGTAATCAAATATTATGTATGTAAACACAAAAACCTGCGTATAAAGTTTGTTTTTAATTTCATAAGTTAAAAAATAAAAATTTAAATTTATAATTCAACTAATAAATGGTAAATTTGTAGTTAGTTAGCCTATGCATCAAAGTATGGTTGGGTAGGCTTTTACAGGCCTTTAAGATGATCGTATACTTTTCTGTTTGTTTGTTAGTTTAGCCTCACACCAACACATGACAATGTACTTTTTTGTTTGACAAAATTGCAGAAAACGTCCTTTATGTTTACCCAAAATTGCAGGTTTAGACCTTTAACTTTAAAAGTTGCAGGATACCTCCTTTATCCAACTTTTGGTTGCAGGAAACATCCTTTACACTAACGCCGTTAGTGTTTGTCGTTAACTCCCCCTCACATGCCAAGCATGTGAGGGTATTTTCGTCAATTTGTATTTAAAGGACCTTTTCTGCAATTAAAACAAAAATAACATGTGATAATGTTAAAAAAGTTAGGCAATGAGGGACCAATTCTGCCAAACATTTAAACTTTTAAACCAACTCATCCTCCCTCTCCTCTTTTCCTCGATTTTTCCGGCGAGAGGATTCCGGTCACCAGATTTTCATTCCGGCCGACCCAAAACCCAAGAATAACAAAGTTTAATTCGCCTTTAATACTCCCAAAACGTTTCTTCTGCTGTTCTTATTTAATTTCTAGTCTTATTAACACATTAAACGCTTTTTAAACGAGTTTTTAATCGGATTTAACAAGAGTCTGACATCCAATTATCTGGACTGTAGAACACCGACAATACTCGATTCCGGTTTGACGCCACCATTGATTCCTTTAAATCCGACAATAATCGGATTTCCGGCTTCCGACCACCGCCACCATCTGTCGCTAGATAATAGAACCTGTCACTTATTATTGCCATTATTTTTATTCAAACCATTCTTTTAGTATGGGGAAGTTTATTATGTTCACTCGCTCAGTTTGATTGATTAAAAACAGTTGATCTATGTTTAATGATCTTAATTTTTTCTTTTTTTTTAGAAATCAACTAGTAAGAGGGGATAAAGTATACAACACACTGACATAACATCAAATGGGACAACAGACTTTAATCAAATATTCCAATCTCAGCAACTCAACCATACATAACAGTATCCGAACAGCTTTTCTGGAGGATCGGATATACAACAGTCACCTTATTACATGTCACCATTCAAGTAAAAAAGATCAGGGTCAAAGAAACACTAGAGTGCCGCTATGCATTCAATCTCAATCCTAGCATCAAGCGGTAACGCTGCAACCTGGTATGTGGATCGTGCAGGAGCTGGTGCTGGGAAATCTGCAAAACACCATTTAGAAAATAAAATTATATAGCTTTTGTTTCGGGTTTCACCCTTTCAGGGTGGTTCAGTCTAATTTGCGGTATTACGCTCGGACCTGCAACTCCCTTTTTCGAACTCTAAAACATCATGTAACTCCAATTGTTTGTTGCCGTTTTGTTGTTTTGGTGTCTAGGATCAAAAGCCCTCTAATACGGGACGCTCATAAGGCCTAGATCGAATTGTTGAATTTTGGTTTAGGGTTAGGGTTCATATGTTGATTAGGGAAGAAGATGACGAAAAGGTCCTTTGATTCTGAATTCTTTGACAAGTTTAGTCCCTCCTTTATTGTTATGTTGTTATTTTTGTTTTAATTGCAGAAAAGGTCCTTTAAATACAAATTGACGAAAATACCCTCACATGCTTGGCATGTGAGGGTAACTTAACAGCAGAATTTAACACCGTTAGTGGTAAAGGTCGTTTTATGCAACCAAAAGTTCATTAAAGGATGTTTCCTGCAACCAAAAGTTGGATAAAGGAGGTATCCTGCAACTTTTAAAGTTAAAGGTCTAAACCTGCAATTTTGGGTAAACATAAAGGACGTTTTCTGCAATTTTGTCTTTTTGTTTTTTACTTTAGTCTCATACATGGTTGTAGAGCTCGCTATGCGCTACCAACTCGGCCGACTGGGGAGTTGCGAGTACTCGGCCTAGTCGGGCGAGTACTCGGGGGGTCAAATCGGCCTATGCGGGGTGTACTCAGAATATTCAGCTAACTCGGCTATACTCGGTATCCCACCCTGTAGCAAGTACTCAGCGAGTAATCGGTCAACTCGGACGACTTTTGCAACTATGGCCTCACACCAACCCAAAACTATATCTTTAAATATGTTCTTCATTCCCTCACAAGCTTGAACATAAAACGCAGAAGTCGCCTGTTTATCACCGACAACATGAACAATCTTTATTTGAAACTAATTTATGTTCTATATTCTTCTCCTCATACACAAATCCATGTAAAATAATTTTGAAGGGTCAAAGTAAAAGAAAATTACAAGTTGTAAATCCAACCAATAGTAAAATATGGCAGGATGGAGGGTCAATGGACCCTCCTTTGGTTCCGTCCCTACTTATAACGATATTTTTCTAAGCTTTAAAAATCTCACAAGTAAGCTTACCTCTACAAAGTCTGTTGCTCGAAAAACTGTTTAAGGATTTAGCACGCATCATATTTGTTGAGTTGTGTCTTGAGGAAGTAAAAAAATGGTAATAGGCCTGGGATCCACTTCAATGAGGTTGGGTGGACGAACATGGGAAATAATCTAAAAATCTGAACAGGAAAAGTTTACACCAAGCTACAATTTAAAAACCACTGGGATTCAATGAAGAGGGATTTGAAGTCATACGATCGTTTAATGTGAATTGGATCCGGGCTTGGATGGGATCTCATAAAAAAGAAGATAAAGCAACGAGTGAGTGGTGGGATGAAAAAAATATATGTAACGTTTGATCAATTAGTTTCTTCACAATTTTATTGTAATTGGGTACTAAAATATAGTTTTCTTTAATATACAGGCAAATTCGAGCTTGCAAAATTCAAGGACAAAAATTTGGAGATGTATCACATGTTTTATAAACCTCATCAATTGCAAAATGAAAACCGTCCAAGTGATGTTCAAGACAAAATTTGTGTTATAGATGTAGAAGAGAAGGCATATAGCAATGAAGCGAGCTTAGGTGATGATGCGGAAATATTATTTCTAGAAAGCACTTTGGTTTAGATGAAGAAGATACAAAATGGTGCTCATGCCCGCTCAAGCCGAGGAAAAAGTACAACTTCTTTATTTGAATTGAAACTTGACATTGTTCTTGAAGCAACTTCCACACGAAGCACACCAAGCATTCCAATACCTTTCGCATCAGAATGTATGGATATCATTTCAAACTTGCTGAGTTTTTAACGAGGTTCGATATCTTATAACAAGGCACTACGAATCTTTTGGAAAAGGGAGGAAAGGGAAAGCTTTATGTAACCGCCAACTACTATCGACAAGATTAACTTTAAATAGCTGCAAATGAAATATCTAGATCAGCCAAAGAAAACCCTTAGAAATCTAAATGTTATCATAGAAGTCTCTATAAACCATTATACAAAATCAGGCATCAATTTGCTAGAATTCGAATGATCTAATAGACAACTAGTATAAATAGGGTTTGCTAGTCATTTGTAAGACACCCAAGTTTCCAAATTCCAAGATCGCAAAACACTTACAATTATGTGCTTAATTCATACAATCCATCTTTATTGTGAACTAGTGGGAATGCCCGCACATTGTGGCGATATTTATGTTTTTGTGGTACGTGACATGTTTCACGTAGTTTATTTCTAATATCAATTTGCTATGAGAAGAGTAAGTGGGTATAAAGCAAAGAATTGACATAGAAACAACCATATACAAATGGTAGACGACATTTTTATGTAAATATTTTTTCCAGTAAGCTAAATCTTACGAGCAGTCATATTACTAGAATAATACAAAATTGTAATTTAAGAGAACTAAAAGAAAGATTTACCTTTTCAAGTGTATGAATGCCCATATACATATATATACATATCGTAACAATAATGAAGTAATCAAATATTAATCTAAAAATATAACATAAAATTTGGGTAAAATTTTATGAATAAAAAGTTAAATTACAACAAAAAAAAACAGTTGATAATAAGGTAATCAAATATTATGTATGTAAACATAAAACCTGCGTATAAAGCTTGTATTTAATTTCGTAAGTTAAAAAATAAAAACTTAAATTAATAATTCAATCAAAAAATGGTAAATTTTGGAGTTAATTTCACAGATGGTCCCTAAGGTTTGAAAATATTGCTACTATGGTCCTTGAAACTTAAAAATAGCATGGATGATCCTGGGTTTAAGTGAGTTGTTACTTTGATGGTCCTTAGCCTTAACGCCCGCCTAATCTGTCTGTTAAATGTCATCACACGAGGGTAATATAGTCAATTTAGGTCTCCACTCCACCTCACCACATGTCAGTACCCTATTAATCCTATTTTCCCTCCATTTCTTCACATTTCTCTCACAATCCCTCTTCACATTCCTCTCTGCAATCTTGGCGATTTCGATCGATCTACATCACAAATGGGGTGGAACATCAGGGACAAGTATGATGAGTTTGATCTTGATCTTGAATATCGTAAGTATTCAACCTTCATAACGTCTTAAAAAGATGAAAATTTTGTAACCCTAGAAATTACATCTTTGTTTTATTTAATCTCTTAATGTAACAGATGGCGTCCCTAACGAGTTCACTGCGAAGCTACATTATGGTAGGGAGTTCAAGTACTTTCCTGGAAGAAGGTATGTTCATGGTAGTTCTATTTACATAGATAAGCTGGACACAGATGAGTTTTCAGTTCATGAAATTGACTGGATGATGCGAGAGTTAGGTGAATTTAAAGAAGGTGTCAAACTTTACTATCATTATCAAATACATGGAAAAGACTTGGACACTGGTTTAGCAACTTTAGGCAGCGATTTAGATGTTGTCAATTTTGAAAAATGTGTTGGGGAAAATTAGGTTATTAACTTTTTCATTGAGAGCAATGACACTAAGGTTGATACTTATTTGAAATCACCAGAAGGTTGTAAAGTAGTTATTGAGGAATTAGAGGATGTGGAGGGTTCAGGTCAGGTAGCCAATGTTCGTAGACAAAAGTTAATCCCTAGGCAGAGATTGTTACTTGAGTATTGGAGTAGTTCAGGTTAGGTAGCGAATGCAAATGAAGGTTTGAATGGTAATGAGGGTGGGATTATCAATGATCGAGGGTGGGAATGTCAATGAAGGTGGGAATGTCAAAGAGGGTTTAAATGTCGATGAGGGTGGGAATGTCAATGAGGGTGAGAATGTCAATAAGGTTGTTGATAATATAGACATTGAATTGACTTTTCTAGAGAATACTCACCAGGAGATGTGAATGTTAATGTTCATGAGAAGGAGGTATGTATGGGAGACAATGGGCATGAAGTTCCTAAGAATGACACTAATGCAGTTGTTAATGAGAATGATGCTAATGCAGATGTCAATGATAATGATGCTGATGTAGATGTTGAGGATGACAGTGAGGGTGATGATTCAGAAGATAGTGATTATTTGGTTGACAAGGATAATGAGGTGGAAGAGATGGAAGTTGATATGAGGGATTTCAATTATCTCATGCTTGGAATATTTGAGGGAGTACTTAATGAAGAGAATTGTGATTTCATCAACTGTAAAAGATCCTGTAGGGGGGACTGGCTCCTAGGGAAACAAACATCTTGGAAGAAATCAAGTCTGAAGCAGCACATTGCATAGTCAAGTGGAATGGTGATACCAAGTATCATGTTACAGGTCAGTCCAGGGAACAATATGTTGTTGATATTGTTGAGAAGGAATGTAGTTGCAGGAGGTGGGAATTGACAGGAATCCCCTATAAACGTGTTATGGCTGTGAATTGGGACATGGCTCTAAATGGATAGGAGGTTGGACCACCAGAGTCATGGGTGAATAGGTGTTACTGGTTGGAAACTTGGAAGGAAGTTTACACCCACAAGATTGGCCCAACAAATGGTCCTAACATGTGGCCAAAGTCCTAATGATGTCCCACAACCTTGACTCTACCACTCTTTAGGAACCTAATTAGCAGACCAAAAAAGAACAGGAGAAAAGACCAGGTGGAGATCCAGGATCAGCTAAAAAAAGGGGGGAAACCAGACTTAGGAAGCATTGCAGAATAAGATGGAGAAGAAAGGGAAACTGACTAGGAAGGGGAAGAGTGTCCAATGCGGGGTTTGCAAAGGTAAAGGGCACAATTCAAGAACTTGCAAAAAGAGGAAAGTTAAAAAGGCTAGAGTTGGTGGAGGTGAACAAGCTGCTGATGCTTAGCTGCTGATGGGTCAATGCTGTTGTTGGGTCAACTGTTTTGTGTTAAACTGTCTTCTTATGGTTGTATTTTGAAACTACCTTTTATGTTAAACTTTTGGTTGTAATGTTAAACTTATGTGGGTCAATGTCTTATGTTAAACTGTTATGGTACCCACCTTTTGCTAGACAATATGTAATAATAAGTTATGGTATGAATGGTCATTTTGGTATCTTATGTTATGAATGGGTCAATATGGGTCATTGCTGCTGTAATGGGTCATTGATGGTAACTTATGTTGTGAATGGGTCAATATGGGTGATTGCTATGTTATGGGTCATTGCAGTTGTTAAAATGCATTTGCAGGTTGATGTTGCCGTGTTTTGGACAATATGGGTTATTAATGTTGCTGTGTTTTGGTAGGTTAAAACGGGTTATTAATGCTGCTGTGTTTTGGACAATATGGGTTATTAATGCTGATGTATTTTGGCAGGTTAAAATGCATTCAATATGGGTCATTCATGCTGCTTGTTACCACCATTGAATTCACTGCAACTTCAGCAGTTAATGGTCACATACTTTTGCAGAATGAATTGAATATGGTAGGTAAACATTGACTAGAAACCACTAAAAATACATTCAATACCACTTGAAAATTTGCATTCAATACACCTTTCAACATTAACATATTACATTAACATATTTCAGTACAAAACTTGTCCAAAATACATATACTGGACAATAATTTGATTACATAGACTTAATAATAGTTCCATTATGCAGCTAACATTGTAAATTGTAGCCCTAATGCTATCAACAACACAATGATCAACCTATTCTTCAAATGAAGTTTTTTTTGGTTCATCTCTTTCACCTTCAATTCTGTTTCTTGCTCTCAAAATGCCAGGGATAACTTGAACAGCTCGTGCGCACATAAGTGGGTCAACCCAACCTATAAATCCATGACAAGTTTCCTGCTGTACAGAGTAAACAAGTATTAGAACCAAAATCAAATCTTGATGGTAGAGCAAAATACTTACCGGATCTGGACACACGAAGAAACGACGTCCTGGGTTGTTATCAGTTCAGGAGGTACGGACAACTGCTATTTGACCACACGGACAGGTTGCCATTACAAGACTTGTGATGAAGAAGAAGAAAGATGAAGAAGAGGGAAAGAAGTAGTTAATTTCGAGGGAAAATAAGAAGGGTTGGTAGGGTTTTGCTATTTTAATGGGAAAAAACAACTGAAATTACCATTTTACCCTCACATGATAACCACGTGAGGGTTTTTAACGGCCGGAATGGACGCCCGTCCATATCAGGGACCATCCGAGTACCAAAGATATACTACTGGGACCATACGTGTTATTTTTTCACGCCTACGTAAATTGATTTTAGTTTTTTTTCGTTTTTTATACATTGATATTCTCCAATAGTAGTTGACGTGGTTTTATGACCATACTGCAACACTAGGGCTTAGAGGGTGTTTGGGATTGAGGTTGGAAATGCAAAAGTGCTTTTAGTTAGAAGTGCTTATTGGCTTATGACTTTTTGAAAAAGGAGTTTTAAAAAAAGTGTTTGGATTAACTTTTGTGATGAGAAACGTCATAAAGTCAATAAATTGTTTTTTAAGTGTTTCGCTTAACTTATTGTGAATATTGGTTGTATGGGTGGTAGATTTGTAATTTTTATCCAAAAGCCAAAAGTCAGGATTTCTAACTTCTCAAAAACAATTTTTTTACTCTTAAAAGTCAAAAGTGAAAGTGTTTTTGGGTTACACAAATAACTTATTGACTTATTGTAGTATTTTTTAACAGTTAACATCTCCACCTAATATTCACCCTTATCACCTATGAGAAGATTCGAACTCCTGACCTCACCTTCTACACCCTCACACTCTCTAAGATCATGTGTAGTGGTGGGGGGTTATGGGGGGGTTGTAGGATTAAAATATTAAAAAGTAATAAAAGTGGGGTTATGTAAAAAGAGGGTGTAGTGGGAAGGGGGTTATGAGGGGGGTTATAAATGATTGGTAATGATTGGTTAATTATTGTTTTTTATTTAAATAAAGAATATTAAATACTTAATATTTCATTAAATATAAAAATAATAATAAAAATAAAAATTTGTCATTAAATATAGAAAACTTACAAATACTAAAAAAAATTACAAATACTAAAAAACAACAAATACTTAAAAAAAAGTTACAAATACTTAAAAACCTACAAATACTTAAAAAACCTACTCGTCGTCGTCGTCTCCTTCTTCGTTTTCTCCTTCTTGTTCTTCTTCTTCTGCTTCTTCTTCTCCTACTTCTTCTTCTTCTTCTTCATCATCTTCTTCTTCTTCTTCTTGGTTGTGATGAAGCGGGCGAATCGACCATGCTTCCTCCACCAAATCCGCCTTCAACGCGTTATGTATCTCCTTGGAACGCAACATGGCACTGTTTTGGAATCTCTCCTCCTGTGTCGCTTGCGTCCCTGGAACATCTTCTTCTGCAAAATAGTTTGGGCATATTGCCTTTCCTTCGTCTTCAAGTATCATATTATGCATTATGATACAAGCATACATCACCATTCTAATCCTTTCTTTTTCCCACACACGACAAGGATTTCTAACAAAATGCCATCGTTGTTGTAGAACGCCAAAACACCTCTCGACGTCCTTTCTTGCAGACTCATGAGTTCTTTTAAAATATTGCCTTCTTTCATCTGTTGTCTGACTAAACGTTTTGACGAGCATTGAATACTCCGGATATATACCATCCGCCAAGTAGTATCCATGCTCGTAGTAATTATTATTTGCATAAAACCCACATTTCGGTATTGTTCCGCCAATGTAAGACTCTAGCAATGGCGAAAACTGAAAAGTATTTATGTCGTTCATACACCCGGCGAGACCAAAGAAGGCCGACCAAACCCACAGGTCGTGTGAGGCAACTGCTTGTAAAACCAACGTTGGTCCCTTTTGGTCACCGCGTGAATGTTGACCTCGCCATGCGGTTGGACAAGCATACCATCGCCATTGACGACAATCTATACTACCAATCATACCGGGTAGTCCATGTTTTTCTAAATGCCTTTCATATAGTTGTTGAAGGTCGCTCCATGTCGGGTTTCTCAAGTATCTTTTTCCATATAATTGGCATATACCTAAAAAAAATCAAATGTATATATAAAAAATATGTACATACTATATGTATATATATAAAAAAATCATATGTATATTTGTAAATACCGTAGCAGAAATACTCCAAAGTATCGCGTGTGGTTTTCTCCGCCATCTTCAAATACTCATCATTGATATCGTATGTGTTCCCGTAGGCGAGTACACGTATTGCGGAAGTCACCTTTTGAATTGCGGTGAATCCTAAACACCCTCTAGCGTCGGGTTTTTGCTTAAAGTAGTCATAGGCGGACTCTAAATCTTGCGTGATGCGCAAAAATAAGTTTTTACTCATCCTAAATCTTCGCCTAAACATACCAGGGCCGTATACCGGATTCTCATTGAAATAGTCATTCATCAAACGGTCATTGGCGGCTACACGGTCTCGCTCTATGTATTGCCTAGACAATATCGGCCGTGGGGGGGGATTATTTATAAGATGCATCGCGCTAGTCGCTAGCGTAGCCGCACTCGTAACGGCTTCTTCCTCTTTCGCGCCGTCATCGCGAAAAAACTGGTTATATAGATCGATAAACGAATCTTCGGAGGGAGGAGACGACATTTTGGTGAATTCTTTGTGTGTTGAAATTTTGTGAGTTGTAAATATGTATTGTATGTGTGAATGAGTGTGTGTTTGTATTGTATGTGTTGTAGTATAACACACATATATATATATAGATATTTAGAAGTGATTTTTTTTTTTTTTTTTAATGGAATATAGCCGTTGGATAAACGGTCACTTTGACCAAACCATTCGCACAACGCTGTTATGGAGACAACGGCCAGACCTCAAAACGGGCTATAGCGCCCCGGGGGGCGGTGTACCCGGGCGCTATAGCCTGAAAACGGCGCTATGGTGGTTCCACTACACAAGGCCTAATACTAGTTAACCAAACTAAGTAACAATCTAGATTCATGTATAATAAATGAGTGGGTCATAAAGGTAAAGGGTATAAAAATCAACAACATATATTCTTAACTTGAAGAGCCTACTGATCTTGATAAAAAAAAAAATATATATTAATAATAATAATTCCGGTCATCGTTAATGGATACGCCTACTGCACCACAACCACCATCTTCATCAAACACTCGTCGATCGCCTCTTCGTTACTTCTATTGCAACTGCTTCAAACGCTGTTGTCGTTGTTTCTGCTGCTTCTACTCTTTCCCTTAATTTTCTTATTTATAGGTTTAATTTAATTTAACTAAACCCAATTCACTTCTTTCCAATTTATACATCATCATGATGATGCATTTAAATTAATTTAGAACTAATTACACGGTTATTACATGTGGTTTACCCGTTTTACCATTTTCATTTCTATTTGTTTATTATATTACTTTTCATGACTGTCAAATTACGTTAAAACCGCGGTTAGTACCTTAACTGTGGGTACTAACTAACGGTGAACTCATTTGTAAAAGTCGGTACCAATGATGTAATTTTTAGTAAATAGATATGAAAATGATAAAGATAAAATGAGTAAGCCACATGTAGTAAGTGTAAAGTAATTCTTTTATTTAAATTAATTTTTCTATGTTTTTTCATGTTACAGATGTTAAGTCTGCAGTGATAGCAGATCATGGTTGAATTGGAAGAAGGTACATTTTCTTCTGATTTAAGTCTTTATCATGTATATAAGTATATTATTATTAGTAAGTGATAGAATACATAGATTATTTATTTATGTGTGTATGATTGTATACTAGTGATTTAGATCTTTGTACTGTTAGACTGTTTGTTAGTAAATACAATGATGATTATGTTTCCTTTGTCTAAATTCGAAATGTTCGGTTAGTTTTACTTGGATGTATAAACCCAGGGGCGGACCTAGCTTGAAGCTAGGTGTCGTGTCCGTTGCTACTCAACTTCACGTGCGTAGTGGAAAATTTGTGTTTTTTTACGATATTTGGAAAACGTTACTACTAAAATAAAAAAAATAAAAAACGTTACTACTGAAATTAATTTCTAGATCCGCAACTGTATAAACCATCAATCTTGGGTGAAAAGCTAGGATGAATCTATGAAGGATTTGGTTCTAACTTTTATCGGCAGGGCTGCGTCTGTTTAAGCTTTGCATTGAGACACTGATGCTTGATTCTTGAACATGAGTTTGATTTGAGTTTGGCTTTTAATCATCAGCCGGTTTTGACCTTATCCGTATTTAGTTCTACTTTTTTTCATTATTCACTTATGTATTACTAAAGGTTGTTTTTTAGATTTAATATTAAATTAACAAGTAACTAGTAGATGCTATGTTTAGAACTGTAATTCAAGTAAAATTTATAAAAATAACAATAGTACCTGACATGGAATTTAAGAAGAAACAATATAAAAAAAATTTGTCTGTTTTAAAGCTGGCCATTCATGTTTGAAGTTGATTCCAAAGAGAAAAGAAAACCCAACAAGAAAGAAAGATTCCAACAAAGATTTGAGGTCAAGCAAAGTTGTCAACAGTTTCCTATTAATATTGTAATTTAATTTAAGTTAATTTAATTAAGTTACTTTCATAATGCTTTAACATGTTTATGCAATAGGCAATAGCTAACACACTTTGGAATATTTTTGTTATATCCATTTAAAATATATGCAACTTTTGTGAGGTAAATATATTTGGGCAAACATATTGTATCCTTGTAGGAAAACATAGAAAGCCATAGAGGGAAAAAACAAAAAACTTTGATCTATGTTGCTTTGTAGCATGCATTGTTAAACAACTCATAGGTTGTAATGTTGTAGTTATACTATTTGTGATAACCCTAAGGATTGGTTTACTGATTAATAAGTTGAAATAAGGTATCACTTTCCTTCGATGTCTTTCACATTCCATTCTTTAATTCACAATTATCCTCCCTAAATCCCACCACCACCCTACAACCGCCATCAACCACCCTGCAACCGCCACACGTCACATGGCCAAGATTTATCACCTTTCCATCATCATCATCATCATCCAACTGATGTTTACCAAGTTCATGGTCGTTAAGTCAGAAGTAACGATACAAGAATTCTACCATGAGGAAAGGGATGCATTAATTCCATTCCGGGACTCTATGAAATCCAATTACAATTTGCATGGGAATTGGACCGGTCCACCATGTCTGAACAATATGAGCAGGTGGATTGGAATCAGCTGTGCCAATTCCCATGTGACCGAGCTGACTCTGGATTCAATAAATTTGACGGGATCACTCCCTGTCGAGTTCCTCCAAAACGTTACTTTCTTATCAAAACTCAGCTTTCAAAACAATTCCCTTACTGGCGTCCTCCCAAACCTCACCAATCTCACGCACCTGGAATCAGTACTCCTTTCTGGTAATCAATTCTCGGGTCCTATTCCATTAGATTACATCCACCTCCCAGACCTCACCACACTTGAACTTCAAGAAAACGAGTTGACAGGAGCAATCCCGCCTTTTGATCAAGAATCATTGACTGCGCTCAACTTGTCATACAATCGGCTTTCTGGACCAATCCCAGAAACGAAAGTCCTAGAAAGGTTAGATAGTAGTTCGTTTGATCATAATCCAGGGTTATGTGGAAAGCCTCTGGATATACCTTGTGCTGTTTCTCCTCCATCGTCTCCTTCAGGAAACAAGAAGAAACGTCTCAAAGCATGGGGTATTGAGTTGATTGCAGCTGCAGCTGCAATCATGCTGCTCCTCGTGATTTTCTTTCTGTTTTGTTGTTACAGAAGAAATCGAAGAAAAAACGAGACGAAAGAAGCAGCTGGTATGTTGGATTTATATATGCACCCGAGGTGTTCAATTTATTTCCTTGGTAAAAAAAAACCTACTAACATATATATTTTTATTGTTTTTTTTTTTGTGTGTACAGAAAAGCATCAGCATTTTAAAGAAGGTGTTGGAAAAAAAGCTCAATGGTCTGGAAGTACAGATGATCTAGAAAAAACAGTTGACTTAGAATTCTTCCACGATTATAAACCGGTCTTTGATTTAAATGAGTTACTCCAGGCATCAGCTAAAATTCTTGGGAAAGGAACTCTAGGCATCACCTATAAGGCGACACTGGAATCGGGTCTCGTTGTTGCTGTAAAACGGGTAAAAGAAATGGATTCTTTGACCGAAAATGAGTTTATACGCCAAGTGCGTTTGCTCGGGAGATTGAGGCATCAAAACCTTGTAGAATTGATTTCGTTTTACTGCTCAAAAGATGAGAAGTTGGTCATATATGAATTCATCCAAAGTGAAAGCTTGTTCGAGTTATTACATGGTTGGTGTTTAATATCCTTTACTTCACAGTTATAGGAAATGTACTATGTATTAGGGGTGACAATTTTGGACACTAAACGAAAATAATAATCAGGTTTTGGGTTGCATATCCAACCCATTTAATAAACGTGTAGGGTTTAGGTTGACCTGTTAAATTAAGTGGGTCATGTTCAGGCTGACCTTTTTAACCCGTTTAATTTAACAGGCTGGCCTGTCATTCTGTTTAATTAAACAAGTCGACCTGCTAGTGCTAACACGTTTACTTCCTGTTTAACGCATTTATTACAACCCGCCAACCTTATTAACACGTCTACAACTCGATTACTGCCTGTCAACCCGTTTGACGTGTTTAGATAAATAGGCCAAACCTTTAAATGGACTATGTTCGGGTTGCATGATTTTAAGTTTGTGTGGAATAAAGTGCGGTTTAATAATATATGTTATATTTTGACCCGTTAACTCAACATGATTGACGCTCCTTTGACAGTACATTATGATATCTTATTCATGTTCTTGAAATGTGCAGGAAGTAGAGGAATTGGGAGAATACCACTCAACTGGACAACAAGATTACAAATCATAAAAGATGTAGCAAAGGGTCTAAGTTTCTTGCACCAATCATTATCTTCTCAAAACGTGCCACACGGTAACCTCAAATCATCGAACGTATTAGTCTACTTCACAAATGAAACCGCACACGCCAAGCTATCAGATTATGGCTACTTGACACTTTTACCATCGCTAAAGTCAGCATTAGCGATTGGGAAATGCCCTGAAGTCATGGAAGGGAAAAAACCGACACACAAATCCGATGTTTATTGTTTTGGTGTTTTGCTGCTGGAAATGATCACAGGAAAACCAACAGAAGATAATAACCATGAAGGTCTATCAGAATGGGTTAGAGGTGTTTTGGACTCTGATTGGTCAATGGATATATTTGATTTGGAAATATTAGGAGAAAAAGATGGGTATGAAGATATGTTGAAGATTGCTGAGTTGGCACTTGAGTGTACTGAAGTAGCACCTGAAAGAAGACCTAACATGACTCAAATATTGACCAGATTAGAACAAATCCAGTATCGCCAACTGAGTATAGATGTTAGCTAATTATACACAAGGGCATATTTGATATCTTATTTTAATGGTTTTTTTATATATATATATTTCTTGGTATAATAATATGAATAAAAGAGGTGGATGTAGAGTATTGGACAAAAATAACACCATGTATATATTGTTATTATTTTACTTCTTGATCTTCAATAAAAAGGTTTCTCACTAAAGTGTCTCTTTCTCTATTTTCAGATCTAATGTAAGAAACGAACAATACAAGTATTTGTTATCTTTCTTATAACTACAACAGAAAATAACTCGCTTTTCTTTCTCTTCAATTTTATTACATAAATTTAAGTAATGGTGGTCCTGATTTAGACCCTTCACCTCATCACGCTATATCATTCTAGACTCACTTTAAAATTTAAAAGACTACTTTTTTCCTCCAGCTTAGACCCCAACATCCACCTCATCATTTCCTTGTATTTAAGTTATATCTTATGTATTCTTTCATATTAAATAAAAAGTCTCTTATATTAAATTAAAATATTGTTTTAGTTAGCGTAATAGTAAAATGCGGGTAGCAAGAGAAAACAAAAATATATATTTAAAAAAAAAAGAAAAAACACATAATGAGTATGTTTGGCAAGGAGCTTTTAAAGCAGCTTCAAGCTTTTAAGAAAAAACTCCTACTCAATAAAAAGTCTTGTTTGGTTGAAGGAACTGGAAGCGTTTAGGTTAGAGAAAAAGCTCTAAAGTGAAGCTACTAGTACTAGCTTTTAAGAAAAAGCTCTACTAGCTACAAGCTTTTAATTAGTAAATGACACAACTACCCATTCTATTTTAAAAATAAAATAAAAACCTTCTTTAAAGGTTTTTAATTATGTCCATTTTGGTCATTTTATACATTTTATTAAAAGCTCCAACTACTCTGCCAAACACCAAAATATATTTAAAAAGCTTCCAGCTACCAACTTGCAGCTTGCAGCTACCAGCCTCTAGCTAGTTTTGCCAAACATACCCAATATCGAGGGATGTTTTTGGTATGGTTTGGGTTCATGATTAAAACAGATGAGAGCAATTCTTTTGTTTGTGAATTTCACGAATTGTTAAGAGTGAATGTAAGTTTGAGAGTTGGTGTGAGTTGAACGAATTGTTGAGAGTTAAATGTGAGTCTAGATATGAATTTGATGAAGATTTAAATTTAAAGTGGACTAATAATAAAGTTTTTTATTTAAAATTCAAATTAATTATATATATATTTTTTAAAAAATATAAGGGTTCAGTGGCATGCGGCCCACCCTACTCATCCGGACCAAGTCAGCCATGACGACTAGGCTTCACTACACTACCCCCTTCATCAAATCTTCAAGTCTAGCTCATGAGTCTAGGTGACGTGTTTGGAGAATATTGCATTGGAGATGCTCTTATAATTTAATAACTCGTACAAACACAAAATAATTGATTTTAGATGTTCGAAAGACAACAAGAATATTAAAACCGGTATAAAAAATAGTAAGTAAAAAACCATCAGGCTTTCAAATTTTAAACGATTGATGCTACAATCCTCCTTTTGATAGAAGTCAAAGACATTAAACGAGTTCAGTTCCATTTAAAAAAAACGTTGTTACTTGTTAGTACGCTAAAAAAAATTAAATTAAAAACAAAAATAATAAAATCGAGTAACATGCTGGTCACTATCCGTTTGATTCTTACACGCGTCGCCACAGCCGGACTTGAAACCCAAATTCCATTTCAGTTTCCTACAAAACATTTCGATTCCGTCCAATAATAATATATTAATAATACCCACAATTGTCCTGTCTGTCTTCTGCCGCTTTTCAATCCTATGAAGCAATGTTTTTAGTACACTGACTGACTACAAACAACTGCTTTAATCTCATCATCATACCCATGAATCATCAGGTCCCCTTTTTTATATAGCTTTTTTTGCATTCCTTCTGTACAATATTATTATTCATGGGTTTTGATAATTGAGTTGAATTTTAGTGAAATGTGGGGTTTTTATGATGATTTTTGTTGGTTTATGAATTGGGTTATTGAAATCTTGAGTTTTGTTTGAGGGGTTTGATGTTTTTGTTGTTGTTGGGATTTTAGTGTGATGTGATTCTTGAATCTTTGTGTTGTGTTTAAAGGTTTGATGATTTGATAGTTTAATTAATGTGGTTTTAATATTATTTTTTTTGGGAATTTTAGTTTCATGTGATTCTTGTAATCTTGTGTTGTGTTTGGTGTAAATTAGTGTTTTTTAATTGGAAATGTTAGGCATTTTTTGTTCTTGGGGAAAATTTAAATTGTGTTTAGTGTCACTGAATGTTTTTTAGTTGGAATTATTAGGCATTACTTGGAATTTTAGGGCAATGTTGTATTTAATGATGGTTATCTTTAGCTTATGCGTTCGATTGTTGGAATCTTTATGTTGTGTTTGAGGGGTTTGATGATTTTTTGTGGGGAATTTAATATCATGTGGTTCTTGAAATCGTGTGTTGTGTTTAGTTTTTTTCAGTCTTTTAATTGGAATTGTTAGGCAATTTTGTTCTTGATGATAGTTTAAGTTGGGATTTTAGTGTCATGAGAGTCTTAAAGTTATTGTTTTTTGTTTAGTAGTGTTGTGAATTATGATTTAGGTCTAGGGTTTTGACGATGGAATTATAGTTTAAACTGTTTGTGTGTGTTTTTGGATGTAATTAGTGGGAATTTTAGTTTTCGTTATTCGCAGTTTTGTAGGTTTTGTTAATCTTTGGTCGTGCGTGCATGCATGTGATTCTTGAAATTTATGTGCGATTAGGCATTAATTGTTTTAGTATGAACCAAATTATTAGTTATATTTTATTTAATGTTAATCACCGTATGGATTTATTATGAAGTGAAGTAGCTTATAACACAACATGGAACATTGGTTTAGACTTATAAACGAAATCGATATCAAGAAAACTGACGTTTTGATTTGGAATTTTCTATATGTAGTCTTTTCTTTCCATTTTTTTCCAAAAAGGTATGCATTGAAAACATGATAATCATTAATTAACAGAGTTTATTTATTGTTTTCTAACTTGTGGTAATATGTCAATTTTGAAATGTTATGGATTATCACGACAAACATGTTGATCAACTAAAGTCGTAAAAGAGTATACGTGGAAGTCAAGATACGTAAAATGTTCACTAATTGTGAAGTACACGAGTAAAAACTGCTCTTTCACAAACACACCATTAATGGGTTGTTTGGCTCACAAATAATCAGATAAGCATTCCCAAACACTCTCATATAGACACGTGGCCTGCACAAGGGCACCACTACATATGGTGTTACTTTTAACATAATTTGAAAGACAATGCTTTGTTATCAAATCCTTTTCGTTGTTGATGTAAAATGATGAAAGTAGGGTGACACTAATATGTGCATCACACACCTATATGTGTGCTGACAAAGAGCAAATTTGATTTGTTAATATGTTATTATTCTTATTATGCGTTAATTATTTTTTGTAGGTTGAAGAAGACTCTTTTTATCATTCTTTAGGTGAAGAAGCAAGTGACGTTGACAGTCTACTTGTAGAACCACAGTCTGACCAAGTTTCTGTAAGTGGTGTATGGCGTTATGAAGATGATGACCGCACAAAATGCATAAAAACTGAAAATGCTTCCTACAATTTAGGTAAATTCAACTTATATTGTTAATGAATTATCATATTCTTAGAGTATTGTCTTATCCTTTGAAGGTAAATTATATCCGTATCTTTTGGTGCACAAACTACTTGTTAAGTTTTTTTATTGAAGGGTATTGTAGGCATCTGACTACTATTTAGTGATCTTCTTGGAAATTATATGATTCCTAAATGTAAATTTGCTTAACTTTTTGTGTAATGTGTACTGTGTACATGGTTTCCCAAAAAAACTACATGTTTATTCCACATGAAACCTAATAGTTTTTAATGCATAACCATGTAGGATATTAGTATTTTATTATTTATTATTTACTAATTTCTTACTCTAGAACAAGTACCAAAAATGGAATATTGTTGATGTCAATCTTGTAACAAGTTGTATATAAATAATGCGTTTTATTAGCGATATGTTTGCAATTTACAGTATCGTTGTTCTGACAATTGAATAAAAGTTACTTTTTACCTCTTATATAGGTGTCCCCGGTTCAAATCGAAACATGGAAGGTGTAGATACGACAATTCGTAATGTATGTCCTCTGTTAAAAGCCAGTTTAGTTCTTTTAAAAGTTACTTTTCATCTCAAATAAATATTAATATGGTCATTGTATTTTGCTGTAATTATATTCATGAAATACATAGGCATTTGATGTTTTGCCACATGAAGTTGGAATGGAAAATCTTCTCGCAACAAACATCTCTCCTAGTGATGATTATCTTTTAGGTTCGTCTCAAGATCATATTATCTATTTTATCATTATTCACAATTATCACATTATATTACTACCAGTTTTTAAATATTTACTACAGATATTGGATTTGATCATGGTGCTTTTATAGGCTATGTTTCCAACGAAGGTTTGCATGCCAGGAATTCTCAGTTTCCGATGAAGGGTAGTTTCGACGTACAAAATTCATTGGCCGAAAACATTTTAGGAATCGAATATCAGAATTACTTACTTAGCAACTGTATATTTGGAACATCAACTCATTCATCTGAGCCAAAAGGTTTAGACAGATTTGAAGATTTTTCAAACTCTTTCATTGACCAAGAAAATAACCAAGATATATTGCCACCTCAAATTTCACAAAACGGAGCGGAAATAACTCCATTTTGTAAAGATAGACCCGAACGCACGAGCTCTGTTGAAGATCATGGTGGTGTTGGGGAAATCACACACAAAAGATGTCGTAAACCTACAAAACGATACATTGATGAGTCATCAATGCTAAGTCTAATCAACGCTAAGAAGAGAAAAGAAGCTTCTTGCGGGTCGAAAGTCAAACCGTCAGGGGATCGATGTGTAAAAAGTCAAACTGAGGTCAAACCTAAAGAAAAAATGCCATCTCCTGCAATTTCTTTTGATAAAGCTATTCAAGTGCCGTTTAGTTCTGATGTACCAACCGAATGTCAGAAAAACAATTCACCAACTAAAGTAAGCAAAAAGGTACTCTGCATTCCTTTAAAAATTTCGATATATGTAATCTTATTATAAACATGCAATGCATATGTTAGAGGTGTCCTCTGTTTGCTTTGGTTTTATATTTGTGGCTCAGATCCCACTCTCCCAGTTTTAATGTTGGTGTCTAAATCCCATTTTGTTAATAAATGTTGCTTATGCATTATTTTTCTTTATCTTGTGCAAACCGGAACACTTCCTTTTAAAGATCTCCTATGAAACATGTAAGATTTTGTTATTTTGGGAAATTTTCATACCTAAGATGTATTATATTGATTGTATCTAAAATATCTGATAAACCTTCTGAACCGAGTTCCACACCAAAAGTTACAGCTTTTATTGTATGCTGATAAAGCGAATGTTTTCATACCCAGCTCCCATTTTGTTAATAAATTCAGCATACTTCAAACCTTTTCTTTTTGAACCGTGTGGCACACCAAAACATACGTGCTGTGAACTTTTAAGTCAATATATAGCACATATAATGTATATATGTGTGGCCCTCGCGGGGGGGGGGGGGGGGCAAAAGTAAAGTTGCACTAATTTTAGTGTTATTTTACTAATTTCGTGAAAATAACGTTAAAAATGACGGACGGTTAATCATGCATCATGTGGTGACGTTGATAGCCAAAAGACTAGGGGGTACATGCACCAATCGGGTTTTCCCGATTGCTAATTATTATGTGCCTTGTGTCCAAGGCTTGATACAAAACCACTATCGAGCCGAGGGTCTCACTGGAAGCAACCTCTCTATTCCCACGGGGTAGATGTAAGGTTGTCTACATCTTACCCTCCTCAGACCCTATCTTAGCTTTTGCTATTGGTGGGATTAACTGAGTATGATGATGATAATGGGTAGAAAAAAGTAAAGAATTTCTAATCATCTTGTTATCCTATAATGAAAACGAACATAAATACTTCATTTTCATTTTAAATGGAAAAAGAGAGGATAGAGAATCTATTTATAAGTTTATTTGTATTCTAGGTATCTATTCGGTTTGTACTATAATCCCTTGTTTTGACTGTATCGCACTATGTATCATTTATAACCCCCAAAATCCTCTACCTTTCATTTAAATAGAATTTCAAATGGAGAAATTCCAAAGCTATTTAGGACCAGATAGATCTTCTAGTTTATAATTTTAGGTTTTTTTTTTTTTTTTTTTCCTTTTTTGCAGCCTGAAAATCGCATTGAGAATTATTCAAGTGCCCCTGAAGATGATTCTGAGACGATGCCGAGATCTGTGACAAGTGGCAACCAGAGAAAGCTTCATAGAGTGTGGAGTGTTTCGGAAGTAAAGAAGTTGTTAGATGGTGTTGCTCATTTCGGGGTAGGGAAATGGACTCATATCAAGAAATCCTTTTTTTCATCATCAGCTCATCGAACGCCTGTAGATTTGAAGGTACCTTCATCTTTTTATCATGGACTCATCAAGATTTACTTCTTATGTAATTACAATTGTGTTATTTTGGTATATTTTCACAGGACAAATGGCGAAATCTTTTGAAGGCAAGTCATGCAATAAAAGGAAGTAGAATAGAGGTTAGTTATCTTCCTATCTTCCATCTAAAGATTAGAATGTTTTGATCTCACTTCTTTTAAATCCAAGATCATCCAAACCTCTGATCTCTTTTTCTGTATGTCAAAAATCTAGATCTGGGTTGATGGGTGACAACGGGTTTGAGTCAAAACGAGATAATCTTGCATGCGGGTCAAGACGGGCTTGGTTGACCCATTAACATCTTATGCCCATTTTCATAATCTTATATATCCTTAATGTGTTTGATCTGATAACAAAACTATATCATCAACTTGATGATAATAATATATATATATATATTTTTTTAAAACATAACGATTAACGAGGTAAGAGTTTCAACCCTTTTGATTGTCAGTGGAACCTTCTAAAGTGAAATTATGTTATTGCAGGATGATCAAAAACGAAGCCAGTCATGGCGACCTTTGCCAAAGTCGGTCTTGTGTCGTGTGAGAGAATTGGCGTCAGTTTTTTTGTACCAACAAGAAAGTAGCCCAAAGATTTCCAAATCAAAATTCCAAAATAATTCATCTCCTGCTAGAATCAAAAGCCCTGTTTAAAAGAGCTTGTGTAAAGAAATGAGTATGTGACTTTGATTTGAACATATTGCTTGATGAGAAAGATATCTAGTTTGTCCTTTTAATTACTTGGAAATATGATGCATATTATCAAATGTTTTTGCGTTAAAGTTGATTTTTTTTTTATATTGTTGAATATCGTCGCGATATGGCTGGTTTTAACCCGGTTACAGTGGCATTGTTTGGATGTTGTATTTAAAAATGTATATGATTTATGACACCAAAACTGGTATAAAAAGGCACAACAAAGTATACATTCTCATGAAAGCTATGCACGTCTTCTTGGAGGCAAGCCCATTTTATTCAGGCTGTGTGTTTTCTGGGCTTTACATGCAAAAAGGGCTCTCACCTTGGCGCACTTTTTTTTCATGAGTAAGAGGTGTTGTGGTGCGGTTCAATATTAAATATGATAGACAGCGTTAGAGGGGGAGGGCAAGCCTATCCACGCCTGACACACTGTTGGGGAAATTCAGTAATAACAAACAACTGGATAATTGAGATCTCTGAAGGCATGCAATCGCTTTCAGATAGAATCAATTCGACGGTTCAATCGAAATATTCAATCGGATACAGTTAGAGATTGAGAATTTTCTTTATAATTTTGATCATGAAATTCGTAATGAATTCTCGCCCATTAACTGCCTTTTAGGCAGTTATTTCCAAGGGTTTCAAATTGCCAAATTTAATCCCTCTATTTCCGAAAATTAAATTTCTGAGCCAGGGGCTGCGCCCCTTGGACCCTGCTCCCAGGGGCGCTGCCCCCATACCCTTGTTTCTTAGGGGCTTTGGCCCTAAGTTCATAATAAATTCAAATAGGCATGCACTCTGCACATCCATACCTATATGATGTCTTATTATGAAGATATTGATCAAACAGTCAATCCAATTACACTAAAATATCCAACACACCACCCCGTCTACCTTTCTTTGGGTGTTGCCCCTCAAAAAAAGAATTCAAACATTTATTACATAATACGGTTGTCAAACGGCTATTTATTTTAAATAAGTTTTTTAATATAAAATATTTACTCCATTTATTCTATAAAATTACTCACACCATTGCACTCATCTTAACATTTATCTACTATTCCTCTCAATATTTTGTAAAAAATCTTCAACTTTTATATATATATAAAAAAAAATAACCCACACAACTGTTCTTTTGATCTCAGCAACCTGTTTTGTTGACCCGAAACCTTGAATACCCCATAACAAAACCCGAGTATCCCACCACTACTGCTTCCTACACCTGACTTCATGGCGTGCATCTTATACATCAGGCATGATGTATCTCAGCTATTTCCATTCCACTAAAGCCAAACCTAACCAAACCAAACCAAACCAAACCGTTAGATTTCAAATCAGCAAAACCGGTCGACTTCCTTCATAAATCTGGTCGGTTTATAAAGTTGATAATAACAATAACAACAATAATAATAACAATAACAATAATAATAATAATAATAATAATAATAATAATAATATAATGAGTATATTTCAAATAAATAAGTTCAAATAGGAACATCATATTTGCCAAGTGAAAAACTAAAAATCAATATAGCGCTATGGCTTGAGAGGTTGACAACTAGGATGAAAGTTGGTGCACACGTATGCATGGCAGTTACATAAATGGTAACCGTTGATTAGTTATTGGTTAGTGAATGTCCACTTTATTTTTAATTACAAATTACTTTTATTTCATCACCCAATATATATAAATTACATATATTAGCAAGATGCTAGTTAGATGTTGCTACACAAATGTCACCCAACCCATGTTACAATTGCACCCACTTCATAATACAATTTCAAACTTGAATTAGTGAATAGTGAATGTCCACTTGGTAGTGTGGAGTGATGTGTAGGAGATTGTAGCAGGCAAGGCATGGCGGGAATTAATATCTTGATATCGGGATGCCAGCTAATCTAATCCTCTGCAGCTCACGTGATCATTACTTCACTTCTTCTCTCCATAATTCACATTGTCAAAACCTTTTATTTTCTCCGCGTGAGATATGTGGGCTTCACTTTTCATTTTTAACGTTATTTCTAACTCGAGATTAGGAAAGTGATCGACTGGCATAGCGATAAATTTCATATTTTCGTGCTTTTTTTTAAAAGCTTCGCGAGTGCTTTTCTTCTCGTTGAGCCGTTGTTGTTGAATGGTATTGAATTGAAAGATGCTAGCATTTAAGTCGTTCAACTGCCAAGTGTAAATACCTTTACCCGATCCAGAACCCAAAGCCGAACCAGGTGATTTTTGGGCCCTCTTTTCCGCCTTGTCTCAATCGGGTGGGCAACTCAATTCCTCCTCGAACTCATCATCATCCAGGTTATCACGAGCAACCAAACGATTTTGAGATGAACTTGTTTTCGACCTTTTTGATGAATCGCTAGCAGAGGGGACGTTCGCCCATTTTGAATGGTGTTTCGCCACATCCCAACAGTGCATAAACTTGAACTCCATACCCTTATCCTCACGATAAGCTTTAAGCGCATTCGATACGTAGTCGCCATTCGTCACACCACTTTTTGAAAAAAAATTTGAGTTATAATAGAAACCCTTGAATGCGTTCATGGCTCTATTTATTTCGGTCCACTTCGAAGAGAGACTATCATTCGCTCAGTAGAACTCTCGGTCCATCAACTTATGAAACGCATTGTTTATCTTGATCCAAAAATCGCTTTTGTGTCGATTATTTCCTAGTTAAAAAAAATTAATTAGTCATAGTTAAAATATATATTTTTTAACAACATCTATATCTATATATATAATAAAAGAAAGCAATTTTAATGACATGGCATTCTAGGAGGCATTCTCTCCTTTGAATGTGCCATGTGTCATGCCATGTGGCAAGCTAAAAAAAACAAATAATAATATAAAATCTAATCTACTAAAATTAAATTGAGTTATTTTAGGAAAAAAAAATTTAAAAACAAATTTAAATTTTTCTCTCTTATGTTTCCTCCTATAATTTTTAAACGTTAATCTCTTTTATATACGAGATTTTTTAAAGAAAAAAATTACACTAAATTAACGAGCGTTTTATTATCTTTCCAACGGTATCATAGTGCTATATAAAAAACGGAGAAAAAAATGACTATTTTTTGTGGGGTTTCGTTCATACAGGAAAAAAACACAAAGTGTTCAGGTTATTCATTAATCATGTTTTTTCTTTTAAACCAGGTTCTTATTTACGATGTTGAAATTCAGCCCAATCGCCATGCTATCATTGGAATTTTACTCTTCTAAAGATACATAGGTATACTTCATCAAGAGAAGCTAGGAGAAAGAATTGCGCAACACTGCAACACATGGTGTCACCTTATACCAATGTTATTTTTTTATTTATTTAATTACAAGAGTAATAATTATTACTATTAGTATTAGTATTATTAGAATTGTTATATTTTTCAACCCCGGAATGCTCCCAGGATAAAAGCTATCATAATAGATTTCTCAACCCCGGGACGTTCCCGGGGTATAATCTAGTAGTAAAGATAAAAATAAAGACAAAGATAGAAATAATTATGTTAATAACCAAATATTAATAAATTAGATGAGAGAGCAACACATGATATTAATTAGAATCCTTTACTTCTGTAAGATAAAATCACATTGTCTTGTGGTATATATTTATCATATCAAAATAGTCATTACCTTTGAACTTTGAATTTATAAAAGCCTCATTAAGGCTTGTGAGTCTAGCTAGCTCAAGCTTATCTAGTAAATAAACTTATTTTATATGCCGAGCTCATGCTCGAGCGATCTAATCTCGAGTAGGCAAGTAGCTCACAAACGGCTTACCTCGTTTGCCATTTAGTAGCAACTAGTATTGAGCCCCCCGCGTTGCGGCGGGGGCGTAATGTCGTGTCAAGTAGCACCAGTGCCATACCATTGTCATCAATAATCAACATCGGAAAAGCTCACAAAATAAATAAAAAAGGGAGAAATAACACCAAACAAAAAGCAGACATTAAATCGTAGAATCCCGCATGCCTGTTGCGTCATGCTAACAACATAAAACATAAAAAAGAATAATTAAGTTGATATTTGACCCGCGCAAAATAGCCATATTGCGACTGGCCTGCCAAACGGGAAAAACATACGTAAAACGTTGAACCATACACGCACGTTGCAGCGTGTTAACTCGCAGAACGAAACGTAAAACGAAAACTTATGAAAAATGATAAGTATACGTAAAAACGTTGAGCCGTACACGCATGTTGCGACATGCTAACTCGAAACATAAAACGAAAAACATGCGTACGATAAAAAGTATGAGAGCCCAAAGTTGAAAGTTAAATAGTCTGGGCTAGATTGTAACGAAATAAAGAGCTTGGGTTAAAAGCAAAAAATCAAAGGGGTTGCAGCGCAAAAAATGGAAAGTATGGGAGACAAAAGTTGAAAGTAAAAAAGTGTGATGCTAGGTTGTAAAAGATAAAGACCTTTGGGTTTAAATTAAAAAAATCAAAGGGGTTACATTGCAAAAAACGAAATGTTTGAGGTTAAAAGTAAAAAAATAATTTAAATGGTTACATTACAAAATATGAAAACTCTAGGGTTATAAGTAAAAAATCAAACATGGTTAAAAGTAAAAAGTCAAATGTTAAGTTAAAAGTAAAAAAAAGAAAAAGAAACTAAAAGTAAGTACAATTACCAAAGCTTAATGTACAACCTTTGAAGCAACACAAAGTTGCTAATCTATACATATAATAAACCAAAGCAATTTTAATGACATGGCATTCAAAGAGGCATTCTCCTCTTTGAGTGTACCATGTGTCATCCCATGTGGCATTGAGATATTTTAGGAAAAAAATAATTTAAAAACAAAATTATATTTTTCTCTCTTATGTTTCCTCCCATAATTTTTAAACGTTAATATCTTTTAAATACGATTTTTTAAAGAAAAAAATTACACCTAATTAACGAGCGTTTTATTATCTTTCTAACGAGTACCATAGTGCTATATAAAAAACGAAGAAAAAAACAGGGCTATTTTTTGTTGGGTTTTATTCAAACAGGAAAAAAAAACACAAGTGTTCAGGTAAATCATTAATTATGTATAGGCAAGTCACTAATTATGTTCAAATCAGTAAATATGAATTCTATTTTCAACATGCGTTACCATTGGAGTTTTACATTGTTTTAGGTTAGATATTAATATTAGAGTTATACATTGTTTAAGGTTAGGCGTTACCATTGGAGATATATTTTTAATTGTTTTAGGTTAGCTGCTACCCGAAGCTTTCATGCATGTAACTGTAAAGCGCATAATTCTATTTCATATGTAAAATTAATATGTCATATTAGATTTTTCAACCCCGGGACGTTCCCGGGGTATAATCTAGTATATTATGTTTAAAAAACTATAAAAAATACCTTGAGCTGAGCATTCCGATTCGCTTATCCAAGCTTTTGTTAACGCGACCTCTTCGGCGAGCGTCCATTTTGTTATGATTCGTTGGGCGGCGGCAAGAGCCTTCTCTTCATTGGTCTTCTTCTTATGACTCCTTCTTACACCCGCCTTCCCTGACGGTGATCCAACAATATTTTATGGTTGAATTTCGGGTACGCTTTAGGGTAAAGTTAAAGGAGTTTGTGGCTGTGTAGGAATGGAAAAATCGTCGTATGGAAAATTTGTATAGAAACGCCCACTAAGGTGAGATGCGAAACCCGCATAATCGAGACACGGTGTGTGAATTTGGGGTGGACGGTTTGCTATCGGGCGAACCGGTGGTGTAGTAGGATTCGGGTTTTCGGTGTAGTTGTATGGGTTGTTCGGGTCAAAAGGTCGGTTTTATGGTTACATTTTTCTAAAAAAAATATGAAGATTTTATAAAAATAGGTAGAAGATGTATAGAGAATGGTTAAAAAATGGGTTGGAATCAGTGTTGTAAAAATAGGGATTAATCGGGGATTAATCGGTGATTAATCGCTAGTCGGTAGGTTACTGATTAATTTTTCGTTAATCAGTCAATTAATCGGTAGTCGGACCTAGTCGGCCTAGTCGGACCTAATCGGCCTTAGTCGGCCTGCCAAAAATCGACGATTCCAGCAAAATTTCGGCGAAAATCTGTAATTCCAGCCAACTTCTGGCCAAATTCTAGGCAAAACATGTAAATTCCGGCGAGTTTCCAACCAAACCATGTAGAATATGGCGATTAATCATGAAAACTTAAAAAAATATGTCAATGAGGGGTTAAAACGTGTCTATTAAAAATATTTACCTATAACAATGTATGTATATTTATATAAAAAATGAAAATCAAATATAAAAATCTCAATACAATTAATCCCGACCAATCCTGATTAATCCCGAATAATTGCTAGTCCCCACCCCACCGACCGACTAGCGCCTAGCGAATTCTACAACACTGGGTGGAATGGGTTGGTTTATATAAATATGGTTGGAAGTATTTAATACTATTAATATATTTTTTTAAATATTACCGTTCAACGGTTATATCATTTTTTTTCAATTGCAACGGTCTTCTCCAGTTTTTTTTTTTTTAAATCGGTCCAATAAAAACTCACCACATACGTCCCCCCTCCCCCCCCTCTCCGTTAGGCAAACTTCTCCCGCCCTTGGGGCAACGCTCGTTTTCACGCCGGTGGGGGGTTTAGGTGAGGGGAAACCACTTTCACTTTCAGGTAATTTATTAATCATGTATAGACAAGTCAATAATTATGTTTAAACCAGTAAGACCATGTGTAGTGGTGTTAAAATTTGAAGCCCCTTAGTTGGCTATTTTTGACATGTGGGGCCACTACGGGCTTGAAATAAAAAAGGAGTGTATGGTTTCAAGCCTCTAGTGGGACCCACATGCAATTTATTATTTTTTTAAAATTTAATTAAACAAATAACATTTCATTTAAATAACATAATTAAAATAAATAAATAAAAAAACCGAACGTATTAGAAAAAAACCGAAATTTAAAAAAAAAGTCATTTAAATAATACTAGAAAACTAACATAATACTAAAAAAACTAATAAAGCTACAAGTCATCGGTTTCATCAAAGTCGTCTTCGTGGTCATTCTCGTCTTCCTCTTCTTCGTCACCTTCGTGCGGAATATATCGAACCGACCATGCATGTTGTACCAAATCCAACGCTAAAGCGTTATGTGTATCCTCGTTACGCACCTCATGTGAGTTGAGGATTCTATCCTCCATTGTCGCTTGTGGCAATTCTGTTAGTGCGTCCGGTACAAAATTTTGACACGTCGCCTTTCCTTCATCTTCAAGAATCATGTTATGCATGATTATACACACATACATAGCATCTCTCATTTTTTCTTTGCTCCATGCACGACAAGGATTTCTAATATAATGCCAACGTTATTGAAGCACCCTAAAGCATCTCTCAATGTCCTTTCGCGAAGACTCGTGCACTTTCTTAAAATATGCTCTTTTTTCAACGTACGGATTACTAAACGTATTCACGATAATCGAATACTTAGGATATATTCCATCGGCCAAAAAGTATCCGTGTGAGTACTAGGTTCATTAGCATAAAAAGATGCCGTTAGTGCTCTACCAGAAATGAAATCTTCAAACAGGGGCGACTGGTGAAAAACGTTTATGTCATTGCATGACCCCGCGACACCAAAGTAAGCCGACCAAACCCAAAGGTCATGTGAAGCCACTGCCTAAAGAATAACCGTTGGCTCTCCCTGGTCACCTTGTGTGTGTTGACCTCGCCATGCGTTGGACAATTATTCCACGACCAACGACGACAATCAATGCTCCCAATCATTCCTGGTAAACCATGTTCATTTGAATGAACCTCATATATCTTTTGTAGATCGTACCAGCTTGGTCTTCTTAGGTAACGGCACCGTACAAATGTATTATTCCTTTAAAAAATATAACTTTTATAAGAATAAATAAATAAATAAATAAATTTTAAATAACATAAATAAATAACATTAAATTAAGAAAAAATAAATGCGATTGAATAAAAAATGTAGTGTACCTTGACAAAAATGCTCTAAGGTGTCGCGTGTCGTTTTCTCGGACGACTTTAAGTATTCGTCGTTTATGTCGATCGTGTTCCCGTACGCAAGAATGCGTAGCGCTGAAGTACACTTTTGAATCACGGTAAATCCAAGCGCCCCTCTCGCATCCGGCTTTTGCTTGAAGTAGTCAAACGCGTTTTCCAAGTCTCCCGAAATGCGTAGAAATAAACGTTTGCTCATCCGGAAACGACGCCTAAAAATTATTGGATCCGGATAAGTTGGCTCTTCATCAAAGTAATCTTTCATTAAACGAGCGTTTGCCGCCATCCGGTCGCGTTCTATATATTTTCTTCGCAAAATAGGACGTGGAGGATTACTAACATGTTTCATATACTTCGTTGCCAGCGCACAAGCACTTGTAACCACCTCTTGCTCGATCTCTTCGTCGCTTGATTTACCCATATCGCCTAAAAACTCTTTGTAATAATAATCCCGGATGCCAGATGAGGATGTCGGGGAACTCATTTTTTTTTTATAAAAATAAGTTGGTAAAGTTTATAAATTGAGGTTTGGTGTTGTGTGTTTTTTATAAAATTGTGTGAGATGGTGTGTGTTTTGTTTGTGTTTTATTTGTGTTTATATGAATATTTTTTTACGAACGTTAAAGCCCAACGGCTTTTTTTTTAACGTTAAAGCCCTCCACATGTCACATTGTAATTGGTTGGAGAAAAGTTTGGCCTGTGCAAAATATTTGGCGAGAACAGCCTTAGAGCCCGATCAACTAGCAGGAGGCGGGGTTTGCTTGTGAAAGGGGCGCGAAAAATGGGCTTTAATGCCCATTTCACTATCCACTACGTATGGTCTAAATATGAACTCTATTTTAATCCAGGGCATAATAGATTAAAACCACTCATTTAAAAAAAAGTCACATATTCAAGACCACCGGCTCAATCACGCCATGCAATGGTTGCTTCTGGCTTTGCTCATCATCCGAACATATATCTTTTTAATATACATTTTCATTCTTATTCAAATGATTAAAATTGTTGTTTTTTCATATTGTGATACATTAATTTCTATGTTACATTATAACACATATTTTAACACTTTATATTATATTTGTCTATCCCGGAAAGCTTCCGGATATAATCTACTTTTAACCTGTGCAAAATAACCAACTGAAAAACATCAACCAATTAAATTGACTCTAAGTAAATCGAACCATCAAGATTTGTCCAACAATCATCACCCCCTAATCTTGATTTGGTCCGGGCTCACATCTCCACCGTTATCGACAACTTCAAAATACCTAATCCGACCTCTTAGATTTTGATTCCTTCCCAGGTTGTAAGCCACATGCTATCGACCACCAACTGGGAAATAAGCCATCCGTCTTCCAAGTTCCAAGCCTCTGAATGAAAGCTACCCCGCTCATTTGTTTTCCCCGCTTTGATTAGTTGGATTATTTATGCCCAAAGAACGAGCCACCCCACTTTCTAAACTTATCCTAGGCAAGGAAAGTCTCATTTGGGATTGAAAGTTGCTAATGCGATCAACCTTGCTATTTAGAATGAAACTTACTATTGATCGACTCTTGTGCATAGGTAACACTTCTAGGTTAATAATAGAAAATTTTGATACTTCATGATGTATTTTTTTTTTTGGCTAAATATATTAATAAAACATGTTAAATATCTAGCAGTAAGGACTTCTTAAAATTTAAGTTTTACAAGCATAATTTCTTAGAGTACAACACACAATGCATAAGTTAAATACTTTTTGAGGACAAATATGTTTTTTATACAATAGTTACACATTTTTTCCCTCAACTTGGCTTAACTTTTTTTATTTGGAAAATTGGATTGTAATAATCTCACCTTTGTGTTGTTGACCAATAATAATTCCACCTAAGTTTATTCTTCCCACCAGTCCCACCTTTTATTTTATTTTTTCTCATTGCACCCGTCGTTAACTCACACTAATGCCGTTAGTTGAAACTCACAATTCTATGCGATTGTTCACCTGATCTGAAAGAGGGAATGGAGATGATGATATTGGTGGTATGTTCAATTGCAGAAACGAGCATGGTTTGATGAGTTTCAGGTTGATGTTCTCGTCGGAGGGGATGGCCTGAACCGATAATTAAACCATCAAACCATGCTAATTCGGCAATTGAAAATATCAATATCATCGTCTCGATTACCTCTTTCAAATCCGGTGAACAATCGCCTAGAATTGTGAGTTTCAGCTAACGGCGTTAGTGTGACTTAACGGCGGGTGCAATGAGAAAAATAAATTAAAAAGTGGGACTGGCGGGAAAAATAAAATTAGGTGAGATTATTATTGGCCAACAACACAAAGGTGAGATTATTGCTATCCAATTTTCCTTTTTATTTAAATAACAATTACACTTTTCACCCTTATTTTAAGCAACAACCCCCACGATTTTTAAATGGCCACGTCAGCAAAAAACTAACCATGGTTAGTCTGAGGGTGACACAGGTCAAGAAGTTGAAAGTACAGTGTGGTGGTGAACAATTTTGTAGTTCAGTGTGTCAGCTGCCAATAATCAATAGTTCAGGGTGTTAGTAAAATGTTGTTTCCCGTCGCAACGCGTGGACACCTGAATAGTAAATAATAACTTCTTTATTATTGTAACTTTGATTTTCCGCTATATCATGTTGGGGAATTTGTAGTAAGTACTTTTAAACCAAGTTTTCCACTACCTACCCTAAAATTTTGTTAACCTATTGATGTTTGAACCAAGGAGACATCTTTCGTATCCATTGATATACTACCAATTATTGAGGTTATCATTGATCTTAGAAGCTCCAACAACTATTGAGAGATGTATTTTATTGCAACAATAACCATTAAGAGAGATATTTTTCATTGAAGCTTGTGAAGATGGATTTACACAATCTGATTGAGACGATTTTATGAAGATCGTCGCATTATTTAAAAAACATGGAACACTTAATTATTTTTAAACATGAAAACTCGTAGGCAGCAATCATATATATATGACGTTTTATGTTTTTAATAACATATCTTTTCACCCCTATAAATCTAGATGATAGGCATTTAATTAGAAACCGAAACATAATGACACCGTTAAACGTTACAACATCATTATACATTTTTATTAGAAGTATCCAATGATTAGAGCTATGAAAATATGTTACATAATAATAGTATAACAGAAGAATACAAAGCATATACAATAATATAGTATTTATGAAAGTGATTTCTGCATTGTGAAAAGTCTCAGTCTGCATGATGGTTAGTATGGAAATATGATCTGTTCATGTAGGATTTAAACCGACCAACTGCATGAGAGGGGATGAATCACTAGCTGGATTTCATTTACTCCCTCATTTTAAGCTAACTCATGAGCCCAACGGGTCCCTCTCACCTCACCTTGATCAATGATCATTACACCCTGGTGATTTGACGTACACATGGTTCGAACCACATAAAGCCAATCCATATATGTAACAAGCCATACATTGTTTCAAACTACAGCCTCTAGCTACTTTAGATTGTGACTCGCTATATGGTTAAATGACCCGTGATTTTTAAGAGTTATGAATATGCATGCATCTTACAATATTCAATATATCAGTTAGCTATATTTAAAAACCGTTAGGGTATACGGTGTGGTGGCGTGGAAGAGGGTGAAGCCCCTACATGCACCTACACTGCCCCATATTACGGCGTGGACATGGCATGGGGCAGGGGCTTGGAGAGTTTCACCGGCGTGGGGCAAAAGGTGAGGGTGAGGTGTCTTCTTATGATTGGCTGTTCGATTCTGGGTGGTTGTAGTTGGTTGTTGGATTAGAAAAATAAAAATAACCAAAAACGTCTCCTCTTCCATGCCCCACCACCCCTGATTTTTTGGGGCTTGGAGGTCTGCTGCTGATGTGATTGCCACATGTCACTCTATGCCCCCATTCACTTACATGATCACACTGTGTAGTCTTAGAAACTTTTCGATCTAAACCAAAGCAAGTCAATCACTTTGACCAATTTAATGTTCAAACGGTTTGGTTCATGGTTTAATTTCCATGGTTAAGTAGGTTCATGGAACATGCCATTTGACTTTTGGTATCTATCTCTCTGTTTTTTTTTTCATTTTTTATATTTGTGGTTATGTATATACATCATAATAGTGAACCCGTGTGATGTTTAATAAGGACCTCAAAAAAGTGAGGAACCGAGTAATCATACATTTAATATATTAAATATATCATAAAAAATCAATTTAACATGTAAAAAATTGTTTTTTCTTTTTCAAATTTTATTGGAAGCTTTTTTACATATAAAGATGTTGGAGGGCATTCTAATAAAAAAATCATTATTGTAAAACAATTTTTTTTAACCTTTTAACTTATTTAAAGCATTTTTCTAATTTATGGTTTTTGATTTTTTTTTTCAAAAAAGATTCTACATGTATTTATATGCAAAAGCTTCGAATTGTTTTTTGAAAAACTCATTTTTTTATATGTTAGATTGAATTTTTATGATATTTTTAACATGTTTAATGCATGATTCCTCAGTTCTCCACTATTTTAAAGTTCCCTATTATATAACCATCTTTATCGTTCTAAAACTTAAAAAAAATGGTTAAAACCATGAAAAAGCTAACATTTAAACTGCAAAACAAGTAAAACCATACGATGTGGCTAAACCACTCAACCTAACAAGTTTAATTTATCGTTCATGAAACTGTAATTAGATGTTCATACTAAAATCATCGTCAAAACCAGTCAAACTAAACCATAACCACCCAATTGCTCGTTTTAGGAATTCTCCAATGTTTCATTCAACCCTAGTTTGGATCATTTTTCTTTGTCATAATTTCTTTCTAGTTTGTACTTAATCATACTTCATTATGAAACTTCAAATCCATCAATTTTATATCATACATTAAATGAACAATAAAAAATGGCTATAAAATGAAGTTGCGTGGAATTCACTAAACTTAGTTTTAATCTTGAAAGTGAAAGTTGCCAGTTGGGTACGGGTATGTACAAGTTGTGTACAACCCTTTTCTTTAATATATCATACGTGTGTGTGGTTGTGGGACAAAACAAGCACAAATGAATAATATATATTATACAACTACCTTCTTGATGACACTTGGGATTTCATGCTTCAAAGACCAAGATTTTATGGTTATCCCACTAATTCCATTAATCATATATACTTTAAGTTGTACCCTACAACCCAATACGGCAATATGTGAGAAACATAGATCAAGATGCTTACCCATCATCCTACCCTATATCTATGATTGTAAGGGATGGGTCTTCTCCACTTACAATGTGTCAACCCTCAATATAAAAAGAAAAGAAATGCAAATATTCTTCATGCTATCTTAAAAACAACAATTAATATATGTTAAGAAAAACTAAAATAATCAAGGTGTGATTTTCTTCTATCATAGGTAGGGGTGACCATTTTGTGGTTCAGACCCACAAAAACCTTGGGTCGTTATTCGATATTGAGGAAGTTTTAAGGGTCTTTTTAAGTGTATAAGAAGTTTTGGTGGCTTTTGTCTACCCTGATTTTTTTAAAAGAAAAAAAAATATTTTGCCCTTTTTAAGGTTAAGTCTATACTCTATAGTAGACTTCTCTAGAAAGAGAGAGGCATAACCAAGTAAAATTGGACAAGCACCAAAAAAAGCTCTCAATTAAAAAGACTAAAGTGCAATATGAAAGTGATGATACTCTTATTTTGGTCAACACCCCACTTTCCACTCACACTAGTTATGATTCACAAAATCTAGTTTAACATTAGATAACTATGAGTCAATCCACAACTCAATCTCAACCTCACCACCCCAAACCAACCCCACCCCACCTCCAAGAAGAATGACACATTGCATTTCAAAAACCAATTGCAAGAAAAAGAGATGCACCCACAAGTTGGGAGTAGATTAGATAACTATGAGTCAAATAGTCAATCCTCAATGTTAATCCCTATCCTAACCCCACCATCAAGAGAAATGACATCTTGCATTTCAAGAATTACAAGAAAAAAGAGATGCCAAGTTACAAAGTGAGACCCACAAGTGGAAGTAGATCATTAGATAATAAAAGGATGGTATGGAAGGCATGGGATAAGCTTCTTGGACAAAGTGCAATTCCACAATAATACTTTTTATTTTGCATGTTACTTTAAAGATATCATAAAATATTATCCGCATGTGAAACTCTGTGAAAATAACTTCATATGTAAAAAATAAAAGCCCTTTGTTCGTACAAGTTCGTATCATTGAAAATTATTATAGCCCCATGAACACAAACTCAAAGTACCACTTTGCCACAAAAACATTATAACCTTCCCCATATCCTCTTCTAGCTACCCCCCCACCCCTTACATATACATACATAAAAATATATATTATATATTTCCTATATATATTATTTATATATAAAATCCCACATTTAATGCTCCAATAAGCTCTAAGGTATGAGATATTCAACCTGAACACTATATATGCTCTCTCCCACTTCCATATACCAACATCACAGTCTTTCTACACACAAAAGTATATACACATATACATATACATACACATATATACTTGTAAAGATGAAGAATGGGAAGGCTTTAAAGTCATGGATTAAAAAGTGGAAAAAGTTTAATGATGGTGGGATCATACCTTCATCTACAAGTTGTGACAAGTGTTGTCAATGGGCATTCAGATGGCCATCATCCATCAAAGAAGATGAAGCCTCTATTCCAAGAGATGTCCCAAAAGGTCATTTGGTTGTTTATGTAGGTAACAACCAAAGGAGGTTCGTCATCAATGTGAAATTACTAAAACACCCTTTGTTCAACGCGTTGTTGGATCAAGCCAGAGAAGAGTATGATTTCACTAATGATTCAAGACTCAGCATTCCTTGTGACGAGGAGATGTTCCTCAATGTAATTCGGTGCGCCACGTCACCACAAGACCGAAGAATCGGGATGTGCCTTTGACTTGTTTACCAACTCAAAGGAATTGTTTGTGCAATATTGTTATATGTATTTATGTAAAGAGATGACGTTGATATTGTATGCGACTAGCTATTGTTAACTCTAATGTGAGAAATGAAACCTGTTCTTTGTACGGATTAAGGTTTGTTAAAACTTATTTCTTTTAGCAGGTTTTTGGTACGAGGTTGTAACATGTAGATATTCTATGATCATTAAATATAGTCATGTACGAACATGTTTACAACATTTACTGTAGTAAGTACAACCAAAGAGGAGAACAAAGAAACAAGATTCCAGAAGTATAACTGATTCATGTTTTCCACACGTTCGGTATGTTGTCATATGTGTAAGAACAGGCCTAGGAGGGTTAATTTGTCTATAAATTTTAGGAAGTGCACATTTTTTCTTCGGTGTCAACGCGTATTTTTTTCAACAGTGCATTAGCACGGTTAAGTTAATGGTGCATCAACGTGTGTTTTACTGCTTCTAGAAGTTGTTTGGACGCGTGACGTTTCCTGGTAGAGTTCTACACTGAAGAAACACAAGTTCAAATCCGGTGATAAGGTCTATTGGTCGGCAGTGTGTGGTTAATCTAATCAGTATGAGCTCCAAGTTAGCGTATGATATGTTCCAAGACAGGGTATAAAAACTGCAAAACTGAAACAACATCGTGAGCTCGTTATGAGAAGGAGAGGTTGGGTGTTCTTCTCGTGACCAACATCCAGCGTGAGAATAAGTATAGGTTTCCAGTGAATAAAAAGAATTTAGGGAAAGTAATAAGTATGGAGTTTGAATGCCGAGTTCGAGACCCTTTTACCTTTGAACGAATGGTCCTATTTATAGACGAAGATGGATGAGAAGGGTTGGACGAGAGGTCGTTGTCAAGAATATCTCTTTTGCGCCTTCTGCCCTCACCATGGGCTTCCGCAAAGGTGAGAACACGTTTGCGAGGCCTGATTGGCCACACGTCGCTTTCAGAGTGTACTATTTGTCATGACTGCGCCGACTGTTGTTGGAAGTTAAGGATGACATGGATATGTGGTGTGTCATTGGCTGGCCGCAGTTGTCACATGTACTTCCAGTGTCCTCTGCTACAATCTGTTAGTGGAGAAAACACCTGGTACATATTCAGTACTCTATGATTGGCCAGATGTCACTATCGTTAACAATAACTCTTGCTCCCTTCGTGTGGTACGCTTAATGGAGGAGCATCTTGTGTATAATTTTTTGCATGGATGATTGGTTACACGTCATCGCCCTTTGTACTGACATGTTCCCCTCGTGTTGGCATATTTGCCTGTCTAGCGGGTGCGTCCGCGGTGGTCCAATGAGCCAAGTTAGTTGTTGTTTTTGGATATGAGTTTAGCCCGGACTAGATGGGGTCCGGGACCATACTCTTCATACCTCTTTGAACCACTCCTGCTCCCTGATGCAGCTTGTTTTTTTTTGCAGCCGCTTGCCTTTTGGCTTTGTCCCTTCCTACGAGATGTGGCTACTCTAGAACGGGGTCAATGTCAAACTTCGGCTTGTCGTTGATATCTATTTGACAACGATCGGTCGAGTCCCCCACGCTGTAACTGCCAGACTTAGAAGTTTTAGATCGTTTGGCGCTTGCAGCGTCATTTGAAACCGACGCCCATTTGCTAGATCTCTTCAAAACTAGCCACACCTGGACGTGGGAGAAAGGCTGATGATACGTGTCTTCATGTTTATGCATCGCCTCTAGGAAAATGTTTTCCTCGTTTCATCCACTTGGTTTGTTTACAAACAATGAAATTATAATACCCACAAAAGTGTTGGACCATAGTACTCATCTTCCGAAACTTGGAGCTTACAGAATCGATCTCTCGATATGGACCTTGCTCCATTAGCTCGTAAAATTTGTCGCGAACTTCGGCCTAAAAACTATCTCCCGTTTGATTGTTTCCTACATTTTATAAATGTAATAAATATTAGTACAAGAATACATATACATTTTTATGTAATTATGTAATAAAAATAAATAAAACTATGGATATGTGTATGAGGTAGGGCTGTTCACGAGCTGAGCCGATCCGAACGAAGCTTTGCTCGTGCTTGGCTCGTTTACAAACCGAACCGAGCGGAGCGGCTCGTTTACAATCGAGCCGAAAACCGAACGAGCATTCTTCGAGCGCAAATTTTCCGAGCGAGCGCCGAGCGAGAATCGAGCGGAAAATAATATGGACAATTATAAAATTGGGATGTTTCCTTCGATGTTTTCATTTTCGGGTGACAACTAAGGTCAAAATGTCCGATGCTAATATTGATATTGAAATACCAGTGTCCAAGGATAAGGCTTAGATTGAGGCTAGTGAGGTGATGAGCATACGTCTGACAACAGTTGTAGCATTGTGACGTAGGTGTGATATCAAGCTACAATTAATGATGGACAACTATTAACATAAAGAAGTCAATACTGTCACCTCATGACTTATTGTTTTATTAGTAAATCTAGTGTTAATTTTTTACTGTGTTAAGTGGGCTGGTTATATTTTGTTTGCATATACTGAGTCAAATCCAATAGAATCTTATATACAAAGCTATAAAGTTATCTGTAAATTGTGTGTATATTTATTATTAAATAAATAAAAATTTATTCGAGCCGAACCGATCCGAGTATACCTTTGCTCGTGCTTGGCTCATTTACAAACCGAACCGAGCCGATCGGCTCATATACAACCGAGCAAGAGATCGAGCGAGCACTTTTCAAGCATTTTCCAAACAAGCGACGAGCGATCCACGAGCAGCGAGCAATTTGAACAGCCCTAGTATGAGGTTGGGTAAAAATGAAGGAAACATAAATGGAGGAGATAACAGGTGTCCACAAAAAATATAGCTGGCAAACTTTGAGTGCTTTAAAACACTTGTACCTTTGTAAACCTTGCTTCATTGTGATGTACTATTTGCAATAGTGTCAGTACACTCACATATTACATTTGGTAAATATAGTATTAATAATGTAACAAATATTCATAATAATATTTACCAACTATTGGACATTTTGATGAAGCAACAAACGCCTTAGGCAATGTCTCCTCTTCGATTTTTAACCAAGGTAGCACATTGGTTTTGGCGCCTTCGTCACGTACCAAATTCTTATTTGTTTTCGTTTGGAAGTTTGGGGTTGGGTTTCGGGCACGAATTCTTCAACATCATCATCTTCTTCTTCTTCCGTGATCCGTGAGTGGTGGTTATGTTTGTTGATTCGGTTGAAATGGCATGTTAGGGGGGTTTTGCATTAGTTGGCTGAAGCAGTGGGGGGTTTTAGTGCATTTGTATTTGGTTCATTTGGATGAAAGCATGGTGGTTTTGATGCATTTGGGTGAAAGCATTGGGCGTTTGTTGGCTAAATTGGTTGAAAGCGTTGGGGGTTTGTTGGAAACTTGAAAATGTTGACCAATTCGGATCGACTGGTATAGCGTATTGGGTTTCGTGAATGTGGTTGGATTTAGGTTGTTTTGTTACGGAACCATGATGAGTTGGTGTAAAAACATTGCGAGATTAAAATGAGATTTCATAAAGATTAAAGAGATTAGAAGAGTTGGTGTACAAAAAATGGAAGTTAAAGATTGGTATTTATAGGTGTAAATTGTTTTTCGTTTTTTTTTAATAAAATAGCCGTTTGATTTTTGACTGTTTCACGCCCCCTCAAACTTTCCAACGTTCGAATTTGGCCCATCCTGCACGTCCCCAACCCAACGTTTAGGACGGGACGAGCCCTTAGGGGGAAGTGTGGCCGAGCCAGTCTGACCCTGGCCAAGTCAGAGACGTCCCCACACACTTGAGCCTTAATGTGAATGCACGGTATGCACCTGCTATACAAATAACAAGGGCAAATGTCAAGAGAAGGCCCGCTACCAAGCCATTGCCCATGAATTGTTAACCGGCCCAAAAAGAATGACAATTTGATATTTATACCTTTTACTTTCTAGTAGTTTTCTAGGTAACAAGGCCCAAAGAATTTTGACATTATCAGACCTCATATAATATTATTCTTGACCCATTTTGGGGCTGAGTGGGCGAGTGGCTGGGTAGACGGTAGACCACCGAGTGAGTATTTATCGAGCGCGAAGGTGGTCCACAATGACTCGCAGAGTCCAAGGAACTAAGGGTTTGTATTCAGTAGAATAGGATTTGCGATTCAAAAGGGGATAGCGGTGCAGCTTGTTGCTCGCTTACCCATTATCCTGATGTAATTTGGTTTTTATTGTGAAATGAGAAAAAGACTAAATATTAATCATAAGTTTTTGTTTTTAACTTTTTTTTTGTTCTCTTATTACCTTTAATTAAAAACCAATATAAATATTTACAAAACTCACCCCACCCCCACCCATCATCACTCACAAATCATCATATCTAGATCTCATAATTTCACCAATACACAAATAGGTACAAAATATAAGTGCCTAATAACGTTGAAACTTATAAACCATAAATCATCGACTTATAATGTATATTTAAGGGTTTTTTTTTTAATTTTAAAGCAGCCAAAGAGTTGAGACAGCTAAATCCTAGTCAATTATTCAAACTCATTTACGTACAACAAATTAGGGTTGGTTGTCTATACACATTTGAAAGATATAATGATATAACCTAAATTATAAAAACTACAGGATAAAAAACAAAAACAAAAAAGCGAAAACCTAAGTAGGGTTCGATGAGACGATTCAAATGTCGCTTGAGTGAGTTCAATCGGAGTGTGTTTGGTACCCTTCCTATGACTTCCTATTTTTCTTTCAGTGTGTATTTGATCCTAACCCTAAAACGATATTTTTTTTATAAACCCTAAAAAGTAATGTTACTAGATTGGTATAATTAGGGTTGTTCATTTTTATCCGAAACTCGAAACCCGACCCAAATTCGAAGCCACCCCAACCCGAGTTAGACACTACCCGAAAAACCTGAATAACTCAAACCCGACCAACCCGAACCTTAAATGGATTGGTTGTCGGGTCACTTTTTCCCAACAAAAAACCCGAAATCCAAAAACCAAATAAAACCCGAACATATGATGTTTTTTATAGATGCGTTTAAGTTAAAATTCTTTGGCATATTAAACATCAAGTTTTAGGACTTGTAACACTACTATATTATGTTGTCAAATAATGTTTGAATTTTGATAATATTTTTCTAAGTAACAAGATGACTTTTGATGATATTTTTGCAAGAAAAAAAAACATTTTTCAGTTACATCTAAACCCGAATACCGAACAATTCGACCCAAACTAACTTGGACCCGAATAACCCCGACCTGACCAAGCAGAAATTTAAATGGTTTGGCTATCAGGTCACTTTTTCTCGACCAAAAACCTAAACAACTCGAAACCCAAAAATATTACCTGAAGATCACCCCTAGGTATAATAGTGTTTTCTCAAAAAACTAACGAGAAATCTAAAAAAAATAAAATAACATAATTGCAGCTTTAATTCATAACATATCATTAAACTATGTGTAGTGAGGAGCCACCCTCATGTCTTGTCAACACCATATTCCATTTTGCCCCAAGTAAAGGAGTCAAGCGCCAAAGACTTCTCACGAGTGCAATAAGCGTAGGAATGAGATCGGTACTGTACCAGTACAAAAACAATATCAAAAACACAAATACTGATTTTTGAAAAGATGGATGCGGATTATATCAATACGGTATCGATATCCGCTACATAACGCTCATCCCTACGAAGAAGGTGCTAAGGGAAAATAGAGGAAGGTTAAGGGGGGCCAAATGCCCAATATCCTCCCTACAGTACACTTGTCTTGTCTTATTAACTAGTAAATAGAACTGCACGCTTTTCGGTGCGGGTACATTGCCAACATAGAACGGATTACTGTAAGCATTATGTGACCCACGATCGATGTGCTGCAATCAAAATGGACTTATTGTAGCCTTGAAAAAATAGAAACACACGAAACATAGAGTAACTCGAATTTATACCATCGAATGAAAATTATTATATTTATCGACGGTTGTTTTGATACATAACGAAAATATATTAGTCTTGCATCGACTCATTCCCTTAATAAAAGTTTTCGTCTAAACACATATCAACTCAAAATTATAGTAGCACATACATGATAACGTGAACGTTAAAAGTTAGTTTTTTAAGTAAAGAACAAAATGAGTAAAGTTGAAAGTTTTGTAACTCAATAAGTTTAATGACAAATTAGTTCTTTAAAATATTATTGAACAAAAATCGCTACAAAAAATGGTATTCTAAAAACGTGTATCATTTGTTGTACATGGGTAAAGTTAAAAGGAAAAGAAAAACAATTCAATAATTTAATTGTTTTACACTTTTGCCATATTAAGAAAACTTAATTTGTTTATACTAAAATATTGAGAAGAATAACTTGATGACATATAAATAAATTAAAAATGCTATAAAGTTAAAATTCCACCATACAAACCCAGTGAATTGAAGTGGTATAAACTTATCCAACACTCATCACAACTACCGTTCACCAGTGTGAAACCACGCATAAAGTTTTTATAATCGGATCGAACATTGAACCGGACGCCTTACTGGTTCACTGGTCAGACCAATAAACCGAATTTAAGAACCAGATAACATCGTAAATAACATATATTTAAAAATGTATTTATAGAGAATTCATAACAAAAAATTCCTAAATGCTTTGGCACCTGAAAAAGATCATTTAAGCAAAAGGTGAATGGAAACTAAAATAAATGTGTTTAGTAATCGTTACATATATAGAAAGTACATACACTCATATTAATTTAAGTGTTTAACAAATAGATTGTTGTATTTTTATAATGGAATCCAGCTAAGCTATGGAGACATAGATATGAAGAACAATTAATTAATCTTATTTAGAGGGTGTTTGGGATTGAGTTTGGAAATGCAAAAGTGTTTTTGGTCAGAAGTGCTTATTGGTTTATTACTTTTTGAAAAAAAGTTTTTAAAAAAGTGTTTGGATTAGCTTTTTGGATGAGAAACGTCAAAAAGTCAATAAATTATTATTTTTAAGTGTTTCGCTTAACTTATTGTGAATATTGGTTGTATGGGTGGTAGATTTGTAATTTTTTTCCAAAGGCCAAAAGCCAGGATTTCTAATTTTTCAAAAACAGTTTTTCCACCCTTAAAAGCCAAAAGCCAAAATAGAAAGTGCTTTGGGGTTACACAAACAACTTATTGACTTATTGGCTTTTCCAAAAAGCCAATAAGTCAATAAGTTCATTTGAAACTCAATCCCAAACACCCTCTTAAAATAAAGAAAAATGTACACTTTGCTCACGTGGTTATCATATTCTCTGCCTACAGGTTTTTTCATGTCCTCTACTGGTTTCAACTCTTCATCATCATTGCCATATTCAACCCGATTCTTTTAAGTTCCGGTTCAATCTTCGATTCTCCGGTTCGACCTGCCATTTCCGATTCGACCGGCCGGCCACCCCTCAAAACGGTCTCGTACCCTGAACCGGACCGCTTACCGGTCAGAGATAAAGAGAGCAAACAGAGGAGGCTCAGATTCGGTGGAGGGTGCTAGTCATGACCGATGACATAGATACCAGAATTGACGATGGCGACGATTCCAACGAACCCATCTCATCTCCAACCACCACCATGCGTTTTGCTTTTCTTGTACATCCTCATCTTCACCGACTTCCATCTCGTTGTATACGTAGGTTTTGGCTTTTATCACCGTTGCTGGATGTAACATGTCGGAGTTAGCTTTAACGCAACCGGTAGAAGATGCTCCCTGGCGACGGTTGAATTTGTAGGTGATTCTGTCGGAGAAAGTAGAGTTGAAACCATCAAAAAAACAATTGGGGAAACGCAGGGATCGAATAAGAAAAGTATAAAACTTGAAGAGTCGGTAGCGTAAAAAGCCACTGACATTTACTATATACTAAAAGGAAGTGTCGGCTACATTGGCTGACAAGTCAAAAGCCCCCACTTTTTTATTTTTTTACGTTTATGCCATTGTGCTTTGCACTGCCACCCCCTCATCTTTCAACTAATAGCAACTTCAGTCCCCCTACTTTATGTTTCGGTTAATTGCAAGTTTGGTCCCCCTACTTCTCACTCCTCATCTTTCAGGTAATTGCAACTTCAGTCCCCCTACTTTATGTTTCAGTCAATTGCAAGCTTGGTCCCCCTAGTTCTCACTGCCATCCTTTATGTTCGAAAGCAAGTCGGTAAAATATAATACGTTTCCGTTTCACAATTAAATGTCGACTTAATGTACGTTTCTACGCCGACACAACGCGCGGCGGGTAATCGGTTGATTATTTGCTACTTGTTCGACACATTGTGACGCCCCCGCAAACCGCGGCGTCTGGTAAAAAACGCCCAGCATATTCGTCGTGCGCCGCCGCAACGCGCAGCGCCGGTAAAATACTAGTTACTTATTAATATATAGATAATAACTAGTACGTTGACCATGGCCGCGCGTTGCCGCGGTGACTAAAGGTCCTACCTACAATCATATCCGTTTTGAGCTGCAATATCCATATCAACACTTTACATAAATCATGCGGCGACTAACGGTCCTATATATCCGTTTTGAGCTGCAATATCCATATTAATACTTTACATAAGTCATACGCCTCTAAAATAGAGGCGTGTACACGTACACAATTTACAATAGTTTGTATTCTTAACATTTGTATCCGTATATCTTTTCATTGTCGCCTTATCGGGAGTCTTTCGACATTAAAGGTGAGAGCAGAATACCCCAAATTTTAGTTGGAGTTTATATGCCTTTTCATTTTGCCTCCCTAAAGCATCTATACCTGTCCTTTTACACCATCACCTGCAGCCTTCTACACCGAGACTTAGCCTTCGACCAATGACGTGTGAGAATCTCCTCCACTTTTCGTCTAGACCTGCCCCTGCAGAAAGAAACTCACGCCAAGCAAGAATACTCGAAAGGATTCGAAGCCTTTATGTTTTGTGGACGACAGTTGACGGTGACGGATGTTGTTTCAATAGGTAGTGGTTTTTGGCTTGGTTGTGATGACTTATAAATGTTTGTTGACAACTAACGATGATGGCATGGCAAGGTCGGTGGAAGGCAGGTTTCGATCTGCAACCTCCTTACAGCCAGAGTTTCTCAAAGTCTATTTTTACCGCACATTAAAATCCATATAGCAGACCCATCAATTTTCTTATTTCCTGTTGATTTTTTTTTGGTAAAGATAATACAGACTCAATAGAACAGAAACATAGGATTCTAAACAAACATTAAGTTCATCACCCAATGAAGTTAATTTAAAAGATGAAGTGTGGAATTTATTATATCATATTGAAACCACCTAATAAGAAAACAGAAAACCAAATTCCTAACTCAATTAAGGCACTTCCAATTGCAGTCAACTTAGTAACTTGGACTAAAGTAAAACACATTCGAAACCAACAATAGTCTTCTTGATATACTGCTAAAAAGACAACGTTTATTCATGGACAAAAATCTAACATTTACTTCCAATCTTTGACTTATAATATAGTTTAAAAACTAACTCTTAAATTAGCAATAATCAATTGATAAATGTTTAATTATGATCATTTGTTTGCTTATTCTCAGGTATCACTATTAGCCAATCAATGTACACAATTAGTTACATGTTGGTAACTACATCAACAGCATAAATTGCCTTTTGTACATACTTAAAAGACATTACCTATTTCATCAATTGGACATAGCAAGTTAAATCGAAGTGGTAAATCAGACTAAAGTAATGGAATATATTAACATACAGCTTTTAGTTTACCTCTTATTAAGTAATGGAATATAAAATATCTTAAGTTTGGTTTCATTTTGGCATTTGTTTTTAATATATTTTCATTTGTGTAAATAGAAAATGAACCAAAGCTTTCACCTTGTCAAAGTTGAAAGCTAGTCAATATAAAGCCAATTATATAATAAATGAGAGGCAATCTGTTGCGCTGCAAAATAAGAAGTAAAAATAGATTTGAAATTTAGCAAATATCGAAAACACAACTATAATGGACCATAATTATACACATTTACACACGTTACTTTTCAAGATCAAATAAGACTATACCAAGCAAGTGATATTACATAAAGTTGTAGATAGAAAACGTACAAATATAAACATATTTAGTTATGGTTAATTTTCCTTTTTGTTCTTGAACAAAAATATAAATCCTTTAATCCGGTAATGAAATTAGAGGAAAAGTAAATCTTAGAGCTAGAACAACTTATGAAACAATGTATAGCATACACTAACTATTGGATTTCTAAGAACTTTATCACATCTGTTATCTATAAATAATCGGATAGAATTGCCACATCTACATTCTTTTGTAAACAAATTAAATGACAAATAAGTTAGGTGTTAAATAAAGTTAAGTAACATAACAAACTCAATAGTTCCTTAACATCAAACATGTAGATGAATCAAATCATCTATATGACATCATCTCAAAACCTAATCATGAACGATGATGACGAAAGAAAAACACGTGCAGTATGTAAGATCGACATAATTCAAGGCAACAATGCATACAAACCACTTTAGCAGACACAAAATCATAATCGAATAAATCAAATTCACAGAACAATCAACCTCTTTTCAAATAAGATCAGTGAAAAACTGCTCGGCCAGAACCGAAATCCAACGAGCCCAAACCTAAACCATAGGCAAACATCCACATACCATCAAGCATAACCAACACAGTACCATCAAAAAAACAAAAATAACAAAGTCTAAAAATCTTAATGAGGCTCAGAATCTGCAAAAAATATTGGCTGTGAGGTGGGTTGCAGACATAAACCCACCATCCACCACCCTCGCCACGCCATCGTCACCATTTGTTGGTGAAACTTTTACATTCATCACTGCCATCATCATAACAAATTCAATACGTATTCCACATAACAATAAAACTAAGCCATAGCTACTAACCGAAACCTGTAACTCGACACTGACATACACGGCTGTAAAGCCGAAGCTAACGGGAGCACACCGATTTTCACTTGACCGCTGCCATAGACAACTGTACAGCCACCGGTAACGGGAGCACACCGATTTTCAAAAAAAAGATGTTATAAAACATCACCGAACCATAGCGGTCGTCACGCCGTAGCTACAGACGGCTTGAAAACCGCCAACATCACACCCTCAAATTACCACATGCGGGGTTCTACCGCGAGGCGTGTGACACACCAGGATCCAAGTCAACGGTCACAATAAACAACACTATATGATAAGATACGTAAAATAAAAACATAAATCCAAACCATTTGAATTAACAGCGGGAGCATTGTTTTACAAACTAAATCCCAAAAGTTTCCAAACTTGTTTAATAACAAAACCATGAACCTAAACTAGACGCCGTGCAGACGCGTGCGCCTAAGCCCTGAGATGCTGCTACCTTAGCGACCTGAGAAATCATGCCAAAAACGGGTCAACATATAATGCTGGTGAGTTCACAGGTTTAAGTTTACAATAAGTTTCCGTGTGTTGCGCGTTGATCACAAAATACCATGTCATAAGATACGTTAAACGAATAAACAACGAACAAACAAGCGTTTCCTACTACTACCACGACTGTGATGCTGAAACCATTACTGACAGCGTTGCTTGAGTTGCTGCCCGTGTTTGAGTTGCTTGTGTTGCTAAACTAGAGACAATATGCACCCGCCCGGCTCCTAGCCGACGGGTGGGGTTTGTCAGGCCCAATAGATCTATCCACATTTCCCCGTTGTGCTACCCCGCACATTCATGGTTTCCCCCGGGACTCCTTGTTTCGTCGTGTAGTAAACAAAAGTGTTGCAAATCAAGAGTTGTGTTTCAAAAGCGTAGCGTGTTTACAACAAGTCACTTCCCAAAAACAGTTACGTATTCAAAATGAGTAAAGCGTTTCCAAAAGAGTTACATGTTTATACGAAAGCATTGAGTTTGTTAAGTTGCGTGGCATGTTTCTCCCCCGAAAGAAAACGTATAAAAGAGGGGCCGTGAACTCACCTTGGGTTGCGTTACTTCGAAAGTGATTTAAACCAACAAGCTATGCTAGCCCCGTAAAGCGGCGACCTAACATATGACAGTTACAAGTACTTAGACTAACAACCCGTAGGTTAGTTAGTCCCTAGATGCCCAGACCATAACCAGGTTCGTTTGAAAATGCGTTGACTGTTAAACTGACCAAATGTACAAGACTCGACATCCCATTGGTGACCCGAGACCCCACGTGTTCATCTCATACTCAAACATACACAATTCATGCAACTTAGTCCTTAACATGCGTTAAAGTTCAACGATTCTAACACATAGGTCAAATAACGTACGAACAAGTCCGAACACGTGTTACTATGTTGCTAGGCATGTCACGGGGTTCCTATCATGTTCCTAGGTGTCGAATCGGGTTTCGGGATGTTAAAATACACTTACAACAACATTTCATGCGATTAGGGACTTAGCATGCAATTAGGAAAGTCAACACGTGATTAGGGATGGTCAACAGGCAATTAGCAGGGCTAATCGCCACCTATGTTAGGTGATTAGGGCTAATCACATGCATATCAGGCGATTATGGTCATGTGGTATGCAATTCAGGGCTTAACTAGTGATTAGGGTCACAATTGCATGACTTGCTAGCAATTAGGATCACAATTGCATGACTTGCTAGCAATTAGGGAGCTAATCGCTAGCAAGGTCACACGAGTAGCCCATACATCAGGCGATTATGCCCCTAATCGCCTGATACATAGGCGATTAGGATTGCTAATCGCCTGCAGTGCAGCAATTGTGGTTTTTCGCGCGTTTAACCCTCCAAATCAGATCCGAAACGTGCGCAAACACCCAATAATCATTCTAACATATTAACAAACATATTTCAAGCAAAACCCCTAAGTTTTCATCATTCTAACAGTCCCGAATGCGAGCGTTTTCCCAAAATAGCAATTTAACATGAAAACATCACATCAACATGCAATAACTTGCCCTAAATAGCAAATATTCAGATCTAATCACATAATCACGTTGTCCGAAAGCATCCTACTGTTCTAACATCATCCTAGAGCAAACCCTAACATCAAGCAATCAACAACACACCTCATATCATCTTAAATCATCCAAAATCATTCAAACGGGTCAAAACATCAAGTATCCATAATACACTACCAAAACCATCCAAACTCCTAGGACATCATCATACTAACTTGTAACAGCTATAAACATCAATATAACACAAAAACAATCATGATTAAATCCCAAAAACTCAATCTGTAATCACATATAACACATATAACACATGTAAAGGTGTGGGTTTGTTTAGAAATGGTTTTAAATGGATTTTCAAAGACAAAAACCTTTAAAAGTCAGGTCTGGACATTTAGGGAGTAAAACATAATCATTTAAAGGTTTGGGTTTGAAGAACACACCTTGTATTTAAGAGTAGATGATGGAATAAGCTTGGAAATGGTTGTTTGTGTGTAAAAATGGGTTCCAGAGGATGTTTGTGGGTTAAGATATGTTATGGGACGGCTAGGGTTGTGTAAATAATGTTTTGGAGGTCAAGGGTGGTATTTATAGGTGTTTTTAGTCGTCAAACATGTTGCAGGCGATTATGAAGTTGTATCAGGCGATTAGGGTGCTAATCGCCTAATAAAAGGTGCTAATCGCATGCAAAAACAGGCTAATCGCCTGAAATTACAAGCTAATCGCTACCTGGCACAAGCTACTCGCCTGGTAGCTTCAAGCTAATCACCTGACTGATCAGGCTAATCGCCTATCAGTCCAGGTGTTGTGTATTTGGCGCGTTAAACTCCGTTTTAACATATGTTAACACATTTTCACATACCGATAAGTCACATAATGATTATAAACACATAATACATGAAAGTAAACACGTTCACACTCGTTCACCAATCCCCGGGACTCGAGACTTACGTATGTTAAAACCCAAATGACGTGCGACTCGACTCGACCGACCCTGTTTTGTGTAACGTAGGCGTGACTCGCTAAGGTAGACTTACTAAGTTTTCAAGAGTTAGTTACCGGAAGTTGCCGGGTGTCACATCATCCCCCTGTTAAAAGAATTTTCGTCCCGAAAATTTCCCGAAATCGAAAAGAGAAGACAAACGAGAAGAAAAATTTTCCGGTCGTCACAGCCAACAACAACATTAAACAACCAAGTCCAGAAAGAAGAATTGACATTTGACATAAAGAAAGAACAACACATTTTACACAAAACCATCAAACAAGCCCACAATTTAATAAAACCAGAGGTTTTGATAGTACAACTATCCAAGCCCAAGGTACAATCTATGGTGCACATAACAATCTTAAAGCTGAGAGTACAACTAATAATTGCACAAATGGCTTGCTAATTAGAAGTATTTAAATAAATTAAATATGGTGTGAACAATTACTATAAAACCAATGTAGAAACGAAAAACCCACAGACAAATTGCTGTCCTGTGTTCCTACCAAAAATGGCAACATTTCTGGCCCTTAACCTACAAGTAAACAATCAATGCAAATGTTCTAAAACATAAAAGAAAAAACCCTAACAACAACAAGTAATTTTCACCAACATTCTGTTTTCAACCATCAATTTAAACTCAAGTAATTGCTGTAACAAGTATGTTAAACTTTGCTTGTGCTCTGTTACTGATAAGAACAGGGCTTAAATGGGTTTTGTATATGTTTTTTTTATAATATTCCTGCAATTGTTTGTTATTTTATTTATTATTATTTTTTTTTGTTAAATGAATGCTAACAGAGGAATTATTGCAAGTTATTTTCAGCTCCCCTGTTTTTTTCAACTTTTGTGTACACATACATACATTATTTATATTATGTTAACAAACGCATCCAGTAAAATCTCACTCATAACAAAGCTATTGATAGGGTCGGGGTTTTGATAGTATTAAACTATTAATCAACCCCTTATTATGTGTATATGTATAGAAAGAAACCTAGGGTTTCTGGTAGTACAGAACCATCGTTGCTGTTGTTAACAACCGCAACGGTGGTCCTGTCAAATGATGTAGACTGACTATATTACCCCTGTTTTGTTAATTTTTGTGTGAGTATACACATGCATAGTGTTTTGTGTATGTATGCAGTTAATCAGCTCCTTTGTTAGTGTTTTGTGCTGGTATGTGATGGAGTTGTATTAAACTTGTGTAGGTTGAAGAAGACGCGATAGCGAATGACTAAAATGCCCTTGAAGGGTACTGAGAAGGATGCAGACAAGTCATATTCAAGTATTTCAATGCCACAGAAAAGGGAAAAACTTATGGCTTTGATAGAGAGGAAAAAATGTGGAAAAAGATCCGTGTCGCAAGATCGCGATAAGACCAATGTCAAGAATTTCGAGAAAGATAGTGCGAAACGGAAGAAATTAAATGCACATTTTTATAAAAAGTTTTTCAAAACCCGCAGACGAAAGGTGAAGGTGTTGAATGATGTTAATGATACAGTTGCTGAGGAATCTTGTTCGGGTTCTGCGCATAAAAAACGGAGGTGATTTAGTTTTTTTTTTAATTTTTATTTAACGGCTTAAATTACACTAAATCCGCGTTTGGCAGGTCTCGAACCTAGAGGTGATTTAGTTAATGAACTATTTTTACTTTAGATAAAATCTGCATACATTAATCTTTAATCATTCATGATTTATATAACTGTTTGATTCTTTGGATAACAAATTTGTAGATTATGTTCTGCACAAGGATGCGGAGAGAATGCGCATCAGTCTAGTACAAAAGACAATATCGAATCTGGTTTGTGTTCTGTTTATTTAGATCACAAATTTGTAGATTATTGTTATTAGTATCTACATTATGAACCCAATTTTGTGATATATTTACTGATGCCCATTAATCACAAACGCGACAGGCAGCACTGAGTTAGCTGATGATATTCAGTTTAATGTCTCAACCGAAACGCATCATCATGTTCTTCCTTATGTTAACAAGCTTCTTGATTATCGAAACAGAGGTCAAAATGCTGTTATCTTTGACGAGCAGGTGAAGCTCTTGGTTTATTTATGCTTTAAACGATAATCTTTTTTTTTTTGATAAACAAAAGATTTAAGTAAATTTTTGAACTTTGAACTACAATTTTTTTCTTTTTTATTTTTTTTAATGGGATGTTGCAGGACCGGTTAGTTAAGGTGGTGTCATTTGTATCGTCATTGCTGGATAACATGAAAAAGCCAATTTTAATAATAGCTTCTTCCAGTGCTCTTTCCTTGTGGGAAATGGAGTTTTCAAAGTGGTCAAAGTCGATCAATGTTGTAACATACAAACGGACCAAAGATGTTCGGGCTGCCATTAAAGGTTCCAAATTTCAAGTCCTTTTATCTTCTCCGGAGGCCATTGTTGAGGTACACAATTCTTGATGTTATATGAAAGTAACACAAATTCATGTTTGGGTTATATCAATCGTGTTGTTTTGCAGGACATGGAAACGCTTAATCATATTAAGTGGGAACTGTTAGTGATAGACGAGTGCCAACGCTACATAATTTCAATTCATTTAAAGAAAATGCAGATGCTAATGGCTTATATGAAACTGTTAACAGTTTCTGGTGAACCAGCGGTGTGTTTTCTCATTCCTTTTATCTCAAACGGGTCAATAATTAAACAAAATAGGTAAAAAGGGAAATGGGTCACATTGGTCAAAAGGCCTGAAAGCCTACTTAAGCATATGTTTGGTGCACTAAATTATAAACAAATGCCTGTGGGTTAACAATAAAGATATAGACAAAAAAGGAAAAGAGTCGAATTGGTCAAATGGGATGAAAATCAACTAGAGTTGATGTTAGTCTTTACTGCATTCAATCTCAACAAACGTATCAACCTGGCCCATCCCGTTTTGGTCAGTTATAAAATGACCATTTATCCCAAACTTGTTTTGACCCGTTACCCAACTCGCCCATTCTGTTTTGTCTGGTAATAAAATTCTCATTTAAGCCTGAACTTGTGTTTTCTCATTTCTTTTATCTCAAACGGGCCAATAAGAAAAGAAAACGGAAACGAATCAAATTGGTCAAACGAGCTGGAAGTCTACCTAAGTCTATCTATAGTACACTAATTATGAACAAATGTATGTGGGTCAACCCGACCCAGCCCGTTATAACCCGCAGTCCATCACTGATGCAGGCTGCAGCCTTTGCTATTTACATAGCTAATTTCAGTCTTATCATTTCAGGATATTTCGCAGAGCTACCGAAACATCCTTTCGTTGGTTGATTGCAAAAATGAAACGATACATGTGGATGCTGACATGGAAATGAATGATGATATTAACACACTGAAAGAGAGATTGTCATCATTTGTTGCATTTGAGTGCAAGTTCAGCACCCTTGATCTTGAAGAGTATTGGGTCCCGGTTCATCTTTCATCAATGCAAATCGAACAATATTGTTCAATTTTAGTTTCAAATGTGGGCGTGCTCTCTTCATTATCTAGAACATTATCACTCCATGATGTTATCACACAGATCAAAAAGGTTCCTTTTGTGGTTGTATAGCTGGTGTTCCACATACTATTAGGTAGATGCTTCTTAATATGATTAGTTATTTTTGCAGTGTTGTGATCATCCATATCTTGTGGACCCTACTTTGCGTAATTCTCCAAAGGAAGCTTCTTTGATTGATCCCTTGGCTGCTGAAGTCAACGTCAGTGGCAAACTGCATGTTTTTGACAAGCTCTTGTTAGAGATTAAACGATGCGGTTTGAGAGCACTTGTACTATTTCATGTAAGTAAATATTTGAAATTAGTTTAGTTTTCTTCACACTTTGCATCATTATGTTAAATTAATGAGTTGTTTTGTTGAGTGACAGTCATCGGTTAACTCAGAGAAGATATCAACCGGAGAGTTTTTAGATGACCTTGTTCATCAAAGATATGGCGAGAATTCGTATGTCTATATCCCCGGGCGGATTTTTTCTAGTTCTAAGAAAAAAGAAGCATTAGAATTGTTCAACAAAGCAGAGAGTGATCGGTTCATCTGCTTATGTGATCACCGTGCTTGCCTGTCAAGTCTAAGACTTTCACGTGTGGATGTTGTAATATTTTTCAACAGTGATCCGAACCCATCAAATGACATAAAATCCCTCAAGCGGATCACTATTGATTCGCATTGTGAGCGGGTAAGTGTGTTCCGGTTGTATTCAGTATTCACCAGTGAAGAGAAAGCATTGATTCTTTCTAAGCAAGGTACAACTGTTGACAGTTATATTAACTGGAGTGTTCGCCACCAGCTCTTAGGATGGGGAGCGTCCTACCTGTTTAGTAAGCTCCAAAGCGGTACCGACTCTGAACCTCTGTTTCTTATAGACGATTTGGTTCACGAGTTGTCATCCCTGTTGAGGAACACAAGCGTCAAAACGGACCACCCAATCATATCAAATGCGCATATGCAAGATGGAGCTTATTCTGAAAGTGTCTTGCTATTTGGTGAAACTGTAACTCATATAAACGAAAAAGGAAGTTCTTCTATTGATGAGTACTTGATTGATAACAAACATTCTGTTTTTTGGAGCAATCTGATCAAACAAAGTCAACCTGCACTGGAAAACGCTTGTAGCAGGTTTCCTCGGAGAGTTCAAAAGTCACCTCGATACTGGTTTGAAGGTATAAATGCGATTATTCCCTCTTTTGTAAGATCAAAGCCGAGAAGTAAAAGAAAATGGCTAAAGAATGTCGGAAGAAAACGGGCAGGTATGACAGTTATGTTATCAAATTTATTAACCAACCTTAATGGCATATGTTTGATCATGTTATTGTTATTTCATATAGGGCCACATACACCTTTTGGTACTCGTCAAGCACCTGTGAATGCGACTGAAGGTTGTCCTGATATTGCTGATTCGATTGCTTCGAGTCCAAGAACAAATAGAGGTCAACAAAGTCAAATCGAACAACCGCCACCGCATACTTCTACCTCTACATCTCTTGAAACAGAAATCGAAAGAATTCAGAAACAGCGAGAGCAAATCACTAAATCTCATCAAGAAGAGGTTTTTTTTTTTTTTTTTTAAAGAAACATGTTTTCTTCCAGTTATATTAATTACTGGATTACGTACAACATGATAATGATCTTTTTTATATGCAGAAATCAATGCTTCTTTCTGAGTTAGAAAAAGTGATTTCCGAGGCACAAAAGAAGTACGGTGCATTAGTCCATGACTCAGAGACGAAGTTAGCAGATGAACTAAAGATCCTGGAAGACTATGAGAAACTTGTTAGTGCCAACAAACTTCTAGCTGAGATTTTGGCACAAAACTGGCAGGACACGCTCAGTCTGAACCAAACAGAGTTCAAGCGGAAGAGAACACGGAAAGGTACTTATATAGGATCTCAAGATAACTTAATTTCTTTCAACATCATCCTTTGGTTATTTTTTTGTTTCTTTTGATTACAGACACTAGCGCGTTTAACATTCTTCAAATCCCTCCATATGCGCCGGTTCGACCCAAGAACCTGTGTTTGACCAGTCATCCCACCACCTATTTACCTGGGCATAGTTTAGCCGGGCCAGGACTACGCTTTCCAGCCCCTCATATGAGGTCAAAACCATCCATGTTTGCATCATTCTGCAACCGTCCCGCCACTGGTGAACCATCTACCCTAACAGTTGACAAACACGGCACTGTATAGAAACAGAATCATAGCGTTGACTTTATAAAGTATATAGAGATCTGACCGAACTGCCATGACAATTTTTGATCTTGCAAGTGTCTGTGCACTTGTTATAGAGGTTTCTAATAGCATTTTTTGATGTGTGGCTTGTCATGAATATTACGTTAGTTGATAGGATCAAAATGTGATGTTCATATATGCATCAACTATATTTTGGAAATATTATTTTTACTTTTTAGGTTCACTCACTGTATATGTTACATATATATATTTTGCTTACAAATATCAGGTGTTAACAGTTGATTTAGTTTAAACCGAAACAATTCTACATGTTTGGCTGTCTTGAGATCCAAATTGGCCGGTTCAAGGTTTTATTTTCATGGTGTTAACAGTTCAATTTAGAGGGTGTTTGGGGATGAGTTTTGAAATGAATTTTTAGATTATTGTGTTTTGAAAACACAAATAATTAGTTTTTAGTATTTGGGAAAGCTTTATAAAAATAGATTAATTGCGTTTAATAGGTTACTAAAACACAATAATCTAAAAGCAGCTTCACCCACCAACAAAGCGCATAATCTATTTTCAAAAAGCAATCCCAAACACCCACTTAGTTTGGAACAAGTTGTGTAAAACCAACCACCTATTTAATATTTATCTATATTATTATTGCTATATAAAGCATTTATTTGTCCATTGTCTTTGGCTTAGTGGTATCAAGGTATAGGGTTCAAATCCCATGGGTGAAAAAAATTAGCCGTTCAAAAAAAAAAATTTAATTCATTACAATTACTATTATCTTATTTATTATACTTTAACATTATACTATATTAATAAGCAACTTGATTTGAATAGTGGTGTTTTTATTATTATTGTATTCATTTTGTTAATCTTAAATACATATGGTTCAATAAGAAATAACAAAATGGGGTAGTGGTGGAGGGGCTGTTTGGTTGATTAAGTGCTGAATCATTAAGAAGTTTGAATGGTTAAGCGCTGAATCATTAAGTTGGACCTCTTAATGGTTAGTTTTCTTGTCCCACGTTGGTAGGGGAGCCTCATTAAGGTTCAGCCTAGTTCAGTGCTTAATGGTTCAACAACATCCCAAATATTAATGATTCAGACTTAACCATTCTATTCAAAAGTTGAAACAAACGCGCTGTATGCTGAATCATTCAGCGCTGAATGGTTAACAGGCTCATTAAGAGGCTACCAAACAGCCCCGTAGTGCTTTGTGGTGCTTATGTGTTCTTTGAGGTCTTGGTTTCAAAACCCGTTTGAGTCTTTTTTTTACAACACTTATTTATATATAAATACATATGATTCAATAAGAATTAACAAAATGGGGTAGTGGTGGAGTGGTTTGTGGTATATGTGTGTTCTTTGAGGTCTTGGGTTTAAAACCCGTTTCAAACATGACATTGTTTTTTTCCAACACTTATTTATTTATAAATACATATGATTCTATAATTTGAACCATATGTATTTAAGATAACAAAATAAATAAAATAATAATAAAACACTATTCAAATCAAGTTGCTTATTAATATAGTATAATAATTAATAAAATGGCTTGGTGGTGGAGTGGTTTGTGATGCATTTGTGTGGTTTGAGGTCTCCGGTTTGAAAAATTGTTTTTTTTAACAAATACGAAAAACGTGCGTATGTTTATACACCTAGTTTAAATTTATGTTTACTATTTATATTTTTATAACTAACAACATACCTAATAGAATCTCACCCATAGCGAAGCTATTGGTGGAGTCTGGAAATGATGAGATATAACATGTAGATAGACATTACCTCTATCCTATAAGATAGAGAGACTACTTCTAGTAGACCCCTACCCCGTAGTCATAACAAATCATAAGAGTAAATAATGTGTACACATCTAATCAAAAACTCTATGAAACAAGGAATAACTGATAGCGTTTGTGAAAACGTGTAATCTAGAAAAAGACCACATCAAATCGTCACGGATAAACAATAACATGTGAAAAAAAATGCTCTAAAGGTAAGTATAAAAGAAAACAAACTAGCATCTTCCTATAATCTTTAATTTTAATTCTACGTCTTCACGAACTCATATCATCAACTATGCTCTCAAAGAGACTCTTCCCAAGTTAGCTTCTATCTACCTCTACACCTCATCCCCTCTACTATAAGAGTCTCTATGTTTCTAACCATGACCGGCGCCTGTTTCCTCCTAAGGTGTCCACAATATCTCAACCTCCCCTTTCTAAATTACGAGCCAATCCCAATCTTTCGCTAAAGACATCATTTTTAATCTTATCCAACCTAGTGTGCCTATACAATCACGCATCCACCTTAACATCTTCATCTCTGCTACCTCCAACTTACGTTCCTATGTTTTCTTAATGGCCCAACAATTAGTTTCATATAACATAGCATGTCTGGAATTACAATTCCAGACAGACACTTTCAAACCAGTTTCGGTTCGGATCAGTTCGGGTTCTCAACCGGTTTACATGGATCCCACTCTTTTTCTTCTAATCCAAGTTCACCACCACAGGACACGTATGGATATTATAAGGTGGCTGCATTTCATTTGCCAACATGGTCCAGAAGCCACGTGTCGTTATTTTCCTCAACCCAATGCCACCTTAGACTGTTATTTTATTGTCATAATATATGCTAGGTTTGTAAATTGTAATTGTAATTTTGTTTCTAAACTGTCTTGGATTGAAGGAGATCTAGGGTTCCAAGGTAAGTCAACTCTAGGCTTGTAATTGCTTTTCTAAGGTACAAATAATAGATTGGTTTAGTTTAGAATTATGTGAATTAACAGTGAAAAGGTAGTTACAAAAGTTTTCTTTTTTGTTGATGGTACTGTTTTATTGTAACAGTATAAACATACTCATTACATATATATATTTTCAATTTTTATTATTTAGCCTTTTGGTCCATATGTGAATGTAGGTTGTTTGTTTGATTAAGTTAACATCTAGGGTTTATGTCTTTATGCTACAGTTAGTTGGTTGCCAGGTCCGGCTCAACCTTTGTGGGGGCCTAAGGCGAATACGAATTGGAGGCCTAACTTAAAAAAAATAAATAAATGAAGAAAACAGTAAGTGGCAGGATTATAACCATTTGCATGATAAATACAATAAATAAGACTTATAGACCACATAGAAATTTGACTAAAGGTGTCTCTAGTGAGAATTTGGGCCCTATTGGATTGGGTGCCCAATGCCCTAGCTTCAAAATACTCCCCTTGAGCCGACCTTGTTGATTGTCGGTTAGTTTGTGCCTGCTATTGTTGCGAGCGAATTCTACTGCCTTCACTTGCTTTAGATTGTGCTTATGTATTGTGTCACTTGTTGTTTTATTTGTAGTTTGATAAACTATGTTGCTTTGACTATACACAACATTTTGTTTTGCGATTTTGAATACCATTATATTTGACATTAATGGATCTGTTTTGAAGCATTTGCATTTTTTTTGTCAATTGATTTGTTTAGTTGCTTATGATTACAACTTTTTTTAGTATCTTCATACAATTGTATGGTTTTGCAGCAGGTTGACGTTTGCGAGAACAGACCTATCTACAGCTTAAGGTAAGAGGGTTTTTTTTTTTTTAGTATTCATTTGATTACATATACCCCAAACTTACAAGTATGAACTTCAGATAGAAATAACCTAAGATACATAAGAATATGTTTGTTTTTACCTTACACGTTACTTCTAACATGCACAGTCGTTATACCTTTACATCGCAAATGTCCAATTCAAAAATACCGTTACTTCAGCAGCCTGGTCAGTCATGGAAAAGGAAATATTCAACTTCGAATACACAATTAGATGAAAAGTTGGGTGTACAATCGTTGCAACAACGACGTCGCCGTGCCAAGATGCTTGCCAAAAGAGGTCAAATTGATGAAAAACATAATCATATTCTTCCTTATTATAACAAGCTTCATGATCATCGGAACAGAGGTCAAAATGCTGTTTTATTTGACGGGCAGGTGGAGTTCTTAATTTTGTAACGAACAAAAAGTTTAGTATATGTTTAAGACAGTTTTCTTCTTTTTTACTTCATTAAATGGATGTTGCAGGACCGTCTAGTTAAGGTGGTCTGTTTTGTTTCATCATTGCTGGACAACATGAAGAAGCCTATTCTAATAATAGCTTATTCCAGTGCTCATTCGTTGTGGGAAATGGAGTTTTCAAAGTGGTCAAAGTCGATCAATGTTGTAACATACAAAGGGACCAAAGATATCCGCGCTGCCATTAGAGGTTCAGAATTTCAAGTCCTGTTATCTTCTGCAGATGCCATTGTGGAGGTACACAGTTCTTGGTGGTATATGAAATTAACACAAATTTTGTGTATAAATTATATCAATCTTGTTCATTTGCAGGACATGGAAATGCTTGTTCATATTGAGTGGGAACTATTAGTGATAGACGAGTGCCAACGCTCCAAAATTTCGGTGCATTTGATGAAAATTCTGATGCTTAAGGCTGATATGAAACTGCTAACAATTTCTGGTGAACCAGTGGTGTGTTTTCTCATTTCTTTTATCTCAAACGGGTCAATAATTAAAAAATAGATAAAGGGGGAAACTGGTCAAACCGTCCGAAAGCCAACTTAAGTATATGTTTAGTTTAGTTCAATAATTATAAACAAATGTATGTTGGTCAACAATAAAAAAGTAGATGGAAAAAGGAATTAATTCAAATTGGTCAAACACTCAAACCCGCTGAAGGTCAACCTAAGTCTGCGTTTTGGTCTTTAGTGTTGCAGTCTGCAGATCTCAACAAATGTATGTGGGTCAACACTAAAAAAGTAGATAAAAAAGGGAAACCAGTAAAATGACTCAAATGTATGTGGGTCAACCTGGACAAACGGGCTAAAAGTCAACCTGAGCAGTTGAGTCTATGTTTAGTCTTTAGTCCACTAAATCGCAACAAACGCATGTGGATCAACCTGGCCCAACCGGTCTCGACCAGTAATAGAATGACCATGTTCCCCAAAACTTGTTTTGACTCAATAGCTAACCCACCCACCCTGTTTGACCGGTAATAAAATGACCATTTAAGCCTGAATGTGTGTTTCCTCGATTTTTTTTTTAATCTGAAAAGGGTAAATACTAAAAAAACAGTCAAATTGGTTAAACGGGCTGAAAGCCAACTTACGTTATCTGTGGTAGTGTGGTGCACTAATTCTAGAATAAAGGTATGTGGGGCAACCCAACCCATCCCGTTTTGACCTGCAGGCGGGACACCACTGCAGGCTGCAGCCTTTGTTTTTTACATTTGCTAATTTCGAGTTAACCATTTCAGGATATTTTCCAGATTTCACTGGTTCATTGCAAAAATGAAAAGATAAAAAGTGATCCTGACATGGAAGTGAACGATGATGTTAGCCCAACGAAAGAAAGATTTTTGCCATTTATAGCATTTGAGTGCAAGTTCAGCACCCCTGAGCTTAAAGAGTATTGGGTCCCGGTTCATCTTTCGTCAATGCAAAATTGTCAGGACACGCCCAGTCTGAACCGAACAGAGCTCAATTGGAAGAGAACACATAAAGGTATCTATAAAAGATTTCAAGATAATTTTTTTTCAAGAACGTCAGTTGGTTATTGATTAAATTCTTTTGATCGCAGACACTAGCACGGCTAAAATTCTTCAAATCCCTGCATCTACACTGGTTCAATCCAAGAACCCATATATGATCAGTGGTCCCACCACCTGTTTACCCGGGCATAGTTTAGCCGGTTCAGGACTACGCTTTCCAGCCCCTCATCTAAGGTCAAGCCCATCATTGTCTGCATCATTCCGCAACCAGCCCGCTAGTGGCGAATCATCTCTTGAGCCATTACCCGGTTTGTCAGCTACCCAAACAGTTGACAAACGCAGCCCTGTATAGAAACAAGATCAAACCGTAAACTTTATCAAGTATATAGAGATCTGACCGAACTTCCTAGGTTACCATTCTGAGGCTCAAATCATGGCAGTTTTTGATCTTGCAAGTGTGTATGCCCACTTGTTATAGAGGTTTGATATGAATATTGTGATAGTGTTCATATCTTGCGCTTGAATTATTCACATATAGATCTGACTTCTTTTGTTTTCGGAAATGTTAATAGTTATGCTCACACAATGTATATGTTACAAATATGCTTGCTTACAAATGCATGCTTTAGGTATTTAGAGATGATCAGCTAAATAGTCATTATGTACATATATTTGTTTATTTTAGGTTCGATAAAGAATTACATGCACAGAAAGTCTTTGCTTCTCTTTATTTTAGGTTTCTGTGATAGAGAGATTGCGACGAAGCAGTGTATTATTGTTCTCAAATCTTCTTGGGCAAGAATTCTCACATCGGTTCAATGTTGCTTGTCTGCAAGAATTCAACAAGCAGACTGTTTGGACAACTCACCAAAGGTTAAGCTCTTCCTAGTTTGTGTATCTCTTATCTAAGCTGCACATCGGTACCGCCATTCAACTTGCGGTTTAATGTTATATAGTCAACTGAGTTGTATTTCTGTTACTAGCAGTTGAGTAGTTCCTTTGAGTCTACAATCTGTACTTATTCATATTCATTCAGAAATATACAAAGTTACATATACAATTTTTTTCTTCACTTTATTAAGTGCTTTTTTTATGTGTGAATAGCATACGAGTGTGCACTACATGCTATAATGTGTGTGTGTGTGTGCGTTTAGTAAAAAAACTTGCTCACAACCGAAGTTACAAACATACATTCAACAAAATAATAAGTAAATCTATCTGTATTTTGTGTAGGAAAAAATGTATTGGAAAAGTATGTGTTGGATTTGTGTAATAAGGCTTTTTGTTGGTAGTTTGTCGAACCAACTAATTCATCATTTAACTTTAAATCCAAAAGCTTTGTCAATTAAATTCAACCCTCTTACTCCAACTAATTCATCATTTAACTATCACGTTAAATAAACAAAATATATATATATATATATAAATGTGTGTGTTTGAGTGGGCCCTAATGACACATGTCAAAGGTTTAGCACCCCACCTTTAACACCTTGCGACGGTGTGCAAAATCGTTAAACATTGATGTGGCATGGGGTGTAACTCTAGGGATGAGGTCAGGACAGTATTGATACCAATCGATGCTGATCCTGAAAACTCTCAAAACCCAGTATCGATACCGAAAACATACGGTTTGGTATCGGTATAGTATTGCTATTTTACCTTAAAATACTTATACCATATTAGTCCCGTACCGATACCGAAAATACCGAAACTGAAAACCTCTAAATGTGAGTACCGATACCGAATCCCTTTGATTCGGTGCAGGATTGGTATCGGTTCGATATTCGGTGCAATATACTTATCTTTACGTAACTCCAAAACGTCCAACTTTATTCTAAGTAGACCCCAAATATTTTGATAGAAATTTCAAATTGACCCCAGGTTTTTTGCTCTTATTCCAATTTCACCCACAAGACACGTATTGCTGTATCGATGCCTCTTCCAATATGCAACTGATGCCACGTGTCGACTGTTATTATTTTATGGCTTAGCGGTTTTGTTTTGTTTTCAACTGTCAGTCGGTCTGGGATCGAATGACACATTATCTATCTAGGGTTTCAATGTAAGTGCTTCAAATTGTTTTCCCTTAGTGTTATAACCGTTGGAACAATTGCTTGATTGCTTCACTATAGGATTAACATCATAATATCACATACATATACCATCTGATTTTCTACTGCTTTACTAATTTCTATGTTTTCAGTTAATATCTAGGGTTTATGGTTTTACTTCATACTTAGTTTGTGCCTGTTATTGTTATTCGTTTTGCCTTACACATTACTTGTTACATACACAGTCATTTTATACCTTACATCACACAAATGTCCGCTTCGAAAACACCGCCACTTCAGTCTGCTTCGTCGTCGAAAAGGAAAAGGAAATATTCGAATTGGGATACACAGAAAACTGGTGGACTGTCGTCGAGACAAGTATCTTATCGTGCCTCGATGCTTGCCAAAAGAAATGGTGCAGTCTCTTCTAATGCTACTCTACATGTACATTTGCCTGCTTGCGCGTCAAGTCAACAATCATGTGTATCTTTGCCTGCTTCTGTGTCAAGCCGACAGTCGTATGTACCTTCACCTGCTTGCACGTCAAGCCAACAGTCAAGTGTACCTATGTCTGCTTGGGTGTCAAGCCGACAGTCACATGTACCTTTGCCTGCTTGCGTGTCAAGCCGACAGTCAAGTGTACCTTTGCCCGCTTGCGCGTCAAGCCAACAATCAAGTGTTCCTTCACCTGTATGTGCATCAAGCCAACAATCACATGTACCTTCGCCTGCTTGCGCGTCAAGCCAACAGTCACATGTACCTTCTCGTGCTTGCGCGTCAAGCCAACAGATACATGTAACAAGCCAACAGTCACATGTACCTCTGCCTGCTTGCGTCTCAACCCAACAGTCACCTGTACCTTTGCCTGCTTGCGCCTCAAGCCGACAGTTACTTGTACCTTTGCCTGCATGCGCCTCGAGCCGAGAGTCACCTGTACCTTTGCCTGCGTGCGCCTCAAGCCAACAGTTACTTGTATCTTCCCCTGCTTGCACGTCAAGCCAACAGTCACCTGTACCTTTGCCTGCGTGCGCCTCAAGCCAACAGTCACATGTACCTTTGCCTGCGTGCGCCTCAAGCCAACAGTTACTTGTACCTTCCCCTGCTTGCACGCCAAGCCAACAGTCACCTGTACCTTTGCCTGCGTGCGCCTCAAGCCAACAGTCACATGTACCTTTGCCTGCGTGCGCCTCAAGCCAACAGTTACTTGTACCTTCCCCTGCTTGCACGCCAAGCCAACAGTCACCTGTACCTTTGCCTGCGTGCGCCTCAAGCCAACAGTCACATGTACCTTTGCCTGCGTGCGCCTCAAGCCAACAGTTACTTGTACCTTCCCCTGCTTGCACGCCAAGCCAACAGTCACCTGTACCTTTGCCTGCGTGCGCCTCAAGCCAACAGTCACATGTACCTTTGCCTGCGTGCGCCTCAAGCCAACAGTCACATGTACCTTTGCCTGCGTGCGCCTCAAGCCAACAGTTACGTGTACCTTCCCCTGCTTGCACGCCAAGCCAACAGTCACCTGTACCTTTGCCTGCGTGCGCCTCAAGCCAACAGTCACATGTACCTTTGCCTGCGTGCGCCTCAAGCCAACAGTTACTTGTACCTTCCCCTGCTTGCACGCCAAGCCAACAGTCACCTGTACCTTTGCCTGCGTGCGCCTCAAGCCAACAGTCACCTGTACCTTTGCCTGCTTGCACCCCAAGCCAACAATCACATGTACCTTCCCCTGCTTGCACCCCAAGCCAACAATCACATGTACCTTCCCCTGCTTGCGCCTCAAGCCAACAGTCACCTGTACCTTTACCTGCGTGTCCATCAAGCCGACAGTCACATGTACCTTTGCCTGCTTGCACGTCAAGCCAACAGTCACAAACACCCATCAAGTCTCCGTCTTATATACATTCTCGCGATTGCAATCTTGTATGCCAATACTGTGGCTCCTATTTCTGGCACGGTGAACGCGTGATAAGCTTTTCCACCAAGCGCCCAGTTAAATTTATTCGGTGTTGTAAAGGAGCGATTAGTGACCCAGTTGCTGAGGAATCTTGTTCGGGTTCTACACTTACAAAACAGAGGTGCTTTAGTTAGTGACATTTCTTCATTAGATAAATTACGTATACATTACTCTTTTAACTGTTTTTGTTTTAAAATTTATAAAGCTGTTTGATTGTTTGGATATAAATGTGTAGATTATCTTCTGAACAAGGAAGTGGAGAGAGTGTTCAACAGTCTGGTACAAAAGACAAGATCGAATCTGGTGTGCATTCTATTTCTTTAGATCACAATTCACTAATTTGTAGCTTATGTTATTTAGTACTCACATCAAAATAGTTGGTAAATGTTTATGTCACTCAGTACCGCGTGATGAACCCAGATTTGTAAATATTTACTGATAGCCATTAATTACATACACTGCAGGCAGGAGTGAGTTAGCCGATATTCAATTTGAGGTCTCAACCGAAATACAGAATAATATTCTTCCTTATGTTAACAAGCTTCGTGATCATCAGAACAGAGGTCAAAATGCTGTTCTCTTTGACGGGCAGGTGAAGTTCTTGGCTTATGTTTTGTTTAAACGAACAAAAGATTAAGTATGTTTAAACAATTTTCTCCTAATTACTTTATTAACGGGATGTCACAGGACCGGCTAGTTAAGGTGGTCTCTTTTGTATCATCATTGCTGGATAACATGACGAAGCCTATTCTAATAATAGCTTCTTCCAGTGCTCTTTTGTTGTGGGAAATGGAGTTTTTTAAGTGGTCAAAGTTGATCAAAGTCGTAACATACAGAGGGAACAAAGATATCCGGGCTGCCATTAGAGGTTCTAAATTTCAAGTCCTTTTATCTTCTCCAGATTCCGTTGTGGAGGTACATGATTGATTTTATTGAAACTAACACAAATTCATGTACGAATTATATCAATCTTGGTCTCTTGCAGGACATGGAAACTCTTGAACATATCAAGTGGGAATTATTAGTGATAGACGAGTGCCAATGCCCTGCGATTTCAACGCATTTAAAGAAATTTCAGATGCTTTTGGCTGATATGAAACTGTTAACAGTTTCTGGCGAACCAGTGGTGTGTTTCTCATTTCGTTTATCTCCAAACGGGTCAATAATTAAAAAGAGATAAAAAGAAAAAACGGGTCAAATTGGTCAAACGGGTCGAAAACCAGCTTAATGTATGTTCAGTACAATAATTATTAACAAATGTTTGTGCGTTTTTGGTACAACATAAAAAGGGAAACAAAATGAAATGGGTCAAACGGGCTGAAAGTCAACTTGAGTCTATGTTTAGCCTTTAGTGCATTAAATCTCAATAACTGTATCTGGTAATAAAATGACCATTTGTACAAACTTAATTTGACCTGCTACTCAACCCGCCCACCCCATTTTGACCGGTAAATCGGTAATTAAATGACCCTTTAAGCCTGAGCTTGTGCTTCCTCAATCATTTTATCTCAAAAGGGTCAATAATAAAAAAAAAAATATATAGTCAAATTGGTCAAATGGGCTGAAAGCCAACTTAAGTCATCTGTGGTAATGTGTTGCGCTAATTCTTAACAAATGGATGTTGGCCAGCCCAACCCAGCTCGTTTCGACCTGTGGGTGCGCTACTACTGAAGGCTGCAGCCTTTGTTTTTTTTTTGTTTTTTACATTTGGTAATTTTCAGTCGTATTTTTTCAGGATATTTTGCAGAGCTACCGAAACATTCTTTCACTGGTTGATTGCAAAAATGAAAAGATACAAAATGATGCTGACATGGAATTGAACGATGATATTCGCATATTGAAAGAAAGACTATCGCCATTTATAGCATTTGAGTGCAATCTGAAGAGAACACCAAAAGGTGTCTATATAAGATTTCATGTTCATTTTATTTCTTTCAAGAACATCAGTTGTTTATAGATTTTTATCTTTTTATTACAGAAACTAGTGCGGTTAAAGTTCTTCAAATCCCTGCATCTGCACTGGTACAACCAAACAGTTTAGCCGGGTCAGGAGTACGCTTTCCAGCTCCTCATCTAAGGTCAAGCCCATCAATGTTTGCATCATTCCACAACAGGCCCGCCACCGGTGAACCATCTTCTGAGCCATTGCCCTCTGTCAACTCCCAAAACAGCTAACAAACACTGCCCTGCGTAAAAACAGAATCATACTGTTGACTTTACCAAGTATATAGAGATCTGACCGAACTGCCATTCGATGGATTTTATGATGAGGGTGGTCCTAGTTTAATAATCTTAGGCTCAAATCATGGCACTTTTTGATCTTGCAAGTGTTTCTGTGCACTTGCTATAGTGCTCTTATCTATAAGTTGAACTATTCACATATGGATCCGACCTTTTTTGGAAATGTTATAGTTAGGCTCACCACCCGATATGATTGCTTACAAATGCATGCATTAGGTGTTTAGAGATAGTCAACTGAGTCGACGGTTGTCGGGTGAGTTACTTTCGTCAAAAGTGGCTTAGCGTTGCTAGCAGTTGAGTAATTCCTTTGGGCAATGAATATTAAATAGTCTGGTATGTTCTCCATATTGATTCAGAAATTTATACAATTCCATGCACACAAACTTTTTGCTTCTCTTTATTTCAGGTTTTCATGATCAAGAGATTGCGACGCAACAGTGTATTCTTGTTCCCAACTCTTCTTTGGCAAGAATTCTATCATTAGTTCAATGCTTTTTGTCTGCAAGAATTCTATAAGCAGTGTGTTCAAACGACTAACCAAAGGTTAAGCTACTCCTAGTTTGCGTATCTCTTATCTAAGCTGCACATCGGTACCACCATTCAACTTGAGGTTTGATGTTAGAAATAATCAATCAACTAAGTTATATTTTTGTTACTAGCAGTTGAGTTGTCCCTTTGAGAGTACTTCAGAAATGTACAGAATTATAGACAATTTTTTCTTCACTTGGTAGTGTTTTTTTAAAGGTGTAAATAGCATAAGAGTGTGCACTATTAGATCAGAATTTGTAATTTAGTTTTATTGATTGTATAAGATTACAATAGGAGGTTCTCTCTTATATATAGAGCAGGATATTACACTCCAAATACCCTATAAAAACAACGATTCTAACTAACTAAAATATTCGAACAATTACAAACGAAAGTTGGAAAACTTGAAATTTAACCAAAACGCTCATTCTAAATATTGACACCGTATCCAAATCTTAACCCTTTAAAAACTCTACATAATATATTAGTGGTTTTATTGAAGCACCCCAAACTAATAGGACATTTGAACAGCTTAATTATTTTTTTAGTAGAAGAGATGATCTTTTACCTTTTTTTAAGCCCTCGAAGACTAATGGCCACCACAATTTTTCATTTTTGAAATTATAAATGGTAGGCTCCAAAGCTATGGTATTAATGACGATTAGTTACATTTTCTTAAAGTTTTCTCCAAGTCAGTGAAATTCGTTGGTCATACGTACTTCTACCGACTAGAGTAGAGAGATTGTGTAACTAACTCAGGAGAAATACGTTGGCTATACGTATTTCTATCGACTAAAGTAGAGAGACTGTGTAACTAACTTAGGAGAAATACGTTGGCTATACGTATTTCTATCAACTAAAGTAGAGAGACTATGTAACTAATTTAGGAGAGAGATAAAGTACATACAATACTAGATACTTTTAAGACACCTCATAGTAAATGTAGGGACCAATGAATTTTATTAAAAATAATCTTGAAATACAAATTACTAAATGCACTCCCTTTTTATTATTTTTACTGGTTACACTCCCCCCTTGAAGTTTTAAAAAAAATACATTTAGCCTTAAATTTTTTAAATTTTTAAAAATTGCATTAGTAAACATCCTTAATTGTTCTAGAGTTTGTCCATTTCCAAAAACAGAAAAAAAATAAAACTCTCAATAGAGTTAGAATAAAGTACCTAATTCAATAAAATGATGTAAGTTCATATGAACACATGCAGCAACCCTATGGTGAAGACAACAAAGAGAGTAGATTGAATGCTCTATCAAATTTGACACGATGGCAGTTTTAAGTTGAGCACATGGAAGGACAAAGAGACATCATCACCCACGAAAGTCAGATATGAGATCATTTATGTGGGATGGAGTGCACTTGTTCCTTGCAGGCATCTCGTTCACTCACTCCAATACAGTAAACATAATTACATGATCAAAGATTAGATAAAACATTTTTTTCTTTTTGTAGATGAGATCATTATCTGATCATATGTCTGTGTATGAACTAGTTTGAAATTTTGTCCTCAATTCTCTTTCTTTCAAAGCCTACGTAAATTCCCTAAATTATAACAAAAATAATAAACCGTAGATTGATGAAAGTCAAATAACTTAAATTAGTGACCTTGCCGATGAGTATTTCGTTGGTGTGGGAACCCTAGCAATGGTGATGATGGGGAGGGTCAAGTATAAAAATTTATTTTATTAAAGGGGTGAAACTAGAAAAATTGTAAAATGGTTTTTTTGGAAAGGGGGTGTAAACAGTAAAAAAAGGGAGTGCATTTAGCCTACCCCATTAATTATAGGGGACCATTAACTTTTGTTTGAAACTCTAAAAAAAATTAATGGTTCCCACAAATTAACTGCTTGGTAGATATGAATAGTTACTCTATCACCAATGTGGGGCTAGCCCACTTGGTAGAGGCATATGCCTCTTAGAGGGGAGGTCCAAGGTTCAATCCTTGACAAGGGTGTTGTAGTTTAGAATTATTGATGTAACAGTATATCAGATGTAATTTGCCTTTCAAAAAAAAGAATAGTTACTCTATCACAAGTTAATTAGTGTAGTATTGAGGACCAACAACTTGTATAGAAATATTCCAAAACTCGCATGAAACCATAAATTTATTACTTTAGTAAAGGAGGGGACCATTAACGTTTCTTGAAACCTCAAAAACTAATGGTCCCAAGAAATTAATTACTTCGTAGATAAAAATGGGGTGTTTTTTCTTAAATAAGTGTTGTTAAAAAACTTGTTTACCAAAATTGGTATTTTAAAAGTATTTACTAAATTGCGTACTTTTTACAAAGTTACTTTTTCCGACTCCTAATTTTACTGGATAAACAAAAAGTTTCTTTCACAATTATATCATTTAACAAGAGTTGAGGTAACAAATTATGATAAACTTAAAAACTATGAATATGAATCGCTAAATTTATTAATTTTAAATTAACTTTTTATTAACATTTTTTAAAATTTAAATCTAGTTTAAATGATACTGGATATAAAATCTGGGCTTGAATGCATGAAAAGATTTTCGGGTTAGGTCGTGTTGTGTTGGGGTTTGTGTCGGGTTGGACACGTTAATCCGTGAACAAGACCTATTAGCACATTTGATGAAAAGTACATGTAACTTTTTAAAAAGGTAAAAAAAATTGTTTTATAAGATTTAACATAATTGTGGACGCTAAAAACATAACTGTGAAAGAATTAAGAACTTTTAAAGAATGCTTTTAAAAATTTTTAAAGACAAATGTTAAACCGATTTTGATTAAACTATAGGTGTAAAAATTGTCTTTTAAAAAACGATTTCTGAAATCGTAAACCTAATGGTCTCAACAGTTATTTACAATTACAGTATAGTAGAGTAGATATACATATAAACCTAACCAAAAGATAAAATCACAAACAAAACAAAAGTGAATCCACAATAACAGTAAAAAATTAACAAACAAGCTCGTTGAGAGGCGAAGTGGTAGGGCTATTGATTATGCTAATCATGTGACACTAACGGTCGGCGATTTCGCCAAAGTTAAAAATGAAAGTTTTTCGAAAATTGTCAACGGAGCGCAATCCTTCGCACCCATCTTTTAGGATGCATAGTTGGTTTTTTTAGGGAAATTGAATTTTAATAATCTAAACTATTTGAAATTGGCCGTTGGCACCCCATACCCTTGGATTGTCGTCAACCCCCCCCCCCCCCCCCCCGCTTACGTGGCGGCTTATGTGGCATGGAGGACACACTATTTAGGTTGTCCCCATACCCATACCCAATAGTGTTAGGGACTAGGGCTGCAAACGAACCGAACGAACAAGAACAAGGTCTTGTTCGTGTTCGTTTGTTAAGTAATATATGTGTTCACGAACACTTACTGAACGAGAGTTTCTGTTCATGTTCGTTTGTTAAGAAAACACTCATGTTCGTGTTCGTTTTTGTTAATTTTGTTCATGAACAGAAACAGACATTCATAAACACAAACAAGTCTTCATGAACACAAATGAACAGAAACAAACACAAAGAAGTGTTCATGAACGGAAACAAACACAAACAGACATATATTAACTTTAGTATCAAATCGAATTCACATACATATATTTACCTCATATAAATTATTTATTTATTTGGGTAAAATAAATAAAAATAAAATAATATCAAGACAAATTATAAAAATTAAAAACTCTAATAAACTATCGAACATAAACAAACGAACACGTTACCGAACATTCACGAACATAAACAAACGAACGTGGCCTCTTTTCATGGCTGTTCGTTTAACTAAATGAACAAAATATTTTGTCCGTGTTCGTTCATTTATTAAACAAACAAACAAACACAAACGAACTTCCCGCCGAACGGTTTATGAACTGTTCGCTGAAAGTCCAGTTCATTTGCAGCCCTATTAGGGACCGAGCGTATGGGGGCTGGTGTGTAGTTTCTCAAACCTATAGAGCATTAGTGAAATTTCTACAAACTATTGAAGAATTTTATAAAGAAGCACTAATCTATATATATATATAAAAGAAAGCCCTTTTGCTGACGTCGCGTGCAATGGTGGCCTCAACCCCACCTTAATTGTGCCACGTGGCATCATGTGGTGCAATTTTTCTTATTTTTCGTTTTTTAATTAAATAGATATGTGGCATAATTAGGTGCAATTCTTTTTTTTTAATTTTTTGTTTTTTTAATTAAATCACATAAAACCTACCAATCATCATATATAATCATCTTTTTCTCACCTCAAACCCTAATAATCTCTTTTATTCTCAATCTCTTTCTCTCTCTACAACCCTAGCCACTCATATTATTATTATTATTATTGTTTTTACAGAACATATATGAATCTACGATTGGATTTGGTTCCAAACGATGGAGGTGGTGATCACCTGTGTGACCCGTAGGGATGTTGTCGGTGTCCGGTTTGGCCACGGTCATGGCTATGGTTGTGGTGGTGCTTATCGATGGTGAAGATGAGGTGCAGGTAATGTTCGTTGATGGTGTTGGCCGGTTGTGAAGGAGACGATAAGGGTGGTGGTCGGTTGTAAAAAAAAAAGATGGCGTGAGGTTTCTCCCAAACTTTCACCAGTACCAACACTGTATACATCACCAATAAAATTGAACGCTTATCGATAAACAATGGCCGATATCCATCCACATGGCAGTACGCACCGCGTTCATATAGCCTTTGTGATCCGACGGTAATCATGTATTCCCATTCCAATTCCCTCCAACATAAACTCTTCCTTTCTCTTATTTTCAAATCACTCTATTATTAATTCATTTAGGTCTGTTGTATGATATATTATAACAGGTGGTTTTGTTACTTTAATTTTAGATGGACTTTTGAGCTTTAGTGATTATTCATAAAGTATTATTATTAAACAGTTTTTTATATAAGGTTATTGCTGCTGTTTGTGGCCCTCGAGAGGTATCTTAACTCTTCACAATTTCCAGTCATAATCTTGAATGTATTTCCCAAAGATTTATGAAGGAGTAACTAGACAGTCAGTGTGTTGACTAAAGGTAAAACTATATGTTGGCTAAATGGTTATGGATATATATAGGAAAAAGATAATACATACTTTTATCTTTGTATTATAGTAGAATATATCAGCCATATTATATGGTTGTGAGATGTGGTCGACATGTTGGTATTGTATGAAGGTTATGAACGGTCCACCCGGTACAACCCGGTTCAACCGGTTAAACCGTTTTTAAGCCAAATCTGGTATGACTTAAAAACCGGATTTTAAAACATTGATTATAACAGTTATATTTACTTAATGTATTTAACGTTTGTTTGTTGGATTTATTGTTTAATTATATAATATAAGAATATCTAATAAAATATATTATGCTAATATTAATGTGTGCTTAAAATAAAGCAACGGAACTGTCACGGTGTGTTTGATTGTTTGATTTGTGCGTTAATTGCTTAGTTTTGATTCTTTCTTTGTTACTAGGTTGTGTTTGGTTGGATATGATTTTAGATGTATATGGTTGTTTGTGTGTTTTTTTTAAGATATATGTGATATTTTATTTATGGGGTTGGATATGTTAGTGTTCATTGTTTAATAGTGTTATTATACATGCTTCTATAGAAATATTATTTGAATCCCTTGTCAAATGTGTTGTACAGATGGCATCGCAAGCTGCAAGTCCTGCTGTTGTTCTTCCGAGTGCTCAAGTTGTTGGCAATGCATTTGCGGAGCAATACTACCATATTCTTCATGCAGTGGTGGTTACAGTAGTTATGGGATCTAGATTCCGTTTATAATTCCGATTAGGACCTGATTATGGTGGTAAGTCCCATAACTTCTCTCCATCCCGTTTATGGTTCTGATTCTTTTCCTATGCTTGAGTATCCTGTATAACAAACATTCTGATAAGATTGACAAAATTTCGAAAGCATTGATTTAGATGATTGGACAGCTACAATTATTTTATGATTTCAAATAACGTGAAGTTTAAGTCTTAGGAGTGCAAGTGGTATAGTTATTACAAGAAAAGTGAGGACCTTTAAGAGACTTTGAGCTTCTTCGTATAATATGTTATGTATCTTTTACCAATTCGGCAAGGTTTTTAGTGATTCTTCATGTTATAGTATTAGGTGTTAGCATTGGATTTATAAATTGTTTTAGGTTAGGTATTGAATATTGATATTAGAGTTCTGTTTTTTTTAGCCTTTATGACATGTATTAATATTAGAGTTATACATTATTTTAGGTTATGTATTGAATATTGATATTAGAGTTATGCATTTTTTAGCATTTATGATATGTGTTAATATTAGAGTTATACATTCTTTTAGGTTAGGTATCAATATTAGTATTGTGAGACTTGATACATAGATGTGATAAGTTTTTTAATGGTTACAACTTCCAACTTAAGTGATTGTTTAGTTGATTAGGTTATGAATTATATGAGTCATTAGAGATTGACGAGTTTTTGAATAGTTGCAGCTTACATAAATGATTGTTTAGATGATTAGTGATTAGGTTTTAGGTTATGGAATATGAATTATTACTGATTAGAATACTATGAACATGCAGTGATTGAGAGATTTTGTGGTTAGTTAACTTGAGTCATTTGCAATAGGTTATCACGTCATATTAGATTTTTCAACCCCGGGACCCTCCCGGGGTAATCAGCTAGTAAATAATAATAGCATTAGCATAGCAACAACTAGCGTTGGTTGACGGCGAAATCTCGCTGCTGCACCTCCAGTTACCATTGCAAGTTGAAGATATGATCAACAACCTTCCTCAACACATAATAGAAATCATCTTAAGTCTTCTACCAACAAAAGAGGCAGCAAGAACAAGTATTCTTTCTAAGGAATGGAACCACCACTGGACCAAACTTCCAAAACTTTCATTTATTGAACATAATAATGCAGCAGCATCAAGGGATTATGATTGGCGTAAACTTATAAACCAAGTTATTTCAATGCACCAGGCTCCATTACATGACTTTTCCCTCTCACTGCATGCAAAGGCCCAACCCTCCTGTGTTGAAATCGACCATCTCATGCATTCTTTATCAGCACACAACGCCACCCTCATGAAGCTAACACTCGACATGTGTGGCTACTATTTGTTACCTCAATCTCTATTCTCCTACCCTAACTTAACCCACTTGTATCTCCGTTGTTGTCGTCTTCCTGATGTTGTTGTTCCACCAACGTTCCATGGATTCGGTAGCCTTACCTACTTATACATTGGAGATGTTATCATCTCTAAAACAATGCTTATACTTTTCCTATCTAATTCCCCCTTACTTAACATTGTCACTCTCGTAAGTAACTTCTTACTAAAATGGTTTAAAAAAACGTTTGAGCGTGCGCCTCAAGGTGCGCCTCGAGGCGAGGCGCCAAAAAATGAGTCTGAGGCGTGCCCTCATGGGGTCCAGTCTGTACATACGCCTCTAGGCGTTGAGAAAATTTGCGCCTCAGGTGCGCCTTGAGTGCGCCTCAAGGGGTTTAGGGTGTTTTTTATGTTTTTAAACTTTTTAGGTCAATTATTTTATTTTTGATGTATGTTTTTCATGTTTTAGATTTATATGGGTCAATTGTTTTAAGTTTTATAAGATATGTAATTTTTATATTTATTTTTTGATTCCGCCTCAAGCTTACGCCTCAGTTCGCCTCACGAGGCTTGTTGTTGCAGAATGCTAATGTTGGAAGTCTGCCAACTATTCATGATTTTACACTAATCGAGCTATTTGGTTGTTTACCCGTTATTGAAAGTCTGTCTATTTGTCTTAGACTGATGGCGGTAGGTAATATTATTATTCACTCGTATAATTTTGATATAACTCGCTTATGGTTGGTTGGTTAATCTAGCTTGTGTTTGCTATGGTTCAAGGATTTTGCTCAAGGTCGGGTTCCAAAGAAGCTTCCAATTGCATTAGTCCACCTTAAATGCTTGTTTGTTAGAGACGCGTGTCCGCCACATCTGAAAGACAGAATCCCTTGCCTTCTTTTCTTGATGAGAAGCTGCCCGAATATGGAGAAACTTAAGTTAAAAGTAAATAAAATAAATGAATGTATTCTCTTGTTTGTTACTTCGTTTACAAATATATATACACTCACACAATTAATATACTCACATTTGTTGCAGATGTATTACACTCTACGTTTCAGGCCATGGACAGATCATTCGGATTTGTGGTTCCCACATTTGAATGAACTAGAGATTGAATTTTGGTCCAAGGGGTATTTTATGATGGATTTGTTGCGGCATATTTTGGCCAACTCACCTGTGCTGAAGAAGGTGAAGATATTGCTTCGCCATAAGGTTTCTAAGGATGAAGAGTTGAATATGTTACGACGCTACTCACGCTATGCACATGCATCACCTGTCGTGGAAATTATTGTTGAAAACGGATTCGGATCTAAGTTTGATTGTTTTTAACCGCAGTTAGCTTAAAAGGACCATGAATAGAAAAAAATTTTTTATTAGGTTTATGTTCTGTGTTTGATCAACGTTGTATTTAAAACCTTTAATCATTGTTATTTGCATTTATAAATATGTATCACTTCCTGTTTATTTGAATAATATTTGTGCTTTAGTATTGTTTAACCGCAGTTAGCGTCACATGTTTTTGACATTAGTATTGGTGATTCCCTTTATTTAATCTGATGCAGTTTGATACTTTATTGATTTAGATCCTTATGATACTATAAAAAGGGAAGGATCTCAGGGGTAGCCATCAGAACATATTTGTTGGCTAGATCTTGGTTTGTTAATTGTCATACCCTGATAGGAATTATCATCGCTGCTACATGCGGTTTGTGCTACAGCACAGGAGGTAAGGGGTCTTTATTCTTCTTTTGGCATATATCTTGTGAACAGAAAGAAAAATATGCTTATGGGCTGATTTGGGTTGAGCTTTTATCTTAACGGGTCAATTAAAATTTTGCTCGACAGGTCAAATGGGTGAAGTGAAATTCACTCAACGTCTATTTTATAACGCACGCTAACTCCTAAATCATTTTCAAATATTCATATTGTTGAATTTCAACGACTGGTGCTGACTTGATCAAGCAACTTATTTCTTCAAAAGAACTAATGCAACATAGAGAACTAGCTAGTATGGTGTTCCTTCCTTCTTACTATCCAATTATGCTCCACTTTGTGTCATTTTTAAATTGGAGAGGCCTATAGGCTGATTGAATGATTTATGATAAATGTAATAATTTGAGGTTTGGTAATTATAGCGGCCAATTGGGGGCCTCTAGGCTGATTGATCTTCCCATGATACATTTTGACTCGGTTTAATTCTGCATCACTCAACAGATACGTAGCTCGTGGTTATAGTTTGGTAATGGTGCTACCTTTGGAGATGGTTAGTTGAGCTACTGTTGATTTTTATTAGAAGTGGAGAACTGGGCGATTGAGCGGGTTGTATAACCGGTCAAGCAGGCAACTTTTTAGTTTTTTTATAAATAATAAGTGTAACAAATATGATTACAAAGTGGATTGAGGGTTTATGCATCAAAAATGCTCTTTTTAGGCTTTCAACCCGATTGACATGAATCTTTCTATCTATTTTAAATTTAGGAGGTTGTATCTGTAAAATTAGACTTAACGGGACTTTTGAAGTTTTAAACCCGTTCGACCCGTTACCATTTTTTAGCTTAATGTTTGATTTGACCCGTTTGAGATAATATACAACTTGACAAGACACAGTGAGTGATTATCTTCATATGATTTGCATAATAAATGCTAATGAAATTGCAGATGGCGTTTGCCTACGACAAATGAGTTCGTATAAGAGATTATCCTTGCTTCAGCATAAGAATATCACATAAAAGGTTTGTTCAACCCCTTCTGAATGAATCAAGAAGATATGCATATACACACGCCATTTAATTTAATTTAGTTAAGTATATTTATTAAATATATGCATATGGATGCATGTATGTCTGCATATATGAATCGATGTTTTGTGAATAATATTACCATCATCATTCCAAGAGAAATAGACAGATTTTCAATCGCGGGTAAACAACCAAATAGCTCAATAAGGGTAAAATTATCAATAGGACGCAAAAGTCTAACGTTAGCATACTGCAACAACATACATTTTTAGTCATATATATTAGATAAAGCACACAAGGATCGATTTTATATTGTAATAAGAACTTACCAGAGTGACGATCTTAAGTAACGGGCAACTAGATAGGAAAAATATAAGCATTCTTTTAGAGATGATGATATTTGCCATGTATAAGTAGGCAAGGCTACCAAATCCAATGAATGTTGGTTGAACATCAATATGACAACATTGGAGATACAAGCGCGTTAACTTATGCAAGGAGAAAAGTGATTCAGGTAGCGGACAATGCCCACACATGTCAAGTGTTAATTTCATAAGGGTATTGATGTGTGTTGACAAATTATCCATCAAATGGTCAAGTTTGATAGGATGTGTGCCCTTTGCACGCATTGTTAGCGAAAACTCATGTATTGGACCCTGGTGCATTGAAATAAGTTGGTTTATAAGTTTAAGTTTTTCGATGTTTAACCGCTCATTAAGCTTAAGCTTTTCTATGCTAAACCGTTTCTTGAGCCCATCATTATCCCTTGATGCTTTAACCGCATCTACAATAAACACAAGTTTCGGAATTTTGGTCCAATGGTACTTCCATTCCCTAGAGAGGATACTTGTTCTTGCTGCCTCTTTTGTTGGTAGAAGACTTAAGATGGTTTCTATTATGTGTTGAGGACGGTTGTTGATCATATCCAACTATTCTTGTTGAATAGGTGCTAAATGCTGCAAAAAAAATGTATATGTCAATTTAAGACATTAACTACGCACGACCGAAAGAGTATTTAAAAACATGAGAGTTATCCAAGTCTTTTGCATAGGAGTGTGCTCGGATTTCTAACAACCCGGCGTGGTTAGTTTGGAGCTAGCACGTCACATAATAAAATGCGATATCATAATAAAGTGATTAAGATTCATACAACATCAATTTAATTCACATCATTGGTTTTTGTTCAATGATGATGATTTCGTTTGATTCAGAATTGATGCAAAATTAAGAAACGCTAACAAAAAAATTGGAAGACAAACCTAATAATGATAATTGGTGCAATGAGTCAGATGTTTAGCCTTTGCCGTTCACGGTTGTTGCTATGATACATATATATTATGGCTTCATTCTCATATAATGACATGTACAATCCTTATAGTTTGTCGAATTCCAACAGTGGTCCCTAGTTTTGAGAAATTACGGATCGGTCATATGATCGCATTCAGGTATGAATGAAGGCTAGTAATGTAAGTTGCCATCATTTTCATCAAGGAGTGAAAGAAACAAACATGTGTAATGTACATATAGAGTGATTTGAACCCTTTGGTATTGTTAATTGGTCTTTTGGTCTATTTATTTACTTAAACTTCTAATTTTTTTCTTAAAAAAATAAATGAGTTAGTTTTTGGAGCTGGATTAAGAGCCAAGCTTGAGCTTGAGCCTAATTTTTTCAACTCAACAAAACAAAAGAGCAGAGTTGACTCGTTAGGTTTCAAGCCTAGGCCAGGCCTTGCATTATCTTAGCAAAAAAATGACTAAGAGTTAGAGGTAGAAAGTGGGCGAGACAAACCCGTTCTTCCTCAACTATAAGTGAGGTGCTTTTTGGTACCCAAGGTGTATTCTTCCTCAACTTCAATTACTTTATTGATAATCCTTCACCCATCTCCTTCTATATCATTCCCAAAGAATGCTAACTTGTTCTCACATCTGAGGTATAATGCATGAGGTCTCTTGACGCGGCGAGATTAACAGTTCACTAATCTTGGCAGGATTAGAAAATTGAGCATTTTAAAAGACGAACAAACCATCAAAAAATGAATTGAGCAGACAAAAACTCGGTCTCAGTTCATTCATTTCATTAAGCAGACAAAAATCTGTCCCGGTTCATTCATTTCATTAAGCAAACAAATATGTTCATGTTATCTAATTTAATTATCAAGATAAATAACCTATTTACACTTGATATATAGAGGTGTTTAATACAGAACAAAGTTTTAGGGTTACTTTTTTTTTTACCGTAAACATACATCAGGGTGCGAGGGTAGATGGTAGTCCCCTTAAGTACCCTCTACTACCATAAGATTCAACCAATGTGATTTGGCTACTTCAAATTTACTCTCAACTACCCTAACTAGTGAAACCACTCATTTCAAAGTACCATAAACCATAAGCCACACCCATTTTACTCTATTCTCTACGTTGCTCCTCTCTCCTTTCCCCCGCCACGGTGAGTCATACCTAGAAAGACTACCAACCCAACTAACCCGAGAGGGTGGTGACGGCGTACCTGAGCTTGATTACTACCCAAATAGGGCTACAAGTCTAAAACAAATACTCACTTGATATAGTTTGATGTCACAAGGTGAACAAGTCTAAAAAAATAACGTACAACACACACAAATCAAGCCACACCAACAGCAAACAGCAAATGAAGTCTGTTTACCGTACAGCATTAACATTATTATCCCACCGTTCCTTAAACCCTAACCCCATAACCATTCTCTCCATCTCCACAACCATTACTACACTCAAACAACAACAACAAACAACAACTAACTGCAACCGTTTGTTCACATCAATGGCAGCAGCCAATGACTCGTCATCATCATCCCCTACCTCTGCTATTGTCGAGAAGCAGTTTAACGACTTCCGTCACCGTCTAGAAGAGTCTGGAACCTTACGTGACCGAATAAAAGCCGTTGCTACACAGATTGAGTCCACCACCAGGATGATGCACTCTAGTCTTCTTCTTATTCATCAGTCTCGCCCTATTCATGGTATTTTGCTTACATTTTTATTTTTTTTGTGTTGTGAGTAGGCTTTATGTGATATATAATTGGTTAATGTGTGATAATGCTATGAGCTTTAGTTGTATAGGGCACAACGCACACTTAGGCATATAGAATATACATACAAATTTTAATAGTTTTAGGTTGGGATGAGCTCGGTACCAGTAGGCAGTACCGAAGGTATTGATCCGGAAAATCACTAAAATTGAGTACTGGTATGGGTACGGGTAGTGGAAGTGCTCGATACGATACGGTACGATATTTGAAGGTAAATCGACGCTAAATACCGGTACCGTACCGAACCGAAATATTGACCCCAAAAAATGCAAAAAAGTCGTCCGGTTTTGGTGCTTGGTACCATTTGCTCATCCCTAGTTTTAGGCATGTTTTAGGATATTTTAGGGCTAGTTTAGGTTGTTCTAGGTTGATTTCATGCTTGTTTAGCCTTTAGGGTTGGTATCATTGTTTCAGACCTGCTCAGATGAGTTTTGACCGCAATTTTGTCAGAACTTAGCTTGAAAAATACGTATGAGGGCCTGAAAGTGTGACTTTTAAAGCGAAGCGAGAAGGGTGCGCTGGGCTTAAAAGTGGGAGAAGGGTGCTCTTGGCCTTGATAACAGAGCTATGAACACATTTGTATTATGATATATTGATATATGTAAAACACTATCAATTTAGGGCTGTTTTGTGAAAGGGACTGGATACTGTGATGGACAGCTGGACTGAGTTAGGTTATGATACATGTGAAACTATTGTTCAGATCTGCATTTGCAAGTTGTTATAATGAAATGTTAAAATTATTAGAAACATTACTTTTTTGTAAGAAATTTGTTGTTCTGATCTGAGTTTTGAAATATGTTGGGGCTTGTTTTTCTCCTTTTTGTTGCAATTAGAGGTTCTAGAGAAGGCTAAGACACAGATTGATGTACTTAAGGATCTTTTTAGTCAACTTGCAGAAATTGTTCGTGAGCGCCCAGGGGAATACTATAGGTGACTGAAACAGTTTGGAAATACATTTCACTTGTTAATTTGTATTGCTGTTTGCTTTTTGTCCGTAATATTTATGCGGTTTACTTGCAGATATCATGGTGACTGGAGGACCGAGGCACAACAGGTAGTCTCTCTGATTGCTTTTATGCATTGGTTAGAGACAGGAGATCTTCTAATTCACACTGAAGTGGAGGAGAAGTTAGGGTGTAAGTCACAGTTTGTGCTTTTTTTTAATTATGATCATAGGTTCCAATACTTGAGTTGTGTGTAGACATTGATAGAGCGCTAATTTTGTGTTGACCGGGCATCCATGTAGTATAATGACTAAATGAATTTTAAATTGTTCTAAAACTTTTATTGCTTTTGGTGGCCCTTGCAGTGAATGCTTCAGAATTTGGTCTTGATGTTGAAGATTATCTTATTGGTGAGTGATTGATGTTCCACACTTTTTCAATGGATGAATATGTGGCAACCACCAAAATCTTATCATTATTGTTTCATATAACTCTTCTCTATCAGTCACGCACCCTTAAAAAGGGAAGAAATTGTTGAGTTTTGGTTGCCAGTTTTCATAGACTTGTTCTTCATTTTGGTACTTTTGTAGGCTTGTAGCCAGTGAAAGAGATACATGAGAATTAACCATGAGTTTAGTTATTTTAACCCATGTCAGATCATATATTCATTTAGAAGGAAATTATAACATCTGGCTATTCTTTTATCGACTGCAATTGGACTTTTTTGGATAGGATAGGACATACTAAGAACCAATTAGAGCTCAGCTTGTCCTTACTACTGAACAATATCTTGCCTTACGAAATCTTGTAGTTTTTCTTTGTTGCAATATGGACCATGTGGGTTATCAAGTCATTATGTTATAAACAATTTTAGCAAAGAATATATTTCCTGTTGAAGATACAAATCATGTGATTGGAGACGATGAGGCATACCTTTGTTTTAGTATATTCTAGGATGAATTTCATAGAATAGCAACATGTACTTTTTATAATGGTCCAATTTTGTAATTATACTTTCTTTTTATGTCACAAACTAGTATGCTAGTAATTAAAGTTATGGAAATGGTCTACATTGGTAATTTCTTTAATCTGGTAATTACAGTTTTTACTGCCCTTATTTGGTAATTATCTTTTATACAATGTTACCTTTGCCCATTTCAATAACCGCAATTGCTGGGTGGTGACACAAAAAATATAATTTGCTAAAAGCGGTCCATTTTAAAAATTACATTATTCTTTTTTCCCTATATGTGTCTTTTGACAATGACATTTTACTTATTAAGTGGTATAATTGTGTCTAAATGTTGAGTCATGCGTAGAAGTGCTGTTGGAAGTCTTCAATCACACACATATATATATATATGTATATTCATCATTTCAAAATTTGTAAGTTGTTTGTGGTGATCCAGATGTCAGGTTCTGTTTTAGATACTTGTTGGTAAATTGGGTGATGTTTATCTGTATCCTAATTATCCATGGATGAATTCTAAGACTGACAAAGATGTTTAAATTCTTGTACCACCTCTCATTATATACATTGAACTAAATATGGTAATTTTATATTGCAGGCATTTGTTTCATGTCTAATGAACTGGTAAGAATCCCACCAAACCTGATATTCTGTCTTGGTGAATTTATTATCAAGCATAGATAATAGAAGTGGAAAATTATCCGTCTGTAGGTAGTTACTTTTTTACACGTTAGTTACTTAGTTTTTCACTACTTGAAATTAGTAACTTCTGAGTTTTGTCTGGAACTATATTTACTTTGTATAAGGGAAAGTTTAGACATGTGATCAAATGATCAATAATCAAACATGTCATTAGACTATGTGCCTATCAAACATTATGTTTTCATTCTGGAAAAAAAAAGTATGTACTTAATTTGACTAATATAGAGGAAGTGTTATCATTTATATTGATTCTTCCAGGATTTCATTTCTTACTTAAGGTTCTCTCTTATATAGTTTTATCAATCTGTTGGGTACTTTCTTTAACTAGTTCTATGTTTTTTTTAATATTTAAATATATTATATAGAGATGTAGTTCACTGTAATTTAAATGAAATGATTTTAGATTTTTGATAAAACGTCTTCTTTGTTGGGTTAAAAATTAAATTGCGTGTTCAGTTAGGCTTGAAGCCTTAAAAACCTTGCATTCATTTTTCTATACATCTTTTCTGTATTGCTTTCTGAGGACAATTCATGTTATTCTAGAGCTACCTAGTTATATTATTGTAAGTTTGTATCAACTAATTAATAATATTTTGCAGCCAAGGTATGTGGTGAACCAAGTGACAGCTGGTGATTATGATTGCCCCAGAAAGGTCTTAAAGTTTTTAACCGACCTCCATGCATCATTCCGCTTGCTTAATCTCAGGAATGATTTCTTGCGCAAAAAGTTTGATGGTATGTGCTTTTTACATCCAACTTCATTTTTTACTTTTTAGTTACAAAGGCACAATTACATTAAAGTGAGCTGGTATTTTTTTCATTGATGATTTTCATAGGGCGTAGGTTTACTTAGGTAGCAAGATGGGTAACTAGGACGGGGCTGAAATCGGTTACTTTTAACATGGGTTGAAATAGGCCACGTTGTGCTTAAGAACTAGACCTAGATGACCTTCAGCATGTTCAATACAATCGGCTCATTTGATATGCTTCTTTTTAGCCTTTATTACTTGACCTGCTTGAGATTAGATGCAACCCAAATCTACCTGCTTACAAGCAAATGTGTTGAATTGCCACATGTTGCCACATGGCAGTATTGCACACATTAAATTTGTTCTTACAAGTGGGTTATATGGTAGCACTTCATTCACTTATCATCTTGTTTGCTTGAAAGAGCACAAACTCTCTGTTCTCCATATTCCAGTCATCCAGTGTACTTCATTGTCTAATACATGTATATTGCAGGAATGAAGTATGATTTGAGAAGAGTCGAGGAAGTCTACTATGATGTCAAAATTCGCGGGTTGGGATCTAATGGTGCCCTAAAAGGAGATCAAACTACGCAAGAAACATAACAAGTTAGAGGATCGTAAACCAGTGACCTTACCTTTTATTTCAGTTCCTGTAAAGCTTGCTTGTGAACTTGGTCCTTTTTCAGAAAATCATGTAGATGGTGACCTTAGCTTTTGACATTTTGAATGGCATATCGTTTTGAACCCATTTTAAGTTAGCAAGTTTTTATAATAGCGATCTAAATTGGCTCGTATAGTTTGAGTTGACTCATATATTTTGAATAGGGTTAAATTGACCTGTTGCGTAATTTTTGTAGATCCAAATTTACCACGAATAAGGTAAATTTTCCAGTAACGGATCAAGCATAAATCAACACAATAATCTTGCTAAAACTCGATTAAGCAGATCCATTACTGGAAAATATAAAATGCAAACAGTACAAAACTTATGTTAGATTAACATAAGTCTTGGTTTTGACATCGTAAATTAGTATTAACAAAAAAAATCCAGCAACCAAAAGAAACAAACACATGTTACTTTATAGTACAATTTGAATTTGTTAATGTAAGAAGTTAAACAATGTAGTTGACCCATATGTAGAGGAGGAAGTAATAAATAGCTAAGATATAGTTGTTAAGCAGCCAAGCTACAAAAGTTAAATTATAATGTATCAATATCTTTTCTTTTAAAGATTACATTGTCTAAGCCATACCAAAAAGTTACTGCAAATAGCTAAACATCTAAACATGTTCATCTGTGAAGAAAGAAACAAAATAATAATAATGCAATCTGAAATGCTAACCAAATACTAACAACAGCTGATCCATTTCACATAATACAACACTAACAAACTAGCTGGCTGATCATGAAACTTGGTTAATTTGTCCGGTGATAAAAAGATTTATTTCAAAAAGTGCTTAGTTTGTCATTTATTTCATTACTGGTTCAAACTCATTTGCACTTAAAACATGTCAAAATAAATTTGCACGTTACTTTTCTAATGACTTTGAGATTGAATGAATACTAAAACAAAATATCACCCAAAGAGGTTTTTGTCACTGTTTAAATTTGGCCTAAGCTTTTGAGTATTTATAGATGAATTGCATGAAAACAAAACCTCTATTTTGTTGATGGAAGTTGATAAAAGTTGGTTAGTTTATTAAAAAAAAAAAAAACCTGTTTCATCACTACCTCTAAACCATGACTACCATCTTAATGATTTAAACTCAAGTACGCCTCAAATATGTGGAAAACTCTACATTATGATTTTGAAAAGTATGTTTTTACAACAAACATTCAGCAAAAGAATATCTAAATTTAATTAATTAAATGATGACCATTTAGGTGTGATAAAAACGTAACATGCAAAGGATTGAATGTAAATAGCGCATAACTAAATGAATGGATCCTATAAAAAATCAATTGAAACAGTAAATACAATAGGTGTACCTGGACGAAAGTCATCGCATAGATAGTCCTGCACATAAGTGAAATCAAGTGGATCTAATAAGAAAATAATGGATACAGAAAGCGTCCAAAGCACGAACTGCAAACGAAGGCCAAAAAATATTCAACTAATACACAAAGACAAAATAACATCAAGGACAATATAAACCTAACCTAAATCACTATCTGGAAAATGAATTAAACAAAAATTAGACTAAAAATAGGTGACCCATTTTGAATCATATTCATCATCAAGTAATAAGGCTCAACTTAATTAATGAATATTGCGAAGAGTTTTTATAGTAGTTGTGGCAATTTGATCACTGCTCACATTTGAATTTGGTTTTGATTGGGAACTACCACATCAGTTCAAGTTGTTGTGAACAAAATTGAAGAAATAACTATAAATGTGTCAAGAATCAACGATATGTTTTTTAATATATAGGGTTCCAAAATTTTGCCTTCGTTCAAGTAACGGATCAGCACAACTAAGAAATGACAAACAAACGTTTTATGCAAGCAATCTTGCAATACACTAATTATCCAAACATTTATCTATTAACTGCGAACAAACAACACATCGAATTGCTCATAAATACAAACAAATGGTAAAATTTGACAAATGAACCCAACACAAATTGCATATAATTAGTTCAGTAACCATGTTATCAAAATTCGGAATAAAAAATGTTACAAAAATCTAATTAGTGTACCATACCACCATCCCTATCATCATAGCCATCCTAAGCAACAATACAGAAACCACCATCACCAAACAGTCCTGGATTCACCACCAAGACAACCACAACAACCTACATTACCAAAAAGATCTGTCACAAAAAACAAAAATAGCCAGTTATTAAACTTATAAAACAAAAAGAAAGGAAAATACAAAAAAGACAAAACCAATTGATTCAGATATAGAGATCATCATTGTCTTTGTAGAATTAACAGCCTAAATGCACAATTCCTTTTCGTTGTCACTAAACAAAGCACAACTTAGTGCTGCAACCTAGTTCCCATGCTAGGTTGCAGGACACCATCATCGTCGGCCAATGAAACCTAAAGAAAAAAGGACAAATAGGCCGACGGAAAAACCCAGAGGAGATTTCAAAACGAAACCCAAAAAGGGAAGATAGTCATTATCATCGTCATCTCACACAAAGTCAGAAACAAAACCCTAACGTGTGATTTAGTGTGAAAGCGAAGATAAAACCTTCCATGACAGTTTGTAAGCCAGACAGACACATTGGCGCCACCGCAACGACACACACACACTCTCTCTCTCTCTATATATATATATATATTTCTCTCTCTAAAAATCATTTTTACTGATGTAGAGGGTGTTTGGGATTGAGTATCATACCAACTTATTGACTTATTAGCTTTTTGAAAAAGCTAATAAGTTAATAAGCTCTTTGTGTAACTAAAAAGCACTTTCTGTTTTAACTTTTGGCTTTTAGCTTTTTAAGGGTGGAAAAGCTGTTTTGAAAAGTTAGAAATCCTAGCTTTTGGCTTTTGGAAAAAAAATTACAAATTTATCACCCATACAACCAATATTCACAATAAGTTAAGCGAAACACTTAAAAAAATAACAATCTATTGACTTTTGACGTTTCCCATCCCAAAAGCTAATCCAAACACTTTTTTTAAAACTCCTTTTCAAAAAGTCATAAGCCAATAAGCACTTTTGACCAAAAGCACTTTTGCATTTCCAAACTCAATCCCAAACACCCTCGTAGCCCTGCAAAAGGCAACGCCAAAAGCAAACAATCGGTTGAAAAATCCCGGAATGAAGAGAGAGAAAAAGCCATTACAGATATCGTTTTAGAGGGATAAAGAGTCGTGAGAGAAAGGACCCAAGGCATTATAGCCTAGTGGTATCTTGGTGGTGAGATAAGACTTAAGGGCCATAAGGTTCTGGGTTCGAATCTCACAAAGGGGGTTTTCTCATAATTATGAGTTTCCTCCTGAATTGGTGACTTGGTGGTGGAATATGATCGCGTGGCAACACTGGTGGCACGATGATACTTCAGTGTTCCGTGAGTGATTTCAATTTGTTGGCCGTTCAAAAAAAAAAAAAAAGATGAAAGAGAAAAGGGTTTTCATACCCAAGCAAAGGAGAGTTGTACCAAGGTATACAAAACTTGCACTTTTTGCATGCTTTAGGTTCTTGTACAACATGGTACAACTAAAACTGCACAAATATAGGTTGATAAATGTATATTATATTAATTTATTATAATATAATATGTAATTTTAGTCCGTTTAGTTTCATGTGATTTTTGTTACTTACAAAAATCTAAAGTATTTGTTGTGCTAAACATTACAAGATTTAAAACTTTAATAAAACAGGTAACTATTAAATATAGGGAATATAACGAAAATAAACATTTACTATGTCTAATAACCAAAATAAACATATCAGTCTATGGGCTAAATTCTAGGGGTATCATCCGTTGAAAAGGCTAAGCTATACATTTGGCTTTATTTGAAAACGGCTAAAGTTTGGAGTTAAATTAAAAACGGCTAAATTTTAGGGGTTAGATTTATATTGAATTCTATGTTGAACGGCTAAGTTTGGGGAGTTTAGGGGTGAAACTGAAGATGGCTAAACTTTAGGGGCTTAGATTCATTTTGCATATTTTTTATTAAAACGGCTAAAATTTAGGGACTTTTAGGGTTAAATTGAAAACCCCCAACTTGAAATGGCTAACGTTTAGGGGTTTCAAATTAAAAACGGCTCTACTTTAGGAGTTATATTAATTAGATTTTTTATTTAAATGGCTAAACTTTAGGGAGCTTTAGGGGTTAAACTTAAAATGGTTACATGTTAGCCGGTTCAAGCTTGCAGTGCTAAATTTTAGCCTATAACAATGTTTATTTTGATAAACACATGTATTCAATGTTTATTTCAGTGATTTTTCCAATTTAATATTATTTCTAAAAGTCATGGTCAAAACCTGGTTGCTGAGTAACTGAATTCCCACCTGCCTTGTCTAGAGTCAAGATATATTTAGGAATCAAACAGGTAATTGTCGGCATTATTATTTTACCTAGCTTGCTGGTTTCTATCCAGTTGTAACTTGTTTAAGTGAGTGATTTGAAGGAACAAATGGTATTTCATTGTCGATGTTTCTCCTTATTGATCGAAGAAGACAAAGAGATCGAAGATGACGAAACGGTCGAATATGAAACCAGAACCCAGGCAAAATCAACTACAACCTATTATACTGCTGCTTCGGATTTTAACTGGTCCGTATCCAATTCTCATGCAAAGCATTCAGAAGTAGTCTCGAATATAGGCGATAAGCCGCATTTTATACTGCCGAGACTTGAGGAAGGTATTGAAACCTTTGATGCAGCCGGTTCGGATCATATTCAGGCAAAGCTGTCAGAAATCTTGAGTCTGGACGACAGAACCAGCAATCTGAGGGTTTTCACAGTTTCTGAGCTGGAGACAGCTACAGAAAACTATCACACGGCTTTGAATATTGACGCGGGTGGATTTGGGACTTTATACAAGGGTGTGATTAAGAGTTTGGAGCATCCTTTTCATGATATTCAGGTTGCTGTGAAGGTCCCAACAATAGTTTTGCAGGTTATAAACTAACTTGATTTATTACTAGAATAGAATACGAAAATTACATCATAATAGAAGGTAGACGGGCAACAAGCTGCGCCGCCACCCCTTTCTGAATTGCAAACCCTAGTCTACTAAAGACAAATCCTTGCCCCCTGGGGATGAAACATTGCTGTGGACAACCCGTTGGACCCTGGTCAAGAAACGAATAGCTTCTGGCGCCAGGGAGCCAAAGGTGTCAAAGGCCAGAGGGGTAAAGACATGTTGGTTATCTGCACAAGCTTTAGCGTGTTTATCTACTTTCTTTGATTCCGCCTTTCTTAATGCTTGCCCAGCTACGAACCCTGTTTCCCTTAACCCAACCAGCGGAGAAACCCCGGTGAGGTCCACACAGGCATGTTTCCCCTTCTCCCAACCAAAGACAAGCAGATCTGCGGGTCGCAAGGTGGATCTCCCTTCCGTGGGGTCTGTGAGGAAGTTTACAGGAGCCTCCTTTTTGGCAGAGATCCCAGCTCTTCTCAGGATATCCCATAAAACGTCCCTCACCCAGTCATGCCGATATTTGAAACCAGGGAGCTCTTTGCAATGAATTGCATGCTCCCCGTATTTATCCATGCAAGTTTTACGGCAGATGGGGCATGTTTCATCTTCCGGGTACATAGGGATCATCAATCGGTATTTGAGTATAGCCCTGTACTCCACTGCAGACATGCATTGACCCAAACCCTCAATCGGGATAACGGTCAAAAAATCCTGAGCATGGGGGCCTTTTAGGCATTCAATCACCGCCTTCTGGCGAGAGGACAACTCAAAAACTTCTCCCAGGCTTTGAGCAGTTTTGCTAAAAAGAGCATTCGCCAAAGTTTTTTGTGGCTTTGGGGGGGCGGTGTCCTTGTTAGAAAAACCGCCAATATCGAAGTCCGGGAGATAGACATTTAAGCGTTCGAGCGCCTGGTGATAGTCTGGGTCTAGTCCAGTGACCCCACTGTTCCGGAGGATATGATCTTGAAGTTCCCAAGACTGAGCTCTGGACGCCACAAAGGCATAGACCCCAACATCTCGAGCTGACAGGAGGCCTAAACCACCTAAACGCATCGGCAAGGATGCCAAGCGCCACTGGAGGTCCCCGAAGAAGGGGCCGCCACACACAACTATATCTTCGATAGCTTGATTTAGCTCCTTCAAGCGAATTCCCAGTTAAATTGCATAATTGATTGAAGTTATTGATTATGTAATGAACATCTGTACTTTTACATACTTATAGTCTTATACCATGTTGATATAGGAGGATCGATGATTTGAATAAGAAACTTGCAAAGGATTTCAAAGGAATTATATACTTGCTGAATAATTGTCTATTTCATAAACTTGCTATTCGATTATTTGGTTTCACAAATGAGGGTTCTGTTGGGGATCACTTTGATATTGTTACACAATCACACATAATTAAAACACACTTTACAAACAGATTAATAATCTGTTTGTTATTATTCTTGATAAACACACGCACTAACGCACGAATGATGGACAAAACCTTTGTATTCGGTTGATGTCTTGATAGTTTTACAGTTACACACAATAGCCTACTTATATCAAGTCAAATGACAGTTATTTTCAGTTAAACTTGGGGCCAAATTAACTGACTTTGGAGGGATTAACTGTCAGGGGCTTTTTCGTTTTTCTGTCTTTCCAGCCCGAGGTGTGCGTCTCCTGTATTCTTTCCAACGAGGCTGCCATTTAACTTGAGATATAATATACATACTAAACATATTAACTAACCTATGACATTGTTTCTAATATACATACATGTTACACTCCTTAATACATACATAAACAAATAATAATGTTCTAAGTTAGATTTATTACATGGTCCAATAGGTTCTAGGCCTATTTATACTACATGAGTGTGCCCCATTGAGAAACCGGTTCGATTTGAATTTTTATATGTTTACAGTCAAGTTTAAAAGTTAAAACCATTTACATTATGTTAAATATAACAATACAAAGTTTAATTACTTATCTTAGGATTTCTTGCAGTTAAATATAACTTTCGTCTTCAGGATAGTTTATGCCATTCATACATTTTGAACCAAGCTTCTAGTTTCTTCAAAATCATCAAACAACTTATCTGTGAATCTTTATATGTTTACATTCATGTTTTTTGGACGGTCTTGAATCTTGATTATACTGCTGTAACAGGGGCAGAAAGAGTGGGAAACGGTGACTAATGTTCTTGGGGTGGTTGAGCATCCAAATCTTGTCAAACTAATTGGTTATTGTGTAGAAGATAATGAGCTGCTTTTAGTTTATGAATATATGGTTAACGGAAGCCTGAGAGATCATTTATCTTCCCAAACAAAAACACCGCTCTCATGGAGCATGAGACTGAAAGTGGCTCAAGGCGTTGCTAGTGGCTTTACATATTTACATGAAGAAATGGATTCTCAGGTCAAGTCTGTGATATACCCAATAAAAGAGAAAATGTTTATGAATGAAGATGCTTACAACAACATCCAACTTTGTTTGTTTATGTAGATTATAGTAGGAGATTCCAACCCTTCCAACATTCTTCTTGATGATCAATGGAACGCTAAGCTTTCGGATTTTGGGTGGGCTGAATTACGTCCTCAAGAAGGGCACGGTCATGTCTGGACCACGTTTACGGTATGTTATTTTGCCTTTGGTTTTTGTCATTAAACTTCTAAAGCTCAGTGAAGTGATGTAACGTCATTAGGGTCTAGGAACCGAGGGATATGTGGCTCCAGAAGGGACCTACACATCCATGAGTGATGTATGGAGCTATGGTGCGTTCCTATATGAACTTATCACGGGTATGCCCCCATTCGAAACTAACCGGTCTTACTTAGAATCAAAAAGAGTCCACGCAATAGTTGATACAAGACTTGAAGGTAATTACCCATTTGAGTCGGTAGAAAAATTGTCTCTTATAGCCAGACAGTGCTTGTCTGCCTCCCCCGAGTCAAGGCCAAAAATGAGTAAGGTCCTTCAAATGGTTAACCAACTCATTAAGGTTCCATCACAAGATGCCAGTCTTGCATCTCCTCAGGTCCCACTGGTTTCAGCCGACTCGAATGAAGCTTTTTTAGGTCCGAACCCGGGTGAAAAGACTAAGGAGGACAAAGAAAACGAAGGCCAAAAAGGTTCCATGAGGATTCAACTTAAAAAGCATGCCTGCCTTCCTCGTATACGTTCTTTGAAGCTCATGAAATCTTGTTCTAAAAACCTTTGTTGTGTGTCATTGCATTAAGTTAAACCAATCATTGGCTAGCTTTTTGATGATTTGTTACTTTTTGAGGTTGAAATAAATAACTATATTGATAAAAATACACAAATAAATATTTGTAAAAAAGAGCATATTAATAGAGATTGATGTTTCTATTCTTTTTTCTTTTTGTATTTCTTGAATGTTACCTGCATATATGTATTAGATAGTATTATCAGACTAGAGTTTATTAGTGTTAGCCCACAGGAGAATGTCCTTGGCATACTGTGTCTAATCCAAATAAGCCATGCGATTGGCGTGTGACCCTAATGCCCAAGAAGTGATGCAATTGACCCAGGTCAGACATAGCAAACTCTCGTGAGAGTGTCTGAATGATGTTGTGCAGCAACATGTCAGAGGATGCGTTGAGGACAATATCATCAACGTATAGCAAAAGATACGCAATATCATGGCCGTTATTGTATATGAAAAGAGAGTTGTCACACGCGCTACTCTTAAACCCGTGGGATAAGATATAGTTTGCAAAACGAGTGTACCAAGCACGTGGTGCCTGTTTAAGCCCGTATAAAAATTTCTTCAACCTGCAAACAAAACCTGGAAATCTCTGATCAACGAACCCAGGTGGCCGATGCATAAAGACAGTTTCGTTAAGGTGGCCATGTAAAAAAGCGTTCTTGACATCCAACTGATGGATGGGCCACGATTTAGAAACGGCAAGTGATAACACAGTGCGAATCAACCAAACAGCCCCTTAGTCCCTAACATCTTAAAATTTCTGCTTGAATTTCGGCTTTCTTTCCACATGTTAAACTCCTTCTTGTCTATGTAAATTTGGACCTAAAGTCTTGTGTTGCTTTGACCCATTTGCATTCTTTGTTGTATCATATCCTATATCCCTACCAACTTTGAAACTCTCTTTCTTGATTTCGTTCTTTCTGTCATCCATTTCTAGTATTCTCAATTCTTCAACCTATTGCAATGTGACAGACCCAACTCATATATGATCTTCATTTTTACTTTGTTCCTGCATGACGATGACCCGTCTGCTTCATATATTCCTGTTGCGTTTTTCTCCTTCACACAAAACTGCCTTATTATCTGCTTTTCTTTTCTTCCTGCATACACGTGATGCAATGCTCAAATTTGCTGCAATGAAAACATCAAACTTCACCAAATAATTTTTATACATAACTGTGATACAATATAAGATATATAAGACTATATCAAGCATTACATTACAAAATCTTTCCATCATAAGCTAATTTAGTTACTAGTAAACCCCCAATTTTAATTGATTTTCTAAGTAAAGAGTAACAACATATTACATTCAAATGTTGTTGAGGTCCACAACTTCTCATCTTGTGTTAGGTTAATAGCGTCTATAATTTGTTTTAGCCTTACTAATTTAACGAGCGATTTAACATAAGAGAGGTGTTGACGGAAAAAGACTTGAACTAAGAACTTTATCAAATTTTTATATTTTTCTATATTAATGAAGTGTAAAAATACTTACTAAAGTGATTATTTCTAGTATTCCCCATACACCTCTCTCTATGGCAAAATGTGTTTTAAACAACATTGTCGTCTATCAATTAAGGCGTTAACAAAACTTCTAACTTAAAAGTAGTTAGAATACACTTTGCATTCATACTGACATAGTGCAATATAAGACAACGACGTGGCCAAATCTCGAAGGCAGATTGAAGCCCACTTTTCACTAAGTTGATAACGCCATGTAACACCACTTTGCTAAACACCCAATGATAAATCAACAAGTGGTGGTTTTCGAATTTAGAGGCTAGGTAACCACCATGTTAGAATGGAGTACAAGAAAATACTAAACATGGAATTAGGGGTGTTCATCGGTTCGGTTTACGGTTTATTTGGTTTATTCGATTCGGTTTATTCGGTTTTCAAAATTTTGTACCTCAAACCAAACCAAACCAAATTAGGAATATGAAAACCAAACCAAATTCAACCAAATTGAATTCGGTTCGGTTTCGGTTTAAAACCAAACAAACCAAATTCAACCAAACAAACCAAATTGAAACGAAGATTTTTTTTCTCTAACTTATATACCTATATGTTCTAAAATTTGAAAAGAAAGCTTGCAATAAATATAAACCAAAAATCAAACCACGCAACAGAAACATTATAAAAATTAGAAATAGTAAAATGAACCCTAGTTTACTAGTTTATACTCAGATTATTACCTCTATAAATTGGTGGGCTTTATTTATTTTGGGCTGAGTTTAATATTTTGGGCTTATATATTATATATTATATACTAGCTATCTACCCCGGGAAGGTCCCGGGGTTGAAAATCCTAATATGACTTAATAAAAAATAATAAAAGAAGAAAACATACCAAATGTATTGAAAAAATGAATAATTCGGAGTGACCCTATTTTCTTTCTTGGAATGCATAGAAGCTAAAGCTACATATTTTGCTGGTGGCTGCAAAACTTCCTGATGGCTGCCCCAAAGCTAAAGCTACCTATTCAAATAATGTTCATTTCATCCCCCTCAGGATCTAGATCAGTATTCTTGTTTAATACCTATCATAAATGCTACAAAAATACATAACTCTAATATCAATATTCAACCCATAACCTAAAACAATGTATAACCCTAATATTAATACATGTCATAAAGGCTAAAAAATACATAATTCTAATATCAATATTCAATAACGGTTTTCAGAGTATTAAAACTGCACAGCTTAATTGGCTAATTGGCTTCTACAGTTCGACCAACAGTAATCATAACCTAACGTAACAACATAACTGACAATAATAATATTTATAATGTGTCTATTATAAGCATATGCAACTAATAACATTTCAATCAATCAAATACAAACTAACAATAAAAACAAAAACCATAAGTTAAATCTACATACCTTATTAACATTCAAATTAGGAGGCCAGTAATGCAAAAACTTGAAATAATAATCATACATCTCCACATAACTTGTTCACTGTATCATACATCATCGTGGCAATATTTTATTTTTATCAATTCATCAAATACATGTATGAAAATGTTTAAACTTACCAAAACTATAAAAATTTGCAGGTAGAGAAAAACAATTTTTACCTTTTAATACCCAAGTCCTTCATGGCCAATCTACTCGATCTATCTGAGATGTTTCATCATATCCAAGTTCTGTCAATTAACAATTAATTACGTCTAACGATTAATATTACAACATTGAAATTAATCATTGTATACACTTAAAGCTAAAACAATACAATGACAACTTAAATCCACTAAATAAGTTTTCCTCCAAATAATAATAATAATAATAAATTTACAACCAAAACCAAAAACAAAAAAAAAACCCTCTTTTTTTTCTTTCTTATTTCTAACCCAGATTTGTCATCATAATCTTGAATATATCCTGATTAATAATTACCAGTCCAATGTTAACACACATAGTTATCCTTTCTTCTCTGTGTTAATATCAAGCCCCCGTGCACCGTAGGATACTCAATCTGAACCCACTTAAACTGAAGAGAAACCCAAACACCTATTAAAAAAGTAACCAGAGAACAAACACAACAACCTAACAACCCTAGAATAACCGAATTAAAAGAAGTAAACAGACCGGAACTAAAGAAGAAAGCGAACGAACCGGGTTTAAAGTTCAAGGAGTCGAGATTGTAGGCAATCATAAGGCCTACACGCTCGTGTAGTAAGTGAATGTACCAAAATAATCATTTAATCCATATATATCTAGAATCTAGTTCTTTTTTAGTTGTTTCATCCCACCAAACACATAAACAAATTAACACATATCTTCCTATAAACAAACTACATAGCTTCCATTACATTCATATCCTTATTCCACATTATACACATAAAAAACACATCTATTGTGTTTCTGTAACCGTTAATCAATACACAGCCCCTAATATAGGAGTCGCAAGATGAAAAGTATGACTAAATAAATAAAAGCAGTTAAATCGTATGATTAAATTAAAAACAGGTAAATCGTGTTATTAAATAAATAAAAACAGGTAAATCGTATGAATAAATAAAAACAGGTAGGTAAATCATATGACTAAATCGCAAAATAAAAAGAAAGAAAGAAAACCCTAAGTAGGAAAAAGGAAACCCTACATCTGAAGGAAGACGTAAACAAACAGATCGGAGTAGAATAGTACAGATCTAAGACAAGTAAAAACAACCGTATTATTATTATTATTAACCTAATTTGTAAACATTTAATCTGTACCTCAAAAAAAGTGGTTGTGGAAGAGCAAAGGAAGTAGAAGACGATGATGAAGAATTGTAGAGGAAAGATGCCATTGCTTACGATTAGGGTTTGATGAGAGTGAAGGAGCTTGGGGAAGAAGATTAATAATAATAATGATGAGAGATGTGAGAGAAAGAGAAGAGGTGAATGAGAAAGTAGGGTTTTAAATTGAAGGAGGTGTTAATTTATTAATAAAAAACGAAAAATTTAAAAAAAACAAAGAATTGCACCTCACTATGCCACGTGGCGATTTCAAGGAGGGATTGGAGTTACCAATGGATGACACGTCAGCAAAAGGGCTTTGTTTTATATATATACTAGCCGATTACCCCGGAAAGGTCCCGGGGTTGAAAAATTTAATATGATTTAATAAAAAATGATAAAGAAAAAAGAAAACTCAAATCACGAAAAGAGTAAATAACTTAAACATAATCAATCTTAGTTAAAAAACATTTATTTAAAAAGTTAAAAAATAAAAAACATAAACCATATTAAACATAATAAAGTATTAAAAGGATAACCTTCAACATATAATCATCTTCACGTAAATTAAAATATGTTACAATTTGATTAATGAATAACCTGAACACTTTGTGTTTTTTTCTGTATGAATATAACCCCACAAAAAATAGTCGGTTTTTTTTCGTTTTTATATAGCACTATGGTACTCGTTGGAAAGATAATAAAACGCTCGTTAATTTGGTGTAATTTTTTTATTTAAAAAATCTCGAATATAAAAGATATTTATGTTTAAAAATTATGGGAGGAAGATAAGAGAGAAAAATTTAAATTTGTTTTTAAATTCTTTTTTCCTAAAATAACTCAATTTAATTTTAGTAATTGAGAATTAAGAGATAGAGAGATAAATTTAGAAAAATACTCAAAAACACCAAAAACACTCAATTATTAAGCCACGTGGCACTCTCAATGGGCATATATGCTTTCTTATATATATATATAGATATAGATGAGTTATTAATTATTATTATTTAATAATTAATTATTTTACCGGTTTATTCGGTTATCCAAATAAACCAAATAAAAAAAAGTGTAGAACCAAAAACCAAACCAAACACCGAATAAGCAATTCGGTTTCGGTTAAAACCAAACCAAACACCAAATTCGTTGTTCGGATTGGTTTTTTCGGTTACGGTTCGGTTTTCGGTTTTTATTTGGTTTGCGGTTTTTCTGAACACCCCTAGATGGAATTATCAGTCCTTGGCGCCTCCCATTGACGCCCTGAAGCAGTGTAACCATGGCGTTAACGACGAGGTGGACAACGGATTAATACGGTATTTCTTAAACAATAAGTATTTTTGGTAAGAAATTTTGTTTTCTTTTCAATGTAGACAATATATTGAAGATTTGAAGGAAATTTCCCTCACAGCTTCCTATTGACTTCCATGGAGTCAACATTGAAAAAGTCTTCTAAACTCTTCAAACAACAAAACACAGTAAAATGTCACATAATAATAATAATAATAATAATAATAATATTAATAATTTACTCTCAATCCAATCTTCTTTTCAACTGTTGAATTCTAACAAACAAATGGTCTTCCATTGCCGATGCATCTCCTTCTTGTTCGAACTACACAATGAACACATCGAATATGACACCAATACTCAAACAAAGTCAACCACATCCCAAACCTTTTATACTGCTCCATCGGATCCTACCCGACCCGTACCCAGTTTGGTCCACAAACCCACCAATCTTAGGGTCTTTACAATCTCTGAGCTCAAAGCAGCCACTAAAAACTTTTCTTCAATGATTGGTGAAGGTGGGTTTGGAACTGTATATAAGGGTGTCATCAAGAATTTGGATCATGATATTCATGTGGCTGTTAAGCTAGCCAAAGGATTATTGCAGGTTATACATCTTTCTTTTTTTTTTCTTTTTTTTTTTGTATTTTTGTATTTTTAGGGAATTTTCAAATGAATTTGCAGAATTTTTTTTTATATATATAAATATATCCCCTATGATAATATAAAAGAGGCAAATTACATTAGGATAGCAGGTAGGCGGGCAACAAACTGCGCCGCCACTCCTTTCTGGATATAGAACCCTAATCTAGTGAAAACAAATCCTCGCCGGGAGTCAAGAAGTTGTTGTGGTCCACCCGCTGGACTCTTGTCAGGAACCTGATCCCGCTAAAAGACCTTTGGGCGCTCGCCTAGACTCTACTCTAAGTACCGCTTGCCCAACCACGAACCCACTCTCCCTGAATCCCGCTAAAGGAGACGCACCCGTAAGGTCCACTCATGCGTGTTTCCCACCTTCCCAACTAAACACTGATAGGTCAGCCGGACGTAAAGTGGACCTCCCATTGCACTACTTATGGAGCTCATTGTTGATATCAATAATTTCAGGCTAATTAATAATAAAGTATTGAACTTTAACTTAATATTAATATAGATGTGTTTATATTGATATCTAAGATGTCATATGTGTTGAACAAAGTTATGTCATGCCTAACGGTATTAGGTAGTTATGGCGGTTATCGCCGTTGTGCCAGTTGCTAATTATTGCAGCGGTTTGTTTAGTAGAAACAGGACATCAGTGTAAACAAGTATTGAAGTATATATAAATCCCTAATTGCAGTAGTTATGGATTTCATTGTTGATGCTGATAGTTGCAGCCTATATATAGTTTATGCCCATAGTCGTAGAAAGCACAAGGAGCTTAAAAAGCGAACGCCCATTAACGTACTGTATTAGGAAGTTTAGCTATGTTTTAGGCTTGTTTAGGGCCCCGTTTGGCCGGAATTTGTAGATTTTTGCTGGAACTTACAGAATCTGACAAAAGCGCCTGGATCACAAGTTTTGTAAACAGTCTTGAATCTTGATTATACAACTCTGAAACAGGGGCAGAAAGAGTGGGAAACAGAGATTAATGTCCTTGGGGTTGTTGAGCATTCAAATCTTGTCAAACTAATTGGTTACTGCGCGGAAGATACTGCACTTGGTACACAACTGTTCTTAGTGTATGAACATATGGTTAATGGAACCGTGCGTGATCATTTATCTGAAAAATCCGAAACACCGCTCTCATGGAACATGAGACTGAAAGTGGCTCAAGATGCTGCTCGCGGTTTGACATTTTTACATGAACAAATGGATTTTCAGGTTAAACCCCTAATGTCCCAAAAATAAAAAAATAAAAAAGTTCATAGCTTTATATGGCATATGCTCACATGAACATTAACTTTAATTTTTGTAGATTATTTTAAGGGATTTCAAATCTTCCAACATTCTGTTAGATGATGAATGGACTGCTAAGCTTTCGGATTTTGGGGTGGCCCGGTTAGGTCCTCAAGAAGGGTTCACTCATATCTCGACCAAGGTATGTTTCCATAATCATCTTTATATATAAAGTAAAGATTGAGCTAATGCAGCGTGTGAAGTGTGAAGTTTATTTAGTTAGATTTTATGGACATTTAAATTGCGTTAGAATTTCGGTTTTCATCACTAACAAACAAACGAACGTACCTAGTATAATCCTACTCATAGCAGAACTATTGGTAGGGTCTAGGGAGGGTGTATCCTTTAATTTCTAAATTTAGTAATACAATGTCATCAGTTTGTAGGAACCATGGGATATGCAGCTCCCGAGTATCTTTCAGTAGGGCGCCTCACTTCCAAGAGTGACGTATGGAGCTATGGCGTGTTCCTATATGAACTAATCACAGGTAGGCGCCCATTGGATAAAAACCGGCCTCAGAACGAGCAGAAGCTTCTAGAATGGATGAAACCTTATCTAGGATCAAAAAAATTACATAAGATTATTGATCCAAGGCTTGAAGGTAATTACCCACCGAAGTCAGTACAAAAGTTGTCGTTCATAGCTAATTGTTGTCTGTGTAGAGACCCGAAATCAAGACCAAAGATGAGTGAGGTGCTAGAAATGGTTAACCAACTCATTGAGGCTCCATCACAAGCGATTATTCCTGTTACAAAAACTATTAATGACAGCAAAAAACAATCAAGATTGCCTTCATGCTTTTCTTGTTTTAGAAGTGTATCGTAGCGATTATGATATGGCATTTTTCACCCCTACCGACTAATGTACAGAAACACACACGCTCTTTAAGTAGCTCGCTGCAGAGAACGAAGGAGATGAAGTAGGTATGTCACGAACACCTGTATGTTTTTTTGTATGAACGTATTTGACTTACGCGAATCAAGTTGAATGAATACATGTATAACACAACTCGAGTTGCAAATTGGTCTCGGATTCTCTCATTGTTGTATTATAAAACGTCGTTAAGAAACTTAATACGTTATAACCGAATTATTAGTAGTAAGATCATGTTACTATACTTTTGTTTACATAGATCATGCCATGTTATCTCAACTATTTTTGTTCATTGTAAATAAAAATCCTTACTATCTTCTATGATAAATGAGTAGGTATCAATGTCAACATTATGTGTAATTCATTTGAATATATAGAATACTTTTATTCAGTCAAAGGTTTGAACACGAAAAAAATATATTGAAGTATGGGAACGTCTTTATAAATTCTATTTGATTTTTTTATGATGAATATACGGTCGGTGATCATTAAAACAAGAACCAATAATTTCTCTGGTTTGTATCTTTGCCAACGAACTAACGACTGATTAATTTATCGGTAAAATTTTATAAATTTGTAGTGAATTGAACAATTTAGAAACTAGTGAACATATTTGACTTATAAACTATGTTGGTATATTTGATAACTGGTAACATGTTTCATTTTGGTGTCATTTTCGACATTTTTTTTAACTAAGTTAGAAAAGTCAATTAACTCCAGAGGCAATTTGGTCATTTTATGTCCTCAGGGGCAAAAATGGCAGTTAACGGAAAGTTATAAAAAATAAAATTCTAACCCCTTTCCCTCCTCTCTTTTCCAGTAAGAAAAACCGGCCAACTCCGGTACGTTTTCGGCGAGAATAAAACCCGGATTGTAATGCTTTTATGACCCGATTTCGAATCCCATACGTTTTGTCATCAAGTTTTAATTATTTCCAGCATTTAAACAAGCTATAAACATGATTTTATTGAGCTTTGAATCGGGTTAATGTTGTGTAACGGCTGAAATAATGTAAAATCAAGTTTGATGTCTAAACAAGCATTTTTGGGCAAACCTCAAAGACCATTTTAGCAGTTTACTCTTTTTTTAATATATTTTCTGAATACATATATCAAAATCTTCAATTTATCTATCTAATTTTTGTCCTTTTATATAAATTTATAAAAAATAATTCAAGAAAAAATATATATTTTATACAATCAATTTCATATCCACAAAAAACGTGTTTGGAATGGTTTGTGGTTTTCTACTTTCCTTTTCTGTCTTGGTATCTTCACTCCAAAGGCTTATCCTGTTGCCCATAAAGGCATAATGTACATATTTCGTATTTGCCCCTCATTTTTAGCAGATTTGAGTTTATACATAATTAAAATATAATCTTCCATGGTTTGCAAAGAAATATGAGAGCTTTTAATCACAATTTACTTAGATTTAGGGGTTCAAAATTGTTAAATTAGTGTTTGATGTGAGGGGTTCATGTGATATTGCTTACATGTCACATGTGTAAATGTGTAATGACTATGTAATCATTTGATGTTTTTACTATTTTTTTACGTATAAATTGTGTTTTAAGAAAAGTTCATTTGTGTAATATCTGAGTTGGTGTTCTCATGCTGTGATATTATAATATAGGTATACTTTACTTGTTCAAAGCCGCCGGCATAAAATACAAACAATTCTGCGTTGACATTTAATACTTTCAAAAAAAAAAAAATAGTTTATGTTATGTAAATCTAGAAAGATTTTATATTGATAGTAGGAAAAATAAACAAAACTACCTATTTTAAACTTTTTAAAAGAACTCACACTAATAAGTTTACTTAAGGTTAATAATGTCATAAAAGGACCTATACTAGTGCTAAATTTATTACAATTTTTTTAACCCAAACAAAAATTAAGATTTTCAAATATTATATTTACGTAACTTACATAGGTGATTCATTTTGTAAGTCTATATATAGTTTTTATTTAAAGTTTTCGTAAATCATACTTACACTCAACAATGCTAAACCCTAAAAAGTTGTCAAATTTTAGTAAATCAGTACTAAATCACTAAGGATCTTCTTGGCAAATGAATATCCGTTTTGCCCACATAACAGTAGTGTCACATTCAAAGACTACCAGTCTACCACCTACCCATAAGGAAACTCACAACAAAAAAAACTCCTAGCTCAACCCAAAACAAAAGTTATTCAAACAAAATTCCAACCCATAATCTTTCATTTAAAAAGTCACAAAACAAAATTTGTCTTAGGCAAGACTCCGACACATTCGTCACGTCATTATCTTTATTTATTATTATTATTTTTTTCGAACGAACCAGCAAACTTTCATTAAAAACCATCTTTTAGCAAGACGCTAAAAAAGAGGCAATACACCAAAAAATCAAAACAAATTAACATCAAACATTAGCCACCTATCACTCGTTAATGTTTTCCAACGCCCCCTAATCTTTATATTTAGATAAGTAGATTCTTTAATCTCATTCAGCAATCTTGCAACGGAAACCGCTTCTTGTTGAAAGATCAACTTGTTTCTAGCTCCCCCAATAGCCCACAACGTCGTCATCATGATCATCATCATGGCCTTCCTTCGTTTTTTTCGATTGATTTTGCTCTTTGATGAAATCCACCATTTCTCGAACCGAATTGACCAAAGCCAAACCCGGAGCTTCCTCCCACAATCCCACCGCCCACCAAATCATTCTCGCAGCAAGACAACCAATAAGTGGTTAACCGTTTCATCCGCATACCCACAAAGTACACGTCTTTTAGAGACCATTTGGTTCTGAGTTCGATTCCCAACTACGGTTTTCCTACGTCATTATCTTTCTGCCCATTTCTCCCCAGTTGACTTCAATAACCAATATGTTACGCCACCCTACTCTACTCACAATTTGTATCCAATTCAAACTCCTCATAAACCCCATTCACACTTCAACCTGATCATCATGTGCTTACCATTAATAACATTCTTTATTTCTTTAGCTTCTTTTGGTAGTTAGTCTTTCACTTTTTCTTCATTTTCTTTCCCCAAAACACTTCATCTTTCTCATCATTATGTGCCTCCTTTTCTTCTTCTCTTTGTGGGCAGATAATCTTATGCACATATATTGATCTTTAGCTGCATAAAGGTGACTACTTTTTATTTTTTTCATCATTTTCTTGGAGTTTTTTCACATGGGTATGATAGATTTGTTATTTATTTGATCTGGGCTGCTCTTATTTATTGTAAAGTTTGAATCTTTGATATGATTGTGTTAGAATCTTGATTATGTGATACAGTTAAAAATATAGGGTTATAGAACAATAAAAGTGTTTGATTGTTTCAAGATGCCTGCTTTAAGTTCTATTATGATCACAGACAATCTTCTTGTAGATGATATGTTATTTGCAATTTAGCATGCTTGATTACATGTTTATTAAAAAGAAACTAAAAGCCCTAATTTGTATGCATTCTTTAAGGACATATTGGAATTGCATCAGGTAGATGTGGTTTGTGCTTTTCAGGAAAAAAAAAACCCTAACTTTTATTCATTTTTTTATTATTTTCCCAATTATAATAATAATTATTATTATTGCACTAATTTTAACGTTATTTTACTAATTTCGTGAAAATAACGTTAAAAATGACGGACGGTTAATCATGCATCATGTGGTGGCGTTGATAGCTAAAAGACAAGGGGTACATGCACCAATCGGGTTTGTCCCAATTGCTAAGTGTTATGTGCCTTATGTCCAAGGCTTGATACAAAGCCAGTAAAGCCACTATCGAGCCGGGGGTCTCACTGGAAGCAGCCTCTCTATTCCCACGGGTTAGAGGTAAGGCTGTCTACATCTTACCCTCCTCAGACCCTACCTTAACTTTTGCTATTGGTGGGATTAACTGAGTATGACGATGATGATAATGATAAATAACCTTTCTCTATCCCATATGATAGACATGTTTTTTTTGTTTGTTTTTTTTTTTTTACTAATTTTGTTCAAAATAAATATTATGCTGATTTCAATTTTTATTTCAGTTTGATAGTTTGGAAGATCAAATTAAGAAGCTATGAAGTGTTTTGGGTCATCTTACAGTGAAAAACAGGGTGAACGGTCAAAAACTCCAACAAAATCTGTTCGGTCATCAAGTTCGCTATTCACAGATACTGATAATCGTCGGTCTGGATCAGAACTGAACTCGCAAAATGTGTCGGGTCATAGCATAGATTCAAATGGTAGCACAAGTTTTCCTAGTTTTTCACAAAAACCGAGTAATCTTAGAGTTTTCACATTTTCCGAACTCAAGGCGGCTACCAAGAACTTTAGCCGGTCAGCAATGATTGGTGAGGGTGGGTTTGGGTGTGTCTACACGGGTCTCATTAAGAACCCTAGAGATCCTAGTAAACGGCTAGAAGTGGCTGTTAAACAGTTGGGTCGAACAGGATTACAGGTAAGCTTTGTTTTCCTATGTTTGACTTTTGATAATTTGACTTTTAGATTGTCAACTTTATTGCATAATCGCTTTTGATTTTCTGACTGTTGATGAAATTCTGTTCGCATTATTACATTGACTTGTAAATCAGCGTTGTTTTGGAAGTAGTGGTTTTGACTTATTAAGTCAAAAGTGGATCCTTTATGTCGTTGATAGCAGAATGCAATAAGAATCATAATCAATTCCTGTTTTGTCATTCCCAAACCGTCAATCCGTTTGACCTTTCAGTTTTGTATTAGCCTACAATGTTCTACTCCATATGAGAAACGAGAACATTATAATGTTTGAGTTCAAATCGATTTCTTTTATATTGCAAAACCGATATAAGCATTTTGATTTAAAAAAATCAAGTTTAAAGTTTCATAAAAACGGTTCTTATTTGAGGTCATTACAAACTTGAGTTTCGTATTAAATATTTCTTCAAACATTAACATGTTCTAGTTTAAGGAATATAAGCGTTTGTTTAGCCGGGGTCTCAGCAGTAGTATCTCTATCTCTTCGGATAGAGTTAAGGTCTGCCCTCATCCGACCCTCCCCAGACCCTACAAATAGCTTTTGTTGTAAGTGGTCACTGAGTTCGTTTGTTTGTTTTAGTTTCAACGAAAAATTGTTTGATTTTTCGTCACATATTTGAAATACCTAAAACGCCCTTTGTCTATGAGCTTTCTTGATATTCTTTTTTATTATATCGCAATAGGGGCACAAAGAATGGGTAACCGAAGTGAACGTTCTAGGAGTGGTTGAGCACCCAAACCTTGTAAAGTTAATTGGTTATTGTGCAGAAGATGATGAAAGAGGAATGCAACGGCTTTTAGTCTATGAATATATGCCTAATGGAAGTGTGGAGGACCATTTATGTTCAAGGTCCGGTTCACCTCTCTCATGGACCATGAGACTCAAAGTTGCCCAAGATGCTGCTCGTGGGTTAACATATTTACACGAGGATATGTTTTTTCAGGTATTTTAACGTTCAAATACACTTTCAAAATTCGCTTTAGGTAATGCGTATGTTTCAAAAAAATTATTAATAACATTTTTCTTTTGTGTGTAGATTATATTTAGAGATTTCAAGTCATCTAACATTCTATTAGATGAGAATTGGAATGCTAAGCTTTCAGATTTTGGAATGGCTCGGTTAGGTCCTCAAGAAGGACTCACGCATGTCTCTACTGCGGTATGCTACTTCTTATTTAATTTATAATATATAGTAGAAGTAGCAAATTGGACGCATAGTGTCACACCCCAACCCGGCTAGGGCTGACGTGTAACTATTACAGACATCAAAACCAAAACTATTCTAGAAGATTAAAACAAAACAATCCTAATTACCATTTATTACATTGTAGCATTAAAATTAATGAATCATGATTTCCAACTTCTTTTAACGCTCTTCACTGATTCCCCCAAATCGCATATTACCTGCGAAACAAATAAGCCAACACAACAAAAAGAAAATACGGCTGAGCCAAAAATTGCCCAGTAACGGAGGAATCAACAGTACAAGTAAAAATTCAACGCAGCGGAAAAGCAAGACATAATAGAACTGAGACCGAAGTGAACATACGAAAGGGAATACGAAAACCAAACGAACACTATTTCAAACTCGAAACCAAACTTTTATATCGAAACAACTGACGAACATAATTCGACACAAAACCTGATACTTAACCGGAACAATAATCAGACACATACCGAAGCATATAAGAACAATATCAGAAACTTATCAGAAAAGATACATACATCAAACTACGTGACTATTCATAACAATAAATTAAGTCAACGTCAAACGGAAGCACCCACGAGCCAAAACAAACTTACAAACTGGTACATAGCTAGCTAGTCCATGCACCTATGAGACGGTGAGTGTGGCGTACACCCATTATTCCAATCTCCACAAAACAGAAACATATATCAGAAGTCAGAATCAGATCTAGGATATATCCATACGCCTCTAAGGGACCATGTAAGAGACGCCGTGATTTTGATTACGCACTGTCACGGAAAGTGTTCATGTCGCTGACGCCCCAACGACAAGTCAAAACAAACTGCTCGGGTGACAGAGTACAAAAGCTAAGGCCATGCAAATAATTACAGGCAAACTAAAAATGACACTAACTGGAACATGCGGCCATGAGTACAAGTCAGAGGCATGGCATGCTATGACACACTAACAACAAACTGACAAATACACACCGATCCAAATAATGAACCAAATACGAACCGATGATACGTATAAAATGATGACCAACAGACTCTAAACATAGACGTAAGTCCGTACTACAAAGTAACGGATACGAATTTTATACTATGATGATACGACTAACGAACCCGTACACGTGGAAGGAAACGAAAGTTATACTATGATTAAAAGAAAACAGAATCCGTACCTTATTAGCAAGCAACAAGCAAACCGACAATACCTATCCTCCGCAAGTACGTAAGCCTACATTTTATTATATTCGTACCATATTTAAAACCATATCATATTACCCGATTTGTAGCCTAATTGGTTTCCGGTGACCTCTTCATATAACCCATATTAATACTTAGCAAAAATAATAATAATAATAATAATAATAATAATAATAATAATAATAATAATAATAATAATAATTGCTCTAACGAGATCAACTTTTATTGATTAAATCCAAAACAGTTTATGCCTAAAATGTTTACTAATTGTTTTATCAACAAACTAATAGAAACTTATATGAAATTATGTAACAACATCAACCATTTAAATTAGCCATTGTAAATGTGGCAGTAATTGCATGATGGTTTAAAAAAAATGATATCATTCCTATGTCTCATCTTAATGAAAAATAAATTAAATAATCAAATCCATAAAAATATATGAAATCATGTAGGTTGTTTCATATTATATAAGAAAACGAATGCTCACTTAATTTTAACAATGCTATGGTCATTCGACTACTGAATAGAGAGATTCTATTACTTAAGAGCATGTGGTCTCAAATTCTTGATGCAACATAACACCAGTAACTTAGCAACCAACACTATAGTCACATGGATGTTTTGTACATATCAATATTAGTTGTTTGTTCATTGGTTTATTTGTTTATTTATTACCTTTTTTTTAAATCATGTGGTTTGAGCCCAGGTAACTCAACCCAACTGAAAGCTGTACATACCTACTGGCCAGTAAACTAACCGGAACCCTCATGGGTCGCCGGTGAATTTACCCAGACCCAAACCGAGACCTAAACCCAACTTGGTATCTTCCTACTTTTAAATTGTCACCGGAAAATCCCATAACCAGAAATCGACATCGAAACTTGAATAAAACAATAACACGTTTAAACCTTACCTCACAATTCTAAACAAATGAACAGACTCGGAGGAGGTTTAGAATGGTTTAAAACGACGGCGGTGGATTAGTTGCGGTGTCGGCTGCGGCCGAGTGGCTTGCGACGGTGGTGGAAAGCTATGGCTAAATGGAAGGTGGCGATTAAGCGGAACAGAGGATATCAAAATTTAGAATATGATTTCGAAAGGAGGGGAGCCCCTTGGTTTATAATGATCGATGCAATGAGTTCTCCCAGATTGCTCGGTTGGTTAGTTCAAAGAGATGATTATCACTATTATTATTTTGAATGCAAGTCAACTAAATACCATAACATATACATATTTAGATGACACGTATTGTTTCAACTTTGTGTTTATTTGTTTTTTTTATATATATATTAAAATGATTTACAATATATTATCCATAGAGTCATAACAATAAACATAAGAGGACATGTATATCAGTTATATAAAAACAATGAGTTTTAGACACTTCCATTTAATTTTGGATATTACACATAGGTTGGGTAACGGGTCCGGTTGGGGTCGGCCAAACTGGGCTGAACCGGTCTTCAGAATCAAGGGCGGATCTTAGTGGAGCTAAGATCGGGTCTCGGCCCGCCCAGTTTCTTCGTTTCGTAGTGTAAATTTTACCGAAAATTTGTATATGTATTTAGTCCGTCCCGCCCATATTGAGCCTTGCCCTACCAGGTGTTTGGTTCAAGATCCGCCACTGTTCAGAATTGCAACTTTCTTGAGTTACCAATTCGCCCATTGTCATTATTAAATTCTTGGCACTTGTTCACAAGATTCCTTTATTTCTGTAGCTAAGGGCATGTTAGTCATTTTACTATGCATCCCGATTCGTGAAAGTTTCTAACTTTCCATTAATATAATGTTATCACTATCAGGTAGTAGGAACCATGGGATATGCGGCTCCAGAATACATCCAGACCGGTCATCTTACATCCAAGAGTGATGTATGGAGCTATGGTGTCTTTCTATATGAACTTATCACGGGTAGGCGCCCACTAGATAAAAACCGACCCAAGAACGAGCAGAAGCTTCTAGAATGGGTAAAACCCTACCTAGATTCCAAAAAGTTCCGGATAATAATCGATACAAGACTCGAGGGTAAATACTCGATGAAATCAGCACAAAAGTTGTCAATAATAGCCAACAGGTGTTTGTCTAGAAACCCGAGAACAAGGCCAAAGATGAGTGAGGTCCTAGAAATGATTAACCAACTCATCGGGGGCCCGTCACAAGGAACCAGTCCGGCACCCCACAAGAGTCTGGGCCCAGTGGTTGCTATCGAGCCGAAGAAAGTTTTCGTGGAGCCTGTACAGAGTAAAAAGACGGACGAGGACACAAAAACTAAAGCTGAAACAGAGTCTGCAAAGGATGTTCAACCTACGGAATCCGGTTGTTTTCCTTCAATCCGCTGTCCAAAGTTATTGGCGTTGTGTTGATTCTGAACAGTTGGGAATCGGTTTTGCAGCGTATGGTAGTAAATGACGATATTGTCCCTATCGATCGGGTTAGAAAAGGTGGATTTGGTAACTTCTGTAGGTTTTTTTTGTTGTATGTGTTGTGAACTTGTGTAGTCTGTGTGCATTATAGTAAGTTAAGTGAGTCTGTCTATGCTGCATTGTGTGTTGTACATTGGTCTCGGTGTGCGCATCGCTTGGTTGTACATTGGTTCAGCTAGTATACATTGATTTTGTCATGCAATGTTTGGGCCAAACCGGCCGGTTCATGCTGCAAAACGTTGGTCAAACCTGTATGCTTGGTCTTAACAGTTTTGAAAATTAAGCCTCTCATTTGAATTTTCAAAGGGTTGAAAATTCTAACATTTAAAATTATTGTTAATAAATATTACAAACTAATGGGTTTTGACGTTCATGTGGTCGAGTGAACATATGCTTTATATCGATTGAAAACCATAAAATGAATACTTGTACCAGTTCAGAAAATACCGATGCTGGCATTGATGTTATCGGAAAATACGAATGTTGGTTCCTTTGTCATCGAACGGTGTAGGTTGTCACGACAAAGAACAAAAAAAATCAACTTTTATCAAAATGTAAATAAAAATAAGGATGTTACAACAGTTAATTCGAAATGTTATAAAACATTACGTTATATTATTAAAATAATAAAAATAGTAAATTGTCACTTTATATAAAAAAAAAAAAACTAAATGGTCAGTTGGCTTTGATGCATGTACGTTTATGTTTTGAACATTTGTACATTATTTTTCATAACTTAGTTTGAGTCAAATTAAAAATATGTACGTCTGAACAACATACTTGGAATTGGCAATTGTAGTGTATAATAAAAATATTTATAACTATATACAAAACATGTTAGAATTATTGGTTCAGTTTACACTACCAAGTTTCAAATCAAATCGAAAAACATACTTGTATACATCTCAAAAACGGTTTGTGAATAGTGTGAACAAATTTATCTAATACATAAATAAGTTAATGATTTTTTTAGGGTCAAATAAAGCACCTCGACCACGCGGAAATCACGAGCGGGAAATGGTGGAAGGGTGACAAAAAGGACACCAAGGATCAATGAGTAATGACCAGTCTACCAAATATATTTTAGTAGGTTTGTTTTAAATATGAACAATGAAAATAGCATATATTTAGTTTCTAAAGAATAAGAAAACTACTTGTAATTAAATTTAAGTTGAAGAATTCATATCATGATTGATAGTTATGTAGAAGATAATCTTAACAGAAATATCTGTAAAACAACCACCGTGACACTAACTTTTAGTAAGAGTAGTGAATAGTAATACTACTATATGACATTTGCCTATTTTTATAATATCAAAATTAATTATTAGGGACTTTTGTTGATAGTTCTCATAATAGTTATAATCATTGCTCGAAAAAAAGTTGTTATTTAAGATGTTTGAAAACAAATCATAACAATTAAGGTTAAAGTGTGACTAGTATATTGTATTAATGTTATGTAATATATTTTCTAGATGATCATTATAATTGTTTAAAAACAAATTATAACAATTAAGGTTAAAGTGTGACTAGTGTGTGGTATTAATATTATGTAATGCAATATATATTTTTCTAGATGGTCATCATATAACGAGCAAAAACCACAAGTAAACAACAACAATTCTTGTAATTAAAAATAACATCAGAAATAAACTCTAAATACGCGCATGTGTATATTAATCAACGCCAATGAGGTAGTGGTGAAGTGGTTGGGGAAAGACTTTGTGTTTCTCGTGACTTAGGTTTGATTCTCACTCTCCTCATTATTTTCTTCGGCATCCGGGCAATGATGGTGACAAAAGCACCGAGGAGCGTTCGATCCTGAGCCGCACCCCGGTTTTCACCCGGTTGTTACTCCGGCAAGGAAACTCGTATAGAGGCAGTACGGTTTCCGGGGGAACGCCGTAACAATGTCTCATACAACAGCGCGACCTGGTTAAGACAACCTAGTCTATAACATACCTTGGCTAGGGCTGCCGATTAGGCAATGTGACATTGAGTCACTCATATGAAAGTAACCATTAAATAAAAAAAATATATTAATCAACATTTCTTAAGTTAAAGTAGGTGCAACATTAACTATGCCTTTATTGTTGTCAATTAGTCTTATGCCTAAAAAAATCTTAACACGTCCCTATTGCTACATTTAAGTTAAATCTTGAATATAAGGAAAAGTACACTCATTTGAATATAGACCTTCAAATTGACTTTTTACCATCTTAAAACTTTAAATGTTGGCAATTATTACTCATATTAAAAATATATTCATTCAAATAAATTTATATAAGCATTCACTTATGATTTTTTTTAAATGCATACTCACACACACTCTAATCATACTTTCATACTTCTAGATTCACACATATGTCCACCATGAAACTTAACTCTCATCCACATTTTTTTTTTAAAATAGCCTCATTTCATAAGTAACAAATTACATTAGAAAAAAATTACATTTCCTACTTGATACAACTATGCTACATGTTACTGTCTATCTCCTAATTACTTTCATCTTGACCGAACATAAGTTCTTTTGATCTTAATTTGCAAATCCAATTATGTCAACATATAAATAGATAACACCAAAATCACTAACAATATATTCTATTATGGTAATTTGGTTACTTCAATCCTAGACACCATCATTCTATCCAAATGGATCACCATGGACAAAAATCAATGACAATGATGAGGTGACCTCGCCCCACTTGATTGGCTAGTCGACACTTCAAGCTTTTGCTATTTTCATTTCTAAGTTTGTTAACTTCTTTTATTGTTGTTTCGATAAGAATTCGTTTTTTTTCTACAAACATATTATGCTCTAGTTTTTTTAATATGTGTATATATTGTATTCTTGCTTTGTTTTGTTGTTCCGTATTCTGTTGAGCGTGTGATTGGTTTGATTATTCATTGCCAATTGTTTTGAATTAATCGGGTGTTTCATGCGTAAATGAACATGGTTAGAACTTAGAAATTGTAACGAATTCCTGAATATGTAGTTTTGGTTTTGTGGCCATTAGTCTTGCTAGATTCAGCTTGGTTGCAATCAAAATTCATCATTGTAATATATATTTCTTTTTCTCATAGATTAGAGGTAAAAAAAACCTTCATATTTTTCGTAGAACATGTTTATTTTTTTTTAACGGATAAATTCTTTCAAGTTAGTTGTTAGTGGGTATTGAACTCATGACCTCTAAGTTATACACCAAGTTAGTTACCACCACACCACAAAGAGTTGGGAAAACATTTTTAGTCATAAGATTATGAGATTCTAACATCACAGATTTTTAATACTGAACCGATTTCGTAGGACATGCTTTTATACTTGTATTTGTAACTAGTAAAAAAAAATTAACGTCCAACAAAGCTCAGCTATCCAAGTATACCCATAGGCAAAAGGTCACTCACACCAGCGGTGTTAGACAATGCTGATGACATGACCCATCACCAGTTAAAAGAAGAAACCCATCGCCTAAAGTCTCATCGTGATAAAACCACGAATTACTATATATTAATTTACAAGTTAGTATTGCATTATTGGTTGTAAAATTTGCATAAGTGGTTGTACCCCACTTTCCCCCATCTTAACCCTTATCATTTTCATATTTATAAGGAATAATGGAAATAAATAATCCCAACTATTGATTATTGGCCAATAACAGTCTCAACTACGAAAATCACCAATATTGGTCCCAACTTTCGACATATTGGAAACCAACGGACCCAAACTAACGGAGGCTAACTCCGTTAGTGTGATGCTGACGTGGCATGCCACGTAGGATCATTTTGCCACGTGGCATGCCACGTAGGATGCCACATAGGATCATTTTGCCACGTGGCATGCCACGTAGGATGCCACGTAGGATCATCTTGCCACCTAAGCATGCCACGTCAGCATCACACTAACGGAGTTAGCCTCCGTTAGTTTGGGTCCGTTGGTTTCCAATATGTCGAAAGTTGAGACCAATATTGGTGATTTTCATAGTTGGGACTGTTATTGGCCAATAGTCAATAGTTGGGATTATTTATTTCCATTTTTCCTATTTATAATTTTATCACAAAACTTTCTTTATTTTTAACCCCACTTTTTTTTATCACATTTACGAGTTCACAAGCTTCAACATGCGTGTGTGATTCTTATGTTTTGAGTCTATTTTCCCGTTTAATGGTCATGCCGTAACACGCAGATCCTAAGTCGACCTAGTTATCCTTTCTATATTTTACATATGGTCTATTTTTTGTGCGTTACCATACCGCGAGCGTGCGTCGTTGAACATTTTACATCTATTTTTTGTTCAATTTAATAATCTCGCCGCAAAACACAGATCCGACGCCCTTCAACACACGGGTTCGATAATATGTTTAAACGCTACTTTTTTAACGGTTTACACCTCCGCCGTAACGCGGGGATTAATACTAGTTATATTTGAAATACAAAAGAAAAGAAAAGAAATAATATTATATACATAGACGGCGTCAACAATGGGGGATTAGTAGTATAACGGCGTGCAACTGTATATATACCATCACCACCATCTTTCCCCAAAAACATTTCCTTCTTCCTTCCTTCTTTCATCGTTGTTATCTCCAATCTCTGCTTTCTCTCTCTATACGTATATACATATATACATATATATATACACACCTATATTTATATCGGTTGGTGAATTGCATTTAGATTCTACTCCAATCAGCAGGTGATTGATTGCCTGTCAGATAGACAGACACCCATATGGTAAATAAATTAAACCTGTACTTATTCATTATTATTATTATTATTAATATTATTACTTTTTCTTGATTACATAATTGTACTGAATCAATTATTTCTTTCTTTCTTTTTGGTGATCTATTTGCATCTGAAATGAATTCAAGAAAATTTCAAGATTACTTAAAGCTTAAGTTTTTAATAACTTTTAGTTTTTCTTTGTTTTGGGTATGTGTCTTTTAGTTTAATTCATTGATGGGTGTTTTTTTTTTTTTAATTTCCTTAGAGATATAAGATATTGATATTGTGAGTTTTGGAATTAATGGTGAAATTAGTGATTTTTGCTCATGGTTTTTGGATTATTGTTATAAAGATTTGAGATTTCACAATCTTTTTATCAAGTTGATGATTTTGGAGGTAATCATTATTCATTTCTTGTATTTTATGAATAAATTTGAGCTATAAGAATAAGTATTTGTATGATCATATATGCCCTTTTGAGTTAATTGGGGAAAACTCGGTTCTGCGTATCAAGTCGGTATTTTGTACTTTAGAACATAGAGGAAAATCATATCAAAATCCTAGTTGTTAATAGAGACCATAGCGCCCGCTATAGCGTATAGCGTAGCGTAGCGCTCATGTGTCGCTATACGGTTGATAGCGACACATTGCGAGATTTTTCTATTTTTAGTATTTTTTTTTTTTTTGGTAAAATATGCATATAAAACATCTCTAAAACGTTCTTCTAGTGTATTGCTAAACATGAAATAGCGCCCGCTATTTCATCGCTATCGCTATATAGCGTATCAGTAGCTTGTCTCTATCGTCCGCTATTCGTTGTTAACAACTATGATCAAAATCACCATTTACGTAAAACGTTTATGGTTGGTTGGATAGATTGTTGGGAGGATTCAGTCATCCAGCCTTCAATAATGTTGTAGGGTTCCTGATTAATGCAGGTGGTTTAGAATGATTTAGATGTGACCTAGTTTGGTAGGCGGTGATCACATAGTTTTGGATGATGTAGGTAACCATCATACTAGGCGTATAGTACTTTATGATTGGTATACTTGTCAATGCTAGATGTGGATTCAAATATTTTCCGGTTTATTGAATATGGTTATTCGTTTCTATATAGTTTTTTAAGCCATGATAATTTGCTTATTCGTTTTTTTTTAAATCTGGAACCAGTTTTGAATAAAGTTCCGTATTCGGGGTTGAAAGTTTGATCGTATTTTGGCTTAGTGTGGGAATATGTGCGAACCAGATTCAGATGTTGTCAAATGGGGTCTTGATCTCCTTAACGTGGATCAAATGTTTAGTTCTGCGTATTACGGTGATAGCAACCAACATGACATGAACATAAGTCACGAACAGTATAATGGAGGTAGTTATCAAGAAAGTGAATTTAACAATGTGAAAAATGATGAAATGCTAGCTCATTCTCTTCAACACGAACTATTGGATCTCTCAATTTCTGATGAAAACGAATTATCCAATGAAGTGGATCATTTACAAACATCCACTGATAGTCAAGAGTGGTATGGTGGTCCGACATCAGATAATTATTACTATGGTAAGTATCTCTTTAATATTTATTCCAAATTATGTATCTTTTACAAATTTACATATAATATTAGTTGGTAAAATATAACTATTTTGATTTGCAGGTGATGAATCTAGGTTACAGGAAACAGATGAAATGGGCCCATCGAGTTCGTGTTCGAGCCCTGGAAACCGATCTTGTGATGGGGATGAATATTCATATAATCTTGAAATAACAGATGAATCTGAGCTTGATGGAGAAGTTGGCAAGAGGTTACATGAAATTGTCCCTGTTCCTGTAAGTGAAAAGAAAATAAATCTTTTAAAATTGTTGTATTACTATAATTTTTATTTTTTTTTGCTCATATTTTCATGTAGATTCTTGCTTGAATTAAAGTATTCCGATGCATCTGCATGAAGAATATTTTTTTAATATGTACAATTTACTTTAATAACGTCTTATGTTATGATGACGCAGCATGTCCCCAAAGTTAATGGAGATATACCTTCCGTCGATGAAGCTACTTCTGATCATCAAAGGCTGTTGGACAGGTTTCGCATCTCTTATGATCATACGACTGTTCCTTTTTTTATTTGTTTTTCTATGGTCTACGTTGCTAAGGTCAGGAAATTGTTTTCATTGATGATACGATATAAACATGTAATATTAATATTATATCATTATAGACTTACATACATGCATAATTGTGTATGTTTTTTTTATGTTAGACTTGTTTGTTTTCAGGTTGCAGATGTATAACTTGATTGAATCTAAAGTTCAAGGCGATGGTAACTGTCAGGTCAGTTATAGTTAGAAAATCAAAAAAAATTGTTATAATTTGTAACCGCTTTTTAGATCCTAACATAGTTACTGTAGTATTCACAAGTCGTTTTTCTTTCTCCAGTTCCGTGCTCTGTCAGACCAGTTCTACCGTTCACCAGAGCATCATAAATTTGTGAGACGGCAAGTGGTTAATCAGGTAATCCTTATTTCGCATTGTACTTATATTATTCGGTTGATATGGATTTGTGTGTTTTGACTTCTAATATGTAATAATATTATACCAGCTTAAATCGCATCCAGAAATGTACGAAGGTTATGTCCCCATGGCATACAGCGACTACTTAAAAAGGATTTCCAAGTACGTCATCAACTTCTTTTTATACAATTTTTTATTTAATTTAAAATTTATTTTCTTGAGATATATTATCTATTATAGGAGTGGAGAGTGGGGAGATCATGTCACCTTACAGGCAGCTGCAGATTCCGTAAGTTGTCCATCTCTTTCGACTTAATTATTGCTTAAAATAGTTGAACACCGAACTTTTTTTAAACACTTTTAAATCTTTCTTGCAGTATGGGGTTAAAATTTTTGTTCTGACCTCATTTAAAGATACGTGTTCGATTGAGATACTTCCAAAAGTGCAGAAATCAAAACGGGGTAACGTTTTCTTCTTTATCTTTATAAATAATAGTTTTTTAAATCTATCATCGATATATATTTTCATGCTGTTATAGCCTTGGTTTTAAAAAGCGCGAAGCGCACAAAAGCGACGAGGTCTAAAACCGAGGCGCAAAGCGCAAAAGCGGTGGGCTTTTCGTACGCGAGGCGCAAAACAATTATATATTTTTTTTATATATGCTATAGGTTTTTAGCATTATTTACTCAAAATATAGATACAAATAAGGTATATATATGATTTAACTAAAATGTACAACATTTTTAGCTACATGTATAACAATTTTAAGCACAAAAACATCATGTGTACAAAAAGCGCGCTTTTCTTGGGCTTTTTTCTTGCGCTTTTCGTGCGCTTTTTGTACACTGCTTGCCTAGGGTTACATAAGGCCCACGGATTTGCGCCTAGGTGCGCTTTGCGCTTAAGCGTGCTTTTTAAAACCAAGGTTATAGCTAGCATTTTCCTTATATGTGCTAATAATTTTGCATGTCTTGCAGTAATTTTCTTGAGCTTTTGGGCTGAGGTGCACTACAACTCTATTTATCCTGAAGGAGGTATGTTTTATATGTAACTTCCATATTTTATCATCTTATTTTTAATTATATATATACGCAAAAACAGTTTTGACCCATTACCCAACGTCCCAACCCGACCGACCCGCCTGATTTTCCAGGCTTATTTGAGAATTTAGTAAATCTATCAGTCATTTCTTGTTTTGAAAACAATTAACAAGTTTTATGAATTTTTAATTTAAACTGGTGATAGAAATTATAACAGGTTGATTATGTGTTTTCAAGTTGACTGATGTCGTCTTTGTGTTTATTTCAACAGAGTTGCCGCCACCTGAATACAGAAAAAAGAAACGATGGTGGAATTTTAAACACAGGCATCAGGCGTACCTCGATTGATCGATTGAGTTTGCAGATCCATGAGTTAACTTATTTACTTTCTATTCATAAAATCTATAGCAAAGGAATTTCAACATACATCGTGTCGTCATGTACAGCACTGTTGCTTGGTTCTTCAAAGGTGATTATGCTGGTTTTTAAATGTTTTATTTAAATCAGCATTGTTATGACATTATTGATAGTTCAATGGACCTTGTTTGGTTCACTCATTATTAATAATAAAGCTTTATTTAATTTGTAGCTATATCATGTTCAGATATGCTTGTACATTTATGATTTAGCCAAAGATATACCGCCGATCTTCGTCGCCGGTAGTACGACTACCATCACCACCACCACCTCTAACAGTACAACCTATTGGTCACTGTCAACCTAATCGTCGTCTAAACACCACTGCACTGCACCACACTGCCTTTACCCGCCGTTGCCATAAGATGCCTTAAGCGTGTGAACTCTTTTGAGACTCTTATTTTCAATTGGTCTTTTTAAAAGGATGTGTTTAGTTATTTTATAAAAATAAGGGTGTAAAACGTCAATTGTAGAAGTAAAGCGGTCAGTTGCATCGATGAAAGCTTTGTTGTTCAAAGCCAGAAATGTTGCTGCTCCTTTCATAATAGATTGGCACAGTTGGGTTGTTCCAAAGAAAACTAATATTGTCTGGAAAGCGGAGATGAACAGGTTGCCGACGCTGCTTTGTGTTTGAGAAACGTCAATGTTGGCGCGGTAGTTTGCAAGCTATGTGGAGAATATGATGAAACAAGTGACCATCTTCTGACTTCGGCCATGTTTGGCTAAACTTCTCCTTATCACCTTATTTCCTTTTCCACCTCCTTATCTCCTTAATCCCAAAAGTCACAAATCCTTACTTATAACTTATCTCCTTTTCAACCCACAAAAACTCCTTTTCAACCCATTACCCAAACATTATTTTCTCCTTATCTCCTTCTTGATTAAGGAGATAAGTTATAAGGAGGTAAAATAAGGAATCCCAAACATGCCTTCTTGTTACTTTGCAACTCTCATATGGCAAGCCATTTCATCTTGGTGTCATATTCCACTGATCTTTGCCTTTTCTAACCATGATTTGCTTTTGGTGCACAAAGCTCAATGGATGGAGCTTCGGATTAGGGTCATGCACGCGATAACTCTTATGTCATGTTGGTGTATTTGGAAGGCTAAAAACAAGACTATTTTTTCCGTCTGAAACAGCTGTTGTTTCCGAGACGGTAGAGGAAATTAAGTCTTTAGGCTATTTATGGATAAAAAAAAGGTCCCCTTTCAAGCATGTATCTTGGAAGTTTTTTTTTTACTTTTTTTTGAACGGCCAATGAAATTCCAAGAACTCCCTTCGGAGTCCCTACTCAGTCAAATCAAGACCTCTTTCACCCGGCATAGCCAGACATAAGAGAGCTTCTGGTTTCACCAAGTTCACCAGTTCCGGGAAAAACCCAACTATCCACCCTCCTGAAAGCACGATAATAATCGGTAAAACCCAACGCTCTCAAGAATCGAACCCATGATCTTTCAGTCATGGGTCTTCTATCATTGAGCCTCCATACCACTCCACCATAATAATCGGTAAAACCTTGCGCTCTCAAGAATCAAACCCATGACCGTTCAGCTCGTTGTACCTACTGCCCACCCTTCCTCCTCTGCTTTGAGAACCGTGTTAACGAAGAGTGGGCAGAAAGGAAGGTCAGTTTATTTTGTATGTTTGTTACGACAAATATGAGTCGAAATCAAAGCATATGAACTTCAGATCAGTATCGTATTCCTACAGGTCATTAATGGCCTATCCATCATAACAAACTTGATATTGTTGGTAAAACCAATAAACAGAAGGTAAAGACAAATTTACGAAGTTAATCCATAAATTCAAGAAACATTTTGGAAGCGTTCTCCACCTCATCCAGAGTAATAACCAACGCAAGAAACAAGGGGATTAAGTCTTGTAAAACAAAAGCATCAAGTTTACATAAATTACAAACGTAAAAGATAGTAGTGTGCTTTAAAGCTAGTTGTATAAATCGTCGTCATCGGCTGCACCAGCAGAAGCAGCAAAAGGGTCTGACCCACCAGCACCAGCAGCTGCACTGCTCGTCTCAGAGAACCTAAACTCAGAACCAAACCCTCTAGACTGCTGCAGGGTCTGTGCAAACGCCTGGTACTTGCGGATGTCAGCATCACTAACACTTCTTCGTGCAAACTTCATCGATTCTTCAAAGTGTGCCGCCTTGATCTCCGGCACATCATCTTCCACATCCTCCTCCATAGCCTCCGGGTTCTCGCTCCTTCTCTTCTCCCTCTCGATATCCTGAAAGAGTACACATCCCACAATTAGCATATAAAGTTATGATCAATTTACCAATCTACCCTCGTATGTCTTTTAACGTACCTTCTCAATGTTCTCACGGATTGCGTATTTACACGCACGCTGGCAGATTTCAGTGATGTCAGCACCACTGAATCCCTGAGTGTATTTAGCGAGTGCGTGAAGATCGACGTCCTTAGCAACAGGTGACTTCCTTAAAGCTGATTTGAAAATCGAATAACGTGACTCTTCATCAGGGAGAGGAATGTAAATTAACTGATCAAGACGACCAGGCCTCAAAAGAGCTGGATCAATGATGTCAGGACGGTTAGTTGCACCGATAATGAAAACAGTCTTTTTAGCAGACATCCCGTCCATTTCAGTCAAAAGCTGATTCAGAACCCTATCAGCTGCACCTCCTGCATCTCCTTGGCTGCTCCCTCTCTGTAAGAAAAACATCACATATCGTTAAAAATATTGTTTTCATCTAACCATATTAATTTTAAGAATTTATCTGTTATCTTATGAACAATCGAATAATAATAAAAACAGACCTGGGTAGCAATGGAGTCCAGCTCATCAAAAAACAAGACACAAGGGGCGGAGCCACGGGCCTTGTCGAAGATCTCACGAACATTAGCTTCACTTTCACCAAACCACATGGTTAGCAATTCTGGACCCTTGATGCTGATGAAGTTAGCTTGGCATTCATTGGCTATAGCCTTGGCTAGAAGAGTTTTACCGCACCCAGGTGGCCCGTAAAACAGAACTCCCTTAGATGGAGACATGCCAAACTTCTCGAACTTTTCAGGGTGTTCGACTGGATATTGTACAGTCTGCATGACAGATTAATAGACTTTAGAGCAATGATGACTATTATCAAAAATAAACAATGATTAAAGATTTACATTTCGAATAAAACCCAACCCCTAAAAAGTAAAACCCATTTTAATTTTTACATGTCCTTGGGCCCAAACCGTCCTTATTGTCACCTCTACGTAACATATAATATTGTATTACTTTCAAAATATAACCATATTTGTAATCATATTTGAGACGCTAATCATAAAGAACAAACTAAGATCAGGAAATGAGAATACCTCTTGGAGCTCTCTTTTGACATTTTCGAGCCCACCAATATCTTCCCAACTAACATTAGGAACTTCAACAACAGTTTCACGAAGAGCAGACGGGTTACTTGTACCAAGGGCAGTTTGAAAGTGCTCATTTGTAACCGCCATGGAGTTAAGAATCTCAGCATCAATCGACTCATCTTCCAAATCGATCACATCCATCTTCTCACGAATACACTGGAGTGCTGACTCAGTACACAAAGCAGCCAGATCAGCCCCGACATATCCATGTGTTTCTTTAGAAATCTTTTCCAAGTCCACATCCTCAGCCAGCTTCATGTTCTTGGTATGAATGCGGAGCACCTCAAGCCGACCCACTTCATCAGGAACACCGATATCAATTTCCCGGTCAAACCTGCCAAACCTCCTCAGGGCAGGGTCAATGCTGTTGGGACGGTTGGTTGCACCCATCACAATAACATGAGCCCGTGATTTCAGCCCGTCCATTAGAGTCAAAAGCTGCGAGACAATTCTTCTTTCAACTTCTCCATTTGTTTTATCTCTTTTGGGAGCAATCGAATCAATTTCATCGATGAAAATAATCGATGGAGCGTTCTTCTCAGCTTCCTCAAAAGCTTTCCTGAGATTACTCTCACTTTCTCCAGCCATCTTTGACATGATTTCTGGCCCGTTTATACAGAAGAAGAAGGCACCAGTTTCATTTGCAACAGCCCTGGCTATCAAAGTCTTACCTGACCCAGGAGGCCCGTAAAGAAGAATTCCCTTTGGTGGTTTGACCCCAATTGACTTGAAAAGCTGTGGATGTCTTAAAGGCAACTCCACCAACTCCCGGATCTGTGCCATCTGTTTGCGGACCCCACCAACATCATCATAACCAATTTCATCCAAACGGTCTTCATCCTCCCTTCTAATGGGCTCGCCCTCACAGAAGATCTCAGTATCAGGGGCAACTACACAGTATTCTGCAGGATCAGTTTCAATAACTTTAAACTCAACAGACCGCATTCCTCCCCTCACGAGGAAGAAGTCACCTTTCCTCACGGGCCTGTATGCTTCCAAAAAGTATGCTGAAAAAAACAATGCATATCGATTATTACCATAACAGCACATAAACATGATAAATTAATCTGCAAAATACTTTTAAAATTAAGCTTACGTTTTAAATACGCATCAAAGAGATTGCCAGTAACACCTTCAATTGTATCATCAACTGGAAGGATATGCACCCTTTTGCCATACTTGACATCAGGACATTGATGAACAGAGACCACATCACCTAGACGGACACGTAGGTTAGCCCTGACAACCTTGTTCATTCTGATTTTTGGCTCTTCACAGGTGTCATCAGCAAGAGCGATGCAAATAGTGTCCTTCCGTTTCTTTCCCTGTAGATAGAACAAATACATTAAAAACTTTGAATCAAAAAGCAAACCACTGTCTAGACATTTTAATACAGCTCTTAACAAGGCTTGTTATTATTTATCCCAATTATGAATGACTGCTGATAAATTTGTACATGACATAACCTACTTTAACACACATTCTGAAAGCCCATATTTTTAAGAATTAACAGTCATTAACTACATTTAGGCTTATATACCATACACAAAACTACAGCTGTAACTGTAACAAAAATAGCTCTTCAAGCAAGAATAAAAATACTTTTTTTTTGTCACATTAACATCTCCCTTATAAGCAAATCAGTATTACAGACTAAATTCAATTAAGAAACAAGAACTTATAACATCGTAGTCACTATCCAATACCCTAGTTCCAATTCCCTTATAAGCAAATCAGTAATAATTTTCACTTCCCACTTCACAAACATATGAAACTCTCATACCCAACAGACATTCTCTAAACAAATAGAAGCGTCAAGAACAATCGCTGACATCGTAAAAAACTATAACCAAAAGCAATTTAAGTCTAGCAGAAAGAAAACTTGATCTCCAAACTAATGGGTCAATCTAAATTCACCAAATATACCAAATCAAAGAGATTAATCTAACAAACAACCAAAACATAAAACACATAAACAAGTTCTCAGATCCAAAACCCTAAAAAAAATAATGAAATAAAATAAAAAATCCAATCCAATACATTAAACGAACAAATACCAAGATCAAAACAAACAGCAAGAAAACAAGAAAGTACCTTGATGAGAATAGTATCTCCTCTAAAAAGCTGAAGCTTTTCCATGGTCTCAGGATGCAAGGCAACAACAGAGTTATCATCATTAATAGCCTCATCAACAACAAGCCTGTTTGCAGCCTTCTTTCTTTCAAGAATCGCTGTACTAAAGTCACGCTTTGTACCCTTACTGCAAATAATAATAATATTAAAGGTTACAACTTTATACCAATATCAAGATCAAGATTTGAAGATGAATTACGAAAGAAAGATTAATAATAATAATAATAATAATAATAATAATAATAATAATAATAATAATAATAATGCTTACGAGTCAGATGATTCGGGTTGATTACTCATGGTTTGAAGAAGACGATTGAGTGTTGGATCGAAGAATTGTTTGAGAGATTAATTTGGGGATTGATTTGTGAGGGTTAGGGTAAGGGGGTTGTGGAGATATATAGTGAAACTATATGAATCCTTTCTTGTTACGAAAGAAATCCTTTTTATTTTTATTATTATTTACATTTACATATATCTTTTCTCTTTTTCTTTATTATTTACATATATCTTTTCCTCTCTTTTTTTAAATTATTTACATATATCTTTTCCTCTTTTTTTTAAAAAAAATATTTACATATGTCTTTTACATTGAATTTAAAATAAAACATGTATATAAATTTCATAAAATAATAATGTACTAATTTTATGGTTTTTTATCGGGTTGAATGTTTTTGTACATTTTTTTTAAATTGTCGTTATTTTATTTATATTACCTGAATTAGTTTTAACTAGATTAGCTTAACATAACTTACGGTGACGATTAATGGTGTGAATTTTTTAAACGGAATGAATCTAACATAATGATTGTGGGTTTGAGTTAGCGTAAGCAAGTTTGGTTCAGTTTTACGTTAACATGTGAGTGCTTTAACTGAATGGGTCGTGTTCGAGTTGAAAATAAAAGAAAATTCAGAATTAATTCAGTAATTTTAGAGTGTTAATATAAAAATAATTAAAATTTTGACTTAAATGGGTTATGTTTGTGTTAATATGCGCAAACTCGTATCATGTTTAGGTTCATGTATGTAGGCGATTTTGGATTCAAGTTTACATTAATTTTTTTGGTATGTGCCAATCCATTTTATGTTGATAGGTCTTATTTGTCGTAACTTTTATCATTAAATTTAATTAGAACTAGATTATAAACCGGAAACATCTCGGGGTGAGAAATCTAATATGACATATTAATTTTACATATGAAATAAAATGATGCGCTTTACAGTTACATGCAGGAAAGCTTCGGGTAGCACCTAAACGAAAACAATTAACAATGTATTTCCAATGTTAACACCTAACCTTAAACAATGTATAACTCTAATATTAATACCTAACATAAAACAATGTACAACTCCAATGCTAACACATGTTGAAAATAGAATTCATATTTACTGATTTGAACATAATTAATAAGTTACCTATACATGATTAATAAATTACCTGAACACTTTGTGTTTTTTTCCTGTATAAACAAAACCCCACAAAAAAAAATTGTTGGTTTTTTTCTCCGTTTTTATATAGCACTATAGTACTCGTTGGAAAGATAATAAAACGCCCGTTAATTTGGTGTAATTTTTTTTCTTTAAAAAATTTCATATATAAAAGATATTAACGTTTAAAAGTTATGATAAGAAACATGAGAGAGAAAAATCAATTTTGTTTTTAAATTTTTTTATTCCTAAAATCAATTAATATCAAGGGAGATGATAAATTAGGATAAATTGCTTTCTATTATATAATAGATTAAAATTAAAATTTTAAATGGTACTTGAATTACAGTTTTATTATCTTTCGAAATTTAAATACTTAAAATCAGCTAACACAAAACAAAAGATTTTAGATCCTGAATATACAATCCACGTATTTTGACGGTAGCAAGATGTCAAATACTATAGGAGGTTCTAGAATACTAGTTAATCTCGAATGTTCCTTATTAAGGCTATGGTGAATTGGTGATATTATTAAAAGAAGGCCAAAGTTAGACACCTTCTCAACCACTTGCCTTTTAACTTATTTAGCACTCCGAATATTGTGATCCTTTAAAATTAAATCTTCATATTTATAGCTAAAAATAAGGATAATGATACTTATGAATAAATAGAAACCCATCTTCATTCATAAAATTTTAACTAAAATACACATTTCTTCATAAAATTTATGTACTTAAAAAAAACACAGGTCTATATATTTATGATCATTAAATAATACTTTTATCTAGGGGTGTGCAAATGGCGGTTCGGTTCGGTTCGATTATTACAATTAACCATAACCATAACCGAACTTCGGTTTCGGTTAATCGGTTATGAGGCTTGGTTAATGTTCGGTTTCGATTACTTTCGTTTAATTAACCAATCTAGGTTTGAGCTAAAATATAAACCAACTAACATATTAGACGATTATTGTCTCAGTTACAATCATTTTTATAAAATAAAATAAAGACACAAAGACATACACAAGCATAAATGAGTCTAATTTTGAATAATAGTTATTATTTTGAACCATTTAAAACTAATTATATCACGTACAAAAGTTTTGTATATGTAATTTTTATGTATATAAAAAGTTTGATTCTTTAAACATGTCTATTTTAGATATAGATATGTTTTAAAAGCATATATTAATTCATTCGGTTCGGTTTGGTTCGGTTAATGTTCGGTTTTGGGACACCCTTAATCATAACCTTAACCGATCAATCGGTTAATCAAATAACCTTAACCGTAACCGTTGGTTAATATCGGTTAATTCGGTTCGGTTATCGGTTAATTTCGGTTAACGGTTAAGGCTTGCTCACCCCTACTTTTATCCACACATTTTTTTTGAAGGTGAACTGAAGGTCCTCAAAACAAGGACCTTCACGTCACCAAACTGCAACATATACAACGGATACACCGCCCAATCTTTCCAAATTACATTTTTAAACCTGGAACGAGATCTAATCCACAAAAAAGTCAAAAGACTTAACCTTCGCGACCACCTCAACAACTTTCGCCTCTTTTTCTCTAAACATTTTCTCATTTCAAGTATTCCAAATAATCCAAAGCGTAACCATAACAATCCCATGAATAAGCTTCTTGGCCTCTTTACCTCTCCTCCCATTCGCGAGTTGAAGAAGGTCATTAATATGAAAAGCATAAACAGTGTCAAGCTTGCACCACGAACCGATTGCCGCCCACACCCCAAAAGAAAAGCCACACCCGGTGAAAATATGAAGAACTGATTCGGCCTCTGTATCACACAACACACAACTTTTATCCACACATAACCGCATTAAAATATACCCCAAATATGAGACATCGTGAGTCTGATTACCGTCCGATCAGTTTCCTATCCTTTATCTGAGTTTGTAGCATGATGAGATATCTTATGGTCTTCCCGTTCTTTCATTCGGGTTCCCAAAACTACAACAGTGTCGATAGTCACGTCCTTTTAAAATGGAGTATTTTCTTATGTATGAATTTCTACGTAACATTTTCATCTATATGACTTTGGAAGTTCATTCACTTCCTAAAAGCTAAAGGGCTGAACTTTTGAGCATTATGTAAAACCAATTTTGTTCTTACCTTTAATAGGAAAACGTTACAAGAGCCCACGTTTAGGATCTAAAAGAAGTGCGTTTGAACAAAACAATAGAGTGCGTTTATATACATGGGTATTTACAACGTGCGTTTAAAGACATGTGCGTTTAAATTCTACATCAAGTGCGTCTAAACATTTACAAGGTGAGTTTCAAATAATGAACGTGCGTTTAAAACACTTTGTTATCACCAACTTCTTCTTTTTCTTCTGCAACTTCTTTTAACCTAATTTTTATGTTTAATCCTTCTTCTTGAAATACAATTGAAAGTATTTGACAAATAATACGAGCGTTTATTCATAATCCTATGTTTTTCGTCTGATTAATCGCCCCAGTATAATCCTCTGTTTTTATGATTTTTAGATTGAAACACCGATCTTACGTTTTCTTTCAATGCAATCGATTTGTTTTTGTTTTTTTGATTGTGTAATCATTCAGAATGTTTTAATCGAGTTGAAATTGCTTAAATTAAGTTTCGATTTAAGTCTAGTTTCGATTTGAAAAAGCTTTGAACGTTTTTCCTAATTTACCCTTGGTTTGTTTATGTCGGCCATGATTAAGGTTGATAATTACCATCATGCCACCGCCTAATCTAAGGGCTGAGAAGCCTTCATACGCTTCTCACATTAAGGAAGCCTTGTACGTTATCTCTTCCCATTTTTATGTACATTTTCGTTTGTCTATGTTTTCCCATAAATTTTGTCAAATATAATACGTTTTCACTAGGTGGTATCTTAGTTTTAAAAAGCGCTAGGCGCACAAAAGCGACGAGGTCTATGCGCATCACGCGAAGCGCAAAAAGCGTGGGATTTTCGTACACAAAGCGCACATTAATTATATAATTTTTTTATATATTCCATGAGTTTTTAGCTTCATTTACCCAAAATATAGCTATAAATAAGGTTTTTATGTGATTTCACCTATATGTACAAGCCAAAAACACCAAGGTACAACATTTTTATGCATAAAAAATATCCTGGATACGTGAGGCGCGCGCCTCAGGGAGAAAAGCGCCTGAAATTTGACAAAAAACGCCTAAGGCGCGCGCCTTTGGGAAAAAGGATAGGCGCAAAGCCCTGAGGCGCCCTAGGCTGCGCCTAGGCGCGCCTCAGGCACACTTTTTAAAACCCAGGGTGGTATATATTCGATTTACTTTACATTTCAACACCACTGCAACACATGGTACCATTTATTACGTGCTTATTTTTAAGTACGTTTCAGTATTAGTCCAGGTCAAATATAATGTGTTTTATTGCTTATTTTTAGGTGTGTTTTCAGTTGGTCTACATTTTCAAGTAAATTTTGTTCGAAAATGTTCTATGTTTTCAACTAAATTATACTAGTTATTAGTCATTTTACACACTTTACATAGAAGTTTATGTTAGAACTCAAACCTATTACAAAATCAAAATAAATATAACCCAAACATGTAACTTCATAAACTTAGACCTCAAAGGTGTGACTAGAGCCAAACCACAATAACTATTGTGTTATTAACTCGTAAGACATTCGAGACGATTATCTCAAAATTCATTCCAAATATGAAGAGTTTTAGAAAGCAACCGCAAACAATTCCTCCTATAACACAACAATGTGATACATATCCTTTGAAGGTTTATTTTAGCGTATGAATTCAAAGGGGTTGATGGACCAATTCAGTTACCAGCTTGGTCATCCACTAACCCACCATCAAAAACATTATATAATTTATATGTCATTTATTGGGTAACATTAAACTTTTTTATGATATTTTCCAAGTAACCCAAATTCATAGGAATTTGTAATACGTAATAAAAACTTGTATATTACAATATTTATAAAATAACTTTCTTATTTAACTCGGGGATATACCGGGTGTATACCCGAGGCTCCAACCTAGTTGGTATTATATGTCACTAGCACTTTATTAACTTCTACTAGCTAGGTATAAATAGATGTGTTATAGATTAATGTTGAGGTACAAATATACAATTATTTCAACCGTTTTGATAATAACCCAGTTGGTAATAAGAATATGAAATCGAACCACTCTAACCTCGTCCCTCTTCGCCACAAGCTAAGGCCCCATTGTCATAGTGACCAAAGGGCATGTAACATAGCAGTATCAAGGTGTGTGAGAAAGATGTCTCTCCCTAAGTGGTTGAGTGTTCTATTCCCATGACGGACACTAGCGTGAATTTAGGATTAGGTTTAGATTTAGAGGATGTGTAAGTTAGTCATTGAAGAAAACTGAATGTCATAGTAGCCCACAAAGAGGCCATTGCAACCCTGAAGGTAGATGTTGTGGTGCTGAATACCCAAACCTTCTCCAACTAACCAGCCAATTCCCATTTGGCGAGTAGTTTTGTAAGGAATGGAAAAGACATACCACCTTATAACAAAGGTCGAGTTCCCTATATTTGATGATGGTGACTCGCGAGGCTTGGTTTTGATGCATGTCCTTTGCAAGTCTATTATGAAAGGAAAAAACGTGCGAACTCAAAGAGGTTGGTGGACCAATTCAGTCCCATGTTCGGTCTTACACCCAGGAGCACAACCCATTATGTGGCTAAGTGGTTAGCCTGGTTACATGTCCTTGGCAGTTTATGTCCTTGTATAGGTATATACAGATATATAGGTGTGTTTTGATTTATGTTAAGGTACATTCTATGATCCTGAAATAAAAATAATTCTATATGATCATCAAAGATGCTAGCTATTAAAGAAACGTCTCACAAACCTCAAATTAACGGTTACTTTTGTACAACATTAGAAAAAGAACTCTCCTATGACGAAAAATCAGGCCCTTCTGATTAGCTATAGTCAGATCGCGAAATGGGATATCATATTAACACGAAAGAAAAGGTTACCGGCAAAGGCACTAGGTTCTGATTGTGTAAAATAAGCTTGAAATTTCACTGTCAGTTTTTTTTGTCTGAGGAGAAGGTTTCTTGAGTTCCAACTTTCGCTAATGGTGTTTCTCTTTTCTCCAATCCAAATAATGAACAGTTATGAAAAGCGTCAAGGCTGCTGTTTAGAAGGCAATTCAATCCACTAATGCTATCGCTTAATATAGCATCGTTAGTATATCTACATGATGGTGCATCCAAATCTAATGGTCCTAAAGAATCAGGCTGCAATATAAGAAAAACAAAATATTCTGTTTAAAAACCGATTCTTGATCTAAATATAAAACCATACGACCATTTCCTGAGCAGTTAAAACTAAGGCGCGTTTCATATATATCCTTTTATATAAAATAATATTTAGCTTTTCAATATAATACATAAATTCAGTGAAGCAAGTTATATGTAACTAGCTTTGCGTTATTTACGATGAGCTGGAAAAAATTATGAAATTTAGAGCTTTTAGAAGGATATATATGAAACTAATCCTAATTGGAGACGTACCCAGTATACATCAGTAAGCGAGTTGACATCCTTTGCAGAAACATCCTCAGGATTTTCATTAAAATGACACTCGTCCATCAAATGTACATTTGCAGGATAATCATCTTTCAGCTCCTTATGTTCATGTGATTTCTATAACAAAAATGGAACAAAATCATATTAATATGCTTCAAAACATCTTATTCCCACTGTCATTTCAAGAATAAAATAAAAGAACGACTTAAAAGAAAGGGAGTTTCATGTATATCCTTGATTTCTTGTAAAAGTTCTAATTTTACCATACCAACTTCATAGTAATAAAATAAATACCAGTAACTTCTAACTTGTTTCACTGAATAACCGAAGAGTGTTATTAACTGTGATGATTCACAGTAATAGCATTATTTTCCTGTTCGTTAATCAGTGAAACAGACAGACTATTATAAGTAAGTGGTTATATTTTAGTAACTATGAAATAAATAAATAAATATGAAAATATGAAACTAATCCTAAAAGAAGATACTTCTGAAACTAATTTAAAATATAAACCTCGATGAGAGAGACAGATGGAATTTGGCTCATAGAAGCGGCATCTCTACAATCAACCTGTACTTTCTTTGGGAATGAAAAGGCGTCACATGCTTCATCTGCATCCCAAATTGAAGATACAATGGTAGGTTGGAAGGCGTTTTTGCCATTTATATGTGCAGCAATTGCAGCATCAAATGAATCACAACTGAATGAAATCTGCCGCTGACATGGCGAGCCAGGTGGTAGTGGTGATTCGACGCAGTTGGCATCTTGATTATGAGATAACTCAGAGAGCAATTCACCAACACTTATATTGGTACTGTCAGCCCATTCCAGTGTTGACGTCTTAGCAAACCAGCCATACCTTCAAAAAAATAAGGAAAAAAATAAAAAATACTAGACTGGCAGACTATAATATTGTATCGTAAAATGTAGGAAAAAAATCCTTAAATATAAAGAACAAAAACCTTAAGCGGAAAATTGAAGGGCTTCCAATCGCTGCATATACATCTCCAGCACTTAAAACCGAATCCCGAGTCCACTTTGGACAACTTAATACATTTGATGTTTGAGCATAGTAAGGGACAAGTGTCAGTTCTCCGGAGGCTATGCTAGAACTACCCCATTTTCGATTCATATGTTCCAAAACCGATGATATTTTTTTTCGTGTACTTAAAGTCAACTCCAGATGCGGATTGTGCTTATCCTAAAAAAAATAAACCAAATTTAATCAACATAATCATCAATGTTCATTTGATGTATTGGTTCCTACCATTTCCAATGCTCTACGTGTGCTTTCATCAACAGGGAAGAGCTGAAGTTTAAGTTTCATATTTTGATGAAAAGTTGGCACCCGGGGGATATCTGGTGCAAGTAGGTCCGCACCCTTGTATCCTGAAAGCGAATCAGATATACACATTAGATATAGAAAATAAAAGTATACTTCAATATTATTTATATTTGGTAAACATGGCACTCACTGTTGGTACGTTTAATACCATTAGCCAATTGATCCAATGATGTTCGTTCCAAATGTTCAGCAGCATCAGCAACCAACGAAACACCAGCAATTGCAGCTTTCTCCCATTTTTTATAGGCATCTGTGGAAGCATTACCTTTAGAATGAACTAAACTTCATGGAAATTTAAACAATCACATATGGTAACAACTTCAGGGAATATGATTACCTGGTCTACGACGTTGTTTTGCCGGTTTATTAGTTGGTGTGGTAGAACAGTTTCCTCCCTGATTGGGTCGTTTTCTTATATTCTTCTTTCGGTCTTTAAGTAGTTGGTGCTCCTTCATGGCAAAAAAAATTAAGGATAGAAGTTCAGAAAATACATTTAGCAAGAAGATACAAATCATGTATTAAGAAGATGATGATCTTCAAAATTAACTAACCAACTTCTCCAAGAAAATCTTGAATCTTCGATGTTTCAAGTGAAGTTTTGAGGCTTTACAGCTATGTTTTTCAAGTAATGACCACCTGAAAAAGAAGGCAAATACCTTTAATATCATATATTTGCTACAAACTATGACTGTACATTCAAAGTTTAAAAGAACGAAAACGAGCCTCGATGCGTTTTCCCTTCGCCTCATGAGGCGTAAGCCTCGAGGCGAACCGAGGCGTAACCCCGAGGGGCAGTCAAAAAATAAATATAAAAATTATGTATCTTATAAAAAATAAAATACATGACCTAGAAAAGTCTAAAACATCAAAAACACACATCACAATAAAATAATTGACCCCAAAAGTCTAAAACACCAAAAAAAACACATCAAAAATACCCTAAACCACCTGAGGCGCACCCGAGGTGCACATTTTCTTAGCGCCTCAGCCCTTTGAGGCGTATGTACAATCTGAACCCCATGAGGCACGCCTCAGACTCGTTTTCTTAGCGTTTCGCCTTGAGGCGCACGCCTCACCCGTTTTTTTAAACCATGAGTACATTAAAAAATAATCATACTAAATATAGAGATGAATACCATCGAAGCATAGCAGCATTTGTATCTTTAGAATTTTTGGCATCAAGGGAAAGTTCAGGGCCCAACAACTTGTTCATACGTCTTACAAGACGATAGTAATAATGTCTAACCTGAAAAGACCAACAATTTGAACTTCAAATTAAGAAACGAAAAGTAAAAACATCAACTAGTGTAAACAAAGAATAACCCGATCCTTGTTTTTACTTTGCACACGAGAAGTAATCTTCTCAAAATTCTGCAACAAACATATAGGATATTAGCAATATGTATTGTGTGTGTGTAATATACAGATATATAAAAATACAGTGAAACTTGCCTTGCCAACTTGCCGTAATGCAGCAAAGAAGCTTTCTTCTTCTTGACGTGTCCAGGCTGCCCATTGTCGTGTTTGTTTTTTCACTGGATTACAAATTTTACATAAACAACCCACGTTATGAATAATGTAACAAAAATGAAAGAACCTTGATGAAACAAACTAATTACTCCTTTTACCTGGCTGATTAGATGTAACATGATTTGTTTCAGATGTGATTACATCTTTAACAAATACATCATCGGGTATATCGGAAGCCTCATGGGTAAAGGGAACTTGCGAATCCATTTTAGTGTGTTGTTGTCAACAGAATTTTACATGGTTCATGACCTATTAGTCTTCGTTAAACACTTCTTGCAGTCTTGGAACAAGTTTAAATCCTGATTTAATAGGCAATACAAATTAAATATAGGCTAGCACCAGAAAAGAAGGAATATTGCAAAGGACCGATCATGAGATCTAGTAACTATAATGTGGTTAATGTTTAAGCTTAAAAGCAGAAACAGATAATCAGCCTACTTAAAACAAACTATTTCACCATGTGTGTAAGCTTGAGATGTTGAATCTACCAAGAATAACGAGTTTGAAGCAAGCAATCTCGATCAGCTCATCGAGAAAAAACTTATTCACTCTAAAATAAGTACATAACCACAAGCAATGTCTTCATCCAAACACTCAAAAAAACCACATATGCTCTTAAACAAACACAATAAGTAGATAAGTTGTATAGATTAACACACACGAAACTGAACACAGACACACGTCACACGAAAGCAGTAAACGGACAAAAAAATTTAAAGTGATTCGGTTGGCTGACTTACGTCCACTATGATGCAACTAGTTATTATTGAGGTGCTCAAAGCTTCAAACAATTACAAGTACATCAATCTATATTTATAGACAAATCCTAGCGTTAGGAAACTTAATCCCCAAGTTAGGCCCAAGCCCACATAGAGATAATTAGGGTCGGCTAAATTAAAAGTTAATCACCAAATCACCTAACAATTTAACTCAAAAAACCATAATGTTGCAGTCAAACTAAACACAAATATGCCCAAAATGTCATCAGCCATACATCATATTCCTGGAGTATGATGCAAGTTACATAAAACCACAAACACGTCATTCTTGAATCAATTTCGGCATAAAACAATCAAACAATTCCAAGTATTTGAATGCCCGTCACAAATATGAACTTAAATTATTCAAATGTAACCTAATATCTAACCTAATATCTACAACTGATACCGATTCCGGTCCAGAAAGAATCATCAATTAGAAACAGTAATGTGGTTTATATTTAAACTTACAAGCAGAAACAGATAACCAGACTACTGAAAACAACTTATTCACCCTGCGTGTAAGCTTGAAATGTTGAATCTACCAAGAATAACGAGTTTGAAGCAAGCAATCTCAATCGGCTCATTGAAAAAAAACTTAATCTAAATAAGTACATAAGTAATAACCACAAGCAATGTCTTCATCCAAACGCTCAAAAAAACCGCACATGCTCTTAAACAAACACAATAAGTAGATAAGCTGTATATCTTAAGATTGAACACACACAAAACTCAGCACACACACACGAAAGCAGTAAACGAAGACAAAGATATAAAGTGATTCGGTCAACTGACCTACGTCCACTATGCTGCAACTAGTTATTATTCAAGTGCTCAAACAATTACAAGTACATCAATCTATATTTATAGACAAATCCTAGCATTAGGAAACTTAATCCCCAAGTTAGGCCCAAGCCCGCATAGAGATAATTAGGGTCGGTTAAATTAAAAGTTGATCACCAAATCGTCTAACAGTTTAACCCAAAAAACCATAATGTTGCAGCCAAACTAAACACAAATATGCCCAAAATGTCATCAGCCATACATCATATTCCTGGAGTATGATGCAAGTTACATAAAACCACAAACAAGTCATTCTTGAATCAATTTCGGCATAAAACAATCAAACAATTCCAAGTATTTGAATGCCCGTTACAGATATGAACTTAAATTGTTCAAGTGTAACCTAACATCTACAACTGATACCAATTCCGTACCAGAAAGAATCATCAATTAGAAACAATAATTTGGTTTATGTTTAAACTTACTAGCAGAAACAGATAGATCAGTCTAGTGGAAACAACTTATTTCACCCTGCGTGTAGCTTGAGATATTGAATCTACGAATAATAACGAGTTTGAAGCAAGCGTTCTCAATAACTAATTCACCTAAAATAAGTACATAACCACAAGCAATTCCTTCATCCAAACACTCAAAAAACCGTGCGTGCTCTTAACCAAACACAATAAGTAGATAACTTGTTTATGTTAAGATTGAACACACACGAAACTGAACACAGGCACACAAAATCAGTAAACAAGTACGAAGATTTAAAGTGATCCGGTCTGCTAACCTACGTCCACTGTGCTGCAACTAGTTATTATTCAGGTGCTCCAAGACTTACAAAGTTACAAGTACATCAATCTATATTTATAGACTAATTCTAGCGTTAGGAAACTTAATCCCCAAGTTAGGCCCAAGCCCGCATACCGATAATTAGGGTCGGCTATATCGCCTAACAATTCAACTCAAAAAACCACAATGTGGCATCTAAACTAAACACAAATATGCCTAAAAGGTCAGCAGCCATACATCATATTCCTAGAGTATGATGCAAGTTACATAAAACCATAAACAAATCATTCTCGAACCAATTTTCGGCGTAAAACAATCAAACAATTACAAGTATTTGACTGCCCCTTACAGATATGAACTTAAATTGTTCAATTGTAAGCTAACATCTACACCTAAATCAAATTCAGATCAAATCCCCCTTTAGTTATTCTACAAAACCCCTAAATTTATTCAGCAAAATTAACTTAAAATTAAGCATAATTAAACAATACAAATGCATATAAACTGAAAATATAATATATAAATGTAAATCAATTAATTTTATGATCAGGCAAGATAGATTAGGCTTACAATTGAGAGATGATGATGATGGTGTTTGTTCGAACCGAAGACCCAAACCCAGATCCTGAACGAAAAGATTAAACCGATGGTAAAGATGACTTTTTTTTAATTTTTTTTTTACTTTACGCACGTCTTTAAAATGTTTTGAGAGTTCAAATTTGATTTGGGGGGTAACGTATTGAAAGTTTTTTTTTGAGGTGTTATTTTTCTTTTGAATATTCTAGATTTTTATTTATGTGGGTGTAATTGTTTTTTAAATTATGATTGATTTAATAAATGATGAGATATGTTATTTGGGAATTCTTTACATTTGATATAACATTTTAGGTTATTTTGATGAGAAGGTATAAGATACTTCTTTTTTTTATAACTTTTAGCTTCATTAAAAACGCACACAAACGGTCTTCAAAACGAGAACCGGAACCAAACCAATTACAACATATACATTGGATTTTTACACCATTCAATCCATGTAATCGATTTCATCCTCGACCTATGTTTCAACCAAAAAAACGCCAACGATTTAACATTCGCCACTATATTCCTAGCCTTGAAGTTATTCTGATTAAAAAGTCTATCATTCCGACTCAACCAAATGCACCATAAGGTAACCATGATTATACCTTGAAAGATCTTATCCCCACTTAAAGTCTTGTACAGCTCCAAAAAATCCCAAACCTCAAAGATGAATAAGGGAGAGATCTTACACCAAGAAGCAGTCGCTTGCCAAACTTGATTGGTCATCGAACAAGATGTGAATAAATGGTTAACTAATTCATCAGCTTCCCCACATAAAACACACTCCAAAGAGCCAAAATTCACGCTACGTTTATCCAACTCCACACGCGGAGGTATCCTGTTAAACTCTGACCGCCGCGCAAATATATTACACTTGAGAGGGACCCAACTAACCCAAGAAAACTTATACAGATCTGCAACTGAACTGTCCGTAAACTTCTTTTTAATCGCTGCAAATAAAAATCCGTTAGGCACGTCATTTTCCCACTTCCATTTGTCTCTGCGGTCTTCCAATCAGATGTTACACAGCAGCGCAGTCATATCTTGTAGCTGTTGCAACGCTTCATCAAATTCCGGGTTCCTCGACCAATCCCAGCACATAGTCCAATCACTCCTAGTCTGTTTAATTCTGTTCGAAATAAAGCACTTGTTAGACTTCTCTAACCTAAAAAGAGCTGGTCATTTATCTTTAAAAGCTTCCTGCCCGATCCAACAATCACACCAAAACTGAATCGTCCTGCCATTCCCTGCACAAGCTGTTATAAAAGAATCAATTTTTTCCCATGCACCATTTTCGCCTCGTTTAACTTGACAATAGTCTTCCACGGACTATAAATGTATTTGTTACACGGAAAAGACGACCAAACCACCCTACTGTGATGACACTCTTCAATAACACGTCTCCATAAACAACATGTTTCAACTCTATATCTCCATCCCCATTTTAACAAAAGTGCATCATTTACCATCATGAGCTTATGAATACCAAAGCCACCACTTCTAATCGGAAGCGTTATTTGATCCCAAGCGACCCAATTTATTTTATTAACATCCTCAGTCCGGCCCAGAGAAATCGTTTCATAATCCTTTCGAGCTTATCCACCACTACCTTAGGCGCCTTATATAAGGAAAAAGAAATATACCAAGAGGCTTTCTAAAACCGACTTGATAAGCGTAACTCTCCCACTAATAGACGAAACATTACCCTTCTAAGAACTTAATCTAGCGCCAAACACATCCATCACCCATTTCAAATTATGTTCTTTGTTCATATTTGCCCCGACCTTCATCCCCAAATAGTCGAAAGGCACAACCCCTGTCCTACACCCCAAGACTTTTTCCATAGACACCACCTCGGAATCGCTAACCCCAACCCCAATCAAGCTAGACTTGTGGATGTTTATCTTAAGGCCTGAACACAAATAAAAACACCTCAAAACTCGAGCCGTATTCTCCACATTTTCTCTACACCACTTACCCATGATCAAGGCATCATTGACATAAAATAAATGAGAGACCACCAACTCGTTTTTTTCCGACTCGAATCCCTTCGATCTCCCCTAAAGCAAGCGCTGTATCTAACACTCTAGATAAGGCTTCCATAGCAATCAAAAACAGAATGGAGACAACGGATCCCCTTCATGCAAATTCTTTTCACAATTAACTCAAACGTCGGAGACCCTTTCATTTGCACCGCCGATCTAGCCGAAGCTAAAATCCCTTTAATCCACAATATCCACCAATCTGGAAAACCCATCTGTTGAAGAGTGGACTCCAAAAATTACCAATTAATGTTATCATAAGCGTTTTCAAAATCGATTAGCAAAACAACGTCCTTATGTTTCTTCCTGAACCACGCTAGCAACTCATTAACAATCTACAAACCATCTAAAATATACCTTCCTTTTAAAAAGGCTGATCGTGACTCCGAAATAACCTCGTCCATAACTTTTTTTAATTCTATTTGCCAACACCTTAAAAATAACTTTACTTATAATACCGATCAAGGTAATAGGCCTAAAATCCTTAAGCCTCAACGGAACTCTAGACTTTGGAATAAGCGTAATGAAAGAATAGCTACACCCCTTAGAATTTTGAATGCCTTCCACCGTCTCCGTCGACCCACTGTAACCTTCAACTTGCTTATCCGGAAACTCGTCACCACTAGAAGGAGCCACAAAGTCTTGTATCCAATTCCCCGATTCCTCATGTACCCACACTTTAAACAACTTGCCCTGCCATTTTAAAAGTCACTACATCCTGAATTCTTGTGCCATCATCCACCAAAACACGAACATAATGAAAGGACACGTCAACATCATCCCTTTCAAGATGAGCATGTTTTACAATGTATCAATATAGGTTTCCTATATCGCCCAGAAGCTTGTTCGACAACAACTAAAAAGGAATATTGAGGATTTTGAGCCAAGCAATCCTCTCGAACCTGATGTCTTGACCTTCCCATAATTCTATCAGTTCAAAGTCTTCCTTTCTTCCTTCGAATTCATCTTTCTCCATCACAACATGCTCCTTACAATTAAACTTAATCAACACCGCCATGCCGCCCACGTAAGACACCACACCTCCTGGAATTCTCATATCCTTCAATATAACTATGCTGTTACGTAGATTATCTACATTCTTCAACCGCACCACGAGAGCACTATCCATTAGATCTTCATTCTCTATAGTGTTGTCTTCTAAAACAACCGACTTGGCCGCTTCTAATTCCCCTGTCAACACCTCCTTGAAAGAAACATTACTACTGGCCTGATCATTCCTTGGTGATGGTCCATGTCCCACCGACACATTACCTTTCCTCAAAGAAACCACATTTTCTCTCCTCGCGCCACTCTTCTCCACCCTTTCCATACCAATGTGTTTGTTGTTAATTTCCCCTTCTTCAAGAATGAACTTGGCCATGTTAGCCTTTAACTTGAAACCATCCATACTTATGGCCGATAATCTTCTCTCCAAATCCCCTGCATCCTTCACATCTAAGAAAGAAACAAAACCAAACCTCTGATCCGCCTTATCATGCTTACGAGCAATATAGATATAAAAAATGACACCATGTTCTCTTAATTCCTTTGCAAGATCCATACCGCTACATTTTTTCAGAAGATTTGTGACTAAAACTTTGATAACCTTAACTGAATCTCCACCGGAATAGGTTTCTGACGTATTCCCATGGAGTTATTTAGAAGTTAACCTTGTATATAAGATATTTCAATTGTTTAAATTCAAAGGAAAAAACAAATGAGATAGTGTAAAACAGAGATGTGTGAATATTCTAGCATTTTCCTAATTTATTTCCCCCATGATTTTCAACAGGCGTAACTTTTTCATAGGACATTATTTATTAAAAAAAACAAACCAAATGAAAGAGAATAAAATGCTCTTTAATTTGGTGTTTTTTTTAAATATTACCCGTATGAAAAAGTCATGCCCTTTTAAAAATGATGGGGAAAATAAAAGAGGAAAGACTACACACTCACGGGGGCTTCCTTCATTTGAAGTCCTTGCACATGACCACTTTCGATGTTTATTTTAGCTCAAGTACCTAACAAAGTAATGATAAAATAATTTTAATAAATAAAATGTTAAAGGTTAAACTTTAAATTACAATCTAGATGGGTTGGATATAGGCAAGTGGTAGTCATAGAGGATGGAGGATGGAGGATGATGAACATTCAACTCACAATTGTAAATTGGAAATTGAAATCTCAATATTCGTTTGTAAGTGCCACTAAGTAGAAAGAATAACATTTTTTTTTAAATTTAGTTGGTTAAATAGGTATTGAGCTTATAAATGGTATGGACCATGGGTTAATAATTTATAAGTTTTAAATCGATTATTGGGCCCAACTTTTAAGTGTTAAATGAGTTTTCTATTTAAGACACACACACACATACATATAAGAATTGAAATTGTGCCCCTATAAAAATAGGCCCAAGCCCCGGCTTGGATCATAGTCGGCCATGCATTTATTTATATATCTATTGTTTTATTTTCCAATTTGCTAATCCATTTATTTCTTTCTTGCATGTTGGGCTACAACATCTATACGAAAGCTTTGTTTTGGGCCTTATTGTTGATTCCTGTTGAATTCGGTTATCAGGTACATGTTAAAAAGGAGACTCCTATCCAGTTACACTAGGTTTACGTTCTTTCTTGAAACTGTAGAGTTTAGTAGCGAGCCCTTAAAGTTTCCCTTTTGTTCTTTCTTGTATAGCATATGGTCTATGTTTTTGCCTAAGTGTCTTCTCACTTCTGTTACGAACCGTCACAACTGGATTGCTGCTATAAAAAATAGAGCCAACAAGTTGATGTGGTTCTAATGGTTAATCGTTGGGCAAAGAAAATAGGAAGAAAACAAGACGAAAATTAGAGAGAGTTTTGTTGATAATTTATTTATTTTTGCATATCTACTCATCAATAACTAAACTCCTTAAAAGGATTACAAAGAAGTAGAAACTAGTCAACTACCGAAACATGGACTTAAAATACGAAGGACATGAGGGACATGTTAATTACCCATCATCCCTTTTATAACCTACTTAAATGCAGTAAACAAACTAACTTAAAAGTAGTAGAATAACATGAAATAAATTTTTTTTTTTGGATCGGCTAACGACATCACCTTGGTACCCCCGTTTCGAATCCCCCTTTCCGCATCGTCCCTGATGGCATAAGCCCTTTCAACGTCAAGGGGTGTATTTTTACTGGCCCTAGGATTCGAACCGTGTATCTCTCCCTGGTGGGAACCTCCATAAGGAGTAAACCCTCCCACCTCTCTCTAACTGGGCTGGGGTCATTGGCAAATAACATGAAATAATTAACATGCAGAAATTGATAGTTTAGGTATAATAAATATCAATGGTGAAATTATGTGCAACTTGATGCAATTTTGATAAACAGGTAACATGTTTGACAATTGACATGTTTTCAATACTTCGCTATCATATAATGTAACGAAATGGATATCATCATTTTAAGAGACTTATGTAGTTATGTTATAATGATCTGAAAGTTTGCAAGTATTGTAACTAAAATATTTTTTTTACGCCATCATGGTCACGCTTGGCGCCACAATAATGTATTGTGGTGATACATACATTAATTGTGTTAAATTTGGATACGTGTATATATGAGCAACGAGACCTGCACACATTGTCTGTTGGACTAGTGAAACATATAAGTTATCCGGTAGGTGTAGATAGGCTATATGATCACGTTATAACACTGGTGGCACGATGATACTTCAGTGATCCATGAGTGATTCCAATTTGCTGTTCAAAAAAAAAGTAGGCTATATATGCAAACAAGAGTATATGATAAATACAAGAACTTACAAGGGCATCTAGGTAGATATACAAAATTCCTTGAAAAAAAAAATCAATAACATACACCTTAACACACATGTGTAATCAACTATATGTATACGCACAGTCCATGATCTCAAATTTATCAAGCTATCTAGTTCTCTTTCATTTCTTGTAAAACCATCTGCAATTCATCTGGTTCACAAGGTATTGCAATGGCTCCTTCATGTTTGAACCCATATTCATCTCCGGCTTTCTTTAGCAACCTCAAGAAACCAGGGTTAGTTAAGCATCTTAACTCGACCACAAACCTCTTCGGCTTCTCGCACTTAACTGCAAAAACTGCAAATTGTCCTTCCTTAACATCTTTAGGGGCATCTCCAAACTCGACTTCAATGTATCGCCATCTTTGTAGCATGCAATGCTGCATTGTTTTAATAAGTATCTTGATTACAACTTTACACTTGTATCCTGATTTCATTGTGCTCTTCTTGTGGTTGTATATCTTCAAGTTAACTAACCGAGTCGATTTAAGAACCCTAAACCTTAAAGTCTAAAACCAACAAGATGATAGAATGATTGGAAGTTAATAGTTTGTAAGAGTTTTATAGTGTTGCAATTAAAGAGGAAGTTTCCTTGATATGGAAGGAATTCAAAGGAAACTATATTGCCATTAATAGGATCAATGAAGTAGTTAGCTTTTAGCTGTCCAAGCATCCATGCATTAAAGCTTTTGGTGATGGACCAAGTGGGATTTTAAGAAAGTCAAATTTGGTATCCTAAACTCTCTTTTTTGCCATTTACTTTAGACATATGTTTTACTTTTAAGTTAAACTTCATTAGAAACGGGTCAACCTTGTTCCAAGACGAATCAGGGCCGCCAACCAACTATACATCACTTCACATAATATCAAATTTACACCACTTTTGCCAATCTATAGTTCCTAGTTTATGTCTACTTTTAAACCATAAATATCCTAATTAAGTCTTCACCTCCGCTATTATTTCCATCACCTTGATCCTTTTATTTGACAAAAGCCACTCATTTCTTGCCTTCTAAATCCTCCAGCATGAGACAATTATTAACACATGGAACACTTCTTGTCGACATTGTGACAAGCCCAGACACTTGTAACTTTCCAAAAGTATATATGTGTGTGTATGTGTGTGATCGGGTTTCGGATATTTGGTTCGAAAACACAAATGCAAACGTGATTCAAAAACTGAATTCAAGATTTTGTTTGGTTCGAATTTCTATTTTTTTAGTTTTATTCACATAATTAACACATAGAATTGAGTGTATAAATGCTTGGATGAATCTTTGTTCGATCTATAGCCTTAGGTTTGTGAGATCTCATGGCTTAATTAGCATGTAATAGTTGAGTTAAGGGTATTTAAAAAAAGGGTACAATTTCATATATGCCATTGTAAACTTGTAAAATATCATATATATACCCAAAGTACAAGTTTTTCATGCATATTGTACAATGGTCCTAAAGCATGTTTTGGGTATATATGAAATTTTGATGTTTTGCAGGGGGAATATATGAAATTGCCCCAAAAAATCAGCAAATAAAAAATGACTAAAATTCAATTGAAAAATGACTAAATTTAAGCTTTAGGAATTTTTCTTGCATTAGAAAACGTCGCAGCATTTGGTCATGGATCATTGAGCATACAAATTACGACTTTTTGGTACTCCGATCATATCTTGATTTAATGGCCTTGAAAACGACTTATTGTGTCATATTCCCATTTGGCCACTTGAATGTTATAAGTAGATCGATTAATCAAAACATATGGACCATGGTGTTCATGTCGATCGGATGACGATTTTACTTCTTTTGGATAATCAACATGTAACGCGTACATGAGCTTAGGGGCGAATTCACATAGGTCGCGATGATCACCTGATATTTGAACTTGTAAAGAAAACTTGTTATAATTTTTTTTTTTTTTTTTTTTTTTTTTTTTTTTTTAGGATCGAACTAGGTATCCTAGAATTAAGGAGGAAGATATAAAATTCTAAGCTTATGAATTTCATCCAAAGTCCTTATCTAATGAATTTAATCCAATGACTACTGTTTTGAATTTTATAATTTAATCTTACAAAAAAAAAACGATATTTGGCATAATTAACATTTTCAGTAAACAATTTATAAAACCATATTGGATTGGTTTAAGTTACAAAAATGATTTAGATATTTTCATGATTTTGATAGAGTTACATTTAGCTTTGGCATGCACTATACTCGAATAGGGATAAGATCAGTGCGGGTATCTACAGTGGTAGACGTAGGATATTTTTTTTCTATGGTTCACCTTTTTCCGGTGGTTGAATTTCTCACAATCAAATGTTAGAGTTTTCGAGTCAGTGAATATAACGTTGATGACTAGGGTTGTTCACGAGCCGAGCCGAACCGAGCGGACCTTTGCTCGTGCTTGGCTCATTTACAAACCGAACCGAGCCGATCGGCTCGTTTACAATCGATCCCGAAACCGAACGAGCATTGTTCGAGCGCACATTTTTTCGAGCGACGAGCGGCGAGTGTTTTCGGACAGCCATAAATTTGAGATGTTTCCTTTAATATTTTCGCTACCTAGTGATGACTGAGGTTCGACCGTTCGAGAATGAGGCTCTAGTTGAGGCCAGTGAAGTGATGAGCATACTACAGATTGTCCCGTTGTGGCGTAGGTTAATAGCTGGAGATGATTGATGGTGGACAACTAATGGGAATATGAAGTCAAACATGTTTTTTCACGACTTAGAGTTTTACAATTAAACTTAATGTTAAGTTATCGTTGGGTTGACTGGGCCAATAACTATAAATATAATTGTATTTATGCATATATTGAGCCAAACCCAATAGAGTGACATGTATAAAACTATAAATATAGATGTAATTAATGTGTGTATATATAACTATATATAATAAATTAATAAAAATTATATCGAGCCGAACCGAGCCGAGCGGACCTTTGCTCATGCTTGGCTCGTTTACAAACCGAACCGAGCCGATCGGCTCGTTTACAGCCGAGCGGAAAATCGAGCGAGCAATTTCCGAGCAAATTCCGAACGAGCGGCGAGCGATCGGCGAGCGCCGAGCGTTTTGAACAGCCCTATTGATGACTTTCTTTTCAATAATCGTTCCACTAGCCCCAAAATTCAAGTTTTAATAAAATTAAATCACAAATTCTAAATCCATATTTACATAATACAAAGGGGGAATGTTTGGGGTTGCTTATTAGACTGTCCGTTGTAAGCTGCGAGCGACCCCGGCGCGAGCAAGGTTTCACTCTAGCGCTCACCTCCAGCCACAACAACCCCGACACGAGCACACGCGAAGAGCCCCGGCGCAAACACACGCGATGGTGCTCGTGTGCGTTAACGGGAGAAAATGAGCACATGTCGCGCCGATGCTTAATAGGGTCAAGTGAGCACAAGCGATGGGGTTATTTGAGAGTGAAGTCGGCGGCTCGTGTCTGGTCGCTCGCGGCCCGCAACGGATGGTCTTAGAAATGTTCCTCTACTTCAAAAAAAACTTTAAACGGCCTATCCAAAACAGTTGAAAACATCTTCAAACTCTCAAATGGACCACAAGCAAACAATTCTTAATTTTATTGAGTGTTGAATGTGAACCAAGCTAAACAAATTGGCATCTAACTAACCGAACGGTCATCATCATCATCATACTCAGTTAATCCCACCAATAGCAAAAGCTAAAGTAGGGTCTGAGGAGGGTAAGATGTAGACAGCCTTACCTCTACCCCGTGGGAATAGAGAGGCTGCTTCCGGTCAGACCTCCGACTCGATAGTGGTTTTGTATCAAGCCTTGGACATAAGGCACATAATGCTTAGCAATCGGGACAAACCCGATTGGTGCATGTACCCCCTTGTCTTTTGGCTATCAACACCACCACATGATAACTGTCCGTCATTTTTAACGCTATTTTTCACGAAATTAGTAAAATAATGTTAAAATTAGTGCAACTTTACTTTTGCTCCCCGAGGGCCACACATATATACATTATATGCGCATAGCCATAAGCGGGGCTCAATCTAACTAACCGAACGGTAAAAACTAAATAGTCACAAAACCAAATTAGAAGTAAATAGGCACACACACATAGAGTGGAGTAAAGAGGCACATAACCAAATTATAAGTAGATAGGCACTAATTCAAGACAAAGCTAATACTGCCTAATAGTGATGCAATGAAAGACACAAATATTCAAACCAGTAGTAAATTATAAGCAAACAGTCAATAATGAAAGACAAAGCTAAATAATATATGTGAATCCGCCCATGGGTACCTACCAAATCGGTATCGTACCGCACAATAGCGACATATAGCTAAAACCAAAACCAAATATCGTGCCATAATATAAGTCATGAACCGGTACCATACCACATAGTACAAAAATAAAGCTAAATTCAAAACCGAATTCCGTACCGTATATGTCTGGTCGGTGTCAATATGGTATGGCACCATACGGTATCACAGACCCGGGATTGGATACAAAATTTCTCATCCCTAATGCCACATGCATAACACACCTAATCATATTGCATTTATCAACTCGTGTAATACACAATAATGTAATCTAGTTTAGTTAATATAGTTTTCTTAAACGATAGACTTGTCACTTAGAGCATCTCCAATGGAGATGTAGTGGACGGACCAACTCCAAAATTCACACCATTAGAGGTGGTGGTTGTCGGGTGTTGGTTTGGTGGAGCGGACCTAGGCGGCTGAGTGGGGTGGGTTCCCCATGTTGTACTTTATCATTAAATAAAAAATAGGGTTTTTTTTGTGTGTATGGGGTATAAATTAAATATAAGGAAATATATGTGATTAGGTGGATGTTTGGATTTGTTTATGGTTAGAGGAAAAAGTGAGTTTGAAAGGGTTGTGATTTGTAATGATATGGCATGGTGACATAGCGGTTTGAAATGATTTGTTTGATTTACCATTGTGATGCTCTTAGAGATATAAATAACAAAATAAACCAACTAAAGGGTTATAATGAAACATCATGTCTTATAAATATACAAATACCTAGGTATTTGGTTGATAATATTTATTTTTTAACAAAACTTATAAAAGTTAGAAATTCTATACGCTTACATATTTATGTACTGATAAAGGTTAAAATACAAGAATCCTTAAGAGAATTGTATGAGATGTTTTGGGTCGTTGATCTTAAAATTAAATGGTGTTGAGATTGAGTGGTCCATCAAATCTACCACTCACGTGGGAAAAAACCAAGTTGGAATAGCAAAATATGAATATCCGTTATTGTTGACTTAAAAACCTACTCTCTCACAATTTTAAATGGCTATAACTTTTTCATATAATAATATTTTTTTCAAAAAAAAATTATTCTCTTTTGTAGTCTATTTATATAGTTTTCTTAATTTTCTTAAAAAAATTTTACTAGCTATATGATTATGTGTGTCTATATAACGTTACGTGGTTTCTTGTATAATGTTATGAGATTATGTACGAGTATGTAAATACGTAATATATATTTATTCTTGGAACACGTATAATGTTACATGTTTTTTGTAACGTTAGGTGATACGTAACACTAGTTGACTATGTATTATTACGTGATTTGAAATACCCATTACATAATTACATAATTCCAGTATATTTCTATGTGAAAACTAACTCAATGATTATGTAATTACGTACTAACTATAACTGTAAACAAACATAAAACATGTAATGCATAATGTTTCATGGATGTCTAATGTTTCAAGGTTAATCACGTTTTAAGTATAAATATAATACATAAGATTAACAAATCAACCTATAATAACCACGTAATGTTGTATATTACAGATTTAATAACGTAATAAAACATAAATGATTAAGTTCTCATTATTGAATGTGTAATCACGTGATAATTTATATAGAATGTGTAATCACGCATCATATAACAAAATCTAAAAATTAGAAAAGCTATAGCAATATCCTACTCAAATTAGAAAGAATAAAACGGTAGTTAATACGATGTAAACTTTAACAAAAAAATAATATCGTATGAAAAAAAGTATAGCAATTTAAAAATCGTGAGGGAAATGGGTTTATGAGTCAACAATATCGAATCTTTATATAATACTCTTTTATTTGAATTTCTTCAACACTTTGTATGATTTAGATAAGCCTCGTGTACAATACTCATCCCCTTTGAATAAAACCCAACAATAAATAAATTAAAGCAAAATTTACTAGCTTAAGGCGATTGAAAAAAAATGAAACCCCACCTGCTAGGTGAAAATTAGTGTTTATTCTTCGGTGCTAAGGGGCTGTTTGGTTGAATAAGTGTTGAATCATTAAGATGTCTGAATGTTTAAGTGCTGAATCATTAAGTTGGACCTCTTAATGGTTAGTTTTCTTGTCCCACATTGGTAGGAAAGTCTCATTAAAATTTAGCCTAGTTCGGTGCTTAATGGTTCAATGGTTAATGGTTCGGTAACATCCCAAGTCTTAATGGTTCAGCCTTAACCATTACATTCAGAAACTGAAACAAACACGCTGAATATTGAATCATTCAGCATTGAATGGTTCAGAGCCTCATAATGAGGCTTACCAAACAGCCCTTAAGTTTTTATATTTCTAGTATCATACAAAATTTGTGCAAGTCCTGATTGCAAATTTCAAATTTTTGATTTTTGGGAATAAAAATCAGTTTTTCAACTAATGTGTATTTTGTCTTTAATACGTTAGATTTCATATTTATTCAGTCCGAAGTAAGATAAAATGTTTTAGAGACTAGGAAAATCAATCGTTTATACTATGATATTGCAATATTGAATATTTTTTGGGAGTGAAAATTAGTCCTCAAAATAGTATACTAAAATACCCATACATACATAGAAATCATATAAAGACAAATAAGCCAAACATAATAGAATATATATCCTGATTATCCGAGGTAAGACAATAGAATAAGAGTTAAAGTATTTACTAAAATAATATTTTAACTCTAGTGGGAAGTTTGGTGACACCAACTAAAAGTTTCGTATTCATCTAAAGTCTCTCATTCATCCAACCATAGCCTTGCATTTCCTTCTATTATTTCCATCATAATAATCTTCTATGCCTTTTCTTCTCTTTATTTCTTTACAACTCAAATATTTGCCGCTTCAACCTTTACCAATAATAAATAAATTTAGCACATTTGAGTTATTAACACATTGAATCTCAAGTATTCATTGATGCTCTTATGAATTCTCTCATTCATTTTGGCATATAACATTGCATATTCTTCAACTTTCTCCAAGAGAAAATTGTAGTTTTCGTCCCTGTGGTTTGCCTAAACTAACAGGTTCAACCCAGACTTAACACCCTGAGTCCCTGTGGTTTGGTTTTCCAACACTTTACGTCCCTCAAGCTAACGTCCGTCTACCTGCCGTTACAACACCCTCACGTGCAGCTCACGTGAGGGGTAATATGGTCATTTCAACTCGAAAATGGAGGGCAGTTTCGTCATTTCATCCTTTGAGGGGTATTTGGGTCATTTCAACTCTTAAACAAGGGGTATTTTTGTCATTTCATCCCTTGATTAAAAAAATATATATCTAAACGAAAATATCTCTGATCAATTAAGTTTCCCTCGCTATTTAACTAAGAACGGAGACGATTGATTCCTATCATTCGCTTGATCTTTCTTTTATCCTAGACCCAGACGAGACTGAGTTGTCCTTTTGAAGTTTATCCTTTATGCCAGATCGCCTACATCACGTGTGAACGATAGTAAGGCCGCATATTTCTATGTCTCATGAACTTATGGTAAATGTAGGATCACGATGGCTGGACGTGGACATGGATGGGGAAACATCAACCTATCACAAGCTGAGCTTACTGCACTTGTCAACGACAGTCGACAGGGTGGTTGCAGCCCTCGCAGCTATCCAAGCTGGCCAACCTCCACATCACCCTCCAGTCTGTACCTACAAGACGTTCATGGACTGCAAGCCTCAGAACTTTGGAGGATCAGAAGGAGCAGTCGGGCTACTTAGGTGGTTCGAGAAGTTGGAGTCATGCTTCGCTATGTGTAACTGTCTGCCAGCTGACAGGGTCAAATATGTCGCTTGTACCCTTGAGAATGCGGCATTATCCTGGTGGAACTCTCAGAAACAGATACTGGGTGTGGATGTGGCAAATGCTACGCCTTGGGATGCTTTCAAGGAGATGATGAGGGAGGAGTATTGTCCTCGGGATGAAATTCAGAAACTGGAAACTGAGTACCTGAACCTGAAGATGGTAGGGTCTGAGATTGAAGCTTATACTACTAGGTCACATGAGTTGGCATCTATGTGCCTTAACTACTCTACACCGCTCTACAAGCGGATTGAACTGTACATCAAGGGTTTGGTGCCGCAAATCAAGGGTATGGTCACTGCTGCAAACTTCAACAACCTTCAGCAGGTTATTCGTATGGCACATCAGCTGACTGATCAGAAGGTGGAAGAGGGACTGTTACCCCCTCGAGGTGCTTCATCTTCTGGTACTACTGACAACAAACGGAAATGGGAAGATGGCCCGGGCAAGGCCTCAAGCGCTGGCGGCGGTCAGCAGCAACGAAAGAGGTCAGGTGCAAACGACAACAACGACCAGACCCCTTCTGACAATAACCAGGGAACTTACAAAGGGAGGCACCCAAAGTGTGAACTGTGCAACTATCATCATTCTGGTCCATGTGAGGACGGAAAGTGTGAACGACGCGGAAAAGCTGGTCATGCAGCTAAGGACTGTCGTGCTCAATTCCCAAAGAGTCAGCAGCAACAGCAGGGGCAGCAGAGTCGTCGAAATACTTCAAAAGGGTGTTTACAGTGTGGGAGTGAAACACATTTCAAAAGGGACTGTCCCCAGCTCAACGGTAACAACAACAATGGGAACAATGATGACAACAACGCATGATGAGTACGTAACGTACTAATATTCTACTTGATTCTGATGTTGATTGAGCATGCGCCTTTGGACATTAGTGCAACTTTAGGGTTAGACCCAACTCTCTTTGAATTCAAACACACAAGCTGATGGTAAGCTTATCAAAGTTACCTAGCTCTATTACAAGCAGAAACCCGTACGGTTTAGCTAACCATCAGGTATTAATCTCATCATCCCAACTATCACTCGTAACTCTGACATCGTCATGGGTGTGGATGGGTTGTCCAGCCATGAACTTAAACCCTTGGCACGAGATAGTGATTGGAGTCCCTCGTTCTGTGGGGGAAATCTTATCTGGCCAGCGACGTCAGAACAACGCCAGCATTGGCACTTCTCTTTTAGGAGAACTCAGAGCACGTAATCGAAAATTCGAACTGAATTTCGGGACGAAATTCTTTTCAACTTGGGGATGATGTGACACCCAGAAAATTTTTCAAGAATTTTCTCTCACTTGACACTCACTTAACGCCAACTTTATTGTTTACTTGCTGAATTTCGGGACGGAATTCTTTTCAACTTGGGGATGATGTGATACCCCGTAATTTCAGGTTAACACTTTAACTAAACTCTGGTTACTCGTACAAACTTTTTATGCATAGGGTTAGCTAGATAAGTCACAAGCTGCACAATATTAGGTTAATAACTGCATAAAGTGGTACTTCGAGGAATTACCAAACTATTTACATGAGTAGTGAACCCCGGACGTTGGTGAACTGATAAACAAGGTGGTTGTGAAGTAATTGATTGCAATTACATGCTTCTATGAAACTCTGTGAAATTGTGTGCAAATTATATGTGATATATGTGATTGCGTGAACTTAAACTGAAAGCATTAATGAAAATGGTAATGGGTGGACCGGTAGGATGGTTGGGGGCTTAGCACATGGGGTTACACTTGTTAGGGTCCAAAATAGCAAAAACATCGAAGAAAACGCACTCTACAACAAAGCAGGCCACCCGGAACGGGCGCGATCAATCCGACCGGCCGCGCGTCGGGTCCTGACGAACCCTAACCGACTTAATCCACTATTTAAACACTCTTAAGCCCCATGCAACCTCTAAACACAACCCTAATCTCCCCCTACTGCCTCCTTACGAATTATTAACCCCTAAACACCTGCAAAAGCTCAAGAACATCGATCGGGAAGCTTGGAGAGCATTCGGTTGATTGTTTTAAAGTGCTTGTGGTATAATCTTCATTCTCTTGTGTTTTAATCTTCTTTAAATTGTTTTAAAACATCAAAACCTTGTTTGTCCAGGTCTGAAAGTATTTTATAAAATTAAAACATGATGATTATGAAGATTAAAAGGGTCAAGCATATTTTTATGTAATGAATATTATGTGTTTTGCATGATCATGTGTGTTCTTGATGTTTTAGATAACTAGGGTTTGTGAATGATAACATATGCATGAATTTTGCTAGGTTATGGTCAGATAATGTCCTATAGATGTTGTAGAATGCTTATTTGGCGTTGTTGATCGATAATATGCAACTAGGGTTCAAGATAATTAATGATTATTGCATGATTGAAACTTGGACAGAATCTAAAAGTTAACTTGTAGGGTCTGATACGTGGGTTAAAAGTTATTGTTTTGATGTGTTCTTGGCATAATTGTAATGTAAATGGTCTTAGCTTTTCGTAATGGGCAAAATCGTCCGATTTGGACATCGTTTGAGTAGTTTTTGGAATTTTATTGGTTAAGAGGTCATATCAGAATTTCGGATTAACAAACTGAGTCAACTTTAAACAATCATAACTCGGGTTTTATAAAGAATTAAGTTATGAAAATTTTAAAGTAAGTCAATATTGGAAAAACTCGGCTTTTCCAAGTGGATTCATCCCGTTTGGATGAATACACAATTTTTAGGAATTTTTCTACTAAACCGACCTGTTATGGAAATTTTCTGGACATAGTTGTGTTGTACGAATTTTCATAATTTTTGTGTTTGGTTTAAAGACAAAACAAAAATATGGGTTATCGAGTTAATCCCAATGAATACTTAGTAAAAATTTGGGACTTTAATTCATTCGTTAAGTATTTTAAATAATTCGTTTTTCACAGCGCACAATCTGTCCTAAAAATGCAGATTGTGTACGGGATCTTTACGTGACTATTTGGAGTCTTATGTGGTATGTATTTGACATGAACTTGTATGGACACTTGTATGGGATGTATATGAAGTGTATGACTGATGTTAATCATAACGTTCACCAACGGGTTCGTAGGGTCTACTTGTGCATATAGAAACACTAGGTGTCACTAACACGATTTTGAACATTGAAACGTCTTGGACAAACGGGTTATATGGTGTATTGGTTATGCACATATACTCACTTAGTGACACATGTATTAGGGAGTCGGTAGCACACCCTACTTTGGAGTTTGGATTTATTTGCTTGTAACCTAAGGTGAGTTTCACTACTTTTTCTCGAAAGCATGCGTCTCGGGTTTGAGACAACTTACTTGACTTTTTGGTCCAGTAAGGGACTACTATTTTCGGGTCCGGTTTGGGACTACTATTTTCTGGTCCGGTTTTGGGACTACTCTTACAACTCAGGTTTTGACTTCTTGTGTGGGTCGGATTTTGCTAGTTTCACACTCGGTGTCCTTGATGAACTAAACTGCATACTATCACGGAAGTCCTTCACTATTTACCGAATGAGTTGCCGGGTTATGGCAAGCGGGTTACTAGTTGATAGCGCTATTAGGTTTGACAAACCTCACACCGTGCTGGGAGCCGGGCGTGAACTACGACCTTAGACTGTATCATTGTTGATAGGCAATGATGGAAGGCAAAAACCAACTCGCGGGGCGAGTGCATCGTTTGAATAGCAATTCGGTATAACATGGTTTAGTTATCATGAATGGGTTAGCTACCCTTGGCATACGCTGAACTAGTGGTTTCTTGTTTTGTTATTACTACTTACGGGTTTGGGAAACCTAACTGTTAATTTTGGTTTGGGAAACCTACACTTTTACTTACTCGCCTACTTACTTTGTGAACTCACCAACTTTATGTTGACACACGATAACATGCTTTTGCAGGTCTCTAGGTTTGGAGCACGATAGGACATGCATCATTGTGTCATGGGTTATGAACATTATTTAACTTATACTTTGCTTTACATTCAATGGTTTTATTTTGGGCGCGTTGTTTTGCGCATGAACTTAAACAGTTATGTTTGATTTACGCTTTCGCAACTTATCTAAACTTTTTGGTTAAACGCTAAAACTATATTTTTTGGGAAAATGAACTAAATGGTTTGGGCATTTAGAGTTCGTTCATATGACTTATGGCTATGGGATCCTGGTAGGTCATGCGGCTCGCGGTAAAACCCCGAAAGCAGTGGAAATTTGAGGGTGTGACAGTTATTGTGAATAATTGTTAGTGAATCAGTCATGGTTAAGGTTGTGCAGGGTGATAATGTTAGTGAATCAGTTATGGAAATGGTTGTGCAGGTTGACAATTTTAGTGAATCAGTTATGGTAATGGTTGTGCAGGGTGATAATGTTAGTGAATCAGTCATAGTAATGGTTGTTAGTCAATGCAGTTTGTTAATGGTAGTCAAATGGGTCAGTTGTGCATCTTGAATGGGTTAGTTTGTTATGATGTACATAGGCTGCAGTTTGTTATGGGTCAGGGTTTGCATCTTGAAGGGTGTTGGTTTGTGCAGGTTGAATGGGTGAGGGTCAGGGTATAATGGCTTAGTTTGGGTGAGTATGATCAGGGTCAGGGGCTGCAGTTTGTTAATGGGTCAGGGTCAGGGTGTGCAGTTTGTTAATGGGTTAGGGTATAATGGCTTAGTTTGGGTCAGTATGATCATGGTTTGTTTCATGAATGGTTTGACTTATTTAAGTCAAATGGGTCAGTATGATCATAGGTTTGTTTCATTAATGCTTTGACTTATTTAAGTCAAATGGCTCAAGTATGCAAATGGGTCAGTATATGATTATCAATTGATTGTCATTTCTAACGGCCATATTGCCCTGTATAACGGTCATATTCACTATAAATAGAGAACAAAAAAGCACCAAATGACCATACAATCCAATTAATAACATGGATAAAAAAACACAAAAAAGAAAAGACTAAAAACGAAACACACTCAACAAGAACATGCTGCTAATGATGAAGATCCAAAGGAAGAAGATGTTGTTCATGATCAAGATCAACAACCACAAGATCCACAACCACAACATGCTGCTGATGATGAAGATCATCCAATAATTGATGAACAACCAAAACATGCTGATGATGATGAACATGTGCAGTTGAATCAGTTTGCAGATACACTGATTCATAATCAACAAGATGCTGCTGATGATGAACATGATCATGAAGGAAAGACAGAAAAAGAAGAGAAAGAAGCTAATCCATACGACGATTATGATCTTGAGGTTTTGGAAAGAGCCTGGGATTATGCAGACTCTGATGATGACTGGTACCATGACTCGTATGAAGATGAGCGTTGGTCTGATTCATTCTCTGATGATGATCGTCACTGGAAGTGAAACATGTAACAAATGGAAGTGATGAACATCCAAAACATGATGCTGATGTAACAAGTTGCTATGAATGAAATGTATGCAATGTTTAACTAACAACATCATTTTCATTTCATTGAAATTCAAATTCATTACAATGTTGAATGCATACACCTATATTAACCAAATAAGAACAAATTACAACACAAAGAACATTCCAATTCAAATTTATTACAATGTTGAATGCATACACTTACATTAACAAAATATGAACAAAGATTAACACAAAGAACACAACATCATATTTATTTCAATGATAAATGACAACAGTTTCAGTTCATGAACATCAATCCAGTTTCACTTCCTGTGTTTCGTATGTTTCAGCCACAAATCTGCAAATTGGAGGAACGTCACTCCATATTTCATTTCGTAGATGATAATTTGACCTGCAATTGGACATTGTTGATCTCGAATTGCAGTAAAACATTGGATTTCAAATTAGGGTTTTGAAGTGGATTTGGGGAAGAAGAAACATTCTTCTTCAAATTATAACGTTCATTTTTTCAAAGGATGAAATGACGAAACTGCCCTCCATTTTCAAGTTGAAATGACCATATTACCCCTCACGTGAGCTGCACGTGAGGGTGTTGTAACGGCAGGTAGACGGACGTTAGCTTGAGGGACGTAAAGTGTTAGCAAACCAAACCACAGGTACTCAGGGTGTTAAGTCTGGGTTGAACATGTTAGTTTAGGCAAACCACAAGGACGAAAACTGCAATTTTCTCTTTCTCCAAAAGAAAATTCATCTATGTGTTCTCTTATTCTTTATCTTGTTTCAACTCCACTATCTGTTCGTTCCATAACCCATATAAATTTTATTATAATAATACATATATACATAAAACATGTGCTCAATTATCTAAACACCATCATTAACAAATTACCTTACAGGTTTACCCGTGCTTATACATCATCAATTCTACTTTAAAACCTCATAGCTCATAGCTGAAACATTACAAAAGGTCCCCTTGTTGAAATGTATATAACTGAAATAAATTATAACCATGTAGTGAATTCATAAACCCTTCAAAACTCTAACTTGAGGGTTCAACACACACACAAGAAAATAAAAGTGTTCGGTGCAAATAAGTGCTCAAAAGTGGTTTTGGAGTTGCTCGTTATTTAGCCACAACTATAGGTACAATGAATAGTGATATTTTACCATAATAATAACTACCCGTCGACGTCATCGTTGTATGTAGCCCCTACCTTAAAAATAATATCGATAGCAACTCATCATATGAAGGACCACAATATTAATATGGTCAATTGTGGTGGTATCATACCATCCGTCATAACATCACTCAAGCTTCTTCTAGAAATGAATATGTTATAACAATATTTGGTCGTTATAAGTATTAACAAGAGTTATAGAAGAGAGAAGACGATATTGGAAGAATCACGCAATGTTATACATTTTACCAGATTTCGATTCTGAAGTATGTCATATTTAACGACAAAAAATAAAAACATGTACATTAAGTACGTTTATTGCATAAAGTAAAAACCAAAAAAGTGTTAAAATGTTTTCTTTTGAACGGCAAGTGGTGCAACCGGTGGAGCTCCGACTAACACCTTGGGCCAGCCTGTACTGATTACCCATCTCACCTGGAATTGGGATCTCCTTAGGTAGAGCCCCCACATGTGGTAAATATATATGACTCCGACTGAAATCAAACCCTCAACCTCTACATGGCCTATATATACTCTAGCTCCCCCAATTTTTACCACTTGAGTTAGGCTTCATTCATAAAAAAAAATGTTAAAATGTTATTGTGTTTTTAGAGACCATCTTAAGTTTGGATAAAGGATAATGATATCACTAAATGAACCTATTATTGCTTTTAGACATAATGACATACAATTCAATGACACATGAGGATTAATGGTGTTGGAGAGAGGCGATCTCTAGACTAGTTATATAAAGAGAGAGAATTAATCGCATTAATGATTTAATAGGCAATATTATATTACATCTTTTGTTTCATATATTTTTTTTGAACGGTAAATTTCTACTCCTTGTGGGACTTGAACCCGTAACCTCCCCCTTAGGTTTTCCTAGAAGCTTTGCTTCTACCATTGTTTCGTGAGTGATTCCAATTTGTTAGCCGTTCAAAAAAAACAATTTTGGTTGTTGACACTAACATTAGACGTCTATTAATATTTTATGCTCCATTTAATAAGAAAAATAAATAATAATCCCCTAAAGCAATAGAGTTTGTTTCACTCCGTCCGTCACTCTCACTCATGCTCAATAAATCCATGAACGTACTCGATCATGTGCAAATGTTATGGACTCATCATCAACAATGCCTTACTACCATGCACCAGAAGATGACTCTCAAAGCTTCCCCTTCTTCTTTCACCTCATAATCGTCATCTTCATCCTCGTCATTTCGCGAGTTCCCATCATCATACTCACCATCTTTTTTCTTTACCTCCTCACCTCCAATCTCGCCCTTCTCTTCTGATCGATTAAATATTCCTCCAATCTCGCACATTAACACTTGTTCTTTTAGGAACCATTAATATTTGTTCTTATGTCCACTGGCCTATATATGTTTGTTTCATCTTCTGCCATTGTGAAATTTGGTCCTGTTGAAGTCCGTGTGTTATATATTGTGGTTTCGTTACGTGGGTTGGTGTGGTGGTTGCTGTCGTTGAGAGGCAGTGTGTCTCCGGCCTGTGGCTCTACGGTTAAGGTGTTTGGTGAAATGGTCTAACGAGACACCCTCAAGGCAAGAACTTTGTTAGTAGTACTAATAGCTACATGTAATGGCATTATAAATTTATAATTACAAGAATTATTATCTAAATGTCTTGTGAGGATGGTACATAGGAAATTAGTAGTTTTTGAGCTCATAGATGTTGTGTGATGTACGAACTAGACATGAAATTTGTGGGCTTCAGTTTAGTCTAAATGAGTTCAGGTCAGTGTGGTCTAGATATCTAACATGTGAACGCACTTAGCTAACCATGTCATGTATGAGTTAAACTGTTAACATGACGTGTTTTTATTATAAATTAATAGTATTTGATGTTATAACCATCCTTGATTGTACAGAAAATAAGCCCTAGCTTAGGGCCGGTACATTTCAGGCGTCCACAATTTTCTTGATTATATGCTAAAAGCTTTCATTATTTATCTACTATTTCAATATATGGTTATGTAGATTTTGATCTTGTCAAAATATTAGAAAGTGTTGGGATAACAAGTTTCTGTCATTTATTGTTGTGATTTCTTTTGCATTTCACAAATTGGATTTCAATAGTTGATTTAGGGCTTAACTTCATTTAATTTCTAGTTATGACAATGAAAACAAGTGATCACTCTACTTGAAAGTTGAAACTATTTTATTTCATTAAATCTCACTCAAAGTCTAATATGTTTAATATGTGACCGTTAGAAATTGTATACAATACATGCGCGTCATCATATTTTTATGTGTTAAGATATTAAGTTAACAAAAACATATATGTTTTTACGTGTTGAGATATTAAGTTAAAAAAACATATATTTTATCCTTCTAAAAATATTGAGCCATCTCTAATTATAATTTTAACTGATTGGTTATGCTATGCAAGAACATTAAAATAAAAGAAAATTAACTATCAAGTTTATACAGTCTGACTGTAATAAATTTATATAGATTTGCAATTTTGTTAATTTACAGTTTGAGAGCGTTAACATGTGTGTGTAAGGTCATGTTTAATGGGCCATGCTCATGTTAATTTTTTAGTTCGTGTGAAGTTGAACCTACCAATCCAAAACACTAACTTACTAAGACCGGAGGGTGTGGGGGGCGGCATAGGGGAGGCAATGGAATACCGGGCCTCTCTACACCACCCCCCTAGGGCGGCATGGAGTGGGGGGTGGCATAGGTGGCAAAATTTTGCCGATGATGCCGGTCCAACCTTCTTGGAAATCGAGATTTATTAAAAAAAAAACCCCACGTGGCGGCCCATCTTCTTGCAATGGGGCAGCACCACTCCTACCAGTCTAACATCCGTACCTACCCACTCTACCTGTCCATAAAAACCGAAAACGCCATGTAGGCTTAATGATTGCATGGGAGGTGTTTAGGGTGGCTAGGGAAGATCCACGGCTAGGACTCGTTTTATTCGGGTACACATTTTTTATAAAATTCCTATATACATATATTATGTGTGTGTCTATGCGTGTTTTTTTAATAAAATCTCATTTTAAACTTAAAATTTGGATCCACTAAAAACTCATTGAAAACTCATAAACATATTAGCCAATTTATATGTTTAAATTGTTTTTTTTTTAAATGGGGGATTTTCATTTTCTACTCTTCTAGTCATGACTTATGAGGTTATACTCTTTGATAACCCAAACTTATGGGCGGATAAAACATATATTATTTTTGTTTGGTTGCGCTTACTATTACTTAAAGTCTCCCTTAATATTGAGAGTTGGATTTTTTTATTTTTTATTATTTTTTTTTTTTTTGTGCTAGGTTTTGATTAAGTTTTTGACCTGATCCGTTTTCATATGTCGCATTGTAATATGACCCATTTTATACACCGCTAACGAAAAATCGTGAATTTCCACATATTGTTTCACCAGTTTTATGGAGCATGAAGTATACTTTGGTATGAAAGTTTGTGGCCTTACATCTCTATCGTTCTGGATATCATGTTAGTGAATGTGCATATTCATGTGTAATATAATGTTGCATTTTGATTTTTCCACATTTCTGGAATTTACTATCCAGAAATTAAGTTATAGCTTGTATATTGTCTTGAATGATGATCAATTAGTGTGGATATTTTAATAATTTCCATGGTGGTTTTGACTCAGTGGCGGATCTAGACCAAAATTTCAGGGGTAACGTTACATAATTTTCACGGGTAACGTAATACAAAACACGTAAAAAATATTAAAAATACACTACGCCAAAAAAGTTGAGGGGTAACGGACGTTACCCCTGCTCCTTCTCTAGATCCGTCCCTGGGTTTTGTAGTATTAATTTATCATCGTAGAATGGTAATTCGTTTTCATAGTTCTTGAATTATTGTTCACAAATAGTGATGCACAGGTCAAGGTGATTAACACGATATAATACTTAACTAGCATCAATCAATCCGTTTGAAAAGTTTCCATAAATGAGTTAAATGGGTCGTGTTCGTGTTACACGATTTTAACTGTGTGCGAGTCTGGATTGATGTTTTTACAAAAAGAAATATATGAGTCGTGTTTGTAGGAAATAGGTTATTTTTTAATAAAATATATTAGGAAAATTATAATAACGAAACACTCGTTATTCGTTAGAAAAACAACTAATACAATACCGTATACAATAACGATTAAAAAAATAAAGTACAAATTTATGTGAATAAATGATTCTATCCAACGTGTTTGAAGAACTTCAACCACACCCCTTATTGCACGAACCTCCGCTGGAAGAATAAATAAATAGTTATTGATGGTTGTGGTTCAGGGTCGTGTTTGATACGGGTCCCTTAAAACAAATTTTGCGACTCTTCTTAGACGAACGCCTATGTCTTGCAGGATATAACAACCGGAACAAGATGTGTAGTGTCGGAGATGGCTCATGCGCCTGAGGTTACATCAGGTTAAGGTTTTTTCGATTTATATGACAAAAATAAAAAAAAATGAAGTTGGTGATGGTGAAAGTATTAAATGGTCCTCCTCTCTAAATTGTATAACACTTTTTTGACCGAAAAAAAATCTCTCTAGCGTCTGACTTCTTCTCTTCTCTATTTTACACATGGTTTTTCTTAAAAAGTGGATCATAAGTTTCTTTTTATACTCAAAACCAAAACTTGATATTTAATTTCTATTATTTAAAGACCATCTTATCACTCAAAACCAAAACTTGATATTTAATTTCTATTATTTAAAGACCATCTTATCAATTTTATGATTCAAATAAAACTTTTATTTGATTCATTACATTTCAATATTTAATTTTTATAAAATTATGAGCCACAATCAAAAGTTTCCTAATGATTCTTGAAAGTGTCAAAATAACACTTTATGACAAAGATTTTTTTTTACTATAGTCAACAAAGTTCGAAATATTTAATTCAATCACTCAACTTTAAGCATCGATATTTCATTCATCTTAGTTTCGATTTGAACGTGATTTGGTTCGTTTGTTAAATTCTCAAATCATAGAATACAAACTCATAAATAATTATCAACATAACTCATATATAAATACAATTATTTATTGTCCAATATATAATAAAATTTTTTTTTTATAAAGTAGGTGTTTTCTCATTGATAAAAAAAGGGTAAATTACATAAGGATGGTAGGTAGGCGGGCAACAAGCTGCGCCGCCACCCCTTTTTGAATAGAAAATCCCAATCTGCTAAAAACAAAACCCCGCCCTTGGGGGGTGGAAAAGTTGCTATGCACTACTCGCTGAACCCGAGCCAAAAACCGCACCGCCTCCGGTGCCAAGGAACCGAACGTGTCCAATATTAATGAAAATCAATTTCAATAATGGTTTTCCAACAATGTTTACATTAAACTGTTCAATTCATCAACCTAAAACATGTTAACAAGACACGATTGACAGCCCTAGTTTGAGAGAGATTGGCGAGGGATGGTGCATTATTATGCATGTGTGGCAAGTGGGTGGTTAGTTAGTTACTTGATAATATGTTTTGTTTTAACGGAAGTGGTGCAACCGGTGGAGCTCCGGATAACACTCTGGGCCAGCCTATACTGATTACCTATCTTACCTGGATTGGGGATCTCCCCAAGTGGATCCCCCACATGTGGTAAATATGACTCCGACCATAATCGAACCCTCAACCTCCACATAATCTCCACTTTAGCCCTCTTAGTTTTCATCAATTAAGCTAGGCTTTATGTTGACAAATTTAAAGTAGGATTCCTTGTGTTCACCGAACTCATCATCGTCTTTTTGCATCCACAAATTGGAATAAAAAAGTTGTTGGCGGACCAAAGTAAAAACAACGTGAGCAATTATAATACTTTTTCCCCCTATTTTCTCACCATTGTTTATTTTTGTATTTATTGATGTAGTTTGTTCATGAAAGAATTCTAAGAAAGAGCGGGACAATATTGGTAAATAATGTTTTTGTTAGACAAACTTTTGTTTATAGAGAGGTTGCAATGGAAAAGATAGAAAGCTCATAAACCATGACGATCGAAACCAAAAAAAAAAAATTCGGTTGATGTTGGCTAAGATCGTTATGGTACCCGTATGGTACGCGTATGCGTATGGTACCTATATAAACCATGATAATCGAAACAAAAAAAAAAAGCGTAATATTACCATAGTGAATTAGTGATATCTAAATGTGTATAGTTCCTTGATCACATCAAAACCTAACAAGAAAATATCTTGATAGGTATAATTATTAATCTAATGAAAGTGATCTTTTATGCAAATTGCATGTGTGTGGGATTATAAATATTAAAGCAAGTGTAGTTGGCGTTAATAGGGCTTTAAATCCCACTTTAGCGCCCCCCCCCCCCCTCCCACCCACACACACACCGCCCCATGGCCCTTAAAATCCCAAAACAAGGCTCATACGCTAAATTTTTAAAGCTACATTTTTGATGGTTTTCTTGGGTTTCGTGGCTAGCCAATAGAATGATGGGAAGGGACTACATATGGGCTTGTGAGGTTACAATCTAAAAAAAGAAAAAAAAAAAGAGTGGTTTTGCGGAACTCTCAAGATTCAAACTCAATCAAGCCCTAAACTTTAGCAACATAAGACAAAACCACTAAACTAACCTCTTTTGTTTCCACTTTCCATACGTAAATATATACTAGTGGGAATGCTCGCGCGTTGCAGCGGGTGTCCCTACTTATATTTGATTTAATTTAATTATAATGTCAATTACGAACCACAACCATTCCCGGTTTCTAATATCAATTGTGTGTTATAGTGGCTGGTATTAGAGGTTGGGTTGACCTGTTGACACGTTCAATGAAAAAGAGAATTGTAGAGACGTTCACCGTGTGACATGTTTCCCTTTTAACTAAATGCCTATAACAAATCAAACTTTTTTTGGACATGTTCTCTGTCTAACAACATATGTAATTAATCCTTTTATTTACCCATAATTTGTAACCGACGAATTTTAAGAATAATGAACAGGCCACAACAATTTTGGTAACACACCTACGATATCCTAGATGGTTCAGAACATAAGGGTTTTAAGTATGTATTTTGTTTGAAATTTTGTATATAGCACACTTTTACACATAAGTATAGCTAACACATACATCATCATTACATACAAAAATTCTTCATAAATCAACACATAACGTTGATGTGGGAAACAAACTGAATTGAGCTATAAGTTAATACATGAAGGGTGTGATTGTGCTTATAATGATATACCCTTGAACCATATATTAATATAAGATAACTTAGTAAGTGTTTAGTTAAACAAAAAAATATAAAGAGGGGTAGGAATGGAATTAAAAAATATATATAAATAGTGCACCGCATTTTTGTGTCATCGCATCCATAGAGGCCTGATTAGATGTCTTTTCTAATTTGCCACTTATGTGAAATCAAAACTAAATTATGACTATTTACCCAAAAAAAGAAAGGAAGGAAGAAAGCCGATGTAGTAAAAAGGTAATCTCACATACTCTTTTCTCCATCCGTGTGGTATCTGATTCATGTGGTGTTCCAGGTTCCATCAAAACCTATTATACGATAAAAGTAATTGCATAAAACCCAAATTATAAGTGTATCAAGTATTGTGTTTAATTTCTATAGCACCAATCAAACATAAGCCAGAAAGTACAACAAGATTATTAATTGCAGTCATCAAAGACATAGAGAGATTAAGATTATATAAACTGGAAATCACATAAATTAGAGAAATTGCGTTGGTCAAATACAAATGATAAAAGAACTTAAGTACTGTGAATAAAAATATGCTTCCAGCAATGATAAGGTCGTGCTTTCTACGGTGCTTTCGAATAAAAGATTATTTTTTGCACAAACAAGCTTACAACAAAAACATAGGTCCTTCATGCCTCCATAAAACATGCCTGCAAATAGTCCAACTATACTTGATGTACCCGAGTAGACAGTCGAAAGACTCAATTTTTGTTTGTGCCCAGGATCACTTTGACATCACCTCTTGAACCAAAACCATTCAACTGGTTCAATAGTTCCAACATGGTTCTTTGAGTTTCACATTCACCTCCCGAGTGTGCATCATACCAGCATAACCTTCATGCTTAGTCCCCATTTTCACAGAAGATTTAAAGAGGTCAGGGATAAATAGCGGGTCAAGTAACATGTAAGTTTCTATATAAAAATGAACAAAACAAATCATATGAGTAAATTCTACAAAACTACATCGTGCTTCTCAAAATGGTCCAATCATGCAATTACACTTTAAGTATGACAATGGTCTATTTAAGTATGAAGTTCCATATGCCCCTACTTGATAACTACTTTTTAACATTATAACAAACCATTTTGGCCAATTTCAAAAGCTTAAACTACCTGGTTGGATTGCTAATGTACCAAGTAATTTGTGTGCCACGTATGCATTAAATATACGCTTTTGTGGCTTTCAATCCCCCATTTAACTAATTTCCTTCTAAGTGGCTATTTTTTTATCTGACAACTCTGACCCGCTACTTAAAAAACACAACACTTATCAACTCATATATGAGCAAATGGGTCAAAATTTGCATCCTTAATTCAGAAACTTATACGACTTTGAGCATACCTCTTTGTACCTGTGCATCAATTTCATCAATAAAAACTATAGATGGAGAAAGATCATCCGCAAATCTAGATAGTTCTCTAACCAATTTAGGACCATCTCCAAGGTACTTTTGAATCAATTCACTTCTGACAACACGCAAGATAGTTGCTGACGTAGACTTTGACATTGCCTAAAAAACAAAACAAAAGATGTAAATACAAATAAAAAAAATATCTACACCAGGTTACAAAGATTATTGTTTGTTTTTTTTCCCTAAAACAAGTATAGCAAAATAAGATTGAAGAACTATATAAAAACGTAACTAAACGTCAAACAATAAAGATAATTAAAAGTTTACTTGAATCCTTGAATTTCTTGTATATTTACCATAATATACCAACACATACAACAACAAAAAATAAACAAAATCATTCAGGCATTCATAGTGTAAAAGGATTGGTAAACAATCAACAAGAATGATAATATATATTTTGTAAGGTTAACCTCTATGCAATTGTCAAGGTGTTTACAATCTGTTAGTCCCTTTCTTGAAACCGTTGTATCATTAAATATTGTATCAAAGATACTTCTTCCTACAAAATCATAATGTTGATTTAAGTTGCAACTAAGAGAACATATACATGTACATCCAAAGCCAACCGTATAAAATATAAAAATCATTTATTGTTCATCTTAAGTCCAATAAAACAATCTTTAAGAAAGGAAAAGATTAAAAAAAGAACTCAACACTATAATTGGATGTAGGGGCTTCTCGTTGGTACTGTTTGTACCTGATCCAGTAATACAGTTTCACCTCAAAACAACATACTCACATTTCAAGTTGAAAACGATGAACAAAACATTTTAAATGCAATTAAATACCATTATTTTTCAATTCATCCAAATTACACAAAGAATAAGAAAACGAACAAGACTAAAAACTTACATCATGATGTTGGTGTATTCGGCTGATGATTTTGTTCAACTGCCAGAAACGCAACTGACCAGATATCCTGAAAGCGAAACCCAAAGTAATTAAATGATTTGAGTTCCAATATACGTCAACATAATCTGATATACAAAGAAGACCATATATATTTTAAATCTTCAACCATTCTTACAATAACAAGTATAACACCATTTATTTATGTACAAAACATAAGTAAAATATGTGATATTAAGTTGGACCTAATTAATATGAATGAACATGTAAGATCAGTTAATTTAACAATCAAATAATAACAAACCAGATCTATTGATAATCTAACTGCTTATAAACATACCGAAACTCATCATGAACATGAATGTAAGCCCCAAACAAACCAAATCCGGTGATAATATTTCCTATTTTACCTATTATTTACCCCAAAACCTTAAATTGAATTTTTATATATAGAATAAAGATTGCATGCGATAGGTAAATCAGATCAATACTTCAACTGTATTTTTATATATAGAATAAAATTATTCATACCTATTAAATATGACATTGGCCATCCAAATTAGCTTCCGGTGAAGAAAGAGAAACGCGGTGGCGGAGACGGGGTGAGGGAGGCGGTGGGCGATGGCGGGTTAGGGTTCAATAAGAGCAAAGCCAGGGATGATGAAACTGAATGAAGCGTACACTGTTTGAAAGAAGCTTCTAGGGTATCAGAACATGAAAGTATTAAGAGTGATGATGAGGGCGGTGAGCATCAATGGTAAATTACTTCTCAGCGGGGTTCACTTTAAATGGAGGGAATTTGATTGGGGGATTAAGAATTGAATGAACAATTGATAACAGAAGTTTCATTGCTTGTAACGCAGGTTCTCTCAATCCATAAAAACCAGACTCGTAACCCATGCCAACATTTAATGGGGTGTTTATGATCAAGGTTTACATCTTCACAACCTTACGCTCATATTCATATAGCATTGAATTGACTATTGAAGTTCAGGCAATTGATCGATTCATTAGTATGCGATTAATGGTCCAAGTTAATGATATATTGCAGTGAATTAAGGGTCTTTCAATAGCATTGATTTGGAGCATTATAGGTTTCAAGAGATCATTAAGATGCATTATTATTTTGTACAATTGCTATCAAAGGTGGTACACAAGGGTATAAATGGAAGAAAGAGGGTAAAAATTTAGGGATTACACTTGAGACTCTTGAGATGCCATCTTAACTTTGCCAAGTTGGACATCTTTGCCCATTGCTCCCTCTTTATAATGTATTATAGATTAGACTGTGGGGTGTGGGAAGGGGAAAGGGTCGGGAAGGCTGACGTGGAGCTTTCCCCGAAGGGGAACACCGCCCCCCCCCGCTCCAGCTTCGGTGAACTCGGGGAATTCTTCCCGTTCTCCCCGTCCCATTTCCCAAAGCTTTTTTAACGTTAAATAGAGAGAGAGAGAGAGGGGTTTAAAGAGAGAGAGAGAGAGGTGTTTAAAGAGAGAGAGAGAGAGAGGTGTTTAAAGAGAGAGAGAGAGAGAGAGAAGCAGATCTGGTGCAGACAACGACGGCGGTGCAGACGACGACGGCGGTGGAGGTTGTTGCAGGGGGCGGACGACGGTGGCGGCGGTTGGTGCAGGGGGCGGTGGAGGTTGTTGCAGGGTGAATGAAGGATGATGAAGATGATGGGTGAGAGAGAGGAATGAGTGAGAGAATGGGTTTGTTTGTTTGTTTGTTTGTTTGTGTGTGTGTTGTGTTAACCGTTCAAATATATATTTTTTTTGTTTTTTTTTTGTTTTTTTTATTTAAATAATGAAAAGGGGAAGGGGGAAGGAGGGGAACCATTTCCCCTAGAAGGGGGAGGGGAAGGGGAAAATGACGTGACGATGATGTGGAGAAGGGGGAGGAAGGGGGAAAAGGAACCACACCCCATAGTCTTATAGATTATAGATAAAAAACAAACACGAAAAGACCAAAAGAAAGTGAAATTAGTGTCGCATCCACTGGTTGGCCACCAAACACCTCAACCAATCACAATAAAGTACTATTCATTCAAGTTTTTTTTATTTACAGTGAATAATGTGCAAGAAAATAACTGGGATGGCTTCCGGTTTTCATGAGTTTAGTTCAAACTCAAATTCCATTTCTTTAAAAATAAAAATTAACGGTGTTGACTTGTTTAACTTTGATACTGAGCCAAAGCTAACTAGATTGGGCTTGATTCCCTTGTTAAGGAGTCCTAGTATTAGTAGCTTAAAAAAAATGCATAAGTTAGAGAACAAACATCGCTCTATGAGTTTTAAAATTTTCTTAAAAACATTGAAGTTAGTATTTAATTTTCTTCTATAGCAAAAGCGTGTTTTAATCACCTACGTATTAGCAACGTCTCTATGTCTCAACCATTGCTGGACTTAACACGTATAAAATTTTTAGACGGAAACGCATAAATTTACCCTACGAAGTCAAAAAACGGCAGGGGTCAGGGAACCCCTTGGCTATAACTAAACTTTGTCGCTGTATGAGATAAGTATTACTCCCTCCGTCCCAATTTAAATGTCCTCCTTTCCTTTTTTGTTTGTCCCAAATTAAATGTTCCTTTCCAAAAATAGAAATGTAATTTCCAGTTTTGTCCATAAAAGATAAAACACAATCACAACTTTTGAAGGTATTATTGTCATTTTACCACATACAAACAAAAAATTTCTTAAAATGTGTGTTTTTGGAAGGGGTTCTAGGATTCATACACCCTATGACGTCACATTCTGGGGGTGTGACATCACATTTTGAGGTATGTGGCAGCCCCCTATTGGTAAATGATGTGGGCCAGGGTATATGAATCCTAAAGAGGGATGTATGAATCCTAATTACCTTTTGAAAGTGGGACATTTAAATTGGGACGGAGAGAGTACTAATAATCCTTTTCTCATAATTGTCTTCTCGATTCTCATTGACGTGATGGTCATCTTGAAAAGTCATCATATGTCTCTCATGAGTCTCATATAATGGATGGATGGCTAATATTAGGGGTGGCAAAATGGGTAGGTTGGGTTGGTTTGGGTGTTGGGTTAGGATGGGTGTGAGTTAAGATGGGTAAATTAAAAAAATAGGTTATGATGGGTTGGGTCAGGATGGGTTTGGGCATGAATGGTTTGGATTAGGATAAGCTCACATCAAAATATCTTAAAATAACAATAAAAAATTAAAAAGTAAAAAAAAAAAAAACAAATTTAAAATAAAAAACAAAAATAAATTTAAAAATAAAATCTTAAGGGATCCGAAATATTTAATTTCGAACCGAGCCGGTTAACAACCCGGACTGTTTCGACCCGACTGACCCGTTATCGATCTGGACCGGCGCCGTTAACGACCCGGACTATTTCGACCCGACTGGACCCGTTAGCGACCCGAACCATTTCGACCTGACCGTTTCGACCCGGTCAGACACGTTAGTGACCGGAATCGCTTCAACCCGGCCGGGCCCGTTTGCAATCCAGACCGTTTCGACCCGATCTGGCTCGTCAACGACCGCGCCCGTTAGCGACCCGGACCATTTCGAACCGGCCAGGCCCGGTAGCCACCCGGACCGTTTCGACCCAGCCGGGCCCGGTAGCGACACGGATTGTTTCGACCATACCGGGCCCGGAAACGACCCAGACCATTTCAGCCTGACCCGTCCCGTAGCGACCCAACTGTTTCGTTCCAGCCGTAGCCGGTAGCGACCCGGACCGTTTTGACCCGATCGGGCCCGGTAACGACCCTGACCGCTTCAACCTGACTCGTCCCGTACTGACCCGGACCATTTCGACCGGACCGGGCTCGGTAGCGACCCGGACCGTTTAGACCCGACCGGGCACGGTAACAACCCAAACTATTTCAACCTGACCCGTCCCGTAGCGACCCGGACTGTTTCAACCCAGCCGGGCCCGGTAGCGACCCGGACCGTTTCTACCCGACCGGGCCCGGTAACGACTCAGACCGTTTCAACCTGACTCGTCCCGTAGTAAACCGGACTGTTTCGACCGGACCGGGTCCTGTGGCGACCCAGACCGTTTCAACCTGACTCGTCCCGTACTGACCCGGACCATTTCGACCGGACCGGGCCCGGTAGCGACCCGGACCGTTTAGACCCGACCGGGCCCGGTAACGAACCAAACCATTTCAACCTGACCCGTCCCGTAGCGACCCGGACTGTTTCGACCCAGCCGGGCCCGGTAGCGACCCGGACCGTTTCTACCCGAGCAGGCCCGGTAACGACCAGGACCGTTTCAACCTGACTCGTCCCGTAGTGAACCGGACTGTTTCGACCGGACCGGGCCCTGTAACAACCCAGACCGTTTCAACCTGACTCGTCTCGTACTGACCCGGACCATTTCGACCGGACTGCGCCCGGACCGTTTAGACCCGACCGGGCCCGGTAACGACCCAAACCATTTCAACCTGACCCGTCCCGTAGCGACCCGGACTGTTTCGACCCAGCCGGGCCCGGTAGCGACCCGGACCGTTTCTACCCGACCAGGCCCGGTAACGACCAGGACCGTTTCAACCTGACTCGTCCCGTAGTGAACCGGACTGTTTCGACCGGACCGGGCCCTGTGGCGACCCGGACCGTATCTACCCGACCGGGCCCGGTAACGACTCAGACCGTTTCAACCTGACCCGTCCTGTAGTGACCCGAACTGTTTCGACCCGACCGGACCCGGTAACCCGGATCGTTTCGACCTGACCGGTGTAACAACCCGACCAGGAGGGGGCTGGACGTTACGACAGTTTGGTAACAGACTTGCACAACGGAAGCAACGATAACAAATATTTAGTATTTTTACAATTTCTAATTCAAAAATATAAATACATAACTAAAATAAATAGTCTAATACTTAAGCAGGGACGAAACGCGGCGGTCGTCGAAGCAGTTAACGGGTTGTTATCCACTAGCCAATCCGATCTCTACACGTCCACTACTCTAGAAGCTCTAATCCGCGATGCTTATAACTCATTCTTCTATCCCGATAATCTCTATTCCACCAAGCAAACATATACCTCGCGTTCACGATCATCCAAATGCTGTACCTGAACACATGCTTAAAAGAGAGTTGGGTCAGCAATTACGCTGGTGAGTCCGTATAAGAAGTAAAGTGGATCCAAAACAAGTTTATCAGTTCGAAACCAGTTTACACAGTTTAACATAATTCAACACACGTGATGCACAAGCGACACCTCAACCCTAAACGAAGAATCAATAACTGCCATATTGATCCAGTGGCAAAATATATGCCGCAATGGTCTTAAAACCTTAGTGGAGGGTTTCCCGGGCCCCTAAGTCCCGGGTCCACCATGCGTGGGGGATTCCCCAAGTAGTACTACCCATATATTAAGTGGCTTATCTCTAAGTTAATGAGTGTCAGTTTTATCCGGCAGTCTGTATCTTGTCACATCAAACAGGTTACACAAAACAGTTTACACACACAAGCATGTATTCACCCCCAAAACGTTTATAAAACAGAAAAAGGGGAAGTATACGAACTCACCTTGTCGGCGTATCACGTCACATAACATTCCAAGTCAAGAGCCCACCTATCAACCGCGTGCAAGGTCCTACTAACATTGCAAACATAAGTGTATGTAACCGAATGCCGTGGTTACACGTGTGGACGAGCTAGGACCCTAAGTTATTGTTACTTTATTGTAATCGTTCGAGACTTATTGTTTAAAAGTCACATATTCATCTTATGGTATTGGGCTATTAAAGTCTCATGTGTATCCAAGAGTCCAAATCTATATATGTATGTATGTTTATTTATTTGTCTTGCCTATTGTCCGTGGTTCGAATCTTATAAATCGTCCATCATCCCAATCCACCAAATGTCAAAGTTGTTGGTCATAATCTCCCATGTCCAAATTGTATAATAGTCAATCTTATTCATGTCCGCATTGCAAGCAATATCTAGTAATCTACAATGTTATTGTCTATATGTCCTGACATCCGCATATATATTGTGTTTCAATTGTTCCTCACAGCTATATATGTCATATTTCGAGTGATTAACAGATCCAAAAGTAACATTCAATGTTTTATTATGTGTATGCTTACTTCCTAATTCATACAGTACTTGTATTACAAATATGGTTCTGCTATTTATGTTTAACTTGAGTGGTCTGGTCGGCTATTGAACCAGTCTCACACGTGCACACACGATCATAATACTAAGTCTAATATACAATCCGAGTTCTCGTTTCATACCTTCCGAATCCTCTAGTTGACTGGGTTGACCCGTCACCCATCTTGACCGAGGGTTGACCATATTTGAACTCTGTTGACCCGTCAACTCTTGACCATCTTCCTCCTCGTGACCACTATATAGACTACCATAACTTGCACCCTTACCGTCTCTTGTAACCACTACAGATCCTATGTCCAACTAACACCTCAGCAACTCATAACCAAAACCATCTTCATTATCTCCCACTCTCACCTCGTTACAATACCAAAGACACCATCATCAATCGGTCACCACTATCACTCGATACTTCAACAGTAGGCGCATCAACACAACTATTACAAGCTATTGTCAAGGGTGAAAAAGGGTTAATAAGTCACCTCTGTTCGACGATAATGACGCAGGCACCGCCGTTGTTCCCGTGAACTACCCCCGTCTCATCCTCTTCCTTCTACCAGTAGCCCTCTCTCTACCGGTCTCTCCCTCTCTGCAGGTCTCTAGGTTCTCTCTCTCTAGATCAGATCTGTACCTCTCTCTCTCACAATAATCTTTCTGAATAAGAGCCGGGTGTGTGTTGGTTCATTAAGGAAGGAAAAGGTGGGGTTTGGAGTTGATTCACCGGAGTGATGGCCGGAGCTCCGCCTTGAAGGGTGGCAGGAGCCACGGCTCCTCTCTTCTCTCTCTCCATCATATGCATTTGTGTGTGTATTGTTTTGAAAGGAAAAGGGATGAGCAGGGGTGGGTTTTAATAATATGTGAGAGTAAGGTATAGGTGTGTTGTGTTGGTTTAAATAAAAGGGTGCCATGGGGCACATGGCACTCATGCCATGTGTCCCATGGGTGACTAATCACCATATACACAGGTCGGGTTTGTTATCGGGTGTCGGTTCGGTCACGTAACGTGTATAATATTATTCCCTCTCGTCAAAATAATTATCCAACTCGCCGGCTCGGCTTCGTATTTGCTTATACGTTCTAATAATATTATATATTTATTTGTTATAATACTTTTAAACACGAAAAATTTTGGGCCTAGTGACCGTACTGTCACATTCTCCCCCCGTTACTGGAATTCCGTCCCCGGAATTCTTTTCGGGTTATCCATCAGACGTATCTAGTATATCCCATACTTAGATACAATATTTAGGTTTACATGTCCATGCGTACATAATTATTTTATTAACCAAATCGTAATTTTGGTGGTTGCACACCAAGCCTCACGCTATTTTAAAACAGATGTTTCATTCATTTGCCAAGTTACGGTTGGTTCTTGGTTCGATTCTCAGTTTTATTTTCGATGCATCATTGGTGTTTATATATAGGGTGTACCGCAGCCAACCCACCACACTAATGATGCCCCAAAAATATACCGAAAATCTTACCTATGTCTAGATGAGATTTTTTTTTTTTTTTTTTTTTTTTTTACATTTTTAGATGTTAAAGGGTGGAAAGACTGTGCAATGATATGGTTCTTATGGTTGTGTTAGTTCGGAATTCCTATATGTGTGCTCCACTAATTATTAGTCCTTAATAATCTTGTTTTGTGTAAGTTAAACACTATAATGTAGTCTTATGCTCGTTAAGACAGATCACGCCTTCTAGTTTTTGTACTTACATGAGGTCTATTTTCTAAACTTCCTTGTCCATAAACTTTGGTTTGTACTCACATTATGGGTGTTTGCTTACGATATTTTAGTGTTATAAGATATGAGGTGTGGTACTATGCTAAGAGTGCGTCTATTCAATATAATCTTCTATACTCAGAAAGGGTGATCTTAATCATGCGAGTAATTTTGTGACATTCCTTAGGATTTATCTTACCAAATAGATTGTAAACTATAGCGATTTAATCTTGTCTTAGTAGTATTGACCTATTCGTGACGCATCTTATGTATGGTTGTCGTTGTATTTAGGTTTCCTCCCCCCGTTAGAGCCTACCATATATAATTCTACTATGTTTCTTACGGATATCTCTTCACTATGGTAAAGGTTATAAGGTAAATCCGGATATTCTGTTACTAATCTAAAGATCCTATAGGGCGTTAAAGTAGTAGGACATGTATAAAACCTTAAGCATACCTCAAGCGACTTTTAATCCTAGTTCCTTTTGGCGCCTACCGTATGGTCATGTTGGTTGAAAATTCTTGAACTTAAGTTACCGCCCTTCCGATCGATATCTTGTAATCCTTAAATCCTATTATGCGGTTGCAAATCCTGTATACTATACTAAAATTTATTTAATCCCATATAAATTTAGATCCGAATGGAGTATCCTAGCAATCACCGGTCTAGTTTCTTATCTTAGATATACCTTATATCGCAAACGTTTAACCTATACATATGTGCGATCTATATAATATTTGAACCATAATAATTATTTGGTTGAATGTCGAAACTTATCGGACTATACATTTGCTAAGATTGATCGAAGTTCACCTTAGTATTTTGGATTCTTTCAGTTTTGCGGCGTCAAGTTTTTGGCAAGGTACCTGATTCTCATGGTTAGTTCACATCTTAGTCATAAAAAGTTAGTAAAACATAATACTATTAATCATATTACGCACATATAGGTACTACTATAGTCATGGAAATATATACATACATATATATAATCGTAACACGCAAGTCGTACCAAGTATGTCTAGTTCCAAACTTTTACTATCGTCATACCAGTGTACCATATATTTGTTTACGACTTTAACATGGTTCGTTTCCTTACAAAAGTCTATGGTCATAATTATAACTTCAACATAGTCCATTTTTCCTTATTTAAGTTCATCGTCATCCTAGTTACTACCTAAAACCTCGGCGACTCTTCGGATTTCTTAGAACTTTCGCGTGCCTGTAAATTCACGATTACGTGATATCAAGTGTAATCGTTAATTTACCTCACAAGATTGTCCTAATAATTTCCGTCGTAGTCATTATTCTCGTATCACACATAGTCCGTATACTAGTCATACTGGTGCCAAGTCTCTGTAAGCATTCTAGTGTTCAGGTACTCAAGTTTTAACTTATTTCGTTTCTTGTTCTGGTCAGTCTTAAGTGATTTCAAGGCATTCCCTAGCTAGGTAGTCTTAGAGTCTTAAACGCTAAGTTCTCTAAGTTGTCCTGGTGTAGCATAGGATATCTGGAGATATCCTATTCCGGTACATCCGTTGCTCTGATACCAACTGTAACAACCCGACCAGGAGGGGGCTGGACGTTACGACAGTTTGGTAACAGACTTGCACAACGGAAGCAACGATAACAAATATTTAGTATTTTTACAATTTCTAATTCAAAAATATAAATACATAACTAAAATAAATAGTCTAATACTTAAGCAGGGACGAAACGCGGCGGTCGTCGAAGCAGTTAACGGGTTGTTATCCACTAGCCAATCCGATCTCTACACGTCCACTACTCTAGAAGCTCTAATCCGCGATGCTTATAACTCATTCTTCTATCCCGATAATCTCTATTCCACCAAGCAAACATATACCTCGCGTTCACGATCATCCAAATGCTGTACCTGAACACATGCTTAAAAGAGAGTTGGGTCAGCAATTACGCTGGTGAGTCCGTATAAGAAGTAAAGTGGATCCAAAACAAGTTTATCAGTTCGAAACCAGTTTACACAGTTTAACATAATTCAACACACGTGATGCACAAGCGACACCTCAACCCTAAACGAAGAATCAATAACTGCCATATTGATCCAGTGGCAAAATATATGCCGCAATGGTCTTAAAACCTTAGTGGAGGGTTTCCCGGGCCCCTAAGTCCCGGGTCCACCATGCGTGGGGGATTCCCCAAGTAGTACTACCCATATATTAAGTGGCTTATCTCTAAGTTAATGAGTGTCAGTTTTATCCGGCAGTCTGTATCTTGTCACATCAAACAGGTTACACAAAACAGTTTACACACACAAGCATGTATTCACCCCCAAAACGTTTATAAAACAGAAAAAGGGGAAGTATACGAACTCACCTTGTCGGCGTATCACGTCACATAACATTCCAAGTCAAGAGCCCACCTATCAACCGCGTGCAAGGTCCTACTAACATTGCAAACATAAGTGTATGTAACCGAATGCCGTGGTTACACGTGTGGACGAGCTAGGACCCTAAGTTATTGTTACTTTATTGTAATCGTTCGAGACTTATTGTTTAAAAGTCACATATTCATCTTATGGTATTGGGCTATTAAAGTCTCATGTGTATCCAAGAGTCCAAATCTATATATGTATGTATGTTTATTTATTTGTCTTGCCTATTGTCCGTGGTTCGAATCTTATAAATCGTCCATCATCCCAATCCACCAAATGTCAAAGTTGTTGGTCATAATCTCCCATGTCCAAATTGTATAATAGTCAATCTTATTCATGTCCGCATTACAAGCAATATCTAGTAATCTACAATGTTATTGTCTATATGTCCTGACATCCGCATATATATTGTGTTTCAATTGTTCCTCACAGCTATATATGTCATATTTCGAGTGATTAACAGATCCAAAAGTAACATTCAATGTTTTATTATGTGTATGCTTACTTCCTAATTCATACAGTACTTGTGTAAGACCCTAATCCGTAAACATGAGATTTGTCATTTAAATTTCCGAGTTTAGGCCTTAACTAAAAAACACTCCCGATTAAAACTTTGGTAACTACAAAAACATAACTCAATGAATCCCACCAATTTTTGTTTTACATTTTATCTACTAAAACTTGTATTGTAGTTTGTGTTTTAAACGGGATGGTCTATTGCGGAAGCCTTTTAAGTGTTCGGGTGTGCTCGGTTCTTCTCGTGACTTGATCCTCACTCCTGAACATCCAATGAATATATACCTAGCACCATTTCATAAGAATGGTTAGTGGGATTGATAATAATGCATTTAGATTGGTGGAAGCGTCGAAACACGTTAAAACGAAACAATCAATTTTGAATGAAAAACGAAAATTTAGGAGTTTACACGCGCCGTAAGCTACGGCTCTTACCGTATCTTACGGTCTGGGGCTACGGCTCTGGAGCTTGTTTTTAGCTTTAGCCTTCATTTCCTTGCTTGTTTTCCCCCGATCTTTGGGTGTTTTTAAATCATGTTCAAGCCTCTTCTTAAAGGCATTTGGGGACTTGTTTAATAGGACTTAATGAGTTATTTGAAAGCTTCTAAGCCCTCTCGGACTTAGTTTGATTACAATCCCATGATTTAACTATGGTTTTAGACATACTTGGCGCCAAGGCGCGCATTAAGCTTAGTTGGAATAATACTTACCGAATTGGCCTTCACACCTCTTAGGGGTTGTTTTCGAATTGAATTCACTTTGCCCAAAGGCTTTTATCTAACTACGGACTTACCGGATGGTGTTGACCCATACCTTGCATCCATTGTGATTACTTAGGCATCGAGTGCCCAATTTCCGAGTGTTCTCCTGCATACATTCTAGATTGAACACATTAGTCTCTTGAGACTCAATGGTGATACATTTACCATTGGACCCGTTAACCATGAGATTCCTAAAGCTTAAAATACCGGCTTTGAATGTCGGGTTCGAATGATGAGAAAATCACCATTTGACCCATTAAGGCTAACACTATGCTATCCAAGCTTTTATCTATGATTCAAGTGACAACAACACTTGACCCGTTTACCAAAATGTCTAACTACTTCATTCCATTGATTTCATTTATTCATTGTAATTAAGACATCATTTTTCACATATCCTTACTAATTGACCCGTTTGATGGATTTCACCATTCGGTCACATCTTATTGTTTGATTTAATACCATAAATCTTATTTTGATACGAGTTCACATAAATCGACCCAATTAAGGGATTTCACCTCTTTGGGGTTTACCTTTATTACCCACATAAGATTAAAACCAATGTATACAACACTTAAGCCATATTTATAATCTAATAATGTAAGTAAAACTTACCTTGTATTCACCTCATTTCCTTGCACTTAACGCTTGTATTCGCTTGACCCGTTTGCTTGTTGATCCATCCTTTCCAAGCTTGCACCTAGCTTGACAAGATCAACCTTCACTATACTCATAAGATTGATCAAGTTAGTCATTATTTCCAATAACTAACACATCTCATGAGTTTATTCACACCATTTCATCTAGGTTTGAGTTTGGGTCAGTTTGACTCCTAAAAGGCAAACTGTCCATAAACATATTCATGTAAACTAGCTTAGGCAATGATGCACACAAGTACTAAGCTTTCATTCCATATACCGATCTCATCCTAAACAACATTTAGTGTTAAGGAATTGGGTATCTATACAATCACATGTGTTAAATTTATAAAACACCTTATTTTCACTGCTGCACTTTTTGCGCAGCAGCTGTTCGGGTTGCTTTTACCCCTTCTAAACCCCATAATCTGATTTCGACTTTCAAATAAGAAATGTGCTACGTTCAAAGAGCTTTCTAGCCATATAAAGAACGCCTACTAACGATTTTTCTATGATTTTATATGAACATTTGAAGATCAGGTCAGAAACATATTATGTGCAGCGATTTCGTTTTCAGCTGCTGTAATTGCCCATTTTGACCCATTTAAATTCCGAATTAGTTGAACATGTTCAAAGATGGATTGTGCTTCGTTCAAAGACCTTTCCAGGCGTATAAAGAACACCTCCTAACGATTTTTCTATGATTTTATATGAATATTTTAAGATCAGGTCAGAAACATATTTTTAATCAAACAGCTTTGCTGTCAAAACAGAAATGTCAACTTTACATGCTGTTTTGACCTACTAAAACTCAGAATTAGCTTGTCATGACTAAATATGAAATGTAATATGTGCAACAAGCTTTTCAACGATATAATGCTCGTCTTCTAACTCCTAATAACGAATGAGATATGGCCTCTACAAGATGATCACCTAGGGCTGTCAAGAGTGACGAATTTTACACTATTTGACCCAATTCAAGTTCATGTAAGCATTTTATCAAACACTTCATGTGCACCCTTTTTGCAAGTGAATTCTAATCCTTATGGACTTCTCAAACTTTACCATTTGTTTGATTAATCATCATTACAAGTTCAATTTATCAATTTGCACATCTATATGACAAGTTAACACATACTAGTACAAGGATTCTTCATATACATGTGTAGTTCAACATTTGTGTTAAACCCACTACATACACCTTCAAGTATCATCCTAATCCATATGAATCGTACAATACATAACTTTTTATCATGTTTTATAGTTCCTTTGGTGTCTACAAACATATAGAAACCTATAGAAACTCATAAATCACGTTTTTGTAAGAACCCTAGAATCATCCTCTTCCATAATCCAAGGATTTTGATGAATCAAAAGAGTTGTAGAGTTACCTTAGGATGGATAGAACACTAGATGATCATAATTTCCATCATGCATTGACAAGAGCTCTTGATTTTTGCAAGATTTTGGGGTTGAATTGAAATTGTTCTTAAGTGTGTGTTTTTGTGTGTGTTTTTGTCGACCTGAAGTGTGTGTCAACACACACACGTTTTCACTTTAACCCCCTTCAATACAACTTTGTTCAATTGCCACATTTAGTCCCCCAAGTTCCAACTTCTATGTTTACTAGATTAAAGGACTATCTAGGTTAGTCTCTTATATTGGGTTTTAGGCCAATTTAGATGATAAAAACTAACGGGGTAACATTCCTATTATAACACAAGTCCCCGTTTATTAGCTGACGGAGTGCTCGCTCTTACATTTAATTCGTTTTGGTATTTGTTAATCATGCCAAATGGCATAATTAAGCAAAACTTATTTTTGGGGTGTTACAAGTCTACCCCCCTTAAAGTGGTTTCGTCCTCGAAACCTTTCTCTTGTAGTTTATTTGGTCAAACCCAAGAACTTTAGTTCCCTATATTGAATTGAGCACCGCTCGTTCTTTTTTCATCTTAAGCCTTACGATTATTAAATACTATATCTCTAGGGCTGTCGTCCGTTTACTCGGCTTTATTAACTTTTGATTATTGTATGAAAAGCCTTAGTTTTCATAACGTAACTTGAGTTACACTACTCTTTTGGTTAACTGGATGTAACATCTACATACATACCCCTATCGGGTATTTGCTACTTATGTATTCCTCATAGACCCGCCTTAGAACCGTAGACTATCCCCCATCTACTATTATCCCGAAGGATGTACTAGTTTAAGGGTCTGTTCTATCATGCACCTTAGGGCATCTACTGTGTTACTCAATTGTAGTAAGCATACGTATACATGCCTATGCATCTATTAACAATAAGTTGGTTTCCAAGACTAACCCGGCTTTATAATATGGCCATTTTCTAATCCCTTGGATCTATTTATTGGGTTCCACCTACCCTTCGTGATTGTTGTGAAAATCGTTACCAATTCCCACACCTTGCCCAGCCGGTTTGCTAGGCTCATATATTCCAAGTATGTTAATCTAAGGTATGATCCATTATGGTTCACCCTGCTTTTAACCTCACACCAAGTAAGTTATCCGGTTTACTATGCTTGGGCTTTCCCCACAACATATCTAATTCGTGTCCGTTAAATTGAATTTGGGTTTTCCCCAAGTTCCTGTTTTGCTAAGTCGATTGGTGGTCATTGCCCCAACCGACCCGTTTAAAGACTTTTGAGTTTTCAGAGTTCAAATCATGTATTTATTTAGAATGATTATTTTCTAAAATCGTTTTTCTGATTTACCGATCTCAATATAAGTTGAGGTCGGTTTTCTTTTCATAATAAAACGGTATCGATTTGACAAATTTGACATTTCAACAGATTGTACTGGCTAATCTCCCATTATCATGGTTTGCATTATTTTCATCATAATTCCTAGGGTTGAATGCTTTACTGATTTACCACGGCCCAAGTCCGCTGCTTATGTCATAAATCCGAAGATTTATGACTTACTGATTTATCACGACCCAAGTTTGTTGTTTTTGTCATTAATCCGAATTTTTATGACTTACTGATTTATCACGGCCCAAGTCCGTTGTTTTTGTCATTAATCCGAAGATTTATGACTTACTGATTTATCACGACCCGAGTCCGCTGTTTTTGTCATTAATCCGAAGATTTATGACTTACTGATTTATCACGGCCCAAGTCCGCTGTTTTTGTCATTAATCCAAAGATTTATGACTTACTGATTTATCACGGCCCGAGTCCGCTGTTTTTGTCATTAATCCGAAGATTTATGACTTACTGATTTATCACGGCCCAAGTCCGCTGTTTTTGTCATTAATCCGAAGATTTATGACTTATTGATTTATCACGGCCCAAGTCCGATGTTTGTGTTTTCTCAACCAAAACCGTAGTTATGGTTAATGTTCTGGAACAACACCTCGGGCTCTACAACCTTACGAGTCGCCTATACCTTGGTTTTACATGTCCCTTTGTCAATCATGGCCCTCTAGACCATATTTGACTAATCCCTGATTTTCCCCGACACCTCACACTTACTTAGTCCTTGCTACATATGTTGTATATGTATCAATTGTAAGAAACCCACAGTATCATATGTTTAACACTTACCTGGCCAGGGTAAGCAATCCGCATATGGTACACATGGACTTGTTAGAATTGGTACATCACATCCTATGTAAGCAAAGCTTCAGCTGATGCTTGTGTCCCTTATTTTATTTGGTAAAAACCATTTCTTGATATTTAGTTAACATCGGGTTTCACCTGTATCTGTTAAGTACAACAATGTGTTTCATTTTATAAAACTTTGCGTGATTACATTTATTGATGTGACCACTATGTGTTTCCGACATTCTTTTGTTTTAACCAATGGTTTGGATGATTATTCCCATCCCAGTTTCTATGGTTAGGTTACCCGTGTGCATCGGTTACTCACTACTGTGAATAATGCACAATATCAACTTAGTTTCTCTTGAGATGTTATCCTGGATGAATATGTCATCCAGTTTTTTTTCCAAGTCTCATGACTACGTGTGCAACTACATTCATCATGTGAAAGTTGCATACTACTATGCATAATGTGATTTAGAGCGTGTACCTGATTGATACTTGTCCTTATGCATCTTTATTGTTTCCTAACCGTTACTCCAATGCTGTTTGATTTAGGTCCTTAGTGAGCATGCTCTCAGTCATGCTCCGAACCCTTCACCACCATATTGGGTGAATAATTCAATCTCATCCTTGTTAGATGCAGTGATCTTACCCCTGCCACATTTACAATTGATTAGCAACATGTTAACTTGTTGTTTGTAAGCATCATTGTAATCTAATTACAATTATACTTGTTACACAAGTATTTCGTTGTCCGATTTAGTCCTTGGCTAGGCCTTATGCTACCTAACCGTTTCTTTTACAAGGTATTTTTTTTGAGATAACGTGTAACTTCACGATATCCTTAATCTTTACCTATAACAATCTCCGATCAAATTAGATTGTTATTACGAATGTTACTTACCGGATTCCACGATCAAGCCCCGAACCGAACACCCTTCAACACATTGAGCACACAGTTTGAGTCCAAGTATCCTTCCCGACACTTGGATCCCTCAAACCAATGGCTCTGATACCACTTGTAAGACCCTAATCCGTAAACATGAGATTTGTCATTTAAATTTCCGAGTTTAGGCCTTAACTAAAAAACACTCCCGATTAAAACTTTGGTAACTACAAAAACATAACTCAATGAATCCCACCAATTTTTGTTTTACATTTTATCTACTAAAACTTGTATTGTAGTTTGTGTTTTAAACGGGATGGTCTATTGCGGAAGCCTTTTAAGTGTTCGGGTGTGCTCGGTTCTTCTCGTGACTTGATCCTCACTCCTGAACATCCAATGAATATATACCTAGCACCATTTCATAAGAATGGTTAGTGGGATTGATAATAATGCATTTAGATTGGTGGAAGCGTCGAAACACGTTAAAACGAAACAATCAATTTTGAATGAAAAACGAAAATTTAGGAGTTTACACGCGCCGTAAGCTACGGCTCTTACCGTATCTTACGGTCTGGGGCTACGGCTCTGGAGCTTGTTTTTAGCTTTAGCCTTCATTTCCTTGCTTGTTTTCCCCCGATCTTTGGGTGTTTTTAAATCATGTTCAAGCCTCTTCTTAAAGGCATTTGGGGACTTGTTTAATAGGACTTAATGAGTTATTTGAAAGCTTCTAAGCCCTCTCGGACTTAGTTTGATTACAATCCCATGATTTAACTATGGTTTTAGACATACTTGGCGCCAAGGCGCGCATTAAGCTTAGTTGGAATAATACTTACCGAATTGGCCTTCACACCTCTTAGGGGTTGTTTTCGAATTGAATTCACTTTGCCCAAAGGCTTTTATCTAACTACGGACTTACCGGATGGTGTTGACCCATACCTTGCATCCATTGTGATTACTTAGGCATCGAGTGCCCAATTTCCGAGTGTTCTCCTGCATACATTCTAGATTGAACACATTAGTCTCTTGAGACTCAATGGTGATACATTTACCATTGGACCCGTTAACCATGAGATTCCTAAAGCTTAAAATACCGGCTTTGAATGTCGGGTTCGAATGATGAGAAAATCACCATTTGACCCATTAAGGCTAACACTATGCTATCCAAGCTTTTATCTATGATTCAAGTGACAACAACACTTGACCCGTTTACCAAAATGTCTAACTACTTCATTCCATTGATTTCATTTATTCATTGTAATTAAGACATCATTTTTCACATATCCTTACTAATTGACCCGTTTGATGGATTTCACCATTCGGTCACATCTTATTGTTTGATTTAATACCATAAATCTTATTTTGATACGAGTTCACATAAATCGACCCAATTAAGGGATTTCACCTCTTTGGGGTTTACCTTTATTACCCACATAAGATTAAAACCAATGTATACAACACTTAAGCCATATTTATAATCTAATAATGTAAGTAAAACTTACCTTGTATTCACCTCATTTCCTTGCACTTAACGCTTGTATTCGCTTGACCCGTTTGCTTGTTGATCCATCCTTTCCAAGCTTGCACCTAGCTTGACAAGATCAACCTTCACTATACTCATAAGATTGATCAAGTTAGTCATTATTTCCAATAACTAACACATCTCATGAGTTTATTCACACCATTTCATCTAGGTTTGAGTTTGGGTCAGTTTGACTCCTAAAAGGCAAACTGTCCATAAACATATTCATGTAAACTAGCTTAGGCAATGATGCACACAAGTACTAAGCTTTCATTCCATATACCGATCTCATCCTAAACAACATTTAGTGTTAAGGAATTGGGTATCTATACAATCACATGTGTTAAATTTATAAAACACCTTATTTTCACTGCTGCACTTTTTGCGCAGCAGCTGTTCGGGTTGCTTTTACCCCTTCTAAACCCCATAATCTGATTTCGACTTTCAAATAAGAAATGTGCTACGTTCAAAGAGCTTTCTAGCCATATAAAGAACGCCTACTAACGATTTTTCTATGATTTTATATGAACATTTGAAGATCAGGTCAGAAACATATTATGTGCAGCGATTTCGTTTTCAGCTGCTGTAATTGCCCATTTTGACCCATTTAAATTCCGAATTAGTTGAACATGTTCAAAGATGGATTGTGCTTCGTTCAAAGACCTTTCCAGGCGTATAAAGAACACCTCCTAACGATTTTTCTATGATTTTATATGAATATTTTAAGATCAGGTCAGAAACATATTTTTAATCAAACAGCTTTGCTGTCAAAACAGAAATGTCAACTTTACATGCTGTTTTGACCTACTAAAACTCAGAATTAGCTTGTCATGACTAAATATGAAATGTAATATGTGCAACAAGCTTTTCAACGATATAATGCTCGTCTTCTAACTCCTAATAACGAATGAGATATGGCCTCTACAAGATGATCACCTAGAGCTGTCAAGAGTGACGAATTTTACACTATTTGACCCAATTCAAGTTCATGTAAGCATTTTATCAAACACTTCATGTGCACCCTTTTTGCAAGTGAATTCTAATCCTTATGGACTTCTCAAACTTTACCATTTGTTTGATTAATCATCATTACAAGTTCAATTTATCAATTTGCACATCTATATGACAAGTTAACACATACTAGTACAAGGATTCTTCATATACATGTGTAGTTCAACATTTGTGTTAAACCCACTACATACACCTTCAAGTATCATCCTAATCCATATGAATCGTACAATACATAACTTTTTATCATGTTTTATAGTTCCTTTGGTGTCTACAAACATATAGAAACCTATAGAAACTCATAAATCACGTTTTTGTAAGAACCCTAGAATCATCCTCTTCCATAATCCAAGGATTTTGATGAATCAAAAGAGTTGTAGAGTTACCTTAGGATGGATAGAACACTAGATGATCATAATTTCCATCATGCATTGACAAGAGCTCTTGATTTTTGCAAGATTTTGGGGTTGAATTGAAATTGTTCTTAAGTGTGTGTTTTTGTGTGTGTTTTTGTCGACCTGAAGTGTGTGTCAACACACACACGTTTTCACTTTAACCCCCTTCAATACAACTTTGTTCAATTGCCACATTTAGTCCCCCAAGTTCCAACTTCTATGTTTACTAGATTAAAGGACTATCTAGGTTAGTCTCTTATATTGGGTTTTAGGCCAATTTAGATGATAAAAACTAACGGGGTAACATTCCTATTATAACACAAGTCCCCGTTTATTAGCTGACGGAGTGCTCGCTCTTACATTTAATTCGTTTTGGTATTTGTTAATCATGCCAAATGGCATAATTAAGCAAAACTTATTTTTGGGGTGTTACAACTTGTATTACAAATATGGTTCTGCTATTTATGTTTAACTTGAGTGGTCTGGTCGGCTATTGAACCAGTCTCACACGTGCACACACGATCATAATACTAAGTCTAATATACAATCCGAGTTCTCGTTTCATACCTTCCGAATCCTCTAGTTGACTGGGTTGACCCGTCACCCATCTTGACCGAGGGTTGACCATATTTGAACTCTGTTGACCCGTCAACTCTTGACCATCTTCCTCCTCGTGACCACTATATAGACTACCATAACTTGCACCCTTACCGTCTCTTGTAACCACTACAGATCCTATGTCCAACTAACACCTCAGCAACTCATAACCAAAACCATCTTCATTATCTCCCACTCTCACCTCGTTACAATACCAAAGACACCATCATCAATCGGTCACCACTATCACTCGATACTTCAACAGTAGGCGCATCAACACAACTATTACAAGCTATTGTCAAGGGTGAAAAAGGGTTAATAAGTCACCTCTGTTCGACGATAATGACGCAGGCACCGCCGTTGTTCCCGTGAACTACCCCCGTCTCATCCTCTTCCTTCTACCAGTAGCCCTCTCTCTACCGGTCTCTCCCTCTCTGCAGGTCTCTAGGTTCTCTCTCTCTAGATCAGATCTGTACCTCTCTCTCTCACAATAATCTTTCTGAATAAGAGCCGGGTGTGTGTTGGTTCATTAAGGAAGGAAAAGGTGGGGTTTGGAGTTGATTCACCGGAGTGATGGCCGGAGCTCCGCCTTGAAGGGTGGCAGGAGCCACGGCTCCTCTCTTCTCTCTCTCCATCATATGCATTTGTGTGTGTATTGTTTTGAAAGGAAAAGGGATGAGCAGGGGTGGGTTTTAATAATATGTGAGAGTAAGGTATAGGTGTGTTGTGTTGGTTTAAATAAAAGGGTGCCATGGGGCACATGGCACTCATGCCATGTGTCCCATGGGTGACTAATCACCATATACACAGGTTGGGTTTGTTATCGGGTGTCGGTTCGGTCACGTAACGTGTATAATATTATTCCCTCTCGTCAAAATAATTATCCAACTCGCCGGCTCGGCTTCGTATTTGCTTATACGTTCTAATAATATTATATATTTATTTGTTATAATACTTTTAAACACGAAAAATTTTGGGCCTAGTGACCGTACTGTCACAACCGGGCCCGCCAACGACCAGACCATTTCGACCCGAGCTGGCCGGTCAACAACTCAGACTGTTTTGACTCATTAACGACCCGTGTTGTTTCGACCTGGTCGTCCGTTAACGACTTGAACGGTTTCGAACCGACCGGGGTTATCAACAAATGCAAAAGATATAATTTTTAGTTTTTAATAACATTTATTTCTATGAGGCATTAACGCTTTTGGTGTTGGGTAAGTTTTAATTCAAATTTGTATATGGTTATCTAAAAATACCCATCCTGACCCATTTGTTTTTTTTAATTTACCCATCCTGACCCACTTACTTGTATCCTACAATTAAAATTACCCATCCTAACTCCCTTGAAAATTATACTAAACCCATTTCAACCCACAAAGTCAAATTTTAAACCCAAAATAACCCAAACTCAACCAAATGGGTTGAAATTGCCAGGTATAGCTAATATACATACATAGCACATGCATGCTTAAAAGTTTAAAACTTTAGAAGGGAAGCTGCTTGGAAAACAGAAAAAAGAGTGTGGTCAAACCCAAATAGTCAAAGCACACTCAGGTAAAGGCCCACATTCCACTCGACAGAATTATAGATCACTTTTTTTGCAAACATGAGATAATGTTTTTAAATACTATGATGTTTTAAACATGTGAATGAATCCACATTATTATATCATGTTAAAGTCATTTGTTTATTTCTCGTTCAAAATAAAGAATTATATTTGACTTTTGAAAGTCTTAAACTAATAGTGGTTGTTTCCGGTTTTCGTAAATTGTATTATGAACAAGTATCGTGGAAGTTCAATCATACGTTATTTATTTCTTGTTTTTTATATCTATTCGATCATTAGGTAACATTGTTACGGTTTAGAAGTAACACTAACCGCATTCAATAAATGATGAATTTTGATTCGTACATCTAGAGAAAAATGATATATTTATTAGTATAGTAATTCTTTGAATGAATCTCATTTATTTCCTTCAAGTTCTTCTCCACGGTTAGCCCTTGTCAAGAAGCAAAAATAATAAAAACCAAGGCATTACTCTCACCGATGCATGGTTGAGCCACCCATGTACCAACTATAAAGTTTTTAGTTTATAGAAGAGTTTACAAAAAATCTAAAAGGACCCTAACTTTTTAGTTTGCTTAGGACATCCAAAAAAATGTTGGATTGACTCTCCTTTATTGTCTCCCCAACTCTCCTCCTCTTAACAACCAACTACCAAGTCATGAATATTTACCACTGCCTTAGTAGTATTTATTTTGGGGATTATAAAAACAATAAAATTTTAAAAATAAATAGAAATGAGATTTTATGATTTTAAATATTTAATAATCAAATCTTTAATATTTTGGGCCAGTCATAAATAAAGATTAAACGGTCTTAATGTTCTGTCTTGAAATCAAAGTCTATCTTAGTCGGAAAAAACAATTTAAAATCAAGCAACCTTTTTTTGAATATTCCAACGAAACCATCACATGCTTTGCTCACCTTTCATATATGCGACTGGGACCCAGTTAACTCTGATACAAGGCTGCACTTGTTATTTGTTAAGACTGCATGGTGTGGGGCTCGGCAAGCCTAAGCTAGGCTTGGAAACACCGTCTCCTAGGCCGGCGTCGTCGTCAGCGGCAAGAAGGAGCCGGCACGTGGTGATGTTGCTTCTTTTTGACAGTTGAACGGTCGGATTTAAACAAAATCAATCTTTATAAAAAATTCCAAACCCTCAAACACTATGAGGGTGTTTGGGATTGAGTTTCATACCAACTTATTGACTTATTAGCTTTTTGAAAAAGCTAATAAGTCAATAAGCTGTTTGTGTAACCCAAAAGCACTTTTTGTTTTGACTTTTGGCTTTTAGCTTTTTAAGGGTGGAAAAGCTGTTTTGAAAAGTTAGAAATCCTAGCTTTTGGCTTTTGGCTTTTGACTTTTGAAAAAAAATTTCAAATTTATCACCCATACAACCAATATTCACAATAAGTTAAGCGAAACACTTAAAAAAATAACAATCTATTGACTTTTTGACGTTTCCCATCCCAAAAGCTAATCCAAACACTTTTTTTAAAACTCCTTTTCAAAAAGTCATAAGCCAATAAGCACTTTTGACCAAAAGCACTTTTGCATTTCCAAACTCAATCCCAAACACCCTCTATGTCTTCTTCATCTTCTTCGGGTTCTTCATCTACACACGAAGCCGTAAATTTTTTTATAAATGCCGTGGCGCAAGCGGCGCAGATCATTACCGAGGAAGAAGGAGAGGAGGTCAACTCGGTACCACGAACTAGGCAAGCGGCTATAAACAGAAACTGAGAAGGTTAGTTTTATAAATTTTTTTAGATTATTTATGTGTATTATATTTATTTTTTTTAAGATCGTAAATGTTTATATATTTAATTTTTTTAATATTGTAGATGTTTATTGTGTTCATATTTTTTAAAATATGTGTAAGGTGTCCATGATATATTGGTAACCGATTATTTTGCCGACCAACCCTTGTACTCGGCAGCCTTGTTTAGACGTAGGTTCCGAATGAGTAAGAGATTGTTCTTACGTATAGCCGATGACGTGGCGAATTTTCACCCATTTTTTACCTTACGATACGATGCAAGAAAGAAATGGGGTTCACCACCATACAAAAATGCACAACGGCACTTCGGCAACTAGCGTATGGGACTGCGGCCGATGCATGGGACGAGTATTTACGTTGTGTTCCCGAGTTTACTAAATAAAAGAAAAGAAGAGAAAGGGATATTAGGAGAGAAAAGAAAGGAAAATATATAATTTTATTTCGTGTTCCCGAGTTGAAAGGAAAAGAAAAGAAACTAAAGATTTTATGTGTTCCCGAGTTGAAAGGAAGAGAAAAGAAACGTATATTTTACAATTATACCCTTGTAAGATTTTATTATAGGTTAAATGAGAGGGTAAATTGGTAAATGATATACTTTAAATTTTTCTTACTTCCCCTTCCTTCCGCTTCCTTCCAATTTGAAAGGATTGTTATTTGGAGGAATTTTCCTTCCTCTTCTCTCCACTTCTTTCCTTTAATGAAACTCTGGAACACAAAATTGTTCCCCTTTCTTTCCGCTTCCTTTCTTTTCCTTCTATTTTTAAACTCTGGAACATAGTGTTAAAGACGTCGGAAAGAACTACACGAGAATGTCTGTACAAGTTTAGAAAGTGTGTGGTGAAGCTTTACAACAAGAAATATTTGCGAAAACCAAACTCCAATGAGGTCCAACAATTGTATCAGTTCCACCACCAAAAACATGGTTTTTCCAGGAATGCTGGGAAGCATTAATTGCATGCATTAGCCTTGGAAAAATTGCTCGAATGCATGGCGCGGAATGTTCACACGAGGGGATCATGGACATCTATCAATAATCTTGGAGGTTGTGTGTTCATAAGATCTATGGGTCAGCATGCTGATGGGATACCAAGTTTACAGTATCGGGGGTGGAATACATGCGCGGGTATTATCTTGCTGATGGGATCTACCCACCTTACTCTACAATCGTTAAAACTGTTCACCACCCGTACGACGAAAAAAGAAAGATATTTGCCAAGATTAAAGAGGCGGCAAGAAAGGACATTGAACGGTTATTTTGGGTTCTACAATCAAGATGGCACATCATTGAAAACCCAGCACGTATGTTCACCCCAAAAAAGTTGCGTTACTGTATGTATGCTTGTATCTAGTTGCATAACATGATACTCGAAGACGAAGGCGCGACCATCTGTGAGTATGACGAGAATGCCCTGGCGGAGAATACTGTTCCTATTGACCCACATCAACAAGATTTAAACGAGTTCTCGTTACATAATGAGTTCACGCATTAAAATGTTCAAGCGGACTTGGTTGAATATATTTGGAACAACGGACAACAGTAGCTTATTTGTAAATTTTTTTATGTCGAGCAGTTTAATGTAATTTTAGTTGTGTTTTTTTAGAAATGTTGTTAATGTAATATTAACTTTTTAATATTAATATTAGAATATTAATTAATTAAAAAAATATAAAGAAAAGGGTGATGATGCTCCTAACTCTATACCCTTGGTCCATCATGGTGATGATGCTCCTACCCCTTGCTGATGTGGCAACTTAGGTGGAGGGTCATCATCCATGATGAGCCTTCTCCACACCCACTAGCCTAATTTGATTACGTTTTGATAAAGAGTTACTTGCCTCGTGGTAGCATGCAATTAGACACGGTAAACAAGTTGAACCGAGCGATGTTCTTGTTTAACTTAGCCTAACTCGAGCTTGGATTGTTTCAAGCTCTCTTATTAAACCTTGATGTTGGCCCGTGAGCAAGTTTTTAAGCTACAGCTCGGTTGGTGCATGATTTTTATATTATTCATTGCTTATATATACACAGAGTCAGGCAGGCAGGCAGGCACTCTTCTTACATGTATAGTTATAAATCTTGTGTATAACATAACACATAAATTTTGTAAATTAATATGAATTTACATATTTAATATATATGGTGTAAAACCTTGTAAGGTAATTTAGTTTAGGCTCGTTTACCTAAACCAGTAAAAAAGTGAAGCTTATATAATGAGCAATCCAATCGGTAGGATTAAATCTTCCATTTGTAAAATTTGTTGGTTTTTATATATAAAGCTTGTTGCTTGTTTATCCGCCGCCAACTTGTAAAACTTGTTGGTTTTTATATATACAAGATAACGACTATTTATTCTTAATTCTTCCTAACCCATAGTTGTTTCAATGGTAGGAGCAGAGATTTGAATAGCGCCATCCGTGCAAAGAAGAATCAAAGTGGTGGTTTTACTTTTAATGTATAGATGTAATTGTAGTAATTAGAGATAACGACACAAACATGCAAAAATTTGCAAGAAGGCAAGATTTTGATGCAATTGGACATGTTGACCTAGAATGAATTTATATACTATTTGATGTTAACTGTTGAAATTGTCCTGGTACATGATTATATGTATTTTAGAAACTTAATCACAAAATTGTGATCGACACGTATACCGTATAGATTTAAGATTTATATAGTTTACCGATTTACAACCCTAAACATTTATTAAAGTTATTGTTTTGAATTTTTAACAAATTTTTTGTTACGTGAATTCTTTTACCCATTTTGTTTGTTATACCAATACTCCACGCGAGTTATTTTCATCAACATCCCGACACGAATTTTTGTATCGTTTTTTTAAACATTTTTTAAAATCATTTGATTTTTTAAACCATCACGTGTTCATCTCTATTATGTAAATACACCAACATGTTTATCTTTAAATACATTTTGATGTAAATTTTTTTTTGAATAAGATGGCTTTTGTATACGACGACGTAACTTTTTCATGGCTTTTGTTACGTCTTGATTTTTTCTATATGTTTTTACTTTTTTTTATATATGTTTTTGAACCCGCTCCTGCGCTCCAAATCACGGACGGTAGGGATGAGCTCGGTACGGGATCGGTACTGTACCGATACCGATAATACCGGTCCCGAAAACTCCCAAATTGAAGAATAGAAAATAGAAAGCGGCAGTTTAGTTTGTATGGATGTTAAAACCCGATGGAACTCCACTTTTTTTATGTTAGTATCTGCTATTAAATCCCATCACGATACCGGTTATATCGAAACCGAAAACACATGGAGGTGGGTACCGATATCTTTCCTGAACACCCTCGGTTCGATACGAGATCGGTATTTTTTTTGGTTCAGGATCAATATTCGGAACCATATGCTCATCCTTAAGTTACCCACTAGTTACTAAATTAATGCAGGTACAGACAGGTGGGCCGAAGCTTCGTCCGCTAGAAGCCCACAGTAAAAGCCAGCGTTAATTTAACTGAAAAAAAAAACCGTGTCAAGTAGTCTATTTATTCACGCAACCCAACCCGTCAAATAAAGACAAACCAGTCAAATAATTGGGTCAAACTTCCCGTTCGCCGTCATGCATTACTTAATCATCCCACTTGCACACGTTCAACACCTCTTCCTATATAAATCTTTCAACTTCAAACCAAGTTCTCAACCTAAACTAAATAATAATATTCATAACTTTGACTTCAATGGGTGCGGTAAGTTCTCATATTTCCTATGCTACACACCATATTCCATGTTTCACATTCTTAATTCAACACTTATCATGATATCAATCTAAATAAATTCGATACTTTCGGTTTCCTAGCACCTGACGCTATGTAGCTATTTAGTCGAGTCTAACAGGTCATACATATTAATGTTTTGAGTTGTGACAACAAGTAGTTTTTAAAACACAAAGTATTGCAATAAAAATTTTTTTTGCGGCGCAGCTTGTTGTCTGTTTGCCCTTCTATTTATTCTAATAATGCTATGACCAGAAAAATATATATTAATGCACTTTTTAAAACATGTGGTTTTGCTATTAAAAAAGTGTATGCTGCACAGCGCAGCGCAGCTTGTTGTCTGTTTATCTTTTATTTCGATGTATTAAATCATCCGTTTTGAATTTGAATTGAATTTTATTACAGAAGGATGAAAAGAAAGACTCCGGTGAGAAGAAGCCCGAAGGCGGATCACCCGCGGTCGTATTAAAGCTCGATTTGCATTGCGACGGGTGCGCGAAAAAGGTCAAAAGTTCAATTCGTCGGATCAAAGGTGTGGAAACAGTCGATGCCGATATTGCCGGAAACAAACTAACGGTGACCGGAAATGTGGACCCAATAAGCGTAAAAGAGCGAATCGAAAAGAAGACGAAGAAGAAGGTGGAGATAGTTTCTGCCCCGGTCAGAAAAGACGGTGGCGGCGGTGGTGGTGGTGATAAGAAAGGTGATGATAAGCCGCCGGAGAAAAAGTCCGGTGATGTTAAAGCAGATGTTAAAAAGCCTAAGGAGGTAATTGGTTGGAAATTAATTGATTAATAATAATTTAGTTAATGGGGTTTTAATTTTTTTTTAATTGTATAATAATTAATTATGTTATGGTAACTTTAGGTTCAGTCGAGCACTATCGTGTTGAAGATTCCACTTCATTGTGAAGGGTGCATACACAAGATTAAACGAACTATATCAAAGATCAAAGGTGAGCTACGTTCATGTTATGTTTTGGATTTTTTAACCAATCGGTTTCGGTTATGTCGGTTATAAACAAGTAAAGTTCAGTTATTCAATTATTGAAAAAAAATATATGATTATTATTATTTTTTAACAAAACCATCAGTATCTCATTTAGGGGCTGTTTGGTTGATTAAGTGTTGAATCATTAAGATGGTCTGAATGGTTAAGAGGCTCTGAATGGTTAAGAGCTGAATTATTATTCAGCATCTCTTATTAGCTTAATGGTTCAGCACTTAATCATTCCATTCAGATGCTGAAACAAACAGTCTGAATGTTGAATGATTCAGACCTGAATGGTTAAGATGCTGATTAAGAGACTACCAAACATCCCCTTAGTTTGGTTATCTTTTTTCATTTTTTTTCGGGCTTATTGTTTTCATAACAAAAATAAAAGTTAATTATTTAACTAATATTGGTTATTTGTTGTTTGTTAACAGGGGTAGAATCGGCAATACCAGATGCTAGCAAAGATTTAGTGTTGGTGAAAGGGGCAATGAACGTGAATGAACTCGTACCATACTTGAAAGAAAAATTGAAAAGAGATGTTCAAATGGTTCTTCCCAAAAAAGATGACAAAAAAGAGGAGAAAAAAGAAGACAAAAAGGAGGAGAAAAAAGAGGACAAAAAGGAGGCGAAAGCCGATGGTGGTGATAAGAAAGAGAAAGCCGCCGGTGGTGGTGGTGATGGTGAGAAGAAGAAAGTTGAGGCGAAGGCGGTTGGTGGTGGTGAAGGAGGTGGCAAAGATGGAACTAGAAGCATAGAGGTGGTCAACAAGCTTGAATATCATGGACAAAGTCCATACACATACACAATGCCAACATACAACCAAAGTTATTATAACCAAGATTACGGTGTTTTACCTTTTGAACATGGGTATGTTATGCAATACTCGAATGGACCTCCTCCCCCGCCTCCTACTTACTACAACGATTCTAGTGTCCCGGATGCAGGGATGTTTAGTGACGAGAACCCAAATGCTGCTTGTTCAATCATGTGAACTTGACATCATCGACAATCCGAACCTTGATCTTGTCATCTAATGATCACTTGGTCACATGGTTGAGGAATTGGCTTAATACAAATAGAGATATAGTTTTTTTAACCGATTAAATTGATTGTCTTATGTTCGGCTAGCTACTTCTAGTAATTAGTTTCATGAGATTTATTTGTTTATAATTATTAATTGTATACTATTTTTGTTCTAAAGAATAATAAGATGATCACAGTATCTACTAATCGCGTTGTCTAATTTTGTCGTTTTTTTCTAGATCAAACCTTAAACTTGTGATTAAAGGTTAGCTTTTCGGATCAAGAGTCAAGACTTAAAAGGATGGCTCTATGATAACAAGCTCTAAACATTATATTAGTTTTGTCATCATTCGATTAATGCTGATGGAGAACGACCTACAAAAGATGCTAGAAAATTGAGACATAGCCGTCGTAAACATTAATTGTGTTCCCAAGTGGCTACTTGTGTTTTTAACTTGGGGCAAATACCACAAACAACCAATTTATTTTCTCTTTTTTTCTCTATACTTGACTTTTACATATTAAAGTCCCTCTACTTTTTAATTTTGCACATGAATCGTGCCATCTAGCTTTGTCCCTCGACCCTCTACATGGCCTTCTTTTTACTTGCGTAAATGGCCGAGCAAGCAAAAGAACGATAAAAGGAAACGAGACAAGGCAAGAACGAAACGACGTATGTAACTGAAACTCTAAATCAATTGAAGGTATATAACTGAATCAAGCCCCGTCCAAAGTGTAACGTCTAGCCCCTCTCATCACCAATATTGTCCGCTTTGCCCTTGATGGTCTGTCCATCCAGGAACTCACGGATTTGTGTTTTTGTTGCCTCGTGGTGGAGACTTCCCAGGAGGTCACTTATCCTGATACTACTCCCACCTGAGCACGCTTCTTGTAGAGCTTTCATGTGTTCTAAAGACAACTAAGCCGAAAACGCGTTGGTGATTTAAGAGGCGGAGCATGTATTATGAACTAAGGATCTCTCCTGGCCACGGCCGATGTGAGATTTGCTAAGATATCACAATGGTCCCTACTAATTTTTTCGGTAATCAATACTGTTACACAAAGAGTGGGCATTAGTGACGGAGCCTGGAAAAAAAAAACTTTTGGAGGAGGGGGCCGAAAGTGGCGTGACCCTTAAAACGGAAGGGTTGACTCGATACGTATAAAATTTTCGAACGAAACGCATAAATTTACACTATTGAGCAAATAACGATGTGGGTCGGGGTCCGCTCATGGTGAGCAGGGTGGGCGACGGCTCAGGGCCCAGTCTCCCGATCGGTCCGAAAGTTAAAAAAAAAAAAATATTTTGAGGTCGCCGTTTGATATCACTGTTCAAATGGATTTCTTGTTTTATTGTTGGGTGATATCTTCACTAACTAAAGAAAGTCAAAATTGTGGTTTGAACTTTGAAGCAGCCGGCAAAAGACGAGTAAAATGTCACACTTGCCACATTATTTTTTGTCAATATGATATTAGTTTGGTAATTTCCAATGCTATTAAATGCTATTGGTAATTTCCAATGCTCACTTTTTCAATCAATTTATTAATTTTTTTTTGAAAACATGTAATTTATTAAATAAGTTAGTTTTTAGTTGGATCAAAATTATCATTATAAATTCTTATAAGAGTAGTTAGGTAAGATCCTTTTTAGAGCAGAAGCTATAAGGTGAATTCGAGATCTAAGTATTTAACTTTACAATTGTTAAGACTTTTACCTGTATGTGAAAGTCATTTCATCCTCAGAAATAATTTTCAATACGGCAAAGGATGGAACACGTTAGGTGGGATCATATATGCATTTCATGTTGCTTACTGTTTGGTGAGAACTACATAAAATGTATTTTTTGTTACTCACAAAGAACATAATTAAGGAACACATATGGCTTTGTTTGAATTTTGAAAACTAATTATCCATACATAACAAACATACAAAATGTTAAAGGTGATGGAAGTTGTGGATATCGAGCACTAGCTGTTTGCCTCGGACTTGATGAAGATAAATTTTATGAGTACATTCGACATATGATGAGAGAAGAGTTACATAGTCAATATGATATCTACGCGAACATTTTTGTTAGGGATGTAAATTCATTGTATCAACACTTGTGCTTCTTTGGGTCTCTTGTCCAAGAGTACACTAAATGAAAATACCTGAGGCAGGTGTTCTGATTACCAATAAGTTTGGTGTAATCGTCCATTCTTTAAGCATGTTAGGCAGTACGACTATTTTCCCGTTTTGGAGTGGTCCAGAAGAGATTCAACATCACAAAGCTCTTACGATTTCCCTAGTTAATTATGAGAACCATCATGTCATGGTGGAATTACAAAGAGGGTACCCAATGCCTACTATCACGCCGTATTGGAATTTTTGAAACATTAGACAGTCTGCAACTATATGGGAAACCATGTATAGGTCGCGTCTAGAATTATATACCCAACTTTGTCACCGTGAAAGTGCTTTTGTCGCTCTAGTTGATTAAGTATTTTAATGTTTGCATGCATGTTTACTTTTTTTTTCTTAGAGACTCGTATCTTTATTTATTTATAATGAACTTTTGCACTTTCGTATTTATTTATATTTTCTATGAAAGCTTATTTTATTTTTTATTAATACAGGTATTAATATTATTAATAATAGTACAACAAAATATAAATTGTAAATAAAAAAGTTATACTGTAGTATTATAGTAATATAAATAATAAATAATAGCTTAATCATTATTTAATTATTTGGTAGATTGGCTCATTAAATGCCCTTATTATTATAGTTTGATTAAATTGGTAGATTAATCCCTTTGCTTGGTATATTTAACATAAGCCTATTAGTTTGCTGTTATTCTCGATAAAGTCTATTATTTTGACATTTTTTGTTTCTTTGAATCTTTGATTCCCATTTGACATATGTGTCTTGTCGCTTGAATAACCATTTGAACGCAATGATTTTTAATTATTTTTTTCATGATGGATTATGTATATGTTTTTACAGAATGGATTCATACTAAAATGAGGAAGAGGATGGTTTTAGTGACACTACTTATGAAGCAAACACTGAAGATGAGGAATCGTCAGATTCATTGTCAATAGACCTTGAAGAGGCGGATCTTGTTATAACTTTTTTTTAAAGAATATTTCTGATTGTATTTTTTTTATTTACTTTATATATAAAGGGTAAATTACATAAAGATAGCAGGTAGATGGGCAACAAGTTGCGCCGCCACCCCTTTCTAAATAGCAAATGAATTGAATAAACTATGTTACGAGAATATGCAACTTCACTATGGTAAAGATGTTGTTGATGAACGATGTTGGTGAGACCTTAGCTGAAGGTGATGATGATCCAAACATTTAAGAGAATAATGAAGGTACACAATACGTTGAAGGAATTCAAGTAATTAACCGTAAACAAAGAAAATAATATGATACTAAAGGATGAAGTTGTTGAACAAGAAAGCCAACCCTTTCACATATATTATAATGTAATGTAATGTAATATGTATGTCCTTTTGGCTTAAAAGTCGTATTGCTATATAAATAGAAAAAATACATATTATTTAGATTGCAATTGATGTTTTTGTAGTTCTGTAACTTGTTTGCATGAATACATTATAGTTACAACAAAACCTTGTCCTTGAAAATAGAAGAAAAAAATCGAGCAGTAGCCACAGAACAAAAGGAAAAAGAAATCAAATTTTCACATAACTTGCATAAATATCTATTTTTGGCACATGGATTGTTCATGTTAGCATGATATATCTTACATATATGTCAACTAGTGTGTTGCACCCGCGCTTCGCTGCGGGGCGGACGGTTTTCTAAAAAAAATAGCACCGGTAAAAGTAACATGTTTTACATCAAGTAATAACCAAATTGATTTTGATAACGGTTCTGATAACACCGAGACATGTACTAATGTTATTCAATCGGTACCAGTTGATTAATTATGATAACGATACGGTAGTATAGTGACACTTAGTATACCAACCTGTAAAACTAAAAAAAAAAATCATAATATATTATATTTTTAAAGTCTACCTTATTTATCTTTACATCAGTTTATTGCATATATGCACAATAAATATTTTTCAATTGATTTTAACTAATATTAAATAAGTAAAAATTTATTTCCATATACAAATTATATAATTTTAGTTACTATCTTAATTAATTTATTTATTATCATCAATTTTAGTTTTAGTAAGGTATGCAACAGGGTCCAGAAAAAAAATGACTACATATTATTTTTGTATCTATATCTATATATATATATAAAACAAAGCCCTTTTGCTGACGTGGCGTTCAATGGTGGCCTCAACCCCACCTTGAATGTGCCACGTGGCATAATGAGGTGAAAATTTTAAGTTTTTTTAATTTTTTCATTATGTATATATTCATCCTTTTCTCCCAAAACCCTAAAAAGCTTCCACCAAATATCCTCTACCTCCAAAACCAACTCCACGTCTCTGTATCAAAATCATCATCCAAATTAGTAACAGCCATCTTCCTTCTTCTGTAAACAATCCACCCGAGACTTCCTATAGTCACCGCCGCCATCACCATTCATCATCTTCTTGACAGCAGTAGCCCATCAACCACCGAACAACCATCACCATCGAAACCCTAGACCTCAGCCGCCGCCGTCACTGTCATCGTCTTCCTCCTCTCCGTTTGTCTCTCCCTCTATTCCGGTTTCTTTCTCTTTATCTTTCCCTTCTAACAGAAAGGTAACTTTAAATCTCTGTATATACGTAATTATTTTATTGATACTATTATTATTATTATTATTATTATTATTATTTACAGTTGGATTAATTAAATTTATAAATATTAGTTGATAGTAATGACCGGCAGAAGACCGTAAAAACAAGTATAAAATAAAACAAAGGAACATCAGAGGAAACCTTTTTCGTGGAGTGTTTTCTTCTAGAGGATGAACCTGTGTGACCCATTAATTAACCTTTTAATTCTCTATTGATTTAACCTGCAATCAAAACACATGAACAACAAAACAAAACAAAAGGTGTCTACGAGGATAATTATCGGAAAAATTAAGAATGGTAAAATTATTACTGTTTGTTACAGAGAGTAGGTAGAGAAAGGGGAGAGGGAAGAGAGAGACATATAGAGAAAAAGGGAGAGGCAAGAGAGATATAGCGCTCACCGGCACCGCCACTGTCACTCCATCACGCCATCACCGCTTCAGTACGTCGTCAAGGTTTCTTATTTAGGAACTATACTTGAACTTTGTATTATATGTAAGGGTAGATAAAATTATTACTGTTTGTTTGTTGGTAATTACTTTTAGGCTTGAGAGTGAGTTTATTCCATTTGAATTTGAAATATTTTCTACTCTTTTAGTCTCTTTCTTGGCATATGTGAAGTGGGTTAGGCTAATAAGCCATTAGTCGTTTTTCAGGTTTTGCCTTCTGTGTTGTATATGCAGTTTCCTTACCAGTGGTTGTGAGACTTGGTACATAGATGTGATAAGTTTTTTAATTGTTACAATTTCCAACTTAAGTGATTGTTTAGTTGATTAGGTTAGGAATTAGAGGAGTCATTAGAATGTGACAGTTTAGAGAGATATGTTGAGTTTTTGAATAGTTGCAGCTTACTTAAGTGATTGTTTAGCTGATTACTGATTAGGTTTTAGGTTAGGGAATATGAGTTATTACTGATCAGAATACTATAACTTCTCTCCATTTCGTTTATGGTTACTGTTAAGTAAAACAATATTAGAAATATGGGGTTAGCATTGGATTTATAGATTGATTTAGGTTAGGTATTGAATATTGATATTAGAGTTATGTATTATATAGCCTTTATAACATGTATTAATATTAGAGTTATACATTATATTAGGTTAATTGAATATTGATATTAGAGTTATGCATTTTTTAGCATTTATGATAGGTGTTAATATTAGAGTTATACATTCTTTTAGGTTATGTATCAATGTTAGTATTGTGAGACTTGGTACATAGTTGTGATAAGTTTTTTAATGATTACAACTTCCAACTTAAGTGATTGTTTAGTTGATTAGGTTTGGAATTATAGGAGTCATTAGAGATTGATGAGTTTTTAAATAGTTGCAGCTTACATAAGTGATTGTTTAGATGATTACTGATCAGGTTTTAGGTTAGGGAATATGAGTAATTACTGATTAAAATACTATGGACATGCAGTGATTTAGAGATTTTGTGGTAAGTTAACTTGAGCCATTTGCAATAGGTTATCACGTCATATTAGATTTTTCAACCCCGGGACCTCCCGGGGTAATGTGCTAGTTGTATATATAAAAATATAAAGGGAGCAATACCTGTCAAAACACACTTTCATTTAGATTAGTCTTTTTTTGCTATACCCAAACACCCACCCTTTCATTGTCATCGTCACTGTAACGTCTCTTCACTCTCTCGACGACCACCGAAACGGTATCTCACTCTCTCTATGTGTCTCTCTTTGAAACCGTTGTCCACTCCTAACAGCCGCTATTGTCTTCGTCGGAACCGGCGATGCTTCAGTAAGAATGGATCTGGCCCTTTCTCGATCTTCAAAAACCGGATCCACCCCTCTCCGACAACCTTAAAGCCATACGTGAAACCCCGCAGACCGTAGTATTGTAGGTTCTGTCAGGGGTAAAATCGAACACAATAGCCACGGTTGGAGGCCATGGCCAGCGCTGATCAGCTGGGTGGGTGTACTCTATCGGTTCTATTTTACCTTTCTTAAAACTGTATGTTTGCTGTTGTGAATGAAGCAAGTGGCAGAATTCTAGATATGATTCAAATAATGGGTCATTTGTATACTCAGAAACAGGACGCGTGTACGGCGCATTTTAAGGGGCGCATTTTAGTTGATGGTAGCTGGTCCTAAGACCCTACCCAAAATGTTAGTATAGGATAATACCACATCAGCATTGAAAATGCTATTATAGGTATGTTCACATTTATAACAAGTATATGGACTTTAATATAAATATATAATGCAAAAGTTAAAGTGATAAAATGTTGTGAGTTGTGAGAAAACGACGGCCAGGGCAAGCTACCCCATAGTAATAACCAAGTCTTCAACGACGGCCAGGGCAAGCTACCCCATTTGTCCCCTTCGATTATTATACGTTACGAGATATGTAATGGGGCTATACTTGTTGAATGAGGTAATGGCAATAGCGAGCATGAGGACGGTTCAATAGAGAACTCATTTTAGAAAAAGAACTCGAGAACTTCTAATTAAATGCAAAATAATAATAAAAAAATCATAACTCAAAAATTAAGTAAAAAAATATAAAACTAGTTCGGAGCTTCTATTTCCTACGTCATACCAGTTCAAAAAAAAAACAAAAAAAAAACAAAAAAAACACCTAAAAATGCTAATGCACATGTGTAGTATAACCCAAAAGCCTAAACCCCCACCCCCAAATTACCCCCACCCAAAAATCTAATTCCACCCCACCCACCCCCACCCTCACCAAAAAACTTAAATCGCTTACTCAAAAACCTAAACCACCCATCAACCCCCACCCAAAAACCTAAACCCACCCCACCCCACCCACCGGCTACTAAAAAACATAAGCCCCACCCACCACAACCAAAAACCTAACCCCCACCGCTGTTACATATGCTAAAAAGCAGAAAACATATGTTACCAACGATGTTACAAAGTTTGCGTTGTTTATTTTTTTAAAAAATATCCCATCGGCGCTTTTTTAATTTTTTTAGCCCAAAACGCTTAAAAACATGTATGTTACCATGTGTATTTTTTTCAAAAAAATATATATATTTTTAGATGTTTTTTACATTGGTTTTCTAAGTTTTCTTAACTTAAGGGGGTTTTCAATTTATCATTCCCCTATATATATAGGGTGGGGTTCATGTACAAATTGCATTTTTCATACAAAGTGTGAGAAGTCTAAATGGCCATTGTGTTTTAAATTTTAGCTATGATGTTTTATATTCTTTTGGCATAGTATTGTATAGAAAAACACAAAACCTAACAATGTAAAACACAATCAAATATATTCTGGACGCCAATGATCTCCAGCTCAGCTGGTTTGAGGTAGGGTGGGTTTTCCCTTAGGGGTTCCCATCCTGGGGGGAGGTCACAGGTTCGATTCATGCACACCACAAAAAAATTCCCCGTAACGGTTTGAGCTTAGGCAAGGAGGACACCGGTGTGTGGGTAGGGATTCGAACTTGGGACCAATAGGTTAGGGTTGTACAAGGATTTCCATTGATCTAAACATTTCAAAAAATATATATATATATATAATATGGACATGAAATTTAAAACAAGCTGATTACTTTTTTTTTGTTTGGTGTTTTTCAATATAATACAATGTAAAACGAATCGAAAACATCATAGCAAAAATTTAAAACACAATGACTACATAGACGTCTCACATTTTGTACGAAAAAATGCACTTTGTACAGGAACCTATACCTATATATATATATATATATATATATAGGAGTAATGGAAATAAATAATCCCAACTATTGACTATTGGCCAATAACAGTCCCAACTACGATAATAACCACTAGCGGTCCCAACTTTCGACATATTGGCCACCAATGGTCCTAGTTAGTCTGATCACTAACTCCGTTAGTGTGATGCTGACGTGGCATGCCACGTAAGATCCTTTTTGCCACCTAGGATGCCACGTATGATCATTTTGCCACCTAGGATGCCACGTAGGATCATTTTGCCACCTAAGCATGCCACATCAGCATCACACTAACGGAGTTAGCCTCAGTTAGTTTGGGACCATTGGTGGCCAATATGTCGAACATTAAGACCGCTAGTGGTTATTTTCGTCGTTGGGACCGTTATTGGCCAATAGTCAATAGTTGGGATTATTTATTTCCATTACTCCATATATATATATATATATATATATATATATATATATATATATATATGAAAATTATACTTTATATAAACACTTAAGTACTCCTTCTAGGCTCTCAGGTCGGTAAGAATACCTTCTTTATTAGTATTGGTTTATAGAATGCTTCAATCGTTGCAAACCCTGTTTAACATTAAAATTCAAAATTAGACACTAAATTAATAATATTATATATATGGGTATGGATCATGCGAGAACCAACTTTAGGTGAGAACCAATGTGAACAAAGGGCATTAATGTAAATATGATAACAAATAAATGAAAAACCACGTTACTAACTTCTTCCACTCTAACACCTTATCTGAAACCCTAACATCTTCTTCCTCACTAAGCGGCAATGGTTTACATATGAACCAAGGATCTCTCCTGCCCACGGCCGATGTGGGATTTTCCTGGGGTGTCACAAGCACCATCCCACAAACACTAACACTAACACCACCGTCACTGACTCTGACAGTTATCATCACAACTGTCGTTGATTGATTCTTCGTTATCATCGTTAGAAGCGGTGTTGGCGTAGGCTTCAACCTCAATTACGAAAATTGTGAATGCAACTTTGGTGGCAGAATGTAGATGTTGTACCAAAACTATGGAGTCTCTTGCAAGATGCAAGAATATACTAATTTGATGTATGGCGTCCCCACTCCTCAATCTGTATGTGGTTGTAGTGATAATCGGTTATGGGTCATTGTATTCAACAGAATGTAGATGTCGGGTGCTCATTTCGGTTAAGCGATGACAAAGGACACACCAGAAAGAAGGTTCGGTTGTGGATGGTTCAGGCAGCGTTGGTAACTATGGTTGTTGGCGAGGTTGGTTCGGCTACAGTAACAGTGGCCTGTGGTGACGTTCAGTTTCGGTTATGGTGCAGCAACGGGTTTTGTTTGGGGTTTAATTCCGAGATGGTTTGGGTTATGGAACAACAACAGTGATGGTCATGGAGTCGTTGTCGACTCGTGTAAGACCCACTCAAAGACTAAACCTTGTTAATAACTCAAAGAAGTGTTATCTTATTTCAGAAAATACGCATCGAAATGTCAAAATAAGTTTTTAAGTTTTCCAAACATGAAAGTCTAGAAACAGGTCAAAACAATATTTATAAGGGGTATTGTATTTTAATAATCTCAAGTTTCAACCGTTGGCCGATAATAATCCCAACTTTCGAATATTTGGCCTCTGGTAAACCTTTTTTAACTAAGCACTCACTGTGTTAGTTTGTGCTGACGTGGAATCTGACTAGGCACGATGACGTGTACAATTTAATATTACGTGGCATTTTATTGGATTTTAACAATCCAAACTTTCAACTATTGGCTGGCAATAATCCGTACTTTAAAATTTCCCAATAATGATCCCAACTTTCAGACATTTTTCCTCTGGTGAACCTTTTTTAACTGACTACTAACAGGGTTATTAGGTGCTGACGTGAACTATGAGTTGGCAGATGATGTGGTAAATTTAATCTGAGGTGTCATCTAGGTGTCATTTCCTCTTATATAAACATTATAAAACAAAAGATTAACTCAAACCACCCCCCCCCCCCCTCTACATAATCTTCAACAACCCACCAATCCCTCTATCTCTCTCTCTTTAAAACTCAAAACCCTCCTCATCTACATAATCTTCTGCAACTCTCCAATCTCCCTCTCTCTCTAAAACTCAAAATCTTCCCCATCTACATAATCTTATGCAAGAGGGTTTTGAGTTTTAAAGAGAGAGAAAGAGAGGGATGGATGGGAGGGTTGCAGAAGATTATGTAGATAAGGAGATTTTTGAGTTTGAGTTAATCTTTTGTTTTGTAATGTTTTTATAAGAGGAAATGACACCTAGTCCTAGATGATACCTCAGATTAAATTTACCACGTCAGCTGCCAACTCATAGTACACGTCAGCACCTACTAACTCAGTTAGTGCTCAGTTAAAAAAGCTTCACCAAAGTAAAAATGTCTGAAAGTTGGGATTGTTATTGGGAAATTTTAAAGTACGGATTATTGCCGGCCAATAGGTGAAAGTTTGGATTGTTAAAATCCAATAAAATGCCCTGTAATATTAAATTGTACACGTCATCGTGCCTAGTCAGATTCCACATCAGCACAAACTAACCTAGTTAGTGCTAAGTTAAAAAAGGTTTACCATAGGCCAAATGTTCGAAAGTTGAGATTATTATTGGGAATTTTTTAAGTAGGGATTATTATCGGCCAACGGTTGAAACTGATTATTAAAATCCAATACCCCTATTTATAAAGCAAACTAAAATCATAGAAATAATTTAAATAAACGTTTAAGCAAAATCACTTAAACGTCTTCTTATTCGAAATGTCAACCGTAACCAAGTAGCTCCACTGCATGCCAAGGTGTCCCTTATAGGGTAGCCTTATACGCCTACCTTGTAGGACCCGTATGAGGCTCAAGCGTGTAGATCACCAAGGCGTATGAAGAATTTATACGCCTGGATTCTTCTGAAATCCCCAAAATACCCCTTAGCCTATGTAACACCCCAACCGATGGCGGAAACATCGACGTGTCACGTAGTGACAATTGTTCAAAAGCTCATGGTACTAAAGTGTAAATTTATTAAATTCATTATTAAAAGTCAAACATCAAAGTCAACCCATTACATCAAGTCTCAAACAAAATGATACATAAAGCTTGTTTATTAAGTCTAAGTCCAAGCCTAAGTGACCATCATCAAGCGTTCCCTGAAACATGTACAAAAATAAAACGTCAATAATAATGCTGGTGAGTACACTTAGTTTGTGTACGTATAATATAGGTATAAAAATGTTTTACAATTCAAGTGTCATGATTCATTCAACGTAACATGGTAAACACGTAAGCACACAATGTGAATCAAAATCTAACCTCTATGATGACAAAGACTAATAATAACCTAGGACTTCCCACACGCATAGGTACTTTCCTTCCCACATGCATAAGTACTTTCTACTAGGCGGGACCTAGGACTTCCCTCTCGCATTGGTACTTACCTTTCCCACATGCTTAGATACTTTCCACTAGACTCCCAAATGTATATGAATATGTTTACGTTCATGAATATGTTTATGAATATGTAATGATCACAAGTATACTATGTCTAAGCATAAAGTACATGAATTCAAATCATAACACGCATATGAATTGTATGTAAAAATGTTATGACTATGTGCAGGTGCAAGTTTCATAGGTGTACATGTTTCACCCCAAAAGTGTAAAAAAACAAAAATGGGATAAGTATATTTACAGTTTTGCTAAACGCGATAAATCCAAACAAAACTGGTCACAAGATAAAACATGGGAATTCCGAGGAACTCAACCTATACGTATAAGAATACTAACGGGGGATAATAACTTAAAAGTCTAAGGCATCTAGAATCTAAGACATTAGGGTTTGCTAGGCTTATGTGGGGAAGATGAAGTTTTACGATAATTCGAATTTTATAATGAATTCGTATTTCAAAGATATAACATGATTTAAAGTTCAAATGTATGACTAAGCATAATAATTGTTACCATTTGAATATAAAAATATTGTAAGTAATTTATGCATAAATTTTAGTTAATTCTTTTAACTAAAACATATAATAATAATTATTATTACGCAAATGAATTTAAATTATACAAATGATTCCGAGTTTAACACCTATGGTTTTCCAACTCAAGAATATTTCTGTTTCATAAGAAAAATATTTATAAAGGAGTATTGGATTTAAATAACCCCAACTATTAGCTATTGATCATTTTTTATGGTAGGACTAAGCAAATAATTGTTACCATTTGAATATAAAAATATTCTAAGTAATTCATTGGATTTGTACACCAATGAGGATAGTCTAAAAGCTTGTATGCAGTGGCGGATCCAGGAATTTTTTCCATGGGGTTCACCTTTTTAGATGCTCAAATTTCATATGACCAAACATAAAAAAATCGGGTCGGTTTAACGGTTCAGGTCGGGCTAGTTCGTCACATAATAAAAATATGATGGATAATTAGGAACCTACCCATCGTAGAATGTTATCGGCGATCCAGAAGTAGTAACGTAGAAACCAAATTGCATCTCGTTAAAGGATTTGTAGATCAAACTTCAAAAGTGTTTGTGTCCGTATTCAATCCCAGCAACAAACTATCAACTGAGAATGAAACAAGAAACAGTTAACTAAAAAGTCAATTTCTTTATCAACAGCAAGCATAAAACATAAAATTGACATCAGAAACCAATTCCATTAGCTTGGGACCTATATAATGATTTCACCACCAAGGTGAGAATGAAATTGACAACAATATACAATCTGTATCCTCTTATAATAACATTACTAAATTCTAAGTTTCAACATATTAAAACAAGCATCATTAATCAATTTAAAGCATATTAAAACACAACAAATAAGAAATTAATATGATAGCATCACTTGTCTAAGTCTCTCTGCATACTACCTAGCATATAACATAAATCAAAATATATTATTGTTCAGTATTTTTTATTCATAGCCGAACACAATCCACAGACATTTGACTTTTCAATCGAATGATTGGGATCTGATCTTGAACAATCAATGGCTTGAAGCAATATCTTGAACAACTGACAACATATAAAATCTTCTCTACACCATTAACATAATAACATGAAATTATTTGATAATTTAAAGGACATAAATTAACAACATAACTAGTTGACAATTCAATCTTTTCCTACAGACCCTACACCAATTCACCACTTATGTTATCACACTATGACACTAAGTGCCTTAAATAAACATAATAAACTGAAATTAGTTGATAATTTAAACTAATAGTTACCTGTGGGCAGTGGGCTGTGGACCGGATGGTTGAACTAAGGGTAGGGAAACAGGGGGTGGTCGGGCGGAGGCGAGGAAGAGCCGAAGAGGAGGGCGGCAGGCGGCAAGGGTTGCAGGAGAGGAGGAGGAATAAGTGTGAACCTTGAACGTGAGTCTGAGTGGGGGCTGTGCTTTGATGTTTGAAGTATACAAAACAATACCCTAGATTTATGTTTAAAAAATCAGAAAAAAAAAAAAGATGAAGAAATAAGAGGCTGGACGGGATCGAACTTCAGACGTCTACGTTAGTAGGGGAGGAAATTACCATTAGGGCACTCACTTGTAACAGTTAAGGGTTCCTCTATAATATATTTAGGGGTTCCTGCCCAATTTTCTATATATAATAAGACTAAAAATTTCAAACCGAACGGGTTCCTGGGAACCCCCTACTGAAGCGTAGATCCGCCCCTGCTTGTATGCATGTTTGTTCATTTTTTTTTGGTAGGATGGGTATCTGTGTCCTTTCACTCATTAAAAACATATAGCTAATAATAGTTTTTCTTAAACGTGAATTAAAATGTGATAATCGGTATTTGTTTTTTTCAAAATCGTTTTTACATTAAAATATAATACTACATAAACGTATACTTAAAAAAATATACTAAGAAAATACTAAAGGTGAAAGGGTCTCGGTTCGGTTTACAGTTTACACGACCAGCTCCAACATCGACCAACCCGTTAAACCATCAAACCTCCAAAACCAAACTGTGAACTGAACTATAAAACCGCCAACTAGCTTAATCAGGCGGGCTTTGTTCGTTTTAAACAGTTAGTTTTAACGGTTTATGAGTACCAAAACAGCAAAGTTAAAAAAAATAGTAATATGACATAAATCTGAATGTAAAAGATGCTAGCTTTGACTTTCAGAAGTCAAATAAAAAAAGAGGAAAAGAAGAGATCATACCAGCAGTAAACAGGGCGGATGGTCCAAAATGGAGAATTTCGAAATGTAAGGTTGGAAATGAGTATGTCATACGAGTTCATAATTTCAACAAGGTGGCCTCGAGTGGTTGGAAATGTGTGTTCCAAAGTCCTATTCCACCATAGGTCCAAGTCCCACCACATCTTGCCCGACCACATCTTGCCGCGTCCATCGATGGTTCCATTTTGCCCTGATATAAAAAAAAAAAACATGGTTAAAAGCTATGTAATGTTATTCACCTGAAATTCTTTATCCTTCAACATCATGATAGCAAACCATAAGTGCAAAAGGTCAACAACATCTTGACTTTTTGGATCCATGGATGAATGCCATGATGCAAATTTGAGTGGCTGCTTTATTAAAGTTTTCTAACAAAGGAATAGTTTAACCATCAAGTTTTGATATTGATGGAATATATATTAAAGATTCATAATTAAAGAGACAAACAAGTGATTATGACAGCAATTTGGTGGCCATGTCAAGGATAAGTAATATGATCCGGTATGTTTTCTTTTACAAATCATATTATTCATCAAATATTAAACAAGCATTATTAGTACGTTGAATTTATACCATAATAACAACATACTTTTTTCGCTTTGCGCAAAAGAGTTTCCCAAACCAAAGTTTGGCATATTAAAGTCTCAACTTGTTTAATATGTACATATTTGTTACATATACGGATGCTATGTAGATGATGTCATGTATGTAAACTCTTGTTGATAAACACCACCTCAATTATTATTTTTATAGCTTTGTATACAAATTTATACCATCTTATATAAAAGACGGTTTATAAGATAAGTCATTTCTTTTAATATAATATTCCCATATTATTAATTAAAACGAAATACGAACGTTACATCACAATAGATGGTGTACCTGTAATGACAACATTTTCGAGACCATCACCATGAATTAAGCTCATATGTCTCCCTCCCAATCTCTCTATTCCTCCTCCGTAAGAAGGCAACGGCTTGATTATAGGCCATTCTTCTGGATCCTAAAATTTAAACGACATAGAGATGATGCTCCTACCCTTTGCTGATGTGGCAGATGAGGTGGAGGACCATCGGCCTCCTCCACGTCTTATAGCCTTATTATTAACAATAACATTACCTGAGAGCCCAAAATAACAGCACCATCTTCAAGAAACAAAGTAAAATAACTAGTAACATTAAAACTCCCAGTGACCCATCTCCCTCTAGGAACATTCAACTGGGCCCCACCTTCAACACCCTCCATCCTCCTAACCGCCGCCCTAAACGCCGCCGTATTGGACGTCACTCCATCCCCAACCCCACCAAACTCCACAATGGACATCTTCAACGCCCTCTCCGGCACCGACCCTGACCCATCACACAGACCCGACCCGGATGACCCAAACCGAATACCCACATCAGAAACGGGTCGGGTTAACAACCCGGGTTGGCTGTTGGTGAATTGGAGGCTTAGGATGAGGAAGAGGGTGAAAAGAAGCAGGGGAAAGGCCCATGATGGTTTCTTGATGGTGGATATTAGTTTGTTGATGATTGGGTGGTCGTTAACGTCCATCATGATGGGTTTTTGGTTAATGATGTGATGCATGCATGTGGTGATAATAAAGGATGAATCTTGAAGGTAAAAAGTGTGGATTTGGAGGAGTTTGGTTCGGTTTTGTGTTCATAGAAAATTTTTATTATATTGATTGCCACCTTCTCTGTAAATGGAGCACTTCACTTTAAATGGATAAGGCAACCTTTTTATATTATATTTGCTTGCACAGCCCACGTTGAGGAAAGGTCAACTCACCAATGAAAAAAAAAAAGTTCAAACATCTCATGCCTACCTTATTTGACCACGTATTTATACACAAAAAACACAAAAACCACCAGCCTGTATCGGAAAATTGTGGGCTCAACAAGAGGCAACCCGAGTGTTGTAATCTTAAGGCTGGTGTGGAAGTTAATGGGCCGCGAGTACTTTTGTGAAGGTCACGTGAGAATAACAGTCACCTTAATGTTATTCAATTATGTGTTATTCCATCGTGATTGCCATGTGGAACATGAGACAATCGATTCATGAGATCTCAATAGTCCTCGTATATAGATTGCACCATAACCATTAACTATCAAAAGCCATGGAACACTTTAATAGATTAATTGGGTTGACACTCTCACTCTTGGTTAGTCGCTCTAACCAGTCACATACGAAAGAGTGTTAGTATTCTACTATATATACATTGTCTTTATTGTACAATGCACGAGGTACAACAGTTAACATGTTTGGTTACGGGACTCATGGTTTGCATATAAATCATTCGCTTAGTTAGCCTATGTTTGGTCATACACGAATGACACGAGCACTCTATTTAGTACTATTAAACCTGTAAACTCACCAACATTATTGTTGACAAATCTTTTATGCATGTTTTTCAGGTAATTGATTATGAGATGCGGGGACTTGGGGGAGAGGTTCGAGTATGCACCAAGTTGTACCATTTTGGATCGGGTCTTGTCAATTCCACGTTATTTCAATATTTGAGTCATGAATTCTAGACAATTTACTATTTTCCTAAACAATGTTATGTTTATTAAATAATTTGTGACATCATCCATCCTTAGATGGTATCTATTTAAATAAATTGTGCGTTGCTTAAACCTTGTGCTTGAAAACCTTTCGAGGTCGCATCCCCGTGTTTCTGCCTTGGCGGGGTGTGACACTTAGACTTGCCGTAGTGGAGCACTAAAGACGGTGCTAATTCGATTTTCGCGCCCCCTGCACCATTACGTAGGGGCGCTAATGTTGCAAATAAGGCTCGGGCGTTTTATTTTTAGCGCTGGAACGAGAATCAAACAACCAATCTTCCTTTGACAACTCAATCCCTCAATGTCTATATTTTTTCAACGTTCAAATATAACAATTTATATTATATACAAACCATATACTACAACACCACAACACAAACCATTCTACCATCGAACAAAAACACACCACAATATTTAAAAAAAATGTGTTCCCCCACGTCATCATCCGTTGCCAATCAATATTACAAAGACTTTCTAGGTGATGAGGGTGAGTCGACAGACGAAGGGTTGGAGCAAGATGCGGTTACGAGTGAATATGTATGCCTGCAACGAGATATATGGAACAAACTGGTGCACCTACACGTCCAAAAGTGTCTAGACAATATTATGAACGAGACCCTGAATCGGCAAATGCTCGTTTGATAAATGATTACTTTGATGAAAACCCGACTTACCCCGACCCAAAGATTTTTAGGCGTCGTTTCCGGATGAGTAAATGTTTATTTCTACGTATTAGCAGAGACTTGGAAAATGCGTTTCCTCACTTTCAGCAAAAAGCGGATGCGAGGGGGTCATGGGATTTACCGTTATTCAAAAGTGTACCTCGGCACTGTGTATACTCGCATACGGTAACACGACCGATATCAACGACGAGTATTTAAAAATGGCCGAGAAAACAACACGCGATTCTCTAGAGTATTTTTGTCAAGGTACATCACATTTTTTAAAGTAAATTCATTTTCCTTTTTTATATATATATTTGTTTTCTTAGGAATAGTACAGGTGTATGGAGTCCGTTATCTTAGAAGGCTCACTGGGTACGATTTACAAAAAACTTACGAGGTGCATACGAATGAACATGGTTTACCAGGAATGATTGGTAGCGTAGATTGTCGCCATTGGAGGTGGTATAATTGATCAACCGCTTGGCGAGGTCAACACACACGTGGTGACCAAAAAGGACCATCAGTTATTCTTCAAGCGGTGGCTTCAGTCGACCTTTGGGTTTGGTCGGCCTATATTGGTGTTTCGGGTTCATGCAACGACTTTAACGTTTTTAGCAGTCGCCTATAATTGAGGATTTCATTTCTGGCAGAGTAGCTAAGGCGTCGTTTTATGCTAACGGAAACTACTTCCCAAACGGATACTATTTGGCTGACGAAATATATCCGAGGTATTCCACTGTCGTTAAGACGTTCAGTAACCCGTACGATGAAAAAAGGGCACACTTTAAGAAAGTTCAAGAGGTCGCGCGAAAGGACATAGAGAGATGCTTTGGGTTTCTTCAACAATGTTGGCATTATTTAAGAAATCCTTGTCGTGCATGGACCAAAGAGAAAATGCGAGATGCTATGTATGCATGTATAATCATGCATAATATGATATTAGAAGACGAAGGTAAAGCGGTGTGTCAAAATTATGTACCAGAAGCCGTTCAAGATCTACCGCAAGCGACAATGGCTGAAAGAATACCAACGCACATGAACTTCGTGACCATCAAATACATGACGCGTTAGTGGCGGATATAGTCCAACATGCTTGGTCAGTTCGGTATATTCCAAAAGGCGAAAGCGAAGACGAAGACGGAGATGAAGAAGAAGAAGATGATGAAAACGAAGATGAAGACGAAGATGAAGCCGAGTACGACGAAAGCGAAGATGAAAATTAATATTATTTGTGTGGTTTTAATATTATCTGTAACTTTTTTTAATATTATTTGTGTGTTTTTTTTACTTTTACTTGATTAATTAAAAAAATAATAATAATAAACAACCAATCATTGGAAGGGGCCTTAAATTTAAAGTCCCTCCACTACACCCCATTTTGAATTAAAGCCCCATGCTGACTTAGCTGTCACGTGTACCAATCACTGAGGGGACCTTAATCCCCCCCTCTGCACGTGGTCTTAATTATACTACACTACTGAATTTCTCTCAATACCCTATTTTTCAATATACCCAAACCGGATATTAATAAAACCTGAAGAAACAAAATTTGTGCACCCTACAATTGAGTATATCGAAGTTCCTAAATAATACGCCAATCGCCATTACAGGTGCACAAAAAACCGGTTCGGGAACCAAAACCGGTACTAAAAAAATCCCAAACCGAACCGAAAACCGGTCAAAGGAACCCGAACCGAACCGAAATCGGTATCGCTAAAAACCGGTAATAAAACAAAACTGAACTGAAATTGGCTTAAGTGAAATACATTTTTGGCCATAACGCACAAATAAAACTTTGTTTTTTTGTATTAAATTTCAATTTCCTTATTTAAAAAACCCTAAAAGATAATAAAAATTAAATTTATGTAATTTATACGATTTTTAAAAGTGTGCAAGTAAACTGGAATGGAACTGAAATCGGGGAAAAAACCGATTTTATGGCCAACGAAACCGGTTTTAAACTGAACGGATTTGACTTGAAACCTGTCAACACCCAAACCGGTTTGGATTCCTAAAAAAAAATCGGTATGTGGCTGTGTGCACCTCTAGTCGCCATTTTAATGTTTTAAAGCCCAAAACTCCACGTACTAAATAAGGTCGGCCCAATATTAGTATTGGGTTTCTAACCGTGGCCCAATCTCAACTTAGTGGGTCGGTATATATACCCTCCAAATGCCCTCTTTTTCTTCCTCTTCACATCAAAACCCTAATCTAGGGTTTGCAGAAGGTAACAACAATAATAATATTAATAAGATGGGAGGCAAGTGTCCTCACAGAAGGGTGAAGAAGAGAAGATACTCTCACAAAACCTTCCGTCTTGCTAAATTCCTCGTTAAAGATATCCTTTTTTCTTTCTTTCTTCATTTATTTTTTTATTTTTATTTTGTTTTGTTGAATTTAAGTGTAAATTAGGAAACTTTTTATTATGGGTATTGTTCCCTTGACTTTATTTTGTTACGTGATGATGCTGTTTATGATGAGCTTAAGAAACCAGACGATGAGAAGACACCTTTACCGTTAGATGAAGATTTACCTGGAATGGGTCAATATTATTGTTTACACTGCGAGTAAGTAATTTAATTTTATTAGTTTTATAATATTTTTTTTTAGTTAAGTTGCATTAATTTTGAATTGTTATATATTTCAGTCGTTACTTTGCTAATGTGGCTGTGAGAGATGAACATTTCAAGACTAAACGACACAAGAAAAGGTAAATTTTTTTTTTTGCATAATTTGGTTATTATTTTTCGCAAAAAAAAAAATAATAATAATAACCCTCAGTGTAGAGGGAAAGAGGTGTAGGCTGTAGAGGTAGACCCAAATTGACTTGGGATGAGCGGATTAGACATGATTTAGTAGAGATGCACCTCTCTGAGGTGAGGACATGATCGAGGATAGGGGTTAATGGAGGCACAAGATTAGAGTTAAGGATTATTAGGGAGGGTTGGGTGTTCCGTAGCGCGCTTCTAGGAGATTAGACTTTTTCTTACACTGGTAGGAGGTCTGTTAGGGTGAATTGTATTCGGGTGTGTTGTCCAGTCGGGGGTCTCTCTGGAAGCATCCTCTCTATCCGCAAGGATAGGGGTAAGGTTTGCCTACCTCTCACCCTCCCCAGACCCTACTCTTAGCTTTGCTAATTGTGGGATCTACTGGGTAAGGTTGTTGTTTGGTTATTAGTTTTCGTTTATGGAATAAGTTAATCTTTGAATGGAATTTGTTGTGGGTCGTGTTGCAGATTCTAAAAACCTTGTTACTTTTGGTTTACTAAGATTTTTATCCAGTTTATTAATCATGAAAATAGATTCTTAAGTTTTTTAATGCATAAATGGTTTATAGAACAACTTTGTAGCTTAATGAGTTAATGTGGTTATCATATTTGAAGTTAAAAGTAGTCATAAATCATAAGTAGTTAATTAAGAGGGTTTGATATGAATTGTGTTGCCGATTCAAGATCTTATGAATTTTCATTTACTAAGGTTGTTATTGAGTTTAATACTAGTTCAGCCTGTCCATGTCGAATTTGACAAATTTGTCGTTAATGTTTGGCATCTTAAGTTAGAAGTTTAGATCTTTTATAGTGAGATAATAAATTGTAGGATCAAGGGTTGTTTGTCAGTGATTCACTGATTTGTTTATTGTTATGAGCTTAAGGGTTATTACACTGATTTATGTTGGTTATTTGACATGGAAGGAGATCCGTTAGCCATGCTTTTCATTTAATTAACGTGGAATGAAGTTTGGCATACTTTTGATCAGTTTTTGGGTTGGCGTGTTTAACCCATAGTTATCAAAGGCGCTAGGCGCACTCAAGGCGCATAGGCCTCGCCTGGGGCCTAGGCGCGAGGTGCACAAAAAGCGAGGGCCTCGGATAAAAAAAGCGAACAAGAAAATAAAGTAAAAAATATATTAAAATAATGCTATTTTTTATCTAGTTAGTATCAAAAGTTTTAAAATATTGATGTATTAGTGTATAGAAGTAGCTTTCCTTAGATAAAAGTAGAAATCTGGCTAGAATCTAGCCATAATTTAACGAATTTGGCTGGAAACTCTCCGGGAATTTGGAAATCTAGCTGAAATCTGCGCCTAAACCATCACCTAGAGAATTAAAGCTCAATTTCCTCGACTCAAAGCGCCAATGCATCGCCTCGCCTAAAAAATGGGCCAAGGCGCAAGAGGCGATGGCTTTTAACAACTATGGTTTAACCAGTCAATTCTTTAGAGGGTTAGAATAAAAGGAAGTATGTTTTCTGTGAGTTGAAAGGTATTTGAGGTTTTATAGAGTTATAGTTCAAAATCTAACTTTTTGGTCGAAAAGCTTTCCAGATTGAGTTGAAAAACCTGTATTTGGTGTTCTTAGTTATTTAGTTTTGCACCTTCAAGTTATTGAGAATGTCGTGGGTTAACTAATTGACAAGCACATCTAAATACTCATCCATGGCACCCCTAATTGATTTGGGTCAAGCTTAATTTTGTTTTTGGTAGCACTCCTTTATTCAGCTTGTATTTGCTGTTTTCAGGTTGAAAGTAATGGCAGGCCCTGCACCACATACACAGCTCGATGCTGACCTGGCAGCTGGAATGGGCATGCCTGATAATGGTCCGAAGCTAATGTCAATGTGAGCTTAGTTTGTGTATGTCAATACTTTATATTTTCTTAAATTCAGTTTGCTATGTAAGAATCTAGTTTTTTCATAGGAATTCGACATCACATAACTAATATCCATCTTGTTTTTGTCAATTTGTATTTTGAAATCCGAAACTTCCATTAAAGTGCTCTCATGGTTGTGATTACAAAAAGATAACTAATCTTAGGTGATGCTTGAGTTGCTTATTATTATTGTTATTGTTATTAAGATTAATAGTGTACTGTGTTTTAAAACATCAAAAGCAACACTTGAGTTGCTCATGGTTGTGATTACAAAAAGATAACTAATCTTAGGTCGAGTAATTATGTATTATTCCCTGGCGAATTTGTCGCTCCAGCCCCCCAATTCTCAAAGAAAGTTTTTCTTCGAACACTAAAAGTTGGTCAGATAAAGATTCAATTTCAGAAACCATCATCTTAGCCATCCGTCGTAAATGCGAGCGTCTATTAACAAAACTGAAAGACAACACAAGATCTGAAGTACTTAATCACAGCAAATTCAACACAGGGACCATAAGCAAGGACAAGTGAATAGTCAACAAAACCATTGCTCTCTTCAATTTGTATCTAACAATCCTTGAGCTATCTACAACCTACAACATTGCAAACTTGGTCATTTTAGACAATTCAATTTGTGAAACATGAGCTACCTATGTTGTATGTACAATGTTCTTTATCTAAAGAAGATGAGGGAATGTCATTACCTCATCAAGTTCAGACATAGATTGTACTGGAGCGCATTTCGCTTCACATGAATTCTTTTACTGTTAAGATGTCAAACTAGCGGAATACAAACCAAGCCATGTATGCATTCAACCCCTCCTGGACGCTGCGATGGAAATTTGGATGAAGACGTTGCATTTTAATCTTTCTTGTGGAATCGACGAAAGAAAGAAGACGATGGACAAGCCGTGTAGAGGGTACAGTGAGAAATGTCTTTAAGTCTCCCTCCCATTCAGGCCCGTTCAATATTTTATCTATGCATGTTATGACCCGCTTGCTACTTTTTTCGGTCACCTCTGCTGATCCAAAATTTGATAGCTTGGTTTGTTTTGCCATACTTAATTATGTCCAAATACGTGATTCTATTGTATTAAAATTTAACGGGTAAAAGAACATATAAGATGAACCGAACCAGTCCGATGAAAACAGACAGTCGGATGTAAGCAACTATTCAGAAATACAAAAAAAGTACAAATGATTGATAACACAATTCGTCGATAATGATCAGAATTCCATACTCGATCTCATAGATACATATAGAATTCTGCGGAAAGCCGTATTCGATGAAAACGGCTCTTCTGCTCATAAACAAAATGTTCCAAATGTTCCTGGAAATTATTGCTCCCAAACACTGAGAGACGAAAGCTAGGGGAGCGAATGGGATTAATCTCAAATATCCGTGATCAGACACAAACAATGTTGTAAAACTCCTTGGAGGTTGAGTAATCGCTACAATGTAGGTTGCCGATGCGGCGATTTTCTTCAACTCCACCTAGTTACTCTGAATCGATCAAAAGCAGTACCTTTTTTGTAAATTTTAATAAACTTATGATATTTGACATATATAATTTTCTGAAAATTAATTTAGTTATAATTTACCATGTCAGAGCACTCCCGAGTACTCTCCGCCTAGACCGATTACTTACAACTCCCCAGTCGACTAACTACTTTTGCAACCATCAATACATAAACAAGAATGATGTTTACTAATTGATACTAAGAATAAGACTCTACGAAAATGATTGATCGAATGATGATGAGGATTGAAGACGCACAATAAGGCTCCGCTGTATGGCCTCAGTAGTGATCTCTCAAGTTGGCACAAAATCAGCCCCTTCAACTCTTTTATTTCATGTATTTGTAAGATTTTTATTCTCTCGAGTCTCAACCTAACTAAACAAACAAAAATAAAATATGTTTGAAACCGCCTGCCTGAAGACTCAGCATGTCTTCGTGCTTTTTACGTTTTTCTAGATCAGGTGCAAAAATTGATGTATAGTAATTGTTCGTCGGCCAGGGACCAAAGCTTCATCTTTAATAGAATAAGGTTTGCTATTAAAAAGGGGGGTGACGGCACAACTTGTGACCAGCTTACCAGTTGTCACATTGTAAATTGATGGAGTTGTTTTAATGAACACTAGTCCTATTGTTAAATAAAAAAAATTTAACAAAATAAAAATATGAATCATTTTTTTTTGAAACGGCGAGTGTAGCTGGTTTCGAAGACACCTGCTACCTTCTTCAGGACGAACAATGGCTCTTACTCCTATTATTTACATTTTTTACCCAAGTTCAAATCCTTCCCAGTGGTGCTTACTCTCATTATTTACATTTTTTGCACATAGTAAGAATGGAACTTGAGATCCCCTGGCCACCCATCAAAGTGGTGATTGCAACTTTTCTTTAATGGATATCTAATTGTCCGTACCTCCGTAAGTGAAATAAATAAGTCATAAATTCGATGTTTATTCCAAACCATATATGAACCGATATAGTGATGGATAACCTAACCGGATGGTTACAAACCCATTGGACTTGTGATTTTTTATAATGGACCACTAGACCTCAACAACCATTACTGGGTCCTAAATGGTCTCCACAAACATGATGGATCGTGCAATCATAACATTTACTGACAACCTTTCCCTCACCCAATTTATTATCTATCATCATCATATATAATATGCACTCCATATCTTTACATTTTTGTCACTCAAGTGTACATGTCTATAATTGTATATGGTATGGTATGGTATCATGTCACTTTGTCTTCATGTGTCATGTACCCGGAGACTAAGTTATCATGGTTTGGAATTATTGGAATTTTAAACTAGGTAACTTTTAGAATGTCACAAGACTTCTAAACACTAAATGACACTCAGGGGCGGACCTAGTTAATAACTAGGTGCCACGTCCGTTGCTGCTCAACTTTGCGCGCGTAGTGGAAAATTTAGTTTTTTTACGAAATTTGGAAAACGTTGCTACTAAAATGAAAAAAATGAAAAACGTTACCACTGAAATTCATTTCTAGATCCGCCACTGATGACACTAGATGTGACATCTAAATCGGGCTCAAAACCGAAACCGAAAAAACCCGACCCGAAACCGATACTTAAACTTGTTCCATCTAAAACCGGTTTCAAACTGATGTTGATTTCATTGACCATATTTGTAACCGATTTATTTCCGAAAAAATTAAACTAGATCGTAGACAATCGATCATCTTCGTGAACAAGTATTTTACAACGAAGAAAAACTAGATGCATAAAACTGTTCGATTAATAATACAAGATATTTGTTTAAAAAGAAGATGTAAATATTAAGCGATATTATTAGGTATCCATGATTAGTGGTGGAATGATGTTGTCGTGAGAAATGGGGCATGTAATGGAAGGTGTATCGTAAGTGTGTGAAAAACTTGTTTGGAAGTTACACGCCTTGTCTTGTTTGTTTGTTTTTTTTAATTATTATAAAATTTGCATAATTAGATCATGTGGGGTCTCTTGCAACGATTTTTAGTGTATATGCTCAATGTATCATTTATACAATTCCCTTTTTCATGTAAAATAATCATGATCTACCGGATACAAGGGCGAAGGACGAAAAGGGTCAGGGTGTGCCCCCTTTTTTCCGTTTTTTGCTCAGTAGAGCAAATCTAACGTATTTCGTTTAAAACGTTTATACATATCGAGTCTAGCTTTCTAATATATTTGTTCAAGCACTGCCACTGGTTATATATGGTGTAGGCCAGTAAATTACCTTATATATAAGCCTATAGGTAGTCGATTTAGAGTTAGTTATGTTACTAGAGGTTTTGTTATTATGTATGAGATGCCCATGTTCGAGTTATGGAAGTAGACAAAATCTCATTTGGTGAGAAGAATCTTTTTTTGGGGGCTAAGGGGAATTTGAGGTGAATAGTATAGCGTACTACTCGATAAGCTTAATTTACCTCTTACATGATAGACTCATGATGTTTCATGCGGACTGGTTAAGATTTCATAGCTATACATTTTAAGCGTTATCTTTCATAAATAAAATTTATTTAGGTCTTCTAACATATTTGTGTATCAAAATGGTTACTTGTTTGTAAGAAACGTTTATAAACTTTATCATATACTAGACAACTAAAACTTACAACGTACATTGAAGTTACACTCGAAATGGTTAAAAAAAAAAAATTAAAACACAAAATATTCGAATTCATCACATAGTCGATGAATTCGAACCAACTGAGGCCATGTTTACAACGTCGTGCCCGTGTGAGAATCGTTGTAACTGAATCATCTTCGCGTAACATCCATCAACATAGTTTTTCAACAAGTGCGAGTGCGATCCTTGTTCAACGACTTTGCCATCATCAATAACCGCAATGCTATGAGCATTTTGTATCGTTGATAGCCTATGCGCTACCACAATTGTCGTTTTCCCTGAACAAACACGCTCAAGCGCCTCTTGGATGCACTTCTCTGACTCTACGTCTAGTGCACTTGTGGCCTCGTCTAGCAGCATTATTTCTGCTTTCCTTAAAAAGGCTCTTGCAATGGCGACACGTTGCTTTTGTCCTCCTGACAATTGCACCCCTCGTTCGCCCACAAACGTGTTATATCCGTCTGGTAATGAAGATATGAACTTGTGGGCGTTTGCTAGTGTGGCGGCTTCGATGATCTCTGCTTCGGTTGCTGACTCGTGCCCATAGGCTATGTTTTCATAAATTGTGGTCGCGAAAAGGCATGGTTCTTGAGGGACCGTAGCAATGTGACGACGTAGTGATTTTAGATTATATTTACGGATATCTTTTCCGTCGATTGTTACACGTCCAGATGTCGGCTCGTAGAACCTTTGTATGAGTGCGATAACCGAGCTCTTCCCACACCCACTTGCTCCTACTAGGGCAAGAGTCTTTCCTGCTCGAGCCCGTAAACAAAGACCACTAAACACTAGGGTGTCGGGACGAGAGGGGTAAGCGAAATCAACATGTTTGAGTTCGACTTCTCCTCTAAGGCGGTCAGGAACCGGAGTTGAGTCAGGGTCATCCGACTCAATCTCCGTTTTCCTATCAAGAAGGTCAAACACTGACCTCATGGCTCGACCGCCTTTAATGAAATCCGGAGCTAGGGTTAGCGTTTCGGCCGCACCATTGGCCGAGACCATGAGAACCATAAACACACGAATCGTTTTCGAGAAGTCAGAGATCCCATGCTTTACGAGCCACGACGCATACCAAAGACCAAGCGCATACGAACCATAAAGAAAAAACTGAGCTATCCCAAACCCACTTCCGGCTATCTGCCCCTTCCAAAAGCATCTACGAAGCGGCACATCCAGACTTGTTTTGAACAGGTTGACTATCTTCGACTCTGAGTTGAATGCCGCCACTGTTCTCATATTCGCCACGGCCTCTCCTGCCAGCTGTGTGGCTTTCGCGTGCGCACCTTCCAAGTCACCCGAAAATCCTTCCATAAACATTTTCTGTTCAAAAAAAAAAAAAAAAAACATTCACAACAAGTAAAAGCCTTCAGAATGCATTTGGTTCACAGAATTTAATAAAAACTAACAAACCTGCAAAACAGTTGCAGCAACCACCACAGGGAAAACAGCAATAAGAACAAGAGCAAGGCGCCATTGGAGAACAAAACCCGCTGTGCACGCCACCAGCATGAGTGCTGAGTTCTGCATAATAACCGAAATCCTGTCACCAATTGCAGACCGAACATTATTCGCGTCCAAACTCAACCTAGCAGCCACACGCGAGCTTTCATTCTCCTCTTGATCAAACCACGCCATTTCATTCTTCAAAACCGCAGTCAGCATCTTCTCCCTGACCCGTTTCGTCAAGTTTTCACCAACAACATCCCAGAAAAAATGCTGCAGAGTGTTGAAAATAAGAGCAGCCGACGACACTCCAATCAACAGATAACAATATTTTCCAATCTCTTTGATCATGTATTCATGATCTTGATTGTAGTACACACTGAGGACAGCACTTAGAACATAAGCAAAGAATGCACTGAGTGAACCACAGATGACTGAACCCACTGAGCCCACCAAAGCATAGGTCCATTCAGGTGAGTTCATTTTAGCCAGCCTCCAGAAGGAACTTGCATGCTGTTTAAATGGAAGCTTTTCCAGTCGGTGGGCAGGGTATCCTCCGTCGACTGACAGACTGAACTCTGAGTTTGAGAAATCGGATAGTCTTCGTGAGTATGGTGATCGTCCGTAAGATGAGTTTCGTGTCATTATTGGTGAACTAATCGACGGTCTTGCACTCGAAGGCCTGAAAAACACCAAACAGTTGTAACTTGTAAGTAGGTCCATCCGAAAATTGTCATCGGTTTGGTTTCATTGTCGATGTTTTATAAAAAATATAGTTTTGATCCGTCTTAGAAAATTTCAAACCATAACTGTCTACGGTTTATACTCAAAACCGGTCGTGAAAAACCAAACCAAACCAAAGCCTGATAGTTAGTATTTACTTGGTTTTAAAAAGCGCTAGGCGCACAAAAGCGTGGGATTTTCGTACCCGAAACGCACACTAATTATATAATTTTTTTTATATATCACATAGGTTTTTAGCTTCTTTTACCCAAAATATAGCTATAAATAAGGTTTTTATATGATTTTACCTATATGTACAAGCCAAAAACACCAAGGTACAACATTTTTATGCATAAAAATACATGGTGTACAAGAGGTGCGCACCTCAGGGCCAAAAGCGCCTGGAAAAATGCCAAAAAATGCGCTTTTTCTCCGCCTTTGGGAAAATGGGTAGGTGCAAAGCCCTGAGGCGTCCTAGGCTGCGCCTCGCGCCTAGGTGCGCTTGTTAAAACCCAGAGTACTTAGCAATGATCTTGTTTTGATATTCAACATTGGTTTTAGTTTACAACGGCAAAAAATGATTACTAACAGTTTGACTTACGGTTTGATCTAAAAACCGTCACGCAAACAACTTTGACTATTTGGTTGACTTTTATGGTCAAATTTGACCATCTGCATCAGTTTTGAAGTTGGAAATTAGTTTAAAAAATGTCATTATTGAGACTAAACTATCATTATTTAGTTTTTCAATTTTTTTGGCACTATAAATCTTTACTAACAACAGTTTCATAGGCAAAACACCTAGAGGCCTTTGCTGACTATTTTTGGTTGGTGACATCTTTAAGTGTGTCACTAAATCATATATTTTTTTTGTAATGAATCTGTTTTATCTTAAAAGTCAACTTGAGCTAAATAAGTACCTTGCACTACTTTTTCTAGCATTGTTCAAAGCAGTTTCATGAGCAACTTCTTGCATCTTTAGAAGCTTAGCATAAACACCATTTTGTCCTTTGGCAATAAGTTCATCATGAGTTCCAATTTCCAAAACACCACCTTGTTGCAAAACCGCCACAAGATCCGCTTTACGTATGGTGGAGAGACGGTGGGCGATCACCAGAGTTGTCCTCCCTATCATAAACCTGTCTAAAGCCTCTTGAACTAGTTTTTCTGATTCTGAATCCAAAGCACTTGTTGCCTCATCTAAAAGCAAGATTGAAGGGTTCTTTAACATTGCTCTTGCTATCGCTATTCGCTGTTTTTGACCACCCGATAGTTGTAATCCTCTCTCCCCAACCTGCACATAACCTTTGTTAAGATCAACCATGGGCGGCTCAAGTGTACAAAAAAAAAGCCGAAGCTTGTCGCTCCATGTTTAAGGGCCATCATTTTTTTTCAAAATAATATACAAAAAAAAAAAAAAAAAAAATCACTCCAACTCTAATATATTTACTTGTGTGCCTTTAAAAAATCGTACAAAAATTGTGCCATCATATTCCCTTTGGATCCTAAGAAAATGTTTTTTTAAGAAAAGGGTCCGCTTTAATCCGGTTTAGGCCTCAAAAAGATTGAGCCAGCCCTGAGTCTGACTTTAAAGTGTTGATTGCCCATATGGATCCGACCCGACACTTGGGAGCTCGGGGTTAAGAGTTGCAGGGGCGATCCTTTTAAGGGGCGGGAGGGGGCGGCCGCCCCCCCCCCCCCTCGAATTTTCGCACAGAAGTTCCAATTATATAGTATTCGTATAGAAATTTTTTGGTATATAAGGTTTCGACCCTCCGAAACTAGTGACTTCCGACCCCCCGAAGTTTAGGGTCAAGATTCGCCACTGAAGAGTTGGCAGAGGGTAATTTGGGATTTTAACTTATGTTGGGCTCAACCCTTATTGATATTACTTCACAAACCAAACCAAACCAAACCATATTCACATCAAGTTTAGTAGTAACATGTTTGACACCTAAATGTCAAAGAATGCAAGCAGTTTGTCTTGGTTACTTATGGTTGGTCAAAGGGTTCAGTGAACATGATCATAGTCAAACAAAATCTTCTGAGTTTGTCAGTCATGTGAGGAATTCAATATTTATTATTTATTTATTAATTTAATTATTTATTGTCCTTCCCATCCACTGGTGTTACAGTTATTTTTCTTGTTTGTTGCATAAATCTGCACATGCAATGTTGACTCAAAAATAATGTTGTACTTTTAAATTAATGCATTCCCTCCAAGGAAAATTTCACATACCAAATTTGACTTTTATAAGCAAACTGCAAAAGTTAGGTTTGTTTTATTGACCAAATTTGCCACATTATTAAATCTTTAGACCACCCGTAGTGGAGAAGTGAAAGGGCGCTAAATGCCCTCATTCGCGAGCTACACCGCCCCCAGGGGCGTTTTCGCCCTAAAATGAGTTTGGGCGTGAAATATTTCACGCGGAAACCAGCGTTAAATACCCCTACTTTTTGCGCTCCACCAATAAAATACATCCAGCTGGTTGGGGGGGGGGGGGGGGGGGGGCGAAATTTGTCAGCCACTACGTGCGGTCTTAGAATGAAATATTAACACCAAAAGCTATCAACTCTAACTAAAGATTACAATGACTATAATGCATTTAAAGGGCCCATGTTTGAGTAAATAAGCAATCCCAACAACAAGATTATCATTATGGAAATGTATTTGACTGACTGACTAACCTGAGTATCGTATGCATCGGGTAACTTTATGATGAATGAATGAGCATTAGAGACGCGTGCAGCTTCCTCAACCTCAACAATGGATGCATCGGGCCGACCCAAAAGTATGTTTTCTTTTATGGTGGTTGCAAACAGGGCTGGCTCTTGGCTAACCAGACCTATTTGTTGCCTTAACCATTTCAAATTCAGTCCTTTAATGTCATGCCCATCAAGCATTACTTGTCCTGTATAAATTAAACAAAACAAATATAATAAGACGTTTTCGTTCTATGATCGATGTGGTGTACCGTGTGCATATTAAGAGTTGTGCATTTTGATTACCTGATGTAGGATCATAGAACCTTTCAATAAGGGAAACAACAGTGGATTTCCCCGAACCGCTACTTCCAATCAAAGCAATGGTTTTACCAGCAGGAACACTTAAAGTGAAGTTGTTTAGAATTTTAACATCTGGTCTTGAAGGGTATGAAAAGTCAACATTTTTCAACTCTAACTGACCCGATACCGTATCCAACTCCAAACCCGAGTCACAGTTTCTATCAACGTTCGGTTTATGATCGATTATTTTAAAGATTTTAGCTGCGGCTACTCGCGCTTTTGCAAATGCAGACATACTTGGAGCAGACTGGCCTAAAGCACTGTCAAATTTAATAAAAAAAATTGAAACTTTAGAAATTATAACATATCAAGATTTATCTGTTAGAGAGAGAAAGAGTACTTACAGTCCACCAATCATGACTGAAAACATTGTGGAAATAGCAAGTCCTCCATTGGTGTAACCATGTCTAACAAGATAGCCTCCATACCATAAAAGAAGTGCATAACAACAAAAGACTGTGAAATAAGTTGCTCCTAATCCTAATCCTTTTGCAAATCCACTTCTGTATCCAAGCTTTTGTGATATTTTTAGTGCTGCAGAGTAAGCTTGTAATGCTCTTGACTCACCAACGTACGCCAAAACCGTTCGAATTTGTGCGATTGTCTGCATTTTTATGGATCATAACAGTAAACTTCAATACTCACATGTTAAAACATCAAAATAAATATATATTTTTTTCTTTCCAGCTTAACTTTGGATCAAATTCAGCAATATTACAAGAGAAAAGTCACCTGTTCAACGATGTTTCCGGCATCTGAGAGAGCTTCTTGGCTTTTAGAAGACAATTTAGCTAAAGTGGTCATATGAATAGCTCCAATAATAGCAATTAAAGGCACCACAGCAAGTGTGACAAGTGCTAATTGCCACACTGCTGTAAATCCCACAACAAATCCAGACACAAATGTTGCCAAATAGTGTATAAAATTTCCTAACTGCCACACACAAAATAGACATAGTTATAGCAATCTTTAATGTGTTTTTGCATAACCAAACAACAAAAAGTTATGTTTTTTTATAATATTATGAACCTTTTCACTTATGGCATCTTGAACTATGACAGCATCAGTATTAATAGCAAATACAACATCTGATGTTCTGACTTCAGTGTCAAAGAACTGAATGTCTTGACTCAATGCTGCTTCTAAATATTTTATCCTCATTTTTGTTGTTTGTCTTTCTCCAGTCCACATCCAACATGATATCTCTGTGAATTAACACAAATTAAATGCTTTTTTCCAAAAAAAAAAAAATAATAATAATATTTAAAAAAAAATGTTACTAAAAGTTATGAAATTAGCATGATCACCTGCCCATGAAGATGCCCATATTGCAGCTCCAACTATAATAAAGTAAAATGCATACTGCATATCCCAACAACAAAAATCAAGATTTTGTAAAAAAAAAAAAAAGATTATATTTTTATGAAAAAAAGATGAAAAAGATTATTACCCTTAAAACTTCATGGCTCATTTTATCAATATAAAAAAAAAAGATCATATTTTTATGAAAAAAGGATGAAAAAGATTATTACCCTTAAAACTTCATGGCTCATTTTATCAATATAAAAAAAAAGATCATATTTTTATGAAAAAAGGATGAAAAAGATTATTACCCTTAAAACTTCATGGCTCATTTTATCAATATTATTAGAATTGGACCCAAAAGAATTAACAAGATCAGCAAAGAATCTAAGAAAGATAGGCAAAGAGCAGCCATGAACAAAGGCACCAACTGAACCAATTCCCATTAACACATAATCCAAACTGTCTGCAAATCTAAACAGCTCCTTAAATCCAACTGATATCTCCTTATCTTTCTCTGCATTTTTACTGCTACTTTCTCCTCCTTCATTTTCCATGTTGGTTTCAGTAGTTTCTGTGTCTTGTTCAGTCAGTGATCCCAATGGATGATTTGGGTACTCAGAGACAACTTCAAGACTTTGCATATTAGACCATCTACACTGCACTCTGCCTCTCTTTATCTCCTCCTCAAACTCTTCTTATGCCATTTTTTTAATTTTTTTTTATTTTAATAATATTTGTTGATTCTCTTTCTCTCTCTCTCTCTCTTTTTTTCTTCTCTCCTACACTTTCTCTTTTGTCTGTTTATCTTTTTCTGACTCTCAAGACTCTGGATCTATATTTGCTTTATTTTTTTATTTGTTTTTTTAATTTACTTTTAAAAGAAAAAAAGAGAAAAAGAAAACAATAATCCAAGTACTTTAGTAACAAAGATTCTTTTGTTCACATTTCACATACAGTTACAAGTGTACATTCAAAAAATGTGAAGACATCTGACATGGTTAAAATAAAAAAAAATGTTTCAGTATTTAAGTTGTGGTTATTATATCATATAATTGTTCTCTACAATTATTTCACTGGTGCTTTTCCTGAGAAATTTATTTATAAAATGATTAGGTTACAATTAGGATCCGTTTACTTAATATAATGAGTTTGAATCATAAGTTGTGTTACCTCTATTGAATTAAGATAAAATATTTAAATTAAAAAAATATTAAATAGGTGATACGGGTAGAAACAGGGGCGGACCTAGAGGTCGCTATCCCTCAACTTTTTTGGTTAGTGTAAAATTGTTTTTTCTTCTTCGTTTTATGTATGGTAATTCTTACACAATAATATTTTTTTAGCTCACACTACCGCTTAACTTTTCTTTTAGATCCATCGCTAGGTAGAAATACATGTTTTGGGCAAGGCGCGTTACATACTACATGTGACTTACATATTTTGCCACCTCTAAAAGTATAATTTTGACTAAATGAATATAGGATAAACTTTTATGTAACTTCTAGGAATATGATGATATTTATCATTGATATTAGCTGATTGAACTTTATTTTTGGATTTATTATCTTATCTACACAATATCTTGTTGAGCTTTGTCTTCAGGCAACTAAAATATCTAAAATCAAGTGAAGATAATATTTTAAAGGTCGAAATTCAGGTACATAAATTAATTTTTATAACCACTAAAATTTGAGTTGCATCTTAGAGCATGTAAAAAAAACACATGAAACAACTACATAATAATCTTTTAAAATAAAATTATAAATATATCACTTTTTTAACGGCGAGAATTCTATTCTATATATCATATAGGAAAACGACCAGTAAGAAACTGAAAACCCGGTAAAATTACAATATGACATCCCTTAGGGGGGACGGGGCATAACCAGGATTGCTCACGGGTACCCCACTGCCAGTACGGTAACACCACCGCCGGTAGTGCGGGTAATGGATCCGTGAAAGGTTTACGTGAACTACTTCACGGATGGCTTCACTGAATTTCCACCGTCCTTAGCCTATCCCATCTATCTATCAGATCTAAACCACCACCATTTCAGATCTACACCAACACCAAAACCCCCCGCCACCACCGGAGATAATTAGAGTAGTAATCTTGGTAGCCTAGTAACTCCATGAGCCCCAATGAAGTACGAGGAACAGACAATGGCTGGTAGCCGTATTAAATGCCAATACATGGATAGATAATGAAAAATAATTAAAAGAACCAGTGAGTGCTGCCTTCAAAACTGTGTTTCAGTGAAGTGATGTGGCAGTGCAGGATTGATTGAAATCAGTGAAGTGAAAAAAAAATCCGAATAGTGCCCCTTCCCCCTTATGTTAAAAATCCAGTATACCGGTTTGAACCGCTATACAGGTATCAGCATAGGTTAGTTTTAGATTATTTTTTTTATTAAGGAATAACTTTTAAAAAATTAATAACATTAGATTATCTTTTGGATTATTTTTTAATTATTGATTAACTTTTTGATAGTATGTTAATATGTAATTATGTACTTTTAGATTATTTTTTGTGTTAATGTCGTAATTTATGGAATTATATAGCTAACTAATCAACCCTGTTAAGCCGCCCCGTACAACGCGGTTTAACAGGTTGAACTATTTTTTAGCTAAATCCGGTATAGTTAAAAAACCGGTTTTTAAAACATTGATTACAATACTTTGATCTAATTTTAATCAAAGTATATCAATTTATGTATATAGTTATTCTACAACATCCACGAAGTACATAAATTAGTATGTACTATTCACGTTAGACAATATTTACTTCTATATATGTACTATTCACCTTATATTGCCAAATTGTCATATGACAAGTCTTGGTAGCGTACACCCAACACAAGTGACTGATTTTGTATTTTACAAAAAAAAAAAAAAAACAGATTTATAAAACTGTACTTACAAAAAGTAATATAGATACGCAAAAATAAAGTTTATACACAAAAAGTAACTTTGACAAAAGTTATAAAATAGACATACAAAATTACTTAACGTATTTCAATGCCCTGTGAATATATAAAATATAATCATACTTAATCATATTTCTGTAGAGTATATTAATATATAAACTAATTTTATCGATAACTTCCGGTATGAAAAAGACTTTTTATTGTACAATTTATTTATTTATGTTTGGTCTTAGATGTGTCAGATCTTTATTGAATGAAATGCATAAATGAGTGGTGTCTTTTGGAAAAACTAATGTTTTTGTGTCCTAGACATATTTATTTACTTTTGGGTACAACGGTTTCGCTGCTCACACAGTAGGAAAACACCGAAAGTCACGTATGACTACAGAGATTTTTTTTTATATATATATTAAATAAATTTATATTAAACATAAATAAATTGTACAAGAAAAAAGAATCTTAACCTCTTAAAAAAAAAAGACATCCAAGGATTGTTAAATGTAAGTAGGATGTAAACGAGTGTGTCATTCTTGAGCTATTTGATGTTCGCTCGTGAAAACTTGTAACACACTTTGTCTAAGCTCAAGTCCAAATGAACGGTCAACAAACAGATGTCCTGATTACCCGGGGTATCCACCAATTAGTTATAAGGAACCTTATATGCCCTTGGGTGAAGACACGTCTTAAGTGTCTGTCCACAGGTAGCGCTGGGTAGCTATAACCCACCAAACCATTAGCTCTGGGGGAAACCTGATCCATCACCTGCCCGAATGCAGACAGTGAAAAATCAGCAAAACCTGGTACAATCAAGTATCGAGCCTGGCACCTCAAAAAGGCTTGCCTCTACCCATCATTTCTCATGCCAATACCACAGGGGCGGGGGCAAATTACTCTGTATATTTAATAAATAGAAAAGAAAAATAGCCCAAGCTCCATTCTGACAAATTAAAGTATTAAGAAAAATGGCCCAAGCATAAATCATGATATTTCAGGTATTACTGAGTGGTCGTTAACACATCGATCCAGCACTCATCAACTAAGATGTTACGTTTTTATTCTAGACACAATGAATCGATGTGTACAACTAGCTTTGGCATTGATGCGTTTGGCTTCATTATTAAAGTAGTTTACATAGGTTATAATTTGCTTAAAGGTACCTTGAGCAGGTAACTAATTTATTTGCTGATGTATATCATTTTGTTTTTATTAGATTGCTGAAATTAAACACATGAATAGTTAGACTTTGAGTTATAAATTTTTAGCCTAATAGCTTTATCAATACCTTTTAGATCGAACACATCTGATGTCCAAATCAATCAAGGTTTTATGTTTATTCATATCATGTGTTTTAGTTAAATTAACACACCGATTATATATATCCAACAAGAGATCCAACAACATCTAATTAAGTATCAGTGGCAGAACCAAAAATATTTTACTAGAGGGTCACAGTATAATTTTTTTTTATAATGGATTAATCGTGATTCTTAATTTGAATTCTTTTTACTATAGGTATTTTTACAAGATGATGACTTTGTATGATAAAAATATGTTTTCCTAGTATGGTTTTAAAAATGTTATTGAAAAATATATATCACAGTGTCTGAAGAAAACAAGCAATTTTATCAAATAACATAATAAGTAAATTTAAATAAAATGATTTAAAACTATAAATATACTGAAATACTAATTTCTTATTCACCTTTTAATAATAAACTAATGAATAATACAAAATATCCTTAATATTGAAGGTCAATCAAAGCACTACACTATCAGGGTGGTGGGTGTGGTTATAGATGGTAACCTAACAACTTTCAATTCGGGACTGTCACATCAGATTTGTTAAATACTACCCTAACACTGCCCTAAAACATCATATGTACAGTCGTACCACCCTAGATCCCACTATTTTACGCACTACCCACTATCCCTCTCTTTATCTCTCACCTACACACACCAACCACCCGCAATCTCTCTCATTCGGCTCATCCTATCCGCAGCACAAGGGCTGGTGTAGCCGAGCGGGTAAGGGTACCCAAGCCCCTACCTGAATGCCACACCACCCTTCGAGCATCTCCATATGGTCTTGCCATACCCGTCCGAAAAGCAGACGAGTATCACCAGACGCCCCCTCCTTGTTTACCTAGAAACCGGGTTTATTTGTTGTGGGGCATAGGGTTCTAGCTCTTTATTAGATGCACTCATTTTTAGACGACTCAAAACTTCTTTTATTATTAAAAAAAACACCCTTCTTTTGTTATTTTCTTTTCCAGTAAAAAGAGACATACTATTTGCCTAAAAATAAGATTTTATTTAAGTGTAAAATCCATCCTTTTTTTTCACTGAGTTATATGCAGGAAAAAGAGATTCAATTGTTTTATAATGCAGTAGTGAGATCTCTAACCTGAACTAAATATTTATTCCCACTAACATTTAAATAATCTAATCCCCATGATAATACAAAAGGAAAATGTACGGAAATCTGGTTTGCATCATTACCAACTCATTTCTAAGATATGTATCGAATTATTGGTCATAAAATGCAAAACTCCAAACTTTTTAAACCTTTTAGTTGGCGTTGCAAACCTGGCAAACATGTATAAATATAAATATGTGTGTGTATATGTGTACACATGACATGTATGTTTACAATGGCAAAGTTGCATATGGTGGTTGATTTAAAGTATGAATAATTTGAAAGAAAAGAGGGCCATGGCTGGTTGGAATCCATTTTTCGAGAATCAAACAAATGGCTTCCCATTTTCCTTGCAAATATAAAAATGAATATTGATTGATGAATGTTTACAGGATATCCTTAAAGGAAGCAACCCTACATAACCTTTAGGATTTCTTCAATGAAGAATCTCTTACTAAATAATATGCAATTATGTAGCAACTCATAATTAAAATTTTTTCATTAAATGAATCTCATCAAACAAAACATGTCTGAATAATGATTGGCAAATTGGCATGAATTTTTCTTTAAAAAACTTCATTATAAACAAAAGCCGAACATGGACCTCAAAACGGGGACCACCGGCCAAACCGATTACATCGCGTTCAAAGGACTATTACACCAAGTGTTCCACTCTACCCCTTTAATTCTCGATCTATGTCTAAACCAAAAAAACGACACGGTTTTTACATTCGCTAAGATTTCAAAAGGTCGCCGATGTTTACCGCCAAACACTCTTGAATTCCTCTCGTTCCACAAAATCCATAAGGTAGTGTAAATAATGCCTCTAAGGATATCCTTCTCCTTCTTCGTATATGGTTGCGAGTCCGCTAAAGCTAGAAGGTCCTTTACATAAAAAACAATCGGAGGACTAATATTACAACAAGAAGCAACTCTAGCCCAAATCTCCGTGGACACAACACACCCGGTTAGAAGGTGCATTAGCGTCTCATAATCTTCGCCACACGTGGGACAAGCCAAATCATCTAGCAACACTCCTCGTTTAGATAACTCCATTTTAGTAAGAAGGTGATTAAGAGCAGCGCGCCATACCATAATCTTACACTTTAGGGGTGTCCAAGTCTTCCATTTCACACAAACAACACTCTGCGCTGCTGAACTAGAGGTCACTAAAACCTGTTTAGCGCCTCGAACAGAGAACAGCCCATTTTTATCACCTTTCCAGGTCCACTTATCCGCTCCTAACAACCAGCTATACTCGAACATATCAGACAGCAGCTGAAACAGTTCGGCCACTTCTGCAGCCGACGAAGGCTCCTGTTTCCAGCTCCAAAACATTCCAGTCGGCGACCCGTTTTCAATCTGCACGCGAGTGTTAACTGCAGCCCATTTATTGCTCTCCAGCCGAAACAGAGCTGGATAAATCAAGCGCAAAGGCTCGTTACGCAGCCATGTATCAGTCCAGAAATTAACCGCCGACCCATTACCTACCAGCGCTACAAATAGGTTGTTTATTTCCGAACCATTGTCAATCTTTTTAGAGCCTATTTTCACAATTCTTTTCCAGCATCCACTAGCAACAGGACCACACGGAAGCATAGACCAAGCTCTCGTTGCCCCATTACAACCTACAATAACCTTTTTCCACAGGCTCGCATCTTCGCATTTGTACCGCCACGTCCATTTAAGCAAAAGCGCTTCATTTGTGTCTTGTAGACTAGTCACTCCCAACCCACCCTTATTTTTTGGTCTAGCAATGACCTCCCAAGCAACCCATGGAATCTTTTTAACACTCGAAGATCCAGCCCAAAAGAACCGTCTAAAGATCGTCTCAATACTTTGAACAACCGCTTTAGGCGCTTGATACAATGAGAAATAATACACCGGAAGGCTTTCAAGAACCGATTTAATCAAAACCAAACGCCCTCCTATAGATAAAGTCCTCGCCTTCCATGATTCTAACCTTCTTTTAATCACGTCAATGATCATATTCCAGTTGCTAATTCTGGACATATTTGCTCCCACTTTAATCCCCAAATACCCAAACGGGAAGGATCCACGCTTACAACCCAAAATCGCCATCATATCATCTACTTCATAATCCTCAGTTCCAATCCCCAAAAGATTGGACTTATGGATGTTTATACGTAGCCCCGAACAAATGTAGAATATTCTCAATATGCGAGCCGTGTTTTGGATATTTTCTTGCGACCATTCCCCCATGATAAGCGCATCGTCCGCGTAAAACAAGTGAGTGATATCGGCTTCATTATCTGAAAAATTAATACCTTTAAGGACTCCAATCTCTTGTGCTTTTCTCAACAAACAAGACAACGCCTCCATCACTATAAGGAATAAGAACGGTGAGATAGGGTCGCCTTGACGAAGACCCTTCTCACAATTAAATTCGAAGGTTGGAGATCCGTTAACAAGAACCGCGGATCTTGACGACTTCAAAATTCCTTCAATCCACTTACCCCATCTCGATTTGAAACCCATTTGGTGCATTATAGATAACAAAAAATTCCAATTCACATTGTCGTACGCTTTTTCGAAATCAATCTTTAAAATAAACGACTTGCGATTTTTTTTCTTCAACCATTCCATGAGCTCGTTTACTACCAAAGGCCCATCAAGGATGAATCTACCCGCGAGAAAAGCCGACTGTGTCTCAGAAATAACCGAACCCAACACCTTCTTAAGACGATTAGCAAGAATCTTAGACTTAACCTTACTAATCATCCCAATAAGAGTGATGGGCCTATAATCTTTAAGTCCCAAAGGGGTTTTATCCTTCGGGATTAAAGTAATAAAAGAAGACCCGCAACCCAAACTAATTTTGCCTGTCTCGAAGAACTCATCCATAATATGACCAAAATCGTTTTCAAGCAAATTCCAAAAGAACTTGACAAACCTAAAGTTGAAGCCATCTGGACCCGGTGCTTTGTTCGAGCCACAATCAAAAACCGCATCTTTTATTTCTTGCCTCGAAAATGGTTGTACAAGCATCAAACTATCGGCTTCCGTTAAACTTTTCACACCACTGCACACTAGGTTAGGCCGAATCGGATATTGTTCTTTAAAATGATCTCTAAAAAACCTCATAACTTCTTTTTTCACCAAAGACGGTTTAGACACCCACACCCCGTTCACATCTATCCCCCGAATGGCATTTCTAGCTTTCCTCCCGTTAACCATACCATGAAAAAAGGCCGAGTTTTCATCCCCTAGAGCCGCCCACTTAACTCTAGATTTTTGTCTAATATCCCGTGATCTATCATATTCAATTTCATCAAGGCTTTTCTTACACCCCGTCCACACCCATAACTCGGACTCTTCTAAATCTTTTTGCTCCATCAAAACATCAAGCTCTTCCTTTTCTTTTCTAAGCCTCGTCTCATCTTCGATCTCTTGATTTTTCCACCTTTTGTACCAAGTTTTCAATCTCTCTCTGAGCCGCTTCAATTTACAAGTCAAAACCACATCCGAAGGGCCATCCATATAAATTAGTCATATGAATTATTCATATGACCAAGTTACTATGTGATTCATTTAATATTTTCGACTTTTTGATTTTGATATATTTCGTTTTAATTTTTATCTTTGATTTTGACAAGCCTCTTAATCCTTTGATTAAGCATATAATCAAACATATAAATTAGAAAATCAATTGCATATCTTTAAAGCTAAATGATAATGATGATTATAAGGAATTCATTTGTTAAGAATCAACCAAATGCATACCCGGTCTAGGGTTGTAAACTAGCCGAGTTGTGCTAGGGTGGGCCCGGGATTGGCTCGTATAAAAACTGAGCCGAGCTGACTTGTTTTTCTTAACAAACTGCGATGTTGGGCTCGACTCGTCAAAAGCTCAAGCCAACTTGTGTTCATCGAGCCGTCTCGTTTATTTATAATTTTATTTCTTGTATTTTCTACACATATATAGATGATATACATAAAACCAAAAAAACAATAAATAAAACACTATTTAGACTAATAAACACAAAAATTCTGAATCGATAGCTTTACAGTATATTTCTTTCGGTAAAAAATAACCATACTACTAACTAAAAACCATAGCTTAAATTATATTGGAATTTTAGGTTATAATATATATGGGCTTTAATTTAAACGAGCGAGCCATGAAATGAACCCATCTTGGCTTGGCCTCGACTCGTTTACAAATCGATTCAAGCCGGCTCGACTCGTTGAAAACCAAGCCAAGTTTTGCCGCGAGTTTTTTAAATAGCCCTAATCTGATCCTTTGTAAAGTGTGAATATATTAACACCTCTCCAATGCACACCCTTGTGGTAGAGTTTTTGTTCTCACATTTTGAAATGCTATGATATGAAGAAATTATTTTTAACAAAGATTCATGTTTTCACAATGCAAAAACTGATTATAAAGTGTGTAAATGATAAATAAACTCTAGGTATGATTATGGTGTTTTATTTATTTACCAAATTGGCTTACAAATTGACAAATAAAAACCATTTAAATTTAATCAACAGACCTAGATAGGGGTTTAACCACTAGGGTTTTAGCATATAAAAAACACTAAATTTTGTTTTCATCATATGATTCTTCTTTACCGATGGTGATCGGTCATGGTATCCATAGCATTGCTACTTTTTCGGCCAAATCCTGATTTCGTTTGCTTCTCGCGGTCTCTTCTATTGGTCTATCGTATCTATGGGTACATCAGGTTTGCCCCTGAATTTAAAGAATTGGAGGTTCAAGCCAATGGAACCCAATTTATATGTTGCACTAATTACATAAACCATGAAGGGTAATGATCTGAAATTCACCACACATATTAGAAGAATGACCCTGATAAAAAAGAATAATAATAACAAAATACATAGCTTAAAGGTGATTATGTGACAATTAGTTTTAATCAAATTCAGGTCCTAAAAGTTGATATATTGGGACAAATAGTACTATTATATATTCCATACAACCTTTGTTCTTTATGTATTTTTCACTTTTTAATGGCAAGCATGTTATACTTGTTATTTTATTGTCCTTTAAGTTCACATTAGTTGATGAATGGTAAAGGCAGCTCACCGATACACCCACTCATATTAAGTAAATCATATGAATGCATGTTTGTATACTTTGGTGGCTGCTAGTTCACATATAGGATGTCATTATTAAATCATCAAATTTACTTTTAATATAAAATTTTTAAAAGATGTCCAAGTATACAAATACATAGTTGAAGAATTGGGCATGGGCCCTTTTTTGGAACTTTGCAAAATGCCACAAAGTCAACCTAAACTTGCACTATGGAAACTATATTTGGGCCCATTGTCATGTGCCTAAACATGTTCTCCCACCATGTCAATGATTTTATTTGTTGAAATAAAAGGACCCCAAAATTGAAAATTATATATAACACTGTTAATTTTGATCAAATGAAGCTTAACCTGACACCATATATATTCACTTGATCAAATGAAACATCAATCCTTGTTTTTTTAATCTAAGAACCCAAAACATAAATATGTATTTACTAATATGTATTCACTTGGAGGTGGGGGGTTCAGTCCCTATTTGGAGCAACATTTAGCCGTTAAAAAAAAAGCTAACCAATAACCATATCATCATTAAGAACTAGGTTTTTATTTAAAAGATTAACTAAAATAAACTTCCTTAGATAGGGGTTGTTTTAACAACCAATCACTCATGGAAATTATGTTTAAATGTCAATAATTATCATCAACTTCACTTAAAGATAGCTGAAAAGAAAATCATTTTTAAACAATGTTTTGAATATCATTTCCCTGATATCTTCTCTTTTGCACCTGGAGACTAGAGTCCTCAATACAATCAGTTTAGTAAACAAAATTATATTACATAGTACCTTAACCGTGATACATACGGCATTTATCTTTTAACATAATCCATTTTCATTATCCTGTTTAGTTACTTTAGTATATCTAAACTGGTTACGTAATAGTGTTTTTAATTTTTTTATCTTCTCTACTTGATAGTCATGCATGTACATAATCAATATTTATAATAAATATATAAATCAGTTCATTACATGTAACCCATGTTTTTAAACCCGGACCGGACCAGCCGGTCATGGCTGATAGGTTGGACTGGGATGACATAGAACTGGTGGTTGACCCGGCGACCTGGTGGTCCGACCGGAAAACCGGCCTGTCGGACTGGGATTTGAGGGTTGAGCCGGTTTTTTTTTTTAATTTTTTGGGTTTTGATGGGCTTTTTGGGCCGGTTCAGTAGACCGGTGAACTGGCGGGGACTCCGATTTGACATCCGGACCGGTTCTAAAAACATTGTATATGTAATCAAACAAAATTATATAATGAAATATTTGAAAAGGAAAGAAGGATATATATCCCTTCCTAACATAGCTCATGCTTTATTTATTTTACCTTATATTTTTATAAATGTAGATACAAATTACCCAAATAAGCAATCCCAAATACCTCTAAATAATTGGTTATGGGATATTGAAAACTAGGTGAGTGGCACATCATGATAAAGTGATGGTGAAATATTGGAGGAAACATTGATAGAAACTTAACACTTTGTCATTGTCCACACAATTTGCTTTCAAAAATTCTAGATTAGTTGTCATCTCTCTATCCCCTTTTTATAATTGATTTTTTTTTATCGTAATTAAGTATAAAAGGTGAAAATTATCAAGCATGTATATATATTTTTTTTTAGTTTCTTTTATGGCTTTCAAATTATATATACAATATTATAATATATTTGAGTGGGCATGTTCAGATTGCTAAATTTTAAGATTTTTTTGTTGGAATTTAATGCATAAAATACAACCCTAAAATGATGATAAATTAGACTATCAGCCACCAGGGGCGGATGTAGATAACAAGCAGGGGTTGCGGACGTTGCGACTCAACTTCGCGCGCGAAGTGGAAAATTTGATTTTTATTTTTGCGAAATTTGGAAAATGTTACTACTAAAATGAAAAACATTACTACTGAAAAATGTTTCTAGATCCGCCACTGTCAACCACTAAGGCCGAGAGGCATTGGGCAACACCCCATGCCACGTGATTATTTTCTTGATTCATTATGTTTCCAACAACATCCCAAACGCGTTTGATTCGACCCACTAGTATTATGCAAACCATCAAACGCTCAATCAAGACAACCCATGAGTAACCAATACCAACACAAACCCCCACAAAGCCCAAATATAAACCCACAATTTTTTTTTTAATTTTTTTTCCACACAACCCCTAGAAAACGCACATATGTCCTAACCTGTACCTGAAACACAACCTGTACCCAAAATACAACCCGCATCCAAAACCCAACTAACTTTAACCACACATAGACATCATAAGAAGCAAACGAAAGAAGAACGTGCTCCGAAGACACACGAGAAGTGGACAAATAAGAAGAGTTAGCCTGATACGAGTTCGCTCGATATTTCGAAAGACCCATTATTGGTAAACGTTTAAAGCCAAATAAAAATTTGAAATAGTTCACTTAAGATACCGTAATTATTTAACTAAGTTTTTAAATAGGTGATGACCAAGAGGGACATGTGTTTTGGAGGTGCCTTCATGAGAAATTTTCGCCGATATGAACCGTAATTACCTTAATAATGATTCGTTCTTGGGCAAATGGTCGGCAATGCGAACAAAGTGACCTACTTCAATAACAACATTTTCAGCCGCCTTACGAACAATCGTCAAAGAGGTAGCAGTTCGAACGACGTGGATGTCATGACGCCCACACAAAATGAATTTAGATTCAATTACGACATCATGTTTACAATGATACAACCTTTAAAGCTACTTCGAAATTCTCCAAAGTGGTATCTTGTGCCGCCAATCAACACACGTCGATCGTCTACGGTCCACACCTACTTTTGGCACACCCGAACCACTCTCAATTCAAGGTGGGTCGAATGCTCGTTCATATCGAAATCTAAATGACAACGCCAACGAGTTAGATTTTGAAGAATCGCAAGAGCTGCAGTGGCCTATCGGGCTATCGGTAGAGATAAAAGCAAGGCATCGTCAAGAACACGAGCCAAATCCTTGTCTACAATAACAATGGATCACGAGGGTTCGTCAAACTTAAACCATTTGGATGAAAAAATTGCTCGAATACTCATGATCAAAGAATAAGAGTACCAATTGCAAATGAAAGATAAATAAAAAAGGATTTATAGTTTCTTGAGAAAGACCTCTCACATCTCTAAGAGGACGACTAACACGTTTTCAAACTTCAAAAACAAAATATTCAAACTAAATACCTCAACCAAGAGTACTTTTTTTTATGTTTATTTTTCTATTAGTTTAAATGGTATGTTATTTTTTTTCCTAAACTTGGTTTGTATTTCTATGTTTATATTTATTTTATTTAGTGTAAATTAGATTATACCCCGGGAACGTCCTGGGGTTGAGAAATCTAATATGATTTCAATTTTATAGATGAAATAGAATGATGCGTTTTACAGTTACATGTAGGAAAGCTTCGGGTAGCACTTAACCTAAAACAATTAACAATGTATCTCCAATGTTAGTGCATAACCTTAAACAATGTATAACTCTAATATTAAAAGCTAACCTAAAACAATGTACAACTCCAATGCTAACACATGTTGTAAATAAAATTCATATTTACTGGTTTGAACATAATTAATAACTTGCCTATACATGATTAATGAATAACCTGAACGCTTTGTGTTTTTTTCCTGTATGAACAAAACCACACAAAAAATAGTCGTTTTTTCTCCGTTTTTTATATTGCACTATGGTACTCGTTGGAAAGATAATAAAACGCTCGTTAATTTGGTGTAATTTTTTTCTTTAAAAAATCTCGTATATAAAAGATATTAACGTTTAAAAGTTATAGAAATAAACATTAAAGAGAAAAATTTAATTTTGTTTTTAAATTATTGTTTTCCTAAAATAAAGCCTTTGCCACATGGGATGACACATGGCACACTCAAGGGGGAAAATGCTCTCTTTGAATGTCATGTCATTAAAATGGCTTTGGTTTATTATATATATCCCGGAAGCGTCCCGGGGTTGAAAAATATAACAATTCTAATAATACTAATACTAATAGTAATAATTATTACTCTTGTAATTAAACAAATAAAAAAATAGCTTTGCTATAAGGTGACACCATGAGTTGCAGTGTTGCGCCATTTTTTCTTCTAGCTTCTCTTGATGAAGTATACCTATGCATCTTTAGAAGAGTAAAATTCCAATGAAAGCATGGCGATTGGGCTGAATTTCAACATCGTATATAAGAACCTGGTTTAAAAGAAAAACATGATTAATGAATAACCTGAACACTTTGTGTTTTTTCCCTATATGAACGAAACCCCACAAAAAATAGGCGTTTTTTTCTCCGTTTTTTATATAGCACTATGGTACTCGTTGGAAAGATAATAAAACGCTCGTTAATTTGGTGTAATTTTTTTCTTTAAAAAATCTAGTACATAAAAAATATTAACGTTTAAAAATTATGGGAGGAAACATAAGAGAGAAAAATTTAAATTTGTTTTTAAATTATTTTTTCCTAAAATATCTCAATTTAATTTTAGTAGATTAGGTTTTTTATTATTATTTGTTTTTTTTTAATTTGCCACATGGCATGACACATGGCACACTCAAGAAGGAGAATGTCTCCTTAAATGCCATGTCATTAAAATTGCTTTCTTTTATTATATATATAGATAGATGGTATTACATTTTGTTGTTTTAAATAAAAATAAAAATGTGTGAGTAATGATCGGGTTTTAAAGTCCCCTGTTTACGTGGTGCAAACATTGTGCTGATGTAGCGCAATAAAGCCCCCAAGGCCTCAAACCCATATCACCCAACCTAATTACACTTTAATCACCTCATTTTAAGTACACTTTAATCTCTCTTCTTTAACTAAATTCTGGCTAATTAATTAATAATTATACTTTATCCCTTTATAAGAAACCAAATACACCCACAATTTTAGCGGTCATAACTTTTTTCGTACGTTGATATTTATTTTTAAAAAAATACACCATAAAAACGAATATTTTATTCTTTTTAATTTGAGTATACGATTGCTATAATCTTTTTAATTAAAATATGTTACGTGATTAACAGGGTCAAGGGGTGAACAATAACTAAATCATTAACCAAAACCAAACTGAAATCAACCAAAAACTGAATTAACATAAAGCGGATTAATTGAAAACCAAATTAACCAAAACTGGTTTATCGGTTTTTTCGTACCCTCGTTTAACCAAAATTAATTGAACCGAACCATTTATATTTTCATATATTTCTAGTTTTATACCTTCGGTTCATGTATCTATACTTCTATTTTATATATTTATACATATACATCAATTTCATGTATTTCTAAACACGAGTTTTAGCTCAAGTTTTGTTTTGGCTATTAACCGAAATTAAATGAACTGAACCAAAAACAATCAATCTAACCAAATACGCCGAGTTGATTAACCGAAAATCGATTGGTTAATAAAATAGACTAACAAATGGCTTCGGTTTTGTTAATAACTGAATCGATTAGTTATCAAATACCGGGTATATATGTGACTAAAATAAATAGTTATAATCACTACTAGTCAAGTTTCATTTAGAAATCAAATTACAACCAGATTATGAATAATATAAATCAATTAAGTTACAACCAAATTATGAATAACATTGTTGTGACGTGAGTATGAGTCAATTTACACCATTTTAGACTTGCATTTCATATTTGCAAAATAAAAAAGTTTCAAACCATGAAACACTCGCATGTGGGCTGTCACAACGTTCTCATCTTTCTTGTTTTTTGCTTAAAAATATATGGCACTTTATTAAAACATATCCTTTAAACAATATATATTAACTACTAGAATTTTCCTGTGCGTTGCAACAATAATTGGGTCCGTATCAGTACGGTTTATTACGGTTTTTATACGAACATTTGATCTAGCAATCGAAAAAAAAAACATAAAAATAAAATTCGTGATATGCTTTTAAGGATTTATACACGTATTTTACATCGATCGCAAGCCACACAAACAAATATCATTAATGGTTCTGATAGTACTGATATCAGTACCAGTTTGATTCGGTTCGACACGGTAAAAAACAACAAAAATCTTGTGCGAACATAATTGTGACACGTGATACAACAAGTTATCTATTTAGGGGGTGTTTGGGATTGATTGTTCAAAACAGATTATGCGTTTTGGAAAAGCAGGGGTGAAGCTGCTTATTGATTATTGCGTTTTGGTAGCCTAAAAAACTGGTTATCTGTGTTTTCAAAACGCAATCCCAAACATTAAAAACTGATTATCTGCGTTTTCAAAACGTAATAATCTAAAAATCAGTTTCAAAACGCAATCCCAAACACCCTCTTATTAGGTATAGATCTCTCATACTTTACTTATTATAATTCTTATAATATTATTTATATAATACATTAGCTACATCTCACAAATAAGAATATTTAAACCATAATTACATTTATTTACATTTTCGATATATGCATAGTTTTTCACATACTTTATTATAGAATAAATAGTCCGCTGGCATTGGGATTATGTTTTAAGACGTATAATCAGTCATTATTTTCATTTCCTATACATAGTTGAGCAACTCTTTTATTGAATAAATAAAGTTTATAAAATCAAAACCTTTTATGTTTTTTTACCATTACAAGCACACCATCAAGAACCACACAAACCATCTAGAAACAACCAAATTATTAGTAGGGTTGAGCATAAACCTCGTTTTGAGACCCAACTGCTGAGCAAAACTGAGCATAGACCAAATTGAGTTAGGTCTTTGGGAGGTGGAATTGTGACGGTACTAACATTAGGGCGATGGAAGGGCGGAGTTAGCGGAGAAATAACATAGGTAAGATAAGCATAGCAAAGTAATGATAGTCAATTAAAGAAACTGAGTGAAGTGGGGGCGTGTGATATGAAATACTGAGGAGAAAGTATATTTTCTTTTTTGTGTAAAAAGATGATTTAGGTGAATTAGAAAAAAAAACATGCATGTTTTAGTGCAGCTAATAGTAGTAGATAGAGTATTTAGTATAACATTATTCATTAAGCTAAAGCTTAAAAAAATAAAGTTTAACCCTTGATATATTATACTTGTATTTAAAAGATTAGCATTTTAATTTGTGTAATTACAAAAAATAACTTTCATACTACAATTAATTTTTTTAAGTAGGTAAAAATATATAGAAAGTACTAGGATCGGATCCAGTGAAAAGTTTTTTTTTCTTCTCTCTTTTATCTTGAATAGCTTATAGCTATGAGTAGATATTGTTTCATTATGTAACTTTGATTCGCAATTTTATGAGTCATAAGTATGAGTAGATATTGTTTCATTATGTTTATTTGATTTGCAATTTTATAATTATGATTCATAATTTTGTATATATAGAATGAAGATGAAATAAAATAAATAGCAGAACTTACATAAAGTTGTAAATTTAATATATCAATACTTTACTGTGAGAGAGTTCGTTAGTTCAATTAACTAAGAATATTGGCGGTATTTTATTACGACAATCTCAGGAATGGCTCGTCTACAAAAAGTGTTTTTTATAAGACTAAGAAGCTATATGGACATTTGATTGTAATTTTAGATGGATGGGATTTTTTTTGGAAAGTAATGTTTCAGCGGTAAACCCCGTGTTGCAAAGCGACCACTGCCCAGGATCGAATCCCATATGAACCACACGGGTTTCTCCTTTCAAACCCAACGGTTATTTTTTTCGTTGGAACGTGGGAATCGAACCTGAGACCAAACTCGGGCAGGAACTCTCCAAGGAGGTAAACCTTCCCACCTCAAACCAGCTGGATCTGATTGCTTAGTGGCATTAGTAAATTATGTTTTATTTACAAATGTAATTCTGTTGTGTTTTAAACTTAGAAACTCACATGCTAATTCCTCATTGTTTGAAAAAAGTTATCATATTGCTACATTAAAAAAATACGTTTCAACTATGTATTTTTAATCCATGATGTTTTGGTTCTGTTTATCCCAGTGATGTTTTATATGTAATGGATAAATGGTGTTTTAACTTGCAAGTAACAAATGGTTCTATCTAGTGTTTTATTAGTAGTACAAATGTGATTTCGGTGTCTCTAATTCAGAAACTCACATGCAATTTTCTCATTGTTTGAAAGAACTTACCATATTGTTACATAAAAAATTACGTTTCAACTGGGTATTTTTAATCCATGGTGTTTTTGGTTATAACTTATATTTATCCAATTGTGTTTTATTTATAGCAGTTACATTGTGTTTTATTTTGTAGATAATAGATGGTTCATTATGTAATGTTTTATTAATAGGTACATGATTTACTTAGTAGTTAACAAAGAACACATTGATTTAACTACTTTGGTGACTTTTGTATTTTTTTATTTCCGACATTCAACGAAATTTGAGGGCTTGATTGAAGTAAATGGGGTAGGAAGCAGGCCACGGATTAACTTTTTTACTGCTCAAAGTTTGACCAAAGACAAAAACCAATATATCAGGGATGTTATTCACAAGTACTTTTCACAGTTTTAACAACCATCGGATCCAAATGGGACCATTGATGCCATCTGTTTAGTTATGAGGTAATTGACCGAACACAAATGAACGGACCAATTTAAGCCAACCAAAGAAAAAAAACCAATGAGAGCCAGGGCATGAACAAAACCGGTGGTAAACCATTGATGCTTGCACCCCTTCTTTACTTTACTGGCCGGTCGGGTTGAACCAATGAACCCAAAGTAACTGGTTCACTAGCGTGCCAATTATCAAAACATTGGTCCTAGTTAGGATGCAATACTTTGGCTTATCAGTGTACTTACAGGTTGCATAAATACACCCTCTCTCATATTGTTACTGTTTTGTTTTGATACGACCAAACGAGCATTCATACTCCGTTACCAACCTCAGAATTTGAAACGCACCCCGCAAAGCCCAAAATATACGACCATGAACTTCAAAATGCAACCCGCGAATTTAGAGATGCCGAGTGACTTAAATAAAGAGTTATAAAACTTGGTTACTATTTCGTGGCGTCTTCCCTCACTTAAATTTATAAGCCCTTGGAATGGGCATATAATATAATACTTTACTATTACTATTACAATGCTTATTTTACATGGATCTATATAATAAATGCACAAAGGTTATATACCTTAGTATGTCATTAAGCTTCAGAGTTTAGATTGAACTTTCTGTCTAAGCTCCCTCCTCAAAATCTTTCCTGCTGCAGACTTTGGAATAGCGTCGATAAATGCTACCTTTCGTATTCTTTTAAATGGTGCAACCTGGGAAAATAAAAGCAGATTATATTGAAGATACATACACACATATTAAAAATAAGCAATTGGTTGCACCGGTGCACCACGTGCCACAATTCCGTTAGCCCAAGATTCTATGTCATGCTTCCCTTATTTCACCACTACGTATTTCATCTCTTATTTTTGGAAACATTCTTATCTCAAATATTGTTTTATAATTCCTACATCTTCATTACTAACTATTTAATATTTCATTTATTCAACCCGTATAATACATGGTTTCTAACCTGGTATGTATCATACATACATGTGTGTGTGTATTGATTTTTTATATTTTTTAATATTTTAAGAGTTATCAGTATTTATTTTTATCTAGTTTTTGTACCTGTTTTGCAATAAAATCTTGAACCTCATCACCAGTAAGTGAGCTCCCGGCTTTACGTACAACATATGCCATTGGGATTTCACCTGCTTCCTCATCAGTATATCTACAAAAGTAAAGAAATCTCTTCAACTGTTTTTTGTTTTTTTTTTTTAATAATCTGAGCAAAACTATGATTTTTAAAGTCAATTCTGGAAGTTCTGAAGTTGGAAAAACCGCATGAAATAGAAAAACTTATTTTACACATATTGATTTTTAACAGTCCCTAAGGATCGATTATATCGGATCAATTATGGATGGATGAACAATTAAAGGAGTATGCACATATTGTGCAGTGACTCACTAGAAGAAACAGAAGGTGGAAAGGAATATAGACACATACTAATAATATTCCACACACATAATTGATACATGATTAGGGTATTTATACCCTTTGTTTTGGCGGTTAAATAACTGCCTAAATACTAACCGACAGAATCTAAAAACATACAGACACAAAGGTTTGTGACCAGTGATTTTGACCTTTTAAAGTCAAACTTTGACTTTTGTAATTAACACTAAATTAAGATTGATTTCTTGATTATAATCTTCTAACAATTTTAGCATCTAACTTAAAATTAGGAACAAAACAGAACTGAGTGAAAATTTACTAGCAGTATTAGCAACCAGCCTTATTTAATTGATTTTACATGTGAACACATGCAAAATAATAATAATAATAATAATAATAATAATAATAATAATACATTAGAAAAATATTGAATTACAAGTTTATAAAAATGGTGTTTTCTTCAATCTATATTTAAGAATAATTCTTATATGTCATATCAAATCAAACTAAAATAATAAATCAGATAACAAGTCAGCAGTTTTTTAAAGACCATATCAAATGATCTGCAATGGTGCTATTGGTTGAACATGTCATTCATTGCTACAATCAGAAATAAAATGTTACTTGGTTGCTAAAATCAGTAAGAAAATATAAGTTGATTACTTTTAAAATTAATTTATGTTTACTATTCTATGAATGTGATACAGCAAAAAACATGATACATCACTTACGGGATGACTGCAGCATCCATTATTTCAGGGTGACTCATTAGCAGCCCTTCAAGCTCTGCAGGTGCCACCTGGCAAGAAGTCGGTTGTTAGATGTGGCAATTTCCACAAATTAACATTTGAAAGGGTCAACTTGGGCTTTGTTTTTGTCTGAAGCAGGTTGAAAATTGCCCGAAGTTAAATTTCAAATAATACAAATGCTCGTTTTATTCATAGATTTAGAATTACTATCGGGATAATATTGTTTTCTTATCAGAACTTAATCCTTGCCTTTTCAAAATTTTTTTTGACAAAAAGTGTTTGCACTTTGCACGTCAACCTATCCTGTCCCGTATCAAAAGTGGCCTGTTTTGACCCGAACTTGTTTTTGACAAATGTAAGAATGAAATTACCTGATATCCTTTATATTTGATAAGTTCTTTCAAACGATCAACGACATATATTCGTCCTTCTTCATCAAAATAACCAAGATCACCCGTGTGCAACCAACCTTGTTTGTCTATGGTCTGTTCTGTGGCTTCCTTGTTGTGGAAATATTCTGTATAAAATATGAACATAAAGATCACAATATTCATATTACGCAGAGAATATAAGTGCGCGCGTGTGTGTGCGCGTGCGCGTGTAGCAAAGAGATAAATCTTCCATTAATAGGAAGCAATTTTGACCCATTTGCTGGGTCCATCCAAGATTCCATTTATGTTCGATGGGTCAAGTAAAGAAAACAGGGTTAAAAGGCGACGAGTTCTTTTTTTATGCATAAAACCTTCTAAATCGTATTTGATACAACAATTAGTTGTTTTTAAATTTATTTTTTTGACAAGAAAAAAAAACTATTTAGTCAACTAGCCAACTAGGGATATTCAAAGCTCTTTCCAAGCCATTGAAATTGGTATACAGGACAGTTAGAACGAGGACTGGCAATGTGCAGTCTGCGCCCGGTCCATGAAATAAAAATATAGGTTTCTGCTCCGGTCTGGTTTCAATCAGACAGGGTCCAGTCCAAACTCCAAAATCAATTTTTATTTAGTGGAAAGTGATTGTTTAGGCAAGGAACAAGACTTAAATCACTATCAAAAGTTTGAATCCGATTCAAGATCGGAGCCCTGAATCCATATTTCACTTGTTCTGATGCTAGTGAAATAAAATAAACAAGTAAAGCTAATCACTTGCCTTTCATCAAATTCGTTCCACGAACCCATATTTCACCTAACTGTTTGGGGGGAAGAGGTTCTAAAGTGTCTATATGTATAATTTGAGATTCCATTCCAGGACAAAGTGTTCCTGATGAACCCGAATGACGAGAACCAACCCTTGCATTCTCAATTGATATAATTCCACCGGTTTCGGTCATCCCATAACCCTACAAAAAATAATAAAGATTTTAGTAACTTATAATGCCTTTTAAATTAAACTTCTTGTGATCTTTCAAAAATTTGATGACAGTGGCATGCAATTAGCAACACACTTTTTTTTTACAAAAGTTGAGTATATGTCTGATTATGCGTATGTTTAAAATAAAACTTAAGAACATCATAAAGGATTGTGTAGTTATGTCTAGAGTGTGGCACAAACACCCGGCATGGGCTCGATCCTAAATGGTTCGAAAAAAGAAGGGTCACAAAAAACCATTTCTTTTGAAATAGCTGGGCTGATTGAGCCTGAAGCCCTTTTCAGGAATCAGGCTTCTACATTTTTGGTGTTAAAGCCAACTGGCGCTATTTTTGTTGGTTCTTTTCACAGACGATGTTTCCGGATCTCAAACCACAGGTTGATACCAAAGTCAACTGAAACATAGGCTTTTCAGCTTGGTTGGAGCTAAACCCGGGTGTCTCAAACCCCCGGGCCCATTTCTTGTTCAAACCAGGCTCCAAAACCAGAGGGTGCCTGTCGATTTTTTAGGTATGCATTGGTTTGTCAGACGCATGCAATAATGGTTTTCATTGGTTTGTCTCATGCAAATAATGGTTTGTCACCCAAGGCTGACCTCAATTGAAATTGAGCATTTTGACATAACATTGGTGCCCAAAAACGGCTCTCATGTAACAATGGCGGGTAAAGTGGCTGGAGCTTAGCTTTAGCCTGCCCGCTAACATCTTCGCAAGACCAAAATATGGTATGTTCGTTCTGTACCAATGTGTCAAGAACATCTTCGCTAACATCTCAAAGCCTGACTGCCTGAGTTAGCAACAACTCAAACACAGTTCATCTTGACACATCAGGACAAAGCGAACGTACCAAATTATTGTCTTGTGGAGATGTTAGCTAGCTGACTAAATCCGAGCTCCATTCCAACTTTACCCGCCATTGGGACATGAGAGTCGTTGCTGGGCACTAGTGTTACGTCAAAATGCTCAATTTCAATTGACACTAGCGTATAAGCAATGAACCACTAGTCATGAGCTCAAGAAATATATATAGCTTTTGTAAAATTCCCTGGAATGGATGTTTGTTAAATAAGACTAAGTGGCAATAACTAAGATTTTAACCAAGTACTAGGTGGCAATAACTTCACTATCTAGCGTACATGCTTATTTGTGTATAGCTTTCACCTAATGAGTTAATGAGTAGACGTGCCTAGCTAGAATTATTTGTTGTGGCTTAATGGGGTTGCAGATAGTAACGTTACATCTCTTTTCGTCATTTTCTTTCACCTAATGAGTTAATGAGTAGATGTGCCTAGCTAGAACGATTTGTTATGGCTTAATGGCAAGCTATATATCTTTCTTGAGATCGTAAGTAGTGGTTCATTGAAAGTTTAAGCTTTTTCTTGAGGCAAAACTGCAAGGATGTTTGTTAGGAGGAAAACTTTGAAACCATTGTTACATTTCTATATATATTTATCATAAAACAGTCAACAAAGTAAGCCTACCCTTAACCATAATTATGTCTAAAGTCAGAAAAATCATAGAGGTTCCTACGGCCTATATCAAGCTATCATTCACTATCACATAATCATATTCAGCCACCAAATCAAAATCAGATGCATAGATAATTTAGGCTCTTGATAATAACACAACTCTGATTGATTTTTTGACACCCTGACAAATATGAGAGTCGTAGAAGTATACACGACCCGTATATCCATTTTTAAAATGAACTATACTACTCGTATACAAATATACGAGCCGCATGTCATTTTCTACATAAACTATACAACTTGTATATGCGTATGTAAGTTGGTACCCCAACTGCGGACTAGCGCCTAGTGCTTTCTACAACCATGATAGACACCTAACCCAACAAAGCATATACGACTCGCATAACTAACTTCCACAAATTAAACAACTTACTCTTATCAGTTTCTACTCACCTGCAAAACGTTAGCTTGAGGAAAAACCTTAGAACACTCATCCATAACGTCCTTCCCTAAAGGCGCAGCACCCGACCCAATCTCCTTCAACGACGACGTATCATACCTCCTAACCACTCCCACCTGCTTCACCATCGCCACAACAACCGGAGGCGCAGTATACAAATGTGTAACCCTAAATCTTTCAATCGCCTCGAGCGCCTTCTCCAGCTCAAACCTAACCATCACAACCATAGCATTCCCTCGCTGCAACTGCGAGTACGTAAACGTTATCAATCCCATCACATGAAACAATGGCACAACTATCAGAAACACACTCCTTCCTTCATTGTATTGTTCCTGGTCTGACGTCACCATTAATGACGTGGCAATTATGCTTCGGTGAGTTAACACCACTCCCTTGCTCAGTCCTGTTGTTCCTGATGAGTAGAGTATTGCAGCGACGTCGTTTTGTGTAACAGGTTGAGACTGTTGTGCTAACGACGTCGTTTTCGTTTTGTGTTGGGATGATTTGAGAACTGGATGGGATATCGTGCTAACGACGTCGTTTTGGGAAACATTTGGAGACACATATTGAGAATGAGATTGTTCTGACGACGTCGTTTTGTAATGTGATTTTAGAACTGGAGCTGATGATATTGTGCTAACGACATCGTTTTGAGAAACATACGGAGAAACTGACTGCGTTAACGACGTCGTTTTGTGTTTGAATGACTTCAGAACAGAATCTGAGACTTTGCTAACGACGTCGTTTCGAGATTCAGATTCAGATTCAGATTCAGATTCAGCAAACGACGTCGTTTTCTCACCCTTATTATAAATCAGATCAGAAAAGTTATTTAGATTAAAAACTGGAATATTAAACCCGTTGACTTTATCCTTCAACTGGTCAACGGTAATAATCAGCTTAGGATTAGAATCACTAATCTGGTGAGAGAGTTCATTAACAGTATACAACGGATTAGCAGTGGTGACAATAGCGCCAAGGGAGGTGACGGCAAAGAAGGCGACGGGGAAGAGGATGGAGTTAGGGGAGAAGATAAGAACGACGTCGTATTTAGAAATATTAAAGGAGTGATGGAGAGTATAGGATAGGTTGGTGATATGTTGTTTGAGTTGGGAGAAGGTTATTATTGTGTGGGTGTATGGGTCGATTAAGGCAGGGGAGTTAGAGTGGGTGTTGAGGTTACGGAAAAGGAAGTCGGTTATGGAGGTTGTTGGTGGTTTAGGGAGAGGGATTGGTGGGCGTGGAGAGGTGTAGGTTTTGGTTGTTGGGTTGTAGATTGAGAGAGTGGTGGTTTGAGGTTTCGCCATTGTTAATCAATTGATTGGGATAGTGAAGAAGAAGAAGAAGAAAGAAAGAAAACAGAGTGTGTGCTTTTTGATGACAAAGTCGTTTAACTAAAAATGCCGAGGTTCAGGTGGACCCCATCTCACTGTTTTCTCACACAAGTGAAGTAACGCCTCCCTGCTTGGCGCTAGCGATTTCCATTGTTATTTTCGTTACCCACGTAACCCACTATTCTATATTTAGAGGGTGTCTAGGAATAGATTATTTTTCAAAATAACTTTACACTATCTTCCAGAGTTTCATTAAAGGATGGAAGAGAAAAGATTTGGAAGGAAGTGAGGAAAAAATGTGTTCCAGAGTTTTTTGTAGGAGGGAAGAGGAGGGAATGGGAGGGATAATAAAGAGGTTTTTAAGGTGATTTTCAATCTTTCCAACTTGGAAGGAATGGGAGAGAAAGGAAGGGGAGGGAGATCCTTTCTCTTCCATCCTTTAATGAAACTCTGGAACAAGGTCTTAGCGTTTTGAAAAAGCATGAATTGAGCTGTTTTTATATTATTGCATTTTGGTAGTCTAAAAAATTATTTCAAAACTCAACCCTAAACACTAAAAACTGATTATTTGCGTTTTGAAAACGCAATAATCTAAAAACTCATTTCAAAACGCAACTCCAAACACCCACTTAATATTTGATATTTTTGGTATTAGTATTGGTATTGATCTCTTCTCTGCTTGGCGCCTTGCTTTCACTATTACGTTTTGGTGTTTAACATGCATCGTTGATGATGCGTTGGTGGGTTTAATGACCACAACGTTGAGCCTAAGGGTTGTTTGGTATGATCTGTCTGATTAAGTGCTGAATTATTAATAGGGTTTGAATGATTTAGCATTTCTTGTTAGTTGAATGGTTAAGAGCTTAATGAAACCATTCAGATGTTTTTTTTTAAGTTAAAACAAATACTTTTAATGATGAATGATTAAGAGGTTTATTAAGAGGCTAACAAATACCCTTAAGTAAATATGCTACAAATGACAGCAATTTTTAAATCATGATGTTTTCTTATTTTTTATTAACATGCCTGATTCAACTTGTGACTCGTTTCTTTCGAAATTCCCTAATCATTTTCTTGTTTTTATTTGTAATACATGAATTTTGTAACCTAGTTATATCATGTAACATTTACGCAACTTGGGCTATGTGAGGCAAATTGCAAAAATACAACTGTTTGAGCTTGAAGTACAACTTGGTGTTGCATGCTTTGGTTTGTCATTTTATTTTTATTTTTGTTTTGTGATATATATGTGTGTTCTTGAACGAGATATAAACTTAAAAAGCTATTTGGTTGCAATACTTTTGGTGCTCGCCTTTTATAGATAGGCCACACGTGTGATCTCGTCCCACCCATTTTTGACATAAAAACAAAAGCTCGGTAGTTTGGGTTTAAGTCCTTCTAAGATATGAGATTATTCAACATTTCAAACCCATGTGTTCTTGAAAAATATGCAAATAAACATTTTTCTTTTTTTCTTTATGAAAAAGGGCCACAATGTACTCCACCAACGGCTAGCCAGAGATTAGCAAGAGACAAACAACCAATATAACATATAACAACAAAAACATTACAGAAACATAAAATCCTCCCAATGAGACTTCACTAAGTGTAACGACTTAACACAAATCTTGATCCACAGGTACCCAAGAACCTTAACCTCCTCGACCACACTCCTAACGGAAGCCTTCTTATTGAAAATAGTGTTATTCTTACTTCTTAGCTTTCCAAATGGCTCAACATATAAGAAGTGTAACAAATTGAGCCATTATCCTATGAGTTTTGGACACAAATAGAGGATTATATCACGAATAGTAAAGGCAAGAGGAGGAGGCAGATGGCACGAAGCTGTAATCCCTAACCAAACATCAAAAGAAAAAGTGCAAGCTGTGAATAAGTGGTTAACTGATTCCAAACCGTCATCGCACAGCGAGATGAATTCCGTAGAGCTTTGCGCATTCCTTCTCCTAAGGGTGGATGGGGTGGTGGGTGATTCTATCACACCATCACACTATCACACCCAATACCATGTTGCCACCTCATTTCATCACATCCCATCACATTCATCACAAACCACATGGAGTGGAATGACTATATTACACTCAACTTTTTTTTTAAATAAAAATAATCGGTGGAGCTACGACAAATGGTGATGATGACTGAGGAGGATGGTGATGACGACGGTGGAGCTACGGTGGTGACAATGACGATCTCTTGTTTCCCGCCAAAATTCATTATCAAACGAAACTAGTTGACGATGATGATGGATGGTGGTATGAGTTGAGGATGGCGATGATGATGACGGGTGGAGCTACGGTGGTGACGATGATGATGATGACGACGGGTGGAGCTACCACCCCTGTTTTTTAGTTCAATTTTTTTCCCGTCGAATTCATTAATGAACAAAACAAGTGAGCTGAGGAGGATGATGATGATGACTAAGGAGGACGTGACGATGATGATGGATGGAGGTCGGCGACGGGGATGGTGGTCAGGGGATGGTGGTGACGATGATGATGATGAAAAAAAGAGAGAGAATAATGGTCGTGATGTAGGTCACCGAATTTCATCTCGCTAGTGTTATCACGGTCATGATTAAATAGTGAGGGCGATTTTCGTGGCCATCACGGGGTGGTCATCACGGACCACCCCGTCCACCCTAAGAGCATCCTTAGTTGGCAGGGTCCATAGCCACCCGCCAACCAAAAAGATTGCCACTTATTCCAAGTAAACACAAAAGTCACATCACCTGGGACTGAATTCAGCAACAACTTCCTCATAGACCGAACATAGAACAACCCATTCGAATCTGTTGTCCACCACCAAGAATCAACTGAACTTGAACAGAACACTGCTGGATCATATTATGGCCTTTGGTAACCTCTTCCAACTCCACCCTAGAACTTGGATCACGAACCGAGGCCCAACAAGGAAATTTGACCTTCACCGCCATTAAGCAAACGATCAGCAATGACCACGCCCTTGTCAGATTAAAGCCTGAAAGTGCCAGGAAAAAATAACAAAGAGGACATGTCCCAATCCAATAGTCCAACGAAAACCAGATACTTACCCAATACACCTTTAATAATACTTTCTATATGAATGTTATGCTTACTCAAAATTAGGGGTGCAAACGAGCCGAGCAGCTCGCAAGCTACTCGAGCTCGGCTCGGTAAAAAGCTCGAAACGAGTTTAGCCTTATCGAGCTCGAGCCAAGTTTGAGCCTAAAACAAAGCTCGTTTATTTATCGAGCCCGAGCTCGAGCCTGGCATGTGAAACTCGTTAGTCTCGTCGAGCCTTATCGAGCCTAGTGTAATAATATTTAATAATATTTACCACTCATTTAAAGTTGTTTAGTAAATGACCTCCGAGTTCGAGCTTCACTTATCGTGCTCACAAGCCTAAACGAACTATTATTATTTTTATTTAATGTATTAACTAATTGATAATAAACGAGCCGAGCGCGAGCTTGAGAAATTTCCAACGAGCCGAGCTCGAGCTCTTATAAGTCAATCAAGATCAAGCTCGAGCCTGATCGAGCTCGGGCTCGGCTCGTTTGCATCCCTACTCAAAATGGACCGCAAATTAGCAATTTGTTTCCATACTCCAATTGCTGGTGGGTGTGAGATCCTTGGACTCGTTAGCTATTGGACTTGTATTGAATGTTTAGAAAACTCGTTTTGGTTTGCTTTATTGGATTACTAGCTGATTACCCCGGGAAGGTCCCGGGGTTGAAAAATTTAATATGATTTAATAAAAAATGATAAAAAAAAAAGAAAACTCAAATCACGAAAAGAGTAAATAACTTAAACATAATCAATCTTAGTTAAAAAAACATTTATTTAAAAAGTTAAAAAAATAAAAAGCATAAACCATATTAAACATAATAAAGTATTAAAAGGATAACATTCAACATATAATCATCTTCACGTAAATTAAAATATGTTACAATTTGACTTATACTTGTATATATAGATGTAGAATTCATGATGGGGGTTGAAAAATATAATCATTCTAATAATACTAATACTAATAGTAATAATAATAATTATTACTCTTGTAATTAAATAAATAAAAAAATAACCTTGCTATAAGGTGACACCATGTGTTGCAGTGTTGGGCGAATCTTTCTCCTAGCTTCTCTTGATGAAGTATACCTATCGATCTTTATAAGAGTAAAATTCCAATGATAACATGGCGATTGGGCTGAATTTCAACATCGTAGATAAGAACCTGGTTTAAAAGAAAAAACATGATTAATGAATAACCTGAACACTTTGTGTTTTTTTCTGTATGAATATAACCCCACAAAAAATAGTCGTTTTTTTTTTCGTTTTTATATAGCACTATGGTAATCGTTGGAAAGATAATAAAACGCTCGTTAATTTGGTGTAATTTTTTTATTTAAAAAATATCGAATATAAAAGATATTTATGTTTAAAAATTATGGGAGGAAGATAAGAGAGAAAAATTTAAATTTGTTTTTAAATTCTTTTTTCCTAAATAACTCAATTTAATTTTAGTATTTGAGAATTGAGAGATAGAGAGATAAATTTAGAAAAATACTCAAAAACACCAAAAACACTCAATTATTAAGCCACGTGCCACTCTCAAGGGGCATATATGCTTTCTTTTATATATATATAGATAGATTTAAACTTCAAACTTAAATATGAAATGAAATTTACACATAATATTATGGTTTCTAAAATTTTTTCACTTCGAAACCACCAACAATATTCACATCGGAATACATTTGAGTATTTGAATTCGCACGTAACAATAAACTTTCTCACATGTGAACAAATAAAATCAAGTACAAATTCAAAAGATTTTATGCTTTCTCAACGGTTTTTTTTTTATTCTTATTCAAATCAAATTTATCAAATTTGAATTAACACACAATTTCAAAATAGTCCTATTTTTTTATCATTGGATATATACTTTAATATTAAGTTGTCATATTTCACATCAAGCAATATATTGATTATGATATGGTCTCATGTTCTTCACAAGAGAAGAGAAAATACTGCGTTAAAAGAAGATCTTATGATATGGGCCGGTTTCATGGTTGTTTTATAGAAGATGACTAGAACATAGTCTTGTCAAATAAAATAATCTCGCCAACTTACACATTAGTTGTGACTTATATCAAATGATAATACAGTATGTTAATCACTAAAAATACAAACTTTAAAAGTATATTACATTACATACAAACACATTAAAAAATAATATAAAAATACAAGCATGTGTTTTATTGCTTCCAATTTTCCACGCAACTCATCTACACTTTAGAATTTTCAAATGGACTAAAAGCAATTGCATAATGTACTAAAATAAGCACATAAAAACAAAGACACGACTTTAAATAATTAAATTGTCGTGCACTTTGTTAAAGGTGTGGTACAAAACAAAAGAAAGAACAAAGATGGGTGCCTCAAGAAAAAGAAATAAAAATGTTACCACACCTTGTATTATTTGTATATCTATATATTTTATTAAATATAATATGTTTTGATATTATGTGAATCGTTGTGTAAACTAGTAAAATTACCCACCCTATGCGTTGGGAATTCTATTTGTATCGGTTTATAACAATCGAAAATGAAAATTTAAAAAGAGACTGTCGTGATATACACAAAAGGAAGTCAATACGTCTTTTACTGCAATCGAAAACTATAAAAACAAATATTGATAACGGTTTTTGTCACACCGATACCAATATTAATTTCTGTTTGCTACATAGAAGTTAAAGTAAACTAAAGAAAAACAAAGAGAATAGTAGATGATACGTGAAATCTATCGATTGATGTCATCGTTCATATCTACCAATCAAAGAAAGAAACGATAGATCACATATCTATAATATACATTATAAAGGAGGAGTGATGACCAACATGGTCCTTTTCACTTCCATACAACTTAAGAAGCACAATGTACAACATATTTAAGCAAGAAATTTAAGGATATTATGAGGATAGTTGTGACAATTAAGACACTTAGAAGAGTATTATAGACATTTTACTCACCTCCTCCTTTACAATATCAAAACACTTTTACCATATTACCCTCTTTTTCCATGTCTACCCTCACAATGATCCTTTGCCTTCTTCAAACACTCCCAATTTAACCCACACCACCATTATTAAATCTTTAATAATCAATTGAATTTCATGATTGAATGGTGGTGCAATTAATGAGAACGAAACAGATGATTGAATTGGAACCGATGCGCAAATTGAAGAAGCCAATTGAATGGGTCCTTTCATTTCCAGAACTCACCCCCTCTATAGAGGCAATTATAATTTGCGACTTCAGTTCTGTTCTGATTATAGCGGTTGCAGTATAACGGTCAGGGAGTCACGGAACGGTAGGAATATTGTATACAATATTGTTTCCATTCTGCAGGTATGGTTTGTTTGAATCATGAATTTAGAAGTTCAATTTCTAGGCTTTTGAATTGCTTTTCAATTCCTAGGTTGTTGAATTGTTTAATCATGAATTTACAACTTATAGTACCTTGATGCTAATTATTTTACTAAATTTATGAACTTTATTGTGTTTGAATCTGAGAGACCAGGGTGTAGCTTTTCCGCTCAGCAACATCTCGCCAGTCGCCACATACTTCTACAAGGTATACATACATATGTGATATGCCCTTAATTGTTCATATGGATACTCATTATACCTTTAAACTAATAACTTGTGTTTTGGTTGAATGCCAAATGGTTTGCAATATTCTTACACTCTTTTTTGTCAAATGAGATAACCATTGTTGTGATATCAATACGTATTCGATTAACAATGAAACACCTAAATGACCCCTATATATTACAATTTCAGGTGAATGCATACAGAAGAAGGTGATGTTAAGGTGCCTCTTTTGGTGCAAAGGGATGCTCTTTTTGGTATGTTTTTTTATTTGCATTTGTAGTTAAATCATAAATAGGATTAACCTTAAAAATTCGCCTCTGACCATCAAATGAAATGTGAAGAATCCGTCCTCATCTCTTTGAAAGAAGGGGCGTGCTTTGCTTATGTACTATGTTTGTGTTTTCCTTGCGGTTTCTTCAAATACGCGTTACATAATCATCAATGGGATGGAAAGCTTGGTGGAAGCTTCTCATTTGGCGAAACAGGTCTCTGTAGTAGCAACGGCATTCACAATTGGGATGCGTTTCGCAAATGACATCTATGGTGGGATGCAGTGTGGGATTCAGAAAATATCCAACCCCAGTGGCGGTGGTCATCTTCAATGGTCGTGATTTACAACAGTGGTGTTGGTACCTGCATGTCTGGCGGCATCCGTGGTGAAAACCGGTCACCGCTACAGTTTTCGGCAAGATATCAGTTTGCATGTTTCGTTGCATATTCCAACTTGTAATCTCCATACCCTTCTTTTCGTTCTTTTTTTCAAATTTTCTGTGGCGTCGATGTGTGTGTGTTTACTGGCTTTATTGTTCTTTATTATTGTTCAGTTTACTCTCCAATCTTTAATTGTCACATTTTAATTGTCGCATAACCTGTAGTTATGTATATGAACAAGTAATTAGTGATTGGGTTCGTTGAATTAGTGTTTACTTCGAAGCTGCAACCATCTTATAATTGACCGGGAATCGTTTGGAAGCGAGTCTGTGGATTTTGCAATGGGAGATAATCACCAATATAAATGGTTTTAAAAAACGGTCGAGGCCTGAGGTGGTAAGAAAAGGTGCGCCTTAGCCGCGCCTCATGGGTTTTAAGGTATGCTTTTGATGTTTTAGACTTTTTGTGACATTTCATGTCTTCTCTTATGTGTGCTTTTGATGTTTTTGATGATAAAATTAGTTGGTGCTTTATTTTTTCTAAGATATATATTTTTTTAATTTATTCTTTAATTTCTCCTACGGCTTACGTCTCGGTTCGTCTCGAGGCTTACGCCTCGAGGCTCATTTCCGTACTTTTAAACCTTGCCAATATTAGACATTTGTTCCTACAAATCGATGCAGTAGAACATAGAATATGTAAGGTTTATAGGTATTTGGCATTTTAAGTTTTGGCTTCTCTTTCTGCAAGTTCATGGTCACACAATTTGATTGTTTATGACTACAGAGATGTAGGTCTACATTCCATTATCCAGGTTGTATATGTTTACATGTTTTGACATCTGAATTATAGCCAATTAACCCAGTTATAGCTTAGGCTGAACTTGAGATCACTTTGAATTATTTGGTTATTAAAAGGTACAAGATACCATATTGGTTAAGGCGAAACTCAAATTTGAGCTAGGCGACAAACTCTTTACAAAATGGCTAATCGTTTATGTATTTTTCAAGGTTGGGCAACTCTTAATTTGTTGAGGCAGTTTTACAAGGAAGTAATGGTTAGGCTTTTTTTGCCATGGTGCAACGGGTGCTGGTAAGACAATTACAATGATAGGAACCGCTAAAAATCCAAGTGTGATGGTTTAGCCATGAAGGATTTATTTAACCAAGTAATATTGGCTAGGTTCTAAGAAGACACGTCAAAACCAGTCGGGTCAAAATGGGTTGGATAAAATCTATTCATACTTATCCACTCAAGAATATATCAAAACAATTCATACTTATGCACTTAATAATACGATAAAGTTGAGTATAGATCGTTTGGCAGTGGACTGTCATGGGAAAGAAGGGGCACAAGTTTTGGCTGCGAGTTGCAATGTTAGATTCGAGATCTATTTTACGATTCCAAGATGCAGGTTTGAAATCAATTTTACGCTACGTTAATTAATGTATGTTTCTTTAGATACTTGGTACCTAATTAAGTGAGCTCAGCTTAATTTCCAGTGGGCTTCAAATGATTTTCTTAACTTGATTATACATATTGCATTTACCTGTTAGGCTACTTTTACTAGCGTGCGAGTGCGACCCACTAAAAACTAGCTATAAATTAAGAGCATTTAGTTTTTTTTTTTTTACTACGAAAAGTACTAAATTTAATTGTGCCCACTTTGCATTCCATATAGATCCACCATTGTTCCTGGCAACAACGTTTACTCATTATCAACCTTATTCAACTGGTGTGGTAGTTTTTCTTATGCTCAAGAAGAATTATTTCAATCTTTATGATTAGGATTTTTGGATTTTTTTTACTTCTGTTATAGGTTATGATGTTGCTTTAACAAGGATGTCGTAATCGGATTACAGAACGAACTCGAGCCAAATCATCTTCTTGCTCCCATGCCATTCTTCAGGTATTCATGTACATTTACAAGTTTTTGATCAAACTTTTGAGGTCAATCAAAACTCATGTCCATCTAAAACGGAGTAACAAATTCATTAACTTCTAAGGAAATCTTACATTTACATGTTTTGGCCTTTAACTTTCACTTATAAGGTCAAACTCATGTGCCTACTTGAAAAGTGTAGCAATTTACTTTAAATATGATAGAAGTTTAGGTGTGTACATCAATAACACAAGCAATTACACGTGGGAAGTCTTTTTATGAATCACTAACCAGTAACCCCTTCCATAGATGTCAAACAAAGCTTTTGTTATGAACATGAATATTATAACTAATAACAATCAACTACACATGGGATATCTTTTCTAGGTGAATAGCCACATATGTCTTCCGTCTTAGCTTCATTTTTTGTGATTACAAATAAGTCTCTTTAAGCTATGATCATTATTTGTGAGTACTCCGTGGGCTAAGTGACTTCCCACTTGCTTCGTTACTGCCTCAATTCATGATTGCTATTTATATTTTGGTTGTTTAGACCATTGATACCTCTTACTAACTCATGTAGGTCGTTTATTGTTGGTTGGTACCCAGATTACAGTTGACCTTTGAAATATCACACCTGCCATGCCGGTTACCAATATTTCTTTTCAAAATATTTACTATCTTTTTGAATTGGATGTAAGTGTGTGATTTAATTTATTTTACAAAAATCAAGGGCGCTATATATTGTCAAAAGGCAAAACATATACTTCCACATACACTACTTATTGACGTTCATGCATACTAAAATTATGCATTCTTTTGCAACTGCATAGTTCATTTATTCTACACAAATGTTAATATATTTTAACTATTTAAAAAAAATATGCCTAACAATATGCTTTCCTTTGCGTCTTTGACACAAAAGAAACCAGAACGAAGTCGCAACGGTCTCAGTTGAAGGCTTGCTAAAAATAGCAGTTGTTCCAAGCTCACCTTTTGGTTGTCTTACACTAAAAATTTAAACTTATATTTACGATAATTACCCTTTTGCTTACTACTAACAAAAATCAAGATAACTACCTATATGCCGGTAATGCTGTTGAAATCACTATTGTGTGTACACACGTATGTATGTATGTATGCTCACAAGCACACGCACATGTTACTTATTAATATTCCGAGCATATGTATTGAGATTAGGTAAAGGCATACGTGTACATGATTACAATATAACACAATGTATGTTAACTCTATATTGTGCCACAGGGCGTTTAGAACCTCCCGCCGCAACGCGCGGGTTCCAATACCATAGTGAAAGAATATTTTGTAACAAATATCGGTACCGATTATTTTGTGTTCAATACCCATTTTTCTAAAATTTTGATATGGGTATCGGTACTGGTAGAGTGCTAATCTCATCCATAATATTGTGCATTTGTATCTCCAAAATATAATTGATATAAATCAATTAGTGAAAGAAGTTTTAAACAAATTTAGCATATATTTTACTATTTTAAATAATCAAAATTTGTGATAAACACATAAATTGAAGTATCGTATAAATAACAAATAACAAACAATATTTCACATATTTACGATTAAAATTTATCTCAAAACATAACGTACGTAAAGGTAATATATAATGGAAGAGGAACAAAGCGTACATCAACCTTCCTACTGCCATTATTAATTCTTGGTACCAAACCCATCATAACTCACCATGTGTTTAGTTTGTGCAAAGGTATGCTGTACGTGCACCATGTGTTTATTAATTCTTGGTACCAAACCCATCAGAACTTTACTTGTACTTTTAATTTTAAATAAAGTTTTAGAGTTGATTGTGACAACTCAATCAGTACCCATAGTGAAAGAATATTTTGTAACAAATATCGGTACCGAATATTTTGTGTTCAATACCCATTTTTCTAAAATTTTGATATGGGTATCGGTACTGGTAGAGTGCTAATCTCATCCATAATATTGTGCATTTGTATCTCCAAAATATAATTGATATAAATCAATTAGTGATCCTATCTATAAGAAGTTTTAAACAAATTTAGCATATATTTTACTATTTTAAATAATCAAAATTTGTGATAAACAAATAAATTGAAGTATCGTATAAATAACAAATAACAAACAATATTTCACATATTTACGATTAAAATTTATCTCAAAACATAACGTACGTAAAGGTAATATATAATGGAAGAGGAACAAAGCGTACATCAACCTTCCTACTGCCATTATTAATTCTTGGTACCAAACCCATCATAACTCACCATGTGTTTAGTTTGTGCAAAGGTATACTGTACGTGCACCATGTGTTTATTAATTCTTGGTACCAAACCCATCAGAACTTTACTTGTACTTTTAATTTTAAATAAAGTTTTAGAGTTGATTGTGACAACTCAAAGCAACTCAATGCTTTGTAACATTTGATTTGATTACATATTGAAAATTGATACAGAAAAGTGTTATGGACCCAATAAGAAAAGTTCCACCATTCCCTGTTTTCTTGCAGCTCCTTTCCCACAATCGCATGCTTTCTTGCTTTTTCTTTTTTCTTAGCAATATTATTATAAATGGTCAGTAGACCACATGCATGTAGTGACTTGCTTTATGTTTATGTTTGTTTCTTTTTACTTTTGTAAGCCTTTATAAGGCAAGTGTGTAAGTGTGTTTTGGTTATGAAGAATGATATGAACAAAAACCTTGAGTGATGAATCTCTCAAATCTATCTCCTTGCTATTTTCTGTGAGCCTTACCCACTCTAAGGGTTAATCTATCCTATCCCAACCGATTGGTACATATCAAAAAGTCACGTGAAATCTGTAAATTGTCACAGTGTCCTGTCATTTTTCATAAAGAACTTTCACGTGAGCTCTACAAACTTACTAATGATTCGACAAGCCTTAAAGTCTCTAACCCCTCACCTCCTTGTATAAGATAACAGGAAAGTTGGTAATCGGCAAGGTTTGTTCATAGTCATAGTGGGCTCATCTTTTACAAAACAATATTGGTTCTTTTACAAAACAATATTGGTCGTTGTTTGTGAGCGATTCATCAGCCGGTATGGCAATGCACTATGAAATGAGTTGCCTAAACCTCGAAGTGAGAAACACAGCTATATTTTCCTCAAAGGTGACCTTCTTTTTCCTTTTTCCCTCTAATCCAACTATATCTACAGTCAAACTTATTTAAAATCTTTTGCCATCTATACTTTCATTTTGTGTATGAATTATTGTAGGTACAGTCGGTCAAATTTGTTGGAATCGGTGTTCTCGGAATTACAACTATAGGTACCGATGCATTTTTTTTGAAATCATCTCTTATAAAAACTATATTTTCATGCATGGGATTATTTTTTCATTATTTTTTTTTTATAGATAAATATATAATATCTATAAATAAAGTAATAATAACACGAATATAAGTTATACCGAATCACACGTGCGTAACCCGAAGCCACCTCGAACCACGTGCAGACCAGAACGCTGACCCGTTGACCAACAGTTGACCAGCTTTGACTATCCAGATCTGACCCGAACGAGACCCGAACCGAACCCGATCTCGTACCCAATCTGACCCAAAGACCAAACCCACTCAACCTTGACCCGAACACGAACGGATCTGAACCAGACCCGAGTTGAACCGAGACACGAACCAGACCAGCGACCAAAACCCGAACCAGATCTGAAATGAGACCCGGACCACCAACACGAACCCATCTTGACCCGAGCACCAAATCGGACACGAACTTGACTTGACCCTAGCGACCCGAACCACCAGCAACCCACCTGACTCTGGCCGGACCCAACCTGAACCCATCACCGGACCACCACCTCGTGACACCATCACCGCCGCCGTCACCTTACCAGCAACAACCATAACCATAACCACCATCGGCCACCCCTTCTTAAACTGAACCGAGCCACCACGAACCCGAGACCCAAACCCGATCGGAACCCTAACCAAACCACCTCAGCCCCTGCTCATGCCCTCTTCGAGTTCCAACCACCCGCCGCCGCCTCCTTCTTCTTGAACCACCACCATCATCGGCCAATCACCACCACTACTCGATCCCACCACCATCGACCTTCAAGAACCCCCTGAATCACCACCGAGCACCACCTCTGCTAACCACCCCTGCCCTCTTTTTGCCTGGAAAACGAGCGCCGCCACCACCAGGGACTGTGGTGGTCGGCCGGTGTTGAAACAAGGGAAGAGAGGGAGAGTGAGTGCGAGGGAGATAAGAGGGAGGGTAGAGAGAGAGAGTGACAGGTTTTAGAGAGAGAGAGAGGGAGGTCTTGTGGCTGCCAAATGAGGAAGAAGAAGATAAGGGAATGAAATCTTTTATAGTTAGGGTTAGGTTAGGTGGGTTATTACCGCGTATCGAACCCGTTTTAAACGTAAACGTCTCGGTTTCTATTTAGACTCCATAATAAATTATAAAAAGTAGTCGGTTTCGCTCGAAATTAAAAATAATACTAAGCCGAGCAAAAATATAATGATTTCAGTTCGCGCGTTTAAATCGCGTTAATTAAATCGGTCGCAGTTTCGATTGTAAAAACGGTCAGTAAACTTACGAAACTTAATAATTAACATTATTTGAAAAAAATATTTATTTTTAAATCATAAAAATCACGTCAGCGTAGATCGGAAATTGCCGGGTGTCACACTTATGCTTATTAGTTATTACATTTTTGTTTTTTGCTCACAGGTTACAACTTTAAAATCCGTATAATTTCACATTTTTAGGCTATTATCGTGTTCTTCGAGAGTTTGAGTGGTATGAATTGGAATGGCTTGGTTTTGAAAAGTTTTGCATTTTGGATGTCGTCTGTCTAAATGTTTAATTCGGTTAGTTGACGACGAGATGATCGGTAGAAATAGTGAGTACTAAAATGGGACAAGATCATTCTTATTTGAAGACTTGCATCTATTATTGTAGCTATGTGTATTTCACTGTTTTTTTTTTATAAAAGCTTTCATAAGTATATAAAATAAAAATGTTTGCAAGTTAACCCAACTCAACTCAAGTATTTCATCGTGTATTAATAAATAACCGTTTACCTAGTTACTCGACTTGTTTTTCTTAATTAGAACCTCTAATTCTATCCGCAAAAAATATATTATCGCATTAGAGACAAGTTATAGTTTTCATGCTATTTAGCGTTACACTGTCATTTTATTAATAGGTTCGGGTCAAGTTTAGGTGTAGCAATATAAATACAATAAAACCAACTAAAAAGGAATAAAAAAAACCACACTATTCATGAACACTATATAGGATAATTATGCCTAATAATGAATATAATTATATAGATATTTAAGAAATACAATAAACTGTTACGGTCCGGTCCGGTTTTATTCGATCGGTTTTCGGTATAAACCGTAAACCAAACCGTTTGATACGGTTTGAAAATATTGAAACCAACCGACTAAAAGTTAAATAAAAAAACCGACCGTGAAACCAAACCAATGATCGGTTTGGGCGGTTTCACGGTTTGGAACCAAACCGTGAACACCCCTAGTTTTAACGTTCACCTCGTCGGTCGTCAAACCCGGGTCCTATACTAACATCTCATTGTTTTTAGGATCCTACAATTCCCACAGTTTGTAGCATGTTGGGCATTGTTCTTTACCAACTGGCTGCAGGTGATCTACCAGAAGACGATGTGGGTTATTACACATCTTTTCGTGAGGCATGAGCCACCGAACATCCAGAACCACCCTGCCTTGACCAGTGATCACGATCCAAGAGAAGACCAACAAAACACCATAGGGTGAGTTCAGTAAGTTTACTCGGGTTTGTACACAATTTTCGGGTTCGGGTGGTGTAAAATTCTCTAGTACATGTCGGGTTGAACTCTCCAACCCGCAAACACGACTCGATTAACACCTCTATTAAAAGATTTGAGCTAATCATGGTTTACATTTTTTCTCTCAAGGTTTCTAACCCTGGTCGCTAGAAGTTTGCATGATGTTATAGAGCCTGTGATCCAAGAAGAAGACTCCACCACCAAGTAAGTATACATGTTTCTTCTTTTGGGATGATGTTGGTATCGTTTTCGGTAATGAAAACCGTTACTCACAGTTTGGTTCACGGTTTCACCTAAAACCGTGAATGACGGACCATAAACACCCCTATATAATCCTAGTACACATGCCTGAAAACGCATCAACACAAAACGCACTTTTTATTACTGAACTCTAGTAAGACACTAGCAACAACACGAACCCGAGTACAATTGATTGTCACTACCGAATCAACAACATAATCAAAAAAATAAATACACGAAACTAAAAGGGTCCTATCTCATTTTTGCCGTATCAAAACTTCTCCATGCTTCCCAATTCAAGTCCGCCATCTTGGCCCGATTCTTCACCCATAAAAAGCTCATAATTTTTACCTCCTCCAAGGTCCGCATTGTAGAAGTTTGTACCTGACCAAACACCACTTCGTTTCGCATTCTCCAAATACTCCACAAAGCCGTCAAGATCACCACGTGGAACGCCGTTTTAGCTCTAGCCCCAACCATAACCGACGAGTGCAACTCAAGGAGATCCCGAACATGAAAGACAATCTGACTCGGTATCTTGCACCACAACGAAAGCTGCTGCCATATCTCGAACGTGAATGAGCATCCTGTAAATATATGTTCGACTGTTTCCACTTGTGACCCACAAAGCTTGCAGAGCTGACAAGGAATCTGGATATTTCTACGCGCCAAATTTGAGGCTGTTGGCAATCTATCGAGCTCCGCGCTCCAAGCGACAATACAAACCTTTTTTGGTACCCAATCATTCCATGCCTGTGACTGCCTAACCTGAACATTTGAAGCTTCAACGATCAATCTCTTTACACTACTTACTGAAAAACCGTTGCCACTGTTAGGAGACCACAACCAAGAGTCAGACTCTGATTAAAGAACCACACCCTCCAACAAGTGTTCCAAGGTCTCGAGCTCTAAAACCTCCACCGCCGCTAAAGACCTGCGCCTCCATTCCCAGCTGAAATGATATCCTTGTGAAATCACCCTGATCCTATCCGCAACGGTACACCCTTTCCGCCTTTCCAACGCAAACAACCCAGGGAAACTTGCAGCTAACGGGTCCGAACCAAGCCAGAAATCCTGCCGGAACATAATGTTTCTAAGCACAATATCATACTCTATAAAATCTTTAACATAATTTTTAGCACAAACCATGAGTTCTTAATTTTTTATACCAGATATTTCTAAGCACAATGTCATACTCTATCCATTATCCAATGTTTAGTTTATTATAACATTCTTTATTAATAATTTAGTACACATTACAAAACCTCTCCCATGTTTAATATAGTTCTCTCCTTTTAATTTTTTCTATTCCATGCCTAAATGTATGATTTGAAAGTTGGTGTTTTCTCAAGCAACTGACACTTTTAAGAATACACTAAACAAAAGACTTTTAGCTATATGTCTTTATAACATTGTTTGATGCTAAGATTATACAAAAGGCTACAAAAATGATCATAATCCTATAACCCCAACTATCACCACCAATAGAGTTCCATCATCAAATTAAAAAATTATATATCTTATAAAAAAATAAAACACTAACTAATTTCATCATCAAAAACATCAAAAACACACATAAAAGAAGACATGAAATGTCACAAAAAGTCTAAAACATCAAAAGCATACCTCAAAACCCCTGAGGCGCGCCTGAGGCGCACCTTTTCTTACCGCCTCAGGCCTGTGAAGCGCACCTAAAAAATAACCCCTGAGGCGACGCCTCAGACTCGTTTTTGCCCCGAATCGCCTTGAGGTGCGCCCCTGCCGTTTTTTAAAACAATGGACTTAAAAATGTCAAATACAGCATCAAATGCTTGTAATAAGTGTAAAAGCTAGTGTGTGCCAAAATGAAGTTGAAGTTTACTTTTATGCAATTTTATCAGGATCTTCCAAAAAGAAAATAGTGCACAACCAAAAAGGTATTAACAAAAGTTCGTAATATGAAAAATTAGAATGTATATACATATATAAAATTCTTTTGAAAATGTAAATGAATAATTATTAAGCTGAAGCTTTACCTTATAAATGTAATTAAGATGCGCTAACTCAAATGATTATGCGTTCCGAGGTCAGAAATCTTTTGCTGACGGCATTGTCTTTTTTTTTTAAATTTGCATCAAAATATATAGTATAATGAACATTTAGTATACAATTTTCATAATGTAATGGAACAAAAAAAAACACTTTACGACAAACAGGGGTAGAGTCTTTATCGTGGTCAATTGACCTGCGATTTTTTTTTATACATATGAAGGTTGCGTTTTGAATCTGATTTTTAGATTATTGCGTTTTAAAAACGTAGATAATCAGTTTTTAACTAGACTTATAAAACTTGGTTATTATTTTTGACTTTTTTATATACATTTAGCTGTTAGTTTACGTTAGGTGTAAAAAAAAATAATTGATATGTATAAATGTTCTATTTAAATATGTATAAATGTTCTATTTAAAAAAAAAAAACTTTGGTCGCCCGACATAGTCAGAGCAATTAGGGTTTTTGCTTTTTTATAATTATACAAATGTTTCATGTGACGTTCACGTTTTACAGTTTTAGTCATAGATTTAGTCGTAATTATTTGTCAAGTTGTAACATTTTGGTGTAGAACGAAAGTCTTTTCCAATGTTCTCATAACCGGACCGGACGTTGAACCGGTCTCCTTACCGGTTCATTGGTCGGACCGGTTCAACCGGTCGGACCGGATTCAAGAACCGGATGACATTGTAATTAATATTATATTTCATATCATATATAAATATTAAATTTAAAGTAATCTTTATTAGAAAATACAAAATTAAAAACAATGTAAAGAATCTAATTAAACATTTTACATTATTTACAAAATTTTAAAATAATAACAGCTGGCTTCAAAAATAGAAAAGAAAAGAAATAGAAAAGAAAAATAAACAATGGTAATATTATATATTTTAACTGAAACGTGTAATTCAAGCAGAAAAGAAAAGAAAACACCAATTCGCCTTCTCTCTCAAAAAAACATGAAATGCCCTAATTCTCACTGCCGCCATTGCAACCTAAATACTAAGAAAAAGGCCATCTCTTTCAGGTAATTAAAAATCTCGTTTGCCCTATTTTCTGGTGACTGCTTCGCATGTCTCTCGTCTGCATCCTCTAAACACTATTCCGGTCCGGTCTCTTTTTTCCAGCGGTTTTCCGGTTCGGCCGCCGGCCACCGATCCGACCGGCCGGTCACCTGCTGAACAGGTCCAACACCCTGAACCGGACCGCTAGAGGCTGCGATCCCCGGTCCAACCGGATCGACCGGCCGGTCCGGTCCGGTTTTAAAAACACTGATATTCAGGTACTCATGAATTCTAAAAAGTTAGGGGTGGCAAGTTTTGATACGGCCTAGAATATGACACGAAAGTACTCAGGTTTTGGGTTGTCAACTTGTCATGCCTAACACGTTTGATCTATTTGACCCGTTTAGTTAAATATGTTTACAAGACAACCCATTTTATAAACCAACATGTCTCGTTTAGCCCATTTAGTACAACCCACCAGCCCATTTAATAAAACATCTTGACCCGTTAAGCCCATTTAGTACAAACTTGATCAATGGGTTAAACTGGTAGTTAAACACTTTTAAGCGTCTCCAGGTTAAGGTGGGTTGTACTAAATGGGCTAAACGAGGCATAACTCTTAATTCAGAATTCTTATCATATATTTTTTTTTATGTGTAATAGATTTCATACGGGCGGTTTACTAGAAAAGACAGAATAAGTTGCGAGTTTGACTTGTTTATAGTGCAATATATTTAATCACTTTGAATTTTAACATTCACACGGAATAAATATGTTGTTATTCATTTATTATTTGTTGTTAAATAACGTCAAAACATTTGTTGATCGATATATCTATTATTACGTTACATTAAACCATTTTGATAAGTTTTTGCATGCAACCAAAATCCATACGAATTGTATTACATGACTTTTCAATAAATAAAACAACTTGCATACTACAATCTTTATAGAATTTATTTCATTTTACTAGTGGATGCACCGTGTGTCCATATGATACACATACTTATCAGCTTGATGTTGTCCCTCTTGGTACTGAATGGAATTATGCTGATGATTTCCAAAAGAACAACATGAATATAATTGTTTCACCTTTAGATAACGAGAAACGACAAGCTGAGTTATTTGCACATCGCGTTTACCAAGATACACCTTACTTCTTGGTATTGTTTTTTTCCAATTAGTTAAAGGATATAATTATTTTAGTCATATACGTTACTTATTCACTATCTTTGCAGGTCATTCTTGATTCATTTGCAAAAAACATGAATTACGACAAACTGGAAAACAAGGATATATCAGTGTTTCTGAATGATGTGATTGAGAAGAAAGTGATTGTCGAAAAAATTGAAAACCATTTTGTCTTTATTAACGATTGGTCAGATTTATTCAAAAGCTTGCCTTTAGTTCCATACCTGATGGTTTTTCATCAAGTTGATAAACTAAAGATTAAGCTAAAGATTTTTGGGTTTGAAGGTTATCAAACTATAATTTCAAAAGAAGAACTTCGTCATGTCAAGGACAGTGATACAGGATATGACCGCTTTCAAAAGATGATGGCTAAATTAAATGCTAAACAATATCATGACTTCACTATTATTGCTAGGGATCGCATTGTGAGTATTTATTTTCCTCTTTATATTAACATCCTTACTAATTTATTCAAAAAGTTTACTTACTCATATATTAGTTTATATTTCATTATATATGATTATATGTTTATTGTTTCATTAGCGTCTGCCAAAGGAAGTTGTTAAGATGGCGGAACTTGAACATAGCAGTCTGCTTATAACTGTAAGGAATCTTGACGGTATTGAACTTCAGATGTCGCTTCGTATGGAAAAGTCAAAAGAGGATTTTAGGTTTGCTATTGAAAATTGGGGTGAATGGTTGAAGGAAAATGGGATAGAAAATGGTAGTTTTGCCACATTTAGGTACATCAAGACTGAAGGTGTGCTTACTCTAACTTCAGTTTACAAATTGGAAAAACGGGAATTTAAGAAGCGCAAGGCCAAAAGAGAAATTTGATAATGTTTGATTTTTACGTCATATTGTCTTTATCCCTCTTTTTTTTAGTAATCTTTTTTTGAATACTGCCTAATATGTGAACTTACCAATGCAAGTATGACATTTTGATTGGGTTTTTTTTTTCATGGTAGTTGATTGTTTGTTTTGGAATTGCATGTTAATATTATGTTGGATATATTGATTGGTTTTACGGACACTCAACTTGAATAATACAACTCTTAGTTTAATATTATTTTTAATTTACTTTGGTTTGCACCGTGGGTCCCCACGGGGCTCTAACCTAGTTACCTTTTATTAAAAGTATCCAACTTGAACATAATATCAAGTTATTATTATTGAGCTTTTTCTATAACATATCTTATCTCCACATTAAGTGTCTTTCGACATGTATGGAGTTCATGATCTGATTTTATCCTATATTGTTGTTGGTCGAAATGATAATGGAGAGCGTTTGCTTTTCACTTTCTCTTAGTCTTTTGTTAATTATAACCATTTGTCATTAGACAAAACTTAGATAATTAGTTTTTTTTAAGAACAAGATTAAATAACTTTTAATGGTCGAAGTAGAAACATTTTTTTATTACGGGCCTTTGACTAAGGTGGTGTTTGTTTTTAAGAGATAAAATGTCTACAGTCTGCGGACCACATCTGCAGGAGAAGAGGTGGACCAAAGGTCTGCAGTCTGCAAGAAGAAGACTGTTTGTTTGTGAACGTCTGCAGTGCAACCTAACCAGAACCATAACCAACCACATCCCACCATAACCATAACCCAACAACACCCACCATAAACAAGAGTTTTGGATCAACCAACACCCGATTTAACAGTTGATTGCTATTGTTACTCCTATGTTTATTATTATTATTATTACTATTATTATTATTATTATTATAAAGTCAAAGCACCTTATGTTGCCTGTGTTCATCATCATCACACTCACGGCCTCACATAACCCAAATCCCAATTCAAAAACTTCAATTATCAAACACAACATCTTCAAAATGATTCAACCTTTTTCAATCTCAATCATCACATACAACAACAAATAGTGAAAAATCAAACACCTATATGAAGATTATAATAATAAAAAATGAACACATACAAGAGAGAGAGAGAGAGAGAGCTGTAGAGAGAGAGGTGACGGCGGAGGGAGGAGGTGACAGACGGAGGAGGGCGGAGAGGGAGGGGGACGAGGGCGGCGGAGGGAGGAGGGTGGAGGGGAGAGGAGGCGACGACGGAGAGGAGGATCGGAGGTGGCGGAGGGGGAGGAGAAGAAGAGAGGAAGAAGAATGTTGAGAAGATAGATGATGTTGGAGCAGATAATAAAAGAAGAAGAAAAAACTTGAGAAGAGGTGGGAAGACCTTAGAAGACATAGGTATATGTCTGCACCAAGAAGAGGTCAGGAAGACCTTTTGGAATGAAAGGTCTTCCAAAAAACAAACACTCTCTGCCCGCAGACAAAAGAGATCAGAAGTACTTCTGGCCAAAAAACAAACACCACCTAAGTCAACCTAAACGGATACAAACCAACACTAATCCAAATTAAACTTATCTTACAATTGATAAGTATCGCCTGGCTAGATAACCTGTTGAGTGAGTCAAACTCAAAGAAAATAGAGAGAAGTTGAGACTAATTTCTATTCATATCTTTAACTCAAACTAGCCTTACAAATAAACGGAAAGCCTAACCCACTTAACCCACTACTTTACTAACTTAACATCCACTAAATGAGGAAACAAATAAAAGAAATATGCAGTAACAATCGTGGGGTGGTAAAACAACATGAATGATGTAGTGGCTACGTGGGCGATACATAACAACAATCCCAAAGGATTGAATCTATATATATATATAAAACAAACCCCTTTTGCTGACGTGGCGTCCAATGGTGACTCCAACCTCCCCTCTATAGTGCCACGTGGCATCCTTAATGAATGTTTTTGGTGTTTTTTAATTATTTCGTTTTTTTAATTAAATAAAAAAAGAAAAAGATAAAACCCTAAGGTTATTAAATCCTAACCTCCTCATTCACTCTCCCAAACCCTAAAAACCTTTTTCTTTTCCTCCTCTATTCACAAACCCTAAAAAACCCTCCCAATCTCTGGCTGCTATCTCTCTCTCACTCTTAATCCGATCGAATCTATTATTTCAAACACACACACAAAGTACACTGGATGAGAGACAGAGAGAAGTAAGGAGCCGGTGGCTCCTGCCGCCGTCTATGGCGGAGCTCCGGCGGCGCCCCCTCAACAGCAACACACCCTGTCACAACCCGACCAAGGTAGGCCTGGTCAAAATACAGATTGGTACCAAACTTACACAGCGGAAGTAAAAATTACTATATTAAAAGTTTAATACAATTTCTAGTTCCATAATATAAATACAATACTTAAAATAAATGGTTCAAAGTTATGCAAAGACGAGTCGCGGCGGTCGTCGAAGCAGTCGATGATGTGCAATCCTCAATCAATCCAAACTCTAGCCGTGCTTTGCTCTATACGCTCTAATCCGCAACTAATATAATATACCTCGCGTTCGCCATCCACCCATGAGTTGTACCTGAACACATGCTTAAAAATGGTTTGGGTCAACAAATATGTTGGTGAGTTCGTGTGTGCGTTAAACTGGTTTTCAATAAGTTTATCTTCTCAAAATAGTTTATCGTTCGAAAACAAGTTTTATTTGGTTTAACACAAAACATGTTTAACATTCCAAAACTAGTTTAATACGAATTAACACATGGTTTCACTGGTGATGTACAAGCCACACCTCAAACCAGACACTGAATCCATCTGCTCTCATTATGGATTCCCATGGCAGAATACGTGTCACAAACCTCCGTGGAGGGTTTCCCGGGTTTCCGGGTCCACTGTGTGTGGGGGTTTCCCCAAGTAGTACTACCCACATATTAAGTGGCCCAATCTCCCATTGGGTTAATGAGTGTGAAAGTTCGGTATTCGAGAGCACACCTTGTCACATCAAACCGGTTTATCATTCTGGTTTTTACACTGGAAACATATGTTCACCCCAAAACAGTTTAAAACACGAAAAAGGGGAGGTACACGAACTCACCTGGATAGCTATGCAGAAATAACGATTTGTTTGGTATCGCGTCCTAGTATTCTCCTGGTCGGGCCCTATGTCGATACACATTATTAGTGTTGGTTTTTATCAGTTAATGGTTACGCGTGGGGACGAGCTCGAGCGTATGGTTCTAGATTATACTATTAACATCGTTCAAATGTTGGTACAAGCTTATATCAACTCTAATCATTAAATATATCTACATTCCTAATCTATCCATAGTTCGGATGGAGTCTTAGATTATAATTTAAGTGTGGCATCTAGTGATCGCATATATTGCTTCCTTTGGTTTTCAATCGTCCAAGATATACTAGTGCCTACGTTGTCTTAACGATCCTTTGTGTCTTATTTTAGTTGTCGGCATCTTGTTATTCAAAAGGTTGGTCATCCTTGCTTTATTAATAAGTAAATGTTGGTCCGATGAATACGTCGATTCTAATCATGTCAGTTATTTACTAATCTTATACAATATGCATACATGTGTTTGTTATATTTAAGTCTTATTTCCAAGTATCCATGCTATCTATTGTTCATGAGACTTAGTCCAAAAGTCCAAGTTCTATGTCATGATTTCCAACTCAAAGTGTTAAGTTCAAGGTATACACAATTATCCGTTTTAACTCATGGTTTGTCTTATAATCCAAAGTCCCTACCTTACAAGCTTGGGTTCGTATTACTACAACCTTATGTTCAATGTTTCAAGTATCAACCCCAAATGCCATGGTTCCTAATGTCGAGTCTAATATATAAGAACTATAGTCGATACTCGATATGCTCCTTATGTCCGAAAGTTGTTGATACGCTCGTCAAGTCCCACACACTAAGTTATATATATAATATAAAGGTTGTAAATAATATAACTAACGGGTTAGTGAGTTCGGTTATACCTCACGTTTAGATCTAACTCCTGTTGACTAAGTCGACCCGGTTGACCAGGTTGACTGTTGTTGACCATCTTGACCTGGTTGACTTCCGTTGACCAAGTTGACTATAGTTGACCGACTAGTTTAACCCATCTCTTTAACCATGACCAAACAACCATCCCACCTCAACACCACCATAGCCTTCCACCACTTTTAACAACCAAGCGCCGCTGCCTATAACCACCATAATAATCATCATTCACCTCTGTAGCCGCTGTATAACGTCACCGTACCCATTAATCCATCGAGATCAACAACTATCATCCTCCACTGATGATTATTAAGGAAGACAGATGTGGGTTTTAGGGGTTTCACCTTGCAATCGGACCTGACCCAATTGGGAACAGAAAAGGGGTTGTCGCCGCTGCTGTCGGAACCACCGCTCCTCCACCGTCGTCATCCGCTTCTCTCTCCTCAATCCCCGCTTCCTTCCTTCTCTTTTGCGTCTCTCTCTACAGCCCTCTCTTTCTCTCTCTCGGTCTATCTCTCCTCTCTCAACAATAATATTCACAGATCAGTGATGGGTGAAGGTGAGGGTGTTGGTTGTAGAACTCAGTCGCCGGAGCACCGCCTTCAGCGGCGGCGGAAGCCTCCTGCTCCTTCTCAGATCCCTGAGTTCTCTCTCTCTTTCTATTATATATGTGTTTGTGTGTGTGGGTTTCTTTTACTAGAAGATAAAGAATGGATGGTGGGTGTGTTATGTGTGGGTGAGTGTTTATAAACGTAGGGTGGTGTAGGTGGTTTGAACAAGGGTTGCCATGGGGCACATGGCATGGGTGCCATGTGTCCCCATGGATGACTAATCAATTTAGTCATGGGTGCAGGTTCGGGTTCGTAACGCGTTTCGGTTCGATCTCGTGACGTACATATGCAAATAACAATTATATACATTGTTTCAGTTTTTAGTTCCAAATATAACCGTCTCATTTACTACTGGTCGTTGGTTAATATTATTATGCGAAAAATTTTGGGGTCCACTTCGGGTTGTTACATTCTCCCCCCGTTATTAGAATTCCGTCCTCGGAATTAATTTTCGTGCTTCTTCTGGTTGCACATACAGTACATTCCATTCTCAAGGATTTGGTGTTCGGGTTTATGTGCTTGTGTGTACATAACCTTTTTCATAAACCAAATCGTAGCTATATTGTTCCCATACTAAATCCCATACTACGTTCTATCGTTCTCCACCTGTTGTTCTTGACACACATCAGTTAGAGAGGAACAAATAAAGAGAAGCAGAGGAGCTTCTATCAACCACCGCTACAGTGGCGGCGTTCTGCCGCTTCACCTTCCCTCCGACAAACAACAACCATCCCTATCTGTTGATCATCTCACCCCTACCCCCTTCAACCAATAATATCTTAGAACAGGAGAGAGAGAGACGCGAGTTAGAGAGAGAGTAACAGAGGAGAAAGGGGACCGACTGAGTAGGGAAACTTCCGGCAACCACCATCCATGGTGGCCTTCGACGACAGCTGACACCCACACACACGCACCCGGGTTGTATACAGATCTGAGATAAACTTAGAGAGAGATAGATGCAGAGGAGAAAGGGGCCGGAGAGGAGGATTAAGGCGGATTGATGGCAGCAGTGGTCTAGGGTTCCGACTAGGGGTGTAATGAGGAAGAAGGTGGATCCACGGTGGTACTTCCCCAGTGACTACAGATTATGATGGCGGTGGAGGTTCGAGTGAAGGGATTCTAATGGGTCTCCATGTTAGCTTCCGACGGTCAAGGTGAAACCCAAAAACAACCTCCTTCCTTTCTTTATAGGCTGAGAATTATTAAAGATGATGTTGATGTTAGTATTTATGATGGTGTTTTATTAGAGAAGAGGAATGGTGGTGATGCTAAGTTGAGTTAGGGACTGACCCGGTTAACACTGGTCAACCTCAGCTTAAGGCTCGGTCAACAAAAAGTCAAAGGCAGTAGGCTCGGGTCAAAGCTGGTCAACTGACCAGTCAACATCGTCAGCCAGAGGCGTGCCAGGAGGTATATTATCAACGAGAGTTATCTAAATTATTATATATAAATATTTATCGTGCCTGACGCGTGTGGGACTCGACTAATGAATTGAACTTGACCCGACTCTATTAGACTATATAAAAGACTAGTACAAATATATGTAATTTATAAATTAACGAGACAACCATTTGAATAAGGATGGTGATACGGACATTAGGACATTTGATTATGTATGAATATCATTTAGACAATATTAGTTATCTCGGACAATTGGACATGCCTTGGATACATATGATGGATGATGAAGACACTAAACTTGGGATATATTATTTGGACATAATATACAAATTTAGGATGCTACATAAAGATGAGACTCTAGATAATCACATATTAGTATTATTAGCATTATTGACCCGTCACTTAGAATATGGAGGAATGAAGAATGCTACCACATGAGTATTAGATATTTGCTCGTTACTTGTGATATGAAGATTAAATACAATTAGGACCTAAGACAATAAACCCGATAAATGGAAATTTGGAAAAAGAACTTAAAGCGTGCCCACACGTGTAACCACGATATTGGTTATACGCGCTAATGTTTATATACTTGAATAGGATCTTGACTTGGAATGATATGTGACGGTAAGACGTGATGTGAAACGCAACCAAAGGTGAGTTCGTGCACTTCCCCCTTTTTATTTTACTGTTTTGGGGTGAACATATGCTTGTGTGTTAAACTGTGTAAACTTACTTGATGTGACAAGGTCTCCCGAAACCAGATGCACACTCATTAACCCAAGGGAGTTGGGACACTTAATATATGGGTAGTACTACTTGGGGAATCCCCCACGCACAGTGGATCCGGAAGCCCGGAAAACCCTCCACTGAGGTCTGCGGACCGTTGTGGCATATATTATGCCATGGGAATCCATAATGGGAGTAGATGGATTCAGTGTTAGGATTGAGGTGTGACTTGTACATCACGTGTGTTAAACTGTGTAAACTTGTTTGTAAACTGATAAATTGTTTTGTATCCACTTAACTATTACACGGACTCACCAGCGTAATTGCTGACCCAAACTCTTTTAAGCATGTGTTCAGGTACTACAGGCGGATGGATGGCAACGCAAGGTATATGTTTGTTAGACGCGGAATAGAGGACATCATGATAGAAGATTCGGACTTTAAGCATTACGGACTAGAGTTCCTAGAGTTGTGTACGTGTAAAGATCGGAATGATTAGTGGATAACAACCCGCCAACTGCTTCGACGACCGATGCGATTCGTCTCTGCATAATTATTAGTTTACTTATTTAAGTTGTGTATTATATTTTTGGATTAGAATTTGTATTAAACAATAAACATTAGCCATCGTTACTTCCGTTGTGCAAGTCTGTTACCAATCTGTCATTTCGACCAGCCCCCACCCGGTCGGGTTGTTACAGATAAACACGAAAAATTTTGGGCCTAGTAACCGTACTGTTACACCCCCATATTATAGAGAGAGACAGAGGAGGAAGAAGAGGGATTTTTGACGGTGGTAGCTTCTCTGGTCATCAAGGACAGCAGCGGCATCACAGACAAGGATGACAGCGGCGGCGGCTCAGTTAGGGTTCCGATCAGGGTTTGTTCTAAATTGACAAGGATGACAGTGGCGGCGGCTCAGTTAGGGTTCCGATCAGGGTTTGTTCTAAATTGGGGATTTTTGTGAGAATATTATGATGGAGGAAGAAGCTGGTCACGGTGGTGGTTAATAGAGAAGATCATCGTGCTGTGTTAGTTTCTCAACCCCTGTTTCTACTTTTACATCATTTGTGTTTATATCCATTTGCTCTGTTTTCATGTTTGAATAATTCATAGGTTAATATAATTATATGTTAAACTAATGGTAGTTATAGTTTGAGGTGAATCACTTGAATGGAGACTGCACCGGATAAGAAAAGGATGGATGAATGAATATTAGCCCTAAAAAATAAAAGAAAATATTGGAACCAAAATAAATAATAATAAGGAGCTGAAAAAGAAAGCTATTGAGGAAGGAAAGAAAGCCTGTCGTGGCTGTTGCTGGATTCATAAAAAAGAAACAAAACAAGTAAAATAATAATAAACAAAATTAAAAAATAATAATAATAATATTGTTCTTTTTTATTTTTTGTAGAGAGGTGAGTTTTGTTAGGTTGAGTTAAGTTTAATTTATATCAGTTTAGTTTAAGTTGTTAAGAGAATTGATACATGTATTGGAAGATTGTTTACATCTATTACTCATAGGTCTGTTTCAATGTCAGTTGAGTTGTATAGTATAATAGATTTATGTTTCATTAGGTACTTAAAGCTGAGTTGAGTTACATGTTTCATTAGTTACTTTAAGTTGAGTTTACTTACATTCAGTTAAGCTTAATTTTTGTCACTTAAGTTTACTCTTAACAGATTTGATAGAGGTATTGGTGGTTATGTAAGTTCCATTATATCAGTTTAGTTTAATTTGTTAAGAGAATTGATACATGTATTAAGTGGAATGGTGTGTGATCTGTGATGAGAGTTTAGGATTTTTCCTATCAACCCCGGGACCTTCCCGGGGTAATCGGCTAGTTTAACATATTTTACATCCTATAACAAAAATAATATTTTACGGTACCTTTCTTGATCAAATGCCTAAACAAAATTTCACCTCTCTAGCAAGTTAAGTCCCCGCAAACAAAAGTTCCATTTTATTATTTTTTTACTTTTATAAAAGAAGTAGTTTTTTTTAATCATTTATATAACTAGTGGTTATTTCTTTGGTGACCTTGGGCAACCAGTGTAACCGTTGTTCTTACCTGGGTTCAGACACTTGCCATTTGCAATAACTCCTTTTGTAGTGTTGCTTTGGGGGGTGGGGGACACAATCAAGGTCGTTGACACATCTGTTAGTCAGAAAATTATTCTCTGAATGTCGGAGGAGAGGGGCTGTTTGAAGAAGAGAGTCCATGGATTCGAAAATCAAAGAAATTAAATCTGGAAGGTGTAGTGATCGAAAGAGGTGCAATGCAGCTAGGACCGGCTTAAGGAAGAGTGAAATAAAGCTAGAATTTTAGGAGAGTGAAATAAAGCTAGAATTTTAGGCCTCACTTTTTTAGGGCCCTCAAATTTAAGAAAATAAACTATAGATAGATAATTTTGGGCTTTTGGATTGTTGACACTAAGGTGCTGTTTGTTTTTTCTGCAGGAAAAGGTCTGCAGTCTGCGGACCACATTTGCAGACATCTGCAGGAGAAGAGGTGGACCAAAGGTCTGCAGTCTGCAAGAAGAAGACTGTTTGTTTGTTAACGTCTGCAGGCTGCTGAAATAAACTTAAATTTAAATAAACTGAGTTTTTACAGCAGTCTGGTGGTAGACGGTGGTGGTGGTGGGTGGACCGTGGTGGTGGTGGTGGGTGGTGGGTGGTAGTGATGGGTGGTGGGTGGTGGTGGACGGTGGTGGGTGGTGGTAGTGGTGGTCGGTGGACGGTGGTAGATGGTGGTGGACCGTGGTGGTGGTGGTGGGTGGTGGTGGTAGTGGTGGTGGACGGTGGTGGTGGTGGTGGGTGATGGTGGTGGTGGGTGGTGGTGGTGGGTGGTGGTAGTGGTGGTGGTGGGTGGTGGTGGTGGACGGTGGTGGTGATGGACGGTGGTGGTGGTGAACGGTGGTGGTGGACGATGCTAGGTGGTGGTGGTGGGTGGGTGACGGTGGTGGACGGTGGTGGTGGTGGGTGGACGGTGGTGGTGGGTGGTGGTGGACGGTGGTGGGTGGTGGTAGTGGTGGGTGGACGGTGGTAGGTGGTGGTGGACCGTGGTGGTGGTGGGTGGTGGTAGTGGTGGTAGTGGTGGTGGACGGTGGTGGTGGTGGTGGTGGACCGTGGTGGTGGTGGGTGGTGGTGGACCGTGGTGGTGGTGGGTGGTGGTGGTGGGTGGTGGACGGTGGTGGTGGACCGTGGTGGTGATGGACGGTGGTGGTGAACGGTGGTGGTGGACGATGCTAGGTGGTGGTGGTGGGTGGGTGACGGTGGTGGACGGTGGTGGTGGTGGTGGTAGTGGGTGGTGGTGGTGGGTGAGGAGAAGAGAAGAGGAGAAGACCTTAGAAGACTTTGGTCCAAGTCTGCACCAAGAAGAGGCCAGGAAGAGCTTTTGAAGTGAAATGTCTTCTGAAAAACAAACAGTCTGCCCGCCCCAAACGTCTGCCCACGTCTGCGCGGCGCAGACAAAAGAGGTCAGAAGTGCTTCTGGAAGAAAAACAAACACCACCTTAGGCTTGGGGTATATAATTATGCATAAACACAAATATCATGTAGGAATCATGGTATTAAAAACAATTTTTTTAACAAAAAGGACCATAATTTTATTATGCGTTTTAGACCCTTGAAAAAGCTAAGATGACTCTGAGTATAGCAATGGTTACCGGTTACCACTTACCACTAGGAGTCCTAAGAGGTATAATATGATAATCTTTTATGTTTTCGTTGTCATTTCTTATTTTCCATTTTCTAGAGGTATAATATGATAATCTTTTATGTTTTCGTTGTCATTTCTTATTTTCCATTTTCTTTATAGTTGTATTTTTTTATAATTAATAATATAAAGTATATTCGGTCTGTAAATATAAAGTATATCAACTCTAAGACCATGTGTAGTGGGGGGTGAAAATTTTAAAGGTCCCCTTTTTGATTAGTCTACGTGGTAGTTGTGTCAGCATGGAGCTTAAATTCAAAATGGGGTGTAATTAAGAAAAAAAAAATGAATACACATCTCACATATCAACCAATCATCACCACCAACATTCTTCCCTTCTTATTCATCATCTCTCACACACTCACCACCACCACCACCACCACCGTACACCATCACCACCACCACCATTCACCTACCTCTTCTTCTTCTCTCTTTTCCTTTATCTTCTTCTCTTTCTCTCTCTACATATCTGGCCACCTCCATCGCCGCCCTATCATCGTCGGAACCTTAGCACCTCCTCTTCAGATGATAATTGACCGTTGCAAAGGTTGGAGGGGTTGGAGGGATTGAGGTGTCAACGTTTGATTGTGGATTACAAAGGTTGTCCAGCATTATGTTTATAACGCTTCCGGATGGTTTGGCCTATTCATGCCCCTATGTGCCGGTGTTACCGGCGTGATTTTTTGTTTGGCCAAAAGCCTCTTTTCCACGAAAGAAAGGATGCAAGTTTCTATTGAATCTCCCCAATAACACTCCATTACGGATGGTCTAAACAACTGAAGTTTGTTTTTCATAGTATTAGCATAGAAGTTTGAACTGATATAAAATATAAAAATGAAAGCCAAACTTTTAATAGAATAAAATTTTCAAAATAAAGTTTAGAGTTATCAAAATTTGTGGGCCTACATAAATTATACTTCCATTCCTTGATAAAGAAGTTAATAACAACGAATTTAAATTTTAAGTTTGCCTTCTCGGCTAAGTAATTAACCATCTTTTCATCCGTTGGTTGTGACACAAAAGTTATGCGTTCCGGTTCAAATTATCCAGGTCCTAGACATAGCAAAAACATTAAAAAAAATTATAAGCACAAAGTTTTACTTATTTGAAAAGTTCAAAACACATTATTACTATGAACTTGATATTTGGTTAAGCGATTATGAAAATGATTAGGGATCATGAGCGTCTGAGTTCGTATTTACAAGATAAATTCTATACAAAACAATGTTCTAATGAACAAGACTATTCTATTTTCCTTTTCCAAAACTGCTTTTTCTTTAAACACATAAACCAATCATTTTTATTAAATATTACTCTATTACTTTCTAGCTATTTACTATTTGTAAATTTTTTTTTCATTAATTTTATTTAAAATATTATTAAAATTTTGAAATATAAATAAGGGAAAACAAAATACGAAAGTTACATCAAAATAGAAGGTAGACGGGCAACAAGCTGCGCCGCCAACCCTTTCTGAATTGCAAACCCTAGTCTACCAAAGACAAATCCTTGTCCCCTTGGAGATGAACTATTGCTGTGGACGACCCGTTGGACCCTGGTCAAGAAACGAATAGCTTCTGGCGCTAGGGAGCCAAAGGTATCAAAGGCCAAAGGGATAAAGACATGTTGGTTCTCTGCACAAGCTTTAGCATGCTTATCTACTTTCTTTGATTCCGCCTTTCTAGATGTTTGCCCAGCTACAAACCCTGTAACGCCACTGATTATTTGTAAATACAACTTTTTTTTTCTTTTTAACGACAACCAAACACACTCCTCCGGTTTACTTCTAATATTCAAATAACACCCACTTTATAAACCCGTATCACCTTAATAAGTATAAACACCTGAATTACGAGCAGGGGCACAACTCTTAAGGAGTGGGGAGGGGCGGCCAACCCTCCCGAATTTTCACTCAGAAGTTCCGATTATATAGTATTCGTATAGAAATTTTTTAGTATATAAGGTTTCGACCCCCCAAAACTAGTGACCTCCGACCACTCGGTGATTTCCGACCCCCCAAAATTTCAGATCAAGCTTCGCCACTGATTATTTACGAGTGTCATATTTACAAGACATATTCTAACAAAGAACACCTTATTCTCTTTTATTAAAGACTACTTTCTCTTTCAAAACAAATAAACCTATCATTTTTATTTGATATTGTTCTCTAGCTATTTACTATACCTAAAAACAATATTTTTAACAACAAACAAACCCCTCTAGTCCTCTACTATCTGCTTCTAAAATTCACTTAGCACCCACATTATAATACCCGTATAACATTAATAAATATAAACACCCAGTATCACAAAACCAAAACCCACAAACCGAACACAAACCGAACTTAACCAAACCCCCATGGCATTATAGTCTAATGACATTTTAAGGGTGTGATAAGACTTATGGACCATTAGGTCCTGCCGTCCTGGGTTCGATTCCCACAAAAGGGGGGGGGGGGGGTGGGGTTCCATATTTATCAGGTTTCCTCCTGAATTGGTGTATAAACATTATTATTTAGATAAGATGAATATGATTGGTTGGTTTCACTAATAGCACGACAATACCCCAGTAGTCGGTCATTGATCCAAATTTGCGGTAAAAAAAACACCTTTTTATCTTTTACAAGTTTAACCCCAATCAAACTCCTATCCCAAATTTAGTCTTCTCTCTCTCTCCTCACTCTCTCTCTCTCTCTCTAAATGGATCGCCACCACTCATCTCCGCCGGTCACCTGACGCCTCCCATCGCACCACCGTTACTCCGTCGATGCATTCATCCACACTTTTATAACAGTACACCTTTTACTTATTCCTCATTATTTTTATTATTATTATTCTATCCCTAAACTCCTACTCTAGGGTTTCATTTTTTTTACCCCAATCTTTCATTTGACTAATAATTATTATTAATTATTGTCAATATGTTGAACAAATTAATGAAACGTGGCCAAAAAAAGCCCTCCAAATCCGATACTGAACCTATATCCAGTTCAAATGTTGTTTTACATCACTCTAACCAAGGTTCTGCTGCTTCGGCCACTCCGGGCACTAATAGTTTGGTGCAACCAGTGCCCGGAGCAGCTGGACCTGTTATCGAACCGCTCCCGATGTTTCGGGACGTTTCGGTGTCCGAAAGACAGCATTTGTTTGTAAAAAAGTGTCAGCTTTGTTGTTACCTGTTTGATTTTTCGGATACGTTGAAGTCGGTTAGGGAGAAGGAGATTAAAAGGTTGAATCTTGTTGAGCTTGTGGATTATGTGCAGTCGGGTTCGGGGAAGTTAGCTGAGAGTTGTCAGGATGAAATGGTTAAGATGATTTCGGTTAATGTGTTTAGGTGTTTACCTCCGGGGTCGAATGAACATACAGGGTCGGAAAACGTTGAAACGGATGAGGAAGAGCCGTTTCTTGATCCGTCGTGGCCGCATTTGCAGCTTGTTTACGAGCTTTTGTTAAGATATGTTGTGTCGTCGGATACTGATGCGAAGGTTGCGAAACGGTTTATAAATCATTCGTTTGTTTTGAAGTTGTTGGATATGTTTGACTCTGAGGATCCGCGTGAACGTGAGTATTTGAAAACTATTTTGCATCGGATTTATGGGAAGTTTATGGTGCATCGCCCGTTTATTAGGAAAGCGATTAATAATATCTTTTATAGGTTTATATATGAGACACAAAGGCATAATGGGATTGGTGAGTTGTTGGAAATACTTGGCAGTATAATTAATGGTTTTGCGTTACCGTTGAAAGAAGAGCATAAGTTGTTTCTTATGCGAGCGCTTATACCGCTTCATAAACCTAAATCAATTGCTATGTATCATCAACAGCTTTCCTATTGTATTATACAGTTTGTAGAAAAAGATAGCAAGTTGGCAGATACAGTTATAACGGGTTTGCTTAAATATTGGCCAATTACTAACTGTCAAAAGGAGACGCTGTTTCTTGGAGAACTTGAAGAAGTATTGGAGGCAACGCAGGCTACTGAATTCCAACGGTGTATGGTTCCTCTTTTCAGACAGATCGCTCGGTGTCTTAATAGCCCTCATTTTCAGGTCTGGGGACTCCTTTATCTTATATTTAAATATTTTTGGGAAGTTTTATTACTTATGTTGTTCCGTAATATTAATGTGTTAGTGAATGGTTGTTTTTGTCATCTATATGCTTTGTCTGCGAATGGGGATTGCACTCTTAAGACAATAAGACCTTTTGTTTGTGTTTATTTGGAGCTCGGTTCTGAGGGATGGTACCTTTACGTGATGTAGTCTCGAGGGTGGTGCCATGTAATGTTCTCAATAATTTCGTTTTATAGGCCAATGCAAATTGAACGTTGATACCTAATATGTGGTGTATGTTAAGCTTAATAAATGATTATCTAACTAATGTAGTAATGTCCATTAATTGTCAATGCTTACCATTGGTGTTACTTATATGCTTAACTAGTTATATTTTGGGAATGCATAACCTAATCGCAACCACGTTTCTTCACTATTTCACTGGAATTGCTTAAACCTTCTCTAACTGCAGAAACTACTTAACTTTCAATAGTGTCATGTTGTTGTGAAACTTTTTATAATGTTAAAATTAAGTGACCTCAATGGAACGTATATGAAACTTCGTTACTATTTTAGTACTTATTTTTTCAAGTTTAACCTGAAGTAGTAGGTAACTGTGAAGAAAATAGTCACTCAATATAACCAAGTTTCATAATTGTTTCATTTAGGTCGTTTATTTTAACGTAAGCAATAATGAGAAATTTCACAACAATCTGACAATAATGAAACTTGAGTGGTTTTTATCATTAGAAAAAAGTAAGAGTGACTTTATTGTAACACTATTAAACTTGGTTACTACTTCTTGATTTTATAGGTTTAACAGTGATTTGGTGATTGATTGATGTTAACATTTATGTCAAATTGCTTATTGATTGTGTCATAATTGAATATCAATTGTTCTTTATATAGAAATAGGTCCAATCTATGATTCTGTCTATTATCTTTTGTTGAATAATTTCATTTCTTTTGCTTATTTGTGAACAATTGATGGTCTTAGTGGTCTGACTTTATTGCATGTGAGATCATGGGTTCATATTTTGGACAGTCTGATTTAGTTGAAGTCAAAAATTTTAAGCATCAATTATAAAAGGTTTGTGGGATAAGAAGGATGTGCCATACCGTGACTTTGTAAAAGATGTGGAACATGTAATTTTGACGATTCTTGATGATTAAAATATTTACGAAAGGGTAGAAATAGGGCAAGAGTATATGAAATGAAAATTGAGCCTACAGACTAGCCCACATAAACGCGTATCATGTATGTATGTGTGCACACACAAATGTATTCACAATAAATATTCACACCTTGGTTTAAAAAAGCGCGCCTCGCACAAAAGCGATGAGGTCTAAGAGTATTGTGCGAAGCGCAAAGCGCAAAAAGCGTGGGATTTTGGTACCCGAAGCGCACACTAATTATATAATTTTTTTATATATCCCATATATATCCCATGAGTTTTTAGCTTCATTTACCCAAAATATAGCTACAAATAAGGTTTTTATGTGATTTTACCTATATGTACAAGCCAAAAACACCAAGGTACAACATTTTTATGCATAAAAATACATGGTGTACGTGAAGTGTGCGCCTCAAGGTCAAAAGCGACTGAAATTTTGCCAAAAAAGCGCCTGAGGCGCGCGCCTTTGGGAAATTGGGTAGGCGCAACGCCCTGAGGCGCCCTAGGCTGCGCCTTGCGCCTAGGCGTGCTTTTTAAAACCCAGATGCACACACTCGTGTATACATATGTCATATGTGCATATACATTTTTACTTATGTGTGTGCGCATATACAACCGCACACACATCTATATGACCATATGTGTTTATGAGTGGGATTTTACTAAGTATGTATGTTTGTTTGTTTAGTTATTGGTTAGAAATTGATTTAGTTGTATACCCAATATGTACTTAAGTTATTGTGTACTTGAATAAAACTTCATTATCTTTTCTACAAGCTTATGTCATCTGTATACATATTTATTTGGTCAAATTCTGTTTTTTTTTCAGACAGCAGAACGAGCTCTATTTTTGTGGAACAACGAGCACATTGTCAGCTTAATTGCTCAAAACCGCAATGTGATTTTACCATTAGTATTTGAAGCACTCGAGAACAATATTCAATCTCACTGGAATCAAGCAGTGCATGGATTAACAGTTAACGTGCGTAAAATGTTTCAAGAAATGGATGCAAAGTTGTTTGAGGATTGCCAGAAGCAGTATGCTGAAAAACGGGCCCACATCGACGAGGCAGACAAGCAGCGTGAGCTGAAATGGCAAAAACTTGCTGCTGCTGCCCCCCACCAAATAAGGTGAGAGATTTTCACTGTTGTGTTGGGTTTTCATTTTCTGTGGTTAAAACTACATCAATGATTATTAGGCGAAAAATGGTCTATGTAATTCTAGATAGCTTATTAAATATACTTTTGCTGTTACAATATTGATTTGTTCTTTCTTTCTAAAGAAATGCGTCAACTTTTGTGTGTTCTTGGAGTTTTTTTTTGGAAACTGTATATTTTCTTGATCATCGGAAGCATAATATTTAAGTCTTTAGTACCAAGGTTCAAGACATTGATGTTGCATGTTCAAACTAACAAAAGTTGTTGATGAACCCGTTGCATCCATGTCAATTATGGGTGAAATATGTTGTTTATTATACCCTAGACTTAGAAACAAGAACTAACCTTTGCCGGAGTACGCCAACATTTATGAGTGGTTATTTGATCACTGATGTAGACTAGAGGGACCAATACTGGCCCAGGACCCAAGTGTATGGGTTGTTTTGGGTTAAGTATAGTAGGTCTGAATGGGCAAGGAAAAAGATGTGAATGGGTCAGATTGAGTTCCCAGAAAAAGAGAACCTGATCTCTCTCTATCGTTTGGGCCATTTCACATCCACAAACAGAGGTAAAATAGGCTTTTTGTTTCCTTTTGAATGGTTTTTTTTTAATATCTGGAATTTTGTTTATCTTTTTAGGTTAATTTTAGCTATAGATTTGGTACTTAGACCATTGGGTGTGGAGACGGGTGGCATTTTCATGATGGCCTCCACGTAGGCGTCACGTAGGAGTGGGGGAGAGGCATCTTCATGATGGGCCTCCAAGGGGCTGGTGTGCACTATGATGACGGGCCTCCTCATTGTCCAGAATTATTAAAAATAATAAAAAAATCTATTAAAAACAATAACATTTGGCCCGGCTTGGAAGTCATGGGCATGCCGGTCATGCCGATGCCGGAAGAGGGGGGCGGTGTACGCCGGCCCATCAACACATTGCCGGGGCTATGCCGGATTCCACACCCAATGGTCTTAGTGTTTTGTTAGTATTGTTTAGGTTGAGTATTTCAATTCTGTTTTAAATATTTCAGTTGTCGCATTTTTCATGTTGTGCCGTCATAGATTCTGTTACCGATGGCGAATCCAACAATTATTGTTCGTCGTTTTTTCTGCTTATCTAATTCTTGCTCCTAATTCAGTAATTCTTTCTGGTGATTTGTCTTGTGTTGGGTTGGATGTGATTTGTCTTGTGTTGTGTTGGGTTGGATGATTTAGCGCTTAGATTTTGGAAAGAATCAAGCAAATACAGAGTTTCATGAATTTTTCATGTTGTGCTTGAAGGACTCTGTGTTATTGAAAATGGATTTGACTAGAGTTAACCTGTTTTGACCCGTATTTAAATATTGTTGAAACCTGTTTTGAACGGCCTATTCTTACCATAACCCATTCTGACTCAAACGGACGAACATGTTTTGACTTGTCATCCCAACCTGACCCGCCTATCTTTGCCAGATATAGTGTAGACTTGGCTCAAAACTAAGCCTGGCTAGACGATTAGGTCATGTCAATTAACACTTTCGGTCGTAATATAAACTTTAGTACTATCGGTATCCATCTATGAGTTATTGAAGATCCGGCGGGTTGGCTTAAGATCTGCAACATGATTGAGGCCTAGAAATATGTAATTCACATATACGTAATATGTCATACGACATGATGGTTGTTTTTCGGTGGTGAATGCAAGAGAACAAAATCGCATTATATAGGCGCAGAGTGTAGGTGGTGGATGTTTGCTTAGAGCCCGAGTCGATGTACCATATTGTCGTGTCTTTCGTTTGGGCCCGTACAATATGGTGGTAGGTTCTTGTGTGGTGGGTAGTGGTGGTGGTGGTGTAAGGTGGAGGAGATGGTGGGTAGTGGTGGTGGTGGTGAAAGGTGAAGATGGTGGTGGGTGGTGGGTCTGATTAGGGAAGAAGACAACGGGGAAGAAGATGGAGTTATATGTGAGTTGACCAAATTGCCCCTGACTTAACGTCAAAAACTTAACTGGGTTAAGTTCTTGGACTGTTTTGGCCTATTTTCTCAAAAGCCAATGACTATTCAAACAATTTTTAAAAGTTTGGGTTAGAGTGGCATATTGAGCCAAACTATAGGGACGATTTTAGTAATTTACTCTTTTTTTCCCCTCAAAATCCTATATAGGAGCTAGCAACAATTATCCCTTTTTTTAACTTACATGTCGCGTCATATGATTCTTCCTTAGAAACTTACTTACGACAAGAATCTTAAAAAGTCGTTATTTTTTTAGTTCACACACACTATAAAAAATGTATATGCATGTAAAAACAACAATACAACTCATATCCATAATATGATGATGAAATCTCGCTGAAGCAACAACAAAATATTAAATTAGCACTCTACATCTAACAACATAATGATGTAGAGTAATTATATATCCTAGTATTTTTGCTATTTTCAGCCTGATCCATTCAATATTTCGTTCCAAAAGTTAGTCAAATTAAAGCGAGACAAGTGAAAACAGTTAAGTTAAATCCTACAGGGGCGTAGCTCTTAAGGGGCGGGGAGCGGCGGCCAACCCCCTCGACTTTTCGCTCAGAAGTTCTGATTATATAGTATTCGTATAGAAATTTTTTGGTATATAAGGTTTCGACCCCCCGAAACTAGTGACTTCCGACCCCCCCCCCCCCCCCCCCCCCCCGCCGAAATTTCGGGTCAAGCTTCGCAACTGATAATACTGATATTTTTTGAGATAATTATACAATTTGATGTAGACTACTATTTGAGAGAACTGAATTTTTTGTTTACCGGTAAACGTTGATATATTTTTTTTTTCAAGCTAATTATTTTGAAGCATTTTTTATAGCATAAGTTTAAGAATAAACTAAACGGAAACAGCAAATTACAAGTTAAAAATCCTTCATATTAATCATTACTCGATTTCCACTCCATCTTTCTAAATTTATATCTTATAATTAGACAATTATATATTACATTTACATTTTCATACCTTTTAAAATCAGAGAACTAAAACATTAATTAAAGATTAACAAACCATCTTTGTCAATTAGAATTAGAATTTATTATTAAAAAAACTTAACTAGTGAGTGGTTGGATTAAGTTTTGAGGTGGCTATGCATTATCTAATAAAGCCGGCCATGTGGATTAATCATACGATACTCCCATTCGCTTTTGACTTATGTATGGCAAGTCAACGAAATAGTTTTTATACATTAGCTTTTTTGATGCCTTAAGGCTTGATTATAGAAATTTTGGAAGACATGTGTCTCGTATTAATATTCGGAAAGTGCAAAGAAAATGCTAAGTTGGATGTCGTATATGAACTTTTGTTTAGTGACACAATAAGTAATTAATTAAAATTTTAAAAGAAAGTATGAGATTTTTTTTTCTTTTTAAATTTATCAAATTTATTTATTAATTAGACCATACTTAATGAGCACCTCCGAACAAATATGACATTTGTTAGCCACGGCCAGTATATTGCGTAGCTAGGTGCTTTGTGTTGGATTTGCACATAAATGGATTGAATATTGAGACGATTAATACAATACCGTATTAAAGTGTCTTTTATGAGAGTTCCGGTACTAATGTATTTATGCGACTGATTTTGAGCATAGTTTCCAGAGTAAAGATCAAATACATATAGTTTTTTTTGTAAGAACTGTGAGAATCAAAGGGGGTAAAAAAATTTTATTTATTTTTTTAGAATTTTTTTTTCCCATGTGCTTAAACATTCTTTCTAGATGAATAATACAAAAAAAAAATTAAAATTTTTTTTAGTGTAATTACGTCATTAAGGTAAATACATTAGTTTACACTAGAGTAATTATGTAATTACTCTACACGTAATTACTCTACACCAAAATTTTTTTTTTTTAGTTTTCAATACTATAATACATGTTTAACAATATGGGGAAAAAAATTAAAAAAAAAAATACCCTCCTTTGATTCTCACAGTTCTTACCAAAAAAGCTATTTGTACCGGATCTTTCCCCTAGTTTCCATTGCTTAATTTATTAAAGCGTTTTTGACAATTTGTGCCACATGTTGCGATCATTTATCCCATGTTTATAAAAATATATTTGAATTTATGAGATAGCGGCGCAGCTTGTTGCCCGCTTACCCACCATCTAAATGTAACTTGTTTAGAAGTAATGAAATTAAAAAAAAAAAATATAACTACCTAATTTGAATTTTTTTTAAAGTTTCATTTTATGTTTATTCTCTATAGATTATTGCTGGTTCAAGAAAAGTGTATACTTTATATTACTTTTTATTCTTTAATGTTACGATAGAACTTAGACTATTTGGTGTGCCTCCCCTTTCCCCCAACTCCCCCAATTGCCACATCAGCGCCACATCATTTCCCCCATTTCCTCCCCCAAAGTTTGGAAATGCCTTCCCCCAATTCCCCCATTCCCCCTTCCTTTTTTTATTCTTTTTCCTTTTTTTTAATTATATATTTTATATTTCATAATTATTTTTTTATAAAAATAAAATAAAAAACGTAAAAATAATATAAAAAACGTAAAAATAATATAAAAAAAACCGTAAAAATTAAAAAAAAAATGGAAAAACATAAAAAACCGAAATTTCATAAATAATAAAAATTACAAACCTAAAGTTCACAAAGTAAAAAAAATATTACAAACTAAAGTTCATAAAAATAACTAAAAACTACTCGTCGTTAACGTGGTCGACATGAAAATTATTCCAAATGTGATCGACCAGATCCGAAACAAGGTTCCCATGTACATTAGTATCGCGTAACGCCCACCTGTTTGATTCTTGTTGTCCGTCGTCAACTGGCTCGAGCACCTCTTCAACCTCATTCGGATCGTAAACGCATATCGCACGACCTTCGTCTTCAATTATCATGTTATGAAGTATCAAACACGCGTACATAATGTATCTCAATCTTTGTGGATGAAATGCACGTGCTGGCCTTTCTATTATGTGCCATTTTGCCTTGATCACACCATACAAGCGTTCGACGTCTTTTCTTGCCGCTTCTTGGCACTTTGCAAACTTTTTCCTTTTCTCGTCTGTAGAATTCTGTATTGTCTTCACAATAGACGACCAATTTGGGTATATGCCGTCACACAAATAATACCCATGCTTGTATTTTACGCCATTGAGCCAAAAAGAATCATCGGGGCCGGTGCCTTGAATCATGGGGTCAAAAATCTGAGATCTTGCAAGAACATTTAAATCGTTACACGAACCTGCAACGCCAAAGAAAGCATGCCAAATCCATAGATCTTGTGAGCAAGCGGTTTCAAGAATAATTGAGGGTTCTCCCACGTCACCCCGAGTAAATTGACCTTTCCATGCGGTGGGGCAATTACGCCATGGCCAATGCGTACAATCAAGACTTCCTAGCATGCCAGGAAAGCCGTGTTTCTCTGCATGGTGCGCGTAGATCTTTTCGATGTCGCTTTTTCTTGGCGTACGCATATAAACCTTGCTATATAGCTTCACGACATCTTCACAAAACTGGTACAAACATTCCCGACTCATCCTATCAGACATCCTTAAATACTCATCCCATGAATCGCTAACAGTGCCGTATGCTAATTGACGAATTGCAGACGTGCATTTTTGTAGGGTCGTAAAACCTCGTTTCCCTCTACCATCGTATCTTAGTGTAAAAAATTCATCGTAATTAGCTAAATCATCAGCAATTCGTTCGAACAATCTTCTACTCATTCGGAAACGACGCTTAAAGAGATCGGCAGTGTAAACACAGTCTTCAGCAAAATAGTCGGCCACCAAACGTTCATGTGCACCTTTAAAAAATATAAGACATGTTAATAATTTTTTTTCAAAGATGTTATAAAAAATATAGAACATATTAAAAAAAATTAAACATTTTAACAAAAAAATAAAACATACCCTCACGATCTCTATCAAGCGCCGCGCTCCGTGTCAATGGTACCGAAGATGATCCACTCTCGTTTTCTTGTTCCAACTCGGCTAAAATTTTTGCCGTTTCCATCATCGCACCAACGTAAAAGTTTATCACGTTTTGTTCCTCCTCTTCCGACGAACTCATGGTATAAGAAATAGAATTTTTATAAAATTTTGTGGATAAAAAGTTGTATAAAATGTTGTATGGTGGTGTAGATTGTAGAGATGTAGTGTGTTTTGTTTTGAATTTGGTTTGGTTTAATATATATATATATAAAACTTTGATTTAAAAAAAAAAAAAAAGCCTCAAACGGTCACCTAACGGCTACAAGAAATGGACCAATCACAATCACCGGTGACCACGGTGATATTTCCCTCGTCTCCCCGGAAATAACACGGGGGGGGGGGGGGCGGTGTTCCCCGGATCCCCCGAAGCCACGTCTGCACCCCGAAGCCACTCCCCGGATCCACACCGTTTGGTCTTACAAGTCACAAAACTGTCCTAACTTTAGCAACAATATTAATAAGTTTTGGAGTGCTAATATTGTGATGGAAATCATGTCAAATACCTGTGTTTTAAGTGGTGCTATGGAACTTTTGCCCATGCTGACACACTACCATATATAGGACAAAGTTCAATTATAATGAGTCATATACGTCTATTGTTCTAAACCTACTTCTAAATTTAGACTATTTGTTTATAACGAGAATTAGAGGTTCTAATATCTCATAAAATAAAGCCAAATAAAATAAACGAGGCTGTGATGTAAAGTGGTGATTCAAAAGTTAATATTACGTGACAATATTATAAATGAAAGTTTGTCTATATCACTACAGTGTGCAGATGCTATTCTAACTAATAATTGGTCGTATTCATTTAATCATTTTCTATCACAATTGATACTATTTTTGAGTATTAATTGAATTTAAATGCTTAATTATAATATTAAGCATACTGTTGAACTACTCAGGTTATGATTAACTGAATAATTGAAGGAGACTGAAAGCCGGCGTGATTTTTGGGTCATGGTGTCATTTCACAAATCAAATTATGCATCCCACATGCAATGCAATATGCAATTGCTTCTTTAACATTCTTCATATTTAACATATTTTCTACGCTTAGATTTTCCTTTCATGATCTTTTTTTTAAAATAAATTATATGAAGAGAGGAAAAAATGACACCATTTTAGTTTATAACCATGTTGATAAAAAAAAAAACTACTATTAACATCAACTTTTAGTTTTTACTAAAGTAAATAAAAGTGTTGGCTAAGGCAACTAAAATTTAACCCGTGCTTTACATGTGGTCTCTTTATTGGTTGTAACAAAACACTAACTATGACTTAAATTTGGCGTGCTCTTTTAGACCATGAGTAATGGTTAATACCCTCTAAGGGGTATTTTTTGACACATCATCTTTATAATGCTCTTTTAAAGAATGTGTAATGGTTAATCTTTTTTAATGCTCTTTTAATAATTACTTTCCTTATTTTTCTCCTCTTTGGGCATTATACTAGAAATGCCCCCCTTCTTCATGCCCTTATAATGCACATGGGGATGGTGTTAAGGGCGTTATCAAGCTCATTCATGCCCACATAATGCCCATTACACATGGTCTTATCAGTCAACTAAAATTTAGCATGCGCTATTTTCGTCGACTAAAATAGTAGGCCAACTTTAGCCACCGGCTAAAAATCTAGTCCACACTTTACTGTCTTAGGCGATGCTATTATTTGTTTTTTTTTAATTAGTTTTTTTTATATGTCTATTGCAAAGGCTAAAATACAATATCTATTTTTTATTTTGACAATTTTGTCTGTTAACATGCTAATTTAGGTGAGTTTCCTTATAATTATCAAGCCATATGCTAGAATTCATGTATATATAAATCAAAATGGTCGATTTTTCATAGTTCTCCAAGGTGTTATAAGGGAAACATTTAAAATTCTTTCGCATAGTATAATCTTTTTAAATATAACACTGGTCGATATGATGCTGGATTACTTGTTCATAGATACCGTGTAATTGTGTTATTCGACACCCAATCCACCCCTAGGGATGAGGAAAGGGTGCCTGTGCCATGCTTGCACTCCAATCCTCCACAAAGTATCCTTATGGCATTTATATAAATAATATTAAGCAAGCAAGCTCCTTTTATCTAGGTTTCTTTCCAAGCCAACCGATGATTCTTACATTTGTGAATATATATATTTATATTATATATAATATGTTATGTTATATTATATTTTTACTGGGCATCTAATGTAGAATTCACTACGCACAACTACTGTACGTATATAGTTTGGGGTGGAGTTCCTGTATAAAGTGCATATTTCGTATAAAGTGTGAGAAGTCTATATATGCATTGTGTTTTAAATTTTAGGCATGATGTTTTGTGTTCTTTTGGCATAGTATTATATAGAAAAACACAAAAATTAACAATTTAAAACACTAATTGATGTATTCTCAACATGCAATCTAAAACACCCTACGAAGAAAGTAATCAGTGTGTTTAAATTTAATGTCTAGAATACATTTGATTGTGTTTTAAATTGTAACATTTGGTGCTTTTCTATATAAATCAATGCAAAAGGATTCAAAAACATTATAGCTAAACTTTAAAACACAATGACTATATAGACTTCTCACACTTTGTACGAAAAATGTACTTTGTACAGGAACCTATACCTATAGTTTGTATAATTAAGTATACTTTTATTATAATCTGTTAGTATATATTTTAAAGACTTTACTCATATTTATTATATAATTTATAAGCTATAAACTGAAATAACTTTTATTGACCTCGATTAATAATTATTTGAAGTAACTTTTAGTAAATTTTGCTAATGTTTATAACGTAGAATATAGGTATAAACTTTATAACAATTTTTTTTTGGAAGGTGTGCTTCAGCGGTAAACCCAATCGACAGACAACCCCTCGACTCGAGTTCGAATCTCTACCCACGCACCGGTGTCCACTTTGAAGTTATCTCAAACCGTTACAGGGAATTTTTTCGTGGTGTGCAGGATTCGAACTCAAGACCAAGCCCGGACGGGAACCCTCTTAAGAGGTAAACCCTCCCACCTCTCCCCAGCTGGGCTGGAGGTCATTGGCTAAACTTTATAACATTTAGTTTAAGGTTTCTCTTAGTTTTATTATTTTGGAATGCCAAATACATATTTAAATATAATTCATTATATTTAATTATGATATATTAAAAAGTAATAATTATTGAAATACATAATTTAGTCATAAAAATCTTAACTTAAAAAATAGAAATTAGCTTCATATAATATAGCAATACTTAATAGATTATTGACATAACATCATTGAGTGTGGACGGTTTCATTCCTAGCATCTTAGTTGTAATTTATTAAGTTATACCAACAAAGCAAGATGGTTGCCTTTTCTCACGGTTACACTTCAAGGTGGCTGCCATTCTTCTATTTCTCTCTATATATAATACTAAACTTCGATTCCATTACTTCCCTCTATCTCTCTCTTTGTTTGTGTTCCTCTCTCTAAAATGGAAGCCACTCAAGAATATTGTTACAGTTCGATCATGGAAGATTCAAGTAACATGATCATCAAGGGAAAAAGAACCAAACGTCCAAGACCCCCTTCCCCTCTAGCCTTAACCATGGCCTCCACTTCTTCAGCAACAACCACCACCACAAGTGAAGATGGTGATACACAAAACCCTTTTGATAACACCTTCCACATACCAACCAATACTTCTATTGAATTCACAAAAATTATTCAAGAACACGAGGAAGAAGACATGGCCAACTGCTTAATTCTTCTGGCTCAGGGCCAGTCTTCCTCTCCAACGCCACTGCACAAAGAAAGTGCAGTGGAGGTGGTGAGGAAGTCAAAGTTTTATCTTTATGAATGTAAAACATGTTATCGCGGGTTTTCATCCTTTCAGGCCCTTGGTGGCCATAGGGCTAGTCACAAAAAACCCTTAAAGCCTAATTTGGAAGATAAAGTTATGCCAAATATGGCTAAACAAGAGGTGGATGTTGATCTTAATTCTACAACGTTATCATTACAAATTGGTTCGAACCAGATCACTCATTGTAACCCTAGTGGCTCGTTAAAAGTAACCAAGATTCATATATGTTCGATATGTGGTGCTGAATTTGGTTCTGGTCAAGCGCTAGGTGGTCATATGAGGCGACATAGGTCCATGCCCATGTCTACTACCAACTGTGGTGGTTCGGGTGGGTGTCAAGAATCCAAGAAATTGAAAACCCTACTATCGTTAGATTTGAATCTTCCAGCTCCGATTGAAGATGATCAAAGGGAAAAGAAATTCGCTTTACCATCGAGAGATCAAATGATCACGTTCTCGAGTTCTTCTCTTGTGCATTGCCATTTATAAATCCAAACATGTTACATATGATTCATTTTCTATCATCCTTTTAAAGGATACATAATTTGTTTTTATGTAAAGCTATTCTTTGAAATTCTTTTAGTTTGTTAATAGAATTGATTGCAATCTTAATTCTTTGAATATCGATACAACATATAATTTATTTATTTTCATTTGTACAGCTATCACATTCGTGGCAGATATATAATTTCTAAATAAACTTTTGTTATTAACATAAATTTCTATTGTAACCTCTCAGTCTTTTACTAATCATTTCTATCAAAACAAATTGTAGTTGGAAACATTCTTAAAGTATTTCACATTAGCTCCACCATATCTACTCTAGTTTAAAAATATAAGGTAAATGTCTAAAAACATAATTTTTCACTCCACATCAAAACCATAATATCTAAACTCTATTTTTATAATATGAAAAGTTGTTACAGTAACTTAAATGTTATATATAAAAAGCTACTATTTATCCTTAAAAAAACAATGAATATAATAAAATAATGTAAGATGAAGAAAAAATAGTAAATGAGGGGAGATTTTAAAAAATTAGAGGTGATTTTGAAAGTAAGTTTTTTTAGTTAAATCATAGGTTAAAAATGGTGGAGTTGATGTGGATATGTAAAGGGTATGGTCATCTTGAGAAAAATAAACCCCATGATGATCGTGAGAAAAATGGAAAAATCAGTCAAAATCAAAATTTTTATTTAATACAGACCTCATTATAATTTAATTAAACATTGAAAAAACAATTTACACTTCAAATACTTTTTATGTTCTCGCAAAAACACTCTAAGATTATTTTTTACAAATGTGTAAATGAACAAAGTTTACATATGTGTTAACCAGTTAATCTCGGTGATATATCAATGGTATCTCGGTTATCGACCATAAGGTTCTATATCGGTCACAAATATCGGTCCTTATCTCGTTTTCGATAATCTCGGTCAATATAGGTGATATATCGGCCGATACCCAATTCCTAAATATCGGTAAATAAACCGAGAATCTCGTTTTCTGTTTTTCCCATTTTAGTAGGTTTAATGCCCAAAGTGCAGTCTGAGTTATGTACAAGACATGAAACCCAAGCTTTACTTTCAAGAACGAAGATGAAGATGAAGAAATATGAGCTTAGTAAGCATACCTGTGACGAATGTAGCAACAATGGAGATGGAGGCTGCAACTATGATAAGGAAGAAGGAAGATGGAGGTTGCACCTGTGATAAGGAAGATGACAGCTGGTTGTTGTTATGTTTTAACTTATTTATTTTAACCTAGTATCCCTTTTTTAAGTTCCACCCTTAGTGTTTTTGTTTCTTTCAATTTTAACGTCAAACTTTGTTTATTTGTTTTTTTTATTTCAATAATAGTTAAGCTTTTTAAGATCTTTATATAGTTTTATAGTGTATTATGTGTTATATAATTATATATATATTTTGCACTTATCGATATCCCATCGATATCTCACTGAGAAAACCGATATCTCAAATATCAGTCCTTGACCGATAACCGATATTTTACCGCATTAACTGCTTAGCATATGTGTAAACTGTATATTTACACCTTTGTAAAAACAATATTTACGTATACGTTTTCTATGTACATTAACCCTGAAATCGTATCCACAAACCTATGAATGCGAGACTGAGCGAAGCTGGGGTTGTGACAGAGGACGATGATTAAGATGATGACTGGGAATGATTAATTAATGGAAAAACACCTTGGAAATGACTATAAACGGCTAGGGTTTAATGTCCCCTCGTTTGGGGGAATAGTTATCTATTTATTGGGTTTAAACCATCAATTTTATGACATAAGCTTACCAGGGCGCAAGGTCAGATGAATACCGACGCAAGGTGCGCTGGTACCCTCCTCAGCATGCGTTGGGGTGTATCAAACTTCCACAAATATTCTGCTTTGCGATGGAATTAGAGCACGTGCGCTCAATTGCATTTTACCTTGCGCTTCAACTCGGAATTCTTCTTTTCTTCACACTTTCACTTGGGATTGCATCCATAGACTTCCAACCTCTTGTCTAGCTTCCAAAACCTTCATATTAAGCTCCAATCAAGTCCATTAAGCCTTAAGTACCTGAAAGTAACCATTTTTACACAATTAAACACTTAAAAACAGCTACTTACACATAGTAAAACATGGTTAATCATCTAGCCATCAGACGGGTGATGGGTGACAATGAATAGGGACAATAGACAGGGAAAGTGGACATGTGACGACGACGGTGGAGTTGAGGAGGAAGAAGAGGGATGACTGAGCGGTGTATATGTTTGTACTCTATGATCTGAAAATTGCAATTAGGGTTCCTTAATCTTTAGTCCACACATGTATAAGGTATACCCTCGCCCGATACATAACTTTTTTAAATAAAATAATTAGCATTTATTAACGGGTGCTTAAGATGTTAACAGGTCTTTAACCTATTCATACACGAAACCTGTTAAGGCCTTATCGTGCCGCTTGTTAAAAACACGAAACCTGTCAAAGTCAAACACGAACATTGTTAAGGTCATGTAGGTTCATGTCGTGTTATCGTGTTATGTTTAAAATTTCCAGCCCTACCAAATCCCAAACCAACAATCTATATACAATTCAATTCAAGTAATTATATAAAACATACCATAGGATGTTTAGAGAATACCTTGACGAAATACCGAAGATAACACACCTCAGATATAATGAATGCCATGCTAGTTGACTCTATCACAAAATCACCCGAATTCCGAATCAACTCCTTGAAAGAACCCTTTGATTCAACACCTTAAATTGAATCAACACGACACGGTGGTGGCGGGATGGCCCTAGGCAGCGCCCCCTTAACATGGTGGCTACGACCATCATTAGTGGTCGAGATAGGATGAGCCAAACCCTATGGGTGGCGGCGGTGTGATGATTGGTGGTGATGGTCGTGGTGGATCTTGAGAGAATGTCATTCAAAACTATTTTAATGATAACGATCACCAGGATAATGGTATTGATTAGTACATTAAATACAATACTTATTACAATGTGTTCCCTCATGTTTTAGCTTCTCCTAGAAGCTTTGTCCTCTAATTACTCTTAATTAGATTTTCACCACACTTTGACATTTATAGTTAACCTTTTGTTTATTGTTTAACTAAATAAACAATAAGTTAATTATATATATATATATATATATATATATAATCTCATAATAAAATCCGACATCATTTAACTCTTTAGACAATAAATCAATCATATTTATTGTCTAATAATAAATCCACAATCCATTAATCATTTCTTCAAACAGTTAACTATGATTATTCTAAATAATAAATAAATAAATATTTCTCCGAATATTTATCACTGCTATTTTTTTTGCCTTTTCTGATATATAATATGTAATTAATAAATGTTATTATTTGTTTGCACTCCAAGATGTAACTCTTTGGATCGTACTTTGATATCTAATTTTAAGACGTAATTTAAAACGCAGTAAAAAACCGGGTTTGATCAATATTGCCATGCATGTTGCTCGTTTTTTACTAGTGTGTCATGGTAACTTACGTTGTGTTACTTGTGTTACTTGTGTATGTCTATCCAATTTTTTTTTTGATCGGGTATGTCTATCCAAATGTATTGTGGTAGAGGCTGCCGAACATAATATTATCTTTGTTCTTTTGTAGAATCTATCTATATAATAATTGAGGTCACTTGGGTTGAATCAAGGCCTTAGAGAGGGTTTGAGGTATCCAACAACTAATATGGAGCTCCAAGTTATGACTATAAAAAACTTTTTTTTTCATTCTCCATATCAAAACTCTCATATTCTTCCTAATTCCTAACAAATCTTTCAATCTTTCTTCTTCACCTTGCATCATTTGTTGATTATCCACAATTGATTAAAGTAAACATCCAAACTACTCTTCTAATGTTGATTCCTATTATTATTTTGACTTTTTTTATTGTTAACATTATTAAGAACAAATCAAACCGAATGAAATTTCTTATTCTTTTACGTGGAAATCATTCTTCTTAAACACATGTTCTAATGAAACGAATTTGTGATAAATGGATTTGTGATAAACACATATTCAATCGAATTTATTATAAAGTGATAACAAAGATACTATCAATTCCTATTGTTATTTTTTTTATTCTTTTTAAGATTTCCTAATCTAATAACCATTTGAAATCAGTCTGGTGTTTATCACATGTTCTAATGAAACGGATTTCTGATAAACAAAATATTCAATCGAATTTGTGATAAAGGGATAACAAAGATACTATCGATTCCTATTGTTACTTTTTTTTATTCTTTTTAATATTTCATAATCTAATTACCATTTGAAATCATTCTTGTGTTTATCACATGTTCTAATGAAATGGATTTTTGATGAACGTATTTGTGATAAACACATATTCAATCGGATTTGTGATAAAGGGATAATAAGGATTGCGCTCAATCAGATTTATGTTAATTTTATTATTGTCATCACGGTTTTTTAAACATATATTGAATCGGATTTACTATTCGATCGGATTTAGTAATGCTATGTTTTAACATTTGAAAAACAGGATTTGATCCGAAGACACAAACGCTATTATGTGTTATCATAATGGTTCTCAATTCTTCAAGGTATTGCATGACCCTTCGGCAACAGTTTTGGTATCTTTGTTATTTTCATGTACATATGCCTATTTAATTTTCAAAAATGATTCTTTATTTTTTAATGTTGTTTTTTAACGTGTCAATTCAGAATGTGCTGAAGGCCATGAACAAATTTCTGTTGTCTAAAACAAACACAACAGGAACGTTACAGTTAATCACAATTATTTATATTACTGTTTTTCCAAATTATGTTTAATATTATTGTAATATTAGACCGAATTTAATATCATTAATTCTGAATTATTGTTATTTATTTACATTAATAATAATTGACCGAATTTAATGTCATTTAATCTGAAATTTGAATCTGAATTATTGTTATTTATTTACATTAATAATAATTGACTGAATTTAATGTTATTTATTACTATCGTTTAATAATTGACCGAATTTATATTAATATTAATATGAATTTCAGTTTACCATAATAAGCCTCATTTATTTTTGATTATGAATGATTGATTATTAATCAATTTAACATTCATTTATGAACGAAATAACTCTCATTTATTTTTAATATTACGATTTTAGTTTTACTATTCGTAAAAATAGTATTGTTGACCGAATATATTACTAATACTAATTGACATTAATAATAATTGACCGAATTGAAATGTTATTTATTACGATTTTTTAATCACATTTATTTATATTAATATTACTACGAAATTATGTTTAAACTATCTTTATGAATTATTATTGGTCTTGTCTGCAATTAATAGGGTTTATTTTATTTTTTAATGTTATTTACTATGAGGTTTAATGACATTAATAATAATTGAGCAAATTTAGTGTTATATGTTACGATTTTTAAGCTCATTTATTTATTATTGACCGAATTAAATTACGAATATACTACTAATACTAAAACTAATATTACGAATTATTATTGGTCTTGCCTGCAATAAATAGAATTTATTCATTTTTTAATGTTATTCAGTATGAGTTTTAATGACATTAATAATAATTGACCGAATTTAGTGTTATATATTACGATTTTTAAGCTCATTTGTTTATTACTATTACTAATACCAATATTACGATTTTTAATTTTAATCTGATTTATTTATTATTGACCGAATTAATTTACGAATATATTACTAATATTAATACTAATATTACGTTTTTTTAATTTTAATCTGATTTATTTATTATTGACCGAATTAAATTATGAATATATTACTAATACTAAAACTAATATTACGATTTTTAATTTTAATCTCATTTATATCTTATTGACCGAATTAAAATTTTCTATTACTATTTTTACGAATATATTACTAATTACTAATACTAACTAATCTATCTATATAATAATTGAGGTCACTTGGGTTGAATGAAGGCCTTAGAGAGAGTCTCATGGATCCATATTTGTATTTGGAGCTCCAACTTATTTCCTATAAATAAGGCTTTCTATTTTTTTCCTCCATTCTTCCATCACTCTCCAAACTTCCTTCACAATTCTTCTTCAATCCTACATTTCTCATTCTTCTTTTCCATTTTTTCTTCAAGATCTCCTTACTATTTGTTCTTCGAGGTTTATTCATACACCATTGCATACCGGATTGTTAAAGCATTATTATTTATGTATTCTATTTCCAATTCTCATTGTCTTTTTAATTTGGTTGATACAAAATGATTTTTTCACGCGATTTATTTGTATCCAGAGCAAACTCATTTGTTTCAATTTCTATACCATTGTGCATGCGATTCATCTATTCTATCTATATAATAATTGATGTCACTTGTAGGCCTGTAAACGAACCGAACGTTCATGAACTGTTCGTGAACTGTTCGGCGGGAAGTTCGTTTATGTTCGTTTATTTAAATAAATGAACGAACACGAACACAATTTTTTGTTCGTTTAATTAAACGAACGAACATGAACACACGTTGTGTTCGTTCATTTATGTTCATGAACGTTCGTTTATGTTCTTTCATTTATGTTCGTTTATGTTCGTTTAATTAAACTTAGCTTTATTTTTTATTAGAGTAAATTCCTTTTTGAGTCCCTAAGTTTTCTTGATTTTAACTACTTGAGTCCAACATTTTCATTTTTAACATTCTGAGTGCCTAAGTTTTAATTTTGTAACACTTTGAGTCCAATTTTCTAACGACGTTAATCAAGTCAGTTAAGTAGAGGGGTATTTCAGTCATTTAACACCTAGGTACAACTTTCTAATGCATAATGTATAAGGAACAAGTCTTTAATGCATGAAGTTTTTAATAATATATAAATAAGTATATATATATACACACACACATAAAGCAAGCTTTCTCTCTCTCTCTCTCTCTCTCACACACACACACACACACACACACACACACAAACACACCTGCCTCACCACCACAATCCACCCCCACCGCACCTCCAACTCCGAACCACCCTCACCACCACTACAAACCTCCACCTCCACTTCCACCTTCAAACCACCACCACCACTGCACCACCATCACCGCTGCACCTCCACCACCGCTGCACCTCCACCACCGCTGCACCTCCACCTTCAAACCACCACCACCGCTGCATCTCCACCACCACTGCACCACCACCACCGCTGCACCTCCACCACCGCTACACCTCCACCACTGCACAACAATTCATCCCAGATCTAGGGTTTTACCTTGGTTTCAATCGAAGAAGAAGGTGTCACCGCCGCTGGATAACCATTCATCCCAGATCTGTTTCTCGTCTCCGTCACCTGAGCAAATCCGGCCGACCTCCTCCTTCTCCTTCACTTTTGCTTTCTCTCTAGCTTTCTCTCTCTATCTTCGCGTCTCTCTCTCTCTAAATGGTGGCCATTGATATCCAGTGAATGGGATTGAGGAGAAGAATGAGCAGTGGAAGTGAGAAGAATCATTAAAAAGATGAAACACATGAACAGAGGAACTGGTTAGGTGGTTGTGTTCGAGTGGAGGTGGCTGGTTGGTGAGGGGACGGTGGTGGTGGGTTGCAATGGGGAACTGGTTAGGTGGTTGTGTTCGAGTGGTGGTTGTGTTCGGGTGGTGGTTAGGTCTGGTCGGGTTATGGTCAGGTCTGGGTTCGGGTGGTGGTTACTGGTTCGGGTTATGGTGGTGGTCAGGTCTAGGTTAGGTGGTTACTGGTTCGGGTTATGGTCAGGTTTGGGTTAGGTGGTTACTGGTTCGAGTGGTGGTCAGGTCTGGGTTCGGGTGGTGGTTAGGTCTGGTCGTTGGTGGTTCGTCTGGGTGGTGGTGGTGGTTGCTAAAGATGTATGGTAGTGGTGGATTTGGTATTTAGAGAGAGAGATAGAGAGAAGAAAGAGAGAGAAGTGAGAGAGAGAGTTGAGATCTGTGTGTGTTGTGTGTGTGTGTGTGTATTTAATATTATAATATAATAAAGTATAATATTTAATAATTATTTATTTTTAATGGTAGGGGTATTTTGGTCATTTCATAAATATTAACAGAAAAAATCTAACAGAGTTAGAAAATTGGACTCAAACCATAACAAAATTAAAACTTAGGCACTCAGAATGTTAAAAATGAAAATGTTGGACTCAAGTAGTTAAAATCAAGAAAACTCAGGGACTCAAAAAGGAATTTACTCTTTTTATTATTTATTTCCTTTTGTTAGGTAACCTTAATTCTTATGTTCTAAAATTTAACCCTAACCCTAACATTCTAAACATATCACTTATTATCCGCACTTCACACTTCACAGCCGCTCTCCACCCTAACCCTAACGTTCATTTATGTTCATGAATCATTATTAACTTGTTTTTGTTTGTGTTCGTTTATGTTCATTTGTGTACGTTTATATTGATCATTTGTGTTCGTTTATGTTCATGAACTGTTCGTTTAGGTTTAAATGAACGAACATAAACGAACACGAACACGACATATTTCTTAATGAACGAACACGAACACAAAAATGTGTTCGATTATGTGTTCGTGTTCGGGTTCGTGTTCGGTTAAAGTTAAATGAACAAACACGAACACGCCTGTGTTCGTGTTCGTTCGGTTCGTTTACAGGCCTAGTCACTTGGGTTGAATCAAGGCCTTAGAGAGGGTTTGAGGTATCCATATTGAATATGGAGCTCCAAGTTACTCCCTATAAATACTCTTTTGTATATTTTAATTGTGTCCATTCTTCCATCAAACTCTCAATTCCTCACTAACAAATCTTCCAACCAACATTCATCAATCTTCTTTTTATGCATTCTTGCTTCTAGGTATGTATCTTCATCACTGATTTAATAAACTGGATCCATATCATATGTTCCGATTTGAAAACTTTTATGTATTCGATTCAATAAAATAGATCCATATCATAAACTGGATTCAATCTTCAGTTTATAAATCGTGTTTTATAACATTTTTTTATAAACTGGAACCATTTCATAAACTGGAACCAATCTTCAGTGTCATCCTTTTGTTCATTTGCAACACATGTTGAACAATGGTTTTTCAAATAACCGGTCATCAAATTTATATGAAAAAATTCGTGTTACACCATTGAAAAAAAATCACTGATAATGTTTTCCATACACCACAAAAAGTCATTGATTTTCAAATTTAAATTATGATTTTTTATGTTTGTAATGTAATTTATTTGAATTATTGATTACAATTTTGAGGTTATTTATTAAGATTTATAATCTCATTTATTTATATTACTATGTTTACGAATTATGATTACTCTTGATTGCAATTAATAAGATTTATTATTTTTATGTTATTTATTAAGATGTTTAATATTATTTATTGACATTAATAATAATTGCCACATTCAATGTTATTTATTAAAATTTTTAATCTCATTTATTTATATTACTTTTTTCGAATTTATGTTTAATAAGATTTAATCATTTTTAATGTATTTTTAGTATGTTAAAATTAATATTATTTATTGACATTAATAGTAATTGATCGAATTCAATGTTATTTATTAAAAATTTTAATCTCATTTATTTATATTACTTTTTTTGAATTTATGTTTAAAAAGATTTAATCATTTATTATTGACCGAATTAAATTACGAATATATTACTAATACTAAAACTAATATTACGATTTTTAATTTTAATCCCATTTATATCTTATTCAGCGAATTAAAATTTTCTATTACTATTTTTATGAATATATTACTAATTACTAATAATTACTAATACTAATATTATGATTTTAGTTTGCTTCAATCAGAAGATATTTCCATTGGCGAGTATTGTTTCTTTAAATGGTTTTCAATCCAGCACATGCTGTTTGTTACTAAGGTTCCACCAGAAAAAGTCATTGATTTTCAAATTTAAATTACGATTTTTATGTTTGTAATGTAATTTATTTGAATTATTGATTACGATTTTGAGGTTATTTATTAAGATTTATAATCTCACTTATTTATATTACTATGTTTACGAATTATGATTAGTCTTGATTGCAATTAATAAGATTTATTATTTTTTATGTTATTTATTAATATGTTTAATATTATTTATTGACATTAATAATAATTGACCACATTCTTATATTACTTTTTTCGAATTTATGTTTAATAAGATTTAATCATTTTTAATGTATTTTTAGTATGTTACAATTAATATTATTTATTGACATTAATAATAATTGACCGAATTCAATGTTATTTATTAAAAATTTTGATCTCATTTATTTATATTACTTTTTTTGAATTTATGTTTAATAAGATTTAATCATTTTTAGTGTATTTTTAGTATGTTACCATTAATGTTATTTATTGACATTAATAATAATTGACCGAATTAAATATTATTTATTACATTTTTTAATCTCATTTATTTATATTAATATTACTACGAAATTATGTTTAATCTATCTTTTTGAAATTATGTTTAATATTATTAATATTACTATTCGTTCGAATTATTATTGGTCTTGCCTGCAATTAATAGGATTTATTCATTTTTTAATGATATTTATTATGAGTTTAATGACATTAATAATAATTGACCGAATTTAATGTTATATATTACGATTTTTAAGCTCATTTATTTATTATTGACCGAATTAATTTAAGAATATATTATAAATACTAATACTAATATTATGAATTTTAATTTTAATTTTAATCTCATTTATTTCGTATTGATCGAATTAAATTACGAATATATTACTAATACTAAAACTAATATTACGATTTTTAATTTTAATCCCATTTATATCTTATTAACCGAATTAAAATTTTCTATTACTATTTTTTCGATTATATTACTAATTACTAATAATTACGATTTTAGTTTTACTATTCGTAAAAATAGTATTGTTGACCGAATATATTTCTAATACTAATTGACATTAATAATAATTGACCTAATTGAATGTTATTTATTACGATTTTTAATCTCATTTATTTATATTAATATTACTACGAATTTATGTTTAATCTATCTTTATGAATTATTATTGGACTTGCCTGCAATTATTGATAGGATTTATTCATTTTAATGTTATTTTTTATTAGTTTTAATGACATTAATAATAATTGACGGATTTAATGTTATATATTACGATTTTTAAGCTCATTTATTTATTATTGACCGAATTAAATTACAAATATATTACTAATACTAAAACTAATATTACTATTTTTAATTTTAATCCCATTTATATCTTATTGACCGAATTAAATTTTTCTATTATTATTTTTACGAATATATTACTAATTACTAATAATTACTAATACTAACTAATATTAATACTAATACTACGTGCAGAAATTGTTTCTCAAGTCGCTAGGTTTGTTATTTGCATATTCAACATTTTTTTTACAATATTCTTATTTTGTAATTAGTTACACATTCTAAATTTTCTATATATAATGCTTTTATAAAGGTTTATTGTGATTGGATGACCTGTTTTGCTTCAATCAGAAGATACTTCCATTGACGAATATTGTGTCTTCAAATAGTGTTCAATCCAGCACAAAATGTTTGTTACTAAGGCTGCACCACAAGTTGTCATTGAATTTGAAATTTAAATTATGATTTTGATGTTATTTATAGAGAGTTTTAATGTTATTTATGATGATTTTAATGTCATTGATTTGAATGATTGATTATGATTTGGTTGTTGTTTATTAAAATTTTTAATCTTATTTATTGATATTACTAATATTTCGAAATTCATTTTAATATTGTTGACCGACATTAATTTTGATATTACAACTTTCCTTTAATCAATTGTCATGAAACGGTATTCTTTTAAACATATACAACTTTCTTTCAAACATTTATTTAAATCTATTTAACAATGTTAAATTTATTTAACAGTTTATAATTTAAATATATTCCAAAGATAACAATGTACATTTATTTTCCTACACTTTTATTATTCTGTTAATAATAAATATAATTTAAATATATTTAACAGTTTCCTAAAATATATAATGTATTCAAAATAATTTTCGATGCTATTTCTAATATTACGACCTTTATTTTAATATTGTTGACCGAATCTGAGTAAAAACTTTTTACGTTTTTGTTAAATTGATGGACGTCAATTCTTTGACTATATGTCTTTGAGTTTGATTGTGCTAATTTTAAGTATTGTTAACCAATTCACGTCAATTACCAATCCTTCCATTTTTTATAATTCAAAGACTTTCCTTTAATCAATTGTCATGAAACGATATTCTTTTAAACATATACGACTTTCCTTTAAACATTTATTTAAATCTATTTAACAGTTTATAATTTAAATATAATATGAAGATAGGAGTGTACATTTATTTTCATACACTTTTATTATTCTTTTAATAATAAATATAATTTAAATCTATTTAACAATTTTCTAAAATATATAATGTATTGAAGATAATTTTCAATGTTATTACTAATATTACGACCTTAATTTTAATATTGTTGACCCAATCTGAGTAAAAACTTTTTACGTTTTTGTTAATTTGATGGAGGTCAATTCTTTGACTTTATGTCTTTGAGTTTGATTGTACTAATTTTAAGTGTTGTTGACCAATTCACGTCAGTTATCAATCCTTCCATTTTTTATAATTCAAATATATAAATAAGTATTCTTACTCAATCACGTCAATCGAAGCACAATATTTCCAATTTTGCAGAATTGTTTGAGACACAACAATACTATACAAACCTTAACAAATAATAAAATCATTTAATCTTCATACCAATTTTAACAACGAAATTAAATGATAATATAAATTTTCAAAATTTTACTTTCTGTTAAAGAATTATATTACTTCAATCACAACTAATAATGATTATTAAAGATGTGAATAATAATTTGTATATAATGGGTAATGCAATTTGAGACGCGGATGATTTTAATGTCATTTATTTGAATGATTGATTATGATTTTGATGTTATTTATTAAGATTTTTAATCTTATTCATTGATGTTACTAATATTACGAATTTCATTTTAACATTGTTTACCGACTTTCATTTTGATATTACTATTTTCTGTTAATCAATTGTCACTAAACGATAATCATCATCTTGATTTCAATAAGTGTGCTAATTTTAAGATGTCAATAATAATTTGTATATAATGGGTACGGCAATTTCAGACGCGGATTATTTTAATGTCATTGATTTGAATGATTGATTATGATTTTGATGTTATTTATTAAGATTTTTAATTGTTAAGTACTATATTGACACAGTTTAAATAATGACGTTTTTTTGGCGGCATTTTGTAACATGTCAAAAGTTTCCTAAAGTGTGTGTACAATGGGTCCTTTTGGCTACATGTTCAAATGGGTCTGGGGTTGATCCTTTTGGTGTCTATTTTTTAATAAAATATAGGAATGTTATATTACAATATGTGACATTAGACCCATTTTCTTATTAGTTGTTTTTTAGCTATGTAATCGGTTTGAACCATTAGAGAGATAACATGTAAAATTTAAGCTACCCATTCAAGTAAGTGGGTTAAGGATTGTTTCTTGATTTACTTATCACCGTATCCATATCTTTACAACAACTATATTTTATGTAGAACACAAATATGGAATACCATGGTGGAGGTTTTCATAAATTATTGAAAATGAGCTGCACTCCGAGGATCGTGATGACAATGATAACAACTTCGAAGGTGAAAAATCATCTATCAATGAGCAAGACTTGAAAGATTTTGATTGAAGTAATGAAAATAGACCATTGGTTGAAGTCATTAAGCCCCAACTAAATGATAAGTGTTCTATGCTTAAGCTTAGTTATGATTAGAATATAGATATTACCCAAATGATGTAATATGTGATATTGGTTGAAGTTCGTTAAGCCTCAACTAAATGATAAGTGTTCTATGCTTAAGCTTAGTTATGATTAGAATATAGATATTACCCAAATAATGTAATGTGTGATATTGTGATAGTATGCTATGTAGTTTGCAGTTGTCAAATTAAACTTTACTTACTCGATATATCCATCATTTCGTTACATTAAACTGTTAGATGACATTTTGCATTTAGCATCAAAATTCATACATATTGCATTATCAAACATTTAGTAACCAAAACAAATTGCATAATACAATTCTTATTTTCCTACTTTTTTTTCATTTTACTTTGGGGTGAACCGTGGGTCCCCACGGGACTCTAACCTAGTATTAGATATTATTTAGATATATAAATGATATTTGTGTTGATGTAAGGGCTTACGTTGGGCGTCCGAGTCACATCTTTTAGATCTATAATCCAATTTGTTTGGCTGGGCCACGTTGTCTCATTCTGCCATTGCCCATTGTCAATATTGTTATCATCTTTCCAAAATCATTAAATATATATATATATATATATATATATATATATATATATATATATATATATATATATAGGGTTAGTTTCCTGTACAAAAGCAAAATTTTGTGAGAAGGGTGAGAAGGCCTCTGGTTGTGACACGTGGCAGTAATTAATTTTAATAACATGGGCATTTAGGTAAATTGCTTATTATTCTTATTTTTAGGAATATTATATTTGAGAGATTTTATAGGGATTTGATTATTAAAATCATAACCAAGTCAAAATATTTTATAATAAAATCATTCTGTCTTCTCAGTCTTCATTCACCCAATTTTGAACAAAACCAAAATTTGTTTTCTTGAAGCTATATTCGTAGTTCTTGTTGGTGTGTTTTGGTTGATGTTAAAACACCATGAACATACTGAACTTAGATACAAGCCCGTTATGTGTTTTATATAACGTCCAGCTTTTTATAACACCAAACAACCTCCTATTGCAATGATCATATGTGTTTTATAAATAAGAAGGCACCTTCACATAAATATAAAACACATATCATAGAACACACCACTATCAGATGTGTTTTACCAATTACAACGTCCTGTTACATAAATATGTGTTTTACCAAACCATCTCCTTTTACATGGTGTTTTACCAATTATAAATTTTTAAAATGTACAAAAATAAAACCAACTTATACGACCATATGAAGATAAAACACATAAATATGAATATAAAACATCACACTGTAATACATCATCGGCGTTTTGAAGATGCCATGTTTTGAAGACGTGGAACGGCGGCCGAAGACTTCATAGTTCATGTTAGCACCAGCAATCGAGAAAAAAAGGGGCCTTTTTTACCTCTACAATGTAAAATGGAAGCCAAATAATCCGCCTTCGAGTCCAAAACAATTATTGCTTTTGCTTTTGTGATGATGAAATTGATTCTTGATTTAAAAAATCGTATATTGCAGGTACTTTGTAATGTGAATAAGGAAGTGATAGAATTTAGGAGGAGAGAGGTGAGAGATGATTTTAATTTAGACCCTAAAATCTTTAAATGTGAATTAAATGTAGGGTGTGTTTTACCATTATACCCCTAAGTAGTCTAATTCAGAGGCGAAGGATATATAGGGGCCAGGGGTGGCCCTGGCCCCCCCTGTTTTTTGGCGCAGTAGTGGAAATTTGGGATTTTCGTATGTAAATTGAGTGCTGGTTGAGTTCGGCCCCCGCCGATTTGCCACTACGGACCTAAAAAATTTGAGTCGGGCCCCCTCCGATTCGAGAACCAAGCTTCGCCACTGGTCTAATTAGTTATCATAATTATAACATTATTTACAAAAATGCCACCCAAGTAATCTACACCCTAGATCTAACACATCCTATGGTCATTAATCCTTCTTACCCTTCTCACACAAAACACCATTTGTACAGGATCTTGACCCATATATATATATACATATATATATATATATATATTTATTTTAAAGACTAATTTTTTTGTCATCCATATGGCATTTGAGGCCATTGAGCGCTCACCACTTGGAAAGGCAAAACGTTATTTAACACCTTAATACCACTAGGCCAAAGGCCCCTTGGTATTAAAATATCATATTTATCCTCGCCGTAACTCATTTATGAGAGTCGCAACAAAAAAAACTGTAACAATGGCAGGACAAAAATAAAGAACTAGCTAGAACGATAAATGACACAATAATGACACACAAGTTATACAACGTTCAAACCGTAAGGATAAGATGTGGAAGAGGGGGGGGGGGGGGGGGGCTGTTCTATGTGGCTCAAGACTGTTGCTAGGGAACACCGGTCATGTTAAATCAGTGTTGTAACTTGTATGTGAAAGATCACATAAATAGACCAAATTATGCAAACCAATGATTTATGCGTTTTAGGCTAAAATGATAGAATGAAGTTTGATGAATTGAGGGAAAATATTTAGTGATGGCTTCTAATTTCATCATAAAATGTACTGTATTATTTAGTTCTACATAAGCACATTTTTTTTGAAAAATAACAAATTATTAATAGAGATATTTCGACACTTAAAAAGTTAAGATTCTTGGATAATACTATCTTGAATCGACGGAGTTAATTAAGTTTTTGTCTAACAATTCGACAATATCTTGAATCATCGATGTCAAATTGAGATGAGATGAACCTCCATCTTCCATAGCCATTTTTGCCATTTCCCCAAGTTCTCTACTTCTCTTTCTTCTTGCTTCACCTTCCTCTCCTTTGTCCATTAGATCTTCTATCGATCGTTGGATGTCTTCTTTGTTCACCACCACTCCAAACTTATCTTGCTCTCCAACGATAATCGGAGCCTCCATACCAATCTTCACTCCAATTTTCAAAACATCTACTATGAACCTTTCGTTTATAAACTGATCTGCAAAATGTGGCCATGTAACCATTGGGACTCCGGCTGAGATTCCTTCAAGAGTCGAGTTCCATCCACAGTGTGTTACAAAACCTCCAATGGCACGATGTGACAAAATCAATACTTGTGGTGCCCAACCACGAATTATCATACCTCTATCCTTCACCCTTTCTTCATATCCCTCTTCTAAGAGCCATCTTTCGAGTTCCTCCGTAGTATCATGTCTTATGCACCATAAAAATGGCTTATTCGATGACTCCAATCCCAAACCAAGGTCAATGTTTTGTTCAGTGGAGAGACGAGTCAAACTTCCCAAACAAACAAAGATTACAGACTCTAGCTCCCTTGAATCTAACCATTTCAAGCACTCATGTTCGTTAATACCTCCCTTGCTTCCTCTCTCGGCTATATCTACCAAATTTTTGTTGCATAGAGAAACTGGTCCAATACACCAAACCTTTTTATCTTTTACTTTTGCAAGTTCCTCAACATAGTAAGGCTCCAACTCATGAAAACTATTAACCACAATCCCATTTGCATCTTCTTCCACCTTTTGTATTTCTTTAAAAAAAGTCGCGGTTTCCTTATCTTTTCTGCCCCAACTCGAAGCCTGGACTTTCGTAAGTTCAACGCAGTCTGGAAGGCCAGGCAGCACAAAGTACTCCGAATCAGAAACAATTTCATCTAATACATTACTATTCAGTGCAATGTGTATGCATAGGTACGTGAAGCATCCAGGTCCATGGAAAACAAGCCTTGGAATATTAAACTTTCGAGCTATATTGTTTGTCCAAGGGAAAAGATTATCCGAAATGATGCAACTTGGTGCCAAAGTTAGTCCGCGGACCATGTTTTCCGCGGGTTCCTCTAACATACTAGCAGCTGCAAACAATTTAGGGAAAAGTTTAGCTGATGGAATCAAGTCAAAATTTTCACATCCTTGTGGTAAACCAACTTCAGTAGATGGGAATTGGAGTTCAAGAACTTGAATCTTGAGATTATCCTTGACTGACCGAGCAATGACTGGTTTAAAACGGTTAGCATTGACAGGAGTGGTGATTATGGTAACCATAGAACCACGTTGGGCTAGTAATCGAGCTATGTCGACCATGGGTATCATATGGCCTTGAGCCATTAGTGGAAACAATACAAAGTGAAGAGAAGCCATTGGGTTTTCAGAAGGTATTGGTTGTGCTTTGTGAGAGTACCTTAGCGGTGATATATGTGTATATATACACTTATCTTGTGGGATGCATGTTTCGACATACACCGCTTGTTATGAATATGGACGGTATTTGTCCATGCATCGCACCAATAACCATGCATCTCAGTTCACCAGTTTCTGTATGTTTTGTCCTCAATCTTTCAATAGGACAAACATATGAAAAATTGGATAAACATTTTCCATTTTACAATATTATTACTCTATGTATTAAAAGAGAAGGTAACGAGTAACAATGGTAACGTCGTTAACACTTACGGTAACACCGTTGTTACTAACGGTTACGTTGTTAGTAATAACGGCGTTAGTATTTTTGGTTACGTCGTTAGCACTAACGGCGTTAACTTCTTCTTCTTTTTCTTGTCTTTCATCACCTCAACAATAACGACGTAAGTACTAACGCCGGTAAAAAAAATTTAAGACGTTAGTACTAACACCGTTAGTGCTAACGACGTTAACTTTTTTGTTTTTCATCTTTAATCACCTCAACGATAACGCCATTAGTACTAACAGTGTTATTACTAACAACATTAACGCCATTTTCTTTCTTCTTCATTTTATGTTAATTTCATTCTTTTTCCTGTTAGATATTGAGATATAGATAATTTAAGCACTTGACACATTTAATAAATACTCAAGTGTGCTTGTAAGATGCGATGGGAAACACTATACACCAACACAGATCGACACTAGTAAACGCCGTAACAATTAATTGGTGGAGTATCGTGTTTATAGGAGTTTATGAAATAAAGTAGATATAGATCATATAAAATAAAAATGATTTTGAGTATTCGGTTAAACAAGAAAATGATTGTTACTTTCGTTGTATTTAATCACATAACTGCTATATGTGTAAAATATAATTAATGTACTGAAATTCAAAAAAAAAAAAAAAAACTATTTCGCCCTCTTAAACTTTTAAAAATTAAAGTAAAAAGACAATATCATCATTCTCAAATGTGATATAATATACATAGATAATACAATGATTAAACTGCAGTTCTCGTCTTTGTGGTTTGCTCAAAAACTTTAAAGTAATAGGTTTCGTCCACTCTTAACACCTTGTGTCTTTGACGTTTGATATTTTCAATAAAATTCCCCTAAAACTTAGATGGTATCCAATCAACAATACAGCAGTGGCAACAACACATACAAATATTGGAGGTATACATATTAAGATCTTTCAACATTATGGATGTTTTGATTCTTGAACAATATTGTCTTGAACCGGTGAAGTTATGTTTTTGTCTAACATTTCGACAACATCTTGAACCATCGACGTCATATTGAGGTGAGATGAACCTCCATCCTCCATTGCTCTTTTTGCCATTTCTCCAAGTTCTTTACTTCTCTTTCTTCTTGCATCACCTTCCTTTCCTTTGTCCATTAGATCTTCTACCGATCGTTTGACGTCTTCTTTGTTCACCACTACTCCGAACTTATCTTGATCTCCAACGACTACAGGAATCTCCATACCAATCTTCACCCCAATTTTCAAAACATCCACGATAAATCTCTCATTTATAAACTGGTCTGCAAAATGTGGCCATGTAACCATAGGGACTCCAGCTGACACCCCTTCAAGAGTCGAGTTCCATCCACAATGCGTTATGAAACCTCCAACAGCTCGATGTGACAAAATTAATACCTGTGGTGCCCAACCGTGGATTATTAGCCCTCTATCTTTAACCCTTTCTTCATATCCTTCTTCTAAGAGCCATCTTTCGAGTTCATATGTTGTATGTCTTATGCACCATAAAAAGGGTTTGTTCGTTGACTCCAAGCCCAAACCAAGGTCAATGTTTTGTTTGGTGCAAACACGCGCTAGACTTCCCAAACAAACAAAGATTACAGACTCAGTCTCCCTTGAATCTAACCATTTCAAGCACTCGTGTTCGTTAAGACCTCCCTTGGTTCCTCTCTCAGCTATATCTAACAAACTATTGTTGCATTGCGAAACCGGGCCAATGCACCAAACCTTTTTATCTTTTACTTTTGCAAGTTTTTCAACATAGTAAGGCTCCAACTCCTGAAAACTATTAACCACAATCCCATATGCATCTTGCTCCGCCTTTTTTATTCCTTCCACAAAAGCCGCTGCTTCCTTTACGCTTTTTCCGCCCCAACTACAAGCCTGCACTTATGGGTCGCTTACTTACTCGAACCAAAACCGAAATAATAGACAAAACCAAACAGTATAAGCGACCCAAAGGTGGTTTTTTTCTAAGACCAAAAATTCTGGTTTGTTTCAGTCACTAGTACACAAATGATCAAAAGATGCAAATAGCAAAAGCTATAAGGTGCGGTTCACCATCTCAACCGCATCTTATAGACGTATTTTTAAAAAAGTAACACCATCTCATCAGTTAATATTTTAACATCCGAATATAAAGATTGCATTTTAAACATATAGGCACTTGTGTATATTTTTTAATCTACATTTTTATTAATGTAACATTATGTTTTTTCAGGCAATTTCTACAATTCCGGTTGCAAGTATTAATTGAAGACGTTGGTTTAGGTTGAAAGTATGAAGATGTTGGTTCGGATAGTTATTGTATATGACTTTCATCCTTAGACATATATGTGTTTGTGTTACCTTGAAACTTTTGTAACTCATATATTTGGTTTATTCATATTGGTTTTAATTTGATTTTGTATATGATTTTCATTTTTTGGTATATATATTTGTATATATTGGGAATTTATTGGAAATTTTTTAATAAAATTTTCTGGAAACTGAAAAAAATAAAAGAAATTATTTTTTGGCTTAAAATACCAAAAGATGCGGTTGATACCCGCATCTTTAAACATTTTGGTTGCTAAAATTAAAGACAAGAGATGCGGTTCTTTTGTCAAAAGATGAGGTTAAAATTAAAAGATAAGAGATGCGGTTGCTTGGTCTAAAGGTGCGGTTCCCTTAAACCCGCATCTTTTGAATGTTGCCTTTTGATGCTTGGCTATAAGATGCGGGTCTAAAACCGCATCTTTTAGCTTAAATAACCGCATCTTTTGCTCTTTTGTGTACTAGTGAGTGGGCATAAGGAGTCTGATGGACTAATCCATGTTAACTAACTGGGCTGTTTAAATGGAACCGAAAGATCAAGTTCAAGTCGGTTTAATGCTCCAACAAAGATAAAGATTATATGTTCAGTTAATATCTAGAGCCAATGATCTCCAGCTCAGCTGGTTTGAGGTAGGGTGGGTTTTTCCTTAGGGGTTCCCATCCTGGGGGGAGGTCACAGGTTCGATTCATGCACACCACAAAAAAATTCCCCGTGACGGTTTGAGCTTAGGCAAGGAGGACACCGGTGTGTGGGTAGGGATTCGAACTTGAGACCAATAGGTTAGGGTTGTACAAGGATTTCCATTGATCTAAACCTTTCAAAAAAAAGTTAATATCTAGAGTTTGAATTTTTTTAATAATTATATGTGTTTTCCTTGTTTAGTTTGAATACAAGCCAGCCAGTAATATGTTTAGAAGCATAGGAGTCTTGGGCTATCGCCTATCAGGTGTGGGGCGTGTCCCTGGTTTGGCCAGGCCCGGCAGGCGCTCTACACCGCCCCTAGGGCTCAGCCCGTTAAGAACGTCTGCCAGAAGAAGGAGAGGACATGACAAATTGACCATTAATTATTTTTGTTTCTTTTTTTTTTTAGAAAAAGAAGGGAGGTTCATCCCCTACACTCTTCCTCCATCCCTATCTTGATGAGCCTACCATACAGTAACATGACGGCCCATCCCAATGGTGTGTGCATGTGTTGTTTGTTTCTTTCTGTATCAATTTCATCCACAATATAGTCGTCTCATTAATAAGTGGTCAATAAAAAAAGGTTTAAATAATAAGTTTTAGACCCATATTCATTATTAGAGTATGGGGAGTGGGGCGTGGAAACTAGCGTGAAACCCCCCTTCACCTCCTCTACACCGCCCCACCATGGCGTTTTTTTTGGCGTGGCCCCAAGGGCGGGAGGATTTCCACCGGCGTGGGGCGGGGTTTGGTGAAGAGGTGGAGGGGCTTGATTGGTGTTGTTCATCTCTTCCCTCTCTCTCTTCGAACTCCTCTGGTGGTGTTCATCACTACCGTTGCCGGCGACAATTGCCTGAGGCAGTGGCTTTCCCCCCTCTCTCTCTTCGATGCCCTCTGTTGAGGGATTTTTGGGTTTCATTTACAGCACAAGTAGATTTTTGGACATAGATTTTTGGATTTGGCGTGCTAGAAATAACCGCATCCTCTCGAGTAAAGAACAATCGGTCACGGATGTGGTTTTGAAATTAAAGCTATTAGTTTTCTTTGGTTTAGAAATAGATACAAATATGGATGTTTAGATTGGAAGTCATGGGTAACTTTGATATGGTGTAATCTTGGTTGACGCGGCTCATTCTCCGCCTTGGAGAGTGAGCTTTGCGTGGTTTGAATGAAGTTTATCTTAAAAAAAAAATAGTATAGATGGTGGGTGTTGAGGGATTTTGGGTTTTTGTCGAAGCCTTGATTTTGTATAAAATATGAAATTGTTTATAAAAAAAATAAAAAAAAAACTCATGCCCCTTTTCTAAATCCCTCCACTCCCTACCATTTTGAGAGCTTGAAAAGTGAACACATGTGCCACATGGCAACTCATGCCCCTTTTTCAAGCCTCCCACTCCCGAGTGTCTTAAGAATCTGTTTTTGGACCCAAACATTTAAATCTATAATATAAAATCGAAAACGACTCATGAAAATACAAAAAAAACGACTCATATGAACCAAAACCGACTAATGCACACCCTACCTGCACTTTAGTAAGTTCAATACGGTCCGGAAGTCCAGGCATCACAAAGTACTCCGAATCAGCGATATTGATATCATCTAATGTATTAGCATATATAGACATATGTATGCATAGGCACGTGAAGCATCCAGGGCCATGAAATACAATCCTTGGAATATCAAAATTTCTAGCTATATTGTTTGTCCAATGGAAAAGATTATCAGAAATGATGCAACTTGGTGACGGAGTTAGCCTGCAGAGCATGTTTTTCGCGGGTTCCTCTAACATACTAGCAGCTGCAAACAATTTAGGAAAAAGTTGGGCTGATGGAAGCAAGTCAAAACTCTCACATCCTTCTTGTAAACCAACTTCTGTCAAAGGGAGTTGGAGTTCAAGAATTTGAACCTTGAGCTGATCTTTGATTGCGCGATCAATGACCGGTTTGAAACGGTTAGCATTAACAGGAGTCGTGATTATGGTAACCGTGGAGCCGCGTTCTGCTAGTAACCGGGCTATGTCGAACATGGGTATCATATGACCTTGAGTCATTAGTGGAAACAATACAAAGTGAAGGGATGTGGGAAGAGAAGCCATTGGGTTTTCAGAAGGTATTATGGTTTAGTCTTTGTGAGGCTTTTGCGGCAATATATATTTGTTCATTAGCTTGCACGCTTTAGGGTCCACCACTTGTTATTGATGTGGATGGTTATGATCATCCATTCATGTTACTCCAATAATTAATCATGCATCTCAATTTACATAAAAAAGGTGAACAATTAGTCAATTACTACAAATATCTTTCATAATATAGAAAAACAATAATTGAGAAAAGAAGTATTAAATAAATAGAGAGAAGTGGAAAAAAGTTATAATTTAATATTTTATATAATATTTAATTTGGGTCTAGTATACTAGATAAAGGCGCATGCCTTTTATAGCAGAGGTCTCATGTTTAAATATGAGCAAAGTGAATAGTTAAGAATATTGGTGTAATATAAAGTATGAGTAAGCTTTGCCATTCAGTAGAAAAAATATTTATATGCATGCTTATGTAAGTATAGATATCTATATGCATACCAACTGCCTAAACCAGTGCCTTGGGGGTGGGCGAGCTACACCCCTGGCTAAGGCACGTAATTTCGGAGAGGCCAATTTTTTGTTATTGGATGTGTGTGTTTAATAATATGAAACGAAAAACTTTTTGAGTAATCTCTAAAAATTTTGAACCATGAAACGTATTGGGTCATTTATGATACATCTAAAATCTTAAAACTTATATATTGGGCCAAATTTGATCGAGAATTGATAATCCAAATATCCAATCATCTAATTATCTAATCCAAATAATAATAATATAACAATCAAAAACACTAAAAAAATTATACGGTTAATCGTTGTTTAAAAAAAATGCTAGGAAGGCTTTAAGAATCATTGGTTAGCTATTACGGTATGTCATTCAAATACTATATTTTTGTTATGTATATTTTCATAACATCAGTCTTCGTTTAAAAGAATATATTTTTATATAATTCGTTAGGGCCGAAATTTTGAATACCCGAAATTTTGGATTCGAAAAACCCAACAGAAATCTGAATCTTAAAAAAACAAAAAAAAAACACATTTTTTCTTATATTAAAAACCAAACCTGCTTAATTCAACTATATATATCCCTAAAAAATCTAGATAACAATAAAATCTTGGAAAATTGGATTGTAATTGAAGAAACAAAAGTCTAACCTGGATCCAATGGTTAGGCTCGTCTATGCAGGGATGATCCTTCGCTAGATTCGCTGGCTATGAAGTTGTAAGGTACCTGATATTACACACAAAACCGATGTGGGGCGACCGCCTCGAATCCCGGAGGAATCTACTTAGCAGACACAAAAATGTAATCGGCCTTAGTGTGTTCTTCAGGGAATTTCTGAATGGCCTATCCAAGTAGACTAAGTGCTCCTTAAATAGGTTCCACACGGGCCTCAACATCTACCCTTAACTCACCCAAGGGGCCGAGGCCCGAGTTAAGGGCTTGCCTCCACATCGGCCCAAAGTTAGGCCCAATATGATAAAGTATAAGACTTGTGTTAAATCGTGGAGAGAGATCGTACCGTCGTGGTGACGTGGCGTCCCGTGAGTGGCCGCAGGTCTGGTCCGATATGATTGGCTGCTAGGTGGGCCGTTGTCCCCCCTGCAGCCCTCTGAGTTAGTGGAAATCTTCGCTGAGGTGGTCCCATGTGTTCTGATTGGCTGGCGCGTGCAGGGCATGTACTGCGTGTCCCCTGCGGGCTCCTTGAGAGACACGTGTTGTTCTCTGATGGGCAGATTGTGCAACATGCTCCCTGCCACACGTTCTCGTGCTCTGATTGGCTCATACATCATTGTACGAGCTTGTAGGTTGATGCCATGTGTCCGTTGCTGATTCTTCCTGTTGTACTTAAGTGGACACGTTGTGGCGGGCAACGTCCTCGCGTGCTGCTCAGACACCGCGGGGGGATGTCCGCCTTTAACGTTGTAACTGCCACGTTTGGTCTTTATGGGCCTGTTTCGGCGTTTGGGCCGGAGTGTTGGGGATGGGCCCATGTGGATTTGGGTCCCTACCCCTTCAGTAATAATCCCACCTTTGTGTTGTTGGCTAATAATAACCCCACCTAAGTTTATTCTTCTCACCAGTCCCACCTTTTAATTTATTTTTTCTCATTGCACCCGCCGTTAACTCACACTAACGTCGTTAGCTGAAACTCACAATTTTAAGCGATTGTTCACCGGACCTGAAAGAGGGAATCGAGACGATGATATTGGTATGTTCAATTGTAGATACCGAAAAGAAAAAGCAAGGTATCTAAAAAACGAACACGTTTTCTTTTCGGAACTATATACTCTACCTTTCGGTATCTGAAAAACGTATGGGATTCGAAATCGGATCATAAAAAGCATAAAAATCCGGGCTTTATTCTCGCCGTAAACGTACCGGAGTTGGCCAGTTTTTCTTAACGGAAAAGAGAGGAGGGAAAGGGTTTGAATTTTATTTTTTTATAACTTTCCATTAATTGCCATTTTGCCCCTGAGGACATAAATGACGAAGTTGCCCTTGAGAGTTAACTGAGTTTCAATCCCCGGTTAAAAACTGTCCAAAATGGAAGTTTTGGAAACGTGAAGGGTCCCAGTGATAGAAAACAAGTTTGGTGTCTAAACAAGCATATTGGGGCAAACGTCAGGGACCATTTTGGCAATTTACTCAAATAATTAGGTCCTTAATTCAATAGTTAATTACACAAAACTGCAACTGTCCACCAATTCCCTGTAGAGACGACTTACTTACACTATACTAGTTTTTTATTGACCGCACGACATCGATCATCTACCTTCTCCAGGTTCCACTCGTAAGTTTTTTTTTTCTGTTACTTTGTTCCTCCATTGACCATCCTTTCTCCAAATTGTTTTGTTATGTTGTTTAGTTTGATATGGTTCACACTTGTTGATTCGTATCTACATACTTCATATGTACAGATCTTGATTATACTAACAGATTTTATTGTTATCTATTTTTTTTAGAGATTTATCAAGTTGAATTAAGCAGGTTTGGTTTTAATATAAGAAAAAAATGATTTTTTTTATAATATTCGGATATCCGTCGGGTTATCCGAATCCGAAATTTTGGATATTTTAAATTTCGGATTCAGATATGAATTTTCACTATCCGAATTTTTTAGATATACGAGATTCGGATATTTGAAAACCAGATAATTCAGTTTTGAACTCCCCTAGCGCTACACACGATTCGTAAAACATAATGCGTAAAAGACAATTACTAAAAAGTGTGAAACACAATGCTTTTAACATGGTTTGGAACAAAAATTACGTTGAAATGTGGACTAATTGAAAACACACATAAACTAAGCATGAAAAACTTATTATGTTTGACATCACTCGTTCCGAAAGAAAAAAAAAGTTTACGTTGAAATGTAGGCCAACTTGTAAGTTTAAAAAATATTTTAAACAAAGGGTAAACTCAAAATTTTTCAAAAGAAAGAAAAAGTCCAACTCGTTTTTATTCTGACACATATAAAAATTCGTACGGAAAAAAATAGTTTTTTTCCAAGTAAAGGTACGAATATGGGTAAACTCGAAACTCTAGAAACTTAAGGGGGTTAAATTTTTTAAACAAGTCGATAAATTATTATTTTTAAAAGAAATTAGAACGAACGTTATTGAAAAAAGTTAAATTAGTAAAAAACTTAATACTTTAAAAACATGTATTATATATATATATATATATATATATATATTATACATGGGTAAAGTTAAAATATTAGAAAATAAAAAGGTTGATTTGTAATACTTGTAAAATGTAAAATGGAGTAGGAATCAAATGTGTCAAATTCAAAAGTTGAGGAGGGTGTTTTGGCCGGTGGGAAACCCCGCTAACATAGCTCTTCAAAATAGAGTAAATAGGAAAAAAAAATCTTTCTCGACGATGTGTCGGCGGGAAAAGATTTAATAATGGCACCATCTTTTTTAATTTCATCCGCCCAACCTTTTCTCAAGGCTAAAAAATTTAATTCTTTTGTTAGGCTTGTGCTGTCGACATGTCATCAACAAAGGGTACCTGTACAGACGACACGGTGTTCTTGGATAGGATGGTCATATCAGAACAAATTTATAATTTATAATGATATAATTTAAATTAGTTCCTATAGGTTTTATTTTGATAAATTTGTACTCAGTTTAACTTGTATATAGATACATGCATGACATAAAATATTTATCGATACATCACACAACATATGTAGTTGAGGGTCAAAGTGTGCTTCGTATAAAAATATCTTTGATACATCATCACACATCATATCTAGTTGAGTGACAAAGTGTGCTTCGTATTTTGTTCTGGGGTATTAATCGCTAGGATTCGAAAGACTTCTCTTTTGACTAGTTCCGCACACCAAGTGCACTAAATACAAACCAATAGTCTTTTACTTTAAAATGCATAATTGTACCTAAAAAACAAAGATGAAATATATGTTGAATATAACATTGAAAATGATGTCAGGATCTTAAGATAGCTAATCCCTATTTGAGAATTAAAAGAATCGTTCCGAATCACACATTTCTCTAAAGCAATTTTTTTTTCTTTCTAAATCGCAGCTTTATTTGTAAAAAAAATATTTCTTTTTTCATTTATACATATGTATATATTACATTTCTTTAAAACCATTCAAATTCAAAATATCTTTTTATACTTATCTTTATTAATAAAATACAATCTGAAAAACACAATATACGCATACAAATTTAAACGTATACGAAAATAAATTGTTTTTACACATGTGTAAATTTACTGTTTATACATGTGTAAACTGTTTCATTTACACATGTGTAAAAAAGTTATTTTTAATTGGAATGTTTTTTCAAGGAAATATGAATTATTTGGAAAGAAAATTATTTGTGCTTTAATTATAATGTGGTTTGTATTAAAAAGTTTGATTTTGATAGATTTTTTGTTTGTTCTCATGGTTCTCACAATATTTAGTGTTCTCAAAATAACCATCCCATATATGTATATAGGGTTAGGATCCGTTGAGAACTCGATGAGTTGTGAGAACTCGATGTAAAATGCGATTTTTTTGCATACTGATTTAAAAACACGTAAACCACGCTGTAAAAAAAGCAAAAAAATACATGAATTTACTCCGAATTACACACGTGTAAAGGATTTTTACCCAATGTAAGTATATTAATATTTTATTGTTGTTTAATTTTGAACCACATATTCATTTTTTATTACAATAAGTGTGTGGTTATAAAGTGAGTTCCTATGGTTCTCACAACTCAAAGGAGTTCTCAAATGATCTCAATCCTATAAATATATATATATATATACACACACATATAGGAATTCTAAATTACAAACTTCCTCTAGTTAAGGAAACCAATGAAACCTAATTTAATGGTTGTCATTCTATTTTCATATGTGTTGCAAGGGTATATTAGGGAAATCACTATTTGTATTACATATGCATGGTGACACACTTTGCCAACCCTTTTTTCTTTGATCCACATGTGTGCAAAACCATCTCCATCTTTAAGATCTTACTCTTTATCTTTTCCTTTCTCTCTACACCTTCTACACACACATTCTCTTTCTATACAAAACTTTTGAGAAACTTTAAAGCTATACAAAAGCACACACACACACACACTCTATACACCTTTTATGTTCTTTTAGAAGATGATGGGTTCTCCTTCACCCACCATCTTTACCTGTTGACCACCATTCTCCTCTACCCACCATTCTCCTTCAATGCCTATACAAAAATCAGTCACCTATAAGATGATGGTTTTCAGATCTTTGTTGTGAAATGACTTTAAGGATGGAAAACACACAACCTTGACGACGATTTTTGAGATCTGTGGATGAAGATTCGGTGATGGTGACAGGTGTGTGGTGACGAGTTTCAGAGCTGACGAGGTGTACGACAGTGGCGGTGGTTCAGCGGCGGTGACAACATTATGTCGATTTAATATTCATGTTTTTCTTTGTAATATTTATGTTTTTGTTAACTGTATTAAGATTCAACTTCTTACGCTTTTTGATTTATGATATCCCTTATGGTTATTGCGTACAATTTTTACTTTGTGTAATTTTTGATTTTGTGTTAACTGTAAATTTAAGTGGTTTTTCAATTTTTGAGACTATTTTGTGTTTTTAATAATCATAAAAAACATATGTTTTTAAAAGAGAGAGGAGAGAGACAAACATATGTTTTGTTTTTTAAAGGGAGATGAGAGAAACAAACATAATTTAATACATAGTCTTTTTATTTTGTGTTTTTAATAATCCTAAAAAACATGTGTTTTTATTAATCCTAAAATGCTTTAGTAAGTTTTGAGTGTCATCTATCAAATTTTGAATCGAGGCAAACATATATTGAATCTGAATAAAAGAAAGAAATTGGAGTTTTCTTCCTAACAAAAACTGCTGAGCCAACACTGGTGAACATGAAAGATAGGGAATATCTCAAACGGACATATGACGAGTGCAAAGTAAAAAGAATACTAATATTTTTTAATATAAATACACAATCAAATAACATTTCTCTCTAGGGTGTTCAAATAAGTTTTTATATATTTTTAGTTATATTAAATATAAAATTATTTAAAGTTTAAGTTAAATTAGAATAATTTAGTTTTGAGAAATTCCAAACAAATCTAAGGTCTGTTGTCAAATTGCCCACTAAGACGCGTGCCTAGGTTCAACGCAGCCTTTTCGCTTCGTTTCAAAAGCCCTACTTTCAGGCCCTTAGGCGTATTTTTCACGTGAAGTTCTGACGGAATTTCTGCTAACAATTGTCTAAACAGGTCTGAAACAATTATACCAGCTTTAAACAAGTCTATAAACAACCACAAACAGCCTAAACTAATCCTAAAGAAGCTTAAGACATGTTTAAAACTCCTAAAAATGTATTTTATATCGTGTGCCTCGCTTAAAAAAGCTCTTGGTTTTTAAGCGCCTTGCACTACCTTGAGTGCGCCTTATGCTTTCAACAACTATAAATCCAAGACGTCACCATGCGTTTTGAAAAAGCTAGATAAAGTGGAGAAAATGAGACGAGTCCCTTCACCCTTGCATATATTATAGTTTTTACCGTGCCTAGGGGCATATCGGTTGAAGTAGATTCTTCTTTTTTATCAATCAAAACCCCTTCCCAAGTTGTACAAACTTCTTCCAAAGCATACGGCTTTCTGGATGTAGATGGTGATGTATATACAGATGGATCTTATATATGGTATAATTCATATTACGCCCTAAGTCATACTGTCAATTGATGACTGGACAGGAGGGCAATAAAAGAAGAGAGAAGACGGAAATGTAGATTAGGTATATCCACGCGTTAACGTTAAGTTAATAAATAAAACATTCATATAGTTTTCTGGTATTCAATATTCAAGTAAATTAGAATTTCAATATCGTTATACATTATGATATAAGATTTGTCATTTAGTTCATGGAGTTGATGGTATGGCCCACTTTTAAATAATTTCGAAGACGGTCTACTCACGTCTCAAGATGTCATGTGACTAGATGGAGTCAAAGCATGCGGCTTAGGTTGGATGCATATGTGTGCCTTCCACTCTTTATCAGACATAAAACTCTTTTGGTTTTGGAAGTATATACAAACTAGTGAGATACTCACGTGCTACGTGGCTGGTATCGATTAAGTCCATTACATTACTGTCCTCAAGATAGCAACCAAAACAGAACTCTCAAAGAATGAACTTGTGAATAGCGACACGTTATTTACATAGATCTAAAATCAGAAAAATGAATACGGTACCAGTTCCAATAATACCAATACCAATATCGGTACAGTTTGCTTCGTCACGATACTTTCAATGCCAAAATAGATAAATAAAATAAAAATACTATAATTTACAACTATATTTTGCACAAATTTTATAATGTAGCAAATTTTAAATAAAACATCTATAGGTACCTAGATAAAATTAGAACTTAGTAACATAATATTCAGTATTTTATAAAACATAATATATGAAAAGTTATGACACAAAAACAAAAATATATGAAAAAAAACGATATAAAGCCTCAACTATATTTGACCCGATTCGATTTTAAATAAACTTTATTAGGAAATATAGATAAAAATAAGAACGTCTTAATTGGTATATTCAGGATTTTGTATTTTACAAATTCTAAAAACACTAAATATATTTTAATATAATTACATTTATTAACTTAATCAAAATAAAAGCAAAGAAAACAAAACTATCCCATTGTATATCCATGCCTCTTTGATTTTCATTGCGAAAGGGATGGCGGCATAGTTTGTTGCTCGCTTACCAACTATCTAGATGTAATTTGTTAAGATTTATATAAAAGTATATATTTGATTGCAAATGCAAACTACTATTAAAGAATTTGTAAATGCAAATTACTGTTAAGCCAGTGTAAAAGTAGAAAATAAAACAATTTGTTGTGGCGGAATTCAATCCGTATCGAGTAAGTATATTTGTATGATATCAATATTCGGTACAATGTCAAAATAAAAAGGAAAAAAAACTGTGAGATAACTTTAACAACATATACCTTATTCTCAGGTAGTTGTGCATTACTACTTACAACTCGGTTTCAAAAGAAATTATATCGATACGTAGATAAATTAATATTTGTGGTTTTATCTTGTTTTATTAAAAACCTATGGCCATGTCATTGTGTATTTATATTACCGCTACCATTAGCACCACGTTCTCCACTGCCACCATACCCGCCCTTGCTGCCGTTGCAATGTCCACAACTACCTACGCAACTATCTCCTTCGTCACTCGAAGAAACTGGGCAAAATATAACAAACCAGCTATATACCTTACATGTTTAAGATTATGTTAAATATTAACCATTCCAACGCATTCTTTCGGAAAAAGTTCTTTTTGATCTTATAATACATATTATATAACTTAATGAATTACTTGCTAGTTGGTTCTTATATGTAATATGTAATAGTAGGTTCAAAAATTTTAATAAATTACATGCACATAAACACAATGAATACTTATACAAAGCCATCATGATCACAACTTCAACTTTAAATAAAAAGGAAATACTTGCCAAAATAAAGTTGTGACAAAGTGAAAAAAATGGAAGCAATCATCCAAAAACAAATTTAAATATGTTTGAATTTCGATAAATTAAGTTAAAGAATAATATTAGGGTTTAAAAAGAAGTTACACTTTATAATTTTTTTTCATTTCTCTAAATATATAAATAATATAAAACATATGAGCAACCAAAACTAAATTGACTATTGAGTCTAAAATATGACTCTACCATAAAAACACGCAAACAACAGCTTAGAACACAATGGACATGAAAAACACATCACAGTACAAAAAAATCGTATCCACAGAAAAACACAATCTTCAACAAAAAACCACAATGAACGGGATAGAAAACACAATGAACATACGAAAATAACATAATGGACAGACGAAATAACACATTGTGTTTTTTTTTTCTGCTGCAAATTTGTGTTTTTTAATATAAATACATAATCACATAAAATTTCTATCCACACCACTCTCACTCTTTTCTTAAAAAAAAAAAAATTCTACCTCTCTCAAAGGCCAAGAAATAGCCTTGCAACGGCTTGGGTAATACAACATGGGGAGTCGTATCATTATGGAATGTAATATTGCACAAATTCCATTAATATTTTGTAATACCGGTTGCTTATTAGATCAAATTCATTTGAATGTTAGGGCTACCAATGCCAAGGTATCCCATTTAACCGACTATTGAACGAATGATGAATGGTAGTGGCAGCCTAACGGAGATGGAAGCGATTGACGCGGCTCATGGCGAGTGCTAAGCGCACTATGAACGCCGGTTTACTCACATTTCGGCATGAGAAATTCTAACAAACTTTCCCGAATGAGAAACTGATGTTTAGAATTTTAAATTCAACATATAATGGAAATGTGAACACTGTTTTATTATATTCCTCCACCGCCCCTTCCCTCCTCCACCCCTCACTTCTGTCAACCTCCACCGCCTCCTCCCTCCTCCTCCTCCTCCTCCGTAAACCTCCTCCGCCTCCACCCTCCCCCTGCCGTAATCCCCTCTGCCTTCACCCATCTCTGTTTTCCTCCGCCTCCACCACTCCTCCACTCCCACCCACCCCAACGGTCACTTTTCAAAACCTTACCTACTGCCTTCATTCGACCCTCTTTCACCCCTCTTGCAGCCTTCGTTCGACCCCCTACTGCCTTCAGTCGACCATCTTCAACCCCTCCGGCCTTCGTTCGACCCCCTACTGCCTTCATTCGACCATTTTCAACCCCTCCGGCCTACGTTCGACCCTAAGCTGCCTTCGTTCGACCCTAACCTGCACCCATTCGCCCTTTCACTGTTTTTAACCTTCTGATTTGTCATTCCTAAAAAAAAAAAAAAAAAGATAGAAAGAAAGAAAGAAGGTCAAGGGATTTGGATAAAAAGGAGTAACATTTAATTTTGTTGGATGTATTGGGATAAAGTTTCCTTATTATTATTGGCAAGCTAAAAAGAATAATAATAATAATAATAATATTTAATTTTGTTGGGTATTGATAAAGTTTTCATCTTGGTTTACTTTATTTGGGTATTGGTAAAGTTGGGGACCTCAGGGCCATGGTTTAGGTGCATCGCGTTTATCCGGGGAGTAGGCAACGACAACTTTTAGTTGCCCTGGTGTGAGCTTGGGAGATAGCGTATGCCCACTCACCTCGAGTCGGGTTTTGGTAGTTATGTCGCCATCTGTTAGAAGGCAGCGGTGTTCTGTTGAAATGGGTGTACCCTGCGTTTCTGATGCAGGACAAGCCTGCCCCTTTAAATTTTTTCATTCTTGTAAATTTGGTATATCAAGTAGCTCCCGGCTGCTTGCTCACCTTAAACGGGACCATTTTGGGTGGGATGATGGTAAAAAAACCTTGCGGAATGCCATTTCCGAGGATTTGGGTCTATTTGGGGAAGTTGTGGACGCCTTGCAGAACCTTAATCAGTGGTTATGTGGCCAATGCATGGTCCTGCATGCTCTCAATAGGGGGTGTCATCATGAAGATGGTGTCGCCAAATTCTTGCGAAATGCTGATGGTAAGGGTGAATTTATCATAGGGATCCCTAAGCCCAGACAGCCAATAGTCGAACCCGCTACCGAACCGGATATTGGTAGGACGGTGGTTGTAGATATCAGTCTTCTGGAAAGACTTTTTGCTATGCGGATTACTACAGTTAAGAGCATCCCCTCGTCTTGTCGATTAGCATTTGCGCAGGCCTTATCAAATACATTGGGTAAGGTGGTGGCTTCCCCTGGGTCGGTTGAGGCTTGGATCAGGTTGCTGTTACTGCCTCGTTGCACGTTACGCACTATCCGACCGTCTTCCAGGCAGGAACGGAGGTCTGGGAATCGTAAATCCTTGCAATGCAGTAGCATCATGCGCTCCTTAGCAATTTGGAAAGATGGCGAGGGCATGGAGGAGCTTGTTCTCCCCCTTCTTCCCCAATCAAATGAAGAGCCGTCTAGAGGGCCAGTCAGCCAAGATGAATCGGAGAATGGGGCTAATATCAGACAATGTTTGAGGAAGGTTGCTGATGGTCACTTCACGGCCGCGGTTAAGGTTTTGTGCTCTTCTGGAGTTGCACCGGTTGGGGAGTCCACCTTAAAAGCCTTGGTTGATAAGCATCCGGTTAGGGATCCCCCCCACTTGCCTCATGTCTTGCCCAATAAAGATGCTCTTCAGGTTAACGCTGAATGTGTGTTGGAGAATATCCGCTCCTTCCCCAAAGGAACTTCTTGCGGAAGGGATGGCTTGAGAGCACAACATATTTTGGACGCATTGTGCGGACAGGGGTCCTCTCCGCCATCTGCTCTTCTTGTGGCCATCACTGAGGTGGTTAACATTTGGCTGCGAGGGCTGTGCCCGAAAATTCTGGCGGAATTCATTGCCTCTGCCCCCCTAACCCCCTTATTAAAGCCCGATAACGGAATCCGGCCCATTGCTGTCGGGGGTATCTGGCGGAGGTTGGTTTCTAAAGTTGCAATGCGTAAAATTGGGAAGGAGATGTCAGCTTACTTAGGGGACTTTCAATATGGGGTCGGGGTCCCCAATGGCGCAGAGGCTATTCTCCACAGTGCGAATAGATTCTTGAATGCGTTCCGTGACGACGGATCACTGGCCATGCTCACTGTGGATTTTTCGAACGCTTTCAACATGGTTGACCGGACAATCCTTCTGCGCGAAGCCAGTATCCGCTGCCCGTCTATCTACCAATGGGTTCAGTTCTTATACACCCAACCTGCCAGGCTATATGTAGGAGACACTTGTATCGGGGCCTACACAGGGATCCAGCAGGGGGATCCTTTGGGACCACTTCTTTTTGCCCTTGTCTTACATCCGCTGGTGCTACAGGTGGAAGAACACTGTTCCTTACCCTTTCATGCGTGGTATTTGGATGATGGCACGATTATAGGCAAGGCCGAAGAAGTAGCTAAAGCCCTAGACATCATTCGAGCAGAAGGTCCCCAGTTTGGGCTTATGCTTAATATTAAGAAGTCGGAGATCTTTTGGCCAACATGCAATGGTATGAAAGTGAAGCCTGGTATTTTTCCTGAGGAGATCGGAAGACCACAGACAGGGGTAAAGCTTCTAGGGGGGCTGTTAGTCGTGATGGGGATTACATTAGCTCAATGGCAGTCAAGAGGGCTCAGCGCGCGATTGGCCTGATGGGCGTTTTGCAGAAGTTACGGGACCCCCAAAGTGAGCTCTTATTGCTTCGCTCATGTATGGGTGTGGCTAAACTGTTGTTTGGGCTTCGAATGTGCCAACCGACCTTTGTTGGGGAGGCAGTATCCATTTTTGACAAAGGTCTCCGAGGTGCTGTTGAGGATATCGTTGTTTGTGGGGGGGCATTTTTTGGGGATCTTCAATGGCGATTGGCGTCCTTACCGATCAGCTCGGGGGGCTTGGGCCTGTGCTCGGCGGAAGTTGTGTCCGCATATGCATATGTGGCTTCTAGGGCGCAATCCTGGAAGCTACAGGAACACATACTAAGGAACAGCGGGGTGGTTGGGATGGATGATGATTATAAGCTTGCACTGGACAATATTCGCAGCTCTCTCCCCAATGTAGATGTGGGCGGCTTTACGGATAAAGACACCGCCCCAAAAAAGCCTCAAAAAATCTTGGCGAGTGCGTTTAACTGTAAAGCCATGCAGACTATGGAGGAGGAGTTTAACATGTCATCGCGCCAGAAAGCGGTGTTTGAATGTCTCAAAGAGGCTCATGCTCAAGATTTCCTCACTACACTCCCAATTGACGGACTAGGGCAACATATGTCGGCTATCGAATATCGGGCGGTCCTCAAATACCGACTGATGATTCCTATGTTCCCCATTGACGAACCGTGTCCGATCTGTAAAAAAACACGCTTGGACAAGTTTGGAGAACACGCCCTACATTGTAAGGAGTTGCCAGGCTTTAAATACAGACATGACCTGGTTAGAGATGTTCTATGGGATGTGTTACGAAGGGCAGGGATTTCAGCCAAAAAAGAGGCTCCCGTGAATTTCTTGACGGACCCACTTGACGGGCGGTCCACCTTGAGGCCAGCGGACGTTCTTGTGTTCGGGTGGGCATAAGGCAAGCATGCGTGCGTTGACCTTACTGGGGTATCCCCATTGGTGGGACTCCGGGATTCGGGTTTTGTGGCTGGGCAGGCAGTTTTGAAAGCTGAGAGCAAAAAAGTGGATAAACATGAAGCGGCTTGTCTAGAGAACCAGCATGTGTTTGTGCCCTTCGCTTTTGATACTTTTGGAGCGCTGGCCCCGCAAGCAATCAAGCTCCTTGATCGCGTGAAGAAAGTTGTGCAAAGTAATTCCCCAGCTACTAAGGGCCAATGTTTTATTTTCAATAGAGTAGGTTTTGCAATACAAAAAGGGGTAGCGGCGCAACTTGTGGCCCGTTTACCTACGTATCACTTGTAATTGGTTGTTTTGGTTTAATATATTGAAGTTGAATTTTTTTTTATTTTAGTTGTATTAAACATATTTATTTTTACGGTTTAAATTAAAATAATTAAGTTTTTGGAAATTATGGACACCATACACTCTAGATAAAGTGGGAAAAAACTAGATATATATAGCACACGAAGAATTTAGAGAAAATAGTCCAACTCCCTTCACCTTTACTTGCAAATAATTTCCAAGACGGTTTGACTTTGACTAGATGTAGTCAAAGCAGGCGGCTTAGGATGGATGCTTTCCCGACACGTACATAAACATTTAGATGTGCATACAAATTTGCTTTTGGATTCTTTTATTTTATTAGTTTTTTATTTTTCTAAAACACAAAACGTATTGATCAAGTATATAGTGTTGGGTGATGTTCATTAAAAAAATTATATTCTGATATTATTTTATCAGCTACAAATTCACCAACTGATGATCGTTTCAGCTATATATTAACCGAACTCAACCTTTTTTTCTTTAACCAGATTTTCTAGAATAAATACACCGCACCTTACTCAGTCCTATCCTATACAGGATTTAAACTCCTAACCTAAATCAACTTCTAAAACATCATTAATAATGGCTTCATCAACCAAAGACGTTCACTTTGTCTTGTTGCCTCTAATGCAACAAGGCCACATGATACCAATGATCGACATCGCTAGAATACTAGCCAACCATCACACCACTGTAACAATCATAACAACTCCTGTTAACGCTACCCGTTTCAAACCAGCCATCGATCGGGCTATCCAAGCCAAGCTCAAGATTCAAGTCATCGAACTCCAACTCCCGTTAGCCGAAGTTGGTTTGCCCGAAGGATGCGAAAATTTCGACATGCTTCCATCGATTGATCTCTTTGTCAAAATGTATGCCTCCATGGACAAGTTGGAAAAACCGTTGGAACATGTTCTCAAACGACTAACTCCAGCTCCTAGTTGCATCATATCTGATAACCAGTTTCCTTGGACGACTAATCTAGCTCATCGGTTTGGTATTCCTAGACTTGTGTTTCATGGACCAGGTTGCTTCACATACTTGTGTTTACACATTGTGATGAATACTAATGTGTTGAATGATATCAGTTCTGATTTGGATTACTTTGTGTTGCCTGGAATACCTGACTCGATTAAGCTCACAAAGGGACAAGCAAACGGTTGGGGGAAAAGGGGTACGAAAGAGATGGACGACTTCTTTGATCGAATGAGTGTAGCCGAGGAAGCTGCGGATGGGATTGTGGTTAATAGTTTTGAAGAGCTGGAGCCGAATTATGTTAAACTACTAAACGAGGCGAAAGGTAAGAAGGTATGGTGTATTGGGCCAGTTTCATTGCACAATAGAAGTGTTTTAGATATGGCTGATAGAGGAAACAAGGCGGGGATCGACGAGCATGATTGTTTGAAATGGTTGGACATGAAGGAGCTGCGGTCGGTGATCTTTGTTTGTTTAGGAAGTATGTCGAGTTTTTGTAATGAGCAGGTATTCGAGCTTGGGTTAGGATTGGAGTTATCTAATGTACCGTTTATTTGGTGCATAAGATCGACGACGGATGAGATGGAGAAATGGTTATTGGGATATGAAGAAAGGGTAAAAGATAGAGGCGTAATTATTCGTGGTTGGGCGCCACAAGTGTTGATACTGTCCCACAAAGCGGTGGGTGGTTTTGTGACTCATTGTGGGTGGAACTCGACTCTTGAAGGGGTTTCAGCCGGGGTGCCGATGGTTACATATCCGCAATTTGCGGATCAGTTTTTGAATGAAAGATTTGTGATAGATGTGTTGAAGACAGGAGTGAGCATTGGTATGGAGGTTCCTGTTGGTGTTGGAGAGCAAGATAAGTATGGAGTGTTGGTGAAGAAAGAGAACATCAAGACGGCTGTGGAAAGTGTAATGAACGACGAAGGGGAGGGAAAGGCGAGAAGAGAGAGAGCTAGAGAGCTCGGGGAAATGGCGAAGAGGGCAATGGTGGAAGGGGGTTCTTCGTATCTTAACACGACGTTGATGATTCAAGATGTTATCGAGGAATTAGCCAAGAACGCAAAACTGAAGCAAGATATCTTGTAGGCGTTTTAATGTGTAGATGGACCGAGTGTGACTCGGTCCATTTTAGGATTTTCGGGTGTACTTGTTTACAAATTTTCATTTTGAATGCAACCTTTGATAAGTTTCAGCACATTTCGTCTAAATTAATATGTGCTCAGCTAAAAATCATGAAACAAGCTACAATTATACAATATTAGGTTTCGTTTACAGCTCGTGAACGTTCTTTTATTCATTTACATCTGTCATTTATGTTTGGTTGTATGTTTATGTTCATTTACATACTCATTCATCCAAATTTATCATGGTTTTATGATGCTTATACATATGCTAATCTGGTAGGGCCGGACTCAATACATATAATATGCATTTGGGTGTTCCTGGCTGCCCTGATGTTTTCAAAAAGTGGGAACATTACTTCCGTTTGGTTGCAAATTCAAGTTGCTATTGATGATCTAAAGTCATTGCTGCAGCATTTTGATTTATGTCCTACATCACGTCTGCACATGAACTTCAATTGCCATTTAAAAAATTCAGTTGACCCTTTCGTTTTAACGTATAACAACTGTTACATGCGTATTAACAGAAGAGCGCGTGAGCACGTCAAAGAGCTGAATAACTACGTGAGATTGATTATACTTTTATCCGTTTGACCCTTTCGTTTTCACTCACTATATTTTGACCCGTTTCATTTAAATTCTTATATGTTGACCTGTTTCGTTTTAATTCACTATATTTCGACCTTTTTCATCTTGTTTTAGAATAAGTGCTATTGACCCGTTTCAATTATTCACTATATTTTGACCCGTTTTCATTTTAATTCACTATTTTTTGACCCGTTTCATTTGATTCACTATATTTAGACATGTTTCATCTTAATTCACTATATTTCGGTCTGTTTAATTCACTATATTTTGCTGCTAGTTTGTTTCCATTAAAACTTCAAAATCATTGTTAGAAAGGATAGGCAAACAATTCAACCAAGTTTATTTTGTCAGTTCAAATAGATCTTGTATTAATAATGTCAAGTTATGGTGAGAAGACCCGCCTTCTTCGATTGCCTTATTTGCTGCCATCCCTAATGCTTTTGCTTTCTTTCTTCGCTCATTTCCTTTGGATCCTGGGTCCATTACTTTTTCTATAGCCGTTTTGATCTGTTCGCTCTTCACGGTGACCCCAAATCTGTCTTCTTCGCCCCAATGCACCACACCTTGAGCACCAACACCCACACCAATTCCTAACACGTGAACAATCAACTTCTCGTTCAAAAACTGTTCGGCAAACTGAGGCCATGTGATCATAGGGACACCAGCAGAAACCCCTTCCATGACTGAATTCCAACCGCAGTGTGTCAAAAACCCTCCAACCGAAGGATGCGATAATATTAATAGCTGCGGTGCCCAATCTCTAATTATGAGCCCTCTATCTTTTATTCTATTTTCAAACCCGTTTTCTAATAACCATTTCTCAACCTCTTGAGCTCCGTCACCAGCTCTAATCACCCATATGAATGGAGATTTAGACGCTTCCAGGGCTAACCCGAGCTCAATGAGTTGCAAAGGGGTGACTTGGCTACTGCTACCAAAGCAGACGTAGACAACTGATCCAGGTTCTTTCGAATCAAGCCATTTCAAGTAACGTTGATCATCAATAGAAGTATTATTTCCTCTAAAGGATTTAGCTGGACCGTTATCATTAGACAGTGATAACGGTCCTAGACACCAAACCTTACCCCCTTTTAACTTCTTAAACTCCTTAACATATTCTTGCTCCAACTCCTCAAAACTATTGATCACCATTCCATATGCTCTTGATTCGTTTTCTCTTATTCGCACATAAAATCTTGACTCGGTTTCTCTCACTTGTTCAAGTTTCTCACTCGTTGAGGAACGACGATGATTGAACTCAGGTGGAAGCTGAGCTCGAGTTATCTCAATACGGTCAGGCAATCCAGGGAGAACAAAAGGCTTAGACGACTCAGTCAAATCATCTACCACCTTTGATGAATACAAATGATGGGTACATAACTGTTTGAAACAACTCATTCCATCAAATATTATCACTGGAATCTTATACTTAGCCGCTGTATCACCAGCCCATAGCATGTATTTATCAGATATAATACAACTTGGTGTAGGCTTTAGCAATTCAAAACGTTGTTCGAGTCTTAGTTGTAACATGTCAACTGCAGCTGCAAAGTTTGGAAGTAGATGCAGACCAGGTAAAGCATCTGCACTTTCACATCCCTCAGGTAGTCCATTTTCGGTCGAGGGAAACGGGAGTTCAAGAAACTGGACAGGTAGTCCGGACTTGATGTGTTGTTGGAGATTAGAACCGTATCGAATGGCGTTTAGGGGTGTGGTGACGATGGTGACTGTTACATTCGGTCGTAGAGCGAGCAATTTGGCCATGTCGATCATGGGGATGGTGTGGCCAGGAGCTAGAAAAGGAATTAGTATGAAGTGAAGCTGGTTGATTGACTCCGTATTAGCCATTGGTAAACTCTTGTGAAGATTTAACGATTAAGGTTGATGAGTTATTGAAATCATTAACTTGTTCATATTTATAGAGAAGAATTATGATACTAGATTAGTTTTGGTTGATACATTTGCTGATGAAGATGGGTCTTCTAAGAAAGTTCAGGCATTTGAAAGCTATTGCATGAGAATATTGGTCTTACACGGAAGTTTAAGTTCTAGGAACATGGTTGTTCTGATTTGAAAAGTATGCATTCACTTAAATATTTTTTTTTTCACCTTTTTAGGTAATATCCATGAAAGCCTCTTAGTATCGTCAGAGAGGACCCACGGCTAAGACCTGTTTTATTCGGGCGCACATTTTTTAGTTAATAAAATATTTATATACATATGTTATATGTGCGTGTTTGTGTGTGTTTTCTTTTAATAGAATACTTAGTTTAAACTTAGAATTTGGGCTCATTTAAAACTCAAAAATTTATTAGCCAATTTATAAGCTCAATACTCATTTAAGAGTCAAAACTTTGTTATCATTGTAAACCGCAATAGAACTACCTAATTACTAAACCGTTTAAACTGTCCTCTTTGGATTGTATCCCGAATTCAACTCCAAGATTGTAACCCGCAATAGAACTACCTAATTATCATTAATCTAAATCTTAATATTCCTCAAATACAAATAAAACACTAATTAATTTTATAATTTCTAATATACTCCTCTAAACTTAATTAGGTTCAGGAAGAGTCTTGTTGGCTTTATCTAAAGCTTTCACTGCATTCTTGAAACCGAATCATTTTTTCTTCATTAATTTCTTTGCCGCAAACCAACCACGTACTTCCCATATAGAGAGCATAGTTTTTGTGTAGATCTTCATGCTATGTTTTCTTTCCCTTTTCAGCCTCAATTTCTTTTTCATTTTGTGCTTGTGTCTTCTTTTCTTTCTCTTCTGCCTTGTACAGCCGATAATTGTATTCCAAGACATCAAGATACGTTGCGTAGATAACTCGCATTGTACATCCTTCCTCATAATCAAGATTTAGGTCTTTTACCACCACTGTCCAGTAATTTCGTGTTGTAACACTTTGTTGTCCTCCTTCTCGTTGCAGCACTAAATAGAGATCAAGTAGTTCAACTTCTTTGTTGTCGTTGATTAAGGGAGGAATCGGTCGATCTTCAGTTGTCAATAAATATTCTTGTAGGAACCATGACAACATTTCTCTAAACTTTTGTCTCAATGGTGTCTGGTAATTTTGTATAAATTTCGAATCATCCAATAAGTTCATAAAATCATTTTTGCTAATATCTAGTGAATAAAAGACATTTTGATCGTTTAATATATGTTCATTGATGTGTAAATCTACTACACCAAACGGATAGAAAACATATTCGTGTCGTTTACTCTTGTTTGACTCAATACAAACCATTTTCCAAACCGATCCTGTTCGGCCCAAAAGTGGTTTTGTGCTCCTTTAACTTCAAGTTGACCCGCCTAACTTCCCAAGACTCCAAGAGTGGCTCTTCATGACTTGAGGTAGTTTGAGGCTATACTTTTCTTCATGGCCTAAAATTGAGGGACTTAGAAATTTGAGGTCCAAAGCCCTTGTTTTACTTGCTTGGCCCAACCCTGGCCATCTTGCTAGGCATAGGCCCTATTCATTTCTGTCAAGTTTTTTTTATAGGAATGGTGATGTGTTGTTAAACACATCATGCTAATTGATAGTTTTTGTATATATTTTAGTTATTCATATTGCGTTTTTAGTTCATTCTAGATTGTACTTAGTATATGGTCATGTTGCAGGTCCTTGTGTGCCTAATAGGTGAAAACATACTTAAATGGAGAAGATACGAATAGACGAATGGAACGAGAGTGAAAAAAAAAATAAGAAAGTAAGATTTATTGTTTCTCTGCAATACACAGAGACTTTAGAGAAACATTCCACGTATCGCGAAGAGAGTTTAAGTCGGAAAAAATTAGGTTTTACCTAATTTAAATACAAAGAAACAGTATCTTTTGATTCGTTCATCATTCTAGCCAACTTGGAACTACTCTAGGGCGAATTTGCATATGTACTCAAGTACCAATTCACCTCTTTGATGCAAGATCACTTAAACATGAAGATTGAAGATTCTAAGACAAACATGCACTGCTAAACCACCCATGATTTTCTTCGGGTGTAGGGTTTGATTTTATTTACTTTTGATTTCAATTATAGGCTAGGTTTTTGGGATTAAATCTATAACCCTTTAAGTTAATTGGATTTAATTGTGGTTTTTTGGTTAAAAGACTTGGTTTAGTTGAACACGTATTAATAAGCTTTTTGTCTATGAATGTTTTGTTTGTTTGCTTCTCATATTATTGAGTTGATGTTATGTGATTAGATCCCTTTAAGCTCAGATCCATATTCATCGCTAGATTAATCATACATGTAGTCACCCTTACGCTGTGTTCCCGAGTTTAAAAAACGAAGGAAAAGAAGAGAAGTGGAATTAAGGAGAGAAGATAGGGAGTGGAAATGAAAATTTTAATTAATTAGGGTGTTCCCGAGTTGGAGGAAGTGAAATGAAAAGAAAAGCAAATGTTTTATGTTTAAAAATTATTTTCTTTCAAATCTCTCCAATTTGAAAGGATGAGAAATGAAGAAAATATGGCAAAATTTTCCTTTCATTTCCTTCCCTTTCTTTTCTTAAAAAAAAACTATGGAACACAATTTTTTCTTAACATCCTTCCAAATCTCTTCTTTTCCTTCGTTAAATGAAACTCGGGAACACAGCGTTAATGACTTCCCACTAGTTTTTACAGAATCAATTGTGTTTTGTCAAACCTGAAACCTAGAGAGGATTACCCTTTCTTATTATTGTTTCTAAACCCAAATCAAAGTTAACTAGCTTTCTTAATTTTCTAAAACCAGTCGAAACAAAATTCAATTAGTCATTAGCTAATTTAGTTAAATATTACAACTTTTCACTAATTCCCATTGGAGACGACCTCACTTAACTTTAGTGCTTAATTTCATTAGTTTTGACCGACCAAACTACATCGATCAAACAACCATAAAAAATCAAACTAAAAACACAAAAAGCACAGCTAGTTGGTGCACAAAGATTACACTACATGCAATGCAGATTAAAACTAAAACACAACACTAAGAAAAAAAATTAAAAAACAGATTAATGAAAGCAGCTCCACATGTCTTTACACCAACTTTCCCATGAAGACATGAAGTTGACTTCCATTTTAAGTGATGCTCGACTCAATTAAATGTCAGCAGCTTAATATCATCAACCATCTTTCAACAGGTTTTTTAATTATCCTAATGTCAATTTGTTCTTGACCCTGTTATTCAACAATATCCAGCATGTGGTATATACGACCAATAACCACGCTTTTTTTAACACTTTACTCGCAATAGATATCTCGAATCTTTCTTTGACCAAATCGACAATCAACTGTTTGCTACTTCTCAAACTGCAGTAGCAACCTGACACGAGCCAAAAACATGTTCCCCTGACTCTTCTTCCTTCAGATGTAGTAAATTATCTATATAGTTGACCTGAATGCCCCTGCACCGCATATTTCTCACAAGAGGAATTATGTCTTGAGTTAGCCTCCATTTGACCCAAACAAAATCTTTTACCTACGATTCAAAATAACTTTCCTATTTAGCTCAACTCTAAGTAATTAATACAGAAAAACATCCCAACTCCTCTATGTCCATTGCCATTCATCTTCATTAAATTTCCTTATGATGTACTTAACTCGCCAAGACCGGTTCATGCAAACATCTCCCATATTGTTTTGTCCCACCCTATCCGAGATCAAGCAACACTTTTTAATCTCTCTCTCTCTCTCTCTCTCTCTCTCGTATAGTTAAGAAAACATGTCTTTGAGATGTATAATTCAAACCCAACGGTCAAACCAAAACTCGGTTCTAACACCCATGATCTATATCATTAATCTTATGAATTGCCAATATACATGCCTGTTCCACAAAGACTTTTTATCTGTTCTCAACCTCCAAAACCATTTTAAAATCAATGCTAAATTTATAATTCTCAAATCTCCAACCCCTAACCCACCTGAATCTTTCGGCTTGACCACATTTGACTACATAACCCAATGTAATTTCCTATTTGTGTCATTACCAACCCACAAAAAATTGCTTATGCTTCTTTTGAAGACAACTAACCCCTTTCAAAACGTAAAACATAGAGAAGAAATAAAGTGGCATCCCTAAAGCCGATTTGACTAGAGTCCACTTTCCACAAAAGAAAACATGATAACGGATCGCCTTGTCAAACCCTCCATTTGGAAATCGAATTTTTTATTTGGTAAAGAGATGTGGTCCTTGACCCAGCGGGCCAATGTGAAACCCATATCTAAACCAAACAACAGGCTAGCCATGACAAACCACCCGGGGATGTCACCCGCCACGTGGTAGTATGCCAGCACAGAGGAGACAAATAGTACAAGAAGAAGATGACGTGCAGCCAATCACGGTTTGTGGATGGTCATACCATGTGATATCCACTAGCGGTTATTGCAGAGGAGACAGGAGGTATAAGTGACAGCGACATTTGGCCAGTCACATGCCACAAATTCATATCCCCTTAAACCTCCACTAACAGTTGGCACAAACAAGACAACAAGTATGTCCAAAAAGTGATGTCTTGCTAATCAGAGCCCGCGGACATACTCCTACCTTTGCGAACACTAACCGTTAGAGCAGAGGTGGCCAAATGGATATTCCTTATAGCGACGTCTCGACCAATCTTTCTCCAATCTTCTGGCTATAAATAAAATACTCCTTCGAGGTGAGATCATTCTATTCTCCCTACTCTTGCCCTCACTAGACTTGTTCTCTTTCAAGAACAATACTTATTCTCATGTCGGGGTGGTTACAAGACCCCCCTTCCCCTCCGCCGCCCTCCTTCTCGTAACGAATCTCAAAGTGTTGTTAGTTTTGCATGTTGATTTCTTAAAGGTATAGAGCTTGAGAAGATCGGATTAGTCTCCACAGTTGAGCACTCAGATTAGACTTGTGTTTCTTCTATTGGTTATCCGTTTACCAAGATTGATGCTTGTCCTGACTTTAAACAACTTGATATCCATTTCTCCATACCAGACAAAATCCCATTTACTGCATTATCCTATCCATGTACTCTAGTGCATATCTCTTTCGGTTAAGCTATAGTAAGTGTGGGTATCATATCGGTATGGTAACGAATCAAAGCCATACCAAGCGAATGTTTGTTGCAACACGCAGGACGTCCCAATATTATATACTAAAAGGTGTTTTGCTTCAAATTTAACATTTTAGAATTTTGATTTTTTTGGGTAAAACACAAACATATTTCTTCATTTCATGACTGTCAAATTTAACGTTTTAGAATTTTGAATTTTGAATTAAACCTAAAGTAATTTAATTAAAATTCAAGTATTAGATAGCATATGGTTAACAGAACAGAAATACTATTGGAGAAACCAGTCTCAAGGCTTGTAAGTTGTAAATTACACTCACGATATAAAGTTTGTTCATTAGTGCATAAAGGTGAGAGAGTTTAGAGGATGCTGAATTGCTTGTAGATGGTGTGGAGACTTTTATATAGTTTTTTTGTTAAACTCTATGAAGTGGTTTAACTAAAAAGTGAAAAGGTTGTCATGTCACTTCTAGGGCTCTCACTCATTTATCCTCAAAAGTGTAAAAGTGTGTAACTGTTTCCCTAAAACAACTTAAATCTAAAAAAAATGATGGCATTATGGCTTGGTGATTGGCTAAAAAATGTTTCAGACTTGTCTCACCTAACGCATCCACTCGTGGAACCCGGATAACGCCCCTACAGGGCGGTGTATAACACCCACAAGTAGGTACTGTCCCACTACGCATAGTCTTAAGGCATCCCGATGGTTTGCCCCACTAATGCGCTCACGTAACCATGTCCTGGGTTGTTCATATTGGAAAATAAAAGAATTGCAAACATATATTTTATAACAAGAAAATGACTTTCATTCACAAGTTGACAAGAGAAAAATAGTTCGCGACAATACAATCATGTTCCAGTCTCAAATTCCTAAAATAAAGAAAGTGATGTTTAATAAAAATCTTTTTAATCGTGACCCAACCAAATTTTACACCTAATTTTCTTTTAGTATATATAATTGTCTTTGTTTTTCGAATTGTCACCATAATTAAGTTGATATTTCCTAATCTTTGTTTTTCGAACATATTCAAAATTCCATTAGCTGAAATGGCGTGGCAGCAAGAAGGTGAGCACCCACAAACCAAACAAGGAGCACTAATTAAGTTCTTTATACTCCACACAATAAGTGCACGCGTTAAGTGTTCTATCTTTCATGTTGAGAATTTGAGATCAATAAGATTACACGGAGTTATTTTCTCTATCACCAAGTACATGAACACGTTAAGTTTGTTTAAGGATTGACAAGATTACAAGGAAACTCTATGTTGTTTCTCTACCAAACAATAATCGCACGCCATAAGTGTGTTACCATTTGATGAATGATTCTGAGAGATTTTGTGGGTACCCTTGTCACTCATATCATATGTTTAAGCCTTTTGTTCCACAATTAGTCTTAATTATCCGCCAAAGAATAAAATCATCCAACATGTTTTCGTTATATCATAAAAGAAAATACAATTATGGATTATCAGTGTTATGATACATACCATAAATTGAAGTGCTTCTAAATTAATGTTCTTAATTAATGTTATCGACGAAGCCATGTATCTCCATCAATGTATGCAATACTCATGTAAGGAGTTGCAGCCGCTACGCTTAACTTTTTTGCGTACTTCACCCTCTTTTTAAAACTTGCTCCAGGACCTGAGCATGCGTGTTCTCCAAAGATTACTGTCCTAAAACACATTGACGCATTAGACGCAAGATGTTAATAACATTGATTAACATGTGATATCTTTTGATTGCTAATATCATGAATTTATATCTTTTTTCATAATGTTGCATGCACAAGTCACAGAATCATGCATCACAAAGAAACAACAAATTAGTCTTACCCATCTCTAGAGGGGTCTTCCCAGTCATCCCAACCTGCTGGTGTGATAATAGCAGGCATGAAAGTTCTTATGTAAACAATAGTTGAATATACACCCCAAGCCCTCCCAAGAGAGATATTACCCTTTCCTTGAATGGTACAATCTACGAATGAAAACCCGGTTTTTTGGGACAATGAAGCCCGCTGATGGGCTGCTATCGCTCCATTGATCCCTACGCCACTTGCCACAGAGTTCAGTATACAATGCTAAAAACGAATTTTGAGAAAAATTATTAAAAGGCCTCTAATTTTGTTCATCTTCACTACAACAAATATACGATTTGTACACTCTTTTATAGTATAAAGATATATGCCATTTGGTTTAAAAAAAAATAGAACCACTACTAGAAACAAACTTTCACAAAAGGAATAGATATGCAATTTTTTTTTTGGCAAAATATGGGAGATGGCATGATGAATTTGGTTTTTGGAGGAATAACACATTTTGAAAAATGGGTATCCCATTTGTACCACCAGCGGATTCTGACTTTGGAAGACGAATTCCGTTTGTACTACCAACGGATTTGCTCAAACACCTGACTTTGGAAGACGAAACTAACAATTTTTGAGAAATCCGTTGGTAGCTAGTAGAAGTGGAATTCATCTTCCAAAGTCAGAATAATACAAGTGTAATACCTATTTTCAAAATGTTTTTGTTCCTCCTCCACAAACCAAATTCGTCATGTCATCTCCCATATTTTGCCAAAAAAATTCGATCATTCTCTCATTAGATAGATAGTTTGTTATTGTATGAACATATTTTGTATATTATGGCAGTTTTTACTGAAATGAAATATATGTTGATTTGTACAAGTGTTACTTTGATCTATAGGTAATCATTTTTTTTATTAAAAGTATTTGTCAGTGAAAATCTGTCATTGGTCACGTAGATCAAATAATGTGTGATGAAGAAATTAAATGCAACTACCTTATAGAGTGATCTAGCATTTCCAAAGATAAAGTCTACTGATCCTTGAATGATACAATCTTTGAAATAATGTCTTCCTAATGAATCAAAAAGTGTATCTTGAAACCCATAAAACCCACACCTATAGAAAGCTGCTTTATCACCGTCGATTCTGAATGCAAGGGCTTGTGCTCCTTCTGTGCGGCCTTTCTTTGGACGAGGAGCTGAGTTCTTTATCATCCCAGAACAAAACAAGCATATAGTCGTAGGTATTAAGCATAACAAAATTGTCGTTTCGCACTTCATAACAATGATTTACTTGTGTTATAATTAAGTTACCTTAAAGCTGATGTCATAAGCAATGAAGTTTGGAGCGTAAACAGCAACGACGTAGCTGTAGACAGTACCATTAGATGTAGCCGCGGTGTCATTCCAGACAATGAATGTATTATTTTTACCCATGCCTTGAATGATCAAATTGGATTTGGTTTTTTTCACAGTTACTTTCTCCCTGCCAAAAGGATTAAATGTTATTGGATTAATTTTACACACTTTTTTTACCATAATGACTCGTTACAAGAAGACTCATAAGACCCCGTCAATACCCTGCAAACCAAAGGGGATCAGGTAAATCATAGGTGTTGGGCAGGTGGCCTTCAAGAGATTATGGTACAAAACCAATGGAAGCAAGATTCAAACCTGAGACTTTGAATCAAGTGCTTACTTCTCAACCACCCTTGAAGGTTAATATTACGCATTTTAAGCACAAATTATGACTCATAAGGTCTACAGCAGCGAACTATACTTTTTAGTTGGGATTGCCGTAAGGTACTTTTCTGGCCGATTATAAAGAAGAGGGTCCAAATCAACTCATATATCGGAAAAACTGAGAGCTTAATTGTAATATATATATATATATATATATCCGAAAAAATCTAGTAAGTGGGGATCAGGCCCTTTGGACCCCCTTGGTTTTACCCTGCACAACTGAGCAAAAATGTATTCTACCTGTATAGGCCTGCATCCACTATGATAAGTGTTGGTTTTAATGCATTATCAGGAACAGCATCAACTGCCTTTTGAAGCTTGTTGAAGTTGCCGCAACCCTTTTTATCGACAGTTAAAGTAAGTGCCACTCCGTATTTTTCTATGAGTGGAGATTTCCACTTTGTTTCATCGCATGGACGCATCTTGTAAAGACTTCCGAAAAGTTGGTTTACGAAAGAGAAGAACTCATGAATTGATCCACTTTGATCAAAAACACTTTTGATAGAAATGATTTTAAATAGTCGTAAAGAGATAGGAGTACTTATGATTGAATTTTTGGTGTAGATGGAAAGGAGAGCAAGTGTTGTGACAGATAGCAAAAACAATCTGCTTCTAGTGTTCATGTTTTTGTATCAAAGGATTGTAATTAAGAATTGTTACGGGGTGGATTGTTATATATATAAATAACAATCAAAAAGCTTCTTTTTAGGGGAAGCTAACCGTGCGACCTCCAAACTATTATGATGTATCTCTCTTTGTGCGTTTAAATGAGTATGTTTTAGTGATGGTTATTACAAAAACAACATGCCCTCAAATAGCAAACTAAAGTGTTTTTTTTTTTTGCCATGAGATATGCAAAGAAAATGGGTGTTATGCGACAATTAATGTATAAATTAAATCAGTGTCAACAAACTGCCCAATTGGATGAGTGGGGATGATACATTGGTGGAAACCTATATCACATGACTTTAAGTCTCATGGTAAGAAGTTATGATATGAGAGCAAAAGTAGATGAATAATTGTGTTGGAATGATCTTTTGCTGATATTAATAAAAAGATACAACACATCAGAAAAACAATATTGCTTTCATTATTTTTATTACCCTTAACTGTCACCGTTCAAAAAGTTAGTTCTTATATAAATATATATAAAAGGGTGGGTTAGTTTGGTTACAAAAATAGAACACCTCAACACCCAAATAGGCTTACAATTCCATTATTAACTGTTTACTAAGCCTGCTTCTTCCTCATGGGGGTTATATTGGTAATCCTTTTTCTTTAGGTAGATGTGCTCGGCATGACAAGTTCATCATATTAATGGATCACTACCAAAAATATTGATAACTTGTACACCATTTTTTCCTTCACTTCTTAACATATAATAAATCTTTGCATATATAATCGTATAAATTAGATAAAGTCATAAGACTTGATCATGCCCAAATAATTGAAGAAAAGAAAAATATCATGTGTGGCACGTGTTCTGAAAGATATAGAGGTCAGTCGCAAGTCCATCACGTGAGAGGTAAATCAAGCTGATTAGGCTAGTCAAGCATCCCCTATGTCTAACGAAATATTTTTCACAGTATATAAGCTTCCACTTGTCACGGACCGCCCTGATATCTAGGATACAACCAACTAGCATATTAAGCTTGGGTAATCAAATTTAAAACGAAACAATAAACACAACTTAAATAGACATAACAGATGTCTAGAGGAATCTCTCCAATCATTCCAACCATCAAAAGAAACAACTTCAAACATATAAGTTTTGAGAACACCACGGTTGCATATGCACCCCAAGCCCTTCCAAGCTAGCCACACCCTACCACAAATGAAAACCATGTTTTCCCATCCGCTGAGCTCCTCCCATGCGCTGTTATTGCTCCACTAACACCACCACCACCACTCGAGACATCACTCGCTATCTAGTGCAGTACAGAATCCTGAAAGAAAACGAGTCGAGTTAGAGAATACCGTACTTACATATATAAGAAAACATGTAAGCACTTTGGTGCAAAAGCATTACAAAAAAAAAGATAAAAAAATAAGTTAAAGAATGATTAATTACCTCATAGAGTGATCTACCATTTCCAAAATTAAATCTATCGATCCTTCAACGAAACATTCTTTGAAATAATGTCACCTCGATCATCATGTAGAGTGTCCTAACCATAAAACGTTGCTTGATCGCCAACGATTCTCAGTGCCAATGCATGTGCCCCCACTACACCTTTGGCCAATGGAGGAGTTGTGTTCTTCGCCATTGATCGATAAACAAAACAAAGCAAGCAAGATATTAGATTATCATATATGCTATATTAATTAAAACTTGTTACATAGATAAGATTTATTATAATTATCTTTATCTTAATAAGGAGTTATAATTAGATTACGGTTCTTTGTAATTATTCTCATTATATTCCTACAAAAAGTTGATCAGTAATTCCAAAAATGTTATAGGCTTTAATTTCTCCACACAAGAATGTCAACTTTAAAAGAAAAAGAATATTTTGGATATGAATAAACAACTTTTGTCTAATTTCTGTCTTAGGTAACAATAATTTTGATTTATAAAACCTTCAGACAAACCTCAGATTTATAATATAGTTCAAGTTTTTTATGAGTGAAAACAAAGATTGTCACCTTAAATGGATATCAAATCTAAGTTATAACTTACCCTTTTATGCAATAACCAATAAATTACCCTTTTATGCAATAACCAATAAAGACTTATATACAGAAGTTGATGTTATAAGCAATGAAGTTTTGAGCAAAAAACGGAAATCGTGGCGTTGTATATTGTGCCTATAGTAGAATTTGCAATGTCGTTCCATGAGATTTTGGTGTTGAGAAAACCCTGGCCTCGTTCCATGAGATTTTGGTGTTGAGAAAACCCTGGCCTTGAATTGTTGGAGGTTAAAGTCAATATGTAATTTTAAGTGATAATATGCAAAGTCAAGAAAAGTCAATCAGAGTTACAAGTTTAGAAGCTATTTCTTATGTGCTCATAAGTTCAGGGGCTAAATGTGACAAGTCTGAAACTTTTAAGCTGATGGCGGTCATTAACGGTTTTTAACAGCTTTTTGTGTATAAAAGGGGAATTAGGGTTCAATTGTGATTATCCTCAAATCACAATAATCTTTGTTATTCATTCCAATTCATTTCTGTATTACTCCTCTGGTTGAAGTTTAATAATAATAATCATTCAATTGTGTTCTTGATTTGTTTGTTTTCTGGTGTATTTTACTACAATTGGTATCAGAGCCAGGTTGGCTCGATTCAGAAAACAGAGACGATCAAGATGGTCTCTACGAAGTTCGAATTAGAGAAATTCGATGGCAAGAACGACTTCAGTCTTTGGAGATTAAAGATGAGAGCATTATTAGTCCATAATGGTGTTGTTGATGCTCTCAGGGGTGAAGCCAATCTTCCTGTAGGTTTGACTGAGAAAGAGAGGAAGGAGATGATGGAAAAGGCTCATAGTGCTATAATCTTGAGCCTAGGAGATAGACTGTTGAGAGAGGTTTCTAAAGAAGTGACTGCTGCTGGTGTATGGACGAAGTTGGAGACTCTATACATGACAAAATATCTTGTTAATCGTCTGTATCTGAAAAAGAAGTTGTATAATTTTCAGATGGGTCCTGGCAAGACCATGGAAGAACATACAAACGAATATAACAAGTTGGTTCTTGATCTTGAGAACATAGAAGTGATCTTGGATGAAGAAGACAAGGTAATTTTGTTTTTGGCTTCTCTGCCATAGAGTTATGAAAACTTTGTGGATACATTGATGTATGCTAGGGAGACTTTGTCTATGGATGAAGTTCTGGCTGCATTGAATTCAAGGGAGTTGAAAAAGAGGTCTGATTCTAAAGAAGAAGGTAGAGAAGGTTTGTTTGTAAGGGGAAGGCCAGAACATAGGTCTGAAAGATCAAACAATGGAAAATTCTCAAAAGGTTCTAATTCAAGGTCAAAGTCTAGGTTCAAGAGGAAGTGTTTTGTCTGTAATTCAGATAAACACTTGAAGAGGGATTGTCCAGAATGGAAAAAGAAAATGAATGAGTCCAGTGGAGGTTCAAGAACTCATCAGAATAACAACACTCAAGATGATGTTTCTGATGGATATGATAGTGCTGATGTTCTATGTGTTACCATCATGGACATTATTGAACAGTGGGTAATGGACTCAGGTGGTTCTTTCCATATGACACCTGTTAAGTCATTCTTTAAGAAATTGACACTTGGAGAATATGGTTTTGTGAAACTTGGTGATGACAGGCCATGCAAGGTTGCAGGAATTGGAACAGTGTCATTCAAGTTAAAGAATAGTACCATTGTTGATCTCCACAATGTCAGGTATATTCTTAGTCTGAAAAGGAGTTTATTGTCACTAGGAACATTTGAAAGAGAAGGTTATCATGTGAGTCTTAAAGATGGTAAGGCTAGGGTGATAAAGGGGTCATTAGTGATATTATCAGGAACAAGAAAAGATAACAATGTGTATGTTCTTGATGGTAGTGTAGTTAATGATGGAGAAGCTTCCTTAACTGTAACTGATAAAGAAAGTGAAATGGCTAACATATGGCATAAAAGTTTAGGCCATATTAGTAGTCAAGGATTAGAGGAATTAAAGAAACAAAATGTTTTGAAAGATATTAGTAGTTGTAAGATTGCTTTCTGTGAAACATGTATCTTAGGCAAACACAAGAAGGTCAAGTTTGGGACAGGTAAACATGTCACCAAGGGGATACTTGACTATGTTCATTCTGACTTGTGGGGCCCTGCCAGGGTAGAATCATTAGGTGGGGCTAGATACTTTATGTCTGTTATTGATGATTATTCCAGGAGGGTTTGGGTGTTTATTATTAAACATAAAAATGAAGCCTTTCATAGGTTCAAGAAGTGGAAGGTTTTAGTTGAAAACCAAACAGGTAGGAAAATCAAAAAGTTAAGAACAGACAATGGTTTGGAGTATTGTAACAAGGAATTTGATCAGTTCTGCAGTGAATGTGGAATAGCCAGGCATTTAACAATACATGGTACTCCACAGCAGAATGGATTAGCAGAGAGAATGAATAGAACACTCTTAGAAAAGTTAAGGTGTATGAGGTTGAGTTCAGGAATGCCTAAGATGTTTTGGGCAGAGATTGTTACCACAGCTGCCTACATAGTTAATATGTCCCCTTCAAGGGTAATAGGTATGAAAACTCCTATGGATGTTTGGACAGGAGTAAAACCTGAGTATGAAGACTTATAAGTTTTTGGTTGTCTGATGTATGCACATGTGAGTCAGAATAAACTTGACTCAAGAGCTATTAAGTGTGTGAAGTTGGGGTATCAAGAAGGTGTTAAAGGGTACAGGTTGTGGAAAATGGAAGGTGATGGGCCCATAATCATTAAAAGTAGAAATGTGAGAGTCAGGGAAGATGTTTTGTATAAAGATCTTATTAAAGGTAATATACCTGGTATGATCAGTACTAAGCAGGATGAAGATGCTGGTGTACAAATTGAGGTGGAGTCCCTGAGTGAAGATGAGAATTTTCAGTCTACTAATAATGATAATAATCCAGGAGCTAGTAGTTCACAACAAACTCCTGGATATAGCTTGGCTAGGGAAAGACCAAGGAGAACAATTGTTAAGCCACCAAGGCTAAGAGATGATTGTAACAGTGTCTCTTTGACAGCTGTGGCATTTGTAGCAGCTGAAGAAGAATGTGTTAATGAACCATTAACATATGAAGAAGCAATTAATTCTGAACAGAAAGAAAGGTGGGGTCAAGCTATGAAGGAAGAGATGGATTCTCTGTTAAAAAATGGTACTTGGGAAATTGTTGATAAACCTAAGGACCAGAAGCTAGTCTCCTGCAAATGGATCTATAAACTGAAAGAAGGAATTCTAGGGGTGGAGAAACCATGGTTTAAGGCAAGGTTGGTTGCCAAAGGGTTTACTCAAAGGGCAGGAATTGATTATACAGAGATATTCTCACCTGTAGTGAAACATACCTCAATAAGGGTAATATTGTCAATTGTTGCAGCTCATGATATGGAGTTACAACAGTTAGATGTAAAAACTGTTTTTTTACATGGTTACCTAGATGAACAGATTTATATGAAGCAGCCTTTGGGTTTTGAACAAGAAGGTGGTGAAGATAAGGTCTGTTTGTTGAAAAAATCATTGTATGGGTTGAAACAGTCCTCAAGACAATGGTATAGAAGGTTTGATGATTACATGGTTACTCATGGATTCAAAAGAAGTGCATATGATTCCTGTGTGTACTTCAGTGTAACAACCCGACCCGGTGGGGGCTGGTCGAAATGACAGATTGGTAACAGACTTGCACAACGGAAGCAACGATAACTAATATTTAAGTATAAAATACAAATTCTAATCCAAATATAAATACATAACTCAATTTAAAAGTCTTCTAGCTATGCAGGGACGAGTCGCGGCGGCCGTCGAAGCAGTTGATAAAGTGTGTTCCGCTAGTCGATCCATATCCCAATCCATGCTTAGCTCTAAATGCCCTAAACCGCTATACTTGCAGCTTGAATCTTCTACCGTAACCATCTCTAATCAACACAAGCAAGTATATACCTCGTCTTCATGTTTATCCCAAAGTAGTACCTGAACACATGCTTAAAAGAGTTCGGTCAGCAATTATGCTGGTGAGTCCGTGTAAGTAGTTAAATAAATCTAAAACAGTTTAACAGTTCGAAAACAAGTTTACATAGTTCAAACACACAGTGATGTACAAGTCACACCTCAATCCTAACCGAATCCATCTACTCCCTTTATGGATTCCCTACGGCATAACATATGCCGCAACGGTCCGCAGACCTCAGTGGAGGGTTTTCCGGGCTTCCGGATCCACTGTGCGTGGGGGATTCCCCAAGTAGTACTACCCATACATTAAGTGGCCCAACTCCCTTGGGTTAATGAGTGTGCATCTGGTTTTGGGAGCCCTTGTCACATCAAGTAAGTTTATATACAAAACAGTTTACACGTACAAGCATATGTTCACCCCAAAACGTTTAAAACAGAAAAAAGGGGAAGTACACGAACTCACCTTTGGTTGCATAATTATAACTATGATAACACGAGAAGTCTGGTATCGTGCACGGGTATTCTCCTCACTCAAATCCTATGACAACAATATTGTTAGTGTTTGGCTGCGCTTATAGTTGTTATGCGTGGAGACGAGCTTGACCGTATGGTTCCTATATTATACCTTTTTAATATTACATAAACAATAGGGTAACTTATATAATACTAAGTTGTCATTCTGATCCAATTTCATATCTAAATTCCAAGTCCAAGTCTTAGATACCGATGTCCAAGATGTTAAGGTTATATTGGTTCTTATACATATGTTCATACTTTACATTTTAACATGTGATGTTTATAATGATGTCCAATGCTTACATTCTATATAGCAATTCTTGATCCTAAGTCCCAATACTAATGTTATCGTCCATTCCAATATGTTTGGTTATATTCTACTTAATATTTATGTACATGGGTTTGTATTGTGTTCGAGTATTAATAATCCCTACTGTCCAAGTTTCAAGTGCAAAATCCCAAGTCTTAGAGTCCAAAGTCCAATCTTTATAAGTTAGTGTCCGTTTGTCAAGTTCGTCAAGTTCCACGCAAAGGTTTATAGATTTGTATGATATTAACATAAGGTTTTACAATTATCAAGTCGTTAGTTCTGGTTGTACCTCATATTCAGCTTACTGGTCAAGGGGTCCAAAGTTGACTTTAGTTGACCAAGACCTCCATCAAAACCTGTGACCCATTGTAGCTCTTTACCAACCATCAACAACAATGACTAACCATTATCATCTTCTGCTATCCCCAAGATTTTATCTACTCTTCAAACGATACTCAACTCAAAAACCCAGACAACCACCAACGTGACCATCAGTATCGCCGCTTATCACCACCATCTATCATCCATCATCGAACCCCACCCAAACCATCTCTGTAATGCTCTAATTAACAACAACCCGAAGTGAATTCAAGAAAGATTATCAGGACTAACCATTCTAATCGAAGGCTTACCTTAACTCTAGCCATCATCCACCTTAACCTACCTAGTCGGAACCCTAGCAACCGCCTTCGCCGCCGTCGTGTCTTCTTCCTCCTCTGTGTCCATCTCTCTCTCTCTCTCTCTCTCTCTCTCATCTGTTCTCTCTCTCTCTCTGTTTCCCTTTTCTTTCTCACCGATGTATAGCATGCGTATGGGTATTGGTTCATCAGGGAAGGAGGGGAAAGGATTTGGGTTGACTCACCGGAACCCTTGGCCGGAGCTCCGCCGGGTGAAGTGGCAGGAGTCTCTCTCTCTCATCTAACGGATCTGTGTAAATGGGTGTGGGATGGTTTCGGTAGGTGGAAGAGGGTGGTTGCGTGTCAGGTGACTCTGATCGGAGCTCTGCCGCCGAGGGCGGTGGCCGGAACTCCTTTCTCCGGTTCCTCTCTCTCTATACATATATGTGTGTTATGTGTTTAGTCCAAGCAGGCAATTGAGAAGTGGGTTTGGGTTTTTATAATGGGTTGGTTCAAATGGTTTTAACAAAACCATTTGAGGTTTTATAAATGAGGTGTCACAAGAAGGAGAGGACACGTGTCCCCTTCTTGTGACTAATCACTCGGGTATCGGGTGGGTTCGTTATCGGGTATCGGTTTGATTTCGTAACGCACACTTTCGAATAATAATATACTTTTATAATTATTCGGGTTTCGTATTTGTATTATATATTCTTTATGTTTATTATTATCTAGTTCATCGTTGTTTTATATTTAGTCGCGAAAAATTTTGGGTCCTAGGTCCGGGTTGTTACATTCAGGGAATACAAACCTGGTGAATTCAGTTATTTGCTATTATATGTTGATGATATGTTGGTGGCAAGTAAGGACAAAGATAAAATAGAAGATATCAAACAGTTGTTAAATTCTGAGTTTGATATGAAAGACCTGGGTGAAGCTAGAAAGATACTAGGAATGGAGATTCAAAGGGACAGGGGTTTAAGACTGATTAAGTTGCATAAAAGATCTTATGTTTAGAAGATGTTGAAGAATTATGCAATGGAGAATTGCAAGCCTGTTACAGTTCCCTTAGCAGGTCATTTCAAGCTATCTTTACAAGATGCTCCAAGTTCAGAAAAGGAGCAGAAGTATATGGAAAATGTTCCATATGCAAATTTGGTTGGAAGCCTGATGTACCTCATGGTCTGTACAAGACAAGATTTGGGATATGTTGTGAGCCTTGTTAGTAGGTATTTAGCTAATCCTGGAAAGAAACATTGGGAGGCTGCCAAGTGGATTTTAAGGTTCTTAAAAGGAACACAAGATTGGGGGTTAAGCTTTGGTGTAGTTGATAAGGTTGATGTCAAAGTTGAAGGCTTTGTAGATTCAGATTATGCAAAGGACTTAGACAAGGGCAGATCAATTACAGGACATGTTTTTAAGGTACTGGGAAATGTAGTAAGCTGGAAAGCCCAATTACAGCATGTTGTTGCTTTGTCCAGTACAGAAGCAGAGTACATTGCATTAACTGAGGCTGTCAAGGAAGCAGTGTGGTTAAAAGGTCTGGTGTCTGATCTTGGCATTGATTCTGTTGAAGCTCAGGTTCATTGTGATAATCAAGGTGCAGTTCAATTGGCAAAGAATAATGTGTTTCATGAGAGGACCAAACACATTAAGGTCAAACTGCATTTCATAAGGGATATTGTGAATGCTAAAGAGGTGATAGTTTTGGACATTGATACAAGCAAGAACCTTGCTGATATGATGACCAAATCTCTACCTGGAACCAAGTTCAAATTCTGTTGTGAAGGCTGTGGCATTGGTTAAAGTCTTTGATTGACTTTAAAGGTGGAGATTGTTGGAGGTTAAAGTCGATATGCAATTTTAAGTGATAATATGCAAAGTCAACAAAAGTCAATCATAGTTACAAGTTTAGAAGCTGTTTCTTATGTGCTCATAAGTTCAGGGGCTAAATGTGACAAGTCTGAAACTTTTAAGCTGATGGCGGTCATTAACGGTTTTTAACAGCTTTTTGTCTATAAAAGGGGAATTAGGGTTCAATTGTGATTATCCTCAAATCACAATAATCTTTGTTATTCATTCCAATTCATTTCTGTATTACTCCTCTTGTTGAAGTTCAATAATAATAATCATTCAATTGTGTTCTGGATTTGTTTGTTTTCTGGTGTATTTTACTACATGAATTATCAAGTTGGTATTACTCTGATTTACCAACACTTTCTCCCTGTCACAACAGTAAATTTCTTTTTTTGAATTTTACATGCCTTGAACATTAGTTATTAAAACAAATTATAATGTGATATGTACACATTTTTTCTATATGACTTATAAAATGTATCTTTTTTATAATAGTTATTCACTTTATAGAAGATTAGAATGTATAAAAGTATTTACACTTAAAGATTGTATATTAGGAAGGCTTGCCTCAATCAAGTATGATAAGAGTTGTACTAAGGCTAGAATTAGGAACATCAATTACATGTTGCGAAGTGGTGAAGTTCCCACAACCCTTTTGATTAATTGTCAAAACAGGTTGGACCCCATCTTCGAATATGAGCCGAGAGTTCTTCACAAGTGACCTTTCGCCACCTATGGTGGTGGTGGTGGTGGCGGTGGAGGCCCGTAATTTAGCTCATGAATGGGAACAAGTCATAAATTCCACTTTGCTTAATAACCCTGTTGATAAAAGTGACTTCAAAACAAGGTAAAGAAGGACAAATTGTGAATTTACATGCCATGCATGTGTCACATTTAAGATTTACAAGTTCTACTTGGGTCGCAACTACAAATTACATGCTATACTTGTGTTACATTTACAACTTGTGTTTTATGTTCGTATTGCATTGTTTTAAATTTTTTTGTCAAACCAGGACAAAACACCCCAACGTAAGGTAAATTGATCACTATGATCCGAAACGTAATCGTGAATTTACAAGTATATTGAGGTGAGTGAAATTCTATTAGGGTAGTTGTGATATGTGTCCGGTAAATTTTCGAAGTACCAAAAGTGTGGTGTGTTAGTTGTGGTAAACCCGATATAAACACTAATTGTGCATCCAGTGGCGGATCTAGAAATGAATTTCAGTAGTAACGTTTTTCATTTTTTTCATTTTAGTAGCAACGTTTTCCAAATTTCGTAAAAAAAAAACAAATTTTCCACTAATTTTCCACTACGCGCGCGAAGTTAAGCAGCAACGGACGCGGCACCTAGTTATACACTAGGTTCCCCCCTAGGTGCATCGAACGTGGAACAGAAGGTGGACCACAAGAACTAGCCCGAGTCAACATGGAAATCCATAGAAAATTCTATCGAATGTCATAGACTAGAATCCTTAACAATCTAGAATAAAGGTAGCACCTTTAGAATTTAGACTATGCTAGATCTTACGCAAATTCTAAAACAACATCCCATCACCATTCCATGTCCAAAAGATGCATCCCATTTTTGGAAATCTAAACCACACATTTACATTTATTTTCATTAAATCCTCTCTCACCTCTCATTATTCCACTTTGGGTACAGACATAAATTCCATGTGTGTGTAGTCATTCAACTATTATTTAAAATTCTATTTAAAAACAGTCTTCCCATTACTCAAAATTCTGGTACTCTTAAAACTCAGTAACACAAACCGTAACTCCTACATTTCAACTTTTTCTAGTATTCATAATCTTATTCAACAGTTATCCCTAATAGAATTTCGTGACGAAATTCCCAAAGGGGGAGGGGAGTGGAGATTGCAACATACAAGAATTTTCACGTATTTTTATTTCCCATTGTAATTGCAACCTTACATTGTATTCTCAATTATTGTGATATGTTTAAGAATGTTAAACTTTCATTTAATCACAAACATAATCTATTTTAAAAATAAAATAAATAACAAATTATTTAATTTAAATTTTCTAAAATTTATAAAAATACATTATTAAAAAAGCATCATTTTTTTTTCTTTTGGAAATACAAATCTATGTATTCTTGATTTTAAATAATAAAATTATTATTTACCATTTTAAATAAACTTCAAGATTTATAAAAAAATATAAATTTTGGAAGTTTACAAGGAACACTAAGTTCTTTATCCGCCACACAATAAGTGCACGCGTCAATTGCATTATCTTTCATCTCGGGATCAATAAGATTACACGGAGTTGCTTTCTCTACCCAGAAAAAAATGCACACATTAAGTGTGTTTAAGGATTGACAAGATTACAAGGACACTATTGTTGTTTCTCAGCCTAACAAACAATAACAACATGCCATAAGTGTGTTATAATTAGTGTTTACCATTCTCAAGTACCCAATGAGTGATTTTGAGAGATTTTGTTACTACCTTTGTCATTCGTATCATATGTTTAGGCCTTTTGTGCCACAATTAGTCCTCATCAGCCAAAGAATTAAATCATATATCCCACACGTTTTCGCTATATTATAAAAGAAAATACAGTAACAGATGTTATAATGCATGCCATAAATTGAATTTGTGTTTCTAAATTAATTAAATGGTCTTGATGTTATGGATAAAGCCATGTATCTCCATCAATGTACTTTTTAGTCATGAAAGGAGTTGCATCTGCCACACTTAACTGTTTTGCGTACTTTACCCTATTTGTAAAATCTGCTCCAGGACCCAAACATGCGTGTTCTCCAAAGATTACTTTACTGAAAACACATCAAATAAACATTAGACTCAAGATGTTAATAACATTGATATCATGATTTGATATCTTTCTCATAATGTTGAATGCACAAGTCACAAAATAATGCATCACAAAGAAACAGCAAAATAGCCTTACTCATCTCTAGAGGGGTCTTCCCAGTCATCCCAACCTCCTGGTGTGATAATAGCAGGCATGAAAGTTTTTATGTAAACAGTAGTTGAATATACACCCCAAGCCCTCCCAAGAGAGATATTGCCCTGTCCTTTAATAATACAATTTACGAAGGAAAACCCGGTATTTTCAGACAATGAAGCACGCTGATGGGCTGCTATCGCTCCGTTGATCCCTACGCCACTTGCCACAGAGTTCAGTATACAATTCTAAAAACGAATTTTGAGAAAAATGGTTAAAATCCCTTTAATTGTGTTCATGGCACATAGTGGCTTGAGAGCTACTCGGTTTTAAAAAACAAATAGAACCGCTACTAGAAACTAGGGGTGTAATTAAATGACACGTAGTGGCTCGAGAGCTACTCGGGGTCAGCCTGGTAAAAAAAACTTGAACAAGCCCGAGCCTGAGTTCGAGCCTGAAATATGACTCGTTTAGTTATCGAGCCCGAGCTCAAGCCTTATATACAAAGTTCGTTTAGGCTCACGAGCCCAAACAAATGTTATATCATTTATTTTATGTATGCGTTTGTTCTTGGAACATGTTCAATTTTAAGTAATAATATCATTTTGTCCTTGGAACATGTTCAATTTTAAGTAATACTCTAATATCATTTATTTATGTATGCGATTTTGTCCTTGGAATATGACAAAAACCCAACTACCTCATAGAGTGATCTAGCATTTCCAAAGATAAAGTCTACTGATCCTTGAATGATACAATCTTTGAAATAATGTCTTCCTAATGAATCAAAAAGAGTATCTTGATATCCATAAAACCCACAACTATAGAAAGCTGCTTTATCACCGTCGATTCTGAATGCAACCGCTTGTCCTCCTTCTGAGCCTGGACTTGGAATAGGAGCTACGTTCTATATCATCCCAGAACAAAACAAGCATATAGTCTTAGGTATTAAGCATAACAAAATTGTCGTTTCGCACTTCATAACAATGATTTACTTGCATTATAATTAAGTTACCTTAAAGCTGATGTCATGAGCAATGAAGTTTGGAGCGAAAACACCAACGACGTAGCTATAGACAGTGCCATTAGATGTACTCGCGGTGTCGTTCCAGACAATGAATGTATTTGTTTTACCCATGCCTTGAATTATCAATTTAGATTTGGTTTTTTTCACATTTACCTTCTCCCTGCCAAAACGATTAAATGGATTAATTTTACATATTTTTTTTTACCATAACTAGTCGTTACCAAAAGACTCACAAGACCCGTCAATACCCTGCTAATCAAAGGGGATTTGGTAAATCGTAGGTGTTGAGCGGTGGCCTTCAAGAGATTATAGTACAAAGCCAATGGAAGCAAGATTCGAACATGAGACTTTGCATTAGGTGTTTACTTCTCAACCACTCTTCATTGTTAATTTCATGCATTTTAAGCACAAATTATGACGCATAACGTTTAAAGTAGCAAACTATAACTTTTTAGTTGAGGTCGCCGTAAGGTATTTTTCTGTCCGTTTATAACTAAGAGGGTCGAACTCAATGCAAATATCAGAAAAACTCAGAGCTTAATTGTAATATATAAATCTAACAAAATCTAGTAATTAGTGGAGATCAGGCCCTCTTGACCCCTTTGTTTTACCCTCACAAGTTAGAAAACATGTCTCTACCTGTATAGGCCTGCATCAACTATGATAAGTGTTGGTTTTAGTGCATTATCAGGAACAGCATCAACTGCATTTTTAAGAGTGTGGAATGTGCCGCAACCCTTTTGATCGACAGTTAAAACAAGTGCCACCCCATATTTTCCTATGAGTGGAGATTTCCACTTTGTTTCGTCGCAGGTAAGCATCCTATAAAGACAACCGAAAAGTTGGTTTATGAAAGAGAAGAACTCATGAATTGGTCCACTTTGATCAAAAATGCTTTTAAAGATTTGTAAAGATATAGGAGTACTTATGTTTGAATTTTTTATGTAGATGGAAAGGAGAGCAATTGCTGTGATAGATAGCCAAAACAAACTGCTTCTAGTGTTCATGTTTTTGGATCAAAGGATTGTGATTAAATTTGTTGTGGGGTGGATTGTTAATATTTCTTTTTAAGCTTATCATTTATATAGTATTAATTTATGCAAACCGCATGAACGTCATCAAAAACCATTCAAATTCAACATTTCCTTTTACACTACCGCAACGCGAGGGGGCTGTTAATACTAGTTATTATTAAAATATAATCTCAAAAACACAATTTACACATAAAATTTTAAAATATGAAAATAAATTGTTTGTAGACATGTGTAAACTGTTTCATTTCAAAATCAATTTTTTTCAACACAAACCTCAATATAGTTGAAATACAACATTAAAAAATGATTTTTCTATCCAAAAAATTCATTTATTCTTGCAAAAACATTCTTAAATTAACTTTTTACTCATGTGTAAATGAAACAGTTTACACATATATATATAGACAATAAATTTACACATGTGTAAAAACAATTTATTTTTGTATACGTTTAAATTTTGACGCGTAAATTGTGTTTTTTGAGATTTTATATATTTTAATAATAAGGATAAGTGTAAAAGAAATTTTGAATTTGAATGATTTTACATAGTGTTCTCGCGGTTCGCACTGAATATACGTGTTCTCAAATTAACTTTCCCCTATATATATATATATATATATATATATATATATATATATATATATATATATATATATATATAATGTGTCACTACAAGAAAACTAAGCAATAGTGTTGCCTCTATAGCTCAATAATGTCGCCGCTAAAGGTAATAGCGACGACATGTCGTCGTTATTGAGTCGCCGCTAAAGGTTCGCCTCTATTGCTCATGTTTTTCGTCGCTACTGAAAGTCGCCTCTAATAGTGTTCGTCGCTAATACTTATAGAGCAATAGAGGTGACAAAAGTCGCCTCTATAGTTGTTGGTCGCTAATACTTTTGGAGCAATACTTAAAAATGGTCGGCACGGATCGTGAGCTTTAAGTCGCCTCTATTGCTCAACCATTTTTAACTCATTGACAGCCATCGATCATCATAAAGATCCGACGGTGCATAACAAAACATCATGCCCGCCTCCGGAAAATCATCAATAAGGACGACTTTTTACGAGTTACCTCTAATGGTGTCGCATTTATTGCTCACATTTCTTGTAGTGTGTCTCTCTATGTGCGTTTATGAGAATATGTTTTAGTGATGCTTATTATAAAAACTACATGCCCTCAAATAGCAAACCGAACTAGTTTTTTTTTTTTCATTTTTGTGATGAGATTTGCAAAGAAAATGGGTGTTACGCGACTTGAACTCATGTATAAATTAAATCAATACCAACAAACTGCTGCTGGAAGGACGAGTGGGGATGATACATTGGTGAAGATCTATATCACATGACTTTTAAGTCTCACACGGAAAGAAGTTATAATACGTGACCAAAAGTAGATGAATAATTGTGTTGAGTGATCTTTTTCTTGACGTTAATATAAAGATATCACACATCAGAGAACAACTACTTTCATGATATGTATTATCCTTAAGGGTCACCAATTATAAAGTTAGTTCTTATGGGCTCTAATCTTCGATAAGATAAAAGGTTTAGTTGTTGGTTATAATAATAGAATTCTTAACTGTTTACTAAGCCTTTTTCTTCATGAAGATTATATTTGTAACCCTTATTTTGGTCAGGTAGATGTGTTGGACATAACAACTTCATCATATTAGTGGATCATATGCTAACCTGTACACCATTTTTTTCCTTCGCTTCTAAACCATAAAATTATGTATCATGAATGCATTTATAATCGTAAAAGATAAATAAAGTCATAGGAATTGATCATGTCCAAAAGATATAGAGGCCAGTTTGCAATTTACCAATTTCTTCAAAATAAGAGGATGTGTCAAACTTAAGTGTGCATAATCAACTATTTTAGTATTTAGTGTAGTAGATGTCCTGCACTTGTTATTACTGTATCACTTATTGATCAGTACCATATCATTTCTAACATGAGTCGTGTTGCCTTTTTATGAACTTTGACGTCGACATAATTAACAAGAATGTCATAAATCTTAATATAAGTCTCTAAGTGTTCTTAACGTCACGCAAAAGCCATTCATTTCCATCAATGAAAGAAATATCCATGAACGGAGTAGCTTCTTCTTCGCTTAGTGTTTTGACATATGGAACTCGAAATGTGGTATTTGCTCCGACGCCTAAACACCCATATTCTCCAAAGTAAACCGTCCTGAAAAATAACATTAACAACAAATGTTAATGATGTTGTTGAACATAGTACCATTTAAACATATTACAATGTATGAAACACACATGTTTATATAAGAGGGCCAATAAGGGAGAAAACTAAGGGTGCGTTTGACATTGCGTTTTAAAAGTGATTATCTGATTGCACAGCGAAACTAGCTCTTGTAGATAACGAATTGAGGGGTATGTATATTAATCCTGATAAAAAAACGCCAATTGTAAATGTAAATCCTTAACGAAAATGTGTGTTTGTCCAACACCAAAATTGATGATTGTCACAACTTCAACACACACAACACTTGTTATTTTACGACTCGTTGGCTTGTTAATGTTACTATGGAAAAGGTTAGATCCGGAAACTCTTAATTAACCGGCTTAGGCTAGTCACGAGTCCATTACGTGAGAGGTACATCAAGCTGATCAGGTCAGTTAAGCATCCCCTATGTCTAACGAAATATTTGTCACACTATATAAGGTTCCTCTTGTCACTGTCCGATCTAGCACTACTAGAAAAGTGGCTCTTTTGCTACAAAATTTTCTTACGGAAAAAAATGCGTCACAAATTTTGACAAATTTGCTACTAATTTGTGACGAAAAAAACACCCTTATTTTTGTAACAAATTTGCTACGCAATAACGACCAATACTTTGAAAAATTGCGTAGGAGTTGCGTCATAAATTTCCTAGACCGTATTTTCGTAAGAAATGCGTTGAAAATTGCGTAGCAAATGTGTGGTAATTGGTATGTGACGAGGGTTTTTCTAACATCAAGATTTTGTTAAAAATGCGTCACAAATCAAGATTAGATAATCAAATTTAAAATGAAATAGCAAACACCACTTAAATAGACATAACTTGTCTCTAGAGGAATCTCTCCAATCATTCCAACCATCAGAAGAAACAACTTCAGACATGTAAGTTTTTAAGAACACCACAGTTGCATATGCACCCCAAGCCCTTCCAAGCCACACCCTACCACTTCCTCTAATAATACAATACACAAATGAAAACCCTGTTTTCTCATCCATCGAGCTCCTCCCATGCGCTGTTATCGCTCCACTAATCCCACCACCACTCGGGACATCACTCGCTATTGAGTGCAATAAACAGCCCTGAAAGAAAGCATGTAGGCACTTAGGTGCAAAAATATTAATTACAAAAAAAATAAAAAAAAAACGAAACTTTAGAGACCAATTTGTTTTGTTGAAGAATGATAAATTACCTCATAGAGTGATCTACCATTTCCAAAAATGAAATCTATTGATCCTTCAATGAAACATTCTTTGAAATAATGTCTACCTTGATCATCATGAAGAGTGTCCTGAGCTCCATAAAACCCACAACCATAAAAAGCTGCTTGATCGCCAGCGATTCTCAGTGCCAATGCTTGTGCTCCAACTGCACCTTGGGCCGGTGGAGGAGATGTGTTCTTCGCCATGGATCGAAAAACAAAGCAAGCAAGATATTAGATCATCAGATCATATATTATATATTAAGTAAAATTTGTTACATAGATAAGATTTATCATAATTATCTTTATCTTAGTCAGGAGTTATAATTAGATTACGGTTCTTTGTAATTATCCTCATTGTATTCCTATAAATATTTGATCAGTAATTCTGAAAATGTTAGAGGTTTTAAAAGAAAAAGAATGTTTTGGGTATGAATAAACAACTTTTGTCAATTTTTTGTCTTGGGTAACAATGACTTTGAGTTGTAATTCAAACAAACCTTAGATTTATAATAAAGTTTAAAAATTTTATGAGTGAAAACAAAGATTGTTACCTTAAACGGATATCAAATCTAAGTTATAAATTACTGATACGAACTTGCTATTTTACATCTAGATGGGCTGAATTTTAGGGGAGTCAAAGGTCCAGTCAAAGTCAAGAGGCTAAATTTATGGGCTGGAATTTATGATTAATGACTACTATATTTCTTATTTAAGTATTTCATTTCATTTCAGTTCTATTTGGTCATGTTTTGTTTAAGTTGATTATTAGTGTCTTTTGTATTGGAGACTAGCTAGCCCCTCTCGAATCGGGCCAACTATCTTATTATTTCAATAAATCAGCCTTTGGTTATCTAGTTCCTAACAATGGTTCCAATGCCGGGAAATCCGATAGGGCAGACCCGGAGCAACCACATTGATTCATTTGCTACTCGATGGGAGATCATTTCAGAAAAACTCGATTTGTTGTGATCCCTAAAGAATGATATTGCAGTGATCAGGGAAGCATGGCTAGCAAGACCTACACAGCTAACCAAGGAACCTAGGGATGAACCTCATGGACCACTCACAGATCCAGTCAAAGAGAAAGATCATGATAGTTTCAACGAAGATCGATTTGAGCACGTCTTGGGTGGTCAATTGAGTATCAACGACCATGTCTTGGGTGGTGTTCAATTGAAGGTAGGAGATGGCATCCCATTGCAGATTGGAGATTTGGTAGAAAATCAAATTCCCGTGAAGTTGTGTACCAAATTATCTTTTGCTCACATGACTTCATGGGCTGCCCTAACTAATAAATAGGCTAAACATGGTGGGTGGAATTGTCCATATGTGTTGAAAATAGAAAACAAAAGCTACACTTACCCTTACCGAGTGGGGGTTGGCCAGCTTGCACATAACACAACTGCTGCTTATGGGTTTGATATAGGTCTCAACTCGAGATCAGTGAAGGGACAGATCTCGGCAACCATTGAATGGCTTATTACCTGGTATTGGTTGAATATTGGTCTCAACTCGAGATCATTGAAAGGACAGATCTTGGCTGCCATTAAATGGCTTATTGCCTGGTACAACTTCGTTCTTTTCGACTTGAGGACAAGTCGATTTTCCGGGCCGGTAGTATTGATACGAACCTGCTAATTCACATCTAGATGGGCTGAATTTTAGGGGAGTCAAAGGTCCAGTCAAAGTCAAGAGGCTAAATTTATGGGCTGGAATTTAGGATTAATGACTACTATATTTCTTATTTAAGTATTTCATTTCTGTTCTATTTGGTCATGTCTTGGTTAAGTTGATTATTAGTGTCTTTTGTATTGGAGACTAGCCCCTCTCAAATCGAGCCAACTATCTTATTATTTCAATAAATCAGCCTTTGGTTATCTAGTTCCTAACAATTACCCTTTATGCAATAACCAATAAAGACTTATATGTAGCACTTTTAAAACGTTGATACACTTGCATTCATCTTTCATGCATACATTACCTTGAAGCTAATGTTGTAAGCGATGAAGTTTTGAGCAAAAATGGAAACTGTGGCACTGTAGACTGTGCCTCCTGTTGAATTTGCAGTGTCGTTCCATGCGATTGCGGTGTTAAGAAAACCCTGCCCTTGAATTATCAAGTTGGTTTTACTTTGATTCACCAACACTTTCTCCCTGTCATAACAATAAAGTTCCTTTATGAATTTTGCATACCTTGAACATTAGTCATTAAACAAATTATTAATTAACATTTACACATTTTTTTCTATATGGCTTAGAAAATGTGTCACTTGAGTTATTCACATTTTGTAAGATTACAAATATAAAAGTTTTTACATTTAAAGATTGCATGATAATAAAAGATCGAAGATTAGTACCTGTAAGTGCCTGAATCAAGTATGATAAGAGTTGTACTAAGGCTAGAATCAGGAACAGCATCAACCGCCTGCTGCAAAGTGGTGAAGTTCCCACAACCATTTTGATCAACTGTCAAAACAAGTTGCACCCCGTAGTAAGATATGAGCCGAGAGTTCTTCCACGTGTCGGCATCACAAGTGACCTTTCGCCGCCTATGATGGTGGTGGTGGTGATGATGATGATGATGATGGCGGTGGCGTCGCGTAAGTTGGCTTATGAGTGAGAACAAGTCATAAATTCCACTTTGCTCAATAACCCTATTGATAAAAGTGACTTCAAAGCTAGGTAAAGAGAGTGTGGTGGTAGTTATGGATGTGTTTGTGGTGTAGAAAGAAAGTATGATGGAAAAAAGAGCAATGGCAATGACAGACAACCAAAACAAAATGGTTTTATTGGTGTTCATGTTTTGGATCCAAGGATTGTGACTAAAAATGGTTACGGGGTACATTGTTATATATAGATTACAATGTGTGGTGGTTAATTAATGTGAACATGTACCTACAAATACTCAAGTACTTGTGTATCATGATTGTGACTTTCTTTTTATAATTTTATGCTTCAAGGCATATATTTATAAATATAGTATAATCACTTCTTACTAGATCTACTAAATCTTTTAGTATGTACTTATTTTCATGTGTTAAAATTCTAGATCTGACTTATTTTAAACATTTTACTACTAATTTTTCTTTTTATTAATGGAAAAATGGTTCTAGAACATAACAAGATTATCTATTTGTTATATTATGGTGGGGTTTAAAGAGGCTTGGGAGTTAAGGGAAGTGAGTGTGAAGAAAGTGAATGGCAGCAAAAAGAACTGAATTGAAGGACGGCTATTAACAAATAGAGGAAGATTGATCTATAAGTCAAGTTTTAAAATAAAAATAAAAGGTTAGAGAAAAAGAAAACATGATGAAAGATCTGCGGCTGAGTGAGGTGATTAATATGAACTATATTGTTTTGTTAAGGCTAATGTCATAAAAATCAACATAGTTTTCCAATTTACGTGACAATGTTGTTTAGCTTAATTTTAAAAATTGAAGTCTCTAAGCTTTTTTTTTTTTTTTTTGTTAATATATATGTGAAATCAACAATAGATGTCAGCTTTTAACACTGTCATGTAAACTCTTTTGTTAATATAATAGAGGCCTTATCAATTTTTAGTCACCTTAAATACAATTAATTTATACAGATATATAAAAATAAAAAAAATAAAAAAGTCAGGTCTGCAATCCTTGACATTTGGAATGGTAGCTCATCAAATTCTGACATGTATTTTAAATAAGTTTTGAAAAGTTTAGTTTACCAAAATATATAGTAAAATATAAGATTAAATTACACCTTTAATCCCTGTGATTGATCAAATATAACACTCTTAGTTCAATACTTTATTTGTTACACTCACAGTCCAATAGTTTCATAGTTAGTTTAAATTTCAGTCCACCACTAACAGTCTTAGTGGTGCCATAAGGCACAAGGCCGTACTTTGGTTGGGTTTGCTATGATTTTATTTTAAGCCAAGAGCGGACCAAACCCATCAGAGTGAAAACGCTCATTTTTAAATACGAGCTGATCCAAACCGGACTATGAAACCGGACTTGAACTTTGTGCTGGTAATACACACCTAACCTTTCACTAAACCAAAGTCGTTAAATGAAGGTAAACATGAACCAAAAGGAACACAAGAAAGGAGATAAAACAGACATTTTAACAACCATATCAACTTCCATCCATCATAACCGACCAATTGTATCCTTTGAAACAACTTGCCAACAAAATATGAACAGAAAATAACAAAACAAAAACTTCAAAAAGCTACTTGTTTTATAGTCTACCAAAATAATTACCTCGACTCCAACAAAATGCTCGACAAAAAAAAAACGACTTCATTGGCCTGCTATTCCACCGAAGGGCTAACCATGCCATGATCACCTGCTGCATCTACATCATCATTTTGAGCTTGAGGAATTTCCTTGTGTAGCATTGATGTTCCTTTAAATGTCATCATAGCAGAACATGATTGCCTCAGCTCCGTAAGCTGAACACCCAAACAAACGACATATTAGCCATTATAAATACACACACACATCGTGGTTGGTTCAAAAACAGAACAATAAGAACTACGATAACCAACCCTAACCATTCATTAAAAAAAATGGAAAAGGATATAAATCTCTCTAATTAATTGATTCCCTAATATCTTTCCTCTTTTCCTGGTAACAAGTTTATATAACACTTATGAGTACATTCACCTAACCATGATGTATTTTATGGTTGTGAGATGAATTCTTATGTGCCATAAAGGCTAACAGGCCTGGTCAAGATGAGTTGACACAGAAATACTGTTTTGAGCTTTACGAATCAAAAAAGCTACATATTACAATAAATATATATTTATGTTCACGAAAACTTATTTAGCTGAATACATTTTAGGCGACTTTCGGACCAATTTCATTTTAGGTAACCTTACCTATTTAAACTGTGAGATTAAGTCAAAACTTTACCTGATCTGCTTCTAGTGTTTCAAAACCAAATTTTTTGGTCCATATGGATTTAGCTTCATCGGCAGCTGGAAGCACGATCTTTCTAATTTTCAAAGAAGAAAGTAGTCTCTCAATGCAGGTAAACAGTAGTTGAAAGTAACCCTGCCAATGTACAATAAATTCAGAAATAAAATAATAATGACAGCAACAATAAAAATAAAAAGGATTATTTTTGTGATGTCTATCTGGAAGCAGCCTCTCTGTCCTTAGGGAAGAGGCAAGGCTTTGCTATTTGTGGGATTTACTTGGTACAATTGATTATTTTTGTGATAACAAGCGGTATCCTCACCTTCCCCTGGTTGCATTTGCTAGTAGCAACAATTGGGAGTTCAGCTATATCCTCTCCAAACACACGAAGAGTTCCAGCTGACACTACATTTGAGCTGCGCATATCACAATAACAATTAATAAGTGCCGTTTTTATATATATAAAAAATAAAATTTCTATACTAAAACAAGAAGAAAATGACAAGAATGTCCTTACTCTACTGTCAATATTGCACAAAGCATTCCTGCAAAGTCTTGGCTCCAAATTTTCCTTCTGTTAAAAATGTTTTGGACGATTAGAATACAAAAAAAAGAGTAAACTACTTAATCCATTTATGCTTACCCGTACACCATTGACGGTATAAAATCACGCCCACTTGTTGCATCAATAATAGGGTTAAATCCTTCCTGTTATCACGAGAAGGAAAAGAAGTAAAACAATGGTCAACACTTAAAAAGGTCAAAGCACTCTAAAATCAAAGCAGTACTCACATGAAAGATATCCACAGTTTGTGCCAGAAATTTTCTGGTCTCACGGGTAGTAGCATTTTTGCCACTGAGAACCACAAACTTCATGTCAGAACTAGAATCGGTTTCTGAGTTAGTGTTGTTATTCTTTTGTTTCTCCCTAAATAAAGTCAACAAGTCATCAGAAAGTGTTTCGGGTTCACGGTTTATCAAATCTTGCAAAGCAGAATTAATCCTCTCACAATCCTTGCAGCAAAACCACTTCCCTTTCGGCAATGCCTATAAGTTGTGGATGATGATATTACTATCAATGAGAAAAAGAGAAAGAAGTACAATGCAATGCAATAAAAATAGTAGATATTATACATATATGCATACCTTTAAATCAGCCATATTATGTTCCCTCAAACAGCCAATATGATATTCCCTTTCACATTGATCACAAACTATAACTGTCCGGTCATTGAAGACAGTTTTGCTAAAATCATGGCATCTGCGTACATAAAAAAGTTCTCAGATATGTATGCATCATAAATAATAAAAAGACTTCCAAGTAGAGTTGACCATTTGTCCCATACTCCCATTCGCTAATAAACAGGTCAAAATGTCAAACTAGATACAGACCAAACCCATTGAAAGTTTCCCAAAGCCTTTTTCAAACTTAAGGAATCCTAAACGAGAGTTAACGCATTAACTATAAATATCGACAAAAAACTATTCATGAAGTTGATCTAACCCGCCTTGCCATAATGTTGTATCAACCCATACTAAACAACTCATTTCAATTTTCAACCCAAACATGTTTTGACCCGTCACATAACTTTCCCATTTTCATACTGTAAACAGGATTACCTGCATAAAACACATGCAACAAGATCACTGTTCTCTGGATGTTTCACTATACGTATACAACGGGTCATAATCTGCTCAATAGGATCAATCCCCATGACCCTTCCAGCTGCCAAAGCATTTTCATTTACTCCGTCTAATTTCATTGCATGTTGACAATATTTGCAATACCATTTGCCATGTGGGATGCTTGATTCGCCAGCACATTCTGTGTAAACCAGCAGAAAAACTCAATTACACAACAATTGTTAATTCCACCGTCACTTATTGGAACACTCAGATTTACAAAATTTTAAAAATTGACCTTGATGGAAGGACCTAGGGCATCCATCACAAAGCAAGAGATCCCCACCATCCCAACAAACTCTACACAAATCATCATTGTACTTCACTGAGCATCTTCCTTTCTCATTCTTCTTCATAGAAACTGCGTATTCATGGAGTGACACTCCGTTTGAGATGTATATATTTTCATACCTGACATGATTTGGAATTTGTTTTTTTAAACAACAATATAGAACATTTGCAAATAAAGAAAAAAACACAAACTCACGGTTTTTTGCGAGTAGCCCAACCCGCATGAGCTTCAAACTGTGAGGCACTGATCTCAGTTTTGCAGCATGAACAGAATATTCCATTGTTCCACTTGTAACCATCCAGAAGTTTCTGTTGATACAAAAAGTCGAGTTTATCAAGATTTAAGAGAGTTACATTTATTAGCATATAAAATTGTAAGATTTTTCACCTTTCCTTGAGCAACGTAAGTTAGCTCAGTTCCATCTGGCAATCCTCCTTTCTGAAAAACTGACCAATGCAGCTGCTGATTCCTGTGAAAACCACCATATGACCCAATAAAAGTTAGTATCCTGAAAACATAAAGGAAAAGTCGAAAACACTAACGTAATTAGAGACCAACTTTATTGTTAGCTTTATTCCACTGTTTAGTTGTGGTGAGGTACATTTAGGGGCACTCTTGACGGGTCTTGGAGAAGCTGACCTCAATGACCTGAACCATCAAAAAAGTTTATTAGTATTTTTAGAGAAAGTGGCAAGTTGCTACTAGCCTACTAGCAACCTTTATAATGTTTTTGTATTCTACCTTTTATGTATCTTTGATTTTATTTTATCTCGTGACTTTATATAATTTCCAGAACTTTTGTTGTGCTTCATATCCGACTTTGATGACCTGCGAAATCACATTATAAATTATAAATCTTTAATAAACCAAATGGACAATAAATGTTATCTATGGAAAGAAAAACTTACTTTCTTTTTCTTCCTCGCTTGGTCTTTCTATCTGAAGATAATGACAAACTGTTACTTTCAGAGGCCTTTGGCTCTAGACTTGATGTCCTAAGAATATAAAGGAATCATTAACCATTAAAGGGTAATAATACACAATTATATTTTACTTTAAAAATAGCAAGTAAAACCGATTACACATGTCCTCCATATCCATTATAATTCTGTTACCGTTAATTATTTTTGTTTTCTTTTCAAACATCTTACTCAGTTTGGTATCCAATTATTCTTTTACAGATATGATCTGTTTCGACTGAGTACACGGGTAAGGGTTTCAAGATTTACAATAAAAAGGAAGTGAAAATAAACTATCAATTATAATGGGAGCGTGAAATAGAATAGTAGTAATAAAAAAGAATATGCATTCATTGGAAGGTAAAAAGATGCAATTATTAAAGCAATGATGACGGGCTGTTTTAAAACAGAAATTAATCAGCATATATGGTAAATCATAAGATTAAAAATATAATTCAACCACCATCCTCAGAATTATAAAACTTGGTTCAAAACATGAAGCAAAGGAAGGTAAGGCAGGATGATACGAAATTGCGTCGTAACATATTGCACTATAGTTTGTACACAATTTACGCTACGTTTCTACAGTCTACTTAAACTGTTCCTCATCTTAACATATATATACTTATTATTATACCAAATTAGTTTTTTTTTTCCTGGTTTTCAAGATAACTAACATACTACAGGGATATTTCCTAATACATTGTACAATATTTTGATGAGTAAAACAGAAGAGGGCCAACCAGAAACTCAGCCAAAACCACATACTGAAATGTTTTCTTAAACATCTTTAGAAGCACCAACATTATTGGATGCTTGTGTGAAAGATAGACCACTAACGTTGCTAAGATAAATCAGTATAAATCCGTACCTGACTTCACTACAAGTTGCAACCCTCGGTTCAGCATCCACTTCTTTATCAACCAAGCAAGAATCACAAATTAACAAATTTTCGGGAGAAGATGATCCAAATGAGCCTGAAAAGCAAGAGAAAGAATACCATAATTAGGAAAAAAAAATATATTAGCCAACAGATAAAACAAATTATATCGATTAGAGTATTGCTCACTGTTGCATTTTGTACATATGGAAGGTCCCTTTGCAGGTAATGAACTAATTACAGTTTGAAGAGCTACTTCTAGGGGTTCTGAAGCCGATGCTTTACATATTTCAATCAATTCAAGGAGGCTTTTCCCATTTTCAAGAAAAATAAATTTTATGGCATTTCTGTATGAATTGCGTGCATGCATCTCAAACTGAGAGGGTGAAATAACCTACATTCATTCAACAAGTCAATATACGTTTCAAGCTTAAAACCCAGGTATATACGGCGTGTTAGGTCATAACTTACTTTGGTACTCTCACACGAGCCGCAAGAACACAATATGCCCGCACCTTTAATTATCCCTTGTAGATTTTTTCCCTGTAATCCAGAACAAATCTCAGTCACTTCCTAACATAAAAAGTTGACTAAACTGTCCTGAATGTTATTCAACTTCAACATAGATTCATTTCCCTTCAAAGCATAAAAAAAAATAATAAGATGCCCAAAATCAGACTCCAGCTTGCCCTCGAATTTATGACTTACCCATTGATGCAGTGGTTTTGGAATGACTATTCAATCTAAACATATACTCCATACCCTCAAACAATTCAATAACTATCAAGTTAGAGCACGTCAACGTTTAACCTAGCATATGCATGATAAAATATAAACTCATGAACGGCAACGCTATAAAGCTGTTCTATACATACAGAGGACAGGTATATCAAACCTATAAGATCAACTAACTATTAAGTTAGAGCACGTTAACGTTAACTTAGCACATGCATGGTAAAATTTCCATAAAAATCCGTGAACAGGGACGCTAAAAAGCTGTTCTATACATATTGAAGACAGGCATGAAAAACCTACAAGATCAATTACCTGACTACAAGGAATAATTAAAACTGCAAATCCTCTAACTATTAAACTTTTACAGCCTTTACAAATAACTTCCCTAAATTTAGCCCTAATTACCAAACATAAAAACATAAATACATAATATCCAAAAACAAACAATAATAACTTAGCAAGAATGCTACCTCATTACCAAACTTATAGCAAACCCGAAAGCCCTCAAGCAAGCCGGTCTCGAGAAGCTCCCGCATATTACTAGGCATTTTATCCAATCCAATCTTCTTAGACATCTTCAACTCCAACTTCTTCCTACTTGAACAAGTCCCCACATTCTCCTCCTCATTCTCTTCCTTCTCCTTCAATGCGGACCGCGTAAACCGCCTCGGCTTCATATCACACCTCCCTTCCTTCTTGCCTTTCTTCCTCTTCACATAAACCTTCGCCACCGTTGACTTTTCCTCTCCGTTGACCACTTCTTCAACTGCCACAACCGATTCAGATTGTTCTTTGCCCACCTCCGATTTATCAATATTTACCAAAACGTCATCCATAACATCAACTTTAATCTTTTTATGATTATTATTATTATTCTGTCGATTCACATCTATAACTTCGACAGAACGATTATTATTATTATTAATATTATTATTATATGATGAGCGAGTCCGACCAGTGAAGGAACCGAACTGAGATCGAGCTTCCAATGCGAAAGCTAGTTCTCGTTTCATTCTTCTCGATTTGTTTACTGATTGATCGTTAAATAGTTAGGTTTAAAGAAGAAAAGGAAGAAAAGATTAAGAAGAATTAATATGTTACCGATTCTTTACTCCATAGAGTCGATTGGTTGGTTGGTTTGTTTGTTGATTTGGTTGATTTGTTGTTGGTCTCTCTCTGTGTTTGTGATTTGAAGAAAGAGCCCTAGATTCCTTAAATATATGTATTTAACTGGATGGAATACTGAAGGCCTGAAGGGCTATTGGCTATATACTTTTTTTTAGACGTACCACGAAAAGCCCGGTCATCCGGGTAAATTCAAAGGCAAAATGCCCTTCACGTTCATGAACGTAGACGGTGCTATTGACCCGGCACGTCACTATTGCAGAGAAAACTCATCACCCGAAGGTTTACTGTGGTAAAACCTCTGGCTCAACTCAAAATAAATTTACTATCGTTGAGACTCTAAACCACAACCTCTGTATTAGAAGATTATGAGGCTACCGCTCCACCTAATACTGATTGGCTCTATATATACTGAAATAAATTTGAAATAAAATTGAAAACGAAAAATACTGTGTTTAACAATTTCGATTTTTCTTTCTGTTTTGTTTTCACACCAGTCAAAACTATATAGGTGACAATTTGTGTTGACTTTTTCGCAAAATATTTTGTTTTTTTCTAAAGAGAACAAAGCGTTATATACTGCCTAAATCTTTATATACCCACATGATGTTTATGTATGAAATCTAAGAAAAAAAAGTCAATATTTCACGTGTTATAATTAATGTACTTTATAAACAAAAAAACGAGATATTACCTAAGACTATAGAGGAAAGGGCCTTTGGTCTAGTGGTATCAAGGTGTTAGATAAGGCTTTGTCTTTCTAAGTGGTGAGGGGTTCAAATCCCATGTGTGACAAAAAATTAGCCGTTCAAAAAAAACCTAAGACTATAGAGGGTGTTTGGGATTGCGTTTTGAATATGATTTTTAGATTGCGTTTTGAAAACGCAAATAATCAGTTTTACGTGTTTGGATTGCGTTTTGAAAACGCAGATAATCAGTTTTTTAGGCTACCAAAAGGCAATAATCTATAAGCAACTCCACCTCTGCTTTTCCAAAACGCATAATCTGTTTTGAATAATCAATCCCAAACACCCCCTATACATTGTGGTCAAGTCTTTGCGGGGCATAGAACGACATTTGACATCCTAATCATCGTTGAGGTATGAAACAAGAACGGCGGGGTGGTGATAACGTGGACAGTGAATTCGTGGCATTTGTAATTAATAAGCTATTAATTAAATAAAACCAACATTACATAAAAAACATAAATTTAAAATACATAAACTAAAACATTTAAATTAGATATAATTCAAGCATAACATTTACCACGAAGAAACATACTCGAACTTCTCGTCGAACTCAATAGCGTAGTCGACTTGAGTCACCTCGACGGCAACTTCTTCGGAGTCGATTGGATCTTCCTTCATGTTTGCCTTGAACATCGATTCAAAGATTTCGCACTTTGCTTCGATGTCAAACCACTTGTGATGAAGTTCATTATTATCGCGGTTTGTTTGAACGAAGCGTACTCTAGTGTTCTCATGTACGTTTAACCAACCCAACGTTAGGGATAGTTCATCTTCTTCGGTCCATCAGTTGGACAATGTCTTGATTTAAACGGTTTGGTTTAGAATTGTGGTGTGAGGTAATAAAATTGTAGTGTGGGGTAAATAGAATAAAAAGATGTTATATATAGTGTTAAAATTAAAAACACAACCGTTTGGGGGGGGGGGGACCAATGGTAACATTTTTCTCACCGTAACTGTTAGCCAATCAAAATTGTCCATGTCATTTTAGATTGTTGTCTCATGCTGGTGCATATCATCCCCGGATGTACCTCACACTGTGTTCCACACTGGGCACGGGGTAATGGGCTAGCATGAAAGGGCTTTACAACCCCTTTCCATACCACCACACCGTGTAGCCAAAAACCATCACTTACTCAATGGTAGTATTGTACCAACTAAGCTATGGTGCATCATTTCTTGAATCATGGGTTCAAGTTATCAAATGGGATGTAGCGGTGTTTCACGTCATCACTTGACACTTCCTAAAAAAATCCCCCACAGTTCGTTTTCACTTTTTCTCCATATAGCCATGATGGTGAAACGTAAATCCATAACTTGATCGCGATCAAACAACATGGGCCGGTGTTTCACGCATCACTTCATCACAGAAATGCCCCATCCCCTTTATCAAAGTTTAACTTTATTAAAAACAATTACAAGAAACTTTGTCGTTGCTAGTGCCCCGATCGTTGACTGAACCTCCAACACTATGTTGGGTACCCATTCATCCCTCAACAATAACAATTCGATCACTCCACGAGTAAGGTTAGCACATTTTCCCCCTCTATTATCACTCTCTTTGACTGATTTTTTTAAGTTTGAAGATCTTAATATATTGAAATAAGTCACCACGTTTTTTTCTCTCTACACTATCTCTATGCTATTGGTGGTTGCTCTAAGTGGCGAAGCTTGAAAAAAATATGGGTAGGGGCTGAAAATCATGAGTCTCAAAATTTTCTCATCGGTGGGAGCCGGACTCAATTCATATAAAAATTAGCTACGAAAATCATAAACTTTCACAACCGAACCAAAAAACAAGGGGCAGGGCCCCTGCCCCTCATTATCCTTCAACCTTGGCTGCTCTAACCGTCATAACTACATGTTTTGACTCGTCGATTTAATTGTTTGATCACTCTAACCTAGTGGCTGATTAGCCAAAATAATTATCTCAAAATCGTATCGCAATCAAAGTGTACCCATTGTGGAACATGCCTCCCAATTATTTAGTTATGTAATTTTACATCCATGACGTAGTAGTGTGGATTCAGCTCCTTCCAAATGTAAGGTTAGATGGTATTTAGCCGTAATAAATTTACACACAAAATAAAGTTATTTGATTTTATCAAATGGTATGGGAGTTGATCTTTTATTTTCGAACTATGATATTCCATTTTTTTATTGTGAAGAAAACGAAGTTGTATGTTCTTCAAAATGTGCCATCACATTTTTACTTATATCACTACATTATGTTACATTCAATACAAGATATGTTTAAAATGAACAATTGCATTCGGTAATCTGTATACACTTATCTAATTTAATATGTTTTGTGACCAAAACTGCTTTTGTTCTTATCAAGAACAAATACAAATCGTATCGTGCACCGGGTTTGGCCTTCATTAAAATATAAAAGTATGTTACATCAACACAAACTCTACACTTTAAACTACTATGGGTCAAAATGGATATACATTTAAATTTACCGCGAATCCTTGTATGTAGAAGTGCACAACCTACATTAAGGATATCGGTCCATCACCACACGCAACCTACATTGAAGACATCGCTGTATGCGACCTACATTGAAGACATTGCCATAGAGTTGACTTTACGTTCTTTGACTTTCATGTATAAACCCTGCAAAACCCGTATACATTTAGTTTGTAGGTAGGACAAACGATAAGCTAAACACATACATAATTATTATTGAAATAATATAATTTTTGTGATCACATTGTAATTATATTATTATTAAAAATATAATATTACTAATCCAAGTACCCAACCCAACCCAACCCGACCCATTTCAATCGGTACAAAAATACCCGTTTAGACCTGTTACCAGACCCAACCTGCCAATTTGCCACATATAATTAGAAAGATTCGTGCGAGGAAATTACACTTGTCGTGTGAATGGTGGCACCCGTTGTCATGTTAATCTTTTGATTTGGAACCAACTCGAATTCCATGTTCTGCAAAAAAATTGCAAGTGCAACAATTGCTTCCAGCATAGCAAATTGATCGCCTACACATTTCCGTGGGCCGCCACTGAACGGAATAAACCTACAACGGAGACCTTTTTTCGTCAAACAGGCTAGCTTTCGACTTCAAATAAATGCAATTCATTCAAGTTTTAGCATAATAATAATTTCAAATTTAAAAAGTGACATGTTTGACTATATATAGTCAAAGTTGAAGTGGTATGACTTATGAACTTACTTGTAGTCGGTATTGGATTCATTTGGCACCGGTCCGTCTAATCCAAATCTTTCAGGTATGAATTCTTCGGCTCTTTCCCAAACCTTCAAAATTCATAAATAATTTCATACAAAAGGTAAATTTTGAAATCACATGAATGTATGATTTATGCAGATTTAAAACTCACCTTGGATGAATGATGGATGTTATAAACCGATATCATTATATCTTGACCAGGGTTAACTTTGTAATTTCCCGGAAGCTCATCTGCGACTATAGCTCTTCTTATCAAGACCTAATGAAGATGTTATAAACATATGTGTAACAATTTTTATAACCTAAATGAAAAAAAAATGATTTTTTTTAAACTTGTGTATTTACATACCGGGGGATGTGGGTAAAGACGCATAGACTCGTTTATGCATCGTGTTATAAATTTAAGGTTTTTTATGTCTTCATAAGTTGGACGGCGACCCTGTAAAACTCTATCAACTTCTTCTTGTGCCTTCATTAAAGAAGATGGGTCCTACATAACAATTTAAATTAAAACTATTAAAAGATAGGCATCTTATATTGAGCATCATAATCCAAATTAAAGGTCATAATTGAAACTGAGAAGTGCAGGGTATGAATGTTTTAAGGTTAAAAGTAGAGGCGGCAATTTCAACCGTTTTACTTATGAATGGGTTGCCTTTGGGATGATTCTTAGTGTCAAACGGGTCATATAGAAAAGATTGCTAAAAGCAGTATGGCTCTAACGGGTTGAAAGTTGTTAACCTCCTAAACTGTTTAATCAATAATTTAAATTATTATTGTACAAATATTGTTGTCATAATACTAATGCATTAATTTAAGTTTATAAAAGTTTTGAGAAATGATCAAACAAGTGCCAGCACGACAATCCAATCCAACCCCACCCAGCATGTTTTAAACGGTACTAAAGTGGTTCGTTTCAACCTTGGCGTCTCTAGGCTCTATTCCTCTAGTTAAAAGTAGACTTTTCTTTGAAATGGATGAAATAAGACGTATAATACCAAATCACAAGTTTGATAGATTGCTGACGGGTACCTTACTTAAAAGATATGCAGTCCAAGTCAACACTGAACCAGTGGTTTCATGTCCGGCAACCAACATGGACAAAAGGTCATCACGTAGCTGTTGACTTGAAACCTAAACATAAAAACATGAGAAAAAAAGATCAAATATTAACAATTTATATAGCAATTCGGTCGATTACTTACCAATGGTCGTTTCAGGTTATATCTTATCTTTAAATCTTTAATGGGTCAACACAAACTTAAAAAAAAGCAGATTAACTACCAAAAAGATTAAAATGTTAGGATAAGAAGGTGATTCGGGTCAACCATACCCATCCCAATCCACAGCAAAAATTAACCGTTTGACCCATTACTCAACCCGTTTATGTGAATAAAAGCTGATTAGTGTTTGCAGACCTCTTCCCTGCTAGCAAGCAAGAATCGAAGGATGCTTGGGTCCGCATCATTTACATAATCTTCATCATCAATTTTTTCACCTTCTTTTTCAACCATTTCCTTGCATTTCATAATAAGTTCTTCAACGGTTTCTCTAATTACAGTAACTGCTTGTTCAGCTTTTATTTGCCTCGGTATAATCTTACATAATGCTTTTATCTGCACCAAAAATAACCATTCAACATTTTGATTTTAGTTTTTACTTTTTCGTTAACACCTGACATCCAAAAAATAAGTGGTAAATGTTTGACTAAAGAGGCCAAATCTATTACTAAACACCCCATAGTCTGACCTCAAAAGTCAAACACTGTCCACATAACGTAAATGAAAACGGTTAGCAAAAAAAGACCTGCCTTCCAATATGGTAAAAGATCAGTTGAACGGGCTTCGGCTTCTTTCAGTGCAGTATAAACAGATTCAATTACAGGACTATCAGCAGTAAGTGAGTCAAAATTGTAGTTAAATATTGCTAGACCAATAACATCAAGGGTTAACTGAGAAAACTGCTGCTCCATGTTGACAGACGTGCCATCGCGCGCATAAGATCTGAGCTTTTCAACAAGCCTCTCGGAGCATTTGCAAAATACACGATCAACTATTACTGATAAGTACTTCTTGTGAAGTGATGGAATTACCGCCCTGCGCCTTGCCTACGAAAAATGCAAGTTTGCAACCATAACTGAGATAATAGATAAAGTTTTCTATTTTTATACAACTAACAACAGTAAGGAGAATTGCATTCAGCACAACTTAAACATTTTCAAGTCAACAATTTCAAATTTTCCCCACATTGCAATATTTTTGAATTTTTTTAACTATAACAACTTCCTTAATAATAATTAAATGTAACCCAACTTAACAACTTCAAGAATCAAAACATTGATTTCAAATTTCGCCCAAATTAGAAGATTCTTGAGGTTTTCTAACAATGACAACTTCCTTAACTCAAATTCTTTCCAAATTATCTATTAATCATGTTCTTTACTTGGTTTAAAAAGGCGTGCCGGAGGCGTAAGGCATACGAGGCGATCAGGAAAGCGCCTCAAGGCACTGCGGCGGCGCCTCATGTACTTCTTGGTCAACGTTGGTGTTTGTAGGAGACTATATGTAAAAACAACCAAAGAGATGAACGATTTATGAATTTTTGTTTGATAAAAAAGATTAATATGTAAAACAGATGTGAGAGATGCAACTTTGGGTTGTTAATAAAACTTAGTTAATTGTGCATAGAGCGAGCGCCTCGGTTTTTGGTACATCATCATCATACTCAGCTAATCCCACCAATACCAAAAGCTAAGGTAGGGCCTGAGAAGGGTAAGATGTAAACAGCCTTACCTCTAACCCGTGGGAATAGAGGGCTGCTTCCAGTGAGACCCCCGGCTCGATAGTGGCTTTGTATCAAGCCTTGGACATAAGGCACATAACACTAGGCAATTGGGACAAACCCGATTGGTGCATGTACCCCTTGTCTTTTAGCTATCAACGCTACCACATGATGCATGATTAACCGTCCGTCATTTTTAACGTTATTTTCCCGAAATTAGTAAAATAACGTTAAAATTAGTGCAACTTTACTTTTGGTACCTACACGCCAAATTTCAAGAATTTTGTGGTTCCCTAACTATATGAAATTCCTTAACTCAAACTCTTTCCAAATAATCAGAAAATCATAATCAGTTGACCAGATATGCCAAAACTGATTGTTAGTGATTCAACATATGAATGCAAAGTAATTTTTTTTTTAATGGCTAGTGTGGCTGGCTCAAATGTAAAAAAAAAAAAAAATCCACTTCGCCGTAAATAAAAAGTGACTCAAACTAACATGATGATTGATAACTCGCTACTTCCTTCAGGGCGAGCAGAGGCTCTTAAACCCTTCCCCGAGTTTGAATCCTTCCTAGCGGTGCTTACTCCCATTATGTACAGTTTGCATTTAGTAGGGGTCGCTACAGGTACCTCCCCACGATGAAACCCTTATGGGAAAACCCTCTGACCACCCCACCAAAGTGGTGATGGCAAATGCAAAGTTAATTATTTTATAAAATTAACACCTTTACAACAATGTCTAAACAAAAAGAACATCACACCAATGTATAAACATCAAATCCGCATTGATTTAAAAAAGAACAAAATCTAACAATAAACATTAATTGTTGGTGATTCCAATTGAAATTAGCATCTTCAAAACAAAATGTAAACATCAAATGCACAAATTCAACATCAAACCAAGACCGAATTTGGCGTCAAAATTTCAAGATTTTTTCAAGTGTTCAATAACAACCGCCTTGACAAGAAATAAATTCAACAAAACTTAACAGCTTGAAGAATCAAAACGCTAATTTCAAAATTCGCCTAAATTTCAAGATTTTTGAGTTTTCCTAACAATAACAACTTCCTTAACACAAATTCTTTCCAAATTATCTATAAACAATCAGAAAATCATAATCACTTGACCAAATAAGTCAAAACTAATTAATGTGAGCTTGGTTTTAAAAAGCGCGAAGCGCACAAAAGCGACGATGTCTAAAACCGAGTCGCAAAGCGCAAAAGCAGTGAGCTTTTCATACGCGAGGCGCAAGACGATTATATAATTTTTTTTATATATATGCTATAGGTTTTTAGCATTATTTACTCAAAATATAGATACAAATAAGGTGTATATATGATTTAACTTCAATGTACAACCTTTTTAGCTACATGTATAACACTTTTAAGCACAAAAACATCATGTGTACGAAAAGCGCGCGCCTCGGGTTTGCGCCTAGATGCGTTTTGCGCTTTTCGTACATTGCTCGCCTAGTGTTACATAAGGCGCACGGGTTTGCGCCTAGATGCGCTTTGCACTTAAGCGCGCCTTGAGCGCACTTTTTAAAACCAAGAATGTGAGTGCAAAGGAATACATTATTCAAGTAAAGTTAACATCTTTATAACAAAATCCAAACATAACCAACATCAAAACACTATATAAACATCAAATACACAAATCCAAACATAACAAACCAAACCAAAACCAAACTTACAGTCCAAAGAGAGCCTTCAGCAATAGCAAAACCAGAGCCAAACAAGAACTCAGACACTTCAGCAACAAGTCCTTTAGCATAAATACTCCCATAATTCCTCAACACATGCTTAGCAATCTGTGGGTCACTCACTATCACAAAGTTTCTTGGTCCAGCAGCCAATCTATAAATGGGTCCATAATCATTCATCCATTTAAACAAGGGGAGGAACAGGGCCCCACCTAAAAGATCAGAGACGTCATCAAGCTGTGCACTTGCAATGGGTATGTTTGAATCATCTGTTCCTGTGAAGGTAATTGACCGAACTAATGAGGTTAGCCAATCTGGGCTGACCCATGACCCGTTTTTTGAAGTGGGTTTGGGTTCAAGAGAGGATTTGATTGTGAAGGGACGGTGGGGTTTGGGTTGAAGTAGGGGTTTGGGTTGTGTGGTGGGGAAACGGTGGTGGTTGTGGTGGTTAATGGTGGTTATGAGTGGAGAGAGTGAATGTACGGTCGGCATGTTGTTTTGAGGATGAAGCTTGAAATTTACTTTTGAAATTATTATTTTTTGCTTAAACGAATGCTAGCTGAAAGTTGAAAATCAAACCTTGATCTATTTGTTAGTTTGCAAATTTGGTCCATTTACTTTTCTGATGTTTTCGGTTTCGATGTGTTATCATTTATGTCATTGTTTTAGTCGCATTAGAAGGGTCGTGTGTGAGAATCACAAAACACAACTCTCTCTCTTTTAATACGTTACAAAGAGGAGTGGACCAAGTTTTATTGTTATCTACTGTCGGAGACTCGTTATTTTATGTAGAATGTATAGAGAGTGATCTTGATTTGAACTAGTGCTCTTTAAGGAGAAGGGCTTGGGATTGTTGCCGAATGAGGGTATGAAAAAATCTCACACTCAAACCAAAGATTTTTCATCATCATACTCAATAAATTCTATCAAAAGCAAAGCTAACATAGGGTAAGACATAGACAACCTTGCCTCTACCTCGTGGGAATAGAAAGATTGTTTCCAGTGATACCCCGACTCGATAGTAGTTTGGCATTAAGCCTTAGACATAAGTCACATAAGGTACATGTACCGTACCTCACGTCTTTAACTATCAACACCACCACGTGATGCATGATTAATTAGTCTTTTTCTAAGGCAATATTTATTAGTCATGTGTTTCATTTTATGTAAAGGTGTTAGGAGACTTGGAGTAGAGGTGCACAAATCAGGTTTTTTCAATACCTAGTTTCACGTATGGAACCGGTTTCGGGTATGATCGGGCATCACTTTGACCGGGTATTGAAAGAATCGATTTCAATTTCGATTCCTAACATAAAAATCATACCCAGTATACCAGGTTCCGGTTTTTCTGGAATCGGCTCCGGGTATTGAAAAAACCGGGCACACCGGGTATTGAATTCTTTTTATAAAATCACATCGAATGGTAGTGTGATTTAGATGATTATAACGCAGTTGTAGAGTTCTTTGGATGAGTCGCGTCAATCTTGGGTTCTCAAAGTGGTAAAATGGCAACTCCTCTTGAATCACAAAGTGAATCGTCCTCTTGAATCACAAAATGAACCATTCCTTTCTGGCTTCCCGAACCTCCTGAACATCAAAATACCAAATAGTATTGTCACTTGACATATACTTTTTGGGTATTCAGAAAACCCGGTTCTAGGTATTAGAAAACCCGTTTCGGGGTATACGAAAACCCATGTACGAGTACAGCCTGGTTCTGGGTATTAAAAAACCTGAGTACAACCGGATATGAATCGGGTTCGGTTTCGAGGTACGGTTTTTTACATAGAAATCAATACCCATGCGTACCTGATGGGTAGGGTTGGGTACGGTTCCATGTATAAACCGTTTTTTAATACCTGGTCCGGGTTTTTTCCGGTTCCAGTTTTTTGTGCACCTCTAACTTGGTTTTTTGTGCACATCTAACTTGGGAGTATACCGAAAACGGAATATACAAAAACTCGGTGGGCTTAAATAAGCATGGCCCATCAGCCCAATAAACTGGCTGTAATACCGACCTGTCTCGAAGCCACCCGAACCCAACTAAACACTAACCCGAAAACCCGTTACCAATTGTTAGAAGTTTTGGATTAATCGGATGTAGTTTGGTTTGGTAGATGGGTTGATTTTTCTTATTTCAGGTAGGGCCGGCAATTTTGTATACAAACACGATTACCTGACACGAACCTGAACGATCTTAACAGGTACAGGTATGGCTTTAACAGGTTTCGTGTCCTAAACAGGTAGACACGAATTTACCTGTTAATTTTCGTGTCGTGTACAGGTAGTCAAGTTTCGTGTATCGTGTCTTAACAGGTTCGTGTATTAACAGGTCATGTATACACGATTTGTCAGCCCTAAGTATAATGTTCACAAATAGGTACTAACAGGTACACAAACAGGTATTAACAAGTACACAAACAGGTATTAACAGGTACGCAAACAGGTATTATCTAGGTCTTTGGTGAACTTTTAGAAATTTTTTCTTACTAAATAGGTTCGTAAACATGCGATTAATATAATGGTTACAAACAGGTATTAACAGGTACTATTTGTGTATACCTGTTAAAAAAATTAACAGGTTCATGTATCAAAAAATAGACACGAAAAATTATCGTGTCGTGTACAGGTAGTCAGGTTTCGTGTATCGTGTCTTAACAGGTTCGTGTCTTAACAGGTCAGGTATACACGATTTGCCAGCCCTAATTTCAGGTAAACCCAAAAAACCCGATTATATTCGGATTTTAAGTTTTTATTTGTGCGATATATTGATAAGATTTGGTGTGGTTTTGCAACATTCATTACTTACCAATAGAATATAGGTTATCTATTGATAAATAAATCTGTCGTCATTTTTTTGTTTAACAATTGAAGAGGAAAAAGTATCCTCCAAATTGATTCGATGTGATAGGGATTAGTTAAAGATGAGGTGAGGATTGTCGATCGTGTTTGGATCTAGTTAACCTGCAAAACAAAACACCGTTAGGTCTTCTTGTAACCACCATTTGGCATGAGAATAAGTTGTTGGACATATGGTATGTCCGATAGTAATTAAAGTCGAAGTCTATGTAACCCGACCCGGTACGATCCGAAGAGTTACACGTTGGTACACGAATCAGATAAGTTTACATTTAGGTGGTTTATTATTTGTGAAATAATAAATTGTTTGAACTGGAGGGACTTAATAGTAAAAGAGTTTATTATTAAAGGAGAATCCTAGTTGATTACTAAAAGGGGTTATGTGTAAGTTTTAGGGAATCCTAATTGACTACTAAAAGGGGTTATGTGTAAGTTTTATTGTTATAAATAAGGGATTAGGGATCAAACCCCAATCACAAGTTTTATAAAATAAAACACACTTACACTCACTCCTCTCCCTTGGTCGCCGCTACCACCACTCGGCCTCCTCCCTCCGCCGCCAAACAACCACCGCCGGTCACCCCTTCCTTCTGGTTGGTTCGTGCTCGGTTCGTGATACTTCCTACTAGCGAGGATTCGTTGTAACCCGCGTGTTACAATTCCGGTGTAGTCGTCAAAGGTTGATTACTAAACCCCCTATGGTTGTTTCTTATTTATTTGTTTATACGCGTTTAACTGAGATCCTGATTGGGAATATTTTATTAATCTGATTAATAAAATTAACTAACAATTTATATATATAAATCGGCTATTATATATATTGTTTATATAATCCGTTTTCATTAAATATATAAACCGCTTCCGCTGTGTATACGATACCATGATTCCCAACAGTGGTATCAGAGCCACGGTTACGCGCGTATAGATGGTAAAAGTTGTAATTTTGATCTATGTTTTATTTGTCAAAATTTATTTTTTATTTTGACAAAAGATCAAAAGCTTTTAGTTGTTCATGTTTGTGATGTGAATCGAGCCCTAGGTTTTTGACCCTTGTCATGGTTGTGTTTGTGATTGGTTTTATTTTATCTTTATCTTTTATTGATTTGTATTTTTATTACGGATATTGGATCCGGTGTAATAGATAGGGTTAGAATAGATTTGTTTTATTTTGTATTTCAAATTTATTTGTAATCCTACAAGTACAAGATCAAGATGAAGATAAAAGGACGAACAGGTTCCATGAAGATAGAGATCTCGGGTCAAGTGGGAGTTATCAAACAGTTTTGAAACCCTTTAGACTAGTTCGTTTCGTTTCTGGCTAAAACGAAACGGGCGACCTGTTAGGGACTCGATTCGGTTATTTTATTTTATGTTTTGTGGTTGTGTTTTATTTATTGTAAATAATCGAGATAACCCAAAATAAATAAAATTTTTCACAATCATGACAACGGTTTTGTTAAAACAAGTTTTATAAAAACCGAAAAGCATATTTAATAAAAGGAGTTTTATTAATATTAAAACAAGTCCATTCGCGATAATACGACCAATGTAGTTTAAATAGGGTATTTAAAACTATACCGTGTCGAGTGTTGAAAGGAGTTTCAATTATCACGAATAATATAAAATTGGATTTTATAAACTATTGTGTGACTCACATCATGCTAACGAGTCATTCAATATATTTATGGTAAATATTAAAATTAAATCCCAATTTTAAATTGATGTTTCATGCCACCCTTAACACGTTGACACTTCTTCTAAATCGAACCCAGAAGTTAGTGCCGAACCCTGCTCTGGGGTTGATCATGTAAGAAGGTAATCACCGCGTTTCCTGTGTAACATAGGCCGGTATTACAGTTAACAGTAAAGGACCAAACATCGCTTGTTTATCAAGTGGGCATAGTTGGGGTTAAACATACATCGCTCCTAGCGATAACCCCAAAAAGGAGAGTTGTGTGGTGGACACAATTAACAATCGTTGTTTACCTACCTAATCATACCAGTGAACAGTGCTTAGCCAGTTCACTATGTATTGATGAATCGGGGTCTCATCCTATTTAATTTTGTTTTGGGTCATAATACAATTAGGATATTTAAAACATGAAATACTAATAAATTAATTTTGAACTTTGTAGATGTCAAACGAAAACAATTCCGCCTCCCAATTCTCTCTCAAGTCCATCTTAGAGAAGGACAAACTGAACCACTCCAACTTCATGGACTGGCACCGCAACTTGAAAATCGTTCTCAAGGCGGAGAACAAACTGTATGTTCTTGAAACGCCAATCCCTGATGAACCCATCAACCAACAAACTAATGCTTACAGAAACTATGCTAAGCACTTCGATGACTCTATGAAAGTCTCGTGTTTGATGTTGGCGTCCATGATCCCTGAACTTCAAAGGACCATGGATGACAAGATGGCATATGAGATGAATCAGCACCTGGTGGAAATGTTCCAACAGAAGGCTCGTCATGAGAGGTTTGATGTAATGCGATTACTCATAACCACTCGTATGCAAGAGGGTACATCAGTTAGCGCTCATGTGCTAAAGATGAAGGCTTATGTTGATCACTTAGCTCGTCTGGAATCTCCCTTGAGTGATGAGCTGGCTGGGGATATTATCCTCAACTCATTGCCCAAGTCATATGATCAGTTCACTATGAACTACAATATGAATGGTATGGAGAAGACACTTGCAGAGTTGCATCAGATGCTCAAAACTGCTGAGGTAAACATACCTGGTAAAACTGCACCAGTGCTAATGATCAGGGAGGGACAAGTTAAGAAACCTAACACCAAGAAGAAAGGCAATCAGGGCAAAGGGAAGGGAAAGGGCAAAGCTGTTGCCAACAAGAAAACTCTGAAAGATGCCAAATGTTTTCATTGTGATGAAACTGGGCACTGGAAGAGGAACTGTGCTAAGTACTTAGCTGAACTGAAGCAAGCCAAAGCTTCTGGAGGAGAGTCCTCAGGTATATATGTTATTGAAATTTTTGCTTTTTCTAGCAAGACATGGGTGTTTGACACAGGATGTGGTTTCCACATTTGTAATGTTTTGCAGGGACTAAGAAAGATTAGAAAGCTGAAACAGGGCGACTTGGAGGTCCATGTTGGCAATGGACAAAGAGTTGCAGTGAAGGCAATAGGAGAATATGTTCTTTTACTTCCTTCTGGTTTAGAACTTGTTTTGAACAATGTTTATTACATTCCTAGTGTGACTAGAAATATTGTTTCATTTTATGCTTTGCGTGGACAAGGTTTTAATTATCGTTTTAATGGTGAATTTATTTCTGCTTATTTTAACGATGTATTTTACTTTGATGCAAAACCCAACAATGGGATCTATGAGATAGAAATCCAAAACGATAACATATTATGCAATATCTCCCATAAACGTAATAAGTTGGACTTTAATGATACGTATATGTGGCATTGTAGACTTGGTCACATAAGTGAGAATCGTGTTAAACAACTCAAAACCACAGGAATCTTAGATTCCAAGGGTTCTGAGTCGTTTGGAAAATGCGAATCATGCTTGAGTGGGAAGTTAACAAAAGCACCTTTTTCAAATGTTGGAGAAAGAGCTAATGATCTGTTAGGACTTGTACATACAGATGTATGTGGTCCATTCAGAACAATGTCAAGACATGGAGAAAGATACTTTGTTACATTTACTGATGATTTCAGTAGATATGGTTATGTTTATCTTATGAAGCATAAACATGAAACTCTTGAAAAGTTCAAGGAGTACCAAAACGAAGTAGAAAATCAGCTAAATAGAACTATTAAAATGCTTCGATCAGATCGAGGTGGTGAATATCTTAGTCAGGAATTCATCGACCATCTAAAGGATTGTGGAATAGTTTCACAACTCACTCCACCTGGAACACCGCAACATAATGGTGTGTCTGAGCGGAGAAATCGAACTCTATTAGATATGATTCGATCAATGATGTGTCGAACAAACCTTCCAAAATCCTTTTGGAGTTATGCTTTGGAAACTGCCGCAAGACTTGTGAATATAGCTCCAACAAAGAAGGTTGATAAAACGCCTTATGAGATATGGCATGGAAAGAAACCTCATGTATCCTACCTTAAAGTCTGGGGATGTAATGCTTATGTCACTCTAGAATCTTCGGATAAACTAGATCCCAGAGGCGAAAAAGTGGTTTTCGTCGGATACGCTAAGAAGATTGGTTACCTGTTCTACCACCCCACTGAAAATAGGATTTTCACTAAACGTAGAGGCACTTTCTTGGAGGAAGAGCTTCTGGCGCGAGGGATTGGAGATAACCATGTGGATCTTGAAGAAATTCGAGAACCACAAGTGACTGAACCAGTTGTTCAGACAGAACCAGAAGTAACTGATCCGTTTGTTGAAGTTGAGCCTGAGAGGACTCAAGAAACAACAGAAACACCAAGTGTTCGAAGAAGTATTAGGGATCGTCGTGCACCTGTAAGGTATGACGATATCTTCATGATTGATGAAGCTGAGCCTGCTACTTACAAAGCTGCAATCTTGGATTCGGAATCCAAGAAATGGCAAGAAGCCATGAATGCAGAGATGCAATCCATGTATGATAACCAAGTCTGGGATTTGGTTGATCTTCCTGCCGAGTGTCGGACTGTAGGAAACAAATGGATCTTCAAGAAGAAGACTGACATGGATGGGAATGTGCAAACCTACAAAGCAAGGCTTGTAGCGAAAGGTTTTACTCAGACTCAAGGAATTGATTATGAGGAAACTTTCTCGCCAGAGCCATGCTTAAGTCTATTAGAATTCTACTTGCCATTGCTGCATATTATGACTATGAGATATGGCAAATGGATGTCAAAACCGCGTTCCTTAATGGACACTTACTGGAAGATGTCTATATGGTTCAACCTGAAGGTTTTGTCGATCCAAAGAATCCTAATAAGATGTGCAAACTGAATAAATCCATCTATGGATTAAAGCAAGCATCTCGCAGCTGGAATCTCCGTTTTGATCAGAAAATCAAAGAGTTTGGTTTTATCAAGAACGAAGATGAACCATGTGTTTACAAGAAATCTAGTGGGAGCTATATCACTTTTCTTATACTGTATGTAGATGACATACTGATCATTGGAAACAATATCCCTATGCTTAAAGATGTTAAGGCATGGTTGGGTAAATGTTTCGCAATGAAAGATCTTGGTGAAGCCGCTTATATTCTAGGAATAAAGATTTATAGAGATAGATCAAAGCGGTTGTTGGGTTTAAGTCAAAGTACATATATTGATAAGGTCATACGACGCTTTTCAATGCAAGACTCAAAAAGGGGGCTCTTGCCCATGGCACATGGAACCATTCTTAGTAGCAAACAGTGTGCAAACACTGAAGAGGAAAAGAAGAAAATGGAAAGAGTTCCATATGCTTCTGCTATTGGTTCTATTATGTATGCCATGTTATGTACTAGACCTGATGTCTCGTATGCTCTTAGCATGACAAGTAGATATCAACAGAATCCAGGAGAGAGTCACTGGGCTGCAGTGAAGAACATTCTTAAGTACTTGAGAAGGACTAAGGATATGTTCTTAATATATGGAGGACTGGATGAGGAGCTGTCAGTTAAGTGTTATACTGATGCAAGCTTCCAGGCTGATCGTGATGACTCAAGATCACAAACGGGATATGTTTTCATTCTGAATGGTGGGGCTATTAATTGGAAGAGCTTTAAGCAAAGTGTGGTTGCTCAATCCACCTGTGAATCAGAATACAATGCTGCATCGGATGCTGCAAAGGAGGCTGCCTGGATGAAGAAGTTCATTACTGATCTCGATGTTGTGCCTAGCATAAAGAAACCAATCGAGATATTGTGTGACAACACTGGTGCCATTGCTCTTGCAAAGGAACCAAGGTTACATAAAACCACAAGGCATATACTCAGAAAATTCCACTATATTAGAGAGATAGTAGAACGTGGAGACATCGTGATAAACAAAGTTCATACAGATCTAAATCTAGCTGACCCCTTTAGTAAGCCTTTACCTCAAGCTAAACATGAGGAGCATGCTGGAAAGATAGGGCTTAGAGTTGCTAGACAGTGGGCATGATCTGTAGTTAGTATTGGTGTTTTATTTTGAACTATGACAGTTATGTTGAATGTTTATTTGATTTAATGAGTTAAATGCAAATTTAAATATTTATTAACTGTGTTCATTATTTGTATGTTTAAATCCTTGAATAAGAGTATTCTAAAATATCCGTAGTCGATCAAATTACATGGGAATGAATTTGAATGTAAGACTATTGTGAATTGAGATGATTGTATTCATGAGATGAATAACTCAAGGGTTTGAGAATCATAATTCACAGATATCATTAGGGAATGATATTGGATGTAACTCACTTCAAAACGATCTCCATGGATCTGTGTCATGAGATGTTTTGATATTGATATGTTCAATCTGTCCTTTTTCTTAAGGCACATATTAAACTACATTGATCAAGGACTATCTTTGATGTTATCTAACACTGTCCTGAAACATGGGTAGTAATCCGGGTAGCATTGGGAGAAATCCAAGATTGAGTGGGAGTTATATGACGCTGATGGAATTCTGTACTTCTATAGGATTAGAAGCTTAGACATTCTGGCGCCCTCGTAAACTCAAACTGGTGTAAACGCGTGGCCACGCTCGGACTAATGTAGTCCGTTAGACCATTTTGAATTAAAGACGAGAATAGAGAATGGTTGATCAATATAAGAATGAATGATCCATGTCTTATGATCAACATATGTTTATACAGAAGGGACCTATTGATAGAATTATCAGGGCTATAGTATTTGGTTAAGTAAAGCGTTACTTGAACTCAAAGAACTAGTTGACGACTGTAAAGTGTCATACTGTGTTGGGTGCAGTGCGATGCAGCTAGGCGTCCAACTCTGCACACATTGACTCATTTAATTAAAATCGTCCAAGTGGGAGATTGTTGGACATATGGTATGTCCGATAGTAATTAAAGTCGAAGTCTATGTAACCCGACCCGGTACGATCCGAAGAGTTACACGTTGGTACACGAATCAGATAAGTTTACATTTAGGTGGTTTATTATTTGTGAAATAATAAATTGTTTGAACTGGAGGGACTTAATAGTAAAAGAGTTTATTATTAAAGGAGAATCCTAGTTGATTACTAAAAGGGGTTATGTGTAAGTTTTAGGGAATCCTAATTGACTACTAAAAGGGGTTATGTGTAAGTTTTATTGTTATAAATAAGGGATTAGGGATCAAACCCTAATCACAAGTTTTATAAAATAAAACACACTTACACTCACTCCTCTCCCTTGGTCGCCGCTACCACCACTCGGCCTCCTCCCTCCGCCGCCAAACAACCACCGCCGGTCACCCCTTCCTTCTGGTTGGTTCGTGCTCGGTTCGTGATACTTCCTACTAGCGAGGATTCGTTGTAACCCGCGTGTTACAATTCCGGTGTAGTCGTCAAAGGTTGATTACTAAACCCCCTATGGTTGTTTCTTATTTATTTGTTTATACGCGTTTAACTGAGATCCTGATTGGGAATATTTTATTAATCTGATTAATAAAATTAACTAACAATTTATATATATAAATCGGCTATTATATATATTGTTTATATAATCCGTTTTCATTAAATATATAAACCGCTTCCGCTGTGTATACGATACCATGATTCCCAACATAAGTATAGGTTTCTTCGATGATATAGTAGAGAGAAAAGTGTTTGGTTCGGAGGTTTACCAGTAAATGCGGGTTGAATTGGAGTATTTGTACTTTTCTTAGTAGGATTCGGATGTTTAGGGCCTTGGGCTTTTAACACTGAAGCTGAACCACCGAAGTATTGGGTTGATCATACTAATGTTGGTTCGGCCTTCGGCCATAAACCACATATTCTCTTCAACAATATGTCTTGACGTCCAGGATGGACACTCAGTTACTAATCTACTATGTTAACAATAGTTCTAACTTATGAACACTTGCTATGTCAAGTTTGCGGTCATTTTTACTAGTGAAGTGAATGACATGAATATATATGATTATGTGTGTGTTAACTTTTGTCTTTGTGGAAAGATAAACTCTATCTTTGATTACATCTTTGCATCGCTTCGAATAATAGTTAATACAGCTAGGGAACAAAGTATAATTGATTGTGGCATCATATAGTGCGTTGACAACTATGTTTGAATACATGTTTGATAACTATTTTTAATTACATCTGTGTGTCGCTTCTGATGTAGCTAATTCACTTAGAGGACAAAGTCAACGCACTCAATCTAGGTATCATATGGTTGTTTACAATGTATACATTGTTAGACAATACCATATGTCTATTATTCCAATGAGAAGACTTCCTCAAGAGTTAAGAATATAATAAAACAAACAATAGTGTTCAAATGAATTAGAAACATAATAAAAGGATAAGCTCTTCAGATTAATTGAATCGATCTTTAAGTGTATCTCTAGTCACCTCTTATGATTATTGATCCGATCAGGTCCATGTATGATCTGATCGGATCAATCACGATCCATTAAACCGGATCATAAATCTACTATTAGCCGATTCAATCCGAAACAAGATTCTCCCATAACTTTGGAAAGATTTCTTGTAACCTTAACAACATAGAATTCTAGGATCGAAAAAACATCTCAATATGGAAGAGTCCCACTCCCTTGTCCTTGTCCTTGTCCTACACATAGTCGAGAGATCGACTCTTTCACCTTTGACGACACACGTAGAAACTGCCTTATCGATTGATCTCTAAACGACGAATAATACGTACAATCATTATCCACATAATCGATGTTTATATCGACAATCACACACGTACTTTGCCCCATTGATAAAGATCTCTTTAACTCCATTCCCGTAAACCTCTCCTTCTTTTCTCCTGGCAAAACCGCTGAGTTACAATGTCGAAGCGTTATTCGTGGCCCGGGTGTGAACCCGCCACGATTATCAACCTCCACTGAACCATCGGTTCTGTCATCAGAACCAATGGAGGTACGGTCATCACTGACCGTACCCACTGTCCTACATACAGGGCAGCTAACCTCATCATCCGGTGGTGGAGCAAGTGCCACCACTGGAACCCGACACACAGGACAACTCGTGTGTCCCATGAACCATTCGTCAATACATTGCACATGAAACAAATGCTTGCAATCCGGCAACACCCGGACGGTATCTCCATTCTCAAGGTCCGCCAAACAAACCGTGCATTCGTATTGATCGGATACCAATTCGGGATCCAATTCGTCATAGGTGAGTATAGGGATTGTTGAAAGAGTCTTTTCGTCGACGCCATTGGGGATTTCTTCTCGAGCAAATGTTCTTAAGGCCGCCATTCGGGCAGCGTGCCTTCGAAGGCAGTATCGAACAAGTAAAAGGTGGTAGAATAGTACCGCGAATGCGGTAGCACTAATGCCCATTATGGAGATCACTAAAGGAGTAAAGAAAGAATTGTTCGATAGAGTTTGTGATGATGATGATTCTAAAGGATCAGGCATTGCGTTATTCAACAAAACAAAGGATATTTGTATGTTTAGTTACTATGTTGGTTTTAATGTTAAAGAGTATTCTATCTATAATTGGTCCTCTAAATTAGCTTTGTTGAAGGTATGTGACATGAGGTAGTTTTGGTAAGGAAACAGTTAGCTACTTTTAAGGTTAAAAGGCTTATGTTGTTAGGACAATATTGGAGTAAGTGAACACTTGTCGCAATGGCAGTTAGGATGGTAATCAGAGGTGTCAAATTGGCCAGATGGAATGTCTAAAATAGTAATGTCTAAATTCTACAACCATCTAATTGCATATTATTTGTATTATAGAGGCGATTTCGTGTCGAACCCATATTTCTAGCAGTTTACTGGTTAAACCGGTCGGTTTAGTTTTAAAAACTTGTTAACTGGCAAATTGAGGAGAAATCCTGGTTCAACCGGCCGGTTTAGTATTAAAAGCTGATGTATGGTTTTTCATCGGTTTTGTTATGATTTTTATTGTTTCGGTCTAGTTGTTTTTTTTTTTCAAAATCTACCCGTTAATTTATAGCCATTGTATTTTCAACGTAGTTTGAACTGATTCTTGTTGGTAAAACAAATTGTACAAGAATTTATGCATTTGCATAAATTTATACCCAAAAAGGGGTTGCGACGTAGCTTGTTGCCCGTCTACCCGCGCCTCACTTGTAATTCTTGTTGGTAAAACAAATTATACAAGAATTTATGCGTCTGCATTAATAAATCTTTGAAAAAAAAAATTTCTTGGTTTAACTGACTGTACAAGAATGATTTTAAACATAAGGTTGTACATAGAGGGAATCGATATATAAAGTTTGAAACAATGTGAAGAATATGATATGTTTACTTTTTCTATAAGTTGAAGGAGACATGTATTGTTAACCATTAACTGTTTTATTCTTAGTTTTCTAATAGATTATTATTGTTAATTATTAATGATTCAAATAGATTAATAATATGTTTAAAAATGGATATTATATGCATAAGAAATACTTTGATAAGTGTTGACTCGTTTCAGTTGACCTTGAACCTTGAAAGTTGAATCTCATAACTAACTACATCGAAATTGCCACTTTTGTGTAATATGTAAATCAGAACTTGTAAGTTTTTTATGGCTTATAAACAGTTTGGGCTGAGGTGAAAGTATTCGTATATTAACTTGTTAATGAGTAACCCGTGACCTCTTGGTCTAGTGGTATGGTGTCCCCCCTTACAAATGTGAGGTTGTGGGTTCAAATTCTTGCAAGTGCAAGATGAGGTGGAATAAGGGTGTTAAAATTTGCTGTTAAAAAAAAAACTTGTTAATGAGTTTGTTTGGCTTGGAGAGTTCTTATTTTATGGGTGTCACCGTTAAAAAAAATAGCTTATTATTTATTACAAAATAACTTAATACGGAAATATCGCAGTGGCCTAATAAAAACATCAAATGTTTTATCTACTATCATACAAACGGATTAATCCATACACATGTTGGTCATCTAATTTATATGTCATAAGAAGATGAATGAGTGACATAGGTGAGGGTTAAGTTTAAACACGATAAAAGATTTAAAATATAAAAATGTTTAAGGATTTGTGTGCCTAAAGTGAAAATTGAGGGACTTATCACTTATATACGTAGAAGTTTCTAATAATATGCTAAATACATGTCAACAAAACATTAGAATCAACCGTACAAATATAATAGAAGTACCAATAATAGAGTAAACAATTTTTATTAGATCTCAATTGCTAAGTAAAAATTAAATAGAGTAAAAGATATCTATATTGGTTGAACAAAAGAATTGTTTTCTGCAATCCAAATAACTGTATATAGATCCCATACGTTGGAATGAGTAACTTAATTCCACTTGTCCTTATAGTATCTAATATAGCACATATATCCTCATAATTTCATATATATCTATATATGTGTATATTGATAATAATACCATTATGTTAAAGCTAATCACATGTATAACTAAGTAAACACACGTCTAAATACAAAGTGTTGTTGATATGGGAAGTGCACGAAGGATTGATATAGGTTGCTTAATCATGTTTACTTCATGCATGATTATGATACTTTTATTTGTAATTATTTTACTTCATGCGTAAGTACCTTCGTACGTTTCGCAGGTTAATTATACTTTTATATTAACCCACCTCTAATAGACCATGAGCTACAAAAACATATTACATCTAAGAGTATAAAAAACACAACTAAATAATAATTTAAGATGACAAAAGTTACTTAATTAAATTTAACAATCACACATAAAATCTCATCAAAAGTTTATATTCAGTTTGTCAAAGTCAAACGTATTATCATTGTGGTGTTTATCAAACACTTAATTGGCATGTGATAACATAAACACTTGTCTAGCATGTGATAACATAAAGTATAAATAGTAGGTTCATAAGTAGACATAATACATATGTACTCAAACAATCAAATAGAATCATTTTTAATACTTTATGCATTCTATGAAATAACAAAACATACCGGTAACAAGAAATACTTTAATTAGTTTAGTGTAATTAGTTTAGTGTGAAATTGATGATGAAAAATAAGCATTTGAGATTAGTACTTTGGTGATCATGAATTTGCTTGGCCATGCTTCGTCACATTAGTGGTTAACAATGTTGCTGATAGATAAATAACAAGGTAGGTGGTTTTGAGTGGCAGTTGGAGTCACACGGGTGTTGGAGACAAGATTGAGATTAGAAAACATGGGAAGTGAAGGACATAAGGAAGGAAAGTGGTATAGGAGGGTGGTGGTGGTATTTTGACAGTAGAACAAATCAGTAAGTGACGACAAATTAAAGAGTGAGCGTGAGGTCCACGGAGAATTTTTTTTTTCTTAATTCGTAGGAATAAAGGGATGGGGTGAGATCATTACACTTCGGCATATAGTGATGATCAAATCCATAATTTCAAAAGGAAAAAAGCAAATCCGCAATAAACACCTATGCACATGACCCGATTCTTGCAAATGGTTTGATTAGAGATTTTCTAAGAATCGACTTAGCGAAGTCACCGATTTCATATACCGTAAAAAGGAACGATCTGACGGGTTCAGAATTGATCTCTGAGAATGGATCCGATCGCGCTAATGTCAATCCGTTTTCTTCCATTTATTCCTATTCCAAGACAAGGATTCAAGAATCCCTTAATACAAATCAAAGAACTATTCATACATTGTTGAATCGAAATAAGGAATCTCAATCTCAAGAATTTTTGGTAACTTTGCATGTCTTTTTAGGTCTTTAGGGTTCAAACATGAGCATAATGAAACAAATTAGCTAGCTAACCAACCTTTTTTTTCTTTGTATATTCAATTAATGGGACCATTAGTAGTTGATAATATATTAATAGAGAAAGGTGCTTCCATTTGTCCATTACATGCGTTGTTTTGTTGATGACTTCTAAGTCACAACTCACAACTCTCTCTCTCTCTCTCAAAAAAAAACTTTTAATCTTTCTCTCACTAACAAAATCTTCATCAATCTTCCTTTTTTCAATCTGTGATTCGTGACCCACTTCAAGAATCAATTTCGAATCACCAATTTCACAATGGTAAATGTGTTCATAATTTATATCACTTATCAATCACATTGACATCTATGTTTTATTATCATATGAATATGTGTTTAGTTTTTATTAATTGATGAATAACTACACTTACAACAGCAGTCTATGCCTCCATGGCTGGAGAAGCTGCTATCGACTGAGTTTTTTCCAGTATGTCGAACGCACCAAGACGCGGCTAGAAGCGAGTGCAACATGTATTGTTTAGATTGCAACAATGGAGCATTTTGTTTATACTGTAAATCTTCTCAACACAAAGAACATCAAGTCATTCAGGTCAGTGTGTGTTTCAAGTGTTTTTTCACACATATTTGTGTAATCATTGGATTTAACACTTGCATTGCAAAATGTAATACATACCCAGATAAGAAGATCTTCATATCATGATGTTGTGAGGGTTTCAGAGATTGAAAAGGTGTTGAACATTGATGGTGTTCAAACATATGTGATCAACAGTGCAAAAGTTTTGTTTCTAAATGAGCGACCACAACTAAAATCAGCAAAAGGAGGTTCTAGGATTTGTCAAGTTTGTGGAAGGAGCCTTTTGGACACTTTTCTTTTTTGTTCACTTGGTTGTAAGGTTAGTTTATTAATCCCTCACTTTTAATTTTTTTTAATGAGTTTAAACTTACACGCTCTCGTTTGTTGGGTCATCTCGATACTGTAATCTTTTACTTTTAACTTTTGGGGGTGTATGATTCCTAAATACCTTAACTTTTTAAACAATGCACGTCTTGAATACATTTATGTTTTTAGTTGGATTTAAACCGATAACCGTTTGAGTGTTGTATCATCTTGATACTTGTAATCTTTTACATTTATAACTTTTTTAAATGAAATGTTTTGATACATTAATATCTTTAGTTGGATTCAAACTTGTAACCTTTTGATTGTTGGATTATCTTGATATTGGTAGATTACGCTTGTGGTTCTCTCTCTTTCATATAATTAGTATTTTTGATTAAATTAATTAGTTTTATCTTAGTTGCCTTTGCTTCACATTGTTAGACAACACAACTCACAATGTGAATTGGCATTCACTACTTTGCTAATTAATTACTTCATCATGCAAATTCATATTAAAAAACCAATCCATTATCCACCAATAATCATACATTCATACATGCATTGTTTATTATTTTATAAATTCTAAATGCTTTTTAGTTCTCCTGCTAATCATCCTCTTAATGAAAAATTGATAAATAAATTATGTGACATTGGGTTGTTTAAAAACAATGACATTTCATTCTTTAGTAGTTTTTCCTACCAAGTCTGTTTAGTTACCATGTAATGGTGTTAGGTATATTAATTTTTTAGTCATAAGTTTAGTTTCTACAATATATTTTTTGTGCTAGTAAGATTTGGTATTGACAACTTGAAGTTGAACATATTTGTATAGCTTGTTGGGATAAAGAGAAATGAAAATGCAAGGTTCATATTGGAAGAGAAATCATCAACCACAAGAGTAATGTCACCAACAAGAACAAGAAGAATAGGGATAATAATGAATGAAGAAGAAGAACAACACCACCACCACATTTACACTCCTACTCCTTCCACAAGAAGAAGAAAAGGGGTTCCTCATAGGGCTCCCAATTAAGCACAAATAACAAATTAAGTAAATGACCTAAAAGCCCCTCAAAAGCACATAAACATAAAACATGTCCCCTTCCCCACCATTCTTTTACACACTCATCACCATTTGACCATGTCTCACCATACCCTTCCCATGCCTTTCTTCCCCATCCACAAACACCAAGTATTCTTTTTTCTCAATGGTTGTATTAAGTATTTGCTTGAAGGGTTACATGGTGCAAAATGTAAATGTAAAATCATCTTATTATACTTTTATTTTAATTGGATATAATGTTTTATATGTTTTCTATTGGAAATGACTTGCAATGAACAATTTCGTAGAAAGTTATCTTGGGGGGAAATGGAATTTACCTTGAATAATTGTTTGAATATGAAGGAATTGATTGATGACCTATCAATAATACAATAAGAGTCATCTAAAAAGTATTCAATAAGTTTTTTTTTTAAAGCATTGATGAACTATCAATATAATACAATAAGAGTCATCTAAAAAGTATTCAATAAGTTTTTTTTAAAGCATTGAATTTGTAGTCTCTCTCCATTAGCCGCAACCCACATGGCCTTTTACATACATAAAGGAACAGTCTTCTTTTTTCTTTCATTACTTAAACAATTTTATTATTTTATATTATTAACATTTAAAAAGGAAAAAGTCGGCACTTTCTACGAAGGCTCCCTTCGTACAATTGGCCTCATCTTGTGGTCACTTTTTTCCTTAAATTTCCTTGAACTTTTTTATTTTTCTTAATAATCTAATGCATGGTTAAGTAAATTGATGTCACATTTGCATATATATTCATAATCTCGTATCTGGAGAACTTAAGTTCATGTGAGAAAGAGCCATTCTCCAACTACATGTATATGTCATTATCCTTCAAAAATTGGAAAAACTTGTTTTAGGTGTGATATAAATGTATGGTTATGTCATGCAAGTATATTACACCGAATAAAAATATATGGAAGAGTTTATTCATTATATATGGCATAGAATGTTGTTGATTTATTGTGTAAATTACATGATCTATTGAATCAATTTTGTGTACAATCACTTGGGTTGTTGCCTAGTGGTAGAAGCCTTTGGTTGGTTTTGGAGAGAAACATGTGTATTTAGCTTGGTACCACATAGAGACCCCCACGCACACATGTTCTCAATATGATGCATCAAAAATAAATTTAGGAGGTTAGAAAAAAATATTTTCTTCAATTTTTGATCAACATCATTTTCTTGACCAGTTGACTGTACACTTTTTTCTGTATAAGTTTATATTTGATCTTTAAGACCATATGGTATGGGGGGCGGCATAGGCTAGGCAAGGATTTGCCGGGCCAAGCTACACCGCCCCCTTGGAGCGGCTTGGCTGGGGAGCGGCATACCCGGCATAATATTGCCGTTGATGCCGGCGAATCACAAGGTGACACGTGGAGGGGAACGTTGGGCAACGGCTATCTTTAAAAAAAAAAAAAAAAAAAAAAGTTTTTTTTTCAAACTATTTAAACCAAACACCCCTACCCTTTTTCACCCCAACTTTTATAAAAAACTCTCTCAAATACTCTCACTATATTTAAACCAACTAATATTTTTAATAAAATTCAAACCCTCAAACAACCATGTCGCTATCATCTTCTTCGACGTCTTCGTCTTCTACGGGTTCATCATCTACAAACGAGGCCGTAAATTTTGTTATAAACATCGTGGGGCAAGCGGCGCAGATTATTGCCGAGGAACAAGGAGACGAAGTCGATTCGGCACCTCGAACTAGGAAAGCGGCTATAAATAGAGACCGGGAGGGTAAGTTTTATATTTTTTTTATTATTTATGTGTATTATATATATTTTTTTTAAATATAGTGTAGATTTTTATTGTGTACATTATATATATTTTTTTGTAAATATAGTGTAGATTTTGTTTGTGTGTTAATATTTTTTGTAAATATGTGTAGGTGCCCATGATAGATTGGTGGCCGATTATTTTGCCGACGAACCCTTATACTCGGCGGAACTATTTAGGCGTAGGTTCCGAATGAGTAGAAGATTGTTCTTGCGTATAGCCGATGATATGGCTAACTTCGAGCCATTTTTTACCTTACGGTACGATGCTAGAAACAAAAGAGGGTTCACCACCCTACAAAAATGCACGGCGGCACTTCGGCAACTAGCGTACGGGACTGCGGCGGATTCCTGGGACGAGTATTTAAAAATGTCGGAAAGAACTTCACGAGAGTGTCTATACAAGTTTAGCAAGTGTGTGGTGAAGCTTTACAGCAAGAAATATTTGAGAAAACCAAACTCCAGTGAGGTCCAGCAATTGTATCAGTTTCACCACCAACAACATGGTTTTCCAGGAATGCTCGGAAGCATTGATTGCTACCATTGGCCTTGGAAAAACTGTCCGGTAGCATGGCGCGGAATGTTCAAACGAGGAGATCAAGAATATCCTTCGATAATCTTGGAGGCGGTGTGTTCACAAGATTTATGGGTTTGGCATGCTTTCTTTGGGGTTCCTGGTTCGAACAACGACATTAATGTTATTAACCAGTCGGAGATTTTTGACGATGTCATAAAAGGAACCGGTCCGGATACCAGCTTTACAGTATCGGGTGTGGAGTATAGGCGCGGCTACTATCTTGCTGATGGAATCTATCCATCTTACTCGACGATCGTTAAAAGTATTCACCACCCTCACGATGAAAAAAGAAAGAAATTTGCCAAGTATCAAGAGGCGGCAAGAAAGGACATTGAACGATTATTTGGTGTTCTACAATCAAGATGGCACATCATTGCACACCCGGCACGTATGTTCACCCCAAAAAAAATGCGTTACTGTATGTATGCTTGTGTCCTCTTGCATAACATGATAATCGAAGACGAAGGCGCCGCCATTTGTGTGTATGACGAGAACGCCCCGCCGGAGAATACGGTTCCTGTCAACCCACATCAACAAGATTTAAACGAGTTCTCGTTACAAAACGAGTACACACACCGCAATCTTCAAGCGGACTTGGTTGAATATATTTGGAACAACGGGCAAGACTAGATTATTTGTAATTTTTTTTTTGTCGAGTAGGTTACTTTAATATTTTTAATTATTTGTAATTTTAGTTATGGTTTTTTTTAATTAATTTAGAATATTAACTTTTTATGTAATATTTTCTTTTTAATATTAATTTAGAATATTAACTTTTTTATTGTAACATTAATATTTTTCAATTAAAAAAACAAAAAAAAAAAAAGAAAAATGCATTTAAGGATGATGGGCCTCCTCCACACCCCTTGGTCCATCATCTCATGGATGCTCCTACCCCACGCTGACGTGGCAGCTGAGGTGGAGGCAAGGCATGGATGATGGGCCTCCTCCACACCCTATGGTCTAAAACCAATAAAGTAAGCTCGTGACCTCAATTTTTGGCATTTTTCCCATGTGTTTCAATATTTTTTTAATTCCAAAGTTTACGATATTTAGAAAGCTTTTTCACAATTTTGATTTTTTTTCAACATTTGCATGTGTGTTTTACTGCTTCAGAGTAGTCTATTATCAACACCGTTAAATCTTCTTATGTTTAGAGCCCAAAACACCTTATGACAAGACGAACATGCAATTTTTGTATAGCGAAGTATGGCGCCATGGTGGTGACGTTGCTTGTAAGTTTTTTTTTATTTCATGATGGATTCAACGAACTTTGTATCGAGCCAAAATGTCTTGCATTAAAAAGAAATCAAAATCGTAAAAAAAAAGAAGCAATCTAGATAGTGAAAACTTGAAATCACTAAAACAAATGAAGATTTCTTTCACCATTCATGACGAAAAAGTTAAAATAATAAAAAAGTTAAAGATTTAGGCGAATGTGTCAAGCAGTAAAAGGTTATGCTATTAAAAAAAACAGTAAGTGGTTATGTTGATACAGCGACACAGTGAGTATATGATTTTTTTATTTAAACTTCAATTTGTTGAATAAGTCATAGTGATGTTGCTTGCACAAGTCATTTAAGTTTGTTCAAAAAAAAAAAAAAATACATGCATTTTAGACATTATGTGGCAAAAGTATCCTTTGCCAACATCTGCTTTTTTTTGTTTTCTTAGAGACATGTTTTTTAAAATTAATTTTCGGACAGGAGAGACGCTCTTTAAAGTGAATAGAAGCAATTCCTTTTATAAGCTTGAAAATTAATTTTGTGCTTTAACAAAAACAAGCGCACCTACTCGGTTTTCTTAAGGGGCGTGGTTCCACTTTGTTAGAAACTAGTGTTGAAGCCCGCGTTTCGTGGCGGGGTCATAGAAGGGTGCTAGCGCTAATGTATTTATTACATGATATATCGATGGGTTTTTATAGATCATGCAGGATTTAATCTAAACGATGATAAAAATAAGCACACAACACGGTTAAGTAAATATGTATAGAGTTAAAAGTTACATTTAACTATAATAGGTAAATAAAATATTTTTAAATTTATAACTCGGTATATTGAATAGTTGATACAAAGCATGTAGGTTTTAATTTAGATGATCGTACAAAATAAGCAAGTAACACGATTAAATGAATACAAAGTGTCTACACCCGGCGATAGTGAAGAATAGATGTATATGTTTGGTGAATGGTTTACAATAAAAGTGAAGTTAAAAAAACAAAACATAACATCAGACCCTTTCTCTGACTCCACCACCACCACTACAAAGCATCCACTTCGCTACCACCCCAACACCACCACTGCCAGAGCAATCACACAACACTGTCACCAACAACCGCAACCGCCACCATCCAACACCACCACCACCAACCGTTGCTGCCATAGTCACCATCCAAACACTACCACCGCCACTAACAACCATCCAACACCCGTAAACAGTTGCGTTTAGATCTCAACCATCACCATCACCGCCTTCTACCACTTCCCCTGTCTACCTCTCTCTCCTACTCACTCTGAAAGAACACTTTTGAGTGAATCTGTGACGGTGTAACGTTGATGATGATGACGGTGGTAACCAGTGTCCAGTTCCACCGGTCACTTTTTCTCTCGCTTCTCTCTCTCTCTTTCTCTTTCTCTTTTATCTTTCTCTCTATGCTTGGTGATGTTGGCAGTGTAGTGGTGATGGTCAGTGCGGCGGTCGTAATCGGTGATGGTGACCGCGATGTCGTCGGGACGGTATGTATGTGGTGGTGGTAACCAGTGTGTGACATCAGTATTCAAAAAACTCAAGGCTTGGTCAGAAAATTGTAACATGATTACATATAAAAAAAATGTGGGACTCAACACCCTATATAAAAGGTCCGTCCATGCGTCCAAATATATTTACATCCTACATTGTAACAAGGTCAACCATTCACACTTTAAGGTAACAGGTAAACGCCACTTCGAATATTCTCAAATCATTTTCCATATTGTATTTTCAATCACAATCTATCATATGTTAGTAACAACATATGTAAACCTGTTACTAGCTACTATTCTATGTTTTGTCTTCTAGAGCCCAATACACTAATCACATCTTACTAGACTATCAAACTTTTTAAATATTTCTCATATACTTAGGGGGACGGAGCACTATCAGAATTTGTCACAGGTACCCCACTACCAGCACGGTAACACCGCCGCCAGTGGTGCTGGTAGTGAATCCGTGAACCATTTACGGGTTCTACTTAACGGGCTGGTAGTGGATGTGGCAATTTTAAGGTTTTCTTTTTTATGTTTTAATCTCTTCTTTCCCTTTCTCTATTCTTTAGTTGCAAGGTTTTTTTTTACCTGTGTTGAAAGCATGAAAATAAAGATGGTGATACATATAAGTTGTGTATGTATAGATATGTGTATTGTGAGTGTGGAGTATATAGAGAGAAAAAAAACATTAAAATATTTCTTCTCTATATTTACATCCGTTGAATAACATATAACATTAAAATATTGCTTTTTTTTTTACATCGTGAAAAGCATCAAAATAGTTCTTATTTTTCTTTTTTTTTTAATTAGATTATTTTTATTTTAACTTTATGAATATCTCAAATATATTTAGAAAAAAAATGAGACTAGAATGTTTAATAATGTTTATTTAAAAAAAATAGAAAAAAAAATATTTCAGTGAAGTGAATCAGTTGAGTCTTGTCTCCAAAAAAGTGTTTCAGTGAAGGAAACGAGTGAAGTGATGTGGCAGTGGAGGATTGGTAGAAATCAGTGAAGTGATAACATATTTAGTAGAGCGCCCCTTCCCCCCTTAGAGCATTCATATTAAGGGTATGTTTGGCAAGAAGCTTTTAGGAGCTTCAAGCTTTAAGCTTTTAAGAAAAAGCTTCTACTCAATAAAAAGCTTTGTTTAGTTGAATGAGCTGGAAGCTTTTAGGTTAGAGAAAAAGTTCTATAGTGAAAAGCTACTAGTACTAGCTTTTAAGAAAAATTTCTACTAGCTACAAACTTTTAATTAGTAAGTGACACAAATATTCATTCTATTTTAAAAATAAAATAAAAATCTTCTTTACAAGCTTTTAATTATGCCCATTTTGGTCATTTTATATATTTTATTAAAAGCTCCAGCTACTCTGCCAAACACCAAAATATATTTAAAAAGCTTGCAGCTACCAGCTAGTTTTGCCAAACATACCCTAAGTTACCTTATCTTTGTAAGTGAATTTTCCATATTTTAGGACGAGATTGTGAGCGCAGGAGATGAGGAACATACTATTCTTCGGTATATATTTTTATTTTTGGGGATCACAGTTTTCCTAAATTTATTATTTTAAAATTTGTTGAAAGTGATTGTGAGTGAAGGAGAGAGAAAAAAATAATAATAAAGGTATAAAGAGGTATTATTTAGTTGAACAAGAGAGAGAAAATATAGTGATTTTTAGTGTAATGTACAGATGAGGACAGGGAAACTATTGTGAATGCTCTTAATGGTAGAACCAGAACCTTTTAAATAAGATTCGAATATAACTTTTTTTAATCGGATGAATTGAGTTGTATACATGAAAGGTAAGAACTCAACGGACTCGCTTCTTTGTTTGTCTGATTTGAGGGAGAAGGTGCCGTTGAGTTCTTAATCATTATAATATTTTTTATAAGTTCATTGAAGATGTTCTATTTACTCAACAAATTTTTCCCTCCTCTTTTGTTTGTCCACCACTTTTTATATATTTTTGTATAGTACACGCATTTATTAGTTATTATAAGATAATAAGAAATAAAATACGTAAGAATTCTAAGAAACGTTTTGATACGTCTGTAAAAAATAGAAACTAACATTAGATGTCTCGTATTTAAAAAAAAAAAAGTATTTTTAAAGATGCCTAATTCAACACTTAAAATTAGGTTATCATTCTTCATTATCTGGAAGGGTGAAAGTAAAAAAAAAAGTAACGAAATTATATAAGCATGCAAAACAGAGGTTGCCTTCTCGCACTCTAGTTATGCCTAGGGCTGGCAAATCGTGTATACTTGACCTGTCAAGACATGAACACAAAACATGTAGACACGAACACGGCACGATAACTTAACGTGTCCTTTTCTCCCAAACCCGAACACGAACCTACTTATACCTAGTTAACATGATAAGACACGATAATACCTGTTTATACCAGGTTAACACGATAAGTCACGATCCTGTTTCCCAAACCTGACACAATAAAGGGCACCATCAAACATTAAAAAAGTAGAATTCTACCTAGTAAAAACGTATAACTCTGGTACTCCACCCCCACAACCTATACTTAAAAAAAATCCTTAACGAGTACTAAACAGGTAAACAAGTATTTTACATGTTTAGACATGAAAATTAACAGGTATATTCGTGTCTACCTTTTTAGGACACGAAACCTGTTAAGGTTATGTAGGTTTGTGTCGTGTATTCGTGTCTGAAATTACGAGCCCTAGTTATGCCGATGCACTCTCGCTTAAAAACACTATGTACTTAAATTAGATTTGCTAAGTGTAGTCCCGAATCTATAATTTTAACTTTTTTTCACAATCTTACATTAACTTAGGATCCAAAGAACATTGTTATTCTTTACTTTAGTCTATGATGCATAAATTGAATCTAGTATTTTAGCAACTTTTCATAATCCAACATTAACTTAGGATCCAAAGAACATTATTGTTCCTTTACTTTAGTGTATGATGCATAAATTGATCAAAATAGCAAATCTAATCCTATATCGACCATTCTCCTAATTGTAGATATCGGATATATTCATATAGTTACGTATATACCTCAAATATGTTCCAAGTCTAAAAATCATTTATTTTTTCACCATTCACATTGTTGATTCATTTAGACTTACTTATAACACCAAGTTCTGGATTTTGTTCACCACATTAAGATACTTAGTTTAGAAACATTTCACTAACTACTTTCTAAATCAAACAAGACCAAATCGGCAAATCATCGTTTTTCTCCTATAGTTACATGTACAATTTTACTAGGTTTTCATCGATAGACATTGCTTTAGTGACTATCATCATTTACGAATAATATATAAGTTTAGAACATTGGTTTTCATAAAACTCATCTTAATTGGGTCAAAATTGGCCAATTACAACTAGAATCGCCCACGTTCTAAACTTTTATGAGCTATTTATTTTAAATTGACAACTCGAGTCACATGCATATTGAGGCAACAACAGCATGCATCGGTCGGTATCTAGCATGCTCAATAGCCTTAATTGTATGTATTGACCGTGGAGTTATTGCGCATATGCGTTGGGCGTACAGTTTATGCGAGGTGATTATGTGACTCCAACAATGATGCTCGAGGTGGTGACATCACATGATCTATGGTTTTGACATGCTTTCCTTGGAGTAGTGGGTTCATACAATGACATTAACGTACTTAATCACTCACCAATATTTAACGACATGATAAATGGAGTAGCACCGGACACCTCATTTAAGCAGTGGTGCATGTTTTAAGACTATCCGTTGTGGACACTCAAGCAGCACGACGCGAACGAGGTTTCAGCGCCCGTGCTCACCCCCAGCCACAACAGCCCCACGCGAAGAGTCCTGGCGCGAGCACAAGCGACAGTGGTCGCGTGGGTTAACGGGAAAAAGTGACCTTTGGTCGCGCCGTTGCTCACCCCCAGCCACAACGGGGTCAAGTGACCGGATTATTTGATAGTCACGTCGGTGGCTCGCGCCCGTTCGCTCGCGCGTCCACAACGGATGACCTAAGGGGCTGGGGGTCGCCTGACCTCCGAATTTTCGCTCAAAAGTTCCGATTAGATAAGATGCGTATAGATTTTTTTGGAAGATATGGTTCGGACCCCCCCCCCCCCCCCCCGTCCCCCGTTTTTCTAAAAAAATTAGTTATATACTTCCGACCCCCCGGTCTAAATTCTCAAGTTTCGCCACTGCATTTAATGTAAGAGGAACACAATACAAGTACGGTTACTACCTAACTACCTAACTTATGGTATATATCCCGCCTATCCAACACTTGTCAAATCCTTTACTTGCCTGCAATATGAAAAAATGTTTAACACAATACAAGAAGCTGCTGCTAGAAAGGACATGAAAATAGTGTTTGGTTTCTTGTAACAACGATGGCAAATAGTTTAACCTCACATGACCATCTTGCTACATGATATGATTTTAGAGGATGAAGGTCAAATCGTTTGTGAATTCAATAAAACGAGCTTGAAACAAATATTGAATCTGGATAAGTCAAGGACACAAAAAATGTGCACTAATTGGTTAATAGGCAATTGCGAAACGCATAATAACATTCGGGTGGTTTAGTTGAACATCTCGCAACACTTCATGCTAACAATCAAGTCTAATTTTTTTACTGTTAATTTTTTTATTAACGTAATTTAAATTGTTAGTTATTAATTTAAATTGTAGTTGTTTTGTTAGTTATTAATGTAATTTGTTTTAATAAACTCAATTGTTAAAACATAAAAGTGCTTTAAAAATTAAAAATTACATGGTAGTGAAAGTTGTAGTAGAAAGTAGAATTACGCCTCTCTCAAATAAAAGACAGTGGAGTATGAGGTGATGCTAACATGACCGTTTCAACGAAGATGAAAGTGAATAACAACTCATGAAGACATTGCTATTACCTAAAGTGAAAAAAAAAATGTAATAACATAACATATAGCATGGGTTACAAGTAGGAATGAACATTTTGGTATCAAATATAAAAAATACCGATATCAAACGATTTCGATACCGAAAATACTTGTACCGTTTCAGTTCCGTATCAGTCCGGTATCAGTATCTTACCTTAAAATACCAATACCATACCGTAAATTTTCAATATCGACATCAAAATTTACCAAAATTCAATGTCATGGTCGGTTTAATGCTACTCGATACCAAACTCATCCCTAGTTACAACTTCCACATGATCTAACAAACATCCTATGTGAACATCATTATCCTATTTAAAAATGTGACACAATAAATAATAAAATAGTTTCGACAGTTGAATTAAAGACGACTTCTGTAAACCATTTTACAATCCCTCCGTTTCCTTCTCTATCTCACATCGCCCACAACACCAAACATTATTCTGATTCAACACACAAAAGCACCACACATATTGATCTATATCTACACCCATTACATTCATATCCCACACAACAATCCAATCAGGGTTAATTTATTTTTAAAAAAATGCCGGTAAAAACCGGCAGTGTTTTATTATTAACCGTCTTATTGTTACTGTTGACGGTTTGTGACGGCGGAGGTGAATTTCCGGCGACGGTTCTAACCCTATCAAGGGCTTTTCCGGCGAATAAGACGGTTGAGCTTGATGTGCTAAAGGCACGTGACCGTGTTAGACACGCTAGAATACTTCAAGGCTTCACTGGTGGTGTTGTTGATTTTAATGTTTTTGGTACATCTGATCCTTATTACGGCGGGTAATATTATTATTATTATTATTATTAATATTATTATTATTAGTTTGTAAAAGAAAAAGTTGTTACGTTTGTGAATAATATCAACTTTGTTTTTTTTTACTTTTGTGTTTTGTGCTTTGGAGTTTCTTTAATTTGAATTTGAAATTTTGAATAGTTAATATTATCAGATTAGGGCTCTATCAAAGGGGCAATGCTCTAGCTGTAACGGATGACTTTCTCATGGGAGGTCGCCAGTTGGAGTCTCGTTTGTGATAAAATGTCATGTGTGAGTCATGGGTTTTATCACAGTCGGCCTTTGGGGCGGTTGGTTTCCCTAGAATTGATGATGGGCCGGGTCAATAGTCTCTGTGCGATCTCGGGCATGGGTGGCCTAGGTAGGTGTACCCGGGTGGCCGGCCACCCGGGTACACCAATTGGCAAAAGGCCACCCACGCCCGCGATCGATCGTAGACAGTGCTGATGACTCAGCCCGTCATCAATTTCAGAGGAAACCCCCCTCCCAAAGGCACACAGTGGTAAAAGCCCTGGCTCACGCATGACGTTTTGTCACGAACGAGACGCCAACCGGAGACCTCCCCTAGAGAAAGTCATCCGGATACCATTAGAGCATTCCCCTCGTTGGTTACTATAAACTATTCTGTATTTATGACACTTGATGATGATGTGATACTGTAGATTGCAATTCTTTATTTTGAACTTGAATTAGCAATTTAGCACATTAGAACTCTTAATTTACTATTAGTTATTTAATTCTTTGTGTCATAAGTATATGCTAATAAGTTCTTCAGTATTTATGACACTTGATGAATGATGATGATATATTGATATTGTAGATTGTACTACACAAAAGTGAAATTAGGGTCTCCACCAAAAGAATTCAATGTGCAAATCGATACGGGAAGTGACATCTTGTGGGTCACTTGTAGTTCTTGCAGTGATTGTCCCGACACGAGTGGATTTGGTGTATATTTCTGTATCTACCTCTTTTAATAACTACTATAGTTTTAACTTTTAATGGTTGTTGTTAAATGCTAATAAAGGTGGTTTTTCGTTGTAGATGCCACTTAACTTCTTTGACGCTGCAAGCTCGTCGACTGCTTCTATGGTTTCATGTTCGGATCGCATATGCTCTTCTAATATTAAAATTGCTGATGCGTCGTGTTCTGATGAATTCAATCAATGTAGCTATGAGTTTCACTATGCGGATAATAGTGGGACTTCTGGTCATTATATGACCGATTTGTTGCATTTTGACACAGTTATAGATCCCTCCATGGTCGTCAACTCTTCAACGTTTATCACTTTCGGGTGAGCTTTTATGCAGTTGTGTATAAAATTTTCGCTCAAGTGAAGGAATTAGTTTAAAGTTATAAACTTTGTTTCATATATATGCAGTTGTAGTACCTATCAATCTGGTGGCTTGACAAAATCCGATAGAGCAATGGATGGAATTATTGGATTTGGTCAACACGGTTTATCCGTGATATCGCAACTTTCAGCTCAAGGGATTACTCCAAAAGTATTCTCACATTGCTTGCTTGGCGATGGAACTGGTGGCGGCAAGCTTGTTCTTGGTGAGATTGTGGCTCCAAACATGGTTTATAGCTCCATTGTTCCATCGCAGTAAGTATTATTATTTAGACCGTTTGATACATGAATTTATTATTTTCATATGTTTAATATTTTCTGATTTCCAACTTTCAGGGCTCATTATAATCTGGAGTTGCAGAGTATCACTGTCGGTGAACAGTTATTGTCTATCGACGCATCAGCTTTTGCCACATCGGATATTCAAGGAACCATTGTTGATACTGGAACAACATTGTCGTATCTCACTGCACAAGCATATGAACCTTTTGTTGACGCTGTTAGTTATTTTTTCCTTTTCTTTTATATATTTTTTTTATTTTTGTTACTTTTTTGGTCATACAAGTCATTTAGGTGAGCTTTTTTATTGCAGATAACTGCGGCTGTTTCACAATCAGCAACACCAATTTCTTTAAAAGATATGCAATGTTATTTAGTGACATCGTCATCAAGGTACTTCCCAGTTTTTATTTATTTATGTATTTTTTTAAGAGAATTGAAGTGATTTTTTTTTGCTGTTTTCCATAAACAGCATAGCCACGATATTTCCCGAGATTTCATTAAATTTTGCTGGCAATGCTCCCATGATTGTTAAACCAGAGAAGTACCTTGTGCAAGGGGATCCCATTGTGAGTTTCGAATTTCTGCTTTTCATTTACTTCCACAATTTTTTTTAAAAGACATAATCAGTTTTACTCGTTTATCCCGATATAAATGCAACATTTTCTTTTTTGGTGAGATCTCAATCCAAGATTGTTTTTCTCTATTGGTAAATTTAGGGCATTATGGCATAAATACCGTTGTACTTTCAGTTTTGTCCCATTTTAGTCATTGTATTTTAGGTGCATTCGAGTCAATACAGATGGTTTCTACTTTCTAGACCTTTTTGGGTCATTATGTGATTAGGGTTTGCCATTCAGAAAGGGGTGGTGGCGCAGCTTGTTGCCCGCCTACCCGCTATCTTGATGTAATTTTCTCAGTCATGGAATGAAGAATATTATTTTTAGTAATAAAAAAAATCTTACTAAAAATAACCTTCAAGGGGGTGTCGGAGTGGTAAGCGTCCGAGTCCCTTGAGCAGTGGTAACCCTCCTCCCCTCTCGAAGGCCACCTCCACAGTGCAAGCTGTGTTTTACCTGATCTCCGTTGATTAGGAGGGTGTTGGTTGAGTCTATGAGTTTGCTGGAAACGGGTTCGCACTGTTACAAAAATAAAGAAAATACAAAAAAGGTCCAATGACTAAAACAGGACAAAACTAAAAGTACATTTCTAGTAACACAAAAAAAAATATTTTTTGCAGAACATTGAGTTATTGCATGTATTTGTGCTTATTAAATAAGTCGATTTATTTTAGATAAATGACTAATACGTCTCATGCGGATCACTGAGTTATTGCATGTATTTTTGCTTATTAGATTTATTTTAGATAAATGGCTAATACATCTCATGCTAATCATTGAACCAAGTATCTTCAGGAAGGTGGTGTTCCCTGGTGCATCGGCTTTCAAAAAGCGAGCAATGGGTTAACAGTTCTTGGAGGTCAGCGAAAATATTCTCAAATTTACATTAATGTGTTTTAACATATATGTGAATAAGACTATTTTACACTGAATATCCAACAGTCATATGATTATTGACAATTCCTAAACTCATTGTAACTGCAGATATCGTTCTTAAAGATAAGATCTTTGTTTATGATTTATCAAGAAACCGAATGGGATGGACAGATTATGATTGTAAGCACAATACACTTAACACTCTTGTGGTTGTGACATTCCCCGATTTTTATAAATAATATTTACATTTTTTTTATGTTTTATTCAGGTTCAGCTGACGTAAATGTTTCTATCAAGTCCTACAATAATGAGTATGTCGATGGACACTTAAGTGCTAGCATATCATTAAGATTTACTAGTCTTGATGTTCTTCTGGTGCATATATTACTTTGGTCTTTATTATGGTGAATAGACAGTGAGGAAGACGGCTTTTTTTCCCATCATCCGAGTCAATCTCCAGGCCCCTTCTTTCTAAAGAACCGGCTCCATCCCGCTCTTAGCAGTTTTTGAGCTGGAGTTTTGTTGTTTTCAGTTTTTGTGTCGATTTGGCTTGTAGGTCGCCGCCAATTTACCCATTCAGATAAGTTTTTGACATGTTTAGGCTCTATTGTGGTTTAGATTTTATCTGGGTGTTTTTTCCTTCCATTCTAGAGTTGAATGATTTTGTAAGTAAATAATTTGATGGTCTCATGTGTATACCTCTTTTCTAATCTTAATTTAATTATGTAGTTTAATTGGGCAGTTGGAGCATAGGTTCAAATGCAAGAACAATGTGACTGAATTCTCAATTGATAATTTATGTAGAATTGTTTAATTAATATTGAATAAAAGTACTGTAATTGATGTGTGTGTAAATTTTACTATTCAATTAATTGATAATATTTAAAAAGGAAAATCATCAATATCTCTAGACATATTCTTGTAACCTAAATTATCAAAATGTGATAAATTCTTTTCAAGCACATACATATATACTTCATATACCAAAGGAAAATGACATGTGTATTAGCGCGAGTAAATTATGACGGCGATGTGAATCTATTAAAAGGTGACGTGAATTATGACAGCGATGTGAACCTATTAAATGGTGATATGTGGCCCTCTTAAGGAGGACATTTGTGTCGGATGAGCCCTCTTTTAAGGGTAAATTGTGACAAAAGGGTCATGTCTATATGAAAGTTGTGTCGACTTGGAGAAATAAGGAGCAATCTATGTCGTGTCGTCGCATGAGAGTACCTGCTTCACCATTTGACATAAGGAATAGGAGCATTTATGTTGAATTTGGGTGGTTTGGGTGCAAGGTACGCCCAATGGATAGCTTAGCCCGGTCAAGTCAGATGGGAAGCCTAGCCCAATAAATATTACATTTTGATTTCATTCTTAAATTTAACCTCAGACTATATTTAAAAAAAAAATTAGAAAACTGAACCATCTCTTTAGTAGACCTGAATCTATTTTATATTTTGTAACATAATTTTTACCATTCTTTCCTTCATTTTATCTCCAATTTCCTAATAACCAAATTTAAGAAACCAAAACCAAAATCAACCTATTGTTTATATTCTATGCATAAGAGCACCTCCAATGGGAGTTTTATGGTTTAAAACAAACTGACAGACCGATGGAGGTTTATGCCATTGGAGGTGGTGGACTAAGTTGAGTCCGTTCATTGGGATGAACCGGTTTGTTAGAAGAAGATTCGGCCAAAATGTGGACTTCCACAGGAATTAAAAAAAAAGGATTTACTTCCTTTATAGGAGGTGGGGCCTTCATTTGTAATTTAGTTATTAAATAAAAAAAAGGTTTTTCTGTGAGTGGGGTATAAATCAAATAAAAGGAAAAGTAGGTGATGAGATGGAGGTTTGTAATGGTTTGCGGTTTGAGGAAAAAAGTGGGGTTTTGTTTAGAATGGTTTAAAATGATTTGGCATGCTGACGTGGCGGTTTATAGTTGTTTATGCTGACCAATGTTGGAGATGCTCTAATGCCATAAAAAAATATGATAAGTTAAAAATGAACTCAAATAGATTAACATTACTTTATGGCAAAGCAACATTGTTAGACCAGGTGTAGTGGAAGGAGTATTGGACGTTTTTTGGGCCCCATAACGTCCCGAACACCGCCACGGAGGCGTTATGGGTCAAAATTTGCTTTACGAGTGAATATTAAAACGCCGGAGAGTGGCGTTTTCTGACCACCTTTTTGCTGAGCCAATCACATAATGCCAAGGTGGAGGGCGTTATAATCCCCCTTCCACTACACCTGGTCTTAGAAAAATCGGTGAATTCCACAATGAGAGCTTTCACAAATCCACAATAACAAAAAAAAACGGGTGCTTGCCAAAAAAAAATGCGGCACTTCCTGAGTCGCAAAAAGCCATAATAGGTATTCCTAGCTTCATGAAGGTCAACGAAAGAGAAATCAAAATGAGAGAGATATAGTAATATATCAAGAAAAATAGATTGTTAGTTTCGAACCGACAAAAGCTCACCTTAACATAAACACCACAATTAGTTTTTAACATGTCATGTGAGTTAATATTAAATTCTACCTTTGGGTCTTGATCGAGCCTTGGATTGTACGGGTCGTTTCATTCAGGAGCACACAAGTTTGAGTTCGAGTACATACTTCCTTGTACTAGATTTCACTCAAACCAGGGCTCTGATACCAACTTGTAACACCCTAATTCTGATCTACAGAAAAGTCGCAGCGGAAAAATACCAACCGAGAAATTCATTTATAAAACAATCTTAATTGTTTAGAAAACCGGTTCTACTGAGGATTTTGGTGTTACATCTTAGATTATTCCATAATACATTCAATGTGACTCAACTCTATTGGTTATGTATCCGTGACCGCGTACAATCCGCCTCCTCGCTCGATCTCCATCCTTCCCTTGAAGAAGTTAGGTAAACCAGACAACCTGCATCCACCACATAACCAGTCCGTTAGTTCAATGAGTGACCTCATATAATCTACTCATGACACGAAGTAGCATCCCACAATACTCTGTGATCCTGTCTAAAATCCTTCTCTCAAGTTCAGGTGGGTTACCCCGATCCGAACCTCCATGCCTCTTGCAATCGTATTTACATACCTGCATCTCTTATCATTCTCATAACAAGGGTTATTAACCTCGCAATATGTACATTTATACATACATATATACAAGGATATAATCCCCTACATGCACTTCTACAATACATACAAGTATAAACTCCCACATGTATTACTACAATACATACAATACATACAAGTATAGAACTCCCACATGTGTTACTACAATACATACAATACTTACAAGTATAGAAATTCCACATGTGTTACTACAATGCATACAATACATACAAGTATAGAACTTCCACATGTGTTACTACAATACATACAAGTATAGAACTTCCACATGTGTTACTACAATACATACAATACATACAAGTATAGAACTTCCACATGTGTTACTACAATACATACAAGTATAGAACTTCCACATGTGTTACTACAATACATACAATACATACAAGTATAGAACTCTCACATGTGTTACTACAAAACGTACAATACGTACAAGTATAACTTCCACATGTAATGCTACAATTCATACAAGCATATACCTCCACCTACAATACCATAATACATACTAGCATAAGCTCCTACATGTAATACTACAATGCATACAAGCATACAATTCTTTCGCATAATTCTGCAATACATACGAGTATACAACTTCCACCTATAATACCACCATTCATACAAGTATACAATTCCCGCCTATGATACCACCATACGCACAAGAAACTCTCTCCCTCTAACCCGAGCATGAGAACACATATGTACATCACATCTACAATCTACATAATCATGGTAACCTACTTACCGTATTTGATGCCGTCGACTAATGCATCAATTAAACTACACGCACTCGTACCATTTCGTACTATGATCATGTTTACAAACCAACGTTACGATTACATGCTATATACTTACAAAGTCCCACACAAGGTCCAACAATGTTAATTGGTGCATTAAACGCAATTACGGGTCGCACACATAAGCAAAACATCAAAAATTGCTAGAAATTAACATTTCTTTCCAGGGGCCACCGTAAGGGTACGGTGGCCACCGTACCCTTACGGTGGGCCTCCAAACCCCTACGGTGGGATACCACTGCCATACGGTGGAAAATTGGTGCAGGGGCTACCGTAAGGGAACGGTGCCACCGTACCCTTACGGTGGACTCTGCACATTCCCATTTTGTTTCTCCTTTCCACCCCTTCTAGACCCGTCCACGCCGATCCATTCGAAGCCACATTTATGCCACCGTCCACTGTACCCTTTCGGTATAGCGTCATGTGTGAGTCTTGGCGTGTGTATTTTTCGTTCTTATGATTGTGAATAAACGGGTCAAAATTGTGTATGGCGCTATTATCCCGGTTTCTCATAGTTCATTTCGTGTCTTTTATTCACTGGTGTGTGTTCATTGGAGTGTGTTATTTTCTTTTCTGGGGTAAGCTTAGTCACTTTCTTGGGTAAGCTTAAAATTTTTAATTGAGGGTCTCACAGTAACATATGGCAGGTTATAGGATTCTGAAGGTTTGCTTCTTTGTGAAGTGCTTGGTTTGTTATTTAAAGATATGAATCATGTTCTGAAATATCAACCGTATACTCTTATTCAATACTTGGTGTGGGTGTGTTTTGGTGTTGGATATGTTAACTAGGGGGGGTGGAAAGGGTAGCGCCTAGTGTGTGTCTTGGCGTGAGTTTGTTTTAGCGTGTAATGGGTTACATTGTGTGTATTTGGTGCTACTCTCCCTAGTTACAGATATCGTCTTCGTGATATTTCGTTTTTCGGAGTGTGTGTGTTTTTCTTTTCTGGGTCTAAAGGGATGTTATACATAGCTGGCGGGTGGTTTGTTTATCTCTTGTCTTCGGTTATGAAAGATTTTCGGATATGATCATACACAAGCGAGTCACTTCGGCCTTAGAACTCCTGCACAATGTGGGGGCGCAAGCAGGGGTAGTTTGGGAATTTTTCTGAGGAGGTGGCGCTGTTAAACCGGTTTTATGTTGCTGCACATGGTTCACTTCCTAGTCGGTTAAGTCAATGCAGAATTTTGGCATCTCGTTGTTCATGGGCAGAATCAGATTTATGAAGTTAGACGTGCAGTGATATTGGATCAAGTGTTTCTCGGCAAATTTATAGAGGGTATGATATTATGAAGTTTTTGTTGTGCAGCACCATTGTATCAATTATATGCAGCGTTTTGTTCATGGGTCGTCAAGGGGTTAGTTTGGAACTCACAGAAGCAGAATGCATCGGTCCTTTGTTGGCTGCACATCACCACACACCTGGACAGCCACGGCAATTCTGGTTTGGTTTGGTTCTTTTATGCAGAAGCTGAAGTGATCGAAGTTACCAGGTTTTGTCACATAATTGAAATCTTTATGGGTGATGTTGGGATGATGTGGCTGGTATTTAAGGGAAAGAGGATGGGGATAAGTTATTAGAGAAATTAAGTCAATGTAGGATGGTGGTGGCAACAAAATTCCTAAACAGTGATGTCGTCTGCAACTTGTTGGTGATCATTGATGATAGTGGTTGCTTCATAAATTGCTTGGTAAGAAAAAAAAAAGGATTGGAATGGATTACAGATTAAAATGGCCCACAACATTATCATATTATTATATAAGATTATGTAACCCCAAGTCCCAACGTGGGCTTATGACCTTTAAGTTCATTAAGTTTTGGTCCACCAGAATCTGCATTGGGTCGTAGATGACGATTGAGGGTTGAGATTAGTGTCAAAGATATGGGTTCATCCTCTTATGTTTAGCTCATCCGAATCCAAGTATGGTAACCATAGCTCTGGTTAAGTAAAGTTCTCTTAATTGTTTGGCGAGTGCGAGTCATTTGTATGTTTTGTCTTATTTCTTTATTTTCGATTTTCTAACCGCTGGTTAGGAATCTTGTTCTTGTAAACGTTGTGTATTCTGGTTTTTGCGTATGGAATAAAAGTATCTCCTTCTCCATTAAAAAAAAATACTACTTACAAACACATATACATGTTAAGATTCATTATCCTAAGTGGAATAAGAACCACTTACCTTATGTCCTCCAAGTTGATGCTTGCTACTTGCCTCCACTTGACCCATTAGCCACTTGTGCTTGAGCCCATGTTGCCTACGCATTCATGTTATCATTCCCACCATTCCGTTAGTATACACAACTACGCATACTATCAATCGTCTTACACTTACTTGTTCCCATGACTTTCATTGGTCAACTACTAATATGCATATCACATGATCAACTACCACATTGTTTATCAATCAAGCAATCCAACATATCATCAAGTATGTCACCTAGATAATCTAACATATATCACATGATTTCCTTAATCCCACAATCATATTAGCAAACATAACCATGTTAGTCATCCATTGTTGACTTTTCAGAAAGTCAACTTCCAACTATACAAACTTCCTACTTAGAACATATGTCCATATTGATGACTAGATCACATAAAACACACCATAAACATCACATTCCTATCTCATTATCATGCAAGATTATTCATCATTCCAATCATAGTATTTAAGCATTAGTGTACACACTACTAATGCATACTTCCTACCATAACATACAATCAACCAAGTCCCCACATGATTACTCTTTAAGATGAAATCCTTATGTTAACCTACTATCAATTTCACCAATTATCATATTACTCTCATACTTTGTCGAGTTTTGCATACAAATTCATACATCATACTTATTTAGGCATTTCATCAAACACATGGTGTGCGTACAACATTCTAAGCTCAATGTACAAGCTCCTAATACACGCATTCCACCAAATGAGTAATCACCTTCAATCATAACCAAAATTTCCATATGCATGTCATCTACTACACATCATTCTTACAATTACATGGATTCACAACTAATTTAGCAACATTAAGCTCTAATGAAAACCCAACAACATCATCTATGCAAATAAACAAACTCTTGGTGGTTAACTCATCTCTAAACCATTAGGGATGGTCAATACCACTTACCATCAAGCCATAATACGAATTTAACGTGTTTTCTTCAAAACCCTCATGTGGGGTTCGAACCCTACACGAATTATACATCAAATTCTACCAAACAAAAGGTACCTTAGGGTTCCATCGATCTTGAAGGGTCGATTTCTGGCTCATGCATCGATTTCCCCTTTGAATCCTTGCTAGATTGAGTTGGTTGTTGAACTAGGGTTGGAGCCCTTTTTCTTCTTCCTGATGATCGACCAAAACGCACACTTGTGTGTGTGTTTTTGGTGTTGCCCCTAATTTATCAATTGTTATATGGACTTTGGGTATTTGACAATATCCACCCTCCAACTTATAACCTCTTGACTCAATCTTGTTATATAAATCCCGCCTCTCAACGTCTTTAAATGAAACGGGTTTTTGGGGCGTTACAGAACTTCCAAGTTACACCTCACTTTTACATTAAAAAATGGTTCATGTGTGTGTCGGGACTACACATTAGTTCGGTCAAGATCCACTAGAATGGACCGAACGAGTCCACCTCAACACCTCTAACGCCACCACCCCATGTGGTTTTGAATCCGGAATTCTGGATGCGGTCTGAAGTTCCGCATTAGAGATGTTCTAACAATATAGAACCACAAAAAAGACAACCCCATTGGAGCACCTATTTGCCACACAAATTTAAAAAAACAAACAAATACTATAGAACAAAGCAACATATTCAACGTGAACCGTACTGAAATGTAATTTCGAATATACTCCAAACTAAGACGTTGTCTCTACATATTGGTGCACGATTGATGAGAAGTCGGAGATCTTTTGGCCAACATGCAATGGTATGAAAGTGAAGCCTGGTGTTTTTCCTGAGGAGATCGGAAGACCACAGACAGGGGTAAAGCTTCTAGGGGGGGCTGTTAGTCGTGATGGGGATTACATTAGCTCAATGGCAGTCAAGAGGGCTCAGCGCGCGGTTGGCCTGATGGGCGTTTTGCAGAAGTTACGGGACCCCCAAAGTGAGCTCTTATTGCTTCGCTCATGTATGGGTGTGGCTAAACTGTTGTTTGGGCTTCGAACGTGCCAACCGACCTTTGTTGGGGAGGCAGTATCCATTTTTGACAAAGGTCTCCGAGGTGCTGTTGAGGATATCGTTGTTTGTGGGGGGGCATTTTTTGGGGATCTTCAATGGCGATTGGCGTCCTTACCGATCAGCTCGGGGGGCTTGGGCCTGTGCTCGGCGGAAGATGTGTCCGCATATGCATATGTGGCTTCTAGGGCGCAATCCTGGAAGCTACAGGAACACATACTAAGGAACAGCGGGGTGGTTGGGATGGATGATGATTATAAGCTTGCACTGGACAATATTCGCAGCTCTCTCCCCAATGTAGATGTGGGCGGCTTTACGGATAAAGACACCGCCCCAAAAAAGCCTCAAAAAATCTTGGCGAGTGCGTTTAACTGTAAAGCCATGCAGACTATGGAGGAGGAGTTTAACATGTCATCGCGCCAGAAAGCGGTGTTTGAATGTCTCAAAGAGGCTCATGCTCAAGATTTCCTCACTACACTCCCAATTGACGGACTAGGGCAACATATGTCGGCTATCGAATATCGGGCGGTCCTCAAATACCGACTGATGATTCCTATGTTCCCCATTGACGAACCGTGTCCGATCTGTAAAAAAACACGCTTGGACAAGTTTGGAGAACACGCCCTACATTGTAAGGAGTTGCCAGGCTTTAAATACAGACATGACCTGGTTAGAGATGTTCTATGGGATGTGTTACGAAGGGCAGGGATTTCAGCCAAGAAAGAGGCTCCCGTGAATTTCTTGACGGACCCACTTGACGGGCGGTCCACCTTGAGGCCAGCGGACGTTCTTGTGTTCGGGTGGGCGCAAGGCAAGCATGCGTGCGTTGACCTTACTGGGGTATCCCCATTGGTGGGACTCCGGGATTCGGGTTTTGTGGCTGGGCAGGCAGTTTTGAAAGCTGAGAGCAAAAAAGTGGATAAACATGAAGCGGCTTGTCTAGAGAACCAGCATGTGTTTGTGCCCTTCGCTTTTGATACTTTTGGAGCGCTGGCCCCGCAAGCAATCAAGCTCCTTGATTGCGTGAAGAAAGTTGTGCAAAGTAATTCCCCAGCTACTAAGGGCCAATGTTTTATTTTCAATAGAGTAGGTTTTGCAATACAAAAAGGGGGTAGCGGCGCAACTTGTGGCCCGTTTACCTACGTATCACTTGTAATTGGTTGTTTTGGTTTAATATATTGAAAAGTCAATTAAAAAAAAAAAAAAAAATTGATGAGATAAACTTATTAGATACATAATTTATAGTGTTAGGGTCAAATACAAACAAATTTAATATGCTAAACATACAAATAACTAGAACAATCGTGAACACTAAAGTGATTCTTATTACATTAACTATTTATACACAGAGCCGGCCCCAGGGTGGGGCGAGTCACACTCCCGACCGAGACCCATTTTCCCATGGCGAGATCAGGACTCGAACTCGTGACCATAGGCCATGAGTCATCCATCATTTCTCATTATGTCCCTCGTGGGAATCGAACCCGGGACCCCCAAGATGAATCCCGGATCCATTCACCAACTAATACTTTAAAATCACATTAACTATTTATATTTTTTATAACTAAATATTTTTAATAGTAGTAGTAAATGTAACAAGGCAAGTTGACTTAAATTGTGCCATCTAAAAAAAGACTTGGTGACAATAGTCTCAACCTACTAGTTTATTACCATTAATTTTTTTTTTTAAAAAGAATACAAATAGACATATAGAGGAAGGTGGTAGCCACGCGCCGGTTAGTAGAGGGTGACAAAACATCCAACCACCAAAACTTTCATGCAAAAATCTTCTTAAAACAAAAACAAAACAAAATCAAAACAAAAATATATTTGTTTCAAACAACATTAATAACATTCCCTATGAAACGCTTCTTCTTTTGAAGAAAGAAATAATAATAATAATAATAATATTATTATTTATTCCCTCTCTCCATAATAATAATAATATTTACTCCCCAAAATCCAATTCCTTCACCGGCAAATTTCCATTGTACCTTCTACTCTAACCCACCCAACAATGGCCACAACCCCACCACCACCACCACCGTCGTCGACCACCGTCACGCCACCACCGGCGTCGTTGTACGTCGGTGACTTGCATCCGTTGATCGACGATCTGCAACTCAGCACCGTTTTCTCTGACTACAAGACGCTTTCATCCGTTCGTGTTTGTCGTGACTCATCCACCGGTCGATCTCTTTGTTATGGATATGTCAACTTTCTTTCTCCACAAGAGGGTATATATATATTATATTCGATAATATATATGTGTGTGTGTGTGTGTATATAAAATCTTCTGATGGGTTGAATACAAAACGTTTTGTTGGTTTTTATTTGTTTGATTTATGAAATAGGGTGATCGGTTTGTTTTTCAAACGTTTTTTATTGATTTTTGTGTTTTGTTGTTTTTTTGGTTTGGTTTTGTCATGAATTTGTTGAATGCATGTTGATTATTTGTGTTTTAAAACGTTAAGGATTAGTTTTGAGTGCGTTTTATGTGTTGTAGAATGCTAACAGATGAATAGATTATCACGATTAACGGATTAAGTTATGTTTAATTATATACGTTTGGATTATGGTTTTTAGAAGAAGTGTGATGAAATTGCAGGATATAAAATGGTTGTTTATAATTAATAGATTATCGCGATTAAAAAGAGTTGCAATTTTTTAATAAACATAGTTTTTTTTTTAAAGTGGGATGAATAGATTGTCGCGATTAAAAAGAGTTGCCATTTTTTTAATAAACATAGGTTTGTTTTTGGGAATTATGCATCTGAAAATGTTGTTTGTTTGTATATGAATGGAGATTAGGGTTCATGATTAGGGTTTTCAATTGTGCTGTTTTTGAATGTACGGGTGTTATTTATTTGATGCCAATTTCTATGTTGAATTGTTGTTTATTGTGATTATTTTCTTTAGAGACATACTAGAATTGGGAGTTTATGCATATTTATTGATATTGATCATATCATGATTATATAACTTTAACTACATGGAATTTGTGATGATTTGCATGTAACTACACAACTCTTGGTGGTTTTAGCCACTAGAAAGTTAATCTCAAAGAAGATGTCTTATAAGGAAGGAAGAACAAATACTATATAGGGTTGGGATCGTTGGATGCTCATTTTTAACAAGATAGGTCGCGTTATGAGGGAGAGACAATAAAGTTCCCTAAAATTCTCACATTGAGTTACCCTTCTTTTTTCCTTCTTTCATAACACTTTGGCGCGCGTTGGATTGATTATAAGAGGATCTCAATTTCTATATGTGCGCCGTAGCTTTATAGTCATCTATATCATTACGAATATAACATACTTGTTATTTTATATAATGGTTGCAAGGAATGCATTGTTTGGAGTGTTAAGTATCTCAATTATAGAATTTTACTTTATCTTTTGTTTTCTTTTCATCTAAAGTTATTGATCCTAATATATACTATATATCTATTTTGATATTTGACTTGCTTTATTTTTGCATTTATTTCACTTGAGCAGCTATCCATGCTATTGAGTCCAAGAACAACACCTTGTTTTATGGGAAAATGATAAGAGTTACATGGTCTCATCGCGACCCTCATGCACGAAAAAGTGGCATTGGAAATGTGTTTGTAAAGGTAATTAAGAACAATGTTATTACCATACAATCATGAGAATATTAAGTGTTGGGTGTATAAAGTCATTTAATCTTGTGTATTTGTATCTGGTTGCAGAATTTGAATGAGTCAATTGACAATGTCCTACTTCAAGAAATGTTTAAACCTTTCGGTAATATTTTGTCTTGTAAAGTGGTCACACATGAGGACGGTAAGAGCAAAGGGTATGGTTTTGTTCAGTTTGAATCTGAACAATGTGCAAATGATGCTATTGAGAAAGTTAATGGGACTGATGTTGGAGGCAAACAAATGTATGTCATGTTTATGCATCCTTATATATATTTGGTTTATGCTTTTGAAAGTGGTGCAAGATTTGTTGGTTAATTTCCTTTTATCTTATTTTTTTGACAGATATGTAGGGAAGTTCATGAAGAAGAGTGAACGCGCATTACCTAGTCTTGATGTGAAGTACACAAATCTTTACATCAAGAATCTTGAATCCGATATGACAGAAGAAATTCTTGAGAAAAGTTTCGCAAAGTTTGGAAAAATTGTTAGCTTAGTTATAGCAAAAGATGAAAATGGCGTCTCAAGGGGATTTGGTTTCGTGAATTTTGAAAGCCCGGATGATGCACGGAAAGCAGTAGAAGATATGAATGGGTTGACCCTTGGTATGTTATTTACATATGTTAAGTTGCGAGAATTATATTTTTAATCTGTTAAGTTTTCGCCATTTTGATTAAGTTTTTTTTTCTGTGTTTGTCCTAATGCAGGTTCGAAGGTTTTATATGTTGCTAGGGCTCAGAAAAAGGCTGAGAGAGAACAAATTTTACGGCGTCGATTTGAGGACATCAGGAAAGAACAAATTATGAAATATCAGGTATTTTATAGTAGTTCTATTTGTTTCCTAAAAAGGGATAAAATCATATTGTTATCATATGTATAGATATGCTTTGCCTATCTTTACGTAAGCACGTATAGATACGCACGACCCGTACAAGACTACAAGTTTTATTAGGTTATCATAATGGGTGTGTATTTATTGATCATTATGTCTCGGTTGACAGACACATAAATATACAAACGTTTATATGGTATAAAAGTTAAATAGGCGCAATACCTCGCTTTCATGGCTTTCTGAATATATTTTTTTCTTCTTATTATAGGGTTCAAATGTGTATGTGAAGAATATCGACGATGATGTCACTGAGAACGAATTGAAGGAACACTTTAGTCAGTGTGGCACAATCACATCTACTAAGTTGATGTGTGATGACAAAGGACTAAGCAAAGGTTTCGGATTTGTATGCTTCTCTACACGAGAGGAGGCAAACAAGGCTGTGAACACCTTACATGGTTAATTACATTCTTGTTTTTATATTTCATTAAATTATAATGAAATATGATTGTTGATATTATGTATATCATTGATGTCATTTATTTATTACTATGTTTCTTCAACAATGTTCGACAGGATTCATGTTCCATGGAAAGCCGTTGTATGTAGCCATTGCTCAAAGGAAAGAAGATCGACAAGCGCAATTACAGATTCACTATGCAAATTGTATGGCTGGATTTGCTGGCCCGTCTTCTGTTATCCCTGGAGTTTATCCTTCTTTTTACTACACTACACCTTCTGGTACTATGTCACAAGTACCTCAGTTAATGTATCAACCTATGGCCATGAGGCCTGCTTGGAGGGGTAACGGTTTCGCACCTTCAACAAGGCCCGGTTTCCAGCCATCACTGCCCCCTTTCGTAAGTACTAAGCTATTTGATTTTGTTACAAGATTTAACTAAATCTTTTGGTTTTTTTTAAGTTTGTATTCGGAGGTTATATGATCAAGTGTATCTTTTTAGATGTCTAATGCCCCAAGACCGTATAGACAAAATAGAGGACGGATGAGTGGACATATGCAGTCCGCACAAGGTGGTCATACTGCTCCACATGTGTCACATTTGCAACAACCTACTCAAACATCAAAGGAATGGTCTAGCAACCAGCAGGTTTGATAACTAGATATACTTGCTAACATGAAAGTGAATTCTTTAACCATTCTTTGGTATTCTGATTTCTTTAACCTTTTCTAGTAGTTGACTATTCGCCTTGTGCTAAATGCTGGGATTGTTTTCTATGTTATTATCCAAAAATCCGGCGTGTATCTTTTTAAATCTCTTTAATTTTCTCACTTTCATGTGGTGTCTAAATTAGGTAACCTTAATTTGTTCTAAAATGATATTGAATGAGTAGCTCAATAAATAAGTATGATTCATTAACGCTTATTGCGAGTATTTAATTGGAAACTATCCATTTTGTAAAGTGATCTACCTCATCTTAAATAAAATTTGTCCAACCTTGTCTGCATAGTGATAGACCATTATGGTAATCTTGAGATTTTTCTTAAAGTGTTGATTTATGTTGGCTATCCGAATCTAAGATGACAAAAAGAACGCCTGGCGTCAAGCAGTGTGACGCAACTAATGCTATTGCTAATACGTATGGGTGCCTATTACTTACAAAGTTTTATTTGGTGTGTCATGCTAATTCGTTTGTTGCGCTAATTTTGCAGTGGGCAGGAGAGGTCAAGTATGTGCCAAGTGGACGTGGCCGTAATGTTGTTAACAAAGGGATTGCTACTTCAAATACTGGTGGATCAGTGGGCGAGAGATCAGAGATGCTGAGTAGTAGTATGCTTTCTGCTGCTTCCCCAGAGACTCAAAAGCAGATTCTCGGGGAACGTCTCTTTCCCCTTGTTAGCCAACACAAGGTATCAACATTTTTTAACCAAAAGGGTGCTTCGGATTGTGTTTTGCTAGGGAGATTATCTCATTATGATGTTTATTAAAAGCAAATAATCAGAATATGGTGTATGGCAAAACCATTTGGCAAAAAGTTATTATAATTTTGAAAAACCGTGTTGAGACCTGTTTCTTTCAAACGCGGTTTTGCATGCGAGATCACAAACTCCCTCTAAGTGTGGAAAAAGGGGAAGGCCGGGCGTGGGGTGGTGGGGTTTGTGGTATATAATTATGCATACACACAGATATACGAACAAAAAGTATCAGAAGTATAAATTTCTTTTTGACAAAAATTGCCCAATTTAGTTATCCGCTTTGGGGCCCAAAAAAGCTTGAGACCGCCCTGGACCGGGCAGGTCGGGGAATGGGTTAGAGCGGGCCAGGTTAACCGTCTAGTCTACCCCAAACATTTTTAGTAGATTTTATGCGTGTGAATACACTTGGGACGACTTTTAACTCGTTTGACCATAATTGTTTTTTAGTTAATTATTTTAGCTTAACCAAATTATCGGCTTTTGTTTTTGTTGTTTCAATTTCAGCCCGATCTCGCTGCAAAGATCACGGGAATGTTGCTAGAGATGGACAACACAGAACTGGTTTTGCTGTTGGAATCACCGGACGCTTTGGCTAAAAAAGTGGAGGAAGCTGTGGAGGTACTAGTGAAGGTCTCGAAGACCGCCGCCAGTCAAGAGTCTTCTCATCCTGGTATGTTATCTGCTGGTGTGGTGGCAGTCAACTGAGGAAAGATGATAGAGAGTCAAGAGGCTGGCTAGACCTCACAATTAGCAACTTACTTTGGTAGTAACAACCCTTTACTTAAAAACTTATCTATAATTAGTTTCTCTTAACTTAATACACCTTTTGTCTTTTGGATTGGAGCTTGACTTGCTGCTATCAACTTTGGCACTACAGTTTATGTAGTTATAGAATTTAGATATAATGTGTGGTTTATCTTTGTTTTTGTCTTTGATATGCTGAAATCAATCAATAATCGATACGGCTGAGCAGGTTTTATAAATAATAATTTCACCTCGGGAACGCTGAGCTGGCCAAAACCCGGGCCTTGTCCACAGTGGCGAAGCTTGGAGATCGAATCGGTCCGGGCCGGACTCATTTTTTTCCCGATCGGTAGGGGCCAGACTCAATTCATATAGAAATTATCTATGAAAATTAGTAATGGCGAAATCTGCCATTTCGCTGTTAGTAATGCCGAAATGTCAGATTTCACCATTAGCAACGGCGAAGTGTACTATGATGTCATAGGTTGTCATAACTTTTCAGGTTGTGTAAGATTCTTGCCATATTTCGTCATTCCTAATAGCGATGGCATTAGAAGTGAAAACCGGGAGAGAATGGCACTATAGGTGAAATAGAGGAGAGAGATGGTATTATTTATGCAGAAGACTTATCTTTTGATGCTAGAGGTATACACTCTTTCACCCTGTTGCAAAAGTGTACATCGACATTCGACAACACGTCAGTTGGCTTACTACAAAATTCCTTACTTACATTAATTCCACAAATTAAGTGCACATTATAACAGGATGGCTGGTAAACAGGCAAAAGAGTTTCACGCAATTCTCTTGATCTTTTTGTGCCGGTATCATTTAAATGTACAAACTTGAATATTTGCCATTATCCCTAGAAACCTGCGCTGTACATATATAAGGAATGTTTTGTTCTAAAACAAGGATGATGGAAATGGTTGGTCCTTTGAATAAGTTTCCATAAAATGGAAAGATAAAGAGAACAGGAGAGACCAAAATATATTCATAAAACAATGACAAAATCCATATGTATAGCTTTACATTAACAAAATAAATCTAAGGAATTAGCCATAAGAAATATTACTAACTTAAAAGAAATAACAATACTTAACAAATAACTAAATGAGAATCGGCTCATGTGACCACTACTCTTAGACGTGTGCACAACAAGCATCATGATCATGAACAGAACTAGTATATAGGGTGCGATTAGGGGTGCAAATAAGCCGAGCAGCTCGCGAGCTACTCGAGATCGGCTCGGTAAAAAGCTCGAAACGAGCCGAGCTTTATCGAGCTCGAGCCGAGCTTGAGCCTAAAATGAAGCTCGTTTACTTATCGAGCTCGAGCTCGAGCCTGACATATGAAGCTCTCCAGGCTCGTCGAGCCTTATCGAGCCTAATATAATATTAGGTTTATCAATATTTTATATTATTTACCCACATTTTAAGTAGTTTAATAAACGAGCCGAGCCGAGCTTTTGACTTATCGAGCCTAAACGAGCCTATTATATATATTATTTAATTTAATATATTAACTAATAAACACTAAACGAGCCGAGCCCGAGCTTAAGAAACTACTAACGAGCCGAGCTCGAGTTTTAAAAACAAAGCTCGAACCGAGCCGAGCTCGAGCTCGAGCTCTTATAAGTTAATCGAGCTCGAGCTCGAGCCTGGTCGAGCTCGGGCTCGGCTCGGCTCGTTTGTACCCCTAGGTGCGATGTCAACTTTTTAACTCATTTAGAAAATATTATCATGCGCGTGTTGCACTTGAAAAAGTGAAATGCAAAAAAAAAAAATTGAATATGAATTCGATTAAGTGCTTAGTTATTCTTTCTAAATGATTATTGATAAACATTGCATTACATTTTTTGTGACAGATATCGCAAAAGCCTCATTGTATCTTTTACAATAACAAATTATCATTATTTATGTAACCCGGTCTAAATTAAACTGAAAGTTTACTGTCAGACGTCGGTTTAAAAGACATCTAAGCACCAATTAAAAAAAACCCGACCCCGGTGAAAGGTCTTTGCTAGTTATGTTTCATGTACACAGAAAATATATGTATTAGGACTGAAACTTTCGAATAAGAACATATAAACTTGATCGTTATAAACAAAAACATCCAAACATAACAAATGAAAAAGCCTTTTTCATATTTTTTTGTGTTCTTTCGTATTTTGTTCATTTTGTTTTACGTAGGTCTATTATATTCCAAACAAATATCAGAAATTAATTATAAAATTCCAATTTTAAACTTGATTAAACTTTAGCGGGTGGTCTTATCAAAACAAGTATCTAAAAGCATTTCCTTTATACTCTTTAATCTCTACATAAATTGACGTTCATTCAAATGAAAATTATACAGCATAATTTACTACCAACAATAATCTAGAAGTAATCATAACAAATTCATTTAATCTATTTCCATTTAACCAACATAATATCAAATCTTCCCAAGTGATCAGAGGCGGAGCTAGTGTATAACTAGGTGCCGCGTCCATTGCTCAACTTCGCGCGCGTCGTGGAAAATTAGTGGAAAATTTGTTTTTTTTTTTTACGAAATTCGGAGAACGTTGCTACTAAAATGAAGAAAATGAAAAACGTTACTACTGAAATTCATTTCTAGATCCGCCACTGCAAGTGATGTGATCAAAGAAAAGAATTTGAGTTTTTATTGGAAATGCATAGATAATTTAAACCCTTTGCATATTAACCAGAATATGTTCTTGACCAGTTAACAAAGGGAGAACTCACACCAGTTAAAAGTCAAGATCCACATTGCTGCAGCTTTATCTCAACTACATGAAATTACTGGAACATGATGAGGGCAATGTTTACATGACAGTTCAATAGACACTGATCTTACTTTCGTGCTGAGCCAAGATGTTTGAGTTTTTAAGTTACATCATAATTTACAATTCAGCATTTTCAAATAAACAAAATGTCAAGAACATATTACCCAAAAACATGGGGGAGTTCAGGACCGAGGAGCAGCCATTTGTTGCTTCTTTATCCTCTCATCATGTTTTACCATGCTGCAAGGACATATAAACTACTAAGACTTCTCTATCTTCATCGACAATTTGTAAATAAAAAGTAATATTTGAGGTTGGACAACAGGTTGAATCAGGTCACTTTTAGTATCGGTCAAAATAAACCGAGAAACAATATAGGTGCTTAATTTATCTTCCTAACAATGTGATTTAACAAATTATAAAATAAAGTGGGAGTGGAATCTTCTCATCCATCTCATTGTTACAATAATGAATTTGTTCAGGTCAGTTTCTAGTCGAACCCACAAGCACGTATAACTACATGAATCATGTTTGGATCGACCTAGCAAGTTACCGACTGACCTGTTCATTTTAGAAAGAAAATTTAACAGTGTGTTTTATGTCAACCCAGTTATTAACCTACCATTATTTTAAACTTACCCCTTGAACGCGTTAAAGATAAAACATAACCTGAATCCACCCATTCATAAGTGGGTCAAAACCGTCACCTTTACAAATGTGTAGGTCTGTTATTTACCTTATATCGTGAGGCGTGATAAATATCCACTGGGAACCTTGTGTCAGAGCAAAATCTACAACCGTATCCAAGCTGATTTTCCGGCTAACAGCATCCTGAAAATCAAACAGAAATAAAGAACCATTTAAGTATCATTTGGATAATTATTCTTATAATGAAAATGAACACTTTTGAATTACAAAAGTTGCTACCATAAACACATCAAACTCATCCATAGCTCGAAATGGGGCCTCTGTCATTTCGTGGAGAGCTAGTGCAAAACAGAGTGTAGAGAATGATCTTTCTCCTCCTTCAATTACCATAAAGACAACAATGTTTACATAAGTGACTTCCTTGTATCAAGAGAATTACCAATAACAAAACATATGATTTCAGAATTTACTCTCAAAACTAAGACAGCTAGGCATACAACCCGATAGACTGAACTTTTTTATGAGACCATATATGAGACGGGTAACAAAATAGGAAGGTTAGGCGGATTGGGTTAACAGGTCAAAATGGATAAACCCTTTTCTCCTTACCTTTTTACCAAAATATTTAATAACTAGTGTGTCAGATATGATTACAGAAAAATATAAACTATAATAATAATTCATTATGAAATGATCTAGAAGATACGATTATTTGATATAATTGACCCGTCTCCTTTTCACCTACATTTAAACTTTTTCAAGTTACCTGTTAAAGATGTAATTTAAAATAATAACAATAATAATAATAATAAATATAAATAAACTAAGTATAAAAATGTTAAATCATATATTGAGATATAAAAAACCTGAAAGGCCTCTAGTGTCACGAACGTTACTACTAGAAGAGTCTTGGGGCATCTTAACCTGAAAAAGAAATAAGAAAATAAGGATTTATCCATTCATTATCATTTGAACATTTAGTAAAGTAATATCGGGTAATTCTAGTTACTTGCCTCTATGGACAGTTTCTGCTCCTCATAACTAACTTTAATGTGACCACTGATCCCTTTTTTTCTAAGATGACCATTAAATCTACCACAACAATTAATATGTAAGTAGTTGTTTATTGAAAAGATAGATCACATATTCTATACAAATAGATAGACAAGGTGGAAGATCATACTGCCACGTCAGCTGCCTCTTTAAAAGAGTTGCATTCCTCTGAAACTTACTCCATCGTTTGTCAAGAGCCGTATGAATTGCCTGAAGTTGGCATGAAGATAAGGAGAAAGTTATGACCGTAACAGAAACCATAATTACCGACAATCCAGCCCATGTAAGCTGAAACTATATAATAACCCATGTTAACCCATTACTAACCCTCTCACTTTGCACCCTATGAAGGGTGTTAATAACTTAATATTATTACATTTACAAAACCAGACACGACAAAAGATCAATATTATAAATCAAAATTACAATGACACAAAAAAATATTATGAGAAATAGTAACTTACTGAAAGTTTATCTCTAAAGGCTTTGTAAGTTTCGCGTTGCTTTTTAATCTTACGCTCTTTCTTATTATACTGCATCCGTAGTTCATCAACAGATACCGAATGCCTGCACTTTTCAGCATTCTCATGAATTAAAAAAATATATATATATATGTTTTCAAAACCACCCCCACATAAAGGTGGCAAGGTGAGCACGTTGGCTCATTGAGTGGATTGGGTAATGGGTCAAATAGGTTTGAGCTACAGACAGGTCAGGTTCGACTGACCTGCAAACAATTTTTTGTAAAACTTTGAAGCTCTTTATGAATAATTAATGTGGTGGTTATGATTACAAAAACAATATTATTACAATAATCATCTGGATCTTCAAGTAAAACAATTCAGAAGGTTATATGCATTAAACATAGACCTTGAAAGACTTTCAACCCGTTTGACTGGTCCCCTTTTAGCTGAACCTTTTTTATTTAATCCATTTGGGATTACACAACCCAAATTTACCCATTCATAAGCAAATGTGTCATATTCCCAACTGAACCCCTACATTACCTCTGGCTCTCTTGCTGAAGTCTATGTTTTAGCCTTTGAAGATTGGCTCGAAGTTGCTCAGAAGTAGTCTCACCACATCCTCCTAAGGCTTCAATCTCACTCTCAGGACATATAATAGAAGCCTTTTCAGAACTTATCTGCATTAATAATTCAAATTATCCGACAATAATACGAATATGAACATGAATATGAAGAAAATAATGTTATTTTCCATGAGCATTTTAGATCTAGGTTGTACTACTACTAAACAACCATAACATGGTAAAACACTAAAACATTTATTTAATTTGGCTGAATTTGTGGACTCAAATAGAAAGTTAAATGGTAATTTACTGCCAACGCCAAAAACAAACAATTGCTCATTTACTGTATATGCAAACATCCCTCAATAATCCAGATAAACACTTGAAAACAGGCAGACCCTGAAATAGATATGCATGCCCGCATGAGTCTCAACCTTTTATGAAAACTAAGAGAATGGACTTTAAAGAAAAATACATAAGAGATTTAAACAAAAAAAGGTTTATTCAAATGAAACATCATGAGTAAACAAATACAGATATTCAACCTTTCAAAAGTTTATTCATAGACCTTTGACTCGACTCGTAACTTAAGGCATATTTAAAAAAATTAAAGAATGTGTGAGTAAGAGTTAAAATAGAACAAGCCATACAAAGCAATTGCATTATATATAGCAATATAATATAGATATTAGAAACCAAAGAAAAAGAAGCAGCAGGCCACATTATAGACGAATTCAAAGTTCAAAACAAATAAAAAACATTTATAAGAATAAGCTTTGATGATCAAAGAAACTGAGCAAACACCTTTCGCTCATTTTGTTTTTCCTTAAGTTGTTGTTTTGAGTTTTCAATTCCCTTATGAACCTTCTGCTGCATAAGTGCTTCAAAATGACGTTTATCCTATATGCATATATGGTTACAAAATTAGCTGCTAGAAACATCAAACTAAGAAAAATTAGTGAAGATATCAAAGAATAATACAAGATAATCACAAGAAAATTACCGCATCTGCAGCACTTAGATCCTCTTCGATCTCAGTCAGCTCACGAGTTGCTTTGTCTAAAGCATTGATGTCTGCTTTTGCCAGTTCTGGATTGGGAAAAAGATCAGACCTCATGCATTACTATTATTTTTATTATAGAAGGTATCAATTTACCTATTAAAATGATATTCTTATTGATAAAGGTAGAAAGAAAAACACACACATACGTGTGCGTATGTCCAAATCCAAGATACTACACAATTAAAAAACTTACCACCTAGCTCTGCAAACAAGACTTTAAATTCATTTACTTTAGCATCGGCTTCATTCAATCTCTCCTGAATCTTATCAAGCAAAACTTCGCTTTCGGTTTTATCGCTTTGTAGTTTCTGGATATAGTACAAATTAGTTCATTCCAAGGGATCAGATATAATGGTTGTTTAGAAGCAATGTTAAAAAGTAGAAGTGGCAGAAATCAGAATAGAAAGGTTGGGCAACAGTTCAGTTGACATTTATATTTTCTTATAAATAACAAATGTATAAAAGTAATTACAAAAAAAATCACAAATAGAAACCTTCGAAGAAATAGGGTTCGAAAGGTTTTATGCAGTAAAATAAATGTTTGGGCGACTTTCAGGCTTCAACCAGTTTGCTAAGCAGTTAATGTGGTAAAATATCGGATATTGGTGAAGGACCGATTTTTGAGATATAGGTTATCACGGTGAGATATCGGTGGGATATCGACAATTTTTATATCATGCAAAATCGATACATGTAGCAATTTAACACTAACAATTCAACATACTCTCCTACCATTAATAAATTAACCTTTTACAACTTGCAAAACACTAACAATTGTAGCAAGTGGGAACTTGTTAAGACTCAAAACACTAATATTTAACACTAACTATTAACAATTAAGACTTAAAACAGTAATAAAAAAGTAATAACAACTATAAGAAGTAAGAAAAATGGAAGAACTAAGAAGAAAAACACAAATATCGGGAATATCGGTGATATATCGGCCAATATCGCCGATAATATCGGTACAAAATATCGGTCAAAATATCGGTACCAATATATCTCGGTTGATGACTGATAACCGAGATATCGGTGGGCCGAGTTAACTACTTAGCCAGTTTGACATGTTGCCGTTTTAGCTAACTCTTTTGATTGGGTCCATTTCACCAGTTTTAGATAAAGCACAATAAAAATCAACTCATTTAAAAGTATATGAAGTTAATTGCCACATCCATCAAAAACAGAGAAACAAGTGAAGAAAAAAATTTAAGTAGGGGTGTAGAAAACAAACTGAAATCTCGTGATGGAGCTCATCAACATTAGAAACAGATGAATTCATGGCTTCTGCAGCATAAGATCTCTGCAGGTCTTGTAGATTTAATTTTTTAGACATTACCCGCTTTTCTGCACCAATGCGTTGTCTCTAAATAAATAAAAAAAGAAAAATTAGACTAAAATACAAGTACTAGTATAAAATATAAATACATGCGTCTTACTTTTGCATTATCTAGTTCAGCATGAAGATTATGAACCCGTTCCTCAAAACTTCTTTTCTTCCCTCGAACTTGCTGTGCTCGTTCTTGCATGTGTAGGGCCTCTCTTTCATACTTTTTAATCTGATCATCATATGAGCTACAGAGACGCCCAGTCCTTGCGTTCTTATTAGGAGGTAGAATTGTTTGTGCCGAACCACGAGAAAACCTACAAAGAAATCAATGCTTCATTACAACAAATACTGTATTAATCATGCAAAACATATAAAAATATTTTAATTGCAAGTTTGCTTAAGATGTTCAGCTATCACCAACTAAACTATCAGTTCAGCTGGACAATGCCTACAATCCGCAATATTTATAATATTGTTGAAGATATAAACTTAAACAGGATATGTTAATCATATGTAAGAAAAACAACAAATACACATAAAAAAGATGGAAGTATGGAACAGAATTAATTATCTTAATCTTACATTCTATGGCCCTCTGACGTGTAAACCTCCTTCAGGTTTGAAATCCTTTGATCAAAAGCAACCTTAGTTCCCATGTCATAGTCTGTTACAAGCACTTGTCTCTCGGCCGAACCCTACAAAAAGAAAGCACAATTTTTACACAAAAAGGGATTGCTGACAGAATGAAAATGCAATGTCATTAGAAAAGCCAAATGGAAAGAAATGATACAAGACATCATTTTTCATGACACTTTGACCAATGCAAAGACTGAATTAGGACTAATAAAAATATTGATTGTTCAACTTAGAGCAAATCACCACCATTTGCATGAAGATGGGCCGATTCAGGTTACATTATAGCCATGAATGCTTAAACTGGTATAAGGATAATATAGCTTAACAAGAAAAAGGTCAAATGGGTCAAAAGTCTCTCCCAAAGTGCATCTTTAATGTATAGAACCTGCTCTTATCGTCTTATTCAGAAAGTAATATTAGAAGTGAAATAACATATTTGTGTAATGATATTTGAAGCACTTTTATTTGTTCTAAAATCGGTTTTCAACAGAAGAGTTCAGAGTCAACCCAATTTATACCAAAAGCAGCACGTGTTGAACTGTCATGTTGCTGGAAGAAACCTCACTAATAATCCGACAACAAAACAAACAGAAAAAAACAAACATCAAATGGAAAATTTATTGTTTACCATATCCACTAAAACATTCACTACTGTTGGACTGTCAGATTGTATTACTGAAATAGTAGTTGGGTGATTTGTTTGAGGAAGCATATGATTTGGAATTTGCAACCTACATGAAAAGTGTAATTGTCAGTGTCAAACACTAAGAGCTATTAAACAAGTATATAAATACCTCGGTATAGAAAAATCATAAATAATTATCTGAAGGTAGGTGTAGTTGGCTTCTCTAGCACACGATCTCAATACAAGAGAATCTTTATGATCCGTCACTATGAAAGCATTAAGCAATTTGCCAATTGCATTTTCTACAGCAACGGCCCATTTATCACCTTGAGTTAATGCCTGTAATTATTAAAAAAAAAATAGCATGTGTAAGCATAATATCTATCTAGTCTTCATTTAACAAACATATAGCTAAACTACTATCTACCAACGTTTCCCACATAAATTCTTCCCCATGACTATCAACTTCAACGAAGCAACCTAGTGTCATTCAAAATGAGTGTTTTAAGCAGAAGTCATACATTAGCTTTTAAGTTCCAAGAAAAGTGCATACAACATAAGCTTTTGAGATATTTGGTTATCAAAATTGACATAAATATACATGGATATCATAAGAGGTTCAAAACTTAAATATCAAATAATAAATGTGCTCATATGATTTAATTGAACTTTGAGACAAAAGAAGCACTTCTTGAAAAAAAAGGACCAATTATAGAACCCACATAAACCATTTCATAATAATCAAACTACATGTAAATTTATGACTACAGCCCTTCCGCTTTTCACAAAAGGACCACCAATAAAACCCTAGCATTGTTGTCAATAGCGACAACCTATATGCTACACGGCAATCGTGACGAAATAGCGCCCACTATTTCATGTTTAGCAATAATGCAGAGAAACGGAAAAATACATGTTATCAAGCAGTGGAGATGAAGAAAATACAGAAAAATACATCTATAACTCTATTTACAATTAGCAGCAACTCCTTTTTACTAGAGTCACAACAAAATAACTCTATTTTCAACTGAATGTTAGAACATAAGTTCTCGAAGTGCACACCAGCAATAAATGCAAATTCATATGACCTCATTCATAGATTCAAAAAATGTGAACAAGCATAATAAATTCTAACTACTGACCACATGAGAGCCTATAGGACCAATAGGGGGCTTTTTAAATCTGCGGTGATTCCTCTCAATAATCTGTAGAAGATTGGTAACTTTATATCCACCGAATGCTGTCACCTGTGAAAAAAGAAATCCAACATCTCTTTCAAATGCATATAACCTTCTAAAGTGTTTTATTCAAACATTCAGATTATTACTGTAATAATATTGTTAATGTGACCATAAAAACCCCTTAACTAATTAAAAATATAGAAATTGACAAAAAGTATTAGCAGGTCAACACGAACCAACCCGTTTCAACCCAAACCCATTTTAACCCGTAACCCAACCTGCCTGAACCGCCCATCTTTACACCACTAGATAGAAATTGCAATCCTATGAGTGATAAACATAAAGATGATCATATTCACATAAATTTATAAATATGTCAAACCTTGTGTGTCTGATTAAGTCGCAAATCACGAATGCGACGCTGACTCTCGTTAACCTTCTTATCATAATCTTCGATCTGGAATAGAAAAAATCTCAGTAAAGAAAAAATACAAGGATGTATAGTGTCTTTGCAACTAAAGCAGCATAGAAATAAATAGTTCTAGGCGGAAAAGATCTCAACAATGAAGCTAGAAGAACTAGAAAGATTATATGCCAAAGTCTAAAGAATAAAAATACAAAAAACTATTGCAGCTCATATTTCAAGAATTCGTTAAAGATACTTGCAGGTTTATCAGAGCAGGGGAAGGTAAATTTGAGAACATATATATTTCGTGCGAACCGCGAGAACGATATCTAAAACCATTCAAATTCAAAATTTCTTTTTACACTTATCTTTATCATTAAAATACACTCTCAAAAACACAATTTACGCATAAAAATTTAAACGTATACAAAAATAAATTGTTTTTACACATGTGTAAATTTAATATTTATACACGTGTAAACAGATATATACACATAATACTTAGAAATTCACGTGTTTTTTTAACCAGGAAGCTTATTTTATGGAATTAGGCTGGTAAATGATTTAATGGGCTGTAAATGATTTAATGGTAAATGATTTAACGGGTTGTAAACGTATTTAATAACCCTTGTGTTTGGTTTGAGGTTTTTTTTTTCAAACTAATTATCTATATAAAAGATATTCCTACGTCAAAGAAAAATAATGTTATCTAGTTATGTATTGAAAAACAAATTTTTTTTTACTAAATTATATGAAAAGGAAATCCTAAATCAAAACTAATAAACAAGAAAAGAAGGAAAAAAATGAGTGGTAATGAGAGAGGGCCAGTGATAGGTAATTGTAGCTGTAGTTTTTTTTAATAATTAATTGTAGCTCCTATACTAGTGCGTGAAGTTAGTCTGAACGTTTATAATTAAAATATTAGTTTTGATTTTCTTTATTAACTTAAAAACCATTCCAACTTTCTTGTTCAACTTTTCGTTCTTAGCAACCCAGATGACCGCCGGCCACCAGAGCTTGTTCAAGATTTTCTTTTTTTACTCAACCGAACAAGTGCTACTGTAGAAATATTACTCCGGGAGAAGTGAGGTCTGCACTCAGGAAGATGGGGAGGGCTAAGGCAGTTGGCCCAGACAACATACCGATTGAGGTGTGGAAGAGTCTTGGGGAGGAAGGAGTCCATTGGCTAACTACTTTGTTCAATTGTATTTTCAAGTCCAAACAAATGCCAGAGCAGTGGAGGAGTAGCGTCATAGTGCCTCTGTATAAGAATAAAGGCGACGCACAGTGTTGTGGGAGTTACAGAGGTATTAAGTTGTTATGTCATACTATGAAATTATGGGAAAGGATTATCGAGGCTAGAATTAGAAGAGAAACTCAGGTTACGTTAAACCAATTTGGTTTCATGCCAGGGCGATCAACTACGGAAGCAATACACATTCTAAGGAGGAGAGGGGTCCCTGAGAGGTACATAGACCTAATTAAGGATATGTATGGTAGGACCAAAACTAGTGTTCGCGCGCCCGTAGGAGATACCGATGCCTTCCCTGTGATGTTAGGACTACACCAAGGATCCGCGTTGAGCCCACTCCTTTTTGCCGTTGTCTTGGATGAGTTGTCCAAGTCGATTCAGGAGGCAGTGCCGTGGTGCATGCTTTTTGCGGATGATATTGTGCTAGTTGCAGAGTCCAAACATAGTCTGAATGAGAAACTAGAGGGTTGGCGTGCAGTACTAGAGGGCAATGGTTTAAGGATTAGCCGTTCTAAGACTGAGTACATGTATTGACTATTGTGGTTTCAGTGGTGCAAGCAACGAGGAAAATACTCAACTTACGATTGAAGGTCAAGTTGTCCCACAGGCAACTAGGTTCAAGTACTTAGGATCGTTCGTGCAGATGGATGGAGAGCTAGATAGTGATGTCACCCATCGCATCCAAGCTGGTTGGTGTAGGTGGAGGGCCGCCAGTGGGGTTCTATGTGATAAAAGGTTCCCAACTAAATTAAAGGGAAAATTCTATAGAGTTGCAGTGAGACCTGCTATGTTATATGGGACAGAGTGTTGGGCCATAAAAAAGACTCAAGCAAGCAAGATGGAGGTGGCAGAGATGAGGATGCTAAGGTGGATGTGCGGGCACACTAGGGCAGACCGAATAAGAAATGAGGTTATTAGGGAAAAGTTAGGGGTCGCTAGTATATCAGATAAGATAAAGGAAGGAAGATTAAGATGGTATGGGCATGTGAAGAGGAGGCAATTTACGGCCCCAGTTAGAGTAGTGGAAACCCTCACTGTGGAGGGAAGAAGGTGTAGAGGAAGGCCCAAATTGACTTGGGATGAGCGGGTTAAGCATGATTTAGTAGAGATGTACCTCTCTGAGGACATAGTTGAGGATAGGGGTTCGTGGAGGCTCAGGATTAGGGTTAAGGATTGTTAGGGAGGGTTTGGATTAGTAGCGTGGTTCTAGGAGCTTAGACTTTTTCTACAACTGGTAGGAGGACTATAAGGGTGGCAAGTTCTAGGGTGACTTGTATTAGGGCCTTTATGGTTATGTTGTTTTATGTTGTTTGCTGTTGTTTTTTCAATTGGCATATATACCTCTGTTTTACTTTATGATGCTTTCAATGTTCTTTAAATTCAGTAGCTTTGTATTACCTTTTCAGTGTTGTTTGCTTGTCGATTTTGAGTGGTGGAGCCGGGGGTCTCTTTGGAAGCAGCCTCTCTATCCGTGAGGATGGGGGTAAGGTCTGCCTACATCTCACCCTCCCCAGACCCTACTCTTAGCTGTGCTATTTGTGGGATTTACTGGGTAAGGTTGTTGTTGTTGTTGTTGTTGTTGTACTCTTTTTTCTTAGCAACAAAGCCACCCAGATGACCGCCTAGCTCCGCCTAGCTCCGCCTAGGTCCCGCTTAATCCCCATCCCGCCTAATCCCCCGCCTAGGTCGAAATTACACTATTTTCGGCCGCCTAGCACGATTTTCACAACACTGGTGGCGCCTCATGGTGTTATTTTGTACGTACGCATCAAAGAGCCGAGGCACACCATTTAGTTTTAGTAGATTCAGATTTCCAATAAACCATATACTTTCACTATAACTATGCTTATTTCACATACATAGTTCCCAATGCCTGGTACTCAGGTCCAATCTAAATATATATCTAGAAGATACAGGCCATATGCTAAGCAGTTAATTGCGGTGATATATCGGTGGTATAGCGGTATAATATCGGTTCTCGGCCCTAAACACGTATCTCGGTCCAAAATCTCGGTCCTTATATCGGAGCCGATAATATCGGCCGATATGACCTATATATCGCCGATATTTGACTTCAAAAATATCGGCCATATCACCGATATTCTTGGTTACTTATTTTTTTGCGTGTAAGATAGAAGAAAAATGAAAATAGGGTTACAGACTTACAATTTAGCGAACGAAGATGGAAGGTAGGCATGGCTGGTTAGGGAGGGTTTGTTGAGGAAGACCAATATATCGAACGGAGAAGATGGAAGGAAGGTATAGCTGGTTAGGGAGGGTTTGTTGTGGAAGATAGACAGATGGCGTATATGGAAAAGGATTAGTGATGGTTTGTTGAAGAAGACAAAAAGGTGGAGTATATGAAAGGAAAAGGAATCTAGGGAACTGTAACATTTGAAAGTCAAATAACTTCAAGTGAATAACGAGTAATTTGTAAATCCCTTTAAATTTAAATTCTATGAATCTTTTATTTATTGTATAAATGTATATACTTAAATTATCAAATCACTACATCTGTATTTGGGTATTAAAATTAAATTTATAATTTAATCGTTTAACATTACCTTATTATATATATATATATATATATATATATATATATATATATATTATGCAATTACCGATATCCCACCGATATCTCACCGCGAAAACCGATATCTCAAATATCGGTCCTTGACCGATATCCGATATTTTACCGCATTAACTGCTTAGGCCATATGTAAGAAAGATCCAACTGACGAAAATAATGTAGTAAACGATATGCATCCATCAAGTTTTGCTATGGTAGAAAATGGATTTCTTACCTCAGAAATGATTGTTCTAAGTTCATCTTTTGCAATAGTTAAGCTTTCAGATACGTTTTCCACAATATTCTTCAATCTGAAGATCAACAATCAACAAAGTTCAAAAACAGAATAAGCTTTGTAACTTGTTAAGCACAAACATATGTTGTTTAGAGTGATTCACTCACATATACAAAAAAAAAAGAAAAAAAAACAAACTTGAAACAAAAAATACACCTTTGAGACTCTGATTCAGCAACATTTATCTCATCCTGAAGTTCCTTCAATTTTTTCTCCATCTCAGACTCTTCAGCCTACATAAACCCAAAGTAAAACTATAAATCCCTAACACCCACAACACAGTAACCAAAGCTTGATCCAGAGAGGAGAGTCACAAATTTATCACAGATACTACATAAGAACAAGAATGGTTGCTATGCAAGTCCTATTAAACTTACCATTTTTGGTGTTTGCAGACTACAATCGTAATAATAAAAAACAATAAGATATTTGTATGCAACAAAAATCTCCCAAATTAACCATAAATCATGTGATCACATCTTACAGTACACATACATTATTTGCTATAGCGGCAGATTACTTTATTAGGGTGTCTTAACCTAAGTAGTTAATGTGGTACAAAATCGGATATCGGTGACCAATATTTGAATAATAGATTAACAGGTTATAGCGGTGAGATATCAGTGGAATTTCAGTAATTTTTTTATCATGCAATATATATATATATATAGCAATCTAACACTAACAATTCAATATATTCTCCTACCACTAAAAGATAAACCTTTTGCAACTTGCAAAACACTAACAATTGTAGCAAGTGGGAACATATTAAGACTTAAAACCATAGTTATCGAAAGTGCTCGCCCGATGCACCTAGGCGCAATTTTCAGTCGAGGCGCAAGCATACCGCCTTGCACAGTCACAGGCACTCCTCCAGTAAGTTTCCGGCCAAAAACGTCTTTCCGGTGACTTTTCTGGCCAACTTTCAGCCAATTTCTGGCGAACTTCTGCAAAGTAATACCAAATCCGTCTGGAACAGATCTGTGATTGTGGTTGCATCACCGGAGAGCAGAAGTTGAAGAGGAGAGAAAGAAGAAGATGAGAAAATAAAAAACTAAGACTTGTGTTAAAAGACTATAAAAGACCCTTAGGCCTTAACGGTGTTTTGCAGAAAGCTGGACACTGTTTTGACTTTTGCAGAAAGGAAACTGCTACAACACTAACAATTAACAATAAGACTTCAAACACTAATAGCAGCAATAAGAAGAAAGTCAAATGGAAGAACCCAGAAGAAAGGTACTGATATCGGGAATATCATTGATATATTGGTCAAATATCGGTCAATATCGCCAATAATATCGGTACATATATTTTGACTGATATTTTGTACCGATATATGGGTTGATGACCGAAAACCGATATATCGACCGAGTTAACTACATAGGACTCCTAACTAAAATTACAAGTCGAATAATATAACTTGACTAAAGCAAATGACCACTATAGAGATATTGCAAGTAAATGAGTGAACATCAAAAAATTCGCATTCATTGTACAAAGGCTCAGGGACGAAGCTTAGTGAGGTCAGGGAGTGCCTCGGCCCCCACCGATTTTTGGTTCAATAGTGTAAATTTCCATCGTTTTATCCAAAATTTTATATTTTTTGAGTCCGCCCCCACCGATTTGATAAAAAAATAAAATTGGGTCTCATGATTTTCAGCCTCCATCATCCAAAAGTTCAAGCTTCGCCACTGCAAAGGCTAATCCAACCACTGGCCTGCAGGCTTTGTACAATGAATGATAATTTTCTGATATTCACTTATTTACTTGCAAATTGCAATCTCTTTCTCTAATGGTCATAAAAATCTTTTTTTCTGTTAGAAATATTTGGAATAACAATATTTTTTCATTTTCAACTTTTCTGTTTGTTCTTTATGATATTAGTCTGCAATATGGCAGCATACATAGACAATAACTATTCTCGGTTAAAAAGATAAGCCAACTGAATAAATTATATTTGACACATGTGCATTTATATGTGAACAGAAAGCAAGTAGGCAATCATACAGGAAGATTAGGTAGAAGTAAAACCTGAGTGTCCTTGATTTGTTGCTCGTTGACATCATTGATTTGTTGCTCAAGCAACTTGATCCTCTTGACCATCTTACCAATGTTGTTACTTCTGCGACCATATTCTTGCTCCAATTCAAGCTTCTCTTTTGTAGCCTAAAATCAGTATTTATATTAGTAAGAAACCTAAAATGTATTTGCACTTGAACACGATAGATTTTAACAATGAATAGCAAAAGTACCAAAATCAAAGTTCAGCAATCATCTTCCATTATTTATTTAAACTAGATTAATCCAAAAAAAGCACTCTACAGATATTTCCGTTCTTTAAAACATACCCTGGAAAGTTTCTGTTCTAATTCATTCTTCCTTTGCCTTGCTTTTGAGGTAGTTTCCATCAAAGTTGCACTTTGAGCCTTTTTTTTGTCAAGACAGTCCTGTAATTCTGCTACTTTCGCCTGCCAAATAAATCAAGAGTAACAATATATCAAACTAAAATTACAGACCAGCGAAACAGTAGAAAATGAAGAAACATCTGTCAACTGATAGTAAATTTTTTTGCAATTAAATATAACTCTTCACTAACAACCAAAATAAAGTAAGATATATATGACCATCTACATAAAATCATAAAGTACAAAAAATAGCAAGTATTTTCTAGTTGTTTCATTTTCTAATAGCACTTTCAGCGCAATAGTAGATTAAATTGCAAAGAATCAATATAACATTATTTACATTCTAATATGGTTGTGCACGGGGCGGTTTGTTTCTTTTGAGAGCCAATTGAGACCAAAACTGAGATGTTCGGTCATTGAAGATTGTTAACCAATCATTTTCGGTTTCGGTTAATCGGTTTTAAGTCCGGTTTCGGTTCGATTATGGATAACTACAAATTTTCAAGCCTTAAAAACCAAAACGAATGAATTTAAGCTAGAAAAGGATTTAATTCATGACTATCAAATGATTGTGTGTTGCAACCAGCAAGTCACTAATTGGGTTCTCATTTTATAAAAGCATTGTCATTTGCTTTTGCTATGACATTCAATGTAGATTGCCAGTAAGTTGTTTGAACTTTTCAGTCACTCTAGGACTCTAGGTCTATAACAGATATCCTATTACCCAATACCCATGCTACCACTACGCACTTTTGCTTCACAATTTCTTCTTCATCAAACATCTCAGGTGCATCATACTACATAATTGTCACTATAGGCACACTAGCAATACATATTGTTTAAGTCTCTTTAGTATTTTTCATGAGTAAAAATTAGGTGTTTTATAATGAATGACAGTTTCAGTTACATAAATACGATTGGAGCTTAGGTGCAGGCAAGTTCCATAAACAATTTCTACAGATAAAAACATTCAAATTGTAAGATCTTTTTATAGCTTAATACATTGTATATGTGAAGTTTAAAACAGCTTAATTAATAGCTTGTTGATTTGACTACCTTTATTACTACAAAATAATAACTGAAAATAAAAAACATGAAAATCACATATATTAAATCGCCATATGTATAATCAGTTTGGTTTAGTTAATTCGGTTATGCTATATAGTAAAACCAAACCATATTTTCCGGTTAATCGGGGGTTAACTCGGTTCAGATATGTAGGTTAATTTGGTTGTTTGCCCACTCCTAAATTGTAATGGCAAACCAATCGAAAGTTAGTTAGCATCCGTACTTGTAGAGCATACCGCTTAATGATGTAAATACCAATAGATCGAAAATCACACTAGAAGTACATAAACTCTCACTTACAATTTGTTGATCAATTCGAGCTTGACAAGGAGCTATACGTTCTTCCAGTTTTTTAATCCTTGCAACTTCTTCCTGAATTTGTTTGTCTATTTCATATACCACTGACCATGCACATTTCTTGGTTAGTACTTGCACCTGCTGAGCAATTTCCTCAATATGCTCCATGCTTCTAATTTTCCCTTGCAACTCATTTAATTCTTTCTCTATAGGTGCTATTGATCTTTCCAACTCAACAACCTCACCATTTGCCTTGTCAAGATTGTCTTTAACACTTTTTAGTAAATCATCCACTTGACTTAAAAGCGTGGCCTTGAAAAAAAACTGAGCAATATCACAACAGAAAAAGGGAAGTATATTATCAAACATTATAATCAAAATTTATACATGTCAATGAGAAGCCAAGTTACATTAGGAAAGTTATTACTTGGTTCAAACATCGAGGTCAGACCTTAAATTTATCTTTGTCGTTTCCAGAATGTAAAAACTCTCTACTCTTGTCCTGGGTCATTACCACACAAGGATTTTCAACATCAATCTGCACATGAAAATGCCAAATGTAAGAGCATGTATGACGTGTAACACATTTTATGCAAGTTCTACTCGAGATTAATGTGCGGGCCGTGGGGTATATATAACAGATAAAAATGTGAGATTTAAGCAGATACGCACATTAAAGTGTTCCACAAGCTCACGGATGTCTTCTCTTCGGCCAGCCACTTTTTTCCCTGTTACATGTTGCATATTTTGTAATTGCACGATGGCATCAAATAGCAAGGTGCTTCCATGGGAAAAAAAGTACAAAATAGCAAAGTGCAATTAACAACTAATAAACAACCTAGCTCAACTAAACTACACCAAACCTCTATTGTCAATCTTAGAAGATGTAATAAAATAAATTTCTTCCAACTTCACAAGTTGATCATACAACAATTAACGAACCGCACATAATAAATGACACGATATACTATTTGTCCCAATCAAAAACCATGGCATCCAGCTAAAATAAAACTTATATTCCTTGTTAGTATGATACTTTCCTAAACAATTAATCCATTTTCATAGTAATAACCGAGCCAGAAGCTCATAACCAAAAACATAACGCTTAAAACAATTTGAGAGAAAGAAAGTAAATCAAAAACCTTGATGATCTTTAAGAACACTGGTACTCGATGACTCCGTAATTCTACGCTCTAGAATTATCAAGTCTCCGTAAAGATCATGCTTAAAAGCATCTTCACCTTGATTTTTAATCTCCAAATGAACAAGAGCATAGCTGCAAACATGTTCAGAGTATCAAAACACAGATCATATGTAGAAAAAGGAGTAATAATAATAACAAATAATATTAATAACAATAATAATAATAATAATAACAACAACAACAACGATAATAATAATAATACAAAACCTGCAACCAGTTTTTATAAACTCCTTCATTGTGGTTGCTCTATCTGTACTTCTAGCTCTACAACCAAACCCTATACATAACGCCGTAAGTATCGCACTCTTTCCACCTATAAACAAAACATAATAAAACAATACACAAATAAGATAAACCTTTAAAAGCAATTATTAAATAATAATAATAATAACATATACATGTAATCAAAACTTACTTCCGTTTTGTCCAGTGATGAAATTAACACGATCTCCCATATCAATCTCCATATGACTATGACACATGAAGTTTTCCACTCTAATTTTGGTTATTATACCTGCTCGAAGTGGTCCTCTGTTAGAAACCCTAGCGTCCGTCATCTTCTTATTATTATCGAGTTCTAACAGCTGATCGAGATATTATGTGTTAGATGGTGTTTATATGAGTGACGTGGAGTCTGGATCAGCAACTAGAAGAAGGAATTGTTTGTACTTGTGTTGGGTTTCTGAAACCCTAGTTTAATTGTTTTAGAGATTGGGGAAGAAAAGGGCGGGAAAGAGTTTCGCGTTGAAGATAAGAATAATAATAGAGTGTTGAACTTGAAGAGTTAAACCATGACCAAGTATTGTATGGTTTGGGCTTAATGGGCCTATAGAGACGATATTATGAGACTATACCGTGTGGTTAGAAGTAAGTGGAGACTCTATCGAATAATATTTTGCCACGTTAACGTTTACCTAATACTGGGTAGCGGTCGGCGGTTGTTCGCGAGATGGTGTTGTAGAGTGAGTCTTTTTTTAACCATATGTACTTAAATATTTACCACATTTTTTTATAAAAAAAAACATTAAACTAAAAATAAAAGAAAATTACACTAAAATTAAAAAAAACAATACATTAACAAAAAGAAAATTACACTAAAATAAAAAAAAACTTTACACTAAAAAAACAAAGAAAAATACACTAAAATAAAAAAAACGATTACACTAAAAGAAAAAAGAAAAATAGTAAAATACACTAAAATAAAAAAAAAACGATTACATTATAAAAAACCTAACGTAAGTGGGAGCCCGAGCGTAACATTTGCCACGCCGAAACGTGGTGAAAGTCATCGCCAACCTTGCGAAGGTACTCCACGTGGGTAAAGGCGAGGAGCACGTCTTCTTTTTCCCCGGGGAGATCTCTCTTCACCTATATGTACGCGGTTTTGAAGTTTTTACACTTCGATTTCAAGTCCCCGAACTTGTGGGAGATGGAGTCATTGGTACGGTTGGTACCCCCGACAAGGGTACCAAACTCGGTTAGGACCCTATGCCACTGTGGTCCGAGAGCACCTGGTGATCCCCGGCTTGTCGAAGCACTGTCACCATGCACTTGTTGGTACGCGATGACGAGTGCTAGCTCAATCTCATCGGTCCACTGCACCATGATGAACTTGGATTTGAAGATTGAAGGTTTAGTGTAGGAGAATTGTGAAGAAGAAGATGAATTGTGTGTGAAAAGGAAGAAGGAGTAAAATAAAAAGGTAAATAAATAGGGGAGTAATACATTTTGTTTGGTGAAAAAATAATTTTTTAAAAATTCAAACGTTGTCAACCCGCTAACCCACGCGAGCTGGCTCACGTACGGTCGCTCGCGTAAGAGATCACGTGGGTGTGTTATCGTGGGCGCTAGCCACGTGAACCAGATTGTGGCTCGCAGGCCACAACCGATAGTCTGACCAAAATAAAAAGGGGACATTGAATTGAACTAATGAAACCTACTCCAAAGTAATAGCATTCACATTCGTGTGTTTAGTTGTACGAATGCAAAAAAAAAAAAAACTAAGTTCTGGACTTGACCCGAAACTGCTTCCTACCTTACTTCGCTCACAAGTATATTCTGGTTTTACACCCAAGATAAGAAAACGAAACCACCGGAAGGTACCCAAACTTTCCCATAACCGGTTCGTACCCGGTTCCAAGTTCTTAAAAACTCTGTTTTGTGTATCTCTATTAAGTTATATCTCTATAACTTAACTAAAGAATAGATTTACATTTAAGATTTTATGAAAAGCTTTCACATCTTATTCTCCTTATTCATTACAATATAATAATTTACCTTAGGATTTGAACAGTAACATGGCAATATTGTAATTTATGACTTTTCTAAGGGCATATCAGTCATTTGATTTATTAAATTTACATCAACATTCAATCCATCATCCTTATCATCCATCCATCAGCCTAATCTTCTGCCACGTTTACAACCCCTAACCTAACCCCATAAACCTCACTCATTCTCTTTCATCTGAATAACCCACACACACAGATATGAGAGTGAGGGGCTGAGGAAGGCCTCCGGCCACCGTCTGCATGGCGGCTTTACTATCTCCGTCACCGTCTAAACCACAGGCGACCACCACTTCGCCGCCCACCATTGGCCTTCACAACCGTCAACCCGAAGCACCTTAATCGAGACCAAACCCGTCAAAACCCAAATCATCGGACCCCATAACAAACAGAACTCGATCCAGAACCCGAGACCCAAACCAACTCATCGGACCACCACAGCCGTCTTCGGCTCCCACCAACAACCACCAGCCGCTGTAACCCGGATGATGGTGTTCCGGGAGTCGGTTTTAGTGTAGATCTATAGAGGCGACGGTGGTGATGTTGTTTGCCTCTTCTATGTTTGTAGATGGCGGCGTTCGTATTTTGGGGTTTTCACATCTGGTTGGTTTGGGCTTTTCCGGGTATTTTACACTTGAATGTTTATGAGTTGGGGTTTCCTTACATCTTCTTTGCTCGCAGGATCTGTATTGTGTCGATTTGTTAACCGAGTTTCTGGGTTGCGGTGGTCGTTGTTGTGGTTCATGGTGGCTGTGACCATCAATTCGTGTACCGTTTCTCCTGTAAGGCTTTGTTATGTTTTGATTTGTCTTTGTGCCGCTTTGGTTTAATAAATTTAGGGTTTTTGTTTAAAGCAAATTTAAGCTTAAGGTTATTTCAAATGGTGTTTGTAATTTCAGTGGGCTAGAATTGATCATAGCAGCAACATATGAGTTGGATGACAAGTTAGAACTGGTTTTTGAAACAGTGGTGAGGGACAAAAGCTTTCTTCAAACCTAGAGATCATGTTCATGAGGTGATATTTTTATTTTATGAATTATGTGTGCTATCTCATATTACTACTAAAATGAAGATACATGATTACTTTCAGGAGCTTTGTCTTAATCCCAAACATGTATTTTTTTAGTGCTATGATTCTTTATATGGTTAAAATTAACATTGTTTACTGCATGTTATCAAGTAGAAAACAAGTGTGAAATATTTCAGAGTGTTGGGTTTAAGATTAAAATGGTAATAAATGCGTTTGTTCATCAGAGAGATGTGTGAGGACGATAAGAGAACCGCGCATTACACTAACCTCCACCATAGGAAAAACAATAACAACGATGGTGGTGGTCGTAGGTCGGCGTCATCGGAGACGACCAACGATAGCAAAAAAAGAGGAACATCGCCAGTAAGTGTATCTCTTCGATCACGTGGCCACCAAAATTTACGCTTGGATTAACGAACAGGGAGAAAGAGGAGGATTTCTTGGTGACTAAAATTGCTAATTATTATTATTGTCGTAGTTCTTGATTTAGTAAAGTTGAGTTAAGGTTTGGAGGGTTTGAAGTAGGAATAGTATTGTGGAATTGTATATATTGGTCAACTTTAGGTTGTTACAAACACTTGGTAGATGATATGAAATATTTTCCATTTAACAACTTGAGTAAATTCAAGCATTCATATGGGTGTAACAAGAAACAGTCAACATTATGGAGTTAGAATTGCTAGAGTAAATCCTTAGTGAAGAAATCAATAGTGAAATTCTCTATTTTGGTTGACATTGAAATTTTGGCATCATTTTGTTTTATTTACACCATCACATAATCAATAAGGCATCTATGTCATTGCATCAGCTTTTTGCTCTTCGGATTGTCAGAAACTTTTAGTTATGTAGATAGTAAAAGCAAGGTTCCTTATTCATTTGGCCTCAACACTTTAGTTTTACACATACTATATTAAGTCCAGGATACAATTTTTTGCATGTGTCATCGAACTGTGGTCTAAGGTGGTGCAATAAAAAATCTTACACACGAAAGAACGACTGAAAATATTAGTTGCCGCTATCACCGTAGTAAACAAATACCAGTCGAATTCCCGCGCATAAGAAGCTAGCAAAAACTGCTAGAACATAGCAGAGTTGAGGGGAAAATCTGATAGGCAACCTCTTGAATGCAAGCAACAGAGTAAGTGACTTCAAGTATTTGACATTATTTTACTAAATTAGCATGGAATGCAAGAAATAATGTTATATTATATTATTATCTCGAGAATAATGTATTATGTACATGAATATATAATATAATATTATATAGCTTTCTTTTCCAGGTCTACTTGGCAATGTAAGCTGGTTACTTGGAGAAAGTTGGGAAACTGTGAGAAAATCTTCCATGAATAGTGCCTGCTGCCCCTTTGTAAATGTATTTAATCTACATTTTCTGTTCGTTTTAACAAGTTTGTTTGTGGCGTGGTTGGTTGGTTTTGTTAGTTGTTAATCGTCTTAACCGAGTTCAACTGCCTCTGGGGAACGGTATTACAACATTTATAACCACAAATTGCAAGTTCCATATAAGTATTTCAATAATTCAATGTAGTTATTTGGTGAGTCATATGTTGTTTGCAGTGTTGGAGATTGTGTGCGTGTAGGTCGGCACGATTGCTTTTATAAATTGACGTAGAGGACACGTTGGATGTGCTCTATGGTATAATGGAACCGCCACAAGCCTCTTTACAGATTGCAGCCCTGCCTAAACCGGTTTAATCATCTCTTCATTGTTATTCTCTGCATTTTAGGTTGTCCTAACTAATGTTTTGAATCTTTGTTGGTATAAGAATACTTAACTTTTATCACTTGTAAGTTATAAAAGCAAGGCATTTTTTACAACATTTTTTCCCAGGCTTCTGTCCGAAACTGCCATAAACGAAACCAAAATGATTCTAACCTCAGTAGATGACACGGCAAAAAAAGGGCGGCGCAACGCGCCCCCGGATAAACACCTAGTTCAAATAATAATTCTTAATTTCCTTTTTTATTATATTTTCTTTTTCTTCCTATCACAATTAACAAAAGCTAGAGTATAAATATAGAAATGAATAGTGAATGACTATATTTAGAGAATCACTATCCATTCTCTATAATTATTCTTCAGAATATGATGGAGCTTTCAAATACAAATAAGATGTGAATAAAGAAGCTAGTGTACATACATTATAGATGACTTATTTAGCAGCAAATATGATAATATGTTAATTTCACACTAATTATATTAACTTTATCCTAAAATTGACAGTTATACTTTTTAAAATTTATTTCTCATTTAAAAAACTTCTCACATCTCATCTGCCATTTTTATCTTTATCTTACTCACGTATATTTATTTTATTATATTCCTCGTTGTCATACATAAAACAGTTTAATAGATGATAAATAGTAGTTTTTAGTATAGCAATTTTTCGTATTATAAAAATAGGGTATAGATATGATTGTTTTGATGCAAAGTGAAAAATGATGTTTTATAAACATTTACCTTATATTTGAAACTAGAGAAGATATGATTGAGCTATTGTGAATGCTCTAAGGGTAAAAGTAAGTTACATATTTACCCCAATAGACTTTTAATCTCATGTTATGACTATATGGTTAGTGACTAGTTAAGCACATTGTGAATTTCTTTAAAAAAAAAGAAATAGCAAACAAAAAAAGCACATTGTAAATTTGTGACAACCGACAAGTTTCTATTTGCCATGTTTAACCCATAAGTTAGCAATAACTTAAATTAAGGCCCACTGGATCCATATCGAAAGCCATAATCAGAGATATTTCATTATTTTGCACAAATTAAATTAGCACTCTCCTTTAATTAACGTTGTGGTTAACCATAAATTAGTTATTATAATTTCTAAAGACCACCTCTGTCAATATTCTTCTCAAAAGTAATTTTAAAATAATAGAACTATACACTTTGTTTTACCTAGAAACTTGACCAAAACCAAATTAACTAAAATCAAGATGTTTCCAAACCTAAAAGACAGAACTTTCCAGTTCAATTCATGTAAATCTAAGCGGTTTCTAAGCGCAACTTATTGCTCGTTTGACTAGCATCCTTATGCTCGTTTGACTAGCATCCTTATGTAACTGATTTTTTTTTATCTTAATGAGAATCTAAAAAATAAAGTAAAATAAAAATTCATGTAAAACCCATCTTTTAGTTTGTTTTACGTAATCACTGAGCTAAAACGAATTGTGCTCACTGGTAATTATCATAGACGGCTTTAGAACAAGAAAATTTATATTTCATTATATAAAACTTTTAGATAGGTTAAATATTACATTACTCTAAGAACAAATTGCGTTAGTGGTGTAGTGGTTTCAGGTTCATTTCTCTAAGGTGAAGTCACAAGTTCCAAACCCGGTTTGTGCAATTATTTTGCCAATGATCTCCAGCTCAGCTGGTTTGAGGTAGGGTCGGTTTTCTGGGTTCCCATCCTTGGGGTAGGTCACAGGTTCAATCCATGCACACCACAAAAAAAATCCCCGTAACGATTTGAGCTTAGGCAAGGAGGACACCGGTGTGTGGGTAGGGATTCGAACTTGGGTCTGCTAGGTTAAGGTTTTACAAAGATTTCCACTGAACTAAGTCTTTCAAAAAAAATTACGTTACTCTAAGATCCAATATTTTACTAAATAAGACATAGACTCTATTTTATAGCATACAATACGCAAGTAAAAACATGTAAATAAAAACTCAAACTTGCTCTAAACACGATTATATGCGCTCTTCAGATTGTGGATTAAAAAACACATACATCGTATGAGTACAGAAGGGTCAAGGTCGTAGGGTGGTCACGGTCACAGCATACCACAAGGAAGCTTCCTGTCCCATGACATATGAATAGGCCAATCATGAATGTGACATGGTTAGGACAGGTCACACAACTGCCAAACTAGTTTGTGGTTTACACCAAATGGTCCATGACTGACAAAGATTACTACAGGTCCATTTCACAACAATTACACTATTTTACACAAAATTTTAAAGATATTTTATTGTGTGAGATAATATTGCTATACCTTTCTCGTTCTATCTCTCTTTGTATATACAAATGTATATAGAGAGAGCTGAAATAAAATAGGTGTCCCAGTTTATATCAACCTTTGTTAAATGGTTCATGTATGACACAGGGGCGGATCTACTATTGGTAAAGGGGGTTCCCAAAAACCTGTTTGGTTTAAAATTTTTAGTGTTAAAGTATAAAAAAAATATTTCAGGAACCCCTAAATATTTTATATGAACCAAAAAACAAAGCTTGTGAGTGCTCCAATGGTTTATCCTGCCCTTCTAAAGTTATGGTCCCTGGTTCAAATCCCATCTTTGATCTTTTTATTTTCGTTTTTTTTTTCATTTAAAGGAAAGTTAGGGTTTTTACTTAGACACTTACACTGCGTTCCAGAGTTTCATTAAAGGAAAGAACTGAAAAGAAAGTAAAGGAATTTGAAGGAAAGTGAAAAATAAGTATGTTCCAGAGTTTCATTAAAGGAAATGAGGGGAAAGAATGGGAGGAAGTTGAAAGAAAAATATTGCTTAAAACTTTCCTTCCAAAATGGAAGGAACCGGAAGGAAGAGAAAGTTATCAACTAAAATGTTTTATCATTTACTATTTTTACCCTTCTATATAATCTAATATAACACCTAGAATGTTCTTGATGTGTTTGAGTAGGTTTTAAACTATGATTATTTGATCAATGTGTTGAACCTTAATAGTTATGTTGTTAATTATTTTTAATATGTTGAAACTTGAATTTGGTATCTAGGTAGTATGAGAGAGACTCACGGAAGTGATGCTATCATATTAATTTTTAATTTGTTGTTTTTAATATGCTTTAAATTGATTAATGATGATTGTTTTAATACGTTGAAACTTAGAATTTAGTAATGTTATTTTAGGAGGATACAGGAGGATACAGATTGTATATTGGTGTCAATTTCATTCTCACCTTGGTGGTGAAATCATTATATTGGTCCCAAGCTAATGGAATTGGTTTCTGATGATAGTTTTATGCTTGGTTTTGATAAAGAAATTGACTTTTTAGTCTAACTGTTTATTGTTTCATTCTCACTTTCTCAGTTGATAGTTTGTTCCACTTTGTGGGGTTTCTGCCCTGGGATGTTACAGGTTCGAATCCCACTCAGAGCAGGGTCATTTTGAAATGGGGGGCTGGACCTTAGGGAGGCCCGGGGACCGGACCTGAAAGGTGCGGGACTTCGTTATGGGTGTGTACCGTTGCCCGTTCAAAAAAAAGTTGATAGTTTGTTGGTGGGTTTGAATACAGACACAAACACTTTTGGAGTTAGATCTACAAATCCTTTAACGAGATGCAATTTGGTATCTACGTTGCTACTTCCGGATCGCCGATAACATTCTACGACCGGTAGGTTCCTAATTATCCATCGTATTTTTATTATGTGACGAACCTTACCCGACCCAAACCGTCAAATGGTATCTCACTGATGGCTCAGACCCGCCCCCGGAAGGAGGCCTTCTTCGCCTTCCACCTAAGCTGCGCAGGAAAGGCCCAAAGCCAATCCCAGGGAACAGTGAAGCTTCATAGGGTCTTTCTGTCCAGGTGCGGTTATGTTTGGTCATATGAAATTAGAGCATCTAAAAAAGTGAACCCCCTGGAAAATATTCTTGGATCTGTCACTGTGTATGACAATAGTTATTAAAGGCGATAGGCGCACTCAAGGCCCTGGAGCGTAGGCACAAAAAATGAGGGCCTAAGATAAAAAAAAAGGAGAACAAAGACAAAAGGTAAAAATATATTATGTATTAGAAAATTAATATTATTATTTAAATAAATAATCAAAAATAACATTTAATATATTTTAATTAGTATCAAAACTTAAAATTATCATAGGGTGTTTGGGATTGAGTTGGAAAACAACTTATTGACTTATTAGCTTCTTCAAAAAGCCAATAAGCCAATAACTTGTTTGGCTACGATTGAAGAACTTTCTATTTTGGCTTTTAACCATGGGTTGAAAAGTTGTTTTCAAGATGTCACAAATCTTGTCTTTTTGGCTTTGGCTTTTGGAATACAAGTCACAAATCTACCCACCCTGGCTACCAGGACTCCTAAACACTTCCCTTCTTTGAGGTAGAATGAACATTTCTTTGGGTTTAACTTCATGTTGATGGCTTGGACCTTGGAGAATGTTTCAATGATATCTTGGATCATTATTTCTCCAGTTGCGCTTTTGATTACCATGCCATCTATGTACACTTCCAAATTCTTTCCTGTCTGCCTCTTGAAAGCTTCGTCCATCAACCTCTGGTAAGTTGCCCCGACATTTTTTATGTCGATGGACATTTTCTTGTAACTGTACAACCCATCGTTCCTCACGAAGGCCGATTTTGCTTCATCTTCTTTGGCCATGTGGATTTGAAGATAACCTTTGTAAGCATCCGGAAAACATTTCAGCCTGAAACTGGCTAAGGCATCTACCTTCACACCAATTTCCGGGAGGGGGTAACAGTCTTTTGGGCAAACATTGTTAAGGTCTTTAAAATCCACACACATTCTCTATGCCCTGCCCTGATTCTTTACCATGACAGGGTTTGAAACCCAAGTCTGGTATAAGACTTCCCTCATGATATCGACTTCTAACAAGTTTCTCACATCTTCGGCTATGGCTTTTACCCAAACTGGAGCCATGCTTTGTTTCTTTTGTGTCACTGGTTTAACCCCATGATAGGTGTTTAACTTGTGTTAAGCTAGATATCGTGGTACCCTGGTCATTTCAGACTGTTGCCATGCAAACACATCCAAAAAAAACTTGATAGTAACTTCCATAGGGCTTCCTGCGCTTTGGCCGGGAGCCGAGCACAGACCGAGACTTTTTGTTCCATGAACCCTCAGTGGATGGACCATTTTTCTATGGTGAAGGTGCTGGGATATCCTAGTTCATCATTGTGCTTCGGACAAACAGACTGTCAGAGTTTTGCTATGCATAGTCTAGATTCAGATTCAATAGTAGCAACTCCTGCCCCAGTGGGAAACTCCAAAGCACCATGGATAGTTGAAGTAACTATACCGAAGGCCCTCATTCCTGACCTTCCCAAAATGACGTTATGCACCGATCGAGACCCGACTACCAAAAAGGTTAGGATTACAGTTTTTTGTAACTTGTCGGATCCCGATGTTACTCGAAGTGACATTTGTCCGATTGGTTGAACAATTTCACTTGAAAAACTCACAAGTGGCATGGTGACTGGAATTAGCTTCTGCTGAGTATCTTTGGCTAGTTGCTGAAAACATTGGTGATACATGATCTTTGAAGGATTTCCACTATCCACATACATTCGGTGTACTTTATGTCCAGCCATGATTCCAGAAATTCTTACTCGCCCGTCCTTTGCGTCTTGGGTGGAATGGAGGGAAAGAAGATGGGATGGGCCATCCAAGGTAGGGTATGACAGTGACTCCCTTTAACCCCCTGACCATGCAATTGCCGAACCATGTGAATCCCGCCCTGGTCATTAGGGTTGAAGATTTGTAACCTAGGTGAGTTTCCCTCTTTGATTTCCTTGACCAACTGTGACAACTTCCCGGCATTGAGTGCTTTCTCAATTTTTTGCTTCAAGGACCAACAATCATCAGTGTTGTGTCCTTTGGCTCGATGGTAGTCGCAGTACTTAGTAATCTTGTCCGAGGTTGGTCTCTACTTCGGAGGAGTGGGGAACTCTATGTTTTCAATACTTAGGATTTCACTTGGAGGTTTCGAGAGGTCGGAGTAACTGGTGTATTTGGATTGTCCATCGGAATTCTTTCCTAATGACCCGCGGTCATTTCTGTGATAAGGTTGTGGCATGTTTTTACTCAACGACTTTCGGGGGATGGTGGAGTATTTTTCTACCAAGAATTGTTTTTAGAGGAGGACTTGTACTCATTGCCATACATCTGCCCACAACCACTTTTTTCTTCTGGAAAATGCCTTGGCCCGTTCCATTAACACCTACATAGTCTTTGGAAAATCTTCATGGAGTTTTCCAATATCTGATTGTCCCGGACCCTGTGTAAGTGTAATAGTTATTGTTTCTCTTTCATATTGTCTCGTGATTTTCTTTCTTTCTTTCCCTTTTAAAAAAAAAATGATATGATCGAACAAATTAGTTTGATTGCTTGTTTATGCACATAACTACACGTGTATGTAAAAGGTACAAAATTCAAAAATTATGAACAACTTAGTTTGATTGTTGTTTATGTAGATAACAATACACAACTACAAACTGTATAACCTGGTTTGATTGCTCGCGCGGATACCAAGGGAAAAACAAAAACTGACAAGTTGGATAAATAATGACCCTCAAAAACGACTATTGCAAATGTTCTAAGGAACATGTTGGAAACCAAATACCAAGAACAAAAAATAGAATAAAAAAAACTTAATAAACTAAATACCAAAAACAAGTTACAAAAGTCAAGAAAGGGGGACCATTATTGAAAGCCAAACAAAAAAAACCACCCAGATCTGTGTTGGAAACCAAACAAAAAACTTGGAAACCAAACGAAAAACCTCAGATGAGAACCAAGCAAAAAAACCCAACAAAAAACTTACCCAGATCTATGTTGAAAACCAAACAAAAAAACGGGCTTGGATTTGGATGATATGATGGATTTATTAAGATCTTGAACCGTCACCTCGACTTGGTTTCAAATCTTGAACCGGCACCCAGTTTGTTCATCTTCTTCATGAATGTTGGTGGAAAATCTCGACCCGCCGCTCGCCGCCACCACCACTCACCTCGTCACCAGAGAGATTTGGTTCATACAGGGAGATTTGGTGCATCACAGTTGTACACCTTTAATATCTTAATGATAGAGAGATAAGAGAGATTTGGAGGAATTTTGTTTGATGTAAAAATTAAATAGAAAAGAGATAGAAAGAGAGTGTATGTGAGAGAGAGAGATAGACATGGTATCTGGACTCAAATGTGTGTGTGAGATAAAAGAGGAGTGGATGTGAGGAGTAGATGTGATGTTTATTTAAAATTGTAGGTCAGACAAATGAGATGGGTAAAGTTACCATCTTACCCTTTTACTAAATGTTAAGAAAGAAGATATGGAAGCATGACAACCATGAGATGGGTTTCAAAGGTTTCTCCAACTCAACATGGTTTCTTAAGGATACATAGCCTATATATATATATAGGGGAAGGTTTAAATAAAAACCAACTCAAAACGAAGAAACCCGGTAAACTCTGACTTCCCGAACTTTTTATCATCTGAAAAAATTAGGGTATGTAATGTACATGATTATAAGAGTTTTGAGCCAAAAAAATAAAAAAAAAGCGCCGAGTGGATATTTAAAAAAAAATAAATAAGTTTTTTGTGTTACATATGTTACATGTCTGTTTTTGTGTAACATACGTAACACACAAAAAACTTATTTATTTTTTTTAAAAATATCCACTTGGCGCTTTTTTTATTTTTTTGGCTCAAAACTCTTAAAATCATGTATATTACATACCCTAATTTTTTCAGATGATAAAAAGTTCGGGAAGTCAGAGTTTACCGGGTTTCTTCGTTTTGGAAGGTTTTCTCTCTATACTTAGCCTATATATATATATAGTAATAATAATCAGTAGGGTGGAGGTGGGATGTGGTTTGGGGACTAGCACCGCCGAAGCCGCCATGGAAGGTGGTGGTCGGCTTCTTGCTTTCTCCTCTGCTCTCCCTCTCTTTCTTGATAATGTGTGTGTTTTGTGCAAGCAGACTCAAGGGATGGAGATATTGGGTTTTTTTATATGGGTTGGGATAAATGGTTTTGTGAAACCATTTGTTAGTTTGGTTTATGTGTTGTCACACAAGTTGGGTGCCATGGGGCACATGGCAATGGTGCCATGTGTCCGCATGTGGTGACTAAGCAAATAGTCACGGGGTCGGGTTCGTCATCGGGTGTCGGTCCGGTCTCGTAACGTATTTTTGGTGTACAATTATTTGGGTTCAAGTTCGTAACTAGTACTCGCATATAAAAAATATTCTTATATTTTAACATTAGTATTTATTATTTCTTCATCATTCTAATTTTTAGTCACGAAAAATTTTGGACCTAGTAACCGGGTTGTTACATGGTCCGAACTTGTGATAGCTTAGAAACCAGGGTAAATTGGATTAGATCTTGGGAATTGTGAACTCTGGTCTAACCTGCACAAGGTAACAAAAAGTTAGGCTCGCTACAGAAAAGGAGGGAGGGCCTCTCTGTGACCACCTTCCGGCATGAGGATAAGTATTTGTTTAGAGAGATAAAGTGAGAGTTGGAGTATGTGAGTTCATCTGATACATGTACTTGAATTGTGGGTATTTATACTTGTCAATTTGTCAGAGAAGTTATACTTCATGTAGTTTCGTGCTTGTTGACTATGCTTCGGTGTGTTTGACAACCGAAGTAGTACATTTGTGTATTGTCTTTGGACAGGGGCTTGGCCTCTTATTGTATCTCGACACCTTAGCCAAGCCGGAGCTGAGAAAGGATCAGAATAAGTCCGTATACCTCTTCACTGATAATTGATAGCCTAATATAAACGACTATTTGTTACGAATTCTCGCTCCCCGTAGCATCGCGCAGATATCCTACTAGTAGGTGTATAAGTACGAATTATTAAAGCGGATATGTGATCATGAAAAAGACGTAAGTATACATCTCAATTATGTTTTCTAAAACAAGTAACAACTAGCAAATCCTTTATTATATACTCTTTATGGTATCATATACTGGCAACTAGCAAATCCTTTATTATATGTGATCATGAAAAAGACGTAAGTATACATCTCAATTATGTTTTCTAAAACAAGTAACAACTAGCAAATCCTTTATTATATACTCTTTATGGTATCATATACTGGCAACACAACTTCTTCGGTTCACTGTTATAAGATCCCGAATCTTGCATAACAATTAGAAAAAACTCAGCACACACCATATCATTGGCTAACGGCACCATTTTATAAAGAGTCAAATATATTTACTAAATCTCTTTGCGTGCGAGAGGACAATAGACAATAATCTCTCCCTCAACTTCATCTTCAGGTTGTAGTGGGGGGGGGGGGGGAGGCTGTGGAAAGGGAGAAGAGCAGGGCGGGCTATGGAAGTGGGAGAAGTGGGGCGGGCTGTGGATGGGGAGGGAGGATAAATGGCTTATCAGGCTCTTGTGTGTGTGGGGGGGTGAGTAGGGCTGGTTATGGAGGTGGGGGAGTGGGGCGGGCTGTGGAGGTGGAAGAAGTGGGCGAGCTGCGGAGGGGGAGGGAGGACGGGTGACATATGTGCGGGGGGTGTGGAGGTAGGAGTTGCTGGTGGGGCACAACTCTAACTTCCACATCATAAGGCCTTTGACGCCTTAGGCGTCTCGGCAACGCATCGTACTCCATTTTGTGTGCATAGTTATTTAGCAGGGCTGTTTTAATATCACGTGATACGGTACCACATCTGGTACAAAGTTGTTTGTGTGATTGTGAGAGTCTGTTAAACAAAATACAAACCTTATGTTAATGATAGATCAATTGATTTGAAGGTGCATAATTAGCAATATTGATAGATCTAGAATACGTACCGATAATTTCAGGAACCTTCTAGTAGCAGAGAAGCTCCATATGAAATGAGAGAAGAGAAGAAAGAGGAGAAACTGTTTGTGTGATTTTGAGAGTCTGTTATGTTATATTATAATTTGGGTATATATCTTCCCGCGCGAATAAAAGAAGATAAAAGATGTAAAATTTGTATTTAGTCCTTTAAGTTTGGACACAAAGCATAAGCCAAACACCCTCTTCATGTATTAGTGTATAAAAGTAATTTTCTTCGATAAAAGTAAAACATTGTTAAGTACTAATTTATAATTAGTTAATTAGTATTTTACTTTTTTCTAAACGTCCAACAAAACCCGCATAGGTACACCCATTGGCAAAAGGTCATCCATGTCTGTGATCACATATAGCGCCGGTGACCCGACCCGACCCGTCACCAATTCAATGGTAAACTCACAGCCCGAAGGTCCGCTATGGTAAAACCTTTGGTTCGCATATGACATTTTGTCAGTAATGAGACTCCAATCGGCAACCTTACATCCAGAAAGTCATCCGAATATCACTAGAGCACTGCCCGATATGTAGTATTTAAGTTTTTAAACAGCTAGAAAAGAGCCACTAAGTGATTTTTGGGTTTTATCTTTGAGTATATAAAGCAATGTTTTGAAGACCAGGCCGGTAACCGCAGCCTAAGTCGGTTCGGTTCGAGGTGTTAGACATGTTTTGCAAGGAACCGATGGCCGACGGTTGGACCGGAAAACCGGTAAGAAAAGCGGTCGACACTGCAATTTTAAGGTTTTTTCCTTTGCCGGAGCTATCTTTGTTCCGACGTCGAGGAGACCAGCAATTAGATGGATACTAACGATATTAGCTCACTATGTAAAGCAGAAAAAGAACAAATATATCCAGCTTTCATATTGATTCTTCGATTGTAATTCTTCTTCATTGATAAAAGGTAACTATAATTAACCAGCTTTGAGTGGGTGTTTGGGTAAACTTTTTCTCCCTCCTTTTGACTTATTAACTGGTTAAGAAGTTAATAAGGAGAAATATAGTGTTTGGGTAATGATTTGTAATAGATCTTTTGTGAAAATGAGAAGTTAGTTGGTTGTGACTTTTTGAAAAAAATGAGAAAACTAGATAGAAAAGAAGAAAATGATAAGTTTCCCCATACAAGCCCTGAATATAACCAACAATCAGATGGAGATAAAAAGAAGAATACAAGACATGACGGCTATATATAACAAAAAGTTTTAAACCCTAAGACAAATGGGTTGAGATATGAAGTTGCTTGGGCCTCTCTCTATGAATAATGGGCTGCTCTAATATATCATTCAAATATTATTATAGACATAAAAGAGCTACTTGATATAAAATATGTAAACATAAATAAACTGAGTGAAATAAATATGAATGTAATAAAAATAAACAATTGAGTAAATAGAAATTAACTGAGTGAAATAAATATGAATGTAATAAAAATAAACAATTGAGTATTCTTATAAATATAAATAATTATAGATATAAAAACTAATGACTATTACAATTCAGTTCTTAAATCCGGTTTGACTAGTAAGGACACTGGTTCAACGTCCGATCTCGTTCTGAAAACATTTATATAAAAGTATGGGAAATTGGATTTTAACACCCTTAACTATTGATTATTGGCCTCTGGCACACTGAACTATAAAATTGTTCACCACCACACTGTACTTTTAACTTTTTGGCATGAGTCACCCTCGGACTAACCATGGTTAGTTTTTTTGTTGACGTGACCATTTTCGCTGATGTGGCATGTTGACGTCACCATGCCACATCAGCAAAAATGACCACGTCACCAAAATAGCCACGTTACCATGCCACATCAGCAAAAATGGCCACGTCACCATGCCACATCAGCAAAAATTGACCACGTCAGCACGACGTTTTCTGGGCGGTTTGGGGCCTTTTTTTGGTCGTTTTGACCTTTTGATCCTCACCGTCGGATTAAAGAACGATGACACGTCGAAGCACGTCGGCCGTGAGATAGCTACAGTAATAGCCTCTCACAACCGACTTTGCTATTTGTATCTTTATATAATTAAAAGAGAGAATGTCACGTGAATTTAATTGGAAACCTTTATTACAAATAGGAAACCATAGAAGAACTAGGTCTCATGCCACTCTCTGACTCTCTTACATGGAAAAGGTTGGGTTTTTTTTTAAGAAATAAAGGCTAAAAGATTCAAATAATAATCATCATCATCATCATTATACGCAGTATATCTCACTAATAATAAAGCTAAGGTAGAGTATGAAAATAACCATATGAAAACAACCTTACCTCTACACCATAGCACTGGGTGGTGGAGACACAAACCAAGTAAGGTGGGCCTATGTCCGCCCTCCAACTAGCCCAAGTAGCATTAGCTTGTGATAAATAAGCTTGTAACAATTCTTTTATGAACCTAATTTATGAACTCGGAATTCTTACAAATGTTGTTCAACGCTATGAACCCCTATAAGTATTTTTTAATGAATCTATATCTTTTGTTTATTTGATGATATTAGTTAATTAGTAATTGGAGTAATGGAAATAAATAATCCCAATTATTGCTCTTTGGCCGATAATGGTTTCAACTACGAAAATAACCACTAGCGGTCCCAACTTTTGACATATTGGCCACCAACAGACCCAAACTAACTGAGGCTAACTCTGTTAGTGTGATGCTAACGTTGCATGCCACGTAGGATGCCACATAGGATCATTTTGCCACCTAGGATGCCACGACGGATGCCATGTAGGATCATTTTGCCACCTGAGCATGCCACGTTAGCATCACATTAACGGGGTTAGCCTCAGTTAGTTTTAGTTTGGGTCTGTTAGTGGTCAATATGTCGAAAGTTGGGACCGCTAGTGGTTATTTTCGTAGTTAGGACCATTATCAGCCACAGGGCAATAGTTGGGATTATTTATTTCCATTACTTCTTAGTAATTTAGTTATCAAAATTAACTTAGTAGCATTTAGTTGAAGTTGCTATAATGATATATGTTTTGTTTTGGATTTTGATTTTGCCAATAGCTTTAAAACACAACTACTCTTCTTTTAATTAAACTAGGTTGTATATCTCGCGCGCGTTGCGTCGCGGTAAAACGTGATATGGTAACGGGCTAACGGCGGCGTTCATATTAAATAAAGTTGTGATATGGTATCGACACTCGGTATTTTAAGTCGTAAATACTTTTATGTGTGCTTCCCAATTAAAAGATATAAATATATATCACCAATAAAAGATGCAATATACATTTTCATACCAAAAATAAATCAACAATTAAGTTTTAAATTAAATAGCCCAATGCAGTATCTTGCGCCTGCACCTCATGACTTGAAAAAACGTCCTCATCATCGTCTGAGAGTTTTTGGCCACTTGATACATGGTGCGGGTTTAGGACGCTTGAAGGTCAATCATAATCATGACAAACTGGAAGCTTTTTTTTGTAGTAAATTACCATCAACTTCAATTCTACGCAAAATATATTGCACCTACAATAGAAAAGATTTTAAAGAAAGACATAGCTAAATCCCAGGTGACCTTATTGAAATAGAGGTGTGATTAACAATACAAAACCAAACTATTTCTAACCTTACATCTAATCTCTACTCACCAAACCTATTTTTTTACTCATGTGTTGTTATCAATCATATATTCTACATAATAACAATAACTATAAACCCTTGGTCGAAAAATCATCTAACTACTTCTTTCACCAAGGATAAGTTTGACACTTTACCTCATCAATTGGCTCATCACCCGCTTCTTTTTGCATTTTAGCGCTCTCTATTTCAATCCGATCATGTAGTAAACAATAAATAACACACGAATAAAAAAATACAAACATATACATACAAATACTTAAATATCACATACAAATACTAAACTAACACATATAAATAGAAAATTATACAAACATACACATACAAAATGTTTATACAAACACATACACGGCTACACGCATACATAAACACATAATTCGGGTGAAACGGGTCAAACGGTTCGTGTTCATGTTACTAACATGTATATACATAAGCATACACATACAAAGGCTTAAATAACTCATTCAAATACACATATAAACTTAAAAAATAAAAACATACACATACATCAGTTAACTCATGCCTTTGTAGAAACATGTAGGTTTTTGCAAATACTAAACAAAAACAGCAGTGAACAGCAGTGCGAACAGCAGCGTCAGCTGCAGAAGTTTTGTGACGAATCTGAGAATTTTACAATCAGAACAGCTGCAAACCAGTTGCAGAACAGCAGCGCGAACAGCTGCCAGCAGCCGGGTTTTTTCTTGTTTTTTCAACTGATTATAATAATCGGGTTTTTTCTACGTTTGGGAGCATTATTTTAGTGCCACACCAAAAATTGTCAACTTGAATTACATCGACTAACCATAGTTAAGACTTGTTAACGGCCTCGAAATCATCTTGGATGTACACTTGTTTCATATGTTTAATAATCAGTCATTAGTATATAACACAAAAGACCAAGCTCAAATAAACCTTATACATCTCTAGATTCGCTTAGGCGAACCAACCGCCTAAACACCTAAACGCCTATGTGCCTAGCCATTAGGCGTTCGATTTGTAGAGGCGTCTATCTTTTTAGTCGATGAATCACACGACTGTCAACACGTATTCGCTAAGGCGAATCAAGCGCCTAAAGACCTAAATGCCTATGTGCCTAGGTATTTAGGCGTTTGATTCGCAGAGGCACCTATTCACTTACTTGCTGAATTACGTGTGTGTTGCCTACCCATCAGGTTGAATAATTTTGTTTATGTATTTGCATTTATAGGCATTGTGCATACCTCTTTGTTAACAAAAAGATAATGGATTTCATTGTCACGGTGGTTTGAAACCCATTTTCTTATAACACGAACGCAAATCGGTGGAGCTTCCTCACCAGGACGTAAACTTCCAATACTATAGCCGTTCAATACATAATTATGTCTTTAAAATATATATATTTGTCTAAAATCACAAACCCAAAAACATGATTTTGAAAATAAAGGATTAAAATTACGTAAGGACCATTTATATAACACAATGGAAACAATATCTATCTTGATTTAGCACAAAACGCAGGCGCAATCAGTACCCTGTAATCACCTAACAATTTTTCTTTATGATGGACCCAAACCTAAAATATACATTCTTCGTAACAATAATATTATTCCTAACGATTTCTATGCTTTTCATTTATGAAGAAGCGTAGCATGAGGGATTGTCAATGTGACCAAAATCAAACAAAGAACGCAAACAAATTTACATACCTAGGGTTGTTCATTCCCTTTATCTATGTTTAAACAGGAAAGTTGCATACAATATTACAATCAAATCAAGTGTGTGGGCTGCAACTTGATCTGGACATTCTAAAGAAACAAATATACAGACAGATATGATATGTATGATCAACAATGGCCAAATAGGAAAGTGAATACCTGTGTCATAACCAAAAAGCAGACCACCAATGCCAGCAACAACAGTCAAACATGAAAAGTACTCATCATCCAGAAAACCAAGCTCAAATAAGAGGATACAACCTGAAAAAAAAAAACAAAAGAAAAGGGTCTGAATCAAGGAGGCAAACCTCATTCAAGCCAAGTAAAACACATGCTAAATTGAACACCCATCACATTATATGAGTGCAACCTAATGTCTACAACCCTAAACATTAAGAAAGTTAGGGTTTACCATAAGTATTGAAGAACAAAAACATACTTGAGTCAATCGATTGAAAAGGAAATCAAAGCTCTTGACGAATAACTACACACAGTCACTAAATATACCTGAAATTGTCGGTTAAACCCCTTGGTCTAAACCATAGATGATTGCTCCGCCATCGCTTTAACCCCATTGTCGAAACCCTAGGCCAGTTCTTGCGGAGAACCACTGTGGTTGACCGCTGTTGGCGCCGGAGGAGCGGCGGTGCTTGCTGCTCTTTGTTGTGTGTGCAGATATGAAAGGTATTTAGGCGTTTGATTCGAAAGGTCTTTGAAAAGTAGTAAAATACCTTGATGCAAGGTGGCCATTTAATGATGCAAAGATCGCCACGTGTAAGACACTTGTAGATGAATCAGGCAAGCCAGCAAATAAAAATAAAAAAGGGACAACAAACAGAATCGAACCCGGGTAGGTTTTGTTTAACACAAATCATATCACCACTCCACCACAGCCATAAGATGTTAATATCATTCTAACAACACATATTTATTCATATACGAAAATCAGAAAAAATAAAAAAATAATAAACTTACTGTTCAAATCACTTTGATTATTAATATATTCTAATCTTTGTGAATTTTTGATTATATATTCCTCTTAAATAGCTACAACCCACAAGTCCATAAAAATCCTCTAATTTGATGATATACTACACATAAAGTTAAATAAGGTATTTTTTAAGTCACGTTTTTAGCCGACATGTATTGTGCCCACCCTACAAAAAAATTCTGTATCCGTCACTGCACCGTAAGAATAGAGATGCTGTTTTCGATGAGACCTCATCGACTCGTTATAGTTGCATCAAGCCTTGTAAATAAGGCATAACACTCAACAATCGACACAGAGACTGATTGGTGTATGTACCCACTTGTATTTTGGCTATCAACGACCCATATGATGCATGATTAACTGTCCATTGTTTAATGTTATTTTTACGAAATTAGTAAAATAACGTTAATTAAAATTAGTGTAATTTTACTTTTGGCTTTTGAAGTCTTACACATATATACATTGTTATTGTTATAGTATCATCCAAAATCAAATATACAAACTAGTGTTACTATCACACTATCGTGGTCATGGTTATAGTATCATACGAAGTAGGACCTTAAAATATTTTAACGATTCGATGTTGCAAATAAACAATATCATATAATATGCTATATACATAGTTGCAAGATAAGGACTTAATAATTTTTTTTTTTTCAAAAAAAAATTATAAAATGCTATCTTGTTTGATTTATTGAATATTCTTGAATTATAGGAAGTAAAAATAACTTATCTTCTTAATGCAGTTTTAGTGTCTCATAGCAAGAGTTTTTACAAGCACAACTTACAGTTATTGAATATTTTTGAAACTGAAATACTGAAACGTGTTGAATATATATTTACTATTTCTTTTTTAATATTTATGATCTTAAGATAAAACTGAAACGTAAAAACATAAGGCTTTCAATTTCAACAAAATCTTCAAAAAAAAAAATTTAACGGCCAATGAATACTTACAAACCCGGGTATCTGGGTAAATCTGTTGACAAAGGTCACCTACACCCTCTGAACGCGGATAGGGCTGATGATTCGGCATGCACATCGTTCAAGAGGACATCCAACGCTCAAAAACCCATTGTGGTAAAACCTCTTGCTCACTTGAAAGAAATTGCACAAACTAGAACTCAAACTCATGACTTCCACGTTAGAAATTCATGTGGGTGCCCCCCCAAACCAATTCATTCAGGACTCATGGCTCTTTTAAGTGGGAAATAAATATCAATGCAAAGTTCAATATTTATATTTAGGGGCTGTTTGGTTGATTAAGTGCTGAATTATTAAGATGATCTGAATGGTTAAGAGGCTCTGAATGGTTAAGAGCTGAATCATTCAGCATCCCTTATTAGCTTAATGGTTCAGCACTTAATCATTCCATTCAGATGCTGAAACAAACAGTCTGAATGCTGAATGATTCAGAACTGAATGGTTAAGAGGCTGATTAAGAGGCTACCAAACAGCCCCTTAGTCTAATTGATCACTTATATTGTATGACTGGACGACGTGTCTCCAAACAACCTGAGCAAATGGTTTTTTGGAACGTATCTATATGTGGAACGGGTTGTAACATGTATAATTGGATGAATCCAAAGGATGTTTGTGGTGGATTCTTATTTGAGTTATTTCTTAATGCATACATGATACATTGAATAATGCATATTTTTATTTTAATGTCTTTCTCTTATACATGTATAAAAATATAATTAACATTTCGTCACTTCAATTATTGCAAGCGACTTAAAAAAAGCATCAAAATGTGTTAATAATATGTATTTATAATATATGAATCATTTGATAGGCATTCCTTTTTATCTTTCAATTTCCTTGGCATAATCATGGTTGAATAACAATTTGTAATAATTATTTATTGTAGACAGACATCTAGACGACTTGAAAGTGACGTGGTACTGTTAATTATTAAATTCTTAAGTTTCATAATAGTTATTGTGACATTATGATAGGTATAATTGATATCCGGTTGGTTTTATGCAAGTTTAAACCATGTATGCTATGAACACATTAATCTGAGTATGTCCCCAAAATTATATGGGGTGGGTGTGAGTGGTTGTGAGTGAAGAAAAATGGGGAATATACTGTTGATCGGTATAATTGGGGTTACTTGGTAATCTTTTGGGGAAAACTAGAAGGTGTATTTATTTTTTAGTATTTGTTGAAAGTAGTTGTGAGTAGATGAGAGAGAAACTGTAATGAATTTTAGTGTAATATGTGGTTGTGATTGGTTGTGAGGGAATGGGGGATGGGGAAGCTACTGTGAATGCTTAAGCTTCCCAAAAGTTGGAGTAAACTATAAAAAGAAAATCTCTCTTCCTTGAAACCCTGAGAAAACGACTTTTTCCTAAAACGAACAAACAATATAAATGTGTGGATTGGATTCAAAAGATTACCAACCTAGTATGGAATGTTTGTTTGGTTGGTGAACATGGTATAGGTGTGATATGAATATATGATGGATGGGTCTCGATGTGTATATATGTCGTCAAGTTTACAAAAATTATCATGCCAAATGAGACAGGGGGCATTAATCTAAGTGTCAATGATGACATTTTCTTGACATAAGCATGTGTTTATATTGTTGTTTCACATGCATGTTTGGTACAATGTCGATAACATGATGCTTAGAACATGCGTGCTGATCAGTGACCGATCATCATCGTCAAATAGACCAAGTCAAAATCACATGGCTAGCTGGTCATTGTTAAGCGCATTCTTTTCTTTTCGTTCATAAAAACTAATTTTTTACGTTTTTTTAATGGACGCGTCGGTATAAAGTCGAGTTAATTTTGCTTGGAAATGAGTCGGTCAAATATGATACGTTTTGATTCGGCAATTAAATTCGAGTTGGTCTATGTTTGACATAAAGGGACGAAAAATAATGTATACATATTCACACCGCATAATAGGTATTTGGTATACTTTTTCTTTTGAGTATGTCTATGTTTCGACGTAAATTTAGTGTTTGTTTTGGTGATTTACTTTCTATATTTCATACGTATGACTCAGGTCACATATTATACGTTTTGATTTGACGGTATAAATTCAAGTTAGTCTACGTTCTGACCTTTTTGGGCACTGCCACAATGCGCGATGGGTAAAAAACTAGTTGGTGTTAATTTGTTATGCATTTCCGACCGATTCCAATTCGATCTGTGTTGCAAACTTTATTTCTGTATAGCAAACCTGTTATCTGTCTAGTAACAAAACTGTAAATTTTATAACAAATTTAGACAAACGCCCCTTGACCCCATTGGTTCCACCAAAGTTGGGATCTAATGAATAATTTTATTAATAAAACAAGAATCCCGACAAAGGGGCTCCATCATACATGTGTGATAAGGAAATAAACCATTTAGTATCATCTAGTTCATGATATACATAAAAAAAATACTCCGTATATGTTACACTATTCAACATTATTAGTTATGATGATCATCTCTGCTTCTACGTTATTACCTACATATATACCTGTGTATGATGTGGACAAGATATGACATGTTGATTCTTTAATCCAAAATATATTTACTATATATTAGGTTTTTTCTTTGATTAAACTAGTCAAGAAGTATGTAGAATCTTTTTCTCAGCAGATTCTTCAATGCTAAACCCAAATGACAATTTGCATTTAAACCATTGAAAGAGATATGGAATAAGGGAAGACTCTCAAAATTAACATGTTGAAGTGTGTGTGGGGGTGGGTGGGGGTGGATTTTAATAATTAAACATATAATTAAACTTATGCCCCGTTAGCCAACGTTAACCCATATAGACCATGTGTAGTTGCAATCTCATTTCAAGCCCCTTCTTAATTTGGGCATTATGTGACATGTGACATCATAGTCTGTAAAGGGGCATTATGAAGATCGAAGTTAAAAAGGTGTGTGGTAGTTGTGAGTAGAGGAGAGAGAAAAAATTTGGTGAAAGCACTGTTCACCTCTATATTTGAAAAACTACTGTTCGCCTATATATATATTTTAATATATTTTGTAAGTGGCTGTGAGTGAGAAGAGGGAAAATAATATGATAAAAGTATGGAAAAATATTAATATTTTAATTAGGAGAGAGAAGATTTAGGGGTGAATTAGTGATTTTTAGTGTAATTTGATAGATGGAATGTGAATGCTCTAATAAGTAATACCTCATAATGCCCCTTGAAATTGAATTTAAATTAAAAAAATAAAAGCATATAGCCATTATTTTTTTTACCATTGCTTTTTTGCAATTGGTGGATTCCAATTTGTTTTAGGCATTTTAAATATCACGCCATGGACCAAAATGATTTCTGAGATGGTAGCAAATGGCAGGGACGATGGTTGCGTCGTTGCGTTTGTCGGGAGAGAAGAAAAGTTGGGTTGGGAGAGGGTATGGAGAAGGCTAATAACTAGTATTATTACCCGCGCTACACGGCGGGACACATATTTTTATTTGTATCTGTTGTCGAATATGCGGTTGTGTAGTTTAAAATGTGAACAACGTACATTCAATTCCGATTCTTAAACTCCAAATTGGTTCTCTTAAAAAGATGCCAAAATAATGAAAAAGTTCTTTATAGAATCTACATGAAGAATATACACGAACGTCGTAGAGTATTTAAGTAACAAATTTGCAAGAGAGGTATATGTTTGAAAATTAGTGAAAACTATAAACTTAAAAAAAAGATGAATAAAAACATAACTTAAAAGTAACACCTTTAATATTCTAAATGGATGTTGCATAAAAAATGGTAGAATGTTAAGTTGACAGGTGTTAAAACTAAAACAAAAAGGATATGGTATAATTTAAGACTTCAAAACAAGCTTAAAGAACTTAATAAGTTAGAATATCAAATTGTGTTATACCTTTTGCATGAGTTGAATCAGTTTTCATGAAAGCCAATACACAAATATTATATATGAAGTCATCGTTTCTCTATAATATAAAATCAAATTTGTAAAGTTATCCTCTGATTTAGGGAATGATAAGTGATAAATTAAATGAAGATTCTTTTACCTAATTATCCCTTTTAAATATAACAAATATGACAAATTGTTTAAAACAAATATTTCATCTAACTTATTACGAATTTTGACAATTAAAGTCGCATACGTCTCTATTACCAATTGAATCAGTTCTGATTTTAATGGTAAAAAATAAAGCTTAACAATTAATTTTTTGAACTTTGGGATTTTTAACCTATGCGTTATGGTTAGGCTGGACGGCGTGGTGGTCACCCGCCCCCTCCACGTCAACACTTTTTCCTTCAATAACGCCCCCTCTGTTTCATCGGTGCTATTGTGTGTGTGTGTGGGGGGGGGGGGGGGGTAGACAGTGGTGTTGCTGTTGGACTGGTTGCAGGTATGGGGGTGGTTGGATGGGTACGGATAGTGGTGGTGGTGATGATAGTTGAGGTGGTGGTGGTAATTATTACTGATGATGGTGATAGTGGTGGTGTGGTTGTGAAGGAGGCAGTGTTTTAATTGGGGGAAAGAGGAGGAAGAAAAACAGTGGGTGTTTTTATAGAAGAAAAACAGTGGGTGTTTTTATATGTTTATTTTTTAACTAGATTATACCCCGGGAACGTCCCGGGGTTGAAAAATCTAATATGACATCATAATAAAATATATTATTATTATTATTATTTATTTTGAACAAATCTCTGCCATAAGTTATCATATTCAAATATAAAAAAAAAACGAATCTCTGCACCAGGGTATAAATCTAGTGCCATTACAAAATATTATATAATGTCAAATGAATTCGGAAGTTTATAATCGATCATTATAAAAAGAACTAACATGAAATAAGAAAAAAAAGTTAATTATTGAAATATCGAACGCATTAGTTTAAGGTTATGTGATGCGTTAAAAAATTCATAGGTATATGATCGGGTATATAGTTCGAGTATTTGGGTATTTGGTTTCGGGTAATCGGGTCGGGTATCACCTAATCCAAAACCCGACACAATACCTGTCGGGTTACAAAAAATAGTCATTTTTTTCTCCGTTTTTTATATAGCACTATGGTACGCGTTGGAAAGATAATAAAACGTTCGTTAATTTGGTGTAATTTTTTTCTTTAAAAAATCTCGTATAATAGTCGTTTTTTTCTTCGTTTTTTATATAGCACTATGGTACTCGTTGGAAAGATAATAAAACGCTCGTTAATTTGGTGTAATTTTTTTCTTTAAAAAATCTCATATATAAAAGATATTAACGTTTAAAAATTATGGGAGGAAACATGAGAGAGAAAAATCTAAATTTGTTTTTAATTCATTTTTTTTAAAATAACTCAATCTCTTTTGTTTTTTTATTACCTAATTATCTCTCAACACATGATGCCACATGGATCCTACATGACATCTTAAGGGGGAGAATGGCCTCATTGAGTGCCATGTAGGATATATCCCTTTGGAATATTATAATATATAGATTTTATTAAAAAATTAAACTAAAATAAAATAACTAAACTAAATTTATTTTTAGTGTTATGTATTTTTTAGCTTAAATGTTATATTTTTATGTTTTTATTATATTTTATTTAATTTAAATTTATAAAAAAATATAAAAATAAAAAAGAAAATGATTAGGTAATAATTGAAGTAGCTTTATTCTATTTTCTGGTAGTTATTGGAGGGGGCTTTACTCTAATCCTTTTTAAGGTGGCGCTTAGGTAGTGCTAAGATAACATAATGAAGCCGCATGTACCATCCAACCTTTGTGAATGTGAATGTGGAAGTGATGTCACGTAAACACAATCCTTTTCACTTTCACATTCACTTGAGAGGGTGAGGGATTAGAGTGGGAGCCGGGGAAGACTCATCGTAAATGTTTTTTGTGTTGTGTAACTAACACGAGTAATAAATTTAGGAATAATATGTCTGTTACAAAAGATTTCATCCACATTGACAAGATTTATAGCGAATGGCAGATTGAAAGAGATATATTAACGTTTTAAATTTTAAACTAAGCTAAAATTATTTTAGTTTTGGGGAAAATGTGGAAACTTAGAACGGTTCCCTACAATTTGAGGAAATTTGGATAAAATAGGCTGTGCCAAATGCCAATGAAGCATCCGAGGAAATATTGGGAAAAGGACGACTCCCTCCCGTTATTCCATTAATTTGTCATGGTATGTAAAAAGTGAAAGGTGTTGTAGTTGATTTGGTGGTATGATTGCATTGATCAATTATTAAAAAAACTAACAATAACACTTCATCTTCTTCACGTTTCTATACAATGAACACACCTATAAAATCTGCGTTTAGGCTACATCGATGTGGCATGATTGTGGTGCGTGGATCTCATCTCCTTCACAACCACGCACCATAACGGACAATCTTGAGGTGCGTGTTTAGGTCTGAAAAAATAAGGGTGTTATTTAAGAATTTTATGTATAAAAATCTGTTTGTATAAGAATTTTGAGTAAAGTCTTATTTGAGTCCCTGTGGTTTAATCATTTTAACTAATTGAATCCAATTTCAAAACCTTTAACCCTCTGAGTACCTGAAGTTTCCAGTTACACCTATTTGAGTCCAATTGGATAACTTTGTTTAAGTTTCTTTGTTAACTTTTGTGAAAATGACTAAAATGCCCTTTTATATACTTTTGTGTTATAATATATTATTAAATAAAAATATATATAAACATCCTATTTTATAATTATTAATATATGTATAAAAGTATATAGATATACATATATCACACTAACTTGAAATATATATATATATATATATATCTCTACCACCACTGCCACCACTAACCACTGCCACCACATCACCACCTCTACCACCTGGTATCTCTACTATACCTCTCTCAAGTAACCGTCGACCCAACGCAACACCCCAACCTCTCTCTGCCAGTTTTTCGGCAAGGGTTTCGACCACATTAAGTTCACCCTAGTCGTGAAGATAAGTTCCCTTTTCTAGACCCACAACGGTAGCATGTTAAAATTTAAGTTCATCTCTCTCTTAACTCTCTACTCCATCTCTCTCTCTAAACTCTATATCATCGCTGCCACTAAAACAGGTAATTGATCATGATGTTTTCCAATATCAATGTTTTGGCAGTTGTCGTGGTGACTACCGGAATTGCTCAAGGTGGCGACTTACAGGTCTTTGATGCTGGGAAAAGACATCTCATATTTTGTGATTCAAATCCACAAACCGAACCAATGTTCTTTCACTCGAAGGATCTATAGATCTGAAAATCTATTGGTGGTTGAGTCTGATGGGAATGGTCTCGAATGGTATGATGATCCCTCTGTCACCCCAGAATGAAAGGGGGTGGACGGTGAGTTATACGGTGTGGTGGTAAGAACATGTGATGGTGTTACAGTGGGGATGGTGTGGTGGGGTGGGGTGGGGAGGTGTGGTGGTAGAGGTGGTGGTGCAGTGGCAGTGGTTAGTGGTGGAGGTGGTGGTGGAGAGAGAAAGAGATATTTCAGGTTCGTGTGATATATGTGTGTGTCCTTTAGGTTTGTACGAAATTGCATGTTTCGACCTTTAGAGTTAAAAAAACACTCAAAGCATCCTTTATCTTTCATTTTTATTGCATGATACATCCTTTAGCGTAAACTCCTTTTATTTTTGTAGTTAAGTCAAGGCACATTCAACTCATGTCAGGTTAGAGCATTCACAATAGAATCCCCATCCCCCATCCATTCACAACAACATATTACATTAAAAATCATTACAGTTAAAATTGGTTAAAACCGGCCTTTAGATAGCGTTTGGTATGATGGAATTGACCATTACGAGGTAATGAAAAATAGTGTGTTTTGTTGGTTAAAAAATTGAATCACCCATTCCACAAGGCATTCCATTTTCTCAAAATCATTCTATTTACCCCCATGTTTTTTTTTCATTTCATCATTCATTCACCCTTTACTAACAACACCATAACCCACCACCGCTGTCGCCACCACCCACCACCACCGCCGCCGCCCACCACCCACCACATTTGCCCACCACCGCTGTCGCCACCACCCACCACCTCCATCATCGTCGCCACCAGCACCAACCACCGCCACCCACTACCTTTACCCACCCACCACCACCACCACCGCCGCCAACCACCACCCTCACCCACCCACCATCGCTGCCTCTACCACATGCTATCGTCACTCACCACAATTTCCTCTACGCAACACTACCGCTGCCACCCACCACCACCCACCACCCACTATTCACCATCGTCACCCACCCACCATCACCGTCATCCACCCCCACCCATTGCCACCGCCGTCGCTACCCACCACCACGCTACCACCAAACACCACTACCAACCACCACCACCTCCACTACTCACCAGTCGCCCACCCACCATCACGGCTATCCACCTCCACCTCCACCATCGCCATCACCGTCGTCGCTACTCATTACTGCCGCTAGTGCTACCGCCACTGACCACCACCTACCACCGCCACTAACCACCGATTTTATTCCTTCGTCTTTTCCTGCCTATCCAACAACACAAAGTAATGTTTTGTTTCTTTTCCACATGACAACTAAACAAGATATGAAATGGTAATGATCTATTCCGTTCTTTCATTCATTTCATTACCCATACACCGTTTGGTCACTACACAAGTTGTCCATCATAACACCCTTAAATAACTAATTAAATAATAATAAATAAAAATAATAATAACCATTCAAATTTGTAAAAAATACACAATAAGTACCATCTCCCTATTCTATAAATTGATGGTGGCATGTGAGGGATAACATGCCTACTAGTTGGCTACATGCCTGCTGCAATATACACATTTGTCTTCTTCTTATTACTCTTCTTCCTCCATTTCTCTTCCTCATAAACAAAACAAAGCAAAACAGAGCACCATCCATCCATCCATGGCCACCAAAAGCTTCATCTTATACCTGTTAACCGCCTTCTCTGCTGTTATCTTATCATCAATCCTCATCTCCAATCACAACACTTACAAAAACCACCACCTTCTTCACCGTACACTCAATTCCGATGAAAAAGTTTGGCCTGTAAGTTCCCCTGTTCATTCCCATGATCAATATATTAATATCTTTTTATTTTATCACGTGGGCATTGCTCTAGCCGTATCCAAATGACTTTCTTTCGGTTAGAGTCGTCTGTGACAAAATATCATGCGCTAGCTAGGCGTTTTACCCCGGTTTGCCTTCGGGCAGCGGGTTTTCTTTGGAATTGGTGATGGGCCTTTGTACTTGGTACACGGGTTTTGTTGGACGTTAAAAAAAAGATACTCCCTCCGTCTCAATTTAAATGTTGTATTTTTCTTTTTTGTTTGTCTCATATTAAATGTCTCTTTCCAAAAATAGAAATGTAATTTCCAATTTTGCCCATAAAAGACATAACACAATCACCACTTTTGAGGATATTATTGTCATTTTACCACTTACAAACAAAAGATTTCTTAAAATGTGTGTTTTTTAAACTAGGACATTTAAATTGGGACGGAGGGAGTATCTTTTTTTAATGGTAAACAGGGATCACTGACCAAATGGTCTCTAAGCCTTATCTCTCTCCCAAAGATGTCACTAGGCTATAATGACATGGGCGTCTAGGGGTGTACCTGGGTGGTCGGGTTTTGTTGTACGTTAAAAAATGACTTTAGATATTAAATTTGTTTTTTTTTTTAATTCAGGAATTGGAGTTTGATTGGAGGATTATATTGGCAACATTAATAGGCTTTTTGGGGTCAGCTTTTGGAACAGTGGGAGGTGTTGGTGGTGGTGGCATTTTTGTTCCTATGCTTACTTTAATTGTTGGCTTTGATACTAAATCTGCTGCTGCTTTATCAAAGTGTATGTGTTGTTGTGGTTTATAACCAAAACTGATTGAGTTTGATTGAAGAATTATATGTGTATTGTTACCGCTGAGCCTTTTGGTTGAGTGGTAGCCCGTAGCCTCACTTTCTAAATGGAAGATCATGGGTTGGAGTGCCTAGGACAAATTTTGACCCGGGTTGTGCTAGATGGTTTTCTAATGGCATGGGTGGGTTGGGTCATAGTGGCGGATCTATAATTTTTTTATTTTTTTTCAGTAGTAACAATTTTCATTTTTTTTTCATTTTAGTAGTAACATTTTCCAAATATCGTAAAAAAACACAAATTTTCCACTAATTTTCCACTACGCGCTCAAAGTTGAGTAGCAACGGACGCGACACCTAGCTTCAAGCTAGGTCCGCCCCTGTTGGGTCATCACGTTATGTTCTCTGGGCGGAAGGGTGATCTCAAGTGTCCGAGCCTTTGCTGTTAAAAAAAATGTGTATTGTTGTGATTTATAACTAAAATTGATTTGATTTGATTGAAAGAATGATGTTGTGATATAGGTATGATAATGGGGGCATCAGCTTCATCTTTTTGGTACAATCTAAGAGTACCACATCCATGCAGAGAAGTACCAATTTTGGATTATGATTTAGCACTCTTGTTTCAGCCTATGCTAATGCTTGGAATCACACTTGGTGTGGCTCTTAGTGTTGTCTTCCCTTATTGGCTCATAACTGTTCTCATCATCATCCTCTTCTTAGGTAAATCATTTGTAATCTTTCATTAAGTTAACTTTAAGAGCATTATAATTTGATTTAAGATGGTATTTGTAGCTTTTGGGGATACCAATTGAAGCGAGCGAGTCTGCTTATTCAAAACAACTTATTTCAATAAAAAACAATCATATAAATGGTTTGGATAAGCAATATTATATCCCAAAGACGATTAGATAGCTTATTTTTGTATCGGAAAAACAATAAACGGATAAATAGTTTTAGAGGGTGTTTGGGATTTGATTTTTCAAAACAGCTTATGTGTTTTGAAAAAGCAGGGGTGGAGCTGTTTTTAGATTATTGCGTTTTGGTAGCCTAAAAATTCATTTCAAAACTCAACCCCAAAAACTAAAAACTGATTATTTGCGTTTTCAAAACACAATAATGTAAAAATTCATTTCAAACGCAACCCCAAACACCCCCTTAATAACCAATCCAAATCACTTGGAATCTTGCTACAAGGACTTTGATCTTTTCTTATGAAGTTATTAAATCTTGATCCCAAATATTGATTTAATATAATATAGAGGAAAAAAAATATAATATAATTATTATGATAATAATTGTAGATGTTAAGGTGCATTATGGCTTAAATGTAACTCAAAAGACAGTGACTTTGCATATATTTTATGGTCAAGTAGCTTACAAGTTATGACATCAAGACTTTTTAATGAGTTTTAAACTGTTAGTTAATATAAGCAGCTCTCACTTCAAGCGACGGCGCAGTTGTTTATTGATTCAACTTTAATCATCGTTGTTTTGTGACGTTAAGTTACAGACCGTCATTGTCTAGAAGAAATTGCAACATTCTTTTGGTCATGGGCAAAATTCAAAGTTACCATTTTGTTGTTAAATGGATCCGTAACATTGGATTCCTTATTTTATATATTTAACCAACAGTAAAAGATCCGTATCAACACAGGGACTTCATCAAGGTCTTTCTTTAGGGGCATTGAAATGTGGAAGGAAGAGACTATACTAAAGGTGAGATTAAATCGCGAAAATTAATATTATTATTACATTTATATACCCACTCTTATGTGCCTTGTGTAACGTTGTTGTTGTTGTCATGACGCAGAAAGAAATGGCACAACCACGAGAAACATTTGCCAATTCTCGAGGAGAACGTGAGTTGCAAAAAGATCTTTTTATTCATTCGTTGTGATTATAAATGTTAGCGAATACGTGTATTGATAATTTGTTGCCTGTTTCAGTTTTAATCGATGCTTATGAGCCTTTGCTTCCAAGAGAAGAGAAAACTCCAATGGTGACCATTGACAGCTTGAGCTTCTTGACATTTTAATTTTTATAATTTTAACCATTTTTTCGTATAAAAATTTGCAGGAAATATTTAAATTTAATTTACGCTGGAAGAAACTTCTGCTCTTGGTAGCTGTATGGGCTGCATTTCTAGTTCTTCAAGTCATAAAGGCAAGTCAAGAATTTGTTGTCTAATCAGGAATTTTTTTTTATTTTAAATATTTTTTTACGACAAAAATGAGTAATTTACTAAAATAATATCACGAAACGAACTATTTTTTTCTGTACGTGCTATGTCGTTATGGTCAGAACAATGTATGTAGCCACGTGATATGCGAGTATTTAGTCACTTTTCTACTTTTACTCGCGTAAACCTAACTATCTTCATTCTATACAAATGGCATTGCATACATGAATCTATACGCGATATGGTGTTGCGTGTTATATGTGTAGAAAGGTCTTATCCCTTATTTAAGAAACAATTATTCTTTTGATTTTGTTATCTACTATTAGGCCGTCCGTTGTGGACGTGCGAGCGAACAGGCGCGAGCCACCGACGTGACTATCAACTAATCCGGTCACTTGACCCCGTTGCGGCTGGGGGTGAGCAACAGCGCGACCAAAGGTCACTTTTTCCCGTTAACCCACGCGACCACCGTCGCTTGTGCTCGCGCCGGGACTATTCGCGTGGGGCTGTTGTGGCTGGGGGTGAGCACGGGCGCTGAAACCTCGTTCGCGTCGTGCTGCTCGCGCGTCCACAACGGACAGTCTTATGTCAATTTAGTATACTAGAAAAAGAAACCTTTTTAATCATAAAATTCCTCAAAATAAAATATTCTTGCAAATTTCCCTAACTTTTTGGTCTATTTGTGTCATGTACAGAATGATTTAGTGGTATGCAGCACATGGTACTGGGTACTCACAGTTGCACAGGTACATTTTACACTCATAATGTCTTGCATCACCTTGTTGTACCTTACAAACACCTAATGCATGAATCCCATTTATGTTTTTCAGTTCCCAGCTACACTAGCAGTGTTTGGATATGAATGTGTTAAGTTGTACAAAGAAAGCAAGAAGAGAAGAAGCCTAGGGAACACTGAATCAGTGTGTGAGGCCACTATTAACTGGACAGTGCCCAACCTTATATTCTGTGCACTTTGCGGGATCTTGGGTGGTACCGTTGGTGGTCTTTTGGGGTCTGGTGGCGGCTTTATACTCGGCCCTCTATTACTTGAGATCGGTGTCATACCACAGGTACACAAATTTATAAACAATCGACGTTAACATTGTACATTGTACATTTTTTTGATTTTTTTTATCGACAAAATGGTGTTTTATTTTTTTGGAACTCTTTTTTTTGGATAGGTTGCGAGCGCGACAGCAACATTTGTGATGATGTTCTCTTCATCCTTATCTGTGGTTGAGTTTTATCTACTCAAGAGGTTCCCCATCCCTTATGGTATATTCCTTTCTAAAGCTAGCAATTCGGTCTAGTAATGGTCGGGTTGTAACTGGCCAAATTTTATGTAAGTAAAATAATGTATGCTAATAATAGCGGTCAAATCGGGTTGGGTTGAATTAATATTTAATACCATTCATTTGGTTTTTTTTCCTGAATTTTATTAATATTTATTTTGTTAAATAAAAGAAAAACTTATGAATACAATGTTAGTAAAAATTATTAAAATTTTTCCACATGTTTAAATTCATTTTGGGCCACGTTGAACTCATTTGAGTGGTTTCATTTTTGTAATTTTTGTAATAAATTTTTTACCTACATGTGACATTTTTAAAACTAACATGTTTAAAAGTAAACGCATCAAAATTGTCACTTTTTGTCCGCCATCTCAAAGTAATCAGTTTTTTTTTTACTAGAAATGTAACACGCGAATACAACTGATGTAAATATTTGTTTCATTCTTGCAGCATTATACCTAATGACGGTATCAGTTATGGCCGGTTTTTGGGGTCAATTCTTTGTTAGAAAACTAATTGTATTTCTAAAAAGGGCTTCACTCATTGTCTTCATTCTTTCTGCTGTCATCTTTGCCAGTGCTCTTACAATGGGTAAGTTACTAAATCCTTGTTATATCAACTTGTACATTGTGCTTATGGTCTTGTACACATATGCGCAGGGGTTATTGGTATCGAGCAAAGCATAAGGATGATTCAGAATCATGAATTCATGGGATTTCTTGAGTTCTGCAGCAGTCAGTAAACATACAATAGCTGTGGTATTTATTTATTTATGTACATAACATATGTTGAGGAGGTTGTTTAGGCCAAATGTTCGTTGGCATATCGGCCCCCAACAAATGTGGTTAAATTTCGGTTTAAATTCATTGTCATCGGGTGGAAAGCGGCTTTTGGGTATGTTAAGACTAGTGCCACGAGCCGCCACCTTGGTGCCAATTTGTAGCGTCGAATAAAGTTTGTGTGTTGTGTTGCCATGGAGTGTTAGCAACTTGTTAACACGAAAGCAACCTTCAATTGATTGGATTAGTATTTGTGTTTCATTGTCTTGGATTTATTTATTTATCATCTACTGATCTACATATAAATTATAGGTTGCAAGTTTTTGGTAATTTCATTTATTGTTTCGCTGAATTTAATATACTCGGCACCCTACATATCATTTATAAGTTACAAGTTGTGTTTTACGTTGTTCTCAATACTAAAAAAGTAACATGTTTGTTTATGTTGAAAATCACCAAACCACATAAAATAATTGTAAATAGTTAGTACAATGATGATTTAATAAGATAATAGGGTAGACGTTAACATGCTCTATATCACACAACAAAAAAATAATGTGCATAATCAACTTTTTACCGTTTGGTCTTCAAATGAGTGCCTCTTATATTCAAAATTTCATAATACTATATTCAATTTTTTAAATATTTATTTTATACAATTAGTTCTCAAATATAGTGTACCAAAAAAACATAAAATAAAGGGTAGGGAGGGCAACGAGCTCGTGACTGCTAAACTATAACTATAATAATTTAATTATAATATTTTTTTATAGAACAACATGTGACACATAAGCATTGAACAATAGGTAGGGACACACTTGATTTTTTTTATGAGATACGGCATGAAATGTACAGAGGATACAAAATGAACATACAAGTTATGATAATGACATCGCAAAATAAAATGAGACTACAAAATCAAATTGTGTTCTTCTTGCATGCGGCTTTCAAAACATTATTGAAGTTCAATTATTTTCGTATAAACTAAATAAAATGAGGTAACAGAAATGTTTATAACAATAAATCTATTTAATTTATGTAATTTTAACTTTAAACTTCTATAAAATTAATTATTATAAGATATTTGGGAATGAGGCTATTGTTTCCTAACAAATTTATATTTGAAAAAAAAACATGAAATTAATATTATATATGTAAAAACTATCAATTATCAAAAACAAATCCAAGGTATGACAAAGAAAAGCCTAAATGAAATATTAAAATGATAATGCAAAATCAAATTGTACACCAAATCAAATGAGAACACTAACTATGAAGACAATGCCTACCACCACCAAATATGTATGGTCCAATATTTTAGAGGTGTAGCGTACATCAAATCTTACTTGAATTCTTTTTCGACCTCACACATCTTTTTTTTTTTCAATATAAATTTAATAATGAGCCACACCTATTTGATTCTTTTTTTTTTTCTTATGTAAAAATACGTAAAGATGTTTTATTTGGTTTAACACTTTATTTGGTATGGGATAATGAAATGGATGAGATGAGGGAAAAGAATGGACGAGGTAATGGAATGGATCATTACCATTCCATGTCTTGTTGGTTGTCATGTGGAATAAAACAAAACATTACTTTGTGTTGTTGGATAGGCAAGAAAAGACGAATGAATTAAATTGGTGGTGAGTGGCTGTGGTTGGTGGTGGTCAGTGGTGGTGATGGTGGGTGGTGATATGTAGCGGTAGCGGCGGCGTCGGTGGAGGTGGAAGGTGGAGGGGGATGGCCGTGATGGTGGGTGGGCGATGATGGTGAGTAGTGGCGGTGGTGGGTGGTGGCGGTGATGGTAGGTGGCGGTGGTGGGTGGTGGCGGTGATGGTAGGTGGCGGTGTGTGGCAATAACATGGTGGTGGGTGGCGACGACGGTGGTGGGTGGTGGCGATGAGTGGAGGTGGATGGCGGTGATGGTGAGTAGTGGAGGCGGTAGCGGTGGTGGCGGTGGCGATTGTGGGTGGCGGCGGTAGTGGTGGGTAAAGGAAATTGTTGTGACGGTGGCAGGTGGTGAAGGCGGCAGTGGGTGGGTGACGGTGGTGGGTGGGTGAAGGTAGTGAGAGGTGATGGTTGGTGGCGACGACGACGGTGGTGGTGGGTGGCGACGGTGGTTGTGGGTGGTGGTAGAATCGGTGGTAGGCGACGGTGGTGGTGGCGACAGCGATGGTGGGTGGTGACGATGGCGGTGGGTTATGGTGTTGTTTGTAAAGGGTGAATGAGGGATTTAATGAAAAAAAACATGGGGTGGATGGAATGGGTAAGAAGAAGGGGGTGAGTTTAACATTACTTTTTATTATATTTTTTTAATTGTTTATTTGTATAATTGACGGCAAAAATGTAATTTACTTGCTCTTAACGGATGAAATTTATGGCAGTTAGGGGGTAATGACCACACGAGTGCAATTTTGCTAAAGTCAAGGACAACGATGTAAATAATAAAGGCTTAAGACCAAGACTACAATATTGAAAAACCATAGTGACCAACCATGTTATTCTCTCACATTTATTTAAACAAATATCTTTTAATATCATGTCATGTAGTTTGGAGTCGAACTCGTTTGTACAAATGTTGGGCTGAGCTAGCTTTTTTGGCTCGCTCATGAAGCTCAACCCTTATAGAAACCCAACACCCACTGGTCTTTTTCTTTATTGTTATATATCTATTCATTTGTAAAAGAAAAATATACAAGTTTGGTCATAGAGCCACAACAAGCTAACTTGAGATTCGTTGAGCTGGGAGCGAGCTTAAAATTCAGTTTGTTAACGATTATCAGGCCGAGCCAGATCGTTTAACTTCAAGATTGACTCATTCATTAAGCAAGGCTAGTGGAGACTTATATTGCAAAATTAATAATATTAATACAATAATACCCATAGGAATCAACATCGGTGTAGTAGTTTGGTTTTTATGTTTTTTTTTTCTATCTTGAATTTTAGATTATTTACAATTTCACTATTTCAGATCAGTGTTCAGATCAAAACACACTGTAAGTTAAGCCCAATAACAATAGCCCAGAATAGTACTATTGGCCCAACGTCAGCAAGCCATGCATTATTGCAATTTGGCAATTCGCAAACCCCATATTCACATGATCCATGGTCCATCGAATCTTTCTTGAATGACAACTTTTTTAATCAAACTTTAAATCTATTTTATATCCTAAAGAACAATGCAATCACCACCTTTAACAAAATAAACATCAACTCGACCATATAAAGAACAAGGTCAACTCCATTTGTGAGTGAACAGTTTTACGAAATCTGTGGGCAATATTAATTTGCATAGTGGAAGATAATTATCTATTTAAATAGTATTTTGAACACTATTATCTAACCTTTTAAAGTAGTTTTTTAACATCAACTTACACCCTATAATATTACTCATAAATCTATATGATTGTTTATCATGAGACTATAACCCTCAACCTCTATATACTTTTTATAGACTTTTTCTGCACACCTCGTTTGGCATGTAACATTTGTCAGAAAGCCCTTGAAAACGTATTTTTTTTATTAGATCATTTGTTGATTCCCTCTTACCGTACAAAACTAGCAAATCTATACGATTGTCCATCATGAGACTATAACCCTCAACCTCTATAGACTTTTTATTGACTTTTTTTTGCACTCCTCGTTTGGCATGTAATATTTATCCGAAAGTCCCCGAAAACGTAATTTTTTTTATTTGATCATTTGTTGATTCTCACCTTATCGTACTAAACTAGCAATACGCAGCTACGCACCAAGGAAACCAGATTTTCATTATGATACCTTAGACCATTTGTAGTGTGAGGTGACTCACATGAACTCTTGAGGTGTGACACAGTATGACAAGAGCCCCTCTAGGGTGTGTTATCAATGGGGTGGTGTAACATCTGTCACCCTTCACTTTGCCAAATATACATTTCCGATCCCTCATTTATTTTAAAACTTTCATTTTAAACCCTCGTTACATTCACACACGAGCCGGACACAAATATTTTATAAACATAAAATACCCGACTTAAAAATCACGAGTTTCGGTCCGAAAAACAAGCCGGAAAAACAAAGAAATCAAGTCCGGGGGCTTAAATGAAAATTCTGAATTCTTTTAAGCGCCGCGGACCGCGGAGGGAGTCATAATCCTCCCGCGGTCCGCGACAGAAAATAAAAATCAGAACTTTTTTTAATAGACCCCGCGGACCGCGGAGGAATTCTTAATCCTCCCGCGGTCCGCGGCAGACCTATCTGCAGATTTTCAAACCCTCATTAATGGCACCTCGAGCTCAACCCAAATTCGCACCCTCAATGCAATTTAACGCGTCTCTAGCCCTCCTCTAGTGTCCTCTGGTCGTCCAATACATCCAAGACTTTACCCACATGCTTATCCAACATCAATTAATGACTAATTTTGGTCAAGATCATTATAAAACCCACAAGACTTGGTCATTTCAATTCGTACCTCAAACGATCATATTAACTCAATTAAACACACACACACATTCATCTTGTCTGTTCTATCAAGTCTGCACAAGAAGCCCCGATTATTATCTCGTATTCGTGACGAATTGGAAGCTTATTCTTTGGGTTTTAACTCGGTTTTCCTTCTTCATTTTGAGCTAGCAAAATCGTGAGTTCTTCCAATTCCTTTTGCAAATTATTTCCTTATTATCAGTAGATCAAAAGCCCTCTATTAGTTGTAGCAAACATAGCCTTTAAGGGTTCCAATTGAAAATCTAGGGTTTAGGGTGTTCTTGATAATTTGGGGATTTTTGAATTAAAAGTTTTAAGAACTTTAAAATGCCATAACTCGCTTAATATTGATCTAAAAATTATGAAACTTTATAGACTTGTTCATATACCTGAATAGGAGTTTTAGAAAAAGATTCGGAATTTTTAGATACCGTTTAGTATTTTTAATCATTTTTATTATATTTTAATCATGTTTAATTCATATAAATTAGAATATAATGTATTAAAACATGAAACTTACCAGAAATATATTTCATTATGTTAGAATAATTATCATGCCATTTTCCCTCTGTTTCGATATGATTTCACAGGTTATCTCATTTTATTTGTTAAATTAACTTTAAACAAATAATATTCATAATAAATAGATTTTTATCAGAAAAATCCTATAAAATTTATTATGAGACCTTCCAAGTCAGTAGACTAAGTTTTTACAAAAACTTTTATTTTTAGAAAGTGTTTAGAAATTGTTTCGGGTTTATGTATTATTTATCATATTTAATTCATATAAATTCGAATTTAATTCATTTAATTATGAAAATTGGTGGAAATATATTTTAACATATTATAAACATTTCCACATCAGTTTTACTCAGTTATAAATTGTTTTCATACTATATTACATTTTTGGTTAATAAACTAGTTTTTAAACATATAAAATCTATAATAAATAGATTTTCATCAAGGAAAGTTTTATAAAAATTATTTTCAGACCTTTAAGGTCAGAAGATGAAGTTTTCACAGAAAACTTTATTTTTACAACTATTTTACATTTTATTCCAAATTTATGTCATTTTGATAATACAAATTAAACTAATACTTTTATATATAAATTCCCAATATTTTCCGAGTCAAATTTATTATTTTGTAAACTCATAAAATATCATCTTTATAAACTCAAGATTTCTCATCATGTTTGGCGCTTCTTTTATTAATAAATATAATTGTTTATATTTAATAAAACAAATATAAATAATTATAGTTTTAAACTTATCAGAATCATTACTTATAATACGTAACTTGGTAAATATTTTGCAATATTAAACTAAGTTATACACATAAAGCTCTTTATGAAATTATTACCACACAATACTTATAAACTAATTATTCAACTCGACGCATCGTAATTTCGTTATCAAACTTAAAAACCCCAAAGTCTAGACTAAACATCCTAGATGCCT